>CM066332.1:123980346-126889096 GCA_033807585.1 Hydrophis major
AAGTTGCAAGCGTTTGCGGATGATATGACTTTTGCCTTTATTTCTGATTGTATGCATGCATGTATGAGGTAGCTAAAATAAGAAAAGAATAATTAAAGTTAAAATGAGGGCACAGCCTCCAAAGTGCTAGCCAACCCCAATATTGGGACTCAATCCCTGTGAGTGCCAAGCAAGTTGGCAGAATGAAGTTTCACCTCTTCTGAAAGGCCAGAACAGTGGGGCTCACATCACTTTTCAAGGAAGAATATTTTAAAAGTACAGAGACAGCTATTCTTAGACCTCATCAGTCAAAATTCTTTACCTGATGGGGTCCCTGTTTATCTTCCCTGTTGCTTGACATACCTTCTTCCCTCTTTAGAAAGAGGTCTAATCGCAATAGCACTTAGGACTTACATACCATTTTACAGTACTTATCTTATGCAAATAGTCATTTTTAAATCCTAGTTGAGAGGAGAAACGTTAAAATTTCAAGCTTAGAGATAATGCAAAATAGTGAAAGTTCTTTCAGTGTAACACTGTACTTAAACTCAAAAATATACTTTGAATTTGTTATAACCAGTGAAAAATAGACAAAATGCTACATTTTCAGTATTTTTTAAAACAATCAGGTTTCAAAACAAGAAGTTTAACTATGCACATAGGCTTCTTGAGCAACTGGAATATTAATGATAGCATGCCAATTAGTTTGAATAATCACTCTGAAAATAATTAACCAGCACAGAGACAATATTTTTCTGATTGCTGATTATAACTTGAGGGAAGGGGGTTATGGAGAACTACTAATTATAGTGTAAGGAGCATGTCAATAGAAATGCAAACCATTACAAACTGGGAGAAGAACAGCAGGTAGAGAACTATAATTTAAAATTTGGAGATCTTTCTGAGGGGGAGAGATAATTGCATTAGGGCCCACACATTATCAACATACTGTAATGAACTGATTAAACATGCACTACGTGCAAAGAGAGGCAGAGATCAATTCAGGCAGTTTACTAAATATGTGCCATTGGGAACAATACCTACTACTGTGATGATGCCATCTTAACACCCCCCCACCCCAGTGTTTTAAGTCTAGACTCAAACTGCTTAACTCAGTTAGGACTTGTTCCCGGTTGCTCCAAGATAATTTGTGAATGGTTTAGGGGAAGGGAGGGTTTTCATCAGTGGTGGTAGTCTACTGTTCAGCCAAACCAGTAATAAAAAAAACAGCTACCAGTTCGGCTGAAGCAGTATTTCTTTTTTTTCTCCCAATGATCAGCTGTTCTGATGATCGGCTGTGCCAGGGTCCCCCTCACTGTTTTACTGCTTTGCCCAAGAGCCTGTGCTCTTGGCACCCCTCCCCCCGCACTATGTTTTTTGCCTCCTGGGCCTCAGGGAAGCCTTCTGGGAGCAAAAACGGCCTGCCAGGAGGCTTCCCTGAGGCCCAGGAGCCAATATATATATATGGAGTGCGGGGGGGGGGGGTGCTCCAAAAAAGCCACACCCACCCAGTAACATGGCCATGCCTACCTAGTCACACCCACAAACCGGTAATAAAAATATTTGCATCCCACCCCTGGTTTTCACCTTGGGTATGTGTGCCTTCAAATCAGGGTTTATTTTTATTTATTTATTTTGGACTCTTGGCAACTGCCTGGACAAGTCCCTGCAATTTTCTTAGAGTTGAGAGTGAGAGAGAGAGACTGGCCCAACATTACCCAGCTGGCTTCATGCTCAAGGCAGAATTAGAACTCACAGTCCCTGCCGATTTCTAGCTTGATGCCTTAACTACTACACCAAACTGGCTCTCCATGTATGTTGGATAAATCCAGAATACTGAGTGGAAAGAGAAAATATGGGTGATCTTCTTTGCTTACATTCTTCTTCTTTCTTTACGTCTTCTTCTTCTAATTTTGACTTTTTGATTGTGTAACAGCTTCCTTTCTTCTTGATTCAGCCATCGGCATTATTCCTGGCTCTTTGGAGGTAAGATACTACAGGACTGCTATCTATATCAGGAATTGCAATTGCTACTCCCGAATTACAGTCATTTTGAATTATTTGCTTTTGGATTAGTTGCAGATAAGTTTAATATTCTGTTTGGCTTAGGAAATTTTCTTGAATGATACTGTGGCTGATTGACTTAAGGAGGGTGTTCTGAAGAAAAAATGAGATTCCAGTGACAAAAATGAGATTCCAGTGAGATTCCAGCCATTTTGATCCATTACAAATAGTTAATTAGCTTTCTTCCCTTGTTTTTTTTTTTAAAAGAATGAGGAAGGGGGGGAGATTGATAAATCAGGAACCATTCATTGTTCTAAATGAAAGCTCAGAATAAGAGTTTATTTCTCTCATGCAAAAGATGAACTACAAGAGAAGGAACTGAAAAGAAAGCCAACTAGCTGTGGGAACTCAGAGGTGTAGGAGTAGGCTATAAAACTGAGATATAAAAATTCAGGGTATGAAAAATTACACCTGTCAAAAATGTTCCAAGCAGCCCGAAGCAAGTCAGTCTTTCTCAGCTTCAGTTCCTGGATACTCCTTCACTGTGATTTTGCAATGTAGTATTGTGGAATAATAATACTATACTAGCTGATTGCAAGAAGATATAAGTACAAAGAGTTTTGAATTTTTGGAAAATGCTATACAAATCCTAAACATTTCAATAATTGCAGTAATCTGGGAATTAGTGTTTGCTAGAAGTTCTTGATGCAGATAGATGCATAGATGTTTATTTATATTTACATGTGTGTGTGTGTGTGTGTGTGTGTGTGTCTGTAGCATACGCATGCACACACACACAGAGGTATGTATGTATGTGTGTGTGTCTGTACACATACACATACACACACACACACACACACACACACACACATGTATATGTATACACATGTATATGTATAAGTAAGGGTCATTGCTCAGTTACAAGAAGTTATGTGCAGTTGCAAAAATTGACTGGGACAGTCTATATGGCCTTAAGAATAAAGGAATTGGGTGACATGCCCCCTTACTGGACCAGTACCTACAATAACTACAACATTGTGTTCTCTGCTTCATGGTTTTACTTTGATTTATATAGTACGTTTGTTATATAAATAAAGTATATTAATCAGTCTTCCCCAAACTAGAGATTGTGCACTCAAAATTATTCATGTGTATTTTAAAAATGAAAAGGAGTCACTTTTTTTCCCAAGCCTGAAGCACATAACAGTATTCTTCAGTATGAATCCTTATGTTACTGAGTATCAGTGACACAAAAATTGTGACAGACAGAAGCATTTTTAAGATACTCTAATTTAATTTCCATAGATGTCCCTGAGATCTCAGATATAGAAGAAGTCATATTGGCCATTCAATCTTATTTCCTATAAAGAAGAATATTTATAGCTCAGAGTAGGAAATGAGGGGTCCTTAATGATCTCTGAGCTCAACTATTTTCTTGCAGATGTTTCATTACATCATAACGGACAAGCACTGATGATGTTACCTTGTTTGGATAATAAAATGTCCGCCCCCCCACCAAAAAAAAAGCTCAAACAGCACCTATTTCCTACTCAGTCCTGGAATTCAAATTAAAACACCTTCAATAAATGAAAGTCTAATCCTTTCTTTAAACCCATGTAGCAATGGGAATTCTTGGTAGGTACTGTAACTGAGTCCTCTGCCAGTCTTAATCACTGCTAATTGCTCAACTTCCTGACTAGTAATTCTCTTCCCAATCCTTCTTTCAATGTTTCTATTATTTCCTTTCCTTTGATTCTTTACAGGTAGTCCTGGCTGACCAGCCACTTGTTCAGCAACTACTTGAAATTATAGCAGTGCTGAAAAAGAAAACTTATGATCAGTTCTTAAAGTTGTGGCCCTCACTGTATCCCATGGTCATGGGATTGCCATTTGCAAACTTCATAGTCAGCTTCCAAAAAGTAAACATCAATGGGAAAACCAGAAGGATGTCACAAGTTGTGGCCATATGACATCGTGCTCAATAAGCCACAGTGATTCATTGAACAACTGCAGCAGGAATTACGCTGTAAGTCTGCATGACATTTCAGTTAATATTTGCGATGCTTAGCAACAGAATTGCCAGTCACATTTGCAATCAGTAAGTGAAGACTACCTATACTTTTATTAGTTTAAAGAAATGTATAAAAAGCAGTATCAGTATGCTTGGAGGGAAGGGCACAGCAAAGTAACAAGAGTTGTCAACTTCTCCCAATTCTGGAATTTAAAATTGAATTTTATCCTGTCTGCAAATTTCCTACACAGAACAATAATAGGTTATTTTCCTAAATTATAAACATGCATGCAACATGTTAGCTACACAGCACTAACTAGATTATAATACTGGAAAAACTAAAAATAGTATGCATTCACAAAACATTCCAGAATCATTACAGTGCACAGAAAATGTGAAGGCCATACTTAAAATACTTTATTTTGGATACTCCAATTAGAGATGCTGTGATTGCTTCTGAAGTTGGTGCAGGTTAAGCACCCATTTTAATATTCAATATGATAAAAATAGATTTTGAGATCCCTATTATGTCTCTTTATCCAACTCTACATACTATAATCATTCATTTCACACTGAGATAAGATCATCTCTTTCTTTTTATTATCCTAGCAACACTAATAAAGATTGCTAAAATGTATTTTTCTGTGGGCAAAGTTATCTTCTAGGATATGCAAAGCTTCAGAAAGAAGTTTACTAGATACGGATGAATTCTTGTAAAACTGCAGGTGTTTTTCATAAATCACCAGGTGGTACAGTGCTGCCCTACAGCGTCAGCTATTTATTCAAAATTATCGTATCAACCATCCTGTAATGGCAGGGTGGGTTAGGCACAAAGTATGTAGATAAGAATTCTTGGATGCAAAGATGCCTATAGTCTAACAGGGTGACAAAGAAAAGGAATGAAAGCTGGGACCTATTTTAATAGAAGAGGCTTGACCCCACAGTTTAGCTATGAAATTGAAATTGCAAAGAGAGAGAGAGAGATTAAATTATGTAATGTATGAAAATATGTATAAAGAAGTTATTACAAAAATGGCAATCCTCTGATAATTTAATATTTCAGCACTGCCAAAATAATTTGACATTTTTTAATGAGCAACCAGGCAAATAATAAAAATAATAATAAAACCAAGCAACCACTTGTTTAGGACTTTTTGCCAACTCCAATGAACAAGAACTCACTTCTGCAAATGCCTAAAGTAACTGGACAGACGTAGGATTTAAACTGGGATGAGATGGGGGAAAGAAAGCAACAGGGTGGTTTATGCAGATGCTGGCTACATGTGATACAAATTGCCAGGACCTTGTTAACAATTGTAATACAGGTGAAACTCGAAAAATTAGAATATCATGCAAAAGTTCATTTATTTCAGTAATGCAACTTAAAAGGTGAACCTAATATATGAGATAGACTCATTACATGCAAAGCAAGATAGTTCAAGCCGTGATGTGTCAAAATTGAGATGATTATGGCTTACAGCTCATGAAAACCCCAAATCCACAATCTCAGAGAATTAGAATATTGTGAAAAGGCTCAAAGTGTCCCACTCTAATCAGCTAATTAAGCCATAACACCTGCAAAGGCTTCCTGAGCCTCTAAATGGTCTATCAGTCTGGTTCAGTAGGAATCACTATCATGGGAAAGACTGCTGACCTGACAGTTGTGCAGAAAACCATCATTGACACCCTCCATAAGGAGGGAAAGCCTCAAAAGGTAATTGCAAACGAAATTGGATGTTCCCAAAGTGCTGTATCAAAGCACATTAATAGAAAGTTATGTGGAAGGGAAAAGTGTGGAAGAAAAAGGTGCACAAGCAGCAGAGATGACCGCAGCCTGGAGAGGATTGTCAGGAAAAGGCCATTCAAAAGTGTTGGGGACTTTCACAAGGAGTGGACTGAGGCTGGAGTCAGTGCATTAAGAGCCACCACACACAGATGGATCCTGGACATGGGCTTCAAATGTCGTATTCCTCTTGTCAAGCCACTCCTGAACAACAAATAATGTCAAAAGCATCTTACCTGGGCTAAAGAAAAACAGAACTGGTCTGTTGCTCAGTGGTCCAAAGTCCTCTTTTCTGATGAGAGCAACATTTGCATCTCATTTGGAAACCAAGGACTCAGAGTCTGGAGGAAGAATGGAGAGGCACACACTGCAAGATGCTTGAAGTTTCCACAGTATGTGTTGATTTGGGGAGCCATGTCATCTGCTGGTGTTGGTCCACTGTGCTTCATTAAGTCCAGGGTCAATGCAGCCGTCTAACAGGAGATTTTGGAGCATTTCATGCTTCCTTCCTCAGAGCTTTATGGGGATGCTGACTTCATTTTCCAGCAGGACTTGGCACCTGCTCATACTGCCAAAAGCACCAAAACCTGACTGTGGGATTACTGTGCTTGATTGGCCAGCAAACTTGCCTGACCTGAACCCCATAGAGAATCTATGAGGCATTGCCAAGAGAAAGATGAGAGACATGAGACTGAACAATGCAGAAGAAGGTCGCTATTGAAGCATCCTGGTCTTCCATAACATCTCAGCAGTGCCACAGGCTGATAGCTTCCATGCCACGCTGCATTGAGGCAGTAATTGCTGCAAAAGGGGCCCAAACCAAGTACTGAATACATATGCATGCTTATACTTTTCAGAGGTCCGATATTGTTCTATGTACAATCCTTGTTTTATTGATTGCATGTAATATTCTAATTTTCTGAGATTGTGGATTTGAGGTTTTCATGAGCTGTGAACCATAATCATCACAATTATGACACATCACATCTTGAACTATCTTGCTTTGCATGTAATGAGTCTACCTCATATATTAATTTCACCTTTTAAGTTGCATTACTGAAATAAATGAACTTTTACACAATATTCTATTTTTTTGAGTTTCACCTGTATGTTAAAAATTGTGTTTATTGAGAGTTTGAAATAGTTTGAAATCTTTTGAGGTATGTCTGTTCAACAATCTCTTGCTCAGTGATGCTGTTAAAATCTGTTTTCCAAGATGCTTACCTTAAGATCTGCAGTCATTGAAATGCTGTGATATTACTCTATCCTTGCAGGAATTCTGATATTAAAACTTTACCCATTAACTTTTTGCACAATAATTTAGCTCAAAATCACATGCATGAAAAGGTTTCAGGTCCCAAAACTCCAACAAATCAAGGCTCAGTGTGATCCAACTCTACCTTATTTCTAGAAAAAGACAGAAATGGCCATATAGGAAATATCTCCAAAGATATGTTAAGACCATGTCATTCTGATAATTAAGAACACAATCAACATCTTGAAATGGAGCAGACTTGCTTATGGGCAGCTAGTATATTATCTGTGAAGGCTGGCTTGTAATAATTAGCATCAGCTCTCTGGGTGTCATGGACAAAGACTATTATATATTATACTGACATTTTGCTCTGATCCTTTTAATGTAGATTTAGTATGTTCCACTGTACTGACTCCTTAATGATTTGAATGTGTAAAACCAAAGAAGAAATGTCACATTGTTTGATCAGCAGGAAAGAATCTCTTGCCTATCATATTTCAAGTTTCATTTCTTGATTCAAATCCTGAGTACCATACAATTTTAAGATTGTTATTACCACTGCTGTCCACTGTTTCAGCCTTACCAACATTTTTACCTTTATTTTGAAATGTTTTTTTTCTAAAATTCATCTTTTATTATCATTACTGCTAGGCACAGTCTCCTTTTTTTGATAATTTAGATCTATTATTTGCCTTCTTTTGGTCTACAATGAATGTCATTTACCAAGACCAGCTCTCTGCGTTTTACTGATGGCACAGGAAACACAGAAAGAAGGATGGCATCGAAGGAGACCAATCTTTGCTAAGAGCCAGACAAAAATCATGTCATTTTGATGCAATATAATGAGACCGGTAAGGCAAATGATGCACACAATCAGAACTTCATCCTGGAAATTAATTCCCAATCAGTATCTCTTGAATGAGCTGAATTTCTTTGCTGTAATACATATACCAGATCAAAATTACAGCTTAACATGTGATTTGCATTCATATCAGAATGTTTATTTCCGGATTTATGCATAGCATATAAGCATTTGGTTTAAAAGAAAATCCTTCCGCAATTCTGCATCCATAACTGCATGCATTAGTTGTTGCAATATTCAAATTACACATGCAAATGATGAAACCAGAAGACATGGAAAAAGAATTTTGGAGGAAGCAAGGACAATGAATATGCAAGGATTAAAAATATAAAAAATAGAGTAGTAGTAGAACACAAACAGAAGACTAAAAACTTGCATTCATGGCTTTCTTTCTATTATACACTGTGATGGTTCAACACCCTTAAGATGTGCACATGCAAAGCAGTTCAAGAGTAAATTATCATTAAACTTGTTTTCTCATACATGCTGACTTAATGAGCTTTGTTTATTTTTGTATTAATGGGACATATGAACCTAGCTGCTGAGATCTTAGCTACTATAAATTAGATTATTCAGCAATCTATGGATAATAACAACAATGGCTTTCATGGCAACCTTTTAGTAAAGCAACAATCTCTATGCAGCCATATTGCAAAGGCACTGACACTATGGTCTACAAATTCCCAATGTATTTCTCCAGATTTAAAGTCATTTTCCCCAATGGCTTGGACTCCAGAACATGCTCTTCAAAAAGAAAAAGTTGTCTGGCTAAAAAGGAGTGACATGACCCAGACCTCACCCCTTTTATTAACCATAGTTAAGACTCTGGAAGCATTACATCTTAAATAGCAAACTGTATTTTATTTTCAGTCCCTTTATAATGATTCTCTGCCTTCTCCCTTTTCTCTGCTACAAAAGACTCCAGTACACTAATGGAAATTTTTCTTTGAATATCCTATAATTTATTTTATCTTATTTTTATCTGTTTTATTTGTATCCTTTATTATTTCCGTCGTCCTCCTTACCTTTGCATTCATCTTCCTGGCTTCCCTTCTAGCTGCCTTTTCTTTAAGCCTTTTCTCCTGTAAAGAACAAAATCAAACATAAGAACATAAAGCAGTGTTGAACAAAGAAGCAACTTGAACCAAAAATGGGACTTTATGAAGAACCTTTTTGGACATGCCTACATATCACCACCATTAGCTTTTGTAGGCATAATAATGAATACATGATCAGAAAAAAGTTCCCATTTCGCCTTATTTTTAACAAGTGATTAATATTCTTTGCCTGGGCATTTATGCATTCTGAAATGTTGGCTTAACCTAGATGTAGACTGCAGTATTTTCTAAATGCTCTATCTATTTTCAATTTAAAGATAAGTAGAGAGATAAATATATGGACCAACATTTGTCTCTCAGGCTGTGGCAGATTTTCTTTCTGATGTATAGAACCATGAACCAACCACACACAGGGTGACTGAACCACAGAATAGGACACCAATGTGTAAGTTTTCTGTTAGTGTCTTTCATCTTTTCCAACCTTGTAAGGGACTGCAGTGATTTCTCAACCCCATTAACAAACCCGTAAGGTTTCCATTATTCATTTTAGAGCTTTGGTCTCTTTTTCTATGGTGCACACAGAAAAATCATGAACTCTGTGATATGCTGCACTTGTTATTTAGTCACTAAGTCTCTTCACAACCCCATGGCCCATAATACACCAGTCCCCCCATTTTCCATTGTCTCCTTGATTCTGCCCAAACTCATATTCATTGCATCAATGACACTATCTAGCCATCACGTCCTCTATCATTTCCTTCTCCTTTTGCCTTCAATTTTTCCCAATATCAGAGTCGTTTCCAATGAGTCCTCTCTTCTCATTTGGTGGCCAAGGTATATGAACTTCAGCCCTATTCTTCCAAAGTATCTGTCCTTCCAAAGGGCAGTCAAAGTTGATTTCCCTTAGGATTGAGGGACTCTCAAGAATCTTCTCCTTGCAGTCTAAGGGACTCTCAAGAATCTTCTCCAATAACACAATTCAAAAGCATTAATTGACACTCAGCCTTCTTTATGGTCTAATTCTCACAGCCATACATTACTATTGGGAAGACCACAGTTTTGACTGTATGGACCTTTGTAGACTCCTGCTTGGTGGGTATCAGATTTGGGAATGGGAAGTCTGAACAGGGTGCCCTCTCTTTTGGGTACAAGATAATTTCTCCATCATAGTGTTAGGGAGCACAAAGAAGGCAACTGTAAAGAATTATTCCTGGCTCTCTTTGCCATAGCAGCAGCTTGTGTTCCCAATATTTATTTGAACATATGGATGCACTCATACAGATCAATGAACGTTTGTATAATTTATTTTATAAAGACTCCATTTGTTTCAATTACTGTCAGGGTAATTAATGAGTTAGTCGGAATGGGAGCTATGGGTCACCAACTACTCCAGATTAAACATCGGTGATATTGTTCTCCTTTTCTTGTCATCTTTAGACATGTCAGTAACCCAACTGTGACTTGTTCAATTCTTGTACATTCAGTGTAAATACCTCGACTCTGTAAGTCAGTACTCAATTTTCTACCGCCTCCAGCCCAATTTCCAAGCTACTTTGTTATGACCTTCCTGTCAACCTATGTCACTTGCCCATTTCTCTCAAAACCTAGTTGCTCTGCTTAAAACACTACCACTGAAAAGGAGCTGCAACATTCTATTAGTAATGACCTGGGAGAAAGAAAGAGATGAGGAGATGAGACAGACAAAGTTCAGACAGTTGCCAAATTAGAAGATGAAAATAGATTTTGGGGAAAAACATTAAAAATTCATCAGAGAAACTATTCCAAGCATAGGGAGACATCGCTACACTGTGCTATTTTGGTGACATTCATCTATCACCCTTGTATAAATTAAGCACAACCACAGAAAAACAAGGAGGGCAAGAGGGCAAATTCATCAGTGCTACAACTGTGCATATTCCAATCCTTTTAGAAAGGCTTCTATGGAGATTACAGAGCAGAGATACCTGGTCAATTTTGCCCATTGAGAGAGAAAGTTTGTGAAGGGAATAGAATCCCATTTCATGGAAAAATAGTGGAAATATATATCAAGTGCATTTTTATAACTGTCATTTTCTATGCACAAAGTACATACACATCAATTTTATAATTAGAATTAATACATAAGTGTACTAGTTGCATGAAGATATTTATCAACCCTTAAAGAGCAGGGCACATTGAGAATATATATATATGCTGAAGAAAACTCCACATTGGTGACAGGAAAGGCATCCAGCCATTAAACACTCTGCTAGCTCCATTCAGTTTCCCAGACTCCGCTAGGGATTATGGAGTCATTAAAAGATGATGATTATATACTAGCTAAAGAGCATTAAAGAGGGTAGAGAAATCCTACAAAGAACTATTTGTAGTAGGATAAGAGACAACATAAAATTATTTTATGTGCAAAAAAAGCATAACAAAAAAAGTGAAATGGGGATAACTAAAATCTCCTTCTAAATAAATTTATATAATAGATTTATCCACAGAAAGACTACAACATGTTGGACATTTATCAAAATGTCAAACTCTGCAAGTGAGATTTCAACAAACATCCAGATTTTTGGCAATCGATAGCTTGAAGACATACAGTACTGTATACTTCCTAAGCATTTTAATATGCCTGCCAACATGTCACAACTGGGGAATTAAAAACATAAAGAACAAAAAACCTCATTTTAAGTGACAAAAATAATAATAATACCCAAATGGATCAAGGAGTATATTACAAGTATAGGAGGAGTAGGAGATTGTGTTCTTTATTTTCAGAAAAAGAACATCTTGACAATTTTGATGGGAAGTTATTCTACTTATAGTAACACTATTGTTAGCATAATAACTATTAGAGTCCAATAGTTATTCTGATTCCAGTAGTTATCCTAATCATCATCATCATCATGAATAGCTATTCTCCTCAAGAGCCACGGAGGCACAGTGGTTAGAATGCAGTACTGCAGGCTTCTTCTGCTCACTGCTGGCTGACTGCAATTTGGTAGTTTGAATCTCATCAGGCTCAAGGTTGACTCAGCACCCTTCCATCCTTCCGAGGTGGTTAAAATGAGGACCCAGATTGTTGGGGGCAATATGCTGACTCTGTAAACCACTTAGAGAGGGCTGTAAAGCACTGTAAAGCATTATATAAGTCTGAGTGTTATTCCTATTGCTATCATCATTATCACATAATTACAGAGTTGGAAGGGACCTTGGAGGTCTTCTAGTCCAACCTATTCTACTCCATCATCATCTATTAAATTTACACACTCGGCGACTCTGAGCAGTTCACAAATTGTTAAAATGATTTTAAAACAAAACGTGGGGGGAGAAGAAAAAGCAGAGAGATAGCAGAAATGATAAAACCAGACATGGCTCAAATCATGCTCATCAGAACCCTGGGCGAAGACCCGGGTCTTCATAGCCTTTTAAAACATAGCCCTTAAAGGGGTGGGGGCTCTTCCAATTTAAGGGGAACCTCATTCCAGAGGGCAGGCACTGAGACACAGAATGCACAGTTCTAGGTCCCCATAAATGGCATTGTTTAATTCAGGGGTCTTCAAACTTGATAGCTTAAGACTTGTGGACTTCAACTCCCAGAATTCCTCCACCAGTCATGTTAGCTCAGGAATTCTGGGAGTTGAAGTCCACAAGTCTTAAATTTGCCAAGTTTGAAAATCCTTGGTTTAATTGAAGGATTAATCATCTTTTACAGTTTAGATAAAAGAGTATGCAACAAGAGTTATGGCTTCATGTGATCCTACGCTTTCACTTATTTTCCACTTTACTGAACTTTAGTGGTTTAGGTACAAATCCTAAAATACATATAGGTTTACATCTTGTTTATTGATATGCATCTTGCTAAACTTTTTAATAAAAGAAAACATATTTATTTTTCCTGGAAATATACTTGGTCTCCAGAATATCATCTCTTTTGTTTTCTTGGTGCCAGAATAATGAGCAGAAGACTTCTTGCTAGCCCAAGAAACTCCAAATCAAAATTCAAGCAACTATTCAAACCTTTGCATAGCCCAATGCTTTCAGAGCACCTACAACGCTTTATGGGATTATGAATGTATTATCTACAGCGAAAATTGCCTTAGGCTGCTCTTACTCTTTACCCTTTTATAATAAAATAGGGATAGAGAAAACCAGGAAATTTTACATATAAATCTCATGCTCTGCTACTAACCAAGGCAGAATCTCTCCATGAGGCATAGTGGTGATGCCACTACCTTATTATACTGCACACTATATCCTATAATAAGTTATAAACACTCAATAAATGAAATTAGTACTTCTATAGATGCTATTATAAAGAGCATAGAGAGGTAGATACACCTTATACTTAGAGTATCTAAACCACTGTTTGCTGGCAGTAATGGCTATTGATCGCCTCTATATGTAACAAATATGTATTATCTCTAATATCACAGAAAATGTATCTTTTAATGCTAATTACTATGGGATATGCATATGAAAGTGACAGTATGCCCATGTTCTATTTGTGAACTTTCTAGAAGCTTTCAATCAGTGTAGGACTGTAATAACAGATTAAAACAGGAAATGGATAAAAATAGTTTGTTCAGGTTTTGGTTTTAATTTGAGTTAGTTTGCTGCTAGCTCAAACTTAGTAATAAAGTAATAATTTATAAAGATTTATTTTGTTCTGATAAAACAATGGAAGGAGATGAGAAAATAAGCCAGTAGAAACAAGTTACATTAGAGTAAGAGTAGCATACCACTTCTAGCAAACAGAGAATGGAGGAGAGGGAAGGGGGGAGAAATGGAGGGAAGAAAAGACAATGTTTGAAACAAGTCTTTTAAATTTATTTATTTATTTAGCGTATGATGCAGGCATGGTGTCTTTTAATTTCCCTTATTTATTCCATGTTTTCAAGGGCTATGGGGCAAAAGGCCTAAATCCCAGGTCCAACAAAAATGGTTTTCTCAATCATTTTCTCATATTTCTCAGTCAAGACAGTGTGGCAACAAACAAACCTAACTTCTGCCTCTGAATTCTAGTGCCCTCATCTACTAGAAGGGGGGATTAACTTTAAAATTATAAAACTACTGAGATAAACAGATATTTCAAAAAAAAAAAAACTTGCCTGCACCCCAAGTTCACTACATGATCAGAGAAAACAGAAATAGAAACAGCAAAAGATACAGAATAGCAGATGCTAGGCATGAATATTAATTGTTTTTTATCTTGTGCTGGCTATGTTAACTACTTGGGGTTCAATTTTGGGAATTAGTCCAAGCTTTTGTAACAAAATATCTGACAAAAAAATCTGCCCAGGATTTAAGAGCCAAATCTAAGACTCCACTTCCTTTTATTATGTATGTATGTATGTATGTATGTATGTATGTATGTATGTATGTATGTATTTGCTTTATATTGCCGCCTATTCGCCCATGGTGACTCAAGGCGGCTTATACAATGTAAAATCTTATTTAAAACAAAAAATAAAAACAATAAGAACTGACAAAAAGAATCAAATAAATTAGTAAAGTACAATAGAACAAAATTTACGAAAACAAAACAAAACAAAATAAAAACCAACCCCCACCCCCCCCACCCCAACGATAGCGGATCTCACTAGCCATTTGATGGGTTCCATCCCTCTCTGGGTTCCCCAGGCCCACTGGCAAAACCAGATCTTCAGTGCCTTTCGGAATAGTATTAATGAGGGGGCCATTCTAATCTCTGAGGGAATGACGTCCCAGAGAGATGGAGCCACCACAGAGAAGGGTGGCTTCTCTAGGTCCTACCAGGTGTATCTCTCTCAGGAATGGGACCTGCAGCATTCCCTGCCTCCTCGCTCTAATGGGTCAGGTAGATGTCACTGGCAAGAGATGTTTCCTCAGATAACCCAGACCCAAGCCATTATGTAGTATCGTAAAGGTAAAGTGGTCATGACTAAATGCTGAGGTGCATGGAATGCTTTTTACCTTCCCATAGAAATGGTACCTATTTATCTATTCACTGCTAGGTTGGCAGGAGCTGGGGCAAATAACAGGAACTACTCCATCATGCAGTGCTTGGATCTCAAACATGGGCTGTCAGCTTTCCAGCTGACAAGCTCAGCATCTTTAATCACTGAGCCATTGTGCCGCCTACTATTATGTAGTATGAACCATGAAACCTGGAAATGCCAGGAGCATGTAGCCCCACATTTTTAGAGTGCCCTTTGACAGGAAATATGCACAAATCTATGCACATTTGCTATAGATTACCTACAGCAAATGTGCACAGATTTGTGTACCTAATCCTCTGTTATGACCACTCATGGCCAATCTGTTCCAAAGAAGGCTTTCATGTTCAACAATAAATCTTTAGTTCAAATTTCACACATTATGTAAAACTCTCATTGTAAACCAGGCTCAAATACTATTTCATCTCCTCCAGATCAAAAATATATAACTGCCTATCCTTTTATTCCATGTCCCCAGAAAGTTTAATAATCTGCTCTATGAAATACAGATTATTTCTTCTTCCACACATGGAAAGGGGTTGGTCTTGTTACAGTATTTTTATGTGCTTCACCCACACTATAAATGAGAAGAAGGAGAAGGGCATTAAAGGGAAAGAGTAACATTTATAACTATTCTCTGCTGTCAAGTGCTCAAACTTTCAGCTCTGTTTTATGACAAATAAATGGCCCAGCAACAATCTTTGTATTTTTATGTCCTGTAATTTAATTTCTTGTAAATGCCAAAAGGGAGCTTGAACTATTATTATTAAAGCTTTACATTATAAGTGAAATCAATCACCTTGCTGCAATGACATTTCTTGAATAATTAATTGACAACTCTCAATCATCCCCTACACAAAACAAAGGTTTTAAATAAAACATCATACTCCTAAAATCTCATTAGTACAGAGCTTTTTAGTCCTCATCATTCTTGATGAAGTACAGTCTTGTTATTATGCTACTCAAATTTTTACCCTTTTATCTACTAATAGTCTATCATACAAATAAATTGAATATTGGTCCACAACACCACAAGTCTATGACCATCCATCCACTCATATGGTTCGGTTACTGTTTGTACATATTTATTTAAAATCAGAACATCATACTTGAATGTCATAAATTGCTTACAAACAAGAATGGCAATGTTCATGGGGAATAGCAATACTAGGGAAATAAAACCAAGGATCCACATCTCGGATTGCCTCAATTCATGCATCAGACCAGAACAAGAATTCTGAATACCGTATATACTCGAGTATAAGCCGAGTTTTTCAGCCCATTCTTTGTGCTGAAAAAACCACCCTTGGCTTATACTCGAGTCAGATTCCCCTCTGAAAAAAAAAAAAATGGTGTGGAGCTCCGGAGCTGGGCAGCCGCTTTCCTGCAGGCAAGCCCCACTTCATGGACTCCGTCCATCCTCGCTCCCATCCACCCAAAGCGACGAAGTCCCCCAATCGCGCAGCCCAGAATTGCCCTCCCCTCAGGGGGCAGCAACGACGCCCGGTGTTTCCCGAGACAAGAAGCTCCACCGTGCAATGAAAGCGCCCTGGCTCTAGGCTCAGAAAACAACGCGAGGCGAGGTCGCTTCGGCTCCGCTCAGCTTCGTTTCCTAGCTGCTTTCAGTCCGCTCGGGAGAAGGGGGAGGAGGTAGTGGGGGCAGCTTGTGTTGTTTTCTGAGCTCTAGGCCACCACCTCCTCCCCCTCCTCCCGAGCGGACTGAAAGCAGCTAGGAAACGAAGCTGAGCTGAGCCTGGAGCTCAGAAAACAACGCGAGGCCGCTTTGGTTCCGCTCAGCTTCGTTTCCTAGCTGCTTTCAGTCCGCTCGGGAGGAGGGGGAGGAGGTGGTGGCCTAGAGCTCAGAAAACAACACAAGCTGCCGCCACCACCTCCTCCCCCTCCTCCCGAGCGGACTGAAAGCAGCTAGGAAACAAAGCTGAGCGGAACCGAAGTGACCTCGCCTCACGTTGTTTTCTGAGCTCTAGGCTCAGCTCAGCTTCGTTTCCTAACAGCTTTCAGTCCGCTCGGGAGGAGGGGGAGGAGGTGGTGGCCTAGAGCTCAGAAAACAACGCAAGCTGCCGCCACCACCTCCTCCCCCTCCTCCCGAGCAGACTGAAAGCAGCTAGGAAACGAAGCTGAGCGGAGCCAAAGTGACCTCGCCTCGCGTTGTTTTCTGAACCCGCGAGCCTAGAGCCAGGGCGCTTTCATTGCACGGCGGAGCTTCATCTCGGGAAACACCGGGCGTCGTTGCTGCCCCGAGGGGAGGGCAATTCTGGGCTGCGCAATTGGGGGACTTCATGGCTTTGGGTAGGTGGGAGTGAGGACATTGACTTTAAGCGCTGCCGACCAAGTGTTTCACAAATACCAGTGGGACCTCCATCCACCACCACCCCTCCCTCTTTTGCCTCCTTCCTTCTGATCAATCAGGTTTTCCTAGTATTTGCTCACAGCTGCGTTTTCTCTTCTGCTGTGCTAGGCATTGAACGCGGGGATTTCTGATTCCCCTTACACGCGCGTAGATATGCCGCGGGGCATTTTCTTCCAAATGCCCCACTGGCAGAGAACACTGACTTTCATAATAGTGAGATCATTTCCCAAATTAATAGATTCACTAACCCAAAAGAAGATGTCGATGACAGTGGAAGGCAGGAGTCACTCTCTCCCTTGCAAGAAAAAAGCAAGAGCCGTTCTTATGATCTCTCCTTCTCTCTCTCTCTCTCCCCGTAATACAGTCAAGCCCTTTCCAGCACGCGCGATCTGCCGCCGCCACTTTGCACCCTGCAAATGCAAAATCCCGGGGTTTTTGCATTTGCAAGGTGCAAAGCGGCGGGGGCGGATCCCGCATGCTGGAAAGGGCTTGACTATATTACGGGGAGAGAGAGAGAGATCATAAGAACGGCTCTTGCTTTTTTCTTGCAAGTGAGAGAGTGACTCCTGCCTCCCACTGTCATCGTCATCTTATTTTGGGTTAGTGAATCAATTAAACCTTTCATGATAGTGAGATCGTTTCCCAAATTGATTAATCTGTTTTTCTTTGAAATAAATATTCAAAAACATTTAATCTATGATGCCTCAATTAATGTAATTTTATTAGTATCTATTTTTATTTTTGAAATTTACCAGTAGCTGCTGCATTTCCCACCCTCGGCTTATACTCGAGTCAATAAGTTTTCCCAGTTTTTTGTGGTAAAATTAGGTGCCTCGGCTTATATTCGGGTCGACTTATACTCGAGTATATACGGTAGATAATTCTTTTTCCAGTAAAATCCTTCATCCCCAATGAACATGCCAACATTTCACAGTATTTTCATTTGATATTTTGACAAATGGGATGAGATTCTACTTACCCTGTGTTTTTCTTTAATTTTCTTTCTATATTCCTCTTTGTCAAATTTATCCTCCTCCTGAAGTCTTTCTTTTGCTTTGTCTAGATTGATTCCATTACAATCATCGCCATTTTCCTCTTTGTCCAGGATAGACTTTTGTGCTGGTGGCCACTGTTGAATTAACTGAATCACAGAAGAAGAATAAAAATATTTCAGTACTGCTGTTTCTATTCTTCAGTTTAAAAGGAGTTCTGGATTGCTACGAAGACCAAAAGACATCAGACATCCCATGCGACAGGGAATAGTAACAGAAATATAATTTTCAGGCAGGGAAGTTAATAGAGGAAATAAAAATTGAAATAAGGCCCTGAAATATGACATTGTTTAATTAAAGGGGGTGGTTCAAATGTCAGCTTGTATGAGGTGTGCAGACTCCACAGCAAGTAGGCAATCCCAAATAACTGGGCCTTGTATCACAGAAGCTTTATAGGTCATAACCATCACGTGGAATCACGCCCAGAAGCAAACTGGCAACCAGTGCAGGTCACATACCAGGGATATCAAACAAACATACCAAGAAATGCACTTTACTGCCTGCATTGTTCCATTCTGGACCAATTGAAGTTTCCAAGAGGTCTTTAAGGACAGCCCAGTTTCAATGCATTGCAGTGATTAGAAGAATAACTGTCTCCCAACCCAGGAAAAGGTACAACTGGCACAACAGATGAATCACCTGCTCTCAAAAGGAGATGTAAGTCTAAGAAGGCGCCCAGATTGCACACAACTCTTAAATAACACAATAGCAGAGTTGGAAGGGATCTTGGTGGTCTTCTAGTCCAACCCCCTGCTCAAACAGGAAGCCCTATACATTTCAGACAAATGGTTGTCCAATTTCTTCTCAAAGACCTCCTGGGTTGGAGCGCCTACAACTTCTGGAGGGAAGGTGTTCCACTGGTTGATTGTTTTAACTGTCAGAAAATTTCTCCTTGGTTCTAGGTTGCTTCTCTTCTTGATTAGATTCCATCCATTGCTTCTTGTCCTGCCTTCAGGTGCTTTAGAGAATAGGTTGTCCTCCCCCTCTTCTTTTTGGCAGGTCCTTAGAAATTGGAACACTGCTACCATGTCATCCCTAGTCATTATTTTCATTTACCTAGACATACCCAATTCCTGCAACTGTTCCAAGCCAGAACTGTGACTATCCAAACATAACAAGGCATAGCAAAGACAGATGCATCTTACAGTAGTTTGGTCTGTTGGGGATAACATTGCTTACCCTAACTGGTTTAGGTAAAATAATAAATATGTGATCATGGTTTATAAGTTAAAGTGTCTGCAACTTTAAATATAGGAATGTAATTAAGGGAGTGGTTGTGAAAACACTTTAAAAGAAGCAAGGAACGTCAGCTTGCTCTCTCTGGCTTTGATGATCCCTAATTACTGCATGGACTCAAGACTGCGTTATTCGAACGGGAGAGAAACAAAGGACTGATTTGTAAGTGAACTGACATAGGATATTCTACACGGACTTTGCTAACTGAATATCCCTGAATGGACTGACTGAAATGATACATGACTAACGGACTGTTATTTTGACTATGCTATAAACTCTAAATGGAATAAACTATATTTTGATAGCACAAGCGTATCTGTTATTTTTACTGTATGTTAACAAACATACAAGCTTATCTCACTCATTTATCTGTGTGCCTATCTGACTAACCCTGCACATTCTGTTTAGCTTGTCTCCTTAACCCTGGTTGGGGAACCCAGGCTTAACATGGTCTATGCCAAAGAAACAAGCCATCCAAATTCAAGAGTCAGGTCAACGTTTCAGAACCAGGAGGATATCAAAAGGTTATTTTGTCACCCAATAATTGTACAGTGACAGCTTTTAACACTCTCTTCTCCTCATGTGCAATTAGGGTGCTAATGTGCAAAAGTTCAATCCAGATAAACCAATCATAAAAATCCAAAGAGAATACAGAAGCCAATAGCAGCAGGGGAAAATCAACTAACATAGCATTTGTTCAAATCCAAAGAGTGAGTATGTATGTATATATGTATGTATGTATGCATGCATGCATGCATGCATGTATGTATGTATGTATGTATGTCTCATTCAGCGCTGTCAGGTATCCACTGGAAATCAGGGGGTGGGTGGGTAGAAGTGGGAAGCATCACAGTCTTCAGAATTCAAGCTTATGTTCCCTGAAAGGGAATACAAAAAAATGATGGGACAAGAACAATGAATTCTCACAATCCCAAGGAAAGGGGATTCACTGAATCTGGAGACAACCAATGATAAACAGTGCTTGTTAAGAAAAAGTAATGAACCTCAGGCACAGAAAACACTGCTATGTAGAATTGGGCACCAATGCAATTAATCGAATCATTTCTACATTTAAGCCTCTGTTTATATATAATGGCATAATCATAAGCACAAATGACTGAAAAGATCAAACTTTTTGACCACCATCTCCTCTATGAGACTATACGCAACAGTGCTAGACTCCATATCAGATATTCACAAGAACAAGCTTTAATTGATTGACCTCATTATAAAAGTTGGCAATGGTTGTGAGAGAAACACACATTATAGTGCTTCCTAGAAAAAAGAAAAACAGGCAAAAAACAAACGGTTGCGACTTTCCATCAAGCTCGCCTACTTACTCTCCGTTTCAAATTAGCTTTTGCAATTGCAATGAACTAAGAGGCAAAGCAGTAAAATTTTGACTTGAGCAGAGGCATTTATTTCAGCCTTCTGCAAACTAACATAAATGCTTCATTGCAAATTGTAATTTCCCTTGCACCCAGTGCTAATGGACTGCTCGCAGAGGTACTGAAAAGGTATTGGGCTCGTTATACTCTTGACAACACTGAGGCAGCTCAAAAGAGGGGAAGGGAAGTCAAGGAAGAATCAGGCTGCACAGAGATGTGACAAATGAAGGTTATATTGATGAAAAGCAACTACGAACCATCGTTGTGATTCAGGTCCCCTCTGCCATGCAATTTGGTCCTCTGCCACCCGGAAACATTAATTTATGTAATCCATTCAATCCAGTAAATGAGCATGCAGAAATGGGTTTTTTAAACTGTTCCCAATTCCCACAGAAAAAGAACAGTTGTACATTTGCTATTAGTTTGGCATAGGATTTCAGACTACGCTTATGACAGTTATTCATCAGAAATACTGATTGAATATATGAAAACTAGGAAAGGTACTTTTGGATTTCAGATACAGCATAGTTGAAACTCATTCCAAACTAGGGACATGCAAAACATTTCCAATTTAATTCCAAAACACCACCAGCTTGATTGAAAACCTTCAGCTTGGAACACAAAACAACTGTTCTGAACTCAAAGCAGGATGTTCAGAGGGTGACACATTTTTGTATTTAAGGGAATCTACCAATTCCCCTTGGAAACCTTTACATACTATTTAATTAGAAATAATCAGTTATAATGAACAATCAGGGAGCACTCCCAAAGTTTATATTTTGGGGACAATGGCATTCACCCTGGCTTCACCTCAGTTCCCAAGTCCAACTTTCTCCTTACCAACAGTACTTGCATTTTGCTTGTCTTTAATTTTAGTTCGGTCTTTCTCATGTAGTCCGTTACTGGGATTAGGTATATGGATTACTTCCTTGGAGTTAGATGGTAAGGAACAGTAATTTTTTTTTTACTTTATTTACTCAAATGTTTAGCTGCCAAACTCCAAGGGACTCTGTGTATCATTAGCATAGTGACAGCATGCCACTTCAAACATTCCAAGGATGTCAAGTGAGAAGAATCAGGACCACACTTTAAATTCCAATGAAGCTGATTTGTTGTCCATGTCTATACTAATGGTCAGCACTAAATTTGCACTTTTCCAGAGTTAATGGAATTCGGGGGGGGGGGGGGGGGGTAGATTTGGATCACTTGTGGGAATGTAATGATTCAAGGTTGATTCCTTTCTTGACTCCGCCCTCAGGCTCTGCCTTGTCTTTTCCTATAAATGAACTCCAATAGTAGTTTCAAACAGATTTGGAAATAGATTTGGTCGGTATAGGGGACAAAATAAAATACTATGGGATACCATGGATCAATCAGTGACAGGTGTAAAACAACAGCTTCCAAGTACCACCATTTGAATATGTTTCAACAGAAAAGACCATAACTATACTGCAAAATTGTACCCTCTAAGCCCAACCCTGCCAGGTGATCCATGAAGATAATTATAGTCAGTGATTACACATATCTCCAAGTGGTCTCAGAGAACTTGTAGAATCATATTCCCTTGGTCAACACTCCAAAAAGATATTATTGTAGGAAGTCTTAGCAGTATAATCAAATTATTTGTTAGATCTTACCTCTCCGTCATCAGTAAATACAATTTTTGTATTTACTTTAAAATTTCTCTTCAAAACCTTTTTAGCTTCTTTTGTTTTAGTTATTTTCTTCTTCAGTTTTACATTCGGTTTTATCTAAAAAGGATGGAAAAAGGAAGACAACCTTTATCATAAAAGATTCTGAAATAAGTATTATTCAATCAGCACCCCCCCCAAAATTCTATCTTTCAGTGTTTCTTAAATAAATACATTTCTAATCCTGCACATTTTAGAGATACATTTTAAAGTGTGATGTGATGTCTCAAAAAGAAAAGAGAAGCCAATAGGGAAATTTTGTGATGTGATATCTCAAAAAGATAATGGGAAAATTTCTAAAGTCATTAATACATCAGACTGTGATGAGGCAATACTATCTCAATACAGTTGCAGTTTTGCACCCTTAACTGAGCCAGAGAAAATCTAATAATTTTCCAATATGTTTTTGCAGTTTCTAACCACATTAGCTTTTTCCAATAATATTTATAAACACTAGTTTGTTTCATAAATAATTAATACTATTCAAACTACAATGATTAATACAGGTTATTTAATAGCTAAGAAGATATATAACAGAAATATTTTAGGGGCAACACAATAAATATCTAAATTAATAACTTGCAAAACTTCTAAATTAATAAATGGTAATGAATTACTTTTAATTAAACTCACAATGCCTTTCAATTTGTAATACAAGCTCATCAATATTGGTTTTAAATTTATAACCAGTACCTATTCAGGCCAGTTAAATGTGGAAACAAAAGTTTAGATTGTTGAAATGGAAATTAAAAATGTCCTGAATTTTCTCCTTTAATATCTATCTCTTTATATATGTCTGTGTGTATGTCTGAGTTGAGGGATTTTCTATTCTTTTCAGAAAATGCTCTGGCAGTCTCTCATGAAACTCCCAGGGCGAGAATGTTTCACTGGCATGTAATACCACCTTAAACTGAATGTGTGGATTTTCCACAATTAATCATAGCCTCCCATGAGGGGGGGGGCTATGAGGTGGGTGAGGGGAGTTCCCAGCTTCCCATGAGGGGGGTTTTGGGGGTGTCATGGCTCAGTGGTTAAAGTCACTGAGCTTGTCACCTGAAAAGCTAACAGGTCAGAATTGAGACCTGAGTAGCACATAACGGGTTAAGTTTCCATTCCTTGCCCCAGCTTCTGCCAGTTTGCAAGCATGTAAATGCAAGTAGGTTAATAGGTACCACTTTGGTAGGAAGGTAACAGTGATCCCTGTGCCTTTGGCCATTATGGCTATATGACCATGGAAAATGTCTTTGGACAATGCTAGTTACCTTGGCCAAAAAGGAGATGAGCACCATGCCCCAGAGTCAGGCAGGGAAACCTTCACTTTTCCACGTGTTCAGATCATGCAAACCCTCTTCAAAAGTTAAGAGAGAATTCATTAAATTAAATTAAATTTGTACCAAATGTACAGGTACAGATTAGATCAAACCTGGCTCAACAGTAGTAACTGTGAGAGGGATCTTGGAATCCCAGTGGACAATCATTTAAAAATGAGACCAAAGCAAGGCAACAGCCAAAATAGCCAATGCAAACCTAGGTTGCATTAACAGAGGGATAAAATCAAGGTCATGTGAAGTGGCCAGTGAGAATTATTTGATCATACAATACAGAATTAGCCCTGCTGGGTCAGACTATCTTAGCCAACAATTTTGTTTCTTAAAAATATATCTCACAAGCAGGGGACGGATCGTACAACTATGTTTAAAAATAAATACAGCCCATTGATTTTTTTTTTTTTTGCTTTTTCACATATTTCAACATATTGAATATTTAAAATTGGTTTCAGAATAGATAAAACATTTACAATTTGTAACCCATTGTGTATTTAAATAAACCTAAATGCAAATTTCACATGGTGAAAAACTAAGACCATCCTTACATTTATCACTCTTTCAAACACCTAAAATCATGAGGCGTGTTTGGTGAAAACCAAAATAAGCACTTCACCAGAAGAACCTTGATACTAACTGTAACACATGGTGGTAGAAATGCTACAGTTTGGGGCTGCTTTGCTTTGCTCCGTCCATCAGGGCCTCAACAGCTCACCATCATAGAATCCACTACAAATTTGTTATTGTATCAGAAGGTGTTTGAAGATAATGTGAGCTTGCAAGGTGACCCTAAATATTACAGTTAATCCTCCAAGGAATGGCTAAAAGAAAAAAGAAAGGAAGAAATAGAGTGTTCTGGAATGGCCAAATCAATTCCCATTAAGATTCCCTTAACTTGATGGCCCCTGATTTTATCATCTTGAGAAGGAGGAAAAAGCATTCTCCTCATCCACTTTCTCTTTGCTATGCATAAGAAATTACCCAAAATATTTTTGAATAGAATAGAATAGAATAGAATAGAATAGAATAGAATAGAATAGAATAGAATAGAATAGAATTCTTTATTAGCCAAGTGTGGTTGGACACACAAGGAATTTGTCTTGGTGCAAATATTCTCAGTATACATAAAGAAAAGATACATTCATCAAGAGTCAAGAATCGTAAGGCACAACACTTAATAATAGTCATAGGGTACAATAAGCAATCAAATCATACTTGGAAACAGTCCATATAAATCGTAAGGATACAAGCGACAAAGTTACAGTCATACAGTCACAAGTGGGAGGGGATGGGTGATAAGGAGTGATGAGAAGATTAACAGTAATAGTGGTGCAGACTGAAACCGGCTGTGTAAGAAAACCCTTATGAAAATCAGACTCAGCTTAGGGTAAGATAGACCTCTCCTCTGCAAACTATCTTTTAAAACCTTCCAAGGTTTTGGCCTATCTCTCTGACATGGAAATTGATTAATTCCAATGGTTAATTATGTACTGTAGGAAGAACTGTTTTCTAAATCTTTTTCCTACCAGACTTAACTTGATGGCCCCTGATCTTATCATCTTGAGAAGGAGGAAAAAGCATTCTCCTCATCCACTTTCTCCATGCTATGCATAAGAAATTACCCAAAATATTTTTTGGCCCAAACATTAATTGGAGTCAACAATGCTTGCTAGATTGCAGATGATCTGACTCTGGGGGAACAGCTTCTGATCTTCAGACATTATAACATGTACAATATGTGAAGGGTGCCACAGATGCTACTTAAAACTCCTTTTATATTGATGATTTCTCCACCATTTTATAGCAGGAATGGAAAGATCAGAGGGTGATCTAAGTGGCAAAAAAACAAATTCCCCATTTTTTTGTTGTCATAGGTTGGAACAACCACTACATTAAAGATGAGGCATAAATCATTAAATCTAAACAAGTAGTCCTCAACAGTTCTTTTAGTGACTATTCAAAGTTAAAGCAGCACTGAAAAAAGCGACGTGACCGTTTGTCACACTTATGACCTATGGTCACATGATTAAAATTCAGAAGCCTGGCAATTGATTCATATTTATGATAACTTTGTTGCTAACTTAACAACTGCTGTGATTCACTTAACAACTCTGGCAAGAAAGGTCGTAAAATGGGGCAAAACTCAATTCACGAATGTTTCACTTAGTAACAGAAATTTTGCACTCAATTGTGTCGTCAGTCGAGGACTACCTGTATGTCCATGTAAAATGTGAGATGATAAGGAGAGAAGAAGCAAGGGCAACCTCTGAAGATGCAAAAATAATAATAATAATAATTCTTAAAAAACATATGAAATGCTTTTGTTGAAATCACTGGAAAGAATTGCCAAGGACAATTCAATCAAACAAGCAGAGAGCAATATTTCTTATTTCCCACAGTCACTGCATCCATCGCAAAAGTGAGAAATGGATATTGGTTGCATGCTCTGCAAAATGATTTGCATTAAAAAAAAAAGGAAAAGAAAATAAGAGGAGAGAAATGAAGGCATAAAAATACATTTCTTTGTGGACGTTAATGAAAATGACATAATCAATTTATACTGCCCTCTGGAATCCAATTTTTAACCTGCCAGTTTCAATAACTGTTTTTAACATTGGGAATAAAAGCAGCTTCAGGAAAGTGGTGGAGGGAGAGATCCTGAACCTGATTTTCTTCATAACATGTCACATCATTAACAATGAATTTTTGGCAACTATTCTGCAGTTTGGAAAAGAGATTTAGTTTCCTTAGAAATATCACAATTTTAAAATGGAAGGAAAACTAGAGGTAAAAAGATCTGAGTTCAATATCATAGCTGTGTGTTTGTGTGTGTGTCATCGAAGAACTTGTGTTGATAATCACAACCACATAATGAAATCCTTGGTGTCACAACATTGAAGGGGGGAGGGGGGTTCGATTGCACAGCCCTTATTGTCATCTTCACTTTTTCAACCCACCCCAGTAGATTCCTCTGCTCTGCATCATTCTCTGTATCCCCAAATTTGGAGGGGTGATGAAAAGGGAAAGCCATCAACAGGTGGATACAACTCAGAAATGTAAATTAACAAGATTCTTAAGCTGGTGAGAAGCAAACTAGAAAAAACTAATTGATTAAAATTAAGTCACTTGAAAGAGGCAGTGTGCTGTTTAAAGAATCTCAAATACATGCTATAATTGTTGTAATATTAAAAAGAGAGAAGTACAATAGTTTATTTCTATTTGACAAAAAACAAATTACCATCTCTATTCATTGGCACAAAAGTTCACTTACAAATCTTAGAACATCTGCTGAAATAAGATAAACATATGACAGGATATAAGGGTTTAAAGTTAGTCTACTCCAGGGCTGTTAAACTCCTGGCCCGTGGGCCGGATGCATCATGCGCTGGCCACGCCCGGTGTAGCGAAGGGAGGAAGTCCTGATACGTCACATGATGCCGCCATGAAGACTTGAGTTTGACCCCTCTGGTCTAGCCATTTCAGAAACAGTCCAAGAAAACCAAACCAAGTTGCTAAATCCTCCAACTAATTCTAAATACAGTTCAATTACAGGTAATATTAAAGAGAATAGTCTTAGCTCCTGAAACTCTATTTCCAATATGTGAAAAAAATACATTCATTTTAAAAAGTGTTTACTGCCTTCCAAAGCACGTTTTTCCAGGACACAATTTAAAAAGTAGAATTAAATTAAATTAACTGTTAAAGGTGAGAGAAAAGATAAAGATATGAAAATAGAATTGTAAAAGTTTTAATATTACTACTATTGATATAAAGTAGATTTGGGGGGGAAGGCTGTTATATCATTCAATTCTGAGAACTCATTTTATATACATTCAATTCAGCTCTATGATAAAACATGAGCCATCGGCAGATGTAATATTATTTTCCTAACATGGTAGTATTAGACACTGTCAGGCATGAAAGATCAGGTCCACAGTGAAGGTCCAATTAAGTTCATTTATTGCTAATCATGCCTTTGCACAAGAATCTTTCTCAACTAACAGTTAGCACCTGCTAGGACCGTGTTGGCAAACCTATGCCACGCATGCTGGAAGTGGCACGCAGAGCCATTTCCCCCGGTACGCGAGAGGTCACCCGGAAGAGCCCCACTGCACATGCATGCATGTGCGCCACCCGACAGCTGATTGTTGGGTATCTGGCGTGCATGCACAGGGGGAAAGGGGAGTACGTGGGAGGCACGCGTGCATATGCATGCACGCGTGCTTACTAACTCCTACTGTGCTAGGAGTTAGTAAGAGTCAACAAAATTCAAGGAAGAATGGATGTAGTTCGCTTCTGGCTATGCAGGGATTCTAGGCTGATTCACCTTTTAACTCCACCCCTTAGTTTTGCAACTCCTTCTCCTATATACACTGAGGTAAATATAGGGATGGTGGGGCTGGAAATACAGCAATTTGTAGAATTCATAGCTCATCTGATTAGGTCAAGGTGAAGAAGGAAGCTCAGTCATAACCTCTTATCTGCAGACCACTGACCAGTGATGCCTTATGAGCTCCCTTGAGACCCTTGGCTTTGCCAAATGTATTTTTTGTTCCTTATTTTTCAGACAATGGAGATACATTGTCACAATAGGAGAACTATCACCCAGATTGATAAATCCTGATATGGAACATATTATTTTTGGAGATTCTTTTTTTATGTTCCCATCCTGCTAAAGGAAAACTCCTTATTGGTTCTGTCAAACAATACAGCTCTGTTATGACAGACTGAGTTTCAAGCAAGGTTTTCTTTATCTAATATGCTTAAAGTTGAAAGTTAAACCAATTTGGAATTATAAAATTTCTGCCTGCCTGAGCAAATTAATCAAAAAAATCAAAGTCAAAGTTCAAATATGTTTAAATTAGTTATTCAGTCAAGAGAGCTCTTGTGAAACTATAAATTCACCTGTCAGCTTTGCTCTAGCATACAGCTTTGATTTTATCTTTCACTGCAGAGAAAGGGAGAAATCAGAGACTGGTTTATACTTTTCTTAAGATGCTGCCTTCATGATGTTTAAAGAATATTTTATTATATCTTACACTATAGGCGGAAAACGTGTTCCTTTTAAAATTGCATTTATATTATTATGTTTCAGACTGTATTTTTGTAATTTTGATTATAACAACCACTGAACATTAGCTACTAGTTTTGGTCTACACATTTGTGATACTGGAGAAGATTTTAACATTTTCCTTTGGAAAAGTAACAAAATTGTTAGCTAAACTTCAAAGCTTAGCTCAATGCTTTTGATAATAATTAAAATCCATGAGTTGTGGAGGTGGGATATTAATTAGAGCTACCAGGTAAGATGATTAAATTCTTTAAAAACTGGAACACCCTCAAATCAAGCAAGAACAGGGTCAATGCTAAGCCCAAGCAGTGGGTAAACTTGACAGATTATAACAAACACAAGATTTTGGTTACAAAGAGAATTTATCATCTTAGAAAGTCAGAACTACGATTATTAAAATATATGTTTTTGAGGACCATCATCAAACGAAAGACCATCCAAAATTTTCAAAGAAAGCAGTCTACCAGTTGCAGAAGTAGTCCTTGAATTATGACCACTTGGTCAGTGACCATTCAAAATTACAATCTTGCTGAAATTGCAGCCATCATAGCATCCGCATGATCATGTGATAACAACACAGACATTTGAATGCTTGGCTTGTGAGTACAAAGTCACTGCTAGCTGGTGTCACATGATTGTCATTTGAGACTTTCCTTGCTAGCAGCCCACAAGCACAGTCACTGGGGAAGCCAGCAGGAAAGGTTGCATTGCTATTGGAAGTCACTCCTGTCCCTTTTTCTCCCAAGAAACCATTATCAGGGATCTCATCCTTTATAGCACTCTTTACTGGCCTGCTTGCGCTTAATAAAGCTTGCTCATGGCCCTTACCGGCCCAATATGGCATTCCCCTCACACATACCTGCAGCACCTGCATTCCAAGATATTTTTGAAGACATTTGGTCTACAGAGGAGATGCCTGATGAGTTTTATGATTCCCGCATTGTGATTCCCCTTAAAAATAAGGGAAGCAAACTAGACTGCAGAATACAAAGAATACAAAGTTATTTCACTACTATCTATTGCAGACAAGATCTTTGCCTGCATTCTGCTGAACAGACCTGTAGCTGTCTGGGAAAGGAACCTCCCAGAGGCAGAGTGCGGTTTTCAGCACAGCAGACGTGATATTTGCCAGGAGGCAAAACTAGAAAAAGTGCATCAAGCAGAACAATCCTCTCTATTCTGTCTTCATTGACTTGACAAAGGCATTTGACACTGTAAAGAAGGATCATCCTCTGGATCATCCTGGGACATCATGAGGAAATTTGTGAAGTTGATTCTACTGCTCAACTGGGCGGGGGGGGAGGAAGAAATGACAGGGGAGATTCTTTACAGTGGTGATACTTCAGCTGTGTATGCCATTTCCAATGGGGCAAAACCAGGGTTGTGTTCCTATTCCTATTTACTCTGTTCTTCATTGCATTGTCATATGTTATCCAGAGTCAGAAGGAAGAGTGTACATCAGGTACTGACTAAATACTTCTCCCTTTGACTTTTCTGTTTGAATATATGGATGAAGTGCAGTCATTCAAGAAGCCTCTTTGCTGACTGTACACTTGTGGCACACAAAGACAGCAATCTAGTGTTAATGCTGAATAAATGTTCAGATGCTGATATTATGCTCTTTAGTCTACCACCCTGAACTAGACTGAAGTACTTTACAAGCCTGTGCCAAATACTCAAAACAGGCACCCAGCTGACACACGTTGGAGTTCAAATACTTGAGAAGTGTTATCTGAAGCGATGAGTCTTAAGACAAAGAAATTGACTCGAGGCTCAGCATACCAAATGGGTACTGAGTGGCCAATCAATAAGTCTACCGAGCTATGGTTATCCCTTCCCTCCTATATGGATGTGAGTTCTAGTTTCTGTATCAAAGGCACATGAAATGAGAGAAATTTCTTATGTATGTCCTCTGCTCCATCTTTGCTATTTGTTAGCAAGACTATGCCTCCAACCAGGAGATCTTAGAATGTACATTAATGTATGGTTTTTATTGTTATTTTTCTTCCTGAAAGATTTCAGGGTTTTTTTTCAATTACATTTTTACAGTTTATCTGTTATATTAAAGGTGTACAAAATTTTTAAGTGATTGATCTTGGTCTGATTTTTTTAAAAAAATCTCATAAACCTAACATTTTAGCAGGGATGTATAGACTTTTGATATCCACTGCAAGCCTACAAAACCTTCTAAACCTATTTTCTCTAATTGCCAGTGTCTTGTATTTGGATTCTTTTAACATCCAAAATTATGTGAACAAATTTGTGTCCCCGTTGTCTTCTGCAATACAACTGTGATTCTGCTTTAAGCTATTCTTGAGCTTCTTCATGTGAAAAACCAGAATCATAGCAAGTCTGAACAAAGACATTCATCGCCTTCGCCACTTTTGTCCTTCAATATAATTAAGAAGAAAATATTGGCAGGGTTTCCTTTTCCATAAATTCTGGCTCAGATTTTACAGTTTAGTGAGCCCTGGATACAATAAATGTGTGAACTATAAAAAGTAGTGGATATTAAAATTTATTTATTTATGTAGACTAAAACACAGTGGTGTACCTGAGAAATAAAGCTATTTTGAGCATGCAGGTGTGGTAATGTTTTTGTCTTGGTACATGTGACATTTGTATTAAAGCTCTCCTTGAAAAAAGTCAATTAATGCAGAGAAATGCCATCACTCTTCTTATTTTATTTTTTTGAAAGAATGTACAAAGATTTGGAGAAAACGCAACTTCTCTAGGGGAAGAATGCAGTCAGTTTAAATCTCTTATTATGATTCCTCCTTTATGAACGATCTTTACCAACGTATACTTTACTCAGTCAACTTTATGAAACTATTCTGAAGTGCGGGTGTGGGTGAATTTGGTAGACTAATTAGTCTTCTCTGCCATTGCTCTCACATTATGGAATATCTTGTCCCCTGATTTGAGGTTGTCCATCACTCTGCTGCCTTTCCAGAATAATGTTAAGACCTGGTTCTGCCAGCCAGTAGGGGATCCAATAGTGGTATACAACGGTGCGGGGTGGTTGGTGTCTTTTTAACAGAAGGTGCTCTGCCTTTTTAACTTTGAACTTCATTTTTTATACTGATTCTATGTTTTTACCCATCCAAAATCACTAGAAGTGAGAGGTGTGTGTGTGTGTGTGTGTGTGTGTGTGTGTGTGTGTGTGTGTGAATAAATAGCATTTGATAAGGACTGGGGTTTCCCATATTCAAGTCCCAGTTTACCATGAAATGTTACCAGGTAACTTTTAGTCTCCCTTTCCCCATTCAATTTATTGTGCAAGGCTGTTCAGGGGATAAAACTAGAAGAGGCCAAATGCTGCTCTGAATTCCTGAAGAAAAAGTGGGAGATACATTTAATAAAAAAGTGAACACAGAGGTCTTTCCCTCAACCCCTTGCAACTGCTGACTGTCAGACAATTTCCTGGCTTAATGGTTTTGTCTTTTTTTTTTTTTACAGCCTGATATAAAATTAGCACTTTGGAAGGATTTTAAATACTGTTATACAGGGATCACAGACCGTAAGTTTGTGGGATATATCCTGCTTATTTTATTAAGGTTCCCAGTGACGAAGCAGTAGTCGGGAACGTGCAAGACAATACTCAGTACAGGAATTTGTTTTAATATTCAAAATTGAACTTCACATGAAATCCACTACTAGGTATTACCATTAATTTTGTTTCATGCAGATTTATACTTATAATAGCATAGCCTGTTAGAATAAAAGTATGGAGGAGGTTTTATAATTACCATGGTTGAGCAACTAAAAATTAGAAACTCCTATAGTTTAAGTAAAACGAAATGAAATTTGAATGCTATTATCCCGAAGTTATTTATAAAAATTCTGATCAGCATAAAATAAATGAATTAATTTTAGAGTATATAAGAATAGCCAAATGTCTGTCTCACAAAGCAAAAAATTAATGATAGAATTATTTGCAATGTTCTTCTGTAATATTATAAAAAAAGTAACTGAAATCTCAGCACTTGTGTTCGAGAAACAAAACATGCCTCATGAATTATAAATTGACAATGGCAACTATGTATAAGGAAAATTGATATAAAATGTTCAACACGTGGCATTTGCCACTGTCAAGATTAGGAAAGATGTTTAAAAACATGTCTGTCAAATGTTGGAAATATAATCAGATACTGGGCTTATACTACTACATGTGGTAGATATGTCCAAGAGCAAAAAAATACTGGACAAAAATACATACATGGTTAGAGAAAACAATAAAGCAACATATAGGTTTAAAGCCAGAGATATTTCCAAGGTATATTACCTGAAAAATATGATAAAGGGGTTGTATATTTAATATCACATGTATTGAAAGACAATACACTGTATATTAAGCACTCATGTGTGATAATGAAAAAAATGTACAAATAAAAAAATAAAACATGCCTCATGACCTCAAAACTCTGAGGTCAAGATGTCATGATGTCACTGCATGAATTTCTTTGACAAAATCTTAAGTCTGCTGCAAATACCTACATCTGGAGTTTAAATCAGAAAACACTATGGATGGGTCATGATTAATGCAAGATTCAATAATGCAAGTTAGTGTTAATTGTAAATTGATATCAGGTTGTGTTTAATGCAACTTGAAATTCAGTTAATGTAAGGCTAATACATGTGCAGTTCAGGCTAGTTGTGGTTTTAGATGTTAGCGTTCATGGGTACAATATGGAGTGAAGGAAGGTTCCATCAGAAGAAAACAGAAAAAAAGAAGAGGCTCATTACTGCATTACAGCAAACATTTGATGTAATTGAACATTAATGTGCTCAATTAATGCTAGAGCAGGGGTCTCCAACCTTGGCTCCTGGAAGCCTGGCGGACTTCAACTCCCAGAATTCCACAGCCAGCTTTGCTGGCTGTGGAACTCTGGGAGTTGAAGTCCGCCAGGCTTCCAGGAGCCAAGGTTGGAGACCCCTGTGCTAGAGGAACGCGGTGGCTCAGTGGCTAAGATGCTGAGCTTGTCGATCAGAAAGGTCAGCAGTTTGAATCCCTAGTGCCAACATAACAGAGTGAGCTCCCTTTACTTCTTCCAGATTCTGCCAACCTAGCAGTTCGAAAGCATGTAAAAATGCAACTAGAAAAATAGGGACCCCTTTGATGGGAAGGTAACAGTGTTCCTTGTGCCTTCGGCATTTAGTCATGCCGGCCACATGACCACGAAGACGTCTTCGTACAGCACAGGCTCTTTGGCTTTGAAACGTAGATGAGCACCGCGCCCTAGAGCCAGAAACGACTAGCACGTATGTGCAAGGGGAACCTTTACCTTTACCTAATGTGCTTAAGGGAACACTAAATAGGAGTTGTTGGAATACCTTGAACCAACATATTTTTGCTTTCTATGTCTACTCTAAGAGTTTGTTAATCTTAAATTTAATTATAAGTATATTCTTTTTATCTTCTACTGTAAAATTTTAATAAACATATAAAAATCTATTTTTTTTTCATTGTCTATTTCCATTGCGCTGGAACCAATTGCCCTATTGTCCATAGCAATATCACTTTTGACAAGTGTGAATTCAAATAATGCAACCATTTCATGGGATTCATTAACTGCACTAATTGAGACCTCAAAAATACACTGAATCAATACTTAGAATATTTAAGAAATATAGGAAAAAATGACAGAGGGAGAGGAAGGGAGGGAGAGGGAGAGAGAGAAAGAATATATAAACTGTATAATATTTTGGAACCTACAAATATGTAAAATGGTAATAGCACATTTATGCCCAAACAGTTTATGATCGACCTTACATTAAAACTATCATGTATCCAAATTTTCATCTACTTAAGGCAAAATATAGGAAAAACTCTGTAATTAAAATCTCAGAAACTAAATATATGTGATACATTTGCATAGTACACAGATTGATTTCTACTTCAGCAGCTTATAACTGCAGTCTAAAACCAATTACAGCAGGACTGTTTAATATGTGATCCCCAAATATAACTCACAAACCAGATTTTTTTTAAATTATCAAGCAAATTCAATCCAGAGGATTATCCATCTGTAGCTGGGCTATAATGAGTACTATTTGAGGCATGGTAGATGAAGATGCCAGGGCTAAATTAGTATTTCCTTTGAACATATAGCTAGTCCTCAACTTCCAATAAGAACTGGGACTGGAATTTCTGTTGTTAAGTGATGCGGTAATAAAATGCTACTTCATTCAGAGGTGGCAATCCCTGTGATTCCAGTTGCAGTCATTAACTAAATCCCATGGTTGTACAGCAAGGCAATTTTCTACCAGCTTTCCACAACCAAAGTCAGTGGGGAGGCTGGCAGGGAGTTGCAAGTCCAGGATTGCAGGCAGGAGACAACTGGAGAGAGAATGTGAGAATGTGTGAGAGGTGCCATGGGAGTCAGGAACAGTGCAGTGAAGGTGTATGAAAGGTGTTGCATGGGTCAGAGAGGGTGCACAAGAGGGTGTATGAGTGGTGCTGTGCAGATCACATACAGTGAGGGTGTGCAAGAAGCACCACAAAGTTTGGGAAAGATGTGCAAGAGAGTAAGTGGGCGCACGAGAGATACCATCTGGATCAGAGATGATACATAGGGGGTGCTGGAACATCTGGAACCTTTGAATGGTCACTGAACAAACAGTCGTAGGTCAAGGACTCCCTGTATACACTAACTACGAATAAATTCACAATTTTATGATGCTGTCTTTTTTAATGTATGCAGCAGTACAAAATACATTATGTTCATATTTTTTTCTGAGTCCAGATTCATAACTCAGTTTGTAACTATCCTCAGAACATAAATTATAGGGTGTAAATAATTGCTCTTCTTGTTTGCTCTTTACGAAATCAATATATTTTCGCATTTAGCATAGCCTATCCAGATAACCTATAGAAATATCCATGAAGGAGAAACAGTACCATTAACACGAAGTGATAAATAATCTATCTATAAAGCAGTACTGGCGTGCATAAGATCAAATCAACTAGGATGAGGAAGCCTGAAATTAGCATTCTAATTTTGCAAAGAGCTCCTGGATGGGGGTAGACCTGGCTTTTCTGCTGTGAAAAAAAAAAAGATGGAAGGGAAAGGCTTTATTTCCTTTTTTTTGCAATGCAAAACCAGCCCCACATGGCCCAGGAGCATGGCACAAAGGACATTTTGGCACACTTTGCCCCCTCTTTAAGCTGGTGTGTGTGTGTGTTCTTTTTTCAGTATGCAAAGCCAGCCCCATAAGCCCAGGAGCCAGGAAAGGCATGTCTCATTAGCAGTGAAAGCAGGAGAGTGGGGAAGGTCAACTGGGCTAGCAGAATGCAAGGTGGCAGAGAGCCAAATGGGCATAGGTGGAGAGAGAGAGAGGCCAATGGAAGTGCCCCTGTGGTCATGCGATCAAAATTCCAGCACTTGCCAATTGACATACATTTATGATAGTTGCAAGTGTCCAAATGTAACATGTTTGCTGTTTCCTACCCTCCCAGGGTGCTTCTGAAGTCAAGTCAAGAGAGAAAGCTGGATTATTTAACAATTGGATGATTCACTTAATGACCACAGCAAGAAAGTACACAAAACTGGATGTGTTTCATGGATGTGTCACAAAACAACTACATTTCTTAGTGATGAAATGTCCAGTCCCAACTGTGGTCATAAATCAAGGACTACTTATAGTAATTCAATACCTTCTGCACATATGTACATATTCTCACATACATATTAATTCAAAGACAGACTTTGAATTATACTAAATCCAAGATAGACTTTGAATTAACTAAATTGGGAAAGCTCTGATTTGCAGTCACTTTGTATAAGAGCTATTCCTCCTAATCAGGAAACAAACCATGCTGAGCTGCTCCACATTCCGTTCATGGTTGTTATCCTGGAATCAGGATCCATGTATACGAAGCCCATATATGAAGATCATTACATACACAGATTAATTGTTCATAGCGATATACAATTAGTCCTTGGTAACGAAATAGCTAATTAGCCTATCAAGAAAAACTTGTGAGAAGTGAAAAAAAGGATTGGAATAATAATTACTTGAAGGGAAACCCTGAGCTTCACTGGCTTGAATTTAAAGATGAAAAGAATCAAAAACCTGTATAAATTTTCGCTGTTAAAAAGAATACTTTTCACCCACCCACCCACCCACCCCCTTCTGTTCAATCACCCCTGCATTTTTCTTGGCAAGGTTTTTCAAAAGTGGTTTTGTCATTGCCTCTTTCCTAGGGCTGAGAGAAAGTAACTGTCCAGGGGTTGCCCAGCTGCCTTTAAGCCTAAATTGGGACTAGAACTCAGTCTCCAGGTTTCTAGCCTGATGTCTTAACCACTACACCAAATGGCTCTGAAAAGAACACTAGGAGATGCTAGTTCTTTGGGGTCCATATTTTAATGCTTTTATGGGTCATCAAATCATGCCATTATGGAGTTGACAGGGATCCAAGAATCAACTAATTCAACCCTCTGTGATGTGCAGGAAAACCAATGAAACCAGCCTTGAGAAATGACAGATCAGCCTATCCTTAGAAACTTCCAGCAATGAAGAACCCACAAATTCAATTAACTATAAACTATATTACAGGTAATCCTTGACTTATGACCATAATTGAGCCCACAATTTCCATGTTATGTCATGACAGTCATAAAGTGATTCACCATGTGACCTGACCTGATGTTTTGGTCATTTTGGGGCTGTCATTAAGCAAACCTATAATTCACTATGGGATATTTTTTGCTAGAAACCAGAAGTAAATGCTACTTTCTGGCAAATATATCAAATATTACGTAGTCCTGTGACCACAAGCCTCTGCAAACAGCCATAAATGTGGTCTGTTTGCAAGTACCCAAACTGTGGTCACTTGACCACCAGGGGCTCAGATGTTAGAACTTCGAATCCAGTTGTAAGTCCACTTTTTGGATTGAATTGGAGTCCATTGTTGCTTTGAATGTCTCTAAGCAACCAGTCATAAGTTGAGGACTACCTGTACTGTTGTTCAAATCTTTCCTCAAAATGATGTCCTTAAATTTAAACAAAATCTAAGCAACTGTCAAGTGCAATAATTTCTGGTCTTAATGTCTAACCATATAGACCATATAGTACCCTTTTAATATACTTGAACACAGACAACATGTCTCCCCTCAGTCTTCAATATGCCAAGTTTCTTCAGCATGTCCTCAAAGTTCCTGTATCAAGTATTATCATACTGTATTCTTTTAAACCCCTTCCAGTCTGTTAATATTCTTTTGAAATACAGTCCCTATATTTCACAATACTCTAAGTGCGATCTCGTCCGAGTAAAGGGAAATAAGGATGTCATGTATCATTTCTACTATGCTTCTTTTAATGTAACTCACAACTATGTTAGCCTTGCTAGTACTTGTTTCCGATTGCTGGCTAATTTCAGCTTGTTCTTACTGTCTAGAGCTAAGTCTTGGAAAAAGCACTAAAATACTTTGCCTCTAAACCAAGGGTGTCAAACTCGATTTCAGGGTTGTGTTTGACCTTGGAAGTGGGGCAGGGTGTGTGTGACCAGGGTGACGGTGGCCAGCTTGACATCACTCGTTTCGGGGACACCTACGGTGGCCCAAGCTTTCTGCCAGTGAAAACGAGCTCCCTTCACTGTTTCCAGGGCAGCCCTGCAGGCCAGATCTAAGCACTTCTGTGAGCCGAATCTGACCTGAGGGCCTTGAGTTTTCCACCCCTGCTCTAAACCATGGATCTTCTATCTTAATTTATCTTTGTATATTGCTCTGAACTAAGAAAGGAGGAATAAGGTTTTCCAAATGCCCACACTTCTTATAATGCTACGCCAGGAATTTTGGATCAATAACTCACTTTGCATTAGAGTAGTCCTGCTTTATTGTCTTTTGTAAAAATGGCTCTACAAATTTTTTAAAAGGTTGGTGAAAGAGACAAAGATTTCACAGAATTTATTACAAATTTAGGACTACATATTCCTATATATGTGGAAATCAACATGCTAAAAAATTTTAAAAGATCATGCTGGATATTAATAGATATGTTAAAATTTTATTAAGTTTAGTGGGGCAAGATTAATGTTATTAAAATAAATATAGCTCTTAAATTGATTTATGTTTTAAGAGGTACTCCAATACAGTGTTAATTCCAAGGAGGTGTTTTCCTCAGATAAACGAAGTATTGAGAAAATGGTAAAGGTTTGTGAGAGTGACCTTGATGGAGGAGGGGAAGAGATGCTGCAAAGGGACTGATTATATAAGAGTCCTTAGTGGCCTAAAAGTCAAAGGAAGAAACTTTGAAGGAACTGGTTGTCTGCAGGAGATTTTATATCAGACTGTTATGTAGTCTAAAATAAAGTAGAATTAATCAAATTTCCTATCTAATTTGCATGGGAGGGCTGGCAAGATTTATTTGGGAAGAGAGGCCATCAAGGATTTCATTGGCTAAACTGCAATTATCTTTTTATGGTGATCATTTTAATTTAACAGATTGCTACATTATCATTGAACTATTTTAATGTTCAGTTTTAGGGTATTTTTTCCAGCTTTTTACTATGAACTTCTAAAGAAAGAAATTGCTATGCTGTGCTATTTAAATAGATCATTTATCTGAAATCCTTTCATTTACTTTAATAGATCTCAACTCAATTAATAGAGGGTCAAGTGTTCCTATACTAGCCACAGATGTCTAATAGAATGAATTATCTATTATTAAGTGTTCTGAAATCCAGATGAAGCTTCTATTTTTAAAAATGAGCAAAAAAGAGAGCTATTTTATATGTTAGATTGCTTCCTGAAATTCCTTTCTTCAGTGAGTGTAAATATAAAAATTTTCTAGCAAACCTAAACATCTCAAGATGTTTAGTAATTTATAACCCTAGAACTGCTTCTGAAAATTTACATAGGCCAAACTGAAGCTGGAGTACAGAGACATAAAGAGGCCAAAAATTTGAGAGATTGGAATTTTCAACTACTGCCTTGCTAAAATTATTAATTTAATTTTTCAATTATTACCACCTTCAGTTCCTTTGTCAATCATCCATACCTTTATACTACATTAAAAAAAAACCTACTCTGTAAACAAGAACAAGGAAAACTCACCATTCTGGGGAAAGAACATTCCAGAGAACACTGGAACATTCTATCTTTCAGCTTTTGTTCCTTTTTTGCTTTACTCTAGTGTTAAAAATCTCATGACCAACAGTCTTTGCCTGTCACAGATGTAATCAATTAATGTGATACACAATGTTATCAATTGTTGATCAATAACTTAATCCATAGTTTACTGGATTAAGACTGTTCACTGACCCAATGGCCCAATGACCAAAAGAATATTTCACATTAAGTTGAACAACATTCTTGGGTGATTAAAACATGAAAGGGGTGTATTTTTTTGGAGGCCAAAACTATCAATGGATCACCATTCTTCTCAAGAAAGAAAAGGCAAGAATTTGGGAATAGGTAGCCTTTCCAGAAAAAAATAGCATGGTCCCGGGTTGAACTTCTTTATACAGACACAAAACTCAATTTCATGCCCCTTTTTGTATTCTATTCCATATCTTACACTATTTTACATTTTCTATATAGTTTTTCCCCTCTTTTAATTTTCTCAATTTTATTTTGATTATCTCATCTCAATTCAAATCATTATATTTATACTTTTGTCTGTTCTGTTTCAATTGCATATTATCTTTTCTCATTAAACAAATTTTCTCCTGTAGTTACTAATTGGAGTATGACACCTTTATATCTTTTAATTTCATCCATTCAACTCTTATTTAAACTTCCATATATACCTTAAGTTTATGACCTTCAATATAATACATAATACATAACTTCCAATCGAATTCTGCTTGGCACATTCTTATAATACGCACTATATTCTTTTTTTAAAAAAAATTGTAAATATATGTAATTATAAACCCTCATTCCATTCCAGTTCAGTTCTATCATTAATAATCATTAAAACCATAACATCTTTAACACTTCTTTTCATTTAAATTAAATTAATTTTTCCCTTATTTCTCTTCACATATGTTTTATAAATCATTAAATATACCTTTTGTTACATTTATTTATTGACAAGCATTCCACTGAATTATGATAGCTATTTTATCAAACATTTTAATCATAAATTGTTTCATATTTTCTAAAATTATTTCTGCTTCTAATATAACCATACTATCTTATGTACCTTTGCAGAATCCCTTTTTCCATTAAGTTTTCACCCATTATCTCTAAATAGGCCATTTCTCTATATTTTGCTTATGTCCTTTATAACTTCTTTTCCTTTCTTTCTTCCCTCTCTTCTTCTCCCTCCCCTTTTTACCCCCTTGTCTCTCTACTTCTAATTCTCTCTTCTGCATTTCCCTCTTCTGTTGCTTTCTGATTTTATACTTATTTTTCACTCTTTTTTGGGGGGGGAGTTGTTTTTCCCAATCTTAAGCTTTCCATTCTCTTTCCCCCCACCCTTTCCTTTTTTCCCCCCATCTAAGATTACTTGTTCATTAAAAACGGCTTCTTCTTTGTCGCAATCTTCTTGTTCTGCAGGCATTTCTTATTGTTTCTCATAATTCCAAATCTCCATTTCTAAAAACTGAAATACGAAGCCAAAAGAACCTCTCCCTTCTTGTGCATCTTCTTTGTATTTTTTAAGTTCCATTTTCAGTTCTTCTAAAAGTGGAGCCATTTTAAAAAGTTTTAAACAACCACCCGATTGATTTTAGTCATTCAAAACAATAACCAAGAATCCAGAACTCATCAAGTAATCCAGATAGTCCCGAGTTATATCTTCTTATTTCTTTTTCGACTTTCTCTTCCTGGCATTTTGTTGCGATATTTCAGTTAGAATGTATCTTTTGGAAGTCTTGTTGAGATTTTGCTGTAAGTTCTTTTTTAATTCCAGGCAGTCTCTTCCCTTCCAGATCCTACCCTTTTATTCTTTTTCTCTCCTTTCCTGTTTTCAAAAGCTTTTAATTATCCAGAAATCTTTATTATCCCTTTGACTTTTTCTTTTCAGCATAAATGCCTATTGATGTCAAAGTGGATTTTTTTCCAGTTTCTTGCTTAAGTCTCTTAGCTGTCAGTATAGGAAAAGAAGAAAACCAAATCTTTTCCCTTTTCTCTCTCCTTCGCAGCTTAAAAATCTTAGGGAACAATGTTATTGTTTTTTAACAGTTTCAATTCCAGGGTACCTTATTTGTTGCTTTTGCTTTTTGACCCGGTCAACCAAAACTTTCTCTTCTTATCTTCCTCCTGCACATTTTTTTCCGATCGAGTTCTTCTTTGTGGTGGCCATTTCTGACCACTGCTGCAATCGCCTTCGAGAAAGGGAGTAATGGCCAGCTGGAGAAGAGAGATGCGGCTCTCCTCAACCCTGCTGGCAGTCTCCCCCCTCTTCACCACCTCTACAGGATGGCTTAGCCCCGAAACCAGCCGGCTCAGGGCGCTCCAGCGGCGAGCACGGATTGAAGCCTCGCAGAGACGACATTTCAGTCTGTCACTGAAGAAGCTCCAAAAACAACTGAGTTCTAAGAATCACCCACAACCCAGATCCATCTCTAATTTTCTTAGCAATCTAATCTGTAAATGGATAAAACTGTCAAAACAAAGCAATCAGCACCCTGAATTACTTGAATATCCCTCTTTAAAGATAACTACTTAATAGACTTGAATGGGATGGGATGGGATGGGATGGGATAGGATGGGATGGGATGGGATGGGATGGGAAGGGAAGGGAAGGGAAGGGAAGGGAAGGGAAGGGAAGGGAAGGGAAGGGAAGGGAAGGGAAGGGAACAACAGAGCAAACTGTTGCATCTGAAAACAAAGCATTTAGTCGGCATAGCTATGAAGAATATTGAGATGATTTATATTCACTCAAGCATAACTGAAGTGTCTCTTGAGGCACACAAATTAATTATGCTCATGAATCTGTTAAACCAACAGAATTATAAATTCAATTATTTGATAAAGATTTATTATGTGCAAAGCTTCTCAAAATCTGAGGACATGGAATGTAAGCACTTAATACAACTTAAGCACCAGAAAACTGTCTGTATGAGTTAACTTATCCTAGTTTTTAAACTCCTACATATTTGAGGCATATATGTTCATATTCCAAAACATAAAATATAAAATAGAATATTAATATTTGATTATCTCCATTCACTGTTGAATTGAAGTTCTGTATATGGGAGCTGTATATGTAATATGGATCACAACAAAGTTTTTAAAGATATTTTAAACAAACACCTGAAGGAATCTGACTTCCTTTTTCAGAAGCACTGTATCATCTCTGCTTGAGTTGCTGGATTACATTAGAGACAATCCTTTACTTACGAATTTTCAAGTTGCAAACTTTCACCAAAACAAACAAACTTGTTCCCAACAACCTTCAGATATTGTTTTTAAATTCTAAAAATTACATATTGGTCCTCAACTCATGTCCAGTCACTTACGGTCCATTCAAAATTACCAAGGCCAGTCCACCCCTTGCAATTAAATGCATTGGGCATACACCCACAGGCCAGTCCACCCCTTGCAATTAAATGTATTGGGCATACACCCACAGACCTTACAGCCATTTGCAGAATCCTGCAGTCATGTGACTATGATTTACAATGTTTCTTGCAAGAAACCCATATTTACAACCACTACAAAAATTGTCATAAAATTAGGTAAATTGCGTGGGGTGCCTCAACTTGTGACAGTCATGGTATATGATGGAAATTCCAGGCTCTGTTACAGTCATAAGGAAATATGTCAGGGAATTAAAGGATTAAAAACTAAACATGGAAGTTGAAGGGAAAAAAAACTGGAAGAAAACAAGGGCAAACAACTTCAGTAATATTGTTGAGCAAAGGACACAGACATAAAACAAGCAACCGATTAGTTCAGCTTGAGCGAATCTTTACATTTATATAAATTAGGGAAATTAAATATAGGAGCTAACCCGCTAAATAAAGAGGGATGCAGCTATTCTGTGTCTCCATCATGTGACCTATTGCCCAAAAAAGGTCCTTTAAAGCTGTTTAGTCCAATGAATGTATCACATTCGTATTGTGCCTTTCTTTCTGCTCAGGGCATCTAACATAAAGGAAATATAAAAATCAATGTGGAACAGAAAATGAAATGTCTGGTCTTTCTTTCTGCTGCTAGCAATTGAGGAGATGAACTACTGCAGCAGAAATAATGAATCAAAGCAAGGCTCAGTCCCATTTATCTGCTACTGACAAGCTGAAGTTATCTGAGCCAGTACCAATGATAGCAATGCAAGATATGCTCAATAATTTTCTATCTGCAGTCATTTGGAATTTATTGGCACATACATCTAAATTTCTCCATATCAAAAATGTGTCCTTTTAATTCATTGCCCTTTTCTTTCTGTTCTCCCCTTTACATTTCAAAGGCGTTGGGGTGAAAAGTTTGGATTCTTGAAATAAATTGGCCTAAAATAGTTCCTTTTTATAATAATCATAATCCAACATTGCTCTTTGACTGATATTTCCTATACATACATACATACATACATACATACATACATACATACATTAATACTATTTACACTATCACTGCCTTTTATAGTTTTTTTATGTCTCCAGTGGAAGTCCCCCTGATTGTTATATTTTTATTATACACTTTAGGAAAATAAAAATGATTTTAAATATACTGAATATACTATATCACCTTAAAGAATACACAATCAATGTTTAAATATGTAACATATATTTAAGTGACATATGAATATCAGCAATATTCAATATGGTATAAATAACGAAATGGCATTACATTAATTTCTATCACAGCAATTGAAGAATTTGTGTTAAGATGTATGCAGAGTTATCACCCAAAAATGGTTTCCAAGTTCGATTAACTTGTGTCTTCTCTTTTAAAGCACAGAATTATTCTAGACCAGGGGTGTCAAATTCGCATTGTCACGGCAGCATCATGTGACATATTAGGACTTTTTTCCCTTTCACTAAACTGGGCAGGGCCGGGGCCAGTACATGACACATCCCGCCTGCGGGCTGCAAGTTTGACACCCCTGTTCTAGATATTGAAGGAGAATCTTAAAATTTAATTAGTAATTCTTCTGCAGAAACGGCTGTGTATACTTTCTTTTTTAAAAAACAAATTTTATTGATTTTAAAGACAAACAAAACATAAGACATTAAAATATAAAACCTCCTTTCTCAAAAATTACTTTTAAGTTTTAACAAAGCAAATAAGGCATTATTTTTTAAAGCATAGTTCCACATTATCACATTTCCATTTAAACACATATACATCTTTTCCAATTTTCTCATTGTTTCTCCCTTCATTTTTATCCAATTATATTTCATTCTATCAAGGTTTTATTAATTCTCCATCAAGCATAAACACACAAAATACAGAACATAAAACAAAACATAAAAAGATAAAACCTTCTTAATTATTATTTATACATGTCTTTTCCAAATTTCTCTCCCTTTTTTTTAATTCCTCCAAGGTTTTATTAATTCACAATCAAAATATAGCTAACCAAAACACAAAACATAAAACATAAAACTTCTTTTGAAAAGTGGCTTAGCCCCAGGTTATATCTTTTTTGACAGACCTAAATCAAGTTCGTGCTCACCTTATATACCATTCATATCTTATTAACCATTCTATATTTTCTATATAACTTCTCTCTTCTTTTCACTCTCTTAGTTATATTTTGTTTATTTCATCTTATTTCAGAATTATTATATTTGTATCTTTTATCTGTTCTTTTCCAATCATCTATTTATCTCTTCTCTTTAGCAAAAGAATTTCCCCTGTAATCACTTTTAAAGTGTGACAACTTTCCCTAAAATAACACTTAAAATAATACATAATTTCTATCCTGATTCTGCTTAGTACATTCTACATATTGCATTTTGAAAAGAAAAAGAATAATAAACTTATAATATAATTAAATATATAATTTCCATTCTAATTCTAATTCTATTAATAGTATAACTAAACATTAATCATTTTACACATTCTCTTTGATATTTTGTTAAATATTGAAATCTATCATTATAAAACATTTTAATATTTTAATATTTTGTTAAATCTTGTAATATTCCAAAAGACTATTTCAAATGCAAATACTACAATACTATCTTATGTACTCTTGCAGAATCTTTCTTAAATTATACATCCTTTATCCTTTATCTCTAAAAAAAATATCTTGTTCCAGACCGTGCTTTTCTTCTCCAGTCTGATCTTTTTGCCCCCCCTTCTCCTAATCTCCCCCTTTTTAGCTTCCCTTCTCTGTTGTAATTCTCTTTTCAATTGCTTTCTAACATTGTACCTTTTTTTCACCTTATTTTTCTTTTTCTTGGTTATTTTATTAAATCTTAAATTCTCATTTTTCCTTCCTCTCTTCTTATTTTCTTTCTTAATCAAAATTTTTTGTCCATTAAAAATGGCTTCCTTTTCTTCTTCTTCTCCTTCTCCTTCTTCATCAAGTATTTGCTGGTGCGTAGAAACCGCCATTTCTAAAAAGTGGAAGACAGCTCCCAATGAATTCTTGCCATTTGATTCTCTTTCTTTTAATTTTTCATATTCCATTTTTAGTTGATCCAGAGATGGTGCCATTGTAAATTTTTTAAAAACAACCCAAATATTTTTAGTCTTAAGGTAATTTGCAAATGTCAAAGTTATCAAACAGTCCAAACAGCCAGAAATTATTTCCTCTTCTTCTCTTTGCAACTTTTCCTCCTGGGGCAAAATCCCAAATATATTTTAAAGCCGTATTACAATTAGTTGTTGGTCTTATAATCTTCAAAGCGTCTCCTCCAACCAGTTTCAAAAGATTTTTTTTTTTTAGTCCTCTCCTTCCCACTTATAACAATGAGCTTGTTTTTACTTTAAAGCAGCAGGTTTTTCAGTGCTCATTTGCTTTCTCCGTAAGGAAGGGGAGTGAACTTTCCTTTCAGCACTTTCACCGTTTTAACAACTTTTTTTGGAAACAAATGTATCAATCCAAAAGTCAGGTTTCCAGGGTGTTTAAAAGTATCTTCATGACCCGGTTCAGCAAGAAAACTTCTCCTTCTGATTCTTCCTCCTGCACAACTCTTATCCGGTTGAAGATTCCTTTGAGGCTGCCATTTCTGACAGCCGCTCCACCACCTCAGGAAAAAGGAGGCTAGCCGGCTGGGGAAAGGGGGTGCGATATCCCCAGACCCCTGCTCAGATCTCCTCTGTCTTCCGCTGCCTCTTCGGGGAAGTGACAACCCCCAAATCCAATTGGATCAGGGGTACCTCAGCGGCGAGCGCAACAGGGACCCGCAGAGAAGCGGATTCCTGCCGCCGCCGAAGCCTTGCAACCGGAACTGACCAGAAACAGCTGTGTATACTTTCTAACAGGAAGCATACTATATCCTTGCAGCAATTACCATGGACAAAATTATTTGATGTATTTTGTGGGAATTTTAATTAGTGGCAAATAGAGGCCCCATAAACTAAGCCTGTTTTCTTTTTTATGTAAAATGTTTATTTCACAGAAACTTTATTCAAGCAATAGAAGCCATATACAATGAACAGACAGCAAAGGTAATGATGGAGGGAGAACTTACAGACTTTATTAATATAAGAAAAGGCACAAGACAAGGGTGTCCCCTATCTCCTTTGCTATTTGTGTTGACTTTGGAAGTGTTCAATAGAAATATTAGGGATGATAAAAGCATAAAAGGAATGAAAATTAAAAAGGAAGAATTCAAACTACAAGCTTTTGCTGATGACTTAGCTTTTATTCTGGAAGATCCGTTAGAAACAGCTCCAAGGTTATTGGAAAAGATAGAGACATATGGTGAGATGGCTGGTTTGAAAATAAATAAAGATAAAACAAAGATTTTGACAAAGAACATGCTACTAAGACAAAGAGAAGAACTGGCAGACCTGTTGAAAATCCAAGCTACGAATAAGGTTAAGTATCTGGGGATATATTTGACAGCAAGATGTAGCACATTAAAAGAGAATAATTATATTAAACTTAAACAACAGATAGCTACAGACTTGAAGAAATGGGAAAACTTGCAATTGTCATTAATAGAGAGAATTTCAACAATTAAGATGAATATTTTACCCAGAATTCTATTTCTGTTTCAAACAATACCAATTAGGCTTGGAAAAGACTATTTTGAAGATTTAAATAAAATTATGTTGAAGTTTATATGGCAAGGTAAGAAAGCAAGAATAAAGTTAAAGCTTTTGCAAGATGCTAGAATTAGAGGAGGTTTTGGCCTGCCCAATTGGGAATTGTACTATCAAGCTGCAAGTTTGATGTGGGTCAAGGAATGGATAACATTAAGAAAGACTAGATTGTTGACACTAGAAGGGCATGATTTGCTGTTGGGTTGGCATGCATTTTTATGGTATAAGGGAACTAAAACACAGGGTTACTTTAGAAGACATTATATACGGGAGTCTTTGTGGTTAAACTGGGAGAAGATAAAAAGACAATGTTATTTGAAAATTCCAGTTTGGTTATCGACTATTGAAGCGTTTTCCTATCCTATAATTTATAAGAAGGAACAAACAGTTAGATATGGGGAACTATTGGATGAAAAGGGTGAACTTAAATCGATTCAAAATTTAGATGAACAAGGTATAAAGATGAATTGGTTTTCATATGGGCAAATACATTCAAGGTATGATGAAGATTCTAAAATGGAGGGATTCTATGATAAACAGACTGATCTAGATAAGATTTTGATGGGTACTGATGAGAAGGTGATTAAAAAATTATATGGTTATTTACTGGGAATTAAATTAGAGAAAGAACAAGTTAAAGAAACTATGATTGTTTGGGGGGAAGAATTTTGGATATGGGATTGATTTAGAGAAATGGCAAAAATTGTGGTCTCAAAATTATAAAATGACAATGTCAACAGCATATAAAGAAAATTTGTATGAGATGTTTTACAGGTGGCACTTTCCCTCGACAAGAATAGCAAGAATGTTTAAGAACAAATCTGAAAAATGCTGGATGTCATCAGATACCTGGCTCATATTACCATATGTGGTGGACTTGTGAGGACACTAGAAAATATTGGACTAAAATTCGCATGTGGTTGGAAAAAATGACAAAGAAACATATAGATTTGAAACTGGAGTTCTTTTTATTGGGAATCTTACTTGAAATATCTGATTGTAAATGTATTAACAGCGGCTAGGATTGTATTTGCTAAAAATTGGAAGAGTGAGAAAATACCATCAGAGGAAGAAAATTTTAAAAAAATATTGGAATGTGCTGAGATGAGTAGATTGACATTTGAAATTAGAGCAAGAGGATAAACAATTTTATGAAATTTGGGGTCTTTTTTATCAATGACTAGATGACAAAATACGATAATAGAATATTTAGAATGTTAGACAGCAAGGAATATCTTTATTTTTTCTTTCGCCTTTGTTATTTGACATTATATTTATAAAGTGTTTTTAGGATAGATTTGGTATGATTATATAATTTGTTGTGGAATAAACTATTTAAAGTATTGTTATCTCAAAAAGGATGAATGATTAAAAGTATAGTCAAATGATTTTTTAATAGCGATATTAGGATATATAAGTTTGGATTGACAATATGAGTTGTTATGTAACATAATTGTAATTGAGACTACAAAATGAATGCACAAAACTGATAAACCAACCGACACACTGTATCTACATAAGAGTTGATGTTTTAATGTTTTGTTTGTCTTCTTTGTAAAAAATCAATAAAATTCTTTTCAAAAAAAAAATGTTTATTTCACACTATGTCTTCATGTAAGTATGCATGAAAAAAAAGAAATAAACTTGAAACACTTCTGAATTGAATTCTGGTTTGTTCCAATTTGTTATTTAATACATTCAACTACTTAGCTTCTTAGCTTGACTAAAACCTAAATGAGACTCTCAATTAAAAACTCTCCATATTAAAAATGGCTGTTATCAAAATTTGTGGAGAAATTCATAAGTTTGGTTGATGTATGAATATTATGCCACTGAAGTAACATTCAATTGTCTCAAGATACAGAGAGCACAGTGCCAATAAATAAAATCCCTCAGAAGCAACTCATGTCTGAAGAAGGTGGGGCAATGATCCAATCCCTTTTGATTGTGGAATTCTAGGTTTATTTTCCATATCTACATATCTTTAAGTTGCCAAAGTTGAGAAATCTTGATCTAATCCAGGGGTGTCAAACTCAAAGCCTGAAGGCCGCCCTCTTCAAGGTCAAACCCTGATGCGGCTCTCAATGAAATCAAGTTTGACGCCCTTGAACTAATCTAACAACAGGAAGTTTACGGCTACATAAATTTTCATCTGAAACGCCAGTACTGGAAGATCTAAGTTAAGTTATCCTAAGTAAAAAGTAACAATGTGAACTTCCATATAAAACCATACTTCCATTTCCTTCTGTCAATACTTCAATTTTATTATCATTAATTATTTCAAGTACCATCATTATTTCAAGAATATTATTAGCAAAATAAAACTGATAATGCATGCACTCTTATATTTAAGAGTTTGCTTTCTAAATTACTGGATTAAATGAACATTATTTTAAATAGCATTTCTATACTCAAATTGTGCTTAGATTTTTAAACTTAAAATTTTCATAAAGGCTGAATTTTAACATTACTCTAAACAGCTATATATCACAAACTCTCTGGCAGAACACTTTATCCAAATAAAGATGCATAGACACTTATATTTACTATTTCAGTCTGAGGCAGCCCAACACTATAGTGACTTTCAATTGCTAATAGCAATAGCATTTAAATTTATATACCGCTTCAAAGTGCTTTACAGTACTCTCCAAGCGGTTTTCAGAGTCAGCATATTTCCCCCAACAATCTGGGTCCTCATTTTACTGACCTTGGAAGAATGGAAGGCTAAGCCAACTTTAAGCTAGTCCAGTGCTTCTCAAATAGTGGGGCGCGCCCCCCCAGAGGCTCTGTCAAGGGGGGCGCGTTTGACCTCGGAGAACATGCTTTTTTATTTTTATTTTATTTTATTTTGATACTATTTATAGTCACGCGAGATGTTTTATTCTTACTAGGGGGGGAATGACAGAAAATAATTGAGAAGCACTGAGCTAGTCAGAGTTGAACTCCTGGCAGTGAGCAGTGAGTTAGCCTGCAAAATTGTATTCTGAATTGTATACCTCCACATTTCTGAATAGGAGGTAGAGAAAAACAGTAAAGAATACTACTCACTAGAATCTCCTAGAGTACATCCATTAAGATGAACTAAGGGTTTACTCTGGCAACATTCTGTCAATTGTATATAAGCGAATAAATAAATGAATTCTGGCTGAATTGCTCTTTGTTGTCCTTGGGCTTAACCTGACAATACATGCCAGGCTTCATTAACCCATAATAAAGATTTTGTACATCTACAGTTTTTGGCATGTGGTTCTATTTGGAGGACTTGGCTGATATTCTTTGTACACTGCTCAAAAAAATAAAGGGAACACTTAAACAACACAATGTAACTCCAAGTCAATCACACTTCTGTGAAATCAAACTGTCCACTTAGGTAGCAACACTGATTGACAATCAAGTTCACATGCTGTTGTGCAAATGGAATAGACAACAGGTGGAAAGCATAGGCAGTTAGCAAAACATCCCCAATAAAGGAGTGGTTCTGCAGGTGGTGACCACAGACCACTTCTCAGTTCCTAGGCTTTCTGGCTGATGCTTTGGTCACTTCTGAATGGTGGCAGTGCTTTCACTCTAGTGGTAGCATGAGACAGAGTCTACAACCCAAACAAATGGCTCAGGAAGTGCAGCTCATCCAGGATGGCATATCAATGCAAGCTGTGGCAAGGTTTGCTGTGTCTGTCAGCATAGTGTCCAAAGCATAGAGGCGCTACCAGGAGACAGGCCAGTACATCAGGAGATGTGGAGGAGGCCGTAGGAGGGCAACAACCCAGCATCAGGACCGCTACCTCCGCCTTTATGCAAGGAGGGACAGGAGGAACACTGCCAGAGCCCTGCAAAATGACCTCCAGCGGGCCACAAATGTGCATGTGGCTACTCACACAATCAGAAACAGTCTCCATGAGGGTGGTATGAGGGCCCGACGTCCACAGGTGGAGGTTGTGCTTACAGCCCAACACCGTGCAGGACGTTTGGTATTTGCCAGAGAACACCAAGATTGGCAAATTCGCCACTGGTACCCTGTGCTCTTCACAGATGAAAGCAGGTTCACACTGAGCACACATGACAGACATGACAGGGTCTGGAGAATGCCGTGGATAATGTTTTGCTGCCTGCAACATCCTCCAGCATGACCGGTTTGGCAGTGGGTCAGTAATGGTGTGAGGTGGCATTTCTTTAGGGGGCTGCACACCCCTCCATGTGCTCACCAGAGGTAGCCTGACTGCCATTAGGTACCGAGATGAGATCCTCAGACCCCTTGTGAGACCATATGCTGATGCAGTTGGCCCTGGGTTTCTCCTAATGCAAGACAATGCTAGACCTCATGTGGCTGGAGTGAGTTCCTGCAAGATGAAGGCATTGATGCTATGGACTGGCCTGCCCGTTCCCCAGACCTGAATCCAATTGAGCACATCTGGGACATCATGTCTTGCTCCATCCACCAATGCCACACTGCACCACAGACTGTCCAGAAGTTGGGGGATGCTTTAGTCCAGGTGTGGGAAGAGATCCTTCAGGAGACCATCCGTCACCTCATCAGGAGCATGCCCAGGCATTGTAGGGAGGTCATACAGGCATGTGGAGGCCACACACACTGCTGAGCCTCATTTTGACTTGTTTTAAGGACATTACATCAAAGTTGGATCAGCCTGTAGTGTTTTCTTCCACTTTAATTTTGAGTGTAACTCCAAATCCAGACCTCCGTGGGTTGCTAAATTTGATTTCCATTGATAATTTTTGTGTGATTTTGTTGTCAGCACATTCAACTATGTAATGAACAAAGTATTTAATAAGAATATTTCATTCATTCAGATCTAGGATGTCTTATTTTTCTGTTCCCTTTATTTTTTTGAGCAGTGTATATGCTATGTGTATACAAATGGCAGGTGGGCTTTTGCACGTGTATAAAACATGTTTTTTCAAGGTTCTGTTATCCACACTTATGTTAGAATGGAACCTGTATAGATTCTTTTAACCAAAGTTTTATTAATTTCATTCTCTTAATTATCCTTTCCATAAAATATTCTTTCCCTCCTCATTGATAGCGTAGTTCACTAAGGAATCATTTTCATTTAGCAGACCATCTGGATACCAAAATCTGTTTCAAGGACAATATGCAACCATTTCAGGTACCATCGATATAACCTTTTTCATCACTGTGAACTATTTTACATTTGCTTACAATGAATGTCATTTGAAAATTTGATTCAGAAAGAACATCTTGATCTTCCTCTGGGAAAAATTCACTCTTAAAATATTTTAGTGCTATTTATTATGACTGACAGATATTTTACTTTTCAAGATCAATTGGAAGAAGAAATTTAAAAGTAAATAATCTAGGATAGGTATACAGTGAATTAATTTTAACTGGTTGTAGAATTCTATTATTTTAAAATATTCACAACAATAGCAACCAGTCTCAATATAGGTCAGTTCCATCTGGTAATTTGGTTTTAGAAATCAAAGATAATTTTGGAACGAAGAGTCTGGGCACTCAGTCCACATAGCATCCACTGAGACTTGATTAAACAGATTCCTTTCAGCTCTACTACATCAATAGAATGTTTGATACAAAATAGATGCTGGATTTTTTAAAAACGTTTTAATATTTAAACTCATCTTAAATTCATTAAGAACTTAATTTGGATTGAATCCCATCTTAATTACTGCATGCATTCTATTTCTAGCTCCCTTTAAAAAGGCTCCAAATATTATCTGATGCTAATTGCAGCTCTTGTATCTCTAAACAGCGCAAGACATTATATCACATGATTCCTATGCAGAATGAACAGTGCCAGGCAATTGTTGGCAATTACATACCAGGCTAGGCTTGGTATTATCTTTAAATATATTTGAGCTTGATTATCTGCAGAAACACCACTGCACCAAAAATTGTCCAAGTGGTGGTGTCCACAACGACTCAAAAAAGCCAAAATAGTATACAGCAGTGGTGGCAAACCTATGGCATGCATGCTGGAGGTGGCACACACAGCCCACTCTGTGGGCACATCTGCCGTTGCCCCAGCTCAGCTCTACTGCGTTTCTCTGTGGCGTTTCTCTCTGTCGTTTGCAGGGAAACAGACGTTTCCCTGCACATGATGAAACAGTTCACGAAAGGGACGTTGGTAGAACTTACCTGAGACGCACCTCTTGCAGAGCTGCCTGTGTTGGCATGCCCTGCCTCCCGCCAGCCAGCTGGTCTTCGGGTCTCTGCTGCGCATATGCCCACCCACGCGCATGTGCCCGCACACCCACACACCTTGCAGCTTGGGCACTTTGGGCACTTGGTTCCTAAAAGGTTCGTCATCACTGGTATAGAGGAAGCCTTTCCCTTTTATACCTGTTTGCATGTACATAAAAGGCCGAATTTTTGACTTTTTGAGCCCCCTGAAAAAGCCCCTTCTTAGAACTGAGTCCAGGAACTAGATTTTGCAAAAAGAGCCCACTTATCTTCTGTACAGGAAAATGTCTTTCTTCTGCATTATAGTTGAGTCTGAAAATTTACCTAACTTTCATTTTACTGGGCTTTTAATTATTAATCCAACATCAGTAAAATAGAAAAGTAGGCTATATAAATATATAAAACAAATAAACCTATTCAGCTACATCACCTTTCAAGTACAAAGAGCATGTCTGTCTTAGCAGTTGTTCTGACTTTATCATGAGTGTTTTCAAAAGTGCAAAAATGAAGCAAAGAAGAAAGTGAAGCAATACATATAGGATTACCCAAAAAAATGCCACATCCATCACCAAGCTGCATAGTGGCAACAGGTCAAAGTATATCATCACCTTGAAAATTTTTCTCCCCTCTAGCTGCAGTACTATTTTTGTTTATTATAATAATGTTTATTATAATAATGTTCATACAATAATGTGAGAAAATTTGAAGGTACTCCTTGCAATGTACACACATGTGTCAGAACACAGCTGGAACTTTCAGCTCCAACAATAGTACCTTTAAGTTCTCTATCTATAGACTAGACTCCATCTCTAACATTTTAATTAAAAATATATAGTAAGACTAATATTCTCTGAAGAACGTTGCTGAAATAAATACATTTAAGAATTCCCATGATCACCATCAAACTGGTTCAGGCAGTCCTTGTTTAGCAACTCCAACTGGAAATGACAACTTGATCATCAAGCGAAGCAGTCACTGAGTGAAATCACAATTACGTTTTGTGGCATTATTTCAGCTTTCTGTTACTTTACAGACCAGCAAAGGTCATAAATGCAAGATTGGTCTCCAAGTTACTTTTCATCACCATCATAACTGTGAACGGTTGCTATATGAGGCTATTGTTAAACAAAGATAACCTGCCATTTCTTTGCTTTGCCTGCCTCAAACAACTAGGATAATTATTTATCCCAAAAAAACCCTTTACAGCTTCGCACCTAAGCAGGATTAACCTAGTAAGTAGACTACCAGGGATAATCAACTGACATAAGCATCCCAGAACACTACAAAATACTACAAGCATGGTAATCATTTTTCTACTTTTGCCAGGAAACCTACATGGACTTATCTGTGGAAGATACCAGGAGCAAATTCAAAAGAATTCTCTTTATTTTTGCAGCTGAACTGGATCCATATCCCATCTGGCACATTTTCACTTATCCAACATTTGTTTTCTTCCATTATGTCCTGCCTCCTGTTATGTCAACTCCTGAATCTTCAATTACCACTTCTCCCTTATGAGTCATTCCTCTGTTCCTCCTTCAAATCTATCTTCTGTACCAGTTTGAAAGCTTCCTTATATCGCTCTCCATTGCCTTAACTTTGCAGGCTCTCTATCAACTATGGAACATCATCTCATATGAAATTTTCCTTCTCCTATTTCATGCCTGGTCTTTTACAGCAGAAACCGGGAGTAGTAATGAAATGGGGTTGATAAGGAACACTGGTCAGAAGATACAGGTCTTTTTTTACCATGTATTTCAACAATACTGAGACTATTACTCAAGATAACTTCTTTTTTGACAGAAGCTAACATCTGGCAATGATCTGTGCTTCCTATGCACTATTTAGATCTTACTAGATATTATAATTTTTACTTAGTTTTCTACACCAGTCCAGTTTCATAAGCATGTCTAAAATATTTTAACATATCATATGTCTCTAGGCATTGAGCAACCTTCAGCTGAGCAAAAGTTTAAAAACAATCCAGCATAAAAGATGCTTGGAAAAAAACAGACATTTATTAAAAATAAAGTGCTAAAGTTTAAGGGAGATGAATGCTACATTCATATCCCCAAGACTGTATTTTCATTTATATTGCCTTTTTTCATAATTGCAGTATAAAAGCAAATTTTAAAAAACCTAGCAAAAGATAAAAGAAATAAACAGTACAAGGAGAAAAAGAAAGCAAAGAAATGTTTAAAGTGACTTCTGATATTATTTTCACTGATATTTCTAAGATGTTTTAAAATATGTGACATGCATCATTAATAACAAGTGTAATAAATTTATATTATTCTATTTGATCAAGAACATCTGATGCAAAATAGTATTCCTTTTCTGTTTTTTCTGCCAATCTGTTTGAAATGACCTCAGAGAAAAATGCAGTGAGCTTTTCAAGCAGTCATTCCTTCTCTGCTTGCTTACCCTTTTTGTTATCAATAAGGCTGTAGCAAAGCAACTGTCAAACTCAATTTTAGGACAGCTGTTAAAGTTACACTTTAATACACAGCTGGGCCTTCTAGCCTATTTCAGTCAAAAACCAAAAGTGAACCTTGCTTTGATTTGTTAGAATAAACATTCAAAAAGCTTTTATCAGCTCATAACACCTGAATTTCCCAATTCAGAAAATAAAGTGGTTGCTCAAATAGAATATTAAGTGACATTCAAAAAGGTGAAGGAAGCCTATGGATGTTTCAGGTAACCTCACTGAATCATGATCACATGATGGCAATCATGACATGAGGCACCGTAGCCACATCCTGCTCAAGACTGACCACCAGCCAGAGCTATACAAAGACCTTAATGGCCACAGTCTGCACCTGCTCATCAACTGTTAATCTAGGACAGGGCTGTCAAATTCACAGTGTCATGGCATCATCACGTGATGTATCAGGACTTTCCCCCCCCTCACTAAACTTGTTGTAGGCGTGGCCAGTGCATGACGCATCTGGCCCGTGGGTCGGGAGTTTGACAGCCCTGGTCTAGGAATACCCCTTAGTTCCAGATCTGCTCCCTCAAGATCAGGACCGTTCTGTTGAGGGGAAACACTGGAGCAGAAGAGAAGAAAAGTGAACAAATGGTTATCCCATCTTGCTACCGTCCAATTTCAGTCTGTTCCATCCTATCCAGAGCCCAAGAGCCTCCAGACTCCTTACACAAGACGTTGGGGGCATTTTGCAGCTACTTTAAAAAATCCCACTAACTTGTATTAGTCAACTGCATAAAGCAGCAGCATCTTTATTTAAGCTCAAACAGAAGTCTGAAAAAGAAGGCATGTGTGATTTAACAACTAGCAAAATGATTTTGTGCTAGTCTAGCAAAATGATTTTGGATTGAAAAAGCTTCTTGGATGAGAAACAAAATGTTTTCAAGAAACAAAACTAAATAGTCCAGTTGCCTTTTGAGTAGCACTTTTTGTGATGACTACCAAAATGATTTTGTACTCAAACAAGGATTAAAGCACATTTTTCACGTTTTTGACACATGCACATTCCCAAAATACATGCCATAAAATTAAGTATAAAACCTACAACACCCAGAATTGTATTTTGTGATGTGGGTGGCTCTACAAATTCAATTAATAAATAAAATGATACAAGCACAGGCAAACAATATGAGAACACATTTGTGTATGAAGCCATAAAATCAATACTACTTCCCTCAATATTTATTTCATATATACTAGAACATGAACAATCCAAAGACATTCAAATTGATATGTGGAGAGGATTTGTGAAACCACAAAATGGTACTGTCCATCTAAGGCTAATCTGGCTCACCTATGTGGCTCCAAGAGATCCAGAATGATAACATTAACAGAACTATCTTCCAACAAAATAGAGCATTGCTTCTTGACTTAACTTTTTTATTTAGCAGCATCTTTTAAAATTTGGATATTTTATATTTTTTATTTAACAGGATCTATTAAAATATAGGTAAGACAAAGAATTAGTGGGCTTCCAGAGAGGTATTCTGGTGAATCATGTAGACAATGATATGTTAATGTTTGTATGTCATCTTTATATATTAATTAATTGTAATTGCTATAACTCGGTTTATTTTTGTGTGGTTACTGAGAGTCAACATCAACTCAAAGGCACAAAATCAAAAGACCAATTACTGTAACAATACTATTGTAATTCTAATAATTATAATTATCATAATTACTATAAAAACATGGTAATTGATTATGCAATTTGTAACACAAATCTTCAGTGTGTGAATGGAAAATGACTGGGAAAACTCTACAAGTGCCAAAAACAGCCGGAGGCACTAAACTCCAAACTGTTAAACAGCAGAGATGAAATAAAGTTGCAAATCTGGAATCTTAGGCATGTACTGGTTTCCAGAACAAGCCTGTGAAGAAGTGAGGGAACAAATAGAGAAATTTTTTTCACGATTATTACTTGAAAAAGTTTAGGCAACCTATTCAAATTGTTTTTTTTCATGAATCCCTAAATGAACAGAAGCTAACACTTCTGTTCATGAATGATACAAAGTTAAATACACAGTTTGCAAATCTGAATGCATATTTTACATGCAATTGTTTATGCAATTTTCTAATTGGGAAAACAATGAATATGCAGATGCTGTATTCAGGCAATACAGCAGATGCTGTATTCAGGCAATCTTAATAGTCAATTCTTCCTTCCTTCCTTCCTTCCTTCCTTCCTTCCTTCCTTCCTTCCTTCCTTCCTTCCTTCCTTCCTTCCTTCCTTCCTTCTTTCCTTCCTTCCTTCCCTCCCTCCCCCAACTCATTCCATAAAGCAACTCTGGACAGCTTTCAATTATTTTATAACATCTCTTTGGCAGAAATAACAGCTTCCAAATATTTCCTATAGCCAGATACGAATTCTTCTATTCTTGCATTCATTCCTACTCTTTGTTTCAGGTTTATTCTAGCTGAGAAATATTATTAGATTTTCTTCTATGCGCTGTATGTTTGAGATCTCTACGCTCATGCTCAGCAGATCACTGTTGTATATACAAGTCAAGCCATACTGAAGAATTAATTGTTATTTTAGCATATTGTTTCCAATGATTTTTGCTTCTGTTTTGCAGATACTATCTAGTAGTTCTCATAGAGTTTTTTTTTTGCAGTGTGTGTGGGATTTTCAAACCGATACCCACAATCAATAAAGACACTGAATCTTAAAAGACTATTTCAACAAGACAGCAACCAAAAACATAAAAAAAACAGGCAGTGCTTGTCTAAAATGGCATAGAGTTTTGTCTCTGACCAGGGGGTAGACTAAAAGACCTCCCAGGTCCCTTCCAACTGTTATCCTGTTAAATTCTGTTAAATTGGACTTATGCAGAAAAACTATAGGAAGCTGTTCTGCTTTCTTTTCTTCTTTATTTATCATTGTAAAATGGAGTTCTAAGACTGGGCTGATTTTTAAGAATTAGTTCTTAGATCTGTGAAAATCCTTTCAAAAAAGGTGTTCTCCAGTGCAAAGAAATATGTATAAAGTTCTTATTTTTCAAGTTGTGAAGAAGCCTCGTGTTTTCCGGACTTGTGGGGATTCCAAAGAAGACTTTCCTATCTGTCACTGCAAAACTTTCTCAAGACATTGCAACTATTTCCATAATGAGGCAGACAGCATTAATCGTAACCTGTGCTAATTTTTGTTTAACATGATATGCAAGTAGGAATCAGGGAACAAATTTTAGGTTGTTCTGAGCAGGAAACCATCTTATGAAAAAGAAAATTAGTTGTTTGCTTACTGAATACAGCTGCAGAATAGATGATGTATGCAGAATAGATGATGTATGTATCAGGGTTCATGAGTTGCTTATAGTTTCCTTGCTTAGTCCTCTTCTGGATTTGGTGTTTTGCCCAAGCTTTTAATAAATTCACAGAAGTGAAAAGTAAGGGCAGTTGAAGGAGGAAGGAAAGGAAGCCAGAACTGAACAAACAAGCCAAGAATATTTTGCTCATTTACAAGACAGTCTTGTTTCTAATCTGTTTAACAAATGGCTTATACAAACTACTGCTCACGGTTTTAAAAAAATCTGAATGCAGAAGGAGCATCCAAGCTCCAAAAGATACGAAAAACCTTTTTTTTCTGATGGCACTTTACCAATTAAATTTTCTAAAGCAGCATCACAGGCTATTGGATCAGAGGTTATTTAATACAATCACAAGCCAGTAATTGAATTAAGCACTTCAATATATTTCAAAACCCTTACAAAACCACAGTCCTCATAGTTATGGTATTTATTTAATCCATTACTGCAACTTGTATCAATTAATATTTCCAGCTCTCTAAAAATGTAATAAGAGTTGGTGGTCCAAATATTCAGGATAAGTCTTGGTATTTAGACTCACAACAAAACCTTCTCTCTCAGGTCTTATTGGATGGGCAGATTCAAATTAGAGAAGGTAAGTTACTGAGTTAGCCACTCCTAAGTCATGTAGGGCTTTAAAGGTGAAAATCAACTTGAATTGAACAAAGGAGCTAACTTAAGACAGATTTTCATTATCCAAATGATAAAATCTATGACTGGAATCTTGCAAGGTTTGATGTCTTAAGAACATTTAGCAAAAAAATAGAGGCCTACAACTCTGAATCACCATTCAGTCTCCATTCTCCCCCTTAACTCAAGGCTGTCATCCGGGCCAGATGCATCACGCACTGGCCACGCCTACATCCGGTTTAGCAAAGGGAGAAAAAGTCCCGATAACACATGTGACGATAACACAAATGACGCCATCGTGAAGATGTGAGTTTGACATCCCTGCCTTAATTGCTTTGGGGGAAGAACAGGCAGGAGAAATATTTTTAGCAAATGGATACAGAAGAGAAAGTTAATAGACCAAACAGCAGAGCTTCCATCTGGATGAAAACCTTTTGTCACTTTTAAGAAACTTCATTATTTTTTATCAGTCTTTTAATGTCCTTAGCCTTTCCAACAAAAGACCAAAATTCGTATCAAGCAGCATTATCAGCAGGTTGAAAAAGATCGTGTTGTGCTCATCAAGAGGCCTGGGGGCAGAGTTCATTTAAGATCCCTGATAACCTGCCAATGCAGGTTTCCCTCAGTTCTGTTTGAAGGCACTGTAATCAATAGCCCAATACATGTAAATACCCCAAACACTGAACTAACTGGAGTTTGAATGGATTAAGTATTCAAATTCTGTAAAAAACATGGTGTACAGGTAGTCCTTGACATACAACAGTTCATTTAATGACCATTCAAAGTTACAACAGCACTGAAAAAAGTGACTTGTGATCATTTTTCATACTTACGACCTTTGCAGCATCCCCATGGTCACATGATCAAAATTCAGATACTTGGCAAGAAAGTTCATACTTATGATGGCTGCAGTGTCCTGGGGTCATGTGATCAGCTTTTGCAAATTTCTGACAAGCAAAGTCAATGGGGTAGCCAGATTTACTTAACAATCACGTTACTAACTTAACAAATGCAACGATTCACTTAACAACTGTGGTAAGAAAAGTCGTAAAATGGGGCAAACTCACTTAACAAATGTTTCACTTAGCAACATAAATTTTGGGCTCAATTACGGTCATAACTCGAGGACTGCCTGTATTGGTCAAGCCAACACTGGCTCCTTTATGACCTGTGGACCTCCAGAATTCCTGAGCCAGTTACCAATTCCTGAACTAGACTTAAGAGTGGAGAAAAACCTAGTTTCCAATTCTCCCTTAGGCAAGGAGTCAGGTGGTGACCTTGAACCAATCATCCCGCTTATTCCTAACCCGCTTCAGTTTCTCAAACAAGCAACCTATAACCAAAAAAATCACCTCACATTCTTATATTTTTGCTATAATTACTAGGCCAGGGGTGTCAAACTCAAGGCCCAGGGGCCAGATCTGACCCACAGGGTGCTTAGATAGCTAGTCCAGTTTTACTGAATTCAGTGAAAAATTTACATTGTTTGGGAGAAAGCTTTATATATAATTTATTATAGCTGGAAGCATATAAAATTCAAATCAAAAAAGATCATGTGGCAAATAGTTGTGTATGTCAACAACTCTTTACATCAAAGGTGTTTTTTTCTTCATAGAACTGCTCGCAGACACACACAACTTCAGGTTGACCGAAGGAGTTTCCAACAGATGCTACCTGCCCTCTTGACTCTGCACTTTCAAACCTGAAATGCTAAGCAACCTTATTTGTTCTAGAAATGGCACAGTGGTTAAAAATGCAGCATTGCAGGCAAATTGCCCTCCTGAGTTTGGTAAATTGAAGACCCGGATTGTTGGGGGCAATATGCAAAATCATGCTTATGTTGTAAACTGCCCAGAGAGTCCTGTAAAGCCTAAAATGGTATTCCTATTGCTATGCTTATCATGGCCATGCACAGAAATATTCTCAACTAATCATTAGTGCCTGTTAGGAGTTAGATAAGGGACCACAGAATTCAAAGAGGATTGGACTTAGTCTACTTGTGGCTATAAAGAGCTTCCTCACTGATTTCTCTTTTAACTCCATCATCAGATTCTGCCAGTCCTCCTACAGCAGGGGTGTCAAACTCAATGCCTGTGAGCTAGATCCGGCCACGGTGTGGCTGGATTCGGCCTGCAGGGCTGTCCTGGTCTACCCAGTGCAAAGAGGAAAGATCAGGCCAGGGTGGCTTCAGCCCGGTCTACCCAATGCGAAGAGGAAACATACCAGCAGTTTTGGGAGTGGCAACAAGCTGGCCATGCCCACCCAATTGGCCATGCCCATCCAGTTGGCCATACCCACTCGGCCCCCTGAGGTCAACCACAGCCCTGATGCGGCCCTCAATGAAATTGAGTTTGACACCCTTGTCTTACAGCATCCAAGGTTGTCTAATAATATACTGTAACCTCAATTCTGACTGCATATGAAAGTTGTCCCTAACATTGTTCACGCTAAGCTGTCAGAAGTCAGGAAGTGAAGCCATTTTAGAAGCTTCCATTAAGGGGCAACTTGCATTTTACAAAGAAGTAATAATGTATTTAATCAATATTTGTTTGGGTAGATCATTGCATATCCAAAGATTGCTCCACAGCAATGCCAGATTCAACCTTCAAGGACTGAGACAGCTTCCACCTTCAGCACCAGATTTAAAAAATGCTCTGAAAACCCATGATTACAATTGGCTTTTAACCAAATCATTTTGCTAATGGTTTCTGTACACCAGATTTATGCTGAGTTGAATAATATGTTCCCGGTTATGGTCACCAGACATCTTGACACTTCAACTCCCTAAATTCCTTCTACAAATTCTGGGATAGCTCCTTTAAAAAGTGTATTCTTCTGTATTTATAACTGTTTCATTTGAAAACAAAATATTGGCTTGGAGTTTTATAATATATTAAGGCTTAGTTCTGTTTGTAAATGAATACAATTGAGTTTAATTTATACAATAATTGAAAAATTCTTAGAAATGTCACTGTCCTATAAATTAGCCTGAAAGGGGAACAAGTTAAAAAGAATAACTTTTTGTGGAAGATTTTTGTCTAGAATACTGAATTCAATAAGATAATGTGCTCCAATTTTATCTTTTGTTCCCTTTACACAGTTTCTATTAACTTACAATTGGAATACTTTTATATAGAATATCATAATGCTATAGTTCCTATACTCAGAGAATGAACAGTGCAGTTAGCATTCTCATTGAAGAGAAAAATGTCATTTTACTCCAAAGGGACATTGAAATTTTGCCTAAGAAGAAAAGGAAGAGGCTTAAGTGCCACATTTGTTCATAGACTTTATTGTTAATTTCATCTAGTTAGTGAATCTGCTGTTAGTATATCTCTATTTTATCAAGCTGATGCTTTCTTCCGCCTTCAGCTTTGATTTTTCCACTAGACGCTGATAAAATTAAGACATCCTACGTTTCTTAGTAATTCTATATGTAACAAAATTTTAATTAAAGCAAATTAATAAGCAGAGTAACTAAACTTAATTACTTTGGTTAAATTATATTTTTACTTTGAATAAAAAGACCAAGATGTTAAACCCTAACCAAGATATATGCACTGTCATGTCTGTTCTTAATAGAGCAAAGTGAACTTAGATCAGTGAAGGGCAATATAAAAACGAATACTAATATAGCACAATTTTCCACCAATGTGGTTTTTTTCCCTGGAATTGTTTTCCCTCATGGCTTTAAATTGGAAATTGTACTTGCCTATTAAGAATCTCATAAACTGGAGTCCATAGTTCTAAGAACCCACAGATTTCTCCCCAACAAAGGAGTTCCCAGACTCTTCTAACATTTCCTACTACATGCAATTTTACATGATAAAAAGGAGAAAGATTAAATATAGCTGAAACAATCTCTGCCATAATTAATGAATTTAACTTAGTTAGATGTACATGTAAAGTAATTAAACCAAAACATATGCTTTCTCTTAACCCAACCTGTTTCTTTATCTCAATCCCGCCTACTCTGTGGTGCCCCCAGTACAATGCTAATAGATTAAGTGTGGTTTTCCATCCAAAGGAAGTCTTAGCCTGTTTTAAATAAATACAACTAGTCCTTAGATTATGATGGCAATTGGGATCAACGTTTTCATCTCTAAGTAATGTGGTTGTAAAGTATGACAACATGTGACTTCATTGCTTAGTGACAGCAATCTCTCAGTCCAAGTTGTCATTGCAACTCCGGAAACACATAGGTTATTTAGCAGGAAGAAGCAGGAGTTCCAAGCAAGCAAGTTGGCAGGTGGGAATTATCAGTGGGTATGAGCTACATAGCATGGGTGCATTGGATTCTTACAATCACTCAAAAGGTTCCTTCTCTAAATCATGTGATATGGACAGTCTCCCAAGCTATTGCAAGTATGGCACCTTTGGCAGGATAGTATGAGGCAGCCTTCATAGGAAGGCCGTGCCTTGCATAGAATGGGCGCATTTGTCAGTAATTGCAGAAAAACCACAAAGGCCATTTATGTGCACTAGTGGCCCCTATACCCAGCCAAGACCTCTTGGGCCTTGTGAAGCAGGAAGTGAGCCTGGGCTTCCCAAGCCATGGCAGGTTTCTACATCCCAGTGAGCCCTGTAGCTAGCCAAGGCCTTCTGGGTCACAGCAGGTGTCCACACACTGGTGAGCCCTGTGGCCAGTTGAGATCTGCCAAGATCCTCCCCCGAGGCACTGATGTACGTTGAACCACAGACTTTTAACAACTTAACCATTTTACATCTGCAACATTATTTAACGACCACAACTAGGAGGGCTACTCTTACAGCCATTGAGTAAAGATGACACATGACATCTCTGCTTAATGACTGCTTCATTCAATGACCAAAATTTTGGGGTCAGTTATGGTTGTAAGTTGAGGACTACCTGTACTTTCTCCTTGCCATGGACCTACACCCTTTTTGGTTTTTCTTTTATTTTGAACATATACAAATAATGTTTTTTGCTGTTCTTAGTATCTCATACAAGCTCCAGCTCATTTTTAGCTTTCACCTTCCTAACAGAACTTCTGCAATGTCTGGAAATGGACCCATATTCTTTAATTACATCCTCTCCCTTTTCACTTCCTACACTTGCCTCTTTTTCTCTTCATCGTTTAAGAGAGTTTTGCCTCTATACTCTCCTCATTTGATTCCTTCTTTTTTTTTCTTCTCATTAAGATTGTTTCTAATTAGGCCTCCAATATAACAATATAGCAGAATAAGAGTTGGAAAGGATCTTGGAGGTCTTCTAGTCCAACCCACTATTCAATTAGGAGACTTTACACCATTTGAGACAAAAAAATGTCCAATCTCTTTCTTAAAAATCTCCAGCAATGAGAATTGCTTATATCAGCAGTCAACATCTCAATCCAACAAGAAAACAAGTCCAGTTGCCATGATTCAACTTCCAGACGGAAGTTGGTTCATAAGGAGGAAAAAAAAATCAGGTTTAAGGAAAAGATACTCACACAACTTGTTCTGTCAACTAGCAATATAGATGAGACTCAAAATGAGAGAAAAAAATCTGATCTAATATTATGCAAGTTTCTGAAAGGTCTGTATGCATTTCAGATTCTTCTGATCAGGGCAAATCGGGTTGGGATACAATGTTTTTTCTAAAAGGTAGGTTCAGTGATTAATGATGTGTTTCATTGCTAAGTTCTTTTCAACGGATAATAGTGGTCTCAAAAAAGAGACTCCCAATGCAAACTCAGAAGCATCAATTTGAACAACAAAGGACAATTGAGTTCTGCATAATAAATAAAGTTTAGAAAATTAATGTCTCATGCTGTAGATTTTCCCATCCTTCCTGAATACTTCTCTCCTTCAGAATTTCAAAGTTCTTGAAGTTGTGCTTCCTTGTGTCTGAATTCATCAAAATCTACTGCAGTGTAGTCCCATATGCAGTTCTATCTCTTTTGGAATCCTCTTCCTTTGCCTATCATAATAAACCCAAGGATAACATGATCACTTTCAGTTCTTCAATCTTCAACCAATTTTTCCCCAACCTTCTTTCTTCTAGGTACTTCCTGACAAATGGTTAGCAACAAACGACAAGAATCTGCTGGACTTCTGATTCTTGACAGAATTAGATTCCCGGCAAACATCAGGATAATTGAAATCTCCCATTATCACTATCGCATGTCTCTTTGAAAAACTGGTCATTTGATGCAGAAAAATACCTCATCTGCTTACCCGAAGGCATCTATATTAAACTCCAACAATGGCCCTTTACTCTTTTAATCTTACCAAACACTCAGTCAACAGGATATCCCCTTCATAGTTGAGGCTTTTTAAGGAAAAACACAAAAATGAAAATGATGATCATCTGGATTTGGAAATGTTAAAAGGGGCTATAAAAGCAGTCACTCTTTATCAACTATTGCATGCTACTTAAAGAAAAAAAAGCCACTTGTAAGACAGCAATAACACCTAGCAATAGCACTTCGACTTATATATCTCTTCATACTGCTTCATACTCTCTAAGTGGTTTACCGAGTCAGCATATCGCCCCCAACAATCTGAATGAACTAATAATAAAAACAAGTGATGAAGGAAAATAAATATCACTATAGATCAGACGATCTGAAATTCAGGGTATTTTATATCACTAAAAACAAAATTACATACCGTATATACTTGAGTATAAGTCAACCCGAATATAAGTCGAGGCACCCAATTTTACCACAAAAAACTGGGAAAACTTATTGACTCGAGTATAAGTCGAGGGTGGGAAATGCAGCAGCTACTGGTAAATTTCAAAAATAAAAATAGATACCAATAAAATTACATGAATTGAGGCATCAGTAGGTTAAATGTTTTTGAATATTTATTTCAAAGAAAAACAGTAAACTAGCTCTGTAAGTGGAAAAGAGAGCCAACAAAACCAATATGGTATCAACAATAACTTTAAAAGTACAAAAACCTTAGCTCAATCAGCAACCAAGCTAAAACACAAGAGTTAAAATCCTTCAAAACTGGATTCCTCCTCATCATCTGTATGTCCAAACAGAGTCACTCTCTCCCTTGCAAGAAAAAAGCATGTGTATGTGCTGCATGTACATCCTGTTTTGGAGAGCCACCATCTCTTTCATAGCTCTCCCTCATGCCTCCATTGTATGTGCACACATGCCATGGCTCAGTAGTAGGTCAACATACAGATGTCACACTAGGTTCCCTCCTCAAAAGGAACATCCAACCTTTCTTGAGAAGTACAAACTTCATCTGTTCAGGATTGTGGTGACAAAGGTGAAGGAGGATGGGGCTGAGAGAAGGGAAGGGAAGAAAAGATCATTGACAGGGAGAAAGACAGGGAGAAACACCTGGAAGTGTGAGCTCTCGAGTTTCCTTAGGGAAGACCAGACAACAAGGGGAGAGGAGAGGAGGAGGAGGAGGAGGAGGAGGAGGAGGAGGAGGAGGAGGAGGAGGAGGAGGAGGAGGAGGAGGAGGAGGAGGAGGAGAGTTAAAAAAAAAAAGAGGGGGCTCCCACCATGGCGCAGCCAGGCACTTTGTCTCGCTGCTCCCGGAGCAGCTCTTTGCTGCTAGGCTAGGGGGCGGGGGAGGCTGCCTGAACCTGGCGGTTTCTTGGCGAAGCTGGAAGCGCGCAACGCAGGAGCTCGCGGAGGCCCCGGACGCCCGTTAATGGGGAGAGGCTGCTTGGGGTCGCCAGGCTCAGGCAGCCTCCCCCGCCCCCTCCCCTAGCAGCAAAGACCTGCTCCTGGGGGTTCCCGCCACGGCACAGCCAGGCACTTTGTCTCGCTGCCCCCGGAGCAGCTCTTCGCTGCTAGGCTAGGGGGCGGGGGAGGCTGCCTGAGCCTGGCGGTTTCTTGGCGAAGCTGGAAGTGCGCAACGCAGGAGCTCGTGGGGGCCCCGGGCGCCCGTTAATGGGGAAGGACAGGCCACTTGGGGTCGCCTGTGAGGCCCTCAGCGGGTAGACAGCCGCGGCGGCGATGCTGCCCTGGAGGCGTGATCGGTTGCAGCCACGCCAGCGCAGGCCAGGCATGGTGCCGTAGCGGCTGACTCGAGTATAAGCCGAGGGCGGTTTTTTCAGCACAAAAAATGGGCTGAAAAACTCAGCTTATACTCGAGTATATACGGTAATTATATTTCTGTGTGCTTAATTCTTTATATTGGATTAAGGTGGAAGTTGAAAAAATAACTATAAGAAGGCAGTGATAAATCACTACCATGATGTCATCAAGAAAACTTCATAGACACATTCAAGGAGATACAAGGAATCAATTACTTTTCTCTGATGCTCATTTAGTCAAATCTAGTATTCTTCTATCTTTAATTTCTCCTCTCTGAATATTAGGCTCCTACCACTATAAATTGGAATTATTTAGGCAACTGCATTCAGTAACTGAATGTTTCAAATTTCTTCTGTACTCTAACTCCTTAATATATTCACCCTTACTTCATTGCCATTCTTATACAGAAATGTTGGAACATTAATGGGAAACACTGCTTCTATTTAAGTTTTTGAAAGAAAACATACAGCCAAAGTGGAAAATTATTTCATGTCGAGATCAAAATTAATGGAAAATTAGAAACTGGAAAGTAGAAAATTAATGTTGAACTTGCTAGATATTAATTCACCATGACAATTTGGATAGGCTTATTTTTCAATTCAATATATAGTAATAATATTTTACTACTAATAAATGACATGATATTTAAGCAAAATTATCACAGCATTTTCCAATGCTTTTTTGCTTGTCAAAAAAGCATAGTCCTGTAATATTTTTAACCCAAGTTCAATCTTATTTCTCTCCCTATTTTTGCACATATTCTGCCTTCATCAGTTAACAAATAACATTCTCAAAAGAACTGCTGTTCCACTGTAAGAACTAAATGTTCCTACGCAGCTTGAGAAAACATTTTGAAAAAGTTAAAAATTTTTTTACTTTATCAGAGGTAAAAAAAAATACCAAGCTGATTATTTCAATTAACTAACAACCAAACATTTTTAGTGAGATAGACAGAACTGACAAAGTCTGAAATGGGTTAATCAGCCAAACTAGTGGGATGATGATAGATGATGATATTTTTTAGGCAAAGTGAAAAAGAAAAGAAAAATTGGAATCAGAAGGACATTTTGACACTGATTCACATACTTATAATCAGGGTTGGGATTCTACCAGTTCGCACCTATTCACTAGAACAGGTTGTTAACATTCTAAGCAGTTTGGAGAACTGGTTGTTAGAAGAAATTACTGGCCTAATCCTGTAAGGAAGGTAGGAAGGAAATATTCTGGTATTGCTTATAGAAACTGCCTCTCCGTTAACCCTTATTACATTCTTGGTAGGACTAGAGTTCCTGTCTCAGAAACGTCTCTGGAGTTTTTCCCCCCTCATTTGCTGGGACTTTGCTTGTGTGGAGTGACCATTCAAAGTTACAATGACACTTAAAAAAGTGACTTATGACCATTTTTCACATTTACGACTGGGTCATGAGAGGCCAGGCGAGGAGATGTGTGCCTCGATGTGAGTGACATTGAGTTGGCCACGCCCAGCCAATAACAGGACCACCAAGTCACGTCCACCCAGTCACATAACCACCAAACCATGCCCACCAACTGAGCCACGCCCACAGAACTGGTTGTTAAAAAATTTGAATCCCACCCCTGCTTACAATGTAAGGAAAAATTTAATTTAGACAAGAAAAGTTATGGGTCTGAATTTGCAAATTAAAAATTAAAAAAAATTGTATTGTATGCTCATGGTGAGCATGTTATTGCTATGGTTTACATAATTTTGTTAGAATTGAATTTGGAAAAATAATACATGAAACAGTGTATAGTTCAGCGGGCAAAGAACTTTGGATACAATATAATGTTTGAGCAAAGGAAAACATGTACTGTAGTTGAACCATTTAAAATTAACTTTGAATTTGAATGGATTTTTTAAATAAAATGATGAATCACTGGTATTTAACACATAATTTGACAAAGATGTATAAAGATATTTCAAATGTATGATGGAAGTTTAATTTTAAAGAAGATAGCTTTATAATTTTTGGTGGATTTGTGGTAAAGTAAAGAAATACTGGGCTCAGATTCATGTTATAATTCAGAAGATTATCTTTTGGACAAGGAATTGGAAAAAAAATCTTTGTTGAAAAAAAGAACTTTGTTATTGTTTATGTTGACTTCAGCAAGAATTCTATATGTACAGAAATGGAAAGATACATCAATCCCCACAACGTAAATGGGAAAGCTAATAGAGATGGCAAAATTGATTGTTTTTAATTAGTGAAAAGAATATATCCAGTTTTGTCTCTACTTGGAAACCGCTTCTAGACTTCGTGCTCAAGACAGAGAGAAATGAACTCTTGATTGTGAGTTTGTTCCGATTAATCTATTTTGTTGATGGCTAGTACTTGTTTGGCTCAAGTAAAAAGTTGAGGCTGTGATTCTATCTTGTACTTTATTTTAATGAAAAAAAGTTGGAAGTCAATACTTTTTTTTTCTTTCTCCCTTTATAACAGGCATTCCCTTTTTTTTCTCTTTCCCATTTTCCCATTATCTTTATTTTCATTGTATTTTATATATCACAATAGTCAATAAAATTATTGGGAAAAAATTGAAATGATTTATTCAGACCTTACCAAAAACATGTCAAATGATATTCCCATTATTCCTGAATTTTTTTGACCTGGAAATAGCTGTGATATAAATTCAAGCCATTTTGAACTTAGAACAATTCTGGATTAGTCAGAACAGCACTGGAACACTTCCAATAATGTCAGAACAGCTATTTTAGAATAAGAACAGCATATGGGGCTTGAAACAAGATTTTCTGAAATCTCTAAAAAAAAAGCCATTGGTCAAGATGATGTACATTCTGCAAAAGTTCTCAGCAATTACTGATAATTTACTACCAGAAGTTTAAAAGCTGGCTGCTGCTGCATTGAATTATATTTCTTTCTGCTTTGTAACATTTAAAAAATATTTTTATCAGAGTGCATGACCAATACATAAGCCAATAATTCATTTCTTCCATAAAATACATTAACTCTACCATTTTTTCCTTTCTTTGTCAGTATCAAAGAAACTGTTTTCCTTAGGGTATTTATGTTTTATGCTAATCTTAACCCTGCCTTGGGCTTTTTTCCACTTAACATTTCAATTAGTTTTCATCTAAATCATTTCCTATGTATTCCTCCTTCATATTGCTCCCCCATTAAATGGACCACATTCCATCTTGCCCCACTGAATGCATAATGCAAAGGCATTTTGTGTGTGTGTGTGTGTGTGTGCGTATCAAACTATTCTAAAAGTACGAGTTCCAAGTTTATTTGTAAAAGAAGAAACAGACATCCTGTGATTAATTGATTAATGATATATAAAGGCATAGATCTCTGTAATGGTAGCTTAATACTCTGACGATGTCAGCAGAGGCTGATGAAAGCTTAGTAAGTACAATAAATATAATTTTTAGTTCCGGAGATTGCAGGATGTCTGTTTCTTCTTTTACATACATATATGTATACATATACATACACACACACACACACACAATTAGACAGACTATTTAGGCCATCAAGTCCAATTGCTTAGTGTTGAAATTCAAATTAAAATATATCAGACAGATGGCCGAGTAATCTCTCTTGGACAAATCCAATGAAAAGAAACCCACTGGATTACACAGTTATTGCTCTTATTAAATATTTCTATAACATTCAGTCATAATTTATATTTACAGTGTAATTCTATGTTTTGTACTCTGAAACAAGAGGAAATGGGTCTTGAATTTCTATATGGCATGCCTTCAAGCATTTGAATTAATTAATTCATTCATTAAATTTCTAGGCTGCCCAATTCTGGCAGGATTACTTGCCAAATTATAGAGACTTATTCTGGGCAGCCTCACAATGAAAAAAGAAAGCAGAATACTAAATAATATTGTATAGAGGGCTCTTATTCATGCTTGGTTGGCTTCATTTTGTTTTTTTCTACTGGAGCTCAAGGGGTTCTTTCCTAATGTTTTAGCTACAGAATTCTTAAGAAAACCAAGGAATTTTTGAGGAACAATGAACAGACTGAGGCTGCCTACAATCTGTGGTCTTTCCATACCCTCTCCACAGACCAACAAAGACTTCTGCCAAAAGGCTCCCCTTTCAATTATGCAACTCAAAAAATTTTAACTATAAATATTCTCAGCACCATCAATTTCTTATCAAAGGACCTTTTTTTAGTCCATTTATCATTCTAATTGCTGTTCTCTGAACCTGATTGACTATGGGATCTGGAAGTGGATGCAATATTCAAGAAGAGTTCTGACTGAAGCATTGATTACCAATGTCTTTTAATGCTTACAGATTGTAATAACTTAAATTGGTTCTCGTATTTCCAAGCAGAGTTTGAGCAAAGCAAAAATAGTGGAACAATTGTTTAATTTGTAAATGATTTGAAAAATATGGGTTTTTTAATGCAACCTAACATACCTTTTTTTCCCCCAGCAACAACATACTGCTGGATCATATTCAATTTATATGCAGTTACTATTCCACTTTTTTTTTCCACAAATGCTCAGTACTTCCATTTTATACTTGTCCATTTACTTTTGTCTTAAGTAAACAACTTTACATGTCCCTTTAAATTTCATCATTTTTCTTTCAGCATATTTCTCTAACCTATCAAGGTTATTTTGAATTTTATTTCTGTTTTCTAAGGTATTAACTAGTTAACAAATTTTATATCTGCAAATTCAGTAAGCCTTGGCTCTGCTTCTTCATTCAAATCATTAATCAAAATACTGACGAATAAACACTTAGGATTGATTTCTGTTGCACCCCACTCTCTCCAATTTGATTTTAAAAAATGACCAATGAGCATTTTGGGATGATGATTTTCAAGCCAGATATGTATCCATTTAATAATTATGTCGAATAGTCTACATTTAATTAGCTTGCTAATCAACAGTACTTTGTGAAATGTTATATCTATGACATTCTCACAATCTATTTAGGAAATTATCCAATCAAAACATGAGTTAAGGATAGTTTGGCAAGATTTGCTCTTGATAATTACCATATTTTTCAAGGTGCTTACAGATTAATTCCCTTACATTCTACTTTAGATTCTATCCAAATATCTTCCAGGGTTATATTTTTAGTTGTACAAACTAATCTGAATAATATTAATACCTTCAATAAAGATGACTAATTCTCAGCCTCTATTAGGGGACTTAAGTTCCAGTTATACAACATAGACATATTGTGGAAGTAATGGCCTTACCAAGAGATTGAATATTAAAGGCATTTCACTAATATAGCACCAACTGAACTATAAAAATAGAAGTTTTTACAGGTTTCTAAAATTAAATTATTAGTTATTATTCATCTAATTTTCCACAATATAAACACTAGCCTTTACATATTGCTAAAGTAAAATTGCTCATACTTCTGTATTGTTTTTCAAAATGGTACGAGAAATAATTCAAATCTTAATTCAATTAACAAATTAACATTTAATATTCCTATCTCTAATGAGAAAAAACTGGATTTCTAAATAGCAAACACAAGTTACTACACTGGTGTCAACGCAGTTCTCTTCCATTTTTGACAACTGAATCAAAATAGCAAATTCTTTGATGGAACACTTGCACTATTGTGATAGAATACACAAAGAATCCTATGACTAAACTTTTCCCACCTCCCCAGAAAAAAATCATGAGAAATATAAATTATCCACTTGATTATCTTACTAAAAAAACTTCTGGACATTAGGCTCTTCCACGTTCCACATTTTAGCTCTTCCACATTCCACATTTTGTGATACAGAAGGAATGAGATCACAATTATTTTTAATCACTTGCATACAACTGCCACTATGAGTTTAGGCTTGGATATTAGTTCAAATGTGAAAGTCCCACACTGATCAATGTTATTACATCTGCTAGTCATGGTCTCAAGGATTTGGAAATAAAGCAGGGGATATCAATTTTGGGCTTTTGTCCCCTTTGATATGTGGACAGTAAAAATTTGAAATAAGTGCCAAGAGACCCAGGAACTCAGCAGACCAATCCATAAATTTGTATCTGCCTTCTTAACCAGCACTTGATTCTAAAGTCACTATTATTCACATTTAAATTTCCCAAACTATAATTTGTACTAATAGTCTGTTCCGATTCTGTAGATATAAGCTACTCCATTTTAATTGGGGCAAAAACATAGTCACTAACATTATGTGTTTCAGTAACAATATGTGTTTCAATTTGGTGGAGAGAGCGACAATCATACTTTCAACTATTCAAATAATAAATCACCCAGCTGTAAAATTTCCATATTCTTGTAGAATTTTTATAAGGGGAAGAATAGAAGTGCCTTAGCAATCCTTGAATAATAATTAATAAGTTATAAGCATCATATGTATCCACCCGGACCACTGTATTTTTATTATCTCATTTTCAATGACAGCATGCATAATTATCTATCAACAATCTCACATAGGTATTATAAAACTACCATCAGAAGAACCAATGAACCCAAATCTGTTCCTCCTATGTGATACTTAAGCTTTATTTTACTCCCCTCAAATTTAAAATCAAAATCTTTTCTGTTCTGTTATTTTTTTTAAAGAAAAAGATTTTAAAAAGAAAGAATAAATAAGGTTTTAGAGAAATACAAAAGACTGCCGAGATTTTGCCATGTAACTTTCAAAAACTCAGTATTGTGATAGGTTTGGAAGGACTATTTAAGTCATCACATTTCCCTTATTATAGAAAAATGTAGTGTAAATCATAGAACCTATCAGCAAAATATCCAAGATATCCTCTCCTGCCAATTGCTAATGAGTAAATATTACCAAAAAGATCATGATGAGCTTGGAAGGAGGGGGAGGAGAAACAGTTTGGAAATGGAAAGAACACGAAATTGTCTCTTCAATTATAGCAATTTCAAACATATTTCTCCCACATTTGTATCGACTAGATTTACCTCAGAAACAAGATACGCTAACCTTTTCCCAACTGAAAAAACAGGGAGAAAAATGACAACCAAAGTCCACTAAGATTTGTATCTGTTTTTTTTTTTTTAAAAAAAATTCCCAACCTGTTAAGTTTTGCAAATAGTCAAACCATGTACTTGAAGGCATGGGTCCAAGTATGTAAGCGTATAAGAGGGTTACACCTGTATTTCATTATAGGTCTCTAGCAACTGACATTTAAGGTATGCTGCCTGCGATTCTGGAAGTAGTAAGTAGCTATTATGATATGTAATCACTGACAGCCCAATTTTCCATGAGCTGTCTAGTCCCCTTTAAAAACCATTTAAACTAGAGTCCGCTATCTTCTTTCCTTCCCCAAGAGGTCATCACTACATTTCTTTATAGTACCAAGTGTGCTGCTTGGTTTCCAATAGTGTTAACATGGTCAATAGGCAATTTTTGAAAGTGTTTAGAAAGCGAGGCTTGCACTGTATTTCACAAATTTTTTTAAAAGACTCTGACGCAGTTGTGATTCATTTCATCTCTTCATATCCTGGCACTCAAACCTGTGGAGAATTGTTGTCCTGCAGTGACCTCATAAGGAGCAACTATCCGGAGCACATGTGGGCAATATCCCATCCTCTCCTTATCTGGAAAATTTCCAGGAAACCGATCTTCCTTGGGTGCTGCGCCATGGTTATCGCAGTCACTTTTGTGAACATATCTTTGGTCCATCATACCTCACCTAGAAATCCCCTTATTGACTTTACATTTGCTTGGTTCACTTCCATTCTAGTCCAATGCCTGAAACTGTTGGTGAGAGGTGGAAGCCCTTTGAATCTCCAAACTTCCATCAGGTGGCAACAGTTAAGGGAAGGTGAAGCACAGCCACCATATCTGAGCTGATGGGGCTGGCATATATATTTAGGAAGATGTAGTCCTGCAAATAACCAGGTTTCATGGCATGTAGGGCTTTAAAGGTAGTAACGAACACCTTGGATTGTATCCAGAAAGCAACTGGAAGCCAGTGCAGTTCTCACACAACATGGGTAAAATGCAAAGAGCTTAAAACTGAATGCATCACTGCATGCTGATCTAGTTGTAACTTTCGGGTAGTCTTCAAACGCAGGCAGCATATAAAGCACATTACAATAATTTAGTCAAGACATCACTAAGGTATGAGTGATGTTGAGTAAGGTCTCTCAGTGAAGAAAGGGTACAATTAGTATACAAGATGAACCTGTGCTCCCCTAGCCATAAGTGCTATCTACTCCTCCGGGAAAGTGTGTTTAACCATGAAGAGAAAAATCACAAAGCATATACTGTACATGGATAGATCTTGTCATTCAATATATGGTATAATTATGACTGGACTTTCATTTCAAATTGTTAACTTCCTACAGTCCCTCAGTGACACACTTGGTTACAATCAAAGCATTGATATACACTTTTCTACAACTTGCAGCACTGATCATCTTTTAGGTGACAAACTTAAAAGTCTTACGAAGATAGGCTGCATGTTTAAAAGCAAATTGAGTTACTATCTTGACAGTCTGGATTTAGTAGCTGGTAGCTCGTATTTGAACAGTGCTCCTTTCAAGGTTAACTCACACAGATTATTTAAAATACATTGCACTTTTAAAACCCACAAAATTAATTAAGCAACTTGTTCTCACCATGGCAACTTATTAAATGAGTTGTCAATATTACAAAATATATTTGCTGATGAAAGTGTGAGTATATGCCAATGTGTGTATTAACTCTAAAATTAGAAGTTTTTGATTGAACCAGTCTTGACATATAATAAAATAATGTACTTCTCCAAGAAATGTCAGGGCTTTTTCCAGAGCCCTTATCATAATATTCTGCAATGGAGTAATTCTACATTTCTTTTTGCTTTGTAAGGCAATGAAAGTAAAAGCCAATTATTATATTTTAACTAACCCACAACCCAATGTTAATCAGAACTACAAAAGAATAATAAGAGTTTAATTATCAAATTATACATGTTCAAGTTACTAATATTTCTTGAAGTCTTATAAAAATAAAATCTATGATATAACCCTAACATTAGTATATAACAAACGTGTCAAGCACGCTGGAACCAGAGACAGCAATAGGCCCAGAATTGTCCCAGAGGCTGTCCTAGAAATGGCGAAGGACTGGCCCATGCTTCCCTAGCCCATCCTGGCCACGCCCACTCAGTCGGCTGAGTAACTCAATCTGTGCAATTTAGATATCAACCAATTAAAAAAAAAGTCTATAGGCAGTCCTTGGCTTACAACTGAGATTTAGTGCCCAGTCAAATTGATGGCACTGAAAAGAGTCATTTGTGACCAATCCTCACATGACCACCACAGTATCCCATCTGTCGTGTAATCAAAATTTGGGCACTTGACATCCAACATATATTTACTATGGTTGCAGTGTCCTGGGAACATGTAATTGTCATTTGTGACCTTCCTAGCTGGCTTCCAACAAGCAAAGTCAATGGGAGAGAGTTGGCTTGGCTTCACAAGAATGTGATGCACTTAACTGCAGTGATTCGTTAACAACTTGAACAAAAAGGTTGTAATATTGGGCACAAACTAACTTAAGAACTGCCTTATTTGGCAACAGAAATTCTTGTCCCAATTGTGATCGTAAGTCAAGCACTACATATATTCAATTTAAACAAGTAAGAGCTTCATACAAATAAATTATTACAACCAGCTATCCCAAATTCATATATGAGCAATGGAAAAGCTCTGCTAGGTCAAGGCATTGGCTTAATAGTCTAGTATTTTGTGTAATGCAATAGTCAACTATGTATATTTGGAAAGCCAGACAATGAAAATCATAACTCTCTTCCAGAAGAAGGCTAGCTCTTAAAAAAAAAATCCTTACCAATGGTGCTTTCTCTTCTGGTTCCAAGCCAAATACATTTCGCCGTTTTACAGTCAGCACGTCCTTAAAGGCATTGTCGTCGTCATCTCCATCAGCATCATCATCTTCAAAAAAATTTAGACTTTCAGGCTTTGATTCATGGACTATCGCAGGCTCTTCTGGCTCAGACGGACTCTGCAATGCTTCTTCAACAGGACTGCTTTTCCCAGAGAGGCCTTCTGGCTCTTTTTGTCCCAACATGCCTGTTCTAGAGAAAATTCTCCTGCATTTTTCTAACTCCTCATCACTTAAAGAAAACTTTGTGTCCTCAGCCGGCTCCTTCCCCACTTTTTCAAGCTCCGCTGTATGCAGTTTCTTCTGGACTTTCTGGAGAAATCTTACACGAGGGGCCATTGCAAGCCCAAGAGAGCTACAAAATAGAAAAGTATCAAATATCAGAACAGGACCTCTGCTCTAATATTAAAGGCTACCCAATAAAGTTCATCAAAATCTGTTCTGCATGGTGTTATTTTTAAGAAAGCAAACTTCTACTGGCTGGAAGCAATTCTTAACATTTGTGCAGGCCAGGCACAACACACAGATTAATAACTTATAATTTATGGATGACTTACACTCAATAAGGCACAAAAGATGGCGTACAAAATATAATTTCTGAGTTTATACGATGCTTTAAAAACCAAAAAAAAAAAAAACCCACAGAAAGATTATTAAAAGCATTATCTTAATAGTAGGATTTTTCACACATCTGGCAAAGAAAATTAATTCTGGCCAACTAAACATCTGAATCCTTTGCAAGCTACTTCTTATGTATTTCTTCAATCCTTAATTTTCCATTAACGTTATCTGGTAGATGGTTTTCCAATATGTAATCCTTTATTTATCATTAGTCCAGCTTTTTGGCAATGCTGCTTCCAGAATGGCTGACACAGCTGAAATATAATTAAAGTAAATGCAATCAAACAAACCACCCTCAAATATGAAAATAGGAGTCTTTTTTTAAGAGGGATGCATAACTTTTTTGAAGTGATTTGCATGGGTTGTACTCCAAAGAGATGAGGACAAATGGAAGGAAGGGCTGAACATGTAGATAATTGTAACAATTAATTAAACATGAATTTTCTTCCCATCTTTAATTATTCATTGTGTCATTGCTGCTGTAATTTGGTAGGAAGATTTGGTGAGACTCCAAAATCTTGCAGGGTTTAAATCAAAGTAAAAGCTAGAAATGAAAAAGTCTTCCCAACTTGCCAAAGAAACAAAAGAACTGACATGGGATCATTCTTTCTGGGAAAGTCTTCTAAAGTTTGGTTTGTCTCTTTCTCTCTATCTCTCTCTGCTACCCACCTGATTTCTGAAGAAAAGAGTATACAAAAGAAAACTTTAAAGAATGATATGGAAACCTTTATAAGAAAGAAGTCATCTTTCAAAGCTAGGCGTGCATTCAATGCATAAAGTTATCTACTGTATACCAGAAGTAGAGACTAATAAATGTTGCCCTACAAACAAGTATCCCATGAAGCATTTTATTAAAACTTCACAATCATACACTGGGGGTATATGTGTGTTCAGAAGTTTTTTTTATATTGTGCTACAGAATATAGCTGAACCTGCTTTTAAGAGGAAAAAGACAAACTAAATCTTTTTTCATTCTACCCTTATTGAATATTAGATTCAATGGCCATTTAAAAAGACTTCCTTCCTTCCTCTAGACAAAGGATTACATAAATAGCCACAAATTGTACAGCCTTTTAGAACTGCATTTAGTATTTTGTTTGGTATGAATGAGATTGAAATCAGTAAGAATACCACAAGTCAAAGAAAAAGAAAAAAAGGGACCTTACAGGTCACTTTCAAACTAATTATTGTAGATCTGTACTTTAATACATTGTCCACACAATATATTTTTGGGGAGGAAAAAATAAAGAGAAAACATAGATGACCAAATTCAATACTTTTTAGCAAATTAAGCCAAGGGAGATAAGCTTGGAATCATTTTCATATCTTTTTATTCCTCTAGAGTGGAGGGTCTAAAGATGCCCTGGTCTTTAATCCATCCCTAATTAAGATGTATGTAAATCAAAGGATTTGTACTCTCATCACCCCTGAGAAACCAATCCTAGAAAATAATGGTGAAAAGAATTAAAACAGCATACGGGCAATGCAAGCACCATACACCTGACAATGATGTAACAATGAAAAGCAAAGGAACATTTCACTCATAATTAAATAGCCAGGCTTATTAATCTTTGGCATAAGAAATGCACAGAGCTGGCAGAATCCCACAGCAGTGTTCTTTGAAGTGAACATAATATAATGTGACCTTGTCTGACATCTATTATGTTGAAAATTCTTAACAGAGGGATGGGATACTGATCAAAGGAACATGCAGAAAGCCCAGTGTTCAATTATCTGATATCTCTAAATTGGATAGGGACAGGTGTCTCTTTCAATGAGCCACTGAAAATCAGTGCAGATTCAAACTTTCAATCTCTCAGGCCTTAATCAAGTGGGCAACAAATCACTCTGTCATTAACAATATGGCTCAAACCAATTATTACTACTGACAGAAGTATAATTTGATTTTTTTCCCAGAAACTACTACTACTGTATTATTATATTATCAAGGTTTCAGTTCTTCCCAATTCTTCTACACAAGCCCATACATTGAAAACAACTCCTAAACAAGCCTACACACTAAAAAACACTGGTAGTTGAGTTTTGGACTACAAGGATAATTGATCTGACTCAGCACAAAGGAACTTTTTAATATTCTCAAATGTCAAGCCCATCTGAACAGCAAAAGCCACCTAAGGTTTGACATGCCCAGAAGGGGAATTTGAAATACTTCCAGAAAAACCTAATGTTGAGATCTAATGAGATTTCTTTTCTTAGACAAGACACATTAGTTATTGGTGTACTGATTATACGTGATTGGTCAAACCCAGATTTAAGACTTCATTCATTATTATGAATGTACACCAGTCTGGGCCAGTCTCTCTCTCTTTCTTTTCCACCTGTTTACAAGGCTGTACTTCTATGGGTAGAATCAGAGGAGATCGTCTCATATGTTATACTCCTATTATCCCCCCAAAAAGGATAGGAAATATAGATCAATTGATCTGTCTGTCTGTCTGTCTGTCCATCCATCAATCGACCATGGTTCCCTGAAAATAAGACCAGGTCTTATATTAAATTTTGCTACAAAAGATACATTAGGGCTTATTTTCCAGTTAGGTCTAATTTTGGGGATATATGGTATTAAATGCATCCGTCTGGCTGACATCTTAACTGGGGCTTATTTTTGGGCTAAGGCTTATATTTCGAGCATCCTGAAAAATCATGCTAGAACTTATTTTCCAGTTAGGTCTTAATTTTCAGTCTTAATTTTCAAATCTATCTATTGCATTTAGGAACCACCTATCACCCTCACAGGGGGATTCTGGGCAGTGCACAAATAAATGCTGAAAACATAAAAACTAAATATAAAATTTAAAATACAGGCAAAGATAGTTGAAGTTGACATCAAAAGTTAATTAAAAATGGGGGAAGGGCTTTCACGGCATTAAGCAGCTCCACAGTTGTGAGCCCAAAGTGAAGGGAGAACATTCTTTAAAGCATCCATTCCATGGCTGTCTTAACTTCCAATGTTTGTAAAATCACTGATCGTAAAACATGGTGGACTATTTGTAAGTAGACAGCTGACAGACACACAAGAATTGCAAATTTGCTATTGATCCTGGTGTCAATTTATGTTTTTTTGGAAAGAGGTGGCTTTTGGGGGGAGGGTGCAAGAGAAGTCAGAGAGGGATGGTGCAAGAGAAGTATCAGAGAGGGATCTCAGAAAATAAGAACAAATTAGGAAGGACAAAAGCTGTAAATGAATGGAATTATATAGTGTGGATCTGTGTCACTTTGAGCTGATCACAAATGATGGCAAGGTAAAAAGCAAATAAATAAAATATTGCAGGATTATCATCACTAAATGTCAGTAGCTCTTAAAACTTTAGGGAAGGGTTTTCAAAGAACATACCAGGACCAAATCTAAAACCTTAGACATGAACAGAAGGAACTCACCCACAAATTGAGGACTAACTATTAATAAGGATTTCTAAGACACTTTTAAAAAATTAAAAATGTTATTGGGTTTTAACAGGCAGCACAAAATGATTAAGGATTCATTTATGATTTTTCTCCTCATTTCCATTAGCTCTATTTGACTAATCTCCATTTTTAACAAACTGATTTTCATTGTTAGTTTTAATCAGTGAGTCAATGTTGGTTTGGCTCACTGATTAAAATTTCAAGTTCAAAAAAAATCTATTAAAAAAAGGATGTACAGTTTTTGTATGGCATATACAATTACTAAAGCTCAATAGTACTTACAGGGCATATTCAGCAATAGGTAACTTTAACACATCAAATACTTCTTTGTTCTTCATTAGGTAGACAGATCGCAGGTAAGAAACAAAACACTAAGGAAAAAAGGAGGGAAAAACTTGTTCAAGTCACAGAATAAAAGAAGACTCAACCGAAACAGATGCACAGTTTAAGTTAATTACTTTTCACAGTACAGTAGCTTATAAGGTCCTCCTTGATATTATGACACTGAAAATCAAGATATCTGTTTTCATTACGGTTTCATTCTAGTTTGCCACCTTCCCTGCCGGTTTCCCACAAGCAAAGTCAAAGAGGAAAGTCAGAGTTGCCATTACAGAGGTCCTCAATTAACAACCTGTGTTTTCCTTAACAACATAACCAGGAATTGCCAGAAATGCCATCAATAAGAAGCGTAGCCGTATGAAGTTGTGCTTTTCCACTGTATTGCTTAGTGATGGAAATTTTGGTCCCAATTACTATCATTTAATGGGAACTATCTTTTTTCATTTTTGTTGTAAATAATTTTTGAAGTATAACCCCCAGCACATTGTTCAAAAACCATATATAATTCACAGCCTGGAAAAAAACCCACAACCTTCCTTCTTCAGTATCACTCAGTTCTTATGATTAATTTTGATGTACAAATAGGTTACCACTGTATATGTATTTTTAATATTCTGGTTGTGCTTATATTAAGTGCATATTCACATTTTTGGTGGCATCTCTGCCCAATTCACTCGACTTTCAAAATAACCTTCATTCTTTTTTATTATTTCTTAAAATTGAAAGTATTTGTCTGTCCTTGGAAATAATCTTGAGCTACTAAGAGAAGCTACAATACACAATATTTTGCTCTTAAAAGAAGCATCAACAAAAAAAATAGTAAAGGTTTTGCTTGTGGTTTCACGATATCCAGGTTGCAATAAAACCCTGGAAAATCACTTCTATAAAACTGAATTACCTGCTGCTATCAGCATGCCCTTTCATTTGGCTGGTAACTCAAGTGTATAATTCTAACCATACTGTTTTATGTTTCTGCACCACTATTAAGTAATTTTTATTTGGAAAACAAAGGAAAAAGTAATTTTTTAGGTGCAATTACTGGCCCACATAGGAAATTCTCATTCATTCTTCTGCTAGCTGCAGACCTTAAATGAAGACTTACCGTATATACTCGAGTATAAGTCGACCCGAATATAAGCCGAGGCACCTAATTTAACCACAAAAAACTGGGAAAACTTATTGACTCGAGTATAAGTCGAGGGTGGGAAATGCAGCAGCTACTGGTAAATTTCAAAAATAAAAATAGATGCCAATAAAAACTTTCACTAGGACAGTTGAGAATAAGTTTGATGTTCACAATTTCCTCTTTGAAAGAGACCAGTAAATAGGGAACAAGAAGATGAAGAAAAAGAAGTGTGTTTTTTCACACTTTTCACACTGAAGTGAACAAAAATGGCATCATAGGAACAAGCTTATTCTCAGCCCATAGGTTTGTTTCTGATTTCTTCCCTGATTTAAGGGAAATTTGGGAAACGATCTCACTATCATGAAAGGTTTGATTGATTCACTAACCCAAAAGATGATGATGATGACAGTGGTAGGCAGGAGTCATTCTCTCCCTTGCAAGAAAAAACCAAGAGCTGTTCTTATGATATCTCTCTCTCTCTCTCGCCCCCTCCTCCCGAGTGGACTGAAAGCAGCTGGAGCTGAGGAAATGAAACTGAGTGGAGCGACCTCGGCTCGCGTTGCTTTCTCAGCCTAGAGCTCAGAAAAGTCTCCCCCTCCTCCTCCCCCTCCTCCCGAGTGGACTGAAAGCAGCTGGAGCTGAGGAAATGAAACTGAGTGGAGCGACCTCGGCTCGCGTTGCTTTTTCAGCCTAGAGCTCAGAAAAGTCTCCCCCTCCTCCTCCCCCTCCTCCCGAGTGGACTGAAAGCAGCTGGAGCTGAGGAAATGAAACTGAGTGGAGCGACCTCGGCTCGCGTTGCTTTTTCAGCCTAGAGCTCAGAAAAGCCTCCCCCTCCCATGCTTAAAAGTTGCAAAGGAAACACGGAAGCAGGGAAGCGGCTGCCCAGCTTCGGAGCTCCACACCATTTTTTTTTTCAGAGGGGAATCTGACTCGAGTATAAGCCGAGGGGGTTTTTTTCAGCACAAAAAATGTGCTGAAAAACTCGGCTTATACTCGAGTATATACGGTATTATCAGTCCTTACATTTTTCGGTATCACCCAAAAGAATGATCAGAGAATCTGCAGTACCTCACTGTCTTTTGCATTTTTTTCTCATGAGTCATACATGCCTTACTCCAGATGACTACAATAAAATATTTTGATGATTCCCAGTCATTATGAGATCTTATGAACATGGTTGTGCAGAAGACCTCCTGTTCAATCTCTGACGGAATGAAATTCAGAAACTGAAAAGTTATGTATTTCAGCTAAAAGGGATATTGGAAATCTGCAGTCCTAAATCAGGCATATCTCACTGAATAACCCACCTTTTCTAGCTTTGGAAATTCCGGTTTCAATTTGTGGTCATAAGTTGAGGACTATCTGTACAGTAATATACTATCATTATGGTTTTAAGCATTAGTTCTGTTCAGTAAAAAATGTAAACTACATGCTACATAACCATTAAAAAAAAATAAGTAACCTTCATAGTTGCTAGTGTGGGAAATTTAACACTTTTTGAAACAGGAGTACAGTTACCCAATAATTCAGTTATTTAATGTGCTTGCTAAAATTAAAAGTCACAGCGATAAAGCTTCATTGAATTCAAAATTCATTTTATCTATTCCACTGCAATATCTCTTATAGAGCTGCAGGATTTGATAGCAAAATGATGGATATATGGCACTTTAATATCAAAGGCACAACTGTGGAAGTTGTTGTGTTACTAAACTTAACAAACAACTCACATACAGAACTATATGAAGTGAAAATAATACTCCTTAGAGTGCTGCAGATATATATAATGAATCAACTCTCTTTTATAATCAGTTAAAAATAGAAACAAAATTATGGATTTGGTTCTGCTCTCTTGTAATTTTTAACCTATTAGTTATGAGAATTTTCACACCAATATTTAACATAGAGAATCTAGTTACTCTAAGCTCCAGTTAACCAAAAAGATCTAGCTACCTATACCTGTAGATGATGTCAGTCTAAAAGCATCTCTTAACTAGTATTTAGATCGGAAACTGACATGCCAATTTTAGGGTTATTATGGGATTTGAAGTCTCTGCCTTCAGGAAGTAATTAGATTGGGCAAGGTTATCCTAGAAGATCCTGGAAACCCAAGGAAATTCTAGGCAGGCGAAGACTGTTAAAAGTTATTTAGCTTCTATTCACATTTTCAGAAAGATATTGCAGTCTTATTCAACAGAGAGGAAGAATAAACTGTAAATTCAGTATCACACAGCAATAAAAGAATGGCTTTAAATATAGCAATAAAACTGGATTTACCAGACAGGCCTATTACTAGATCTGTCAGCTACAACAAAAGCCCTTGTCTCCACTTGTTTCATCAATATCCTAAAATTCCTAAATTATTCCACTCCAATCCACTCTTCTTTTAAAAGGCTGCTTTAGAAAAGCATTGACAAAATGGGAAGGGAAGAAGAAAGAAGCTTATTTCATTTTTTTTTTTCACCCAGTAAGTCATGTCTATCTTTTCTGGCAAGGTAATTCTAACTCAGGTACTAAATCAACAATATATTATTGCCAACTAATGCAACTATACAAGACTGAAAACAGTTCTCAGAAAGATTCTTATGAAGAAAGCACCTGCTCCTCTTATTCAATTACAATAAAGCCACAAAGATAGGGCTTATAATTCAGTGAGCAATCTGACTGTTCCAAAAGGCAAAACTGCTTTCAAAGATATTACTATTTCACATGTCCAAAACTCTGTTTAATGTTTCTGTATCTAACTACCATTGTCGCTTCATTTCCCCAATTTGCTATCATTATACTTGAAGGCAGATTATAGTATCATTGGAGAACAATGCTATTGCCACCTTCCCCAACATAGTGCCTTTCAAATATAGTGAAATCAATTCCACTAGTAGTGTGTGGATTTGATTGTGCTTAATGTTATGGTATGTAGAAATGGGAGGTACGGGAATAGTTGCAGACAGCACAATGGTCAATTAAGTGGCAGCTTAGACTGTAGAACAGAGGTGTCAAACTCAAGGCCCACAAGTCAGATCCAGTCCATGGGGTGCTTAGATCTGGCCCACGGGACTACCCTGGAAACAGGGAAGAACTGGCCCACAGTGTTTGTTTGACCTCGGCGGAGAGGATGTGGCTGGAATGAGCGTGGGCAGCTCGATGTCACTCGTATCAGTGCCTGTGGTGGCCTGAGTGCTCTGCCAGCAAAAATCGGCTCCCGAGCTCCGTTTCCAGCTTCGACAGCCTCTTGCAACCCTCTGCCAGTGAAAACGCATGTGGCCCTCCCAATCTGTTTTCACTGGCAGAGGGTTCCAGGAAGCCATTGCAACTGAGAGCGGAGCTCAGGAGCCCATTTTCGCTGGCAGAGCGCTCGAGCCACCACAGGCACCGATATGAGTGACATCGAACTGGCCCCGCTCATCCCAGCCACATCCTCCCCCCCAGAGGTCAAACACAACCCTGATGTGGCCCTCTATGAAATCAAGTTTGACACCCCTGCTGTAGAAGAAATGGGGATGTACAAACATTTCAGAAGGGATGCTCCCTAGTCCCTTGGGCTGTAAAGGCAATGGGGGATGAATGTATTTTTCACACTTAAAAGATACAATTCATGCACCTTTGCGATAAAATTAGAGGCAGCACTTCCAGGTGTGCTTCTTGGCTGGACTACTCTGAAAGTTTGAAAGTGGGATAGATAGTCTAGACTTTATTTATGTTCCATGTTTTCCTGTTTATGAAACAGCTTACAGCAATTAAAATTTAAATTATAAAATGTATTATTTGTATGTGCCAAGAGGTCCAGCAAAACTAGCAGGTTCACCACCAAGACAACTAATGTAATTTCAGTCCTACATCCTGGGTGAATCCCCAATTAAAGTGGGCCTAAATCTGCAGGAACAGGGCTGCTTCTTCAATCACCTTCCTAGTCTTAGAAGATTAAATACTCCCTTTAATTACAATTCGTTCATGTCCTGGGAGTTTTTTTTTTTTTCTTCAATAAGGCTCATATGACTTTTCCTTTAAGCAATCAAGAAACATCCATCAGTCAAGAAGGCATTAATCACCTCTTATAATAATAGGACCAGTCTGACCTAGTCAATTTAACCAGCCAGGAAAGGTTTAGCTCAAGCAAACAGATTGTGGCCCTCACTTCTGCACACTTCTGTATGTCGTGGAAATCTTCAAGTTGAAAATAATCCATATAAATATACTTCCCTGTTGACTGTCTCAATACTGGTGTCCAAGTTGAAATGAATGCAACTGGCTTTGTTTGCAACTATTGATTAATTTTCCCCCCTGTAACAGCCAGCTTATAACGTACCATTATACCTGCTCCTGTTAGTTATTACTCCAGTATTTGCATGCAGGCCATTTTCCTTTTCATCATTTGATTTCCATGACTCATTTCATCAATACTAAGCTATTAATTTAATCAGACCAGAAATCTATGGCAGCATCTCCCTTGTTGCTGTGTTGACAAACAGGGCATGCTCCCTAAGCAGCAGTTCTACAACCCCAAGGGAGCAATGTTTTCATACCTAGTGATCGGATAGTCTCCTTCAAGACAGGCTCCACCTGAAATATTTCAGTCCTGCAAGTTTTAGCAGCCTTGATCTTGCACAAAAGAAACTAGCAAGAGGAAGTGACTTGCAGCATTTCTTCCAAGGAGTGTTCGTAAGTGTTGCCCAGACACATCAGGAAAGTATCAAGTTTGCAAAGATTGGGCTAAGAATGAACAATCCAACTCCATTTAGCCAAGAAAGTTATTGAATATTTCATTGGTATGAGCATCATCTTTCACTTTTCATACTTTACATTGTAATTTGGAAAGTAAAATGGAGGTGAGAAGGAAGCACAAGTGTTGCCATGAGCTACTGAAAGAAATGTGTGATTAAATTTAGAGTAATAAATAGATTTTACGTGCAAGGCTATAAATATGGTTTTTGTTTCTCCAGCTTTGCCAGTTGTCATAAAATTTGGCACATGTTGCAAATCAAGGGAAGTAATTGTAAGGCCTTTCAATGAACTCTGTGCCAAATTAAAAACCCTAAATTCATTTCAGAGGCACTAAAAATCATCTATAAAATGGGTCTGTTTTTAGTTTTGATAGCTTCCTTTAAAAATGCAAGTTCTGTGTGATCAGATTATATGGAATAATTGATCACATAGATGTTTCTCTTTTGTCACAGAGTTAAACATAAAAAGATTATAAACTAGAATAAGTAGGGATTACTGCAAACAACTCCCAACAAGGGGACAAGCAACAGAAGCTAGGTTAAAAAAAGTAGGTACAACAATAACGCAACTAGACAAAAAGTCAGATGAACATCTGAAAACAAACTGGAGTAAGTTACCAAGAAAGAATGCAAAAACTGGAAGGCAATTTGGGGAAAACAAAATTCAGAATTAAGTGACAATGATTTAAGAATTTTAAAAACAAATGCAGAATCTTCAGATATGTTCAACAAAAGAAAGAATTGGTATATTTGTTGATCAATGAACACTGCATAATTCTAACTAGGGATGAAGAAAGGCAAAGCTATTCACTATTTTGATTTAGTCTTTCCAACAAAAAAAAATTAGAAAAATGTAAAGGGAGGAATGAAGAGCTTGAAGTTTGAGACTGATGGAAATATGACCCAGGAATGTCTGCTTAGTCTGAATGAGTTTAAATCTTCAGACAAGATAAATTTAGCCTAGGATATTGCAGAAACTAGCAGATAGATGGACCTAAGATTTATATATTATCTGTGAGAAATCTTAAAGGTATGAAAAGTGCCAGATTACTGAAGGAGAGGATAATTTGTTTCGATCTTAAAAGGAGAAAAAAATGAGATTTTCCAAAACTACAGATCAGGGTTCCCAACTCCAGGGCCATGTATCAGTACCAGAAACTGGGCCATGCAAGCAGCAGGCAAGTAAGCAAAGCTTCGTTGCACATGAGCAGGATCTAGATTGCGCATGAAACCATTCCCCCCTCCCGATCCATGAAAAACAAATTTTCTTCCAAAACTGATCCATGGTACCAGAAAGGTTGGGGACTGCTACTGTAGTCTAATCTGTCATTAACACATGAGAGTATTCTGGAGTGAATCTTAAAAATTTTTTAACCACGTTAAACGTAATGCTCATTACTAAATATCAGCCTGGATTTTTGAAAAATATGTTTTGTCAGATGATTCTTGTTTAATTTTTTTTTAAGCAGATAGCTTTTTGAAAGGACTGTGAGAAGAAATCAAATGCCAATTCCTGCAATGCATTTTATAGACTACCCATTCCATACTGATCAGCCAGCCACTTAAAAGTGGTTTGGGTGGAGTGATAATGAAATGTGCAAGCTCAAAAACTATGTACCTTCATCAAAATGGAATGACAGATGAAGTACCATATTTGCCGGCGTATGATGACTTTTTTGCCCTGAAAAACATGCCTCCAAGTAGGGGGGTCGTCTTATACGCCGGTATATCCAATGCCAGCTATCAGATGCTTGTGGGACGCAGCAAAGGCGCCTCTGGCTTCCCAGATCCCCCGCGTTGCTTCCGCCAAGAGCCTCCCCGCATCTCTGAATCAGGTTCAAATCCCACTCGCCTTGCTCCGCCCGAGGCTGCAACGACTGGGGGGAGCAAGAGCATGGGTCTCTCCTGTCACCCCAGGCAGGGCCATGTGAAGGCTGCCCGCCTTCCTGCTCCTCCCACGGCCCCTGGCACTCTGCCCTGCCGCTGCAGCCCCGGGGATTTCTGGAGGGCATTTCCGGTGACCCCGCTGGGATCGTTTGGCTGACCAACACAGAATAACATGCACACTGTGTAAATATTGGATGATTAGTTACCGGGGGGGGGGGTGTCTTATATGCCGGCAAATACGGTAAATACCATCAAGACCAGGTCAATCCAGTGGTTAAAGGCACTGGGCTAGAACCCAGGAGACTGTGAGTTCTAGTTCCGCCTTAGCCATGAAAGCCCACTGAGTGGCCTTGGGCCAGTCACTCACTCTGTCACCCCAACACACTTCATATGATTGTTGTTGTGAGGGTAACAGAGGTTTTCCTGTTGGATATATTTGCCACCTTTAGTTATGAAAATCAAAGACACAGGTACAGAATAAGAAGAATCTGACTTGTTAATAGCACTTGCCAAAGATCTTGGAATAGCAGCTGTTTACTTATTGGTACAAGTCATTGAATATGTTCAAGTACAGACTACTATAGTCATTTGTTTAAAATGCATTAATTTGGATTCTTGAACTAAGTAAGGGATTCAGTAGCTAAATTTTCTACATGATTCTGCTTCATTTTATCCAGTAAAATGAAGGCTTGGTTGAAAAAAATTACACACATGATAACCAAAACATGATATAATTTCAGACTTGTTCAGGGATATTCAATATTCTATCTTCTACATTGCAACAATTTTCATTTTTACTCAAATGTTTTTACTCAAATTATTCTAGAAAGCACTTGAGGGCAGGACACAAGGCAATGGATGGAAACTAATCAAGGAGAGAAGCAACCTAAAACTAAGAAGAAATTTCCTGACAGTTAGAATCAGTGAAAACAATTTAATAAGTGGAAATGGTATAGGGCAGGGGTCTCCAACCTTGGCTCCTGGAAGCCTGGCGGACTTCAACTCCCAGAGTTCCACAGCCGGCTGTGGAATTCTGGGAGTTGAAGTCCGCCAGGCTTCCAGGAGCCAAGGTTGGAGACCCCTGGTATAGGGTTTCCTACCTGAGCAGGAGGTTGGACTAGAAGACCTCCAAAGTCCCTTCCAATTCTGTTATTCTAATCCTAATCAATTTACAGAGAGATTTGAACTTTGTGACATTCTACATTGGAAGTACTCATAAACTACGAAGAATAAGTATATGCTGCCAAATGCAAGTTTTTGCTACACCAATAACAAATGCAAACATCCAATAGGTAAACTGTACCATTTTAATGTGAATCTTTTTTTGAACTAATAACTATATAAGAAGAAATGAATTTGCTATATGATCCTCGCTTGCAGCTCAAAGGTGAACCACACAAAGGTCACAGCAGATGGCAGTCCAAGGCTAGCTTTGTTTGATCCTGAAAATTCCAAGATGATAAAGTAAACTAGAAAGTCAAAACGAAGTAGCAAACAAAAAATCTGGAAAAAGACAGTGACAAACCTCTTCCAAGAAAACAACATGAACTTGTCCATGTAATCATCAGGAGCCTAGTCTGACGCAAGGAAACCTGTTCATAGCACAGCATGAGTTTCAGGAGGTCTTCTGCTCCTTCCCTAAGCCAACCTTTGCTAGGCTAGAAGAATAAGGTAGAAGATGATTCTCTTCTGGAGATTACAATACATTGCCAATCACAATTAAGCTACAATGGGGCAACAGATGACATCAAATAAATTAGCTTCCTATATCTCTGTATGCATAGAAGAGTCAAGTCTGAACATGCTATGCAAAGTTATAAATATTTATTGGTAAAAAAGTGAGTGAAAAAAAAAAGAAAAAATGCTGTTCTTTTCATTCTTAAATACTTCTATACAAATCAGGAAGGGTGGTTTTTTTTAAAAAAAATCTTGTTAACATTACATTCTCCAAACCTTAACCATTTTTTCTAAGCTCCAAAGCTTGAGAAGACCAATTTTCTTCTCTCTATAATCACCTCTGGACACCTACTGCACTTTCTTGTCAATCAGTTCATGCATTTTTCTTTTAATTTAAAAAGGTTATATCTGAAAATGTCCCTAGATATGTAAAAAAAATTGTTCTTTTTATATGAGCTTAGATATCCAAATCAACAGGAAACTCAGGTGGCAGACAGACTATTTACAGGGGTAACAATTATTTCAGCAGTACCAGCTGCTCTATAAAGTTTTTAAAGCAACTAATAACCTAAGTTAAAAAGATTTGAATAAGCCAACTCACCAACTCAGTGACAAAAGCACAACAGAAATAAGGGACAGCAAGGTCACAAAGTTATGCCAAATATGACTAAAATAAAACAGGTTGCTGCTGTTGGTATATTGCAAAAACAGAGTTCTATGCTACCTCCTCTCTTCACGCATGAAGGTTCTTTTCTGGGGGGGGCGGGGGGGGAGAATATGACCAGTGGATGCAATGCAAGCCTTCCTTTTATCATGAACTTTATCAATCCCTTGCTCTCACACCGATGCTCAAATTCAAGTTGAGAGCAACAGAACATCTGGTATTGTAGCAGAGCGGAAACTAAGTCTTCTTCTTAGCGATCCCAATTATCTTCCAAGGAATGCACATTCACCACTTCCTGTCAACCTTGTAAGGAAGACCCAACAGAAAACACAGGCAGATGAGCTCATTCTACTTTATTGTAAGATTATATTAAGACAAGTGTCTTCAAACTTGGCAAGTTTAAGACTTGTGGACTTCAACTCCCAGAATTCCTGAGCTAACATGACTGGAGGAAGAATTCTGGGAGTTGAAGTCTACAAGTCTTAAAGCTGTGAAGTTTGAAGATCCCTGCATTAAAAGAATCGAACAAGTTAGAAAGTATCTCCTCCTGTCCCCTCTGGAGCTCAAGAAACTAGGAAAGGTCTCTTCTGACTGGTTGGCCTCACCCACAATCCTGCTATGGGCTAAGTTGTATTTCATCTGAGTAGTCTCTTGGTTACATCTCTTTCCCATTTCTAATTAACATTATACTTCCTCAATCAAAATTACTTTTTTTAAAAAATAAATCTGATTCATTTATTTTATATATTCAATTTATTTGGCCAGCCATCTCAAACATTTGATGCTGAGAGATAACAAAAAAATAAAATCATCATAACAATAATAAACAGCAAATATAAGAGCTAAGGGGAAAAACTAACCAATGCCATCAATAAAACTAAGAAACCATCAATAAAACCAAGATTCAGGTTCAATCCCACGATCTGGGCCTGAGCACAGCAACAAGCCAGGTTGACTCAGTGGCTAAGACGCTTTGCTTGTCGATCAGAAAAGTTGGCAGTTCTGTGATTCGAATCCCTAGCACTGTGTAATGGAGTGAGCTCCTGTTACCTGTCCCAGCTTCTGCCAACCTAGCAGCTCAAAAGCATGTAAAAATGCAAGTAGAAAAATAGAGACCATCTTGGTGAGAAGATAACAGCGTTGTGTGCGCCTTCGGCATTTCATCATACCGGCCACATGACCACGGAAATATCTTCAGAAAGCGCTAGCTCTTCAGCTTTGTAACAGAGATGAGCACCGCCCCCTAGAGCCAGAAACAACTAGCACATATGTGTGAGGGGAACCTCCCTTACCTAGAGTCTGACCAAGTCTATTCTTCAGGGAAATGATGCCCCAGATGATGCCCATACAAGAAAAGGTAGTCCTTTGGTTACCTGCCAGGTGATATTCTCTAGCCTAGCAAATGGGACCCAGAGCATACTTCTCCTGTTGGATCTCAAACAATGGGTAGATACAACTGAAATAGTTCCATGCCATGGATGTTATTTAAGCAACACACGTCAACACACGTTATGTGTTGTTGTTTTACGAATGGTTCATTGCTAAAATTAAATATCACCCTATTTTTGTTTTTGTTTTAAATGCCTGCCATAATAATGTAACAGCATGAGAGATCAGTTAGAAAACAGATTTATAAAAATGTAAATAAAAGAGCACTATGGTCAGCAGGCAATTATTGTCTGGCAGACATCCATCTGCCTCCCTGGCTAGTATGGAAAGAAGCAACTGTCTCACTGTTGCCAGGCTGGTAGTTCAATGCTGAGAATTCTCAAGTATGATGTTACCGTAAATCTACAGTACTAAGTTTCTGTTAACTTTCACAAGAAACTATATATGCTTGAATTACATGAGGCCGTCTTAAGAAAACATCCTGCCTGGATGGAAAGGGGAAAAAAATAGCTGATACACCTGAACATCCATGCTCATGTTTCCCCAATTATCAACCAAAGGACTTCTGGAGAATCAACTTGCCCTGTAAAGACAAGAAGCAGATTCTGTTCTTCAAGCCCTGAAGTACAGAAGCAACAGGAGACCAGAAGGAAGAGAAGAAAGAAAAGAGACCTCCCGAACAAAGAATGTATACCATAACAACCTGAAAGGTGTGTATAGTTTCATCCATTTGAACTAACTACCATCATCTTGTTTCCTACTATCTTCCCTCTCCAGATCCTTTCCTTGTACATAGTGCCTTTCAAAGTATTAAGTACTGAGGATAATAACTGCCTAAGAATTATAGTGGGAGGGATTTTTAATGTTATAAGCCAGGGGTGTCAAAATCAATTTCATTGAGGGCTGTACCACAGTTGTATTTGACCTCAGGGGGCTGGGGTGGGTGTAGCCATGATGGGTGTGGCAAGCTTGACATCACTTGTGTCGGGGACGCCTGTGGCCCTAGTGCTCTGCCAGTGAAAATGGGCTCCCAAGCGCCGTTTTCAGCTGGGATGACCTCCTGCAACCTTCTGCCAGAGAAAACGGAGCTCATGCTCTGTTTTCACTGACAAGAGACACAACGGACCGGTCCTTCGCTGTTTCCAGGGCGGTCCCACAGATCAGATCTAACCATTCCGCAGGCCGGATCCAGCCTGCAGGCCTTGAGTTTGACACTCCTGTTATAAGCTATCTGGAATCCCCAATGTGTGAGCTGGGCCACCATATAAATTTTCTTAATAAATAAATTTAATAAATGAACTGCTGATTAATTTCAATTAATTAGTTTCTAATACCTCTTTACTTCAGTCAAAGAACATAAGCACATCTTTACAGACCTCCTATAATCCATAAAACCAAAAATCTTATTCAAGATTAATATTTCTTATACACCTAAACAATGAGATTCTACAATTGTGCCACTTACGTATCAGTGGACTAGCCATTGTCCCCTTACCCGTTGTGCACGTTCTTTTAAATCTTGATCCTGAGCCAATAAGGACTGCAGTTTCTTCTGGACATCTAAAAGTTTCTCAGGGTTGATTCTGGAAGAGCAGAAAGTCATAGAGAACACCGGTAAACCACAGAAACATTCTCATATCTTCTCTTAAAGGCCTACGAAGATCTGTCTCCTGTTCATAGAAAAACTGCTTCTTCATCTGAGGAATACTTCTTTATCTCTCCTCCCCCATTATTTTAAAATGTAGAAAAACTACTGTGAATATACAGCTGAAATCATATCAGGTATGCAGAGTGTTCTCTTAAAATAATGGAAGCAACAAAAGCTGCAGCTCCAGCCTTTTACGCAGAAAACCATTTGTACTGGAAGAGAAAATCCTTCTTCCAAGATAAAATTACAGAATTAACATTATATATCTCCTTTCTACTACTTATAAAAAGATAGAAAACTGAACTCCTCAGAAGGAAAGAGCTGAATATTTGGCAGTAATTTTTCTTACTAAGCTTTTTCATAAGACTTTTCTTTTCAGTGTGTAAAAAATATTTTCACTAGAGATGTTTCCAAACCTGAGAACTCTCAGCAGAACTCCAAATTCACAAACACAATTGTGCACACACAAATCCAAAGCGGTTCTCCATCAAAGAATCAATGAATAAGTCAGTTCAATAACACAATGCCCCACTATAGCCTTATAAATAATACTTGCTTCAACAGATTTTTCTAGCTGGTGGGCCATTCCAGGTTAAACCTGCTTTTATCATTTCGGGACCCCAAAGTGAGCATTCACTTGCAAACAAAAAACTGGTTCCAGATTACTTTATAGAGTCTATGCCAAAAGATATCTTCTCACACTAAATGGGTTAAAAAATAAACATAATAAATCATTGGAATGCCAACTCTTTATCTGTGTATAGAGCACCAAAGAATAAGGAATGGAGATTTCTAAGAAGGGAAGGCTACCTTATTTTTTTAATAGTGCAGGTCGTCCTTGATTTACAACCACAATTGAGCCCAAGATCTATGTTACTAAGTGAGAAATTTGTTAAGTGAGTTTTGCCTCATTTTACAACTTTTCTTGCCATATTTGTTAAGTGGTTAAATTAGTAACAGGATTGTTAAGTGAATCTGGCTTTTTCCCATTGACTTTGCTTTTCAGAAGGTCATTGCAACCATCATAAATATCAATCGTCAAGCATTTGAATGTAAATCACATGCCCATGGGGATACTTAAGATGCTGGTCATAATTGTGAGAAGTGGCCATAAGTCACTTTTTCCAGTGCCATTGTAATTTCAAATGGTCACGAAACAAACTGTTGTAAATTGAGAACTATTTTAATAAACTACTTTAACTATTTTGAGTAACCACAGCCTCTTTCTAGTTTCTCGGAGGTCTGACACTCCTTGGACAGAAATCCTTCAGGAACAATGTAAAAAGTCTTAACATAAGAACGTAACCATCTAGCATCAGCATTTGGAATTTTTCACCTTTTAAAAAGTAAAGTTTCAAGCAGATACACTAAAAGGTTTGATTTCTTTGGTTTATTATATTTTAAAAATCCAAGACACACAAACAATGTAGACTACAAAGAGAAGAAGTACCCGATTCCTTACTTTTTAATCTAAAAAATGTATCTACTTACCATAAGTAACTGGAGAATGTAAGCCTCTTGTTCCATCCCCAATTCCTCCCTCAGTTCTCACTTTCTTGCATTGTAAATATTCTCTCTATATACTCCACTATGTAATTTACTAAACATTTTCTATCTCACATCCATAATCAAAGGTCTAAAACCAAAATCCAATGCAACCAACAACTGGTAACTGAGGCCAAGTTTTATAAAAGCTTTATATCCAAGCCAGCTCCCCAACTTAACAATTCATCTCAGAAAAAAGCCATCCAATTCCCTTATCTTTCTCTTCTGCCACTTTTAGAATGTGCGTACTAAAAAAATATTTAAAAAAAACACATTTATTTCACAAACCAAGATCCCCAAATAAAATATAACAGTTAAGTTCTCCTTCAGGATACATTATGCAAGGATAACATTTCAGACCACCCTTCTTTATTTTCATACATTAAGATATAGATATGAAGAGAAAACAGGGCCACGGTAAATCCAACATGGCTAAAAGTTACTAAATTAAAAATAGGAAATGACAATCGAATCCCAAGAACTGGCTAATCAAAGCTAAAGTCAGAAGCTATTGAGCACAAAAATATTGAAAATGAGTCACCAAATGATGTACTAATTAAAGAAGCCAAAGCCACTTTTAGGCCTTATGTTTGAGTAGCAGTTGTCAAGGCATGGGAAATAATAATGCCATTTTACTCAACACTAGTGTGACCTGATTAAAATTTGCTAGAAATTTGGGGCACACGATGACTTAGAAAATATTGGCAACTGGAAAAGATTTAAAGGAGAGACTGCAATGTAGGGACACCAAGAAAAAGCTGTTTTTAAAAATTAGGTATGTTTAAGCTGGACAAGAAAACATAATTGATTGATAGATGCAGCAGCAGAGAAAATTTCAATATCTGTTTGAGTATTTGGAAAACCACTGAAAAGAAAGCAGTGACAGAAATTACTCATTTTACAGACAGGATAAGGACCCTTCCTCTAAAATCACACAGAAATAAATTAATATCTAGGTATTAGACAACAGGATTAATTGATCACAGGTAGTCCTCATCTTACGGCCACAATTCAGCCCAAAATGTTGTTGTTAAGTGAGACAGTTAAGTGAATTTTGCACCATTTTACAATCTTTCTTGCCACAGTTGTTAAATGAATCACTGAAGTTGTTAAAGTAGTTATCCAGAACAGCAGGGGGACTAAGTGAGGATGCTTTTTGTCGATTTTAGTTCTGCATTTAACACAATTCTTCCACATAGGCTAGTGTCTAAACTTCTGGACCTTGGTTTTTCTTATTCAATCTGCCTTTGGATTATGGATTTCCTGTCTGGCCGCTCACAGAGGGTCAGATTAGGTAATCATACCTCTTCAGCCCTTATTCTTAACACTGGTACACCACAGGGTTGCGTGTTGAGTCCCTTACTCTATACTCTTTATGTGCATGACTGCCTTCCCACTCACATTAGTAATACTATTGCTAAATTTGCAGATGATACAACAGTGGTGGGACTCATCTCTGGGAGGGATGAGTCTGCCTATCGAGATGAGGTGGACCGGTTGCTTTCGTGGAGACAATAACTTGGTCCTCAACACCAATAAGACCAAGGAGTTTATAGTGGACTATAGAAGGAACAGATGAGACATCCAGCCCTTGCTCATCAATGGAGACCGAGTGGAGCAAGTGGCCAGTTTTAAGTTTCCGGGTTTTACCATAAAAGAGGACCTGACCCGGGTGCTCACATTACAGCACTGGTTAAAAGGGCCCAGAAGAGATTATACTACCTGAGACTTCTCAACAAAAAAAAAAAAAAAAAACAATGAAAAACTGCTGGTGACCTTCTACCGCTGCACCATAGAGAGTATTTTAACTTACTGCACCTCTGTATGGTTTGCCAATTGCACAGTGGCAGATAGGAAAGCACTCCAAAGGGTTAACGCATTGCCCAGAAGATCATTGGTTGCCCTCTCCCCTTTTTGGAAAAGCTTTATAGCTCCCGCTGCCTTAACATTCTCAAAGATCTATCTCATCCTGGGAACCCTTGTTTTGAACTATTACCACCTGGAAGATAGTACAGAATAATAAAAACAAGGACAAATAGGGTGAAAAACAGCTTCTATCCCAGGGCAGTAGCTCTTTTGAATTCTGCTGTATAGTGCAGTGTTGGTGCGGTGTTGGGGGTTTTCGGTTCAATGTGTGGAGGGTGAAGGATGTGTGTTTATATTTATTCTTATGGTCATGGTCATGATGTGCACTGAAGATGGTGTTTGATTTCGTTGTATGAGGTCCAATGACAATAAAGTAAACCAAAAAACTAAACCAGTAACACGGATTAAGTGAATCTGACTTCCCCATTGACTTGACTTGTGAGAAGGTCGCAGAAGGTGATCACGTGACTCCCGGACTCTGCAACTCTCATAAACACATGCCGGTTGCAAAGTGTTTGAATTTTGATCAAGTGACCATGGGGATAATGCAATGGTTGTAAGTGTGAAAAAGTCACCTTTTTTTAGTGCCATTGTAACTTTGAATGGTCATTAAATGAACTGTATAAGTTGAGGAGTACCTGTGCAGAGTATAGATCTCCTTATGGTTAGCCTATAACAATTCGTACATCATGTTAAAATAAAGAAGACAATATTGGTGTTACACACTAACTGCTGGCGCAGGACACAAACAACAAAGCAAGGAAGTCTTAGCACTTTCCAAAGGACAGTACATTTTATTGGACATTCAAGAAAAGCCTTCTCTATACTGTTTAAAAATCAGAAAACAGGTATTCTTAATGTGCTGAATTCTGCAGCCCAACTTCAGTGTACTTTCTTAAACATGGACCTTCAACCTAGAACTAAGAAGAAATTTCCTGACAGTTAGAACAATTCATCATTGGAATAACTTGCCTCCTGAAGTTGTGAATTCTCCAACACTGGAAGTTTTTAAGAAGAGACTGGACAACCATTGTCTGAAATGGTAGAGGGTTTCCTGCCTAAGCAGGGGGTTGCACTAGAAGACCTCCAAGGTCCCTTCATCTCTCTAGTCTAGTTTAGTCCAGTCCAGTCCATTCACCCCACTAGCCCTTTTTATCATTTACAACCTTTGGGGGAAAAAAGATGGCTTTAGCTAGACTTAGGGTACAATATTCTTATGTATTCAAACAATCCTGGATTATTATTTCTTCTGCAAAAATGAACGTAGCAAGCTACAGCTGTTATTTAAATGGCTTTTGAAAATAATTAAATTCCTTTAAGAAGACAAAAAGGACCCATTTACAAGAATCTGCAAGCTTCACTGCACTCCAACTTTATCATCCATGATTTAAAGCACTGTAAACAGCATTATCGGAAGTGAACAGCTACTTCAGTGCAGCATATGAACCATTTTTTCTGCATATTGAGCTACTGGATATTAGGTAGCAAATGGTAATTAGTTTTGCATATATGAAGGTATAAAACTGATATCATTGGATGCAAAGCAGAAGACTATTGGTGCTATCAACTGAGCTTTGCTTGGAGAAAAAGATAGCCTTAATGCTCCAAATTTAACATTTCCCTATTTCAGATCAGCATTTTAATATGGCAATATAGGAACTGTGTACTACAGCTGCTTTTGCCAAATGTTCAGTCCTTCAAAGATTGGAGGATATTTGTTTTGCAAAGTATTGTATTTTAATAATAGATTTTAAAAGCATATGTGGGTGTTTGGCAGGAGTTCATAATGACAATAGCCATTTGTTTTCCCTCCAATTTTATTTCTTTGGCTAATGGTACACATTTTTAAAAAGAAAAATACATTACTGATGTTAATATTACACAAAACACATACACTTTCCACACAGCATCCAAATCATCTCACATTTCGTGTAATTTTGCTACTGACAAGAGTTCCCTGTCTCAGCTCTGTCTTTGCCAAATAGATTTAAGTGTTGGCAGATCACATCATTTAGCCTGGGGAAAAAAAGGTAAAATTGCTAGCAGGAGGTGCAAAAAATAAGAAAGGTCAGATTGTATTTACAGACCTCCATTTCCCCAAACGTTTGAAATAATGGAAGTACATTTTGTCCATCTGCTTTCCTAGGAAATAAGATTTGAAATGTAGGCCGTGGTTCGTTCACTTGTTAAAAAAAAAAATGTGTTGCCAATGGATATTCTCATTATGTTCCACATCATTTTTAAGTTTAAAAGGAAGTTTTAAAAATCTATTTTATGAAGAAAAAAATGGCCTCATAGAAAAGAAATTGCTTTCGGTTTCAAATGCGTAATTAAATTATGTACAAAGTGGAAAACAACTTACTTGATATTGCTGACAGGAACTTTCTTCTGTGACAGCTGCTGAATCATGCCATTTTCCTCTGAAGGAAGCAAAACGAGGAGAGCTTCACCACCTTCTTTGTACCTATGTAAAGTGGGCAAAAACAGCAGGGGGGGTCTTCAAATCTGAGATTCTCAGAAAGTAATTACAAGAAGTCCTCAATTTATGACCATAACTGAGTCCAAAATTCCCCCTGCTAAGTAAGATAGTCCTTGAGTTTTGCCTCATTTTGCAACCTTTCTTGCCACAGTTAAGTGAATCACTTCAGTTGTTAAGTTAGTAACATGGTTGTTAGTGAATCTGGCTTCCCAGTTGACTGTGCTTGTCAGGTGCTCACAAAAGGCAATCACATGATCCGGGGACACTACAATTGTCTAAATCAGTGGTCCCCAACCTTTTTTGTACCAGGGACAAGCGGCCAGTATAAAATGATCCACGGCCTGGTACCGGCATCAGCACGCACAACCAAGGCAAGGCAAGCCGAGTGACTGGCCAGCCAGCCGTCCCCCGCTTCTCCCCGCCACCTTTAACTCCTCCTTTGTACCTTCTCGCGGTCGATGGGCTTTTGGGGCTCTTTCTTAATCTCCTCCTGAGTAACGCGAGTCTCCACCGCCATCGGGAAGGCTCTTCTTTCGAAGCCACCACCACCCTCTTCGACGAAACTAAGGTGCGAGGATTCCTTCAGCACCCAAACGCTGCTTTCCAACCAACGACCGACAAGCTCACCCGGAAGCACTTTCTCAAGTGCCGCCGAAACAAGATGGCGGTGCCCAAACTTTCATTCTTTGCGGCCCGATACAAAATGATCTGCGGCCCGGTGGTTGGGGACCTCTGGTCTAAATACATGCCAGTTGGCAAGCATCCAAATTTTGATCACTTGATCCTGGGGATGATGATCAGTGTGAAAGTGTCATCAGTGTCAAAAATTTTTTTTTTCAATGCTGTTGTAACTTCAAAAGGTCACTAAAGAAATGGTTGTATCTCAAGGACCACCCTGTTCCCAGGATTTCTGGAAATAAACGTAAGAGGTATAAATGGGTCTGTCATAGGCAGGCTCTTCACAGAGCAAGGAATGGAAGAATGGAGGGTCCCATGAAGACTGCTGCAAACTCAGCTGAGGCTATTTTTAATTTTGGGTTTGTTTTTGTTTTAAAAATTCTGCCTATTCTTCTTAAATGAGTAGCACCAATACATTTTGTTCATGTTCTCCCACCTGAAATTACCATTACCAAGAATATGCTCTAACACCATCCACTGGTCTGATTTTAAAGCATTTATGCTAGAAATCAGTTTAGATCTCTAACAAAAATATCTGTTTTTCCCCATCAGCCTCTTTGCTGAAGGGGAAAAAATGAGACCATCTTGCCCAATTCTACCTCTAGTTCCAGTTCCAAATCTTCTTAACCCTATCTATGAGCTCCCATTTCACAGCCCCTGAGAAAACACAGGGCATGACAGATGCCCATTGATGTAAACCAGAGGTCCAATCTTAGAAACTTTAAGACTTAGGACTTCAGCTCCCAGAATTCATGGCTGGCACAGGTTGAATATCCTTGTTTTAAGCCAGTCAAAAAGCAAACCATTGTTCCTGCCAAACAAGTCAGGCTTTGAAGCCAAGAATGAAGATTCCTATTCTCGCTATTAAAAGGATGCAACAATTCAAGACCTTGGAATAAAAAATTATGGTAAATTATATGGTTTCTTTAGCAGAAGCAAAGCAGAGCAATAAGCTGCCATGCACCACTTATTCATAATACCAAGATCCTGGGTTATAATAGACAGACAGAACATAGTTGAGATGCCGTGTTAAAACTGTTTTGGTTTTTTTTCAGAGAAAAAAAAATGAAAGAGGTACTAAATCATTCTTTTCCCTTCCCTCAGCACCACCAAGACCTAGGACAACATTCCTTTTTTCTTTGATCAACATTGGATAGAGAGTGTATCCACATAGCAATGAAATTTGATATTTGAAAATCAATTATCCCTTTCGCTGTCACCCAACCATGGCGTCAATTATTTTGTTACTCTTGTGAACAGCAAAAGCTGGTCAGATTTTTTTTAGAAATGTATTATTTAATAACTATATTTGTAACATATTCACAAACATATCTACTCAAACTCTAAGCCAAAGAGACATGGAGTTCAGAGGAGCGTTTTATATGATTCTCCACGCTACAAGCAAAGAACAGTAAATTTGGAATTTAAGGAATGAATGAAGATCCTCTGCTTCATGCTCAAAATCTCTCAAAAGCTTTGCTTATTATTTTGTAATATGTAAAACATGAATAAATACCATTGTATAATTGTTCAATCCAATAAATGGCAACCATGTACGTCCAATAACTTAACCTCACAAACATTATTACATGAAAACCTAAACTAGGTTGCTTTTATCTATATAACCCAATGTAGAGATTATTCTGTAGAGGTCCCATCCTAAGAATTAAGAAAGTTTCAACATCCTAAGCAATATTTCTCAACCTTCGCAATTTTAAGATGTGTAAACCTCAACTTCCAGCATATTGGTTGGGGAATTCTGGGAGTTGAACTCCACACATTTTAAAGCTGCCGAGATTGAGAGACATAGCTTTAAAATTTGTTAGTCCCTCAGGCCACAGCTGCATTCATTATAGAAAGTTTATCCATTATTCTAAAAGACTTAATCAGTCTGAGTACTTGAATACATCTAACCAATGATCATGGAATCTTGCTGACTGTCAGATTTCCTTCCTTGTGGTGATGTCTGGAAAAAATCCAAGGAACAAAAAGAAATCTAAGTGGTTTGATTAATAGCCTTATTTAAAGGAAGATTAAGAGAATTCCAAAGAGAACCTTATTTCAAAAGACACACCATTATATAGGTAGTTGATTACTGCAAAGCTCATTGGTTGCCTTCCACATTTTCATTATCAAAAACTAGATTTTTTTTTATTATAGTGAAAGGTTAGTCTGATCTATTCACTGTTTTCATAGCCAGTAGCCCTTTTTATCACTCTAAGAAATAATTTATACACTCCTAATCACTCTCTGATTCTTTTGAGATTCAGAACATACCATTTTTTAAAAATTCTCATGCTGTTCACTTCTATACCAACAAACATATTTTTGTTGTTGTTGTTTAGGCATAACAATGGCTAACAAACAGCCGTTTCATGCTTACCAAGCCAGGAATAATGGCTGAAGGCAGCATCCCAGTTTACTCTACTTGGAAGAAACCAGAGACTAAAACAAATCATGACTTCATTCTCTAATTGCTTCTGGGTTCAAAACCAGGTTTAGCTATGCTAAGCTAAATTTTCTAGTTACACTACAGCAAACAAAGCTTGCATCAGTTGCAAACCACCATGTTTGCTGCCAGGCTGAGTGTGATGAACAAACTGGGCTCTGAGACTTAGTTATATGTGTAAAGCATTTAAAGTATGTTGTCATTTGTTGGCAAAAAAAAAAAAAAAATACATGAAAGTGACTTTCCAAAATGAAAACTAACTGCTGTCCTCTAGTGGCACTGTATTTTGTTTGATATCAAATGTGATCAAAACAATCCTCATGGAAGAAAATTCTGAACCAGATGGCTATAAATATTTCTGCATGAAGACACTATAGTTCTACTATGTTGGTGTTGTAATCTATGTTATCAAATGAACCTTCCAAGAGATAATGCTTATGATCTCTCTGGCAACCCCAATCCTTTTTAAAAGGATCTGGACATAAGATATTGCCTAATTTAACTTCATATTTTATTCCTATTTAATCAAACAAAATTATTCCACAACAACTGAAGCTAGGAAATAACTCTTTTTTCTCATTTCATTGTGGAGTTCAGATCAAGTGAAAGTTAAACCAAGGTCTTGTCAAAAAAATTTTTTTTTCTATTTTGTTTGCACTGATTTCTCTAATACAATTTTTCTTAAGCAAAAGTAGGTCAACTGGTGCCAATGGGTTCCAGTGTATCTATTAATTTTGTGGAGGTACCTGCAAGGTTGCATACTCCATTTGGTTTTAATTTTTTCCTGATTGCTATTAATTAAAATAATGTATGGAAAATGGGCAGAGTAGGGAATTCTTTTAGAGCCCATAGGATTTAGTAGAAAACAGCAATGGTAGATGGTGGAGCCTCAGTGTTTCAGTTGAAAAATGTATCAACCTGTTGGAGTGATAAAAAACAATCTAAAGGATGGGCCGAGTAGCCTCACTACTTTGCCTTCCAATAAATGGTTGTATCATTACCCACTTTGTCCTGTAATTTCTATTTTAAATGCCATTTTGGAAACAGACAGGTCCCTTCAGTGTGAGAGACCTATGGCCTGGTTTCAACTTTCCCAATGCGCCCACTGGTCTAAAAACACGTTTATTTCTTTGAGCCAAAACATGCTAAAGGCTGTTAGAAATCCAGTGGGTCCTTTTACTATTAGCTCAGTATTCGATTAATTAATTAATTAATTAATTAGCTCAGTATTTATTTAATTAAACTTAGTTGAAAACAAATTGGTAACCACCACCAATATCTCTAGTCCCTCAGAATGTTAGTTAAAAAAATACCAGATAAAACAAGAAATCTGGCAGATATTATGGAGAATTTTCGTGGTGTGTGCATGTATGTACACACCAGTTTAGTGTAGGATCTCGAAGTGTACCATATCTAAACAGTCTAGAGCAAGAGTCTTCCAACTTGACAGCTTTAAGACTTGTGGACTTCAACTCCCAGAATTCATCCTCCAGTCATGTTAGCTCAGGCATTTTGGGAGTTGAAGTCCACAAGTCTTAAACTTGCCAAGGTTGAAGACCTTTGGTTTAGAGAGAACTGAAGAAGAAACATGTGTATACTTCCCTAGACTTACAACATTTCTAAAAGTGATAAAATGACATACTTATTTCTTACCTCCTTCACTGCTTCCATCTGAAGTACTCAAATAATCTGACCTGTTGCCAGTAAAGCTTCTGCCAGAGATTCTGACACTTGGTAGAGGGTGGAAGAGATGGAGGATTTGATGACTGAAGAAAGAGGCACTAAGACAAGCCTTCTCAGCTCCTACACTAGAAAATGCTGTAGAAGACATTCCTGAAATTGACTAGCTCTAGCCAATAAACAACATTCAGACATCAGAGCTGAAGGGAAGAGGCCAGAACTGCTCCTCATTCTGTCATTGTGTTCCAGAGAAAGAAGCTCTAATTGCCACTGAAACCAAGTAACAGAGAGAAATGTCCTCCTTACCTTTCACACTGAATTAGACCAAATGAGGTATTGTCAGAGGGTAGGAAGAAAGACATATACTTTCCAGATGAACATACTGTTTTTCTCTAAATTATAGTGTTTATTTTTCTTAGTGCCTTTAGGTAGACAATTTGTACGTTTCCAATAGATAGAATGGCCTGAGCTTTACAAAATGATACATAGAATTCTACATTGACAATTCCAAATGGAGCTTTTTAGAGTCTATCTTGTTTCCCTTCCTGACTCATGCAATGCGTATTCTCAGTATTTCTACTTCCTGGATTGCTTCTAGCCTAGGAGGGAGCATGGAAAGAGGGAAACGCAATTCTTTTCTGAGCTTCTTGAATTCTGACATCTTTGTAAGGCTATCTTCACTAACATTCTCTGAAAGTTTCAATCTTTTCTACCAGCCATTTTACTCACCAAATCTTTGCCTTTACCCTTCTGGGTCTTCAACTGAAGATTTCTTCTCCACCTGTACCTTAATACAGATGTGTCAAACAAAAATAGCTCCAGGAATGTCCAGATGTTTAAATGAGGAGCTAAACTACTCAGTCTTTAGTGTCACTCTGTCCACTTCTGGTATTGTGATGACCCAGGGCATGGCACAAAGGCAACACAGTCAGATAAGCAATAAGAGTCCCTTTATTATCTCCAACTTTGCCCCCAATGTCCAGGTTACCTTTGGGCTGGAGAAAAACTCTCTTAGGAACAGCCTTTGACTGTAGAATATTCAGTCTAAAATAAGGTATACACCAACTGTAACTTAAAATCCAAACAAACCAAACTAAAGTAATTAGTTTGGCAGGGCAGGAGCAGGAATTTCAAACTTGAAAACACGGCAAAACTCACAGTCAGGAAGACGCCAGGAACACAGATAACTCACAACAATACAAGAAAAAGTCACATTTGCTCCCAACAGCTTGCTGCATGCAGCTTGCCTTTTTAATACACTGTGTTCCCAGCTGCAGCTAATGAAGGGAATCAGGGCCCTTTCCTCCCCTGTAAGCCACGCAATCCACGTTGCTCTCTTCTCCGTTCCTCCTTGCATGCCCTAGGATGAAGAGGGGGTGGGCCTGAGTCTTTCTCTGGATTCCCTCTCCCTTGTTCTACCTCTCCCTGCTCTGCCCAGCCAGACTTTGCCCTTTCCCAGTTTCTGCCACAGCCAACGGAACCACATTCCCACTCCCTGTCAGCTGCTCAGCTTCCTCCTCTGAGTCAGATTCCAACAGGGGCATGACAGGTATGTAGAAAATAAAATTTAACCTTGGCATCAAGGCAACTCATTTCGCCACTGATGAGAAGGGGAATAATATGGGGAGAAGGATGTTACAGGAATTAAGCTGAGAACCAATGTTTCCCAGGACAATGTGGCAAGTAATGTCCACAAGCAACGGTCACCAAGCTTCAAGAATAGAAAGTAAAAGGCAAAAAGAATATCACACTGTGGGAAGAAAGAGGAAAAAAAGGAGTGGTGAAATTAAATTAAACTGTGTTTCAATGTTAACAGGAAGTAATCAACTGTTTTAGTGGCTCCAGCCTAGTGTGAGATAAAAACATTTATCTTGCCTTCAGGAATATGAGTTTTTGGCTGAATTCAAGCTTAAGCACCTCATCAAACCATGCCAAGTTGACAATTTGGGAACTACTGCTGAGTTTTTGTTGGAAAGCCTGAGAGAAACCTCCATTATATTATCAAATTGGCCAAATTCTCCTCAAGGCAGTTTAATCTTTTTTTGTATTTATCATAGTGCATTATACATTATATAATGTCTTATAAATATGTATAGTGAAGCACAATGGTACCTGAGAGAAAACATGGTTTTAAAATAATGTGTAGTAAGGGAGGAGATATAAAACTGTAACCTGCCCAGGCAGAATTTTTGAGTAGGTAAGAAAACAAAAACAAATGTAATGCATCAGAAGAGACAAAATTTCCCAAGTGGACTTCAATAAGCTCTTTTTGGAAAATTCAAAAAAATAAAAAATTGTGAAGGCATACCATGCCCTGTCCAGAGCCAAAATAATAAAATCTTAATGGCTGTGGACGGAGACCTAAACATCACAAATATCATAGTTTTTATGGAAGGTTTCTTTAAGAAAAACTAAAAGCTTAATAAATAAAATGCAAGGTTCCCCAATGTATGCTGCTTATAAATCCATTCTAGCCAACCTGATCTCACCAATATGAACCGAAAATAAGGCTTATGTTATGCTGCTTCCACAACATTTGATAAGAGCCTCGGTGGCACAGTGGTTAGAGTGCAGTCCTGCAAGCTACTCCTACTGGAATTTGGCAGATCAAATCTCACCAGGTTCAAGCCTTCCATCCTCCCAAGGTGCATAAAATGTGGACCCAAATTGTTGGGGGCAATATGCTGACTCTGTAAACTGCTTAGAGAGGGCTGTAAAGCATTATAAAGCGGCATATAAGTCTAAGTGTTATTGCTATTGCTATTTGCAAAAACCAGTGTTAAATGATGAACAAAATTCATATGCAGAACAGATATCAAGAAAATACAGAGTTCAGTGTCCAAACATTATTCCAACCTTAGTGAAGTTAAGGTATAAACTTGCTTCAAGATTTCAACAGGAAATCAGAGCCTTGTATAGGAACAATATATGCACCACATAAATATTTTACAATCCACAGCAAATATATTCTTACCTGCTTCTCAGACACTGTGCTCAAACTGTGTCCTAGTCATATGGACATATCTATTCTTCTGTCATTATTAAACATTATTAAGTCAGGCTATGAGAGCCCCAAGACTTGGAAACTGAATTGTGTTGAGTTTTCATATGATTAAATATTTCACTGATAAGCTGTTTCCCTTCTAAATTTAATCAAGGAGGGAAAAGAATCCAAATCCACTGAAGGAAAGCGTTCATTAGACTAATATTAAAAGTATTAGTTTACAAGGAATCAAGAGTCACCTGGCATAATGGCTAAATACCAGGGAGGGGGAGAAGAAATGTAACATTTAAACTACATCTTCCTTCCTCCCTCCCTCCCTCCCTCTCTCTCTCTACTTAATCAATCTATCAAATTTATTTGCTGCCCATTTTCAGATGACTCTTACTTAAATTTAAAAATACCTATCATACTTTTCCTTACTTTTTTTTCAGTGTTGGTCATCATGGCTGTTTAAATAAAGTACATGAATCCAGTCACAAACTAATAACATAATCTAATGCAGTGTTTTTCAAACGTGGCCATTTTTAAGATGTGTGGACCAGAATTCCCCAGCCAGCATTTTGAAAAACACCAATCTAATGTAATAACAGGGCTGGTCTTAATATTTTCTTAGACTTATGAATAGTTTACCTTAACACTGAAAAACTTTCTTCAATATATTCTAGATATTGGGACTACAATGTCCACCTCTCTCTCTCTCTCTCTCTCTCTCTCTCTCTCTCTCTCTGTGTGTGTGTGTGTGTGTGTGTGTGTGTGTGTGTGTGTGTTTTCCAGCATAACTCTGGAATGCCTCAAACAATTTCAACCAAACTTGGTACAGAGATGACTTACCTTCTGGAAACAAATACTGTGGGGGGAAGAAACTCCTAACACTCCTCAGGCGGGGGAGGGGGAGGGTTGCCTTAAAATGGCTTCTACTGTACAGCACAGTAGACTTGCCATGGTAATGGCTTCATAGTACTTCACAAGGGGGCTCCCTCTCAGCCCTCCAAAGAAACATCAGGTGATTGGCCAAGTGCAATAAAAAAAGAAAAAGAAACACCAGCATAGACAAGAAACTCCCAAGGAGAGGAATAGAAGATTTGTGACACTGTGCGAGAGACAGTACAACAACATAAGTCCCGACTACAGGATTTTCCTGTCTAATACAGGATTGGGGTAAATAAATACCCAGGCAATGCCAGGTCATCTGCTAGTAGAACATAAAAATCCTACATACCTGGCTGTTCTCCCAACTCTGTGAATATATGTATTTGCATCTTCTGGACAGTCAACCTGGATGACCCAGTTCACAGCAGGGAAGTCTGTAAAGAAATCATTTAAAATCCAGTCACATACAAACACTTTCTATGTTAGCAGTATAATTCCATATGAAATTCGCACTCCAGCTCTATTTTAATGGCACTGTGTTGAAAGAGACTGCTCACAAAGTACAATTAATCACATATTCTAGTTACATGTATCTGTCAGATGGAACTAAAATTAATAGAAGCTTAATTTCCTAAATAATGAAAGGGAGCGTCATTTTAAACTTGGTATGGAGAGAGAAATCATTTGTATTTTACAAATTGAAAAGTAGAACTGGCCATTTATGATTTTAAACCCAAAATCTGTAATGTTTATATAACTCAGAAGTAATTCAATTTGTATTTCGGCTAACTTTTTAATATTTCTAATACAGTATTTCCCTTTTAAGGTTTTGTCTAGTCTCTGTTTTTCTCCTCCTGCTTATTCCCTTTCTTATTATCTCTCCACCCCAGCCCCCAACTATAGGGGGCCCTATATATGATAGTTATGCTGGAAGCTGCTGAATGAAGATAATGGCCCATTAAACTGAAGACTAGCAATTTTATTAAACCCCACTTTATATCAATCAGATCTTGTATATTCAAAATTCAAGAAAGGCACAAGTATACATTCACATTGGAGCAGATACAGCTTCAAGGAAGTGCTGAACCAGAGAAGGAAAATTTAATTGAAGATTCCCTTATCAATACTTGATCTCTAGCCCCAGATATCAAAGGCATTGTACATATCTTACTTGAATGCCAATTATTTGTCCCAGCCAGGGCCAGTATTTAGAATCTTTATTTGACTAAAGTGCCTATTAGAATCTCAACAAGAGGATGTCAATAAATATAGAGCCACCCAGCAGAATTACCAAGTTTATAATTAAAGCTATTCAGCCGAGAGCCCTTTACATAGAACAGATTGAGGTCACATGCACAGTAAAGGTTATCTGAACTTATCTGAATTTTCTTTGTTCCATACTTTATATTTTATGCCTACTTTATCCTTCTGTTAAGTTTACACTCTGTTGTCTCTTGGTATGATCAATAAACTAATTAACTATCCTTAATAGTTGTCACTAGGTAATTCTGATCATCCTGACCAGAGATTATAGAAACTGAAGTCCATTGTCACATGGGATGCAAGATTGGAATAATCAACAAATGCAAATACTAAACCTATAGAAATGTGGACACGGTGCTATTTGAATTAGGGAACATATGGTTCTGTTCTTTCCTAGTTCCTCGTCTTCCTCCTCTCACTTAGCTTGCCTGCTGGATTCTCACTTGGATCTTAATTTAGCTGGGAATTAAACTAATCTCATTCCTGAGCTACAGCAAGACTTGAAGCAATAGGGACATGACTGTGGAAGAAGCAGCAGGAGGGGACACAAGCAATTACAAGATAAAGACTAGCATCTCAGGTCTGCTGCTAGAGAACATGACAGGATGAGGTCCTTCAGGCATTTAGCTTGGCTGTCTGTTTCTGCAACCTCAAAGAGCCATTTGGACCCGTTTTCCACAGAAAACAAAATACCGGGATCTCTCTCTTTCTTTCAGTATCTCTTTCTCTTTCTTTTTCTTTCTCTCTCTCTCTCTCTCTTTCTCTCTCTCTTACCTCTCTCTCTCAGTATCTCTCTCTCTCTCTTTCTCATCTCTCTCAGTATCTCTCTCTCTTACCTCTCTCTCTCTCTCTCTCTCTCTCATCTCTCTCTCTCATCTCTCTCTCTCATCTCTCTCAGCCAGGCCAGCCAGTTTTGGGGCGGAGAGGAAGTTGCATGTCTCCCAGTCGCGCAGCATCAAAAAGGAAGAAACGCCTGCGAGACCCAGCAAGAGATGAAACTTAGCTCCCGCTCTGGAATATGGAACAAATCTCCACCCCCCATCCTTCCCTTCTCAGGCAAAGAGTGGGTGGGAGGGCTGGGTGAGGGCTGGGGCCAGCCAGTGGTGGATTCAGCTGACCGGAAGCCACAGCAGGGAGAAGAGATGCCAAAAACCATTGTTTCAGACTGCCTGTGCTGCTACCCCCAGCTGCCTCTCCCTTGCCGCAACAGCCCCATTACCTCATTCCATCGAGGGCTATGCTACTCCTTGCAGCTTGCACCTTCTGCAAAGTTGCAAGTTGCACATGCCTCCCTCTATGGTGATTTCCAGCCCCACCACAAGCTGCCTGGACAGTCCCATAATCCAGAGCTCTACTCACAGGACTGGCCCATTGTTCATCCCAGAGCAGCTGCTCCACCCGGGTGCATCACGGACCATCAAAATTTTCCCAAGGACCACCAGTGGTCCATGGACCACCAGTTGGGGACCCCTAAATTAGACAACTCCGCTGGAAGTGAAAAAATGCACAACTATTTACCTAGCCCACGAGCTGCAAGATCCGTAGCGAAAAGAACTGCAGATTTCTTACGCAAAAAATCTTGGTAAACTTCCATTCTTTTCATCTGCTGCTGTTTGCCATGAAGAGCCAGTATAGGGAGTCCCGGTCGAAGGCGACAAAATACTCTAAACAAATACTGAACCTAGAAACCAATCATAATTTTAGTACTAAATTCTATGAGCAAGACCAGTTGACGGTACGTATCTATTATATTGTAGGCCAGCACTGCCTAACCAGTCTTGGCTGAGATAGAAAAGCTAAACAGGATCAAACCTGTTTTAACAATACCATGGAAGAAAAAACCCAGGGCGGTGGGCTAGATTGAGATGTTAAAAGATATCCCAAAAGACATATAATTGAATGCTTAGGAAGAAGCAGCTTTCTCTAGTCTTTAGTATTAGTTTAAAACAGATGGAAGAGCCACTTCTGTTATCTCAGCTAGCTAGACATAGAGATACAAAGGTTTGCAAATGGAAAAGGCCAGAGATCTGCAAAATGAAAAAAAAAAATCAGAGGAAAGGCATGCTAAGTCATGTCTCCCGGGAGAAAAAGAGAAAAATATCCTTTCCTTCTAGAACTTTCATATCATCTTTATCATGCAGCAATTTTCATAAAATTACCATGGGAGTTAAAACCAAATCACTACATTTCCTAAAAGCGAATGCTATGGAAAACCCAGGAGCATGATTAGAATTTACAATTCTGAAATCTCATGAAGTCTCATTTAATTCAGCTAATCTATCTGTTTCTGCCCCTGAATATACCTTCTTTCATCAATTTCACAACAACTTGCATGGTAATCAATTGCCAGGCCTTTTGTAACCATAATCTTTTCAGCTACTGACAGATTTATAGCTACACCCAACGGAGTTGTTGTTTTAAATTTCATGATATCTCAAAAAAGGATCTCACGACAATATAGATGGGAGTTATTTCCAAAATAATAACCTTTTTAAAAATAAACCCCACTCTTTGATCTAAAGGCATGTCATTTTTAAGTGAAGTGCTTATTTAAAACTACACTTACAAGGCACCTAATCAGGAAAAACATCTTCCTTTCCTCTCATAGAATAAAATGTTTGGATGATAATGTTTACTATGATGTGTTTGGCCCATTTATAAATAAAGCACGCATTTCACTGAATACAATACAAGATATCTGAAGAAGTCCAGTTGGAGTATTTGCCTCTACCTTCATTCAAAATTTCTCTTTGCTTGGATACTTAACTGCTAACGTCTGTAAAGCTGTTTTGATAAATAATATGACTAGGTTATAGACTTGACAGTGCTCTCCAGCCTCAGGATTCAGCAGGATTCACAATGTATGTTCTTTTATCTGCTTTGCCTGTTTTACAATATTCTAACTTTCTGATCACACATGTTCTTGGACTTACAACCAGAATTGAGCCCAAAACTTCTGTTGCTAAGAGAGACAGCTGTTAAGTGAACTTTGCCCCATTTGGTGATCTTTCTTGCCACAGTTGTTAAGTGAATCATTGCATTTGTCAAGTTAGTAACATGGTTGTTAACTGAATCTGGCTTTCTCACTGACTTTGCTTGTCAGAAGGTCACAAAAGGTGATCACATAACCCCGGACATAAGTATGAGTCAGTTGCCAACTGTCTGAATTTTGATCACATGACCATGGAGATGCTTCAATGATCATAAGTGTGAAAAACATCCTAAGCCGCTTTTTTCAGTGCCCATTGATAACTTTGAACAGTCAGTAAACGAACTGTTGTAAGTCGAGGACTACTTTTACCGTAGAATATATTGATAGACAATTTATGATACAACATCCTGCAAGATTCTTATCCGTTTGATTTTTATAAATTATAATTAACACTCTTCTTTATAAATTGTAGGATATGGGATTATACAATACCTCTTTGCAGCTTGCAAAAAATATAATACTCTTCTTATTCAGGTGACTCCTCAGAAAAGAGTACAACATATTGACTTTCTGGTACAGTTCACAAACAATGTAGTTCTGTTCCAAGGTTGCTGGAGTACTAAAAGTACCAGAAAAGGATAAATAGACAACAGATAAAAACATCACGGGAGGGGAAGAAAAGCAATGAAAAACAAACAATATATGTAAACGTGTCTCAAAGTATTATTTAAATAAAACCAGATCCACAATTTTATCCAAGCAAGGAGGCATCCTTTATTTTTTTACGGCATTTGCAAGAGATAACCATATTCTCAAAATGAATAACTAGGGCCAAGGTAAAATATAAAAGTCACTTTGTTTAGTTACATTTGCCATTTAAGTGTAATTGAAATTACATATACCATATTTTTTGCTCCATAAGATGCACTTTTTCCCCCCAAAAAAGTGGGTGGAAATGTTTGTGCATCTTTTGGAGCGAATACTGCATCATAGACTGGGCCATGGTGACAGGCAGCAACGGCAAACGGTGGCAGCAATCCCTGCCACCTGGATCAGCTGATCGGCGGTATTCTAGGAGACCTATCTAACCACCTATCAGCTACTTGGTGGCAAAGGTTCCAGTGTTCCCTGGCGGAGGCAGCAATTTTTTTTCTTGATTTCCTCCCCTAAACCTAGGTGCGACTTATGGTCAGATGTTTCTCATAGTGTGAAAAATATGGCAGTCCTTCGAATCACTGATGCCAGGTTTTTTTTAGTAACCACCTCTCCCTACTTATATCAAGGAGAGTCATGCTGCAAATCCTGCCTAGTACATACTCCATCCAGGAGAAGCCAGATGGTGTACCTTTTCTGCTGTGATTTCCACTTTGAAACATCATCTCCCCTGAGATAAAGTTAGCCCCATCATTGTTAGCCTTAAAACGTGGTTCTTTCATCAACCTTCGAGATTCCACGTGGAGCTTGCAAGGCGGCACTATCTTGTTTCTTTTATATTTATGTCTGAGCTAGGGGTTAGCTAATTAGGGGTTTTTAATTATTACATTTGCATGCCACCCTGAGATGAGCAACTATATTAATTTGCTAAATAAATAAATACAATATAGACATTCAGACTCTCAACCACTTTTCTCCAGTTATGCATTGCCATATTAATCCTAGATTGTGTTCCTGTTCTTCTGGAGGAATATCTGGAATCTTAAAAGGCATTTTGTCAGAACTACTCCAAATTAATTCTATGGAGATCATGGATGAAATGGGGGACTGTGAATTCTCAAGATGGTTGTTACAGCTGATACAATTAATCAAAAACACTGCCCAGAAGTTGTTTCCTGTTCATTTAGTTTTGCTTCTTCTTATTCTCAATAACATGCAGTTCCAATTTCATGCAAAACCACTGAATTAGCCCTATCTTCCATATAAAGTGTGTAGGTCAATAACAATTTTGCAACTGGGAATCCAGGCCAAGATGATGCCTGAGATTGGAAGGAAAATCATGCGAACGGAAAAGTCAGGGAATTTCTTTTCCACCTCAAGGAAAACTTCCACCTCAAGTTCTGAGATGTTTATTTGAACTCCAGGTAATCCTTGTTTAACAACAATTGGTACCAGCAACTAGGTTGCTTATCACCAGTTGCTAAGTGAAAAAAAATCACATGATCAATGATAGGTTCATGACCTTACTTTCCTATGACTTAATGATTTTGCTTCTCTGTTAGCTCTGCTTGTCACAAAGAGGTTACAAAGGATCCAAATAATGATCAGCTGACTGTGGCATACTGTGATGGCTGTAAATGAAAGGATTGCTTGCAAAGCGTTTTTTTTTTTTTAAACCCACACCATTATAACTTCAAATGAAACAGCTGGTAAGGTATTTTAGATCTCAACTTTACAGTTTTCACGAGGTTTCGGCTTCAAAATGGCAAAGAACCTGGAGCCCCAAAAAAAGGGAATAAGTGGCAATTGCTGTTTCTCTAATCCAGGCAAAGTTAAGAGCAGGGAAGCAAAAAGATAACTTGTTCATCCCAGAAATCAGTCCCTCCTGCAGGACAAGCCATAAGGTCAGCGTTCACAGGACCTATAGAACTTGAAAAAGCTTGCAAGCTTGCAAAATTTGCTTGAGTTGTAATCCTAAAAATACATGCATGGAGCACTGTTGTCTGCCACTTTTTAATTCAACTACTGGAAGCTATCTAGTAACTGGGCATCAGTTATAGACCAAGTTGTCTGGTCACTCCAGACCTTTGAGAAATAAAGGCTTAGAGATCAAATCAAAAATTTCTTGGGCAGCTCCCAACAGTTGCACTGTTAGTCGGTCTTGTCTCTTTTAAATCAACTATTTTATACATTTACTTTAGCTTGCAGCTCTCTGTCTCAAGGCCCAAACGTTATACATTGCAGCAATATCTTGTACACACGGTTGTTGAAATGATAAGGAAGCACTGAAACAAGGAATTCTACAGATACCCAATGATTAATCCAAATTAAATCTTCTTTTCCTAGATGTGCCTACTCCAGTTTATTGGCCTGCTTTATTCTAAGCCCAAGACTGGAAACTCTCAGACCATACCATGTCACAACCAAGTTCAGAATAGAGAAAAACAATGCAGTACCCAAAACACACATATTTCTTTGCAGAGTAATAAACTGAACTCCAACCTGAACTTTGCTTTTTCATGCACCCAGATGTATTCTGGATCCTTCAAGCTCAACCGAGCAAGGTCTTTCACAGATTTGGTCTGTGTAGCTGAGAAAAGCAAGGTCTGCCGTTTTTTAGGAAGATTCTCTATAATTGCATTCATGGTATCGGCGAAGCCCATGTCCAGAATTCTATCAGCTTCATCAAGGACTGGAATGAGAACAGCAAATTGGGGGAAATCAGACTTAGAACAATTTTATTGGACAGATCATATTGGCACAAACTAGTGAAAACTGATTCTGAAAGTTTCCGCGGTTTTCACCTGATAAAAAAGTAAAAATTTCTGCTTTCCCCAAACAATTAGTCACATTGTCCAATCAAGGTGCTGGCTGGTTGCCTGGTTACTGTGCTCCTCCTCTCTCCAGCCACCTGTTGGAATGCCCTTGGTTCCCACAGGAAACTATTTTGTTTTGGCTACAAACCTCCCATCTAACTATGTTCCCCTTCCCTATCCCTTCTTCACATTGTGGCAACCCTGAAGCCTCCAAAATAGCCCCAGACAGGTTCGCTTCAGAGTTAACAGTAGTTAACACTACATATCGCCCAAATGTGCTGATGTGGTTGTAGACATCTAATATGTCCTATCCCATATGAACATAACACCACACTCTTATGCATATCTATTGCTATTCTTAACTCCATGCAACCCCCTGCACAATTCTTTTAATTTTAAAACATTAAGACATTCAGGGGTTTCGTACAGGAAGTTTGAGCAAGTACAGTGTATCCCTTTCTTCCATTTTAAGGAATATTCTCTGCTGTGAATTGCCCAGAACAACATTTACGCATCAGTTCCATAAGAAGTTTAAGGTTAGAAGGCAGCAGCGTTCCTATTAAGGTTCCCAGCAAATATTTTATACTTACTCAGCACTTGAAGATTAGAGGCATGGAAATACGAGGTTTCATCCATATGTTGTAAAAGACGACCAGGTGTACAAATGAGGATATTCATATTATGGATTTTGTCTGATTCTTGTTTCAAGTCCTGAAAAAGCAGGTTGGTTGAGAATTTAGGATGGCTCATCTGAAATCATTCGGCAGAATTTTTGTTCTGATCCAGGGAGGGCAGGTGCATGTATACCCTTAGCACGCATCTAAACCTACGGTGCCAACAAATATCACTCAAATATTCTAACTGCCCCCCAAACAATCATTGCTTAAAAGAAGAGCTTACCTTTCCGCCAATGATTAGACCTGCAGAAAATTCATGATTCTTCCCCACTTTACGCAGGACTTCAAATGTCTGGTAAGCCAATTCTCTGGTAGGAGATATTATCAAAACACCCAGTTCATCCATGGCAGTCCACTGTTGTCGGTTTAAAATTTCTAGAGCCTGAAGAGTTAAAAAAGCACTAGTTAGAAAGTCCATCACATGCTCTCCTGGAGTACGTTTGCAATATTAATCTGAACTAGTTACAACGTTCCCTTCTAAGGCAAACCTTTGAAGTAATGACTCACTTCAACATCTCTGCGCAGATACTCTCCTTCCCAAGCAACAGGGCTTCTGATTTCTAAACAGCCCTGCAGCCATATCACTTTGCTGGAGCAAAGGGGCCTCAGCACATGGACTACGCATCCATAGATATCGATTTCCAATGAAGAGATGTTCAAGACATGCTTCTTGTGCACTGAAACACTCATCAAATGAAATGGCATAGCTCCTGCAGCTTGACAAGGCAGAACGTATCAATCTGCCCAGTACAATTGAAGGAAAATACACCTGCCTGACCATTTATTTTATTTGTTTTTTTAGCAAATTTATGTGGGCTCACAAAACCCTCACAAAGAACTACTCCAGGCAGCATAAAATAATTAGTTTTAAAAAACTGACTTATGACTAAATTTTGGTTATAAGTCATTGCCGTTTGAGTCACCATGTGACCGGATCGTATTTTACGACCGTTTTTATGGCGCACATTAAGCAAGTCACTGACGTTAAGCAAATGATGCAGCTCTTAAACAAATCACATGATCCTGAGTCCAAATCCATCTTATCCAATGGGCATCTCTTTTTTTTGTGCTGAAAAACATCAAAAGTCACGTGCTGAGTAGATGCTGCAACTAGTCATAAATGCAAGCTGGTTGCCAAGCACAAGAATTGTGATCACATGACCAAGGGGGTAGAGCAGCAGTCATTACTTCGAGGACGCGTCCTACTTAATTTTTTTCAAGCTTACTGTAACTTCAACGGTCATTAAGTGACCAGTCATAAATCAAGGACTACCTATATATAAGAACAGTCATGGTTGAAATATATAAAATAGTATCAGACAGTAAATGTTAACCTCAATGTTTCACTAGTCCCCTTGGGCACCCTGATGACAAAGTCAGCTCTTACAGAATTTCTGAGACATTAACAGGAATGGATCTAACCTGACTTTGGGCACCATGGTTAAGGCTCATCTCCTGGGACTGAGTATAGTTCCCTAGTAGACCAAACTCACAGCATGTCTATACAACATCTCCCCTCTACATGATATGATGGGATGGGAAGTCCCTCAGATAGGCCAGTTCCGTGCCATTATATAGGCTTTAAAGGCTGAAACCAGCATTTTGTTTTGGTCCTGGAAACAAACTGGCAGCCAATGGAGCTTGTGGAGCAGAGGTGTAACATGTGTTGTTTTAGAAGCATGCAAAACTTTCCATATCACCATATTTTCTGCACCAGCTGAAGGGTCTGAGATTTTTCAAGGGTAAGCCCATGTTGGAGTGCATTGCTATATTCCAATCAGGAGATTTTTAGGGAGATTCTGGTCTTACACTATATTACATTATCACTACACTCATCTAGGAAGGTCTAAGCTGTTTTATAATTCCCACTAAATGCCCAGCACTAAGCTTATCAAACAAACACTACAACATATCATTTTATAATCTTGATACTTTAATATTAGTAAAAATAAAGGTGAAAGTTCTCCTGCACCTACGTGCTAGTCGTTCCCGACTCTAGGGGGTGATGCTAATCTCTGTTTCAAAGCCGAAGAGCCAGTGCTGTCCAAAGACATCTCCATGGTCATGTGGTCAGCATGACTAAACACCAAAGGCTCATGAAATGCTGTTACCTTCCCACCAAAGGTGGTCCCTGTTTTTCTACTTGCATTTTTACATGCTTTTGAACTGCTAGGTTGGCAGAAGCTGGAACAAGTAACAGGAGCTCACTCTGTTACGTGGCACTATGGATTTGAACCATCAAACTGCCGACCTTTCTGATCAACAAGCTCAGTACCTTAGTCACTGAGCCACCACGTCCCTATTTTTAATATTTAATTTAATATTAATTATTTAATAATTATTATTTAGCCTTTATTCCTTCTGAAGTCAGTAAAATGCAAAGTGTTGCAGGGTAGTATATATGCTTAAATGCTATTGGTATTGTTATTTGAGTAAGGGTTTCCGTTAGAGCAACCTTCCCCTTCTGTAGGTAGGCTGGATTATATTTTCCATAACTGTGTTGCCTGTCCTACCTCAGAACTGCAGATCCCACAGTTAACAAGGTCTGGAATAGCTGAATAATTAATTCTTACTTGCCAGAGCCTTCCTTATCGTAGGCCATGGGTGCCAAACTCGTGATCACGTTGCTGTCACATGACGTTTTTTCCCCTTTGCAGAGCTGGGATGGGCATGGCCTGTGCGTGACACATCCAGCCCACGGGCCGCCAATTTGACACCCCTGTCCTAGGCAAGGCAATGAATCCTTCAGTGACTCCTAACACATCCATTAATACAAATAAGATACGTATTAGCTTATATGATGACATACAACAAGTATTTCCTTACTTACAGGTACAATAAAAGCCAAAGTTTTGCCTGATCCTGTCTTCGCAGCTCCCAGAACATCTTTACCCTGCAATGCCAAACCTATGGTCTGCTTCTGTATTTCAGTCACCATGCGATACTGAGCTTCCTGTAAGCCTGATGATACACAAAAGACAAAGAATCTGCTTCAGAATGCAACAAATAAAACAGTAATTCAATTTGAGAACACTTTTATTCTTAAGGATTCCATCCCTACCTTTCAGAGTTTTCCTGGATATTGGGAAATCAGAAAATCTTGTTACTTCATTTGTATTTATCTGTATTGGGGAAAAAAATAAAACAGATCATTAAGTTTTAAAATACTAAAGAACCTGACCATTTCTGCAAACTAGCATTATTGATAAGTATCCCATGGCAAAAGTGAATATTTTATTCATTTTTCTCTCAGGTTTGTTCTGTAACATTAATACATTTTTTTTTACTGCTTCTGATGAAGTTTCAACAATAATTTGTGTGTACCTCTCCTGTGCCACTATGATAAATATTAAATATTGATATAATTTCATTAAACAGATTTAAAACACACATGTATTATTCAAAAGCATATGTCTCAATAGGAGCCCCATAGGACTTTCTTCCAAATAAATCTCTAAAAGATTACAGCCATCTCCACAAACTTACAGTGTGAAAGTTTTCCATATGGATAGTCCTTGACATACAACCATTCGTTTAGTGACTGTTTCAAGTTACAATGGCATTGAAAAAAGTGACTTATGACCATTTTTCACACTTACAACCATTGCAGCATCCTCATGGTCATGTGAGTAAAATTTGGACACTTGCTAACTGGTTCATATTTATGATGATTGCAGTGTCCCAGGGTCATGGGATTTATTTTTATTTATTTTATTTTATTTGGTTTGTCAACTGCTTACAAGATAATAGGTATAAGTAAAAACATAGTTATGAATACATGGATACATATAAGAAAAATAAAAGAAACAATAGGACAGGGACAGTAGGCACGTTAGTGCGCTTATGCACGCCCCCTACAGACCTCTTAGGAAAGGGGTGAGGTGAATAGTAGACAGTCTAAGGTTAAAGTTTTTGGGGTTTGGGGAAGAAACCACAGAGTCAGGTAGAGTATTCCAGACATTGACCACTCTGTTGCTGAAGTCGTATTTCTTACAATCAAGTTTGGTGCAGTTAACCTTGAGTTTGTATCTATTGTGTGCTCTTGTGTTGTTGTGGTTGAAGCTGAAGTATTCATTGACAGGTAGGACATTGCAATGTTTGATTTTATATACTATACTTAGATCGGACCGAAGGCGGCAGCGTAGTAGGTTTTCTAGGTCTAGAATTTCGAGTCTGGTGGCATAAGGTGTTCTGCAATGAGTAGAGGAACGGAGAACTCTTCTTGTGAAATATTTCTGGACTTTCTCAACTGTGCTAATATCAGATACGTAATGTGGGTTCCAGATTGATGAGCTGTATTCAAGTATTGGTCTAGCAAATGTTTTGTATGCTCTAGTTAGTAGTGTAATATTATCAGAGAAAAAGCTACGTAAGAGTAAGTTAACAACTCTTAATGCCTTTTTGGCCATGTAGTTACAGTGGGCTCTAGCACTCAGATCATTAGAGATGAGTACTCCAAGATCCTTGACAGAGTTTGGATCATCAACAAGGTCTTGACTATTCAGCCTGTATTTTATTTTCTGATTTTTTTTGCCAATATGTAAGACAGTGCATTTATTTGTTGAGATTTGAAGTTGCCATTTGTTTGACCATTCTGATACAAAGTCAAGGTCTTTTTGAAGGGTAGCAGAATTATCTGTGGTGTTGAATAGCTTTACATCATCAGTGAAGAGAACGCAGTTGCTCTTAATATGATCACAGAGATCGTTTATGTAGAGTATGAAGAAAGTTGATCCTAGAACATTGCCTTGGGGGACACCACTGTTGACGGGTACAGAATTTGATAGGATGCTCCCAATTTTGACCATTTGTTGTCTGTTTATCACCTTCTGCAACCTTCTGACAAGCAAAATCAATGGGGAAGCCAGATTCATTTAACAACTGCGTTACTAACTTAGCAACTGCAGTGATTCACTGAACAACTATGGCAAGAAAGGTCCTAAAATAGGGCTCAACTGTGGTCATAACTCAAGGACTACCTGTAAATAGAGGAATTAGTAGAATCTTTTATTTCTACTAGGACTCTGAAGCAACTAGAAAAATCAAGAACATAATATTTATTTATTTTTTAAATCACATTTTTTAGTCCAAACAGCAAGCTCCTATTATTTCTATTTGCCATACATTTCCCTCAACATGGTGGTGCATTTAAAGTGCTGGCTGGCACTGCAAAAGCTCAGATTCTAGTCTACCTTCAGCCATAAGAGCTCACTGGATGATTCTGGACCATTCCATCTTCAGTCCAGCCTATCTTACAGAGCTGTTAGGTCTGCCTTCATTCAAAACTCAAGAAAGAAAACTTCATTGGATTAGAGAAGAGGTACTTTTACTAAGTTTGAAATGATAGCAGTGAAAGCAAGGCAAGATCTGAATCGAAACATGCAAAAGTTACACACTGAAAGTCACTCCAAGTCCCTCCTCACAGGATCCAGCACTAAGAGTCAATCAATGTCCAGAATGATGTTATGGGAAAGTTCCTCTACAGGTATTTCTTGCATCTGGAGTCTCAAGACAATTGGCCTCGATGAAGTATAAACAACTCAATTCAGCCTAATTCGTGAATGCAAACCTCCCTTCCAATTCTCATAGGACTCCTATACACCAGCTTGCTTCCCCAACCCAAATATCCATGCCCGCCTCCCTGTTTCTATGGCAGCTGAGAACAAGCAAATGTCGGAAAACCATGCTAGAGATCCAGCAGGGGAAAGTAGAAGGAAGGTCTCTGTGAGGTCCACTGGACTCCTGAATTAAAAGCAGGACATAAATCTAACAAACAAATAACCAGGCTATATTCCAACAATGATTTTATTTTTAAAAAAGGCAGTGAGCATCTCAGGAGATGTTTGGTTAATCCTTGCTTCACCAGCACCTTAATGAAAAGAAGACTTGAAGGTGATGCGCTGATGATGTTACCTAGTTTGGGTAATGAAACATCTTCAGGAAAACAATAAAGCATAGAAAACACCAAGGACCCCTCACTTCAACTCTGAGCTACAAATATTCTCCCTTATTGATCTGGTCAGAAAGAAAAAGAAAAAAAAGAGAAATGTCAACAAGCAGGAGTAGAAAATCACTGACTTTCCACCTGGCTTGGAAAGAGAGATAAGAATTGATGGCCAAAGACAAGTGGAGCATATTCAAAAAGCAGTGTGAACTGGCCATCACACCCACTGATCCTTATTTTTGGACCAATTTTGTTTGCTTGGCTGGACAAGAATGACTGAATGAAAAACAGCCTTGCCTAACCCTATTGAGAAGTAGTCCTCTGTTGAGAACTTGCCCTCAGGCTGTATGCGACTCTTGGACTCATTTCAAAGTCTCCATGTCAAGGACCAGCTGGGTCCCTCTGACAACAGCATTCAGCAGTATGTTGATTTAGTTATTTACAGAAAGGGGAACAAAATGGATAAGAAAGAGGAGAATGGACATCCCCACCCACTGCTTAGCATCAGCACCAACAGAGAAGCTGTTACTGTACCGTAATGCTGGAAAATCTTAGTTGAACTTCTGACAGCCCCAATAATTTTTCTCCCATTTCTAAAGCCCTCCTTTTCCCATTAGGTACAACCCACTCAGTCCATGTGCAGATCTCCAAAATGAGATGTAAGAGCATGATTGTACTTATGAACAAGAAAGCAATGCCATTTTCACATAGGTCAAGCTATTTTGCCCAAATAAGAATCTAATGTCCAATACTTGTTTGTCTAACTGCAGAGACAAAAACTAATTACAGGTGGGCTATGCTTAGAATCTGTAATAAAAACAAATATATACCCTCACAACGTATTTACCTAAACATTTCCACTTCAGATTTAATATACGTATAAATTAAGATTCATTGTTATGGGCTTATCAGCTTAAAGCATTTTCCTGCGGATTCAAACTTTCATCATTGGTACACAGCAGGGCCCTCAAAATGCGAGTTAGATACAGATTTAATTTTGAAGGTGCTTAAAATAAGTTTCGCCTTCAAAGAGAGGGTCTGAAGAAAAAAATAATGTATTAACATTAAACAAATAGGAAATCATGTTCCTCTTGTCCATAGGATTCAAGTAGTGATGCTTTTGGCAACTGTAAAAGTTACCTGGAATTTTAGGCTTTATTATTACCTTTTAAGTAAAGGTGATATCAATAATTTAGCATGGCATCCACATCTCCTTTTGAAGTTCAGGAAACAATGTCTTCTTTTTGGAAAAGCCATTTCTTTTTTTTCCTTGCAAAAATTGGTCATTTCATAAATTAACTAATAAGGATGTGTTTTGGAGTCTGAGTTTTTCAAGTGATTCAAAAACAAGTCAGATGGGAAAGGAGAAGATGCAATAAGGGTGTCTGTCTTTTCTCATATCTCAACAATGTTTTTATTATTGCTTTCTGACACATTACATATACTGAATGTATCACTTTTTGTGTATCCAATATAAAGATTTGAAACACACACACACACACAAATACTGTTTCCACTTTTCCTGAAGTACTTGTGATTCATACTGTTAGTGTAATTTCCCCAAATTCAGACACCAGGAGATTTCTTTTTCAGTTCCACACCAACTTGGGTAGTTGAGTTTTAAAGGAAACAAGAGAAAACTCCTGAGAATACCATGAAGAGCCAAGAAAATAAACAAGTGGATCATTAAACAAGTCAACTTACACTTCTTACTCAAGGCACAAATGACCAGGCACAATCTGTCCTACTTCAGAAGCATTATTTGAAGACCTACCGCATTTGCCAGCGTATAAGATGACTTTTTTGCCCTGAAAAACATGCCTCCAAGTGGGGGGGGGGGTCGTCTTATACGCCGGCAAATACGTTGTTGTCACTCGGTGCAAGAGTGACAGGGCGGAGCTCCGCAACTTGCAAAGCCCCTTCAAGCCCAGCCGGAGTCTCTCTTCCTCCTCCTCCCCCCCCCACCCTCCGCCCGGCTCGGGGCGCTTGCGGAGGCCAATCTGGAGGTGGGTGGGGATGGAGCGGGAGGGTCTCTGGCGGGGCCGCTTTGCCCAGCCAGCCCTGAGCCGCGTAATGGCCCGGGGAGTGGGGGGGAGAAGGTGGTGGGGGTGGACTGTGGCGCCCCTCCTTCTGGGCAGCGGGGCGGGGCCGGCAATTTGCTCCTCCCGCTTCTCCCTCCCTCTTTGAAAGACCGGGAGGGCTGTGCTTGGGGCGGGGGGGGTGTCCTCGGGAAGTTCCTGATGGGACCCCGCTGGCCAGGGCCACCCGGCTCCCGAGCTGCTTTCCAGTGTCCCCTTGGGAAGTAAAGGGTCCTGTGGGCGGTGGAAGAAGGCAAGGGACCTCCTCCCACCCCCTGTCCCATCCCGTCCCGTCCCTCCTCTTGTCCCCTCCTCCCCTCCCCGCTTAAGAGAGAAAGATCCGCCTCCCTGGCACCGAGCTGCCCCCCAGCACCGCGTCTCCCGGCCAGCGCACGCTTGCGACTTGGGAACCGGCCAAGCGACTTTAAAACCAAGTGGAGGCCAGAGATAGCCGGAATTACCCTCCACACCACACACACACACACACACACACAGAGAGAGAGAGAGAGAGAGAGAGAAAGAGAGAGTTGGCAGCTATTCCATCCCCCACCCTTGGAGTCCTGATGGCGCGCACTGGGGGCTGCTTAAGGGAGGAGGCCTTTCACTTTCCCCCGGGGGGAGGGGCAGGCGCATCACTTTCACTTGGAGGCAGCAGCCTCTCCTTTCTCTTCCCACCCACCCACTCACTCCGCTCGTGCGAGCGGATCAGCAGGCTCCAGGCTTTGCCCCCATCCCTCACCTCCTTCCATCCCCCCTCCACCACCACCCCAGTGGCAGAAACTTCGCCGCACGTGGGGACGAGTGGAGGGGGTGGGAGAGCAGTGACGCCGCTCAAAGCTGAGAAAGCGCCATCCTTGCTTTTGCGCTTCGGGAAGAGTTCGTGTTTTTTGTTTTTCTCCCAGGAATGGGATGCTGCTCGTGCAATTTTCTTTGGGAAGTTTTCTCTTCCCGGTTTCAGCCTTTGCTCCAAGTGGGGGGGGGGGGGTCGTCTTAGATGGCGAGTATATAACAAACTCTATATTTTGAGTGGAAATGTTGGGGGGTCGTCTTATACGCCCAGTCGTCTTATACACCGGCAAATACGATAGTTCTCTGGAGAAAAATCTAATGCTGGAAGGAAAGAGAAGAAGGGGACAACTAAAAGCAAAGTGGATGGACTCAGTTACCATGGTGCTGAGTGCACCATTGGAAGACCTGGAAAAATAGGTTCGGGACAGATCACCGTGAAGAAAAATCTGTGGTTGCTAGGAATCAAAAACAACTTGGTGAAACATAATCCATCAAACAATAGATATGACTCCCAAAATCCAAGTGGGAAAATATTTCATAAGTGATGAAAAATATTTCCAGTGAGAGACATCTAGTACAGGATCCAGCAAACTCTTACTTCCTATCATGCAAACATAAGGGGCAAAGAAAAATCTTGAGCTTTAGTATACTGGATGAATCCAACCAACACAATTTTTTCCCCCCACAACCACAACCTGTGAAGTTTACTAGGGTTGAATCCCTTATGTGGATGGATAGTTGGGAATTCTCTCCTCCTCATTGTCTCCACAATCAATAGTGATGTGGTTCTCTCACACAATTGTTAAGCTTTTCCCCAAACCTAGAATATCTAAATTACTGACACATAGTAGTATGTAAGAGATACACAGTATAAGAGAGAGGCACCCTGTGTATGCTCTAAGTAGTATATAAAATCATACATTGCAATGTCCTACCGGTCAATGAATACTTCAGTTTCAACCATAACAATACAAGAGCACACAATAGATACAAACTCAAGGTAAACTGCACCAAACTTGATTGCAGGAAATATGACTTCAGCAACAACAGAGTGGTCAATGTCTAGAATACTCTACCTGACTTCTTCCGCAAACCCCAAAAACTTTAACCTTAGACTGTCTGTTGTTGACCTCACCCCTTTCCTAAGAGGTCTGTAGGGGGTGTGCATAAGTGCACCAATGTGCCTACCATCCCTGCCCTATTGTTTCTTTTATTTTTCTTATATGTATTCATTTCATGTATTCATAACTATGTTTATCGTTATACTTATTATCTTGTAAGCAACTGACAAATCAAATAAACAAATAAATAAACTTTATGATTTGTGGACTGCAACTCCCAGAATTCCTTGAAGTCCACAAATCATAAAGTTGCGAAGGTTGAAGACCCCCTACTCTAGGACACTTTTTTTTTAAAAAAAAAATACTGAACTTAGAACTTTTAGTTCTAAAATGGATCTGGGAGACAAAAGCAATCCAAGGACAAGGCAATCTCTGCCAACCAGGCACAGGCAGTGGGACAAAGCGGATTGTTGGAAGTTAAAACCCACCCCTCTCCTCGAAAAATGAACTATTTTAGGATATACTAAAAAGGCAGAATATTTTCCCTAAAAAAGAAGTAGAAACTCAGAGAGGCAGAAACTCAGCCCCACTCCCCACCTTTGTTAATGGGACATTAAGGCCTGGGCCAGTCTATTCTACATAACAAAGATCTACCTCCTTAGAGCCATTGAATTGCTCTTCATTGCATCACCCTCCAAGTTTCAACCAAACTTAGCACACAACCTACAAAGCTAGCTATGATTTCTGATGGCAACAGATCAGGATACTCTTCCTGTGCCCCCGGGAAGTTCAAAGCCCAGAGAGAACATAAAACCCAGGCACTCTCAGCATCTCTTCCTCTTTTTCTGCCCAGGAACCCATCCTGTTCATCAATATACCACCTTTCCAAGCAATGTCTTTTTACCCACTTGGAACTGAACACAGCAGGATATTTCTTCCAACAGGATCCTGGTTTTGCGGCTGGGACAAGCGACCCCTGACTATCCCGCATCTCTTCTCACCTCCGAGTAGCGCCTTTCCAAGGCGGCGATAGACTCCCTCTCCACTTGCCACTCCGGTTTCTTTTGCTTGCGCTGTTGCCGCTGCTTGTCTTTGCGTTTGGCGTACCTCTTCTTCCAGCGCTCGAAGCTGCGCACCGGGTCGGCACCCGATCCCGACGCCACGCTCCGGCTCTTTTCCATCCCTTTCTCGGTGAGATTGAGGACTAGAACACGCTGCCAAAGGAAAGAAGGCGACGCCAAAGGAGCCCGGCGCATAGAGATGACATCACGGGCAAAGTTCCTCCCTCTTGGAGGGGGCGGAAGGAATTCCTCTCAGTTCCTGCTGTGAGCTAGATGATGAACGTTCAGCCGACGGGAGGGCTGCTGGATGCTGTCCCGTTGGCTTCGCGCCTTGCCTTTGTTATATTATCAAGAATAATGTTTGTTTCAGGTTCTTACTATTGGATTGTGTTGCACCAGAGCCATATAGGATCGGATTACTGTGCCCGTTGTTGTGTTGCATCTGCCTATTGTACATGCTGCCTTGCAATACTTGTTCAGTGTTTGCGAGACCTTTTGCTTCATTGCCCAACTGAAACTTTTTTTTTAATTAAAAAGTCCTTTTTATCAACGTAGATAAAACACTTTAAAAGTACTTTAAAAGTCCCTGTTCAGAAATGGGTTTGTGTGTGATTATTCGAAGAACTTTTTTATCCAAATTTGGATAATTTACCCAGGTTTGGGAAGCTCTGCATTGGTGCACTATTTTATGCTTCATTGTAGAGGGAATATAAAATACAGATAATCCTTGACTTAAACAATTACTTGTTTAGCAATCATTTGAAGTTATAACAGCACTGAACCTCACACTTATAGGACCATTGTAATATCCCCATAGACTCTTAGTAATCGGCATGTATTTATGATGGTTATGGTGTTCTGGGGTCACGCAACCTTCCCAGGCAACTTCCAACAAGCAAAGCCATAGTTGTTGTTATTACCTTTATTGTCAGAATACAACATGTGTTCAAAAACCAAGGACTATGACATAGCAACCTGAAATCAGACCAGGACTCAGAAAAGTATTTAAAGGCCAGTACTCCCCCAGACAGGCATAATCCAAAGTACACTGAAGATTTCTCCTCCAATAGGGACAGAAACATTTGCAACCAAATCACCAAGCCCAGAGCTTAAAACAACATAACCAAAGTCAATGCAGGAAGCTGGATTCGCTTAATGACTATGTGATTCACTTCACAACTAGACAGATTTGTTTAAAAATGGCAGTAAAGACAGGCATAACTCATTTAACAAATGTCTTGCTTAGCAATGAATATTCTGGTCTCAATTGTGGTTCTAAGTTGAAGACTACCTATATATAACTTGAAGCATGGCTACCTCTACAAACTCCGCAGGCAGAAAAGTTAAGGGCTGGACCTGGATAACATTTGAATGGGAGGCCACCGGAAATAGAACAGAAAAATTAAATCATCACATTAATGTCAAACCACGTCCATATTATTACCAAGAAAACTTAATGGATGTGCCCATGTTATCAGCTGAGTTTAGCTCCAGGTAACCTTTAGCTCTTTATTGTTCACAACCAAAATGAAATATGGAAAGAAATAATATAAATGTGGCTACAGGCATTTCCAACTTTGTTACATGCTAATAACAAAGCACAGTATAAATTTGGAATGAAACAGTAACTGGTACTGTGAGGAGTGTTAAAATTAAAGTATCCATTTTTTTTATGACTCAAACTCATGTTGAAAAGAAATGCCTTTGAAGTCAGGAAAGGCAGTACCAAACGCTGATTAGAATGTTGACTGATCTTGGAATATCTTTGAAGCACTGGGAATTATCACACTTTTTAGAATGCCTTTGAAATGCTAGATACCGGGTAAGAGAAGTATCTGGTACCATAAAGGATAATAAAATGTAACTTGTATCCTGAAAAACAAATTGTAAATCAAGCCATTTGTATACTATGGGGGGGGGGTGTCAATTTTAGGGTATAAAAATAGAGCCTTTAAGCTTTGCTTTTCATTCTTCCCAGCTGCCAAAAAGGGAGGAACCCATCTGCGCAGATACATATTCCAATAAAGCCTTTTTCCTTGGATCAACTTTGAATCCTGGTGGTTTTTCTTTAGCCACAATCTCACAATTTGGGGGCTCGTCCGGGATCCTCGACGGTGGTCGACTGGAAAGCGGGGACCAGGTAAGAGAGTGGCCACAGCCTCCCATTGAGAGGCACCTCTCCCTGAATTCGGTCAGACTCCTGAGGTAACTGTGAATCCAGACGATCCTTGGAAAAAGAACTGAGACGAAGTGCCGGCTGAGAGTGTGTGAGAACGATCTGAGTTGGGGACGCTCACACATCCTTTGACTGACTGCGGAAAGTCCAGCAGTGATCAGATCAGGTAAACTTTGTTCCTTTCATTTGTAGCCCAAAAGAAAGAAGTCCTTAAACTCTCTGGGAAAATCCAGCGTCTGCTGGAGGACTGAGAAAAAGAGAGGGGTCCTTCAACTCCCTGGGGGAATCCAGCGTCTGCTGGAGGACTGGACTGGTGAGTCAAGGCTTTGGGAGTCTGAAAGAGTAGAAGATGGGAAAGGGACAGAGTGAGGGTCTTGGAGACCGGGAAGAAGCCTGTCTGGGACAGGGAAAATTTGACAATGGCAGAAAACCAATTCCGGTAGATTTGCCTCTGGGACAGCTACTCCAGCAGTGGTTCTCCCCAAATCTAAAGGAATTCACCAGTCATCTCGTAAAGAAAAACATGATTTATCTTTGTCGAGACCGATGGCTAAAATATCCTTTGATTGATCCTAAATTTCCATATCACTGGAGTCCTGAGGGGGAAACCAGTGCCTATTGGATGACTAAATTGCGGGACTATATTCTCCAACACAAAATGACTGAAATTTGAAGGTCCCATCCCTCCAATCGAGGGACAATACATGTCTCAACAGAAAAGCAATGAGAGTGAGACGGACGATTGGCTTCAGAGTCTGCCGCCCGCAAATCCTAATTTGAATAATGTGGCCGCCAATGTTCCTATGGCACCACCGCCATTGCCGGTGGCACAACCCCCTCCTCAGCCGCCCCCTTATCCGCGGCTGAGAAAAGAAGTGGAAGGATTAAAGAGAAGTGTTCAGGATTTTCCATTCAGAGAAAAACCTGGAGTGGATGTATTTCCTCTTAGGGAAGTCCCTAATGGGATCGATGCTGCAGGCAACCCAGTGACAGTCTTTGTGGCTGTTCCCATAAAACCAGCCAAGTTGCGAGAATTGAAAAAGACTCTTCCAAAACTTCATGAAAATGCTCATGAGGTGACCAAACAGTTAGATCTATGGATGGGTCCAAATGATTACACGTATCAGGAGTTGATCTGTTTACTCCTGAGGAGCGTGACCTCATTCGGACTTCAGTCTGGAAAGCATGGAATGCAAAAGTGAATGGGCAACAAGAGGCGGTGGCAAGAGATCAAAAATTTCCCATAGCAGTTCCAAATTGGGATCCAAACACTGCAGCTGGCAGAACAAGTATGAAGGATATGAGAGCAATGATCATGGAGGGGATAAAATTGCCAGTCCCACAAGGGAAAAATTTAACTAAAGCGTTTGAAGTAAACCAAGGCAAAGATGAATCCCCTGGAGATTATTGTACCAGACTCCGAGAAAGTCTAGTTAAGTACTCAGGAGTAGACCCTTGCACACCTGCTTTTGAAGCCATGCTGAAAATGCAGTTTGTGACTGGAGCCTAGCCAGACATCCAAAAGAAAATTCAGAAAATGGATAATTGGTGAGCAGTGGGAATTGTTGATCTCCTGAAAGCAGCCCAACAAGCTTTTGTGAACAGAGACACAGTAAAAACCAAACAGAAGCCACAAATGATGGTTGCAGCTGTACGGGATGCAGCAAAGAATGAGGTGAAGAAAGGTGGGAATTTGGGGAAGGGTCCAATTGGAGAAAGGAGAGATAATTTTGGGGGATACAATCAGGGAAGTTTTCGGGGACGTGGTAGAGGTTTTAGAGGAACAGGCATGGGAATGAGACAGCCTGGAATGGATAGGAGTTGCTTCAGGTGTGGGAAGGAGGGTCACTTTGCGCGCGAGTGTCCTACCAACTGGGAGGAAAAGAGTTATGCATTGTATGATGATTCGGGCTGTTCCGGCTCCTTTAAGAGGACCTGCGGGGAGCCATTGGTAAACATTTTAGTAGATCCTAACCGTCAGGAGCGGCTGTTCCTGATAGACACTGGCGCAAGCCGGACTTCTGTATGTGACCCGATAAAAGGTGCACATAGATCCAAGAAAGTGATAAAAGTAGTTGGGGTGAATGGAAATCACAGGATGTGAGTGTGTTTGAACAAATTAGACTGGAAATGAATGAGGTAATAACTGAAGCTTGAAGTATTGTACATTCTGGAGTGAATTGGCTAGGGAGATATTTGTTGCCTGCATTTGGTATCCAGTTATGGGATACTGGGAAGGGAGTAAGGATGTGTAAAATGACTGTGGAAGATGAGAAAACAATTTCAGATGAGGATTGGGCAGGAGGAGAGAAGGCAGGGCGAATGAACATTCAGCCGATTAAGATTCAAGTGCAGCCTGGGGTGACAAAGCTTTGTACCCCACAATATTCAATGAGTAGAAGGGGGAGAGAGGGGTTGATCTGAAGGATGCCTTCTGGGCATGCCCCCTTGAGGAGGGAAGTAGAGACCTGTTTGCATTTGAATGGGATGATCCTGAGAGTGGAAGAAAACAGCAGTTCCCTTTGTTGTTTGGACAGGCTTTGAAAAGTTAGTGTCTTTTGAGAAAAGGGAAGGAAATCATGTTGATTCAATATGTGGATGACTTGTTGTTGACTGGGGAGAAAGAGAGAGAGGTTAGAGCAGCCTCTGTGGCTTTGCTGAATTGGCTGAAGGAGCAAGGATTGACAGTTTCAAGGGAAAAGATCCAGTTTGTGGAAAAGAAGGTGAAATATTTAGGGCATTATATTCAGCAGGGGGTAAGGTCCTTGGATCCTGAGAGGGTGAAAGGGATCATGAACCTGGCTCCCCCCAGGAATAAGACAGAAGTCAGGAAGGCTCTTGGGGTATTGCAGAGTTTGGGTGGATCAATACACTGTGTTAGCCCAATTCCTGCACAGGAAGCTGGTGGGAAAAGGAGAGAGTATAGAATGGTTAGAGGGAGATGATGAGAGATGGGAAGTTTTAAAGAAGGCACTGTCATCCGCACCGGTTTTGGCTTTGCCCAATTTGAAGCTCCCATTTCATCTGTCAGCAGCTCAGGGAACGGCACTAGGAGTGTTGGCGCAGAAGAGGGGGGGCAATACCAGCCCATCGCTTTTCTGAGCAAAACTCTGAAGCTGGTGTGAGAGGATGGCCAGTGTGTGCAGGCTGTGGCTGCTACAGCTATGTTGGTGGTAGAAAGCAGGAAGTTAACCTTTGGGGGGGGGCTTGTTGTGCATTCACCCCACCAGGTTACTTCTGTGCTAAATCAGTTGGCAACAACCTGGATGACAGAAGGGCGGATTCTCAAATATGAGACCATTTTGAGAACCAGCCCAGATGTAGTGATTGGGACAGATAGGAATTTGAATCCAGCAGAATTTTTGGAAGGAAGAAGACAGGAGTGGGAAGCTGAGGACCATGATTGTTTGTTGCAAGTAGATTTGATGACAAAGGTGAGGGAGGGTCTGGAAGAGACTCCTCTGAAGGAAGGGGAGAAAAGGTTTGTGGATGGATCAAGCAGGGTTGAGGAAGGGAAAAGGAAGTCAGGGAGTTGTTTGCTTTGAAGAGGGCCTTGGAGTTGACTGAAGGAATTGATGTGACAATCTGGACTGATTCCAAATACGCCTGGGGTGTGGTCCATACCTTTGGTAAGATCTGGCAGGAGAGGGGATTTATCAAGGCTGATGGGAAACAAGTTGAACAATTACAGCTTGTGGAACAGGCCTTGGAGGCCCTGCAACTGCCAGGCCAAGTGGCAATAGTACACGTGAATGCTCATCAGAAAGGAAACAATCCAGAGGTAGTTGGGAACAGGTGAGCAGACAAGTAGATGAAGGATGTTTGAAAGTAAACAAGAAAGCAGGAAAAAAAATGGGAGGGCAACCCCTAGTGGGCTGACCTTTCTAGAGAGCACAGATTGATTTCACCGAATTACCAGAAAAGAGGGGGGGATGGAAATACTTGCTTGTGATTACACTGGGGTCTCTCCATTCGAGATGCTCATGGGACGACCTTACTTGGCAAAAATAGGGAATCCAATTCCTGAATTCAAAGATTTGTTCTTGAGGAAATATTTGCAGACACTGTCCAGGCCTTTGTTTTCTCTCCATAAACAGGGACTATTGGTGCAACGACCACCTCTTGCTGAGAGCCAACATCCTTTTGAGACTGGAGATTGGGTTCTGATAAAGACTTGGAAAAGTGAGAAGCTGCAGCCCAGCTGGGAAGGCCCGTACCAGGTGCTGTTGACAACTGAATCTGCAGTTCGCACTCGGGAAGGAGGCTGGATGCATTACAGCAGCGTCAAAAGGGCACCGGAACCTGAAAGACCTTGGAGGGCAGTTCCAGTGGACGGTCAGCCGCTGAAGCTCACTTTGAAAAGATGAAGAAGTCTGAACCCTGGACTGAGTTAATTGTCTTTATTCTAGGACTAGGACTGGGAATTTCCTGGGGAAGCGAGGATTCACATCAACCCCAGAATGTTACTTGGGTTGTACTTGATTCCCATTCAGATATAGTCAATTGGACTAGCGGAAAGAGGCCTCCCAGTACTTGGTTTCCAGAACTGCAATTTGACTTGGGAAGGGTCTTCTTGTCCACCACCAATCACGAGTTCATAAAGAAACACCATTTTTACGTCTGCTCTGGACATAAAACTGAAAGAAGCTACAACAAGACTTGTGGAGGGGCTGATCAGTATTATTGTGCAGACTGGAGTTGTGTGTCTACGGGACACATCTAGTGGGACCCTCTGTTCAAAGGTGATCTGATACAGATCATTCTGGGATAGTACAGGACTCCATGAAAAAACTGAGGGAAGGACTGAACCAAAGAAAAAGAGAAAGGGATGACCACCCTAATCTCCACTCTAATAGGATCCTTAATTTTGTTATTATTAATCTTCACCTTTGGTCCATGTATCTTGAACAAATTAACTGAGTTTGAGTGAAGGATGGAACAAGAAGAGGGGGGATTGTGAGGAGTGTTAAAATTAAAGTATCCATTTTTTTTATGACTCAAACTCATGTTGAAAAGAAATGCCTTTGACGTCAGGAAAGGCAGTACCAAACGCTGATTAGAATGTTGACTGATCTTGGAATATCTTTGAAGCGCTGGGAATTATCACACTTTTTAGAATGCCTTTGAAATGCTAGATACCGGGTAAGAGAAGTATCTGGTACCATAAAGGATGATAAAATGTAACTTGTATCCTGAAAAACAAATTGTAAATCAAGCCATTTGTGTACTGGGTGTGTGTGTGTGTGTGTGTGTGTGTGTGTGTGTGTGTGTGTGTGTGTGTCAATTTTAGGGTATAAAAATAGAGCCTTTTAAGCTTTGCTTTTCGTTCTTCCCAACTGCCAAAAAGGGAGGAACCCATCTGCGCAGATGCATATTCCAATAAAGCCTTTTTCCTTGGATCAACTTTGAATCCTGGTGGTTTTTCTTTAGCCACAATCTCACAGTACCAGTAACGAGGAATTGTGCAACTATTATGTCATAACCTGTTTTGGAAAAATGAAGTCATTTCTTGGCTTAGGAGTCAGTTTCAGCTGAATTCCCAGTGGGTGAATATCATGTAGACCACACCATGAAATCAATTCCATGGGATATCTATAACTATATTTTAATAGGCTATAATATAATCTTGCAAATCTAATTGTGCTGTATTCCTTCTTGTAGTTCAACAAATTAGGAAGATATTTGAGCCACTGCCACATGTTACCTGGCGACTCTGTATTTAACAAATGTTTTAGTCCCTTTTGTTTTTTGACCTCAGCAATTTTAAGATTTTAAGAGTTGAAATCCATATATCGTAAGGTTGCTGAGGTTGAGGAACACTGGTTTAGGCAATGGAGCTTACATATCTGCATCAAGTCTTTCTTTCTTACTCTCTATACACATAAATTTAGCAAACTTGAAATGTGTGCACTTCAATTCCCAGAATTCCCTAGCAAAGGTACAGTGAAAGGGCAATGATGCCAACTGTTTGGAGTTGCCTATCACCAAGGTTAGGACTTTTGGGCAAAGGTTGGGTACTTCTTTTTAAATTTTCAATGGATTTTCTCTTTCAAAATAGTTGCAAACATCAGTATTATTTATGGCAGTTGTGTTGCTGAACCACTAAAAATGTAATTGAAAAGGGCTTCAAGTGGTGAAAGAGTTTGAGAGCTCCAAGTTGCTAAGATTCAATCTAGAAACAAAACATATATTGTCCTACGGAACTGTGGCCTATTTCTAGAAGTGGTAACCCTGGTTGTAATAGCAATTTACATGGATCAGTCTCAGCTGTTAACCTTTACTTTTTAACTTTAGTTCTGGTCAACCTACAATGAGGATCAATGAGATTAATGTAGCCATTAGGTTAGACAACTAGGTAAACATTTTTGAGATCATGTAAAAACAAAAATATGACATACTCAAAGCTCATGATCTTTTGAAATCTTTTTTAAAAGAACTTGCTGTGCTTATTTTTACAGTGGTCATGCTAATTTCTATGGTCATAAACTGGATAAGAGACTTTTAACTGTTAATTCCTACAGGAATCACAGTTATCTAATAGCAGAGCTAGAGATCTCAACTAGAGATTTCAGGGCTTCCTTCCCAACTTTAATTGTGGGATGTTTTGGAAAAAATCCTGGCCATTAAAGTAGGATGAAAACATCTAAACACTAGGTAACTTAAGGTATAACTGACTCTCATGGTTTAGGTTAGTGGTAATTTTGAGAAAGGAGCTTGTTTTGTGGAGGGCAGTTGCAAAATATTGAGGTTTCATACATAAAAGGATTGTGTTAATATATTTAATAAAGCCGGACTAAGAAAAATAAGACACTGTTTTTTACGAGGAGATAACATAAGGGGCCCTCAGTTTATATCCAGAATTATAACAATTCCCAGATGACAGCAACTAGTCAATTTTGGCTGATCCTGAAAAACTAAGGAGAACAGGATTCAATCTGGGCCAGTCACCAGGACCAGAGGTTTAGTCTTCTGAGCTTTTGGAATTATGCTGGAGCAGAAAGTGTTATGCTCCAGCATATAACTTTTATATAGTGTTGTTGTTCTCTAGCTCCATCTAGTGGCTGGAGGGACAAATACCAAGTATATTGTTTGAAGCTGCCCATCCCATTACCCATCAGCCCACACTCTTAATACAAGTGACTGCTGGGAAGCCAGATTCCATTTCCTTTAACATTTGGAGAAGGCAGAAGCACAAAGAAGGATCCATCTTAATCTGTGGCACATGGTCATCCAAGGACAAATCCACATCCAACTCACAGAGCATCGCTGGGGAGATTTAAATTGCTTGTATTTATTAATTATTATGTTCAGCAGTAACTTAATACTGTCTATCTTGTATTTGGTTCTCATTGTATGTATCCCTATTTTTCCCAGTTTCACCATAACCTGTTCTTTTAATAAAGCATTCAGATCTATGCACACGGTCTGTTTTATTGGAGGATAGGTGGGTTTAGCTGCATGTTGAGCTGCACACAAACTAATGTGTAGTGAGGACAGAACAGAATGTGCATTCCGATAGAGAGTAGTTCCCTGAGAATGGGCTCCAGCACAAGTCTGAAAGATCAGAAAACTAAACTTCTGGTCCCAGTTATCTGCAACGTTGTCCTGGGACATGTATATTTGCCTTCATTCCTAAGGAAAACACAAGAAAGAAATCCTAGACCAATAGACCAGAGACTATAAAGTAAAATAAAAATCTCCCCACAAGATTATTTTATTTGTTTATTAAATTTCTGCACCCGCCTATCTCACTTAACTATGGGCAGTTTATAATAACATAATGAAATAGTATAAAAACATCACGTGACATGATGACGAACATGGAGATGGTGACGTTGCCAGGAAAATAACTTGGACATGTCAATGTACAGTAGTCATCAGGAATCAAGCTGAATTTGAGGGAGACTTTTCTAAAGTTAGTAATGAAAAGAATGTAAGTTCTAGGTAAATATGGAAGCATCGTTTTTATATATGTAACAGGATAATATACATTTAGCAATAGTCCATCTGGCATTTGGTTCAGCTGTGAATAAAAGAAAAAAAAACATCGCAAAGTAAGGCATATTTAATTCCCAAGCTAAAGGCAACAAAGCAGTGAATGTTGTTCCGAGGAAACATTTGTGTCTATCTCAAATTAGAGAATGATGAATGAAAAGGAAGAGCTGAGTCCCTGGAAGAATGGCATGCAGTGATAGATGTGGTTACGCCACACCCAGGGCAGAGTTAGGCATCCAACAAGTGATGGAATACTTCCCAACACTAGCCTAAGAGAAAAATTGAGAAATGGACATATAATGAGACTAGGGCAAAGTTGCTGTTTTATCTTGGCTGGTTTAATTGCAAACTCTTAAAACACAGATTGTCAATTTTTTCTGGCCACATTTTTTTAAAATGCATCTTCTTTCTTCAGTGGCTGCAGGGAATATGGCAGCAGCACGAAGGTACAGGTAATCCTCGACTTACAATGCTTTGTTTAGTGATCTTTCAAAGTTACGACAGCACTGAAAAAAGTGACTTATGAACGTTTTTCACACTTACAACCATTGCAGTATCCCTATAGATGCTTGATCAAAATTCGGATGGTTGGCACCTGGTTCATATTAGTGATGATTGCAGTGTTCCAGAATCAAGGGATACCTTTTGTGGCCTTACAAGCAAAATCAATGAGGAAGACAGGTTCACTTAACAACCGTGTTACTAACTTAACAGCTCAGGGGTGGGATTCAACTGGTGTTACTACCGGTTCGGTGAGAGTTGTGTTTTGTGTTGTGCATGCATGTACAACATTTGCTAAAAGACATCAGCTGTGTCGCCAGGACAAAGCAGCTGAGGTTGAAAAGGCAGGAAATAAAGGACAGCCAAAAGCCCGAGTGGGCAGAAGGGCCAAACAAATGACCCAAAAGTTGTTGCACTGAACCAGTTCGATGTCTGCTGCTCCTCAGAGCTACTGGTTCTATAGAACCGGGCCAAACCAGTAGCATTCCACCCCTGTAACAGCTGCAGCGATTCACTTAACTGTGGCATGAACGTTCATAAAATGGGACAAAATTCACTTAACAAATGTTTCACTTAGCAACAAAAATTTTGGGCTCAATTGTGGTTGTAAGTCAAGGACTAACTGTATCTTTATCTGATGAGTGCATTGGTCGAAATTTCTTATTTTTAACAAAACAACAATAACATAAAACCATGCTATCAAATTTCAGACATGAGATATTTGGGTCTGTGTCTGTGATCATAAGTTAGAATAACTCCTGCAACCACTCAATCAAAACTCTTCCTTTTTATGTACATCAACCATCTTGACACACATACTCTTGGAATGAAAATGCTCCAATATTCTATTCCACTGGACTTTATCCAAAAGGACAAGTTTGGGTAGACACAAACAGGATTACACTGTGATTTCCAGATAAACATATGGACTAACAGTATTTTTTGCATGAATTCCACCCAGCGTATTGTGCTTTTTTATTTTCACTATGTTTCATTTTAGCCATATGATGCAATTATGATGCATTGAGCAGGTGTGTCTCCCTAATTATGCCATACTGAGACACTTAGAAAAACTAGGGTGTACAATGGAAGGTAAATAACCTGTAGTGTTGGAAGTGCAATATAGGAAAAGGAAAGAATGTACAGTCTTTTAAAGAGAGAGAAAAAAATCAATTTCATGCAATCACAAAGTTTCTAAAAATTTCAGTTCTCTTTTTCAAGTAAGATGTGTCAAGATTTTATGGATAGGAAGAAGGACAAATTCTAAAATAAACAGCTAATCCTTGATAGCACTTATTAAGTGGAGAAATTATATATCCATACTTCTTGATTGCTTTCAAATATCAGAAGTGAGTGTGGTCCAAATTAATATTCCCTCTATCCCCTTAGGGCAGCCAGTGTGCATTTGGTTGTTTCAAGGGGTAATCTATGTTTTATATTAGCTACCTTAAAGAAAAAGATGGTGCAACCACTCCTTAAAATGCTTTCTATTGATCTGAAAAACCTGTGGCCAAATATCCAATGTTTGTTTTTAGAGAATATTTTAGACAGTATAGTAAATATAGATTCCTAGATAAAGCAGATTATCTGGACCTCTTTCCATCGATGTTGTGAGATGGAAATTATATTGATTTCTCTTTCTGATGACCATTGGGACTTGGATGGAAAGAGTGCTAACAAAAAATAATCACTAGCAATAACCTACACCTGCTGACTTGAGTAGAAAGGGGTGTTCCTCACAAACCGTGTTTCTTCCAGAATTGTCTTTTATTTATTTTTTTCAGATTAAGGATAGGAACACCAAAGGCAAAGCTGTGGAACATAACAATAGTTATTTGGGATTTGGCAGCTGATAAATTATGTACAATAATACAATGCTTTATCACAGCACCCTCAGGTGTTACCTAATTTGTACATGCTAATTTTCTAACAAAGTATTGTCACATGATATATGTGCTTTGACTTATTTTTTCTGTGCCATTGGCTACCTTGAATAAGCAGAGAGATCACCATCTTTGCCTGGAGTAAGATTGGTCTCCACTTAAATAACAAAAAAATAGCTTTGTTGGCTCCTTCTCTCCTTGACTCATCCTTAATGAGTGTAAAGAAAGGAATGTGGTCCCAGCTAACATATGGTAACCTCTTTCTTAGGAGTTTTTCTGTGTAGTGCAGAATACATGCCAACATTTTTTCCAGGCATTACAAACCACAGCAGCCTTCAAATAAGATCCACAATGATCCATTAAATTTAAAATCAATAACCAATTTAATTTAAAAATATAAAATTCCAAATGAGACCTGAACTAACCTGCTTAATATTTTCACCTGTATCCCTTTAAGGATAGTGAGTCCAATCTGAGCATCATCCTTAATCTTTAATTATTTTATAATTTTATGAATAGGAATATGATAAAACAAAGGTATATGCTCATATTTGCACCTGTTCTGTAGTAGTAGCAGCAGTGAAATGTGTATCCTTCTATGTTCTTAACAGATTGGTGGAATCTCACTTAATTGCACTGACTGAAGGATAGGCAGATTTTTGGGACATGGTTGTGAGACCCTTTACAGATGAAGTTACTGATGCTTCATTTAGTGCAGAATGCCAGTTGGACAGAGTTTAACAAGGTGCTGTCTTGCAGTGTTATTTGAGATTCTTTGTGTCAGTGGTGGGATTCAAAAAATTTTTACTACTGGTTCTGTGGGTGTGGCTTGGTGGGTGTGGTGTGGCTTGTGGACGTGGCTTGGTAGGTGTAGCAGGGGAAAGATACTGTAAAATCTCCATTCCCACTCCAGAGGAAGGATACTGCAAAATCCCATTCCCTCCCCACCCCACTAACCTGCTTTCCAGCTCCGCTTTCCTGTGCAGAGCAACAAAAGAAGACCCAGCCAATCAACTGGGACTCGGGAGGCAGAAGTAGTATTTGCAAGTTCTCCGAACTACTCGGAATGTTCGCTACCAGTTCTCCAGAATTTGTCAAACCTGCTTCCACCACCTCTGTTTCATGTGGAATTTGAGGGAATGAATGGGAACTATGTAGCAGGAACGTTGTCATTTATGGCTGGATTCTGGCCTAGCCTGACTTCTTCAGGCAATGGGAAGGACATGTTGGACTGGATTTGGGCAGAGATTAATGCCTGTTTGAGACAGGGTGAGGTGCCATCAACCCTGAAGGAGGCAGCGCTATAATCTCTCTTGAAGAGGCTCTTTTTTAAATCCAGCTGTGTTTGACAATTTGTGCCCAGTCTTCAGATGTAGGATATGCTCCTGAAACTAAGGAAGAAAGACTTATATCTATAGAAAGTAGCTTATCTAATAGACTTAGTCCGTCATGCAAACAGACATTCAAACTTTCCAAAAGACTGCATTAATAAACTCAAAACTAAAGGAGACCTGCAGAGTTTCTCAAGATTCTGCAAACCATATATTTTTACCATTAAAAACACATACACTGAAGAAAATCTGTATGAATCCTTTTTTCTTTTGCTTGATTATAAACCATTCAGAAGCTACAATTGATCCAAAACATAATGACTAGATGTGAACTTTTGCTGCATAATGCTGATTCTGTCATTGTTTGTCCTGGGTATCAATACTTTTGAGACCAGCTGAAAGTATGCATTTATATGACACAGCTTTGGATTACTTTAAGAAACATCTCCATCAAATGGATTCTGACCATCCTGTGCCATCTTCCCTGATAGAATCGTTTATAGTCCAAGCGTCTTGAGATGAGAAAGACATGTGTTCTGTCCCTAATTAGCATTTTTGAGATCCCCGCGCTTTGATTGGCCAAAGCGCGGGGCACTCTGATTGGTCAGGTGAGCCGCACCGATTAGCTCGCTAAGAATCTCCCGCGATTGGTCCATTCAAATCGCGGGAGATTCAAAGTGGTGCCATTGGCCGCGGCCGCCGCGGCTAAAGGAATAAAAGCCGCAAGCTTTTTCCTTTTCGCCAGTTCGGTTCCAACTTTAAATAAAAGAGCATGATTTGAAGTCACCGACTCCTGGCATCATTTCGCGGACACAACACTGGTGACGAAGGTGGGATCCAGACCCTGAACCGAACCACGTGTCCGACGGAAGCCAGACGAACCACCACGATGGCGAAAATCGCACCCCCCACACCCTTCAACCCCGCCACCGAGGACTGGGAATCGTACTCCGACCGATTCCGCATGTTCCTCGAGTGCAGCGACCTGAAGGACGCCACCGGCCCCATGAAGCGCGCCATCTTCCTGACCCACTGCGGGACCGAGGTATTCAAGATGGCCAAGGCGCTTGCCAAACCCACCGATGCAACCACGATGGACTGGGACGTCCTCGAACCAATACTTCGGCGGCACTACGCTCCAGAGGTACCCATCCTGATCCGACGCAACAAATTCTACCGTCGGGACCAACGGTCGGGTGAGAGCTTCAGCGACTTCGTCGCCAAGCTACGGCGCCTAGGAGGGCTCTGCGAATTTGACAACCTGAACGATGCCCTGTGAGACAGAATCATACTCGGTTTGTGGGACCCCGTCCTCCAGAGCCGGCTGATGGCCAAGGGCAGCATCAGCCTAGCAGACACCCTCACCGCAGCCGCAGCCGCCGAAGCAACCCGAACATCCGCCGACCGCATGCGCAGACCGAACACTGGGGACCGCAGCGGAAACAACAACCCTGCGAGGTCTACCGAGGCCCAACCCGAGACGACCACCCACCAGGGTGACTTCCACTCGGCATCGGGCACTTCCGATGACGAGGAGGACATCCATCGCCTCCAGACAGGCCGCGACCCACGGAACCGGCGGGGTCGTAAGTCGAGGACCAACTGTGCCGGTTGCGGCGGCGACCACCCCAGGTCGGAATGCCGGTTTTTCGAATCGACCTGCTGGCATTGCGACAAGAAGGGACACATCGCCCGTGTCTGCCGCCTAAAAAAGAACCGCAGCCCGGCACGATGGGACCAGAGCGACCGGAGGAGAGAGAGCACACCACCCTGGACCAGAGATCGCCCCTCGGACAACAGATGGGACCGGAACGGACGATCCCTGCGAGGCGGCGATAACCGGCGAAGAGAGGAGACCCATCAGACGGTCACCATCGGCCACGCCATAACCAATGACGCCCGGAAGGTCCACATGGAGGTAGGCATCGAGGGCCAGCCATGCAAAATGGAGGTGGACTCCGGGTCCTACCTCTCCATGATAGCATGGCATGAAATAAAGCGCTTGGTGCCTACCCTCCAAAGGAGGAACCTAGACAGCCAGAGACTCATTGTAAAGGACTACCAGGGAAACTGCATCCCGGTAGTCGGAACCAAACACTTCAACATCACATATAAAGGGCACACCGAAAGGCTTCCCCTGACAATTGTCGACCGCGACCGCCCAAGCCTACTTGGACTGCAATGGTTCGCCCTGCTCGGCATCGCAGTCACGGGAGTCGACCATGTCACCGACAACAGCTGGGAGCAGCCACTGGCCCGGGAATTCCAAGAGGTCTTCGATGGAAACCTAGGCAAGTACCGAGGTCCCCTTATATCATTCAACCTAGACCCAAACGTCCCCCCAAAACGCCTGAAACCAAGGCGGGTGTCATTCGCACTTAAACCCAAGATAGACGAGCAAATTGATAAGCTCGTCAAGCAAGGGGTCCTACAGCCCATAGACCATGCCCGGTGGGAGACCCCCATAGTCACCCCGATCAAGCCCGATGGGTCGGTGAGGATCTGTGGGGACTATAAGGCCACCCTAAATGGCGCGCTACAACAAAGCGCCTACCCCGTCCCAGTAGTGCAACACCTACTGCATTCACTGGGAGGGGGCAAGGTTTTCGCCAAGCTCGACCTCGCCCAGGCATACCAACAGTTGCCAGTCGACGAGCAAACAGCAGAAGCGCAAACCATAGTCACCCACCGGGGGGCATTTAAATGCAGCCGACTCCAATTCGGAGTCAGCGTGGCACCGGGAATATTCCAAAGCCTAATGGAAAGACTACTGCAAGGCATCAAGGGGGTGGTACCTTACTTCGACGACGTCCTAGTGTCGGCAACCAACCAAACCGAACTAGAGGGTCGCCTAAGGGAGGTCCTAACCAAATTCAAAGAGACCAGGCTCAAAGTCAAGAGGGAGAAATGCCAATTATGCACGGAACGGGTAGAATTCCTAGGATACCTCTAGACCGTCACGGCATTCACCCCACAAACCAAAAAATCAAGGCCATCAAAGAAGCCCCCACACCCAAGTCGAAGACGGAACTACAGGCATTCCTGGGGCTACTTAACTTTTACAATGTTTTCCTGCCCCAAAAGGCGACGGTGGCGGAGCCCTTGCATAGGCTCCTGGACAAGGCGGCGATCTGGACTTGGGGGAAACGCGAGCAAGCCACCTTCCAAAGAACAAAGGACCTCCTCACTTCAGACGCCGTCCTTATACAGTATAACGAGACCCTACCTCTGGCCGTCACATGTGACGCATCACCCTTCGGCGTCGGCACTGTCCTCAGCCATACCCTCCCTGACGGAAAAGATCGCGTTCTTTTCAAGGACCCTCACCAAACCAGAGCGGAACTATAGCCAGCTGGACAAAGAGGCTCTGGCTATCGTTGCCGCCGTAAAACGATTCCACGAGTATCTCTGCGGCCGGACTTTCACCATCATAACCGACCACAAGCCGCTGCTGGGAATCCTTGCAGGAAACCGGGCCACCCTGAACATTCTGTCTCCCCGAATGACAAGGTGGTCCGAGTTCCTGGCAGCCTACAACTACGGACTCATACACAGACCGGGTAAGACGATCTCCCATGTAGACGCCTTAAGCCGCTCGCCGCTACCGGAACCTGACACTGACCCAGCACCCACGACGACCACCCTCAGCATAGAGACTCTACCCAACCTGCCCATAACCGCGTCAGACATTGCCCGAGAGACTAATAAAGACAAACGTCTGGTGCGGGTGTTGCATTGGGTAGAGAAAGGGTGGCCGGAAAGTTGACAATTATCAACTTTCAATTTATTGACACTTATTAAAAAAGCTTTAAAACAGCTAAAACAGGGCAGCAGTTGTTAGGGAGGGATTTGGTACTCCATCAAGGGCTTTCTTATCTTTTCTATTTTTAATATAGAACCAAAGAGTACTACATATTTGCATTTGTTCCATAGTGTAACTTTTTCTGTAATTTAATTAATTGATTTAATAAAACTTGTCTTGCACATTATCTTGTAATTATCACAGCTATCTCCCAGAGCAATTAATTCAATCAGGAAAAGACTGGATTCTACAGTTCTTCAGCTCCTCTAGAATAATTGCTGTAAGGTTATCACATTGTTTTTGCTTTTCTTACGAACAATTTTTCCATTTTTTTTTTCTTCTAGTATTTCAACTAGGGGTGGTTTTTTTTGCATCACTGCCATTTTTTCAACTTTTACTATAGAGTATAAACCCTCCATTTACAGTACTATATCAAACTTGAAAGCCTAAGAATAAAACTAGACATCCAATAATATTATATATCTTAGCACCTGCTTTAGTAAAATTAAACTATGTGTGATGCTAATTATCCCCACAAATTTTTCATCCAGATATTGAGGTTAGCTTTATGTGATTTAAAAAGGTATTACATTTGACAGAAACCAACCTATAGACTCTTCAAATTTAAACATAAACATTTGAAGAGTCTATGAGTTACCTTGTGTTCTGTAAAAGTCTGTAGTCATTTTTATGTCTGAGAAAATGTATCTTAGCCATACTGATCATTAAAGTTGAAAAAAAAAAACCTTTAAAAAAGGGAATAAACTGTAGAATAAACTTTAAAGCATGAATATGATTTTTTTTTCCTAATCAGCCACAGCTTGGAAGAAACAGACAAAAAAACCCCGCCTCTGCATCTTTTTCTGGGGCATAATAAATGTTAACTTGCTGAGGAATTCTGAGAGTTGAAGTCCACACATGTTAAAATAGCCAAGTTTGAAAAATACTTTTGCTTTTAGAACCATTTTACAAGCAAATCTAAAGTATTTTTAAAGTAACAATATCAAAATAAACAGTGGTAACTTTCTAGTCTTCACCCTCTGATGATTGCTGCAATAACTTTTGACCTTTGTCTTTATTACTTACTAATCTTTAGCTGCGTTTTTGGCCATTTTTGCTTTCGAGATTCAACTGTAGATGCACCATTGCATGTACACCTCTGCCTCACCAATCACTACATGAACTGGTCCTCACACTTCTCTTTATCCATCTTCTAAAGCCAAATGATAGTTTGCTTAATTTTTTTGAATAAATCAGGAATGGCTGGATTCATACAGATTAAACCAGCTCTTCCTAATTTATCTATTGTATGTGTAGTTCTCAACTCACAGAATTTACACACACACACCTCATGGTTATTACAGGTAGTCCTCAAATTATGATCACAATTGAGACCAAAATTTATGTTGCTAAGTGAGACATTTGTTAAATGAGTTTTACTCCATTTTACAACTTTTTTTGCCACAGTTAGTAAGTGAATCACTGCAGATGTTAAGTTATTAACAAGGTTATTAAATGAATCTTGCTTCCCCATTGATTTTGCTCATCAAAAGGTTGCAGAAGGTGATCATAGGACCCCAGGACACTGTAACTGGCATGAGTTGGTTGTCAAGAGTCGGAATTTTGATCAGAGGGGATGCTGAAATGGTCATAAGTGTGAAAAATGGTCATAAGTCACTTTTTCGGTGCCATTGTAACTTTGGGCAGTCACTAAATGAACTGTTGTAGGTCAAGGACTACAACAGTCCTAGAGTTGATGCACCTAGGTTGGGATGATTATGCTAATCACACATTTATATGCTAAATACAAATTTCAGGATATTATGGCTTAGTTTCTACCATAGCTACTTGACTTTTGCCCAAGTCTCTTTAAATGTTAGAAATAACAGCGCCTCTAAAACTTGTGCCACTGATCTGAAGGTTATATTCACTCCTTTGGCCTATCTTTCCAGTATATTTATCTTTCACACCTTTTACAAATGCGTCGGCCGGAAACAAAGCAAACATTTCCATCCCGAGGCCTTTAAAAAGCCAACATTTGAGAAGGAGAAACGCGGCGACTCAGAGACACCTTGAGAAAGGGAGATCCCGCCCCTCCTCGAGTCAGCGATTGGCGCGTTCCGACTTTCGGATTCAAGTGGCAATCGCAGGGATTAGTCAAGTGAGCTGTCAATCGCTCAGGTCTCTGGCAGGTAGGGGCTGAGTGCGTTGACTACCTGCTTTAGTTCTCCCTATCCTGATTCGCGACGAGCGAACTCTGGTCGTCCCGTAGTCTCCTTATTTCACTTGTCGGGTCCGAAGCTGCGCTTTCCGGGCAAGGCGCGCTGGGCGATGCCGGTGACGCAGCGCGAGTCAAAGGTGAACAGCCCGGCTGACCTCCAGAGCGCTCAATCCAGAATGAGTCGGTCATCCCGCGGAATAGATCTGAGTTTCTTAAATGGCGAGGAAGCCCGGCAGATCCTCAAGGTGTTAGAGCGGGACTTGCAACTCAAAAAAGCCGAAAAAGAAAGGCTGAGGTAGGAGATCCTCTCTTGGCGGGTCGCTTTTGTAGTTGTACATTAATCCAGATTCTTTGCAAACCTGTTGCTTTTCCCGAAATGTAGGAAGCTTAATCCTACCCATCTGGAAGGCAACACATTGGAAGAAGGCACCTTTCACAAAAGAGCAAGAGATGCTATCTAAATCTTTATGCTCCTTTTAGCATATGGGTAACAGCTATTTGGATCTCACCCTTGTCTTTCCTGAGCATTGGACCATTGGTTCATCTGATTTCTATTCCTGAGCCCCAGGTGCTTTTTTTTTTTACAGCTGTAGATTGCTTCACTCCAGTCTAACTTGGATGTACATTTAGTTCCCAGATTTCTCAGGCAGCATACATTTCCTTTACAAGAAAGATAAAATTGTTGAGTTAGAAGAGAACCCAGTTGGTCTTGAGGCAGTACAGGCAGATTTCAGCTGCTTGGCAAATTTATAGTATTGCTGAGAGTAAAACAAAAGAGCGTCAGAGAAGTGAGGAAAGGAGCAGGTACTCTGAGTAACGTATTCCGAGGTGTTCAATTTTTTCTACAGTAGTTCCAAAACTTGAATTCAAACTATTCCCTGTCCACAACTCTTGTAGATTCCTGGTTGATTTGTATGAAGTTATATCTGTTTTTCTTAGACTTTTTTTTTAATGTTTGGGCTGTTTTCTTTCTCTTAAGCACACAGGATAAAGGGAAGGCACTGACTATATCCTGGATAATTTCCAATGGTTGGTGGTTTTTTGGGGGGTACATCTTGGATATTTCAACAGAGTGCTTTGATAAATTTATTTGAAGTCAACCCAGCTGAGTACATTTGGGTTTTCTTCTGGTTAAAAAAAGAATAGGACTGTGTATTAAATGGCCTTTTACTACTGATTTATACTACTATACATGACTGGCCTTCAAACATTGAAAGGAAGTATTTTCCTTTTCCTTTGTGACAGTGCCTTAAGCTTTGTTCCCAAGGAAAGGTCTGTTCTGATGCTCCCTTCATGAGAGAAATTGTAAGCAGCAGTGCCTCCCAGCAATTCATCTCATTATGAGCCAGCTGTATGCATATATAAGCATTACAAAACATCCTACATATTAGCGTCAAAAGTCAAAAGTAAAATTTGGGTCATCTGAATGGAATAATAAAACTGTTTTACTAAAATTGCATCATAGAAAGCCTCATAGGTAAGTAAGGCTTTTCATGTAATTCTCATTTTGATCAGGAGACACAGTTGGGATGGTGCCATATGAAAACAAGTCTTGTCAATTTCAGTTTATATCAGGATACTATGAGTTCAAGTATCTGATTAAAATCACGGGCTTCCTGTGTCCAACTCCTTGAGAGTTAGTTTCATTGTATGTAATTGATTTCTTTTCAAACTAAACCTATAAGGCAAGGCTGTCAAACTCCCGGCCTCGGGGCCGGATGCGTCACACCCTGGCCATGCTCACATCCAGTTTAGCGAAGTGGAAAAAAGTCCCGATACATCATGTGATGCCATTGTGACGATGCGAGACTGATACCCCTCCTATAAGGAAACTCCAACACGTATTTGAGTTTCTGCTACAATATGCTCATTTGTTTTTGACTATTAGCATTTGTAATATAGACTGTACAGACAAATTGAGTACAAGTAGTCCTCAACTTACAACAGTTCATTTACTGAGTGTTCAAAGTTACAATGGCACTGAAAAAAAGTGACTTATGACCATTTTCCACACAACCACTGTGGCATCTCTATGGTCACATGAACAAAACTCGCACACTTGGCAACTAGCTCATATTTATGACAGTTGCAGTGTCCAAGGGTCGTGTGATCACTATTTGCGACCTTCCGATAAGCAAAGGCAATGGAGAAGCCAGATTCACTTTACAACTGTGTCACTAATTTAACAACCACTGTGATTCACTTAACAACTGCAGCAAGAAAGGTTGTAAAATTGGGCAAAACTCACTGAACAAATGTCTCACTTAGCAACAGAAATTTTGGGCTCAATTGTGGTCGTAAGTCAAGGACTATCTATATACTTGCAAATTGAAAGATTTGAGCCTGAGTTTTGTGATGTTAATTTGCAGAATATTTTGTCTGTTACCTGTTCATTTCCATATTAAAGACATCATCTTCATCTGAAGGGTGTATAAAGTTAATTTTCTATACAATGTAGAGTTTGAATGAAACTATTTATATACCTTATAAATAAATATATAAATAAACTTAGTATTGGCTCCTAACAAGGAAAAATGAAGCTGTTGTCTGAACATAGACTGCTTTGCTTCTGGACTTTGTTTCATTTTTAAAATTCCTCCGAAACTCTCTAATTCTTTCTGTAGGGGACTTTGCTCTATAGCTTGCTTCGATAACAGAGTGATCCTGAACTCCAAAGAGTTCAGTTGGGTTGTTAGTCACTAGAATGGGATTGCTTTGCCTTAGGTCAGTGATTCTTACTTAGTTGCATGCCATCTTATCCTAAATCTCATGTACAAAATATCATGAGTTACCCCAAATTAAACATTAGATATTTTTATTTGTTTTCATACATATGTTGGCTCTTCATAGTCTTTCTTGTAGAATGTAATGTCCACATAGTTTTTCTGAGTGTTATGGAAGTATTGTTCTTCTTTTTCCAGTGTAGCATCTTCCAAATATGTTAAAGCTGCATCTCTGAGAATTCAGCTATGCTGCTTGGAATTTGGGAAATATATATGGCTGGCTAAGGAATTCTGGGAGTTGAAGTCTACAGGTCACAGGAATGTTCTTGGAATCTGCATTGGACTTATCCACTAGAGAACATAAATGCTAATGGATAATATTGATTTTACATCTTCATTTTTGATAATACTCCTTGTCAATATCTACCCTTGTTGAAGGGTGTTACTCATAACATTGATCCTTTGAGGTCTTAGGAGGAGAAAATGTTTCCAAGCTTTTTGTGAAGGAGGGGCAGGAATGATTTTATAAATTAACTTTGCAGGTATCAATATTTCTATCATCTCCCTCTTTTTCACATTGCAAGATATCTACATGGAAATTTAGGCAAATGGGATTCAGACTAATCAGCCAATCTTGGCAATTTTACCTTTCTTCATTAAAAAGTGATATTTTTAAAAAATGCTGATTATATTTGATGAGAAACAAATATATATCCATTCCAAATATATATTAAAGTAGGACAGAACTTCGTGGTTCTTAAATCTATTGTTTTTGCTTGCTAGGAATCAATGGTCCAGTAACTAGAACCAGAGCAAAAAACAAAAATACATTGTAGAATTAAGAAAAAAGAATAAGCTGCTACTTAAAAATTCTTAACCCATAAAAATTCACAGTTTTTCTAAGCTTTTTTCATTTCCAATCTAGTCTAGGTGGCAATAAAATATTATTTTTAAACAATTGTGTAACTGCAATATACTGGAAAAGATCAATTTGTACATCTTCTACTATCTTCTATCTCTGTTCGACAGTCTAAAGACCATGATCCATCCACCTTATATGTTATAATAAGCTTGGCCCTTAGAATAGATTCTCAAATCTACTGCCTTCAGATATTCTGGATTTTGATTCCCCCAATTCTTAGGCAGAATGGCAGCCCAAAACTTTGAATGGTCAACATGGCACTAAAATAACAGATTAAAACTAGCTTCCATTTGGCAAGTATTTAGTGGTGCTGATTGAGGTCACATGTTTGAACACATATCATTTGAATATGCCCTAATTAAACTTGGTAATATCTATCATTGAAACATTGAAACCTCAACTTTTCTCCTTATCCTTAAGGAAATTAATGGCTTAGCTTGGAATTTAATTAGCAGCAATATCCCAAGGCAAATAGAAATTGGCCTTTTTTGTGTACTACTGTAGATGGATTTCTTCCCATTAGCATAAAAAAATAAATTGCACAAACAAAAATGCTGTTATGCCACTCCTTCCAGTAAGAAGGCACATTTCTATAACACAGAGATGTGTCTATGGAGATTTTCAATCATCTAGGTCAGAGGTCCCCAACCACCAGGCCCTGGACCGGTATCAGTCTGTGGATCATTTTGTACCAGGGCACCTATTTTGCTTGGGCGCCGCCATCTTGTTTCGATGGCGCTTGAGAAAGTGCTTCCAGGTGAGCTTGTCGGTCCTCAGTTGGAAAGCGGTGTTTGGGTGCTTAGTTTTGTCGAAGGGGGGGCGGCTTCGAACAAAGAGCTGTCCCGATGGCGGTGGAGTCTCATATTACTCAGAAGGAGATTAAGAAAGAGCCCGAAAAGCCCATCGACTGCGAGAAGGTACAAAGGAGGAGTTGAAGGTGGTGGGGAGAAGCGGGGGACGGCTGGCTGGTCAGTTGCTCGGCTTGCCTTGCCTTGGTCGTGTGTGCTGATGCCGGTACCAGTCCGTGGATCATTTTGTACCGGACCGTGGTACAAAAAAGGTTGGGGGCCACTGATCTAGGTTATGATTGTCTCAAATGTGTTTTTTAAAAGGCAACTGGACTTTCTTTGCATACATGATGTTCTCCCGATTAAAATTGGAATTCTGATTTTTCATCGCGCCCCCCCCACCCTTCCCACCCTTCTTCTCCTCCTTCCTCTCCCCTCAGAGGCCCCCTGAGTCAGGAGCAGGGAAGCAGCTGCCCAACTCTGGAGCTGATCCACACCACCGGCTGGAAAGGAAGGGTGTTGGTGTGTGTGTGCGATTTCTTGGCGTGCGGCGCTGGGTCTCTTTTGGCCGGCCCCGAAAGAGTGCGCGCAGGGCAGGTGGTGGAGATGCGGGAGCGAATGCGAGAAGGAAGCGAACCTCATTGCAAAGTGGGTTTGAACACTCGTTGCACTCCAGAGACTTGGAATTAGTCCGGGTTTGGGGAGAACGGAGAAAGGCGAGGCTGGGCTGCTCCAGGAGGAGAAGGCGGAAGGCGCCCTGGGGTCTGAGCCGCTCGCAGCGGAAACTACCCTTAGCCCGACGCAGGGAGAACGAGCGAGGTTAGCGCCCGCCAGCCCATCCTTTTCGCCTCCGCAGCTCGGTTTCCCCTACCGGCGGGTCCTACTTTCGTGCAGAGGGCTGCAGGGGAAGGCGCTTGCCCGAGAGGTCTGCGCTGCGGAGGAGAGGGCAGGAGGTTCCTTCTGCTTGCTGAGAGGTGAGGAAGCCGTGTCTCGCCCAGCGAGATTTGGGAACGAAGGGCAGGAGGAGGCATGCACACACCCGCGGCTCACTTTCCCAGCTCTGCCCAGCCCTCGCGGCTCTGGCGTGGCCCTGGCAGAATGAGCAGAGGGTCTGGCGGGGAGGCACTCGCTGCCCGCCGGGGCCACGCCAGAGCTTGGAGCCATGACTGGACTGGGATTGCTTCAGCAGGAAAGTATCCTTGCCTCTTCAAGATGATGAAAGCAATCACGAGCTGCTTCCATGGACCCCAAGTTGAGAGTTCTTTCAGCCTAATGGGTAACATTATAACTTCCAAGACATCTCGCCTTGGCATAAGGACATTTGTTGCTCTTCAAAAAAAGCTTCATCAGTTCTGGCAGGATAGTGGGGGGATGGAAGGATCATAAGTGTTAAGGATCAAATGACTACAAAGAAATATGATCCTTCCACCACCCCTATCATGTCAAAACTAATCCTTCCTCCTCCACCACCCATCATTCTGCCAGAATTGATGAAGCTTCTTGGATGAGAAGCAAAACATCTTCAAGAAAAAACACTAATATGTGTTTACTGAAAAGTACCTCAGTGGCACTTATCCCACCTTGTAAGCAAGTATAACAAGCATATACATCCTAAAAGCTCATTTAAAATTTTAACTTACAGGCTGCCTTGCACAAGTTTGTAAACCAAATTCATCTGAAAGATACCAGATTGGAAGATTACAATAGAGACAATAAGTTGTCTAACTAGACTGCATGTAAGGTATAAATTAAGCAGTGTTGTGATGTGTACAGATATGAAGAACATTGTCTTTTATCTCTAATCACAAGCATGTAAATATTCAAATTATGCCACCTTTTTAAAGAACCGCTAGGCTTAATGAGGCTAGGTAACCACAGTAATGAAATGAACTCAGTCTTCAGTTGAGCAGATATTGCTATGTGCCAACTAGTCTACAGAGGTATTAGAAGGGTGTTTTCAGACTATTTGTTTATATTTAAACTTATGTATCAAGGTGGAGTTCCTCTCCCTGATATTCAAGCTAATTGTAACTTCTCTGAGCCAATGGTGGAAACAGATGATGTAATTGTACATTAGTAGATTATTGTTTCACAACAGTTCATTTTGCCTCCCTGATAAATCAGTTTTGAGTGGTCCTAAACCACATTCAGTGAAACCAGGTTCAAGAGCTAATCCGTTGTAACCGAATTTCTGGATTAGGATCATGCCTGAATTAAACTTTACAGGCTGTCGTTGATATATGACCCTAATCAAGATACAAATTACGGTCATAAATTGTGTTGCCATTAATCAACTCATCAGGTGACCAATTGGATTTTAGGAATGTTTTTGTGGCGATCATTAAGCAAATCATTATGATAATTAAACATATTTGCTTAAGTTGGTAAGCAAACACTACAGTCATTAAGCACATGCTGTCATTAAATGAGCTCATTGCAATGAGTGTTTTTTCGGTGCCTCAGTGGCACAGTGGTTAGAGTGTAGTACTGCAGGCTACTTCTGCTGACTGCCAGCTGCCTACAATTTGGCAGTTCAAATCCCACCAGGCTCAAGGTTGACTCAGCCTTCTGTCCTTCCGAGGTCGGTAAAATGAGGACACAGATTGTTGGGGGCAATATGCTAACTCTGTAAAACTACTTAGGGCTGTAAAGCACTGTAAAGCAATATATAAGTCTATATGCTATTGCTATTTTTCTGGAAACTGGAATTAATGGTAGTTTCTGCCCGCCCAAATGTAAATCATGGTCATGTAACTGTAGGATGCTGCAAATGGCCATAAATGTAGGCCGGTAGCCAAGCACCCAAGATGCAACCATGTGATCCCAGGGGGAGGGGTGGCCATGAGAACTTCAAATCTGGGTCATTATGACCGTTGCTGGGGCCCAGAATCATGTGATCACCTTTTGCAACCTTTGGACAAGCAAAATCAATGGGGAAGCCAGATTCACATATCAACCATGCTGCTATGGTATCAACTGTAATGATTCACTTAACAACTGTAGCAAGAAAGGTCATAAAATGGGGCAAAATTCACTTAACAAATGTCTCTCTTAACAGCAGAAATTTGGGGGCCAATTGTCGTCATAAGCCGAGGACTACCTGTAAATACTTCTCTCCAGAGAGTTAGATCTTCATATTACACACCCAAAATATGATCATTTGAAGAATCTAGGTTCATTTCTTTGATATTGCATTTGTTAGTTTCTTAGCTACACATAATATTCCCAGGTTGTTCTCGAACACTGAAGATCAAAAGTGTTAGCAATAACAAGGTTACCTAACTTAGTTTGGGTAAAATAATATATATAAACTATGATTGTAAGTAAATGTGTGTCACTTTAAAAACTGAAAAGCATGTAATTTTTGGGTGCGGTTGTAAAACCACCATAAGAGGGAGCAAGAGAACTTGATTGATTGCTGGCTTACTGAATTGCTTGCTGACAATGATGGATTGATGGTTCCCTGCTGCTTTTGCTGAAGGAAGAAAGGAGGTTTGAACTTCTTCATATCTCTACTGTGAGAAGATTTATCACTGGACTGATATTTGTAAGTTTACTGATCTCTTTTTCGACACGGGACTTTGCAACTGAGTAATCCCCGGACGGACTGAACTAGTGAATGATATATGGACTGTTTTGACTATGCTAAAACTCTTACTGGAATAAACTATTTAACTAGCACAGGGTATCTGTTTTCCTGAGTGTATTCTACAAAACATTTATCTCACATATTTTGCCTGCCTGCCTGACTGCTGTGCAGATTCTGCTAGGCTGTATCCCTAACAAAAAGCATCAATGATCTTCCAACCACTAGGCTGGTGATGTAATATTGAAGGCATCAGGACTGAAACTGGGAGACTGGGAGTTCTAGACATGAAGCTAGCTGGGTAATCTTGGGCCAGTCACACCTTCTCAGCCCTAGGCAGGAGGCAATGACAAATTAAAAACTGGCCAAGAAAAGTGCCGGGACTTCTCCAGCAAGTTGTCAAGAGTCAAGGTTGATTTTTGAAGGGACTCCTCAAAAAGAAAATTAGATACAATCAGCACATGAATCAATACTATACCCACATTCTTCTTTGGTCCCTCTGCCATCTAATGCATTTCCAAATTGTTGACGTGTGAGCATGACCCAAGCAGCCTCCCTCATCAAATTAGTCCAACTTTTGCTTTTGTGGAGTATTTGTAGAGCCGTGATGGCGAACCTATGGCACGCAAGAGGTCGCCCGGAAGAGCCCCACTGTGCATGCGTGTGTACCACCCGTCCGACGGCTGATTGTTGGGTATCTGGCGTGCAGGGGCAGGGGAGATGCGTGTGCATGCATAGAGATGCGTGGCACACAGGGGGCGCACGCAGGGGGCAAGGGGCGGGCGTGCCTTCTGGGTGCTGGCATGCAAGCATGCTGCACAAGTACGTGGGCAATTTTCTGCATGGGAGCCCCAAAAGGCTAGCCACCACTGTCATAGAGGATAAAACTAATGGGATGCAATTTGTCTCTTTCCTAAATTAGCTGTGTTAAAGTTATTTCATGATTTCATGAAAACAGGTGAAATGTTCTTTCAATATCCAGTCAATTATGTTATTTTATACATTGGTTTTAAATTGTAAGCTGCCCACAGTTATCTAGGAGAAGGATGGGCTCAAAATGTAATAAGTAAAAAAACAAACACACCTAAGCATAAGTGAAGATTTTAATAAATGGTCAGTTATGAAGGCTAAACATGAGAATGTTTCAATTCCTTGCAATAAATCTCTAATTCGTTAGAAAACTGAATATAGAGAATAAAAAATGTATTACACTTAGACCTATCTTTTTTTTTTTTTTCTTAGTTGCACTGTTTCAATAAACAAGCATTAGGAAGCAATTATCTCCAGGGATTCTAGAGTATTATTAGTGCAGCTTGATTTGAATCCTCAAATCATGCAGCGGATGTTTCTTGTTTACCCATGGCTTTGTAACACAAACTAATTCCCCGCCCTCGAGGGCGTTTTATTATAAGACCAAACCAGATGCTTCTCTTCCTGGGTCTCATGATTAGAGAAGACATTGCTAACAGTAACTTTAGCACTTTCCTTTTGGTGCTTTTTAACTCTTCATTATCCTCATGATGGCATAAAAGTTGCACGTGTTCATACCTTATAGTAGTAGTTCTTGACTTACCACTGATCACCTAGTGATCATTCAGAGTTACAAAGGAAAAAGTTAAAGGTAAAGGTTCCCCTTGCACATATGTGCTGGTAGGATTTCCTGCCCCCCCAAAAGGTACTTATGATCCAATTTTGAGGTTCTGACTGGCACCTCCAGCAGTCACATGACCATATTTCGGGTGCTTAGCAACTGGCCATATTTATGACCATTTGCCACATTTTACAGTTACATAACCAACATTTCTACTGAAAATTGGCATTTATTTATTTATTTATTTAATTATTTAATTAATTAATATTGCCGCCTATTCGCCCATGGCGACTTGAAGCGGCTTTTAGTTCTGGTTTCCCCATAGCAAACGATAGGTTTACTGAACAACTGCCACATTCACTTTACAATCGCTTACAAAGGAGGCCATAAAATCATGTTGATCATGTGGAAGATCTGTTTTACAATTACCACGACATTGCTATTATTGCCAGGCTCAATTATAGTCATAGGTTGAGGGCCACCTGTAGTGGGTTGTAGAGAAAAATCAAGAAAGGGACACTCTCTTATTTTCATTCATTGTTTATAAGATATAGAGAGTTGAATAGCCATAACCAGTAAGAGAAATGTAGATTCATTTTATGGAGACTACTGATTACCACAAGAAATAGGCTGATTTTACTGTAAAGATTCACTCAACCCAACATCAAGACTACAATTAGCACTAGTGTCCCCACTCTCATCAACTGACTTTTGATGCTTCTTCCTTTTTCAAAAAAGAATAATTTCTCAAGTCTACAAATGTTCTTTCTGCAGTTTGAAAGAGAGAGAGAGGGGGAGAGAAAGAGTCATAGACAGACCATTTTCAAACAATATGCTATACACAAAACAAACAAGCACATTTTATTCTAGACTGTTGTGCAGACTTACCCAGAATGTTTTAGTTATGGTGCAGTTTCCTGTGAACCCCCAAACCTGAGAATATTCACTATTTACTCAAAAAATGGAGTAAATCTTGGTGAAAAATTATATGCAGAGAAGTTAGTCATAGTTAAGGCTGTAACGTGAATGTAGCCATTGAATCAAATATTTTAATATTTTCTCTCTTATGTGCATCAAAAGGTTAGTTCAGATAGAATGTGCAGATCGTTCTCCTCTTTAAAAATGGTACATGGCAATCTGTTGGGCATCCCAAAGCAATAGCCACCAGTTTAATGATGGTTCAAGGTTCTGGAAAGCTCATGAAATGAAAGTGATAAGGTGCTCATCCTCTACTTACTTCTTTATAGCTAATTGAGTCGTGGCTTTTTCTGGCCTAGTTGACCACAATGTAGGGTTTCCTGCCTAAGCAGGGGATTAAAGAGGACTAGAAGACTTCCAAGGTCCCTTCCAACTCTTATTCTGCTCTATTCTAAAATCTCTCTCCCAGAGGAAGGAGAGTTGAGATCTATCCTCTTGTTTCTTTCTGCTTCCTCACTTGCAAAAGATTGAAGAACTAACAAGAAAGATGATGACATTGGAGCCACAAGTTCCAAGACTGCTGTCGTGGTTCCTGGGCTAACAGAAAGCCCTTTGAGCTTAGTTGTTGTCTTACAGACATTTCATTACTCAAACTGGGTAAAGTCTACTAGCACTGATGGGGTTACCTAGTTTGGGTAATGAAATATCTGCAAGAAAACAACCAAGCTCAGAGAGCACCAAGGACTCTTCATTTCAACCCTGAGTTATGAATATTCTCCTTTATTAGAGAAAGCCTTTCTTTTTTTTTTTTTGAAAACAAATGTTATTAATTTTACAAAACAATACACAAACAAACAAGGCATCATAACATAAAAAATCTTTTCTGAAAAAACCAATAAAACATACAAAATAATTCCAAATTATAATATATATATTTACGTTATCTGTTCAGCTTCGTATCTTATCCCAACTTCTTCTTTTCATTCTATTATCCAAATTATATTTCTTGCTAATTAAAATTTTATTGCTTTTCAAAAACAATACACAGACAAATAAAACATGGAACATAAAAACATAAAACATCTTTTCTGAAAGTTGCTTGGTCCCAGGTTAAAACTCTTCGCACAGACACAAATTCAAAAATCATATTCACTTTATATATCATTCCATATCTTATTACCATTTTCAATTTTCTATGTAGCTTCTTCCCTCTTTTATATTTCTTAATTTTATTTTATTTATCTCATCTGAGTTCAATTCATAATACTTATCATTCTTTGTCTGTTCTATTTCCAGCTATCCATTCATCTTTTCTCTTTAGAGAAACTTCTCCTGTACACTGATTGGAGTATGACGCCTTTAACTCTTTCCCCTAGCTTAATAATACTTAATATAACACTTAACTTATATTGGAATTCTGTTTAGTACATTCTAAAATTACACAATGAATTTATAAGAAAGGAAAAAATACAACAAAAACAAAAAAAGAAAAGCATATGAAACCACAATCAATGTCATTAAGAAACTAATCATACATATTTGTTAAGTCTGTAGCATGGCTCTGAAAGATCCCCGAGGCTACACTGACTCCGAATTGGAGCCGCGTACACTTAAAGGCACCTCGGTGCGTTACGATAGTCTGTGCCTGTGCTGTTTTTTCGTCAACCGGCAGTTGCTGATAAGCCTGGGCTAAGTCTAGTTTAGCGAAGACTTTTCCGCCCCCCAGGGAATGGAGGAGGTGTTGCACCACCGGCACTGGATATGGATTTTGTTGCAGGGCGTGGCTTAGGGTGGCTCGGTAGTCTCCACAAATTCTAATGGAGTCATCTGGCTTAATTGGTGTCACGATTGGGGTTTCCCATGGGGAGTGATCGGTTGGCTTTAACACTCCCTGGGCTATCAACTTATCAAGCTGTTCGTCGATTTTCAGCTTTAACGCAAACGGGACTCGACGAGGCTTAAGGTGGATGGGAGCTATTTTTGGATTAAGGCTAAAGGATATCGGGGTCCCCTTGTACTCGCCTAGCTTTTCCGCGAAGACGTCCTTGAACTCGTGGGCGAGGTCCTCCTCCCAGTCACTGCCGCCGATTCGGTTAATGCCTGCCACTTCAATGCCAAGTGGTGTGAACCATTGCAGGCCTAACAGGCTAGGCCGGTCCTTGTCGATCACCATCAGGGATAAGTAGGCTGTGCAGTTCTTGAACGAAACCTGGGCTCGACTGGATCCTACAACTGGAATCCGGTTCCCCTGGTAGTCTTTTAACACAAGCCTTTGGAATTGAAGGTCTTGGCCCCGGATAGTAGGGATGAGTTGCTTGAGGGTCTTCCAGGAGACCATTGAAAGAGACGATCCCGAGTCAACTTCCATTTGGCAAGGCTGATTTTCGATGTCCACTTTAACTTGAATTTTCTTGGCATCCAGTGAAGAGGCGTGGCCGATAGTGAGTGTTTGGTGAGCCTCTTCTCGTCTCGTTAGGCGATTCACGGGTCGGTTTCTGTAGGAGTGGTTTGCTGGTTCTTGCTTTACAGGATGGTTTCCTGTCGATTGGCGAAGATTGGTCCCCTTCGAGGTCTGGCTGGGTCCGAGGAGACTTCTGCAGACCCCGTCCGATATGGCCTCGTTTCCCGCACTCGTGGCAGAGCGCGTCGCGAAATTTGCAATCAGAACGGTAATGGTTGGCCCCGCAGCCAGCGCACGGTTGCTGGGATTTTGGGTAACGGTCCCGATCGGACTGCAGTCGATGGACCTCTTCTTCGTCGCTGTCTGACGACGAAGAGAAGTCCTCATGGTGGGCTGTCGAAAGCTGTCCTTCTGACTTAGGTGAAAGTTCGCCGGCTGGTTGGTGTGTCGGAGCACGATTTCAGCGTAGTTGGACAGCCTATTTCTTGGTCGCCTCCGCTGCTGTAGCCTCAGTGATGGCATCGGCAAGGCTAATGTCGCCTTTAGCCATTATTTTGCTCTGCAGGTTTAGAGCATCTAATCCTAGAACTACTTGGTCTCTCAAGGCCTCCTCTAGGTCGGCGAAATCGCAGAGGCCTCCCAAGTTTCGGAGGTCTGCAACGAAATCGGCAACGCTTTCTCCTTTCTGCTGGTTTCTTTGGTAGAACTCATGCCATCTTACGAGTGTTGGAACGGTCAGTGCATAGTGGGCCCTTAGTAGTGGTTCGAGGACGTCCCAGTCCATGGCCTTCACTTCAGCCGGTTTTGCTAGCGCCTTGGCCATTTTGAATACGGTCGGCCTGCAGTGCATCAGGAATACCGCCCGTTTCTTCCCGGTTATGGCATCCTTCAGATTATTCATTTCCAAAAACATTTGGAAACGGTCCATGTAGGACTCCCAGTCCTCTTGCACTGGGTCGAACGGAGTGGGTGGTACTACGCCGCCGGACATGGTTCCGTCGTTGTGCGTTTCAGCCATGTGCTTGGTTGTCTTCGTCGTTGTTTTAGTTGGCTCTGATGTCATCCAATCCCATCCTCGTCGCCAGTGTTAAGTCTGGAGCATGGGTGCGAATAATTGGAGACGAGCTGGTCGAAACAGTGAACTTCAAACTCTTTATTTACATGGTGTGACAGCTCAACTGGATGGCTGCTATAGCCTTCCTTATATAGGCAACTTATTAACTATTCAACCAATAGCAATCCGGGAGCGCTAGCTCCGTTAACCAATGAGAATGGCCTGTTAATGGCCAATCAAATGCTCCTGAACGGACCAATCCGATCTTGCCATTAACAGCCAATCAGATGTGCAGGGCCAGAACCCTGCACTTGACTTCAAGCTCAAGATAACTTTATTTTAACATTTATTCATTTACAACAATGTTAATACTCATTTATATCTTAAGCATTTTATTCTAAATACACATATAAAAACTGAATCTTTTGTACCTTACAGAATCCCTTTTTTTTTTCAATTAAATTTACCCATTGTCTCTAAATAAGTTTTGTTTCTTTAAATCTTGCTTCCCACCATTAAGGCTTAGAGAAAGCCTTTCTTATCGTAGCTCCGGCCCTACATAAATGAACTGGGCAATCAGTTGCACCACACAATCTAATTTGAATGCATAGTGACAAGAGTTCTCTAACTCCCTGAAACCATTTTCTGCAGCTCTCAGTTTTGAGAGGAGGAGATAAGAGGCACCATTTTCCATCAAAGCAATTATCTCTCCACAGTCCTTATGGCCCATTATCACAGTCAAGAAATAAGGTACTGGTAAAATGTGTAATAATTATATTGGACAGGGATTGTTATTTTTTGTCTGTAGCTAAAAAGAGAAGGAAGGTCAATTAAAAATATCTGTGAATACTTAGCACCTTATTATTGTATTCTAATTACAGCGAATATAAAGTATATATTGAGTCATTAATTGTTGCTGAGTAAAAATACTCCCTTGCCTTGGGAGTATTGATTACATTAGTAATTAGTAGAATGAAAAAAGGCATTTTAAAAAGTTGCTAAAATAGATAAATGGTGACTGGATTCACACATCATATTCACACATAAATAAGGTTTGTTGGATTTTGACATAGCCTGTTATAAAATCTAGCCATGGGTTTGTAAGCCATGTGTGAACCCATCCAGTTGTGATTTCTCAAAAAGCTTTGATGAAGCAAATAATGCCTTATCCTTAGCCAGGAATGCAACCATTCAGTTAAAAGCCCCGCTGAAATCAGCAAGATTCCTAATATGTCAAACTCGTCATCAAATGAGCTACTTTAAAATGTTGAGAAAAGCATTGGATTTCAAGTCAGAGAACTAGTTTGATCTAGTGCACGGCTGTCAAACTCCCAGCCCAGGGGCCAAATGAATCGCACACTGGCCACACCCAGTTTAACGAAAGGGGGAAATTCCCAATATGTCATGACGCCTTGAGTTGGACACCCCCTCTAGTGGTTAAGGCACCAGACTTGAAACCGGGAGACTATGAATTCTAGTCCCACCTTAGGCATGAAAGCTGGCTGGATGACTTTGGGTCCACCACTTCCTCTCAGCCCAAAAAGTCATGCTTGGGCAACAAACTGATCAGTGAGTTCCACCTAATGGATCAACACTTGGTTGATCAGAAAAAATGATCCCGCACACTTGTAGGAAACATGCTAAGAAAAACAATGGATTTGAAGTCACACATTAAGAAATGACTATTAGTTGGGGCACAGCATTAATTATTTTCATGCTGGACAAATATATTTCCGAGAGAGACGCCTTAAGTAGAGGGCAAGTAAATTGAAGAAAGTGGGAGGCACACCTTTTGCTTTTCCTTGAGTTGTTTCTGTTTGCCACTGCCACCTTCTGGAACAATTTGGGGAGGCTGATCCACAGAAGAGGGGTCCACCTAGTCTCCAAAGCACCTGAAGGCAAGACAAGCAACAGATGGAAACTCATCAAAGAGAAATTTCCTGACAGAACAATTAACCAGCGGAACTCCTTGCCACCAGACCTTGTGGCTGCTCCAACACTGGAGGTTTTGAAGAAGAGATTGGACAACCATTGGTCTGAAATAGGATAGAGTTTCCTTCCCAAGCAGGGGGTTGGACTAGAAGATCTTCAAGGTCCCTTCCAACTCTGTTATTCTAATTGTATTTTTTTTTTTTCAATTTCCCAATCTGCTGTAAGGTACAAGTCTAGAATTTTTTTGGCTGTCTCCCATCAAAGCACCATGTAACCAGTTCAGCTTTTTCAAAGTCAAAAGGGTCAGCTAGCAATCATGATAATCTTGGTAAGGCAACTAAGTCCTGGAACTTCTAGTTCCTTTTTTCTGTCTTCTACCCTGATGCTTTCTTCCTTTTGTGGAATGTGAAATTTAGATGTCCGTTTCTGGGTAGCAGTAGGTCTTTCACACCAGGAGGCTTGTTGAAAAAAACAAAAACAAAATCCAGTGTCCTTCCAATAAATGAAAAACTTTAAAAAAAATCAACATGCTTGTGAGAACAAAAGATGGCAAGTGATCAATGACCACATTCCATTTAATTTTTGTGCTACTACTTGAACATGTAGAGGACTTGATCTTGCTTGTTCAGAAAAGCAGATGAAAACATTTCTTCTTTTGGTTAAAACTCCTCTGCCTTTTACGTAGGAGAACGATCAGCAGATCAAGTTTGAACAAATAAAAGATTTTTGAGCAATTGCAGTGATTGTTTCTAAACAGTGGTAGGTCAATTAAAGAGTTGACAAAAATCCCACGCTAGGAATTCTTGCCTATTTGTCTGGAAACTCTTGATATCTCATAATTGTGGGAGCAATTTGTACGCTCAAACTTGATGGATAATTCTGCATTCTCAAATCTAACACTCTATAGCAATTTGTTAAAACATTTCACAGACTGCTGGGCAGAAGAATTTAACAAGCCTTTGCTCCTGCCCAGGGTGGATCTGCAAAAGTTAACTGGGAAGATAAAATGTTTTGAGTTTAATGCATCCAAAATAGCAGGTTAGGGAATAATAACAGACCTCCCCCAAAAGAGAAGGGGCAAAGTAAGTGATCTGACAGTGAATTGAGCCATAGCTTTAGGGTAAATGAACACAATAAACAGCTATTAAAAAAATCACAAGGGACAATAGCTTAAAAGCACCAAAGGCAATCATTGGATTGGAAAACGACCTTGTTGATAACTTTCAGCTTAGAAAGGGAGTTAAGAAGTACTCATATAATATAAATTCAATTCCTCCCCCTTTTATAGCTGGAATGCATGAAATATAAATATATGATCCTCTAGTGTCACCTTATTAAAGTTTTATTTGTTTAAGTAGTTCTAGCAAACCTTTACTTAATTGTAGTTTACCATACATATGCAGATATGCAACATAATAGTTTCAAAAGGAACAAAAATATTTGGATTCTTGGAACAGAGATTCATGAACTATGGATCTGTTGGTCATTCCAAAAGATTAGATTTCTGTTAGCTGTATTGCCTTTTACAGATTTTAGGATTTGATATTTTTTCATCTGTTTTTTTTAGCCCAAGTTATGTGTAGAAAGTCAGCACCTACCTTCCAGAAAAATGAAATATTTTGGGTAATATTAAAAAGGCAGAATATTATATTTCCCTAAAAGAGAAATGCAAAAAAACCCCCACAAAAACTTGCTTTTAAAGGCAGAAAGCAGACTTGGTCTTTCTTAAGAGTCCCCAGCAGGTATTTTGTGCTCATAAAGAAAGATTGGGCCAACCTATTCAGAAACCAGCCCAGGTTTCCCTGCCCCAAGAGAAATTGAGGAGGCCAGCTTTTAGAAATGCAGATTTGATAATCCATTCAGAAAGACTGGGTCAAGACAGAAACTCAAATAAGTAACAAACTAAAGCTTGACAAAATTAGTTGAGACAAATATCTAGCATTTGCATTTCTTCTTTTGCCTATAGAGCCAGCTATGACCCCAACATAACCCCCACATGACTCCCATAGGAATCTGACAACAGCCAAAAAAATATTAAGTGATATGTTCTTGCACAGGAACAAGAAGCTCAAATACAAAGTCCAAAGAAGGTATAAAAACCACCTACTCTCAACTCCATTTTGTCCCAGAACCACATGTGGTTCTGCTTCATCAATAAATCATCTTTCCAATCAGCCTCCATGTTTCCAGTGCTTTTCTCCCAGCTTGGAACTGAACCAGGTGGATATTTCTTCCCACATATGGATATAGAAAATTCTATACCACTCAAAATCAGTTTGATCGATGCAGCTTATAAATAAATGAAATAAAATACATAAAACTGAGGAGAAGATCAAGAAAAACAAAATGTGAAATTGCCCCAAGGTGGTGTTTCTCAACCTTGGCAATTGGAAGATGTGTGGACTTCAAATCCCAGAATTCCCCAGTTAGTGTACATGAAAGGTTTGGCCACACATTCCTTTGCCTCTTATGACTCAACTGTGTTTCCATTAAATAGCTGAAAGGATCTTACATTGCACATGGGAAAGCATAACACTATTTCCATCCACAAATTACTAATGTGCTACTAATTTCCTTGGGTTAGACATGGGTCAGGATCACTATTTGCAAATGAAGGTAGTCTTAATGCGTGGACTATGATTTGTCCAGTGAGCATTTTAAAAACAAAGATGGTATGTTGAAAAACAACCACACCTAAGAGATTGTTTGTTCTCATGGACTCCAGTTGCATTTCTGTAGCTCTGCACCCTAAGGGTGGGGAGTAGAGAAATTTGTAGAGAATTATACTTATTCCTTTACAGAACTGCTGTGTAAAAAAGAATGTAATTAGGCAGACGAGCAGATTTTTAAAAAGTATCAAGAATTAACTACTTTTTGATAGTTGATTTCCTTGCTTGTTTTGAAGGAAGAAAAACTCCTTTACAGAAAAAAAAGCAGTTGACTGGATCGCTTAAAAAAACAAAACAAGGAACAAGGAACCATTATATAAACTTTATTTAACCCAAGTAAGATCTAGTACTATAGCTCAAAAATTAGTTCAGATGATTCTGAATTAGTCAAAATCTGTTTTAAAAAAGATGTTCCGAAATCCTGCTGGAATCAATCATTCATGATGTTTCCTTTACAAAGAAACTAAATCATCATGTTCATTTAATGACTCCATAATCCCTTGCGGAGTGGAGTCTGGGCAACTGAATGAAGCAAGGGATTATGGAGTCGTTAAATGAGCAGAGTGTTTGAATGGCTGGATGCCCTTCCTGTCACCAATGCAGTGAGTCTTTGTTCAGCAAATATATTCTCAGTGTGGCCAGAAAGAGAAATATCTGCCTCTACCTATGATCGAACTCACAACCTCCTGATTGTGAGGTGAGAACTCCACCTCTAGGCCACCACACCACTCCTTTTTAAAGAAACTAAATGTTCTTCCAAAATCCTGAAAATTCTGTCAAAATCTAATAATGGAGAGTGAGGGAAGCTGAGTGGGTAGAAAGTGATCAAAGTGAGCATCATTAGGGTACAGGAAGGAGCTTTTTCCTTTTTCTCTCTTGCTGCAGTTCAAATGAAAATCAACTCTCCCTTTACTAGGATTAGATCCAGAGGAAAGGCCCAGTTGGCATATTAATCAAAGGCTCGGCCACATTTTCCTCCCGATATGTTGGACTTCAAGGGGCATCATCATCTTGCGTGTCAGTGACAGTCCAATATATTTGGTGGGCAATAGTTTGAGGAACACTGCCATAGGAGTAGGAAAGACAGAGTGTAGGAGAGGCAGATTATTAATTATTTCCATTTTGTGATGTTAGCACTTAACCTTGTATATATCTGAGGCATAAAAGGTAAAGGTTTCCCTGTCTGGTCGTATTCAACTCTAGGGTGGCGCATGGAACGCTGTTGCCTTCCCATCCAAGTGGTACCTATTTATCTACTCACATTTGCATGCTTTCATACACTTCCCTAATTCGGACAATTCCTAGAGATCTGGGTTTCAAATATTACAAAGCTCAGTCAGTATTCCCTGACTTCTATTCCAAAGAATTCTTTGGACTGAAGACATTTTTCTTCTTCTTGGTCCAGCCCCCGAAGTTAGAATTTCTTGGTGGTTTCCTTTAAAGCGCTGAGCAGATCTAATCCCAATGAGTTTTTTCCCAGATTGGTCAAAGTCAACTCAGTGCTGTCACCTGCTGTGACCAGATTAGCAAACTATTTTAGCTTTTATTTGAATGAGTGTTTTCCAGGTTGCTCCTATTTTTCTTGAGTCTTTCTTTGATTGAGAGATTTATCATTGACAGGTGATGCTAAAGGAGACTCGGCTAAGGGGTGATGGAACGAAGAGTCTAATTTTATTCTCAACATTTCATGCCAATCAGAAATGTTATAAGAAAGTTTGAAAAAGTCTAGTTCCTTTTTTCAAAAAGGGGAGCATTTTTAAAACAATGTATACTGTGTTTATCTTGTCTATGTATTTCTGATTGGCATTCCAAGAATGTAGACTCATTATATTGATTATAGTAATAACATGCTGTCTGGAAGGTTAATGAAATGAGGAGAAATGTATACACTCCTGGTGAATCACCAGTCAGATATAATCTGTAACAAAGGCTCATTCCCTTCTTCTTTCCATGGTAGTCACATTTTATATTTAGTTTTAAACAATTAATATCTGTGTTAATTGTTGCATTTTGCTCAGTAGATTTGTGTTTCTTATTGGAATCATCATTCTCCATCAGATACAGGGATACAATTCTCATTATCCCAGTATAGGAGAAAAATAGCCTGACAAATTTGAAGGCAGGTAATTTAAGCATTGTTTTTTTTTTTTCATAGATTCTTACTGGTAGAAGTATTTAATGCAGTTTTTTTTAAAAAAATGTACACTGGGGACAAAGACAGGATTGCTGTTAAACAAACTGTGTGTCAGGATTCCAGCAGTTACCCCAATGAAATCAGGAATCTCAAGCCAAACTTCAAAAACTCCAAAGGATTTATTGGCAGTTAACATGTCTGTCTGGGTGAAGCCGACTCTGAGACACATAATTCATTGTCACTCTCGACCCTGGTTTTCCCCCTACCCTCTGGGTGTATCGTAATTCATATTCTCCAATGAGACGCATCCATAGCCAAGAGACATCAATCATGTTCTCCAGTTAGATTTTTGCACAGCAGAAACTTCAGTCACCTAGTTACTATCTCTGAAAAACTATGTATGGAATGCACTTTTGATTTCCAAGCTGCCGCACTGCTCTTTCAAACCTCCCTTTCTGTTGGCAACTCTAAAAAGACCATAGAAATATTTTATGAGTTGATACTGTGACTTTGGTGTCATGGTACAGCAGATTCAAGCCCCGTACAGATAATCCTCGATTTAGGACCCACAACTGAACTCAAAATTGATATTGCTAAGCAAGAGAATTAAGTGAGTTTTGCCCCATTTTATTACCTTTCTTGCCATAATTGTTAAGTGAATCGTTGCAGTTCTTAGATTAGTAATATGGTAGTTCAATGAATCTGCCTTCCCCATTGACTTTGCCTGTACAGAAGGTCACAAAAGGTGATCACATAACCCCGGGACACTGCAACTGTCATAAATACATGCAAGTTGCCAAACATTTGAATTTTGGTCACATGGGGATGCTGCTCCAGTCGTAAGAGTGAAAAACGGTCATACGTCACTTTTTTTAAGTGCAGTTGTAACATTGAACAATCAGTAAACAAACAATTGTAAGTCGAGGATTACTAGTATTGTTTTCTTGTTACACAGTTTAACAGCTTTTAATGGGCCAACATTAATCAATATAATAAACCATCTAGATCAGAGGTGTCAAACTCATGGCCCGTGGGCTGGATGCATCATGTGCTGGCCACACCCTCCCCCATTTTAGCAAAGAGGGGAAAAGTCATGATACAGATAACAGATAATCAGAGTTGGAAGGGACCTTCTCAGTCATCTAGTCCAACCCCCCGCCCAAGCGGGAGACCCTACACCATTTCTGACAAATGGCAGTCCAATCTCTTCTTGAAAGTCTCAACTGATGGCGCTCCCACAACTTCCGAGGGCAACTTCTGTTCCATTGGTTGATTGTTCTCACTGTCAGAAAGTTTCTCCTTAATTCCAGGTTAAATCTCTCCTTGTTCAGTTTCCAGCCATTGTTCCTTGTCTGGCCCACAGGTGCTTTAGAAAATAGCTTGACCCCAACTACTTTCTTAAAAGAAGTTTTATATTTTTGTGTTTTGTGTGTCTATGTTTTGTTTGAGAATTAATAAAACCTTGGAGGAATGTTGGATGAGAATAATGGTAATCAAGTCAGAGAGGAATGAAGATGATGATTATAAACTGGATAAATATAGAAAATAATAATAATAACAATGAAATTGAATACGAAAAGAGAAATAATGAGAAATTTGTTAAGAGATATCTATATGTTTATATTGAAATGGTGTAAAACAGAATTATGTTGCATAAAATAATATTTTACTTGACTTGTAAAATTAATAATGGAAAGAGGTTTTATGTATTTAATGGTTAATGATGGTTTGTTTGTCTTTAAAATCAATAAAATTTGTTTAAAAAAAAAGAAAATAGCTTGAACCCTTCCTCTCTGTGGCAGCCCCTCAAATATTGGAAGACTGCTATCAGGTCTCCCCTGGTCCTTCTCTTCACTAGACTAGCCATGCCCAGTTCCTGTAACCATTCTTAATATGTTTTAGCTCCAGTCCCCTAATCATCCTGGTTGCTCTTCTCTGTACTTTTTCAAGAGTCTCAATATCTTTTTTATAATGTGAACAAAACTGGATGCAGTACTCTAGGTGTGGTTTTACTAAGGCTTTATAGAGTGGTATTAGTACTTCCCTTGATCTTGATTGTATCCCTCTGTTAATACAATTTAGGATTGCATTAGCTTTTTTGGCTGCTGCTGCACACACATGTTACATGACAATGTGACGACGTGAGTTTGACACCCCTGATCTAGAATATAGCATCCTTTTTCTCCCCACAAGGGTCTTGTCATAATAACATTCTTGTTATAAAATCTATGTCTCCTATCTTTCAGGGAAAGAGTGACTCTATCTAGGGCCAATGTAGGAGCAATAGAGCTTTAGTATCATGTATTTAATTGTTTTTATTTTAATCCTGTTCGCTGTCCAGAGTCATTTGTTGAGATGGTCACCCGTATAATCGATACAAAAAAAAAAAGACACAGAAGTGGATATTCTGCATAAATTTCTCTCTCTCTCTCCTACTAGGATTCAGTTAGAACATGTTTTGTCCAATTCAGTCCCATGCAGCCTCTAAACCAGTGTTTCTCTGCAATCTTAAGTGTGGGTTTCCACTCCCAGAATGAAGAAATCTGGGAGTGAAAGTCTACACTTCTTACAGTGGATGAAGCTGAGAAACACTGCTCTAAATGACTTAGAGTGATACTTGCTTCATCTCCACGTTAGCCCTACATCAGTGTTGGTGAATCTTTTGGGCAACGAGTGTGCCAGAAACCAGAAGACCAGGTGGCCGGTGTGCATGCACGCAACTGATGTAAATTTAAGCTCATTGCAAGCATCCAAATTGCGATCATGTGACCATGATAATCCAATAGTCATAACTTTGAGGACAGGTCATAAGTCACTTTTTTCATTCCTGTTGTAACTTCAATCTGTTGTTAAATGAATGTTCATAAGTCAAGAACTACTATAAATTAGATACTGGGATAATTTTACACTATATTGGTCTCCCTTAATATGGATTGAGAATGGCTAGAGAAATGCCCAAGCCCACAATTTGAACAGACTTGGTAAAATAACACTATATGAATGTACTTTTTCCCAACAAAATCAATTTGTGCTTATAGAATTTCAAAACAATATTCTCCCACAGTCTTTAGAATATAGGTGGTCCTTATTTACTGATTGCCTCTTATAGCAACCATGCACAATTATAGTCACTGAACAAGGATTTCCTAAAGCCTATTTTAGAGAACATAACTCTTCTGAGGACATTATTGAGACCTTGAAGGGAAATAAAAAGCTGTTCAGTAATATCTGGGTCTTTGTTTCAGCAAATGTCAAAAGAAAAATGAAGATACAACAGGGTGTCCAGGAGTGACAGGAGAATGGCTTGGAGATTTCAAGAAGAAAAAATTTAAAAGTGAGATGGATATCAGCAGAATGCCGAAACAACCACTAGCTCACCAGTTGAAAAAAGCCATAGGAAACAGTGAGTTGTCACTACTATAATTTATTTACAACAAATAACAATGCTATCTGTGGCATGGAGAAAGGAAAAGATTAATTTTTATATATGTACACACAAATACACAGATGGATACCTGCCAATATATATATGCATATGCACGCATAATTGAGCTTGTGTTTGGCATCAGCACTAAAACATGATAACCTTTTTTTCCTAGTGTAGAAAATAATATTAAAAGACAACATTGAAACTTAATTTTGGTTTTCCATCCAGCGAAAACATTAGTCTGATTACAACAGAAAATACATTCTAGTGGGATTGCTACTCATGCTTTTAAAAGAGTTTTACAAGGAGGAAAATAATAAATCGTGTATCACAGGAATATCTGCAGAACGGTGATTGACTTACTGCATTCCAGTCCTGTTGTCATTCTGTAGAAGATAAGACACAAAAGCACTTTAGATAAATCAGATTGAAGATAAAACAATAGGTTTCTCTTATCTGCCTGTCAAGGAACAGAAACTCAATTTAGATAGATGAAATGGATGATAGAATGGACAGAAATGGATGGGGTGGAGCTCAGAAACATGCAAGTGACAAGATAATCAGATATCAGAATAAAAAGATCTGAGTCTGTCGGTTTCCTTACTCAGCACTAATAAAGATGCAAGAAACACTTATAGTGCTATTGCTTTTAGCAAGTTTCCAACTAGCCTTCTGTATTCTACACACAGGTGGTTCAATCACCATTGGTGGTGTCTCATACCATGTTAGGCCACAATTCTCTCCTTTTCTTTTATGTGGATCATGTTAACAAATGTTTTAGAACTGCCATATTTAATCAAGAGTTGAAGTGCAATGGCTTTGGGCAAATTGGCATAGGACCTAGGTAATTCCCCCAATGGACCTTCCACTTATATTTCACAGAACTGAGCAAGAATAGTAAATTCAATGTAGTGGTTAAGGCACCAGGCTAGAAACCAGGAGACTGTGAGTTCTAGTCCTGCCTTAACCATGAAAGTTGACTGGGTGACTTTGGGCCAGTTACTCTCTCTTTCAGCCCAGTCCATCACACAGGGTTGTTATTGTGGAGAAAATAGGAGGAAGAAGAATATTAGGTATATTTACTGCCTTAAATTAATAAAGGCTCCAAACAAACAAATAAATAAAATTATTTTCCAGAAAGAAGGTCAAAAATCTTAACAAGCTTTTGGTGTTGCTGTAAGATTTTGGCCATTTAAAATATGTTCTTTATTTGGTCACTAGGGACCTCCTATAAAACAAAATCTTCATACTGGACAATATCACTGAGTTGAGACAGTGTCAGTTGAGTTGGGCAGCTGTAGAAATTGAATAAATCAGAACAGAACAATACAAAACAATATTGTTTTGTACAATATATGGCTGCCTCTTTTATTAACATTAGTTTTTCTTTTTTCAGATTTTGCAAACACAAAGGGTTCTGCTTTGGACGTCCCACAAGCCCAGAAGCTTGGATCCACTTCCATACTAGAAGGACTGAGAACACCGTTTGCTTCTCTGTTCTCGTCCTTCAAGAAATCCAGAAAGCAGCATTTAAAGCAGCCACAAAACTCTCTACAGTAAGCAAGAATTGTCCAATGCCATTTGAAGGTCCCTTGTGTTATTTGGTCTTCTTTCTCATATTTGTTCCTTAAGAGGCTTTATTCAGTTAGGAATATTTTTCCAATGGACGTATATATATATATCTGTGTGTGTGTGTGTGTATGTGTGTGTGTGTGTGTGTGTGTGTGTGTGTATTGAAAATAGAGGTAATCCTCAGCTTATAACTGCAATTGAACCTGGAATTACAATTGCAACATGTGCTGATCATTAGGCATGCCATTATGGGACTGCAACATATTTTGTGGCCGTTGTTAAGTGGATGCTGTGGATGCTGTGGTCATTGAGCATTTTTTGTGGGAAATCAAAAATAAATACTGGTTCCCAGCAAAAACATCATAAATCATGGTCACGTGACTATGGGATGCTGCACAATTGTGGGTTAGTTGTACCCAAAATGTGATCACGTGAGGGGGGGCAGTCCACAGGATTTAGAATCTGGGTCATAAGTACTGCCTCTTTGAGTCCATCCTAACTTCACAGGTGGCATGTTAACTCAGCAGTTAAGATGCTGGGCTTGGCGGCTGGAAAGCTGGCAGCTCAGGTTCGAGACCTGAGCTCCATGTGACAGGGTGACCTCCTGTCCTCGCCCCAACTCTTGCCAACCTAGCAGTTCGAAAGCATACAAATGCAACTAGATAAATAGATACCACTTCAGGGGGAAGATAACAGGCTCTTTGATGTTATGCTGGCCACATGACCATGGAAATGTCTTTGGACAGTGCTGGCTTAATAGTCTTGAAACAGAGATAAGCACTGCTCCCTATACTTGGCAATGAGTAATAGAGTAAAATCCTTCAACTTTACTTTTTTTTTTTTTAACCTAACTTCAAATGATCACTAAGCGGCTACCTGTACTTCCATTGCACCTTTGGTGAGATATTTGAAAGGACTTTCATGGCTCAAAGGACACAAAGCAATCAATTTTCCCTATTCCAACATCTTGGTCTACCACTTCCATTGCATTGACCAGGCTAGTTGGGAGATTTTAAACTGATGCATCTGAAGGACATTAGATGGGAGAATTCTGTAATAAACAACCGGGATATTTAGCCCTTCTATGCTGTCATCATTAATCTAAATTACCCCATTGGGGGAGGCAGAAGTACAGAACACTGTACAGTAGTATTTCAGATATCTAACTCAGGAAGAGAGGAAGCTGCCTCATTATTTATGCTCAATATTATGTATAGTATATAGCAATAAATCTGCAGGCTTTCAAATCTTCCCTGCTAAATCTGCAGCTGTTACTTCTTGGATCCAGATCTCTTCTGTATGCAAGCTATGTTTTTTACTACTCAGTTGAGCCCTTTTATCTCGAACTATTTTGGCATAGCTGTTTGGTAATGTCAGGCATTTGAAGAGACTTGGTGGATTATATAAATGCCATGGAGGAATTACCATTTCTGAATTGCAAGTTGTCAGCAAAACTTGCATATGGACCTTTTATTAGATTTTTTAATAGGTTTAATTTACATGAGTGTATATATTAAACATCGCTGTAAACAATAGGTCCATATAAATTTTGCACAGAGGTCCTGAGGTTGGGAACAATGAATTAGATTAACTTAGTACATAAAAAGATTTTCAAAAATCTTTAAAAAAATAGTTCATATTTCCTGAAACTATGCTTTTGTTGTAACTGGTGGTAATTCATTAATTTATGGCTTATAATTTGAGATCAAAGCCGTAAATACAAACTCGTGTTTCTTTTATTAAGTCCTCAAACAGGAATACTATTTTGCATGAAAGAGGAAGAAATGGGGGTTCTCTGCCTTTGGGTGGAGAATCTATATCCATTTGCTGATATTGCCAAATGGCATCTTTTAACCCCAATGCTCAGTACGGATACTCCTTGACTTACAACTATTTGTTTAGCAACCGTTCAAAGTTACAAAAGCACTGAAAAAAGTTACGACTGGTCCTCCTTACAAATCATTGCAGTAGCCCCATAATCAGAATTTGGATTCTTGGAAACCGGCATGTATTTACAATGGTTACGGTGTCCTGGGGTCTTGTGATCACCATATTTGCAGCCTTCCCAGCCGGCTTCCAACCAGCAAAGTCGATAGGGAAAGAAGACAGAATTGCTTAGTGACTCCGTGATTCATTTAACAGAGTGATTTGCTTAATAGCCAAGGCAGAAGAGGTCATAAACGTGCCATACACTTAACTGCCTTGGAAAGTTCTGCCTCAATCTATCTAGCCCAGGGGTGTCCAATGCGATTTCATTGAGGGTCGCATCAGGGTTGTGTTTGACCTCAGAGGGCTGGGGGGGCATGGGGTGGTATGGTATGGAGTGTGGGCATGGCTGGGGACTTGGGCATGGTGGGTGTGACACGGAACTCGTGTCAGGGGCAACCTGTGGTGCTGAAGAACGACTTCCCTGAGATCCTCCCTCATTATAATCTCCTTCCTTCCTTTTCTTCTTTTTCCTTCCCTCTTCCTTTTCCTTTCTTCTTCCTTCCCCTCTTTCCTGCTTTTTCCTTCCTTGCTCTTTTCCCATCATTCCTTCTTTGTCTTTCCTCTTTCCCTTTCTCCTTTCCTGTCCCTTCTTGGATGCTGAAATGAAAAAGGGGGAACATTTCTCCTCTTTTGTTTCATTTTTAGTTTGTTTTGATAGCCCTCTTCCAGTAAAAAAAATGGAGCTCGCCCCTCCTTCCAAACTCCATTTTCACTAGCAGAGGGACCACAGACCTGTCCTTTGCTGTTTCCAGGGTGGCCCCAGGGCCTTGAGATTGGCACCCCTGATCTAACCCATCCAGCCTAGAAGCTATAAATAAAAGTATATGTGTCAAATGTATTATTATCTCTGTTGAAAAGGAATTCAGAAAAAAAGGGAAAAATTGCCCACCTATTTGGCCAGGCACATAGCAATAATATTTCCAAAACAGGAACTCAAAGGAAAGGAAGAAAAAGTTGGTGGCATTATCATACTTTGTCACATAGTCAGATGTCTAGACTGGATTTGGTGTTTTGTCCACCTATCAAGTCTTTCCCAAGGCCTGGAATAGACAGATATTGATATTTGATAGTGTTAAAAGTATTGTTTGCAGGATATAAGCTGTTCCAAGTAGAGCTGCCTTTTGCAATTGACTGGTGGTGATTTTGTCAATTCCAATGTTGTTTAAATGGTGTTCCAGATGTTTTGGGATTGCACCCAAGACACCTATCATTATTGGTACTATCTTTGCTTTCTTTTGCCACACTTGTTCTACTTTATTTGCAGGCCTCTGTATTTTGTGATTTTCCCCCCCAGTTTTTTCCCCTCCTATTCTGCTGCCTCTGAGTACTGCAACATCTGCTAGCCAGACTTCGTTTCTCTTATTCGCAATTGTTAAATTTGCAAAGTTGTGCGGCAGGTACTTGACTGTCGAATTCTAAAGTCCCAGAATACTCCAGCTTCGTTTTCTATTACTTAGTCTTTTCTGTGCTCTCACCAGCTCTTGCTTACAGGTAAATGGTTTTTTTTTTCTTTTTGTAAATATTCCAATATCCCATTGTTCCTAAATTGTCATTCCATCATTTATAGTCACTCTTATGTGATTATAACCCTAACTTGTAGCAGCAAACTAGATGGCCCACTGTTTCTTCAGATTCTTTGCAAAGGCAACATTTGCTGTCAGTTGCAACCTTCCCAATTCTGACATTCTGGCTTTATATCCATGGTGGGGCAGAGGTTAGAATCTAGTACTGCAGGCTACTTTTGCTGATCACTGGCTGCCAGCAGTTTGGCAGTTCGATTCTCACCGGCGCAAGGTTGACTCAGCCTTCCACGTTGGCAAAATGAGGACCCAGATTGTTGGGGGCAATGTTTTGACTCTGTAAAACCTCTTAGAGAAGGCTGCAAAGCACTGTGAAGCAGTATATAAATCTCAATGCTATTGCTATTGTTCATAAGGCTTGGTATGCAGCCAAAATTAGCCCCTTTGTCTTCCTTCAGTTTTCCTTCACTCAGCCATTACCAGGTCTTCCTGTTGTCTGCTTTGCCAGCTAGGGTGTGGGTGTGAGCACGCATGCCATACAGCATTTTGCCTTGCTATGTCTCTTTTTTTAAAATTTGGTTTTTCTTGTAGACCAGTTTGGTCTCTCCAGTCCTCAGTAAGCCCTCCCAAGGAACTAGCCTTCAGTGCATCTTCTTCACTGTCCTTCAGATAATTCTTCCAACGCCCTTTTTTCCTTCTTCAACTGTCTGATGTACTTGCAATATTCCTCAACCACCTATTTTCCTTGGTAAATAAAGTCTAACATCGATGCGTGGATTAAGGGCAGGATTCATTCTCGTTGTCATTGTTTTTCTGGTATTATTGATTACCATTTGTGACAGGCAAAAAAAAAAGGTCGTACAATTGAGGCTACCTGTATTGTTACTGTTAGGGATAACATTGTTTTACCCTAACTGGTTTAGGTAAATAATAATATGTAATCATAGTTTGTTAGTTAAAGTGTCTGCAACTTTAACTGTGGGATAGTAATTAAGGGAGTGGTTGTGAAAGCACTTTAAAAGAAGCAAGATTGCAGCTTGCTATCTCTCTGGCTTTGATGATCCCTGATTACTGCAAAGAAAACAAGTCTGCATTGCTCGAACGGGAGAGAAAACAAAGGACTGACTTGTAAGTGAATTGACATAGGATATTTCTACACGGACCTTGCTAACTGAATATCCCTGAATGGACTGACTAAATGATACATGACTATTGGACTGTTATTTTGACTATGCTATGAACTCATAATGGAATAAACTATATTTTTGATAGCACAAGCGTATCTGTTATTTTTACTGTATGTTAATAAACACACAAGCTTAGCTCACTCATTTATCTGTGTGCCTATCTGACTAAGCTGCACATTCTGTTTAGCTTGTCTCCCTAACCCTGGTTGGGGAAACCAGGCTTAACACTGGTTATGGGCCCAGAGGCTGCAAAGTCAGTTTAACTAGGATAAAACAGATTTATGTAAAAGTGAGAGTTTGTGTTGTTATACATTACAGTAAACAGACAGCTGTGTTTTATTAATTATAGTTTTATATCCATATAAGAAAACATGGCACAAGTCAATCTACAAAGTTTGTCCCTGATATCCAAGTTGGATGGAACAAACTATGTATCATGGTCTATGAAATGTAGTCTGCTTCTACGAAGAGAAGGTTTAATTGAAAATCCACCAAACGTAGAAGAATGGGATCCAGAGGATGAGGAAGATAAATTAAAGATAGAAGAATTTATGCATAAAAATCAGCAAGCTATTTGCATTATTGCTTTAACCTTAACTGATAACCAACTTGTTTATATCCACGGAGAGAAATCAGCTGTTGGGTGTTGGCAGAAGCTGAAGAGGATTTATGTTCGAGATAATGTTGGTGCTCACATAAATCTAACACGGAAACTTTTCAGTACACATCTCCATAAGAATGGTGATATGCTGAGTCATTTGAAAACTATGCAAAGCATTTTTCAAGAACTGCACGAGAAAGAGCTTATTTTCTCTGAACTACACCAAGTCTACATAATTCTATCTTCACTTGATGAAAGCTATGATAACTACGTAACTTCACTTGAAATATTGCCAAAGGAAAGCCTAACTTTAACTGATATAACTGGAAGATTGATTGAAGAGGCCAGAAGAAGGTTTGAAAGAGACGATTTAAGGAGGCAGCAACCTCAAAAAGAAGATAATGAATCTCCTACTGCATATGCAATTAAAAAGTGCTTTAATTGTGGAGGAAGAGGACATTTGGCAAGATTTTGTAAAAAGGCAAAGCGCCAGAACGCTGGCAAGAATACAAAAAGTCATCAAAAGATAAATAAAAATCCAGAGTTAGCCATGTATACTAACGGAGCTGTAAAAAATAATTTATGGGTGGTTGATAGTGGAGCATCACATTGTATAACAAATGATAACAAACATTTTATTAAAATGTCCAAGAGTACACAGCAGATATCGTTAGCCAATGGCTGGAAACTGAAAGCTAAAGGTCAAGGTATAGCATATTGTTCTTTTATAAAAGAGAATGTAAAAATGTTATATGTACCACAACTTAAGTTTAATTTAATTTCAGTAAGAATTTTGGTTAAACTAGGATATGTAGTTACATTTAGGGGAGATAACTGCATAATTGAGAAAGAAGATAAGAAAATTACTGCATCTTTAAGAGGTGAATTATATGTGTTAAATGATGATGGTTTAAAGGTGGCTAACACAGTTTATGAAAATAAGAAACCTCATGATGAATGTATTCACTTGTTACATCGAAGGCTAGGGCATTTAAATTTTAAAATGCTTAAGAAAACTGTTGAATTATCTAAGGGAATAAGTTTGAAACCTTGTAATAAGTATTTGCAATGTAATGCCTGTAATCAAAGCAAAGCAAGGGTCATACCGGCTAATAGAGTTGATGGATTTACTACCAAAGAACTTTTAGAGGTAGTATTTGCAGATTTAATAGGTCCTAAAAAAACCAAGTGTAGGAGGAGCTCGTTACATACTAAGTATAATGGACCACTATTCTAGATATGGGTTTTGCTATTTAATGAAGAGCAAAACTGAAACGTATCAAAATCTCTTTAATTGGATTAAATTTGCAGAAAGGAAAACTAAAAAGAAATTAGTAACTCTTATAACAGATAATGGTACAGAATTTACAAATAATAAATTGCAGAACAGACTAAGAATGTTAGGAATTCAACATAAAATGTCTGCACCATATAGGCCACAACATAATGCCTTTATAGAGAGAAGAGGCCAAACATTACAATCAATGGTAAGAACTATGATGTCTGATTCAGGATTACCTGACAATTTGTGGGGAGAAGCAATAATGTGTGGTAATCATATATTAAATAATGTTGTTAATTCAACAACAGGTGAATTACCATTCACACTGTGGCATGGTACAAAACCTGATTTAAGTTACATGCACACATTTGGAGCACCAGCATGGGTGCATATCCCTACACAACTTAGACACAAAGGACAACATAGAGCTAAAAGATTATTTTTTGTAGGATATACATCTAATCATAGATCTTATAGATTCTGGGAACCAGGTACATCTAGAGTTTACACCAGTGCTAGTGCAAAATTCCTAGAACATGTAGGATGGAATAGATTAGAGCAAGATTTAAATAATGAAGTAATTATTGAACCCTACAAAAGGCAGAAAGATCAGATTAGTTATAAGAAGAATCCAATTAAAGAAGAAGTCCAAGAAGAGCAAATAGGACCAGAACAAGAGGAAACAGTTGATCAGGAAGAGTTAGATAATCAAGAAGAGTTAATAAATGAAAGTCCACCAGTAAGTCCTGTAATACCTAGACGTACTACACGTATAACTAGACCACCTGATAGATATCAAGCAAGTATAGTTTGCCAAGTAACTAAAGTTCCAACTAGTGTAGATGAACTTAGGATGTATCCTGCTAAGGATCAGGAGAATTGGCAAAAGGCAATGGAAAAAGAACTAAATTCATTAAAGGTAATGAAAGTTTATGAAGATGCTAAATTACCTCCAGGAGAAAAATCCATTGGGTGCAAATGGATATTTAAAGTAAAAACTGGAAATGATGGGACTGTTACCCATAAGGCTAGGTTAGTAGCTCAAGGATTTAATCAAACTGCATCTGATTATGATGAAGTTTTTGCACCAAGTCTTAAAGCAACATCTTTAAGAGCAGCATTAGTGTGGGCAGCTAAGAAAAACTATGTCATTAACCATTTAGATGTAGAAACTGCTTATCTGCATGCACCATTGCAGCACACTATATATTTAAGAAAACCAGTAGGTATAAAAGACCATAAAGTAAATAGTAATGATTGTTGGAAACTCAAAAAGAGTCTTTACGGGTTGAAACAATCTGGGTTTGAGTGGAACCAATATATTGTGAAAGAGTTAAACAATATAGGTTTTAAATCTGGTTTAGCAGATCCATGTGTGTTTAAAAGAGAAAATAATGGAACGGTGTCATTATTATTATTATTTACAGATGATATTGCTTTGATAACTAAGACTAATAATGAAGCTAATGAGATTATATCATTATTAGCCAAAAAGATAAAATTAAAGCATTTAGGTGAAATTAAAAAGTATCTAGGATTGACAATTAACAAAACAAAAAATGGTTTTAAGATATCTCAAGAAGATAAAATTTGCCAATTAATTAAAACGTTTAAAATGGAACTTTGTAAACCGGCAAAGACTCCAATGAGTCAGGAAGTTTGCCAAACTGATGATCAAAGTCCCAAATTTGATAAGTCCATATATCAATCTTTGATTGGTAGCTTATCATATATCAGCAATTGGTCAAGGCCAGATATAGCTTATAGTGTAAATCAGCTGGCACGTTTTAATTCAGATCCACATCAATGTCATTGGCAATCATTAAAGAGAATTTTAAGATATCTTAAAGGAACAATGAACCATGCATTGTACATAGAACCAAAGGGTGATTTGAGTCATAGTGCCTATGCAGATGCAAGTTTTGCAACTGATATAAACACTAGAAAATCAACATCTGGGATGGCTATATTATTTGGTAAGACACTTATAGGGTGGAGGTCAATCAGACAACAGCATAATAGCTTGTCCACGATGGAAGCGGAATTTTCATGTCTGTCATTATTATGCACTGATTTGATTTTGTACAAACAGTTATTATTAGACATGGGTATAACTGTAAAAGATTCTATTATTGTGTTCGAGGATAACCAAGCAGCTATAAAGTTAGCTACTAGTATTGCTGTAAAAACTAGATCAAAACATACTGATTTAAGATACTTAAATGTTAGAGAATCTGTAAAGAATAGGCTAATTAAATTGGAATACTGCATGACAGAAGAAAACATTGCAGACCAATTTACAAAAGCTCAAGGAGTAACTAAGTTTAAAGAGAGTTGTAACAAATATGATTTAAAGATGTAAATAGTTATATTATTATTTCCTAAAAGGGGAGAATGTTAGGGATAACATTGTTTTACCCTAACTGGTTTAGGTAAAGAATAATATGTAATCATAGTTTGTTAGTTAAAGTGTCTGCAACTTTAACTGTGGGATAGTAATTAAGGGAGTGGTTGTGAAAGCACTTTAAAAGAAGCAAGATTGCAGCTTGCTATCTCTCTGGCTTTGATGATCCCTGATTACTGCAAAGAAAACAAGTCTGCATTGCTCGAACGGGAGAGAAAACAAAGGACTGACTTGTAAGTGAATTGACATAGGATATTTCTACACGGACTTTGCTAACTGAATATCCCTGAATGGACTGACTAAATGATACATGACTATTGGACTGTTATTTTGACTATGCTATGAACTCATAATGGAATAAACTATATTTTTGATAGCACAAGCGTATCTGTTATTTTTACTGTATGTTAATAAACACACAAGCTTAGCTCACTCATTTATCTGTGTGCCTATCTGACTAAGCTGCACATTCTGTTTAGCTTGTCTCCCTAACCCTGGTTGGGGAAACCAGGCTTAACAGTTACCATTGCTATTCCTGCTCTAAGCTGTCATCTAGTGTTCATTTTATCCCACAGATAGCACCATGTAGCAGCTCAGGTGAGCCCATAGGCTGAAAGTCTCAAATTTCCCCTCCCAGAAGCCCTCAGGGTCTATATACTTTCCATGGGATATTTCATCTGGCATTCCGTCTTAATTCCATCTGGTTTGCGTTACTTTCAGTAAAAGGTAAAACTGGGGGGGAAAAAAAGCAGCTTTCTGGCCAATAGCATGAATAGAGATTTCAATTTTATTTTCTACTTTTGGAAATAAATAGAACCAAACTTTTATTTTACCAAAAAAAAAACCCCTCAAATCTGGCATTGGTTCACTATGATTAAGAAGTTGGGGAAGAGTTTTGCTTCCAAATTCAATTTTACTTAAAAAGAAATAATAGCATAATTATTCTGGAGACTAGTCTAAACTTATGCAGAACGCTCTACTTATTTAGAGAAATAAGAAGAGAATAATGCTTTAAGCATAAACAAAATAAATTAAAACTAAACACAATGTCTAAATTAGGATAGAAATTTATTCCCCAATGAAAACCTACATCCCAAAGCAAAGTTGGTTGCTTCCTGGAATATCCCATAATTTCTTGGGAAACTTCCAATCCCCTACCAGAGTTGTTGGTGGAGAAGGTGCATTACATGTTTCTCAATTCAGGCATAGAAATGTCTCCCTCCATATTCCTGGAATTCTGCCCTTTTATTCTTTATAAAAGAATAGCCGTTTTGTCTTGTGGCAGTTGATGCAGGAAGAACACTAGTCAAATACAGTTTGAAAACTTTAACTGTTATGTCATAACCTTCCAAAGAGAACCGCTGAGAATTCCAGGAGCTGGTCCAATGAAGGACAAGGGACAGGATCAACAGGAACCCAAGTCTGGAGTTGGAGAGGTGGTGGAAGCTTATAGGCTAAGACTGGTCTTCCATGCCGGTCACTTCTGTGGTTTGACTAGGTTCATGGCTGTCCTCTTCTGCCACAATGTTTACCTCTACAAATCACATTACCTCTGTTCTAACTCCATAACTGTCATCACGGTGCCCCATTACTTGAACAGCCATCAGTCCATCTGAGTTGCATCTTTAGCTTCTGATCCAGAAGAGATCTAGATAGACCACTTTCTTTCTAGGAGGGGAAGGGGTGAGGAATCTCCTGAGGGTACCTGTTAAAATCATCCTTGAGAGAGAGAAGGCTTTCTCTCAGGTTTGGAGATTGTCTGGAAAACTTAGATTGGCAGCGAGATTGAAGTACAGGTAGGTCACAATGAGCGCAAGTTTCAAATAGTGCAATATTTGGTGTACTGTGAATTGTAAATTGACGCCAGGTGCATTTAACATGACCCAAAATTCGGTTAATGCAAGGTTAGATAGTGGGCAACTAAGGCTAGGGCATGCGCCATTGCGTTGGGTTTTTAATGTGTTAATCTTTGTGCGTGTAAAATGGTGAAAAAGAAAATTTCATCAGAGAAAACAATACAAATTTTAAAAAGAAGAAGCTTGTTATTGCATTAGAGCAAAAATTTGATACATTTGAACAACATGAATATGGTCACAGTAAGGCTATGTCTGGCTGACTAAATCTATAGTTGATTTTTTTTTATTGCTTTTTTTTGCTTTCTATAACTATAGAAAGTTAACCATAAATCTACATTACAAATTCATTCTTTTTATCTTTTACTGTAATACTTTATTAACATGTGTAAAAATTGTTTAAAAATTTTCACTGCCTATTACCATCTGGCTGGAACTAATTAACCTCTTTCCATAACAATATCACTTGAATAATACAAATTCAAATAATAGCAATAGCACTGGGATACTTTGCAGCTCTCTCTAAGCGGTTTACAGAGTCAGCATATTGCCCCCAACAATCTGGGTCCTCATTTTACTGACCTTGGAAGGATGGAAGGCTGAGCCAGTCAGGATCGAACTGCTGGCATTTGGCAGAGTTAGCAGAGTTAGCCTGCAATATTGTATTCTAATCAATGCACCACCATGGCCACCATTTCCTGCCATTCATTAACCTACCTGAATTGTCAGGCTGTTCGATACAAAGAGGCACTGAACAATTCCTTGTTTCAGCCAGGTTTTAATGCCTAAGAAGATGCATTTTAATCTTTGTATGGAATCAGATTGCTGGTATGATCTTGTTTCCTAGTTTCAGAGTTGTGTGCAGCAATAATGTCAAAATGATAACAGGTACATGGTGACGTCGTACAAATACCATCCTTATCTGAGACAAGTACTGTACATAAATCACGGCATTTGCAGGGTTATATAGTCAAACATGTTTTGACATTTGGCCAATTAATGGTTTGAAAAAGGCTGAATCATGCTGAAATGGACGTACCTTTTTAGAGAAAAAAACGACAACAGGGGTGAGGGATATTCAGCAGGTTCTGACTAGTTCTGGAGAGGAAATTTTGAGTAGTTTGGAGAACCGCCAAATACCACCTCTGACTGTCGTTGTCCCTCCATCTATTCTCTGCCTCCCGAGTCCCAGCTGATTGGTTGGGTTTTCCTTTGTTTCCCTGCACAGGAGAACGGAGCTGGAAAGCAGGTTAGTGGGGTAGGTGGGGAGGGAATGGGGATTTTGTGGTATCCTTTACCTGCCACGCCCACCAAGCCACACTCCCAGAATTGGTCGTAAACATTTTTTAATCCCATCACTGGGGGCACTCACAGCAGTCAAGGGATTTTGTGTTACAGGTTTATTGCAAATATTTGTATTGCAATGGAATGTTTCTGTAACAGATCTTCAGAAGATAGTTTACAGCAAAGAAAAGAATTTATCTCAGGAATACGCAAAGGTCATAAAGAATGGGGCTGTTTTCTCTCCCTCAATCTGCTCTTTCAGAGTTATTAGCAAAGTTAGTTCTGGCTGGGGGAATTCTGGAAATTGAAGGCCACCCCTTTTAACACAGCCGAGAAACCCTGGTTTGGAGGCTGTCTGTCTGAACTGGGTCCAAGCCACAGGATGGCACTATTGCTTTCAAACTTTGATTTTGTGTGCTTTCTAGTGACACTGTGAATGAAACAAAGTGCTGAAGCAGATGGTGATTTCGACTGTTCCAGCAAAGCTCCTATTATGTCTAATTACAGCATACTTCTGGTGGACAATTCAAGTTTGCTCTGGGTGTGAGTTTTGCTTGATTTTTCCCATAACCCCACAGTTTAGAGATAAATAACTTGCATTTTTCTGAACCCCTTGTGTTCTCTGCAACCCAGCTAACCAGAACTGCTGACAACTGGAAGTATAGTTTCTTACAAAGTGGATTCAGGCATTCTTACAAAATGCCTGAAAAAAATGCAACCTAGGTACTACAATAGGTGTAACAAAGTTTTAAAAATTTCAACAATAAAGCAAAATAGCATTCCTACCCTTTATCTCCTCACCCTGCCCCACCTATCGAAACATTTATATTCCTTTTGCTTTAGCTGCTATGTATATCCTGCAATTCTTAGTAGTCATGCATGGGTGTAAGAGCTGGACCCTAAGGAAGGATGAATGCTGAAGAATTCAGGCTTTTGAATTGTAGTGTAAGACAAAACTCTTGAGAGTCCTTGGACTCCGAGAAGATCAAATCAGTCAATCTTAAAAGAAATCCACCTTGATTGTTCTTCAAAAGGACAGATACTGAAGCTGAAGCTCAAATACTTTGGCCACCAAATGGGAAAAGAACTGCTTGGAAAAAACCCTGACATAGAAAAGAAGGAAGGCAAAAGCAGAAGGGAACTGAAGATGATGAGATGGTTAGATAGTGTCACTGACGCAAGGAACATGAATGTAGGCAAATTCCAGGAGACAATGGAGGAGGACAGGGAAGCCTTCATGGCAGTGGTGGGATTCAAATTTTTTTACTACTGGTTTTGTGGGCGTGGCTTGGTGGGCATGGCATGGAAAGGATACTGCAAAATCCCCATTCCCTCCCCATTCCTGGAGGAAGATTACTGCAAAATCCCCATTCCCTCCCTACCCCACTAACCTGCTTTCCAGCTCTGTTCTCCTGGGCAGGGCAACAAAAGAAGACCCATCAGCCGATCAGCTGGGACTCGGGAGGCAGAAAATAGATGAGGGGCCAGTCAGAGGTGGTATTGCCGGTTCTCCAAACTACTCAAAATTTCCACTACCGGTTCCATAGAACCGGTCAGAACCTGCTGAATACTACCTTTGCTTCATGGGTTTATGAAGAATTGGACAGACTTAGCGACTGAAGAACAACAACATGTAAATGCAGAGAAAGAGTATTTGCTAGAGCAGTATTTTTCAAATTTGGCAACTTTGCTAGGGAAGTGTGAACTTCGCTAGGGAATTCTGGGAATTGAAGTTCACGCATCTTAAAGTTGCCAAGTTTGAGAAACACTGGGCTACAGCAAATTGTACTTCCCCTGCATTGTGTGGGATGATGTTACTTACCAATTATAGGTATTTTCTCAGGCCTCATATGATGTAATCCTTACCTACAAAAAGCATTTGAAACCATTCCCATAGAGAGTCACATGATGCATAAACAAACAATGCTATCACTATACTGATTACAACATGCTTTATTTACATCTCCTGAAAGAATAATTGTGTCAACTATTCTGAAGATGACAGAGCCTTGAAGGGGCCTTTTTGCTTCTTAGGAGTTTGAAGTTCTTTTAAAAAAATCAGATGAAATTCTGCAATCGGTACTGGAATCAGTCATGAAGATAAATAAAATTAAGGTATTCATCCTTCCCTATCTAACACAGGAAAACTCTGGAATCCATATGGAAATACACAGCCATTACTCAAAGCCTAGGTGGGCAGATAATCTTACAATCTAACTGCTTCAACTTGAACCATTTGATGTGGGAAGGAATTCCATATGATGCTTGGTTACATCATAAATATTCTCTTGAGTCACTAGGTAAAATTTGCTGGCATATGTAGCACCTTCAAGAGGACATTTAACATTAAATCTTATTGATGGCCAAGCGCACATTGGAGCAGGGATTCTGTCAAGTGTCCAAGTTCAAAGCTATAGAGAAATTCCTGAGAACGCAAGTGTGGTGGCCAAGACAATGTGTAGATGGAAAATTCCAGAAGCTAGCATAAAAACTGCATTTCTGTGTAGCTGATGGAAAACAATGGCAGTATTTTCCTGCTAAAGCAAATTACTTGGCTGGGTTTGCAAATAAGAAGTGGAGAGCTTGGCATACAAATAAAATGTACACTGTTCCCAGATTTGTTACAACACACACACACACACACACACAGAGGCAATCTTGGCAACTAAGTTCTCTATGTCTAGTTTTATCCAAGACCTCAGCAGGACAATACCCACAAAGCAAAAAAACTGAACAAAGCTGTCAAGATAAGGCAGAACTGACAATACAAAGTTTTTCAATGTTGTTGTTATTTGATGATAATGCCTCTTAAAGATTCCTCCTGTGGAATCACATGTCCTGGGAAATAAGAGCTGCGTCCCACTGTCAGTGTGTTAACATGAGCCTGAGGATTAATGGGTCAATAGGGAATGGACCTGGACTGTGAGTTAGTGGTGGTTATTGTTGTTATTGTTTGTGGACTGTATAGTAGTGGGACTTTTATTTATTTTGTTGATATTGTTTACAAACCTTTTCTAAACCAGTTTCGTTCTTCTGACTGAAGCTGCACAGAACAGAGTCCTAAAAAAAAAAGCACTGCTTCTAATCCTGTGTTTTGTAGCTACTGGTTGTAATTCTTGAACCAGCCCCAAATCATCTCATTTTATTCATCATGACCACATTTCACTTGCCAACTTCTGCATTATCAAATCTCTTTCAGAGCAAAGTGCTGGGTTGGGTTTTGCTTTGCTTTGCTTTGCTTTGTTTTGATGCTTTCTTAATTTTTGTTTTGGGGGAAGTGGCAGGCAAGCTTTATGCATTTCAGTCTACCAAATGTATGACAGACAGGCAGGTACATAATAGCACAGGACATGATGCCCTGAAATAGAAGGTAGCTAAGATATTCTTGTATTCCCTCTCATTAAATATTACCTCATTGATAAACAGGACAATTTTAAAACACTTACAAAAGGAATTCAGAAGAGAGTACCATGAAAACGTTGGGGCACAAATTAAGGATTGTTTGCAAAGGATTCTGAAAGGGAGCATGATTAAGGATGGCCATGTAAAGGGTCTGTTGATGTTGTTTTGCCTGGTTGGTCATGAATCAAACAGTGCAAATTTACTAACAGTGTTTGGTGTTCATATTATGAATTGTGCTCTGTAGGGATATAAAATTGTATGAAGTAAATGACTTTGGCTGTGCTGATATTTCTGAAATCCACACGCTGTAAAATTGAGGAAGGCTAAATTAGAAATATTTCTCTTCATAAGCATTTCATCTGGTTTTTAAAATGGCTGTCTTGAAAACATCAGAAAAATCATGCACGGTAAACAATCTCCAAAGTTTTAAACTTTCCCCAACATGTGTATACCGTAATGAAATAGGCAAAATCTTCACTGTGTATTTTAGATTGCTTTTCATTAAAAAAAAAAAAAAGAAATAACACAACTGAAACATTTAGGGTTTTTTTTTAAAACTATTCTTAACTTCCTCTTTTATTACTTTGGCAGTAAAAATATTTTTTTTCTTCACTATTCTGCCTCTAATTGGCCAAGACAACTAACAAGAGGCTGTTTTATTTCTTAAAGAGCATTCCTTATAAGAAGGGAAGGGGTGATGTTCCTGTACACTGTGAGATCTCAGGACTCAGCACTTTTCTGCAATAAGAAAATTACCCTGTCTTACAGGAAGCAAATTCATGTGGAATCCTTGGTGCTTTCTAAGCTTGGTTGTTTTCTTGTAGCCTCATAAATGCTGGTAAGTGTGGAGTTTGCCCCCTGTTTGCATGTATTAGCTTATCCCTTCTGGTATTGTTGGGGTGTGTGGTTTTCTCTTTGGTGGTTCCTTGATTGAGTATTGTTTTCTGCTTGATTGTTTGTCTGGTGTTGGAAAATTCATGTTGAACATTAAGCAAACACCCTAAAAAGCAAGATCAATTTGATAATGCAAGCAATTAGAGGTGATGAGTTCTGCTTTACTAGTTGTGTTTCTAGCAGAGACTAAATAGTCTGGAAAAACCTTAATTTAGTTTGTTGGGTTGAGTAGAATGTTGATCTCTTCCTAAATGGCTTTTCTAATTGTGCAATTTTAGGTAAAACTGGTAGGAAAATAATTCTTACAGGAGGGGCCAACTTGGGAAAATAAATGCTCAATCCTGGCTTTCAAATACTAATTTGTAGAAGATGCTTGATTTGCCCGTCTCAGATCAGTTTGAGATGATGGTGGCCAGTTTCAATTATTTAACACGCAGGTCCGTAATGTGATACAGCCAGGGTAGAAGTCAAAGGTTGAGATCCGTGATTGCCTGGTACAGGTAGTCCTCAACAACCACATTTGAGACTCAAACTTCTGTTGTTAAGTACAGAAAATCCTCGACTTCCGACCACAATTGAGCCCAAAATTTATGTTGTTAAGTGAAAATTGGTTAAGTGAATCTGCCCCATTTTACAAACCCTCTTTTGCAAGTTGTTAAGTGAATCACTGCAGTTGGTATGTTAGTAACACAGTTGTTAAGTGAATCTGGCTTCTCCACTGAAATTGCTTGTCAGAAAGTTGCAAAAGATAATGATCACATGGCGCCGGGATGCAGCGATGGTCATAAGTATGAACCAGTTGCCAAGCATCTGAATTTTTATTATGGGGATGCTACAAAGGTTGTAACTGTTGAAAAACGGTCATACTGTTCTGACCCACGCCCATTTCCAACAAATCAAACACAATCCAAAGGGAACAGAAAACTTACCAAAAGATAACAGACAAGAAATAATTTGCAAAATAAGAATCTTCAAATACAAACTCCGGATATGGGAATGTCCACAAGGCTGGAGTTTCAAAATGTCTTTGCCTTCTGCAAAGTTCGTTCGTTTCACAGCTGGCTTTTATCTTCTTGAAGGAGGGGCCATTACCTTGCAGCCTTACTCCTGAGTCGCCCATGCTGTTGTAACTGCTCTTTCCTATGAGGACTTGGCACAGGCTCCTCGGGAACCACCTTATCACTGCTGCCAGCCCCCACCATCTCTGAAGGTAGCAGTCCACTCCCTAATGGTCCTGGCCCCTCATCTGAGTCCTCACTCTCCTCAGCTGTCCGCACCTGCTGCCGGCTAACCACAACACTTACGTCACTTTTTTCAGTGCCGTTATAATCTTGAATGGTCACTAAATGAACTATTGAAAGTTGAGCACTCCCTGTATAGTGATTGTTAAGTAAGTCATGCCCAATTTTATAACCTTTTTTTTCTCTGTGGATATTAAGTGAATCACATGGTTGTTAAGCAAACTCAGCTTCCCCCATTACCTTTGCTTGTTGGAAGCTACCTTGGAAGGTGGCAAATGGAAATCACATGATCCCAGGACATTGGAATTGGCCACTGGCATGTATTTATTATAACAAGTGCTCGAAATTTTACCGCATGACTGTTTATCCACATAGTATGGATGCTGTGTGACAAGTGGTTGTAAGTCACTTTTTCAGTGGCATTATAACTTTGAATGGTTATACACAATGTTGTAAGTCAAAGATTATCTGTAATCATAGGCAAAGATCACCCAGAGAAAGCAGATGTAAGGAACATCAGCTCTGTTTCCTGGGCCCTGCATTAGTGCTTATATGGTTCATCCAAACAGCCTTATTTTCTGCTTTGAAAAAAGCATGAGGATAGTTCAATGAGGCTGGAAGGATATTCCAAAATAAATATTCACTATTCTGCTTCAATGTACTGGTCATTGTAAAATCTTTGTAGGTTTCTGATTAATTGGGACCAAAGGCATCATTATCCCATAAATGTCTTTTAAAAAAGCTTTGTTCTTCCCTGAACCTTAGCATTCCACTGAGGTGTTATTGTTTCTCCAATAATGCTATTTGGATTGTGCTTATTTTGGCTCTCCTGACCTCAGTTTGCTATTAAAGTAATTGATGGGTGGCATAGGCCTTGAAGCCTGAGAGTCTGTAAGTTCTTTGATCTGCTGAAAAACTTCCCAGCTATTGATTGACTCAGGAACATACGTTGTAGTTTCTGTTTTGCCATTAACTGGAGAGTAGGAAACTGGTACCTGTTTCCTGGCTTCTGGCATTGGAAACAGGATTCCTGATAGCCCTGACTTCACCTGTCACATCACATTATTAATGGAGGAATAATGGAGAAAGTAGGAAGACTGGACCCAGAGGAAGGTAGAATTCCTGATACATTCATTCAAAATGAATGGAAGAGGGAATTAGGGGGAGCTGCAGTGATTTAGGCCAGGGATATCAAAATCACAGCGTCACTCACACCAGCATCATGTGATGTATCGTGACTTTTTTCCCCTTTGCTAAACCGGGCACGGCCAGCGCATGATGTATCCAGCCTGCGGGCTGCAAGTTTGACACCCCTGAGTTAGGCAGAAAGGAGGAAACTAGGCTGTTCATGCTTGCTTTAATAGAAGTGATGGAGGTTGCTCAGGAGGTTGCTTCAAAAATTTTAGCAAAGGGTTCTCTGCCCGGTTGCTGGGTGGGTGTGGCCATGATGGGCGTGGCCTAATCGGCCTCTTGCACTGCAATGGGGGGGGGTGTTTTTGCCCTACCTAGGCTCCGGAGGCTTTCCTCGAGCCTCCAGGAGGGTGAAAACAGCCTCCCTGCACTCCGGAGGCTCACTGGAAACGGGCCCATTTCAGGCCTTTTTTTGCCCTCCCCAAGCCTCCACGCACGCCTTACACTTATCTGCATCCAAAACAGGCCGTGTGGAGACTCCTGGGAGGGGAGGGGGAAGCCAGCCAGGAGTGGGATTTGGGGGTTCTCTGAACTGCACAGAATCTAAAGCGCCTGTAGGCCAGACCAGGAGTAATGGATGGAAACTGAACAAGGAGAGATTTAACCTGGAAATAAGGAGAAACTTTCTGACCGTGAGAACAATCAATGGAACAGCTTGCCTTCAGAAGTTGTGGGAGCGCCATCAGTTGAGACTTTCCAGAAGAGATTGGACTGCCATTTGTCAGGAATGGTGTAGGGTCTCCCGCTTGGGCAGAGGTGGGGGTTGGACTAGATGACCTACAAGGTCCCTTCTAACTCTGATTATCTGTTATCTTAGCTAGGGGCTCTCCCAAGCAAACCCTTGCGAACTCCCAGCAGCCCACCCCTGAGGTTGCTGAAGTCTCTGCATTCTTTTAAACAAACAGTCCATGATCAGAGGAGAAACTGTTGTCAAGAATGTCTCAGTGAATTGTTGATGGAATGCCATCGTGATACCCGTATAAAACAAGTTTCAAAACCTGTGGGACTTCACACGTTTTTAAGAAGAGGTTAGACAACCATTTGTCTGAAAAGGTATAGGGTTTTCCTGCTTGAGCAGCAGGTTGGACTAGACCTCCAGGGTCCTTTCCAACTCTGTTATTCGGAGAGGCACATTTCAGTAGCTTTCTAGTAAGCCTTGACACAGAAATCCTCCATTCCAGCATAGCCATCTAACTCAAAATTGTCTCCTCGGAGACCAGTTCTGTATGTATATAGCTTGTGTATATGTGTGTTCTGTATGTGTTTGGGTAGATATAAACTTTCTCTTGAGAGCAGGCAAACATAATTAATGTGGGCCGGTGTGCTTGCATTACAAAATGGCAATACAGTTATTTTACCTTGCCTTGTCCAGGGATTTTGCCCTTTGCCCATTATCTGCTACTTTCTTACAGAGAAGCTAGAACCACAGACTTGTGCCTGGAAAGTAGAATCTCATTTCCTTTGACCATCTTTTTTTTCTTCAAGCATTCGGTGAAATCCATAATCATTTCTTACTCCATCTTTTGCCCTGGTCTTTTGCCTGTTGGAAGTCAGGAACTCAGCATAGTAATTCAATTTCAATTGGGGAGCCGGAAACATATTTCTTGAGGTCATCATAAGGTGAATGCATTTTACTGACTGAAGGGGATACAGGTAGTCCTTATGACCAGAGTTGACCCCAAAATTTCTGTTGCTAAGCAAGACTGTTGTTAAGTGAGTTTTGTCCCATTTTTACGACTTTTCTTGCCCACAGTTGGTAAGGAAATCACTGTTGTTGTTAAGTTACTGACATGGCTGTGAAGTGAATGTGGCTTCCCCATTGACTTTGCTTGTCAGAAAGTCGTAAAAGATGATTATGTGATCCCAGGACACTGCAACCGTCATAAATACGAGTCACTTGCCAAGAGTCTGAATTTTGATTCTGGGACCCTGGAGATACTGCAACTGTTTTAAAATGGGAAAAATGATCCTAAGTCACTTTCTTTCAATACAGGACTACCTGTATTGAACCCTATTTTGGGGCAGGGTCCCTCCATCTAGAACAGGGGTGTCAAACTCAAGGCCCACAGGGTGCTTAGATCTGGCCCACGGGGCTGCCCTGGAAACAGCGAAGGACCGCTCTGTGGTTGCAGGAGGCCATCACAACCAAAAATGGCGCTCAGGAGCCTGTTTTCACTAGCATACCGCTTGGGCAGCCACAGGTGCCCCCAACACGAGTGATGTTGAGCTGGCCACACCCACCCTGGCCACAGCCCCCATTTCCCCCCCCACCAGGTCAAACACAACCGTGATGCAGCCCTCAGTGGAATCAAGTTTGACACCCCTGATTTAGAAATATCAGGGCTGCTGCCTTTCAACAGATCTTACATGAAGGGAATCTTAGGGATGAAAAGAAGACTTTGAAGCTTTTGATTTTTCTATCTGAAAAGCTTAGGAATAAGGGGGCCAGCTGTAAAATGTTGTGAGGATTTTTTTTCTCCTCTCAGCTGAAACCACAGATCAGCAGGTGTTACAAAACTAGCTGGGTTTTTTTTTTTTCTATCTGTCCATCAGTTTCCCCCCGCAAAAAAAAATAAAAAATAAAAAAAAATTGCAGGCACTTGGACCTTTCAACTTGTTCTTCCCTGCCTGCGAGCACATTGCAAATAAATGACAAAGCAATCTGGGAGGGAAAATTCATTCAGACACCCCAAGCATGCCAGCGAGCCAGTTTATACTTGCTGCTGGAGCACAAGAAAGTTGAAGCTTCCGTGAATACACAATTGGCTGCCGGTGGACGAAGAGAGGCTGGCAAAAAGGAGGGGTTGCGAAGGGTCTCTAAAGCATGAATTGCAAACCACGGAGAGAGAGGGAGAGAGCGAGAGCCCTGAAGGTTTCACTTGAAAGGCAAAGCGCCAGTAAGAAAGGACAACCAACCATGTGGGAGGCAAGACAAACTGTTACTGGCAAGGAAAGTTGTTGACGTGGTAAGCAAAAAAACCCTTTCCACAAGGGAGGGGTGGGCGGGAGAATCACCTTCGGAAGACAACGAACTCCGCTCTGTACGTCGCAGAGAAATTTTTAACTAGAACTCCTGCTTCTCCTACTTTGCCCCATGTAGCAACGCACTTCATTCTACTTTGTTTACTATGAAATTAAATTCATCATTGGATTGCTCTGAAGAGAGGGGGAGGCGTGTTACACTTCTAGCTCCTGGTTACACTTCTCTCTCTCTCTCCTCTGTTTCTTTGAACTTGATTCTGTTCCTCATCCTTTATGCCCTCTGAAACCATAGCATCTATTGTTGTTGTTTTTCTCCCTTATTGGGGATTGCAATTAAATAAAGAACCATTGGGAAAAGGTAGCATTCCCAATTTAACTTACTTGGTGCATTTTAAAATAGTGAAATTAAAGATTGGAGTAGTCCAGTAACTTTTTATTGATAATGTTTACCTCAAGTATAGTTGTAATGGCAGTGTCAATGTAGTAGTTGTTGTTTTCCCCCACTTCTGTAAGTGTGGTTTCTCTCGCCAGTTAGTAAGGCACTTGAAAGAAAAAATTAGGCAATGAACATATATATAGACTTATAGATGCAGAATGAGATTAAATTATTTACTCTTGTTAATGAATCGCTTTCATTTCACCACCTCAGATAGATCAACAGCTCCAAGGTGAAACGGTATTAAAGGCAATCATGTTATAAGCCAGGGGTGTCCAACCTTGGTAACGTTAAGCCTGGAGGACTTCAACTCCCAGAATTCCCCAGCCAGCTTTGCTGGGTTGAAGTCCTCCAGGCTTAACGTTACCAAGGTTGGACACCCCTGTTATAAGCAATTTTCACAGTGAATGTGAAACGAACTGCCAGTCTTATTGGATTTAACCTGTGCTCTGCTTGGATAAACTGACTGGAACTAGCCAACTGTTGAGATTATATCTGCAGATAATGATTGATTTATTGTTTTTAATGTTAGGAATTGATAACTTCTCACTGTAAGGAATTAAAGATATATATATATATATATATATATTTGCCTTCTAATAGCCATGAGATGAGTAAAAATTCAGTGAATGATTTTTTCCTCTGTCTGAGAAATAGCTAAAAGGACATTGGCTTGGCCACAGGGAAGCAAGAAGCTGCGTTATTCGGACAGCCTGGCTGACTTGAGGCAGAGCTGCTTAGTATAGTTTCTGAAAAGTAGTAATAAAAAAAGCTCACAAGAGCGTTAATATTTAATATTTGTAATTGGTTTGTTTGTCTCACACCAACTGAGGCCACCAGTATTTCCCACTATCCATCTGCAAGAAAAGCCACAGGAGCAATAAGTTTAAATGTTGAATCATTTTCTTGGCCTAAGATACCTCTCTGTTAAAGGGACCTAGTCTATATCCCACTCACAAGGGATTGTATTAATATTAATTGCAAAACAAAAAAAAGCAAGGATTGTAAAAATGAGTCTAGAGAACAGGCCATGTTAGACAGTCAAACTGTCTTCTTGGGGTTGGCAGAAGTATATATTTTTAACTTCCCATTAAGTGGGGAGAGGTATGGGCTGTGTATAATTTCCTTTAAAGCAGTATATTGTAGGAATGCCAAACTTTCCACAAGGGCAAATAACTAATTATCAGGGGGGGGAACATCAGAAACAATGTGGAACTATTTGGGGGAATTGGACTTGCCAATTGCCTTATGGGAGTTAAAAAGGGATAAAACTTGAATAAAAGTTTGAAAACATAAGGAATGGCTGGAATCCTGAATATTCAAATTCCATTCTGCAAATGTGTTGTTTTAGCTCCCACTTAACTTTCATGTGCTTTGGATAAGCATGTCAGCTTTCATCTTTTTTTCTCTTATCAAAGTTTATTCTACCAATCCTACATAAATCTATGTGGATATGTACCTGCATCAGTATGAGTTGTTTCTAGAAAGAATTAGAATACCAGCTAGAAAATATAAAGACCAGGAAAATGTTTGCTGGGAATGCTTAATAAATAAATGGATCCAGAAACTGATTTCAAAATAATCATCATATGCTCCTTTTGAGCCGTGTATCATGACTTGCCAAACTTTTATCATTCCATTTCTATAGGATTAATTAAAACCTCAAAAAGCAGAAAATTGTTGATCTTTTAAAAAAAGCCAAAGAGTGAGGCAGTCCCACTCCAACCAAAGAAACCTTGAAATTAATTAACCCAACTTTTTAAAAACAATATTGTTTTTAGGGCTTTCCATCTTGCATTATCTTGAACTGCTTGATAGTTTCCACTGCACAATATTTTGATATTGTTTAGAAAAGGATCCACATAATTTCCATTAGAAAAGAGGCACCTGATGTCTTTCCAGGTTCTTCTTAAATGATAACTTCCAGTAGACTTCTCTGTTGGCAAAATTTCTGGGAATTCTAGCACCCCGTTGAGTAAGGCATGAATATATTTGTGCTTAGTGTGGTTCAGGCCATCCATATTCCTGCCTTTTGGTTACCTGCCTGCTTTTAACTATTCTGCGGTTAGGATAATTTGGATAAAAATTGTAATGAGGATGGGCTTCATAAGTGCTATAATGTGGATGTGTGAGCCCCAAACTTTGCTTTCTAAATCAGTTTCAGAGAGAGTAGTATTTTAAATGCGATATTCTATTTTAGAATTTGCTGTACAATTCTCATCTATTTCCTGTGTCCACATGGCAAGAGGCTGCTTTCATTTTCAGCTCTCTGGGTCAGGAAGAATTTATGAGGGCCACAAAAGAGGGACCAAGGGATGTATGCAAAATGCTTTGGATTTTTTCCTGAGCATGAAATGTTCTGGTTCAACATCACAATTGTTGCAGGTTCAGGATAGGTTATCTATGACTGGAAATGTTCCATTCATTCCAGAAATACTTTTAGTTTGAAGTACCTGTTTTCTATTTGAAACAGGTGTTTCCAGCTTGAATTATTGCTATTTGGAGCTTGAAACTTTTCCAGAGTGGTCAGAATAACACCACAAAATGTTTCAAACATGGAGCAAGGTGTTTTCTGCAAGGAACACAGTATTGTGCATTTGAAATGTTTTGAATTTGAAGGGATTTTGTGCTTCATCCAAGGGCTGCTGTTCACCTATCCCTAAACTGTAATATTTCTATACACAGATGGAATAATGATTGTTAAGAATAATTATCCATCATAACTATGGTAAAATCTATGTTAACCTTGTTACCACAGACTTTTGGATAGACAAGAGTATGAACTGAGATGTATTATTAATCAATTACAAAGATGTGATCACCATTCAGAATGCCTTCTGATAGATTAGAGAATCTAAAGTAAGCATCTCTATAATTCTATATGAAAAATCAATATTCTTCAAAAGTTTAGATTAAGGTTATACAAGGATTATTCTAGTCCAGATTGTAGCAATAATTAATTTTATTCCAAATCATAAATGCATTATAGTTTGCTTTTTAACATGTTAAAAACTGCTGCAGCATCACCCGCTATGCTAACCTGTTCCATTTTAGAGTAAAAACATAAGAGAATATTAATTCATAATATAATATGAATTATTATAATACTGTAATAACATGCTATAATGCTATAACATAATAGTGGTATTGGGATTTTTGTAAATTGGCATTAGCAAATATCCTGAAATTCCCCTGGTTTAGGAAATGTCAGAATTATTTAACAGATGAAATAATACTGTAATTTATGCAAATACTGATATCCATGGCAGGAAACTTGACATCCCTACAGTGACAGCCAAGATGTATAGGCTGCAGTGCTAAACAAAATCAAATTGTATTACGGCTTACATACATGAATTAAGCTAATAGCATTCAATTAACAAAGCATTGCTATTTAACAAATCATAATTATGTTTTCTATGAATCCAGTAAGGAAAATAAAAATAAAACTCTCAAATTTATGTGAAATTCAATTTTGTGAATGCCTGTTTTCATATTTTGCTTGTGTTATAGAGCTTACCCCAAAAAGATACACTGAGGATTGCAATGGAATATTGCTTTCTTATCAGGGTGGTTTAATGTGAAGTTTCTTGATATTCAGGCAAAGTAGATAGTTTTCAATTCTGATTCTGATTGCAATGACTTGATACATGCAGTGAAAAATTAACACTTCAAATTCTTCTTTACAGACATGACCACATGACTTCCGGTGCCCACACATCTTTCAAAGCAGAAGAAATGGCAATGGTCGGTCATTTAACTGTTTTATGATCCAAGTACTAGACGCAATATTATTCATCTAATATTTGCCTCCTTGTTTTGCAGAATTTTAGTGATGATCCAAGACATGATATTTACAATACTGCACATTTAATACAGTACATTGGGAAGCATTGCCAATGTGACCCTAACCTATTGAAACGTCTTTAAGAGATAAGAAAGAGACCAAGTTAGCAGGAAGGAGTCCTTGTATTGACCTGTTCTACCAGGTCACATAGAGCGGACATACTCCAGATCCTTTTCCTCAATTGTTGCCATCTGGTGGGATCTACCTATCTATCTCTACCTATCTTCTACTTCAGACTATAACCTTATTTCTTGTATCTTTACAATTTATATTGTTTTATTTAGTTTCATAGTATGATTTGATTACTTATTTAGTATCTTATTCCTATCACTAAGTGTTGTATCTATTGATTTGTGATGAAAGTATTTTTATGTACACTGAGAGCTTATGCACCAAAGGCAAATTCCTTGTGTGTCTAATCACACTTGGCCAATAAAGAATTCTATTCTATTCTATTCTACTTCGGATGCACACCTTCTTCGTGGCCATCTAATCTTTTAAACAGCTCCCATTTGAGATTCAGCTCCCCATACCCCTTATGCTGTTAGTTTTCCAGAAGGCCATGAAGATCTGGTTCTTCTCTCAAGCATTGAGCTAGGATGAAGTTAAGTTGGGCAGCAACAATATGGGTGGTTCTGGTGCCTGGTAGGAAGGGTATGAGCCATATTATGGTTCTTATTGGTTTCTGAAGGTACAGAGTGTAGACTTATTGTATCTTCTGTGTATATCTTATTTGTATCTTCTGTGTGAGGTAAGGGTGGAATAAATCTGGTCTCCCTCATCCTTATCCTTTTTCATGTGGTAAGTTAAATGAAAACTTAAATATTTTCAGTGGGTTTGGATTTTTCTGGTCAGTTTCATGGCTGCATGAAGATCAGAATTTTTTATCTTGTTTAATCAATCACTACACCAGAACTGCTCTCAATAGAAAAAGTACAAAAAAGAACAATCAGGATAATTAGGGGACTGGAGACTAAGGCATATGAAGAACGGTTACAGGAATTGGGCTTGGCTAGTCTAGTGAAGAGAAAGACCAGGGGAGACATGATAGCAGTTTTCCAATACTTGAGGGGCTGCCACAGAGAGGAGGGGGTCAAGCTATTTTCTAAAGCACCTATAGGCCAGACAAGGAATAATGACTGGAAACTGAACACAAAGAGATTTAACCTGGAAATAAGGAGAAACTTTCTGACAGAACAATCAACCAGTGGAACAGAAGTTGCCTTTGGAAGTTGTCATCCTTGGAGCACCATCACTTGAGACTTTCAAGAAGAGATTGGACTCCCATCTGTCAGAAATGGTGTAGGGTCTCCCGCTTGGGCGTTGGAGTAGATGACCTACAAGGTCCCTTCCAACTCTGGTTATCTATTATCTGTTTAAAAGATGCAGTTAAAACATCGATTGTACAACGCCTGCTTCTGTAAGAAACCCAGCTGAGGAATGAAGTTACAGATATTCCTCGACTTACAACCATTCCTTTAGTGACCATTTGAAGTTTACAACAGCACGGAAAAAAAGTGATTGACATGACCATTACAGCATTCCCACAATCGTGTGATCAAAATCCAGGTGCTTGACAAGTGGCGTGTATTTGTAACGTTTGCAGCTCCCTGGGGTCATGTGATCCCCAGCTGTAACCTTCCCAGATGGCTTCCAGCAAGCAAAGCCAATAGGGGAACAGGATTTGTTTAATGATTGTGAGATTCACTTAGCAATTGCTGTGATTTGCTTAACCAAGGCAAAAAAAAAGGGGTCATAAAATTGGGTATGATTCATTTAATCACCACCTTGTTTACAATGGAAATTCTGGTCCCAGTTCTGGTTCTAAGTCAAGGACTACCTGTAGTAATTGTACTCTCATCGATGCCATTTAAAGAAAATTGACAGGAAATAAAATACGGGTTCTGTGTCCAATTTCCCAGTCCCTTTCTAATACAGGTTGAAAGTTTATGCGTGAACTTAAGACTTTGTTCAGACTCTATTTGAAAAGTTTTGATGTCAGCAGAAAAAGGAGGCATAAGAAGATTTTTCTCGCTTGTATTTGTGATACAGTGATTACATTTTTTTAAAATACTCCAACTTTTATTTTTTTAAAAAAGCTTACTGTTTTATTAATTAATTATAATCATTACTTTGTTCTGATTTCATCTTTGGTTTCTTCTTATCTTCCATCCTCCAATTGTTCTTTTATTTGTGTTATGGATTTCATTATTTTATTTTATTTTTATGAATTGCCTGTGAACCTTTTGAGGATGAATGGGAAACAAGATAAAAACGGATAAAGTTTTTAAAATGGCTTAAGCATCCTTATGCTATTAGCTTCTTTGTTCTCTGTTCCACTCATGAGATTTCACTAGTAGGAATAGAGAAACAAACATTGTTTTGACATTAAGAAAATTATCCCAGGGGTTGAAAAAGATGTTCTTTAGGAGTTTTCTTCTGCATGTAGCTCTGAATTTGTTTTGCAGTTATGACATACATGCAAATACACCCACTCTGCCACTGTCATAATTATTCTAGACTCTCTTGGTGACTACATATGTCACAACTGGAGGATCTCTATAAGCCTTGAATGATGAGAACAATTCTTTCAAGCTAGGGCTTTAGGGACCTAGAGAGACATTACTCTACCCACCTGTCACGTTCTTCTTCATTTTAAAAGAACTGCTGGGATTGTCTTTGGAAATCATCAACGCAGTTGGTTCAGTTTTTCTGACCTTAATCTGATACAGTGATGCCCTCATTTGTGGGCCAAAGACTAAAGTCTGCCTTTAAAAAAAATTAAGATTACCTTTTGCAAACACCTGTCATATTGGCTCTTTCCCCCAAATATTGTCATCTCATGGGAACCAGGAAGTATGCCTTTTCTGGGGCAGCCTCTGCCCTATGGAATATCTTGCTCCCTGAAGTTCCTGTCCACCCTTTTAGCTTCTTGTAAGGCTTTAAAGACCTAATTTTTCCTTCCAAGTATTAGAAGAAGATTATACAATGGCACATTAGCATGGATTGGCCCCAGGTTTTTGTTATTTTAAATGCTATATGTTTTAATTGGTTGGGTTTTATAGTTTTTCAAGTGGTTTTACATGTCTTTTAATCTTCGATTGGGAGCCGCTCAGAGTTGCCTGAAATATGGGTGGCTGTATTAATGTTTCAAATGAATAAATAAAATATTGTATTTGTTTGAACGAGAGGATGTCTTTCCGGTGTGATTGCCACCTTACCTTGCTGTGCCTGCTAAAGTCTTCTGTCAGGAGCAGGTACTGGAGAATTCCTGAACATTGCCATGTCCCCAAAGGGCAGTCTGATTCCTAAACTCTGCTAACAGTAGATGGGAAAGCAGGGCAAATTTAATTACTTAAGTAGCCTGAATGGCAAGGAATAAGACATTGCTCTGAGAGCAGATGAAGATGTTGGTTGCATATTGCGTATGTAAGGGTGAAACTCAAAAAATTAGAATATCGTGCAAAAGTTCTTTTATTTCAGTAATGCAACTTAAAAGGTGAACCTAATATATGAGATAGACTCATTACATGCAAAGCAAGATAGTTCAAGCCGTGATTTGCCATAATTGTGATGATTATGGCTTACAGCTCATGAAAAAACCACAATCTCAGAAAATTAGAATATTGTGAAAAGGTTCAATATTCTAGGCTCAAGGTGTCCCACTCTAATCAGCTAATTAAGCCATAACCACCTGCAAAGGGTTCCTGAGCCTTTAAATGGCCTCTCAGTCTGGTTCAGTAGGACTCACAATCATGGAAAAGACTGCTGACCTGACAGTTGTGCAGAAAACCATCACTGACACCCTCCATAAGAAGGGAAAGCCTCAAAAGGTAATTGCAAACGAAGTTGGATGTTCCCAGAGTGCTGTTATCAAAGCACATTAATAGAAAGTTATGTGGAAGGGAAAAGTGTAGAAGAAAAAGGTGCACAAGCAGCAGGGATGACCACAGCCTGGAGAGGATTGTTAGAAAAAGCCATTCAAAAGTGTTGGGGACTTTCACAAGGAGTGGACTGAGGCTGGAGTCAGTGCATCAAGAGCCACCACACACAGATGGATCCTGGACATGGGCTTCAAATATCGTATTCCTCTTGTCAAGCCACTCCTGAACAATAGCAGAAGCATCTTACCTGGGCTAAAGAAGAACAAAACTGGTCTGTTGCTCAGTGGTCCAAAGTCCTCTTTTCTGATGAGAGCAACTTTTGCATCTCATTTGGAAACCAAGGACCCAGAATCTGGAGGAAGAATGGAGAGGCACACACTGCAAGATGCTTGAAGTCCAGTGTGAAGTTTCCACAGTCTCTGTTGATTTGGGGAGCCATGTCATCTGCTGGTGTCTGTCCACTGTGCTTGATTAAGTCCAGGGACAATGCAGCCGTCTACTAGGAGATTTTGGAGCACTTCATACTTCCTTCCACAGATGAGCTTTATGGGGATGCTGACTTCATTTTCCAGCAGGACTTGGCACCTGCTCATACTGCCAAAAGCACCAAAACCTGGTTCAATGACCATGGGATTACTGTGTTTGATTGGCCAGCAAACTCTCCTGACCTGAACCCCATAAAGAATCTATGGGGCATTGCCAAGAGAAAGATGAGAGACATGAGCCCGAACAATGCAGAAGAGCTGAAGGCCGCTATTGAAGCATCCTAGTCTTCCATAACACCTCAGCAGTGCCACAGGCTGATAGCTTCCATGCCACACCGCATTGAGGCAGTAGTTGCTGCAAAAGGGGCCTAAACCAAGTACTGAGTACATATGCATGCTTATACTTTTCAGAGGTCCAATATTGTTTTATGTACAATCCTTGCTTTATTGATAGCATGTAACATTCTAATTTTCTGAGATTGTGGATTTGGGGTTTTCATGAGCTGTAAGCCATAATCATCACAATTATGACAAATCACGGCTTGTACTATTTTGCTTTGATGTAATGAGTCTATCTCATATATTAGGTTCACCTTTAAATTGCATTATTGAAATAAATGAACTTTTGCATGATATCCTAATTTTTTGAGTTTCACCTGTATATAACCAGGATGTGTATTCCCAGCTTTCTCCTGCTTTCTCACCTGGTGCTTTAACACAAGACCAAAGTTCTTCATGCAAGATTCCATGAAGAAGTTTGATTATAATCAGTTAACTAATATTTAACCAAAACTGTTAACCAAACTATGGTTGGTTCTTGGACCCAGTGTTACAATATACCTCTATTCACATTTTTCTTTCAATTATGTGCTAGAAATAAGGGAATTATTTATTTAAGAAACATTGATATTTGTATATCTTAATTTAATTTTAATAACTGTGATCATTCCAAAAAGATTTTTTCCCATTCAAGAAGAGCGTGCCTATTCATTCAGAAAATTGCTTTTCAGCTATAATGTTCAGAAACTATAATTATGAATTTCTACCCCATATTTGTTGCAGATGTGGCCAATATTTACATAATTTACCTTAATTGTTGAAGAGTTTAGAACTAAATTAAGGCAAGCTAAAACAGTTTATCTGCAAGAGAGAAAAATGTGCAAATGTTGAAATAAGGCCACCTCTGTAGCCAAGATACTATTAATATCACCATAGAAGAGAATTGTAATAAGTGATAGGTATTCAAGGCTTTGTTTGGTTGAAAAAAGTATCTGTTTTTTTCATTTGTTCTCTTCGTAAACCCAGACATGCAAGCCCTCTGAACCTACGACTGAATGCCTTGATGCAAACATTGCTGATGTGTTGAACAACTCATCAACGTGGAATGAGGAGCTGGAAAATGAGCTTTTAAAAGGTAAATTCATATCTCTGCTCCACGTTGTACATGATCTGCGAACTCTGGGTATGAAAGTGATACAACTGTATAAAACATTCTTATATACAGCTAATCCTCACTTAATGACAGTAATTGGGACCGGAATGTCTCCTACTCAGTAACTTAGTCAGAAAATGCAATGTCACATGAATTTTAGCACTTAGCAACAGAAATTCGGCACTTTTAGGCAAAAATAACCAATGCATAGGTACAGTATAGGTGGTACCTCGTTCAATAGTAGTAATTGTGAGAAGGATCTTGGAGCCCTAGTGGACAATCACTTAAATATGAGTTATCAACATGCTGCAGCTTCCAAAAAAAGCCAACACAGTTCTAGGCTGCATTAACAGAGAGATAGAATCAAGATCACATGAAGTGTTAATACCATTTTATAATGCCTTGGTAAGACTATAGTTGGAATACCACATCCAGCTTTGGTTGCCGCAATGTAAAAAAGATGTTGAGACTCTAGAAAGAGTGCAAAGAAGAGCAACAAAGATGATTAGGGGACTGGAAGCTAAAACATACAAAGAATGGTTGCTGGAATTGGGTATGTCTAGTTTGATGAAAAGAAGGACTAGGGGTGACATGATAAGCAAAGTTCCAATATCTTGGGCTGCCACAAAGAAGAGAGAGTCAAGCTCCAAAGCAGCTGAGGGCAGAACAAGAAGCAATAGATAGAAACTAATCAAGGAGAGAAGCAACTTAGAACTAAGAAGAAATTTCTTGACAATTGGAACACTTAATCAGTGGAACAACTTGCCTCCAGAAGTTGTGAATGCTCCAACACTGGAACTTTTTAAGAAGAGATTGGACAACCATTTGTGTGAAATGGTATAGGGTTTCCTGCCTGAGCAGAGAGTTGGACTAGAAGACTTTCAAGGTTCCTTTCCAACTCTGTTATTTTATTCTATTCTATTCGCCATTGTTAAGTGTGGGCCATTAAACAAGGGTGTCACATGATAGTTTTAATACTTATGATGCAATTGTGATGTCCTGCTGGCTTCCCATTCATTTTAGGAAGTTTGCAAAGGAGGTTGCAAATGGTGACATGTGGCTGTAGGATACCATGACATAATTGTGTGCCAATGTTGAGTGCCTGATTTGTGATCATGTGATTGCAGGGTTACTATGACACTGAAGTGTGAGGACTAGTTATAATTTCCCTTTGTTCAGCATCATTATAAATTTGAACAATTGCTGAATAAGTGGTTGTTAAACAAGAACCACCTGTAATGCCACTGTGGCCTAAGCTGGTGCTTTCTGAATGAGTTAAATGTCAGTTCCCAGTCAGTCTACTGGTAATGCTTTCCAAGAATTCTGGGAGTTGAAGTAAATGTGTGTTTAAGACAATAGCCTGGGGCAGACTGCCCTGTAGTTTCACCAAGATCCTAGGACTGGAGTGGAGTAATAAATGAATTAGATAATCACATAATGGGTTTATTACCTTCCATTTTATCTATAGCCGTCCTGTTTACCTTCAGGCATTAACACAACCTCCCCAGACAAGAACTGACACTCATCAAAAATTTTGAGTATTTCCTTTGGTTAGCTACAGTGGCACTAGTGGCACTAGTGGCACTGCCTGGGGGACATTAATTGGGTCTCGTTGTCCAGGAAGACTACCAAGCAACCCACCACCAAGCAACATACAGTTAATTATATTAGTGTTGTTTGAAAAGATTGTATTGAATTATAAGGCTGAAACCAGTAGAAAATGAAAGATGGTCCTTGAGACACAGTTCATCTTTTTTGCCATCCCAGTGGGATAACTGGCTTTCCTTCCTCAAAGCTTCATCTACCTGCTGTTTAACATTACATAGTACATTCTGTGCAGCAGAATATAATACTCATTACCCACCAGGGTAAAGACAGGAAAAGCACTCCCTAAAAGCAGATGGAGAAGATCAGAAACTCCAGGACTCTCTTAAACTTTCTGATGTTTCTCCTTAATCTTTTTCTCCCATATTCAAGTATTCCTATTTTTCCTCACAGAGCAGAGACAAAAAAATTACTCACCCCTTGGCTGGTCATGTTTCCAGATCTTGAGCCCACACAGCAATGTTTCTCAACCTTAACAACTTTAAGATACGTGGATTTCAACACCTTCAAAGCTAGCTGGGGAATTCAAGGCTAGATAGGGAATTCTGGAGGTTGAAACCCCCTTAAGGTTGCCTAAGTGGAGAAACACTGCCATAGAGAGTATGGCAGAGGATAAGGTGATGTCACCAGAGTATGCATTTCTTTTGGGGCTTGAAGATAAGGGGTAAAATAATTTTTTTAAATCCAATTAATGGAGAAACCATGCCCAGTTTGATCCTAAATTTGCACTGAAAAGCACATAAAATTTCACTGACAGTATTGTCAGGTTGTTGCTGAATTTCAGTGGTGTGATTAGATGGTGCTTCAGAGGTCACAGAAAGTCATTGTAGGAAAGTTAAAACTTTGTTCCTTTAAAGTGTTTATTTTTTACCTTGGTTAAATAATTGATATGAAAAAGATTATTTTTCCCTTAAATGAGCTAAGGAATGGTAGATGCAGGCTAACACACGCAGCACAAAAAATAATGCTTACACCTTGTATCCCCAAGGTGAAAATACTTTGCAAATTAATCTCCCCACATTCTTGGCAGTTAGAAAATGTTCTTGAAATGAAGTTAGATTTAATATTTCACTCAAAGGAACAGCCAGCAAGCAAGTAAATATACCTCAGGATGCCAATGAATTCAGTTATGAATTCTGCAATCTGCTTTCAATGTGCCACAGCAAGAACATTACTGTAAATTCAGATTAGAGAAAAATCAGTAACACATGGGACAACATCCATGCAATCTAGTATACTAATTTTGTAATATTTTCTATGATTTTAACCTGTTTTAACTTGTAAGAAAATTGCATTTCAATAAAAACAACAAAAGCCTCATAGAATGAGAGAAAAAATATTGTGTGTTTAAGAAATAACTCTGATAGTGTGTATCAAAAACTTTGAAGTACATCTGTTGTTATGTGTCTTGATTAAAATAGAGATATATATAGGGGATTTTATTTTATGTAGAACAATAACTCTTAGCAGGTTGATTTACCTATGTCAATGTTGAAAAATAAAATTAATTCATTTCTTCTTCTCTGTTCGTAGTTTTGGACAGTCTGGATAACCAGCTGGCAAAAGAACAATCTCAAGATACTAGGAATGCAAGAACTCCTACTAACTATGTCTCTACAGCACCAGAAATCCATCATCATTCCACTGTTATACAACCAAATTTCCTTGGAGAAGTACAGAGAAATGACCAGAACTTGTTTTTCTCAGACAGAACAAGGATACTAAGAGCCAGAGATAAATACAAAACTCTCTTCACACCAAGGAGACTTTATGATAATTATACAATGCAGCATCACCCAGAAAAATACACATATGGGGATTTGTATGATGAAAGATCTTCTGTTTTGAAGAGAGGATATTCTACTTGTTCTCTTGGACATTCTTCAGAAGATAGGTTGGCATTTCCATCAGGATCTTACAGCAATGGATTTGGTCCTAAGAACTTCATGTCCAAGAATAAAATGGGCAGAAGTTACTCTTTGTCTTGCCTTACAAGGCGTTCATCTTTGACGTCTGCTGATGGGTTTTCCACTGGTACCTTACAGCATGATTTTGAAAACAATATGGACTTCACAAAAGTCAACTTTCACCATCATTCCAGACGGACTCCTCTTTCATCCATTGTATGGAATATGCCACAGTCTTCTAGACATTCAGTACATCCAAACAGACTTCGTAGAACACAGTCATTAATAGAATTTAACTCAGTGTTTGAGGACAGACATCCTTGTTCTCCAGAGGAAAATTCAAGTTATAAATTTTATAGATCAAAAGTGAATTACAGGCAAGTAGTACCAAACAAGACCCGTCCTTTATTCACTGAGAGACGGATAGACCCTCTGTGTTTCAACAGTGGGGAGAATTATGTGTTACATCCATTGAAAATTGTTTCCAAACCATCCTCCAGATACCCATCATTTCGTGGTAAAATGAATCTGCCCCCAAACAATCTTCCTTTTGGAAGAACGGAGGACTATCTTTTTAGACTTAATAATCATCAGTATTTCAGTGATGCTAACCATGTCCCTGATATAAACTTTGACCGGCGAAATGACTATGGGGAAAAAAATGATATATGGCAAAGTGAACATATGCGAGACTGTGCCTCAGAATACACAAAGAGTAGGGACCATCCAGGAAGAGGAACTCACAAATCGTTTGCAAAGTGTTCAAAAGGCATGCAGAAAGGTCCAATTTATGTCTCAGCTGCTTCGGAGAATCAAACTGAATATGCAGTGCCAAGTCAAAGTCATGTTAGTGGAGATAGACAAACTCCTTCAAAGACATTTGTTAAACCCTTTCAAATGAAGAAAAACTCTAAAATGCGTGGCACGGAAGAGATGAATGGTGCTGATCAGCCAGACAAAGTGGATAGCATGGACATAAAAAAAACAACATTAATTCAAGCGTTTGGACAAAGAAAAACAAATAATCCAACAGAATGTCATATGTCTCCTTCTACAGTCTCTTCTCGAGCTACCCCTCCTATGAGTGTATCCCTCCACCCACCTTTTATATTAAATTCAAAAAGGCAAGGCAAGGTAAATTCCTTAAGACACATTGAAAACATTTGTTTATCAAATATTCACACTAATAATGGCCAAAGAAATGAAGACAACAGCACTGAAAGCAACAGTGTAAAGCAACTGTGTCCCACACACCTGATTGCTAATCCTTCAAAGCTGTCAATTCTTCAAAGTAACCCTCAAGAGGAACACCAATTGGAAACTTGGAAAGCTTTTAACCCTAATAAGATGTTAAACCCTGTTTTTATTGAAGACCCCAAAGTACTTCCAAACAGTGATTTCCCACTTTCTTATGCTGAAACACTCCATAAACCAAATAGATTTGTTAGATATTCGGCTAGTAATAGCATTTGTGGCTCACCCAGCAGCAGTCCTCTGAAATCTCCTAAAACGTCTAAGACATTATATAAAAAATCAGTTAGTATTGATGGCAGTGATCTCTCTAAAACACGTATTTCTCCCCCTACAAGGAAAATTCCTTTCAGAACTAAGAGCATGGGGGAGGATAGCTTAGAAGGTCATGCATCAAACAGACTTGGGAATATTTATTCAAATAAGGGAGATAAGAGGTCTTTGTTCAGCTCATCCTGCTCATCCTTAAACATATCGTCCAAAGAAATGGCTGAAGAAAAAAACAAACAAATTAAAAAGTACCACGTGCATTTAATTCAAGCTCCTAACTGCCCTTCAGAGAGTACTAATGTAATTGGCAGCAAGCGGAAAAAAAGAGCTAAGATGCTTGGTCCAGAGAAAGCGATTTGTCTTTCTCCTGAAAAGGAGGAAGCAGAAAATTCTTTAAAGCAATATAAAACTACCAGCACACTAACTGTAAGCATAGATGAAGATACTGTAAAATACCATGAACTGATTTCAGTTTATTATACTTTACCACAGAAACATTCAAAAACTTTGTGCGATGTCTTCCTGGGAGATACCAAAAAGGCAGATTCATCCTCGTCCCCAGAAAAACCCGAAACCCCTCAAAAGCAGTATGAAGTTCGGATCGGTATGACAACTGTAGCTTTTCCATCCAGCTTAGAAAAAGGAGAGAAACTGATTTCCCCTGACAAAGCACCTGCTCCTGATATACAACAGGATTCAAAAAATACAGGCAATCCTGTTAAAGTTCTCCAAGTTTCAAATCCCACTGTGGGAACAGCAGATATTTCTCAAGCACATTGTTCAATGAATAATAAAAAAGAAACAGTTGTATCTGGAACTGAAGAGCTAGGACTTGCAATTTCCAACAGGCCTCCTGTGGATGGCCCCAAACCCAGCAGAAAAGAGGTTGAAACAGTTAACCCCAATGTTTTGTCCAGCCTGCATGTTGACAGGCACTCTTCTCCATGGACAGAGACACCAAAACTTAATAAAAGCTTACATCTTAACTCATTGAATTCCAAAAGTATCTCTCTGGAGAATATTTCTGCAGTTTCTTCTGCAATAAATGGCCAAAAAGGGAATCCTGGTTGTAGTCAGCCATCTGTTGAAGCATCAGCAAACATTCCTCCTTCCAATTTAATTGATGTTATCCAGAATGGAAAGCCCGCTGTGTATCCAGAAGTCGGCACCCGAGTAAATGTCACTAAAGAAAAAATGAGAAATGCTGCAGAGATCAAAGAAAGGGCTCGTTATATATGCCGCATTATTTCTGAAAGGGGACATCGGTTTCCATTGAGAAATGAAGGTGTCCAAAATGAAACGTCCATTTCAACAACCAAGATGCATTCAGAGTCTCAGAATTTAACTGTGCCAGGGGATGCTGCTCTTTCAGCTAATGTAGTTCATCTAAAATGGAATGCGGTAGAATGTTCAAAGCCCCAACTGCAAGAGATGCCCCAAAATCCTGCACTCCACAAAGTTGGCACAAATTTACAGAGGTCTAAAAGAGTCTGTGCGGACAATGGGAATCTTAGCTCTAAAGATCAGCATTCTGGTCCTACCCAGGACTTGCCTGAGCATTTACTACCTGAAAGTAAGCTTGCGCTGGATGATCTTAAAAATAAGGTTAATGACTTAGAAAAAAGGAAAAATAGGTCTTCAGTTAAAAACAAACTGGCAGCCATGTGCAGATCAAGTCGAAAGTTTTCTAATAAGAAAAGCTCATGTCCCAAACCACATGCAAGTTGCATATTTTCACAAAATGATGTACTTCCATTAGAGAAGAGTAGCCACCATCCACTGTTGATTTTGCCTAATGATTCCCAGCAAACAGGAAATGAGAATCAGAATCAGGTTTCTCTACCTGGTGAATTTTATATTCCAAAGCTGAGTAAAGTGGAAACTAAAAAATTGCAAGCTAATGAAAATAGGAGGCCTTTGACAAACTTGTGCAACCAGAAAAGAGAACATTCGGGGCAAAGTGATGAAAATATAAAGGCCATCCAAAATTCTAGCATCCTATTTTCAAAATCAGTTATGCCTGTGCTAAACAACAATTTACAGACAGGTAGCAAAGTTGTAGAAAATAACAACCATCCCGTTTTCTCCAAATGTGCAGGAATGGATGCTTACCCCTCAAAAAGAGGTCACTGTAAAATTGGTGAGCTTTCATCTTTTCCACTTCTATCTGATAAACATGCATACATTAAAAATAAGTCAAAGGCAAATATCTGTCCACTGCAAAAATTGACTTCTCAAGTGGAACGTGATGATTATCAAGATAATGAGCAGTCCAACATCTTTAAAAATATAAACCAATCCTGTGACAAGCCAGTTCTAAACCTCAGCAAACGACATTTTTCTGAAAGTTCATGCACACAAAAACTCCACGATTCTTTGCCCCCAAAAAACAACCTGATACAGCCCGGATACAATCGGAAGTTTAACTCCTATTCTGAACTGTTGACCTGTGATGAAAATGAGAACTGGGACACATACAATGAGAATAATAGGAACTTCGGCTCACGACGTATCATGTACCCCTCAATTGAATTTGGTATTTTTGGGAAAGAACAGCAGCAGACTTTCTTGGATAACATAAAGAAGTCACTCACGGAAGGACGGTTGTGGAATCCGTGTCTTTTAAAGAACTCCAGGTCTATTAAAAGGGAAGACGGGTATTCCTTACATGGGTTGGAGCTCTTGAAATCAAATGCTACAGAAGAACAGTTCCCAAATGAACCTTTTGATTTCCACGAGGAAGCCTCTGCATATTCTTCAGATTCTGACTCTGATACCACCACAGATGATGAATATTATCTGCATGAGTATGAGAAAGAATCAGAACTATGAGGAGTTCAACAAACGTAGAAAGCAACTACCTACTAGCTGACTTGTGGGTTGATAGCTTATAAAAGAATAGGGACTGGAAACCTGACTAGCTTTTTATAAATGCACTAATTTGAATTCAGGTACTAAATGGACATATTGTACTGATCTAGTCTTCCACAATTCTGGCTTTTCTTAAACATGTGGGCTCCTGGAATTCTAAGAAATTTTTGGAATTAAGGTCCACATATCTGGGTAATGCTCAGGTTATAGAAACTCTGTGGAGATGTAATATATTTGGTTTTAGGGTATGGTGCTGTATGAACTCAGTCACTGTGGTTTATAAACTCTGATGTGCTTTTTGTATGTTGCTTAAATTCAACCAAACCGTAACTTAAGAGTTATGTGAACTTAGCCATTATAGTGGTCAGCTCAAAAATCAGAATTTTTTTAAAATGGTAAAATCACTCTACATTTGAATCTCTAATGGCACTGGAAAGAATAAAGGCATTGTCCTATTGGTTCTCAAATGGGTGTGCCTGCTATTTCAGAGCAGGGTCTCTTGTACCAATCAACTTTGATACATAATCATAACACGGCTGCTTGCATCAGCAATTGAATGTTTGCATTCAATACATTCGTGGCCTTTCTGTGTTTCAACAAATCTAAAACTTCTGAATTTTAGGGGGGAAAGGGAAGATTCAAAATATGTGTATATTTAATAGCCTGAAGGAAAATATATTTATTTAATTGGAAAAATGTGTGTTCTATTAAAAACCTCATTAAAATGAAAGCAGCTACTTCAATGAGATAGCTATCCTTAAGCTTCAAAGCATACTGAGGCTATTGCAAGAGACTCTCATTCAAAGCAATGAAATTTTAAAATGCTACATGTTCACTGATTTCCACTTTGGTTTTTAAAATCAGTCTATTAACAGGATGTACAAAATTGGTTATTCTGAAATGCTTAATACTTCGTTAAAGAAGTATGTATGAACTGAATGTGCAGTAGACTTTTAAATATTTGTTTAGTATGGTAGTTACATTTGAAAGTACTTCTAAAGTATATACTTTAGTTCATGTAAATGAAACCATTCTAGTAAGATTCCAATTAATATTTTCAGGTGAAAATATGTTCTTTAAATGTGAATTATTTTGAAAAAAAATCCGTACATTAATTGTGCATAAGACCCAATTAAGTTGTACAGCTTCTTGTATTGGAAAAAGATTTTTGAACTTGTAAAGTTCATGGAAGCCCTTTTTTTTTTTTTATTGAAAATGCTTCCATGTGACAAGCTTGGAAGACAGTCAAAAAGTCATGCATGTGTATATGTTTACACGCATACAAAACTGTTCTTTAGTATTTTCTTTCTGTGCTTTGCCTTTATGCCTTTTGTTCTCTTGTACACTGTAAATATGTTGTTTGTTTTGAGATCAATTTTCAGGCCATATTTTCTTCTGATGAGTTTCTGTTCTGTGTATCCAGGCGTTTTTACAGTACACTACTCTACTGTACAAACAAAATTGTAATTCCACTGAAGAGCAAAAATCCTTCAATGCAACCTGCTCTCATTTATGTAAACAACTGTTTGGTATTTGCTTGCATGGGCAGGTACAACCTCCGTAAAAGAGTAAGTCAGGTTCAGACGGGGAAAGTCAATCTATGGCAACTGAACCACCCATTCCAAAGTCCAACTAGAACAACATTACAGGGTTGAAACTGAGGAGCAGATGGGATCAAAAACATGTTAACTCCAGGACTGGTGTATTTTCTCCCTTGTTTGGAGAATAGGAATCCAGATAATTCCAAACCTTTTGATTTGCCTTCAAAAATATGTGAATTTCATGGGGGTTTTCAAACAATTTTGGACTCTAAGACTGATTTGGTTGGTGGCATTCTCCAAACCATTTCTCCATTGTTTACCAGAAAGTTTATTTCAGAGTGAATGGCAGTAGATAAATCCAAAGTATGAAAAAGTCCCACTCTTATTATGAGCATTATATAAGAATCTCCTTCTACAGTTTCATGGAGTTTTGTTTGTAAAACAAGGCAACAGACAGCAGTCCTATATTGGCACTATACTGACACTAGGCATTTAGTGTTAGTTTAACAGTTTGTCCCCAGAAATTCGGTGTTCTTCTGTCTTACGTTGACCACCCATGTTTAATGCAAGTTTTCCCCAGTCCTTGAATCTTCAAATGCAATGGGACTACAGCTCCCAGAATTCCTTGCCAGCATATTGTGGTGCAAGCACATTTAGATGTAACTAGGGAAAACTCTTGGTTGTTTTTTTTTTCATTTGAAATAAGCTATTAATATTGACTACCAATATTTTTAAATAAATGGACTATATTTATGACTGACTCACAAAGTGGTTTTCTTGTTTGTTTTCTGCTTTCCTTCTAAATGCTTAATAAATGCTTAATTTTCAGGGCAGACATGCCTGAATGATCTGTTTGCAATTGTGACATCAAAAGTGGCTTCAAGTGTTTAGAGTCAATTATTCTGTTATTACAAGATGTCATCTTCTCTTGGCTTTACATAATGTTTCTAATATGTAAGAAAGATAAGTATGGAACATGTAAAAAAAAAAAAACCCACAGAGCTGCAGATAATTATCCCAAGAGAGCTTTAAGTGGAATATACTTAGATATATCTCTAACAAACCCTAAGCAGTAAGCAATACATTAGATAAGTACCAAAAGTTATAAACTAAGTTAAGATGTAATTTGATAAAAGAGAATATTTGTAGCTCAAGGTTGAAATAAGGCAGGGGTAAGGAACGTTGGCTCTTTTATCACTTACGGACTTCAACTCCCAGAATTCCTGAGTGAGCCATAAAAGGTTCTCCATCCCTGGCCTACTGGTTTTTTCAGTTGTGAGGGAAATCAATTTTTGACTTGAATGGGACTGTTTAATATACAAATGTAGGACATATTTTTATATATATTCTTTGTATGTCCTACATTTGTATATTAAACAGTCCCATTCAAGTCAAAAATTGATTTCCCTCACAACTGAAAAAACCAGTAGGCCAGGGATGGGGAACCTTTTATGGCTCCCTCAGGAATTCTGGGAGTTGAAGTCCATAAGTGATAAAAGAGCCAACGTTCCTTACCCCTGAAATAAGGGGTCCTTGGTACTTTCTTCTGAGTTTGGTTGTTTTTTGCAGAGCACCGATAATGTTACCTAGCTTAGGTAATGAAACGTCTGCAAGAAAGCAACCAGATTCATAGAGCACCAAGGACTCCACATAGTCAAATATTCTGGGCGTTGAAACATGCTCCCACAATTTAACCATTCTTTCAAAGAATGAAACTGCATTGCTCAGCCTTTCACCCAAGTGGATGGAATATCATTCCAATGGAAGTGTTCCTTTTCATCCTTTCCACAGTGTTAGGAACAAGGCCTCATTCCAGCTCAATTTACACAATTGTGCCCAGAAGTTATGCTCAAAGACAGCACATGAATGCAAACACCCTTCCAGCCCATTTACAAGTTCCAACAACATAATAAACGGTAGCTATGGAACTGCAGTATTCATTACAAAACACAACTGATAAAGATAGCCCTTGGTTTACAATCAGTCGTTTAATGATGGTTCAAAGTTACATGGCCTTGGAAACGGTGCTTTCAGCCTGTAAAGGGCTTCCAGCCATTTTTAAAACATGACCACTTTGGGGCCCTTGACAACTGGCTGGCATTTACAGCTGTTTGCAGCATCCTGCAGTCAACCATGAGGTATGACTTTTTTTCCCAATATCTGGCAAAAAAAACCCAAATGGATTTACTTAAGACCTGCATAATTCAGACTTACAACTGTGTGATTCACATAACAACCACTATAAAAACAATTTTAAAAAATCAGACTTACAACTGTGTGATTCACATAACAACCACTATAAAAACAATTTTAAAAAATCAGGTTCAGTCACATGGGTGTCTCGACTTACGACCGCAACTACTTATCAAAATTCTAGTCCCAATTGAGGTCATATGTCAAGAACAGCATTCAAATATCTCCTCTGTAGCAAAGAATATTGAGAGTATTTCAACAGCAGATCTATGCTGTTAATCCCATTTCTCTTACTGCAGCCCATAAGATCTTCCCAGTCATTCTAGATAGATTACTACTGTTTTTTTCTGTATTGGCAATGCAAACTATAACTTGCAGCAAAGTATAAAGTACTCAACACAGACAATTTTCTGTTTGCAACCTTTTGAGAAGCAAAATCATTGGGGAAGGGAGATTCACTTAACAACCTTGTTACTAACTTGACAACTGCAGTGATTCACTTAACGACTGGCATGAAAAGGCAAAACTAACTTAACAAATGTCTTGCTTAAGAACAGAAATTTTGTGCTCAATTGTGGACATGGTTGATCAAGAAGCAATAGATCACATCTCCCTGCACTCCACCCCTGCCCTCCTCATGTGTCCTTAGATTTTAATGTTTGGTTTTATCTTATTTATTTATGTTTTAATGTATTTGTATAGCTACCTTTTTATGACTAAGCCGCCCAGAGTTACCCTATGGCAGAAGTGTCAAACTTGCATTGTCATGGTGGCATCACGTGACTTATCAGGACCTTTTTCCCCCTTCGCTAAACTGAGTGTGGGCGTAGCTGGCATGGGACACATCTGGCCTACAGGCCAAGAGTTTGACAGCCCTGCTCTATGGTAGGATGGGTGGCCAATACGTTTTACCAATCAATCAATAGTGCTCATAAATTAAAAGCTACCTGTAGTATATTCTGCAGGCAATAAAATAGCAGCTTTTATTTCTGCTCTCCATTTTTTAAAATTTAGTTGGAAAGGTAAGAATGAGCAAAGTTAGAACTTCAGGTCTTCAACTTCCCAATAAGAAGTCACAGCAGTAAAATGAATTGATGATAAAAACTGTAGAATGGCTCACGTACCTCTCCAGGGAAGACGTTTAGAAGATCATCAGGGTGACAACCTTATCAAGCTTTGTGGTGATAATGTCTGACAGGCAGGTCCTGCCACAGAGAAGGCACACCTCCGAAGTCCCAGTGAAGTGATTTAACAGGGTACCCTTTCTGCTGAATCACAAAGGATGGGTAGAGGCTTTTTCAAATAACCAGACCTTATCCCATAAAGGGCTTTAATTAAGAACAAGCACCTTGATTTGCATCCAGAAGCCAGATGGCCAGCAGTGCAGTCCAGGGAGCAGTGATGTCACATGCCCATACTGTGACATCTCATTTACTGTCCATGCCATCACATTCTAGACCAGCTATGGTTTCCAAGCGATTTTTAAGGACAGCCCCCACTGTAGCACATTGCAATTATTGATCTGTGAGGTGATTAGAATAAGAACAACCATCTGAAGGGTCATAATTCAAGTAATTCTACTTCTTTATCCCTTTTACTTTATTGATCTATTCTGATTGGTCATGCATTTCCCAAAACAGCAATTGAATGAAGCAGCTCGTAGCTCTTCCAGTTAGGTGTAAAACAAAGTTAACTCTCCTCGTCTTGTTCCATTCTCTTCTCTCTCTCCTGTTACTCCAGAAGTCACCATTACATTGTAAATGTGTAGGTAAGAAAAAAAATGGTTAAATTTAAGAGGAAATTCTTTTAATTGTATGTTTGTAATTGTTAAGTTAAAATTATACCAAATTTCTTGGTCTTGGCTCTGCCCATGTTTTTTGCATGCAATCCCTAGTGTGTCATCCAAAAGTTAAAGGTGACGCAGCTGTAGTACACCCACTTATTAATGGTTTATACATAATTAGACCTTTTGTGGAGACAATTTAACAAAAAAACCCATATTTTATACATTAATGAAGGGAGAAATGCTAATTTTGAATGCGTGGGAGGGATGTGTAGCTCCATCTGGAAAGCTATTTTCTTGTTTAATGATTTTTACAGCATGTCTATAAAAGGTGTTAATTATAAAAAAATATTATTTTGGAAACAAAATAATCTAGGTGGAAAAGGTTTTGCTAAACCTTGTACACGGTGAATTATCCAACACAGTTTCAGAATATTCTGATCGCTCATTACTTGTATTTCATATATTTTAACTGGTTTTCTTTTTCTTTTCCTATTATCCTAAAGCTTGAAGACTTTGAGTATAATTTAATTGACAGAAGAATCAGACCAAACTGAAAAAGGATGCAAAATTAATCCTGGGTTTTTTGGTTTCAAGATGTGATGGTTATTGGCTTAACTGGCTTCAGATGGGAATTATGGATTATCTCTGACCATGATTACCAGACTTGAGGGCTATCTACTGTAGTATTTCAGAGGTCAGCAGAATTCCTTCACAGGATCATATGGGATTAAGTCAGTTTAAAACAATTCAGGAAATCACCTTGCATGCTCTCATGAATTTATGGCACTTTTCACAAGGAATCACATGCTTCAGGGAGTTAATGAAGAGTTATAAGACTCACCAGATTTCATCAATTTCTAAATGAAGTTTTGTGTGCACCCTTTGTTTTTCTGCCCCTCCAGTTATATTATCAGCCCCTCCAGTGCCTCATTTTCAGAAGCAATATATTGTTTAATATTAATTAGATCAAATAGTGTTCCTGTCTAAAGTTATTTCTGCCCACTTTTCCTTTTCAGAAGTGCACTATTTAAAATGACAAACCAAACTCCCAAACAGAAATAAACCAGATTCATGTCTCACAACTTCTAGATAGGAATGAATGGATGTTTTCTAACATAATGCCAGTTGTATGGAAGGGCTGAGATAGCATTAAACACTAAAATGCTTTATTACAATTCATATATATCTCAGTCTCCTTACATTTTGAAGGATAAGGACCTGGATAATTGCTGAATAAAGAAAATCCTGTCAGAGTGCTCAATATGGGTATCTATCCTGTTTGGAATTGCTTAGGACTCAAGAAGTCAAATTTATGTAACATCAAGAGATATTGTTAAGTGTTATAATAGTGGATACATTTGACACAGAAGCATATGGTTGCTTTGTAGAGTATTTTGTAATAGTTATCTTCAAGGAATTACAAGTTAATTGGCTACGGTCCCAATTCTGCTAAATCCATTTATAATTTGAATTTATGGGTGCATACATTAAAAAAATCAGATTTGAGAGTTAGTAAATTTGAATATTTATAATCAGACTCTTTGAACGGACAAATCCTTTAATCTTACATAATTAAATTATCCTTTAAAAAGAAAAAAATTGATGCCACAGCCCCTATTCAGAACCTCTTGCCTCTTTCAGGTCCAGTTTATCCCACATGTAGTAAATGTCGAGATGATCTCAGATTTGAGGAAATATTTTATCAAGTCCATTAGAAAACTATATTATTAAGGATGTTGCTGCATTTCCTAGTATTAGTCTTCAACAGAAGTTCAATATGCAACAAGTCCCACAAAAACTACCCAAGCCAAAATACCCAAGCCACAGTTTATCATTGTTGAGTTCCATCGCTCAGTCATGTCCAACTCTTCACAAACCCTGGACCATAGCATACCATGTGGTTCATTACACTGTCCTTATTTATTTATTTAGCATATGGGATATCATATATGGACTAGCAATATATATTGTTATTTCATCCAGATTAGCAGAACCCAATAAAATACAAATGTTAAAAAAGAGTAGCCATAATAATCACATCTATCAGTTGATCCTTGGGGAAATTCATAGATTTCAAAATCTTTTCAGGTTAAATGGTTCCCCACCCCCAACTAGCAAGGAAGGTATTTTGTACTGGTATTGATTATTAATGTCTAATACAACAGGCATGTATATGAATGTAATATTTCAACCCATTGGATGGCACAACTTTTTCAAATAATATCACCAAAATATTTTTGGTCATCATCCCAGGAGCTTGGTCACGCTACCTCTTTGCAAGTTCAGAGGGAGGAGTCCAGCTTTGAAAGGACAATTTTTATATTGGGAAACTTTTACATTGGTACATCCAGTCTGCAAATAAACATAGCTTTTTTAGACCAAAACATAAGCTGGCTGAAATGTATTCACTTCAGTTGCAAGCAATAAGGTTGGTGTTAGGTTGGTTGAAGAATTCAATTGTTATTGCTCTGTCTAGTTCATTTGCAAGAAATATTACCTTCTTCAATATCCTGTTGAATTTGATTTGCCTCCAGACTGTTCCCATATTTTTGTATTCCAGATATTTGCACCAGCAGACACAGGAGGAAAATTAAATGGCATTCAAATCTACATACTCATTTTCACTGCAATATGTATATAACTGCATATACTTTCCATTTTTGATTTCCATCCAGTTTAAATTCTGTTTCCGAAGTCAGTGAGTGATACAAGAGGACTGTACAGTATGTACAAAGGAGTCTGAACTGGATCCAGAAAAGACAGAAGAAACTCAACATCATTGCCTTGTGAGATCTTTTTAACTTCGCAAGATGTTTTGTAAATGTGTTATAAAACCAAAATTAAACATGTTTTTAAAAAGCAGAAAAAACATTCTTTGGAGTGGGATTTGGAAGGAGGGAGGAAGGAAGGAAGGAAGGAAGGAAGGAAGGAAGGAAGGAAGGAAGGAAGGAAGGAAGGAAGGAAGGAAGGAAGGAAGGAGCATTTTTCTGGCTATATATAGAACTTCAGATAAAATACCCCAAGTACATATGTGACAGAAAAACATATAGTTGGCCTTTTATGCATATGCAGGGACCTTATGCTTCCATTTATCCATTTTATTACTAATTTTTGTACTTTCCCTCTGAATGCTGAAGTCAAGAGGATCTCTCTTCATTTTATCTCTACAACAACAACAGTGTAAGGGAAGATGGCTGAGAAAGAATGTCCCAAAATTTTCCATGTGAGCTTCCACATCTGAAAAGGAGTTCAAACCCAAATTTTCACCCAAAACCTTAACTACAAATATCACACTGACTCCCTTATTCCTTAAACAAGTATCTTAAATGTCAGTGACTACAAGCACAACACATGAAAGCTGAAGTCAGACCATGGATAATAGCATATCTGATCAATTATTCACCGGTTGATTTTATGTTCATCTCCCTGATGTGAAATTCTATCTTAGTGCTGTGGGTTGGCCTGCTGAATATTGGAAGATGAATGACACAGCTGGTCTTCTACCTAGCCTTTCATGGTGGGGATCCACACAGAGCACATATAGTGCTTTCAACTTACCATGTCACCCATTCAAGCGTTGAAACTTGGCATGGTGTCACAAACTATTTATCTGTGCAGAAGAACAGAGGTAAAAGGGAAAGAGTATTTTTAAAGAGAAAATAGAACGCTGTAGTTAGCAGGAATTTATCTTCAACAAATTTGTAAGAAAGATAACTCTGGCTACAAAATTTAAATCTCCAAGGAAGAAATATTATAATGTTTCAAGGGTGACTAGGGCTATACTTAGAATTGGATAAGTTGCTCTAGGGGACAAAGCCACCATTCAAGCATGTGCTACTCGAATTTTCCATTTGTTCTCTAGTTTGGGAAAGGAATTGGTTTATTTTTGAGCGTTTTTTTTTTTTTTACTGATTTGGTTATCTTGAGGCACTTATTTCAGCTGTATGTGTTGCCTTTTCAAGTAATAGGAAATGATTTGTGTATTACAAACTATTAGCTTTTTGGTGGGCTGAGAAGACGTGATGGATCTGAGCTAGGATAGTTTAGCAAATATAAAAGCATGAAGCAACTATGTGATGTTGCGATACTGTGTTTGGGATATGTAATGCTGTCGTGGGTTTGACTTTTTTTTAAATTTAATACTGTGGCAGCTGCTTAGTATTATATTATATAAGACAGATAGCTATGTAAGTTCCTAAATAAGTAAAAATAAATAAACAAATGTTTTCAGCACAATTGGAAGGGAATCAAATACCTAAAAAAGCCACATACAACCTAAATCAGGGGCTATGCACCTTCGCTTATTCTAGATAATAATATGGCTTACATATGTATTCCACTATTCATCCATGAAATTCAAGGGAGAAGTTCAAGGAAGAGATTTTGATGCAGTTTGGAATCAAGTATTTGACAAAATTATGAAAAATGTATTGTTAAATTGAATCCATTTTTTTCCCATATTGCTTGTACTCTTGAATAGGAATGTAGGGCTTACATTTGAATAGGAATGTAGGGCTTACAGATATACATATCTGCTGTATATCAAAGACACCTTCTCCTAGGTCTTTACTCTTCATGGATTCTTTATTATTACTTCCCAGGTGAACCGTATCTTTTTTTTTTAAATTTGGTCTTTCAACTTTTTGTTGCATCTATTTCAAGATGTATTAAATTATTCTAAAGTTTTCTTCCCAGCCTCCTCGAAAATCCAGATTATTTTTAAGATGAAAAAGATCAGGCTTGGTTCTGCTACAGATTCACAACTGATTAGCACAAACTTTTCTAGTTTAGACTGGGAAAACTTGTTCCCAAGTTCAGTAGTTAATCTTCTGAATATGTGATAATAAAATGGAGGGAGTGTTTTCCAGAGAAGAATAACTCCCGCTTCTCGTAAGACTATAACATCTAACTCACTTGTGAGCACTCACATATTACAGTGCTCTTAATAATATTTCTTCCTAATGTCTATTTTATTATCTTTAAAACACCAATTGGTCCCAATAAATAAACTGTTGAAGTTGAAATAACAGACCACTAAGTTTCCTGGGTTTTGCTTATTGTCCTCTCATACCTATGGTCCTTTTCTTCTGTTAATAGAATAGAATACTTTATTAGCCAAGTGTGATTGGACACATAAGGAATTTGTCTTGGTGTAAATACTCTCAGTATACATAAAGGAAAAGATACATTTGTCAGGAGTCAAGAACCATAAGGTACGACACTTAATGATAGTCATAGGGTACAATAAGCAATCAATCATACTAGGAAACAGTCAATATAAATCGTAAGTATACAAGTGACAAAGTTACAGTCATACAGTCACAAGTGGGAGGGGATGGGTGATAAGGAGTGATGACAAGATTTAACAGTAATAGTAGTGCAGACTTTGTAATAGTTGAACAGGGTTGAGGGAATTATTTTTTTAGCAGAGTGATGGCTTTCGGGGGGAAATCCTGTCCTTGTGTCTAGTTGTTCTGGTGTGCAATGCTCTGTAGCATCGTTCTGAGGGAAGGAATTGAAACAGATTATCCAGGATGTGAGGGGTCTGTAAATATTTTCACAGCCCTCTTTTTGACTTGTGCAGTATACAGGTCCTCGATTGAAGGCAGGTTGGTAGTAATTGTTTTTTCTGCAGTCCTAATTACACTCTGAAATCTGTGTCTGTCCTGCTGGGTTGCAGAACCAAATTAATTCCCAGACTTGTCTGGGAAAACAAACCTGTGTGGATTTTTAGAGATAAGAACAGCTGAGAAGAACAGTGTTAGCTAATGCAGCTGTTCAAGGAAAACTCAAAGCTAACAGAGGCTGAAATTAAAAAAAAAACTTATTTCAAAGAAAAGGAGAAAGTTCAGGAGAGAATTGACTGATGGAATTATTTGACTTTTTTAAAACTACCTCCCCTAGTCACCCAAAATCTAATAAGATAGAAACAAAGAACTTTGATATTGTCCCTTTTGAAACCTGACTGAAAATCAGGTCACATTATAAGAACTCCTGTCTTCAATATTATTGTGCCACCTAACATATCTTGTCTATGCACCAACATATGCACCAAGACAAATTCCTTGGGTGTCCAATCACACTTGGCCAATAAAGGATTATATTCGATTCATATCTTGTCTATTGTATAATTGACTGAATATCCATGACTGTCAGATCTTGATCTATTTTTAACTTGCACCTATTTTTATATATTTATTATTAATTAGTTAATTAAATTTGCACCTATCACAGAAATCTGTTGTGGATCACTTTTCCTGCCCATATGAAGCAGAAGGAACACTTTTGTCACACAGAATCATGTTTTGACTTCTTATCAGAAGGGACTTACTTGGAGAAATCATCCATACATTCATGTGTTATAATTCAAATTGGTAGTGCTGACTAGTGGTATGCTTTTGCTATCTTATTAACCATGATGTGCATTTAAAAGACTTATCCTGTTCCCAAGCCACCTCCTTTTCCATTTCACATAACTAGAAAACTTCCCTGAGTACATTAGAATTCTCTTTGCTTCTTCTAGTTGTATGTCAACAACTGCTTCTGTAGGCCCCTAATTTTGCAGATAGAAGGAATGCAGTAATCCAGATTTGAAGGCATAAAATAATTTGGAATATATACTGTTTTGTGTTTATGGATCGAATGATCAAAATGTAATGAACGACTAAATCAAATGATTCCCCCCACCACACACACACTGGGATTGTGCTGGATCCCAAGAAAAGATGCCATTTCTTGAAGCAGTTGTTGATAGATGTTTTGTGTATGTTCTGAATCACTTTTTGCTGTTGAATGTGGATCACTTTATCACCCAAACATGTAATCTTTGGTCAGGGAGTCTATTTGCTATCATGTGAAAGAAAGCTTGCAAAATTCATTGGGTTTCTGGAAGTTTCCTATGCATTTCTTTGAATTCCCAGGCAAAAAGCCCCAGAAGTTCAGAAAAGAAATCTCTGATAAAATTCTATAATTAATAATAATAATCAGAATAGAGCTGGAAGGGACCTTGGAGATCTTCTAGTCCAACCTCTTGTTCAAGCATACTATTAGTATTAGTATGCTTTAGTATTAGTACTTCTAGTCCAACCCCTTGTTCAAGCAAACTGTCCTATTTCAGACAGGGAGCTATCCTGTCCGTTCCTCAAAACATTCAGTGAAGAAGCACCTACAACTTCTGAAAGCAAACTGTTACTGTTGTTGTTGTACTGAAAATCGATAGAAGAGAATATTAGTAGCTCAGTGTTGAACAGTGGGGTCCTTGTTGTTTTCTTGCAGGCATTTCATTATCAAACTAAATATCATCAGTCCTAGTAGGGTGGAGTGGGGTTTGATCACAACATGGACAGAATATAGTTCAGGATCCAAATATATTTTACTAATGCGTTGATCCCCTTTCTCCTTCTTTTCCCACAGAATAAATACCACGTGAGTTTAAATGGAACAGTTACAGCCTGTCAGTTCCCATACCTGTTATGACAGCCTTATACTTAAGGAGGATTCCCAATACTATGAGCACTTCTATAGGGATCTGGCATTGTGGAGTTATTATATACCATTTAAAATAAACTAAGATGAGCCAAAGTAATCATCTTTGCAAGAAAAGAAGAGTGAAATAACATTATCTAGCTATAGATAGTGTCAAAGGAGTATGAATATATTCTCTCCTCTTTCCTGTGAGAAAAAAGAATTGGAAGATGAAAACTCCATCAAAGCAGATCACAACTGCAATGTATCAAAACAAATAGTATGCAACTTAGTAACATGAATATGCTAAGAGATATTTATCTACACTTATTTCTAAATACTGCAGTTGAAAAAGTCCTGATCCAGATAAAAGACAATGTGACGTTTAAAAGACAGCACTGCTGTTTTCGATCTCCTAAAGCCTATTTCTTTTTTTCAGGGCTAAACTGCATTGCATGACAATAGGGACTGGTTATATTAATCAAAAGACCATTACAAGCCATATTCTAAGTGACCAAAATTATGTGAGAGAAGTTTGGACCTGTTTCCATGCTAGTTTCCCCAAATTATGAAATTCCTTTCCTTAATTGATTTAAAGTGCAACTGACAATTGTTCTGCAGCAAGTCATATTGAAGAGTTGGTTGCACAAATAAATATGAAAAAATTGGAACATTGCAACATGACATAGGACCTGAAGGTCTCCAATTGTCTCTACGCTCCAATTGTCTCTACGCACAGCAAGTCCATTCCAGGTCCTTTCTACAGGTAAACAACTATTCATTTAACAAGTGAATTCTCAATCATCCAAGGTCATGGTTGTCCCAAAGGTTGCTTGGATAGTTTTTTCTGTGAAAACATGTTACTTCTCCATCCAAAAAGAAAACTGAAGAAGCTTCTTGGATGAGAAGCGAAATGTTTTGAAATAAAAGAACCAAGAAAGTCCAGTTGTCTTTTGGAAAGGTCATTCATTTGGCAACTCTTCAAAGTTACAATGGCACTAAAAAAAGTGACCCATGACCAATCCTCACATTAACAATGGTTGCAACATTCCCATAGTCACATGATCAAAACTCAGAAGCTTGGCAACCATCATGTATCTCTGACAAATGCGGAGTCCTGGGGTCATTATTTTCATTTGTGACCTTGCAAGTGGTTTCCAACAAGCAAGTCAATGGATTCACTTAACAACTGGGACAAAAAGTTCATAAATTCTGGTTCACTTTGCTAAGTAATAAAATTGGGTTCAACTTGCTGAGTAGTGGAATTTTTCATCCCAACTGTAGTCATAAGTTGAGGACTACCTGTATTAAACATTGTTATCTTACAGGATGGAGCACGGTGTCTCACCTGATTTCGTTCACTGACCATTTAAAGTTAAAACAGTGCTGAAAAGTGGACTAACAACCAGTCATTTAACTTACGACCACCACAACCACATGAGAAAAATTCAGTGGGTACTGTGTGTACACAGAAAATGGATTACTTCAGTAAACCAAGTTAAGCTTTGTAGCTTGAGTTAAACTTGGTTTACTGAATGATTGGAAACTAATGGATGGAAATTAATCAAGAAGAGAAACAACCTAGAACTATGGAGAAATTTCTTGACAGAGAACAATTAACCAGCAGCACGGCTTAGCTTCAGAGTTGTGGGTGCTCCATCGCTGGAGGATTTTAAGAAAAAACTGAATAGGCACTTATAGGATCTCCTGCTTATGCAGGGGGTTGGACTAAATGACCTAGGAAATCCTTTCCAACTCTGTTATTCTGTTAAGCTATTTATTCAAATCCAACCTGTCACTTGATTCTTGGATTATTTTATTCAACATTTGTTTCATTAGTGCAATGGATGAATCAAATCACATTGGCTTATACAAACTATGTATATGACTCATGAGTCATTGTTTTTTTTTTGTTTCTCAGGAAAACCATGAAGATCTCAGAAAAATTGCTCAGGAAGGGCAGAAAGCTGAACTACTTTAGCCTCACCAGTTTGATTGTTACAATTTATTTAGTGCTCGTTCAATGTTACAATGGCACTGAAAAAGTGATTTATGACCAGGGGTGGGCTTCAAAAATTTTAGCAAAGCGTCCTCTGCCCGGTTGCTGGGTGGTTTTGGGTGTGGTGGGCAAGGCCTAATCAGCCTCCTGCACCATGGTGATGGTGGCCATTTTCGCCCTCCTCAGGCTCCGGAGACTCTCTGGAGGCCAGAAACGAGCCAGTTGCTGTGGGTGGAAGCACAAAGTGGAAGGCTCGTTTCTGGCCTTCCCAAACTTTAAGGAGGCCCATTTTTTCCCCCTCCCTGAGCCACTTCAACCAGTGGTGGTATTCAGCTTGTTCACACCAGATCGGGCAAACCGGTGGCAAGGATTTGGTGTGGGTTGCCGAACCGTTAGTAAGTTCTGGCTGGCCACGCCCCCGACCCAGTTGCCCAGTTTACTGCTGGCTTGCTTGCCCCGCCTGCCTGATGATCGTCCTTGAGGTATTTCTTTCTTTTTTCCCCTCCCAACAATCAGCTGTTCATACAATCAGCTGTGCCAGGATTCCCCTTGCTGAGTGAGGCCCAGAAAGGCAAAAAATGGGGGGAGGGGCTCATTCCCCCCCCCCCCATTTTTTGCCCTCCTGAGCCCCAGAGAAGCCTTCTGGGAGCAAAAACGTCCCCCCAGAGGCTCTTCTGAAGCTAGGGAGGTCCCAAAATGGAGCATAGAGGGGTGCTGCGTTCCCCTCCCATGCTCTGTTTTTTTTCTTCCTGAGCCCCAGAGGAACCTTCTGGAAGTAAAAAGCCCCCCCCCCCAGGCTCCTCTGAGTCCATGAAGGTCCCAAAATGGATGGGGGGGTGGCTGCAAAAATGCAAAAAAGCCACGCCCGCTCAGTCACAGGGCCATGCCCACCAAGCCACACCTACTAAGCCATGCCCACAGAACAGCTAGTAAAATTTTTTGAATCTCACCACTGCTCTGTGCATACCCTGCACTCCCCTGCACCCAAAATGGTCCGCGTGGGGACTCCTGGGAGGGGATGGTTGGGGTGGGAAGGCCCAACCAGGAGTGGCACTTGTGGGTTCTCAGAACTGCACAGAATCTTAGCTAGGGGTTCTCCCGAACCCCTGAAAATGCACAGCAGCCCACCCCTGCTTATGACCATTTTTCCACAGTTACAACCTTTGCAGCATCCCCTTAATCATGTGATCAGCGTTCAGACGCTTAGCAACTGGTTCATACTGATGAGCCTTGCTGTATATCAAGTGATTGCGTTTTACAACCTTCTGACAAACAAAGTCAGTGGGGAAGCCAAATTCATTTTAACAGTCGTGTTACTTAACAACTGCAACGATTCACTTAACAACTGTTGCAAGAAAGGTTGTAAAATGGGGCAAAACTCACTTAGCAACTGTCTCGCTTAGCCACAGAAATTTCTGGTTCTGTTGTGGCCATAAGTCAAGAACTACCTGTGATGGCTTTCCTATAAATTGATAAGTGGGCTACTGTCTTGCTATCCTCAAGATCGTTGTGGGATTTGGAGATGGAAACTTTCTCCTGAAGATCTGCCAGGATGCAGATGGGCCTTTAGAGCAGGGATAGACAACCTTTTGGACCTCAGAGACCACCAAACTCATAATTTTAAATCCCCGGACCCCTAATATGAATTTTGATTCACTGTGACTTGCTGGCGTTTTCCCAGGGTCTCTGCAGAAAGCAGCAGAGACTCTGGGAAAATCCCCCCCCAAAAGTCAATCATTCTTTATTAGAGATTGTAGGGGGGGGGAAGAGAGAGAAAGAGAGAGAGAGAGAGAGAGAGAGAGAGAGAGAGAGAGAGACTTTTGGCTTCATGCAAGGAAAGCAGCAGAAACAGCAGAAGTCTTTCTTTCTCTTCCTCAAACTCTGCCAGAAATGAGTCTTTATCAGACTTGTAACACTGACATAGCCTCTCGGAGCAGGATGCCTTGCAGAGTCCCAAAGATTCATTCCTAGCAGAGTTTGGGGGAGAGAAAGAAAGACTTTTGCTGCTTTCCTTGTGTGCAGCCAAAAGCAGAAGAAGAAAGAAGCAGAAAGAAGCATCCTGGTGGCCAGGTGAGACACGTGGAGCGAGTGGGGCAAGTTCTCCCCCTTCACCCTTTTCCCTCACTACCTCATGTTGTTTGCAATGCAAGTGACGCAAGCCTTGTGTTGCTGCGGGCCATGTGGGTGGCACAGCCTTGTGTTCCCATGTAGCCTGGATTAATTGCTTTGGGGGGATGACATTTCTCTGCGGACCACCAAAATTTTCTCGCAGACCGCCAGTGGTCCTCAGCCCGCTGGTTGGTGACCATTGCTTCAAAGGCCCCACCTGCCTACATATAATGCAGCCCATTCATCTCACTGCCTTAGCTCCCACCTTGTGTTGATGGGGAGGTACAGAGCCACAGTCCTTTTATGGATTTTCCTTCCCACGTTCTGCTGAGTTGCAAATAATGAAAATGCCTGAAAAAAACATGAGCATGAATTTCTGAAAGCTTTTTAATCCCACAGCATGACCACTCTAATTTAACCAAAAGGAAGTCCTTTAATGTGTTTGCTCTCATAAGATCTGTATTTGTGATACCAGTGGTTTACAATATATACATGTATATAATAAGTAAAAAAATGAAAAAGTGAAGACGTGTAAAGAATAATGGTTAAAGAGAAGATTCAGATAGAAGAAAAAGGGAGAAAACTCCGTTTTAATAACATGCTGTTCAGTTCCTTTCAGGCTAGAAAACCTTACTTCAGAAATATGCTCGACACTAAGCCAGAAAACCTGAAATACGAGAATTTTTACCTCAGCTTGATAATAGGACTGCAATTACGACAGGAAAACGCCTTCTAGGGAAGAAATGTAAGTAAATGGTGCCAAAGCATGTGATGCAACAATGATGCAAGATTTTTAATGACATTTAAAGCTCTAAAATCAAGCACAGATAAATATTTACAAAACAATGTTACACGCAGTTGAATGCGGTTTAATGTGCTTTACTTGACAACCAAGTTGCCAATTGCCAATTGTGATCACTAAACAAGGACTCCCTGCAGGGTGAAATTATATCTTTTCAACGATAGGCGTATTTATGCTAACGTGGAGATGGAAATCATATTCCAATGACTTACAGGTATTTAAGGTAGTCCATGTTGCAATCCTTGACACAACTTCTAAGGTAGACCAATCCTATGATTTAAATCAGGGGTTCCACTCCGTGGCCTGTTGGGAACCAGCCACCGCAAACGGTGGGCGAGCACATGAAGCTTTATTTGCACATATGTAGGATTGAGTTGCCTGTGCAAAACCCTCCCCTCCCCTTCCCCACCCCAGCTGCCTGTCTATGGACCCAAAAAGGTTGGGGACTGCTGATTTAAATCAGTAATTCCAAACGTTAAATCCTCAGATGTTGGATTACACTCAGTCCTCATCAGTGGTGCGTTTCAATCATTTTTACCACTGGTTAGGTGGGTGTAGCTTTGTGGGTGCATGGACTTTGTGCAGGTGCATGCACCAAACACACACCTTGCATAGGTGCAGAGGCTTTCTGGCTCTCCTCCTGTAATCCTGCACTCTCCTTGTTTCTTCAGCAGCTGACATGCAGCGATCTGCGCTTCAAAAGCAGGGAATAAAGGTTAATATGGGAGCCTGGGCAGGCGGGTGGGCCCAACAGCAGAGTATCAGAGAGAACTGGTTCCGTATCCGCTGTTCATTGATGCTACTGGCTCGGCAGAACCAGGCTGAACCAGTAGAATACCACCACTGGCCCCCATCAGCCCTATTCATCACAGATAGGAGACAATGGGATTCAAAAACTTTTTACAACTGGTTCTGTGGGAGTGGCTTGGTGGGCATGGCTTGATAGGCGTGGCAGGAGAAGGATATTGAAAAATCTCCATTCTCTCCCCCACCCCACTAACCTGCTTTCCAGCTCTGTTCTCCTGTGCAGGGCAACAAAAGAAGACCCAGCCAACCAGCTGGAACTTGGGAGGCAGAGAATAGATGGGGGCGGGGCCAGTCAGAGGTGGTATTTTCCGGTTCTCCAAACTACTCAAAATTTCCGCTACCGGTTTCCCAGAACTGGTCAGAACAGGCTAAATACCACTTCTAAATGGGAATTGTAATACCTGTAAACCAAGACTTGAAAGCTGACCTTTCTACAATGTTAACTGAGAAAACATAGCCTTCCCAAAATGGCTTGTAAAATGCTAAGGGAAGAATAAATGGAAGAGGTTCTTTTATGCCATTTTTAAAAAAACAAAAGTCTTGGCTTGACTTTATGTAACTGTCTATGTCAAGGCTATTGTTTTGATATTTTTGGTGAAGGACTTGCTGTTAAGTAGCACTGGCATTTCAAAGTGAGTTCAAGGCAACTTTCCAGGTTAAGAATTTATTCTAAAAGAGCTCCAAGACTTTAAGGACTCTGTAGAGCTCTTAGCTGTTTAGCGTCTTAGTACAAAGCTTGAAGGATTTTAGCTCTTAATATAGACAGAGAGACAATTCTAGCGCTTACTTTTAAAGGTACTAGAGTAAAAATAGAGTCTGTAGGGATCAACCCTGTTTTTCAACAGCTTGAAGATATATGGACTTCAACTCCTGGAATCTCCCATGGCTGGCTGGGGAATTGCAGTAGCTGAAGCCCACAAAACTACAGGTTGCCAATGTTGAGAAACCCTGCTTAATAAGGTGATTTGGAATTAGCTATAGGAGGAAGGCAGTGTATGGCTTTCTCCATATAGTCGCCAGGAGTCAAGACTAACTTGATGGTGCATGTACACACACACACATACACACACAATAAATGGATAGAATATCCGTTCCCTCTCTGAATTTCAAATCCAAATTAATCTTCCCTATTCTGCTATCTTCCAGGTATGCTGGGGCTGCAGCTTCCTGGAAAAGCCTGATTAGCATGTTTGGCAGGCCATGCAAATGAAAAATTCTCTACAAATAGCCTGGTAGGCAGGCAGGCAGGCAAAATAACAGCTTCCTGACTTATTGTGTATCTGTCTGTGGGTCTCGGTGTTATGTATGCAAGTTGCGTCTTGATTTCCAAATACACACCTACCCAAAAGTTGCCCAACGGGCTCTATAAATTAGGTCATTCTGCACTGGATGGGAACATCTTTTGAAGTTGCTGGGTGACTAGACCTCTTTACCATTAACAGGAAATGAAAGCTTGCGTGAATTTGCCAACCCTTGAAGCTTGGTAATGGAAGTGAGCAACCACAGCAGGTTACATGTTAGTTCAAAGGAGCCAAATAATTTCCTACCATCAAAAAGGATTTCGAGAGCTATCATCTGGTTGAAACTAAAAAGCAACTTCTGATTTATGAGAAGAGCTTTGTGGTATATATTGTTTTGCCATGTGCACAGGAAATAAACACGGGGAAAATAAGTAAGACTGTAACTCGGTACCAATTTCTTTAAGAGTAACTTGTTTGAGCTCATTTGAGCTTACCTTCCTGATAGGTAAGTACAGGGTTACTTATCCATACTTTTTAATAGTACAAATGGTGCTCAGTGGTTACTTATCTCAAATAAAAGAAGTTCCTGTTTGCTTTGAATGTCGGTCATTGATCCAGATAGTATTGGTTCGGTTCTGCCTCCTGGTCATCGTTTAAATTAATAACTCTTTAAAGGAACAAAGTGATCATATTAAAACAATAACACATTTCACTTAAATACATCAAACTTTTGGCTGCATAACTCTCATAATTAACTCAGGGGGAGTGTCTTTTTAATGTTGCCAAGGCTATTAAAATAGTAAATATTTTGATGAGCACCAGTGACAACACAGCCTGACTTAATTACATTTAACCTTGCAAGCTTGAGTGCCTCTTTGCTAGACTACATGAAGCTTATTTGGCTACAGGTCTCATTAATTAATTTAGTGAGATAGCAAGTCAAAATCTTCTCCACTAAAATAATTATTTTAAATCATGTTACATACAGGTAATCCTTGACTTAGAACTTGTTGCTTGTTCAACTTGTGATTGTTCTAAATTCTGATTGATTTACCACCATTGTCCTTCAGGAACTCAGCAACTGGGTTGCATTTATAGCCATTTGCAGTTTCCCATGGTCGCATAACCACATTTTACAATAGTTTCCTTCAAGATTTTGGCAAAACTGGGCCCATAGAAATATAGGTTTGGCATTCATTTAACAACTGCAGCAATTGCAGTACTCACTTAACGACTGACTCAAAAGAAGTTTTTAAAATTGGGACAGTCACATGACCAACCTGCTTTAAAACCAGTATGAATCATGATGGGCAGGCTCCATTACAGTTGTAAGTTTAGGATTACCTGTACAGTATTTTCTTTTCACTGATGAAAACGGCATGAATCTCGAATTGTATTAACCAATAGGCCATTACTGGAGCATCAGAATAGACATTAGTCTATTAAGGAAAGTGCATTAAGGAAAGTGACACTTTCAGATCTATTTTAAATAACTGTATTATGTGTAATATTAGAATCTTCAGTTTTTAATTAATGAAATAGATTTTTTTTACATTCATTAAAACTGTCCCAAATGTGTAGATCTTTATAGCAATAAATAACAATTTGACCTTTCCTCTTTTTTTTTATTTATCCCTGCTCCTTTCAAGACTAAGTTGGAATACAGGAAGCTTGCATTTGCCACAATTATTATCCCACAATGACTCTTGCTGGTTGGCTTTCCAGGTAGTCAGGCATCCCATGTTCAGAAAGCAGCTGTCAATACCTGTTCGCCAAAGATGCTTGCAGGAATGTACACAAATACAAATCTATGCCAGAAAACAATCCCCTTTATTAAAATTATTCACTGATTATTCACCCTTTGGGCAAGATGGTTGAAAAAAAAAAAGGGTGCATTATCAGAGGCTCTGGAGGCAAAAACCGCGCAGAAAGAGACGGCCGACTCTTTGCAGCGTCGGTCTCTTGTGGCCAGCCGCCTTTCTTTCCTCGGCAGGCCGTCTGCGTCTCGCCGCCAGGTGGCTGCTGTGGCAACCGAAACGGGTTCCACGACCGGCCAAAGTCGCCTCCGCCGGAAATCGAAGGGCACCGCTAGGCTCCGGGCCGGTTCCACTTTAATCAGGCAGGCTTCGGGATCGGAAGCAGGGAGCGGGAGGGCCGAGGGGAACAGGGTTGCAGCCGGGGAGGATTAAATCAGTATTTCTCAACTTTAAGATACTGTGGACTTCAACTTCCAGAATTCCTCAGCCAGCCATGCTGGCTGAGGAATTCTGGGAGTTGAAGTCCACACACCTTAAAAGTTGCCAGGTTTGGGAAACAATGGGTTTAAAAATGCCCATCAATTCACCTACCAAACTCACAATAACTTTAGGCAGAGCTTAATCTGCTGCATTCGCGAATTTGGTATGTGGGTTTGCTTGTTTGTTTGTTTTCCTAGGTTGTATTATGCAATTCCATGACACTGAAGATGAAATAGACCCTCAGTATTTCAGGGTGGCATCAGCAACAAAGAAGATCCTTTGGTCTTTCATTAGATTAGATGCCATTACATTTCTGGTTTTCAGAAAATAAACAGAAAATAAATAAATAAGTTCTGAAATTAATCTGCATCCAGCTTCCTATGGAAAACCTAATGGAGTTAGCTGCTTATTCTGGGCCTTGAAGAATTTTGAATTGAGGTTGGCAGCAATGTAGTACTTAATAGCAATGACTTAATAACAAAAGAATTAATGTACGCATGTAATTTGATTTTAACCAATGGAAGGTGGAAAACCATCTTCAAAGAAGGTTGAAAACCACCTTCAAAGACAGTGTACAGCTGATTCCAAGGATAATCTAATTTAAATGTGTCTAGGATTTGATTTCACTTTTCTACATTGTTTTCTAAACAATTGAACATTCAGAATTCCATCTAATATACTCTGACAAATTTTATTTGTTTCTGGATTACTGCACACACATCTTAAAACTATAGCATACCTGGAAAATATCGTGGGTTTGGGTCCTGACTACCTCAATAAAGCAAGTATCACAATAAAGTAAGTCACATTAATGTTTTGGTTTCCCGAGCACATAAAAGTTACATTTACGCTATACTGCATTCTCTTAAATGTACAATAATATTAGGTCAAAAAAAACCCCAATATACATGTTTCAATTTAAAAATACTTTGTTTCTAGAAAGTTCTAATATCTGAATAGATAAAAATCATTACCTGACCCTTCACAAGCTGTAATCTTTTAAAAAGCTGGTGGAGGTGCAGAGCTCAATAAAGTGAAGCAAAATAAAACAAGTTGTTGGTTAAGTACCAATTTATTGCCAATGTCATTTCAAAGTAAAAGATACAGACTATAAAAATGCGATAAAAAGAACTTTTACAGTGCAATTGCTAAAATCTGTTAGTAACTACAAGGAACCTACAGGATACAGATCCAGTTTCTTAACCTGTTTTACCTGTCGGGACCCTCTTCCCATCTTAAAAAGTTATGGAGGAACTTCAAAGAGTGTGCGTTTGTATGGGTTATATTTATCAATATTTACCGTATTAAAAATTAGAATGGATGCATTTGCTGTTGCTTCCACATCTCACAATTGTTTGATGGAATTTTAATGCATTATTTTTCAACATAGCTGGCAAATAATTTTGATTTCTCTGTGAGGCTAAGGAGCTCTCATAGGACCACACTTTAATAAATACTGCCACAGACTAAACAGTTTGCTGAGTCCTTGGTGCTTTCTGAACTTGGTTGTTGTTGTTTTTTTGTAGATGTTTCAGTAGAACACTGATGACGTTACCCAGTTTGGTAATGAAACATCTGCAAAAAAAACCCAATCAAACTCAGACACCACCAAGGACCTCTGTTCAGTTCTGAGCTGCAAATATTATTTTTTGTCGATATTAAAGAGTTTATATGATGTAGGGTAGGAAATTGGCACCCATCCCTTTCCCAGAAAAATGAAATAGCCTAGGAAATATTAAAAAGACAGAATATTTCCCCTAAAAAGAGTAGGAACTCAGAAACAGAAACTCACCTTAGAAGCAGAAGCTTACCCCCACCTTTGTTCATGGGTGGGCCATTAAGGCCTGGGCCAGAATATTTTACATTACAAAGATCTCCATGTAGAATTATAATAGGAATTGCCCAAAGTCCTTTCATTACATCATCATCATCCAGCAAGGCTCAACCAAGCCTGGCATTCAGGAAAGCCTACAGAGTTGCCCCTGCATGGCCTCATGGGAGCTTGACAACCAATCAGAATACAAGCTCAAATTCAAATCCCAACAGAGGATAGATAAGGGACTCCCAGCATCTTAGGCCTTCCTTCTTTTCCTTCACCCAACATCTTGAAGCATGTGATCATCCTTTTCACTTTGGAGCTCCAAGCCATGTGGCCCTGCCACCATTAAACCATCTTTCCAAACAGCCTCCATGTTTCCAATGTCTTTTTCCCCACTTGGAACTGAACCCAGAAAGTTATTTCTTTCAACAGTAGCCTTTCATCTTTTTCTTTTCATGTCTTTTAGATGTGCTAATGATCGCAATGTTCATATACCTGAATGAGTGCTATTCAGCAATATACAACCCACCCCCAATCTATTCCCCCTTCATGCTATAAAATATCAAACCATGGAAATTATCAGCAAATTTCCCCCCTAAATCATGAATAGCACAGTAATCCAAAGTTTTTTTTTTTTCCAGCACCAAACGTAGTACAACAATGCAGGCCGACCTAAAGAAAAAATACGGGTAAGACTGTAATTATCCCATTGCAGGAGTATGTATTTACATCTTTTAGCAGGATGGACAATATTTTGCTGTTTACTGTGGAGAGATGCAAGGTATAATTTTGAGGTGTGCACTGTTTACATTGCTGGATCCATCTGACACACAGGAACAAAGCCAAAGGCATTTGGATTAAAGGAAGTTTTCTTTGTTGTTAATTGTAATGGGGTCATTTTAAAATTATAATCTTTACACTTTTCCTGTTTCAGTGTGTGGGAAATTATACAGTTTTCACCAGTTGAAATTACTGAACACCCAGAAGACTGCAAAATAAGAGGTCTCACCTTCAGCCATGGATTCTAAGTTGCTTCTCTAGTGCACCATTTCTCAACCTCATCTGTTTTACGATAGATAGACTTCAGCTCTCAAAGTTCACCAGCCAGCATGGAGAATCCTGGGAGCTGAAGTCCAGACATCTTAAAATTACTGAGCTTGGGAAACACTGCTCTTGTGCAGGGGTGTCAAACTCAAGGCTCGCAGGCCAAATCTGGCCCGCGGGAGTTCTTAGATACAATCCACTGTTCTGCTCACTGTCTGAATCTGCTGCTGTCTCCACAGGTTGTGGTGGACCTCAATACCCACGGGGCTGCCCTCGAAACAGCAAAGGACCAGCCTGTGGTGCCTCTGCCAGTGAAAACAGGGCTCGTGAGGGCCTCATGCAGCCCTCCCTGGCTCCATTTTAGCTGGCAGAGAGTTGCAGGAGGCCATCGCGGCTGGAAACAGAGCTCGGAAACTCATTTTCATTGGCAGAGCACTCAGGCCCCAACATGTGCCCCCAACATGAGTAATGTCACGCCCACTCTGGGCTCCCAAAGTCAAACATAACCTTGATGCGGCCTTCAATGAAATCGAGTTTGACACTTCTGCTCTAGTGGACTGAGGAAGTTTAGGCAGAGTTGGTATTCAACAGGTTCTGATCAGTTCTGGAGAACCAGTAGCGGAAATTTTGAGTAGTTCAGAGGACCAGCAAATACCACCTCTGACTGGAGATTTTACAGTATCCTTCCCCTGCAACGCTCACCAAGCGACGCCACAGAGCCAGTAGTAAAAATAATTTGAATCCCATGGGTTTAGGACAGTAAGTTGAAAAGTGGTGGATTTCAACTCTTCTCTTCTAGGAGTCTTCTTGGTTTTATGTACACTGGCCCTATTTCCTGTATGGCCAACTGGTTGATAGTGCTTAGTGCTTGGTGTAAAACTTGAAATTGTCTCCATGGATCTGTATTCAGTGTCCCTAATACTGAAGACTGATGCTTAAGATGCTGGTTGTGATTTTATCACCAGGGTTAGGGTGATATTCTTTCATTTATCCAGATTTGGGTTTTGGCCTATTTATATTTGCATTTTTAAAAGTCATTTGGACTTCTATGCAAATTATGTCATACTTAAACTCTTCTTCATGGCTGTGTAGTGTTGAAAAGGGGACTTCTAAAATAAGAAAAAAAACACCCAAATAATTATTTCATAATAGAGCATAATGGTATCATGGAAATTTTAATTTAAGAACTTTTGGAAAACGTATGATAAATCCAAAGGATCTGATAGAATTATTCCGTGGTGAGAAAGAGGAGAAAAGGGATAAAGCAGCACATATCATTCAAAAAACCTGGAAAAGATGGCTGGTAAGTTAACAATACTTCAAATATATTTTCATCCCTTGTTCTAGAGTAATAATGCTTTTTGAGCTTTTCAAGTGTATTTATGTAAACGTCTACACATTTTGGATGGATTGGAACCTGTAGGTCCCAAAATTGTTGTAGTTTTAAGGGACAAAATGTCATATTGCGTCTACACACTTGTTCCCTTTTGTGGCTGAAGAATTGAAGGGGCATCTTATATCTATAAAAAAACTCTGTCCTTCCAGAGGTGGTATTCAGCAGAGTTGGTATTCATGTTCTGACCAGTTCTGGACAACTGGTAGCAGAAATTTTGAGTAGTTCAGAGAACTACCTCTGACTGGTCTCGCCCCCCCCATCTATTCTCAGCCTCCCGAATTCCAGCTGATTGTCTGGGTTTTCTTTTGTTGCCCTGCACAGGAGAACAGAGCTGGAAAGCAGGTTAGTTGGGTGGGGAGGGAATGGGGATTTTGCAGTAACTTTCCCTCAGGAATAGGGAGGGAATGGGGATTTTGCAGTAACTTTCCCTCAGGAATGGGGAGGGAATGGGGATTTTGCAGTAACTTTCCTTCAGGAATGGGGAGGGAATGGGGATTTTGCAGTAACTTTCCCTCAGGAATGGGGATTTTGCAGTATCCTTCTCCTGCCACACCCACCAAGCCACGCCCACCAAGCCACACCACGCCCATCCAGCCATGCCCACAGAACCGGTAGTAAAAAAATTTGAATCCTACCCATCGTTCCAGGGATTCACACATGATAATCAACAATGATGTGACTTGTAGTTTTTTGCTGACCATGATATGTGAACCGGGCAGTTTTGTTTTGTAAGCTGTAGTTGATGGTTTAAGAGAATGTGTTTAGCCAGCCAGCCAATTATGGTTTATTCAAGAAATCATGGTTAATCAAGCCATGGAAACTTTTCCCTGATATGGCAACCAATAGTGAATTTAAAAAATAAAAAGAGCTCTATTTAATCTGTAGAATTTGGAGCCTAGATGATTTGAATTTATAGTCGGAAGGTGTCATTTACAACAGGGGTCTCCAACCCCCCTTGTTTGCGGCCTATTGGGGACCTGGCCACACAAGTGGGCAAGTGCATGAAACTCAATTTGTGCATGGCACAGGATTAGGTTGCGTGTGTTAAACTGTTCCCTTTTCCCCCATTGCTGCCGCTGCCGGCAACCACAGAACTATAAAGGTTGGGGACCACTGATCTACAATCTTGACTCTAGCCTTCTGTTTCATACTTGAGCTTCTTTTTGAACACTTGAAGGATTTGCCTTTCCCCAAAAGTCTCTACCTGTCATGCCCCTGTTGGAATCTGAATCCGAGGAGGAAGACGAACAGCTGACAGGGAGCGGGAGTTTGGCTCTATTGGTTGTGGAGGAAGCTGGAGAGGGAAAAGTCTGGCTGGGCAGAGCAGGGAAGAGGTAGAACAAGGGAGAGGGAGTTCAGAGGCAGATCCAGGCCCAGCCCCTCTTTATCCTAGGGCAGACAGGAAGGAATGGAGAAGAGAGCAACTTGGGTTGCATGGCTTACAGGGGAGGAAAGGGCTCTGATTCCCTTCATTAGGCACACCTGGGAAGAGAGTTTAAAAGAGATGCAAGCTGAGAGCGGTGATTGCTGGGAACAAACAAGAGTTTATCTTGTATTGACTTTGCTTATCTGCATTCCTGGCATCCTCCCAACTGGGTTGAATTACTGCCGTTCCTTCTGCCTGGAATTCCTTCTCTTGCCTGGAATTCCTTCCCTGCCAGACTAATTATCTCATCTTGCCTTGATTGGATTTATAGTTACAGTTTTGTTGACAATGTTTTGGACTTGAATCTCTGCAGCCAAAGGCTGTTCATGGGAGTTCTTCTCCAGCCAGAAGGTAACCAGGACATTGGGGGAAATGTTGGAGCCAAGAAAAGGACTCCTACTTATTATTTGATTGTATTGCCTTTGTGCCACTTGGTCATCACATTACCCAGCTAATTTCATCCAGCAGATTGGGCATGCTGCAGATCCCATCAGCCACAGAGTGTCGGCTGGGGCGGGGGGTTGGGGTGGGGGCACTAAAAGATGGGCTTTTTCCATAATAGCCCCGTTCTGTGGAATATTCTCCCCTTGGAGATTCGAATGGCCCCAACCCTGCTATCCTTTTGTAAGACTTAAAAACGTGACTGGGTACCTGAGCCTGGAGCTCTGAATATGTTAAGAGCCCCATTTGTGGCTGTACTGTTAATTGGCTAAGTGCCTTGGCTGCCGCATACATTTATTTTTGAATGTTTCTATCATTTCAAATAGAATTATTTAAATATTAAATAATGGGGTTTTTTTTTAATTGTCTTAAATGTTTTTAAAGTTTTGGAAATGTAAGCTGGCCAGAGTTACCAGTTGAGGTGAGTGGCTATAGAAAGTTAATAAGCAAGCAAATAAATAAACCTCACCACCACCTCTGTGGACACCATAACATACAATCAGCACAATAAGAATTAATAATTGTGTCAGGGGAAGCCTGGGTGAAATGTTAAAAGAGCCCAGTGTCATCAAATGTAATATTTGTATTTATAACTAGGACTGCATTTATTTGTTCCCTCCAGGATATGGGTGTATTTGAATACTATAAAGAGCTTATAGGCTTTAAGCAATTTGGGGAACCTTCCCATCTTATGAAGTACATTGAGCCTAGAGAGGTAAGGGCTAAAATGAAGTAGTAAACATTAAGCATTCACACTTTTCTAATTGATCCAAGGTAATGCTGCTCCATGATATGTCTAACAGTAACAGCAATGTGCCACTTAATATGGCTTAACGTTTGTAGTGAATATTTAAAAGCTACATTTCTTCTCCTTCTCCTTCACCTTTTGTCTCCTCTTCTCCTCCTCCTCCTCCTCCCCCTCTCCTCCTCCCCTCCCCCCCTCCTCCTCCCCTCCTCCTCCTCCTGCTCCTGCTCTTCTTCCTTCCCCCTCCTCTTCTCCTCCTCCTCCTTCCTCCTAGCGTATTCCTGCAGGTGCAGGACCTGTTTTTCAGACCACCAAATGCCACTTTGCATGGCCAGCTGTGTCTCCAGGGCACAGGTCCGCAACTTGCATATCTTTGTTGATGGCGTCTTGCCATCTCTGTTTTGGATGCCCGCAAGGTCACCAGCCATTGACTTCTACTTGGTAGGCAGTCTTGGCCACGGTGGAAGGTGCTGCTCTCTGGAGACATGTCCATACCAGTGAAGCCAGCCTTCTCTCATCTTCTCTGTAATTGGTGCCAAACCAAAGTGTTGTCGAATGATGTCATTTAAAAGCTACATACCTATGTGCTAAACCCTCTTTTTTACATTTTACTAACTATCATTTATGGCAGGAGGCCTCAAATTTGCACATGCAAAGAGAATTACTGCCAACGCTTACTTGCTTCATCTCAGCCTGGGCAAATGGATATTTGGGTTGCCATGCAAAGATTGGAGGGAATTCAGACAAGGTTCCAGCTTTGCATGGAAAAGCCCAACAAACTTGTTTGAGAAATTGATGGAGTTGGCTGAAATGGCAAAAGGGACCACTTTGATAAAAGAAAAGAACATAAAGTACTTTCGTTTTCACATGGAAACTGCTTCTGAACTTCGTGCTTGATGTGGAGAAAAATGTAACTGTGACTTTGGGTTTGATAGATTACACGGATAGATCTTTATAGAAATGGCTTGTTTATACTATTAGGAAAAAGCTGTGATTTGATATTAAGGTCTTATTTTACTGTAACAGAGACTGTCAGAAGTCAACACTTCTTTTTCTTTTTTTCTTATCTTTCCTCACTTCTTCCCCATTCCTTCCCCACTGCTTTCCTATTTCCTTTCTATTTTGTATTACTCTATAACTCAATAAAAATATTAATGACAAAAAGAAAAGTACAACGAACTTGGTTTGCTTGGATCTGCTGATAGTCCTGTATAAAGCTGGTTCAGTGTCAGATTTCTCTTCTACCTCCTCAAAAGAAAGTGGAAAGGAGATCCTAAAGAAGGGGTGGACAACTATGTCCCCTTTATGACTCTCTAGACTTCAATTCCCAGAATTCCTGAGCCAGCTGGCCTAGCAGCATTGGGTGTTGAAGTCCACAGGTTGTAAAGGGGCCATAGTTGCCCATCTCTGTCCTAAAGGATGTTCTGATAGTGTTCTGGCTTTCCATGTGGAAACCTGCTCAGTTGTACTCACAGCTGAGTTGCTGACAGAACTCTGTTCTTTTCCACCCAGAATAGCCAACAGCCAACTCAGGATTTTCTGTGGTTGCAAATATTGATTCAGAATAAATATAGAATGAGAAATGAAAAATGTGTGTCTCAAAAATTAAACCCAGTTTTCAGGAATTACGTAAAATAAAGCAAGGTCATCTTTCCTGTTAAAATGAGGTCCTAAAGTCAATTGTTTTATTCCAGTTTTAATTCTTTTAAAATTCCATTTTTAAAAAGCAATATTCTATCACTGTTTTTGATATATAGAGTAATGAAGTTCATTAACTTTTTAAAATTTTTGCATGCTATCAGACGTAAAATTTTGTTTGATTACAGGCAGAATTTTTAGATGCTGCAGCAGGAGTTCATATTAAATTCAGACTAGGTGGGGTGAGTTTACATTTAACAATTATATTTTAATACTAATTAAAACAAGTATAAAAATATGAGTGCTTGTTCATATTTGTATGTCTTTGTGTCTTTGTGACATGTGCAGGTATGCACATTAATATAATCACACAAAATGTAAATTTACAAAGAACACATTTTTTCATACTTTAAAAAACATATTGTGAGTACTTGTAAGTTTATGCCAGGATTTTATCACTTGTTCGTAAAGTGCAGAAACAAACTGTGTAAGCAAAAAGCCTGAAGACATCTTTAAAACAGACTTTCTTCTTCATTTTACACGATGAGCAAAGCTTGATAGTAGAATATGCCTGTGTGTGCACCTTCAAGTTACTGTTGACTCTTTGCATTGGACAAGCCCTTGAAGTTTCCTTGGCAAGATTTCAGAAATGGTTTGCTAGTTCCTTCTTCCTGCGGCTGAGAGAGTGACTATCCAAAGGCCATCCAGTGGGTTTTTGTCCCTAAGATGGGATTAGAAGTCGTGGACTTTTTTGGTTTCCTTAACCATTGCAACAAACTGGCTTTCACTATTAGAATCAAAATTGTGTTTTTTGAGCACCCAACTGCTTTGGCATTCATTGAAACAATTTACATTCTTGCAATGTCTTAGTAAAGGGGCACATAGTCTTGGTCAGGGGTCTTTAAACTTGACAGCTTTAAGATTTGGGGACTTCAACTCCCAGAATTCCTCCTCCAGTCATTTTTGCTCAGGAATTCTAGGAGTTGAAGTCCATAAGTCTTAAACTTGCCAAGTTTGAAGTCCCTTGATCTTGGTCATGAGTTATCAGTACTGGTCTAGTTGAAGTAGCTAGAAGTTCACAGGAAGGAAGAAAGCCATCTCACTCAAGTTCCAGCAGAGATTCAGTCAAATTCTTTGTGTGCAAACCACCAAGAAAATGCCATTTGTTTTTATTGGTTATTATATTTTTGTGGTGTTTTTTTTATTTGGCTTTTATTATTTTAAGAATCGTTCTCATTTTATTATATGTGTTGGTAGCAGAGAATTGAAAATGTTTTGAAAGTCAGAATACTTGTTTAATAGGACTGTAGTTAGCATTGTCAGTTACCTCCTTCGGCAACCTTCAACACTCAAAGAGCCACAAAGGTCTTAATAGGAAGCCCCCATTAAATTCTGGAACTGACTGGAAACACAGTTCCCCACCACCACCATAGAGTCTCCTCCTAGCATGGCATCATTCTTCCTCTACCTGTCCTAACCAAAAGCCCTATCAATTATGGAGCTGACCAGTGACAGGGAACTGCAGCAGAGGGATGAAAGAGCCACATGCGGCTCCAGAGCCACGTGTTGCCGACCCCTGATATATATAGTTCAGGATTGTTTCACGCTTAACAAACATACTATATGGCTGTTTTGCCCTTTATTCAAATAATAGAGCTTCCAAAATCATTTCAGAATGATTTGTCTCAGGACCCACAAAAGTGCATTTTAAGAGAAAAATAATTCCAGTCTGCTTCTGATTTGTTTTAGAATCTTTTCATTCGGTAAATAAATAGACATTTACAGATCATATCCCAAAGGATCTGCAAAAGCAAATTGCAGCGACTACAACATGTTTTCCATTTACCACTTTTTAAACTGGATATTTCCTTGCAGGACAAGTTTCCTCCCAGCATATACTATAAAATATTTACTCATAGACCTATTGTGGATTTGTGCGCAAATAGCCCCAAAGACTATGCGAAGATTGCAACCAAACCAAATCCAAGGAAGTTGCAGAAAGGGACCGCCAATGAAAGTACTAGTGACTGGTATAAACGCATCGAGAATAATGGCTGGAGACTTCTTTCCATTCGAGTAAGACAATAGATATTTTAATTTCTCACTTGGTTCCTCTGTTATTGCCCTTCCCAAACAGATTGTTTGCCTAGGTTGTGACAGGTGACTTCTTTCCACTTGACTCATTTCAAGGATTTGTTGTGGCTGTGTTCAGTGGTGCGATTCAACCGGTGTAACAACTGGTTCAGTGATCGCATGATTTGCGCGCATGCCCACCCTTTCAAAAAGCCCATTTTCAGCTATACTACTTACCTTCTACTGTAGCCCCAGTGAGTAAAACAGCTGAGGTGCAGCAAAATGGCTCTGCCACGCGAATCAGCTGTGCTCCAAAACAAGGAAATAAAGCGCAAGGAAGAGCAGGGATGGGTGGGAGGGGCCAAATGATCACCGGAATTACCGGTTTGCTTGAATCGGTCGGAATTGGTAGAATCCCACCCCTGACAGTGTTTCTTATTGTTAAAAGCACAGACAAAACCCGCAAAATGGTGTCGGGCTGCCTTCCAATCTCATCAAAGAATGCTTTGGGGAGTTGATAGTTATTATATGTTTTCTACGTTTTTTTTGTGTGTGCAAGGTTATTGAGCTTTCCAAGTTTCCAGGGATATGGAGGATTTCTGAAAGTAGAGACGATTTCCCACTTCTGCCCCAATCCGTATTATAGATCACCAACTACCCAACAATGCCTAACGGGGAAGAATATCTGCGATACGGCTCAGAGACCAGGAAATTTCTCTTCCCTTTCAGCTATTCCATCAATCCCTGCTCCAGTTCTACTTCAGAATTGTTTGGTCTAATTCAACCAGTTGCATCTCAACCCCTCCTATCCATTCTCTTTTTCTGTTTCTGCTTTCTCAGTGTTTTCTCTCTTTTTTGCCTCACATGTCTTCTGAAATGGTACAGGTTAACGTCAGGCATTTTACTTTAAAAGTTGAGTTTGCTTTTAATTTACAAATCAACCTATTGATAGGTTAAACTTGTTAAGTATACAGCATTACAGGTTAATCTTACTAAGTATACAGCATTAAAGATAGTCCTTGAGTTACAACATTAGTGACTGCTTGAAGTTACGAGTTTGCTCAAAATAAGTGAGTTATGACCATTTTTCACACTTAACAACTGTTGCAGTATCCCCAGAGTCATGTGATCAAAATTCAGACGCTTGGCAACTGGCATGTGTTGCTAGTGATTCTAGTGTCTCGGGGTCATGTGATTTATCTTTTGCAATCTCCTGATAAGCAAAGTCAACGGGAAAGCCAGATTCATTTAACAACCATGTTACTAATTTAACAACTGCAGTGATTCACTTAACAACATTGACAAGAAAGATTAAAAAATGGGGCAAAATTCACTTAACCATGGAAATTTTGGGCTCAGTTGTGGTTGTAAGTTGAGGACTACTTGTACAAAAAGGCTGTATTATGCTGTCAACTCAGAATGTAGTGGTATTTGTAGAAGATTGATGCCAGAGAATTCTGATGCAAAACGGAAAAGTTCTTGTCACTTCCTACAATTTTGCTTCAGGTGATTCTGAAAGGAAATATAATTAGCTATCATTGCCTTCTCCTTTTTTTCTCTTCAATTGGGGCCACTTTTGCATATTAAGCTAAAAAGTTAAATAAAATGCAACTCCATAGGGTAGGTGAATCCCAAAAGGCTACCACTTTTAGTTTATAAGCAAATTTTGTCAACATTTCTAAAAATTCCAACTAAATTCCAACCAACTACAGCATCTGGTTAAACCTTAGTATAAATGGCTCAGCAGTTAAAGACAACGAGCTTGTCAGCTGGAAAACTGACAGCCCAGGTTTGAGACCCAAGTGCCTTGGAACAGGGTGAGCTCCTGTTACTTGCTCCAGCTCCTGGCCACCTCGCAGTTCGAAAGCATGCCAATGCAAGTAGGTAACACTTTGGTGGGAGGGTAGCACCTCGGCTTATAGTCATGCTGGCCACATGAAATGTCTTTGGATAACACTGGCTCCCTTGACTAAGAAACAGGGATGAGTATCGCCCCCCTAGAGTCAGGCACAACTGAAAAGGGGATTCCTTTACACTTACACTTTACACTTTACACTTCCTTTTATTTGTGTAATGCCCATTTCAACCAACTGACCCACAGCAGTGTTAAGAGTTGCCAACCTAGTAAGAAGCACAATGTAGAATTGGAAGGGAGAATACCAATGTCTATTTAGCAGCCTGCCTTTTTAACATAGCAGACTATTCAAACACAACCATTGCCAAGCTCCAGATTTTCTCTGTCTCTGCAAGCATCAACAAGTTGAGCCCTAAAAAACCCAGAGCATATTGGTAGAGAGGGGGAAGCTGGGTCAGAACAGCAGTTGTCCTAAAGCCTTGACAAATAATTAAAAAGAATCTGATAAATGTGAAATGGTTTTCAACAATATATTTCAGTACTGGAAGGGTGTGGACTCTTTAACAACAAAAGACAATACCAAAATACAGGAATTCCATCATTCTCCTCGGCAGAGGAAGCGGAACATGGAAAAAAGAAGAAAGACAAGAAAGATTGAATGGCTGAAGAAAATGTGAGTGACAGCAACTTAAAATTCTGAACGCGAGAGTGGTCAATTTTCATTTTATTATCAGCTTAGTGGTTTTTAATTATCATTCATTCAGCCATATTATGCTAATATAATGGTAATCCATCATTATTAAGCTACAGCTATTCATCAGCTGAAAATAGCTTGCCATAAATCACAAATTAACCATTTCTGCCCAATTCTATTGGCTGCATTCATCCAGACTGGGGAATGTAAAACTTTTCAGGCCAGAAAACCTGTTAGTTAAAAAAAAATAAATCTGTAATCCCTCATCAAGAGGCAAAGCTCTAGTCCAGGGACAGAATATTGGTGGTGTTCGTATTTTTCCCCCTTAGCCCTCATTGAAATCCATCAGGTTTTTGCAGAAGTTCAAAAAAACTGTGATCTAAAAGACAGGGCAACAGAACGAAGGCAAACCGTTCTTCCAAGTTAAACTTCCTCTACTTAATGCCAACCTGATAGGCTGAAGTTATCACTGATTCAAATTCAGTCAAACTAGCAAAAGTTATATGAGTAGTCCTCAACTTATGGCTGGACATTTAATGACTGTTCGAAGTTGCAATAGCCTCTCAAAGGAGTATTTTACCCCCCTAAAGCCATTGTAAAACATCACATGGCCCCCTCCCCCATTTCCATGGTTACATGATAGCATTCTGGGTGCTTGGCAAAATTTATGACTGGTTGCCAGGCGTCCCGTGATGACACTTCACACTCTTCTCAGCTGGCTTCCCCAGAAAGTCAGTGGGGAAGCCAACAGGGAAGGTTACAAGTTGCTGTTGCCTGCTGAGAGGATTCTGTCTTGCTTCTGGGAGCTGGCTGAAACAGCTGCCTACCAAGGAGAATTGAACTCCTTTGGTGGGGTAGAGAAAAGGAGCTCCAATCCTGAAGATGAGAGCTCTGTTTCCACAACCTGCTAGAGCTACAGTTCCTTTCGGCACATTAAGGGGAGCCAAATTTATTTGGGGGGATGCAGAAAACAGAGGTCAGATTCTGAAGTTCCCAAGCTCCATTCCTGCAACTCACTGGAATAGTTTCTTTCCAGGGGAGTTGAATTCAGCGGGCAGTTCTTTTGCTCCATTTAACAACCCAGGAGATCATTTAATGAGCACAACCAGGAATGTGGGTTTGCAGTCATTGAGTGACACAGTCACTTGAGCGTCTTGCTGAACGACCTATTTTGTTCATCAACCAAGATTTCAGTCCTGATTGGGTTTGTAAATTGAGGACTACCTGCAATCCTAACACATTGGAGGAGGCATAAAATATTTAAGCTACTGTATTTCCACGGTAACTAACCAGACCGTATATGATATGTTCTGTGATAATTTAAAAGGTTGTAAGTTAAAATTTTAAAATGAGTTTTAATCTTTTGAAATAAAAAAAAAACGGGAAAGATTAGATTAGTCCAATAAAATGGCTCTCCAGGTGTTTGTGTGTTTGTTTATTTATGTCTAAATAGAACAATAAAACAATGCAGGTGTGAATCAGCATTGAAAGCTGCCTTCCCCATTGGTATGGTCTTTCGTAAGGAGACCTCTTCTTATACAACAGTGCCCTCCAGTGCTTTGTGGGTGTTCTTTAGATACCTTGATTGTCAATCAACTGGCTAAATTAATTCTAATACACAAATAAACAATTTAGGTGGAGTTGTTAAAATTGAAATTGCCTTCCTGAGAGCCTGAAGTCATTACATATTTCCAAGTGTGTATTTTGTGAGTAGCCGTGGGTATTTCTAATTTAAAGCACCAGTTCTTTAACAACAGGTAAACAAGATTATTATTAGTCCTAAGAGATTAAGGCCAGGTGGCATCAAAATTTTGTGGCTTTTGAGATATTATCTTGTCAGTTGCTGCTCCAGTTCTCAGGAATTATAAAGTTCAGTATCACCTGAAGATCACAGGTTTCTGTCTAATTTATAAAGGAGCACACAGAGAATCTACCAAATAGTGATTCTGGCAGTGAACAATGAACACATAGTTTCTGCCAGAGATCTGATTTAGAATCAGAAATAGGCAATAAACTTTGGTAGAGAAGAAACCAGAGAATGAGTTTGTGTTCCATATTACATTTACTGGAACATGCCACAGGCTTTTTTCTTATGGAAGAGAAAGTTGTAGTCCATCTGTCACACTGTACTTTGAGCAGTAGTTGTTCTTAAAAATCGTGCTTCCCTCAGCAACCATTTGAATTTCTTGTCAAAATCAGTCATGATAATTTAATATGGTGAGGTTTTTTTTCAGAATCATTTTTTTAATTGAATGAGTCTCAGAATATATCATAGATATTGTTGTTGTGGAAGTTTAAATGCTATGTGTGTCTTTCACTTTTTGCCTTGCATTGTACTGTCTAGGAATTGTATAAATGAATTAATAAAAGTATGTATCAAAACATTAATCAATTTGCAAAGACTAAATTCTTCAAGGCTGATTAGCCATGTGTTGGAAAGCTACACTTGAATGTGTTATTATTAACAAGGTTTCAAAAAAATTAAAATTATATTGCTATATGAATACATTTGTTATTTAGTGATGTTATTTATTTATACTTTGTTATTTAGTGATGGTTCAAAGTTACAACAACCCTGGAAAAAGCGACTTACAAGTGGTCCTCTCGCAACTCTCACTGCATCCCACAGTCACATAGTCAAAATTTGAGTGTTTACCGATTTGCATGTATTTATGACAATTGCCGTGTCCCCGTTGCAGTGTCCTAGGGGTCATGGGGTCGCCATTTGAGACTTCCCCAGAGGGCTTCTGACAAGCAAAGTCAATGACAACTGCAAAGTCAATGTCAACTGCAACTAACAACCATGGTTGTGGTTATAATTCAAGGATTATCTGTACAGTTTAGCTCAACAATGGTAATTGGGACTGAAAATTTAGTTGTTAAGCAACACTGTCGTAAATAGAAAAACCTTGTGTTTGTGCCACTTAAAGCTGCCAGTTCGGTAGTCCTGGTTACCATCATTTTAGTAAAGATCACATGGGTCATTTAGTGAGGACCTCACATTACCGCTACTTGTGATTTCCTGCTGTCTTTCAATTGACTTTACTTGGCAATTTATGATTGGTGGAGTTCAATTCCCAGAATTACACACATACACAGAGATACAGACACACACACACAGAGCCATGTTTAAAGTTGTGAAGTTTGTGAAACAGTGCTTTCCATGGCATATGTTATGCCAAGTTAAATGTAGGTTTGATTTTCTTACCAAACCGTTGTGCAACTTGTAAGGTATGTGTGTAGATTGCACCTGTGCCTGGTCACTGTGAAAAGGTTATTGTTCCCTCTACAAAGGAAAACACCAGAATACAAAAACTCCAAGGGGATTAGTTTATAATGTGTCAGTGAAGGTATTTGGAAGAATTTTGATCAAAAGGATGTGAGGAATAACAATGGGCAAAGTATGAGAAATTTTACGTACAGCAAGGGAAGTACAGAAGAGTGTTTTGCTCTTTGGTAGGTTTTTGAAAACAATATGAATGTGATACATTTATTAGATTTTTGTTGAGTTAAATAAAACATGAATAGCCTTGTTTTGCACAAATGGGGATTTGAAAATTACTATCAAATGCAGTAAGAACAATATATGAGCACATGTCGGAATAAACAGGAGGATTAGGAAATAGTTTTAATATTGAATAAGGAGTAAGGCAATCATGCGTAATGTACCCTTGGTTATTTTATGTCTTTGCACTGTTTGAGATGATGTTAGAGATGTTTCATTTGGAAATGTATTTTTCTAGGCAGATGAAGCTGTATTGTTGGCTAAACCCCAAATGATTTACAATAAATGTTGAGTTGTATGATGTAGTAAATATATGAAATTTACTGTAGTGAAGAGACTTGTGCTTCAAAGGCAAAAATGGATTAAAATTATTTATAAATGGCAAAAAATTACCATAGAGGAGAAAGTGTAGAAATTTCAAGAAATGCTAATGGCAATCGAAAAGAATTTGGCAGCACAATTCGTTGCAAGGAATCGGCATGTTTTGAAAAAGGTGAAAATGACTATATGCTCCTTTGGGCAGATGATAGTAAATGTTGGCTAGATCAAGGATGAATGAGTATAGACTAAATGTTGATTGAATATAAAAATGAATGACTAGTATGAAAAAGGTAATGAGGTTCAATATGAAAAAGATATAAAGGAAGAGCAAATGAGCAGAGGGAGATTTAGAAGGTCACTGTTGGATGGAGTTTATGATATTCCCTCCAAACAAGGAAGTGAGGCTTAAAAGGCAGTGAAGCTGTATATGGTTGTTGATGCTGCAAACCATCTAAGGATGGTTTGCAGGAACAAAAAACTTTGGGAAAGTATACTGATTGTGTTGATGTAAACTAGATTTAGCCGCATTTTCTTTTTCTACCTCAGGCTTTTAATTCCCTATTTTTATTTATTTGCTTGCTTAATTCCTGCCCTTATTATTTTTGAGAAAAACTCAAAAGCAGTGAAGACGCACCTTGCTCCTGTTATTTTCCTTACAGCAACAACCCAGTGAGGTAAATTGGGCGGAGAGAGTGACTGGCCCAAAGTCACCCAGCTGCTTTTCATGGCTAAGGCAAATCTTGAACTCATGTCTCCTGCTTTCCAACCTTAACTACTGGCTCTATAGACCAAACCTACCCTATTAATTTCTATTAATCTATCAAAGTAATTCTATTAATTTTTTGTTTCTTCTTTTCTGCCCTTTGAATAATGTTGCTTATCTTGAAAGGGAAGAGGAAATATTAGTTGCCTCAGAGTGAGAGATGGGTGGCAAATAAATGTGATTATAATAATAATGCTCAATGAAAATGCTGTAACTATTATGAATGAAAATACATATTTCTATTTTCTAGGTACTTTGGAGAAAATCTTCAAGTTAAAACAGAGAATCCTGAGGCAATTGCTTTAATTCAGAGAGCAACCGAAGGTCTAATCAAGTCCCTGGAGAAGGAAGGAATAGATCAAGTGATGGAATGGGAAGTAGATGAGATGTTAAAGTGGACAAATGCATTGAATTATGACGAGTAATGGTTTTAAAGTTCACCTTTCATTACTTTTCTAAATCTAATTGTTTTAAAATTACAAATTTTTAGCTTTTGAGCTCTACTGGCAATGTTTATTAATAAGTTAATCTAATTTATTAACTCATACCCACTCTCTTCGGTCTTTCTCCCACATATAGACACCAAAAATCCCACACATAGACACCATCAAATCACAATATATATATATGAGAGGGAGAGGGAGAGAAGCAGTAATATAGGAAATTAATAAAAGCTTTTCTATAATACCCCTTGCGCACCTTTTGTTCTTGTTTCACCTTGCTTTTGTTTTTGCGATTTGGATGGTTTTAATTGTTACTGTAATTTTTAGTGTAACATTGTAACCACTGAGTTGGGAGATTTACAAAAGGTGTGTTAGAGATGGAGTGAGATGCTAGGAATATGTGTATATATCACTTTAAACTAGGGATTTCAAACTCGCAATGACACGTCATCACATGACGTATCACAACTTTTTTCCCCTTCTCTAAAACGGGGGCAGGCATGGCCAGCATGTGATGCATCCGGCTCGTGGGCTTGAGTTTGACACCCTGCTATAAAGCACGGATTGCAATTTGGCTATTACTGCTCCATTTTATTCACTGTGCTTGTTGTTTACCTAGATATGTTAAACTATGGAAAGAAGTTGGAACAAGCAAGACTTCAGAAAGTTTTCAAGGTAAAACATTTGCTGATTTATTCTTTATGTAATTTTAATCTAAAGATAAAGTATTGAATTGTCAACTACATGGATAATTGAAGACTCCTGTAGCACATGAGATGTAACGTGGTGATGGCAGCTGGTGGTATAATCCCACACAGATGCATAATTCCTATGCCTCTCTGTAGAATTAGATATATAAGGTTATGAAGGCAAATCTTTGGTTGATTAAAATTTTAATTAATTCAGTTAATTAAACAAAATTTATGGCATAACTAATTAGTATTCTGTAAAAGTGGATGAAAACAAGTGATTTGGATCTTAGTTATAATTTCTTTTGAGGGACTTGCCATGTGGACATTTGAAATATATTCCTTTAAGAGGTTCTAAAATAAATGTGGATTTTATAAATGCAGAAAAATGATATTAATATTGAAGTCTTAGTTTTCAGTATTTTTAGAGAAGCAAGTCTCTAGGCCCAATCAAATATCTGAAATCAATTTGGTAAGAATTAAGATTTGCAAGAAGATGACCTGTTACAAGATTATATATATTTCACTATGTGTTGAATTTGTCTGTTATGCCATCTTTTCTCCAGAAGTTCAAGAAATGCTTGTGGTCTCAAACCTCATCCCTAAAAATAGACATAGAATACAATTTGAAAGAGGATAAATATATAATATTGCAGATGCAAATGTGCCATTTTGCATGTTATTGTAGAAAATAAACTTTAAAAAGATTATGCTTATTCAACATTATTTAATAATTCAAGGATAAATCTAAATTCAGTAAATTTGAATTGGGCATATCTTCTAGGAATCCAGGAGTTACATTTTGTGTTGCTATCATGCAATATTATCTATGAATAAATACCTTGAATTCAGTTTTCCATTGTAAATGGTTTAAAAATATATTTGTGCTTTTATAAAACATTTGGTTTTATTGTATATTCCTCATTTGTATCTTTAGCTTTCCAGTTTACTCAGCAATACTACGTTTCTGAATTGATACCCAAGAACATCCAAGAACTAATGCAATCTCAGTATAGACTAAAAGAGAGACCTATTATGAACTCACTTTAATAGTTGCAGAAGCAAAAAAAATCACACGTCTGACAACTGAACATTCATCAGTCATAACAGTATCAACATAAAACTTCAGGAGACAAAAACAGAAACTCCGTATGAAAAGATGGAAGCTATGCATTTGTCAAGTTAATGTGCCTTAACACGTTAATATAAAATGTAATGAATGTAAAGAAATTTGAAATTAAATTTAGTTTCCTAATGAATTTATTTTGTGATAGATGACATGTCTGTTGTAATACACAGAATTAGTAGTATTTCTTAATTCTTCAATTTTATTTTTAATCATTATTTTCATTCTGACAAACTTAAGGTATTACATATAAGTAAGCAAAGATATGGAAATGACCCAATCACATATTATTGTTCAGGTAGTGATGACAGGAGAAGGTCCCTACTGAGGTTTGGCATCAATCTAGAAACAACCTGAACAACCACATGTTTCTGTGTTTAGCCATTACCAGAGCAATCATAGTTGGAATGTTAGTTAAACGGTCAGAGGCTTCCAAAGTGAATGAACCTTTTCTCATTCATAGAGGAGGGGAAAAGGGATTGTCAAAATTTTGAGTTTAAAGGAGGTGCTGGCAGACATTAGAAGTAGATAAGTAGGTGAATATAAAAACATATGGACTATGTGGTAGAAAGTCTTGTTCTAGCCTGAATTCATTTCTTGACCATATCTTGATCAGGTAACCTTCTCTGGCAAAAAAACTCCTATGGATTCTCAAAAAATGTACTGTATTGCACATATGTATGAATGTATGTATTCTGTATTTTTGTTTGCCTTACAATTGAGACAATTACCCATGCAACTGTGAAAGTTATAAAGACGTTGGCTCTTCATAGAAATGTTTCAAAATATAAAGCACTAGCCGATTACCCGGTGTTGCCCAGGTATTTATTTATCCCAATCCTGTATTAGACAGGAAAATCCTGTAGTTGGAACTCACACTGTTGTACTGTCTCTTGCGCAGCATCGCAATTCTTCTATTCCTCCACAAGAGGGAGCCCCCTTGTGGAGTACTGTGAAGCCGTTACCATGGCAAATCCACTGTGCTGTACAGTAGAAGCCATTTTAAGGCACACACACACCCCTGAGGAGTTTTAGGGGTTTCTTACCCCCACAGTATTTGTTTCCAGAGGGTAAGTCATCTGTGTACCAAGTTTGGTTGAAATTGCTTAAAGCGTTCCAGAGGAAAGCTAGAACTTCTGGATGCTGGGGAGGGCAAAAATGGGACACACGGAAGCAAGAAACTATTTTTTTCTTGTTTTCCTCCTCTAAACTTAGATGCATCTTATGGTCTGAAAAATATGGTAATAAAAAAAATCAGTAGCAGAAAAATTTTGAGCATTCAAGGGTGTCTCTGCTGAAATATTAGCTTTGCCATCCTGTCAACTACAATATGAATTTCCCACATACTAATTTAAAGGTGACAACATTCTTTCATTTTTTAATAGCTCACTATGGCTTTATGCAAAATGGACTATAATAAATAGATATGAAAGAGAAATGCATGTTCAAAGGAATTTGGCTTTTTTATACATTTGAAAAGGCACTTTTTTGGACCTCTGCATTTCAAAGCATATCAATATACAAATAGTCTAATGAAAAGCAAATAAAAAAATAGTTCCACCTGAATACTACTTTGTTTCTCAAAAAAAAAAAACAAAAAAAAACATGTGCCCACAACAGTGTTTACAGTATATTTTAATTCACAAAGTTCCTTCAGTAACTTCTTCCAGGTTCCAAAGTGCACATACAAGTTATAACAAAAAGGATTGGCTTAATACTGAACTAAATTTAATTGATAATGAAATGTAAAATAAGGTTATATTTTCCATGATATAGAACAACAGTGGACATAGGAATGTGTTGCTACCGGTAGTATAAACTAAAACCTTTACAGGAATTATTTTGTTTGTAAGAAATCTATATTCACATTCATTGTAAAAAGAAAAGAAAAAAAAAGGGGGGGGGGAATTTCCCTCCCCCATTATTACAGCAAAAAGTAGGATAGATTATGTCAGTTGGTCTATCAAACCAAAGCCACTGCACTCTTTAGTAATAATGAAAAGTAATGCAGTGCTGTGCAATTATTTCTGATTGTATGTGTTATTGTGAATTCCTATTTTTCTTTTGAAATGTCTTCAGAACCACACACGGTACATATATACATATACACACGCACACAATTTCCTGTTATCAGCTTTTTTTTTAAAAAACTACAACTTTATATATATTATAAATCAGAAATTCCTAAATATTTATATAGCAGGATGCACAGCATCATCATTAACATGCATAGATGCACGTTTTTATCTTGAGTACATTCTCGTCTTGTCTAGGAGAAAGGCAAGGGGACCATATTGCACTAACAGGCTTGATGTCAGCTTGATCATTTTAAACGCAGCAGAAATAAGAACTACTGTGCTGCAGTAGCATTCTTAAACCAAACAAGGAGTGGGGCTTACTGAAAAACTTTTTCCCTTTGTTAAAGCAAATTGTAATATTGTTAATTTCCTGAAATTCGTGCCTGGGGGTTAAGACCAGAAAGCCATGTTCCTTGTTATACCAATGCAAGCAAAAGTCTAATCCTTCTGGGACGTCCACAGGATTTCACTGCTTTCATTTTAATTTTAAAGATATATAAAAAAGGGACAAGGCTTAAAGTACAACTCTGATATTGCTTTCATCACACTGGAATAAATGCAATGCAGTAATGCTTTTTGATTCAACATTTTCCATGTCATATTTTTAAATTCTACTTTCCTTAGGAACCATGAAAATGTTTGTAACCACTTCTGGAAATCATGTCTTATTTCCTTATAGTATATTTTTATACCCATGGTTTCCACCCTGGGAAGAGGCGACTAAGATTTTTGGGGTCCATGGCTTGCTGTATGAGGAAGTTCACCTGGCCGGCAACACTGAGCACTGTACCTTCTTCCATTCCTTTAAGTTTCTCCTGAAACCGTATCAAAACACGCTCTGCCACTTTATTGAACAGCTGGTTTTCACCACTGAGAAGGAAACAAGAGTTTTAGGAGGCATACAGATACTAATTCATAAATACAAAACATGCAAAATAATAATATTTGTCCTTACTTTGCTTTTTTGTTACATCCTTGATCAGCACTACTGAAGTTGGAGCTGACATCAGCTTCATCTTCTGACCTTTGCTGCAGATATAAAGCTTTCAAAGGATTCATAGTCCAGTCAAAAAGAGGATCATATAGAAGCACCTAAATATCAAAGGAGACACAATAATGTTTCTAAAAAGATACTTCCACTGCCCATCTCTTACAGAAATATATTAAGTTTTATCTGTGTAGCATAATTTTATTATTGGCATTCTAAGCCAAAATTTAGAATTGTTCAACCCATAAATTCAACTACTGAACTCTGGTTCCATCAAATAACCAAATCAAATAACTCGCGATAAGGTTGCCTCAATCTGCAATCCCAAGTGTTATATTTTGTTATTAGCTCTTATTTTGTTGACTGATAGGAAGAATGCTCATTGATGGATTTTATGGCTGTAAAGTATATGAATTTATTTTGGGAATACAGCAACTGGGGGTATGGAAAGAACACTGCAGCTCCTTCCCAAACCAACACTTGATAAGTATGTTACTACACAATATGTAGTAATTCAATTTGAGAAGTTGCTACCATGAGATGTGGTGCTGGCTACCAGCATGGCTGGCTTTAAAAAAGGATTGGACCAATTTATGAAAGTCATGGTGATCGAGGGCTGTCAGTTTTGATGGCAGCCTCTGAAAGTCATTTGCTGGGTGACTAGTAGGCGTCATTGTGCAATTGGGTGGCTAATGTTGAGAACAGACTGCTGGACTAGATGGGCAAAGGTCCAATCCAGCAGCCATTACTTATGTTCTTATATCCCTTCAAGAGCCTTTATAATTATCCATTATATAGCAATTTAGATGTATAGATGGATGGACCCTCTTAGTACTTAATTCAAAGTTCCCACATGATTCATAGTAAACTATTATCTGTTTTCTGGAGTCTGTACCTATGCTGCTGTTTGCCATATCTTTGTATCATCAGGTCCAAAGCAATTCAATATGAAGAGCTTTCTGAATGCCTTCCTGGGTTGGTCTACTGCTTTATTCTTTCACTTGGTGTTAAAATGATTGAATGTCAGTCTAATATTTCTTGTGCTGTAAGTCTGCTTTATTGGAACATGAATTCAGAATGACATTAACATGTTTCAGTAATAATGCATTACTTGTATTATATTGCTTCCATTTCAATATTCACTGAGATAGGAGAGGAATCAGAATTTTTAAGCTACTTACCAACTAAGTTGTCTTTTGGGATGCAAAATGTTAAATATGGAATATAGTAGTCCAACACACCAAAGTATATTTAATATAAGAATTACTTTCAATGTTATATTTAGCCAAGAAACACTTACTTCTACAATCGTTAGCAGGGCTTCTTGAGAATTTCTCATAACATTCATAGTTTTTTCACAGCATCTAAATGATTTCCAAACAGATTTTAATGTCAAAACCAGTTTCTATTTTAACTTTTATAGAAAAACCTTACAATGTATTTTTTTCTAGGAAGTAATAAAGTTTACAATCAGCTCACATGGGCCACATTTTTAAAAATGAAAACAGCTTTTACCAACTCAATTTCCCAAACTGTAAAAATTGAATATCCTGGCGGCACACATAATGCTAAAATGCTTTGAAAGGAGTTATATACCTCCTGAACACCCCCTCAACACCAGCAACACCCATGCCATCGACTATGTCTCTTGTTAGCCTAAAAGGTACAGTCTCTGGAGTAGGAAGGATTTTGCCCTGCTCAAAGGCAACTCCTAGTGAAGAAAAGAAAGCAGAAGTCGAAGGTCAGTGAGTTAAAAGTACCTTTCCACAATCCTCACGTACCCATACAGCATTAAAATATATTTTTAAAAGGCAGGGAATACAATTGATTGCAGCAATGAGGTAACAGTACATATTTTTTTAGCTATTATTAAATTACAGGTAGTCCTCCATTTACGACCATTCATTCAGCAATCATTCAAAATAATGATATTGCTGGTTATAAGTGGCCTTTGAGTTCCAGTGTCCCAGCATCCCTGTGGACATGTGATCGTAATATGGGTGCTTGGCAACAGGTTTGCAGTTACAACTGATTGCACTGCCCGTGATCACCATTTGTGACCTTTCCCACCAATTTCCCTAGAAAGTCAACGGGGAAGTTGGTAGGGAAGGTCAAGTCATAGGAGTAAAGCTCCCATATTCATGCACCCCTCCTAGCCCCTCTGGAGTCACAATCCCGGATCCTTGCTGCACTTCCCTGCCACCTGCATACCTTCCCTGACCCTCATGGTAACTCTCTGGCATCTTTGGGTCTTTTTGCCCTGGCAGCAGCCATTTACCTTCCCTGCCATCCTGCTTGCAAGTACCTGGGTCCTACAACTTTCTGTCAGCTTTCTCACCGATTTGGTTGTGAGAAGCTGGTAGGAAGTTGCCTCATCTAGTGATTATGAAATTCAACTGACAACAGCAACCAGGAGTTTAGGGATTGCTGTCACCAAGCACTGCAATTGTGGTTTTGCAATTACGCTGCTTAGGAATGGAAATTCTGGCCCCAATTGGCATTGTAAATGCTTCTTGTGTCTTTTCAAAAATAAGGGCAAGAAGAAATATGACCAATCTAGTCAATGTTTTTGGAGTTCATGATATAATTTTGCATTTTTTAAACTTCATTCTTTTATCATGTTACACTGTTCCTTCCTCTATGACTCGATCAATGGTGAAGCCCTATGCTGATGTTTAGAAACAGAATATCAATATTGTTCATGAGTACCGTATATACTCGAGTATAAGCCGAGTTTTTCAGCACATTTTTTGTGCTGAAAAAAACCCCCTCGGCTTATACTCGAGTCAGATTCCCCTCTGAAAAAAAAATGGTGTGGAGCTCCGGAGCTGGGCAGCCGCTTCCCTGCTTCCGTGTTTCCTTTGCAACTTTTAAGCATGGGAGGGGGAGGCTTTTCTGAGCTCTAGGCTGAGAAAGCAACGCGAGCCGAGGTCGCTCCACTCAGTTTCATTTCCTCAGCTCCAGCTGCTTTCAGTCCACTTGGGAGGAGGGGGAGGAGGAGGGGGAGGCTTTTCTGAGCTCTAGGCTGAGAAAGCAACGCGAGCTGAGGTCGCTCCACTCAGTTTCATTTCCTCAGCTCCAGCTGCTTTCAGTCCACTCGGGAGGAGGGGGAGGAGGAGGGGGAGGCTTTTCTGAGCTCTAGGCTGAAAAAGCAACGCGAGCCGAGGTCGCTCCACTCAGTTTCATTTCCTCAGCTCCAGCTGCTTTCCGTCCACTCGGGAGGAGGGGGAGGCTTTTCTGAGCTCTAGGCTGAAAAAGCAACGCGAGCCGAGGTCGCTCCACTCAGTTTCATTTCCTCAGCTCCAGCTGCTTTCAGTCCACTCGGGAGGAGGGGGAGGAGGAGGGGGAGGAGGAGGGGGAGGCTTTTCTGAGCTCTAGGCTGAAAAAGCAACGCGAGCCGAGGTCGCTCCACTCAGTTTCATTTCCTCAGCTCCAGCTGCTTTCAGTCCACTCGGGAGGAGGGGGAGGCTTTTCTGAGTTCTAGGCTGAAAAAGCAACGCGAGCCGAGGTCGCTCCACTCAGTTTCATTTCCTCAGCTCCAGCTGCTTTCAGTCCACTCGGGAGGAGGGGGAGGCTTTTCTGAGCTCTAGGCTGAAAAAGCAACGCGAGCCGAGGTCGCTCCACTCAGTTTCATTTCCTCAGCTCCAGCTGCTTTCAGTCCACTCGGGAGGAGGGGGAGGAGGAGGGGGAGGCTTTTCTGAGCTCTAGGCTGAAAAAGCAACGCGAGCCGAGGTCGCTCCACTCAGTTTCATTTCCTCAGCTCCAGCTGCTTTCAGTCCACTCGGGAGGAGGGGGAGGCTTTTCTGAGCTCTAGGCTGAAAAAGCAACACGAGCCGAGGTCGCTCCACTCAGTTTCATTTCCTCAGCTCCAGCTGCTTTCAGTCCACTCGGGAGGAGGGAGAGGAGGAGGGGGAGGGGGAGGCTTTTCTGAGCTCTAGGCTGAAAAAGCAACGCGAGCCGAGGTCGCTCCACTCAGTTTCATTTCCTCAGCTCCAGCTGCTTTCAGTCCACTCGGGAGGAGGGGGAGGCTTTTCTGAGCTCTAGGCTGAAAAAGCAACACGAGCCGAGGTCGCTCCACTCAGTTTCATTTCCTCAGCTCCAGCTGCTTTCAGTCCACTCGGGAGGAGGGGGAGGAGGAGGGGGAGGCTTTTCTGAGCTCTAGGCTGAAAAAGCAACGCGAGCCGAGGTCGCTCCACTCAGTTTCATTTCCTCAGCTCCAGCTGCTTTCAGTCCACTCGGGAGGAGGAGGGGGAGGCTTTTCTGAGCTCTAGGCTGAAAAAGCAACGCGAGCCGAGGTCGCTCCACTCAGTTTCATTTCCTCAGCTCCAGCTGCTTTCAGTCCACTCAGGAGGAGGGGGAGGAGGAGGGGGAGGCTTTTCTGAGCTCTAGGCTGAAAAAGCAACGCGAGCTGAGGTCGCTCCACTCAGTTTCATTTCCTCAGCTCCAGCTGCTTTCAGTCCACTCGGTAGGAGGGGGAGAGAGAGATCATAAGAACGGCTCTTGGTTTTTTCTTGCAAGGGAGTGACTGTCATCATCATCATCTTTTGGGTTAGTGAATCAATCAAACCTTTCATGATAGTGAGATCGTTTCCCAAATTTCCCTTAAATCAGGGAAGAAATCAGAAACAAACCTTTGGGCTGAGAATAAGCTTGTTCCTATGATGCCATTTTTGTTCACTTCAGTGTGAAAAGTGTGAAAAAACACACTTCTTTTTCTTCATCTTCTTGTTCCCTATTTACTAGTCTCTTTCAAAGAGGAAATTGTGAACATCAAACTTATTCTCAACTGTCCTAGTGAAAGTTTTTATTGGCATCTATTTTTATTTTTGAAATTTACCAGTAGCTGCTGCATTTCCCACCCTCGACTTATACTCGAGTCAATAAGTTTTCCCAGTTTTTTGTGGTTAAATTAGGTGCCTCGGCTTATATTCGGGTCGACTTATACTCGAGTATATACGGTATATTTATCCTTAAGGCAAAAAGCCTTAATGCAAGCAGTGATGCACCATTTCATACACCTGAGGCTTTTCTTCTTCAGACAATACACAGGAGATAGAGCAGAGTTAATCAGAATGGTGAAGCCTCTTATTTTTATAATGCTTGAATGGGACTCACATCAAAATCTAAACACTTGATTCCTTTGGTACATACCTAGATCAATATGTACAAGTTCTGCACTTTCTTCATCTAACAGAATATTCTGTACGTGCCTGTCTCCAAGACCAAGTATGTAGCCAACTGAAATAGAAATATCCAAAATTGATCCAGAAGTACTTGTATCCAGTCTATATTTTTTTGAAAGCCTACTGCAATATGAAGAGTGGATTTCTTTCCTTTCCTCAGTATAATCTAGCAAGAAATCCAATGCTCCAATTATGCCCTGATTGTCAGAAATATTTTTTCAAGGAGAATAAAGAACTGCAGATAGTTAATAGCTCATATATACTGTATGTAGCTGTGGTACAAAGCTAATATTTTCAGATAATTATATTTCTGTATTGATAATACATACAACATATTTATTTTAAACTCTAATTAAGAAAGTAAAGCATAATTTGTTTTTCATTAGCTATCTGAATAACACACCTCAATAAAAATAGGAAGATAATAAAAGTAACTATATACACAATCTATTAAAATATTTAACTTACCAAAACTGAATCCATTATTTTAAAAAACACAAAGTGGTTAACAGCAAACCCATTTTGGAATTTCTGGAATCCTATCTGAAAAATCACCAGTATAAATTCCTACCATTTTGAAGGGGAAAGGCACAAGTATTACATCAATAAAGGAAGGACGGGCAATTTGGGGTGTTGTGCCATTCTTAGTCTGACTTCCAAAAACTTTTCCAATCACAACTGCTAATTATTAGTGACATGATGTCCATGATTTTGAGATGTAAATGATTTTGAGATCAAATAAACAATCAAGCAAACCCAGATATAAACAACTACAGGAGGAAAAAGGCCTGGCTGACAGTATCTGTGTGATGCTTCCCTATGCCCTATGCATCATCCATCCTACAATTGTGTCCCTTGTCCTCCTGATCGATATTAAATCACTTCTGGCCATCTGAAAGATGCCAGCTGCTAGTTTAAAATAATACAATCCCCCTTCCCATTCCAAAGGACAAAATGAAACAATTTGCCTTTGCCCAGGTCTCCAAAGAACCATGTTACTATTAGATTTTGCCCACTCCCAAAAGTTAAATCATCAAAAGATTGTCCCTATTTATAGCTATTGTTGCCTCTAGATTACCTTTTCTTTCTCTGTAGCAACTCCACTGACAAAGAACTCTTCATAGAAAATTAATAAAATTCCTTCATTTAATAGTAAATATAATAAGAAGCTTATATTTTATAATACCTATAGATGAAGTGGCAACACTTCGAGTGTATGCCAATCTTTTCTCAAACCAGACTGCTGGATCCAGAAATCTTTCCATACAGAAATAGCGAAACACAGGTTGAAAATTCTGGCATATATCCATGAAAATAGTGTATTTTTCTTCAAAATCTCTCTTTTGTGCAGCCTTTGAAGGAAACCACAAATATTTCACAGATATTTATATCTTTTCTCCTGTTAATTCTGAGTGTGGTTTCTTTTGCGTATGAATAGAGATGGTATGAAAAATGCTTTCAAATACAACTAGCTTGTAATTACACAAGAAAATAACATCTTCCTACAAAGTATGAATGCATATGTAAATGAGCACTAGATATTTTGATAACATTGTAAAGAAACACCATAATGTGGTGGATAAAGCACTGAATTTGGCAGGGCTCCCTCATCTGGACAGCAAAAGAACCTTTAATACAGATAGATAAATAAACAAACAAATAAAAAACCACCAAATGGATTTGAAGAGAGATTTTCTCTTTGTTGCCATTGATTGATCTTCTAGAGTTCTGTAATTAAAACAGAATAGCCGTAGAATCTAGTAATGATGTCTGGATTATGAGACTATATGTAGTGCTACCTGCCTTTGAAAACTATATATAAATTTTAGGGCACATGGCTGTCAATTGGAACTGATTAGTAGGATCCAATCTGCAGTGCCAGGGAGCCATTTCTGGATCAACTCAAAGGGCTTCTTTTAGCTTTAACTGGCAAACATCTTGGGATGCGATACCAAAAGAAATGATCATCTGCCAAAAATAGCTTCCAAATTCATTGAGCATCATTTGAAACCCTTGTCAAGATATCTCACTAAGTGAGGGATGGCAGATAGCTACAAAAGAAAAAAAAATTTCCAGGGATGGTATCGCATCTGAAGACATTCTCCTTGCAATCAGGGTTTCAAATATGCTATGTCCTTCTTCTTGTTCTTGATTTCATATTGGTTTCACTGTGTCAATGTGTCATCATGTCATTATACTTGACAGTTTGATCCATCTGTACCACTGCTTAGCTAAATTTGAAGCTCTAATTCCTATTACATGGTAAAGTTTTTGAGGTCATATTACTTTTCTCAGTGAATACTAAACCACTGTTTGACAACATGATTCTCTCTCATGGAAAGAACCATATTTTTATTTTCTTATGTCCAGTTTCTACAAATGAAGAAGCATTTATTGGCTTGATTTAGCACAGCGGACTTACCAACATTTTCTTTTGGCAATCTAAGCTACTGTAGTCTTGTGGTCTGTAGCGTTTGTGAGCACTGCTGTCAGTATTGATGAGGAATTCACCCAAAGGAATTGTGCCAGTGCACCACTCTAAGATGCCACTTCTCTGAGAAAGGGGAACAACCTAAAGAGGCAGACAAAGCAGAACCATTCTGAGTTATATGATCTCTGGTTAATCAAGAAAGGGCTAGAGAGTGCATTACCACAAAATTGTGATTATCATTGGAAAGACAGAAGAAAACTCTCAAGATAAAAAGGAAGAAAAGAGGACATGTACAATTTGACCTGCTGTAAAGCTACTCTGCAATGAGGGGAAAGATTCAGCAGCTGTGCACAAGCTGTAATGCATTTCAGATAGAAGTATATAGAATGCTACATATTATTCATACTTTCTGGGCTCACACAGGTAGTCCTTGTCTTACGAAAGCAATTGGAACTGGAATTCTGAACATGAAGCAATGCAGTCATAAAACATTGCCCCATCACTTAGTGATGGCAATCCTTGCAGTCCCGGTTGATGTCATTAACAGAATCTCCTGGTTGTTAAGCAAGGTAATATCCCGCTGGTTTCCACAGCCTAAGCCAGTGGGAAAACTGGTAGAAAGTTACAAGCCCCAGGTCCATGGGCAGATAAGCAAAGGTATGGCATGGGTGTGTACGAGGTTGATGAGGATACAAGAATATGTGTGAGTCATTGCAAAGGTTGGGGAAGAAGCACAAAAGGCACCACCAAGATTGGGGAGAATGTTCCAGATGTGCAGATTATGGAATGTGAACAAGGGTGTGTGTGAAAGGTGCTGTGTAGGTCAGGTAGAGTGTGCAAGAAGCACTATATGTGTGGGTGTGTGGGTGAGAAGCATAGCATGAGTCCAAGGGTGGATGGGAGAAGACTTCCCCAGTGTCTTGTGATCTTTCCTGCTGGCTTCCCCAAAGATTTTCAGAGGAAGCCAGCAGGAAAGGTTAGAAATGGCAATCAAAAGATCACGGGACGCTTGGCAACCAGTTGTAAGTGGGAATGGATTGCCAAGCATTCAATATTCTGACCATGTTCAGGGATGGTTGGAACTTTGAGAATCAGTTCTAACAACTATTTGTTCAGCATCACTGTAACTTTGAATAGTCACTGAACAAATGTATTTAAGTCAAGCACTATATCAATATAAATTGCACTAATTGCATCATTTTTTTTCTTTTTAACTCATTTAAATCATATTATAATGTGTCTAGAGTTTTGGTTGTTACTCCAAACAGAAGCAGAATAAATAAAGAAGGGTCCCAGGCTACATCCTCAGCAGGTTCCCAAGCATCAGATGCTGGGCAAGATCTGTGTCAGGCTTTGGAAAGTTCTTACTACCCTGCAGAAGTCATTCCAAACTAGGCAAACACTTATTCCGATGGAGGAGAAAGATTGGCAACCTGTTTGCCTGGTGGTTAGATCACTTCTTCTAGAAATTATTAATGAGGAACAGCACATGAATGAATGGTCTTGTACAAGGCAGTTCCTCCTGCATTTAGGGCATCAACATTATACCCACAGCAGGCAATTTTCAAGCAAAACTTGCCTTGTATCTGCGAATGGTCAGTTTTCTTTTTCTGGTATCAGCATCTTGCTGTAGCAGAGTATTGCACATCTGGAAAACTTGTTGCATAACAGCATCCTGTCTCAGATCGTCACGCCCCTTTAAGAGATTTTTAAAAAAGCAACAGAAATAGCATTGTCCCCAGAATGAATGTAAATGCAGAATTATATAACCTGATCCTATGTACATTCAGAGAAGCAAATGCAAACTGTATTCATGTAAATGTGTAAGGGATAGCAATTATCACAAAAAATGTCTCCACACATTCCCACAACCTTTGCATTCTAAATGAGAGTGAGAATGAAACTGCAATTTCAGATGAACCTTCTTTCTTTGTAACTGCTCAAAAGTGTGGAAAAACTTTGATAAGCATTGCAAAAAAACCATTATCATATGCTAATTGTTACTATCTAAATTCTCATACAGTAAAATAAAAATATACAGAAGCTCCCATGATAGAATGCTGACCCAACAGTGCAAATTCAGAATGGTACTGGAGGAAGAAACATATGTTTCTATGTATGCACTCCCATACTAAAATGTTTCTCAACTGAGAAATAAGCTTAATCGTGTGTATATTTGTGACTGAATATTTTATCATACCTATTCTGATGTGAGGAACTTGGCAGTATACAAAAGTGCCACATCTATAATCCTGTTCACATTTCATAATGAAACAGAGAACTCACCTTCACAAGCTGCCTTCTCTGTTGTCCATCTGATCCAATACAATCTATTATTTTGGGTAGATTGACCCCGCCTGCTAAGCGAAATTCTGGTTTGAATGATCTTATTGTAATCAAATTTTCATATTTGCCACTAGGATCCACCTAAAACCACATAGAAATTTAGATGAAGTGTAGATATTTCTTGACATTTGTTCCGCCCCAACTGAAATGTTCAACTGAACAACAAAGGATGTTTCATTTCTCTGCTGCTCACAACAACAGCTGGCCCAAAAAGGTTTACTGAGACTTAAATGTAACTTAAATTGGTTTACCTTTATTTCCATTGTAGGTACAGCAACATCCTCTAGATTTTTTAACTTAATTAGAGGTTGATCCGAAGGTATCTTTATGCTGCCTGGATAAACAAATACATGCCTCATATTAATAAATATTTGCTGTTCATTGAGTCAATATAACTTTTAAGGCCAGCAGCCCTTATCATACTATAGTCAATGTTTTGGGAATGGTCTTTTTTTTTTGAACAAATTTTATTAATTTTTTAAAAAAACATACACAAGCAAACAAAACATAGGATGTAGTAACATAAAATATCTTTTTCTAAAAAACACATAGAATATCTTATTTAAAAACAAGATAATTCCAAATTATCACATTTCTATACAAACACAATTTAATATATATATTTATATTTATAAATATATATATATATGTTCAACTTCATATCCTTTCCCAACTTCTCTTTACTGCTCCCTTTCCTTCTGTTTAATTGTATTTCTTTTGCCTTAAATTATATATATTCATTATATATAGTTTCATTAATTCTCTTTCCAACATCCTTTCAAACATAAACAAACATTACACAAAACATAAATACATAAAACTTCTTTTTGGAAAGTGGCTTACCCTGGGTTAGATCTTTCTGTACAGACATAAATCAAATTCGTGCTCACATAATATGCTATTTCATATCTTATTTAACATTCTATATTTTCTATATATTTTCTCTCTCCTATTCATTTTTTTAATTCTATTTTATTTATTTCATCTCAATATAAATAATTATGCTTGCATCTTTTGTCCATTCTCTTTCAATCATCTATTTTTCCTTTCTTTCTAATACAATATTTCTCCTGTAGCCACTGGTTGAAGTATGACAACTTTTAATCTTTCCCCTAAATTTTACACTTAAAATAATACATACTTTCCATACTGATTCTGCTTCGTACATTCTAAGTACTACATTTCAAAATAATAAAACAAGCAAATAATATTAAATTTAGTAAGTAATAATAATCTTACCCCTTATCTCTGAAAAAAACCTGTTTTTTAACATCTTGTTTAAAGCTTTTATGACTTCTCTTTTCTTTTTCCCTTCCTTTCTTATCAATTCTAGCTTTTTGACCCCCCCCACCTCTCAAATTTCACTCTCTTTATCTTCCCTCTCTGTTGTATTTCTCTTTTCTGTTGCTTTCTGACATCATATCGATTTTTCATCTTATTTTTCTTTTTCTTGGTTGCTTTTTTAAGTCCTGAATTCACCATTTCTTTACCCCCCCTTACGCTTTTCTTCCTCCACTAAAAGTATCTGTCCATTAAAGATGGCTTCTTCTTCTTGGTCCCAGTCTTCCTGTCGCTGTTGTATTTCTTGATAGGTAGAAATCGCCATTTCTAAAAAGTGGAAAATAGATCCAGAAGAGCCCATGCCTTCCTGTTCCTCTTCTTTCAATTTTTGAAATTCCATTTGTAAATCTTCAAAAGATAATGCAATTTTTTTCCTTTTTTAAAAACAACCCAAATATCTTTAATCTTTCAAGAAATAGTTCACAAAGATCCCAAAGTCACAAAGCAAACCAAATCAAAGCAGACAGTTCCATTTAGCACTTTCGTCTTTCTATATTTTCTCTTCCTAGGGTAGAATTCAAATACACAGTTCCAAAGTAATCTTCCAGAAGTCGTACCTTTTATTTCTGATCTTATAAACTCAAAGCAGTCTCCTTCAGTATAATCTTAAAATAAATCTTTACCTCTTCCCTTCCACTTATAGCAAATAAAAAGAATTTTAAGTTTTTAATTCCAATGTCCAGAAATCCTTTATCCCCTTGGCTTTAAATTTCAAGTTTACCTTCTATGCCCAAGCAGGTTTTCCAGATTTCCAACTGCTGTTTCTGTGGGAAGGGAGAGTGAAAGAAAGTAATTTTCCCTTTCAACTTTTTTTTCGCCGCTTTTACGATCTTCTTTGGGAGAAAATGTATCCTTCAAACAATTTAGTTTCCAGGGTATTGAGAAGTTTCTTGTAATCCCGATTCAGCCAAAACTTTCACCTTCAGCTGCTTCCTCCTGCACAAATCTTACCCGGCTGCAGGCTTCTTTGTGGCAGCCATTGCTGACCGCCGTTCCACCGCCTTGGGAAAAAGGGGTTTTGCTGGCTGAGGAGGGGGTTTGCGATACCTCCAAACCCAAATCCGGATCCCCTCTCTCTTTGGCTGCCTCTACGGGGCAGTCCTATCCTCCGGATCCATCTGGATCGGAGGAACCTCGGCAGCGAGCTCAGCAGAAATTGCGGAGGTTCGCGAATTCCTGCCGCCACCGAAACCTTGCAAAACCAGAAGCCAATGTTTTGGGAATGGTCTTTGAAGAAGTTCAGAATACATTTCTGATATTGAAAGTTATTTCAGAGGTTCTACTTAGCCACTACCAATCAATTTATTTTAATTTACTTAATTATTATTTAGATTTATACCCTGCCAAATAAATCAACTCTCATCTACTAGACAGCAAATTGGGAAAATATTTAAAGCATACAGCATTCATATATAATATACTCCAAGTAAAATTCATTGTTGACAGAAAACAGTTTAAAAATGAATTTATTCAAAGCATCCAAACAATCCCCAATTCCCCAAATACATACTTCTGTGGGTTTTCCAGGGAGTTGCATCCATGTTTGCCAAAGTAATATAAGCATCACAAAGGGCTTCAACTTTTACCACCATATCAGGTCTTTTGTCTTTTACAATGTTAATTATATTGCTAGCAGCCTCCATTCGATCCTGCAGGATGAGTTTTTTTTTTTTTTAAAGGAAGTTAAAAATTCAAATGCAAAGATTAAATTAATCACAGACATAAAATAAATCTGATAAGAGGAAACAGAAAATACTGCAGAAGAAAAAAAATTGTATTCTCATCTTTAAAGTTGGTAAGTCCTATGATTCCTTTACTATTTTTTACAACCCAAAATAATGAAAATTCAGTTAAATTTAAATACCATGTCAAGAGGAGATGTTTCTTTTGGCACATTTTTTATTAGTCCACTTCTTCTAGTCACTTCTGGCTTGGTCAGGAGTTCATCTTTGTTGGCATTAGCCAATGCCAAAATTATAAACAAAGTGTGATGTGGATGGTCGAGAGAAATTCTTGCTATTAGCTATTCAAGGAAAATATTTAAAAAGTTGATTATTGAAAATAAAATATGAACTGAACAATAACAAGCATCAAAGCTTCAACAATAATGTTCAATATGCTTTAACTCAGAAGTATATGTGGACACAAAGCCATGTGTATGGCTCCTCTCTAAAGATTTATATCAGCTGTGGTTAATTAATTTTCTTTGAGTTTCACTATATTTACTTTAAATGAAAATTAGTTTTTATTTCACTTACAAGTGGTTTGCAGGATATAACAACAATGGGGAGTGGGTTTGTCATTGCCAAGTGTGACATGACATGACCACATAGCTTAGCAAAGGCAACGTCGGCAGTGCCAGTAACCCCTGGGTGCCGTCATAATCCCTGGATGCATGGGTCATTAAGTGGGAAGAGCTAGGAGTCCTAGGCAAGGAATGGAGGGAGTACAGTTGCCACAGTGGGTGAGGGTATCATAGATAAGTTTTGGGGGTTAGGAAAGTATCCTGGGAGGGCCAATGGAGGCTGCAGATGGGCTAGCAGAGGCCACAAGGGCAAGGGAGTGCTGCAAAGAGGTGTGTACTACAGAGGGCAGTGGGGATGATAAGTAGTACAAGATCTTTGGGATACATCATCACAGGGACACCATGACAGAGACAAAACTTCAAGGACCTACCATTTCAAGGATAGCCCATTTCGCCAGTGCCACTGTAATTCTGAACTATGGACATAAGCTGAAGAACTACCTAGGTTTTTTTTTTGAGCACCCCACCACAAACATTTAACTAATGTAACGTATGTCACAGTGAGTATTTCTTAACAAAGTTGTTTGACCCTGTTATAAATCAAAGAAATCCTTTAGTGTTGTCAAAATATCTAAAGCAATGAAGAAAGGATGCTACTAGCTCAACTGTCCACATACATTCTAAGAAAAAAAATCATGCTACTCTTCTATCATATCTACTTAAAATTTAAACAAAAACTATGTAATGTATTTATAAATGAGGAAGATACATGACAACTGAAGATCAATTACCTTATTCAAAATCTCATGAAACCCATTTGTCTTGGTTCCCATTCGAGCAGCCAGTTGGTACATCAGTGGCAAGAATTTATAGGATGGGATTCTCTGTGCCTCCTTCTGTTATGCAAAAGAGCATGTAAAATAGAGACAAAATAGAAAAAGAATAGTATTTAAACATGGGCAAACTTCTTTACAGAGTAAGATGTTTAGATAAGTTTTATGAATGCCAGACAGAATGGCTATAATCCAACAGGGTGGATTTGATTTAAAGGCTTGACTTGAATAAAAAGGCTTGATTTAAATCAACTCAAATTAAACCATAATTTTGAAAGAGCAATTGTCATCTCTGTTCCGCAGCAGCTCCTCCTATGACTTGCTGTTGACTTACTGACAGTCCCAATATTGCAGAATATACAGCCTCATCCTACATAACTAAGCCCCATTTCATGCCGAATAAATTAAATTATTAATGTATCTTAAATAGAAAACTATTGTTAGATTTTTACTCCAAAAGCATTTTATTAAAATAAATTTGATAAAAAATTTAAAAAATCTGATTTAAATTTAAGAAAGTTGATGTTTTAATTTTTTTTTTAATCGATTTTTATCCACCTGGTAATCCATTATTATTAATATGCCTCATCAATTGAATGTGGAAATACCATTTTCTTTTCAGCAAAAGAAAATGATTATACTAATCTGATCTTGGGATCTAATATACCGGTAACCCTTGATTAACAACCATTCCTTCAGTGACTGTTCAAAGGTACGACAGCACTGAAAACAATTATCTGTGACTTGTGTTCACACACAAGTCACAAATATTGCAATGCCCTGTGCTCACATGACTGCAATTCAGGTGCATGGCAACCCTCATGCATTTATGATGGTTGCAGCATCCTGTGGTCATGGGATCACCACTTTCAACCTTTTTCTTTTGACAAGCAAAGTCAATAGTCCTGTGATGTCTCACTTAACAATCACGGTTCTGTTGGAACTGCTGTCACAAGTTGGTGCAGTCATGTATTGTTTTGCTTAACAACTGCTTCATTCAGCAATGGAATTGGAAATTAAGGTCATTAAGCAAGGACTACTTTTATTACCAAGAAAACCATGCAAACGTAATACTGGTTGCTAACTAGACTAGCAGATCTCTTTTATATCTAAACCACTCTGAATGTTTTCTTTCCCTTCGCTATAGAGGTAACCATAGATCACCAGATTTGTAGACCAGACTGAAAAGTAAAACAAATAAAGCTACAAAAGATTAAGGTATGCTTGGTATATATAAAAAAGAATCAATATGGAACACAATTTGGTGTTTTCTTATACTAGCCTGAAAAAGTAACAAACAAAAACGCTATTAAGACAGCAAGCTGATGCTAATTAATTCAGATAACCTTGCTACATATCCCAAGAACAAAAGCTAATGAAGTGAGGCAGGCATAATGAAAGTGAGACAGAAGAAAGGAGGAATGTACCAAATGCAATGCTTTAGTTCTAATCATTTCTCTATTTAGGAGAAAAACAAGGTAGTATCTTTCAAACTAACCAACTATATTTATCTAGTGAACATCGCAACAATAATGAAGTAACACAACACAAAATTTGTAAAATCCAAATAAAACTAACAACATGCACAAGTTGTTGGGTTTTTTTTAATACAAAAGCTGGGTTTACATAATAAAGGCTTAGTATCCAAATTAAAGATTCACATCATAAAAGTAAGTGGCCCTAGCTTCAGCCTCAAATGTGTTTGTGTGTGTGTGTGTGTGTGTGCACCTTCGAGTCAATACTGATTCCTGGCAACTGCTTGGATAAGTCTCAGCAGTTTTTTGAGCAAGGTGTCTGTCTGTCTATTATCTATCTCATTCTGCACCATCCATCTCACAATTCTTTTTGGAAGTAGTTTGCAATTGTCTCCTTCCTAGGACTGAGAGTGAGTGACTGGCCCAAGGTCAACCAACTGGCTTCGTGCTTAAGTTAGGCCAAGCACTCAGTCTCCTGCTTTCTAGCCATTGTACCAAACTGGCTCTCAATCTGAAGCAACCCCAACATGAAGCAGAAAAATAAGACTTCAGCAAGACCAACCTGAATCATTGCATTGACTTCAGAAAGTCCAGCATTCTCAAGCCAGAGAGAACAGAGACGGAAGATCCACATGTCATGCTCTTCTCCACTTAATAAACACATAATGTAGTTCTCAACTGCTTTGCATAAGAAACGCTTACGATCTTCTCCCAGGGCGTGAATTTCACATTCATCTAGTTGCAGCTCCCTCTGAACTTTCACAGCATATCTAAGCAGCACAAAATGAGAAATAAAACCTCCATCCAAAAACTCCTCTGATTAAATATTAATAATTATGCAAAAGATAATTGTACAATTTGCCTGCAAGAAATTCATTGATAAACCACTTGTTCCAAGAATATCAGGATAATATGGTGAAATTAATACAGTTCCAAGATAAAAAGACCAGGGCAATTTTAATTTCTTTTTATTACAGTAGCATTAGCTTGCAATGCTTCATTATAGTAGCTTTTTAAAGGAATGGACAATATCATGTAAAAACATCCTAAAAATAGGAACAAAAAAGTTGCACTGAAAAATTTTAAATGGCTAAAATTTCAAGATACCCTGAGAAAATAGATTTAGCTATCACACCAGATGGCAATTTTATTACATATTTTTTAAAAATTGGGCATGGATGCTATCTTAGTGAAAAATACCATGGTGTCCATGATCACTTATTGGAAACTTCAATCAATTTCTTAATATGACCAGCTTCAACTATGAGACTTACCGATTATTCTGAACTTTATGCTCCCTTAGAAGGCCAACTTCATACTTGGCTTTCTTCAGCAAAGCTTGCTTATTTTCAAACTCTGATGATTTCATACGATCTTCGATTCTTTGATACTCAGTATCCGAAAAACGAGCCAAAGACAGAAAAGCCTTCATTTTTCCTCTCTTCAGCTCATCGCTGCTATCATCACTGTGATCCCCAGCAATTTTAACTGCCTGGAACATTGTGAGGAGCAAATAATAGAACAATGTAAACCAAATTTAATTTTCAAATGCTTTGTACTGGTTATAGGATTCACTCCAAATCTGATACCTTTTCCAAGTAGTTCTGCATAATGATGGTAGGATTTTCTAAAAAGGTCTCTGCTAACCAACTTCCACATAACCTCAGGCATTCTGTGTAAATTAATTTCAGGTGTGGGTCTTTCTCAACCTTAGAATAAGAATAATGCAGATCAAATATTTTACTGTGATATATTTTATTTTATGATTTTTTTTCTTCATATACTTTGTTCTTTTTATTTAATAGAACCACATATTTCTCAAAACAAAACATGAATTTAAAACAATGTTCCTGCTACCAAACCCATCAGTCAAATAAATCATACTACCTCAAACCAATTTTCATCCAATTTCTTGATCATGTCTTTTAGAATACTCAGTGCTAAGCTTTCTTCCTTTTTAGCCCAGAACACCTGAGCTTCTTCCAATTTCCATTCGGATACTCCGTGTCTGGTTAGGTCGTACTGTTTAACTTCATATATTGCTCTTTCTGGAAGCTGAAAACAAACACGAAGAACTCTTTTTAGGAAAAAAAGTGAAATATCTACTTCATGATTAAAAGATATTCACTGGATTTTACTAATGACCAAACACCAAAATATAATTTTATGGTTACTACAACAATGTATTTCAGATACAATGCCTCTGTTTTAGTATAAAGATACATATACAACTACTTTTTGTGGAATGAAAAATCATGAAAGTGTGCTAGTAACCATAAGGGTAAAGGTAATCTACGTTTCTTTGCCAAGAGAGCCAGGGCTGTCTGAAGATATTTCCATGGTCATGTGGCCAGCATGACTATATGCCAAAGCGCACAGAACACTGTCACCTTCCCATTGAAGTGGTACCTATTTATCTAATTGCATTTGCCTGCTTTCAAACTGCTAGGTGGGCAGGAGTTGTGGCAAGTAATGGGAGTTCACCCCGTCATGCAGCGCTCGGGTCTTGAACACGGGCTATTAGCTTTCCAGATGACAAGCTCAGTTTCCATGAAGAATCCTTGACTAAAGATAAAATCCTTTATACACCCAATATTTTCATGTTAATAAAAGCATTGGCCTATATTTCAGGAAATACATAAGGTAGATTTTCAGTTGATTCTTACCTGTGAATTATTCGCCATTCGAGCCAATCTGGATAGTTCCACAAGATGTTCAGTCAGAATGTTTTTAATGCATTCCCTTTGGGCATTCTCATTTTCCTTCTCCAGAAGAAGCTTGAGAATTACTGTACGCAAAGCCATAATAGGCTCTTGGAAAGCAAAGTCACTATCCTGAAGAAGTTGGGACTGCTTCTGCCACTTCAGATGCAAATTATGCAACTGGCTATTAGTTTCTGACCTGAAAGCAAAGAATAAAATTAAGAAGCTTTGACTAAACATTAATAAAGTGTTAGCCACAAACAGTCCTTAGTCTGAAACCTAAGATCAAGTTGTAAATGGCAGGAGAGACATCATATTAAATCCTTGCTAAGCACATGAAAAACTACCAGGACTGAGAGAATTACTCTTTTATGGGAGTTTCTTGGAGAATGCAGTGTCAGTGAGGGAGGAAAGGATGCAAACACCATTCCTTTCCTACATGTATCATAGTATTTAACATATTCCTAAAAGGACTGGTGCTTGTAGTGCAGCTTTTATTCTAATGAAAGCAAAGAGAGCCTGAGGATGCTTGGAAAGTATTGATATATTACAATAACAATATTCCAAATAAAATATAGGGTTTTTTTTATTGTAATGTTTACATTTAGGCAGTAATCATACTGAACAATAATACTGTATATAAAGCCCTCCGTGTGTTTATCACGTGGGGACTTTATTTATTTATAGATATAATACAGAAGTAAAACATCGGAAACTAATTATACCTTTTGCAGTCATACTCATGTTTTGCTCAGAAATCTGATTTGGGCACACTTTTGTTTTGAAGTGCACATAAGAACCAAATCAAAGCTGGAATAAAGAAGTGTTTTTGTTCTTAATGTCTTAAGATTTGAGTTGAGTCACTTAGGTGTTTGAAGGAAAATCAATGAAAAATAAGCCTCCTAAACTTTATTAACTTGCAACAGATAGTACCCGTTTTTTAAAAAACTAGTTTTTGTTTATCTCATTTCTACACTGCTTATCTCATCTAAGTTACTGTAATAAAGTGTCAGCTATAGAAAAAGACAGAAATATTGTATTTATCCTTATTGGCTGGTTTCAGATTTAATTTTGCTTATAGCAGACTCTCTGAAATCAATGAGATGGCTAGTTATATTATTGAGCTAAATATTTCACGTTAAGCATGACTATGTTTGAGTCCAGCCCAATGGCAAGAAAATGCTACTTAATGAGCTCATTAAATTACTCTGCAAAAAATATAATATACCATTTAAGCATACAATGAAGCATCAGATACCATTTAAGCATACAATGAAGCATCAGACATATGAGAGCCTTTGATTTTACAGAGGTAAAGCATCAAAAATATCCATGGGACTAATATAACGTATAAAGAAATACCTGGAGAAAAATTGTCCTACATATTCCAGTTCTCCAATTGTCTGTAGCCTGCAGAGTGTAGGCAGTAGTGAATATACAGACTCAAGGCTGCCTTTCAGTAGCTCTTCTACTTCTTTGATTCTACAAATAAAAGAAATAATTATAATCCACTGTTTATAGGCAAACTAATTCAAAAGCAACTTAGCAGAAATTATTTAACTACAAAACTTTGAAAAGAACAGATGTCAAACTGCATCTTATTCAATAAAACACATGCAAATTATAAGCTGATGTTGATGTTGCATACAAAAGAATGACTAATACTTTTGTCTAGAGTGGAAAACCTTTTTTTTAAAGTCACAGATTATACCTTCATAAAGATTTATGCCTTACCGCTGATTTTCCAAATATATTATGACAAGATTTCCATTATTCATGCTCTAAGCAAAATGTTTAACTTTTAAAAATTGCTGCAGAAGTTTTCCAAAAGAATGCAATGATGAACATTTATCTGCTAATTAAAGCTGCAACACATTAGAAAATGTGACATTCACCAATACTTTATTTGTTAACAACATATACATGATTTTAAAGCTGGCTTTTTACCTGGCACACTTCAATCTTCCATAAAAAGTAGAGAAATCTCTGTCCCGTAGACATTGTAGAGCATCATACAGTGATTCATGGTAGCCTCGTTGCTCCATTTCATCTCTTAAAGTAAAATCAACAGTATAGTTATTGACTTAAATTTTACAATAAGCATCTTCATAAGGCCTAAAAACTAAAAACTCCAACAGCGATTAACATGTTCTGTGAGGCTTCCCATATCAAAACTGAGCTTTAAATCACAGACCTCAGAGAGAAATTATACAACCACATATTGTTTTCTTCTGTGTGTGAAGAAAACACACACTAACCGCTATCTCAACGCCCAATCCTACCACCACCCAGCACAGATAAACTCCGTGGCTAAAACACTAATTGCTAGAACCAAACGCCTGGCAGACAAGACACACATAAAGACTGAACTATGCACCTTGACTAAAGTACTGACAGCCAACGGCTTCCACAAAAGCAAAATCACCGGCTTGATCCACAAAAACACACTGAGACATAATGGAGACCTAGAAGATGAACAGACCTATGGAACATCTGTCCTGCCCTACATAAGAGGTACTACAGACAAAATCAATAAGATACTACATAGGCATCACATCAAGACTGCCTTCAAAATAGACAGAAAAATAGCAGCCATCCTTAGAAACCCCAGATAAAATTCACCTGGAAAACCAAGGCATATATGAAGTCCCCTGTGCATCATGCCCAGCCACATACATCGGACAGACCAATAGAAGAATAAGTACCCGCCTGGATGAACACAAAAATGCAGTAAAAAAGTTGGAACACACTTCCTCACTAGTCCAACACATGAAAGCCACAGGTCATAGCATTGACTTCAATGGCACCAAAACCCTAGCCACTATAGAAAACCCCAGCCACAGAATCATCAGAGAAGCCATAGAGACTGAAAAAAGACCTGAAAGCATGAATAGAAGAGATGATTCCACCAGACTGTCAATCATTTGGAAGCCTGCATTCATAAACAAAAAAATCTCCACACCACTAGCCAGGCAAACACCTGGGACAAACATATCCCCCCTGATACCTCCAGCTCAAACACACCCCAACCAGGCACCAGATGAAACCTAGCTTCCTTAACAAATGATAGCCGTCCATTTACCCGGAGCCAAGCTGCACTAAAGGCCTCCAATACAGGAACACAATGTTGCCAGCCAATCAAGACACAAAAAGCCACAAAACAGACAGAAGATATTAGAAACACCAATCAAGCAGAACACAGCAAACTCCAAGACCAATAAACACAGACCCAGACTCCCAACCAATCAGGATGAAGAAAAAACCATTCTGGCACAGCAATAGGCTGCCCCAAATTTAAAACTGAAACCACTGTAAAAGTCTGATTCACAGACGAACACAATACAGAAGCCTGATGATGACAGATGAGATTCTGCCGAAACGTTGCTACAACTTTAAAAGCACAACTACAATGACGTGGGAAAATACCCGAACAAAGCCAAATACCATACATGTAAGTACCTGTGAAAACTTAAGAAAACATATATTATACACATACACACACATTTAAATATTACAAACAAATTCAAGATAATTTGCATTACTTGACTGAGGAGACCTGATCCCACTGCATATTTCTCCAAGCTGCCTGGTAACGAATCTCCTGTAATTCTATGGAGCTTTCTTCATTCTGCTGTTCCAATCCTTTTAGGTAGATGGAGAGTGTATTACATAGCCCATAATTCTGCAAAGCCTATTAATCAATGAAATTTAATGTTAATATAGCATACATCATTTATGATTTATGAAAACACTTCCAATCTAGATTAGAAACAACATATATTTCCTAGTTTATTTATTTTTACATTAATTTATATTAAAATTTATAAGTTCAATATACTTAATTATTTCTTAATTGATTTCTTTTCAATAAAATAGGTCATAGAATTTACAACAACTATTTTAGGTTAATGGAATTGCATTATTAGCAAAGTGCTAACTTGCTTTCTTCGCGTGTACGTTTATTTATTTAAACAATTCAATACAGACATCCATCTCACAGGAATGAATCTATGCAGCATAAAAGACTAAAACAAAATGCAACACATTTTATATAACAACACACAAAAGTATACACCCTTAGCAATATTTAGCAACAACTTTGCATCTATATTACCTCTACCAATCCAGCCTGTCGAATTGATGGTGGAAGGCTGGTTTGAAGGTCATAAGTTACCAGAGCTTTCCCCCATAGTCCTTCATGTTCATATGTTCGTATCCTATTAAAATAACATGACACAACAACATTTATATAAGTTCCTTTTTTTTTTTTACAATAAAGTTAATTTTCTAGTATAATTAATACCTGGCCAATGGCTGCAGCATTTTTCCTCCACCACAGCCATAGAGACTATCTGGCTCTCCTATGCCTCTGTATATATCCATAAGAAGGTCCTAAGGGGGAGAAATGTGTATGACAAATAAGTCTTGAATACAGGTAGTCCTTGACTTACGACCACAATTGAGTCCAAGATTTATGTTGCAAAGTGAGACATTTGTTAAGTGAGTTTTGCCCCATTTTATGACCTTTCTTGCCACAGTTGTTAAGTGAACCACTGCTATTGATAAATTAGTAACCCGGTAAGTGAATCTGGCTTCCCCATTGACTTTGTTTGTCAGAAGGTCACAAAAGATGATCACATGATGTTAGGACACAGCAATGGTCATAAACACGAACCAGTTGCCCAGCATCTGAATTTTGATCATATGATCATGGGGATGCTTCAAAGATTGTAACTGTAAAAATTGCTCATAAGTCACATTTTTCAGTGTCATTGTAATTTTGAACTTTGGGGTCACTAAACAAACTGTTGTAAATCAAGGACTACCTGTACTTTAAGACATGTATTTAAAAACATTGTGGCAATCAACTGAACATAGCAAGTACAAATAATACTGACATTGACCATTTTATAAACTATTAGCACATGAACAAGTCTCTTATAACTATATTGTTTCATGTTCAAAAGACTGCTAAAAATAACACTTTGTATTCTTGGACTTTTTTTCTTGAATAGTAATTATTCCTATCATCTAGTGAATTACTTGTTAAACAGATAGAGTCTGAAAAGTTGTTTGTGGTATTGCATTGAGCTTGCTGTTCAGAGAAACACTGCATAATATTTCTCTGCATGTATAAAATATCTATTTGAGATACATATTAGAGGAACCTACAAGTTATACCTTAAATAAAATAATTGGGGATAACATCTTACCTCAATTCTAAGTAGGACATCATGTTTGCTGTAAATTGAATTAAGTTTTGGAATACAGGAGACAGTAATAGTTTGGAATTAATTGGAATTAACTATTATATATCTGGGAAGGTTGCTAATTCATGGAAGTGATCATGCCATCATTAAAAGATGACAACAATTATTTGTCTATAAATATCACAATGTAATTATATGCTAATTATATGCATTACTTTTATTAAATCACATTAAAACATAACCTTTCTAAGTGACCCCAATGAGCCCTTTTAAGTACATTACAATGAATCCTATACCTGCAAACTTATTCCTGTTTCTTCTTTACTCTTCTCACTTAAACAAGTAAGTGTTAAATTCTGACTTCCTTTTTCAAATGTTAGTTTCTTAGCTGCTTTGGAAGCAGACCTGCAGAAAAGGAATTCAAAACTGATGTCCAAATCAATTGATACCATGTTTGAGCATTCAGAAAATAAAAATCGTAATAATCATGCCCATTTGCTTAATGTATTAGATGAGTCTGCATAGTCACCCAAAAAGCTTGAAATGAACTGCTGTATTTAATGTATTTTATACTTGTTAGAATTTCAATGAATAAAGCAATACTGTATTTCTCTTTTAATTGTAAAATCTCAGTGAAATAATTTTTTGGGGTGAAATCTATGAACTAAAACAATTGTTTTCTTGGCAAAGGCTCATTTTAACTAATTAATGAATCTGACATTATAAGAGGAACAGCTGAGGAATCTTGGTTCAGATGAGATTCATTGTTTTCTTGATCATATTGAATGGAAGAACCAAACTGGAATATTTGACATTCTTGCTTCTTGATAGTATTTTCCATAGGCTGAAAGTGCAAATAAATCAAACCAATAGCACGAAAAATAGGCTGTGCAACCCTTTGGATTCAAAGAAAGAAGCAGAGCAGCTTTGGAGTGTGTGTGACACCCACAAAGCACCTATTCAATTTCTTCAAGCAACTCGGTCTTTTCTCAGGATCACGATTGTCCTATTCCGCTTCAGTGTGATCAGGAAAACATCCATTTGGTTAAAGAACTACCAACAAGTGCTCCAAAGAAGTTTTCTCTCTTAAAATCTGAAGCATTGCAAATCAATTTAACTAGAAAAAAAAAACAGGGTAGTTTATACTTTTCAAGGTGAGATGTCTGTAAGCCACACATTTTGTATAAGTTGTATCACAGATTTATCATAAATGTGAACAGACTGCAATTAACATTACCTTTCCTGTTGTCTGCCTATCTTGTCTGCATAGATTTCTGCATAAAGCAAAGCTGTGAAGTGAGCAGAACAAGACTGGGCTACCATGGCAACCTGCAGATAGCTTAACTCCAGCCAGAAGCTGTCATCAAAGATGGTACTGGAAGGATTCCTGGATAAAACAATTGACGAACACAATTGTCTCATTTTACCACAGTCTTCCCAAATGAAGGAGGCACATATTTGTATTACATTATTTTTGCCAAGATTTGCCATAGTTATAATACATCACTTTACATCAAGGGTCTTCAAACTTGACAGCTTTAAGATTTGTTGACTTCAACTCCCAGAATTCCTGAACCAACATGACTGGAGGAGGAATTCTGGGAGTTGAAGTCCACAAGTCTTAAAGCTGTCAAGTTTGAAGACCCCTGCTTTAAATTAAAAAGTCAGAATAAAGAGAAATTGATTAATGTAATCTATAGAAGAAATTCAGATATAATAAATTTTAATTTGTAGATTTAACAATTACCATATACTTCCTATTTTTATTTTAAAAAACTGTCTTATTTTTTTAATAACAGAATAATAGATTAAAATACAGACAGCAAAAGAACTCAACCTACTTTTTTTGATGTCTTAAGTAGTCAACCACAGCAAGCATTGTTCTTCGAGATATTTTATCCAAATGAGCTAGAGTTTCTGAATCTATATTAAAGAACATCGTCACCGTAATTCAACTCATTAATGATAGACTTACATAACTTTAAAAATAACTCTTACATTACAATATGGAGAATCTGAATTTTTTTTACCCAAGGAATGCTACTTTTAAATTTCAAAGTGCTTTTGAATTTCTTTTATTCATTGTATTAAATGCATTTATTTTAAAAAGTGATATGGCTGCCCATCTTAAACCTAATTCTCTGGGTGGAGAGATATAATCAGTAAGACAAAAGCAGTAAACAGCCCCCCTCCCAAAATACCTGGCACCAAAGCTAAATTTTCCGATGCAGCCCCCAACACATTCTTCCCTATTGCCTATGCCAGTGCTTATGGGGGAAATCAGATCTTAAGTGTTTTTTGGAACTTTAATGGATAGCGGCCTGCAAGATCTCAAGGGAAGGGTGTTCCACAGGGCATTGGAGAGGGTTCTGTTGCATGCTTCCTAGGCTTCTTAAGATGCACAATTTAAGGAAAGGGATCTGGAAGATGACTATCCTATCCAATCTTGAGGGATAGGCAGATGTCTTTGGGGAGAAGCAATCACATAAACAACCTGGTCTCATAGTTCACACAATAGTATAATTTGGGTGAACTTAGGAATGCCGAATACTGGAAATGTTGTAGTTTCCGGATAGTTTTCAAGGACAGCCCAATTTGGAGTAAGTTCTAAAGAACTCTGTCTAAACTTCAAATATTAATAAAACAGGAATTACAACTACCAATAATTAGATAATTAGAATAATGTATATGAACAATTCATACTGTCTGGTATAATCTTCTGCCAGACTTGTGTGTGCCAGCTACTTTTATGTTGTTTAAAGGTAAATGTTTCCCTTGCCAAATCATGTCTGAATCCAGGGGGAGTGGGGGGTGCGCTTATCTCTTTCCTAGCCAAGGGAGCTGGTGTTATCCGAAGACACTTCTGTGGTCATGTGGCTGGAATGACTATATGCCAAGGGGACACAGTTTGCTGTTACTTTCCCACTGAAGTAGTACCTATTTATCTACTTGCATGTGCATGCTTTTGAACTGCTAGATTGGTAGGAGCTATTTCTTGGCTGGCATAGCCACTGCTGCACCACAGAAACAAAATATTTCACATTTTATCTCATGTTCTAGCACAAGAGAAGCCTCAGTCTCATACCTGAATCTACATTTGCAGGTGTAGAGGAATTATTGGGTGACGAATATTTGCAACAGGTCATGAAAAATGTTTGAATTTGTGCAGACAGAAGACTGTGTCCATATTCATTTGAGTCATATAATAAAATATCATGAATTAAATAAGGAAGTACAGTTTGACAGAAATCAGCATGAACCTACAAGAAATACAAAATAAAGTTTTGAACATCAAATTATGTCCTCATATTGGCTCTTGGTCATTTTCATTTTTGAAAATCGTAATATCTAAGAAATGCATATTTCCTTATTAAAATAAAATGAAACATTGGTGTAATGGTATGTGGGAAAGAACTTAGGAGACTGGTGAAAGAGACACTGCCAAGGGAATGGTCACATATGAGACAGCAAAACCCACATCAGAATAAAGAGCAGGGCAAGAGGTACAGAAGACATTCTCCCTAGTTCCTTGGACTGTAAAAGAGACTGGGGTGGGGGGAGGATTGTATTTTCAGACTTGCAAGATTCTGTCAATGTAGCTTTACAGTAAATTAGTATTAGTTCATCTGGTTGTGATTCCTATTTGGTTTACTCTGCAAGGCTGACATCCGATCACTGAAAAAGCAGTATAGAAAGAACTGTTTTAATTTCTTTAATTCAAGTGTTTATATCCTATCTCTATCAAGATAACTCTTAAAAATAATGCAAACAAAACCTTTATCATAGCATGTAGTCCTGCCAATTTAATTTACCTGGCACAAAGGCTTCAGCAACAGGAGGATTTCACTTGTTATCATTCCACTATCCAATAAAGCACAAGTCAAGGTCTTAATCCAAATTTCATGACTTTCATTGTGAGGAATCCACAAGTTTGTACGATCAAGATCTTCTGGAGGAATCTCTCTTACCTTTCCAGGCACCTCCAAGAGCTAAGTATCATTATTGTTTAAAAACAATGTGAGAAAAAATTAAATTTAATGCCCCTGTCAGCATTCCAGCAACCCTCCCCAATAACTCCGAGACAGACATCTTCTCAAAGGTTCCTTTTTATTTGGATAGTAACTGGCACAACTGTGGAATCCCGAATCTGAAAGTTCTGGGCTTCCTTACAATAAGTAAAAACTACAAAATCTATCCTCTGCACCCATTATCACATCACATGGCCCAATCACCATCCATCCCACGTTAAGACTCCCTCTCACATATGCGCAACAGACCCTGATCTTGAATTAGAAAAAGAATATTATGTCTAACTAGATATACTCCAATAAATCCCCCCCTCTGAGCCACTTTCCCAGGCTCAGATGTGGCAGCATGGGAGCATCTGATCTCAATATGGCTTCCAAAGCTGACAGCCCCTTCCATCACTTATCTCTCGCACTGCCACAATATCACATAAGCTACCCCGCGAGAACACAAAATGTTGCATAAAACATTCTTTATTGTGTGTGTGTTTGCAATTGAGCAATTTCTGAACTTTACTTTTCTGAAATAATTGTTCTATTTGCTTTGTAGGATCAACAATTATAACTCGAGATTCCAACTTTCTACCCTGATAGCCATTTTATAAATAGCTTGCCCTGCACAGAAAATACTTTTTACTAGTGTCCATAAAATTTTTCTCAGATTTCAAAATTGAAATGTGCTCAAATAGAAGTTATACAACCAAGTGTCAAGAATGCTTTAACTTGGAATACTGCTCTGGAGTTGGATTTGAGGGCCCCTTTCAATCCTTTGATTCTAAAATACTTTCCATTCATTGTCCATACATTTCTCCTGTCCATCTACATCCAACTTGTATGAGTGCCACAAAGAACACAAGGCAACTAGCAGCTGCTTAAATTTCTTTCTCTCATTACTGCTTGGAAGAGAGTTGAAAAAGAAACAAAAAGAAGTCAAGAATAGCCTGGAATCAAGAATCTACTTTATAAATCCCGAGTCTTGAGAAAAACACAGTGAATCCTATTCTAGATGTTGGATACAACTGGTCATCTGGTTTGCTGAAGGAGGCACAGCTTATTCTTAGTGGAGGACAGAATAACTGCTGTCTCCTAAAGTTCGTATATGGAGCATACAGTTTTCAAGTTTCAGAGTAGGAGCTGATTTGCCTTCCCACCCTAGATTAACTAGAAATATGGGAAAGATTGGAGCCAACTGAAAAAATGCCACATACAGCTAGCAATAGCACTTAGACTTATATACCGCTTTATAGCCCTCTCTAAGCGGTTTACAGAGTCAGCATATTGCCCCCAACAATCTGGGTCCTCTGATCCTGCTTTACCAACAGAAAAGTTTGCAATTGGATATTTAGAGAACTGTGTTAAAAATGGATAAAATTAGCCTCCTAAACTGTTCTCTCTAACTGAGGAAGAAAATTTAGGATTCTTCATTTAATTTTGTATGGCATAAAATACAGTACCTTTTTCTTAGATGTTCTGAAAGGATGCAAGTATTTCAGCACTGTTTCCGTTTCGGTTTTGTATGTTTTCGAAAATGTATGCCCTGTTTTGGTCGCCAAAATGTTTTTCAAACAGACAGCAGCAGCTGATCGAACTTCAATACTAAAAGTAATAAAAGCCTTTTTTTTTTTACAATTTAACTACTATCCTCATACAAAAACACCCCCAAAAACCAACAAAATATTCATATTGTGTTGAATATTCACTATACACTTACCATTGATCTATTAAAGAATTATTTATGAGAGTTAATATTACAAACACCCACTGGAGTTCTCTGTCTTCAAACAGATCACATGTATTGGAACTAGATCCATTTTTACTGTGCTGCAATGCTATGGTAGAAAAATTTATAGGACCGATTTCTCCCAAACAACTTCCAACGGCCTCTGCAAATATAAACATTAACATTATTCAGGTGGCCTTTGCATACTTTGAAACCAAAGAGAAATCAATATGCAAGAAGGACAGCTTTCTGCAGAATCTGAGGGAAGAAGCTCATAGTGCTTAGAATGTATGCATGTATATACTAATAGAAGTGCATTTTCTTTTTATATGTACTTTATTGGTTAGCTTCCTGTTCAATGGATTAAGAAACATTAATAAGAGAAACTCTGGGGATTTAGCAACAGCTATATTCTCAGGAGGTATTGAATGAACTTGAATGAATTGAATGTAGAACAAGAAAAAAAGAGATGCAGAAGATGTAATTTTCAGAATTTAGTATATATATATTTTGACAACTGTTTCCTGATTAGGAAGTTGAAGGTGTTACTTGGTGTTACTTAGTGCCCTTGATATGCATTGGAGTATACGTATATTCTATATAGATAGTCCTCATTTAGCAACTGTTCACTTATGACTATCATGAAAAAGTAACTTTATGAACAATCCTCATATTTACTACCTTCACAAGTCTGTAAATCAAAGAAAAGCTGAAGTAAGTTCATAAGCACTGCTATGGTTTCACTAAGTAACCACTTCACTTAATGACCATGTTGCTGGTCCCAATTGTGGTTGGTAAATGTGGACCACCTGGAATCTTGATCCAGTACAGTCATTTAATATCCTTCATTTTGAAAATATTACTCAGCATTCTATAGATGGTAGGCAAACTATATGGATTCAGTGCTTTGGACAGCTATAGAAATGGGTATTTATGGCCAGTATATGATATCATACACAAGCCTAGACTGTTCACTTTCCTTTCACAGTGTCAGCACTTGCTTTTTCAGTTACTAAGTTGAATCAGATTTTACGTTAGTTTCAAATTTAACTGTACAGACCAGTGACAGCTGATGTCCACAAGAGAAAATGCAGTAGACAGAGAAATTACAGTAGGTAGAATCAAGGATGTAAACCAGATACCTCTGCTTTGTTTATCAATGGACAACAACCTTTGTACATCAATTTTTTAAAATCCAAGAACATATAACAGTAAGGACAATTAACCAGTGGAACAGTTTGTCGTCAGAAATTGTGGGTGCTTCCTCACTGGAGGTTTTTAAGAAGAGACTGGATAGTCATTTGTCTGAAATAATATAAGGCCTCCTGCTTGAGAAGAGGGCTGGACTAGAAGACCTCCAAGGAACTCCCCAGCTCTATTCTGATTGATCAATATATACTCCTCCAAGCTTTTCAAGCTTTTTTTTTTTTTTTGCAAGTTGGAAAAACTATATTTCCCAATTTGAGGAGATAATTAATTCCCAAAGTTTAATACCTTCACAAATCAAGTAACTTTAAAAAAATACAAAGATATAATATCAATACAAGTAAACAGTATTAAACATGTACAGCTTTGCGACCGCTTTTTTTCCACAGATTTCTTTAATTATGTAATGCTATAACAAGCAATGAAATTATATGAAGCAAGCTGTTAAAAATCATCACTCACTTAAACAAGTGATGACTTACCCAAGATAGCATCAGTAGAATGTACAGTTGTTTTTGAAAGTTGTAATAGATATGCCATCAGCTTCACCATAATGCAATCCCTTGGATTTTCTAAGATTTAAAAGAAATGTATGTTAGAAGCATCTCTAATGTCAAAGGTATCAATTATATATTAGCACTCAAGAGCTTTGTCTTCTCTGATATTGTTTTCTAAAGAGCACAGAAGCAAATGAAAAAAGACAGCACATTTATTGGCAAACCTGTTAAAAAATGTTCTCAAAGAATGTTGGCCCCAGAATTTTCTTCAACATCCTTTAAAAGACAGGTAACAACCCATTCCTTACTCCGTTTGAGAACATAGTCTTTACTAGAGATGTATCATAAAAGAGGCGGATATATTCTAATTTGCTTCAATAACATTCTATTAAATATATTCTATATTCGGATATATTCTAATTTGCTTCAATAACATTCTATTAAAAAGCATTTGTCAGCATTTATATATGGGGTTGCGATGGATCGGACACGACTTCACAACTAACAACAACATGTATGACAAAAGATTGATGAAACATTTGGAGAAACCCCCTCCCTCCCAGTAACCTACATGCAATTTGTTGCATTGACTAGAAGTATAAATTAGGTCAGTCTGTATTAAAAAGCAAAGCACACAAATTTCTCCCCTTCTCTAGTTCATATTGGCTTCAGAGCAAACCACTCAGAAGTTGATTCTTGATTTTATCAAACCTTAACTCCTGAAAAGTGCCTATAACATTGCAGACTCTGTTTATCTACGTTAATGCTACCTTCTAATTTTGCAATGGATTGGTGGATGTTTTAAATGAGTTTTACATGTAGCCCTCATTAGGGTAACTCATAATCACAAGATTTTCTGTTTAACAATTGTAGTGTTTCGTAATGGAATGTCAGCCCCAATTGTGGTCACCAGTTTTTACATAAGTAAAATTTATACAATCAGCAGTCCACAGGTTGGAGACCCCTGGATTAAAGAAATGCATCCATTATGAAACGAAAAAGAAAGAAAGAAAGAAAGAAAGAAAGAAAGAAAGAAAGAAAGAAAGAAAGAAAGGAAGGAAGGAAGGAAGGAAGGAAGGAAGGAAGGAAGGAAGGAAGGAAGGAAGGAAGGAAGGAAGGAAGGAAGGAAGGAAGGAAGAAAGAAAGAAAGAAAGAAAGAAAGAAAGAAAGAAAGAAAGAAAGAAAGAAAGAAAGAAAGAAAGAGATTCTTTTCCACAAACTCATTAGGAACTACTGACATAATTTTCCAGTGTTAGCTATGCTAATAAATAATCAGATAGAAATGTGTAATGCTTACATAAAAACAGTACAAATGTTTGAATTACTTCTTAGGTCTTTGAACATGAAAAAGAAAGGATCAAAATATAAAGATAAATCAGAATTAGCAAATCCATACCTTGAAATTTTTTCCTAAATTCCATTATTTGTTCTTTATGATCTTCTAGTTGTTTGTGCAGATCATTTAAACCCTCAAGTCTTGTTAAAAACAGTGAATCAGATATATTTATCGATAAGAAATGGTTAATTTCCTGCAAACATAAATTCATAATTCATAGATTTAATCTTCTATAAAGAACTACTGCAAAGAATTACACTCCCCAAAATATGAGACACAAATCTAATTTTTAATGCATAATCCAATTGTAATAACTTCACAATGTAAGAGCTTTGACATAAATAACCAAACAATAAAATATATTAATTCAAATAGGATTAAGAGATTCAATTAGCAATATGAAACATTGCCTTGGATTCCATTTTTTAAAATCTGAAGATATTACCTCCAAAAGAGAAAATTTTCCAGTGCTATATTTAATTTTTTGTTGAGTAGCCCGCAGTTCTTTAAAATGGGGATGATCAGGAAATGGATCTAATAATTTGATTGCTTGGTACAAATATTCATGGTTCTGATTATCTATTACTAGATACTTCAATAAGCCCAAGACCTAAAAATAAAATAGCAGTACAACAGCAATTCGAGTAATTGTAGCAACTACCACTTTTTCATTTTTAAAAACAGAATTAAAACACAATTCAACCATGGCTATATTAGCAGTCCATATTTTATTTCTACCCAAACTAAGCTTTATGGAAATAATAATAAGGAGGCAGACAGATTTTTGTGTCTTTTTGTGTTTCTCATCACCCAGGAACCCAGGCTAAGGAAAGAAGTTCTCAGGCCCGAATTTTTTACGCTTCAGTTCTGAACAGTTTTCTGGAATAAAAATTATTAAATACTTATTTCTGAATAAAATATCATTTCTACTAACAGTTCTGGAACTAAACAGCTACCTTTTTCTATTTTTACTTCAATTTCATATTTCAGTTGATGCAGCATAGCAAAAAATTAGGTTTTATAAAGACAAAGCTTGTTCCTCATATTATTGTGCAAAACAAATAAAGAACATCAAAAGATCCCCACTGTCTGTTCGAAAACAAAAATTATAGATGTAATTACTCAACAATGTAATATGATTCAGAGTTTGGCAACTTATATGGGGGTTCTCCCTTTATCTTATCCAAACAAACATGTGAGTGCAGATAAGTAAGAATTTCATGTAGAAGAAGATGCTAGCATAATTTTTGATAATGATTAAGGCAAACATAATGTAAAATTACCAAATATGATACCAACATTGGTAACTGCAACACAATTCAGACAATTCTTTAATTAGTCCCTGACCCTATTTGTTTCATAAATCATAATTCAATTTTACAATTCTGATGACACACATGGGTTTTATTTTCAAAGGAAAAAAGATGATCATTTCTATATCATTCAAAAGGTGAGCTACAAACATAAAATAATCACACTTTTGAGATAAAAAGTTAATAAAATAATGTTGCTTTCCAAAAATGAGATTAATGAAATGCCTAGCAAGTAGTTCCTCTAAAACAAAAACATACCTTTTCTTCAGTTTCAGGTTGTTCTACAACAATTGGTATCAGTGTACCCACAACAACATGGAGGTGACGTGCTAGGGCATCCCCACAATACTGTACTGCAGTGTGACAAACACGATTGAGAAGGTCACAACAGAGCAAAAAGCTCCGGAGGGATACTCCTGTCAGAGGATTTGGCCTAAGAGGAACACAGGAAAAATAGCTAATAACAGACATGAATAATTTTGCTCCAATTATAGAATAGGCCATAATAAGGACAAAATATAGAAGTATTTTTACAAAAGGCAAAGATCTTAGCTATACATTTTCAAATAAAAATAATAGAATACAATCCACTACATGCTGAACATTGAAGCAAAGATTTGGGATCATACAACATTATTTTCCTTTATATTTCTATGTACAAACAGGCATTAATCAATTTAATCGGGTCAACAGCAACAACAACAAACAAACCACATTAGGTTATTTAACAACCAGTGTTTCTTTAAGCCATAATTCCTGGTTCATGTTGGGAAAATTAAATTTGACAAGGAGAATAGCTAGTCTAAGCGCAAACATAATATGAAAACCTTCTTTAATATGCTTTCCAAATCAAATGTCAAACAGATTAAAAATCTCTGCACTAGAGGACTATCCAGGATAAGAATGAATGAAATAGAACTGAACAAAATCTATGTAAAGACAGAACATAGAATAGTCATACCTGTTGCTGATGTGGTGAATCATAGAATAAATCACATCCCGCAGTACAAAAGCCCATGCGCCACCTAAGCCACCCTTTATTTCTTTCAACAGCAGATTTACAAAAAAATGATATATCATAAGCATTCTATGTTTTTTATAATTGTTTTTTGTTCCAGACACCTGCTTCCAGACAGCAAATAAAATTTTGTGGAATGACTCCTACACAAAAAGAAAAATTACATGACCAATCTTTAAATACAACTTACTTCACGTATTTATTCTTAAATAAACATGCCTTATTAGATCACTGTTCATATGAATATACTTCAACCATCTCTTATCTTTTTAGAATTACTGAAATCACAAGAAGTCTGACATAGCTGAGCTATTGCTTATACAATTAAATAATTATCCTTATTGACTTAATTTGTACATCAAACCAAAACAATATTAATTCTGCTTGTCCAAACAAGCAACATACCAACAATGTACTAGAATTTCTTATCTTCTTTAATTTTAATTTGCTTAACACTCAGTTTAATGATTATATACAAGACCATAAATACAGGAACTCTGAAAGAAAAGCAACAGTCATCGCTGTTTTATTATTTTATTAATACTGTGATGACTTATTAGATTTAAAAGATTACCTAAAAGCATAACCTGATTTTGTAGAAATATATTTTTCTGCCTATGTTGCACATTTATAGCAAGTTCTATGCTCAGAGGGGTGTCCAATATTAAAAAATATAATGTATATAGTCACACTAATTTAAAATGCCAAAACTACTATACAGAAATACTGTGACCATAACACAAACTGAGCATCAGTTACTTACAGGGTTCTTAGAAAGGATTGCTATAATACCATTAGACTTAGTTTTATAACATCTATTAATGTAATCCAGTGTAGCTTGGATGATAAATGATGGAAAATAAGGAGGATTTGGAGCAGGATCCAGATCTCTGAAAGAAATGAAAAGATCACAAATCTTTAAAATGTTTGAAGAGGATATAGTCTAAATGACACTAAGTAGAATTCAATGAGAATGGTATATTTCATAGCAGAAAACAGTTTAATCTATATTAGAATAACTTCAACACACATTTTTAATTTACAAATAGGATTTCCTTTACTATAGTTCATCTAATCGGGACTTGTAGTTCAATATTTTCAGATAATTATATGGATTTATAACAGAAGAAAGAGCCAGTTTGGTGTAGTAGTTAACTTATCAAGCTAGAAACTGGGAAATAATGTGGTATCTCATTATCATTAATTAGACATGAAGCCAGCTAGATGACATTTGGGCTTTGGCTAATTATTCTCTCTCAGTCCAAAGAAGAAGGGAATGACAAATCACATTTGAAAATTCATGCCACAAAAACTGCAGGATTATCCAGGCAGTCTCCAAGAATTGAACACAATTGAAAGGCAAGCAGAAAAAAATGATTGAAGCACTCTATCTCAGGCAAGTAAACAAATGCTTTAAAATATGCTTGGGTATCTAACAGTCACAATAAAGATATTCCTGTATACAGAATCCATCAGGTGAAGTATCACTGAAGACATAAATTTGAAATGCATTGAAGCATGACTGAAAAAACCCCATATCTTTGTATATATGGTCAAAAGTATAGTGTTTGTTGTCCAAAACAGAACTGCTACGAACTAGTAATATTTTACAAAGCAGATCTCCGGTTTCTAAATTGTCTCTTTCCCAAATGATCTCAGATATGAGAGGAAACAGCTCAGCAAAACTTCAAACTGCCATTCCTTTTTAAAGGTAGTCCTTGCTAAACAACCCTAAATAGGACCGAAATTAATAAGGCCATGGCAAGCACTCAGGGAGGCCTTGTGTGGCCAGCAGCTGCCTCGTGAAGGGCCAGGCATGCCTTGTCAGCAGCTGGAGGAAGAAGACGGTAAAGAAACAGGGTGTGGGTGTCTGTGCAGGGAGCCAAGGTGCAGTAAGGGCAGTGGCATGCAGGGCAGCCAAAAGGGCAGAGATAAGGGGTAGATACATGGGTGAGAGGAGTGGAAGCACACTGTCGTTGTAAATGCCTGTCAAATGTCCCTAGATCGCATGGCCATGGGGGCTCTGCAGTGTATATAAAGGCTTGGTGTAAGTAGCCTTTGTTCATCACTGTGATAACTTCAAACAGTTGCCAAACCAATGGTTGTTAAAAGAGGACTACCCATATTTTACTTTTGCTTGACATGCAATTCTCTTGACAATCAGTTTACAAATAAAGAAATCTTTGCTTAAAATGATAGTATACAACACGTTAACAGAGAAAGAAAAACTGTACCCTGTAAATGTAATTAAGTCAGAATTCTCTTCTGGTTTGATATTGATTGGCTCATGTAGGGTCATCAACACCTCTACCACAATTTCTGGTAAGCTGCTATGAAATAAACTGTCTATCAGCTGTAAAAACAAAATACAGGTTTAATAATCTTAAAAGACAAAAGTCAGTTAATATGTCTGCTATCTCACTTATCAATCTTCTGGCTTTATATTTAATAAAATATGCAAATAATTTAGTTTTCTCTTTGTTTGCTATAATGTTTTTCTACCAAGCAGAAAAAAAAGATGTTCTTTGAAAAAACATTTTGCCTGAGGCACAAAATAATAATAATAATAATCCCTGAAACAAAGTGGAAAAAGAAGTGCTTGGTTTCAAAATTAAGGAATTACTCCACTCAAATTATATCTTAAAAAGGAAAAATAGGGGGAAGAGCACAACCCAATTCCAATAGAAATACATTCTCTTTCTACTTGTTATTCTTCATTATTCAAGCACTGGGAAATATCAAAATGGAGCCTGCATTAAATAGCAGAACAATATATGAATTCCAGGACTTAATGAAGTGCTACCTATCACTAGCTAAATGAAAAACCAATTGAAACTTCAATAAAAGCTTAAGAAACCAAGCAGTACAGTTCTTGACATTTTCTGTCACAGCAATTACCAAGGATAATGAAAGTCTTCCAAGTAGATGTCTTCTGGAAAGTGTGTTTATATGTGGATAAAAGGTTTTCTATCAATTTGTTTTAAAATGGAAATAGATTGGACAGCCGTATTTCTAACTGCTTAGACTGGGGAGAAATCAACAGGATAAAATCCAGTTTTTTTTAAACTGATACTAATTTTAGGAATGAAAAAAGTAAATTGAAGAATAAGCCCAAGCTGCTCATGACACTACACTAATAGCAATGGTTCTGCTTTGTTTTAAAATGAGACTAAAATTAAAAATATTAACAAAATAACTTTAAATGTGAGTGCTATGAATTTTAGTGATTTTTCTGATATGGAAATTATTTACTTCTATCTGGGAATTGAAGTAATATTTAGAAATTGACAGTTTTTTAAAACTTAGGATATTGTAGCATTTGAATTCTTTGCACTTAAGACTATAGGTTACCAAAATCAAACTTTATTTTTTAAAGATACCTGCTTTCCTAAGTAATTTTCATCTGTCAACATGTCATAGACTCGAGAAGCTGTATTGCTCTTTTGCGTGAATTCAGTATCTTTGTGGTTTTGGTAGGCAAAATAAGGAAGAATGTTGACAAGGATTTTGGGGAAGCACTGTGCCAGAAGGTGATGTTCTTCTATTTTAACGTAGCTGGCAATTGATTTTATCTCTTCAAACTGATCTCTAATTATTAGTTGTGGAATCAAGATTTTATAACAGGACCTGCAATTAAAATATCTCCTTGAATTATGATGAAATTTCATTTGAAAAATAAAAGCCCTGTTGATAGGCAACAATTGAATCCTCAAAATATTATTCTAAGCAGCCAATTCAAATTAAACAAGGACCAACTGTCTTTTCCATCCTTTTTCAAGGATGGAAAACTTTGTTTTAAATGCATTAAATCACTTTCAAAATTAATTAATACATTTTCCTTGCGTTAAAATAAAGTAAAAATTAAGGTTATTTCAGAACACAACAAATTAATTAATAAATGCTGCAGCAATCAATCTACAAAGACAAAGTATGATTCAGAGGCATACCTGTAAAACTCTGCCAAAGTAGAGCAATTTAGCAAAACATATGGAAAATCGGACAAACTGTAATCACAGTTCAACCACTCAAATACAAGATAATCTAAATGGGTGCTCATTAAATCTTCTGTATTTTTATAGCCAAAAGAGCCAGAAATATTTTCTAAAACCTGTGTTTGAAAAATAAATAAGATTGTCAATAGTCAAAAACAATACCATTAATATCACAGCAGTATGATGTCAATAAGGATCACATGCTTAAGATTTGTCACTGATGCCTCTCAATTTATTTGTATTCCCATTCAGTTCAGTGAACAGACAATAAACATTACGTGTAAGTATTCAATAATTCTGTCCTCAGGATTATCTACCTATCCATCCATCCATATGTGCATATATTTATATATATGCATGCACACGTACGCACCGATTCATGCATGTATACACAAATTATTTGGCTGCAAAAAAGTAAATTGGATCTTACTTTAAAGACAGAAGCAAAATCTGCCCACCTTGAAATAACTCATTGCTCAAAATTCAGCTAGTATAAAATGTTCCTATTTTTGTGAGGTCCTCAAAGTCCTGCATTGCTTTCTTCCTCATAGTAGCAACTGCTGGCATGTATAAATTCTGGAAAAAGTTGTGTTAATTTGGTGGAGATCATGCCATATTTCTGATTATGTGGCCACTGTAAACAGCTATTTATGTTTAGATTCCTTACTGGAATCATGAACAGAAAAAGAAAGATAATAGTAGTGGAGGGGGAGTTGTTTTCATTTTGTATTATCAGGCCAATTAAGGCCATGTAATCCCTGACTATCCTGGGCTGGAAATTAATTTATAATTTATGCTTATATTCCTCCTTATAAAAAGTACAGTTCCTACTTTCATTTATTTAGAATCTGTATAACAATATTTATTGCAGGCACCTGAATGTATCCTCTTTAATTCAATAATTACCTTCCTTACGAGCTGAGGATCTAATCCATTCTTTTTAATACACTGGAAAATAGCAAACAATGCTTGTTTCTCACACACAGGGCTGCTGTACATAATCATAGTTATTAACATGAGTAGGACTGTTTTTCTGTTATGCTCTTCATCAGGATGGCTTTCTTGATTCCCTGTATCACGTGCCTTCAATTAACAAAGCACAAAGTGAAAGGAATTTTTTTTTTAGTTACACACATAATAGATTTTATGTTTTTTCCTATTAAAATAGCATTCCAACACAGGTGTAATAAATGATCAAAGAGATAATACCAAGATGAATCAAATTTTGATAAACCTAAAATAATCAGTCTAAAGTAAGTGGGTTTTATTCCTATGCACCACCTTCTCTCATTACCAAGCATTTCATTCTCTGTCCTTTAAAACTGAATTATCTGCCAAAGCCTTAAAGGTGTCACTTTCTGAAAATACTTTCTAAGAAAAAAAGAATGACAAGCCAGGAAGTCTCATGGGAAGGTTAGGATGGCACAAATAGTAGAACATACCATTGAGGATGAGTAGGGTAACAACAGGTTGGAAAGTAGAATGGGAAAAGATGGGGGCTAATGGGAAAGTGTTTGAAAGGAACGAAAACATGTACATCTGTGGGTAAAGATGTGTGGATGGAAAAAGTGGGATAAGAATTGGGATAGAAGGGAGAAGAAAGGTGGTAAGCTAACAGGAAAAAACACAGGAAGAAATGAGAACAGAAGGGCAGTAAGAAGAAAGAGAAGGGGAGGATTGGGCAAGGAACATTGACATAAAGCTACAGAACAAGCAGGGAAAACCAACAAAGAAATATCAGATGGAAAATCAGATGGAATATCCATGGATACGGTTTTCACAAACTCTTTTCAAATAGATACTCTTGGATCTATAAGTGAAGTGAATAAATAGATAGATACTCTTGGATCTATAAGTGAAGTGAATAAGTGAAGGAAATGCTCACACTTAAAATCTTAATGCATGCTTAGTAATAATTATTACCAATGTTTTGGCTCCTTCTTGAACTTTGATGTACAAATTCTCAAAAGCTCTTTGTTGGAACTTCAAAGGAAGACCTTTCACTAAACCAGTAGTATCCCTCAGTTTCACATCTTGGAACAAACTTACGATCAAGCAGAGAAAAAGGCAATTTAGAATTAAAGTGTATATTCTTTTCTAAAATAAAATAAATTTGTGTTTCCATTTTGTTCTCATAGGTTTTTTTCTGAAATAATTTTAGTAATATTTAATAATAATTTAACAAAGTAAAACTTTGTTAAATAAGTTATTTATTTTTATATCATATAGTTCTGAAAGATGAACTTTTAACTAATTTTAATAAACTAGCAATATAAGTAATATTAATGTTGTTGATAAACTAGAGATAAACTGTAACTCTAAAACTGTGTGCATGCATACCTGATTGCTGACTTAGCTGCAACTGTACAAACTTGAAAATTGTTATCTGCAAGGAATTGAGGAAAAGCATCTCTCACAGGTAGATTTTCACTTTTAACTTTAAGCACAGCCCATTCTAAACAAGGGTCAGCCTGGGAAAAAATGGAAATATCTTCATATTTTTATAGATTTAGAAACCAAAATAAGTAGAAGAATTACAAGCAGTAATAAAAGTTCTTAAAAGCTGCTGGAGTTTTACTTACATGAAGCAAGGTTGTCATACAATTCACTAAAGCAATTCTTACAGGAAGTGAACATTTCCCTTCATTTGCTAAATGCCTGAAATAGAAAGCATTTTAATAATAAAATATAACCCATTCTTTTAAAAAGTCAAAACTTAAAGTCAAATTTGTTTTTAAGATTTTTGAAACATACTGTATAAGTTTTTATTAAAGATTTCAAAGAACTTTTGTTAATTTTTAAATTTCAGAAAAGTTAAACTAAACTGTTCTAATCACTGGCATTGTTAAGAACTATTTGTTCAATTACCATTTGTTCAATTTTATTAAAAAGTATATATTGCCACCCTTGTAGTATTATAGCTTGAATTTCATTAAATAGATTACTTTTGTGTCTTTAAAATAATCAAGTCCTTTGAGCGAAGCTGACTGAATGAATATACTTAAGTTGCAAATCCCAGCTATTTCAGAACAGTAAAATTAGTGGAAATTTCTTGTAGAAATTCAATTTAAGACTCATACTATTAAGGTATATTTAACTGCATTGGACTCACTATCTTTAAATACTGAAAATTGAATTCATACATTTAGTACTAAATTTGATTGAAATCAATATGCTTATACTTAAGCATACTTTTGATTAATTTTACTTAAACAAATGAAAGAATACCCCGGACAATAAAAATAATACTTAGTTCTGCACTTTCTTCACTGCTATTAAAAATGTTTCATGCTCTAATTGTCAATTTACCTCCCTAACATTTTCTTCTATAAAAGGGAGTTGTAGACTAAGAGAAATTTATCTAACAGGGATGAATTGTGAAATGTTTCTGAAACATGACATAGTGAGCCTTCAGAAGATCTTCCCTTCAATCCTTCCCTAACAGCAAATAATTTGGAGTTAAATTCACACTTAACCTACCAAAATGATCCAACAACAATTAAGACTTGACACCTGGCTTCTCTTAGATCTTCAGAATTTCTATTGAAGGTTCCCAAAATATTAACCATTGGAAGAAGATTATGTAATATTGCTGCACAAACATCTTGATCCCGACGATAAAAGGAACATATATCCCTATAAGAAATAACTAAACATTTGTATCTCAATATATATATAGCAAATTAATTTTATTAAGCAAGATTATTTTCTTACGGTAGAAGCTTGAGTAACGAGACAACATAATCTTCAGGCAAGGGATTTTCTCCTCTGGGAAGTTCCTTCAACAAGACTAAATACTAGTAGAAACCACAATTAAAGATATAATATCAGAAAAGAACCCAATGTTTATGTACATCTGCATGGATATAACAAAATTATATTGCATTTATACTTAGCATGTGAGCAAACATATATTGAGGATATAAAAGGCGCGAAAAAATGAAAGTGCTAAACTGGCAAGCTGGCTAGCTGTCAAACCTAATCTAAGCCTCTCTACGAAAAAAAGCTTAATCCACGGGGTGATTATTCTTCTACAATCCTAACTATTCAGAGCCCTAAAAGGGTGGCCTGAACACGCTGAGACCAAGTGAAGAACTGGGGACCGTTACCAGAGGGGGTGTCCTCAGTTTTTCAACTCAGTCTGCAGGCTAGGAGAATAGAGACTACACATCCTGGATTCTCCCTTAGGCTCAGTGGAGAATAGCATGTTATTCAAAAATGTATGATTGATACAAAAATATGATTAATAATATATCAAAATGATGTCAACATTTGTTTTTTTAAAAAGCAGATCTATGTTCAGATTTGGCAGTATACAGCTATAACCCTGCACAGTGACCCATATCCCAATAACTTCTTGACTAGCTAACTACAATGCACTCTACGCTGGTACTCAGAACCAGGTCTGGAAGCTGCATCTAAAGTAGAACAGAGCTACTTGATTTTCAAGAGAAACAGGTTCTGAAACTAAAATTGCGGCTATTATCACCCATATATTACTAGGCCTAATATAAATTGCTGAAATTAGTCTAAAAACCCTAAACAGCTAATATCCTGGATATTTACAAGATAGTCCCAGCTGATTTAATTGTGATGGTTTTATTTAAGACTGTGTGGGGTTTTTTGTCACTCTGAATTTCTCTGAAAGAAAGGCTAGTATTGAAATAAAACAAATTAGTAAGTTACACTCCAACAGCATTAAAAACAGAAGGCTAAACAGAATAATTTTATACTCACCACATGTAAATGTAGAGGTTTCATAAAATCAAATGAATTTCCATCTATTAGCACTAAGAGTTTCCTCCAAATTTCGGAACATCTAAAGGGAACTGTTTGTATTGTGGTTGCTGTGGTAGCTATACACAAGAACTTCAAAACATCAAGAAGAAGCAAATCCTGTTTAGATAAATGTTCTTCTGATAATGGACTTGTGGCACCTGTGTGATATGATGACCATATAGAAGCTATGAAAAGACAGCTTTCAAAACTTACAATTAATTATCTGTCAGGAAGCCATCAACAACTCCATTTAACCAGAATGCATATTCCTTTGTTTACCTTCTACCAATCAGCACATTGGCTGCCACATATAGCATGAAATACAGTAAAAATATAACAATACTACAAAAATGTACTAACATAACATTGGCATGGGGGAAATATAATGGGAATGATAAGCCTGTAGAGGTTTAAAACAGCCAGAGAATTAGTGTTTATATCTTGTTCATCTAGCATTGCCCTGCTTTGAGGGTTTTTTAAAACTGTACAACAAAGTCATTATCTCAGTCTTGTCAAAACCTGTTATATGGCCATTTTTCTAAGCATCTCCAAAACAACTCATGGGATGAAATATGCAAGGTGTTCAATCATTGGAATACAGTACAAGTCTTTGGTCTACACTATGGGTGTCAAACTCATGGCATCACACTGACGTTTTGCAATGTTTTTTTCCTTCGCGAAGCTGGGATAGGTGTGACTTGAATCTGGCCCGCAGGGCACCGTTTTGACACCCCTGTTCTAAATGTTCTAGTTACACTTCTGTGTCTATATACTCTAAATATATATGCTTGCTTTGATGTAGATGCTTGATAGTTCTCACTGCCACCTAGGAAATTTTTTATTACGCCCTATCCTAAAATTTAATGTATAAAAAGTTATAGGGTTGCTCATATTACAAAAAAATATCGAGAATCTCCAACAGAAAAAAAATAGAAGACTCTGAACAGATTCCAAAATAGTGATCATCTACTCTGGTTTAGAAATAAATTCTTGTAAAGAAGTGTCAATTGATAAAGGACACACAAAACTAAGTTCTGAAAGAGACAATAATCACAAATATAGGTATTCTTCACATAGTAATCACAATTGGAACCAGCAACTCAATCACTAAGCAGAAAATCATGTGAGTGCAAATGGACTTACTATATTGCCTTACTTCCTTTTTGATCCTTAAAGGAGTAACATGATCCAAAAAGAAGCTTTCAATCTTGTGAATGCTATGTAGCGAGGGGATCAAACTGGTGGCCCACAGGCCAGATGCATCACAAGCAGGCCATGCCCACTCCAGCTCCACAAATGGAGAAAACGTTACAAAATATCATGTGATGGCAATGCGACATGGCGACTTTGACACCTGTGCTATATGACATGACAAAAGCCTTTATTTTATAAATTCTCATACAAATCATTGTATCACAGTAATTTCTGGTGTATAAAGATGCTTCAAATACCTGAATTATAATTCCTTATTTTTTCTAAAACCATTCAATAACACAAAAATATACATCAAACAGATTGAATATACCTGTCAAGGTGTGCAAGTCTCCAACTTCATTCATTTCACCAACTTCACTACACTCATCATCAAATAGATCAAAGACTGTTTGGTTTCCCTCTTCCATTCTACTTTCTTCAGGAAAATCTTCCATTAGGTCAATTTCTCCAATTTCATTTGACTTTCCAGTAAAAAACATCTAACAGAAGATATTTATTTATACCATCTCTTATAAAGAGGGCAATACATTATAATAAATATGTAATAAATTTATATATAGTTTTATGAATAACATCCATTTATCCCTTTCCTACAAATACCTCTAGATAAAAACTAGACAACATCTATCCTTTTGCTAAAATATTACTTCAGTATAGAAGCTTCACTTCCACTCTTCATTAATGTTTGAATGTTGGTTGGCTACTTTGTATAATAAGGTTTCCATAAAATAGGGGCATTTGCTAAGAAAGTCATTTTAGAATTCAGTAATTACTATTATAATTTAAGCAATTTAAGCAAAGAAATAGAGCTAAGTTGTTCATGTTGACTTCGCTTGGCTGGGAAATTTACAAAGGAACTAATCTCTGTTCAGTTTTCCTGTTTTTAATATCTAAAGCCAATAAAACCAATATGACTATAGTTTAATTATATGAAAATTAGTGAAATTTTCATTGTGCTGTATATCAAACTAGAATAAGCTATTTATAAAGATTTAAATTATTAATCCTTATGTGCTACATATCTTGTAACCAATTATTTGATTACTAACTTGGCAGTATTACTGTAATTGATAGAGACAGGCAAGAGTAACTGTACCTAGCTAATCCATCACTTGCCAGGAGTATGTTAACTTTTTTATTATTTTGAGAAGCAAAGAGTGGAAGTAGAGGAAAAACACAGTTGTACAGTTCCTAAGACGAATATAGACACTGGATATTTCCATTCAAGTTGTCTACAGCACTTATTCTTCTCTATTAAGTACTGTTCTCTCAAGTAGAATGAACTTTAAAATCGGTGCTTGCTCACATGATGCTTATCTAACTAAAAGAGATTAATTATAGCAATGCTCTCTACCCCTGATAAAGATGTATAAATGTGCAAATAGAGTGATGGTAAGTATAAAGAGAAAGATGTGGAAAAGGACAGAGAAATATTGTTTTCCGTTTGTTTAAGGAAAACAAAGGAATCACAGTGTGAATTCAGAACAGTGATTAGAATGAATTCTTCACCTCAGAAATAACATGTTCAGAACAATAAAAGTTGCATTGCATATATAGTCACTAGGAGGGAAACAAACATCACATCATATCTACTCACCAAAAGTTTGCAGATACTTGCAAGATCATTCATCATCTTGGATGTTAACAAATGCAAGAAGATAGTAGACAAACTTTTTTTGGGACTATTCTATTGAAACAGAGTAAGAAGAACAGGAAGAGATAATTATTGCCATTTCTCCTAGACTTCCAGAAAGCTTTGAAAACCTGCCTTTGGTCCAAGACCTAGGCTTGATATTTATTATTTGTTCAGTCCCCCCATTTTGTTGTGTTAGTTATGTATTAGATTATAGCCTGGGTTGTCTTTTTGATTTAATGCTTTTAGCTGTTTTTGTCTTTTTTAGTTTTGTACACTGCTCTGCATCTACTGGAGTTGGGCAGCCACTAAATTTAAATATACTAACAAATAAAAGCAGAAGAAACAATAATTGTAAAAGAATACAATGAAGTATTTGACTTTTTGCACTATAAAATAATCTGCAGTAACCTGTAATCAGTTCCCTGTGCATCCTGTAATTCAGCAAGAAAAGAATATCAGTACTATGTTGACAATACTTAAGATTGGTGAACTTGATTAAATTGCTTTTAATGAGTAACAAATAGCTCAGGTAAAATGCAAACAACCCAAATTGTACTAGATGGAAGACAGCAAGTATTATTAAAATGAACTTCAAGCTATTATGATAAAACTTGAAATAAACTGCTACTTGAAAAGCAAGTGACCCATATATGTTAGTTACCAGGCACAAATACAAAGATTTCAACTTTGCTCACACTCAGATTGCCCTACAACCAACAAATGTCTCACCTGGGTACAGTTGCATAAACAACTTGTGCACTGCAATATTATATTCCTCAATGAAACAATTCTAGAATCTTCATTTAGCTTGTTTTTAGACTGAGAAATGTTTTCCTCCACATAATTAAAACATAACTGTAAAGGAATAAAATATTATTTTTAGAAATAAAATGAAATTATTTAAGAGGTTTCATCATATTTATATGTATGTATGTGTTTGTATGCACATACAGACATACATATAAAGTACATATATGGGTATACTGTATATATCCATATACGTATCCTTATTCACTGTATCCATCACCAAGTTAACTGCATTGAGATGCATGTTTTGTAATTGCTCAAGATATCTTAATTTCTCAAAAGAATCCCTAGAAAAAGATTGAAAAGGATCAACCTGTACTTCATATGGGCAATTTATTTATGTTTATATTTGCAATAAGTATTCTTGAATAATTTTTGTACAGTATACACGTGAAGCAACATGCATTCTTGAGTACCTACGCTACAACATAAATCACATTGTTTTATTACTGTAGTATTAAGGAGTTAAGCGGATTTTTGCTTGGTTACCATTACCAAATATTTTGCAAAACAATACAGCCAGTCATCAGTTAACAACATTCATTCAATGACTGTTTGAACTAATGACATTGAATGAATGAATGAATGAATGAATGAATGAATGAATGGTACTTACCACTGGTCCTCAAAGTTCTAACCATCCCCAAACCCCTATGTTCATTTGGGCACTTGGCAACTCCTTCATATTTGTAGCATCACATGGTCAAGTAACTGCCATTTGCAACCTTGCTGGCTTCCCACAAGGACCGCTCATGGACTATGAATGCTAACATGCTTGTGAAGAAGGCACAGAATGCTCAGGAAGATAAATCTATTTCAGCGTCTACTTCCGTCCTACTACCACAGCACCATTGAGATATGACATATGGCATTCTTGCATGGTACAGGAGCAGCTCTGTAGCAGACAAAAAAGCTCTACAGAGAATCATTAAAACTGCCCAGAATATCATTGGGCTCCAGCTACCAGCCCTGGATGACATCTTTGCATCTCACTGTTTAAGGAAGTTGCACAACATTCTCAGAGATTCTTCCCATCCTGCTCACAATCTTTATGAACTGTTGTCTTCTGGCAGAAGATACAGAACAATTAAAACTCGAATCACACATTTTTTGAATAATTTTTACCCCAGAGCTGTAATTGCACTAAACAATGAACTTAAGGACCACTATCAGTGAGCTGTTGGACAGTATTACTTGGTCTGTTATGTGGATGCTTGTGTGTTTTTAGGAGGCAGGTAATTTTGGTGGATGGGGAGATGTTTGAGGATTGTCATGTGCGTGTGCATGTTGAGTCTGGTCTCTGGGTGTTATGTGAATTTAATTGTATGTATACTGTGTATATACGTACAATGACAATTAAGAATTCAATTCAAATTCAAATTCAAATTCAATTCAATGCAGGAAAGTCACTAGGTTGCACTGGTAAATTTTCCAGACTTGGCAGCAGTCACTCCCAATTCTGCCATACTGACCAGCCATGCATCTGCCCCTACCTGGCTGTGGCAACTTTCCTGCTTACCAGACTGTTAGCAAACCTCCTGGGACTTACAACTTCCTGCCAGCTGAAGTACTTTGGAAGTTGGCAGGATATTGCAAGGAGGTCTTCACTTAACCAACTCATGATTCTTCCTTAATAATGACAATGGGGACTCCCAAGATAGTTGTCACTAAGAGATGTAGTCATGTGACACTGCATTTTTGATTGCACTGCTTAAAAATGGAAATTCCACACCCAATTACCACAGTTAAGCAAAGACTGCCAATAAGAATAACACAGACATTCTCTTAATGCTTCTCCAAAGGTCACAGCATTCCTTGAACTCATTTGCAAATTCTTTGCTTCCTAGCAAACTTGTCTTCTACTTTTCCTACCATTACCCTATCTGGAGATTTAAAAGAAGCATATAAACAGAAGTCTATACAGGACTGGGCAAAGAAAAGGATCCAAGATAAAAGCAGAAAATGAATTGAAAAGAGGATGAAACCTCTTCATATACTCTAGGCATCTTCATGTGATTCTTGAAATTATATCATGGAGATTAATCATCATATGAATGCTTCTTCATATCTACTAGAAACAATTACTTGAGCTTGCTAAAAAGTTCTACCTTAGCTTTCTGAAAAAAATCCAATTTACATGCTTCTTCTTCTGTAAGAATGCCAGCATAACAATAGCAGCCAAGAACACCTGTCAGGATATTTGTACAACGCATCGGAATTTCCACAGATATAGCCTGAAAAATAAACCCACAAAAAAAACATGCTCAATTCACTTGGAGTTTAATTTGGATTTTTGGTAAACTAATATTTTCCAACTGGTCATGGACATCCATGTTTGTGGACAAATCAGACTCCTATGGTGAGACTGGTTTGGTCCATTCATCTTTTTGATTTGAGAGCAAGTTGTAAGTGGATTTACTCTCAAATTGCACCATGTAATCCTGGCCCAAAAAGCATCTACCCATAAGTTATTTTATTAATTTTACCAATACCTAAATCTACTCATAAGTATACAGGGAACAAGTCAGATTTTAATAAACTCTCACAATGAACAAAGAACACAATTTTCTTTCTGGCTTACCTGAGGAGAAACATGGCTAAGTAGCTGGTCTGACATCATCATAAGATTGTGTTTTAAGGTTTCTTCAAGCCTCTGATTGACAACAAGGCAGGAACTAGATTTGTTTTCTGATACATCTGCCATATTTGTAAAAATATTGGTTTCGTTGAAGGTTGTCTGCAGGTAAAAGGCTTCAATATCTGAAAGACTGGTTTCTTCTTTCTCTTGGCTATGTTCCATGCTTAATAAAATAAAGTGTATTTTCATTTATTTATCACTTGTTAATAATCCAAATAATGGTTAAGCTAAGGCAGGAGTCCAATGATTTCTGATATTGGTACATGAAATTTGTGCATGTTCAGTGCTCAATGTACTTGTTCAGGCCCAAACTGGTTAGGTAATGGATGACTGAGACATTAAACCTGAAGCTTTGTTATCATCAATGTTCAATAATTCATTTTAAACTATGTTGTGGAGGCTCAGGTAGTCTATGATTTACAACCATTCACTTAGTGACAGTTTGAAGTTACAACAGCACTGAAAAAAGTGAACTATAACTATTTGTCACACTTATGTCTGTTTCAACAACTCCATGGTCACAAAATTCAGACCCTTGTCAACTGGCATGTATTTATGATGATTACAGTGTCCTGGGGTCATGTGAACACCTTTTTGTGATCCAAGGGGAAGCCAGATTTACTTAATAACCGTGTTACTAACTTAACAACTGAAGTGATTCACTTCACAACTGTGCCAAGGAAGGTCATAAAATGGTGAAAAATTCACTTAACAACTGTCTTGCTTAGCAATGGAAAATTTGGGTTTAATTGTGATCTTAAGTCGACGACTGCTTGTACTTTGTATCAAAAGGAGCACAAAGTATATGCAAAGAAGATGATCAAGGCAAAAGTATAGGGCCAAAGATAGTAACAGCTCAGAAGACAAAGACACTAAGCTGAAAAATCATGTTCAGCCATAATGGGGCTCGCTGGCTTTTAATTTTACATCTAAAATAGCTTTTGTGGTTCAAAATTTTGATGCCTTTGGCATGCATGACACACCATATTTAAAAATCCTATTTTAAAGCAATGTATCTAGAACGGACGAACTAAATAGCAGACAACCGGTGTGAGGTAGTGTCTAAAGCAAGCATGTCCAACCCCCTGTGATAGGAAAATGCCTTCATTAATTTAAAAAAAACCATACCATTCTGGTGCTTTGTTGAAAAATATCATTGCTGCTTTACAACTTTTCATAGTCAGACTTACAAGAATTTTCTGTAATTCTAGGTTAGGAAAGTCACTGGAAAAAAAAAAACAGAATTATTTCATGTTTGAATGCTGCAGTATTAATAAATTCAATAGAAGATGCACATGAAGGTCTAATTTTTCACTGTACATCAAATATTTATAGGAAGTATTTGTTTGACTTTTGTTTTGTACATCTTGCCTAGTATTTCCAATATCATCCCCAGCCAAATCTTTCATAGAACAATATTTTATAGAACAATCCATCTATTATTGGAAGGAACAGAGTTTAAACTTCTCACTGCAAGCACTAACTGTGAAGTTAAAATATATTTGATAATTAGACGTTCCCAACCTCCAGGCTTTGGCCCACTACCATGGTATGGCCTATTTGGAACCAGGCTGGCATGCAAGCACGTGCAGCTACACTTGCTTCACTAGTGGAGCTGTACATGCATGTCAGCCCACTGCTCACACGGCCCAGCTCCCCTTCCTTCCCCAACCAGGCTGTCAAGCTGCAAAAGTTGGGGACCACTGCATTATATGACAAGAGAAATTCTAGAGGTCTATGATGTTTGGAGAAATTCATCAGAGGTCAAAAGAAGACAAGGCAGCTAAATGACAGGTGACACACAAGCAGGTGCTTACAAGAACTCAAGGAAGCAATTATTGAAAAAAAATCCTGAAGAAGTGATGTCCATCATATTATGAAAAGCTGAAAATAACTGAATAAGGACCAAGGGGCAAAATTTAGTTCCTCTAGGCCTTGGACTGAAATATTCTGCCCAATTCTAATCTGTGACCAAATATATATCTAGGTATGAGATGCTGTTAGGTTAGAATGAGGGGACTGCCATGGCTCATGTGATAACTATGCTGGGCTTGCACACTGCTGAGGTTGGCAGCTTGGTGGTTCAATTCCCATGAGCGAATAAATTGCGTGGGAACAAGAAAGGAACCTCTCCTAAATGCCTACTGGCATTCAGGCATCCTGCGGGTAAAGATAACACCGCCCGAAAAAATTCCTTTCACAGAGGCAGCTTGGTGATCCCTGGCTAACACGTGTCATACAGTAAATAAATAAATAAAGCTTACAATGAGTTAAAAAAAATATCCTTTCTTTTTTGCTGGATAATCAGGAAAGGGTTACTCAACCAATGTGGGCTTTAGGTTTCCAAAGAAAGCATATTTGAATATTTTTTGAATGAGTAATAAATGCCCCAGTGATCATTTCAACAAAATATTATCAGCCTCTTACACTTGAAATTATATTATATCCTTTTATCTGTGTAGACCGTGATACAATACTATGTGCTTTTCAGTTTCACAGAAGAAGAAAAAAAGGATACAAATTGCGAAAAGTTTAGAAAACACTAAACCAAAACAAAATAGAACTGAAAAAGGAAAAGTAAAAACAGTGGGAGGAGGTGGAAGGAGCCAACTCTTTCCTGATTAGGGCAGGGTGGAATTGAAATGACATTTTCCAGGAAGAAGAAATCTAAATCCTGGGACCTGTCTTTTGCACTTATAGTTTTCCTCAATATATGTTTGGATATTTGCTTGAAAGCGAAAAAATACTGTATTATACAGTATAATCTCCATAAAACACTATGCATTTACATGCCATTCAACTGCATAATAACATAGAAAGCAAACTGTTTGAGATAAGTTTGTTCTGCTTAAAATTCTCATTAAAATGTAGATTTGTTATTACTTTTTTAAACTTGACTTCAAACCAATTATTTGTTATGCGTTGTTAAAACTAAGAACATTTTAAGGCAAAGTGATTTAAATTCCAACCCACCATGAAATTTCAACAAAGTTGAACTCACTTCCCGAAGTGAAATTAAAAACAAACATAGAGAAGTTTGATTTCCTCCAATGAACAACTAATTCTTTTTCGGTTACTTGATTTCCTGGGCATACCTGCACAAAACTGGAGGAAGTTCCATACTGTCTTCCATAACTTCTTCCATATTGCAGAAGAGAAGCCATTTCACAACTCGTTCTTTTAATGTATAAGTTGCATTTCCTTCCCAATCATTCTGAAATGAACCAGTTTTCAAAGTTTCTGGTATTTCCAAAGTTGTCACTGCTGATGCTAAACACTGTACTGCAAAACTAACAAAAAATAACAATAAGTACAAGCACTTGATTTACAGCTCTATTATTCATATAGAGTCACCAGTGTGTGAATTCAGGCTCCAATATTTTTCTCCCCATGGTCAAAACCACATCAAGTTTAAACAACATTTCATCAATCAGAATTGGAATGGTAACTAGAATTTTAAATGGGTTTGTAAAATCTAATTAAAAACATATTTGATAAATAAAGAATGGTTAGATATCCAAATTATTCAGAACACAAGAAGAGCACGTGCTTATTAATCTAAGGTGGTGGGTAGAAGTTACAATAATGTTAAAATCACTCACCTCCATTTGTAGCACTACTTATGCGAAACAGAACTAATGATTGAAAACAATTTACTAAATATAAAATTTAGAAATTTTAATTAACTTTCTAGCGCTTATAGTGCAAGGAGAGACCTTTTAATGTTACATGTTTTGAATTCCATCTGTCATAATGTTTCTTCATTGGCCAGAACAAAAAGAGTTGAAACCTCTGGAGACATGAGTTGCTTATGCTAGATTACTCCTTTACAATTAACATACAATAAATAATAGAGTATCAAAAAGTTTCATTTTACCTTGATGGTTTGCATATAGAACCTGCAAATATCCTCCAAATTTCTCTGTCCATTGTTATTAAATTTCTTTGAAATAAGACTCCAAGCAATTCAAAGCTTTCCATTTCAGTTTGCCGAAGGTTTAGACTTCGATCTACCAGAGACCAAATTCTGGACCATGTTCGCTGCAGTTCCAACTTCTCTGTGATGTTGAGGTCTGTTTTTTGGTTTTGACACAGAGCAACCTCTTTAAGACATTTTAATACATAAGGGGTCCGTTCTCCTCGACGTTGCTGATGTAATAATTGGTAAAGTATATTAAGTAAATTAGTCAGCTCATTGTCAGGAAGGCTCCTTGGGTACTTGGATACTAATCTGGTGGTAATTTGCAGCCTTAAAAGAAAACACCAAAGATTATTAAGAGGAAATTAATAATTGACACTTTTCAGAAATAAACCAAACTGTTTTTCTTTAATTTTTTATTTACCAGGGTATGACATCAAAACTATTCTGTGATTTTTGCAAGTGCTCTTGAATCACTTCCCACCCTAATTCAATTCTTCTGCGTTTGGATGGTCCTTCTCCATCTCCATCTTCTTGCGGAGTAACTGCATATGACTGGGTTACCTCTAAGACTTTGGTGTCTTCAGTAAATACCTTATTTAAAAAAAAAATGCAGTTAAAGAATGAAAGAGAAATACTGCTACATATTTTACAATAGATGTGCAGTACAAAAAAAATATTAATACCATAAAATAGGCAATCCATTGTCACTAGGTGAACCCCATCTCCAAAATAATAGCTAGAATAACTTCAGATCATACTGGCTAATTTAAATTCCTATGATTTTCTATAAGTTTTGCAGTAAACTAAAGAAAAAAATGTGCATTATTAAGTTTCCATGAAGCTTAACAAATAAATTTTGCCCCTTAAAACCTTCCTGTTTTAAAAAAAGCTGAAAATGTCTGTTCTTATTAACAATGGAGTGTCGTCAGCCACATCCCCTGGAACTCTTGAACACTTTTTTTTTAAAATCAGTTAAGAAAAAAGGTTGTCCAACTGTGAAGATCAAGCAGACAGATCTCCTTTGTACTGTCCTGGTGTGGTACTCTGTTAGATTACACAAAAACCCAACTTACAATAACCATTTGAAAGTATAGTGACAACTTACCTGGTGACAAGAATCAGCCATTAACTCAACCAGGTTGTCCTTTAGAACAATACTGTGAGAGCCTGAAGAATATTTTCCTCGGTTGCTAATAAGAGTTATCTCATTAGCTAACAGATCATAGAGATTGTATAAAGTATTTTGCCATTTTGCTGAGCTGTATGCTCCTGTTTGTACAAGAATTAGTAAAAAAATAATTTTGTAAAAGAAGTTATGGATTTAAGAATTCATTATTAATCAGCAACACATGTCTGTTAAAATGATTAAACAAAAACTTAAATACTTAAGCAAGCAATACTGTCAAAAATTATGACATACGAAAATAAATAGATAGTCCCAGATCAATTCTGGATCAAGCTGGATTTCTGATAATTAAATGTAGCGAGAGCCCATTTGGTGTAATGGTTAAGGCATCAAGGTAAAGAAAGGGAGATCATGAGTTCTAGTCATGCCATAGACATGAAACCAGCTAGATGGCCTTGGGCCAGTCACTGTCTCTCAGCCCTAGGAAGTAGGCAATGGCAAGCCACTTCCAAAATCTTGCCAAGAAAACTGCAGGGACTTAGAGAGAAAGACACATCACTGCATAGACGGCTTGCATTATCTTTTTCCAGAATACTTTCCATTTTAATCTGATGATTTCCTGATTATCTCTTTTACAAAAAATTGATCAGGCCCATCAAACAAGTTGAAAAGGTTGGCACAGAATCCTCCAAAACATTTTCAGTGCCAAAATACAAAAATTACACAAAGCCCTTTGTTATTTCAAAGCTTTCCATGTACCTTGTTCCTGAGTTCTAGCTCCATTTGGATGATGAACACAAATCTGAAACTGAATAAATTGAATGATCTGCTTCCTCAAAGCATCTTTTGGTTTGTACTGAGCCCATATAAAAAGCACAGTTGATAGAATTTCCTCTCCTGTTTTGCAAACTTGCATGCGGTAATTCATTGCATAAATGGGGAGAAACACATTAATGGCTGCAAAAATGTGTTCGAGGCCTGCAAGGTTTCTTTCTTGCCTATAATAGAAATAATGCATATTTTTATCAGATGCTAAAGAATCCAATCATAGGAACTATGATAAAGCTTGGAACTACTATATATTTTATTTGTTTCTCTTTCTCTATAACAACATACACCTTGACAATTATTACTGTAAAACCAGCATTATAAGGATCCAGAGGAGTCATGCGCATCATAAAACTTTAAAAAAATTAGTTATTGAAAACTGCTACTGATAGATCAGCAATTTCAAATAATTCCATAGCTGTCTAGTCATTTTTTACTGTCAGGAAAAGAAAGGTGCCTATAGATTATGATTATACAACTCACTAAATATAATACATTCTATCTTTCAGTAAAGATCAAATAGAAATTATAATACATCCTGAATTCAGAAGAAGCTTTTTATAAACTACTTCACTGGACCAAGAAGGTATCAAGACTACAATTCTTAATGAGTAGAAGCAAGCTTTAAAGACATTTTATTTCATAGAGTTCCAATTTTTAAATCTGGCAACAACTGAAACAGGAGAAAAAACCCAGTTACAAAAACTGGAAACATTTGACCTATCAGAATGATACAGAAAATATTTAAATGTTAAATTGAGCTCAGCAGTTGTCAGATTAATGAAAAATTAAGTTCAAAAGATGTTCGGTAAGGTATCATTTTATATTCAAATTTGACTCTGCAAAAGAAAATGCTGTTTACCTTGCACGATGTATAACTTTTGAGAAGACGTTCAAAGTATCTGAATTGAACTTGTCAGTTTGGAAACAGAGGCCTCTAGTTAATGTATAGATTATTCTAGCCACCAAAACTTTGTTAACATCTCCAGAAGGATTGAGAAATAATTTGAAATACAGATTTTGAAGATCTAGAGGAGTAATCAAATTCATTAATGAGATTTTAAATAATTGACAGCATAACTAAACATTTTGTATGCTTTCAGCTGTTCATTCTTGTATGCCAGAGATGGATTTCTTATAAATGAGTTGCATTTTATTTATATTTAGAACTCTAGGAGTTACAGGAACAGATCTAGTGACACTACAATGCAACTATAATTCAGGGCTATACATATTTTGTTTGTTATGAAAGAAATTTTAGGATGTAGCACACACAGCAACCTTTATTTGAGCAAAGGAATATTTTCTGAGTTATAGTCAAGTCAGTTCAATTAATAAAACCAGATTAAAATCTGATTAACAAGAAAAGTTTACCAACAAGATAACATTGTTGTTTGGGATGTGTAATTCTTTGGATCCAAAATAAAAAAGTGTGTATACAACTTTCAAGAGCCTCTGAAGGCACAGAGACTCTGTCCTTGTTGGTATCAAAGTACTTTTCCTACTTAGAATAGAAATAGTTGCACTTACCCAAGTATCATCATACTTAAATGTAACTTTAGATGTAACTTATAAATTAATAACATCCAAGCAATATTTATTAATTTAATAAATCAAATTAAGCAGAACTCTCAGGAAATATAAAAATATGAGCTGGAAAAGAATGCCATTCAGTGACACAGACAATTAACAGATGATAGGTATTCTTTTTTTAATTGGCAGAAAATTCATCTCCCCCCAAACAGTAAGCTATAATATAATATTCAAACTTTGTCATCCATGTTAAGTGATAATTCAATAGCACTTTATGGAAGTCAAAGTCACACTGCCTCAATTTGGATAAGAGATTGGCCCAGTGCCTGGATTCTTTTCTTCAGCCTTGGACTTTGAGGACCCCAGCTTCTCCTACCCTTCTATGATCATTAAAGTACACCAATAAACACGAAATTTGCAAAAATTGCAGAAAAGGCATTATTGGAAGTCCAAGCACCGCTAACCTTCAAGACAACTGATAACCATCTGATAACCTTCGAGACAACTGCTTATTTCCTGAGAAGGCTCCAGGCGTTATCTCCCACTGAATGCTATTCAAGATCTTGACAATAATCCTGACTCGTTTTAATTGAGGCAGTCCTATTTTCTTTGGTATGACACAGAACTATATATTTTTTTCTGGGCTACCACAGAAGTTATATAAGTTCATAGGCACTTGCTCCTAAGCATTTACACAAATGTAATCAACATTAAACAAGAGTCACATCTACAAACCTGACCATTGTTGTGGAGATATTTCACACCAATATCTCCTCACTTTAAGAATGTCCTTAAGTAATATGCTATTACAATCAGCCCCATAAATAGCATATCTTGATGACTCATTTATTGTGTCTATAACATAATTCAGAAGCTCTTTACATTTTATTCTGGGGGCTCCTGTGTAGAAACAAAAGATATATATTAGCTTTTAGCAAAACAGAAATAGTATATTTGCAAGTTAAATCTGAAAAGATTCACTATCTGAAAAGCTTAATGTTCTTTAGATGTATAATGATATTTAATTATAAATTATAGGTGTATAATTTAGGTGTATAATATTTCATGGAATGGAAATATGAAATGTCCAACATCTATTCATATTCCCCAAACAAAATAAAAACAATAATTTTTGCAACCTGTGTATTCTTTTGCAAAGGAACAGTATAATTCTTGGTTTCATAATTTAATTGTATTAAGATTTTTAAACATTTAATATTTTATCTTAAAAACAAATAAATGACTATCTGGACATTTCAATTCTTCAAACTGAGAATACAGAATGAAAAATCAATTTAAATTTTATTTTAATAACAATTACAAATTACATTCCTGCCAATTATTGCCACCAATCTTCCTGCAAAACTATATTTTACCAAGGATAAAGTGGAGCAGCTTCCAACTGCCAAAAAGCCAAGCATCCTTTTTTTCATTTATTACACCAGCTTTTTATGTGCAGGTTGTTCATTATATCATCTTATTACCAACACAATACTCAAGGCAATTAACAGTCGAAAGTAAAATATAGGTAAAGGTTCCCTTCATATATACGTGCTAGTCGTTTCCAGCTCTAGGGGGCAGTCTCCATGACAAAGCCGAAGAGCCAGCGCTGTCCAAAGAAGTCATGTGGCCGGCATGATTAAATGCCAAAGGCGCATGGAACACTGTTACCTCCCCACCAAAGTGGTTCCTATTTTTCTACTTGCATTTTTACATGCTTTCGAACTGCTGGGTTGGCAGAAGCTGGGACAAGTAACGGGAGCTCACTCCGTTATGCAGCACTAGGGATTCGAACTGCCGACCTTTCTGATCAACAAGCTCAGCGTCTTAGCCTCTGAGTCACTGCATCCCAAAGTAAACAAGTAAAATATAAACAAGTATAAATCATTACAACTGACACAATCTCCATTATTTATGATTAGACAGATATTGCCTCAACAACTCTTTAAAGCCTTAAGTATTTTTTACAAGATACTCACTTTTATTGGCACACATGATGAAATACTTAAGCAAACTACTGAGCTGTTTCATCTTTTTCTCTCGTGTTGCTTGGGTTGATGCAGAGGTATTTGGTTTTGTTAGTCTGACACTCTCAGCCTCTTTCTGAATATATTTCTGCAAAAACCTGAAAAAACAATAAAAAGATACTGTTAAGAGATACATAAGCTATTTAAACAAAAATGCAATCACATATTTCAGTATTGTCCAATACTGCCAGCTCCTTTACTATCAAAGTGCCACTGCTATCTGCACTGGATAACTAATTACACATGAAGTGTTCTACTCACTTTGCACCACATTTTTCAGGGTGAAGTATAGTTTTATTCATGGTATTGGTAAAAAAAGTATTGGTAATAAAGTTTCAGACAACCAGGGAATGAGACTAAGAAAACTGAGAGATGATCCATTAATCTGAATACAGGTAGTCCTTAACATTTGACCATAATGGAGCCTGCCCATTACACTTAACAACCCCCACTTCCTACTCTCTCTATTATGTCCATTAAATTACAGCGCGGATCATTAAGTGAAGAATCATTGTCTCAGGATGGGGAAGGCCCTCCCAGAAACACTATGCTTCACTTCCTGCTCATTGAGTCCCCACAGGCTTTCTCCTCTCCTACCAGGTCTTTTCCCCTCCTCCCACTGGCTCCCTGCAGGTGTTAGACCTGATTCCCACCCCACCACAGAATTAAATAATCTAATCTGCTAGTTTGGGCAAGAACTGTTGGAAATTTCCCTTAATAAGAAATCTCTATGTATGCATGTGTATTTAGACCCACCTACTGCATCTGAGGGCATACATCTTAGTCCCCCCCCCCATTTTACTTTGTTTAGGTTTTTATTCCTTTTTATTTTGATGTTTTATTTCTCTCTTTTCTTGTATGCTGCCCACAGTTCTTTGACATCAAGATAGGCTATAAAACTATTGTTGTCAATAATCTTTGAATTCTGCCTGAAGTGATCTAAATGATTGCTTCCAACTCTATTATTTTATTCTTTATTTATAAGGGATGAAGAGGAGGATGTGTGTGTGTGTGTGTATGTATGTATGTTTTCTTAAGTTTTCACGGGTATTTATATGTATGGTATTCAGCTTTGTTCGGGTATTTTCCCACGTCATTATAGTTGTGCTTTTAAAGTTGTAGCAACATTTCGGCAGAATCTCATCTGCCATCATCAGGCTTCTGTATAGTCAGGCTTCATCATCAGGCTTCTGTATAGACTCACAGACGAACACTATACAGAAGCCTGATGATGGCAGATGAGATTCTGCTGAAACGTTGCTACAACTTTAAAAGCACCACTATAATGACATGGGAAAATACCTGAACAAAGCTGAATACCATACATACATACATACATACATACATACATACAAAATATAAATATCTTACCTGAATACAGTATCCCAGTTCATCTGTTTTCCATGTTTGGAATCAGAATTCTGATCCAGCTGCTGAACTGTTTCTGGATCACAGATAAGACGTCTGAACTTCTCAATTTCCTTCTGTATTTGTACAGAAACACAAAAACATATATATAATACTCCTTTACTGCAATGTCATATTTTTGAAAAAGAATTAAACTTACCTTTCTTTCCATAGCTTTGTCACTTCCAAGCTGATGACAGCAAGTCAGCAGATCATGAATTGCAAGATTCATGGTTCAACCAAGGTGTTGTGAATGCACATCCAATATGAACCTAAGTTTGTAAAGTCAGTAGGTTAACAATAAAATATAAGAACTTCACTGAATTAATCCATTTAAAATATTTGAGCTAGCAAAAGGCATTACTTCCAAAATATACACCCATCTTTTCACTAAATTGACTTGTCTTCAAGCAAGAAAGTATTTTCACCCATATCATGATATCATGATTTCATATAAATTACATGATTAAAATAAATTAAAAAATATTTAAAATATTTTTACCTACTACACAATTTCTTAGGAATGATTATAGGAATTATTATTTCCAGTTATTTGATAGATTCTGGACAACAGGCAGCCCTAGATTTTTACCAACATTGTTAAGAACCTTTTTTATATATGATACAATTTGTATAAATGTGAACAAACATGATTTGTCATCTTTGAGGTTGTAATTAAAAATCCAACTCTTTAAAGGACCCTGATAAAGTTCTGTTGGTTAATGGAAAAGTGGCTGGGCACAAATCCAATCTGTAAAGTTTATCTCAAATCCCTGGAATTCAGCACTTTATACAAGAAGTAAAGCTATCTAAAACCTCCATGTGTTTCCTGCTCTCCAAGCCAGGGGTAAATCGGAATTCCAAGCCCTGCAGGTTTCTTGGCAAGTTTTTTTCTTCTTCTTCCAGAAATAGTTCGTCACTGCCACCTTCCTAAAGCTGAGAGAAAGCGACCAACCCAACCAAGGTCGCCCAGCTAAGGTGAGACTAGAATTCACGGTCTCCCCAGTTGTAGCCCGATAACGCCTTTGTTAATTTAACCATTATTACACCAAGTCATCCTGAACTACAATTCCAAATCATCCTTTCACGGCTGTTGCTTGTCGGGCAGGGATGATGGGAGTTGCACTCCCACGAGCTGCGGGAGAAAGCTAGGTCGGAGAAGAGAGCAAACTGAACCTAATTTTTCATTCGCCTGAGAGAGAGAGAGAGAGAGACAAAAATCCTCGAAACTGAATAGGCGTCAAAGCTTACACACACACAGAGAGAGAGAGAGAGAAACGCGAGAACAGTCAGGGGAGGCTCGCGCGGGAAAGCCAAGAGCGGACCTGAATGTCACCCGCTCGGGGTCTCGTGAGGTGGGCTCCGGCCAACGTTCCCTCCGGAGCCCCTCAGGCGCGCGCTCTGGCCATTCCGAACCCTTCCATCGCCCACATGGCCTCAAGGAAGCTGGAACAAACCATCAGCCGTCGCGGGAGCTAAGACGCGGGAAAAACTTTTCATTCCCGTCACCCACCCGGAAGCGGAAAAGCGTTTGTTGTGGCTCTCGGATCAGAAGCCCTCGAAGCGAGGCGGGTTGGGGCTTCAGCGCTCGCTCTTCTGAGGGAGGTTCAGGCGCCTTTCCCCCGAGTTGAGAAACCGGCAATTGGGGGTGGGGTGGGGTGGAAGCCGTATCGCCGTGCTGGAAGTGGGTGAGGGTCGGTCTCGCCCCGCCGGCGAATGAGGAGACAGAATCCCGTTTCCCCTCACCATGTTACTGCCGTCTGACGTGGCCCGTCTGGTGCTAGGTAAGGGCGAAGAGCGACGGGGTCCGAAGGGAGGCGCGGCCCTCTTCGCTTTTCTTTCACCCGGAGCTGAAGTGAGACTGATTCAGTTGAGCCGCTTTTATGGATTGGCACGACCAGGACGAAATGCTGATCCCCGCGGCCTGGGTTCATTCGGCCAACGGGTTAGAAGAGGGAGAGGGAATCGTAGGAAGAGGGGCAGCGCCGATGTGAGACTGGCAGATCTGTAAGGGAGACCCCCGCCGCCGTTTCTTTGAAAGGAAAGACGGAAATTTTCCGAGGCGGCTCGGCCCTTCTGTTCAGAAATGCCTCACAGGGTCGTTGACGTTTCGCGCTCTTCTCCCTCCCAAACTTCTTCCCCGGAGCCCGCTGTCCGTGTGGCTGTTGTTGATCTGCTTTCCTTGCCAAACCTGCCTCGTCCTTAAAACCCGACAAGGTTTTGCATCTTTTGGTACCCCACCCAGATTGAGTTTGAGGAGTTCGTTATTCTTATGTGTGTATGTATGTGTATATATGTGTGTGCATATGTGTGTGCATACACACACAGGTAGTCCTCGACTTACAACAGTTCATTTGGTGGCTGTTCAGAGTCAGAAGGGCACTGAAAAAAAGCAACCATTTTTCATATTTATGAGTGTTGCGGCATCCCCATAGTGGCAAGATCAAAATACAACTGGTTCATATTTATGATGGTTTCAGGGTCCTTGGATCAGGTGATCCCCTTTTGGGACCTTCTGTCAAGCAAAGCCAATGGGGAAGTCAGATCCATGTTACCATGTTACTGACTCAACAAATTGCACTGATTCTCTTAACAAATGTGGCAAAAAAGTCATAAAATAGGGCAAAACTCATTGAACAAATTTTTCATTTTAGCCACGGATTCAATTTTGAGCTCAATTGTGGTTGTAAGTTCTGGACTACCTGTAATTATTGAAGCTTTTGTGGAAGGTCTCTGAATACTGAAGAGCTGATAATTTGCAATTCATCCAGACACTTGGATATTTAAAGGCAATAGTATAAAATGGTAGATGCAAGTTTTCACATTGGACAGAGGCAACTCGATAGCAGAAATAACTTTTTTATATTTTGGGGTATTTGCATCTTACAATATTGTTTTCTTTTGTCTAATTAGGGCAGACTTCTCTACCACAAAGATTTTGAATGTATGGCTAAATTATGAAGAATATATTTGTGGTTTTATTGGGCTATGCTTCTTTTTATAGTATTTTTTGACACTGTTGGCAGTCCACAAAGTTGAAAGATTTGCAGAAAGATGATCAAAAAGAAGGCTACAAATAATATTTTTTTACAATTTAGATTTTATGCTATGATACACATCCTTCAGGAAATATAACACTGCATATGCGTACAAAATATAATTCATATTTATTTAAATGTTACTGTAAGTTTTTGTATAAATTGTCACCTATTAAATGCAGAATCATTCAGAATACATTTCCATCAAGTGAGGTCCATTTTAATTGCATAGTAGATTTGTTTACATTTAAAGGGAGAGTATTTCTGAAAACATACCATAAATTATTAAATATATTGAATGTCACTTCCTATACAAAGGCATTTGAAATTATTTACAAAATATAAAATGCAGCGATAGTAGATTAAAAACTACCTAAACATAAACATTGTAGGAAAAAAAAGGGGGAGAACAAAATCAATACTTATAAAAACTGATAATCATTCATACACAGAAATTAACATGGGGAATATTATGTATACATCTTTATTTACAATCTCGGATAAATACTTCTAAAACCTTAATATACCTTAATATTAACAAATATTAATTTACTTTCTTTTCATAATGATGCACAGATTAGAAAAAAGTAAAAAAAAGTGCTTCTCTTTTCAGGTTATTTACAACAAGAAAAGCTTTTAGCCACATGCAGAGCATTTATATTGGAAAGTTCAGATTTAAAAGAATATGCCGAGCATTGTACAGGAGAAGGCTTTGTACCTGCCTGTTTACTAGTAAGTAGCATTTATTTTTAAAAGAAATTATTTCTCTTAAAGCTTGCTATAATGGAATAATTAATAATTTATTTATTTATTGAATATCTAGGCTTCCCAACTACAGAATGATACAAAGTGGTTTCACAGAAATAAAAGACATTTGTTTTCCCATTTAAAGGGGCATATTCAAACACTATAAACCAAGGCTTAGGAGAAAAGTCAAGTTTTTAGGGATCACTTGCAGAGGAGCAAGGTGGGAGCTGTACAAATCTCTAGGGGGATGCTGTTCCTGGGTATTCCAAGAAGTATTTTGACAATGAAGACCCAGTGACATCAGGGATAAATGCTGAGGGCTGGCAAACAGGAGTAATCTTGCCATTGAATCGGCCAACCCTGAAAGTGGCCCTCCCTCAAATTCCTACCATATCACATGTAGGGAGTAAAGGAGATGACCTTGTCACAAATATGCAAGAACCATTACTTAGGCAAAGAGGATTGAAACATTCTTTTAACTCTGGGAAAGTAATGATATTTAGAAGCAGTTCATAATGCCCCTCTGATTCATTGGAGTATAGAAAGGAGAAGAGGGATAGTACAATTATATTTGCAAGATTCTGTTATATTAGGGTATAGCTATAATTTTCATATGAAGTTGATTTTCTGGTCTGCTTCATGTGGTTGATATCTTCTGCCTGTTGCTACTTGACACATACCTGCTCATCAAAGCTTCCTTTAATAAACTCTTCATTCTCCAAGACCATCAGACCTATCCAACTTGCACTTGCATCCATGCTCAAGCCCCTGCCTCCACCAAGTACACCTGCCCTAGGACTCAGCAGTCAAGAGGCTTAGTTAAGAAGGAACTTGGTAACATACCTCACAGTCATTCACACACATGTCAAGTCCTGTCCAGAACACACAAGGTTAAAGGTTAAGCCAAGTGACTGACATCAACCTATTCCAGCCAAATGAAAAGAGTTCAGCAGACCAGAAACTAGGCCAGTTCTCAAAGAACTAGGCAGCAAGGGTGGTCCCTATTCTGCTGACCCTTCTTTAGCACATTGCATCCCAGAGAGACACAAGTGGCACCACTTAAACTACAATTTGCCATAAAGATAGGGTAGGTGTTTGATGTTTCTAAATTTTTTGAGGAAGTGACATTTTTGCAGTGTTTTATAATATAGTTTAATATTGTTCTTTCTCTTTTCAGTCTCTCTTTGGAAAAAACTTAATTACCATATTGAATGAGTACATAGCCATGAAATCCAAAGGTAGGTATGGGTAAAGAATGGGAGATATATGCCACATTTTATTGCTAGCATTGGTTTGCTTTGACTACATTGAGAGAATGTTAATATACAATTAAATGTATGTGTTTATTTTGAAATTATGCTCTTTAAATAAATTTAATATGACTTAAAGACACAGATAGCTCTCAACTTGTGACTACAATTGGGACCAGAATTTCCATTGCTAAACAAGGCAATTGTTAAATGAATGTTGTAAATCAAGGACTACCTGTAGTTATAAAGTAGAAAAAAGCATGTCAATTAGAAAAATAAAATTAAATAACATTGATCAACTGTAAGAAGCAGAAAGGAAGAGAGCCTCAATAGCAATCACATTAAGTGAAAAATACTATAATAAATAGAGGTCAAATATCAAATAAATTAGATGTTAGAAATAAAACTTCTTGGTTAAATAACTGTTGATTCACAGATTTTCCACTTGTAATATCTTTAAAATTTTTACAAAATTATATATCATTTTTTTAAAGAAACAACAAATGACGTTCCAGCAATGATGTCATCTTTATGGAAGAAGTTAGATTATACACTTTCTCAAATCAGGTAATTTGAATTTAGTGCAAATAGTCTGTAAATCTGATTCTACTTATATTCTTATTATTGAGAATTCAATTTTCACATGCTTTCTTGATACTGCAGTTTCTCTCATATTGACGTCCCATGGACAGCCCTAACTTGAACCAGTGTGGCTCTCGTTAAGGATGCATTAGTGGGAACAGGCGAAATTGTTGTTTCTCATTAGCAGAAAAAAAAGTTGGATGCTATCCATTATATCTTATAAATTTTTCATCTTATAAAATAATATCCAAATCCTAAAATAATAGTATTGGGATTCAGAGAAATTATTAAAAGTTCTTTTTCAAGAGGATTTTGAGGGGGATACAATATATTCATGAAGAATTTTACTTATATAACAATATATGTTTATTTAGGTTTATAATTGTTCAGTATATGAATCTTTTTAATATTGTTTATTGTTATTTTTGTTATTTCTACCATATTCATATACAATAGGAATGGTAGCTACTCAGTTAATAATCGGAATGATGTTATAAAGCTACTAAATTTAATAAACATTGTCATTTAAGTAAATTATTATGGTCTTAGTTATAATAGTTTAACTGCTGTCATTTTTTAAAAATCCATGAGATAAATCCATGAATGTATATAATGTGTTAAACTAAAACAGATATTGGTAACAGCAGAACAGCCATATGATGTCATTAGCCAATAGTTTGATACCTTCAGGATTGTAATTCCTATAGCCCTTGAAAAATAAATGTTCCATTTTAAATGATTGTACTGTAATTTTGCACGATCACACTTTATGGGAGTTCATACTCTTCATTTCTTCAAATCACTCAAAATTTCAATTTTTTACAATTTTCATGTAGTTGCTAAAGTATTATACAATTTTGGTCTCATTTTACATTGGTGAGATTGCCATACATTTGATATAATTTCAGCATTTTCCCATCTCAGCATTGTGCAAAATCACAGGATTGTATTTGCTGCCAGGAACTAATTCCTATGTTATACAATACCAAAATAGCATAAAACAAATAACAAAACTGTCAACTGCAACTTATTTTTTTGCATTTATCTCTATACATGTGGCTGGCACATAAGTATTCTAAATGTAATGTTTACTTATACGCTGCATTTTAACAAACTAAAAATTCAATTTTTGCAGGACCATGCAGAATTCAGGTGTATTTTCTGCTCATCAACGGAGTATGTATTCAAAGATATGCTGTATGGCTTGAGTTTACTATTAAAAGCCTTTCATACATGTAAATCATAATTACTTAGAAATCAATCTCATTAATTTCACTGAGACTTTGTTTTAATAAAGCATGCTAGTGCAGCTGCTTTATATTGGACTATGTAACATGGAAATTGGATACAAGACCCAGATGTTAGACATTTATTTACCAGTACAGTTTCCCTAGCTTTTCTTCTATCATCTCTATGCAATATTTTCCCATTTCTCTGGAAAAAGCTTTGTAATTTTCCATATCCATGAGGTGAGGAATGCTAAGGCCTGAAGATACTTCCTTCCCCCAATAATAGCAGCTACTAGACCTTCCCTCTGGAAGTTAGAGAAGGCCCCTGTTATAACTTTCCAAAAGTTTATTAAAACAGCTTTTCCCAAGAGGACTTGGGGATAATTGACATGATCTAAACTATTTAAATGACATGATAAAAGGTATATGTGGCTCCACATTGTTAATTATTTTCTTACTGAGGATATTTTAACATTGTATATTTTAGATATTTTATTGCTATTTACTGGAGACAATACTTGGAGATTGTGTTGACATACAAATTTAATGAATTAGTAAGCAAATATACTTTCCCTACAAAAATAATCAGAAGATGTGGGAGAAGGAGGTATACCTATGACTCCAATCTAGAAATAATTTAGAAAAATGCCATGTACTAATTCAGTATATTTCCATTATTTTTAAATTATATAATTATACAATGTGGCATACATTCCTGAATTGGAATATGTATCAAGACAGCATAGCATTTATTTTATGCCCATTATATTTGCCAGCAGAATAATAAATGCTTTCAGGCTCAAAATTAATGGTGAGTGAGGGAACAAAAAACAATCACCTTTATTTCAATACCAAAGCTGACTCTTTAAAACTTAGTTGGCTCCTGAAATTATCTAACATCTAATTGTTTGTTTAATGATTTATTTAAATAAAGTCATATGCATAAGATGGGTGGTCATATAAATTTACTAATTAAATAATGAAAAAATCCATGTTTCTTTTTTAATATTTACTTAAAGGTCGCACCAGAAGTGCAATTGCAGATATGAAAAAGCAGAAGTGCCTTCAACAATCAGCCTCTTCTAATTTAGGATCGTCACTTGCAGTTTATCAGCCAGGACAGCTAACTTCCACTGCAATGACAGCCACACAGGTTGTTCTTAAACCAGTTATAGCTTCGAGTCTGGCTCACACAAGATTAAATTCTCCTTCTACACAGCAGGGCCAAATTCAGGAAAGCCAAATTAATAGTAAGTTTATTGAACATTTTCTTGAATAGTGGGTACAAGCTATAAGGAAACTGTTGAGAAAGCCATGTGACCACAACAGTATAGGATTTCCTTTCTGCCACTACGTATAGTATTATGTATTGTAATTAGTTGCTGAATCTAGAAGCTAGTCTTCACTCAGGTCCGCTGTTGAAGTGAGAAAATACTTTAATCTGATTGGTTGCCCGGTTGACAGCTCCCTTTCAAAGGAGCGCTGTCAGCCAGACTGTTTAGCTATTGTTCATATGTATTCAGCTTTTGCTGAAGATCACTCTGGTTCTCTTCCATTCACAACCTGAATTTAACATATAGGGAGTATAAAAACTCTGTTTCCATTGAAAATAAAATATTACTTCAATCTTCATGCACCAGGGCTTCCTGTGGGTTCATATTTTAGACATACTTTTGTTTATTGTATGTGTTCCCTTCTGTTTCTAAATATTCTAAACATTGCTATATAAAATTAAGGAAGAGCCTAAAGAAACTAGCCAACATTTCCTTTAGTCTCTGAAAATCTCACCTTTCTGTCATCTTTAGTCCCTGACATATCATCAGAAAAAGATACACTTGGTCTCTTCCTGCATTCTCCTCTTTATCTCTTTACCTCATTCTCTTCTTTTTCTGCATTGGGTCCTCATTTGCTTCAGATAATTGCCACCATCCCAGGAAAAATATAATGCTGCCTAGTGTATTTTAGAATTACTCGCCTGTATGGTAGCATACTAATAATCTTCAGCAAGTGGATTTGTCTAGATCTATCTTACCAGCTAGCCTTTACAATACCATTCTAGTTTTCTCTTCCTCCTCTTCCTTACAGCTCCTCTGGTCCTTTAAGTCTCCACCTGTAATACCACCTACTAGCCTTAAATTCTCCAAGGGAAAATTAAACTGTGCTGTATTTTCAGCTGGCACAAAATAGTTGTTTTCTTCTTATTTAGATTTTTATACAGCCCATGTTTGAATTAAATTCAAAAGAGAGAGTGCCATGTTTTTTTCCAATCAGTACCATACTCATTTTCTTAATACTGACAATGATTCATTTTTGATACCCTAAACATCTTAAACAAATCAATGCTTAACATAATTTTGTTCTTAAATGCTTTTTTTTTTAAAGCGGGTGATACCCTCACTTTGATTTCTGCACTACAAGAGCGAAAGCTTAACTCAAGTGTATTGTCTCCAGGAAAAAGAAAAAGGTAACAGTTCCTAGCTTAAGTATTTATAGTGTGACGTATGTTGCATAGTCAGAATTTGTGCATAAGGAAAGATGTGAAAAATGAGAAGCAGAGAAAAGGTATGCGGTACTTGGTTCATACTAATCTCCTTTTACATTTCCACTGACATGTTTATGAATTTGGGTCAACTCATTATATCTCATTTTACTTTCTGTTATTGTCCTCTTAGACTGCAAATTATGTGTCTAATTCAATTACAATTCCATTGGATTTCTCTGAAACATGTTAATGTAATGTTGAACAAAACATGAAGCATGAATAGATAAGGTAATGCAGGGGCCATGAAGTTCTAGCCTTAATAACATGTTCTTCCCATCCAATATTTAAAATATTTCAGTGACTCCCAGAAGAAAAGGAGTAACGCATCAGGACCACAGTTGTCTAATTGTAGCTTACAAGAGTCTCCTCTAGCTGAAAAAGAAAGCTCACCCATGGAAGAAGAAAGTGAGCAACTAGAACTTATTGACGGTGACCTTCCTGTAAGCCATATTTTTTAAAAAACAAACTTCATATTTATCTTTTTTACCCTTCCCCCTTTTTCTTGGTTTGATTATCCCAGTTTTATATATGTCTTGGTGTACAGAGATTTTTCTCTTTTAAAACTTTCCATGTTAGCATGAAATATTATTCCTTTCTTTGGCGGTGGGGGATTTTAATAGCATTTTGTGCAAATATTTTTAATCCTTTAAATGCAAGGCTGTAGTCAAGGTGAATAAGCCCTTATTAGCTATATGGTAAGAATATTACGACAGAAGATTGTTGGGAGTTTACAGGGTCGCTTTCATCATCCAAATTGCTGCTTAGGTACAATTAGATCCTCGACTTACAACCACAGTTGAGCCCAAAATTTCTATTGTTAAGTGAAACATTTGTTAAGTGAGTTTTGAACCATTTTACAACCTTTCTTTCCACAGTTGTTAAGTGAATCACTGCAGTTGATAAGTTAGTATCTGGGTTGTTAAGTGCGTATCTGGCTTCCTCAGTGACTTTGCTTGACAAAATTTTGGAAAAGGGGATCACATTATTCTGGGATGCTGCAGTGTCATAAGGACAAACCAATTGCCAAGCATCTGAATTTTGATCATATGATAATGGGGATGATGAAAAGGTTGTAACTGAAAATGGTCATAAGTCACTTTTTCCAGTGTTGTTTTAACTTTGAACAATCACTAAATGAACTGTTGTAAGTTGAGGATTATCTGTATCATGTGCGTGCTACAAATATGGTCTTAGGTCTTTTCATTTTTAAGGAACCACATCTACAGTTTAGAGGTATATAGAAAAAAGGTCATATTTGATATCCCAATTAAGAAATTATACAGTATATAGGAGTGTATATCCACTGGAGGGGAGAGATTATTAGGGTGCTGATAGGATTAATTTTTCTTATGAAAACATAAATTTGGACTACTTTGAATTTATTTCCTAGCAAATGATTATTGAAAATGCCAGAGAAAAAATTCTGAGCAGCAAATGTCTTCAGGAGAAGCTAGCTGAAAATATTAATAAGTTCTTGGGCAGGTAATAGATTTCTTTTTTTAAAAAAATATTCAAGATGCTTAGATTATTTCTGAAACATACTAAATATTTACACATTTTTCTCAGCGATGGCAATATATCTCAGACAGCAAAACAGGTGGAAAGTGGTCCAACAATACAAGAGTCTTCGATTGATGAATTTCTTGGTCTTCAGGTAAGTGTCTGATTTTAATACATACAGTATTTGGGTTTTATAAGTAGCAAATAAATTAGTGTTTTTCTCAAAGAACTACATAAATTCCTAAGCTGCGGGTTGTGCATTTGTCTGTCTACTTCTCCTTTTCTCAGTTCTGATTAAGATAGGCCCACAAAGAACCGTACTTCTGTGAATCTTTCAATTTGATTGACGGCCTATTGTGCACTAGCTTTCAGAATATCTTTTGCTCACGTAGAGAAAATGAGTACATTTTAACTGATATCTGATTATTTGTACACCCCAGCAGGGTGAAATTCACATGACAGAAGAAGCTATCCAGGAGATTCTGGAGCAAACAGAATCAGATCCAGCATTTCAAGGACTCTTTGATGTATTTGATTTTGGTATGGATTATTCTTCACTTTAAATATCATTTTTACAATGGTGAATTATTTCCAATCATCTGCATTGAACTCAGTGGGACTGAGAAGAAAACTATTGCAGTGTATGAAAGGCTTGCACTTTGACTGAATAACCCTTTGTGTCCATATATTTTAACAGAAAATATAAATTGATACACTCGAGAACTTTAGTTTACTAGTCTGATTCAACTCTTCCATTAAAACAATAATATAGATTTCCTGCCATGATAATGACGAGTTTTCACAGTTGCAGTGATACTTTCCCAGTTTTTCCTATCCTGCATTTTTCAAAAGTGGTTTGACTGCAAGTTTAGAATTCCAACATGTGGTGCGGATTTATTCTGTGCTCTATCATATGTCCTTTGAAAAGGGTAGGGATATCTTTTTATCCTTCCGATGTTATTCATCTCATCCTTTAGAGATTCTAGTTCAGGTTGTCATTAAAAATCAGAACCCAGAAAGTTGAAAATGACTGTCAAGAAACATTGTTGTGACAAAAATATACAGAGGATTAATAATTCAATTTAAAATCTGGTTGTTAGGTTTTTTTTCCCTAAATTCATTTTATTTTTATATTGCAAAACCATAGCTAGGAGAGACTTGAAAAGTTATTCTTTATCATTTGTCATTTAGACATTTCTGTCATACAAACAAGTAGTTTTTACATTCCATCCCATCAAAACAGTTGTATTAGCATTTCAGTTCATATTTGACTTAGAGTTTTTAGGTTTTCACATAGATTAGATTGGACCTGCTACAAATATTCATTTTGGGCCTGACATAATTTCTAAAGAATGGCTTCAAGTATGAAGTTGATGACAAAAACTGAACTGCAATTCCTTAATGCAGTTAAGGAATTGATTTGGATTCTTCCACCTTATGTTGAAGTTAGGATTTTTTTTTCTTATTTTAAACAGGTAAAACGAAGAATTGTAGAAATGTTTCTCAGGGTGTACAGAATGGAACAGATAATTCAATGTTGGTGGATGAAGAAAACCTAAAAGCACTTGAAAGCTATATTAGCACCAAGGAACTTGGTAAGCATTTCTAAAATACTTCTAGTATCTGGTTTCTTTGACATACAACTCTTTATTGATTTAAAGACTTATTATCATGGGTTTGGGGTAATGGTATGCCTGTTATAAAATTAAATACCATCTGTGGGTCCAGAAGATTTCATAATGGTTATAATATGCTAAATACGTCTTTATTGTGCAAAGTATAGTAATTCCTTTTGAAATGCATGGAATTAGCTTTTTGCAGATTCATATAAGGACAGACTGCAAGTTGATGAATTGAAATTTGAGTTACAGTTAAGTTTCTATCTTCCTTTTAAAAACCTAAGGATTGTTTTATACAATCTGTCAACTTATGTTTAATACCTTTTTTTTCTTCTCCATAAATCAGCTTAGAATGCCTGCCATTGCTAAAACATTGATTTTAGTGATTATATATCACTCTTTCCATAATTAGTGAAAGAAATCCATTTCTGATTTGTCTTGAGGCAAAAGAGAGTTCTTGTTTGTTCCATATGTATAGTTTTGTATGTTTTATATCTAATTACTACAATTATTCATGCATATGTAACTGTGATTATTTGTTACCAATTCTTGGACTTTCTTGCAGAAAGGACCTTCTTAAGATGCAGTGACAGAACTGCACAAAACATTCCAAATGCATTCAGTGAATGAGCAATGCGGATTTATTCTATGCTCTATCATATGTCCTTTAAAAAAGGTAGACAGGGATATTTTTTTTATCCTTCTGATGTTATTCATTTCATCCTTTAGAGGTTCTAGTTCAGGTTGTCATTAAAAATCAGAACCCAGAAAGTTGAAAATGACTGTCAAGGAACATTGTTCTGACAAAAATATACAGAAGATTAATAATTCAATTTAAAATCTAGTTGTTGGTTTTTTTCCCTCAATTCATTTTATTTTTATATTGCAGGTGATAATTCACATGAGACTCTGTCATATACAGATGATCATTCAAAAGAAGGATGCATCCTAAAGACTAGTTGCAGTGAACATGATTTGACTTTAGAACAGCATCTAAAGATGCAAACTATAGTATCTGGAGAATTTTCTTCAGGCTCTGAAGTGAGAAATCAAAGTGAATCAGTTGAAATGGAGACACCTGTCCAAAGAATAGAGCCAAAATCTACCTTTGAATCTGAGCAAAATCAGTTTCCTAGTACTGAGCACAATGTAGATTCTTACAACAAACAAGGAACAGCTACAAGGAATTATACAATTGAAAAGGATGTATTATGTCAAGGTGTTCAGAATTTACCTGATTTGCCGTATAATCGGCTGGATACTTCACAAACAGTTTTATCTGATAGAACTGAATGTTGTTCTTTGCCAAATCATATACTATCTGAAAAAACAAATGCAGAAGTGTTTGCTCCCTTGAAATCTGATGAAAGTGGAACAGTGAACAAACTTAGTGTGAATTGCAGCCATTCAAAAGAAATTGCTGAAAATTTACATCAGGTAATAAACCAATCTATGTTTCCTGTATCTGCCCAACAAAACCGAAACAGTCCTAGTTCTTCTGATTGTCAAGGCTCAGATAAGTTGGAATCAGAACCTTCTGCAACACTTGCGGTTGAAGCGTCCGGTCCAAATGTAGTAGAGCTCCAGCTTGAAGTTGTTGGTACTTCCAATTGTCTTAATTTGGATGACCCAGCTACTGACCCAGAGCCTTGCCTAAAATACGGAAACCAGAAATTGGAAGATTCTGAAATAACACAGGTAGAAATGCAGGAACCATCATCTTCTACAAAAGCAGATGCCGAGAGTTTATTTTTAACTTCTGATAATGAGAGGCCTACAGAAACAACTACTGAGGCCAATCCCACTACATCCAGTGAATGTCATTCTCCACTTGCAGATCCAGCAGGTGAAACAAGCCCAGGAAACAAAGTTGCTGGTGGTGTTTCATCTAGTAATCAAGGCACTGGTGTAGATCCTTCTAATATTGTTTCCTTAAAAATTATTATTAGCGATGATCCATTCATTTCATCAGACACTGAACTAAACAATGCTGTTTCCAGCATCACAGGGGAAAATGTACCAACTATAATATTGTCTTCTCCAGCTAAATCACCATCCAAGATGATAAGAACATCTCAATCTATAACAGCCGAAGAGTCTGAAAGGCCTGGAGATTCAGCTTTGATAGAACAGAATCTTTTGGTTCTCAAACCTCAAGATTCTGTTGTGAGTTCCCTCAACATACAGAATGAAGATTGTGCAGTATTTTCAGTTGCTGGCACAAGTAATGTTTCCAAGGATGGAGAATTTATTCAACTGATGCCAGCCACAAGCACGTCTTTTGGAAGCTCCAATAGTGTTTATATTGCCTCCTGTATATCTGAGCCAGCAGCATTGAGTACTAATGTTACTCCATCAAATTTAGTTATGTTTCCGAGCAATTCAACTTCTCTTGCATCACAGGTTCCCATGCTACCACAGTTACGGACACCTCCTAGGACAAACGGTTTGTTTGCCGTGAACCCACCAATGTCTCCAAACTTTTCACAAGGTAATTATTTGTGGACAAGTAAACGTTTGCTTGGGTTTTAAAACAGTTAGATTTTAATGTACTGTTGGTTGAAGGAATTTATAACGGTCAAATAAAATTAGAGACTGATATTAAGGAAAAACTTAATATCATGGATAAAATGTACATGATGGTGATTGAGTTATAGATCAGTTGAAATCAGTTGATGTAAGTGAATTGGCTTTTATTGGTAATTGCTGAACCTTAATTCCATATCATGTAGCATGTTGACATCCGTTAATATTTTAATAATATCCATTAATTTTTAATAAAAAAAATCAAAGTTGGGTGAGTAAATTAAATTTCTGACTTGGTCAAAATCAAGGATCGTGAAGACTCAATGGTCCTCAATATTCACATAGAAAGATTCATATAGAAGAGAAGTCTATTCAAGCACTAAGACTTCCTTTTTTTTGTTTTTGCAGCCACTAAACTTAAACTGAAAGTCATATCCTGTTTTAATAGAATAAGATACAATAACAATATGTAAATGATTGTCTAATCCTTTAATCTGTATTTCTTAATACCTAATGCTCAGTTGCTTACAAATTGATAGTTTTCTTCAACATTCCAATATTTAGTTGTGAGTTATATCATATTTTTGACTAAGAAGTATATAAAGTATAATATGCCTGAGGTATAAATATAATAATGCTTAAAATTTGTCCTTTGAAGTTTTAATATTTCTGAATAAATACAACCTAAAACATGATTTCCATACACGTCCTAAAGCTAGATAAAGAGAACCCAATTGTTTATTGAAAAAATAAATGTTGCTTTATGTTCTCCACTTGTGTGGAGAACAGATCACATTTTAGATTATATTTATGCAGAAATTCAACATGATTCACAAACCTTTAAGCATTACTACAGGTGACAAATGGAGGATTTGTAAAAATTGAGTTGGAAACTATTTTAGAAAAATATAATGTTCTGATATCATCCTGGCTCTTCTCAAAGAAGCAATACAAATGGATCTCATTCATTTGTTCATGTCCATGCACCTCAATTTGACTGCATCAGTGGGGGCCACACTTCCTCTGTAAGACTGCAAAGCTGAGGTAGACTTACTCCATGTGGAAAAAAGCTATGAACCAGCTTTTAGGAAATGCTGTAATTTGCTATTGATTTGTCTTTAGAGCTGTCATCTTTCATTGTTGCATCAAAACTAAAGTTAGTTTATTTAGTTGGCACTACATTTTTTGCTGCTCATAGCTTGTCCTTTCTCTGGACTGCTTAAAGCTATTTAGAGGTAGCTTCGAAGGTTACTAGATTAGATTTACTTAGCTTCAGCTATCAAAATTTGTCTCCAGTATTTTCACTGACTTTTACATAGGAGAGCGAAAAAGAGATGGAGGAATGTAAAATTATATAGTTCACATGGATACCTTAATTTTTTAGGGTCTGCAATTATAATTGCTTCTCCGATACAGCCTGTATTGCAAGGAATGGTAGGAATGATTCCTGTATCTATAATGGGACAAAATGGAAACGCTATTTCAGATCCTTCCTGTCAGGTAAAATGCTGTGTTTAAAAAATAACTATTGTTTTACTTCTTTTTTGAGCTAAAGAAACTTTTTAGAAAACTTGATTTCTATTCCTTTCACTTTTTAAAGATTCTGCACATGCCGGTCCACACTTCATTGAGCAGTGGAGGTGTTCCTAAGCTCCCTCTTCCTCCAAAATCTTACAGGATACCAAGAAGTAAATCAAATGGGGGAGGTAAGTAGAGGACATAAGCAGCACAAGGTTATATTAGTTCAAATATTTGCTGGAGATGAGGTTCCATCTTGTCTCCCGTTCTTTTCAGGCTCTTTACTATTATTGAAAGAAGGTATCAAAAGTTTTGGGTTAGAGTCCTCAGCCTACAATTAATGCTCAGTTTTATCTCGTTTCTCTGTTAACTGATCCATTGGAGTCTTGAATCAATGTTTTAAGGCAGTTTGGGATTGATAAGATTGACTATCAAAAGCAGAGAAATGTGTTGCGTATGTGGAAATTAACAACTTTCAGTATAGATTTACAGCTAGACATAGATGGAGTGGCTTTTCTTTTGCTGGACCAAATGCTGGGCTTAATAATTCTTCTAGACTGAGCACTGCATTGCTCAAAGGTTTGGAATGTTTTACAAGTTTAGCTCCATATGCAGCTGCAGTCCTGCCTAAAGAAACCCAACTTTGTTTCATTTATGCAGTTACTGTTTTCATCCTCATTAGCATCACTTTTCGTTCATGTATTTCCTGTTTTTGCATCCAGAAAGCATTCAAGGCAACCAGTCATGACCAGCTATGTTAAGTCTTTTGGGGAAATTCCCTGGGTGCTAAAATATGACTGCCTAAATGTTGAGAATTATATGATTGACTTATAAAGTACCACATACATTATTTGCAACTATATTTCCAAGCACTTATTTTACTTCAGCTTTATCTTATTTGAAACCCATGCAGTTTCATCCACATCTTCAAATCTGCAAGAGACCCTTGTCTCTCACTAGCTCAGAGCAGTCAGGTTTGAGAGTAGGAGGTGGTCATTAAAGAAGACTCTAAAGACTCATTTATTCTCTTGTGAATGTTTTATCTGTGTTTCAATTTTTTAAAAGTGTCTTGAGAAATAAAATATGGGTTCTGTACTCAAAAAGACATCCTAAAACATTTTGTGACAGTATAGAACTAAATGCTTCTTGAATGCTATTAGTAAAAAATATTTATTTTGCCTCAATCATTTAGGAAAGCCAGTGCTCAATGGATCAGAACCTGTCAATCATACTGGTTCTCGAGTTCAGAGGTCAGTTGTTCAGTGGGGTATTTCTTAGTTTGTATTATTGCTGGACCTGGAGAAATGTATAAACTGGCTGATCTTCGTTATAACCAGCAGCCACAAAATTGCAGAACGTAACCTTGGGAGTTAGTAACAAAACATCAATTCATACAATATTTCTTCATTTGAGTGATTTGGAATTGGGAAAGCGTTGCTGTGGGCAGGAGCGATTTGTCACTTTCCCTATGGGCTTTCCCATTTATTTTTCTCGTTGGAAGTAGTCATAGAAGATCATAAATCTTGATTACAGGATGTTGTAATTGTGAGCTGGGAACCTAAATGCCCAGACCACAATCACTTGACCGATTGCTTCAATGGCCAGAATTTCAAGGGTTCATCATACATCCATTTTTTTCAGCACTACTGTAACTGAAAGATCCCTGAATGAATGGGCATAAGCCAAGGAGTACCTGTAAAAATCGCTTCAGGCTATTGTTCTTATCTTTATGCTAATCATTTTCAATGAGTGTTGTCAAATACTCTGAGGAGACAGTTCTAACTGGTTTTATGTGTATGCTACAAATACAAATACGTATAGGAAAAATTAAAAAAATAGTCTTAAGCAAAATAGCCCAAAGATGCTTTTCAAAAGGCAACTGGACTTTGGTTTGTATTTTTTCTTTGAAAATGTTTCACTTCACAGAACTGAAGCTTCTTGGATGTGAAACAAAATGTTTTAAAAGGACGAAAAACAAATACAAAGTTCAGTTGCCTTTCAGAAAAAGCAACTTTGGAACAACTATGACTTGGAAGACTGAAAATCTCCATAGACATCTAAACAAAATGTTTTTAGGCATTCTTCTATTCATCTTAATAATGTAAAATAATTTTAAAATGTTTTCCATTTTATGTCATATTTAAATCTATTTATTAAAGGAGATTTAAGTTCAAACCAATTTAAGCACCGAGCAGTGGTTTTGGATGGCAAAAATAATTAAAATAGAAATTTCTTGCAAAGTTGCCAAATACTACTTTTTTTCTTTCAGAATTGGAAACTCAGACAAGAATATTTGTGTGGACTTGAAAAAGAAGCTAGAAACTGTGCAAGCTGATACAACAAGCCCAAGTTCCAAACAAAATGGCAGCCACAGAAGAGTGCTTTGCTTTGATACCACCCAAGCATCACAAAACGAAAAGAATGAGAATCCTAAGTTCTGTCAAAGCTCTTCTAATACCCTGCTTTCATCAACAAAAACTCAGCCTAGCAAGAGGGATCGTGAAAGAACTCTGCCAAGAATTTTATGTAAGCCAGATATTAGAAGCAAAAATTTGGCTGTCAAGGAAAGCCAATTGGAAAAAAAATGTTCGGGTCCAGGACTAGCATCAGATATATTAAGAAAGCAGACAGCGAATAAAGAGAATGAATTAGAAAGGAATCTTGTCCCCCAAACTCAGGAGGCAGCATCCTTATCCAACAGCCAACAAAGTCATCATGAGAAGAATTGTTCCTCAGCTCAGGAAGTAACTAAAAAACAGGGGCTTCAGCCAAATGCCAACAATAAAAATGCAGGCATTTTACCCTCCTCAAAGGAGTTTAAAAAAGAGCAAACGAAGTCTCCCAGTCAAGTCAATAGCTTGACTGGTCCTTTAACTAAGCAAGCTGTGGAAATGCTGTATGATATTCAAAGGCATAGCCCCGCTAGTAAGCTACCTGAAAATGGGGAACTGCCACTACCCCGTACGCCTTCAGGTGCTAGTGATAGACATTCAGATGATACTTTTGATATAAGGACTCCAACCTGTAAAAGGTATGGTGAAGATAGTACAACACCAAGGATCATGGTTCCTCCAGCTACTCCTGATCTGCCGGCTTGTAGCCCAGCAAGTGAAACGGGTAGTGAAAACAGCGTTAGCATGGCTGCCCACACTTTGATGATACTTTCACGTGCCGCTATTGCAAGGACTAGTACAACTACTCCACTGAAGGATAATACTCAACAGTTTAAGTCTATAAGAAGTGCAACTAAAAAAAGAAAGCAGGAAGACTCTGTGGATTGTGAAAAGAATTCCCGGATTACCAGTAAAAAGGATGTTCAGAATTTTGCATTGCCCATTAAAAAAAAGAAAATAAAGGTAACCAGTTTTTTTTTATTTAACAACATGACATTATTCCTATACCGACAGAGAACTACATAAAGAAGAGTAGCAATCCCTTAGTTTGTCCTTCTGTGCCTTTGAATCATAGTTTTCTTTGCAAGGTTTTAGAAGTGGTTTGCCCTTGCTTGCTTTCTTCTTCTTCTTCCTAGGGCTGAGAGAGTGGGATTAGACCAAGGTCATTCAGTTGGCTTCATGCCTAAGGATTAGAATTCATGATTTCTGGTTTTTAGCCAGTGCCTTAACCATTGCATCAAATTGGCTCAATTAATCCCTTAACAGCCAATTATGGGAAACATTCCAGTGTATTCTACATGTGGACAAGAAACCTCTTCCCTATAATTCCTACTTGTATTCATATACTTTGGGGAAGAAAATCCTCCTCTTGACTTTGTCACTGTTTATGGTATACATTCTTTCTCTTTTCTATCCATTGATAGGATAAGTATTTGACTAAGACAGGACTAAAAAGTATAAAATTGGAAAATATCAATCCTTTTGATATAGAAGTGTTTACTTATAGTGGTAATATATCTTCACTGCTTGGTATGAAACAGCTGTTAACTGCTTAGTGCTTATGATACTGACAATAGTGCTTAAGGCTGAAGCTTAATTCTTATAATCTTAAATCTGCAATTACTTTAGAATGCATAACATAAGGGTGTCAAATTGGCAGCCTGCAGGCCGGATGCGTCACACCCAGGCCACGCCTACTCTAGGTCCGTGAATTGGAAAAACGTCATGAAACGTCATGTGACTGCAATGTGATGTGACGATTTTGACACCCATGGCATAAGGGATTGTGTTGTTAACTCCTTTGAATAATTCCTTGTGCTACCTGGCATGTATCTTACAGAAGTTAAAAAATGGGGCATGAGGTAGTCTTACTATCAGAAGAAATTTTGTTGATGCTTTTGAACATAGGTATTGCTGGAGATGAGAGCTTAAATGATCTGTTCTATGGAGATTTTTAGTCATAAATATTTTTATATATCTTAAAACATTTTCTTTTTCAGCAAAAGAAATTACCAATTGCCTTTCCTGCAGAAATGGATGTGGATAAATTTTTATTATCATTGCATTATGATGAATAAATGCCAGCTGTATTCAAGCACAGATGTTCTTCAACATGATGAAGAGAACAAGTTTAAGATTATATTGCGTAATCCATCAAAATTCAACTTCTGAAACAAAAATCATCCTGGTTCTAAAGAACTTAATGGGTGTTTTCTAAGTGAGCCTTTAAAAAGTTCTATGTTAAATTTATAGTTTATTTTGTCATGTAATTATTGTACAGATTTTCAAGTTGTAAAAGAACAAAATGCTACTTTTATTAACACCAGGTGTTGACTATGTTCTTCTAGAATTGTTTTAATAAGGTTTCATGGTGTCAGACACCTCTTATCCTAAAGACGCCTAGAACCAAGACTGCTGAATTGTTCTCTGTTTTTAGATTGTGTGCCTAGGATTGGACCCCATGGTTTAATCAAATCAACTTCATACAGTTGGATTTGGATGAATTTACTGTATATACTTACAGATAATCTGAGAATTTACAGTAGGCATCAAAAAAAGCAGCCCCTCAAAAATTGGGTTCAGCTTATCCATGGTGGGCTTATCTTTGAGTATATACTATATAGTGTATATATAGTATATATAATGCTTGGTCTGTAGCAGAAAACCTCAGCTAATTTTGTATTGAGAACTTTCTGGTTTCCTTTTCTGTTTTTTTCCTTTAGCTGTAATCTATCATAATAAATACTTTTCAACTCTCTTACTATACATAGATATCCTAACAGGCTTCTAATTTACACAACAGAATTTACTTAGGGATGTGGTTTTTGCCTTTAGGGATACAGATTTAATTTTGATAAACCCTTGCTTAACTTATTTAAGCAAGTGAAAATTTAAATATATATCCCAAGGATGTGACATCATTTGCAGTAGTGGGTATCTCACACAATTAAAACGACATGAGTGGAAAAGCAGAACTGCTCAATCAGTATAGTTCTTGTTGCATGCTTGCACCTTGTCCTTGCAGGAGAAGAAATCTTAGGGATCTGAGGAGAATCTTAAAAATCGTTCTATTCAGTAACTTTCTTATATAATGTAAAATCCTCATTTCTCTGGTTGTAAATTGTCAGGCATGTATACACAAGGCTCACTTTTTTTAGCCTTGAATGTACTAAGAGGGTAACTTTAAGTAATGATTTTGCATACAGTTAAAACAAGGATATTGTAAATATAGCTTGGTTCACTTTGCTTTAGGTTGGATATTTATAATCAACATCTACCAGATATTTAAAAATGACTCAACCAAGAATTCAAAAATAGCATTTTAGCTGTTTAACAATTCAATCTGTGTACTTCCACACATGAAAAGTATTTTTTCAAGAGGTTTTAGCAATAAAGACCCTGTTTTATATCAGTGGAGAGGATACTATCTTCAACCTTACTTTAATCTTTCACTGAAAAATTGAATCCCTGCTTCTAGTTTCTTTTGCTATATTGAAATATGTATAAAGATGAATGAGCAAAGTAGCTATATAACAACTCATTGCTGCTTTTTATGGGCAATTCTATATAAATTAGATTGAAGCTGTGTCATGCAGAAACCATCTGGATATAAGTCCTTAACTGCTCTTTTAACTCTTGTTTATAGTTCAATTGCCATCTTAACTATCTGGAATTGTTTTTCTAGAATGTGATTTGCTATTACAAGTTAAAAGGTTTTCCTTTACACTTTCCTCAGTTACAAATACAAGCAAGTATATACAGATAAGCTTTCAGAAGAGCTACAGTACTCAGTGGCAAAGATCGTTGTTCAATTTACTATACTATACCAGAGTGGTATTCAGCAGGTTCTGACCAGTTCTGGAGAACCGGTAGTGCAAATTTTGAGTAGTTCAGAGAACCGGCAAATACCACCTTTGACTGGAGATTTTACAGTATCCTTCCCCTGCCACGTCCACCAAGCCACGCCCACAGAACCGGTAGTAAAAAAAAATTGAATCCCACCACTGTACTGTACTATACTATACACCAGGGGTCTCCAACCTTGGCTCCTGGAAGCCTGGCGGACTTCAACTCCCAGAATTCCACAGCCAGCTTTGCTGGCTGTGGAACTCTGGGAGTTGAAGTCCGCCAGGCTTCCAGGAGCCAAGGTTGGAGACCCCTGCTATACGCTAACTTCAAAATGCTATTTTTTAAAAAAGCTTGACACTCAAATGACACAAGTTGTGATTGGCCTAAGTCCCCAAGCTAGAATAAGAAACCAAATCATTATTATTGTATAGTAAATATTTATTCAATAGCTCTTCTTGTTTATTTCTACTAATTGTGGAAACATAATCCAACGTTACTTCTATACGATCTTCAACCCAGCAGTTGTTTTCAGGGCAAAATTACGCATAATGCCACAACCCACTGCCCTCATTCTAGGAGGCAAAGGGAGAAGAGCAAAAGAATGGTCTACAATTCAGTAGACACTGGGCAGCATTTGGGTGATAATTAATGTGTTTTATAGTCCAAGACATAAAAAACATTTTGCATGAAAACATGCTACAATAAAAAGACATAATTTTGTTTAACAATGGCAGGCAAATTAATCCTCTATACTGCAATTTCAATCGTGGTTGTAACAGCTATTCGTAAGTTGGGCCTTAGAGCTTGAGATCAGAACCTATAACTTTTGGATCAATATTGCAGAGGCCCCACCACCACCATTGCAAATGCCAGCAAGGCCATGTTCTCCTTGTTTCAGGGCATGAGTCATGTGAACAACTATTCTTGCACCAGACATCCTGAAATAGAGAGGAAGAAAAAAGAGTTTCAAGTCGGAATACTGTCTTTGCTTCGCTTTTTCAGCTTATCCTGTGTAAACAAGTGTTTTTAGTCAGTTTCAATATCATATTTTTCACACTACAAGACACATCTGACCGTAAGACCCACTTAGGTTTAGAGGAGGAAAATAAGAAAAATATCACGCAGAGCCTGAGAGGACCACAGATAAGTGTCCTCTCACGTGCCAGCTCTGCCTATTGACTCCTGCATGCGGAAAAGAGACAAGTGGAGGGCAGTGACAAAGAAGAAGAGGGTTCAGCACTGTTAAAGGACCTGCTGCTGTGGCCCGGCTGCTATTCCCCAAAGAACCTGCACCGATGCATAGACATTTTCACCCGCTTTTTTTTTGGGGGGGGGAGCGCATCTTATGGAGCGAAAAATATGGGTATATACTTCCTATAAGGCTAGGGAGCCTCGGTGGCACAGTAGTTAAGAGTGCAGTACTGCAAGCTACTCCTGCAATTTAGCAGATCAAATCCCACCAGGCTCAAGGTTGACTCCGCCTTCCATCCTTTCGAGGTGGATAAAATGAGGACACAAATTGTTGGGGGCAACATGCTGACTCTGTAAACCGCTTTGAGAGGGCTGTAAAGCACTATAAAGCGGTGTATAAGTCTAGGTGCTATTGCTGTAGTAAGTTTAATTCCGATAGCTTCACTTCCTTTCTCACAATGATGTGTGTTGGGCCTCAGGAGGAGAAGACAAGATGTGGAGGTGTCGAAAGGTAGAGAGCAGGAAAAAGAGATTACCATGCAAAAGCTGTTAAATCAGAGTTGTCGAATGATAGGGCATAGGAATCCTAAAATAGAACTGCTTTGTACTGGGTGAGATCACTGCTTTATCTAATGCATAGCTGGAAAGCAATGATTCTCAGATGACTCATGCATACTTGCATCATGTTCCAGGCTGAGATACTCTAGAGCAGGGGTGAAGAACGTACAGCTACTAGATTCCTATTAGCTCAAGCAGCAAATTCAAAGATCCAGTCTAAAAATCTCTGGAAAGTCAGAGATAGTAGCTTTCCTACTACTACACAGATAATTCAGTAGCTTTCCTACTTCTTCAAAGATAATTCAACTGCTTTTGAGTTCAAAGACAAAGTCTAGCAAGTTGGTGCTCCTAATATTCTACTAGTTTTCCCAAGTAAGTACTAATTAGATGAATTGTAATTCTGGCACAACTGGGAACTTTTTTTCCCAACATGCCTTACAACACTTTAGAATATATGCAGTCAGCTGTTGTCCAATTTGCAAATTAATAGAAATATTTGGAGGCACCTAGTTCCCTAATCTCTAAAATATTTTTTTAAATCTGAGTAATAGTTTGTGAATATTTTCTATGTAGCATTTTACAATCGGCTAAGAACAAGTATGCAACATGAGCTATTTCAAATATTGCTCAGAGATAAAATCAGTATAAGATATGCTAATTGTCAGTTATATAAATTCATTGCAAGGATCTCAATAAAAAGCCAGTATTGGGTTATATTAAATAGTCGCAAAAAAAGGCAGCTTTTGAGAGTTAGGGAGATGGGCAGTTCAAAAATGTGAAATAAATAAATTGTGATTATATTTTGGGCACTTGACCCAACAATTTATGATGTTTTTGTTGAAATTGGCCTTTACTTCCAGTTTTTGTCAAAAAGCATCCATTGATTAACTTCCACAATAAAGGTCATAAAATTAGATGCATTTACATGATTAACCACTTAATGACTAGCATGAGTTATGACGGGATAATTACAGTCATAAACTGAGGACTACCAACACAAGGATCAGTTATTTCCCACCACCAGGTAATGTATTTTTTTTTTACTTACCCAATTGGGTGTCCCAAAGAAACTGCTCCTCCATGAATATTTACCTTCTGTGGATCAATGTCAAGCATTTTAATGTTAGCTAGAACAACAACACTGAATGCTTCATTGATTTCCCACATTTTAATATCTTCCTTTTTGAGTCCTGTCTGAGCAAGTAGCTGAAAGGAAAAACATCATTATTTAAAAATTGGCATGTATGTACAGATAACATTTATACTATTTGCTTTACTACCAGAATTTTATGAGCAGATCATGACACACCCGCACAGAATTCAAGAAAAGAGCAGAAAAGACAAAAACAACCTTGATGCTAAAATCCCAGATTTTGAAACTTAATTACAATGGGAAAAAAATAGAATCAAATTTTAGAAAAGGCTGAAAATCATACAAACATAGCCCTGGGCTACAGATAACAATTCCATCTATCTAAGCTGAAATCCATTAGCTTTTAAAACAAGGGTCTTCAAACTTGGCAAGTTTAAGACTTGTGGACTTCAATTCTCAGAATTCCTGAGCTAACATGACTGGAGGAGGAATTCTGGGAGTTGATGTCCACAAGTCTTAAACCTGTCAAGTTTTGAAGACCACCACCCCACCCCCCCATTTTAAAATTAGGCAGTCTAAATAGATTTTCATCCTTGCAAAGTTGTAAAGCCAATAATGGCCTAAATTTATGGGGATATGGTTCAATTATGATAAAGGAATTCAAGTGTCCCTCACTTAATGACTACTCATGCAGCAACCAGTGAAACTTACAATGGCACTGAATAAGTGGTATTTATGATCAGTCCTCAAAATTCTGGCTATCACAGTGTCCCAGTGGTCACATGAACACAACCAAGGGGCCAATGACCAGCTTGCAATTACAACTTTGCAGCATCCCACAATCTCATGATCTCTCCATTTATGACCTTCATTGCTGGATTCCAATAAGCAAAGTCAACAGGGAAGTCAGCAGGTCAAAAATGTTGACATGATGTCATGCATAACATGGGATTCACTTAATAATGGCAACCAGAAATGTTGGAACTATCATCACTAAGTAGCGTGGTCACATGATGTCACACTTTACAACTGTGTCATTTCGTGACATAAATTCCAGTCCCAATTCTTGTCCTTTATTTTCTTTTTAATTATTCTAAAAAGGAGGATACAATTGATTTTCAATGCATGGTCTTGGATCATTGCAGGACAGAGAACATATAATAAATAAATAAATGTCAGAGAACAAGAACAAATAATTTACAAAGACAGCAGTTAATCCAAACAGCAAAATCCATTGAAATACCAAAGAATACATATTGGGAAATTAAAATATTACATAATATAATGATATTTACAAGACAAGTTTTTTGACATCTTTACAATTTTTCATTAGACTAGATGCTACTGTAAATGGACCCATCTGATCAAGTAGAATGTGAGCAGAAAATATTACATTAATTTAAATTAGATATTATCCATCGTATGCCAGTGTCTCTTTGTTACTTGATTTATTTATTCCAGTTGTTCAAATACAATCTGGCATTAATTTCTCCAAAACTCACCAGAACTAAAATGCTATGGTTCACTCAATTCCAAATCACCAACACTAAGTAGTTAATCCTACATTTTTATAATTTTTTAGATTGGTTTTTAAACCTAGAGCAGATAATCTACTTTAGAAATTAATTTAAATTTCTGTTATATTACATTTCAAATGAAGACTGAAACGCAGAATTAAATGAGCAACTAAATGAAGGTAGAGCAATGGTAGAGATGTTCACCTTAGGAACAGCTTGTGCTGGTGCAATGGGAAAATCAATAGGATCAACAGCAGCATCTGCAAAACCTGCAGAACAGAAACATGAATTAGAAAAGAAACATTTTGTTAAATGTTGCTTTACTTACTCGTAATATTGAATGTTATTCTGGCAATGATGCCTCTCTCAGGAGCACAATTTCAGAGTTCATTCCTTAAAAGATACTTTAAAAAGTCCATGCAAGGGAACTTGCATTGAAAAGTTCCAAAGTCTCATTTTTTTAAAAAAAAAATGGCTTTTGGCAAAATTGCAATTGGTTGAAACCACTTGATAAAAAAAAAAAAAATCTGTCCTTCCTGCCTAATCCACAGATAAAACAAAATGAAAAGAAGACATCCACTACCAGTCTTACTCAGGGATATGTATATGTATATATATGAATATGTATATGTATATATATATGAAATTCACTTAACAAATATCTCACTTCCAGTATTGTGCAATTATTATTCTAGCCATCGTCAACACATGTACTGTTAGATAAATTAAATCCTTCCTATATCCTTCTGGTATTATTCCTAGGAGAAAAAATTCCAGCTTAAATGGAATACACTCTCCCATCATTTGCTCCACCCATGTCTGGATCAGTCTCCAATACTTTTTGACAGCATTGCAGGTTCACCACATGTGAAAATATGTGCCTGATATTGGAAGAAGGAAAGCAAACCGCCAGAAACAGTCATAATAAGGAAAATTATGGCCTGTGCAGAATTGGACAGGTTAACTCTAGAATTAAAAAAACAAGGGGAAATCTGAAACGTGGAATAAATTCTATCAGTGGGTGCATAGAAGAAGGCAAGGTCGGAACGTAAGTAGCTATGATGATTAGAATAATTAGTAAACAATGTATCAAACAAGAGGATTGTAAATGGTGAAGTAAAATTTATATACGTGTAACAATTGTAATGCCAGAATGGATGAACCGTGTTGTATTCTTATAATTTAAAATAAATAAATAAATAAATGAAAAAAAAACACAAATATCTCACTTATCAACAGAAATTTTGGAACAATGGAACCTAATGGAACCCTAAATTTCTGTTGTTAAGTGAAATATTGGTTAAGTGAATTTTGTTCCACTTTATGACCTTTCTTGCCACAGTTGTTAAGTGAATCACTGCAGTTGTTACATTAATAGCATGGTTGTTAAGTGAATCTGACTTACCCATTGACTTTGATTGTCTGAAGGTCAAAACAAGGGATCACTTGGGACACCACAACAGTCCTAAATATGAGTCAGATGTCAAACATCTGGATTTTGATCACATGACCACAGGAATGCTGCAATGATTGTGTGAAAAATGGTCCTAAGTCACATTTTTCACTGCCGTTGTAACTTTGAATGGTCATTAAACGAACTGTTATTAAGTCGAGGCCTATCTGCATAGGATGATTTCACCAAGGGGAAGGACAATCCTCACCTACTATTCTAGCCAATGGCTTCACATTCAGTCTTTTGGCCGCTTCTGAAGTCATCAGCACCAAAGCAGCTGCTCCGTCGTTCAGTGTACTAGCATTGGCAGCAGTGACTGTTCCTGGAAAAAAATCATTCGGGAAAAACAATTTACTAGGAAGAACAATTTAAACACAATGCATTCCCCTACAATGGTGCTTCCTAAATCTGGGCAAACTAACCAAACATTGGGTACAAGTGGTTTTTCTTTGGGCAATAATACATAAACCAATTATCCAATCACAGCAGGGACATACAAATAATGGCTTTCTGATAAATTGCTTAGACCAATAAAGGAAAAATTGAGAAGCACTATCCTATAGTGTTATCAATTCCGCCTTCACCTGTGTCAAATGGTGCAAATGGTTAGAACGCAGTACTGCAGGCTGTTGCTGCTGACTGTCAGCTCCTCCAATTTGGCAGTTCGAATCTCACCAGCCTCAAGGTTGACTCATCCTTCCAAGGTTGGTAAAATGAGGATACCCAGATTGTTGGAGGCAATATGCTGACTCTGTAAACTGCTTAGAGAGGGCTGTAAGGGCTATTGCTATAAAATCTACAGCAGCCTAAATCCAACAAAGCTGACGTAATCTTAAACAAGCAACCAATCAAGAAATATGCTGCCACCTACCACTCTGTAGAGTAGTTATGAAGGCTTTGCAAAATATATTTGTATACTGGAATGTGTGACACTCTATGGAAGCTTTGAAGAAGCAAGAAAGGAAGAATATTGCTACCGCTGAAACTGGAGAAGACTCTTGAATATACCACAGACAGTCAATATCTGAAATAAATTCTAGCACATTAAAAATGGACGTCAAATCTTACCATTTTCTTTTTGGAAAACTGCCTTCAATTTTGGAACTTTACTAAAATCCACACGCTTGTATTCTTCATCTTCTTTAACCACAGTGTCTGGTTTCCCTAAAGTAAAGATTCTGTTTAGTAAAAAAATATTTGAAACTTTGACCACAAAGTCCAATTCAGCAATTAGTGACCTATTAGTGACCTGCTACGCGTTAACATTTTCTTATTTTCCAAAGGACAGCTGAACATATAAGTATCTTTTGCATCATCTAATTCCTTGCCCTGTCCATCTCATGTTTCATTGCTCTAGTATATGAGTAGGTTGATTTAAGTTAAGGCACTGAAATCATCAAAACCAGAAAATTCTGGTTTAAATTATGTTTTTCTTATAATTCTTCAAATATGTATTAATGCTGAAGATCAGTCAAATAACAGGATTGGATTTCACATTTGAAAAATGAAGCATGCCGTGTATCAAAACAATTTAAAATGGAAAAGATATTGTACGTTAATCCATACTACCTTTTTGAGAAATAGTAACGGGCACAATTTCTTTTGCAAATATTCCAGATTCCCAACCTTCTTTGCTTTTGGTATAGGATTTTATAGCATAAGTATCTTGATCTTCCCGTGATATAGAAAATTTCTTAGCAGTATTTTCAGCACAATTACCCTGGGGGCAGTGAAAAAAAAAGGGAAATATAAGGCTTTGTAAAGTGTAGAGATCATTTACATATCTCATGCTGCATATAATTTAATTATAGTGCATGTGGTTTGAATTAATCTTAAATTCCTAATGAAATTTAAGATTAATTCAAACCACATGTACTATAAGATAATGGATAGCAGCTTTGAACTAAAACATTTTCAATAATTGATAATTTAACTAAATAAATGAACTTATGTGTAGTAAATGTATAGTACCTGTACCAGGGATGGGATTCTACAGGTTCGCACCTATTCGCTAGAACCGGTTGTTAACATTCTAAGCAGTTCAGAGAACCAGTTCTTAGAAGAAATTACTGAGCCTAATCCTGTAAGGAAGGCAGGAAGGAAACATTCTGGTGTTGCTTACAGAAACTGCCTCTCTGTTAACCCTTATTACATTCTTGGCAGGACTAGACTTCTTGTCTCAGGAACTTCTCTGGAGTTTTTCCCCCCCTCCTTTGCTGGTACTTTGCTTGTATGGAGTGACCATTCAAAGTTACAATGGCACTGAAAAAAGTGACTTATGACCATTTTTCACACTTACAACTGTTGCAGCATCCCCAGTCACAAGAAGCCAGGCAAGGAGATGCGTGCCTCGATGTGAGCGATGTTGAGTTGGCCACACCCAGCCAAAAACATGACCAAGCCATGCCCACCAACTAAGCCACACCCACAGAACCGGTTGTTAAAAAATTTGAATCCCACCCCTGACCTGTACTAATTATTTTAAACTTCCTTTGCTCATAATCACTGGAAGCTTAAATTGTACAGGCAGTCCTTGATTTAGATTGATCACTTAACAACCATTCAACAGACCCACCTGAGTGGTACATATGACCCAGATTCGAAGTTCTGACTTTTGGTGCCTTCTCTCGTTGTCACATGATCACACTACAGATGCTTGGCAATCAGACCACATTTCTGGCCATTTACAATGTGCCAGGGACACATAACCACATTTTATATTTTTGCCCAAGACTGGCATTTACTTCCAGTTTTTGGCAAAACTGCAGCATAGTGAACCATCCGTTTGTTTAATAATCCCAGTGGAGAATAACCACCAATTCACTTAATGACCATAATTCACTTAACAACCAGTGCAAAAAAAAGGTCTTAAAATCAGGTTGGTCAGCCATTTCACGACTATCACGAGCTACAACTGTGAGGCGTTACTATTGGTCATAACTCAAGGACTACCCGTTTTAATTACAGCCCAATAGGTAAAGGAATGAAAAATATTTGAATAGAAGGCTTTTAAATTACTGCAGCAAAAAAGGCCTTAGCCTTTCAGGTAATTTCAGAAGATTGTAAACCATCAACTCCATTATCTGTTCATGGTAGCAGAGATTTTGCCTATAGTATCTCTTAAGTGATAACAGCTGCTAACTAAACAAAATCAGTTTTTATCTGTTTGTTCCCACAAATAAGCTAACTGGGGTGGGGGGTTTTCTTAAAACATAAAAATAACATGCACAGCACTTTTAAAAAGTCTCTTGAATTGTGAAGAGAATAATCAATATTTTGATATTAAAGGTAAAGGTTCCCCTTGCACATAGGTGCCAGTTGTTTCCAGCTCTAGGGGGTGGTGTTCATCTCCGTTACAAAGCTAAAAAGCTGTCCGAAGACGTCTCCGTGGTCATGTGGCCGGCATGACTAAACGCCAAAGATGCATGGGACGCTGTTATCTTCCCACCAAAGTGGTCCCTATTTTTCTCCTTGCATTTTTACATGCTTTTGAACTGCTAGGTTGGCAGAAGCTGGGACAAGTAACAGCAGCTCACTCCGTTACACGGTGCTAGGGATTCAAACTGCCGACCTTTCTGATCGACAAGCTCAGCGTTTTAACCACTGAGCCACCACGTCCCCTACCTATTTGGATATTAGAGTTTACCTATTTGGGTATTAGAGCCTATCTAAACAGCTTGTATAGCCATGTCGTAGTTGTCAATGATAGTGTATAAATAAAAGATACAACTGTGCCTATGTGAGAGTGGAATACCAGGCACCTAACTCTATGAACTTTGTGGGAACAATTTCAAAAGAGGCTGGCACTCAAAATTATTATTATTATTTTATTTTATTATTAAAATTGATATGTTGCTCAATTCCCAAAAACTCTGGGAGATTTACAAAATGCTTGTTTTCTGAATTCTCCCATTCCTATTAATAGCCATTTGCCTGAACGCTTTGAGCAATTGTTTTCCAGCCCTGTTTCATATAAATGGCCAGCAATTAGAAAATAATGACATTAGGATATGTGATTAAAATGGGAAAAGAAAAACTCTGTGACTGTTGCTTTCTGGGCAAGGCACCCAACCATGTTCCACCCAGTTCCACCCAACCATGCTCTGTGCCAGCAGGATTGGGGGAAAACTACATGTTAAATCAGAGGTCTCCAAATTTGGCAACTTTAAGACTTCTGGGAGTTGAGGTCCACAAGCCTTAAAGTTGCCAAGTTTGGGGACCCCTGTTTTAAATGAACTGTAACAATTTAGTTTTTATTCAAAAATAATTCAAAATTATTTAAAGGTTTAAAATGAAATATAATCGCAAGGCCATTTACCATGTGGATCTTGTTGTAAACATCTGTCAAGCCATCTTTGACAATCAAATCTTCAAGCTTCACTCCTCCATAAGGCGTTGCTCCTCTGGTCATGGTGTAGGGGACGTTTGACATGCTTTCCATTCCTCCAGCCACCATCACATCCTGTTCGGAAGATTTTACAGCTATTTAGCATATATATATACACACACAAAAAAAATACATTCATTTAACAAGAGATACTTGGTACTGAATGGATGCTTGGCCTAGAGGTGGTGCTCTCTCCTCACAATCAGGAGGCTGTGAATTCGATCCTAGGTAGAGGCAGATATTTCTCTCTGGGCACACAGAGAATATATCTGCTGAACAAAACTCTGCATTGGCGACAGGAAGGACATCCGGCCATTAGAACACTAGCTCTATTCAGTTGCCCAGACTCCACCCAGCAAGGGATTATGGGGTCATTAAAACAAGATGATACTTGGAATTGATACTTGGAAATAGAAAAGAACCTAAATAAAGAGCCCTCTGGACTAGCAGAAGTCCACCAGGGCAAGGAAGGATTTAAGCTTTGTATCCCCTTGCAGGCAAAACCTGAAAGGCCTACATATAACACTAAGACTTATTTTATTGTACTGCAATATTTTTTAAAGAAGAAATACTGATAAAACAATGCACAAAAACAATGTACCAAAATAAAAAAAATCAAACCAAATAAACAGACAAAAAATCTAAAAATTACTTAAACATATAACATGCTCATTTATTCATCAACTACATATCAAATTGTGCATAAAATGTTGTTGATTTTTGTAAATAATGAGATGCTGAAATGTATTTGGTTAGTAGTAAAAACAGCCTTTCCAAAAAAGGATAAATTAGACATTTAAAAAAAAAAATACGTTGCCAACATAGAAGTATTTTTCTAATCTTCCAGTTGTTACTTTTCATTTGATATTCAGAGTATCAATTAAATAATTCATTCACAAGACTTTTTTAACCAACAATGGTCATTTGTAGACTAAGAATTGTAGCCTTCTTTACTTCGAAATAAAGAAGTTTCAAGTTCATATAGATCCACAAATCGTGAAAGTACAGAATAGCCTACCTGACTCCCACACATCAAACTCTGGGCTGCCATCATAATAGATTTCATTCCAGAAGCACAAACTTTGTTGACGGTTGTGCAAGGAGTAGAAACTGGTAAGCCTGTGCCAAATAAAGATAAATCTCAGATATATGTCAAATAATTGTTGTGGCCTGCCAATGAAGATGTTGGGGAGGAACTTGGGCCAGTTCTGGAGTCTGGGGAAGGCTCTGATGGATGCTCTGTGTTGGACGCACAGATAGAGACAGGGCCGTCCTACATTTCCCAGCCACCGGAAAGGCAGCTGCCTTTGGAGGCCGAGATAAGTGAGGAGGAAGAACAGCTGGGGCCTGTTCCAGATGCACGTATGATCAGAGCAATCAGGAGAGGTGAGCAATGGAGGATAAGGAGTTGACTCGGGAGAAAAGCACATGTGGATGCTGAATGGCCCCTCCCTGGCTGGAGAATAAATAGAAGGAAAGGGGAGTGGCTGTCGTGGGAGACAACAGTTTGTATTTCTGAAGGTTTTGCTCATTGTGTTTCGTGTCACAAAGACTGTTTGCCAGAACTTAATTTTGGCTGGGAGCTCACAGCTTTGCAATTATCGCAAGGAACTGCTAAGGTCTGTACTGCAGTTAACTCCTTGAAGGACTATAGCCTGGACTTTTTGGTGGGTGAATGTAATTAATTCACAAGAGCTAAGTAAAGAGGGGGTTTTCATGTCAAGGAGTGTGTTTCTTGCTTCTGCTAAGGCTGGGTCAGAACAATAATAAAAAGAATCGTAGTACCGGCACCAAGGGTCGCTTGTCTTGCAGGAGCCTGTCCTTCTCCAGCTTGGATAACATTTCCCATGTATACTTCTTTCACTTCTTGAGAAGGGATACCTAATAACAATTAGAGAAATGTGTATGATAATTATGGAAGGGATAGCCTTGCACCGTAAGTCCAGTAAAGATTCAAAATTAGTTCTCTACACCTGTAACCTGTGTTTCCTCAGAAAACAGGATGTGTAAAATTCAGCAATTCAAATATGGAATCTTCCAGAAAGCTGCCTGTGAAAGATATCATGTATATAACAGCATTCAGCCGAATGCAGCTAAAGAAGTCTTCTGCTATCTAAATTTCTGTTAAGAAAAACTTTGTTCAAAACTATAGAATTCAATTTACTGACATTCATACTTCTTTCTTACCTTTCAGATAAAAACCAGGAGACTGATTGGCCCCTTTCAAGTAACCATTTTATATAATCCAGAAAAAAAAAAAAACAGTAAGAAAGAAAGGAATCTTAGGAGCACATACTAAAGTATATACAGTTATAACTGGTATTTTTGGTATTATGAGCCACGGGTAGTGCAGTGGTTAGAGTGCAGTATTGCAGGCTGCTTCTGCTGACTGCCAGCAGTTTAGCAGTTCGAGTCTCACTGGCTCAAGGTTGATTCAGTCTTCCATCCTTTTAAGGTAGGTAAAATGAGGACCCAGATTGTTGGGGACAATATGCCGACTCTGTAATCCGTTTAGAGAGGACTGTAAAGCACTGTAAAGTGATATACTGTATAAGTCTAAGTCAGGGGTAAGGAACGTTGGCTCTTTTATCACTTATGGACTTCAACTCCCAGAATTCCTGAGGAAGCCATAAAAGGTTCCCCATCCCTGGCCTACTAGTTTTTTCAGTTGTGAGGGAAATCAATTTTTGACTTGAATGGGACTGTTTAATATACAAATGTAGGACATACAAAGAATATATATAAAAATATGTCCTACATTTGTATATTAAACAGTCCCATTCAAGTCAAAAATTGATTTCCCTCACAACTGAAAAAACCAGTAGGCCAGGGATGGAGAACCTTTTATGGCTCACTCAGGAATTCTGGGAGTTGAAGTCCGTAAGTGATAAAAGAGCCAACGTTCCTTACCCCTGGTCTAAGTGCTATTGCTATTACTATTGGTAAAATGAGATTTCTTTAAGGACAATTTTATTGAATTTTTAAAGAAAAAAATAAGAACGAATAATTAAGAGGGAAAGAAAAGTAAAGAGTGAACTGTTGAGGCAACTCCCCTTTAGGAGAATGAGCGCATACAGGGAGAGTGGTGAAGAATAACACACAAGCAGCACATAGCTACACTGTATAGTAAAATGTAGGTTTTTACTTCCAGTAAAACGGTTAAGCAAAGTTCAACAAACAGTCCAAGTCGGTTAAAACAGTCAGTTTTCAGTCCAGGGATAATCCAAAATCAAAGTCCAGTATCATAAACAGTTCAGTAACAGATTTACATCAAATCCAAAAATAAGGATGATCAGTAACAGTCAATAGGGGAATGCAGGAACACACTCTCAGCAACAGGACAAGACTAAAACAACCCAGGTTTCTGGCTCCATCTTATGGCCGTTTGAAGAACCACACCCAATTACCATTTTAGCATTCCCTTAAAGCAGGGGTCTCCAACCTTGGTCCCTGGAAGCCTGGCGGACTTCAACTCCCAGAATTCCACAGCCAGCTGGCTGTGGAACTCTGGGAGTTGAAGTCCGCCAGGCTTCCAGGAGCCAAGGTTGGAGACCCCTGCCTTAAAGAGACAGTATTAAAATGTCTATCCTGGTTTATATATTTTCCAACCCAACTATTAGGTGACTTACATTCCTAACACAAATGAAGTCAAAAATGCAGAAAGAAAAAGAAAAAAAATATTAAAAAAATACTTTTGATTTTCCTTTACAAGAAGTATAAGTATAAAGTTAAATTGACCTTACACTATTATAGTTTATAGGTTGTCTGTGACTTTCGATTGGCTGCTTAGGGACCATTCAAAGTTATAATGGACTCAAAAAAAAAAAGCTACTTGCAACCTGAACTTGAACTTCCAACAGTGGTTTTCTCCCCCCCGCAAAGCACAGTCACATTACTGCATTTTGGGTGCTTGGCAAACTGCCCACATTAATGACTGTTTGCAACAACGGCCATATGACCGTGATTTATGTTTTTGCCAGAAACCAGCATTTGCTTCTGGCAAAAAAATGCACCATAGTAAAGAATAGGTTTGCTTAATATTCATTTAACCACCACCACAAAAAACATCATAAAACTAGGCACAGTCACATGATAGCCCACTAACTACTGTTCATGACTTACGCATAATTGCGGGCTCAACTGTGGTCGTAAGTCAAGGACTACCTGCAACGTTTATTGTTTCTACCCTTATCAAAATTGCACTTTTTCTATTTCATGCAATAAGTCCAGAAGGGGTTTCTAATCAACACTGAAAATTAATTAATGTCTTTTCTCTGATCAAAACTGTCATTTTCACCATCTCAACTAGCTCCATCATCTTCACTGGTAAAAATCAGTGAAGATTAAATCATGGGAATAAAGCAAGAGTAAAAGCTTCCTTACCTACCTGCTTTTTCAATTGCTCCTTTAATTGCAATGGCACCAAGGTTAGTGGCAGGCAGTGAGAAAAGGGAACTTTGGAAAGATCCGATTGGTGTCCGGACAGCACTCACAATAACTATCTCCTGATGAGCAAAGCGTTACATTGGTTTAACTGAAAGTGTTTTTTTCAGAATCATACTTTACATTCTAAGAATATTCAATGCATACTGTTAATGACTGAACCAATACAAATCTATTTATTCAAATGCAGTACACCAGGGGCGTCAAACTCAGGGCCCGGGAGCCCGATCTGGCCCATGGGGTGCTTAGATCTGGCCTGCCGGCCCACCCTTGGAAAGACCAGCCCACAGTGCTTCTGCCAGCGAAAAAGGAGCTTGTGGGGGAGCCGTCCATGGCCTCCTCGTGTTCCGTTTTCGCTGGCAGAGGGCTGCAGGAGGCCATCACGGCCAAACACGGAGCCCAGGAGGGCTGATGTGGCTAAAAATTGTGCCCTGAGGAGTGACATTGAGCTGGTCATTCCCACCCTGGCTACGCCCCTCTGCAGCCTCTGAGTTCAAACACAAACCTGCCCTCAATGACATTGTTAGGGATAACATTGTTTACCGTAACTGGTTTAGGTAAAATAATAAATATGTAATCATAGTTTATATGTTAAAGTGTATGCAACTTTAAATATGGGAAAGTAATTAAGGGAGTGGTTGTGAAAGCACTTTAAAAGAGGCAAGACTGCAGCTTGCTCTCTCTCTGGCTTTGATGATCCCTGATTACTGCTTGGAATCAAGACTGCATTGCTCGAATGGGAGAGAAAACAAAGGACTGATTTGTAAGTGAACTGACATAGGATATTCTACATGGACTTTGCTAACTGAATATCCCTGAATGGACTGACTAAATGATACATGACTATTGGACTGTTATTTTGACTATGCTATGAACTCATAATGGAATAAACTATATTTTTGATAGCACAAGCATATCTGTTATTTTTACTGTATGTTAATAAACATACAAGCTTAGCTCACTCATTTATCTGTGTGCCTATCTGACTAATGCTGCACATTCTGTTTAGCTTGTCTCCCTAACCCTGGTTGGGGAAACCAGGCTTAACAGACATCGAATTTGACAACCCTGCAGTACAGTAACGTCCCAGCAAAATTACAGTTAATTAAACAACCTACCTAAACCATACAATGGAAAGTTCCCCTTTTGCTCTTTCGAGAGAGGGTCAAAAAGCACGATGGTTTAAATGTATTAATAGTTTCAAGGATTAAGAAAAAAAAAAAAGTAAAGTTTTTATGACAATATATGTGAGTCAAATTATAAGTAGTCTAAGCTTCCTGCAGGAGTAAAAGCATCTGTGGCATTCTGAACACCCTTTGGCTTATTTTGGCATCACAGGTTTGAGAAAGCAATGCAGTTTTAGAAATGCACATAACTAACAATTTAGTACTGCTTCCTATATTTCTATATAGAAACAAATGCATGCGGTGCCTTTAGGACAAAACTTCACGCAACGATATACTGCTCTTGCCTGTACTTTTCTAATTACAGCTAGTAGAGCAGGGATGCCATAGGCCAGATGCATCATGTGGTAGCCGCCCCCATACATCACATGACGTGATGCTGCAAATTTGACACCCTTGTAGGAGATAAATACTATGTCTTCATAAAATAAGCATACCGCTAGTTTGGAGCCACAATATTTCAAGATATTATTTTAGCAAAACTCACATTTAAACCACGTTGTGATGAGTAGCTTTGGCTTGAAAATCTTAATGCCTGCAAAAGAAATTTATTGTAAATATGGCATAACTTGCAGAATGGAAAGATCAAGTCTATACTACAATCAGTCTTTTTTGGACTAGAGATCGTCATGAAAGACATTCGGCTACTGAATCCTCATACATAACTGCTAAACTTTTAAATCTTTTTATTGTTAAAGATATATAATGCTCTCTAATATACTCTACATAGAGATCCATAAGCAGGCAGCAAAGGAAAGTTATTACAAGGAAAGTTATTACAATAAAAGTCATTATTACTTCATTCAAATTTCTTACACCTGGGTAAGTAGCCAAAGTGACTGTAAAGCAAGGAATGATGAATGTGTATACTAGCTACTGATGCTTATTTTTCTGTCCTTCACCCTCTGTAAGACTAAAGCTTTTATTGACTTCTGCCTTGCCATATCCTAGAGTTGTATCTAATTCTAGGTATGTCTCGCACTATGTCCATGCAGGACGTCTTAGTTTTGATTGGTTCTTTTGTCCTGCCTGTGAGTTAAGCAGTCAATTGCCAGGAATCAGGTTTCAATAGACATTACATTAGCCGCTTGATTTCTCAACTTGACCTTAATGGAACATTTATTTTCCTTACAATATCCTGATATACTATCTTTTCTTGTTGACCTTTCACCCATTTCTTTCACCTTGATACCCTTGTCTGGACTTAGCACTTGTACTTGTCTATTGATCAAATCTTGACATTTACAAGTTCTTTCCTACGGCTTTCCTAACCCTGTGTCACATATTCCAAAATTTTACATCCTTTTTTTTTTCTATTCACATATGGATATGGATACCTGTAGTATTTTACCACATAAATAGAAATATTTTAACTATTAGATTCTTATCAGCTAAGGAACCGTTGCTTTAAAATGGCAAAAATGTTCTTGAGTGTAGTAGCCTAGATGGATGAGTGCTGCTTATTTATTGTCTGATTCTATCGACATTGTCTAATTGTTATTTAAAGCTTAAAGCCTTGTTCTGTATCTTAGTTTATTTGATCTACTTTGCCTTAGCAAACATTTCAGCACCGAGATTACTGATTAATTCTTTTTATCTGCTTGCATACCAATGATACACACAAGAGTCCTGTTCATAAATGATCCCAGTTATAGAAACAATAATACCATACTCAAAGCAGCAATTTTGAGAATTATCAACACAACAGAGAACACCTCTTACCAAAAAGGGGAGGTGTCACATTTCATTAACACACTATGGGACCATCCTATGAAATCACTGCCTTTATTACCAGAAAGAGTGAAAGCAACTAACGCTATATACTTGTCATTTAACAAAGCACCTCATGCTAATCTTATTTTACTTTAAAGAGCTGAATCAGAAGCTTGAAATCCAGTTCAGTCTTCTCCTAGCACAGAGAAATACTACATGCTGCATACACTTTCCTCAAACCCAACAGTTCCATTAAAAATAAATTAAAAGTGTGCTAAATCTCTGCTCTCTAACATCACAGTTAATCCAAACACATTGTGGGACAAGCAAAAGATTGACTCCTTTGATCTCTTCCCTTCCTCTTTATTTTCACCAGTCACTTTGTGGAACATTTATATTTTTCCAAAAGTAGATCACCAGTCTTGGATTCCAATTGCTTTGTGGAAGACATTTTCTCCTTCTCCTGAAATCTGAGTTTATAAATGGCCAGTCGCTATTTGAACTTTGGTGTTGGAGAAGGCTTCTGAGAATACTGTGGACAGCCCAATAAATAAATAAATAAATAAACCAATGAATCATTGAACAAATTAACCCAAAGTTTTGTTTTGAAATCCAAAGAGTCAGGTTCAAATTATCTTAATCTGGACCCATTATGCAAAACCCAACTCTCTGGAACAGGCTGGGAAAGGTGGAAGGAAAGAGAAGAGGGTGACCACAGTAAGCTGGTAGAACTCAAGCACAGGGACAATGAGTGGCCCTTTGATCCTTAGGAGACTCAAAATCTATCTATGTGGTTGCTAGGTGTTGAAAGCATTTTGGTGGCACATAATCAATCAACCAGTCAACCAGTTCAGCAGAGACACCAAGTTTGGAGATGTGCCTCGTACCAACACTTGTCCAAGGAATTTACAGGCAGTCCTCTACTTACAACCACAATTGAGACCCAAATATATGTTGTTAAGTGAGACAGTTGTTCAGTTTGCTCCATTTTTATGGTAATACTTTGTTAAGCGAATCGCCGCAGTTCTTAAATGAGTAACACGGTTGTTAAGCGAATCCGATGTCCCCACTGCTTGTCAGAAGGTCGGGAAAGGAGATCACACAGCTCAGGGACACTGCAACCGTCATAAATGCAAGCAGTGGCCAAGCATCCGAAGGTAAATCATGGGACCACGGGGATGCTGCAACGGTCGTAAGCGTGAAAAACGGTCATGTCACATTTTTCAGTGCCCTTTTGAACTTCGAATGGTCACTAAACGAACTGTTGTAAGCCGAGGACTACCTGTGCTTCACTGTCAAACCAGTCAGGCCTCCCATCAAGGTGAAAGCAGGTGGATTCCCTGCTCCCTAAAGGCAGGGGTCCCTCTTCCACCCGTGACCCTCTGGCAAACAAACGGGTGCAGAGCTTGCACACCTTCCCAGGCCGCGCAGGGAGGAGTCCGGTAAGGAAATCCCCCAGCCCGGTCCTCCGTCCGGCAGGGTTTTTCGTGGAAGGATGGTGTGGCGTGACGAGGGAGGGAAGGGCCACACACACACACCCCCACCTACCACGACCAAACATGCATCTCTGGGGTCTCCCGGCTCCGTCACGGGCGAGCCGCCACTTACCAGAAGGGGCTTCGCGACCTGCCGCCCGCACTGCATCCCGCCGCCCGCTTCGATCACCTCAACGACTGGACCCAGGAGGGAGCACCTCTGCCGTCACCTTCACCAGCACGAGCGCCACGCCCCCTCGCCCGGCCAACGGGAAGGCAAGGAAGGGCGGCCGGCTCCGTCCAATCGCCTTTCTACGAATCCAGGCGCGGCCACCGAGAAGCATTCCGATTGGAGGCACCAGAGAGGGGGCGGGAGAAAGAGAGAGAGAGAGAGAGAGAGAGAAGAGGGCGGGCCAGTAGAAGAGAGGAGAGTTTGTTGCAAAAGGCGGAAAGTAGGTGACGTCAGACGACCGTAGAAGTAGGAAATTAAAGAAAGGTCTGCGGGGGGGGGAGGGGGAGGGGAGACTACAGTTGCTATGATTACAAGAGATAATATGGTTGAGCTAGCAACGTGGATAGTAACACCTGTCTTTCAAAATTGGTGACTTTTTAAGATGTCTGGTCATTAATTCCCAGAATTCCCCAGCCTGTAGGGCCAAATTTGAAAAAAACAAAAACAAAAACAAAAAAACACTGATCTAACACAGAGGTCTCCAACCTTGGCAACTTTAAGACTTGTGGATTTCAACTCCCAGAATTCTCCTGCCAGCGCTGGCAGGAGAATTCTGGGAGTTGAAGTCCACAAGTCTAACAGATTCCAAAGGAGAATAGCAGGTGTAGATCCAAGCAGGATAGGAAGGGGATGATCTTCCCATCTCACTCCTTGTCCCTATTGCTAAGTAAAAGCGCGGCCTCTAGTCCTGCCTTAGACATAAATCCAGCAGGTGGATCTTGGGCTTGTTCCTCTCTCTGAATTGTGGGAAACAGTCACTTTAAAATAAAATCACTTTAAAATAAAAAAATAACTTGCCAAAGAAACTGCAGACATGTGTCCAAACAGCCACCAGGAGTCAACACTGATTTAAAGGCACAGCCACACATACACACACGTAAAAGTGTTTTCCGCCTCTCCCTGCATTAGCACAAAATTGCCAGCATAAAGTATGAATTCTGTTTGCCAATCTCAATCTGGTGCATTGATGTCAGTCTTTGCTGTGTAGCCAGCGAAAGAGGTCACCTTGAAGAAATCTTCCAGCAACAGATGTGAAAACATGTTTTAAGCCTGGGAAGTAAAACATTAGCAAGAAATCATGGCTAGCTTTGTCTTAACTTCCTGAGGTATAAAAAAGGAAGAAAGGGAAAACTGAAAGACAGACTTCCAAGATTCTGTAACTATAGCCTAAATGCTTTTCAGACTTGGCAAACTTTAAGATGTCTTAAACTCCCAGAAGTCTTTAGCCGGTGCTCCTCAGGGTTAGGAATTGAAATCTGGGAACTGATATCTGCAATCTTAAAATTGCCAAGTTTGTAAAACACCGGTCTTCATCCACAAGGTAGTTTTTCTATTATTATTGAGGTATCTGTTTCCTTACTAGCCTGTCTTGAAGAGCTGACAAGCTGAACGGTGGTGTCCAGATTTGTGACTGTGTGTTTATTAAAGGCAAGGTGTTTCTCCTCTGACTTTGCACTCAGCAGAATAAACATCAACCAGAGACAGTGTTGGATTTATGGCTTGTCTTTTCTAGATGGCTTGTCTGCTTGTCCTCCTCCCTCCAAATTTTAAATCTTTCAAGTCAAAAGGAAATACAGAAACCTAGTGGATATCGGTGTAGAAACAGCACCCCTGAAGTTTGCATCACATTCTGAGTAACAGCAACACAGAGGCTATTAAATCATGCAGGAGGTGTAATAAATGAGGAAGCATGGTCAATCAGTGTGCTGTGCGACATAGACAGTGTGATGTAATCTGCAGCACCATTTTGAATTCTCAAGTAATTTAAGACACATACATACACCCTCACATACATATATACAGAGAAAGATCTCTCTCACACACATACACAATTGTATATTTTATAACAAATCACATAACCTGAAATTAGTAGATGATCTACTGTTATGTTCCCTTTTCACTTAAAACAATGGGATCCAGCTTTAACAGTTGGGAAAACTTCCCTAGGGTTCATTCTTTTTCTACAAGTTTTTATCACATTACACTCTAGTATATAATTCACCACAGTTTTAAACTTGATTGCCTAGACTCATTGCACACTGATAGCAGAGGAGCATATCACAGGTTATAAAAAGAAGATTGGGTTATAAAAATACAATTCTTTGTGTAAGAATTGCTTACAAAGGATTTGAACATGCATAAATATTATTTTAGCCAAAGTAGAAAAAGGCAGTAAAAACTATAAAAACAAAGACTGCTTAAATCATGATGAAACATAAATCAGTTGTGTACAATATAGTACAATTCCATCACTTCAAAGTCCAAGACTCTGAGAAAATAGTTTAATCAGTTTGTTTAGCCTCTGGTAGAAGAACAGAGTTGGAAGGGATCTTGGAGATCTTCTAAATCTAGTCCAACCCTCTGCTCCAGCAGCAGACCCTATACCTGGACAAATGGCTGTCCAATCTGTTCTTTAAAATCTCCAGTGAAGGAGCACAACTTCTCAAGGCATTAGTTCTACTGATTAATTGTTCTCACTGTCAATACATTTCTTCTTAGTTAGGTTAGCTGTCTATTTGGTAAGTTTCCAAATTACCTATTGTCCTGCCTTCAGATGCTTTGGAGTATAGATTGCCTTCCTTCTTTGTAACAGCCCCTTAGATTTTAGGAGATTGCTAGCCTTGTTGGGATGGCAGCTTTATTTACACTTGCATAGCTTAACTTACTTATTATTTAAAGTAAGCAATTGATATATTTATGTAGCTGCTGGGTCCAGATGGCTTAATTAAATATTGGAAAATATGGTGGTAAATTCTACCATATACTAACATCATTTAAAAAAAAAAAAAAACCTTCTCCATCCCTCCCCCATGCCAGCAAGAATACAATTGTTAGCCACTTGATAGGCTCCATTTCCATTTCTGGTTCCCAGGCCTGCTGACAAAGCTATATTTTAGGGCCTTTGAAAAATAAGCATCTCCATCTCTCTCTCTCTCTCTCTCCCTCCCTCCCCCTCCCTTTCTCCCTCTCATTATAAAAAGAGTAAATGAATTCTAGTGAGGATATGGCAAAGCAGACATACCTGAAGTAGGCATGACATAAGGGCTGCAATAAGGGGCCAGTGTGGATCCTGGCTGGCAAAATCTCGCCATAGATGTGTGGGAATAAACTTTGACTTCAGTATTGGGTAATGATTAGTCTAAGACCTTATACATACATGTCTGCCTAAGGGTCACTGAGATAAGCAAGGAAATTAAAAACAAACACCAGAAACAATTAAGCAGCTCAGACAATTGTAAACAGTTTTGTGTGCTATATCTAATTATTGTAATCCACAATGTGAATGCTTACTATGTACGAATTTCTCAATAAAAGGGGGAACTAGAATTTGCTCTAGACTCCCATCCCGAGTACACCAGCCTCTGTGTCTCATTCTTTCCATGGGAGTCCACCACATAGATGCTCATTAGTACTCTGGATAGCTGCTCCTCATTAAAATACTGTAGGATCTGATGTTTTTATGGTATGCTTGGAATTGAAAGACTACAACTTGTAACATAGCTTACCTGGAGATAAAATTTTAATTGAGCCTTGTTTCTTAATCACCTTTGGAATTACTTTTTATTACTTTTCAAATATTAAGAACCTTTGAAATGACAAGTTTTATGACATTAATTGGTTCTTTCAATCCTCAGTGAATTTTGAAATATGAGTTTAAGGTAAGGACTTAGAATTCTTTTTTTAATAAACAGTAAAAAGGCGATTGGAGTATTGATTTTGGAAAGTTATAAATGAGTTAAGGGTCCAAATGGATTTGAAGTAAAATTTTGAAATTAATTATAAGAATTCTTCCTGTGGAAAAATGCTGTTATTTTGAATTCTAAAAAAAAAGGAAACTCTTTTGAAGGTTGGACATCAGAGGGAACTAGAAGGAACTAAAGATTACAATTAAGAGAAGAACACTTAAGTTCAACTTGCTAACACAGGATGGAGCAAATTCTTTAACATTGGATGTATTAAAAGGTATTTGTGAATAATGGACTTGGGAGTTACTTTTAAGAATGTTTGCCATTATAAATAGTATATAAAAGTGTCATTGAAGAATAAAACTGAGATTAATCTGAAAGTAAATTTAAAAATGAAAGGTCACAAGAATGCTAAGAAAAAGGATGATATACTGGATATACAAATGAAACCAGTTGAGTCTTAATAATTAACAAGTGTTACAAATAACAAACCAGAAGAGTGACTTAGATAACTTTCCCAAATTGGATTTACAAGAAACCTGTTAAAGTAATAAAGGATTTTGTGAAAAGGAACAAATAAAAAAATGAAATCAAATTCTAGAATATTGTTTTAAGGGATTAAAGACCAAGATTGTTAAAAGGGAAGGATTATAAAGTTGATTTATTTGATCCAGTTTAATATAGAATATCTTTATTGGCCAAATGTGATTGAACACACAAGGATTGTCTTGGTGCAAATGCTCTCAGTATACACGAAAGATACATTCGTCAAGAATCATATGTTGCTGTCTCTGGTAACTCTTAATGAAATTTTGCTGACCATCCACCCATGCCTTTTTGCTGTTGTTGTCTATAATTTAAAAGTTGATTTGCCATTTTCTTTCTTTCAATATGTTAATTTCCTAGATGGGGTCCACCCAAGTAATAATTAGGGCTGACCTGCTTTGCTTTCCAGTGGGCACCCTATTACAAAATACCCTGAAAATTAACTTTCATTTTATAAGTTTACTATTAGCTTGGGAATGCCATTTTCAGATCTTGGTTAATATGGTTATTGATATGGGATAGAATTATAAATGAAACAAATCATTAGAAAAAAAAGTTATATTGTTTTTAGAATATTTTATATTACATTTTATTTGCATGAAAATAAATTATACAACTTAAAAAATAAAATCCAAAAGTTAAGCAGTACATCAAAATAGTTCAGCCAGACTGCCATACAAGAAGAAACTGCTACCAGTCAAAATTGTACAGCATTATCCCATACATAGTGGCATACATTCAAACTGTAAATTACCATATGTAGATTGACATTACAACCTTGGAAACTCAAGTTTGCGCTGTACTCCAGGCTACATATAGTCCATTCACAAAAATGCTCGAGTACTGTTTTATTTCACACATAGAACCTTGAATTTACAAACACAGCATTCCAACTAGTTCCATGAAAATAATTTTGCACTCAAGATGCCAAAATTTGTCCATGAACCTATCAAAATTCTCCTCTGTATTTTTATATGTGTACCTTTCACAACTGATACCATAATGCAAATAAAATCCAAAGTTTATGATTACTCAGGTCATGTTGCCTTAAAAAAAACGGGGAAAGAACCACCACTAAAACTTAAATTTAACTACACTATGCTCCAAGAAAAACAATAAATGAATAGATAGTACACGAAGACATCAATGGGATTAAGAAAAAAATGGAAGACTTCAAAGTAGAGTATGAACCTCATTAGTTGTGACAAAACATTTTGTAAGTATAGTTAAAATCAATGCAACTCACATTATTTTTCATAGCATATTTTTCACATTTATAATATAACCTAATACAAACCACAATGGCAATGCTTGTGGCAACATTTTTTTTCCCTAGAAGCAGCACCTCTTTATTCTAGGTCTTTGGAGGGAACAAAAATAATAAAAAATAATCCAAAGCTAAAAAAATCAGCTTGAAAAGTGCCATATCGCGAGGACTGATTATTTAATTTACTTTTAGATGTGAAAAATATCCACACTTCTGCATATACTTTAAATCCATATATAGCTACCTTCACAACAAAGATAACCTTAAGGGCATCTTGTTGAAAATGTCCAAGCAGAAATGCTAAATGTGATGCTGCAGCTGTAAGAAAATTGCTGGTGTGAGGTTTGAATCATGTTTCACACGGCATGTATTCCAATGTGCCTAAGTACTGAACTATGCTTATAGCATATTGTTTGTTCTATTTTCTGGCTTTAAACCCACTTAAATTATGAATGAAATGGGATTAAAAAGTAAGACATGTGTACTCGATATTTTTAATGTAAATAAGGAGTTTTCCACTAGCAACATCCAGGCTAATTATACATTATACAGGTATACACCTGCGGATGGTATCCCTTCAGAAAATAATCTCTTACACTGCATCAGTTATCTCTTGTTTCTGAGAAGCAAAAGGAAGTATAGAGAGAGGTAATTCTGAGGAGCTATTCACTAAGCCTAAAGGAACTTAAAAGTCAGACACAAGATTGAATTTTTAAAAGACTTGCCCTGCTAAGAAATGAAATCATTCTGAAAGTTAAATTGCTAGCATTTGGACATCATTAAATATGAGGTTTACGGCTGGTTGGATATTCAATGCCGCGTGCCTGCTCCTTTCGCATCCGAAGTAACAGGAAGCAAAGTCAAAAGGACTCTACCAAAGAAGTTTAGAAATATGTACATACTTTCTAAAAAAAAGTTTTTGTCTTTTTCTACCCATTTCTAACTTTATTTCCAAATCTAATGCGGAGTTTTAGAAATCTTGTAGCATGTACAAAAGACTTCTGGTAAATCAATTTTAGTTTAACATATATTGGATGTTGGATAATATATACAACTTTTTTTCTGACTTTTATTCACAACATTTTGAAATTGAAATTTTAACAATCCTATGTTAAGTTTGCAGCGAACACTTTAAAAAATATCTCTGTTCTACAAGTAATAAAAAATGCACATAAATACAGAAGGTGAAACTTCAGGTCAGCACCCTGTCTTCATTTACTTTTTTCATAACCATGAATGTCTGCAATTCTTCACTGCATCATAGTAGGGTTTTCTCAACCTAGCCCTGGAGACATTTATTATAGTTGGTAGCTATAACCTGTATGTGTGCATCAGTGCAAGGTTTTGAGGCAGAATTCAAAGACCAGTTTCCAATTTGGAGGAGGGGACAAATTTTCCTTCCCCTGTGGACATGTCATGCACTCTTTAAGAATTTATTCAGGAAGATTGTAGACAAGGGAGTATAGATGAGAAATCAGAAAATCTTGCAGTTTGAACCGATTTCCATTTCCACTGGATTATACCCCTGGCACTGTCTTGTTATGTAAAATACAGCCTGCTAAATTCATTTGGTCCACAATTACAGTCTGTCTTGATCTTACTTTTCTACCAATTAGCAGCCATAGTCTAATGTAACAACTGAAAGTTAAGAAAATTCATATGCATTGCTAAAATCTCAAACGTAGTTTTGCAAAGAGGTGCTTACAATATGGCACAATAGGAAATCATTTAGAGAAGCTAAAACCTTGGGAGTCCTTCACTAGCATTTATTTTAATCTGACATTCTGTATTCTTTTTGCCCTCTATAAACTATTTCACAGCCTTAGTGTATGTTTCTTCACTTAAATCTGAGGCAGACTTTTTAAAGGAAAAAAGAAAAGGGCCTTCAACTTAGTGATGGGTTTGATACATGTCACTAAGCTTATGGGGCTACGCTACAACTGTTGTTGGTAGAGTAAGTCAACAGCCTATGTGATTGATCAATCTATTAGTTGATCAAACTGGACAAAAAGCATGCCTTCTTCCACGCTTTCTCTTTTTTTTCAGAGTTTAATTACATGTATAAACATAAGTTTAGTTATTTTCAAATAAATAAAGGAATATATAAGGATTGTCAAAATGTTACTATTTTGCGGGAACTGTGTACTGGTCATGTTTAATGTACTTCTTTTCTGCCAGTATTAAAATAGTGAATGCCAGTATTAAATGTATAAACAAATACATTTAATATTTTTTTTCACTACAAACAGATTTTTCCATGAATAAAGTGAACTTTTTTAAAAAAGGGGGAGGGGAGAGATTGAAGCAAACTATGTGACATATATAATATATCCTGTTAGGATTACTAGTATCCCAGTATTCCAATCCAATTTTCATACTGAAACACTTGTTTAAGCTAACAGATAAATATGTATATATAGATGTGATGCATTTGTGTGTTGTTCAAATATTATACATGGGGAAGAGATCAAAAGGAGGACAATACATTTAGGCAGTTGTTCCAAAACACAAAGTATGAAGTGCTACATCTAACCTATTTGCTTCTCTCTTTCTTATGTGAAAATGAAAACTAGCAAGTTTTTCAGTGCATGAATATCTTGAAATTTTTTTCTTTGTGCAAGTTCTATACTATAAAAATCCCAGATCTGTTCTTTTCCAGGTACAACTCAAATCCTAATATTCTCACAATGGGCTCTCTGAATGTTGTTTCTCCACAAAACCAGCATGCTGTTAAAAATGTGCACAAGATGAGGGGAACACCATCATGCTAACTGAAAAAGAGAGAGAGAGAGAGAGATTCACAAAATAAAGTCCTCTGATAAGGTAAGGCAGGAATTTGAGTAAGTAATGCAGGTCAAGTCCTTTTACAGCACAGTCTTCTTGTATTTTTTTTTCTGCCCAAACCACTCCAACTGCACATTTCTTGGCATTTTCCAGTAAATCCTTAGGCTATGCCATGTATATAAACGTATTGATATCAGATTCATCTCTTCGGATATATTTGTGTTCTATAAGCCATTCAATTTGCTCTTTTATCATTTTCTTCTGTGGCAAGAACATATTTTTTAATATCTCTACTAATTCAGTCTGAAGTTGAGCATTAGTAATTTTCTTCCGCATTTTCATTATTTGGATGATAGCCTCCTAAAAAAGGGGGAGAAAAAAGGAAAAATTGCACTTTGGATATGTTTGTCCAAGACAAGCAAAGTGGATCTAGCAAACAAGTTGAAAGAGATATCATATACACAATTGCCCAAGCATCTGGTTAGGTCACTCTGTTAGTCTTCTGTAAACTAGAAGTATTTGTTTTAGTAACTGGGAAGGTCAGACTAGCTTAGATAAAAGAATATGCTATATATACATACTCACCAACCTGGTTGCATATGGTTATTTTTAGCAATATGGTTATCAGTCATGTAGGAAAATACTAAATGCATATAGCTTAACCTGAAAATGCAACCTTATGTCACACAAAACAATTGCTCTTATAACACTGGATTTTTGTTAACAAATGTAAAAGACTATTTCCATTTCGTCCAATGGCTACGTATTTCCGTTAAGGTCCTTTTCCTTGTCCTCTACATTTCTCTACATTTCCTTGTCCTCTATATTTTCCAATCTGTCACTCACTAAGCCACACTGTCTGGGAATTCTGGCAGCTGCAATCTCAACGCACCTAGAAGGTGCCAACTTGAGGGAAGGTTTAATTACTCTCTGTAAGTATGGGACAACATTATTTATAATCCAACATATGGGCAAACTGGGATAGAAGGAGCACAGAAAGAAGTGGAACACTCAGAGTTGTCATTTGGACAGCTGAAGGCAACATTTCCTTAGTTTGCAACATACAAAATGATCTAGAATATCCATATGGCACTGCCGAGCTAAATGCTGTCAGTTACAGGCTGATGACTATCTTATGGCCAAAGTATTCCTTTCCTAGACATACATACAAACTTGGCCTCAAAGTCAAGAAACTTACATTTTAGCATTTTTTTAATTTACAAATTTGTATTTCTTTATATTTTAGACTCTGTCCCTCCACTCCTCCCCATACCAGATTCTACTAATAGGCACTTGTTAATGCCTTTATAATAGCAATAGCACTTAGACTTATATACCACTTCTCAGTATTTTACAGGCCTCTGTAAAGAGATTTACAGAGTCAGCACATTGCCCTCAACAATCTGGGTCCTCATTTTACCAAACTTGGAAGGATGGAAGTCTGAGTCAATCTTGAGCCAGTCAGCATCGAACTGCCAAACTGCTGGCAGCCGGTGATCAGATGTAGCCTGTAGTACTGCATTCCAACCACTGCACCACCGCAGCTCTTGTCATCCATGCAGTATGTGCCTAGTAATGATGAAGCACACTGCTAGAACTTGGTAAAATCTGGTATGCAATGCACTTTGAAAATGGCTCCCTGGCATCTTCATTGTTGGACCAATGAACAAGAACTTTTAAGTGGAAGTACTAAAAGATCAACCTGCATTTCTTACTACCCTTTTTTTCCTGTACTTCTTACTACTCTTTCTTTCCTGTATAAAATGAAAACTACTCAAACTATCTTCCTTGATGTTTTCAGCTTGTGTCTTGTAACTTAGCAGAAAAACTATTTTTCAACTGCCTGCTTTGTGGAGCCCTTCTGATAACAAATTCAGACAATTAATGTATGAATCTCCACAGCCTATAATGCCAATTCTACTTTTCATCTACTTACATATTGTGAAAGGGGGGAGCATTGTCAAGCATCAAAACACCACTTTTTGAACAGCATACTGTAATTGCATATCATATCTCTTAGGTTCCAGAATTACACAAAACAGCAACCTAAAATCAGTTAACATACCTGGGTTCGTAATATTCTTAACTGGACTATTCCTTCATTCTCTTCTTCTCTCATTCTCTCTGTTGTTAACTGCAGTCTACCAATAAGGTTTATTTTACCTCTTTTTTGAACTTTAGCATTTTTTCTGAAAAAACAAACAAAAAATGCAAAAAAATAAATAAAATAAACATATGTAGGTTAGTTTTAATCAGTGGACGTTCTTGAAGATGAGAGAGACATAACTACTTGGACTACAGAGTGGAAACTGAATACAGACATTGAGAATTGTATCCATATAAAATTTCCAATGATTTTTAGGAAAGCAATCCTATTTTTTTCCATTTACTTGAAAATGTAATGGCTTTTTCACAATGCTCACAAAGATTTAATTTTTTTATATTTATGCATATTACGATGGCTGAAAGCACTCTGATGGCCGATGGGAAATTAATATTTACTAACAAAATAATGTGCTCTAACACTATAATCAATATTACAAATCCTTAATATTCAAAGTACTTTACTCATATTATTCTGTGTTCTTCATAACAGTATAATTTAATTGCAATATTGCATATTTCCTAAAAAACTTTTGTTACAACACAATCTCAATACAATGTATAAAAGAGAACTGAAGCTGAAAAACAGTTCATCACAAAAATAAACTTCAAGCTGAGAACTGCTGGATTTAGTACTTTAATTATATTATTCCAGGCCATCTGACCTATCTTTAATGAGAACTCTATCTAGGCAAATGCTGTTGCCACTAGACAGTATAAGCAACAATTTATGAGAAACTGCAAACAAAATGATTTGATTGCACAAATGACTTCATTGTCCTTAGTGTCAGCAGGGAACATGGCATGTGCATGGGAACAACTAACCTTGGCCTATCTCTTCTCTGCACTGTCTCTGTATTACTATTTACATTTGGCAGTTAAGAGAGCCAACCCAGGTTAGTACCTGGATAGGAAAATGTCAGAAAATACCAGAGCTGGAAGAAAGACTGAAAAGCAAAACTGTATCAAAAAGAATTGTTCTGCATTGTTACCAAGCATTCTGCATGGTTATGCCATGAAATTTCAGAATTCAAACTGACCTCAGGAGTCCTGCTATTCTACCTTAGAAACATAAAAAACCCACTGCTGCTATATGGATGCCCATCTAATATAAACTATACTATGTGTAGTGTTTCATCTCTTTGGGCATTCATATGTTAACGATAATTTGTTTGATATTATGATGGCACTGAACCAAGGAATTTACAACTTTTCCTCAAAGTTCTGGCCACTGCAGCAGCCCTGTAGTCGCTGGAACACAATTCAAGTGCTTAACAGCCAGTTTGCAATTATGACAAATTGCAATCACAAAGAATTTTTATCTATGGTACTACTTTAAAAATTCTAATGAACTAAGAATAACTTTCTCAGAAGCAGAAGATTATGGTCCAGGGAAGGCAATCCACAGGATAATACTTAGTGCATTACTGGAATACTTAAGGGATGAAAACAAGGGAGATGGAATTACCTATACTATACAGTTATATATTTTACAGTTCTGCTTTAAAGATGTCTGGTCATTTTAAAGAAATGGGTTTGCCAAGATCCTTCATTAGCAAAATAAGATAGTTGTAATTTATTTCAATAAAACTTGTAAAGAATTTAAATCTGTTTGATTTAAAATAATCCAAAGAATACTTAAATTCTGGTCTTCAGTCAATATAATAGCTTTGACAAACTGAAGTTTCAGGAAAGGAAAGTATTTCTAAAGCTGAACATAGATACAGTATAGCAAAACATTTAACTCTTACAATTTCAAACTGTAAAAAATTGTAATTTAATTCTAATATATTATTAACTTTATTCAACTTTAAGACCAGTTGAACTATTCAATATTAAATGTTATCTTTGGATATCCATAAAACATTTGTGAGTAAGCCAGTTATCACTTCTTACATTAAACTGAACTCCTGGTTCACTGAGAAGAGAGTTCCCTCTGTAAAGTCTTTGGGTGAATTGACTAGAGGTTCATACAGCAAAACTTGACGTTTTAACTTTGGAAATGCTACAAGAGACTGTAAATTAGGAGAAAGAAAAGAAGGCTGTGAATCAAATATCATCAAATATAGATCAAATATAGAGATCAAATTTTGTCATGCCTTAATTGAAAAAATTCATTTAATTTCCTAAGCAAAAGCTAATAATTTTAGTTACCTTAATTAGATGTTAAAGAAAAGCCTTATGTATTACATTTGATCATCCTGAAATGTAACCTGATAATAACCTGATATCAGCAAGCCATTTTAGACTAATCAAAACATAAACATTAAAATGCATATATTAGCAAAAAGACATAACAAAACATATAACTTCTTTTAATATATTTCACAAAGCTATAACTAATATGAAAGCAAGATAAAATAAGGATTAGGAGAAATTGAAATGGAAAATATTGGTCTATCAATGTGAATATGAATAAGTACAGCATCTTATAATTTGATCTATAATTTGCAATGAATTGGCAAAATATTATTTTATTCACATATAAATGAAAAACACTTTATGGAAACTATTTTGTGACAGATGCATTTATCCAAGCTTTAAGAGAAATATTCTGAAAGACTTATCTGAACTGAATGCAGAATCAATGCAACAGAGGCAAATGAAATTGCTTTTTAAAGAATAAGAGTGCAAAGAAATGATAAATAAGGCAGAACATGTATTTTATTTCTTCAAAAGATCCCATTTCAAATCCAGATACATTTAGAGAAAATATATAGTGAAAAATATATGGAAAACTGCTGATATAATAAACACTTTAAATGCATTTTGGTAGGATGTTCCAAATATTTATCAGCTTGTTAAATATGCTTTTAAGAAGATTGTTATGTAAGTTACTCATGCAGCCTTTTAAAGACATACTAGATTAGGTTTGGCATTCTTTTGCACTTTAGACAGTCCAATGCAATAAAACAGCACACCGTATTCAGGTTTTTCTTTTTAAGAGTTTACCAGTTTCTTCTACCTAAGCAACCAGAAAGTAGCAATACAGAAATGCTGGTTTGGGCTGAGAGCCAATTTGGTGTAGTAGATAAGGCTCCGAGCAAGAGACCATGAATTTTAAACCTGATTTAGCTATAAAGCCAACTGAGTTATCTTGAACCAGTCATTCTCTCTCAGTCCTAGGAAGAAGATAATTGGCAAACCAACAGCTAGATGACACTACTTTTACCAATAGAATAATTCTATTTGGGCAGCTACTTGGTCAGCTATTTGGGTAGAGGAGATGATGGCATCTACGACCTCCTCACGTTTGCATTTGTACTGGGGCATGTGGGAGAGGACATCAGCCAGAAAGTTCCTCCCCCTTCAATGTGTTTTAGAACGAAGTCGAACTGGTTAATAAACAGGAGTGTTTATTAACTTCAGCTTGGATAGAAGCTTTGAGCAGAATACTAGAGAGTTGTTCTGGCCCTTGGGCTAACATTTTGTTAGACAAAATGTTTAGACAAATTCCATATGTGTCCAATCACAATTGGCCAATAAAGTATTCTATTCTATTCTATTCTATTCTATTCTATTCTATTCTATTCTATTCTATTCTAGACAATGCAAAGCTGGAGAGCAGGGCTAATACTTTAGAGGACAGAGAAAAGATTAAAAAACTTCTAGCCAAGCTTGTGCAATGGGCTTAAATGCAGAGGATAGAATTTAACAGGCAGAAATATGAAGTCCTTCATTTAGGTAGAAAAATGAAGGTGTATGTATAAGATGAGGGAAACTGATTTCATAGTATGGAAAAAGAACCTAAGTATTCTTATAACAGAATCAGTCCTGATCAAAGGAAGTTATTTGTTGTTTTTCTGGTCAGATCTCATTTAGAGTAATACAGTAGTTCTGAGCATGATAGTCATGAAGTAACAAACTGAGCCACGGATAGTAGCTTCTTTGAAAAATGCAATATTACGAATGCAATTATTTTTTAACAGATAATAAGTTCTCATCTTTCCTTCCTAAGAGTCATATTTCAAAGATAGGTTTTATTTTAAAAGTAGAAAAGATTTAAGTTTCTTTGTTTCCTACATTAATATGAATGTTCCCATAATGCTATTATAATATGATCAAAGAGCCGAATACTTACCCATAAAGTTCTCCTAAGCTCAGCATCTGGAAGTTCTGTCGCTAGTTTAAGGTTTTCAAAGCTAATTTTTTCTCGGGGTCTTTGATTCCATGCAAAAAGCACAGCCAATTGAAACGTAGTAACTTCCAAATCATACTGGCCAACTTCATTCTTGAAAGTTATCTATTAATGACCAAAAATTAGCAAGTGAATTTAAATGTGCTTGTAATTTCAGGGTGCCAAAAACCAAAATGCAAACAAGTGACACAGGCATGCTTACAATTCCATTGGACATTAAATGATGCCAGTGAAGCTTCCGGCCACTGTGGTTCTTTTTGTAGAACTCTTCAACCTCGGGGATAAGATCTTCTAATTCCGTTGGCAGTGATACAAAAACTTTTTCAGAACTTCTGGACCAAGCCCCAGCATTTAAAATTTTAATATTCACAGAATCAGCTGTACACAAAACAAACAGAAAGCTCAGCCAAGTAACACTAAAACTATCAACTAATATATGAACGATGTCAAAGAAACTGAATGCACAATTTTGTATTATAGTTATACAATGTGGATTTGTGAATGATAAAAAGCAAGATAAACAAATATAAATAATCTTTCTATAATTTTAAAAAGTAACAAGTATAAAAAGTACCTGGGAGGGCCAGTTTATTATTTTTGTGCATTTCCTTGAAGGCCTGGTTAAGATCTTCAGATACCTTAATGTCCTGAAACATCCTTGCCAATTTATTTACATAATCTGCTGGCATACCTACTTCCTGCAAAGAAAGAGGATTGAAGCAATAACTATATGATTTAAATACAGTAAATACTTACTACTGATCTTTTTTGTTAACAATTAGGGCCATGCAAAATCATTTCAAAGACTCTTTGCAAAGCAAGTGAAGTGCCCCTTCAAACCCGCCTCTTGAATTGTAACAAAGCCTGAGTGGTTTTGTTCAGCTCTGAGTAAGTATTACAACTAGCAATATCCACATACTAACGTAACATAAGAACAATTTATTTCCCACATAAAATGTACCAAACTGGAAAAGAAATTCTTCAGTTCTTCACTACATTCATGCATGAGGGGAAAAGCAAGAAGCTGGATTCAAACCACAGGCCAACTAGCTATTCTTTCTATATAAATCTTTGTTAAATCATTGTTAGGACCTTAACGTACAAAGTTCAAATTTTATTTTTTTAAAAATTGAATAAACCACTTGATAACATTAATTTAAAGACCAGGCCACAGATAAGACTCAATAATTCACAGTATGTGTGATTTTAAATTAAAAGCTGTGCTTTGTAAAGAAAAGAGTATATAACAGAATTGATGAACTTACCCGCAGCCATTCAACCATGTTCTCTTCTATTTCACTGTCTGCTGATATATCCAATATAAGACGCCTTGTTAAATGAGCTTTGTGGTATCTCATAAAAACATCTTTGTTCTGTACATACTTGAGTACCAATAACTGTTTTTAAAAAACATGATACATATTTTCACGATTGCTATTAGCATTTATTCCTATTGCAGAACAGCAATTCCAGAATATATTTTATCAGGAATAATATATCCCTGTATTAACCCCACCTTTCAAAAATCCCTATATGTATCAACATATTCAATCACCATTGAACAAAATATATCATCACTTCATTTATACAGACACGACCATATTACTGCCTTTTGATCATATTTTAAATAGCTAAAATATGTTTGTAATCAAAAGGCAGTATACAATATCCACCACTTAAAATGTTTGAATATGAACAGTCCCAAAATGAAACACAATTGCTAGTTCCCAATAAGGATTGAAATCGCTAATCAGTGATAGGAAATGTTCTGAGGTGCAAATTACGTACGTTAATATACTGAAGCTCCACTAGTTTCATAGTATTAAACTCCTACTATCATCAAATAGTCGCCTTTAACTAAAAATCTATATATGATCAGATTTCAAAAAGATTTAAATATAACAAACTTTACTGTATCACATTTTCAAAGAGCATAGCTTTAAATAAAATATGTTGAGACAGTTTCTCTAAAAAGCAATTTTGAAAGATGGCCATTTGCTAAAACATCTCTCCAACCTATAGCATGCAGTTTCTTAAGATGAAATTTAATTTTAGATGTAGCAGGCTTCCTCTCTCCCTTTTCCTCTCTCTCCAGGGAGAAACAGAATGTCAACAATATCAGAAACAAGGAAATATTACTTTTTTAGATGTTTATTTTTGAAATAAACTTTGGCAACAACTAATAAATTGAAAGTTTCATTTAAATCCAGTGAAGATTACAAAAATAAAACCACAATCTTAAACTTACTTCTTACGGAAATATCACACACTCAGTAGAATCTTTGAGTGCTCAAGTACAGGACTGCATTATTACTGATTTATAACCATTAGCTGTATTATGGATGACACCTTGCCCTCATCAGCTACTATTTTAAGGATTAAACCAACATATCACTGCATTCTAATCATAACTGACCTCTCACTTCTATCAATTCAGTTTGAGAGAAATAGAGCAATGTTCTGATAGTTTTGATAGCAGAAAGGCTATCAAAGATATTACCCAATCTTCACATTTATTTCTCTCAAATAAAAAACTAGGAATAAAAAAGAACATACCACTTCTTTAAGTTTTGCTTCAATTTCTTCAGAGGTTAATTTTTTGCTTAGTGGTGTTTTTCTTAATAACATATCACAATAATTTGCAAGTAACTCTGGGCATTTGGACTCTGGTTGTGTCTTCAATCCAACACTAAGGAAAAAAAGGAAAAATAGTAGCCAAAAGTTATACTGAATCACTAACATTGGTTTCCTGCCATTATACCAACTCATTCATCTATGAACAAAAAAGGAGAAATGCCTTATGTAAAAACAATCAATATTTTTACATGTTTGCATTGTGTAAATTTATTTTTTTTATTTCAAAGTGACTAAATTAATTTGTACATATAATTTAAAAATATAAAATAATACATATATGGGAAGCTACAGAAAAGCAGTTCAATATGCATGAGAAATGAAAATTTAAATATTGTAAGATCCTAAATGAATTGTCAAGGCATTTTCTATACTATTGCTGATTTAATGTGCTTCAAAATCATAACAATAGTTCTAAGTGAATAAGCAAACATGTCTAGAATCATTCATTTTTTAATATAATCCTATGGTTATCACCAACATTATCAGTAACGGGCTTTGGAAATGGATTAAACCAGAACAATGGATTTTGGCTGTTTTAGGAGTAGATATGTAGATATACATATCTGAGTATCTGAGATTTAGTACTTATGTGCATGCTTCTGTGTGCTTTTTTCCCCAAAGTTTGGAATTACCCAGGTTAAAAATAGGTATATTTAAGCATTACAGAAAACAAGGAAAATACTAAATATCCATTCAAAATATAAACAAAAATTAAATTCTGTTATTGTCAAGTATTCATTCAGATTACTTACCCCTTCTGTTTCAATGGTAATTCAAGTTTAAATATTGTAGCATCATTAACAACTGCTTTATATGCCTAAAATAAAAAACAAGGCATTCAATCTACTTTTTCATATCAAAGTATGTTCTTAAAAACAAAGCTATGTTAATTTTAAAAGTCACTCTTCTTAAGAACAAAATTCCTACATTACATTGGGAAAATAGCCAAAGCACAGAAAATGTCTTACGATACTCGCTACTTTCAGGGTGAAGTTTGAAGGTTACTGTTGCTCATGAGGAAGCGGGAAAGGATACAGAAGAAAGGAAGGGGACATAGATGTAAGTCTGCAAGATGCTAATATACCAAATTAGCCCAAAGGTTCAGATATTTTTCTGTATCTTGTTACCCTGCTGTAATCTGTTTATATTTCTAGATCTTCAAGGTGAATTGAAGTATACAGTGATACTATTATTTCTGTGATCCTTGACAAAAATGTCTCAGTGGGACTTCCTGACTGTGTCTTATCCACGTACTAACAAGGTCTAGTTCTTCTTAACTTTCTAGCTGTGGGAAGGTTTGTCATGTCTTACCCCTGGAAGGCATCTTTACTTTTATTTAGTTTGTAATAAAGGATATTCCAAAATGATTTTCCTAAGTACTGTTGCCAGATTAGGAGGCATCACATTTCCTCTAGCCTATCAATATCTTTTAAAATGTTATTTCTGCGTTTTAAGATATTATGTCATGCGAGAGACATTTGCTCACTTTTCTGTGAAATTTGAAGTATTTTCAATTCTACCCTGTGATTATTTGAAAACTCTCTAATTAATAATGATTTTCATGAAGATACTGATGAATCTTATTATTAAAGCAAGATTACAAGTATAGCAATGCAAATATATAAATAAAATCCGACTATCTCAATAGCTAAATCTCTACAGAAAGCCCAATTTCTAGTAATTCACTGGTATGATTTCATAAACACCCTGACTAATGCTTATTTAACATATTTCTAAGTCACTTTCTGTTTAAAAAAAACCAAATACATGTAAACATGTATTATCAAAAAAATGAAACAAGAACCAGCTGATAACTTACTTTATCTCTGGCAGTAAGAAATCTTGGGTCATCTTGAAAAGCTTCTTTAACTAATTTGCTAAATCTATTAAACAGTGTAAGCAATTGTTCTACATATTTTTCAGAATCCTAAAATTGAAAAGCAAAACAAAGAATAAAATACCAAGCCTGTGAGAAAAAAAAATAGCAAGCAATCATAAACTGACATCTCCCTCCATCCCTCTTTCAACTGCATTTCTGGTATAGCAGTCATGAGCCCAGGAATATTACAATTAGGTACAAATGGTCTTCTTGTTTATATCTCAGAAAATCACACTTTGTGCAAGTTAGTCTCCAGAAAAGTTATCAGCTGCCAACCCAATAGGACATTCTCCCACTTGTTTTCAACTTTGTTTTCTTTAGCCATGATTCCACATGGCACCAGCATGAAACCCAAACATATCTAAAAGTCATAGGATGTTATAAGATACCGCGATAGTTTTTGTTGACTCTTTGACAGCCTGAATGTTAACCAAAATTTATAGGGGTAAGGAAAAGGTTTTTACTTTAATTTCATTACATTAGCTGCACTAGCTGTGAAGATTTCTGTCTAAACAGCTCTGTCAGAATAAAGCAACTATGATGACAAATTAAAAATAAAAATGCTGCCTCAATACATAGAATAAATGGTCTTAGATTACTTCATCTGCTTTTTAACCTGTCTCTTTTTATTGATAGAAAAAAATCGTAAGAAGTTGCCACAAAATATGCTTCTTAGAGAAAATCCTGATTCCACCTTTAACTATCTATTTCAGCTACCTGATGCCGTATTTAAGCAGCTAATTCAGATATAATTGTTTTATAAGAACAAACAGCAAAAAAAAAAAATCACAAGGTTGCGCCTCCTTTATGGATGGCAACACTGATGCTGGTTGAATCACTGGATGAAGCTGACAACTGGCTGGCTTTACAGTATAACATCATTATAAGCAAAGAGAGCACTTTAAGGCATTATATCCAATCTTCACTTCAATGACTAGGTTCCAGTTGTTAGTTTGGCTAGTTCCAGTTGTTAGTTTGGCTAGTCCTGCAAGCAAGGATGCTTTCAAATGATAGTTTTTTTTAAAAAAAAAAATCACAAATAGAACAAAATGTTTCAAAGCCAGGATTCTTGCTTGTTGCTTTCAGAACAAGCCAGAGAAATAAAATAGGCTGCTTTCCAATATGAGGTGAAAGCCAGAGTATCTTGTTCAGATAATCTAGCTTCCAAACCATGGATGAAGCCCTTTTTGATTTTGCATTCTAATTTTTAAATAAGTTGTAGTACTTTCCTATTTAATTTAGTTTACTTTAACATTCATTTTTTTCATATTCATTTCATCAATATAAGATTTTATTTTGCCAAACATTCTTGGTATTCCTAGCAAACACTCTTAAGAGGAGATAAGGGATAAAAATAGAAAATGCTCACTTACAGTAGTTATAGTTTCAGCAGCTGCTACCATATCTGCTAATCCAGCATTAACAATATGCTCTTCTAAATCTTTTAACATAGGCTCTATTCCATTAGGAACTTTATCCATCAAAGAAAACATTAAATGTAATTCTGAAGACAAAGAAGAGTCACAAGTCAAATCCATGGTCATAGTTCATCTGTCCATCTCTCTTTTCTGTATATAAAGTATTACTCTTGTTTACTGTCAAATAAAACCATTCAAGGAGATTTGTAAGGGTGACAAAAATACTATATTCTGTTTCTCTTTAAGGAATGTTGATTTCATGTTGTTGTTTTTAATAAACTCGACAAACTACTGAAAAAAATTCTAGGAAGTCTGATTTGAAATTAAATAGCAAACTTGTTCCCAGTTTTTGGTTCCCGCAATTCCTGACTACCAAACTTAGAGCTTGGTTTGAAAATCATGTTCCTGTCCTTGAATCAATTCCCCCCCCCCCCAGCACAACATTTTCATTACTGCAATACATATAAAACAATACAAAACCACAATCCTTAGAAACTAGTCATTACATATACATTAAGAAATTTCCCAAGGACTATTTTTACTCTGTCTTTTGTCATATAGAAACAAAAGAATCTTCTGGCACTTTAATGATATCTGTATGTGCTACTCTATAAGGATTTATAAATTACAGCCCATTTCATCTGAATATAGGCCTGAGGAAATAATACAAATACACTCACATGAACATAGATACTAAATGGAAGGCAAGAAATTATAAAAGGAATCAAAATGGTAAAGAGATAGTGATCGTTAACAGTGGTTAGAAGCGATATACAGATTCTTGCATTTCATGCTAAGAAAATTTGGTACTCAGCTAATTTCTGAGAAACGGACTGCTTAGCAGACATAACTCAGTTTTTCAGGAAAGAAGACCAAGGCTTCTTATTAAATATCATCTCTGTAGTAATCAATTCAACATAACCAAATGTATATCCATGTTTCAGGACTATATTCCAAGCAGACTCCTCAAAACCTTACACACTAATAAACTGTTATGGGATAGGTTATTTGCTGAAGATACACTTAATTTTTGTAAAGAGAATTTAGAGAGAGAAAGGGGGCTGAGGAAAAGAAAGAAAATTACTTTACAGATTCAAAAATTGAATTCAAAAAATTAACTTCTGGGTTTTTTTTCTGGTTAACAGAAAATTGTCCTGATTGGTAGTATCAATTTCACCTTGATTATATTGAAAAGCTAAGCAGAATCAATTCTAGTTGATATTTGGGGAAGGAGACAATAAGCCCAGAAGAACACAGTAGCTTTGCCACTACTTCTGTACCAAGAAAACTGTTCTTGAAGTCACCCAGGATTTCGTTCATATATTTTAAATGGAAGTCAGCATTGTTTCTCAAGGATAAATCAGCTTAATTAGTATGGGAGTCAGTGACAACAATCAGAAGCACAGTTCCTGGCCCATCTTTAAAAAGTCCTTCACAGGAAGATATCAAAGAGCTGGCTTTTTCAACAAATTTGTTGCAGATTGTCATTATGTATTGATACTAGGTAAATGTAAGACAAATCATGATTAAATCATTTGGATTAGGAAGCAGGCACAATGCTCATAATTTGGGGCTATGCAAAGCAATAGCAATAGCACTTATATTTCACTTCACAGTCCTTTACAACCCTCTCGAAGCAGTTTATAGAATCAGCTTATTGCCCCAACAAGTTGGGTCCTCATTTTACCCACCTCAGAAGGATGGAAGGCTGAGTCAACCTTGAGCCTGGTGAGATTTGAACTGCCAAATTGCAGGCAGCCAGCAGTCAGTAGAAGTAGCCTGCAGTATTGCACTCTAACCACTGCGCCACCATGGAATTTTGAAGAGTGGATTAGACCTCTCCAAGCTGCTTCAAAGTCTGTCCTGGCAGCTTGTGCATTCACGTGCATGCGCAGATGCTTTGCTGGTAAAGCTACACATGCAGACAGGACAAACAGCCTTTAAAGAAGGTACATGAGCCTTCCCAAAAAAATGGCTGCTTTAATGCTTCAGGGACTGCTCTGCAAAGCATTAGTGCAGTGATGGCTAACCTATGACACGCGTGTCACTCGTGACACACCGAGGCACTTTGACTGACACACCTGTTGGTGTGGGGAAAACCTGCACATTTAGAGGCTGCCTGTGCTCCGCTCCAATCCCTGCTCCCTGCTTCTTGCGTGGAGGCGTGGTGTCACCGCTGCCGCAAGATCTTTGCAGCAGAGAACCAGTTTTAACCGCCATAAACTGAGGTTTGTCAGTTTCATTATCTCAGGAACGCTACAGGAGGAAAGGAGATCCATGAGGTTCACAGCCCTGTAAGGTGGCCTTCCGATCCCCACATCCTGCACCTGCAGCCCTGAGACCAGGGATATGAGTTTTACAGCCCTGTGTGATCACCCCAGCCCAGTCCATCATAAACCAAATTATTGATATTTCTTGAAGTGACACACGACCTGAGGAAGGCTACACTTTTTCCCGATTTTCGACACACCAAGCTGAAAAGGTTAGCCATCACTGCATTAATGAAACCACTTTGCAGAGTCCTGTTTATTATATCCAATTACCTTCACAGGAATGTTTAATGGCATACTATTCAAGACAAGCTTCAGAGATAGAACAAACTATGTGGGAAATGCTGCTTTATGCACCAACTTCCCATCGCCTTTCATAGGATTATGCAAGGAAGACTATTTGGGTCACCAACCTGTCTTTATTGTTGCCACTTTCCATAAAATTTCATTCCCCTTAAGAGCTGAAAGAAATATATTTGCATAAGGTATAATACTATATTCAGCCCTGGATGAATGCCAAACAACTGCTGTCAAGATAGGGAGCCAGAATTATTTTTAAGGTCAGATGCCAACCCAGCTTTCACTCTGGAAATTAGAAATGCAACTCTGAACTAATAGCAACTGTTTCAAATAAGGAACAGCTTTCAATTTTCTTATTACATAGAATACACCGTGTAATCATAAAAGTATATTTATGGACTGTAACAAAACATTTGGTTTCTCTAATTCACTTTTCCCAAATTTCATAATTGGTTCACTCTGTTTAAAAAAATGGAAAATACTATGGAGGAAACAACATCAAGACAAAAAGATGCATAGCTTAATAGGATTCCTAGGGCTTAAAGACATACTTGTATATTTAAACAGCAAATTCTTTGTAATCCTGAAAGGCTGATTAAAATAACAAAGTTGGAAGAGGCCATTTAGCCACCAGATCTACCCTTGTGCTCAAGATAGGAAGCCAATATATTTGAATAAAGAGAGAAAATATATAATAGAGTAGTATAAAGGGTTTAGAAGGGAATTGTATTGCCATATATTACTACAGTAACTTGTGTTCAAGAATAAGACTAGACAAAAAATTACATTAAACAGATATATGTGATACAAGAGATGATTTGGACTAGGAACAAGTCAACTGAATCCTTATTTCACTAATAAGAGCAATGAATAACCAGACTCATCTATTTTACCTACAATTTTAAAGATTAACAGTTCTAACATCTTAGAAGAAGGGACGATTATAAGTAATGACAAAAATGAAAACAGCACTGCATTATAATTTAAAACATGTAACCAAAATGGTGTAGGGCAGAGAATAAGTTTTAACTACACTGTAATATTTTCCTTCTGTCTTTAATAACAAAAGAATTGTAATCCATTTTTATTCCAACTATCTGCATGGATCAAGGGAGGACACACATTTCTTTTTACTTTCCATAGCTTCACTTACTTTCTGTTTCATTGCGTTTGATCATGCCTTGGCATTCAGCTAAAATTGTCTCTTTAAAGGAAGTCACCAAAGCATTTACACAGCACTCCATAAGCTGGGAGAGGGGGGAAAAAAAGTTAACGTTCAAATGTACTCAGAATATTATTGTTTCAATATATTTGCATGGAATGGGAAAGTTCATGCAATACTACAAAACATTGAGTTTCGCCTTCTCCCCACCCAAGAGGTATACAATATCTAAAGAGGAGAATGGCAAAGACCATGGAGAAGTATTAAAATACTATTAATAACATATCTGCTTAGGTAAATAAAATAGTGATTCTTAACCTTCCGACATCCGAAGGACAGTACGAAAGTCTTAGCTGGCAAAACAACACAAGTGGCATCAAAACTCTGGTGTCTAAGTCAGCAGGTCAAGCATGTGGAACAATATACTTTCTGATTTTCCAAGATTTGTAGTTTCCTAATATATTTAATATCCTGTATGTCCTAGAATGCACCATGCTGGGAGAGGATACCATGTACTGTTATTATACATTTATAAAGTATAAAAGTCTTTAGTATACCAGAGAACTCCTAAGTGCTCTCTGAATTTGGTTATTTTGCTTGCAGATGGTTCATTACCCTACCAAGTAACAATTATCAGTGCAAGCTGATTATTTTACTGGAAGTATATTAATATTTATTATGATGGTCACATTTTTTCATATTTACAAATCAATCAATGCATAGCATTGTTTTCTTAAAAGAGCAATTTCAACAAAGAACCATAAACACAAATTTGCTCATGGTTATGAAACAGCAACTGTTATGTTTACACTTTTAGAAACAGAAGGATCTGCTTGGAAAAAGGAATAATTATCTTGCATCAACTTCTGCAACAGAGGACTATCTTTGACCTTGTGGAATTTTTGCTTTTAATTGCACATGGTATCTGGTCCTATGTTAATGCAATCAGATATTCCATAACTAGATTTTAAAAAGACCAAGGTTGAGTATTTTCAGACTTGTATAAGTAGTGATTTAATTTACAAAACTTTTTAACATATTAATTCTTGATATTATTAAAAGAGTACTTACTGCTTCTACAGAGTTACATTCACGCCTTGTTTCTAAATACCGTAGTGCTCTTTTTTCTTCTTCCTTTAATTTAGCATCTGCCTGTGCAGAAACAGAATATCATCACTTAAAATATTAATATGTAACCAACAGACTTCTTCAAAAGAACACCTTCACACTTACATATTTCATATAGTTCTGTACACCATTCTGCTGCAAATACGAAGGGGCTTGAGTTCTATAAAATCTCTCTGTTGAATCTAGGTATGCTTTTTCAAAATTATCCCGATAAATCTGGAGTTTATCATCAGGATTGGAACACAGATTAACTGCAACAAGAAATATCAAATTAAAGTAATTGCTTATCACTGTATGAAATATACCTAATCTTGAAAACAGGAGTTGTATAAACTACAATAATTTGAATATAAAATCACTACTTGTCAGAATGGCTCTCAAGCAATTTGAGGAATAATAAAATCTATTTTAAAGAGGCTGATCTTGATGTTTTAAATTCAAAAGCATGCTGAAAGTTTTTGGACTGACTACATTACATTCATAGCCACCATCTTAAATTAATTCATATTCCCAGACCATGGGTTTTGATTTATTTTTACTTCCATTTTGTAGGTTTTTCCTATGCAAAAAGCAATAAAAATTTTCCACTGAGATGTCCGATATAAACCCTTACTTACCAGATGAGAAAAGACAGAAGTTGAAGCTTGTGAAAAACCCTGCAGTTTCTTGTTCATTTAAACTTCACATGGAGACTTAAAGTTCTAACTTGGCATGGCAGTATTAAGAAAACAAATTGACTGAACTTTTTATTGCAATGACTTAAATCATTATACACACTCACTTACATACACACACGTTTGTATGTATGTATTACTCCTTAACACTTCTAAAACAAATTAAAGCTTACTAGTGTAAGCCTACTTGAAAAATGCAAGAATAATTTTCATATAAAATGCAATAATCTTACATAACAAGACATACCGTAAGATTCTCTAACACCAATGACAAGTTGAGAGTCAAATGCTTCTCCTAAACGTTCAGCATGGACCAACTTCATTGCACTGTCTTGAAGGCGAGTTTTTATGTTTGAAAATATGGACTCATTCCAGGTATCTAGCATGAGCTAAAAATACAACAATAATTAAACAGTAAACATGATGGACTGATTTCTAAAACACAAAACATAACTTTTATTTTATTTTTAGGTTTAAAGGATCTGGCAGATTTAAAATAAATTGTATTTCTCTTCTGAACCAGAAGGAAAAGAGAAAACAATATTTTTTTAAAAAAGCATGCCATGGCTATGAGGTCTATGGTTCAATAATTCAAAGCTGAGTCTGCATTTATAAGCAGAGGACACAATTAGTACACAGTTACCATGGAGATGAAGACTGATGGAAATTACTCATTTCTGAAAACAAAAAAAGCTGCGAGTTTGAAATTTGCCCTTGCCATAGATAAAATTCAATATCACTAAAAATAAGTTGCAGTATTTAGGGCAGCCAACAGCAGAAACCTCATGGTTGTTACATCTGGCTTAACTTTTTCCCATCTCCTACTATTTACTTTTACTTTTTTTAAAAAAAATCTGCATGAAGAAAAACTCTGCATGAATCAAACCCTGCTTATTCTTTACTCCTCTCTCATTGGTTCCCCCAAAAACCTACTGATTAGAGGTACAGCATTTCATTCTTCTGCTTCACCACGAAACAAGGCTACAATGAAACCTAGCACTTACCTTCCGTACAATACTGTCTTCTACATTGGATTTTTTATTGCTGCCTTGTTTACCCATGAGAGTAATTTCTAACTGACAAAATGGCTTGGGTAAGATATCACATTGTGTGAAGAATTTACGCCATTCTACAATATAGGCTTTCAGTAATGCAGTATCATCTTGGTGGCTCAGCACTCTCTGAAAGCAAGAAAAGGGCAAATACGAAAACATTTAGAAAGAATTTCCACTTCATGGAAAAGTAGACATTACACTCCCACTCATTTCATTTTGGATATTGAGGTTTAACTTCATGTGAGCGGGTGTGAATATATACACACAAACATCAACACAATAACATATTTTTTCAGAAAATGGGCCTGAAATTAAGGAAACAACTGCTAAAGAATAACATCAAGAATATGAAAGAGAGCTTAAGATGACAGCTTCTTATACTTAAGCCTTAGAAGTTATCAAGCCACTGAAGCAATAACCTGAAATGTATTCAAAACTATGAATCATGTACTATATGGAATGATACTATGCATGCTTATTTGGAAGTATGTCCTCAGAATTTTTGATGCTTAGCTGTATTTACTCTCAGTGCATTTGAATAAAAAAATATAATTTTAACCAAACAAATGCAGGAATTTAATAATATGTTTTCATAGACTGCTTTCTAAATAGGTAACATAAATGAACTGAGAATGGGTATCAAAATGTGTAATGTGCTGCTCGATATAAATGAAGAAACATTATAAAATGTGGTTCTGCAATATTTAACTTTTAAAATGAGATTTTATTGACATAGAAGCATTATCAAGAGTTCTTCAGAAAAATACAGGCATACAATTTCCATGTAAAAAATTGTATAGCACAATCAGAATGTTCAGTTCAGAGATTAGCCTTAATTGTATTTTGGAGGCCTAGACTAAAGCAAACATATATAGGGTGATGACTATATGTTTGCTATTGATATATGAAATATATATGGAAACTAATTTAAGTATACATGTATAGACTAGATTATCCACACTTAACTCCTGTTAATTTAATTGAGCCCAGATTAATCAAGACAAAACTTTTATACTGATTTTACAGTGACTAATTTGGTTTGAATCCAAACTACAGTCTAGGTGTTACAGTACTGAGGTTTTTTTGTGCACGATACACAATATCCTATCAGGAAGCATTTGAATGAGGTGTCGGAGTTCTTAACTCAAAGGTGGATATAAAATTTAATAAAAATATCATATTATTAAAAATACTTGCCAATTATGTTTAACTTACTGCTTGTGCTTGTTTAATAAAATCAAGGATATCTTCTTTCAAGGCCTGATGTATTTTTGCTGGCCCTTTATCATCCCACAAACAAACGCCATGGACATCTCTACAAAACATGCAAATTCAAATCAAGTTAAAATAATTTCTCAATTTATTTGATGTGTTATATAATAAATTGCTTTTGTGTGGGCACTAAAAATGCACAGATCCCCCCAAAAACTAACTAAATGAAATGCCAACAATACTATGCTGATCATAACTAAAGTAGGGGAAAAAATAACACAATACTATCTTCTTGACATGGAATACACGTTTTATAAATGAATATATAAATTCACTATTAATGCTTGAAAAAACAATTAATTAAAGAAGCCATCAGATTCTCACATTTTTCGTTTGCAGATAAAAACACAAGCAGCCTAAACCAAAGTTCTTATGATATTTGAAGCTAAAGATACAAAAGTTAATATCCTATATGTTAATACGTTGTCTTTTTTCCTAGATTATGCCTTTTAGTATATGATGCCTCATCTTAATTGCTTTGGTTGTAAATGTAAGATCTTCAACAGCCCTTAACAGTCAGCACAGACGTATTTAAAACAAATTCCTGTGAGAAATCCATCAGTGTCTTCCTTTGAACAACCGCTCTGATAAGACACTGCAGAACAAAAAATAGTTTTCTATTCCAAGAAAGAGACATTTTAGAAGTTACTTACGAAAATAGATCAAACCACTGTTGTTTAGTAACAGATTCCTGCCGTAAAAGCTTCAGAACAATTGGGCGCATAAAATCCCATTTGTCTTCAAATTGAAGTGATCCTTTATTCTTTAAAGAGAGAGAGGGAGAGAGAGATTTTAATTGAATGGAAGTGAGTGTTACACCTCAATTATATTCAGAAGCTTTTCCAGTGGGATGTGTTTCCAAAGAAGCATGTATAGTATTGAAACTAGAACAAGACTGATGTTAGACAACCTGGCTTTAAATATTTTATAGCAGATTATCATGTGAAATCCCATGATTATACAAAATGCTGTTTGCATTTCTTTCAGACATACATACATACAGTGTATACATATATGAATGAAACACATGAATAAAAATAGCATGAAACACATGAACAATAAACAACTTCATATTTCACATATAAATGTGCGACTGTTTAAAAATATCAGGTAAGAAAATAAGTTCCCATTTCTTCTGAGTGAATAGCTCATGATTCACCATGTAAAATTGGATTATCTGGGGGGGGGAGGGGACATACTATTAAATCATAATGAAACACTGATAAAAGAAACAAATAGACTTAAAATATCATTGTAATTTCATGACTAGATAATAGTCTATACTACGAAGTACAGTACTAGGAATGTACCATTTTTATTTGACTCCAATATACATATCAGCAATGTTTTGCAATCAATGATTCTGGAATCATATAAACACAAAGGGACCTCATGTCACATTGCTCCCAATCTAGTCTATGCAGCTGAAAAATTGCTATCTCCATATTAAAATATACGATGAAAAGGAAAATACATTTTATATAGCTGACAGTAATAATATTGATACTCTGAGCTGCTCAAAGACAGAAAAGATTAATTGCTGCAAGATCTTCCTATTCTATTGAAATTTTAGATTCAAAAATAGTACATAATTATATAAAAATAATCAGTGATATCAAATATTATTACCATTTTATTACAGAACTGCCTCTGAAAAATATGGAACCTGCTATATATTTCCAACCTTTGTTCCTATCATATCTTTCTTGACTTATTTTTCTTTGTGCATTGTTTAAAAAAACCCTTGTTTAAAAAAAAATGAGAAATTCATAATTTAAGCAGACAAAAATAAGATGTTGAGATATAATAATGACAAGTTGCACTTATTGTATTTATGAGTTTGCTTCTACATATATGATCATCCTTCTTGATCTTTTATTTGTTTCTGTCTCATAAATACTCCTTCAAAAGCAACATATGCTGCAACCCACCAAGAATGCTGCCTCTCTACAACCTATTAGCATCATGGTAACTCCTTCAATGTGACAGAGAAGGTCCACCAGGAACACTCAAATTAAGCACTGCACAGTGTCTGGATTATTCTTTTCTTAATGCTGTTGAGAGTAACTATGTGTGAGTTGGGTGGCCATAGAAATCTATTTAACAAATAAGTAAATAAACAAGTATCTAAAATAAGACCCTCCGAGTATCTTCATGAAATCAAATAATTTTACAAAATTTAGAAGAACAAATCCCTTGCTATTTCATCAGCTTTTTTGACTGGGGTTATAGTGATAGGCTATTTTATTGCCTAACCCCCTTTTACCTTTGCAGATATTTACACAAAGCCATTATAAACTATTAAGTAAATTACAGTTAAGCAACCCATGGCTTAGGTTCTTTGTGCAAATGCAGGTAAACACTACTGTACCTATGTAACAAATTTCCACCAATTTGTTCCATTGTATACTAACAAAAAGAAAGCCCACAACAAGATTTCTAACTTAGCAAGCAAGGTTTCCACTTATTCTCTTTATGAAGTACTTTTATAGACCATGCCTTTCTTTTCTCGCTTGATTTCATCATTTTCCTGATACCTGATTCTGAATAGAAGCTCATTGCTCAATTTGAAATCTTTTTCAGGAATAGAGATATTAGCAAATAAGATACATGATTGCTAATTAAATATCAATAGTTGAGCATAGGCATAAACTATCACAAAGCTTCAAAAGAAATGCTACCATATTTTGAGTGCTGCTGGCAGATAATATAAACACTAAGACTACTAGTTTACTAAATTAATATAATGGAAGATTATATTATACATTATTATTTCTAAATGTTGTGCTATTTCTCTTATATAGCCATATTATATTATCGTTATCCTCAAGAACTTTACTGATATACCTGGATTTTTAGTTCTCAAGAAAAAGTTTACTACACTACAGTGAAAATGCACATATTTCTAGAAATGATTATTCTATGAGGCTAGAGTAGGAGTGTCAAACTGGATTTCTTGGAGGGCCGGATCAGCATTGTGGTTGTCTTCCGCAAGCCGACTGGTGGGGAGAGAGATGTGATGGATGCCCTCCTGCAGCACCCTGCTGGCCAAAACGGAAGGGCTGGCAGCGTGCTGCAAGAGGCCATCCAGGCTGAAAACTGGGCACATGGGCCGCCCGTGCCCCGTTTTTGCTAGCAGAGGCACCGTACTTTGCTATTTCCATGCCAGCCCCACGGGCTTGAGTTTGACACCCCTGGCCCAGAGCATGAATGGACATGAAAAATAATTCCAAAGATCACTGAATATAGCTACAATGTGCACTACAAATCTGGTCTTTGCACAGTGTGAACAGTTCAACATTTCACACTAACAATATGGCTTAATGTAGTTTTACTGAATAATCACAATTGGATAAGTTTGTAATACGTGCTTAAATTATAAACCAAAGTCTAGTAACCAAAATAACTGAGTTCACATAAGATATTAAACAGGTTTCCTAATGCCTAAGCACACTGGGCAAACTTGGCAATTGAAAGTTGTTTCACTAGTGTAGCTCTACTGCAAGAAGATAAGAAGTGCTTCAATCAAGGAATTCATATCAGCCCAATTTAGAAATGTATTTCTGCTCGCTTTCTTCTCCCTTTTAAATCTTGGAAGTTAGGAATCTTGAATGGTAGGAGTACAATAGCTGTTTAGTTTGCAGGACCAACTGGCTGCACAAATAAAGCAAAGAAACAAAGGGCTGTGTAGATAATAAAGCTACAAAGAAAGTGATATTCCAGTAGTATCATCTGTATGAAGCTGCACAAAAGATAAAAAAAGATATCACAGGATGTGCCTGTTGATCCATTAAGGTTTTTATTTTCAAAAAAATATTTATAAAAATGCAGCCAATGCATGTTAGCCATACACACACACACACACACACACACACACACACACCCCTCTGCTCCCTTCTTTCCTAGAAAGAAGGGTACAAAAAACAATTGGTGAAGAAAATATGAAGGAGAAGGAAATGAAGGAAGACATGACAGTAGCTGGGATTAGAGCTCTATCTTCAACAGATTGAGGAGGAAGGGTTGTGTGTGAACATTCCTTGCAAAAAGACGACTTAATTAGTACCAGCAGCAAACTTTTTTCACTAATCACAGTAGATAAACTAATTGGTTTGATCCAACAAATCAGACTCTTCACTGTAGAAACAAAAGCTTTGCAAAAAGACAACATTAAAAAAAGCCCTAAAAATAAATATTTCCTGGAAGGGGCTTTATGTCTTATAGCAAAATACTGAACAAAATATGTCTTTGATCTATTCCTTATTGAATAGAGTGGGAAACTACTCTAATGTTTGGTACTTCATCCTGGTAACAAATATTTATCTAGACTTCATTATGTACAGCTAACAAAATTTGAAAATTCAGATAATTCAACATGATTACTTCTAAAAGCTATTTTTAATTACAGTGTAGGCCATTTTGAAACACAATGCATGAGGAACTAATGCATGAAAGTTAATCAATAAAACCAATGTTCGGAAGGCCTGCTCACCTAAAACTCTCGTCAGCACCTTCATGCAAACTTCATTAAGTCATGGCATAACTTCTTTTAACTATGGCTTAATGTGTTGTATAAATCATGTCAAAAGTAAGTTGTTCTAAAACCATGGTTAAGTCATGGCCCAATGTGATGTATGAATCTTAATACATCTATTGAGAACCATAATTCATGTTGCTTTCATTCTTGTGTGAGCATAAGAATTGGTGGTTTAGAATCCTTCTACCAGCTGGATACATGCCAAGAATGGTATTAATTTTACTTTGCACACATTTACATTTTAATTGTTTTATTAAGCAAGCCAGGACTTAGAAACATAAAATAAACTTCTGGGTAGGCTTCTATTTCATATAATCTGGAATATTATCAAGATAAATTCTCAAAATCCATTTGGTTCTCCTCCAACCAGATTAAAAGCCTGAACCATGCAATATTTACACAGATGGCCAAGCTGCATAACATTGGCATCTCCAAGCACATCCATTCTATTAATAAACACTAGAAAGTTTGAGAAACTAATGCATTTCATGAATTCGTTATACATCAGATTTCCAAGAATATGAACAGGACAATATGAGCTATATGAATGTATGTTGTTTATTTACAAATAAAATGGCAACAACAAGGCTCAGCAGACCTTGATTGAAAAATATTGATTTAATTTTTAAGTGGCTAACCTTCAATGGAAAGATTAGTCACATATATATTTAAATATCTATATGGTCCAAAAATGAAAAGGAAATTTTTGTATGGATCCTTTTTAACATATGACTTTAGTATCATTATACACTATTTATTACTGCTTTCTTCCTATTTCTGAGATTCTTATTTTTAAAATAAATCTCAACATTTATTTAATAATCAAAAATAATTTCTGCCCATCTACCGTTTATATAAATTTCTTTTTAAGTTTGAAAATGTTGTCAGTGAATTATTTTAAAACAAATATACTTCCATACATTCCATACCATTTCATACAATTTTGTATAAATTATTTATAGAGTAAAAATGTTAATATTGAAATAGCATATAAATCTTATGATATTTATTTAGCAAAGTTACATTCCATCATAATTTAAAGACTTTTTGTGACTTACAGAGAATACAGGATAAGAAAACATAAACATTATACAGCCCCAACATAAAGACAGACTAGCAAGTAAAAACAGAAAATAAAAGATAGAGAAATGCTTATTAATAGAGGTAATAGTTTTTAGTCTTTTCCTAAAAAGCAGCAGGGGGAGGGAGAATTGAATCTTCAGAGAAAGGCCTTTCCAGAGTACCAATACTGCCATAGAAAACACCAACACCTTCTAACTTTGGGACACATCTCAGATGTGTGGGTTACAAATAATTTCTTCCTTCAAGATCTAGTGGATAGGATCACTGAAGCAGGAGATCCTCTAAATCAGGGCTGTCAAACTCCCGGTCCATGGGTAGATGGATCACGTGTTGGTCATGCCCATGCCCTGTTTCCCAAAGGAAAAAAAAGTCCTGATACATCATGTGGCACTGCTGTGATGACGTGAATTTGACACCCCTGCTCTAAGTCGCTATGTACCAAACCATGAAGGTACACTACCTTAAATATATCTGAAAACCAACTGGCAGCCAGAATATAATCAGTGTAATAGGCTCCCAATGTTTAGAACTAGGTACACAGTCAGCTGCTACATTCTGGAACAGTTGCAGTTTGAGTTGTATGGCAAGGGCCACTCTAGCTAGTTACTGCTCAGGGAGAAAATGGAGTCCAAAAGGATCCCCTAAAATTACATGCTTCTTCACAGGTAGGGATAATACTGGTATTTTTTAAGAGAATCCTGATGAAACTACAGCAACTTCATTTTATTTGGGTTCAATTTCAGCCTGTTTTCTCCAATTCAAATCTGTGGCCTCTAGGAATCAGGATAAAACATTGTCAGCATCTTCCTTACAGCTCATAGTATTTTGAAAGTGGATATCAACAGCATGGGGATATCATACCTCAAAACATCAGATGACCTACCCCAGCAGCTTTGTATACAATTAATATGGATCTAGATACTAAAAACTTACATGTTCGCTTCATGAGAAAAAGTACTTTATCCATTATATACCTGAACATCAAAAATTGTCATATGAGTTTCATTAAAATCATAATGAATCTTAGAAATGGCCTTGTATTATTAGTTTAAATATATATTACAAAACTTTAATAAGTGATTGCTCTAACTGTAACATTTAATGTTATATTACATTCATCAATTTATAGCAAGGCTCGGCAATCTCTTCTGCAGACTGAGCCATAAACTAGCCCACCAAATTTTAACCTTATATATTGTGTGAACAACTCAGAGAATTCAAGTGCAGGCTAGTCTGAGCTAGATGAAGCAAATAGTAGCATAAAGTAGAATAGAATAAATAAAAGCATAATTTAGTTTCCTCTATTACTACTAAGACATTTAGTTCATATACATTTTTATTTTTCATGTATTGTAAGTGGTTACATATGCCTACTTTTATGAAATAAATTCAATTATTATGAGCAAGAAACGCTTGATTAATGGAAATAGATTACTGCCAAATTATTGAACACAATATACAAACACAATAAATTAACTGAAAATCTGTTGAAGCATATTAGAGAGATAGGAAACATTTTAACTATGTTCCCAATTTTTAAGAACATTAAATTTAAGCTACTACCCATGTTCAACACTGACAAAAAATATCTGCACTAGAAACCTCTTTAATTTTATTCTCAACACATTTCTAGATTCTCTGAAACACATATATTCCCACACAAATGTCCTCTTTTTCCTTCTTTACATGATGTTGGAGTTCCCCTATAGGCCTATACTTTTATTCTATGGCTATTTAATGAAATATAAAAATATTTAATATTTGAAGCATAAGAACATATTATCAAGTAAATTATTTCATCACACTTTTCAGAGCAGAAAAATGCAGTATGGAAACAAAACGACTTTGGGATTTTTTTTTTTTTGACAAAGTGATAAGTTTATTTTCAAGCAGACCACTTGTCTGCAGTTAAGGATAACCAAGCAGAAGAAAATCGGATCCATGAAATACCAACCAAAGCCCCTCAGAACATATTGTCATTCATATTTGCATTCACACAACACAACACAGTCAACACAACCATGCTTTCCCCCCCCCTTAAAACTTTTTGGGCCAGTCACTCTCCCTCCTCAGCCCAACCCACCTCACAGAGTTGTGATGGTGAAAACAGGAGGCATGATGAATTTTAGCTGTGTATGTATGTGTGATAGTCATAATAATCTAGACTAAGAATATAATCTCAAAAGACTAATAATAATAGCACTCTCACCCATCAACCATTATTAACAGGGGTTGAGCGTAGACAACACACCAAGTGGAAATTTCTAGCCGGCTAATTTGCCTTATTATTAAGATGTACACAAAGCCCAGCCAGCTTAGGTGGTTTATACGGTGATGTAACCGAATCCAATTCAGGCAATCTCGGGTTTAGCGCGTTACATGAACCGGGCCCCTCACTCTCTTCCTCACCGATACGGGGTCGGACTTCTAGGCCGGGTCCCTCTTCCTCGGACATGGTTAAAAAGAAGGAGACGGGGAGGGATGTTTGACCGCTCCTCGCTTGAGAGTTCGGCATGAATAAAGGGTGTGAAGATTGTTCCCTTTGCAGGACCGCGGAAGTTAAAAGTCCGGGTCACGAATACAAATCCCCCCCTCACGTCCTTCCAGCCCCACTGATTTAAGACTCCCCTCCGTCACTCCTCCGTTTCCTGACAGGCCTCCCTCTCCCTCAGAAGCTCCTCCAGCCCCGGGGCTGCTGCTAGGGGTCGGACGGGCCAAGCCAGGCGAAGAAGGGGTGCCCGCCTCGCTCCCTCTCACCTTTAAGAGATTAGACGCCGCCATGTTCTTCCCCCCCCCCAACCCACGCGCGCTCCGGAGCACGGCGGGGCCTTCCCGAGCCAGCTGCTCCGGCGCCCTCCCCGCTCTTCGGGGACGGCCTTCGAGCTGAAGCCGGTCTCCGGTTTACATGGTCTCGGACGGGCCGCGGGGGGGGAGAGAGGGAGCAAGCGTGCGAGCGAACGCGACGGCCAGGCGAGGTTCGACTTTCGGCTTGACTGCTTGCTCGGCGCCGGAGCGGCCTCCCGGGGTTTCCTGCGGGCCGTGGGTCTCAGCGCCTCATGGCGACGGCGGCCCCGCGAGATTCCGGGGACTGGCGGCTGGAATAGCGGCGGCGGTGGAGGCAGCGGCGTTCCGGCTCCTCGCGAGGGGCCGGCCAAGCCCGCATGATGCGCTGCTGAGGAGAAGAAAGTCCAAATCCGGAGGAGAGAGAGAGAGAGAGAGAGAGAGAGAGAGAGAGCACTGCGCCTCGGACCCATTGCGCCATCTACCGAGCGGAGGCCGTACTTCCCTTTCCTTGGGAGGAACCCGGGAAGAAATGTTGGCACCGCTTTCCCTTTCCGGTTGTTTGGTGGGTTGGGTTGTTTGTTTGGTGAGTTTGGTTGTCTGAGTTGGGCTGGCCTGGGTTGGATGGTTGGGGTTGCGTTGAGTTGAGCTGTATGGTTGGGTTGAATTGGGTTGGATGGTTGTTGGGTTGGTTTGGTTGGGGCTGGGTTGGTTAGCTACTTTTTTTGCACAAATATCTGAAACCAGGTTTATATATTTGATTATGTTTTTACTCATTATGGAAAGGTACTTTATTTGCACCACTGTTAAATCGAAAATCTATTTTCCACCTAAGCGAAATGGAGTATAATTATGAATAACAAGACAATTAAGAAAAACATTTTGTTTTAAATAGTATTTCTTTCATAGATCTTTAAAGATTCAGAGAGAGATTGTTTATTACATTTTATTGTTAATAAGAGTTGCAGAAGAAATATCAAAAATGTTTACTAATGTGACAAGTTTTTGGTTTCTTTGCTATATGTAATTTCAACAGTAGCAAAGCATTGCAGTTGAAAAAAAAATTCCATTGGTGCAGAATGGCATTGCATTATAAGCATTGCAAAGAACAAAAAGATGCTTTTTGCTGATTTATGCTTGAACCATCTGACCAACCAACAAAAACAATCCAAGGTTTGGGACAAGATTTCTGTTGCTTAACTTCCTGTAATCTTGAAAACTAAGTAGGACTGAGCCTGGTTAGTATTTGGAAGAAGACCACTGAGAAATCCCAGGGCTATGATTTGCAGATAGCAGAAGCCAGTCCTTTATTTGAACTTAGTGTAGGTCATAGTCAAACTCTCCCAAAAGCATAGCAGGCTGCTGCTGTCAGTTTGCCAGAGAAATAACATGGATGTTCTAATGACATGACCAGGAATTCAATTTCATTCAATTTCCTAGGCATGTTTGAGACTGAACTTGATGCGTTCTCCATCTATATGTGGCTCTGTATGTGCATGTGTGTGGGAGAGGAAGGGGGATTTTTTTCACTTCTATAATCATCATCTTTTATCGGCCCCATAATCCCTTGCAAAATAGAGTCTAGGCAACTGAATGGAGCTAGCAGAGTGTTTAGTGGCTGGATGCCCTTCCTGCCACCAATGCAGAGTTTTTTCAGCAGATATATTCTCATTATGCCCAGAGAAATATCAACCTCTACCTTGGATTGAACTCACAGCCTCCATCTTTATGCCACTCCTTTTCACTTCACTATATGGAAGATTTTAATGGACAGAAGAATTTGATAGGTGTAACCAAGTATTTAAATGAAAGGAAGAGGTGTCACATTTTAGCATACTGCATTTCAGAAATAAGGGTAAGTAAACCAAAGCAGAAATTCAGTGGAATCCCATGTTTCATAGTTCATTTCAGTTTTACATAAACTTTAAGAGGCAGTCATTCATAAGCAAGAGTATTGTAGAAAATAGCTCACTGCTTATCAAGTTTTGACTTATTTAAGATGATTGCTTGCTTGTTGGGTCCCAAAAGTACTTTTTTCCCAAAAGGCAACTGCAGTTTCTTGTTTTTCTTTGAAGATATTTCGCTTCCCATCCAAGAAGCTTCTTCAGCTCTGAAAGTCCAGTTGCCTCTTTAAATACGTTTGTTGGGTATTTAGCTAATAATATCCTATAACAACCTCTTATGTTGGTGTATGTGAAGCAGAGCCACTGTCAAATAAAGGACTGGCTTCTCCAATCTTTGTGTGCAGCAACTGATAAAATGTCTAATTTTGTAGAATACAGTTAATGTAGAGAAGTTTTGGCATTTGAGCTTACAGGCTTTGGAACTCAAGAAGAGGGTTCTAACTTGTCCATCCTGGCTAGATGTTTGGAAGCTGTAGTTCTAATACATAATAATTTGTTGTAGCAGCCTGCATTATAATCAGCATTCTGGGGGAAGAAAGAATTTAGAACAGCATGGACCTTCTTTAGGCCTATATGTTTCATGTTACCTCCAAAGAATAAAAGATGTGGGCTCAGGTAGCCCTTTAATAATGTGGAGTGCAGCAGGGGGCAGCCTTGGTTGAGTGGGTTTCTCCCTTATCCCATCACCAATCAATTATTTATTTTTATTTATTACTATCATAGTGCCTGGGGTCAAGCTACCTCTTTATGGTTAAGAACGTGGATCCCGTTAGATCTCAAGGGGAAAAGCCTTCCAAAGGGCAGGGACTACTACGGAAAATGCATGCTTCCTGGCTCTCACTAGATGTCAACATTTAAGGCAAGGGATCATAACATTAAGTTCCCTTAGAACCTTGGTTGGCACCCCAAAGCTTTTATTTCAGATTGTCTAGAGCAGGGGTGTCCAACCTGGGCAACCTGGATTTGGGGACTTCAAGTTCCCAGAATTTGCCAGCCAGCCATATTAAAGTCTACAAGTCTCAAAGTTACCCAGGTTGGACACCAATCCTGGGCTATGGCTCAGTACCGACCTATGAGCTGTTCGCAATTGGGCCACTGAAGTTGTAGACAAGTGCACACACATCCATCCCCACTTGTGCAAGCAATGGCTGAGGGTGTGCTTGTGCACTCCATTTGCATAAGCGGCAGGGGTACTTGCCTCCTGTTACTTGCACAAATGGAGCTGCATGCACGCTTGCCTGCCATTCGTGTGGAACCATCCTCTCTCCTCCCCCGGCCCCGAATCCATACAGCCAGAAAGGTTGGAGAACTCCGCTCTGGAGGATATTTAATGAAGTTTTCACATCCTCAGTTCTATGCTCCTCTGTGGGTAATCATATCATGACTACCAGTTTTACATTGTCCTTCCTGCTCCTGCTTCAGTTCTGCTGCAATTATTTATCTCATTTATTTATTAAACATATATGCCACGTGTCTCACTGTAGCAGTGACTCTGAGCGGTTTACAGCATAATAAAAAGATAAGACAAAAGAATTACAAATTAAATAACATTAAATAAAGACAAAAAAAAATTCAAGAGGACAGGTGACATGGAGGTGGGGATCTTTTTTTGATACCCCTCAGGCACCCCCAGCACTGAGCGTCCCTATCAGGGCACTAGGTGGATCAGCAGAGTCAGGTTATAAGGTGCTTCTGAAAGGCCAAAATGTGGGGGGTGACCAATAGGACAATATTCCAAAGGGTGGGTGGCCACAGCCAAAAAGACCCTGCCAGCTTTTTTCTTCCTAAGGGAACCGGACTGTTTTTTTTCCTTGAAGAAGATGAAGACAAGATTTCACTTCTCATCCAAGAAGCTTCATCAGTTCTGATGGCGGGAAACGTTTTGCTTCTCTGCTGAGAACCAAAACATTTTCTTCTTCCTCCTCAAGGAAAAAAAGACAAGAAAACCCAGTCCAGTTGCCTTTTGAAGAAAAAAGCACCTTTGAAACAACCATGATTTGGATGACTGAGGATCTCTACAGATCTGAAGAAGGTTTTTTCAGTTGGAATGAATTGGTTGAACCAATCCCACTGAGATGAAATGGGTCCTCAGTTAGTTATGCTATGGGCATCCCACCAGTATTTCCCAGAGTAATCTTCAGAGGGATCTTTAACTTGGGAGTGAGATTTTACTTTTTCCCAATTCAATAACACCAACTCAGTAATACCATCAAAATGGTTAAGAGTTTTTTCATCCCTTGGTGTGAGATACTTCTCAAAATTGGAGAATGAGTGTAACAGCACAATTGAATATCGGTAGAAATTCTCAGTTATCCAGGCCATGGCTGTCCCAAAAGTGCTTTTTCAGAATATCTCAAAGGTACTTTTTCAGGAGGCAACTGGATTTTCTTATATTTTCCTTTTGAAGATGTTTTGCTTCTCATCCAAGAAGCTTCTTCAGCTCTGACAGGATAATGGGGAATGGAAGGATTTATATTCCTTGCAGATAGCTGGGCATTTGTATTCTTTTAGTGGGTCATTGAAGCACTTGGAGGTTTATCTGTGTCCTCAGGGTCACCTGAGTAGTACTATCCACACTATCCTGTTAGAGCTGAAGAAGCTTCTTGGATGAGAAGTGAAATATCTTCAAAAGAAAAAACAAGAAAGTCCAGTTACCTCCTGAAAAAGCAACTTTGGGACAGCACAAGTGAATGTGAATGAATTAGTGTATCTCGCCCCGCCACCAATCTCACCAGGTTGTTCAGTATTTCCATCCCAAAAAGGTTGTCTCCTCCTGGCCTGGAACTTCTTTTTGGAAAGTTAAACACAGATAAATAAATGGGTAGCCCTGAGGTCCACAGTGAAAACAATATGGAGAATTCGTATGAGTAATACACCCTATTTCATGCACACAGTGGATGTGAAGGACACGTGAATGACCATGCTTCACTTATCTTGACAATATTCAGTTACAACATATATATAAAAAAAACTTGTTAGCAACAAATGATAAATAAACCTGAGTCGGCTTTGTAGAAAACAGTTATATACGTTTTTCAAAAAGTTGCAAAAGATGAAAACCAAATAATTTTTCCCTGTTAAAAAAAACTGCACTTTTGCTTCCACTGACTTGCTGACTCCCACAATTAACTATTAGAAGCTTGCTTTGCTTTTTAAGCAAATGCTGTTGATTCTTATGATCCTTATAGAATCCTGCAAGCCACACGTAAGTATTTTAGGAGCTATAAGCATCTCAGAAGCCAAAGATCACTTACTTCTGATCTAATGCATCTTTTAAAATGATCTTTTACGAACAGTTGCTTTATCTCCAACCCTTTGTTAAGTTGCATGGCATGCAAAATTTTTTTAGCAAGGGCATTGTTCTCCCAGTGAGGTAGCTTCCTCTGAGGAATGTACAACATTTGGAACAAAACCACTCTTCACCCCTTCCCATCCATCCTGTATTGAAATCTCTCCTTTTTTCACAAGTTCGTATATGTCCTTAGTGAGAATAGTGAATGATTCTTCAACATTCGTGGCTTCCTTGGCAGATGTTTCTATATATTTCATGCTACAGGCAGATGCTAATTCTTCGGCTTCCTCTCTCGTAACCTGGCGCTCTGATTCCAAGTCGCATTTGTGTCCCACCAAGATAAAGATAATCTGGAAAGGTTGAACATGCATTTTTGCTTCATCCAACCAATCATATACATGTTCAAAAGAAGACCTGTTTGTGATATCGAACACCAGCAAGCCGCCTACTGAATTCCGATAATAGGAACGGGTGATTGACCTGTAAAATTAAAAGGAAGAGACAAGCTCAGCAGGAATGTTACACTTTTTAATGTGTACATTTCAAAAACAGTGGGGATGACGACGACAATGAGTATCTGCAAGACCGTGTTGCTTTTTTCAAAACAATAAAAGCATACTCTGTTCTTCCCTACATGTGCCAGGTTTGGCCTTGAATTGTATCAGTGCTGAAATGGGGTGCAACAACACCACACTCACACCTTCTATGGATGCAAGTAGAGCTGGATAGAATTAAAGTGAAAACAGACAATTCTGTTGTCTTGTCCAACTTGCTGATTTGTGCAAAAGTAATTCAGGGTATCAATACCAGCTATTCTGGGGAACTGTGTCTCCAGATCATATGTGATGCTGGAATACATAAACCCAGCCTCCAAGAAAAAAATAGCCTGTTGGATAGATACTTTTTCCCAACTTCTTCATGCAAACATCAAACAAAAATGTATTAAATCTAAAAATATCCCTTGCGTCTCAGACTCCTTGCTCCCTACTTCTACCCCAGTTTCTTTAAGTATTAAGTATTAAAAAAAATAACAACTCTTAACAAGCTGCAAAATAAAGCACCAGCCTAAACCAAACTGTTCATTTCCAATGATACTTCTAACTTCAGGATATACACTGGAGGCATTATTAGAAAATACTAGTGATGATTTGAAGTTACAATGGCACTGAAAAAAGTGGCTTATGATCACTGTATGTCATATGTCAAGGAAGGAAAAGGAAAATGGACTTGTGGACCTGTGAACGACTGGTCACAATTGCTTAATGATGAGCAAAATATTCTTTACATGTATTCAAATACATTTTTTTCTCACTGGTGCTTCACACATCCCAGATGATGGATAACCTATGATTTGTTCATAGGTCTAACCTCATAAAAGTTCTTTTTTGTTTTTTTTTAAAAAAGAAGTCAGAGCCTTTCCAACTGTGTTTCCATCTGCTACTCTTCTACTGCTGTATTTTTAATACTGCACCGTTGTTCGGATGTGGTGCCTAGTACTATTTTTTTAAAAAAATATTTTCCAATGCTTTTAGCCTTTGTTAGCCCCCCGAAGAGCAACAAAGATATAATTTCCCAAACAAACAGAATCACCTGGAAAGAAACTGGCCTTTCCCAGGAATGGAGAAACTAACCCATAATTCAGCTTATCTGTTTCTCAAGAATTAGAATTCGAGGTGTGCATATTAATTCGAGGTGTGCATATTAACATGTAAGAACTGCATTTGCAGGTACTTTACCTGGAGGGTTAATTGGTTTAATAACCTGGCTTTTCCCCTCCTTTTGGTTAAGGGGCAATTTGTCCCTCAAGACTGTACACCAAGTCACAAGCCAGCTACTACCTTTTAGCCTCATTCCATGTGGTTAGTCTATGATACAGGCAGTCCTCAATTTACAATAGTTTGTTTAGTGATGGTTTAGTTACAACGGCACTGAAAAAAAGTGATTTATGACAGTTTTTCACACTTATGACCGTTGCAGCATCCCCATGGTTGATCAATCAAAATTCAGATGCTGGCAACTGACTTATGTTTATGATGGTTGCAGTGTCCCAGGATCATGCGATCCCTTTTTGCAAACTTCTGACAAGCAAAGTCAACGGGGCAGTCAGAATCACTGAGCAATTGTGGCAAGAAAGACACAAAAGGGGGCGAGTTCACTCAACTAGCTCGTTTAACAACAGAAAATTTGAGCTCAGTTGTGGTTGCAAGTCAAGGACTTAGCCTGTACGTGTGTAAACTTAATAGCAGTTAGGTTAGCAGCTAGGATTAATTTCACAAACCGCAGTTCAGTTAACTGGGACTTAGTATATATATTGTGTCTATTGAAGTAAATATGAGACAGGTAGGCAGGCATATCTTGTGGATTTCCTGCTTCTAGATAATCCAGCTTCAAGCTGCCAGCTGGATCATAGCTGTAAGCAGTGATGGTGTCATCATGACACAATGAGTACAAATTCCATAACTGATGTCATGTGTGATCATCCCTCCATTGCAGATGCTTAGTTCCACTTGTGTTTTGCAGCCAGCTAGTTTCCAGAGTTATACAACTACAGCTAATACAACTTATAGTTATATAAGCCTTATCCTTGGTGAATCCATCTGATTTCAAAGCTGTGTCAGCAAACGCCTACTAACATTTCTTATGGCATGGAATTTCTCAGGGATCATGAATCACTTGAAAGTTTCCCATTGTCCAATCTTGAGTTTCTTTGGTTCTGAATTATCAAAAATGGACCAGAGCAAACAACCAAGGCTTGCTTGTTTAAGGGGAACTCTTGGGGGTAGCTGAGGCTTTTGGGGGTGTGTGTGTGTGGGTGTGGGGGTGTATGTATGTGTGTCAAAAATCATCTCTGTTCTTGGCTTGCCCACAAAGCACACCTTCATTTCAGAAGCCAAGGAGCAGCCACCCTAGTCTACCAAGCAGAGAAAGAAGTGTTTTGCTTCCTTTAAAAATATTTCTTGCTGCAAAGCACTTGCGCTTGCACCTCCACCCATCCACCCTTAGTTGTACACGCTCTTTATACCCACCCAAGCACAGAGTTCGGGTTATGGCCCGAAAGCCACAAATTATATCTCACTGAGGAGGATTAATTTCTCCGATTCTTAGAGGCTCAGATTCGAAATCGCAAATTCGAAGAGTGAGTATAAAGTTAGCCGCAAGCACACTCGTGAATTAACGCGCGCGCGTACACACACACACACACAGAGAGAGAGAGAGAGAGAGAGAGAGAGACGCAAGTGGCAAAAGTGGGCGTGGCCAGGGAGTGGCACTCTGCACATCCTCAGACGCCCAGGCGGAGGATGCAGAATCCGTTTTACTATTTCTCCTCCGGACTCAGCTGTGGGGGAGGGGGGGAATTAAAGGAGAGAGAGAGTGAGAGATTTTGGAAGGCGAATGCCAGCAAAAGCGGGGCGGGGAGCCGGAGCACCGACCGGGCCAGCGTCGGCTGTACCTGAACCTCTCCTGACCCGCCGTGTCCCAGAGCTGCAGTTTGATCCTCTTGCCCGGCTCGATCTCCACGAGGCGAGAGAAGAAATCCACCCCGACGGTGGGATCGCAGTGCATCGGGCCCGGGAAACGGCCTTCGGTGAAGCGATGCAAGAGGCAGGACTTGCCCACCGTGGAATCGCCCAGCACGATCAGGCGGAACTGGTAGATCCAGATGGCCGCGTCCATGGCGGTCTCCCCGCTGCCGTCCGCTTGCTGGCCGCTCCCCTTGGCCTGATTAGGGCGCCTTCTCGGGCGGTGCCTGCACCGAGCTCCGACGGCCCCTATCCCGGGCATTGGCGCAGCAGGAAGGAAGGGAGGAAGAAAGGAAGGGAGGCGCCTTTGATCTGGCGCGGGGACTCGACCCGAAAAGCCGGAGATTTCCCCCCCCCCTCCCCGAAGCGGAGGCGGCTGGGGCTTCCCCGCACCAACGGCCCGAGTGTCAGCCAAAAGCCCTGGGGTGATCGATAAGGAGACCCTCAACTCTCTCCCTTTGGTCCGCCGTGCCGCCTGCCTTGCCACGCTACCACTCGCTCGGCGCTTCTTTGTTCCCGTACGCTGCGAGTTGCGAGGTGGAAGACTGGGAGCAGCAGTGGGAGGGGGCTAGGTTCGCCTTCCAATTTTCTGCCCCTGGTGGGTTCCAGGAGGAGGGAGAGGGAGAGGGCGGCGCTTGTCCACAGCCTTTATTCTTGAGATGAGAGGAGGGAGAGAAAGAGAAAGAGAATAAGAAAGAAAGAAAGAAAGAAAGAAAGAAAGAAAGAAAGAAAGAAAGAAAGAAGAGGGGTGAGGGAGGGAAAGAGAAGTTTGGGCAGGGGGTTGGGTATATATTGGGTCAGACTTTGTGGGATGGGAGTTAGCAGGGTTTAGTGTCCTCCTCTTCCTCTTCATCATCTTCTCTTCCTCCTCCTCCCCTTCTTCTTCATCTTCTTCTCTTCCTCCTCTTCCACCTCCTCCTCCTCCTCCTTTGGTGCTCCCTGTTTTGATCTGTGCTTATGTTTTCCATTAGCCAGAAGAAGGCACACTTTGCATATGCTCAGGCATTATTTCAGCTATCTGTCCAGAAATCCTGGGAATAGATAACAGATAATCAGAGTTGGAAGGGACCTTGTAGGTCATTTAGTCCAACCCCCTGGCCAAGCGGGAGACCCTACACCATTCCTGACAGATGGGAGTCCAATCTCTTCTTGAAAGTCTCAAGCTCCCACTCTCAGAATAGGCTCAGGAAAGATTTCTCAGTCCATCACCCAGCAAAATATCAGGAACTGACCTCGTTGGTCAGGACCATTTCTGACTGCCTGGTGGAAAACAAGAGTTCTGACTTGGAGATTCTGACATGTGCCCAAGTAGCTGCCTCGTTACAGACAAATTCTCCACTATAGTGTTGGCAAGTTTAAGAATCTTGGGAGTTGAAATATACCCATCTTAAACTTCCCAAGGTTGGGAAATACTGGTCTAGTAGAAGTGGAGAACAAGGAAGAAGGGGTGAAAAAGGAAACGAGAATGAAGAATTAGGATGCTGGGGTTGCATCCTAATCTCCTTATTTGCATGCATGTAGGTATCTGCTAAAAAAGGTTTGAACTGCACAAATAAAAGAAAAATACAAGAATATTCTGTGAGAAATTTTAACACAACCAACCCCCCAATGACTCTTCAAGACCTTAGAGCAGAGGTCTCCAAACTTGGCAGCTTAATAAGTCTTAAAGTTGCCAAGTTTGGGGACCCCTGCCTTAGGGGTTTTCTTGGAACCATGTCCATCTATAGAGAACCTGGAAGAACCTTGAATGTTGGTCTCCATCTTGTAAAGTTGGGAATGATGGCCACTGTAATCCAACATATCTGGGCAGTATCACATATGGGAAGGTGTCTTGGAGGACTGGAGATCAAATTCCATGTCAGTTTTAATATTTCACTATATTAAAAGAAAACCTAGCCTCTATTAAACACATTGCATTTCAGCATTATAAGTCCACATGGCCTACATTCCAATAATTAATAGTCTATTTTTCCTGTCCTGATTCATCTTCCTTGCCCATTGTATCACAGGTTGAACAATTCTTTTTTTGTCACTGTGTAATGGATGCTGTGTATGGGCTGGTCCTTACGATTTTTTGCCAGCATACTCTGGCACCCATGCTGCTGTTTTTAAGTAGGGAGGAAAGCCCGCTTTGGAAAATGGAACAAAGGTTAAAGGCAGGGGAGCTATCCATTCAGCACCTCACTTAAAAATTGGATGCATCATCAGCAACAAAAGAACAGCCCATTTTCTAAGAACAAGTTGGTTGCATGCTTAATACAAGTGTCTGTGTGTCTCTGTGTTGGGGTGAGGATGCAAAGAGAAAGAAACTGCAACCTTCTGAGAAAACTGGAAGTAAAATCCAAATTGGCCTCACATTTTGCAAGCTGGTATCCCCATTTGCATTTTTGAATTAGTATGCAGTAAAAGAAGGAACATTTCTACATCAAAAGAGGAACAATCATTAGTTAACCACTAAAAAGAAAACTAATCATCAACAGTCACTTGGCTGTCCATTTATTCTTGTCTTGGGCTGTGGATCTGAAGCCGCTTTAGGATTTTCAATATTTTTTTTTAAAGGTTATTGAATGTTTTGATTTAAATCAACTCTACTTGGGATTCTGTGTGTGTGAAAAGTGCATAATACATGTTTGAAAATAAATAATACAGAATAAAGAGGGATAAAAGCTCTGTAAGGGAGATGGATGGTTAAGAAGTTTGATATATAGATATCAAACTTACACACACACACACACTCACACATACACACATACATATACTCTCTTTGTGTATATGTGTATGTATATGCATGTGTGTGTATGTGTGTATCAAACTTCTTAACCATTCATCTCCCTTATAAAGGATCTTTTAAACAATGAAACATATCCTTTATTCTGTGTTCAATTTTTAATCAATAATATATTTATTTATTCAGTTATGTGTGTGTGTGTGTTTGTTTCCCTTCCCTGTAGGGATGGGGATCATCTCCTTTTCTTAGCTGACTGAGATAGTGTTGTCCAAAGACACTTCCATGGTCATGTGGCCAGCATGACTATATACCAAGGCCAATGGGATGCTGCTATCTTTTCCCACCAAAGTGGTATCTATTTATTTAATTGCATTTGCATGCTTTCAAATTGCTAGGGAGGCAGGAACTGAGGCATGGATGGGAGCTCATTCATTGCACAGCACTTTAACCACTGAGCCATCAAATCCACCTGGGTGGAGGGCAAGCTGGAAACAGGTTTTCTTGATAGCTTCTACTTGATTTTGGAAGTGAAATACAGACCAGATTGAATGTGAGCCTTTCTGGCATGGAAATCTTTTGAATCTTGCTTCTTGCTGTGTGCATTTTATTTGTTGTTTTATTAGGTCTATGTTCCACCTTCCTCCAGAAGCTATAGATGGCATATATAGTATTCTGCCTTCTACATTTTCCTCACAGCAGTGAGAACCAATTATGGTTACATTTATTGAGCCAAAAACTTCTTGTACATATTCCAGACCTTGTATCATATATCTGATTTTTGACATCAAACATTAAGACCTGATGGAGTGTTACAAGAGTCTATATTATGCATATTGGATGGAACAGCATGTGTTATATTAGAACACAAAGAAACTAATGTTCCCAATTGGAAAACTGGGCTTGGTGCACTGAAGACATTTGCCAGCAAAATGTTACTTAGGAGGAATCACACAAGAGTATTACTTTTTTCTTTACTCTCATCCTTATCTATTCTAAAAGATAATGCAAAAGACCAAAGACCACAGGTCTTTCTTGATCACATGAACTAAACAAGTATATCTGGAAAATATCAGATTGATACACCAAATACAGTATTTGATATATCAAAATGATTTATTTGCTGAGTCATCCAGCTTTTATTCAGTTAATTGTCTGGCATATAACAGCCACATTTCATTGCAGGTAAATAATGAAATAAATAATCTGAATTTTTTTACATTCTCATCAACAAAGCTCACAATGATTTCTAGATCAAAATAGTTGGTCACGTTCTGTATTTTATTTGGTGTTCTGTATAGGAGTATATCAAAACTAAAGTATTAAATAACCAAGTGTTCGCATCTGAACTTGTGTATTTTTCTTGTTAAAATGAACCCTGCTGATGAATCAGCTAAAACTTCAAATTTTTGTAAAAAAGGCTCTGAAGTGATAGAGGATGATATATGTATTGTTTCTGGCAAGTGGTTGAATCCATACAGGAATGCTTTTCTTCTTATGGCTAACAGTCTGAGTTAGAAATGTCAACAGATGTTGGTAGATTCCAAAATGTTCTAGTAGGTAACATGATCACATTTTGCTCAATACAAAGCTGCAAACATTTCTTGACTTCCCTGTACTATTTACTTTTTGGTAAATGTTTCTACCTATCTGGTATATGCTTATATTTAAACAAAGTGTGATTGTACTGTACTTTTACTCTTTATAAGTACCCTATCAACATTTTTTATAATTAGTACAAAATGATGGAACCAAAGCTGGGGAATTCTGGGAGCCACAAATCTTAAAGTTGCCAAGGTTGAGAAACACTGCAAAAATCACAATCAATACAGAATAAATAATACAATCAATCAATCACAACGTGTTAAGAGAAAAATGTTAAGAGCATCTTGCTGGGTTTGGCTGAACTTGGAGTGCATGGATGGGAGACCATCAAGCAAACCTAGCACTTTAGAGTAGATTGTGAATTAAAAGAACATTTCAGAAATACACAGTGGCAAAACAGTTCTTTTAACATTGCCATTGTGTATGAGTAAATTTCATAGACATGTCTAAATAGGTTCCTAAACTTGACTTGAAAGAATTCCTTCCTTTTACATGAAGTATATCTGTGTGTCTACAGAGAGAGAGACAGAGACAGAGACAGAGATTGTATATGTGGGATTTTCACATAGCACAAAAGTATCTATTTAACCACATTTTAGCAAATAAACTGACTGGGTTTCCATCTCATACAAAGCTTTATAAACCACATTGACCAGATTAATGCAATCCACTAAGCAAGCACCTTATGGTTTAGTATGGTATATTGATTTAGCTTGGAGTGGAGAAGAAGAGGAGGAAGAATGGACATCTATAAATGGTTGTATTATGTCTATGTTAATTTACTTAGCATGTAAATTAATAGTTGGCCTTAGTATCACGGTCCAACTTCTGTATAATGGGATTTAGAGACAAGAATTTTTTTCAGCATGTTATTTTAGTTATTTTTTTCCCGTATGAATCTTACTAGACTTATCAAATAGAGGCCAGAAATAAACCTGTAAATCAGGGCTGTCAAACTCAAGGCCCATGGGCTGCATCCAGCCCACAGGGTGCTTAGATCTGGCCCGCAGGCCCATCCAGGAAGCAGTGAGGGGCAGGCCCACAGTGCCTCTGCCAGCAAAAACTGGCTCCAGAGTTCCGTTTCCAGCAGCAACAGCCTCCTGCAACCCTCTGCCAGCGAAAATGGGCTCCATTTTTTCTGGCAGAGGGTTACAGAAGGTTGTCGCAGCCGGAAACGGAGCTCAGGAGACTATTTTTGCTGGCAGAGCCCTTGGGCTGCCACAGATGCCCCTGACATGAATGACATCAAGCAAGCCATGCCCACTTTGGCCACACATACCCCGCCCCCCAAGGTCAAGCACAACCCTGATGTGGCCCTCAATGAAATCGAGTTCGACATCCCTGCTGTAAATGAAAACATATCAGCTCTTTTTGACTGGCTGCTGTTCACAAGTGACCTCTAGTGGTAGTGAAAAGCAGTTCCAGATATAAGATATCCTGATTGGTTTTTTTTTATGATGGGGATGAAGGTAATAAGCTTGCTTCTTTCTTAGAGAGCTTTTGTAAATGCTCACATTCTAATTCATTCATTCATTCATTCATTACTTGGCTGTCCATCTTACCACAAGGTAACTCGGGCAGCTTACAATATTAAAGAAATAATACCTATACAATATCTATAAACACTATACTATAAAAATACGAATACTTAAACATAACTAAACGATGGGGAGGGAGGGAGGGAGAAGGGTGAGCAGGGTGGGAAGTGGAATCTGTTATTAATCTATCATTTAATTAATTAATTTAATTAATTAATTAATTAATTAATATCATATAATTGGCGCCCCAAATCAACTGGCAGAGCCATCATCTTTAAACTCTTGGAGCCAACCTCACCCTGGAGCAAGATGCTCCAAAGGGCAGGTGCAACGGCAAAGAAGGCTTTTCTCCTGGACACCTTCAGATGGAAAACCATGGCTGATGGGGCCTGCAGCTGGCCTCCTCTGCTCAGTCCAAGTGGGATGAGATGGTTCCTCAGCCTGGATCCAGGCCATGCCATTTTCTTGCACTGTTTCTTGCAAAAATGTTTACAGATGTCGGACTGCTGGTGTTACCTAGTTGGGTAATGAAAGGTCTGCAAGCCAACAACAAGCTCAGAGAGCACCAATGTCTTCACAGCTTAACCTGAGCCACAATATCATCTTCTATTAATCAGGGGTCTTCAAACTTGACAGCTTTAAGACTTGTGGACTTCAGGTTCCGGTTCCGCGTGGCTTTGGTGGCAGCAGGAATTCGCAACTGTCCGTGATTCCTGCTGTGCTTGCCGCCGAGGTGCCCCCAATTCAAATGGATCAGGGGGATATGGCTGCCCTGTAGAGGCAGCCGAAGAGAGAGGGGAGCCGGACAGGGGGTTGGGAGTGTTGCAGACCCCCTCCTCATCTGGAAAAACCCCTTTTTCCCAAGGTGGTGGAGTGGCGGTCAGTAATGGCCGCCACGAAGAAACCTGCAACCAGGTAAGATTGTGCTGGAGGAAGCAGGGAAAGTGAAAGTGCTGGCTGAGCCGGGTCAATCAACAACTCTTAAACATTCTGGAATTGAATCGTTTGAATTGCTGGAAGATACATTGTATCCCTAAGAAGATCGGAAAGCGGCGGAGAAAGCTGTTAAAGGGAAGAAACTTTTTTTTTTCCTTCACTCTCCCATCCCATAGAAACAGCAGATGAAGTTTGGAAGATTTATTTGGGCACTGAAGGTGAATTATTTTGAAAGTAAAAGCCAAGGGACAAAGGATTTTTTTGGACATTGGATTTAATAATTTAAGAAATCGGAAAGCCCTTATTGGAGGTATGGATTTCTGAACATTTAAAAAAAAATATTAGAGCAGAAGTTGAAAAAGGAGGAGATTGCCTAGAATTCTAAAGAAAGATATATTGTAATTGGATCTCTTTGATTAAACAGTAACCCCAGAAAGAGAAGTAGAAGAAAGAAAAAAAGTATTAACTTTGGAATCTTTTTGGAATTATTCTTGATTAAAAATACTTGGGTGGTTGTTTTGGAAAAAGTTTCTCTCTTCATGATGGCATCGCTTGTGGATGAACTAAAAACTGAATATCAAAAATATAAAAAGGAAGAACAAGATGGAAAAATACTTTGGGCACTCTATTTCAATTTTTAGAAATGGCGGTATGCACTTATGAAAAGCTGACTACGCAGCAGGACGACTGGGACAAAGAAGAAGAGGAAGAAGAAGCCATCTTTGATGAACAATGGGTTTTTTCTGGGGAGGAGGAGAAAGAGGATAAGAAAAAGGGGATTTCAAGGTTTGAAAAAACAACCAAAAAAGAGAAAAATGAGATGAAAGGTGGATGCAAGGTTAGAAAACAACAGAAAGGGAGTAAGAAAAGGGAGGAGGAAAGACAAAGGGGTAAAAAGGGCAAGGAGAAGAATAAGCAAGAGAGAAAGGGGGGGAGGAGAAGCCTTAATGGTGGGAAGCAAGATTTAAAGAAAAAAAGCTTATTTAGAGACAATGGGTGAATCTAATTGAAAAAAAAAGGGATTCTGGAAGGTACATAAGATTGTGTTTTTATATGTGTATCTGGAGTAAAATGCTTAAGATATAAATGAGTATTAATATATATGATTAGTTCTTTTTTAATGATATGGATAGTGTTATATAGGATTTTATTTAGTTATTGATGTGTTTTTACCCTTCTTATAAAAGTTATTGTGTAACTTTAGAATGTACTAAACAGAATCCCAAGATAAATTAAGTGTTATATTAAGTAATTTTAAGTTAGGGCAATGAGTTAAAGGCATCACTCCAATCAGTGTACAAGAGAAGCATTTTAAAAGAAAAAAGATGAATGGATAGCTGGAAACAGAACAGACAAAGTATTATGAACTGAATTGAGATAAGATAAATAAAATTAAATTAAGAGAGATAAAAGAGGGAAGAAGCTATATAAAAAATTGAAAATGGTAATAAGATATGGAAGGATACATAAAGTGAATATGATGTTTGAATTTGTGTCTGTGTGAAGAGTCTCAACCCGGGATCAAGCAGCCTTCAGAAAAGATGTTTTAGGTTTTTTTTTCTATGTTCTATGTTTTGTATGTTTGTATGTTTTGTATGTTTATGAAAGGCAAAAAAAAATTAATTAGCAAGAAATATAATTTGGATAATTAGAATGAAAAGGGATAAGATATGAAGTTAAACAGATAACATAAATATCTATATTACAATTTGGAATTATTTTGTATGTTCTATTGGGTTTTGTTTTTTTTTAGAAAAGATTTCTTAAGTTGCTATGCCTTGATTGTTTGTGGATTGTTTTTGTAAAACTAATAAAATTTGATTAAAAAAAAAAAGACTTGTGGACTTCAACTCCCAGAATTCCTCCTCCAGTCATGTTAGCTCAGGAATTCCGGGAGTTGAAGTCCATAAGTCTTAAACTTGCCAAGTTTGAAGACCCTTGTTGTATTTGTTCTATTGTTTCTGCTGAGGCACTTCTAAATCATCAAGCAGTGTACTCCAGTGGTGATGATGGGAGTCTCCTTAGGATTAGAGATAAAAATAGCCATATGTGGATCAGATAAGCAATTGTGAGTAGTATATTATAATTTCTAATGGTACATTGAATGCACCCTTGGAAGACCTGAAAGACCAGATTAGGGACATACCATCATGGGGGAAAAAATCAGCCTATGTTATCTCTAAAAACTGACAATGACTTTTTGGCCCGTAACCAATATTAATGACACAGTAGCACAATGGTTACCACAACTGTTGGTTTGAAATGCAGTAGAAATGTATTTTAATTAATGTCTTTTTCCCCCTGAGTTATCAATTTTGCCCTTGGACTTTTAAAAAGTAAATCTAACAAGATATTGTTTCATCATTTTTTGAAGGAAAAGGATTATATTCCTTCTGGATTTCACCTAGCCTGGAGCAGTGATAAAATAATGTACTACTGGATTAAAAATAGCTGGCTTAAAAAAAAATACTGATAAAACTTACAAACACGACTCAATTCCAGTAGAGAGAAGTTCCCTGAGAATGGGCTCCAACATGAGTCCAAAAGCTCAGAAGAGTAAATCTTCTGTCCTGGTGAACTGACCCAAATTCGATCTCGCAATAAAAATTATTCCTAAACCAGCAACTTTCTGGTCACAAGGCACATGTTCTTCCTATTGTAACATTACAGACAAAGATAGCATTAGAGAGCAAAAGGGTGGTAAGAAAGGAATATTTATTTTAAAGCGTGATGCATTGTTTGCAGGATTTGCATTTTGATGCTTTAACTTTATATATGAATTTTAACTTTACATAAGTACATTTTATATAAAAGTTAAGTCTAGGAAGTCTTATCCATATGAAGTAGATAATCCATTCTTTCTTAAAACAAAATGGTGGGAAGACATAGTAGCAAGATTGTCTAATTGGGGGACATTAATATGGACTTCTTTCCATAATAAATAACTTGAAATCTGGTGCCATAGCTGCTCAGTCTAAAATCAATTGTCTTAAACTGCCTTAGAGTTTGAGCAGAAGGTAGGAGCATCTTCAGCATGTGGACACTTACAGTCCAAGATGAGTCAAACCTCAGTTGCTGCCTAAGTAACTACACTTCTAGAAGGAACAAACATTTAAAAGGATTATAAGCAACAATAAAGTCAAGAACAAAGTGTTAAGTGGAGTTCCTTCAGAATAGAATGTTCTGTTCAACATTCAGATCTAAGAAGATAGTGTTAAAACATAACAGGTATTAAATTCTCCAACTGGCTAGGAAAAAAACAAAGGTGCAAGATATCTGGCTTGGTACCAGTACATGTAAAAAAATCTAGAAGTCTTTCTAAACTATCAGCTGAAACAGTGCTGTGCAGCAGCTATTAAGGCTACTGAGATGTTGGGTTGTAACATCCAGAACCAGGGAAGTAATATTTCCACTGTACACTTCATCTGGACTATTAGATTTATTTCTAGGCACCCCACTTTAAAAGGGCCATGGAGAAGATCACAGGCAAGCAATCAGAATCATGAGTTTTCTGGGTATTAAGCCCCATGAAGTTGTTTCAGTAGTTGGCTATTTTAGGACATACTATGGTTCTACCCTCACTGATTTTTTTTCTCCAAAATTTTGTACTGTATGAAAACCCTTCTGATTCACGCATTTTACAAATCTATGGAAGGAAAAGTAGCAGTATTTATAGAGTTGTAGATAAATAGATATTTTATTTGTCTTCACAAACGGTTGCTTTTTCTGACTGACATTTATTTTTTGTTCAATGGATTTAAATTTATTTAAATTAAAACAGCCACCTAGAAATCTTTCAAACAAGGTAACTAATAGTTCCTCTTTATGCAAAATAGCTCAGGCATCAAGTAACAAATTCACTTTAAATACCCTCTAATAACAACATCCAGTTGAAACGATAGGGTAAAACGCACCATGATGTTTTGTTAAACCACATTCTATGAAAAAAATGTTGGTTGTTTCTAATTCCAGTAAGAGCATCTGAAGTGACGATTGAAAATTGGAAATGCATTTGGCTTTGTGCCCAGCCTCAATGTAACTTCTTCCAAAACTATATTCTTACCAGCTATATTTAAGGAGGGGACAAATGCTGTTGAAAGAAAAGCACTATACTACAGTACCAATCATCAAACATTCAATTGGATAAACACTCACAGCCATGTCTCTTAGAACCAGAAAAAACAAGGGAGAGAAAGAACACCATGTGCCTTGCATTTTAATGCTCTGCAGAGTGAAAGGAAAGAGCTTTTGGCAATTTATTCCATGTAGTGGGAAAGCTTCCTCAAAAAACAAACAATTTAAAAAGTACAGTTAGTATCTTGATACTCAACTTCTTTGAAACTCATCGAATTTTCAATGCATTTTCATAAGAAAATGTTGTCCCGATACTTGTCATTTGTTTGGTACTCAACACACAGGCTAGCACTTGTCGGTGTTGGTTGCCTGATGACTTGTTACCCTCTCCACCCAAAACAAAGAGGGACACATTAGTCACACGATAGCTCTGTCTACATCCCATTGCAGTCTTACCTTACCTTCTGTGGTCAGTTTGTGTATTTTTGCTCATTTTAAAAATCACCACAGGTAAAGTGAAGTTTCTATTTTAGTTAATCTAAATATTCATTAATTTTTAAGTGTATTTCTCATGTAATGATATACAACACTATATTTTTACATATCACCTTAAAGTGTGCATTGTCTTTGGTTTGGGAATGCATTAAATTTATTTAAGGTATTTTAGTTTTAAATTTAGTAAGAGCAGGCATGATATTCCCCTCTGAAAAAAAAAATCGGGGCCGGCCAAAAGAGACCCCACGCCGTGAGCCAAGATATGGCACACACAACACCAACGCTACACACCCTTCCTTTCCAGCTGATCATGTGTGGATCAGCTCCAGAGCTGGGCAGCCACTTCCCTGGGGGCGGGGCCGAGGCCGCCGCCCGGGGAGTGCCCGCTGCTTTCCCTCGCCAGGGCCAGGCAGTGGCGTGTTGCATGGAGAGACAGATGGTCCATGGCTGCCCAGCTCCCTTTTCCTGCCGCTCAGCGGCCTCCACTCGCACTGCCCAGGCTCCGCTCAGGTGTCCGGCTGGGGCTGTCAGGAGTTACTACTGCCGGTGCGGTTCCGCACAACTCCAGTTCTGCATTGCCTTGGAAAGGGAAAGGCAAAACTGGGACCTGCTGTGCCTGAGCCTCCGGTGCCGCTGCTGCTGTTGCAAAGCGCCGCCGCGGCTCTTCCTTTTTGCCTTTCCCTTCCCGAGGCAACGCGGGACTAGAGCCGCGCCAGCTGTAGCAACTCCTGACTCAGGTGGCCTCCGAGGGGAGGGGGAGGAGAAGAAGGGGAGTGAAAGGGGGGGTGGGTGATTTCCAAAAAAATCGGAATTCCGATTTTAATCGGAAGAATATCATGTCTGTAAGAGTCGAGGTGATGCAGTGGTTAGAATGCAGTACTGCAGGCTACTTCTGCTGACTGCCGGCTGCCTCCAATTTGGCAGTTCAAATCTCACCAGGCTCAAGGTTGACTCAGCCTTCCATCTTTCCGAGGTCGGTAAAATAAGGACCCAGATTGTTGGGGGAAATATGCTGACTCTGTCACTGCTTAAAGGGGCTGTAAAAGCGCTGTGAAGCGATATATAAGTCTAAGCGCTATTGATATTAACATTATTCTTTATGGGAAAAATTTATTTGGTCCTCACTGCTTTTGGTACTCATTGTGACTCTGGAGCAATCAGCACAAAAATACCACTGTATCCAGTGGTGGGATTCAAATGTTTTCACTACTGGTTCTGTGGGTGTGGCTTGGTGGGCGTAGCAGGGGAAAGATGCTGTAAAATCTCCAGTCAGAGGTGGTATTTGCCGGTTCTCTGAACTACTCAAAATTTCCCCTACCGGTTGTCCAGTACGGGTCAGAACCTTCTGAATACACCTCTGACTGTATCCTGATCTTTCCTGAAACAAATTTAAGGTGTTTTTTTTTGGCAGGGAGGGGAGGATTCAATTTTCCTAAAAAGGAATGAAAAGCCAAGGTACTCTTTTGTCTGAATTGTGCATGATACACTGACTGTGGTAGGTCAATGTGTTGTCTAGTCTAGTCATATGCCCTTCCCCATGATACTCTATCCCATAGCTCTCTCTCATCACATTTTCTCTTCCCCTCCCTGCTGAATAAACAAAGTGGTCTTTAGAACCACCTGAAATTTTGTAACACTGATACATAATGTTGGACTCTCCTGGATACACTGTACTCCATGGTTCAGAGATAAGGAGCTCCTAGTCTTGGTAATGGCTAGTGCCCTAAGCGTCTTCCCTTTGTCTTTTAAATTGATTTTTAACAGGGTTCAACCATTCTTGCCTCTGTTTTAATTAAAAAAATTTTTTTTAAAAAAAGAAATCTTATACACTGTTTTTATATTTTAACTTTATTGTAAACTACAAAAGTCTCTCTCTGGGGGAGACAGATGGCTCAGAAATGTAAAAAAACAAACAAACAAATACATAGTCTGGAAAGTTGTAGGTTGCTTTTCCAACTATGTGTTGATTTGTCAAGCACTATTGTATACCAGGTTTCACAAAACAGAAAGGGAAGAAAGAGAAGTCAGAGATGGAGCCCTGCAGAGTTAACCTATTCTCTAAAGCACACAAGGGCAGGACAAGAAGCAATGGATGCAAACTAATCAAGGAGAGAAGCAACCTAGAATTAAGGAGAAATTTCTTGATGGTTGGAACAATTCATTGGTGGAATGACTTGCCTTCAGAAGTTGTAGGTGCTCTAATACTGGATGTTTCAAAGAAGAGATTGGACAACCATTTATCTGAAATGGTTTTGGATTGGACTAGATGATCTCCAAAGTCCCTTCCAGTTATTCTGTTACCGGAGTGCATCTATAGGATCTTATCGAAATGCAAGCTCTTTGGATTGTGTGGATCACTGTATCTGAAAATACCACCCAGGATATGCTTTGTGTAAAACAGAGTATTTCCCTCCCTCCAGGGCAGTGGAAATCTTGCAAAACCCTGTTATCAAAAACCCTTAGTTCCAGCAGAGAAAAAATGGGAGGCAACCATGAATTTCCCCCCTGCTGAAAGTCTTCTCATCACTCCAGGCCAAATCTGACTCATCAGAAGCTATGAGGCAGGAAATGTTGCAGGGCCCGTTCTACAACTTTAAAGATGAATCTCCTGGTATGAGTTATAATGCTGTGCAGTCAGTACACCTGAATCAATACTGTTCAGAAAAAGCAGTACATTTTTAGAAAAAAAAAGTTCATAAAAGTGGTCTGAAAAACCCCAAAACAAAAATAGCCTGGAGGTAAAAAAACAGAACAAAAAAAAAAAAATGACACAATGCTTCATGCAATGCACAGCTGAGCCCAGGTGTTGCAGTGAGAGTGAAATCCCCGTTGTGGAACTTATTTTTTGTGACCTTGCCAAGTAAATGCTATTTCAACCTAACTTACCATGTTGTAGTGAGATGAAATGAAAAGGGAAGAAGCATGCATGCAGCCCTAAGCTCCTTAAAAAAATGGGTGGCAAATATACATGTAATAAACAAACACAGAGCTCTGCTCACATTTTCACACCTAAGAGGTAATTTCACAGTGGGGACTGTGCATACTTACAGCAATTAAAATCATGTTGGAGATTGTCATCTTACAACCTTTTGTTTAGTGGCCATTCGACATTACAATGGCACTGAAAAACATTGACCTCCAAGTGGTACCCACACTCACGATTGTTGCAACATCCTCAAGGTTACATGATCAACAATCGGGTGCTTGGCAACTAGCATGTATTTATGATGGCTGTAACCTCCTGAGGCCATGTGAATGCCATTTGCAACCTTCCTAGCCAGCTTCTGACAAGCAAAGTCAAGGTGGGAAATGAATTTGCTTAACAATCACAAGATTGAGTTAGCATCTGCCGTGATTCACTTAATAAAAGTGGAAAAAAGGTTAAAAAATCAGGTGTAACTCTCTTAAATGAGCCAAGGTGGCACAGTAGTTAGAGTGCAGTACTGCAGGCTACTTCTGTTGACTGTTGGCTGCCTGTAATTTGGCAGTTCGAATCTCACTGGCTCAAGGTTGACTCGGCTTTCCGTCCTTCCGAGGTCGGTAAAATGAGGACCCAGATTGTTGGGGGCAATATGCTGACTCTGTAAACTGCTTAGAGAGGACTGTGTCATGTTGCTGTCAAGTGACATATTGTGATGTTTTTTTCCCTTCACGGGGCTGGGTCTACGGGCCACAAGTTTGACACCACTGTATCACACTATTTGATTTTACACTCTTTTATTTGCCATAACTGTGAGGCCCAAGACAGCAGTACGTCCACCTCTGATCCCTGACACCCATTTAGTACCACTCAGGGAACGCGTGTAACTTAAGGGAGGCTATGGACATGAGCGACTTTTACTCCCCCACGACTGTGTAAGACTGCTCATGACATGCGTTCTCTGGTCCATAAGATGATCTTTATGAATTAAAACAGCATCTCAAATGGATGCAGAAGACTACAGGCAGTTCTCGACTTGAGACCACCACTGAGCCCAAAATTTCTACTGCTAAGTAAGACCATTGTTAAACACATTGTGCCCCATTTTACAACCTTTTTTTGCCATAGTTAAGCAAATTAAATGAATTTTTAAATGAATCAAGCAGTTGTTAAGCAAATCTGGCTTTATTTGCCAGAAACTCCCTAAGGCCAGGACCCAGAAAGGCTGGGGTAGACAATCCCAGGACCCCAGAGAGGCTGCAACCATTGTAACCATGCAAAAGTTTGATTCCATGAAGTGGGACTAGAACTCACAGTCTTCTAGTTCCTAGGCTAGCACCTTAACCATTACACCAGATTGGCTCTGTTTAAATTTTATCAAACAATGTTCCAGCTGCAATCAGGAATCATTTCACCAAACCTGATTGCAAGAAATACAACTTTAGCAACAGAGTGGTCAATGTCTGGAATACTCTACCTGACTCTGTGGTTTCTTCCCTAAACCCCAAAAACTTTAACCTTAGACTGTCTACTATTGACCTCACCCCTTTCCTAAGAGGTCTGTAGTGGGCGTGCATAAGCGCACCAACGTGCCTACCATCCCTGTCCTATTGTTTCTTTTTATTTTTCTTATATGTATTCATTTCATGTATTCATAACTATGCTTATCCTTATACTTATTGTAAGCGATTGACAAATCAAATAATCAAATAAATAAAATTAAAACTGTCCACAAGCTTGAACAGTTGTGACAGCAGTATTTATACACTACTGGAAAAAGGCTTGAGTGTCCCGATGCTAAAATTTGACTTAATGAAATTTGTAAACCCTCAGGCTTTGAATTTGGTTTATACTGGAGAAGAGGTAATGGAAGAATGAAGAAGTTCTTGGAAAAAAGGCAAGAAATATAAAGCAGAATCACAGCAGATGGCACCAGCTAGTCAACTTTGGCTGATGTTAGAAGAAACAAGCAAAGCTCAGACCTGCCTAGTATTTGTATTGAAATTCACCCAGCTAGCTTGGAAAGTCAAAATAATATTTTGTTTCCACAACACGTGGAGTCACCAGGAGTCAATCTGAACTCCAAGAGGCTTTATCTTTTTTTCCTAGAATAATAAAATAAGGCTGTCCATAAATGTAGCTACCTAATTGTTGAAAAAACTGTAGCCAGATTTGGGGGCTTCACCTCTATTCTTATCCTGCCTGAGGCAGAATTTTGGACAGCTGGAAAACTAGTTTCTTCTTTCTTGCTATCCTTTACACGCGGCTCTGGTAAAATTTTCCTCAAGTAAGAATAACCATCAGTGGTGGGATTCAAATAATTTAACAACCGGTTCTCTGCCCTAATGATTTCTTCCAAGAACCAGTTCACCAAACTGCTCAGAAACTTAACAACCGGTTCTCTCGAAGTGGTGCGAACTGGCTGACTCTATAACCATGACGGTTCACGAACCAGCAAAGCTGTTGATTGCCGTTTTATACAGATGGAGGGAATACACGAGCACACAATAGATGCAAACTTAAGGTAAACCGCTCCAAACTCGATTGCAGAAAATACGACTTCAGCAACAGAGTGGTCAATGCCTGGAATGCACTACCTGACCCTGTTGTTACATCCTCAAACCCCCAACACTTTATCCTTAGACTGTCGATTGTTGACCTCACCCCATTCCTAAGAGGTCTGTAAGGGGCGTGCATAAGCCCACCAACATGCCTATCATCCAATGGTGGGATTCAAAAAAAATTACTATTGGTTCTGTGGGTGTAGCTTGATGGGAGTGGCTTGGAGGGTGTGGCAGGGGAAGGATACTATAAAATCTCCATTCCCTCTCCATCCTACTAACCAGCTTTCCAGCTCTGTTCTCCTGTGCAGGGCAACAAAAGAAGACCCAGCCGATCAGCTGGGACTTAGGAGGCAGAGAATAGATGGGGGGGGGGGGGAGTCAGAGGTGGTATTTGCTGGTTCTCCAAACTACTCAAAATTTCCGCTACCGCTTCTCCAGAACAGGTCAGAAGCTGCTGAATACCACCTCTGCTACCATCCCTGTCTTAATGTTACCTTTTATTCGTATCTATTTCATGTATTGATAATCATGTTTATACTTGTATATATTATCTGGTGCATGCTTGACAAAAATAAACAAAAAATAAAAAAGAAATCCTCAGAATAATAATAATAATAATAAAAATATTATTTCAGGGACAGAGGCGAGCCAAGCCCTCTTACCCAGGAGAAAAATCAAAGGATCTTTCGGCCTGGATAAAAAGGGAAAAAAGATGTCCAGTTTTTATCCCGACGTTTTTATTGTTTACTGCGCAAAACACAGCAGGCTAAATTGGAAACACGGCCGGGCTGCCCGGGACGTTCCCGCCACCTTCTCCTTCTGCCTGCCTGATGGGCGGGAGCCCAAACGAGGCAAGCCGAAGGCGGGCGCCGGCTTGGAGAAGAAGAGCGGGCGAAGCGGCAGTGTTGCCCCGCCCTTTCCCCCTCCTCCGGTGCGGCCCTTTCTGCGAGCATCCCGGAGGCGGGCTGGGAGTGAACTCCTCGCCAGCTCGCCATGGAGGGCGTCCGCTCCGCTTCGGGGATGGAAAACGGCCACCCGGCCTCCCCGCCACCAGCGACCGCAGCCATCGAGGTTTCCCTCCCGCGCTCCTCCTGCGTCTCCAACCTCTGGATCCGCCTGAGGGAGAAACTCTGTACGTGGTGAGTAGTCGAAAGTCGCAAAGAGGCGCTTCGCGAGAACCGGGGAGGGGAACCTGCTGCGGGGAAGGGAGAGGGAGAACCTCGCGGCTTCGAAGCCCCCCGAGGCGAGGGACATTTCCCCCCCCCCGCCTCCTCCTCAGCCGCCTTCGGGTTAGACTGGTTCTTCCAAGCGAAGAGCCGAGGACGCCTTGCGCAGCCGGCGGGACGAGCAGGTCAGCATGGAGGCTGGCGGTTTCCGAGCCTCTCGCACGTGTTTCGCCTGCCCCGGTTTCCTGCCGCCGTTGAACTTCAGAATGGTAGGTTGGTTCGCGTTCCAGGATTAGAATTTCTTTCTTTCCTTTTTTCTTTTAAAAGAAGCTAAACCTGAAGAGAGGAAAGGTTCACGGACTGCGTTTAAGTCCCGGGAAGGGAGAAAGATTCTGCTGGCACCCTTCGCACCTGCTCAATTCGTGTTCCATTATCCCAAAGGTGTGCCCCCCCCCCAATTCCCCACCATCCAGTCAGAGCTGAAGCAGCTTCTTGGATGAGAAGTGAAACCTCTTCAAAGAAAAAGCAGAAAGTCTAGTTGCCTCTTGGAAAAAAGCACCTTTGGGACAACCATGACCTGGAGGAGGGGAGTCTCCAACCTAGAATCAGGGTTCTCCAACCTGGACGACTTCAACTCCCAGGATTCCCCAAGCTGGCTGGGGAATTCTGGGAGTTGAAGTCCTCCAGCCTTAACAAGATTGGAGACTCCTGACCTGGATGAATGAGAATCTCCATAGATATCCTCTTCCATTATTTGATAGATGCCCCGCTCTGAATTCCAATATAGGACACCTATTTTCTGTGCCTGCTGGAAAACTCATACAAATCATTGTCAACAGCATCGCAGATAGTCCTCGACTTACAACAGTTCATTTATAGTGACCGAAGTTGCAACGGTGCTGAAAAGAGTGACTTAGGACCGTTTTTTGTCCTAAATGACCGTTGTAGCATCCCTGTGGATGTAGCATCCCTTTTTGCCAACTTCTGACAAGCAAAGTCAACGGGGAAACCAGATTCACCGAACATACGTGTTCCTAATTTAACAATTGCAGTGATTCACTTAACAAACGTGGCAATAAAAGTCGTAAAATAGGGCAAAACTCACTGAACACATTTTTCATTTAACAACATCCATTTTGGGCTCAATTGTGGTCATAAGTTGAGGATTACCTGTACAGTGTGTATGTGTGTTTGTGTGTGTAGAGTACTGTCCAGGTTGACCTCTTTCTTTTTGAGTTAAAAAGTTCCAGGACCAGATGAGAAATCTTTGGTGTTCCTAACTGCAGAGAGATTTCTGCAGGCCTTGTGTAAGTCTCCTTCACATACTGTTTAACTTCTGTTGACTTTGAAGACACAACCATGTCTGTAGTTTTTTTGGCAATCGTGTGGAAGTGGCTCAGTGTTGCCACTGATCACATTGCTTTTTCATAAAGTTTTCCTATCTAGTATTGTAACCTTGGTCTTTGCTGGTAGGATAACCCTGGTCTGCATTTACCTTTCAAGGCTACTCAATGCCAACCACATGCTATTGAATCTAGGAGCTATGAGACCTCTGGAGGGAAAGGCAGCGTGAACTGCTGCAGATAAATAGCTTAGATGTGTGACAGAATACCTGAAGGTGTCCAAAGCATTTTTTAGGATGTCAGATGCTTTGTACTTGAGAAGAAAGGTGGAGAATCTGTGGCTGGATTTTTCAGATGCCCTCAACTACAATTTTTGGGAGCTCCAGTTAAGCAGCCAAATGGAATAATATCCAGAGTTATAATTCAATATTATCTGGAGGGTTACAAGTTTCCAACTCCTGCTTTAGAGGATGTCCTAAAAAATGATAATTCAGAGGTTCCAGAAAGCTTGTGAAAGAAGCTACCAGTTTTTTATTTCTAGTTATTGCTATGAGGGAAACATGTGGTTAAGAAGTGCTAAATATAAATAAAGCATGAATAATTGCTCCAATTGCTTAGCCATATCTGGACTGAACTAGAGGGTTTCTATTTGGAAAACCAATATCCCTCTTTTTAAAATTATATTTCTCTCCCCAGAGCAAAAGTACTTTTGCAGGAAGCAATGAACAAATAATATTCTCTGGTAGAGAATAAAAATGCATACCCAACCTTAACTTATCTCTTCTTTTCTAACTCTGTAGTTGTAGTTGTTTTGTTGGATACTAAATCCATTTGAGGGAATTGTATAATATATAAATAATATTGAAATAGTTTATTATTGAGTTTGCATATTAGCCATCCCTTCCATTGACTTGAATGGTGGCTCAGTGATTAGAATGCAGGCTAACTGCCCATAATCAGGAGTTCAATCTTGACCGGTTCAAGGATGACTCAGCCTTCCATCCTTCCGAGGCTGGTAAATGAGGACCCAGATTGTTGGGGAAATATGCTGATATTGTAAACTGATCAGAGAGTGCTGTAAAGCAGGGGTCTAATCCCCGTTCGATAGACTGGCACCGATCCACAGCATGCCAAAAACCGATCCACGCAAACAAGCGAAGCCCCATCCAAAGGATGCAGGCAGCATGCAAAACCACGCCCCCTCCAGTCCATGGAAAAAAATCTGCAAGTAACAGGTCCCTGGTGCCAAAATGGTTGCGGGCCACTTGTGACATTGAAAAGAACTAGGATTATAATATTGGTTTGTAACAAACCAGCTTAAGTAATTTAATATAGCTACTGTGTGTGGGTACAAGGGGTAATCAACATATCTATGAGCTCTGCCTGAAATCTATATTAACATTACAGAAAGTGCACAGGGTGTCAAACTCAAATTTCATTGAAGGCCGCATCAGGGCTGTGGTTGACCTTGGGGGGCCAGGTGTGGGTGGCTGGCCAGGTGGATGTGACCAACTGGGTGGGTGTGGCCAGCTTGATGCCACCCCCCAAACTGCTGCTATGTTTCCTCTTTGCTTTGGGTAGACCAGGCCAAAGCCATGCTCGCCCGATGTTTCCTCGTCGCATTGAGTAGACTAGACTGAAATGATGCGGGCCAGCTCCTTAAATTTTTCAGGACGGCCCCACGGGCCAGATCTGACCACATCCTGGCCGCATTCGGCCTGCAGGCCTTCTGTTTGACACCCCTGGCATAGACTGATTCACAACAGACATACACACAGAAAAGATCTTTTGGATTCCTCACATAATATTCTAAAAATATTGAATGCCACTCTTTTTATGCCAGAGCTGTAATAAGTTTGAAGGTACTTGGGTATTTGTCTTATGGGCTTGTTCACTTGTAAATCCTTAGCGGGTAAATATTATTACAATAATTAACCAGGCTCTTCAAGTCAACATGGGTTACAGATTATTGTATCCCAAGAATCTGGAATTCTTCCATCTCTGAAAATCTTTGGATGAATCAAGTTTGTAAAAGTGGTAAAAATAGTGTTCATGCACTTTTGTATGCCTAGAAGTTGCCTTACTAATAATAGTCAACTTTAAAAATTTTGAATTTGGTCTCTATCCACTTTTTTTTAATGGACTTTTTTTAATGGACTCCTTAAAATCGGCTTTTAATGGACTCTTCTATTTTTATTTTTTTTTGGTCTTTTTTTTCTTGGTATAATATAGAATTCCCCCTCCCCCTTTTTTCCCCCTATAGATTTTTATACAATGGATTAGGTTCTTCTTTGATATATGCATAGTCTTTTAGTTGTATCTCAGGTAGATTACACATAATATTTAACATTAAAAATAACAAATGCTAATTGCAATGTTTTTAAAGTGGAATTAAATGGACAGGGAGTCAGAAAAGGAAAGAAGAGAGGTTATTAGGAAAAAGGCAAAAAAAATAAAAGAATCACAGCAGATGGCATCATTAGAGTGCAGCAATATTTTAAAATTTTCCATAGAAATCCTACATTAGCTGTTTTAGAGAAACCATAGGAATTCATAGAAAAATCTCTCCCTTGAAAGCTTAAGCACAAATAATCAGGGACAGTTTGCTGTCTGGGGAATTCTTGGAGTTGAAGTCCACATATCTTTAAAGACATCAAGGTTTACTAACACTTCTCCCAGCAAGACCTTGATTAATCTATAACCAACTTCTTGCCAGGCGAATAGCCTAGAACAGCTGGAGAATTCTTTGGCCTAAAGGGCATTGTAATTTTATTATTGTTCCATGACTGCCCTGAACGGTCTTTTAAATTAAAAGTAAATAAAATTCAAACCTTTTTCAGAAGATAATTATTGGCAGTTAATCATTCTTTTTTTTTTTTACAATGATGAATTAAGCGGAAAAATGGATTACAAAAGAAAATCTTTTTCCCATCTGGCAGCCAAGATCTTCCTGCTCCTGTTCTGCTTAAGGAACTTGTTTCGAGACGTGAAAGACCGGATGGCATTACTGTGATTGATATAAGGGCAGAGTAAATGGTTTTAAAGGTCAGGCCTATTATTATGATTAAAGTGATGCTCAAAAATGCAGAAGAGTTTGTCATAATCCACTGGTCATTTTCCAGATTCCAGTCTTCCCATGGCGAGTTTCAAATCACAAGGATTTAGTCTCAATATAATCCTTTTGGTTCCCTGGTATAAAATCTATGTAACCTAGTCGGTGTCAAAAATAATTTGATGGGACATAAGAAAAAAAATAATGGTATTATATTTTACCCAACTTACGCGAAGATGTTTAATATCAAAAATGATTAGGGGACTGGAGGCTAAAACATATACAGAATGGTTGCTGGAATTGGGTGTGTCTAGTTTGATAAAACTGGAAATGACTAGTACATATGTGCAAGGGGAGCCTTTACCTTTAGCTTAGTTTGATGAAAGGAAGAACTAGGATGTGATAGCAGCGTTCCTATATCTCAGAGGTTGCCACAGAGAAGAGGAAGTCAAGGTATTCTCCAAAGCCTCTGAGGGCAGGACAAGAAGCAATGGATGGAAACTAATCCAGGAGAGTACCTGCCTAGAACTAGGGAGAAATTTCCTGACAGTTAGAATAATCAGTGGAACAACTTGCCTCCAGAAGTTGTAAATGCTCCAATACCAGAAGACTTCAAGGTCCCTTCCAACTCTGTTATTCTATTCTATTTTAACATTGGCAGCTCATGTGTTTTCTCTTAAAGTCTACATAGCAAGAAAAAATAAGCTTGTTTTATATTCCTTATGTGTGAATCAGTGGGATTCAATTTTTTTTACTACCAGTTCTGTGGGCGTGGCTTGGTGGGCGTGGCAGGGGAAGGATACTGTAAAATCTCCAGTCAGAGGTGGGATTTGCCGGTTCTCCGAACTACTCAAAATTTCCGCTACCGGTTCTCCAGAACCTGCCGAATACCACCTCTGGTCTGAATCTACCCAATTATGGGTTTTCAACAGCAATCAGTACTTAATGCACTATGTCAGGGGTGTCCAACCTTGGCAACTTTAAGACTTGTGGACTTCAACTCCCAGAATTCCTCAGCCAGCTTCGCTTTCCACAAGTCTTAAAGTTGCCAAGGTTGGACACCCCTGCACTATGTGAAATCAAGCTTTGTTAGCTTTGGTTTCTTCTGTGACACCCCATAGATTTTGTGAAGATATCAGAGTGCTGGATTTACATATAATACAAGGAATAAACATGATTTACAAATCAGCATAGTGAATTTACTCAACGGACAATTCAAAACTAAATGGATATTTTTCTTCTTAGGATGCATACACCCAATTTAAAATAGATTCTTGGCCTAATTATTCTCTTCTTCTTTGTTTACCAGCTTGCTTCATGAAGAGTTATTGTAAAGGAAATAAAGTGTTCCATTAATATGGATTTTTTATTCTTTTTCTTTATAGACAAAATGGTTAGTTTTTAAAGTCTGAAAAGGGAAGAACAAACTACATTTTAACATTAGGTAAAACTAATAGAGTATGCATAAGCAAATTCAATGGAAGTTCATTCTGCCTGATATTCCATCCAAAATGCAATTCTATGAGTATTTGCTTGATTGCAACAATATTGTTTTTTATATACTTCTGGACATAAATCAGTTTTAAGTTAATTTAGCCTTGTCTTAATTTATAGGGCAATCTTTGATTTACAAGTAACCTAACTGTTAAAAAATTATGTCCAATCACACCTTTGTGTTTCTCTGTGTCAGTTAAAAACACATTTATGAACTCTGTCAGTTATAAATGGGAATGGAATGCAGTTTTGGAACATTGTCAAAATGTTGAAAGTTATCCATTGTCACTTATTTCTACTTAAAAATGGTCAGATTTAAGGAATCAGACATCAAAGCTCTTTAAAATAAAAGATGACTTCAGTCTTTCATTTAAAAATCAAAGCTCTTTCAAAATAGAAGATGGCTATAATCTTTCTCCTTTTATACTTGAAGCCCAATTGGGATCAATTTGATTCTTTCTTGTATTTGGTCCCCTTGGAAGAGCACAACCACACGATTATGTCAGATAATCTCTCCTTTTTTGTTGAAATAAGTACTAGAATAAGTGTTAAGCACCCTTATAATTTAAATAAGCCGGATTATCCACCCAAAAGACAAAGAAAATGGTGCAATCCTTGAAGGATAAAAGAATAGGTTGTCTCTTTGTGTTGCATGTTGTTATAAATGCAGTGCCCAGATCTGGATATATTGCAACAGATGAATCAGATGACTGATTTTTGGAATAATTGTATTGGTAAAGTGTATGGAGCTTGACCTATCATTATAAGCCTTTGAACCACCATCTACAGATTCTTATATCTTAGATTAACAGAGTTGGAAGGTACTTTGTAGGTCATCTAATCTAACCACTACCCAAGCAGGAGACCCTACACCGTTTCTGACAAATGGCAGGCCAATCTCTTCTTGGAAGTCTCAAGCGATGAAGCTCCCACAACTTCCGAAGGCAAACTCTTCCATTGGTTGATTGTTCTCACTGACAATGATTCTGATGATCCTTGAGGGCAGCCCTACACAGAATTAATTAAACTACTTTGGTTGAGAAGTGTCAGTTGCAGGAATAGCCTTTGTTAAAATTTCTTATTCAAGGAAAGGCTGCATCAGTCATCCAGACCCTGACAGCCTCCATGTACTGGTTAACGACTTTGATTGGATCAACTGTTCTATTGGGACTGGAGATATGCAACAAGTTACCCTCAACATCAACAAACGGATGGTAATTGATCTCCCCAGCAACTCCCAGATGGTCCAAAGATACTACAATCAATGATATTGATTGTTGCTGAGAGATCCATCAGAACCAAGAGAATCTCCTGCTGTTGTGGTCATTTTGATCTCTGGAAGTAACATCTCCAACCACTTTTCCCTGGGCACCATCTTCCATCATTGCTTTCCCGCAACATTTTATTTTTTCCCACTCCTCCTTTTCTCACTGCATTTGCTCATATTCATTATGCTCCTTTATCTCCCATAAGAAAAGACTCAGGTGCACCAGGAAGGAAAACAACATCAATCCACATTATTCTGTCTTCCTCACATGGAACACTTTAGCTCTAGTTTGACATGACTGAAGTAGAATATACACTGAAATGGATGATCTGGAGGCTAGATATGTTTAATCCTGTGATTTTGTTGAATATGTGGGTTTGTTCAGTTGAAGGAAAAGAAGATTAAAAGAAATTATGAAGGCATTTCCTAAACATCTGGAAGATTGCTGTGCAGAAGTGGGTCCAGTTTTCTCTTGCTCTATACAGCAAACTAGTGTCTGGTTGGTGGAAACCTCAGGAAAATAAATTTTGGCTAAAATGAGAGGTGAAAGTTCTTCAACTTTCAGTGGAAAGGCTCGCTTTGTGGGCAAAGTGAGGGTTACATTCTCCTTCTTTGCTGATATGTTTAAACAGAGATTGAACGGCCTCTAATTTAGGATGTTATTTGTCCATCCTTCAGTGCAGTCTGCACTGACCAGGACATCAAGTTAGATGTTCTCCAAGCTCTTACAAATTCTTAGAATCTCTGAAGGCATTGACCATTTAAACCTCTTACCTTCAGAGTAAAACTAAGAGTAGCTATCTCACTACAAAGTCATATTTCTGTTCATTGTGCGTGCACTATCCTTGTTCTTTTTAGGTTACTGATTAAAATGCTGCATTTATTCAAGAGCCTTTAGTGAGGAAGATCATCAACAAGGTTAAGACTTCCAATTTGTTAAAAAAACAAAAATCTTAAGCAATCTGTATCTACTGCAGCTTTCCCGGATAGTTTCGGCTAAAACTCCTACTATTTCTAACTAGGAAGTAATTACTCTACTATTGAGAGATATAATTGATATAAGGAAAGCTTAATATTTGGTGAGGGGAAGAAATCACCGCTATTCCCATGCACATTAAGACTCTTAACAAATCCTAACAGGTTTAATAAAAACCCCTTTGTAATGGTATGTGGAAACAACCCTGGAAGACAGAAGGAGACTTACAGACTGGAGAATTGGCATGTAAAAGATGTCTCAGCCCATAGAAGGGGTGGATGTGGGAAATGTTTCAGAATGGATTGCATTGGTAGGTAGGAAAGTCCTTGGGATATGGGGTGGAGAGCTATTGCCTAGGGAATGGTCTGATACATAATACTGTATAGAAATGATGGTGGGAGATTTGTACTTTGAGACTTGCAAGAGTGTAGATTTATATAGAGTAGAATTAGTTTACCTAATAACCTATCTGGCCTACCTGGGAAGGCTGACACCAGTTATGCAAGTCTGAAAGTACCATTCTGCTGATCTTACAGAGGATCCCTCCTGAGCCTCTTCCTTCACCCACTATGCAGCTGTGGGCTGTAATATCTCTTATCTGACTGTTCCTCATGCAGCATCTCTTCATCCATCTCCCAAGGTCTTTCTCACGTACCATTACAGAGATCCTCCTTAGTTTTTTTCTAGAGAGTAAGAGGAAAGAGAGAAGAAATACTTCCAATTTTATAAGACGTAATTAATATATAACAAAGGCAGAGCTAGAACTTCCTCATCCGTGCCTGGAACAAAATTTAAAGTGCCAGAATGAAGCCTTGTCATTGGCCAAAAATAAGTCATTTTCTGTACTTGTTTCTGGTAGTAACCAACATACCAACAGATGGGCTGGGTTCTGCATCTCTCCACATTCACACACTGTTGTTATCGCTATGAGCCTCCACTTGAACATATGGGATGACACTTAGACACTCTAACCCACAACTATTCAGGGTCCTCCAAGTAGTATTAGGGTTGTCAGATCCTTTAGCCATATCCTCTAATGTTATGCCTTGTGCGATGGTTTCCTTCCTCCATCTTTTAATTCAATATTTTTAACCCATAGGGCTAACACCCTTGCAGTGAACGTGCAAATGATCAAGAATATTGTATATTCACAGGTGAACAGCCCTTATTGTGGTTTTGGGTTGGCAGAATAAATTAGGACCTTATTCTGCATAACTTAAAATCTATCTGAGATCATTCCCATTACCTCATCCAAAAAGAAGCGATTAATCTTTTCTGTCATTGTAAAGTGGGGTAGGGAAAGGCAGCCAAAAGATAATTCTTTTATTTATGGGATGATAAATAATTGATAAGAAGTGGTAATCAATAGCTATCCCAGTAGCACAATTAGGAAAATTAGCAGAGAAGAACATGCTTATTATGCAAGCATACCTGTGGTCCTTTCTTTATGGAAAACAGATTTCCAGAGCTGATATTACAAGCATTTTCGGCCATCGTGCTAATATTATAATGTTATATCCCTCTTCTTTGTCTTCCTTCAGTAGTAAAACATTTGCGAACACATTGCCTCTTTAATTTCCATCATTTTGGCAGCACTTCTATTTGGCACATCTTTTTATGCACTATTAATCTCCAATATTGATTGTGTTCCATGGGGCAAAAGTTAGGTGTTATGACGCATTGAGCTGTTCACATAACAAAATGCCTCTTTGCAGTTGAATGCTAGAACTTGTATGTAATATTGCACTAGGGAGAAGCATAGAAGAAAATTGTTGTAAATAATAATGCATTAAATTAATAGATTTGCATTCGAAGGATAGGCCTCTGAGACCAACGAAGGAAACTAAGATATGGTAGGATTCTTAAAACAAAAGAAGTTATGAGCAACGTTTAGGGTTGGTTGAAATTATGAGAGCATGTATGAACATTGGTACTGGCATTAAATGTTTGCCTATTCATACAAAAGTTGTTGTGAATGGATTGCACCATTCACCAGAAAACAAACTGGTGATCATTACTTGCTCTTGGTCTTCTAGGAATGTCTGTCAACTTAGTTTGTTGTTGCCATGGTTCATCAAATCAACTGTGACTTCTGGTGATTTCAAGAACAAGTCCATGCAGGATTCTTGGTAATGTTTCTGTTGCCATTACCTTCTTAGCAATAGCACTTGGATTTATATACCACTCTATAATGCTTTACAGCCCTCTCTAAGCCTCGGTGGTTGCAGTGGTTAGAGTACAGTACTACAAGCTACTTCTGCTGCAGCCAGCTACCTGCAATTTGACAGATCGAATCTCACCAGGCTCAAGGTTGACTCAGCCTTCCATCCTTCTGAGGAGGGTAAAATAAGGACCTTTATTGTTGGGGGCAATATGCTGACTCTGTAAGCCGCTTAGAGAGGGCTATAAAGCACTGTAAAACAGTATATAAGTCTAAGTGCTATTGTTAACCACTGCATCACCATGATAATTGATGGTCTCTTCCTAGGGCTGAAAGAGAGGGACTGGCACATCCAGTTGACTTTTATGCCAAGGTAGGACTAAAAATAAAATCTTAGGTTCCAGTCTGGTGCCTTTAGCCACTATCCCAAACATGGCTAATTTCATTTTCTTTTTTTCTGGACAGAGCAAGACTTTTTTAAGGACTTTTCTAATTGTTGCCAAGGATTGGCAACAATTATTAGGTTCTAAGAACATCTATAGAATCCCTATAGAGCCTGGAGGCATTCATGTGAATGCAAGCTATCCTTCACTTTTCATATGCCACGATTTTTGAAATGAAAAAAAAAAAAGAAGTGCATATCCCACCGTAAAACATTTTAACCTTCATCCTTAAAAATTGCTGTTGCTATTCTAACTTCTGCAGTTTAAATATTCTCCTGTGAGAATGGTAGAAAATTTTCCCCGCTTGAGCTGCTATTGCCCTAACAGTGAGAGCTGGATAGCATTGGAAGTTGGTTCAGTAGGATCAGACCTTCTCTTCGCCCAAGTAACCAAATGCCATTTTTTTCTTGCTTTTTTCAAGCATCTGGGTCAACTGATAAATGCTTTGCTGATTAAATTCTTCTTGCTAATAGAGATAAAAGTGCATTTGCAAGGCCATTGTCATGTATTATGAATTTCCCTATTCTGTAAATAGACAAATAAAGCCTTTCTAAGTCACCCTCCTTTTCCATTTGCAGGCGTATTGTGAAAACTCTTCTCCTGGGTCAAATACTCTCCTTGCTGATTTGCGGGACTGCGGTCACAAGCCAGTTTCTTGCTGACAAATACAGCGTCAACACTCCAATGCTGCAGAGTTTCATCAACTATTGTTTGCTTTTCCTAGTGTACACAACAACTCTTGCGTTTAGGAAAGGTAAAATGGAATACATGGAGTTCAGAGTGTTCCTATATTACTCTCCAACCATGTCCTCCTTTAGAATAGTCCATTCCTAACCTAATTAGTTCCTTCTTAAATTTTATCTCTTTCCTTCCTTCCTTCCTTCCTTCCTTCCTTCCTTCCTTCCTTCCTTCCTTCCTTCCTTCCTTCCTTCCTTCCTTCCTTCCTTCCTTCTTCCCTCCCTCCCTCCCTCCCTCCCATCCATCCATCCATCCATCCATCCAATTTATATGGCTCACCAACTCACTAAGACAGCTCTTGATGACTAGCATAGAATTAAAATAATAGGAAATAGCAATAGCACTTAGACTTATATACCACTTTACAGTGCTTTATAGTCCTCTCTAAGCGGTTTAAAGAGTCAGCATATTCCCCGCCCCCCAACAATTTGGGTCCTCATTTTACACCACCTCAGAAGGATGGAAAGCTGAGCCAACCTTGAACCTGGTGAGATTTGAACTGCCAAACTGCTTGCAGTCGGAAATCAGCAGAAGTAGCCTGCAGTACTCCATTCTAACCACTGCGCCATTGTGGTTCATATAGATTCAGAGCCATCAAATCCAACATATACCTCCTATGATGTGGACATCCGACTACCTTAGCCTCAGCTTCGAAGAGTGCCTTTTCCCCACATTTCATTTAAGTTCCTGTGGAACAGAAAAAGGGAGCATCTGTAGTATAATAGATGGACCGGCATGTTTGCTTTTTCTTTAGATGGTGATGGACTCTTGCAGATCCTAAAGAAGAAATGGTGGAAGTACATTTTGCTTGGATTGGCTGATGTTGAAGCTAACTACACCATTGTAAAAGCCTATCAATATACAACTATAACAAGTGTCCAGGTAAAAACAATAACATATATTTTGACATGTGAAGCATTAATATTTGTATTGCGACAAGAGTTTGTCTAGGTAAATCTGCTGTTTATAATCTAATATAGTAGGGTAATCCAAATTAGATCCTAATTTCAATCATGAGATTCACTGGGTGATCTTGAGACAATTTCTATGTTTTATAGAGTTGGTGCAAGAATGCAGTAATGGTGGGGAAAAATAGTTATGCCACCTTGGGTTTACTGAAATATAATTTCAATATTGTACAATAAATTGGTAGGAGAATAGCATTAGCAATAGCATTTTGACTTATGTACCACTTCATAGTGCTTTACAGCACTCTCTAAGGCAGGGGTGGAGAACTATGGCCCCTTTATGATTTGTGGACTTCAGCTCCCAGAATTCCATGCTGGCTCAGGAATTCTACAAGTTGAAGTCCACAAATCAAAAAGGGACCATAATATCCCACCTTTGTTCTAATTAGTTCACAGAGTCAGCACAGCCACAGAGTCTGGCTCCTCATTTTACTGACCTCGGAAAGATGGAAGACTGAGTCTACCTTGAACTGGTCAGGATCGAACTGCTGGCAATCGGCAGAGTTAGCCTGCAATACTGCATTCTAACCACTGCAACCACGGGTCCTATCAGAATGCTGATTCCATCTATTAGCATATTAGCATATGCTATTAGCATAGAAATTCTATTAGCATAGAAATGTCTGTTAAAATACAGCGCTGAGCCTCTCCATGTAGCTCCTGAATTCAAACAGAAAAGTTACCCCACATTGCTGCACTGAAAAGTACAATGATCTCATTTTATATGCTCCCTAAAATGTGTCTTAATGCTCAAATTGATCCCTGATTTTTAAGCTACTAAAAGCCTTCAGGCAAAGTAAAGCCATTAATGGAAGATCACAGCATGCAATCTTGAGAGTTCCTTCACATAGCCTTGAATTATATCAGCTTTTTTGCAAAGTAAAACATTGTACTTTTGTGCCCTTTGTTATGTCTGAGGCAACTGCTGCTGAGGTGGATTTTGCAGTTGAAGTCACAGCTTAACAGTGAATGCATTCTCAACTTTTCCATAAAAGCAAACACAGTTTTAGTCTGCAGTCTACTAGATACAATCATTTTCTTGCCAACAGGATACTTTTGATGTTTCGTCAGTGGGTTTTTTTTCTGTATGAGGACAGCATTTTGATAATACATATATTTGTATTGATGCTATTATTGATGCTGCAGAGACATTTCTATTCTAAAATTAGGACTGAATTGAAAAGAAACATTGCGTTTATTCAGTTGCAAATTCTCAGAAGAGTAGGGAGGTTTTGGTGGAAGGAACTCTCTTCCCAGCCTGACAATCCAATATTTTGCTCTGTAATATTAAAAAAAAAAAATCACAAAATAGTTTGTGGAAGTGGTTAAAGGTAATGGACTAGAAGCTTGGAGGTTGTGGTTTGAATCCTCTCTTAGGCATAAAAGCTGGCTAGGTGACTTTGGATTGGTCTGTCTCAGCCCTAAACTGGGAAATCAAAGATATCTGTCTACCAACCTGCATTAGATCAAAGTGGAAGATTACACTCGGTGGGATTCAAATTTTTTTACTATCGGTTCTGTGGGCATGGCTTGGTGGGTGTGTCAGGGGAAGGATACTGTAAAATCTCCATTCCCTCCCAACCTCACTAACCTGCTTTCCAGCTCCATTCTCCTGTGCAGGGCAACAAAAGATGCAGGGCAGAGGGGGGCGAGGCCAGTCAGAGGTGGTATTTGCCGGTTCTCCGAACTACTCAAAATTTCTGCTACTGGTTCTCCATAACTGGTCAGAACCTGCTGAATACCAACTCTAATTACAGTCCACAACCTTCAGCAAAGAGGTCTTCATCCTGCAGTGGATTGATTCAGGATGTTGTTGAGTAATAAACATTAAATAATACCCCAATCTCAAATTTAGACTATTGATTAACCTGCTTAACTATTCCTTTTCTAAGCACCTGGGTTCATATCGATGTTATAATTCAGTTGGTGTTCGGAGAGCAATATTTCTATCCATAAATCAAAAGAAACTCTCAAGGTCTCTTCAAACTACTAACTCACAGATACATCTTTGGAAATCACTTTGGCAAGTTGCAGAGTTGTTTTTTTTAAAAAAAGAAAAGTACTTAATTTGGTAGAATGACTTAACAAAACATTCACCTCAACTGGAAACTTCCTCCATGAGAGTGATCCAGCTGCTTGTTTTCGATAAGAAAAACCAATGCGGTCTGCTTTGGTTTTCAGACTGATTTTAATTTGAAAAACTGTTTCGCAGATTTCTTTCTTTCTTTTGAGCCTGCTACAAGTAGGAACCCAGTTGCTGTTTCCCAGATGCTAAGACCATGTGTGGTGATCTTGGCAGTGAGCTTCTTTCCATTGTGGTGCCTCCTTCTGAAGAAATCTGCATAAAATCCTAGAATTCTAATACAAAGTTCTTCTTTAGACCTTATTTAAAGTTCAAAAGATTTTTAAAATTTTCTCACCGTAACATCGGAGGTGATTTTCAGCAGGTTCTGACCGTTTCTGGAGAACAGGTAGTGGAAATTTTGAGTAGTTCGGAGAACCGACAAATACCACCTCTGACTAGCTCCACCCCATCTATTCCACCACACGCATCCCAGCTGATTGGCTGGGTCTTCTTTTGTTACCCTGCACAGGAGAATGGAGCTGGAAAGCAGGTTAGGGTGGGGAGGGAATGGGATTTTGCAGTAACCTTCCCCTGCCATGCCCACCAAACCACGCCCACAGAACCTGTAGTAAAAAAATTTGAATCCCACTACTGATTGGAACAAATGATCCAGTTTTACCTTGAAAGTCTGTGTGAAGACCTGGAGTGTAACACAAATGTAACAAAATCCAGAATGTAAATAAAGGTCTCCAAATTGTCCCCACTGTTCAATAATTCTCAGTTGGAAATAAAATGTACTAAAAATAGTCTTCAAAAGAAAGCCATACAGTCTGAACTTAATGAGCAGATAGAGGTGAAATAAAAAAACCGAACGAACTACAATGATGAAATTTCCACAACTGACCAGAATAAGTAATTACCAAATTCAAGGAGATAACAAGGCACAGTCTGTTGGAAGGAAGCCAACCAGGATAACTTCAGCCCAAAATATACATGCTTTGCTTCTGGCAACGCTGTGTTGTAACTGTCTCTCTTATATACTATTCTCTGCAACTGCAACCAATGAGGAGGATCATGGCCGCTTCCTCTCTCGTAAGCCAAGTTGTTCCCTTCTCCGTTCCTCCCTGCGTGTCCTAGGATGCAGAGGGGATGGGCCTGGTTCTTCCTCTGACTGCCCAGCTGGCCTCTGCTCTTCCCCAGCCTCCTCCACAACCTCCAGACCCACACCTCTACTCCCTGTTGGCTGTTCCTCCTCTCCCTCAGAGTCCAAATCTACCAAGGACTTGACAGTTTGTAACAGTGTTTATCAACTGTAGAAAGTTTTAAGATATGTGGACTTCAACTCCCAGAATTCTCCAGTGAGCATGAAGTTCAGTTGAAGTCCACATAACTTAAATGTGTGCTATGGTTGAGAAACACTCGTCTATAATACTTAGTTAAATTTATATCTTGCCCTTTTCCTCTGGAGCTCAGAATTTCCTTTTTTTAACAGCACAGCAATGATCTTACGAAGAAGGTTGAACTGAGAGTGTTGGTTCAAAGTTACCCAACTTCCATGGCTGCAGATACTCTTGAACCTGGGAGTTACTAGTCCTAATCTTAACACTTAACCACTTCTCATGGTATGGACATTTGGGAATAAATCAGGAGGAAATGGATGCTAAATTACAAAGACCAGAGGAAAAATCTCTTAAATTCCTGCTGTATGGTAGCCAAGTTTTTATTTTAAAATATACTCAAGATAACTTCATGAAGTAACATACTTCGGTTGCTGTTATTAATATGTTGTTAAAGTTTTGTCAAAAAGTTTGACTGAGGTACTAGACCTTGGCCAGCATAAAGATATAGTTCGGATGAAGGAGGAAAAAACCCCAAAACAAAGCAGAACTTTGCTTTAATTTAAATTTAGAGTAAGGAAAACATGTTTCATTCATTTAAAGCTAATAACATGGCTGGTCCATGTGTAAAGCAACTTCCTTTAATTTTTCAATTTATAGCTCTGTGTTCCACTGAAGCAAATTTAAAAAGATCTCTTTTGAGTTGAGTTTAAACATTGAGCTTTCTCTGCAACAGTTTGGAAAGACTGCCTTCTGGAATGTTTTTCCATAGCATAGACTTCAGTCCTTGGACTTCCTTGTGGTCTCTCATTGAGATATTAACCAGGTGCCATCCTGCTTGACTGTGGCTGATCTACCCAACTAGTTGCTGCTACTCACTGTATAAAGATTATTTAGGCTTTGTTCAACCTTATTCACACCAGTTAGATACCTGAATATCTTCTTATCTGTATGAAAAAAGGCCACTTCCTATTCTTTTTTTTATGATGGAGTTCTCTTTCTTTCTGCATATGGCAGCTCCTCGACTGTTTTGGGATTCCTGTGCTGATGGCTTTATCATGGTTCATCCTCCATGCAAGATATAAATTGATCCATTTCATTGCTGTTGCCGTTTGTCTATTGGGCGTAGGGACCATGGTTGGTGCGGATATATTAGCTGGAAGGCAAGATGGTGAAGGTAAGATTTGAGCAAAATAACTATGCCAAAACTCTAACTATGATAGCAGCAAGGGTCTTATTCAATATTTTAAATTCATTTATGAGACTCAGATTTGTGCCTAGTAATGAAGAATGTCCTCCAGAAAAATCTGGCTAAACAAAATAATAGTTTTTCTTGTTTGAACACAGACACAAAATTTCTGCTCTGTTAAGTTCAGAAAGTCAGTGTTCTTCATTAGTTACCTAGATATTTCCAGCCTAAAAAAGTTAGCTAGCTAAATTGAATGGTGTGTATGTATGTGTATGTATGTATATGCACAGTAACCCATATTTTTATCTAGACATCCATAGCAAAATAATTTACAAGAAAATCTTTGGCAGGAAAACGGTCTGTTCTCTCTTTTTTATCACAAAACAAACGGAAAAATAATCCACCCCAAAATATTTAGAATTACTATTGAGAAGTGCTAACTGTACTGTATGGTACAGGGATTCTTCGATTTACAACAGTTCATTTAGTGACCGTTCAAAGCACTGAAAAAAAGTGACTTTTGTTTTCCCTGTTTTGACTATAGAGGCACCCCCATGGTTATGTGATCAAAATTCAGATGCTTAGCAACTGACTCGTATTTATGACTGTTGCAGTATTTTGAGGTCATGTGATCATCTGTTGCAACCTTCTGACAAGCAAAGTTAATGGGGAAGCCAGATTCACTTAACAACTGTGTTACTAACATAACAGCTGTAGGGATTCACTTAACAACTGTGGCAAGAAGCGTCCTCAAATCCATATTTTGCCATTCAAGATACTTGCAGTATCTTTGTGATATTGTCCACAACTGTGCTCTGCAAATATACGATGCTTCAAGTTTTCCACTTTAGCTGCAAAAGAAAGAGCTTACTGTTTTTTGCTTCCTCTGCAGCATATCCCATACTCTGCTCCAAAAAATCGGGAGCAGTTCTCTTCCTCCAAGGCAGGGGTGTCAAACTTGATTTAACTGAGGGCCACATCAGGGTTGTGTTTGATTTCTGGGGGGAGGGAGCTGGAGTGGGGGACGCCAGGGTAGGTGTGGCCAGCTCGACGTCATGGGGCACCTGTAGTGGTCCAAGCGCTCTGCCAGAGAAAATGGACTCCCAAGCTCCATTTTCAGCTCCCATGGCCTCCGGCCAGCGAGAATGGAGCTCAGGAGAGCCATACGCGGCCCTCCTGAGCTCCGTTTTCACTGGCAAAGGTACCGTGGGCCAGTCCTTCCCTGTTTCCAGGGCGTCCCCGGAGGCGGAATATAGCCCCCAGGCCTTGAGTTTTACACCCCTGCTCCAAGGTCTAACCTTTGTGGTGAGGAAAGCTTGTGAGACCCCTTCATCCCTGCCACCATATTCCACCCCTTATTCCATGCAGTTTTTGAGGAATGGAAAGGAAAATCCAGCACTTTGCATGATTTCACTGCCAGCCCGTCTCTATTGACACGGTTCTTAACTCGGCCACAAAATCCTTCAAAGCTTTAACAGGTCTCTTTTGTAAATGGAGAAATTATCTAGGTCTCTTGGTTTGTTACTCGTGTATCTTTTATAATTAAGACATCAGCTAGTTTCTTTTATATATCTAGTGTAGCATCTTCCATATCATTCTTGAAGCCTATTATTTTTAAATCAGTACCAACTCTCATCCAGTAAAACCTGTTCCTCTGGCATAACATCTTTTAAATGTAGTTTGCCTATAGAGGAAGATAGTCTAAAAATTAACCTTTGGGTCCATTGTTCAAAAATATCCTTCGATATGTCCAACGTTAAAATATTTTGCTTCATTCTATATTAGTTAGTAAAATTTTAAGTGTTCTACTTTAATTGTAATCTTTATTCCCTCAGTTTCCCTCTTTTATGCTATCATGTTTTTTTAAAGAATTCAAAACAAAAGCATTTTTCTATGGGAAGGACTCCAAAATCCATCTGGGCCCTTGGTCCATTTATAATCACATTTCTTTTGCTGTTCATTCCAAAGAAAATTGTTTGAAGTCCTTAAACGTGTATTTAGAACAGCTTTCACTAAAGATTAAAGGAAACTTCATCAAGTTTTTCAGACTTGCCAATCCAAAGATCCCTAATAGATGAAAAGCAGTTAAAGGCAATTTCCAGAAGTGAGTAGAAAAGAAAGTTCAGATAGTCCTCAACTCATGACCACAATTGAGCCCAAAATTTCTGTCGCTAAGAAGAACTAGGGCGGATAAGATGGCGCTGTTCCAATTCGAGCAGGGGGCTAGGCTAGATGACCTCCAGGGTCCCTTCCAACTCTTATTCTACGTTCTAAATGTAGTTTTGCTCTATTTTATGGCCTTTCTTGCCACGGTTGTTAAGTGAATCAGTGCAGTTGTTAAGTGAGTAACATGGTTGTTTTGTGAATTGGACTTCCCCATTGACTGCTTGTCAGAAGTTGCAAAAGGTGATCACATGACTCTGGGATTCTGTCATAAATATTATGAGTCAGTTGCCAAGCACCTGAATTTTGATCATGTGACCATGGAGATGATGCAATGGTTGTAAAAAAAGGTGGGAAAAAAGGTCATAAATCACTTTTTCCAGTGTTGATGTAATTTGAAACAGTCACTAAATGAATGGTTGTAAGTCAAGTACTACCTGAATATGAACCCTGCGCCCTTTAGAAGATGCTGACCCTTCCACCCAGTGGTGGGATTCAAATTTTTTTAAGTACTGGTTCTGTGGGCATGGCTTGGTGGGCGTGGCATGGTTTGGTTGGCATGGTGTGGCTTGTGGGCGTGGCTTGGTGGGTGTGGCAGGGGAAGGATCCTATAAAATCTTCATTCCCACCCCACTCCAGGGGAAGGATCCTATAAAATCTCGATTCTCTTCCCCACTCCTGGGGGAAAGTTACTGCAAAATCCCACCCCACTAACCTGCTTTCCAACTCCATTCTCCTGTGCAGGGCAACAAAAGAAGACCCAGCCGATCAGCTGGGACTCAGGAGGCAGAGAATAGATGAGAGTGGGGCCAGTCAGAGGTGGTATTCCAAACTAGTCAAAATTTCCACTACCAGTTCTCCAAACTACTCAAAATTTCCGCTACCAGTTCTCCAGAACTGGTCAGAACCTGCTGAATACCATCTCTGCCGTCAGCCCAGTTTAAGCAAAAGATGGCTATTCCCTTGTTCTCTCGTAGCTGCCAGAAAACACTGTCTTGCAGTCTCCTTGTGAGGAGCAACTGTTTGGAGAACTTGTGAGTGATCTCACGTCCTCTTCTTATCTGGAGAGGAATTATGAAGAACCAGTCTACTAGATGGCTTTTCATTGTCATAGAGTCTTTGAAGCTCCTTTTAGCAGAGCCATCTTCAGTACACAATTTCTTCCCTGGAAGCTGCACCTACCTTTTAAGTTTCATAGGGTTTTTTTTTCCAAGTAAGAGTTTCATATTCTAGATAAAATCATAAGTGTAATAAAGGCTAAAGTGCTGAAGTTTCTGGCTGCCTTGATGATAGGCAGAAGTCCAATTGCTCTTTAGCAACATAGTCCTCAGAAATTTTTCATTTGTTTAACATCACTTATTTAAAAGACTGTTACTCTGCCTGAAAAAACATCCCCAGCCCATAAAAATGTGCATTTCTGTTGAAAAGAACAATTTGGACATTGAACAAGGTTTTCAGTAGGATCATATTGCAGTAAAGGCTTAATAAAACAAGGACTAAAAGTCTTGGCCTGAAAATAAAATAAAATAACATCCATTTGGAAACTTTCTGAAATGAAGAAGTTGGTACAGCTCTTAAGGAGATTGATCTATTGATTTTCATGGAAAGTTAATAATCCCTTAATGCAAAATATAGAGAGATATGGGGAGGAAATCTAAGATTCTGGATAGATAATCATTGGCATTAACCGAATGTGTGGTTTCTGCTGAGGTTCTTAAAATATCCAAGAGCAGGTAATACGTTTGTTTACTGCAGAATTCTCTATCAAATAGAATCTATTACACACAAGTTGTCTGAATTAGGATTTTGTTTTTCAGTCACTACGTTATGTCTGACTCTTTGTGACCCCATGGACCACAGCAGTCCAGGCTCCCCTCATTCATATTTGTGTTCAAAGCATCATGATGCTTCCAGTTGGAAGGAATAGCAGGTGGTCTCCCTGTTGCTTGGAGACACCCAATTGAGGACTCCTTTCACACCTCCATTCATGTGTCCACCTATCTATCTACTTGCAAGTGCACATTTTCAAACTGCTACATTGGAAGGAGATGGAATGAGTTACGGGAACTCCCTCTGTCATGCAGCAGCACTTGGGTTTTGAACATGGACTTGCTGATGGTTAACACAGCATACTAACCATGGGAGCCATTATGCTTCACGCCAGGCTTCTCTGTCCTCCCCTGTTTTCTAGAGTTTACCCAAATTCATGTTCATTGCGTTGAACACTATTTAACCATCTCATCCTCTGCCATCCCCTTCTTCTATTGCCTTCATTCTTTCCCAACATCAGGGTCTTCTTCAGTGAGTCCTCTGTTCTCATTAGGTGGCCAGAGTATTTCAGTTTTAGCTTCAGTATCCGTCCTTCTAAAGGAACAACCAGGGTTGATTTCCTTTAGTGTTGACTGGTTTGATCTCCTTGCAGTTTAAGGAACTCAAGAGTCTTCTCCAGCACCACAATTTGAAAGCAGAATTAGGATTAGGTACCATGTTTTAGAGCAAGAAATGTTTTCTTATTTTGTAAGGGCAGGAATGATTTGATTTCAAAAGGAAGCCAAACATGGAAGCGTTTACCAAACTGCCGAAAGCAGTTTTGCAGCACAAGCTCAGGTTCTTTCATAGGGGTGTGTGTGTAAAGTTGTGACATGTGCACCAAAGATTATGTTGTGATGGCACAATACTGCCATTATTCTCCTTCTCTCCCTTGCCTCCATTGCCTTGCCCTGTAGATGTCAATGAACCCAAATTGTTCTGAGAATGTATCTTGACTTCAAGGTCAAAAATGACTTATAGGAAGTCCAAAACCTATGTCGGCTACATATGAATAATTTCAACATCTTCAAAAATGTCTCTAAAAGAAACTGAGGATTTGATGGCAAAGCTGAGGCAAATAATAATAATCATCATCCACAGAGGTCATTTGCTGTATTGTTTTATAATCTTTCTGATTTTATGGTCTTTAGATGCACACATCTAAAGTCCAAAGCTTCTGTAGAATTTAACAGGGAAAGTTTAGAACTGGGGGGAGACAGGGGAATAAATAAAGTCTAGATATTATCTGCAGCTGCATGTGTGCCTTTTTACGTGCCTAAAAGGGTAGAGCTTCAAACACATGGTTGCAACTGCCATTGCGAACTTTTTGATAATCCTAGATTTAATGCTGATTTCCACGTTTTCTTTCCTTGTTTTTATCATGCTGAGAAGAGAAACTTGAACAATACTTTCAGTCAGATAAAGGTAAAACAATAAAGACATTACAGGCTAGTTGTTGTACAACTAGTTTTGTACACTTAAGGCCAAACATTTTTGATGCTTGGGTTGAATTCTTTAATTCAGAAGATTGAATTCAGAATTGAATTGAATTTTTCAATACATACAGGTAGTTCCTCTTTTACTAAACTCTTTCCAACAATTATGGGAAACACTACAATTCATATGGAATCGAATAATTGGGTATCTAAATAGTACTATTTCTGATTTTTTGAACTTTTCTAAATTTCATTTTTCTTCCTGATTTTAAATTATGTTTTTAAACATAATTTAAAACGCTTATTTTATGATCCTTTGTTTAGGGTTTGTATAATGTTATTTTCTCATAAACGTTAAGAATACTGTCATTGATCTCCAGCTTGCTGATATTTATATTGTTCTGAGGCATTATTTCCTTCCAAGTTATAAAGAACTATCTATACAAAAATATTGGAATCTGAATACCTTCGATGTTCATAGATAAATTTGCCTGTATAAAAATAATGACACCAGGAAATACATTTGAAATATAATTAAAAGCTTTCAACTTGGCTCTCCTGTCTCTTGATATGCTCAGAGACACAAATAAAAGATATATAAGTCTTTAACTGATATATTTTGAAGGTAAAATATTTTTAAGTTGAGATCCTTAGTGGCTGATCTCTAACCAATAATATGGAAATAGTATTATTATTTTAACCTTAATGTTTAATGTTTTCTGAAGATTCTGGGTGTTTTCCAAAACCTGTCCTCCAGGTCTGATTTTGCTTAGGTTTTTCAGGACAGTCATGATCATTTATTTGGATGGTGTGCTTTAAAAGGAAGGTAAATCTAAGAAAAAGTTCTAAATCTCACCAGTTGTATGTGTGAAACTAGTTAACTTAAATCAGAAGTGGGTTTTGATGAAGCATTAAACAATGTTTATTGTATAAGGAGAAAGGAGACACCACCTCTTCAACATTTGAATAGAATAGAATAGAATAGAATAGAATTCTTTATTGGCCAAGTATAATTGGACATACAAGGAATTTGTCTTGGTGCAAATACTCTCAGTGTACATAAAAGAAAAGATACATTTGTCAAGAGTCAAGAATCATAAGGTACAACATTTAATAATAGTCATAGGGTGCAATAAGCAATCAAATCATACTAGGAAACATTCAATATAAATTGTAAGGATACAAGCGACAAAGTTACAATCATACAGTTACAAGTGGGAGGGGATGGGTGATAAGGAGTGATGAAAAGATTAATAGTAATAGTAGTGCAGACTTTCTAAATATTTGGACAGTGTTGAGGGAATTATTTGTTTAGCAGAGTGATGGCACTTGGGAGAAAAACTGTCCTTGTGTCTAGTTGTTCTGGTTAATATTGGAAATGTTACTAATCATCCTTTTAATTTTACCATTCAAATTCCCTTTGTTGTTATTGTCCCTGTTTTCTGTGCAGGAAGTGACGTGGTGGTTGGAGATGTCTTAGTCCTCCTTGGTGCTTCATTATATGCCATTTCGAATGTGAGTGAGGAATACATTGTGAAAAATCTGAGCAGAATGGAGTTTCTAGGAATGGTGGGCTTGTTTGGGACTGTTATCAGCGCTCTGCAGCTGTAAGAATCTACTATATGTATTTTAATTGTAATTAAAGGAAACCATTCACAGAACAGGGTGGTTTCTCTTCTATGTATTGGTGGGTGTAATTATTAACCCATTGTTAACATCGCAATTAACCTTTGTGGATGTTTGAGCATCCAAGCTTTCTTATACTTATTGCTTCTTGTCAACTTTTTGTGTCTTTTCATATATCTCTTGCACCAGGGGTCTTCAAACTTGACAGCTTTAAGACTTGTGTACTTCAACTTCCAGAATTTCTCCTCCAGTCACGTTAGCTCAGGAATTCTGGGAGTTGAAGTTCACAAGTCTTAAACTTACCAAGTTTAAAGACCCTTGTCTTACACATATAATGTACAGGACATTCTGTAATAAACAGGACACAAGGTTATAGGGGAAACTCAGATTTCACCTGACAATTGAAGATAACTAAGTTTTGATTTGCTTGCCTGATCCAATGTGCACAATTCATAGCCTGAATTCATTGTTTATCAGTCTGTGAGCTAACTGCAGTCAAATAAATTGTCAAGTCCAGCCAGTGGTTATTCATGCAAATAATCTCTTTGACTTTCATAGAATTAGTCATGGAATTAAGGATTCTATGAGATTAACCATTAGTGGGTTCAGATCTGAACTTTCTACATTCATTGCTACAGACTGTTTTATCTTTCATGGTTTCAGTAAGCAGACATTCAATATTTTTCTCATTGGTTCATTTCTATGTTCGCTTATTTACTTTAGAATTTGTAGTAAGGCACCTATGTTGGTCCTTTGAATTTTCAACGCTTATTTGTAATTACATAGTTAAAACAGAGTCTTTTTGAATGATTTGAAACAGTTCTTCTCATGTTTTTTGTCATTTGGACTGAGTTACTGTTTATGTATTTTTTTATGTACACTGAGAGCAAATGCACCAAAGACAAATTCCTAGTGTCCAATTACACTTGGCCAATAAAGAATTCTGTTCTGTTCTAATTCTGTTCTGTTCTGTTCTATTCAATTCACCTTCTCCATACTGATTTATTTGATTGTATGAACTAGAGACCAATAAAACCTGAAGCTGTAAATTTGCTGCTAGTACAGTGTTCTTCATACTGTTTTTTAAGTAATACTTAATATTAATAGCAATCTGATTTTCTGGGTGTGGTTCAATGGTGGGATTCCAGCAGTTTTCCTACCGGTTCGGTGATCACACACTTTGTGCGTGCATGCATCTAATTCATGTATGCATGCATTTAATTCGTGCATGCACACACCCAGGGGTGGGATTCTACCAGTTCGCATCTATTCACTAGAACCGATTGTTAACATTCTAAGCAGTTCGGAGAACCGGTTGTTAGAAGAAATTACTGGCCTCATCCTGTAAGGAAGGCAGGAAGGAAACATTCTGGAGTTGCTTACAGAAACTGCCTCTCCGTTAACCCTTATTACATTCTTAGCAGGACTAGACTTCCTGTCTCAGGAACGTCTCTGGAGGTTTTTTCCCCCTCCTTTGCTGGTACTTTGCTTGTGTGGAATGACCATTCAGAGTTACAATGGCACTGAAAAAAAGTGACTTATGTCCATTTTTCACATTGACTACTATCACAGCATCCCCAGTCATGAGAGGCCAGGCGAGGAGATGTGTGCCTCGATGTGAGTGATATTGAGTTGGCCACGCCCAGCCAATAACAGGACCATCAAGCCACATCCATCCAGTCACATGACCACCAAGCCACACCCACCACCTAAGCCACGCCCACAGAACCGGTTGTTAAAAATTTTGAATCCCACCCCTGCACGCACCTAATTTGTGCTTGCACGCACCTAATGCACACACACACAGCTTTCCAAACACCAGCTGAGGCTCTGCCGTGCCATTCAGCTGAGAGGATAAAGAAGAAAAAAGCGCAGGGGAGAGCAGGACTGCACTTTTCTTTTTCTCTTCCTGTGCTTTTCTCTTCGTTTTCCTCTCAGCTGATGGTCGGAGCTTTTTTTTTTACTACCTGTTCTGCTGAACTGGGCCAAACCGGTAGCATTTCACCACTGGTGTGGTTCCTTATATGACTGAAATAGTTCAAGGGAGGTCAGGGAACAAACCTGCATATTATTAGTCAGACCATACTCTTTGTATCAAAGGCCATTTAGAAGAGGATGAAATATTTACACCAGGGCTAATGATATACTATGTACTATTGTTTTCTTTGCATTTACTTGTATATTTGGACCAGTTTTATACTTTTGATATGGCCAAATGACTAAATCAATAAAGTTCTTGTTCTATTCTAATAACACACACACACACACACACACACATGAGGTATCAGCATTTAGGGAACAATTTTCAAAGCCCTATTTTTTATTTTTGTTGTTGTTGTTTTAGAACAAGAGATTTCTGATAAAAGGAAATGAGAAAAATTGTTAAAGAATAAATATACTTACTTTGCTTCTTTATAAAATGCAGATTAACTCTGAGGAAAGGATGTGGAAGTATGTTTTTAATTTCCACTTTAATCATCTGTCCTGATTGAATTCTTGATTGATTGAACCAGTAAATATGTTTCAGTTAGTAAACTTCTTTTCTATTATGATATACTATGAATATAGTATATATTTTTGATACGCCAAATGTTGAGCTATGGACTTGAGTACTTGAATGCAATAAAACCATTTATAGGTTTTTATTTGGAAAGTTCTGAGTTTTGTTTTTTTTTTAAAAACCCCTCTTAACTTGTGTGTTACAGTTTTCAATTCATCAAAAACTTATTTCTCTGCTTTCTAATACATCATATTTAATATATCATCATCATCTGTATGCTACCTCCCAACACTTTGTAGCACATTATTTTATTTTAAGAAATACTAATTTAATTGGCAAATTGGGCTCCTTTCTCTAAAAGTTTATGCTGTTATAAATCTGTTCTTTAAGGAGCAAGAAAATGTATCTCAATTCTGATTCTATACATTCTGACTTGGGATGATCTCTACTGAACCCTGTGAGATTAATTTATAAGTAAAGGTTAATTTGTTGTAAACTGATTTGTCTATTAATTTAATCTATTGCTTGTTATTTTATTGTAGACTTTGAAAACAATACCGTCACATTTTAATGAACATTTCTTTTCTGTTTTTATTCTTTCTCCTCTTTTTCCTTGCCATTTTTAGGGCTATTGTGGAACATAGAGACATAGCTAACATTCAGTGGAACTGGAAAATTGGTATGTATGAGTGTTGTGCAGCACAGGGACAAATAAACTGAATTACTTTGCAAATCAGGCCTACTTTCACTATGTTTCCTAGTGAACTAAAATAAACAACAAAGTGCGGATAGAGAGGGGTTGGGGTTTTTTTTTGCAATACTATGTAGCTTTATTAAGAAAACAAATGCATAAAATGCAGGCATTCTGTTTGCATTGAATATAAAGGATCACTACAATTAAACTTAATCTTCCCTGCATGATAAGTGCATAACAAAGTCACTGTGTACATGTCTTCATTTTGAGGTCATCTCTATTTGCTATAGAAGGCTATAGACATGACATTAATTGTTAATAAGTGTTTAATTTGGCAGTCTTGAATTCCCATTTGTTGTTCGGCTACTGTTCATTGCCAGCCAGGAAGACCAGCAATTAGGAATTAGGGCAAGGGTGTCAAACTTAAAGCCCAGGGGCTGGATCTGGCCCATGGGATGCTTAGTTCTGGCCTACTGGGCCATCCTGGAAATAGTAAAGGACTGGCCCACAGCACCTCTGCTAGTGAAAATGGAGCTCGGGAGGGCCGTGTGTGCCCCTCCCGCTCCGTTTTCACTGGTAGAGGGTTGCAGGAGGCCACTGCAGCTGAAAACAGAGCTTGGAACCCTGTTTTCCTGGGCAGAGTGCTTGGGTCACCATAGGCGCCCCCCCACAAGTGATGTCATGCTGGCCACGCCCACCTTGGCCATTCCCACCCTGCCCTCCCGAGGTCAAACACAACGTTCACGCGGCCCTCAATGAAATTGAGTTTGACATCCTTGGATTAGGGACATTGTTGTCTGACCTAGTTTGGGAGAATCTGCAGATAGATTATGACAGTTCTACAGAAGTTTTGGCGGTGGGGAAAAAAACAATTTCTCAATATTGGTGTTTTCCCTTGTCTGATTTTTATATTCTTGGCATTCAGTCTCTGAACTGACAAGTCATTGCTTTCTTTTCCAGCCCTGCTCTTCGTGGCTTTTGCCTTGTGCATGTTTGGGCTGTATAGCTTCATGCCGATTGTGATTAGAGTGACCAGCGCCACCTCCGTCAATCTGGGCATCCTGACAGCTGATCTCTACAGTCTTTTCTTTGGACTTTTCTTGTTTGGCTACAAGGTGAGTGAGACTGGGATCCTGCTAACTGAGCACGTTCAAGTATGATTGGAATAAGGAATTAAGGCATCAGCAGTTTTGCAACCCTTTAATAACTAACTGATTTATTGTAGTGTTAATGTTCATTGATTAGAATTCACATTTATTGCAACACTTTGTAGACTATGGTCTACATCAGATGCACAAAGAATAAAAGAGTATCTGCAGATTCCTTATTTTTTGAGCGAATAGAAGGATGTTATCTACCTTCCTTGGCAATGCCACCTTGACTGCCAAGTGTCTGATCCTACAGCAGACAAGAAATAAGATGGGCAGTTATTCACATTAGCTTAAATTAGGACAGCTAGTAGCTACATGGAACCCCCAGTCCGTTTTTATGTCCCCAAGAGTCCACATAAGTCACCTCCCCAAAATCCAGTAGCAAAATATAGAAGCTTTGCTGGATTTATTTAGCCTCTCCTTATTATCCCAATTTTCCTAAAACCTGTTCTCCAATGAAAAAAGCATTTCTGTTCCTTGTGGCTATACCTGGTGAAATTTTTGGAATTAAATAAAAGTTCCCTATCATTTTAATGCTGATTTGTTGACTTATCGTGATTCTGATTAAATTTTTCAGTAAGTCAAAAACCACAATTCCAAGACTACATTTGCTGGGATCATGTGTCATACTCAGCTAAAAACAAACTAAATAAATTAAATTTTTGTAAATCACTTCAAACGTATGAACACAAGCAGTGTCGAGTTTTCCTAAAACTTGGAATCCTGAAAGCATCATGAATTCTGAGATTTCTGGTGCCACAGCATGAGAAAATAGCAATTTGGAAAAGTCAGAGCATATATTACCATGGAAAGAGGCCAGCCCTCTGTTAAGCGCCCAGAGATAATAACCATACAGTCTGAATAAGACTTTGAAAGTTTACCCTGGTTTATTTAGTGAAACTGTCCACTTGCTGTAAGTCTCCAACACAGAATGTTTTAGATTGATAAACCAGCATTATCTATTGCATTTGGAAACTGATTTGCTGAAATGTCTGTGAGGGGATGAGATTAAGCTTCTTTTAAGAAGCTTAGATTTATGACTCCAAAAGGTCATTTTTCCTAGCAAGACTGCTGCCTCAGATTCTTGGTCTAGAGCTAGTTTCAGACCTAAAAGAGTAATTTCTTTTGGTTTTAAAGCTCTTTATTTTCTATATAGATCACTTTTGTACTTCTGATTGGATTTTTAAGTTGTGTGCATCTGACAAGAACATCTTTATACCATAATGTTGGTATATATTGCTGTGCGTTTTATAATGTTGAGGGTTGAATTAGGCAAGGTTAGGAAGTGACTCACAAACAGGTTTTTTTTCCCATTCATAAGGTCCATAGTTCAATCACATTTATTTCAACTTTAACAGAAGGATAGGAAATAAGCATGGCTGGCAATTTTGGAGAAACAACTTTGAGTCAGAGTATTTAATATGGAGCTGGAATGATATAAAGCTACCGCCAAATGAGAACCTTTATTGCACTACCTCTTGTTGATGAAAGATTATTGAAGCTTTTCAGCTTACTCAGAATTCTTTACAGGTTCTTTTCTCAGAAGCATTATATTTAACCAACTAATTACATTTTTCTTACAATGGTAGAGCTTTCCACACGTCAGAGAAATTCATTCAAATATGGTCAGGCCAATGTTTAATTGGATAAAACTTTATTTGTGATTGGATTTAAAGACTTCTAAATGTTTACAGCAGGTATGCATGACGATTTGGGCACCAAAGGCCACACTTTGATTTTGAGTGAAGTGCTAGGCATCAGTGCAGAAAAGTGAACTTTGTTTCATTTCATTTATATTTAAACAGAAATATAGCCAATTATAGTTAATATAATTATTGCCTAATTACAGCAGGCGATGGTATCTAGCCAAACTTTGCTGACCTTGAAAAAACTGAGCAGATGTGGATCCAGTTAATATTTGGATATTGGGTATCTCAGGGCTATAAACTTGACTTGGAGGTTGGAAAAATATCTCAAAAGAAGAGAGTGCCAACCTTGTTTAATTTAGTTGCCAATAAAACAGGATAAACATATTAATTAATATAGGAGCTTTCTGGGGCACTCGTGAGATTTTGGAAGGTTTTAGGAGGATCCATGTGGTCAATGGATGACTAAAAGGATTAAATCTTGCCTCTTAACTTTTAGTGACAGAGATCAGAGTGTCTCCATGGGAATGAGTCTTCAGGTTCCCTTCCCCAAGTCGAAGGGGGAAAAAAATACAGGCCTATTCTATAAATTTCCTTGTCTACCAGCAGCAATTCAAATATAGCATTGGAAGCAAAAGTGCTCACACTCTGTCTCCTGATTTGAATGACTGCCAAATTAGAGTGTTACAAAAGGTTTTGAGACAGCATTTCACCTTTGCATATGGATTTGGTGCTTTGAATTAGAGCTGTTTCCTCATGTATGGAGCCCTGGTACATTCTTTCTTGGAGCTGCTTATAGATTCTTCTAGAATTTTTGGCAGGCAGATCATCTATCCTTCGTCAGGGGACCAAAAGTGCTTCAGAGTTTTTAATGCTTTTCTGATCTTTTGCATCCAAATCTTATAGCTAGATACATTTCAGCTTACATACCAAAATCCAAGGTCAAAGCTCAGGATGGACACCAGTGGATACCAGCATAAATCTGCTCCTGTAGCTAAATCATCCTCAGTTTTGAAGGAATGTTGAAGCTAATGCTAGACCTAAGACTTATTTTCTTCTGTTCTTTCTTTGTTCAGTTGTTTGAATCAATAATGGAAGGGAAGGTGAGAAGTAAAACTGGCTAAGGAGAGCAAAAGTGATGTGAGATTGGGACAAGGCCTAGAATTAACCCTCCCTCTCCCATCTTTTCAATCTGTCTGTCAAATAGCTTGAGTTATCCCAGCAATTTATCCGAATTAATTGAAAGAATTTGATACAGTAAATCCTCTGTTGTTTCAGTAAAGCCTTTGCTGTTAAAAAGAACCAACAAAATGCCTATCCATCTCGTATAAACTATGTTGATGTTGTCTGTATCATATTATCATATACATGACACAAATAGAGGCTTATTTGTATCATCATATAATTGATGCAAATTATATCATTTACATAGTTTATGCAGTGATGTCATAAGGCATGTACTATCCCTCACTCCTCTGGATTGCCATGTTTAGGCATAATTATGTATTTATTTTGTTACATACATAAGTAGTGTATACTGGGGGTGATGACCCTTTGAGAGCTGTATGCAATGAAATTTCATTTTAATGCATGCCGATTAGTGTACCTTCGAAGTGACAATAAAGTTATTATTCTATTCTAGAGTAGATGGATTTTATGGTTACCCGTATTTGTACAGAAGAGACTATTCATCTCTGTATTTTTCTCTCTCTGTGTCTTTTATGTTGGACAGTTTTCCGTGCTGTATCTCTTATCCTTTGTGGTCATCATGATCGGCTTCATCATGTATTGCTCCACCCCAACCCGTACTGCAGAAGTCCCTTCAACCACCTTGCCAATGGTAGATAGTACTGGATTTGACAACCTTGCTTTAAAAATCGAGGAGAACCACTTGGATTCCACTGACACTCTGACAGCGCAGAGCAACAAAGATGACAGCCAGGCAGAAGACACACCTACAAAATTAACAGCCTTGTGAAATATGAAATTTCAGCTGCTGGAGATGCTCTGGAGACTTCAGAAAGCACCAGGTGGCACTGCGTATTATGGTGGACAACCTGGAGAAATATCCATGATGGAATTTTTTTCATGACAAAGTCTAGAAACGTATCACCAAAACAAGGAGGGTTAAGATCCTTACTTGGAACACCAGTATTCTTGTTCACTGAAGATTATTCTTAGAGTTGACTGGTGAATAGAAAAGTAGAGACTAGACTGTCTTTCTATCAAAGAAAGCCAGATCATACTCAGAATAAACATGTGTCTTATTTTGAGTAATTTCTTACTCTCTCAAACTTACACATGATCAATGAGGTTAGCAAAAAGAAAATAGAAAGACCGAAAACAAGAAAAACACAAAACATAAAATCAGATGGCAGCTAAGATCAGAGAGGCTGGGAACAGAGATCAAGGTTAGTGAAGCATCCTTACCTCCCAGATTGCTAAACCATGAGGTTGGGAAATCTTGCATTTTGGAAGTGTGAATCCTGTAATAGACACCGATCTTCATCCTGTTAACATGCAGACACAATGTATATTGTTCACGTTAATTTAATCACAACACAATTCTTGAAGACTAGTATATTTAGGTTCTATCGCATTGACTCCTGATGCTAATAAATGAAGAAAAAGCATGACTAATGTTATATGAAAAGATGCATCAAACCCTTATTCCAGTTGTGTGCACGTACGTGTATGCACACACACACACACACACACACACACACACACACACACACTTGAAGTGTACCTGTTCTGTTGGCATAGCGTGCAGCAACCAAATGAGATATTTTATTTTTTTGCAGGAGATAATCTATGTGTAGATCAATTTCTTTGACAATCTAAAGATAGTGTTAATAACATGTGGTTTTCCAAATTGTATGAATGCATATGTATATATAAACAGAAGGGAGATATTTGTCACGTTGCTAAAGTATAGTTGCTGAACTATACCTTCCAGCATCTCTCACCTTTGATCACACTAGTTGGAGTTGCTGAGAATTGTAGTTCAGCAACTTCTGGAGGGCCCTGAGTTCTCCCACTCCTGATATACACAGAATAAAATGGGAACTCTGATCACTGTTCCAAATTCAACTCACCAGCAGCTCCAAGGAGATAATTTGAATGCTCTTGGTGATGTAGAAGTAGTATATTCTATTTCACTTGAAAAGTGTGATAAGAAACATACCTGATTTTTTATGGCATTTAAAAAATAATGTGACACTTCCAAGAATTATTGCCCTACTCTGGGAAAAGAAAACAAGTAGTCAAGTCTTATTTCAAAGCGGCTTGGAAGAAAAACACAGACTACATTCTCTCATTGTCCCCTATGCATTTTTGTCCTTTGGGAACACAAGCTACTTGAAAAATTCTAGGGAACTGTTCAGAGCAGGTGTTGGTACTTTTTAAAGGTAAAGGTTTTCCCTGTCTAAAAATCATGTCCGACTCTAGTGCATGGTGCTCATCTCCATTTCTTAGTCAAGGAAGCCAGCATTGTCTGAAGATATTTCCATGTTCATGTGACCAGTATCACTATGCGCCAAGGTATACAGAGTACTTTTTCCTCCCCACTGAACAGGTACCTATTTATCTGCTCTCATTTGCATGCTTTTGAGCTACTAGGTGGGCAGGAAAAGAATGGGAGCTCACCCTGTCGCATGGCACTTGGGTCTCGAACATGGAAAGCGCAGTGTCTTTAACCACTGAGCTACCGTGCCCCCTTGGTACTTCTTTGCCTTATTTATTTCACATCTACCCTATATATTCTTGTGGGAAAAGTAGGTAGCTGGAACTTTGTATGACCACATTGGGGTGGTAAGAGCTATCTTATCTGTTATGGAAGACAGGATTAACTTAAGGACCGCTAGGATCATATGGGAACAATATAGCAACTTAGATTTATATACTACTTCACAGTGCTTTACAACCCTCTAAGCGATTTACAGTGTCGGCATATTGCCCAATAAACTGGGTCCTCATTTTACACACTTTGGAAGGATGGAAGGCTGCTGAGTCAACCTTGAGCCTGGTGAGATTCGAACTGCCAAATTGCAGTCAGCTGGCGGTCAGGAGAAGAAGCCTGCAGTACTGCACTCTAACCACTGCATCACCATGGCTCATAATATGCTGCTTTTTATTTTTTCTAGTTAAAGATTTATGTTACTGTATGAAATTTAAAGTTACAATTTATCAAATATAGCCATTCTGCCCATGAATAAATAGCAAAATTATTTGAGGCTTTTCATCATCCGTTTACAAAGGAAATGAAATGTGTAACTTAGTTTTGCTTAATAGCCACACAATAAAACATTATTCTGAGATTTCATTCATTGTTTGATTTCATTATTTTAACTTACCCTTCAGAAGAGCACCAACTGATGCATATGGGACTCCCTTGTCGCTGCAATTTTTTAAGATAAATATGGTGCAAACTTGGGTTCCTGCTCTTTCTGTGCTTGCTACAGCCCTCTTGAATTATATTGAAAAGTATCAGGCTGTTGTATAGACCCAGCTTTTCTATATTCCCCTTGTGGTCTTCCAGGAAGGTGGTGAGTTTACAGCATGTGTATTAAACTCGCCGTGTCAAATTGCCGTCACATGATTTGTGATGTTTTTCTCATTTGTGGAGCTGGGGTGGGCGTGGCTTGTGTGTGACACATCTGGCCTGTGGGCCGCCAGTTTGACACCTCTGGTTTACAGCAAGGATTAGGCCTGCTAATACATAATTTTCCTGGTAATGTTTTGGAAGATGTTTTTCAGTATCTTTTTCCAAGATATTTTCAGTCAAACCAATAGCTCTTGAATTCCAACCTGCACCTCATCCATGAATTAACCTGAGCTGATTCTACTTAACTTCTGAGTTCTGTCCAGGTCAATATAGTCCCACTGTCTTCTAAAGCAAGTTTGGGCTTTCAGTTATTGAAACTGTAGGCTTAGTAAGTAAAGTAAGTAAATAAAAAAAGAAAACCAGAAGTCTGATAGCAACTTTTACTTTTTTTAAAAGTTAAATGGCATACATTTCAATGAACTGTGCTTGCTTCACCAGATGCACAGAATAGCTAGACTGATGTAGAATTTGTGGACTTCTGCTTGTCTGGGAATTCTGGGAGTTGATGTCCTTAAGGTTATCGAGGTTGAGAAACGTGTTACATTAATACGATCCGATAATAATTTAGGTCAGGGGTGTCCAACTTTAGCAACTTTAAGGCTTGTGGACATCAACTTGCATGCTGGCTGAGGAATTCTGGGAGTTGAAATGGACAAGTCTTGTAGTTGCCAACCTTGGATACCCCTGATTTAGGTGGTTTCAGAAGGTAAAAATTCCTGAGAGTTTTGAGGTGGTACAATGGTTGAGATATTGGACAAGATCAAGGAGGCCTAAGGCCTTGTCCATCGTAGCCCCAGAAGCTTACTGGGTGATTATGAGTCTGTTGCTTGCTCTCAACCCAATCTACATCGGATGATTGCTGTTATAGGGGGAACAAAAGTGAGAGTAATATGTGTATCACTTTGAGTTCCTGCACAATACAGGATAAAAAAACAGACTAGTTCAGGTAGTGAATAAGTTCAAAACCAAGTAAACCTTTAGTCAGAAAATTCTGTCCTAATAAAAATTTAGAGAATCAGGGATCTAATCACATGGAAAGCCTTTCATAGAGCAAGGATTGTTAGCACAGAACATTTATAGACCCCAAATAAAATTCAAATTAGCTTCATCTTGCAAGCTGTCATGTGAGAAAATAAGAATAGCACCAGGTGAGTGAGGAAGTTTGCTAGTGATATTGCTGAAATCTCACCCAAGTTTGCACTTTGTATTCAAAGTTCAGAAAATTGGTATGCTTTATTCGTTACCTAGATATTTACAGCCTACAAAGATAGATAGATGATAGGTATTATAAGTAGACATAACTAGAGGATTTTAATAAATACATTTTTGGAGAATTTAATGCTTTGAAAAAAATCACGATACCTGTATTCTCCACTGCAAACAGTATTTACAGATTACAATGGAAATATGTGTGGAGATCTTTAATGCTACTACTGGTATTTGTTCCTTCCTCACATACAAAATTCACCTTTAACTCAAAAAGACTAAATTGGATCAATATATCATTTTTAAAAAAAAACAACTCAGGAATCGATCAAAATTCCAAAGACAAATAGGCTGACAATAAATTATGCATGCTTCCCTTTTCTAAGAATATGTAATAATACAATGATACAATAATATAATGGTTGGGTATGCGTGTCCCACGTTCCCATGGTACATGGTTATTTGCTCAATTTTCATAGAACACTACTAAACAAACCATTTCAGCTTGGTAACTTTAAGAGATGTGGATTTCAACTCCCAGAATTTCCCCAGCTAGCCAAGCAATGAACTAATAATACAGGTTGATTTTAAAAACATTGGTTGGGCAAAATGTGCTTGTCTATTTTGCAGTTCAGTATTGTGTGAACAGGTTTAAGTATAGTTTCAAATAGTCCCAAAGGAGCCAAGCAAACACCAGTGTTTGTTTGGGCCTTTTCAAATGTGATGGTGTTGGCAGAAAAGGCACACTCTTTGGATAGGTTCTAAATATTTTATATTTGCATCTTAAGCCACTAGATGGCATCCAAGTGACTTTTTTTTTCTATTACCAATGCAGGCATTGGAAGAATTGGGTTCTCTGGAGTAGGAAAGACTGCAGAATTTTTGAAAGAAAAAAAAAAAAGATTTTAGCTTAAAATGTAAATATAAGCCTGGAGTCTTATTTGCACAACTCATTTAATCAGGATGGTTAATACCATTGGCCGCATTTGTACAACATGCTGAAGCTATTTAATTTTGTTATGTGATTCACAGCAAACCTGAGGACAACTTCATCATGTATAGACCGATGATGGCTTAAGCTGCCGATAGCTCATTAGGAAAACGATCTTGGCAGCCATAGTTGATTTGGTGAGGCTGTTGACCTATATATGAAAAACACAAATTCTATTGTAATGGCCAGTAGGAAAAGAAGAAAAAAATTGTTACCATTAGCTGTTTTGAAACACAATATTATCATTCCATTGGAATGTTGTGTTCTTCTAAATACTAGTTTCAGAAGAGCCATGAAAGGGAGACTATGTCTCAATATTCCCGTCGCTAACATCTGTGAAAAACAAAATGCTGGATTAAAGTTGGTCTCCTGCTTCACCTGGGCTATCTTAATTTTTTTTAGGATGGATCGAAGAAGAATCTTGTTGGACCAAATCGAACACTCATCAAGTATAGCATTTTATTACCCAAAACTGTTTATGGAATTTATTTTATTACTTTCTGGTCTTTGGGTCAAGATCAAGGGATGAGTAGAAGATACATTTATTCAGCAAATATTCTGATTTTCCTACCGAAGCACAAGTTGATGTGCATAGTGCTTCCTTTTCCATGTCTTTCCTATATCAACCAACCTTCCATGGCTAAGGATGGACTTGAGCCGAGATTATCTCAGCCATAATCTAAATTAGTGGTGGGATTCAATTTTTTTTACTGCCGGCTCTGTGGGCGTGGCTTGGTGGGCATGGCTTGGTGGGTGTGGTTTGGTGGGCTTGGCAGCGGAAGGATACTGCAAAATCCCCATTCCCTCCCCACCCCACTAACCTGCTTTCCAGCTCCGTTCTCCTGTGCAGGGCAACAAAAGAAGACCTAGCCAACCAGCTGGCACTCGGGAGACAGAGAATAGATGAGGGAGGGGCCAGACAGAGGTGGTATTTGCCGGTTCTCTGAACTACTCAAAATTTCCGCTACCAGTTCTCCAGAACTGGTCAGAACCTGCTGAATACCACTTCCAATCTGAATCCATAATTTAATGTTTCTCAGTCTTGGCAACTGAAAGATATGGGAACTTCAACTCCCAGAATTCCCCAGTCAGAATGCTGCAACTGCATTAATCATTCTACACACTGCTTTTCAGTGAAGGTACAAATAGGGTGCAGATGTTCTTTTTTCTTTACCTCTGATGATCTTGTCTTTGTGCTTGGAAATTGTCTGTCATGTGAAACCTTGATAAAAGCATTCTCCTTTAATGAGTTAATTCCCTTTCAAAGCTATCTCAAACAGTAGTTATTCCTGGCAGCCTGTGTCATATATTCAGCCATGTCTTCAGAGGGCTATAAAAAGTAAAGGTGTTGTACACAATAAAAAGAGATGGAACTTCATTTACATGATTGTGTCACCATCTTAATTAATCTGCACCTAACACTATAGCTATATTCTGAGGATTGCTAGGGAAAAGCTTTTTTAACTCTCTTTCTCCTGACCAAATTATTTAAGCTTTGTGGTCTCTTTGCCCTCTGGAAAGCAGCCCCTCCCTATTAGGAATCAAGACTACATTCTATGACTACAGTGTGCCTCTGATATGTGATTGTTCAACATCAATGCAGGATCAAACAGGTTGTTCACACTCTGAAGTTGTTCCTTAAAGAAGCACTAGTGACTCAGTGTGTTAGAAAGCAGTATTGCAGGCAAATTCTGCCCACAGCCTGGAGTTTGGTCCTGATAGGGCTCAAGATTGATTAACTTTCCATCCTTCCAAGGTCAGTAAAATGAGGACTGTTTGGGGGGACAATATACATATAATGCTTACATTGTAAATCACCCAGAGAGTGCTGTAAAGTTCTATGGAGTGGTATATAAACCTAATTGCTATTGCATTTAGTCTAGTCCTTAGCCCTTAGAATCAGCAACAATTCTGTCTTGTCAGAATTTTTTTTGTGTTTATATGAAGATAAATGCAACCTGAAGAATTTCAGAAAGCTATTAAAATGAGGCATTATAAATTCCCATCTTCTATAAACAGCAATTTCATGTCTGTTCACTTACCCTTGACATAAAATTGTATCTTGGAATCTAAGCTTCCCAACAAATATTGGAAAAGTCTGTCTCTCAAAATATATGTTTCAAAGATGCCCAAGCAATTTATAGATCAGTTAATGAAATTTTACACTATAATTTATAATAGTTTACAGTTCTGTTATTGAATCACATCTAGCTGAAGCCATTATGATGATTATAGCCATCTTTAGCAAAAATACAGTTGCATTAAGTTTAATTGAATGTGGCACTCTCTTGGATGGATCTTTGACATGAACCCTGACAAACTTCTGAAGTAAAATAATAGTGCTACAATTATGACTAACTTTGATGCTATCTGAATATCCACCAGTGTTGTTATTGCACTCTTTTTACATCAATTTATTTTTTAAAAGAGTGGATCTCTAAATAGGCTACTTAACTCTACAGTTCAATCCTTGTTAACTTTATGAAGCAAACATTATCCTATATAAACTAATTTGTGTCATACTGTTTGAATTATCCCTCCCAAAAATTAAATTAGTGTTCCTTAGTCTTAGCAACTTTCCCAAAATTCCTCAGTGGCTGAGATTGAGAAACTGGTATGTATCAGATTTCCCCATGTTGTCCTAATTTCCAAGCATATATTATATGTTCACCAACAAATTTATGTTATTCTTAACAAATTAGAACAGGGGTCCCCAAACTTGGCAACTTTAAGACTTGTGGACTTCAACTCCCAGAATTCTCCAGTCAGCTACACAGTCACCTTCATTTCTACAGTCAGTCCTGCATTCTTAGATTTCAATGGGATTTTTACATGTCCTTTCTGGGATTCTCTTAACGTCAACCTCAAATTTTGCCTTTGGCATTACAGAACCTAAAATGCCTATTGCTGATCCTGAGATCATCTCTTTCCTTTCTTACATTTTAGAAGGAAGCATAACAGATTTCTTTTGGCTGAGCATTCTAGAGTTTGTGTTTAATTATAAATAAAATCAAACTTTTTAATAGTCTTGGTCCAGAATACCATCAAATGTTGACATCTCAAGTCTCATTTCAGATTTATTGTGCCAGTCTATGCAGTTGCAAAAAAATGTGGCAACATCTTGATGCTAAGGCTAATTAATGGAGAAATTAAAAATATGACTTGAGTATTTCTGTAAATTAAAAAGAATCTCTACTTTTCAGGTAGGTGCTAATCTGCATCCAGATATACTCATCCCAGATCAGGATGGTAACAACTCGCAAGGGCTTCATAAATTGTGGGCTATGTAAAGTTGGGGAGAAAAACTGAGAATAGACAAGAGGGTAATGTAAGAAGTAGAGCAATATGAATCCATTTTGTACACATGTGTGTTTCAAAAAGCAGCATCAGTACTTTTCCAGAGGAAATAGCCAAACCATCAACTGTCAGTTAGTAGCCTGGAAAGTACTGATAAGCAATGGGTGTTCCCAAAAGGATGAAGTCTGATAATGTTTTGTAAGCCAAGCCCTTGTATAGTGGGGCGGGAAATGGGGTATAAGTATGTTGAATAAACTATGCTCAAGGTTCCATCCTGCTGCCTTGGATGTGAACCCGCTTCTGCAGAATCGAATAAAGCACCTCGCTCTTGAAGATCCATGTTGTGTCATGCGTTTCCTGTGAATCAGAATCTCACAGTAAGGTGATAATTCTATGGTCTTTTAATGCCACCTTTCTCCTCCATGTCTGCTCTTAAATAAATTGTTCTTCTGGTGTCCATATTTTTCACACAGGTAGGTACAATGTTATGTATCAACATATTCAAATTTTAAGAGCAATAGCAATAGCTATTTGAATTTGAATTGCCAAATTATAGGCAGCTGGCTGCAGAAGTAGCTTGCAGTACTGCACTCTAACTGTTGTGAATGAATAAATGTTTAATAAAGTTATCTAGAGCTTGAAGTCAAGTGCGGGGTTCTGGCCCTGCACTTCTGATTGGCTGTTAAATGGTGAGATCAGATTGGTCCGTTCAGGAGAATCTGATTGGCCATTAGCAAGCCGTTCTCATGGTTAACGGAGATAGCGCTCCCAGGTTGCCATTGGTTGAATAGTCAATAAGTTGCCTATATAAGGAAGGCTATAGCAGCCATCCAGTTTGAGCTGTCACACCATGTTAATAAAGAGTTTTGAAGTTCACTATTTCACCGGCTCGTCTCCATTCTTCGCACCCATGCTCCACACATAACACTGGCGACGAGGTTGGGATGTGGAGATGTCAGAGCTTACTAAACAACAAAGAAGACAGCCGAGCACGTGGCTGAAACGCACAATGGCGGAACCATGTCCGGCGTCGTCGTACCACCCGCTCCGTTCGACCCAGCGCAAGAAGACTGGGAGTCCTACATGGATCATTTCCAAATGTTCTTGGGAACCAATAATTTGAAGGATGCCACAACCGGGAAGAAACGGGCGGTATTCCTAACGCATTGCGGGCCGACCATATTCAAGATGGCCAAGGCACTAGCAAAACCAGCTGAAGTGAAGGCTATGGACTGGGACGTCCTTGAACCTCTACTAAGGGCCCACTATGCACCAACTGTACCAACGCTCGTAAGATGGCATGAGTTCTACCAAAGAAACCAGCGGAAAGGAGAGAGCATTGCCAATTTCGTTGAGGACCTCCGAAACTTGGGAGGCCTCTGCGATTTCACCGACCTGGAAGAGGCTTTGAGAGAACAAGTAGTTCTGGGATTAGATGCGCTAAACGTGCAGAGCAAGATAATGGCAAAGGGCGACATTAGCCTTGCTGATGCCATCGCTGATGCTACCGCGGCAGAAGCAACCGAGAAGTCGGCTGCCCAACTGCGCCGCAACCATATTCTGACACACCAACCAGCCTGCAACATTTCACCTAAGTCAGAAGGTCACCTATCGATGGCCCACCACGAGGACCTCTCTTCATCATCAGACAGTGACGAAGAAGAGGTCCATCGACTGCGGGCCGATCGGGACCATTACCTGAAGTCCCAGCAACCATGCGCTGGCTGCGGGGCCAACCATTACCGGTCCGAATGCAAATTCCACGACGCGCTCTGCCATGAGTGCGGGAAACGAGGCCATATTGGACGGGTCTATAGAAGTCTCCTAGGACCCAGCCAGATCTCGAAGGGGGCCAACTATCGCCAATCGACAGGAAACCGTCCTGTAAGGCGAGAACCAGTAAACCACTCCTACAGAAACCGACCCATGAATCGCCTAATGAAGCGAGAAGAGGTTCACCAAACTATCACTATCGGTCACGCCTCTTCCTTGGATGCCAAGAAAATCCGAATTAAAGTGGCCATCGAAAATCAGCCCTGCCAAATGGAAGTCGACTCGGGATCGTCTCTTTTGATGGTTTCCTGGAAGACCCTCAAGCAACTCATCCCTACTATCCGGCGCCAAGACCTTCATTCCCAAAGACTCATACTTAAAGACTATCACGGGAACCGGATTCCAGTCGTGGGATCCAGTTGAGTCCGGGTTTCGTTCAAAAACCGCACAGCGTACTTACCCCTGACGGTGATCGACAAGGACCGGCCTAGCCTGTTAGGCCTCCAATGGTTCGCACCACTCGGCATTGAAGTGGCAGGCATTAACTGAATCGATGGCAGTGACTGGGAGGAGGACCTCGTCCATGAATTCAAGGACGTCTTCGCGGAAAAGCTAGGCGAGTACAAGGGGACCCCGATATCCTTTAGCCTTAATCCAAAAATAGCTCCCATCCACCTCAAGCCTCGTCGAGTTCCATTCGCACTAAAGCTGAAAATCGACGAACAGCTTGATAAGTTAATAGCTCAGGGAGTGTTAGAGCCAACCGATCACTCTCCCTGGGAGACCCCAATTGTGACACCCATTAAGCCGATGGTTCGATCAGAATTTGTGGGGACTACCGAGCCACCCTGAACCACGCCCTGCAGCAGAGCCCATATCCAGTGCCAGTGGTGCAACACCTCCTCCATTTCCTGGGGGGCGGAAAAGTCTTCGCTAAACTAGACTTAGCTCAGGCTTATCAGCAACTGCTGGTTGATGAAAAAACGGCACAGGCACAGACAATCGTGATGCGCCGAGGTGCCTTTAAATGTATGCGGCTCCAATTCGGAGTGAGTGTAGCCCCGGGGATCTTTCAGAGCCTAATGGAAAGACTCTTATAAGGGATTAAAGGTGTTGTCCCTTACTTTGACGATGTGTTAATTGCTCCCCTACTTTAAAAATTTTATGGGATCGTTTACGACTGGTTCTCCAAAAATTCAAAGATGCAGGCCTCAAGGTGAAGAAAAATAAATGTAAGCTGTGTACAGATCGTGTCGAATTTTTAGGGTACTTAATTGACAGTCAGGGTATTCATCCTACAGATAGCAAATTGAGAGCAATAAAAAACCCTCCCAGACCCCGGAATAAGGCCGACCTTCAGCCGTTTCTAGACCTCATCAATTTTTATAACGTATTCTTGCCGCACAAGGCAACTGTCACTGAACCTTTACATTGTCTACTGGACAAAAAAGCAATTTGGGTATGGGGTCATAGAGAAGAGCAGGCGTTCCATAATGTAAAAAAACTACTGACTTCTGATGCTGTACTAATGCAGTACAATGAAACCTTACCATTAAATATCACGTGTGATGCATCGCCTTTCGGAGTGAGCGCCATTTTGAGCCATGTATTGCCTAACGGTAGCAAAGGCCCTGTTGCCTATTTTTCAAAGACACTCTCGAAAACTGAGCGAAATTATAGCCAGATTGATAAAAAAGCCCTTGCAATTGTGTCGGCTGTCAAAAGATTTCATGAGTACATGTACGGCCGGGCTTTTACGATAGTGACTAACCACAAACCTTTGCTGGGAATAATAGCTGGGGATAAGCCAACCCCCTATATATTATTCCCCAGGATGACTCGCTGGTCAGAATTCTTGGCTGCTTATAATTATCAGCTGCAATACCGCCCCGGGAAAGCTATTCCCCACGCCGACGTGTTGAGCCGTGCACCATTTCCAGAGACTGCTGACGACTCTGCGCCAACAATGACAACATTGCAGATCGAGACACTCCATGCACCGCCATTAACTGCCCGTGATATTGCGAGAGAAACAAAATGCGACCCCGCCTTAGCACGAGTCCTCATGTGGGTGGAACGTGGATGGCCATTGGACCAAGTATTAGACGACTTCGCACCATTCAAAAGTCGGCAAACAGAGTTGTTTTCTCAAAAGGGCTGCATCATCTGGGGCGATAGAGTCGTTATTCCAGAATGACTCCAACCGGCACTACTAAGAACCTTGCACGATGGCCACCCTGGCATCGTGCACATGAAGGCCCTCACACGAAGCTACATGTGGTGGCCAGGCATCGTCAAGCAAATTGAGTCGTGGGTCAAAACTTGTCATAGATGCCAGGAAGTAAGCAACGCTCCACCAAAGGCAATCCCAACCGAATGGGAGACACCGCGGGGACCCTGGTCCCGTATCCATCTGGATTTTGCTGGGCCGACCAAAGGCCACACCTTCTTGTTAACCGTAGACGCCTACTCAAACTGGCTCGAAATCCACTGAATGAGAAACATGACCACCGAAGCGGTCATCAAAAAACTAGAAAGACTGTTTGCAACCCACGGATTACCAGACGTTCTGGTATCTGACAACGGGCCCCAATTTACCGTGCTGTCCTTTGAGCAGTACCTGGCGGACCGCGGTATTCGACACGCGCTCACTTTGCCTGCGCATCCTGCGGCCAACAGTAGGGCCGAGCGCATGGTACAATTCATCATGAAAACGCTACAGAAAGTGGACTATGACAACATCGAAGAGAAGATAAACTGAATCCTCTTTTTACAGCATATCACTCCTCACAGCGTCACCAACAAAACTCCTGCCGAGCTGCTAATGGGACGAAAGCTCCGCTCCCACCTTGACCAGTTACACCCAGCCTACGAACTGGAGAAACCACTCGGATCCAGCGGCCGATGCCGTACCTTCCAGGTAGGCGATTTGGTGTTCGCTAAAAACTTATCGGGCGATCCGCTGTGGGTAGAAGCGACTGTGGTCCATGTAACCGGCCCGAGATCATACCTTGTACAATGCCCTGACGATAGACTTTGGAAGCGCCATATCGATCAACTACGATCAAGGCTGCAGTCGGGCAATTCCGAACTCCCCAATGACCAAACTGAGGGAAGTGGGGAGATACAGAAGATCAATTTCAATTAGCAGAAAACCTTTTTGAAGGAAACGATAGTGGAACAGAAACGCGAGAACAGGAATCAGGGATGGGAGTGAGTATCACTCACGTGATACCGAAGATGTTGGTGACAACGAAAACGCAAACTCTGAATCAGAAGCAATCCTTTCGCCAAACAACGCCCTACCTCAACAAGAGTGCAGCCAAATACCGGGTGCACAGCGAAAATCAAAAAGACTAACAAAACAACCGTCCTATCTCAAGGACTACGTGACCGCACCCTGTAAATGGAACCCGGGGGGAAGGGGTGTTGTGAATGAATAAATGTTTAATAAAGTTATCTAGAGCTTGAAGTCAAGTGCGGGGTTCTGGCCCTGCACTTCTGATTGGCTGTTAAATGGTGAGATCAGATTGGTCCGTTCAGGAGAATCTGATTGGCCATTAGCAAGCCGTTCTCATTGGTTAACGGAGATAGCGCTCCCAGGTTGCCATTGGTTGAATAGTTAATAAGTTGCCTATATAAGGAAGGCTATAGCAGCCATCCAGTTTGAGCTGTCACCATGTTAATAAAGAGTTTTGAAGTTCACTATTTCACCGGCTCGTCTCCATTCTTCGCACCCATGCTCCACACATAACACTAACCACTGCGCTACAGAGGCTCCTTAATCTTGCTGAAGGTCAAAATTTTGGTACAAAAGGAAAGAACAAGAGTTGTTTCAGTTTTAGAATGAACTGAGATGGTTTTCTGTGGAGGTATGATGTTTGCAGGAACGTTGGTAACTTGACCGACTTATGTTTTCTTCAGCTAAGAATAGGCCATTCTAGGCATCTTGCCACATACCAGGTTTGGTGACCATTTAAGAGAACAAAATCCCACACATTCTGAAGGAGGGAGGAGATGGGGTATTACTTAAACTGTTCTGTAAGTAATCTTCTTTACTCCTGTTTTAGGTTTCAGATATTGACAAGAAAAATAATTAATTAAAATGCCTGTCTAAAGATAGCCCTGCAAAAGTCCCGGATTGGATTTGTCTTCCCTGATGTGACTCCCATATGGCTATGAGCTATATGTGAATTATGCAACTGCAGATCATGCTAACGTGTCGCCTTCTCTGGCATCTGTCTTCTGATTGAATGGTAAAGTTTGGTCTATCTTTTAAATCCTTGACCTGTGGTAGCACATTTCCACATTTGTGACATGCATGTTGTAGTTCCTGTCTTTCTGTGCTTCTAAAACATTGAAAACTATAGGGGAAGAGCTGGTATTAAAAATCCCCTTCCTGAGGAACTTTCTACTGAATGTTCTGGAAATTGAAAGGTGCTGGGGTCTGAATTATCAAGGGAGGGATTGCAATGCAGGCATACTTCCTATGTAGCCTAGAGCTTCTGAGATTACACAAACTGATAGGAACTTCAGAAGTTGCATCTGTGATGGTAACATGAGAAAGGATCCAAAGCTGTTTTTATAGATGCTTGCCATTAAGTAGATATGTAGTCACTTTGCATTATCCATTTGTTTTAGCTTCAAATGTACAAAATGGCGTTGTGTGACATAGGGCAGCCTTGCTGTTACTCAACAGGAAATAAGAAATGATAATGTTGGAGTCCAAATAAAGAGCCTGCAGAGGGCTAGCAGCTGTCAAACAATGAGAGGAACATCTTTATAGGACAAACAAGTTTTCCACATCTCTGTCAGATGGCAATCATAGAGGGATACTGAAGGGGGGCTGCTGGGGGTTCACAGGAGTATGGGAGAGCCTCTAGCTAAGTGCAGTTTGTTGAACCCCCAATGGGATTCAAAATTTTTTTACTACTGGTTCTGTGGGCATGGCTTGGTGGGCTTGGCAGGGGAAAGATCTCCGGTCAGAGGTGGTATTTGCCGGTTCTCAGAACTACTCAAAATTTCCGCTACCAGTTCTCCAGAATTGGTTAGAACCTGCTGAATACCACCTCTGCCCCAAATCCCACTCCTGCCTGGCCCTACCCACCCCTCCCCTCCCCAAAATCCCCACATGGCTCGTTTTGGATGCAGAGAAGTGCAGGACACTCACAGGGACTCGGGGAGGGTGAAAAATGGGCCTCCTGGAAGTTCAGGAAGGCCAAAAATGGGCCTATTTCTTGCTTCCAGAGAGTCTCTGGAGCCAAGGGAGGCCGTTTTCACCCTCTGGAGGCTTGAGGAAAGCCTCCGGAGCTTGGAGAGGCCAAAAAGGCCCTCCTGGTTGTGGTGCAAGAGGCCGACTAGGCCATGCCCACATGCTATGCCCACCCAGCAACCGGGCAGAGAACCCGTTGCTAAATTTTTGAAGCCTACCCCTGGAGATACCACTGCACTAGTGCTCTCTTTGTTATATTTTTTTTTGAAAGAAACAATATTATATTTGATATTAACTGAAAAAGTCACAAAAACAGTCAGTCTGCTCTGAGCTATGGTTCTGGTAGAGAACAAATGCTCACCTGTCACCTTTCTAGAGCCTCCTTTGATCCCCCATCACTTCTTGGATGAGCCTTGTAGTTTTCTTGTCAAGGTTTCAGAAGTGGTTTCTTCCTAGAGCTGAGAGCAAGTTACTGGCCCAAGGTCATCAGCTGGCTTTGTGCCTAAGTCAGAACTAGAATTCCCAGTTTCTTGGTTTCTAGCCTGTTCCTTTAACCACTATACCAAATGGCTCTCTACCAAACATTTTAGGCAGCAATGATAGCATTGCCTTGTTGGCTTTTCGTTCTTTTATTCGAAGTTTGGGAGTATCCTATTGGGAATGATTTAAGTGATTTGGGAATATGTCATTGGCTGCTTTTTTGGAGTTTCTGGGGATTTCATCTGTGCTTGGGATGGGGGAGTCATCAAGTTGAAGCCCACCTCAAAACTCCTCTCTTTCCTGAAACTTTGCCCCATTCAGTTCTGTCTCTTTAATCAAGAATGGGGACTTTTCTCTGGTCTAAAGGTATTACAAGGTATTGTATTGCCTTTTTATTCTCAGAGATTGCCTGGTTTATGTTTGCAACAGAAACAGTTGTAATGGTTGGGCTTGCATGACTTTGTTTAGCTCAGCACTTAAAACCTCAGAAACCCAATTAATTCTGGATTGCTAGCTAAGGCTGATAGCCTAACAAGCTTATACTTGTTGACTTGTCTTTTATTAAAATATTTATATCTCCACATCTTTTTTAAATGTCAAGGTGGTTTATAATAAAATTCAACAGAAAATTAAAAACAATTAGAGTCATTGCTTGTTGTAACATTGCACTCATCTCTAGTTCTTAAATGGATTGAAGGGGAGACCCTGCAAGTGTTCATGTTTAGCCTGGAGTCATAAACCAGGTCAAATATTTAAGTCTTAGCTAGACTTTCATGCAGCAACACCTGTTGAGCAGGATTAATGATGTTTCAGATGTTTAACAGAGCTGCTTGAACTTCCCTGAAGGTTCTGCTTGTGTTAAATTGAAATTAACAGAACAGAGGTATATAACTCTTATCTATGACCCAAAAGTTTGTTGTTTTGTTAATCTCAAGTTACAATTCTTGCTTTTGTGAGCTGGGACAAAAGATTAACCCAGAAGCATTGCTAAATATAAGTTAATTTTTTTTGTTCCTTTTATAATGCCCCGGTAACTTGCAACTGTTCTGCCTCCCACTTTCCCCCAATTTTGATTTATTTCAAAACTTATTTTACTGTACGTAAATGAGGAGAACTGGGAGTTGACTATGAGAACTCCATGGGAGGATTAGCTTTCAATTTTTTTCATGGTCAAATTTATATTCTTAAAAGTTGTATAAAGGGCTATATTTAGCACTGGACTGGACATACAGAAAAAAAACACAGTACTATACACTGAACCATTGTAAATGTTCTCCACAGAAGTTGCCAACACAAACACGATCAACATGAGTTGATCATGTAGCAACCAAGACTGGCATTGGCGAGTGGAATTTCAGGGAGAGATTACTTTACTGCGGCGTTTTCCATCCTTAGCCACTTGAAGATGTGTGGACTTCAAGTTCCAGAATTCCTCAGTAAGCCTAGCTTGCTAGGGAATTCTGGAAGTCGAAGCCCACACATCTTCAAGTGACTAAGTTTGTGAAACACTGCTTTACTGTCTACATTGCCTCTGTCCTGGAGGTGGTATTCAGCAGGTTTTGACCAGTTCTGGAGAATCGGCAGCAGAAATTTTGAGTAGCGTAGAGAATCGGTAAATACCACCTCTGGTTGGCCCTGCCCACTCTGGCTCCCAAGTCCCAGCTAATCGGCTGGGTCTTCTTTTGTTGCCCAGCACAGGAGAATGGACCTGGAAAGCAGGTTGGCGGGGTGGGGAGTGTTAGGAATGTAAGTCACCTAACAGCTTTTTGGGTTGGAAATATATAAACTAAGATAGACATTTTAATACTATATCTTTAAGAAAATGCTAAAACTATAATTGGGTGTGGTTCTGCAAATGGCCATAAGATGGAGCCAGAAACCTGGGTTGTTTTAGTCTCAGAAGAGAGTGTGAATGAATCTCTGTTTCTTCTGTTGGAGAGCGTTGCCGTTCCTCCATTTTTTCCAATTGACTGTTATTCTTGGATTTGATGTAAGTTTGTTACTGAACTGTTTTCGATACTGGACTTTGTTATTGGATTATCCCTGGACCGAAAACTGACTGATTTAACCATGAATGACTTGGACTGTGTTTGAACTTTGCTTAAATGTTTATTGGAAGTAAAAACCTACATTTACTGTACAGTGTATCTATGTGCTGTGTGTGTATAATTCAACATTACTCTCATTAGTCTCCCTGTATGCGCTCATTCTCCTAATGGGGAATTACCACAACAGGGAGGGAATGGAGATTTTACAGTATCCTTCCCCTGCCACGCCCACCAAGCCATGCCCACCAAGCCATGCCTACAGAACTGGTAGTAAACAAAATTAAATCCCACCACTACTCTGTACATTATATGGCCTGTAGCCAGGCAGCACCAGAGGTGGAGGTAATGACCCTTTGCTCTTCCTACTTGTATGTTTGTCTTCTTCAAATATGTCTGAAATTGAGACAAGAGCCAAGAGAGTCAAGAGACAAGGCCCTGAATCCTAAAGGAACATAAGCATGTTTACAAAAATCTCCTGTATCTATTATAGTCATCTGCTTCGCTGTGGCTTTGAAGAAGAGTTGAGAAGAGACAATAAATGAAAGTTTTCTTCTTTAACCAACCATGGGACATTCATTATATAAAATTCTCATTTATTGACTTCTTGAAATGAATGTGCAGATTGAAGTCCAAGAACATATGATCCAGGTTTAACTTACCATTTATTCTCTCTAATAGAGAACTATAGGAATTTTAATTCTATGAGAAGTACACTATGGAATAACTAACAAATTATCATTATTTCATGAAATTACAGTTTCCAAGATCTTTAGAAGCTAGAACAGCTGAAATGATAAAACTTGATTGTATAATAAATAATATGCACATTTTAGTTGTGCATTTTAATTCAAACATATTCTCTTTGATCAAATAATACTAGTAGATTCATAATCAATTATTGAAGAGTTACCTACTAAATATAATAGGAATTACTTCCAAATAAAGATGTAAGACCCTGAAATAAAAATGATACTTGAATTTCTCATATGCATTCTTCCACTTATATTTAGAATTAATTCATTATTAGTATGTATATTTCCAAGGAATATAGTATTAGCATATTATTGATGTTTGGAGTTAGCATATAAGAAGGGAAGCTGAGACCTTATGGGCTGTAATGGTCTTCACAATGCATGAGATAAGGGAAGAGAGAAAGGATAAATGATGACAGAAGTCAGAAAGTAGAGTTGGGCATAGGAAATCTGGAAGGGCATAGTGGCGGGAAGAGATTAGGGCACAGAATGGTTGCATAATAGATTGTAATCAGATATTATTATTTCAGTTAATAGTGGGATATAGCTGCTCAGATGTTCCTTAAATAAAAAGGTATTGAATGTTTTCAGCCATTGATATCCTACTCTAGGTATGCTCAAAGATTAATACCTCTCACACCACATGCTAGTTTGAAACATTTGATGAGAAAAAAGCCTAGCGCTCTACAGGTTAAGAGTGGTGGCAGCTGATTATTCCATGGAGATCTGAAAGAGGTTTGATGAACAGCAGATAGCTTAATACAGTGGAAAGAATGCTTGGAGAAAGCAACAAGTTAAAAGGCTTAACTTTTGTAAGAAAGTGCTCTTGCGTGAAAGAAAAACATTTAACTATTCTTCATTCTAGCACTACATGTAAAAATAAAAAAAAATGATGTTACAGGGAAAATGCATCCTGACATCATCTATTTCTTTATTTGGGCCAATATTTTGTCATTGTTGGTCATGTTAATAGGTTGGAAACTAAAATATACTGACAGTCCAGAGTCTTCTTGGAATCTGATGATCACATGCCTTTATCACTTTACCTACTTGAAAAGGAATGGTGATATGGAAGAACTACACAAGAATATATATATGGACCTGTAGTTGTCTTCTGAGAGTAGAGAACATAATGTCTGATTATGAACCGAAATGGATGCATGGTTCATGCTATAAATATCTACTGCTGTCTTCACCCTGAAAAGATGTCACGCTAATGGCCATTTGGCTATCTTAGAAAAGTTTGGAAAGTTTAGAATATTTGTTGGAATCCAAGCTCAACTATTCCAGCATGTGGAGTCAATTATATTATAGGCAAGAATTAGTGAACACAATGTATGGTAGTTATACTTGGACAAACAAGGCCCACAAAATTGTTATGAATGCATAGGTAGTTGCCTAGTATACCTATTTCAGTATTATTGACTGAGTGCTGATAATGCTACAATACTGATATACACAGTGGTGGGATTCAATTTTTTTTTTACTACTGGTGCTGTGGACATGGCTTGGTGGGTGTGGCAGGGGAAGGATACTGCAAAATTCCATTCTCCCCACCGCACTAACCTACTTTCTAGCTCCTTTCTCCTCTGCAAGGCAACAAAAGAAGACCCAGCCAATTGGCTGGGACTCCAATCAGCTGGGACTCAGGAGGCAGAGAATAGATGGGGGCAGGGCCAGTCAGAGGTGGTATTTGCTGGTTCTCTGAACTACTTAAAATTTCTGCTACTGGTTCTCCAGAACTGGTCGGAACCTGCTGAATATCACCTCTGGATACACACCCCAGAGATTCTGTGTTTGGAGAATCTGAGAGCTGAGAGATTGGAGGCTGAATTCAGGACGATGGAATTGGGAAGGAGAGAACATTTTATGCTTGTTACCTAGTAGAGTCCTTCTAGCAAGGATGGGAGAAAGATGCTTTGATGTCCTATTTGCGGGCTTCCTAGACTGTTTGGGTGGCCTCTGGGTGAGAAGAAATGCTGGTAGGTGGGTTAGGCCTATCCAGACAGGTGGATAATTCCCATGTTGTTAAGACAGGTGTTACTCTGAGCACATTTAGCAAAAGTCGAAGACAGTTGGACTGTTTATGTGCTGGCTTTGAAGAGACTTCTTACTATAGTGTGTTTTGTGAAGGAGTGGATGTACTGGGTGATTCTTCCGTTGAGGTAAAAAAAAAATAGTGTTGTTTGATGCTTCTGGTGTATCTCTGAAGTCATTGCTCATGTGTCTGCTTGCTATTATTGACACAAGTCATTAAACTTCAAATTGGTTTCATAAACACTTTCAGAATAAAGTCAGAGTAAAACAGCTCATCAAAAGACAAGTATCAAGAACAACTGATTTCATCTTTCCTTATTGAAAGATCAGTTTTTAAAAGAGCTTTAACCATGTCAATATTAGGGACCAGTGGTGGGACTCAAAAATTTTCACTACCAGTTCTGTGGGTGTGGCTTGGTGGCCATGGCTTGGTGGATGTGGCAGGAGAAGGTTGGTGCAAAATCCCATTCCCTTCCCACCTCACTAACCTGCCTTCCAGCTCTGTTCTCCTATGCAGGGCAACAAAAGAAGACCTAGACAATCAGCTGGGACTTGGGAGGCAGAGAATAGATAGGGGCAGGACCAGTCAGAGGTGATATTTGCCAGTTCTCTGAACTACTCAAAATTTCCACTATTGGTTCTTCAGAACAGGTTAGAACCTGCTGAATACCACCTCTGTTAGGGACCTGAGTGTCATAGAAAGGACATACATCCCACAGGGCATGTATTACCACAAGTATTACCCATCTGTGCATTAATGTTAATTTGCAGCATAGAGAAGAATTCCTTTGAAAAACAAAGGTTCCTAGGAGACTCATGTAATAAGGATCTTTTTTAAAGATAAACTCAGTTCAAGAAACATTGTGGAGTCTTGTTCCTTAGAGCAAGAAAGGTTTTGTTTACCAGTAGATAAATTTGCACAACCAGGTTCTGAAAACTTTCATTATGCAATAACTCCGTACATGATGTTTGCAGGTATGTCATGTAGAACGCATTCAGAGATATCCTTGTTGTGATTTCAAAACTCACTTGCAGGCAAAAATGTTTGGTGGGCAAAAAGAAGCAAGTGCCAACATTCCCAATGAAGAGATTTGGTATTCCTTGACTTACAATCATTTGCTCAGCAACCTTTCAAAATTACAATGGCACTAGATAAAGCGATATACAACCTATCCTCATAATTATGACTCTTGCAACATCTCCAAGTTCCTATGATAACAATTTGGATGCTTGGCAACCAGAATTATTTGCAATGGTAGCAAAAGTTGTAAAACTGGATGTGAATACTTAATAATTCAAATTCTGGACCTACCGTAATTGTGATTATAAGTCAAAGACTACCTTACTTTTATTCTTGAATTCTGTGCCTTGGAGACTCTCAGATGATGGTGTTAATATATGGAACGAGAACCCCAGTTTTAACAGCTGTGATATTCTATGCAAATTAATACATGGATAACCTCAAGTGACAGAGTTTAATAAGATATGCTTATTTTTACAGAACTGACAAAAGTGTGAATGTTGTTGCTAATAGGCAGCTAGTGGCCCAAATAAAATAATATTACAATGCAGAAAAGCTAGTGCAGGAGAGCTGATTTTTTTCCCATCTCCTTTGCTCCAAATATGTCTTGTCTGAAATTGAAACCTCAGTTCTTTTGCCTCTTTATCCCCTGAAAGTTTACTGTTGACACTATTTCCAGGTATTTAAAAAGCAGTAAAAGAACTGCCCTGCAGTAACTTAGCAACTACAATATTTCTGCAAATGCCTTGGGTATATACTGAAAGAAAAATATGCCATCTGCTCACATGGCTCTCGTTTTGGCTATGGCAACATGATCTGACAAATAGTAATCAATGGTGAAGAAATGGGAAACACAGCTGTGACTTCTGACCCAGGTTGTTGGTATTTCTCTGCTTGTACCCTACAAAACAGGGGATTAGGAGTTTATAGATTAACAGAATTGGAAAATCACAGATCTTGATAATACATTAGCTAATATAAAGCAGCATCCCTTAGCATGTAAATAAGACTCAGCACTATCTTTGACATCACCAACAAGATATGGTACAGAAAATAAACCGAACAAAATGGCAGTCACGCCCTTTTCCTCCCTATCCTTTGGACATGACTAGGATTAAATCCAGCTCCTCTTTTTGCCTAATCCCATCAGACCCAAATTGACCCTTGCCGTTGTGGTTCACCGACAGCAGGTGAGGTCAGCTGAGGTCTTGGAGAGCAAGGACTCGGATGAGGGGCCTGTGTGTTATGCAGGGATGGGGCCAGGACTATCAGAGAGTGGAGTGCTGCCTTCGGAGCTTATGGAGGCTGGCAGCAGTGATGCAGAGGACCCCGACGAGCCTGTGCCCAGTGTACGTGTACACAGGGCTGCTTGAAGGAAAGAGCAGCTGCAACAGCACAGGTGACTCAGGAGTAAGGCTGCAAGGTGATGGCCCCTCCCTTTAGGGATAAAAGCCAGCCCTCAGAGGTGGGATTCTTTGCAGGAAGCAAAAACGTCCTTGCACTTCAAGCTTTGTGGAAGTTCGGACTATCTTGGTTTGTGTTTGAAGGCTTTTTGTTGGAATATTTCTTGGCAATTTAACCTAGTGCTTTTGGCAGCCTTGCACAACCTTGGCAAGGCTCGTTCTTATCAGAGACAATTAATTTTAATAGCCTTTGAACCATGAATTAACAGAATTCACAGATAAGCATTAAAAGGTTTTGATTTTATCTCTGTTTGGTGTTTGTTTACTTGGAACAAGGTTTGGGTCAGAACACTTGCTGCCCAAACAACCCCCTGCAATCCCATCAAACCTAAGAACAGAAACTTCCTACAAGCTCATAAGTTAAAGGTTCCCCTCGCATGTACATGCTAGTTGTTTCCAGCTCTGAGGGGAGGTGCTCATCTCCATTACAAAGCCGAAGAGCCAGCATTATCCGAAGACGTCTGCATGGTCATGTGGCCGGTATGACTAAATGCCGAAGGTGCACGGAATGCTGTTACCAGAGATGGTATTCAGCAAGTTCTGACCAGTTCTGGAGAACCAGTAGCAGAAATTTTGAGTAGTTTGGAAAACTGGCAAATACAACCTCTGACTCTCTAGTGTCCTTTACAGTATCCTTCCCCTGCCATGCCCACCAAGCACGCCCACAGAACCAATAGTAAAAAAAAAATTGAATCCCACCACTGGCTGTTACCTTTCCACCAAAGTAGTCCCTATTTTTCTACTTGCCTTTTTTACATCCTTTCAAACCTGTCATCCTTTCAGAAGCTGGGACAAGTAATAGGAGCTCACTCGGTTATGCGGTGCTAGGGATTCAAACTGCCGAACTGCCAATCTTTCTGATTGACAAGCTCAGCGTCTTAGCCATTGAGCCACCCTAGCCATAGCCCAACCCAAAGTCAGCCCGAACAAAATGACAACCTGAAAAAAAACCTCACCTATTCCAACTTCCATCGTTTGATGATTTCCTTCATCATAAACTTCCTTACTCTGTTGTCTTCCTGAAAGGTCCATTTTGCCTAATAATTAGACATAACCTAAGGCAGGGGTTCCCCAACCCTGACTGGTAGCAGTCTGTGGCCTGTTAGGAACCGAGCCACACAGCTGGAAGTGAATGGCGGGTGAATGTACCCATCTGGGTATTTGTAGCCGCTTCCCAGTGCCTCAGCTCCATCTCAGATTTTCAGGCATTAGATTCTCATAGAAGTGTGAATTCTATTGGAAACTCCACATGTGAGGGGTTTAGGTTGTGTGCTCCCCTCCCCTCAGTCTGTGAAAAAATTATTTTCCATGAAATCTGTCTCTGATGCCAAAACTGTTGGAGACCGCTGATCTAAGGTACACTTACAAGAACATGCCTCCTTCTCCAAACTGGAAAGCAAATCAGCAAACCTGGGATTTCCTGCCTTGTAGCTCTTAATTTCTATACAAATCTGTAAGTCTGTAGAGATCCTCAGTCATCCAGGTCATGGTTGTCTCCAAAGGTGGTTTTTTTTCAGGAGGCAGCTGGACTTTTGTATTTTTTTCGATTGAAGACGTTTCGCTTCTCATCCAAGAAGCTTCTTCAGTTCTGATAGGATAAGATAATCCTTCCATTCTCCACTATCCTATCAGAGCTGAAGAAGCTTTTTGGATGAGAAGTGAAATGTCTTCAAAAGAAAAAAACAAGAAAGTCCAGTGCTTCCTGAAAAAGCACCCCGGGGCATAAAAATCTGTATTTTCCCAATGTTTGAAGTCCCTCTTTACTTATAAAACAGGCACCTAATGATCATTGCAATACTCTTCATTATTATGCTCCTTCTTCAGACTGAATCCGTGACAAGGATAATATACTGATGTGCCTATCTCAAGATACTTGCCTCTTCCTATTGCTACCACTGCTGCCTGGAAGACACATTTAGGATCAAGGCTAAATGGTTCAAACTATACAGTACATTACATGCAATATCAAGTGTTAACTGCATCCAGGATAGCCAAGCCTCCAGGGTTACTATAAACGTATGCATTTATCAAAACATCTTTGCCAACTTACATTTCTTTAAATAAGGAGTACAACTATAAATGCTTGCTTCTAGTACAAAGGGTCTCTAGTTATTTGTTAAATTTATTTGCCCCCTATCCTTCCATGGGGCAGCTACAATAATAAAAAGGAAAAAAAGGAAAAGGCATGTAAACAGAATGGAATAAAATAACAGAACAATAAAGTATACAATCTTCTTCTTCTTCTTCTTCTTCTTCTTCTTCTTCTTCTTCTTCTTCTTCTTCTTCTTCTTCTTCTTCTTCTTCTTCTTCTTCTTCTTCTTCTTCTTCTTCTTCTTCTCCTCCTCCTCCTCCTCCTCCTCCTCCTCCTCCTCCTCCTCCTTCTCCTTCTCCTTCTCCTTCTTCCTCCTCCTCCTCCTTCCAACCCAGTGGGATTCAAACATTTTTACTACTAGTTCTGTGGTCATGCCTTGGTGAGTTTGGTATGGCTTGGTGCCATGGCAAGGGAAGGATACTGTAAAATCTTCATTTCCACCCCACTCCAGGCGGAAGGTTACCACCTGAACTACTCAAAATTTCTGCTATCAGTTCTACACAATCTGCTGAATACCACCTCTGTTCCAATCCCATAATCCCTTGCAAGGTGGAGTCTGAGCAACTGAATGGAGCTGAGTGTTTACTGGCCGGATGCTTTTCCTATCGTCATTGTGGAGTTTTTCCCTGTCGCCAATGCAGAGTTTTTTTGCCAATGCAGAGAAGGAAAAAAAATTCAAAATTCATGGGGAGTTATTGAATCAATTATTTATTGTAGCTAAAAGTCCGAATGCAATGTCTATAGCACAAAATGGTTTGTGTGCTAGGTGGCAACAGCAGTCTTGATCCTATGGAGGAACTATGAAAAGCAAGGCTAGAAAACAATTCCTTCCATATATTTATAGCATTAGTGGAAATATACAATAAATAATGCTAAATTCTGGGGCAATGAGATAATTAAATCTATGTAGCCATGTGCTTTTGAAAGACTGTGATTTTCTAGGGTTCTAAATGAGATAGGATAAGAAGCCAAGTTATTAAGCTGTACATGGTATATATAGATTGATTTTATTTCTCAAATGCTATCTTCATTCTTCTTGGGAAGGTCACTCAGGTATTTAGCTGAGCAAATGGTGGATAATGAAATATCTTCAAGAAAATTGTGAAGCTCAGAATGCACCAAGGACTTCACAGTTCAATCCTGAGCTGCAAATATTCTTTTCTGTCAGGAATCAAAACTTTTCAGCAGTCTCTCTTCTTCTTGTCACTCTGCTTCAATTTCTATTCATATTGTATGATGTTTACCAGTACAGAAAGAGACGTCAGATCTAGAGGCCTTTATGGGGAGAGTCAAATAAATCAAGGTAGAAGCTATACCTATGCCAACCTGTAAAGCAAGTGCAGTATTTCAATTGGGTCAGTGCAGCTGCCATCTTGCTTCATGCTGTGAAACACTTTATTGGTTTGAAGGATGTGACACATGTTTGGTCACCAGGAGAGAGACAGTTTGATTCAGTTTGATTCTGCCATGGTGTTCTGACCCAACCTGGTTCCAAGAGAGCAAACACAAGACAAAGGCAGCACCCCCCACCTTTTAAGGTTTCATTTCACAAAATCTGTTTCTTCAAAGATAAAAGGCTGCTTCCAACTAATTAGCTCCAACAAGAAAGAGCCTTGCCAAGTTGTTCTTCAAGGCTGCCAAAAACCCACAGATAAGAAATCGTTTACAAGAGTTTTCAAATACTAACTATAATGTCCACGAGGCTGAGTTTCAGAGCTTCTTTGCCTTCTGTAAAGAACACTTCTTCAAACCTGGCTTTTATCCTCTTGAGGGAGGGGCCATTACCTTACAGCTTACTCCCAAGTCGCCTGTGCTGCTGTAACTGCTCTCTCCTAAGAGCAATCCTGAGTGCATGCGCACTTGGCACAGGGTCCTCAGGAACCTCCTCATCGCTACTGCCAGCCCCCACAATCTCTGAAGGCAGCAGTCTACTCCCTAATAGTCCTGGCCCCTCATCTGAGTCCTCGCTCTCCTCCACTGTCCGCAGCTGCTACCACCTCACATGGTTGATCTGAGGCAGGGGTATCAAATTTGATTTCACTGTGGGCATCAGGGTTGTGTTTGACCTTAGGGGGCAGGGGGCAGGGTGTGTGCGGCCAGGCTGGGCATGGCCAGTTCAATGTCACTGCACTCTGCCAGTGAAAATGGGCTCCTGCACTCCGTTTTCACTGGCAGAGGTTGCAGAAGGCCATTGCAACAGCTCGGGAGCCCATTTTATCTGGCAGAGGCAGCACAGCCCGGTCCACTACTGTTTCCAGGGTGGCCCCATGGGCCAGATTTAAGCACCTCGTGGGCCGGATCTGGCTCATGGGCCTTGAGTTTGACACCCCTGATCTAAGGGATGTTTTTTCACAAACTACTGAGAGATAATAATGACATGTTCTCAGAAACATCAAAACTTACAACCAGAATGTATGCTCTGATACATATAATAAAAACATATGATAGCCCAAGGAAACTTGCAGTGGTTTTAAAACAATTCTCGTCTGTCATTCAATAAAATTTCATCTAGAAGCCAATTAGGAACAGTGAAAGTTATAATATCACATGAACTAACCAAACACCTTTCCTTCAGATCAATTTTGCGGAACTATAAAACAAACTTTAAAAGCAATAGACAACCAATGTGTGTTTAACTTCAATAAATATATGTGGGCTGATTCAAAAAAGGAAAAGAAAGTTGAAATCTTTGCAAATTTTCACTTGTTCTAATAACTGTCTTCCTGCCTATGTTTGTACTGACTCTGTTATTAGCATGTCTTGTCTTCATCTGACATAAAACCTTGTAAATGGAGTCTATGAATTCTCTCAAGGCAAATATGCAAGCTGCTTCTGTCCAGATTTAAACCTGTCCAGGTGGCTTTCTCGTGGCTTTCCCATATTTGCTAAATAGAAAGCAGCATGATGAAATTTTCCAAAAATGTCATACCAATGGTGCCTCAGAAATGTTTTCCAAAAGATGTTACCTGGATAATAAATATGAAAAATTTATCTGTTGCTGCCTCCTTTGCTTTCCTTCCACAATTATTTCAATGGTGCTGTGAAGACTCTATTCATAGAACAAAAAAAAATGTGGACTTGGAAGAGTTCCTAAGATCATCTAGTCCAAGGCTGTCAAACTCCCAGCCCATGGGCCAGATGTGTCACATGCTGGCCACACCTGGTTTAGCGAAGGGAAAAAAAAGTCCCAATATGTCATGTGACACCGCTGTGACAATGTGAGTTTGACACCTCTGATCTAGTCCAACCTTCAGTCTTGTGCTGAAAACAATCCATGCAAGCTCATCCAGCCCTTTCTTAAAAGCTTCAAGAGAAGGAGGATGCAGAACTTCCATACTAGTGTTTCTCAACCTCAGCAACATTAAGATATGTGGACTTCAACTTCCAGAATTCCCCACCTGGCATGCCAGCTGAGGGATTCTGGGAGTTGAAGTCTACACACCTTAATGTTAACTGAATGGCATCTAATATCTCTCTGCCCAGCATAACCTAAAAGGAGTGTTGTAGGAATAACATTGCAAAAGGTACTCCTAAACAAAAGAAAACTGGAAAGTGCTACCTTTCCAGCTGCACAGTCTGGATTTTTCACAATGTCAAAAGATTGGTTACCAAAAGATTGCTTACTTCATAACATTATGAGCAATTGCATTGCAATCACATAAGATTACCAGTAAGGCTGGCATGCTCCTTGAGGACTGGTCTAAAATGAAATTGACACATGTATGTTGACGATAAATATAGGCTGGTATCTTAAATTACACCATAAAACATGAGAAGGGAATTTAAGCCAGATTTTTCAAAGGTTAGAGGATTTAAAATGATTTTCAGAACAATAATAATTTGCAAAGAGTCTGATAGTGTAGTAAAAGTATATAATTCCCCCAAGAATGTGGGGCATCTAAGCTTTGTTTTGAAGAAACTTTGGAAACCATTTGTAAGCAGATCCTACCAAGAGCTAAAATCCCCAAAGGTTCCATGTCATCAAGGAAATATATGACTTTGTTTCTTGGGGTTGGATGAAAGGCCAAGCTACTATATCTGTAATAGTGGTTGGCTTGAAATTTCAAATGTGAGCTTATTCCAATCGTGCAGAAAGTTTGCAAATATGCACAGAGGGTATGAGAGACTAATAACCCCAATGACCAAAGCTGGAGAGCAAAAACCCAGAGAAGTGCTAGAGATTAACAAAGAGATACAAAAGTCCCTTAAAATGCTTTGTTACTGTTATGTATGTAAATAGTTTAAATAAAAGCAAGCTTGGGGTAAAGTGCAGGGTTCTGGCCCTGCACTTCTGATTGAGTGTTAAGCGGCTCGATAGGATTGGTTGGGTTCAGAGAATCCGATTGGCCTTTAACGAAGGACTCTTATTGGTTCTGGAGCTAGCGTTTTACATCTCCCTATTGGTTAATTCACATTAAGGTCACCTATATAAGGCAGAGTTGTTGTTGTTCACCCTCTTAAGTCACTATGTAATAAAGAGCTGAAAGTTCACCAACTAAGATTGTCTCCAGTCATTTCTCCCATGCCTGAAACTACATCACTGGCGACGAGAATGGGATTTGGAGACATCTGATCTTAAGGAACCAGGAAGAAAAACAGAGCACGTGCCAAGACGATGCCACCAACGGAAACCATGTCCAGCGGCATCGTACCACCCGCTCCGTTCGATCCGAACCAAGAGGATTGGGAATCCTACATGGATCGCTTCCAAATGTTCCTTGAAACAAACAACCTGAAGGACGCACACCAGCCAAGAAGCGGGCGCTATTCCTGACGTACTGCGGCCCAGCTGTCTTTAAAATGGCAAAGGCACTCGCGAAACCTCGAGAAGTTAAAGCAATGAGCTGGGACGACCTCGAACCTTTCCTGAGAGACCATTACGCACCAACCGTACCTACACTCATGAGACGTCATGAATTCTATCAAAGAAACCAGCGAAAAGGAGAGAGTGTGGCTGACTTCGTGGCAGACCTCCGACACTTGGGAGGCCTCTGCGGGTTCGCAGACTTAGATGAAGCACTGAGAGACCGCTTAATTCTGGGATTAGATGCATTGGGCGTGCAAAGCAAGCTGATGGCGAAAGGCGACATCGACCTTGCTGACGCCATCGCTGACGCCATCGCTGAAGCCACTGCTGCTGAGGCGACCAAAAAGTTCGCGGCGCAACTACGGCGAAGCCGAAACCCAACGACCCCACAGACAGGCGACCTTTTATCCAAGTCAGAAGAGCAGCTTGTTACGACGCACCACGAGGACCTCTCTTCTTCATCAGACAGCAACGAAGAAGGGGTCCATCGATTGCAGTTCGACCGAGTCCCTCGCTCTAAACCCTCACGCCCTTGCGCTGGTTGCGGGGCAAACCACCCCAGGGCAGATTGCAAATTCCGTGATGCGATCTGTCATGAGTGCGGAAAACGAGGCCACATCAGTCGAGTCTGTCGCAGTTTACCGGGACCAAGTCAGGCCTCAAGGGGAACCAGCTCTCACCAATCGGCAGGAAACCGTCCTGTAAGGCGAGATCCAGCAAACCACTCCTACAGATATCGAGCGTTGCAGAAAAAAGAGGCCCACCATACTATCACTATAGGTCACGCCTCAGCCATGGACGCTAAGAAGATTCGAGTCACAGTAGCCATAGAGAACCAACCTTGCTGCATGGAGGTCGATTTGGGATCGTCCCTCTCGATGGTGTCATGGAAGACATTAAAGCAACTCATTCCTACCATCCAACGCCAAGACCTTCGAATGCAACGTCTCATCCTTAAAGACTACCAAAGGAATCGGATCCCTGTGGTTGGGTCTTGTCGAGTCCGCATCTCATTTAAAAAGCATACGGAATACTCACCTCTAATGATCATCGATAGGGACAGGCCTAGTTTGTTGGGCCTCCAATGGTTCGTGCCACTCGGCATCGAAGTAGCCGGCGTGAACCGAGTCGGTGATTGCGAGTGGGAGGAGGACCTTATTACTGAATTCAGTGATGTCTTCGCAGATCATCTGGGCGAGTATAAGGGGACCCCAATTTCATTTAGCCTCGACCCTAAGGTCGCCCCGATCCGTTTAAAGTCCCGTCGAGTTCCGTTCGCCCTTAAGGCCAAGATAGATGAACAACTTGACAAACTAATTAAACAAGGGGTACTGCAACCCATTGATCATTCTCCATGGGAAACTCCTATTGTAACCCCCATTAAACCAGATGGGTCAATCTGAATCTGTGGGGACTACCAGGCCACTCTAAACCACGCCCTCCAGCAGAACGCGTATCCAGTGCCGGTGGTACAGCACCTCCTTCATTCCCTGGGAGGCGGAAAGGTTTTTGCTAAGTTAGATTTAGCTCAAGCCTATCAACAATTGCCCGTGGACGATAAAACAGCCCAAGCTCAAACGATAGTAACGCACAGAGATGCTTTTAAATGTACCCGATTGCAATTCGGGGTAAGTGTAGCCCCGGGAATATTCCAAAGTTTAATGGAACGATTATTGCAGGGAATCAAGGGCGTGGTTCCGTATTTTGATGACGTGTTAATTGCAGCTCCTAGTAAAAAAATTCTACAGAATCGTTTAAAATGTGTTCTTAGGAAATTCCAAGAAGTGGGATTGAAAGTAAAAAAGGATAATTGTCATCTGTATACAGACAGTGTTGAATTTCTAGGTTATCGCATTGATAGTCAGGGTATCCACCCTACTGAGAGTAAATTAAGGGTGATAAAAAATGCTCCCAGACCCCGTAACAAAACAGATCTCCAGGCATTTTTAGGCCTTATTAATTTCTATAATGTGTTTTTACCACATAAGGCGACTGTGGCTGAACTGTTACACCGGTTATTAGATAAGAAAGCATTGTGGGTTTGGGGTTACCAGGAGGAAAAAGCGTTTTGAAATGTAAAAGATTTACTCACATCTGATTCTGTACTTATGCAATATAATGAAACATTACCATTGGTTATAACTTGTGATGCCTCACCGTTTGGGGTGGGCGCTATTTTGAGCCATGTGCTGCCTAATGCAAACGAGGCCCCTGTTGCATACTTTTCGAAGACTCTTTCTCAGGCAGAACGTAACTATGGACAAATAGATAAGGAAGCTCTTGCAATTGTGGCAGCCGTAAAAAAATTCCATGAGTATGTATATGGAAGGACATTTACCATTGTAACTGACCACAAACCTTTACTGGGGATAATCGCTGGGGACAAACCAACCCCCTATATATTGTCCCCAAGAATGACTCGATGGTCAGAGTTCCTAGCTGCTTATAATTATCGATTGTTACATCGCCCGGGGAAAGCCATTCCCCACGCCGACGCACTCAGCAGAGCACCGCTACCAGAGACTCTCGACGATCCGGCACCAACAGTATCGGCGTTACAAATCGAGACGCTCAACTCGCCTCCTATGACCACTCGAGATATCGCGAGAGAGACCAGACGAGATTGCACCCTAGCTCGAGTCCTAGGCTGGGTAGAACGTGGATGGCCATTGGACCAGGTCCCAGATGACTTCGCGCCATTTAAAACAAGACAGACTGAACTTTTTTCGCAAAAAGGCTGTGTCATCTGGGGCGATAGAGTCGTCGTTCCAGAACGACTCCAAAACTCGCTGTTACAAATTTTGCACAAAGGACATCCCGGGATCATGCGGATGAAAGCACTCACACGGAGCTATGCTTGGTGGCCAGGCATGGACCGACACATCGAGCAATGGGTCAAGGCCTGCACCAAGTGCCAACAAAACAGCAACGCACTGCCAAAAATTGCACCAACTGAATGGGAGACGCCACGCGGGCCCTGGTCCAGAATCCACCTGGATTTCGCAGGGCCGATTAAAGGACATACATTACTATTGACTGTCGATGCATATTCTAAATGGTTGGAAATTAATCGAATGACCCATACAACCTCCGAAGCTGTCATTAAAGTCCTCAATAGACTCTTTGCAACTTATGGATTGCCGGACGTCCTGGTGTCCGACAACGGACCACAGTTTACAGCGCTAATGTTTGAACAGTACCTTGCTGATAATGGCATCCGCCATGTGCTCACCTCGCCGACGCATCCTGCTACCAACGGCCGAGTGGAACGCATGGTCCAATTTGTAAAAAAGACTTTGCAAAAAGTGGACTATGATAATATTGACGAAAAAATAAACCGCATTCTACTTCTACAACACATCACTCCGCACAGCGTAACCAGCAGAACTCCCGCAGAACTTCTCATGGGGCGAAAACTCCGTTCCCGCCTCGACCGATTGCATCCTGCTTACGAGCCAGAAAAGCCTGCAGGATCCAGCGGACGCTACCGTACCTTCAAGGTAGGCGACCCCGTTTATGCAAGAAATTTATCAGGCGACCCGGTTTGGATTGAAGCAACGATAATACGCGAGACTGGGCCCAAATCCTATATTGTAAAATGTGTTGATGAAAGACTGTGGAAACGACATATTGACCAATTACGGTCACGACTCCTTTCGGCCAGCCAGCAGCTCCCCTACGACCAAACTGAGGGGGGGGGGAAGGAATGGAAGAAGGCGACATTCCAGGGAACCTGTTCCAAGAGAGCGATGAATCTAGTGAAACTCAGGAAATGGAGCAGGAGGAAGAATCGTACACTCCAAGGGAAATCACACCAGAACGAGAAGCTGAGCCACTACCAAACAACATTTTACCTCAACAGGACTGCACATAGCCAGTCCAAAGAAAATCTAATAGACCCAAAAGACAACCGTCCTATTTGAAGGACTATATAACCACACCATAATTGAGGAGCCAAGGGGAAGGGGTGTTATATATGTAAATAGTTTAAATAAAAGCAAGCTTGGGGTAAAGTGCAGGGTTCTGGCCCTGCACTTCTGATTGGGTGTTAAGCGGCTCGATCGGATTGGTTGGGTTCAGAAAATCCGATTGGCCTTTAACGAAGGACTCTTATTGGTTCTGGAGCTAGCGTCTTACAGCTCCCTATTGGTTAATTCACATTAAGGTCACCTATATAAGGCAGAGTTGTTGTTGTTCACCCTCTTAAGTCACTATGTAATAAAGAGCTGAAAGTTCACCAACTAAGATTGTCTCCAGTCATTTCACCCATGCCTGAAACTATATCAGTTACCATCCGATGAATTGATATCCAATGGATTTCTAAGCCCAGATGATTGGTAGCTCTGCACTGCATTCCTAAACAGGGTGAGGGCTTTAGAAGATCTATATAATGTATACAATTAAATTTATCATACACTATTTTTTCAACTAGCATCAATGCACTATATTATATAAAGGAGCTAATAAAAAGGGACAGCAATAATTTCCTCCAAAACTAAACTTCTGCAAAGTCACTTTGAATAGTGAGATGGACAGCATATTAACCAATAAAAAACAATAGTCTTGCTTTTTCCATTGCATCTCTCTTCTTTCTCAGCTGGAATGATTTGCTAACTAGGATAAGATTAATAGGTGGCTTGTAGAAGAACCAGTGGCAAGAAGGGGAGAAGCCTTCCCATTTATATGTTCCCTCAGCCTTCCCATTTATATGTTCAACCACACTCTCATACTCTGCTTGAATGTGGACGATGGGATTCCACATTTGAATTTAGCAATAGCAACAGCATTTAGGTTTATATGCGGCCCCAAAGCACTTTGCAGCTCTCTCTGGATAGCTTACAGTGAAGAAGCATCATTTGCACATTCCCCCAAAACAATCTGGGTCAGGATCGAACTCCAGGCTGTGGGCAGAATTAGCCTGCAATACTGCATTCTAACCACTGCACCACCAGGGCTCTCATACAAACTTTTTAGCACTTATAATTTTACCTCGTTGGGTAGCATAATGAATTGTCTGCAACAAAAACAACCAGGCTCAGAGGACCCAAAGCTATTCAGCTTTGGCACTGAAACTTGGGATAAAATCATATTGAATTTAGCAATAGCAATCGCATTTAGGGTTATATATGGCCCCAAAACACTTTACAACTCTCTCTGAGTAGTTTATAATGAAGAAGCATTATTTGCACATTCCCCCCAAACAACCTGGGTCCTCCTTTTATTGACCTCAGAAGGATGGAAGGCTGAGTCAATCTTGAGCACCATCAGAGTTTGCCTGTAATACTGCATTTTAATCACTATGCCACCTCATACAAACCTTCTAGCACTTATAATGTTACTTAATTGGGTAACACGATGAAATGTCTATAAGAAAACAACCAGGCTCAGAGGACCCCAAACTATTTAACGTTGGCACTGAAACTCAGGATAAAATAATCTTGTTGCAAACATTGATGACTCTTTCAGTTATATTTATCCTTAATATTTCTTCTGGGCTTTCCATTTAAAGCTTAGTTGGCCAGAGCGAGAATTAGATGCTCTATTGGCATGATTTAACATGGCTCTCCTTCAATGTGTATTTTCATTTCATCTTTCTCTCTACCCCCACATCGATTTAGTATTTTTGGCAGGCTCTTATCTCTCAGCACAACACACCTCAGAACTGTTGCCAGCAGAAACTAGAATAGCCACCTGCTTTTTGTTTTGGATGGAGGATCTAACAATATGCATATGGTATGACATTTAGCAAATAGGGTAGCTGTTTCAAATACTTGTAATAGCAACAGTAATTAATACATCCCATATTTCAAAAATCATAGGTACTTTCCCAACATTATTCAGTTGTTATCAAAGTAACAGGTGAAACCGTCCTGTTTGACATTGTTTTCTTTAATGTTTTATTAGATTTTTATTTTTAAATAAATATGTTATATATATACATGTATGTATGTATGTATGTATGTATGTATGTATGTATGTATGTATATGTCTATAAAATAAATAAATATCAATATCAATACATGAACAGTGTGGCCCCTGGGTTTAATTCATTTTGATGCAAACATCAATAATAATAATAATAGTTGCTATATTAATCAAATTTATATAATCTATTAGTATATATGGTTTTTAAAATGTGGTTATTCAATATTTCAATATTCCATTTTAATGCCAATGAAGTTATAAGCATACATGATAATATCATCTTTCACCCTCTAATAATTTCCCATCAAATGATTACTTATATTCAATTATTTAAAAAATTATATCATAATACCTTTTTTCAACCTCCAATCTTTCCATCTAACTATTGCTTCATATAAAGGTGTATATTCTTGTTTCTATCTCTGCAAATTTCTAATCAGGCCATCATTATATTAGAAAAAAAGAATGTGTGTGTGCGCGTCTGTATGTGTGTGTGTGTATGGCATTCAGCTTTGTTCGGGTATTTTCCCACGTCATAGAACAAAGCTGAATGCCAGACATGTAAGTACCCGCGAAAACTTAAGAAAACATATATATGTGTGCAGGGCTGCCAACCTTGAGTGATAGTTCGGAGTGAGACACTGCGAGGGAGCGGAGCGACCGAGGTGGGAGGATGGTGTGGAAGGGGGGTGTCCCCCCTTCCACGGTAGGGAGCTTTGACAATTTTACATTTTAAATGGTGCAATCTGATGCATACTTTAGTCATGATTTGGACATATACATACATACATACATGCAAGCAGCACCAATGTACTTGAACCGGATTTGTAAGATATTAATAATGCAGTTCACTGACCATGAATAATTGAAGTTCCTGACTTGTAACTGCAGTATTCTACCTCAACTGACTTTATTAGCTTAGTGATGTACTATAGACCACTATAGGATGAATTCAATGTGCAACAAAAAGACAAAAACCCGAAACAACTACAGAGATAATGCAAATACATCAATGGGTATTCTTCTTTCTGTATCAAATACCATACTACATGCCAATATCAAATGCTATAGTCTCAGTCTTTAATTATATACTAACTTGTTGACTGAAATAGGGGTTCATAATTTCAGACATGTATAAACATTTAATCAAATAATGAGTGCTTCATATAAATATACATATTGTTAACTGTAAAACTCATCTACTGTATTCTGAAGCTTGAGCACAGTGAGGAAACAGTATATTATTTATTGGGTAAGTTTAGATTCTGAACTTAATGGTCTTACTGCTCTTTGGAGGGTAAATTGTGTTAAGATTAGAATATGTTCTAGTTGAGTCAGGGCTATCCCAATTTGAGGCTGAGAAGCCTACTGGCATCAAAAAAAGTCCTTATTGAGTCCTTATCTAAGGGTTTGAAAATATGATAATAATGTAGTACAGTCCTGTCGATCTGGTGCATGGAGACCTAGGATTTAAACTCAGAGGAGAAAGAGGAAAAAGTGATTCCTTCATCCACTGCCAGAGATGTAATCCTGTCAGTCCTCCAACCTTTCTATTAAGTATTTTGCAAAAAAGCTGCCCAGCCCCTTTATAGATCAGCCTGACGCGCTTCTCGCCTTGCTGGTTTGGGAAGACTCTTTTGGATCAGCTAAAAGAGAGCATAAGGCGTGTAAAGGGGTGGTAATAATAATTATAATAATAATAAAATTTAAAATAATAATAATTTTATTCAGAGTTGTGTTGGATCTCTTTTTTTGGGGGGGGGGGTTGTCCCATTCTTTCTTGGTGTTCTTTCTGTCCTTTTTGCTTTTTTAAATGGTCTTTCTCCCCTGGGTCAGAAATCCAGCCAGAGAAAATAAAGAAACATCACCAAAGATTTAAACACCAAAGGGTTAAATGGAAGCCACTCCGTTGGCTTTGCTTACCATTGTTATTACTGGCCGAGGCTGTAAAGAGGCTTTGCCAGCCCCCTCGTGTCCTTCTTTGGAAAGCCTAGGGCAGCTGGCTTGTCCCAGAGGACATTGCAGAGAGGGAGAGGGCGGGGCAAAGTGGCTGCGAGCGCCCCGGGCGGCGAAGAAGCCTCCTGCTCTTCGCTTTCCTGAAGCGATAATGATCGGCATCGTGACAGTTACGGGACGCCGGCAGAAGGATTAAGGCGGGAAAAGAGGCGCGGTGGGGTGGCTGGGCAGGGCGGGGTGGCTGGGCAGGGCGGGGCAGCGCTGGGAGCTCATCCTTCTCCTAAGCTAAGGGGAATATTCGGAATATAATCAGAGAATGTAGGGATATTTTTGTACATTCCATGATTTTGGGGGTTTAGCGTGAGATTTTGTTTATCAGAGTGAGACAGTCAAAATTGATTGAATTGCGTGAGTCTCACGCTGATTGCGTGAGAGTTGGCAGCCCTGTGTGTGTGTGTGTGTGTGTGTGTATTTCTTTCTATCTGTTTAAAATTGTTTTGAACTTCCTTTCCCCTTACCCTCCACCCCTGGCTTTGAAAAATTCCATGTTGCATTTTGCAGGAGTTTTCTGGAGGTACACTTGTGATAGTTCAGTTTCTACACAATTCCCATTTCCAGAAGAGAATATTTTTTTATATATAGTCAATCATCCAATTTTATTTGCCTTCCCTGGGAAGACTAATATGTAGGCATGTTAACGATGGCAAAAGGAGTAGAATACAGGGTTCCAGCCTGTCCTATTCAATGACTTTCTGCAATACCATTCCTGACATTCTACATTCTTTATATTCTGCAGAGCACTGAAGAAACAGCAGCCTACATACACATAGTTTCAGGGGTGGGTTTCTACCAGTTCTGTCCACCTCTGTAGAACCAGTAGCTCTGAAGAGCAGCAGACATAGAACCGGTTCTATGTCTGCTGATGGTTTTGGCCACCCGCCCACCCGGGCTCTTACCTGACCTTTATTTCCTGATTTTTTCAACTTCAGCTGCCTTGCGAGGCACAGCTGCAGTTAAAAAAGCAGGAAAAAAGGGCTTTTTGAAAGGCTGCTTCTCTGCATGCAGCATGCTGATGATGATTTACAGGCGTGCGCCACAGCGTGCAGGGAAGCACATCGTAAATCACCAAACCTCGTAAATGACCGAACTGGTAGTTAGCCCTGTCGGATCCCACTCCTGCCTAGTTTCCTCTACAGAATTCAAACCTCATTGACACAGAGCTACTGGTTAACTTCCTGCTGGTTTCACCAAAGGTGCAGAGATAAGAACCAGTTAGGAAAGTGACTTTGGTGTGGAATAACACAGATATATTCTAAGTCAATTTTTCCCAACTTCATGAACTCTAAGATATGCAAACTTCAACTTCCAGATTTATTAAGCCAGCTTGCTCAGTAACCCACCAATGAGAAGATAGCTAAGCAAGGGAGCTTAGTTCAACCTTCTTCAGCCTGGGTAAATTCCACTTATTTTGGACTTTAATATTAAGGTAATGGGGCTGGAAATTCTGAAATTACACTTTTTTGAAGGATGTCCAGGTTGGGGAAATTAATGTACACTATCAATACTTCATCTTCTCTGTCCAAATTAGCTTGGGCATCCTTTAAGTAATGCAGCACACCTGTAAGTATTATATACATCTTGCCAGTTGGCAAAGAAAAAAAGAAGGAAAGAAATAGAAAGAAAGAAAAATTAAATTGGATAGGCTGCTAGACTTCTAAAATATTACTCATTGGTGATGTTGACTACTAGGATCTTCTGTTAGATAAATCAGAAAAGTGTTATTTCAGTCACTCTGCCTTAGTGTTGCATTTTTTCTGAGGGATGATAGAATATATTTTCACTTAAATAATGTATACTGAAGCATATCACATGATTTTGCCAACCATATCAACTGAGAAAGATATTGTCCAGTATCCTCTTTCTTAACGATGATGACACCCAAGTGATAAAATGTGCATGAATATGTCATGATGTGAATGCTGCTCTTTTGAATGAGTGTTGCAACACTGCATGCAAATACATAGGAGGAGTACTTTGAACAACAATGACATGATACACATATCTACCTCCATGTGGATACTTGTTGGAATAGCCATGCAACAGGGACAAATGAGTTGCCTGCACATATTTTGGCATCTTGAAGAGCCCTCTCTGATTCAGTGGATAAAAGTTAATGCCTCTTTTTTTAATACACAGCCTAACAATAATGAACATTAAAAGAATAGAAATGAAACTTTATTGTCACTTTGAATGTATACTATTGGCATACATTAAAATGAAATTTTGTTCCATACAGTTCTCAAAGGGCCATCACCTCCAATGTACACTACATAACTATGACAGAATAAACAAACAAATAAATACAAAATTATGCATATACCCACGTATACTATATGACACAGAGAAACAACACAATCTAGTTCGAATGTATACAATCTAGTTCGGATGTACATGGAGAGAAAAAATTATCTTGTGAGTAATGCACATGTAGTGCACGATTAAACAAGAGAATTTCCAGTCTCTCTTTATTTCTTTGTCGGTAAAATATAAATTCAACATAGAAATAATTTGTCGCATAAGCGACTGCCTGAGAAGGCTCCTGGATTGGGGCTGAAAGGCAAAAGCGGCAGCAGTATGATCCGTCCCATAATTGGGTAGACCAGATTGCCCTGATAGACTGGTTTCACTGGGAAAACACTTAAGAGAACTTCCAGAAAAGATTGCCTGGTGCCCCCACATGCAGGACTTGGCCCTGTTCAGTTTATCCCATTTCTCCAACTCTTTACCTGAAAGTAGCAGTCATCTCTCAAATTTGTAAAGTAGCACCATTTTAGATCAGCCTTATATGGCTGGTTCTAGATTTGCTCACTGAAACTTCATAGGAAGGAGAAGGTGCATACATGCAGCCCTTGGCTGAAGATTAGAAATCCAAACGTTACTTTCTTAGCATGACACTTGAGCATCTGTATTGAAAATAGAACTGTTGGCATGAGATATTTATTTACATCGCTAGCAGTTAACATAGAAGCAGAATATTTGTTCAGTTTGTTAAGGGAATTTAATAGTTATTCTTTCAGGATTTTGCTCCATTTCAGTGAGTGGTTAACTGTAAGGTCCTTGAAGCTTTCTGAGTTTGATTGTTTTCTTGCAAATGTTTCATTATCCAACTAAGTAACATCATCAGTGTTCAATGGCCTAATTCTAGATGGCAGATTTGATAGTCGTTCACCTCCTCTTTTATGAACAGTCTCTTGAAAACCCTGTCTTCTTCATGGAACTCTACAAATTGGTAGCCGGAGAGTTTCGTGAGAAGTTCAATTGTACTTAATATGCTACATTATCAGCTTTCAAATGTGAAAAAGGAATGTTTGTGTTAGATGCACTTTTATTTCTGTCATTATCCTGTCTTTCTGCTTGTACAAATGGTAATGTACAAATACCATGAGAAGGTTTACAACAATGAAACAAAAAGTAAACATAAACATAATACAAGTAATATCAATTAAGAATTTATAGCTTGCCAAAATTGCTAATGGGAGTCCCACCAGGAAGCTTGTTACTGGGTATTTAACTCCAAAGAATATAAAATAGAATGTTCTTTATTGGACAAGTGTGATTGGCCAATAAAGTATATATAAACATAAAGTATATTTATGAATGAATTTATATTCCAATAAACTTCTTGAGACAATGAATTAGGAGATGAAAACATAGGGTAAACTTATGAATAACTAAGTCCACATGACATTGGTTCAGAGTGAAAATTGGAATCCTTTGGTCTTCAGTTTATAATAGTTTAGCTAGTTACGTCATCTTGTAATACAAAGAAGGTTTGGCCCCTGTTGTTCTTTCTTTCTTGGACTCATCCTATAGGAATATGAGAAGTGAAAAGATTACTATTATAAGAATGTGGGGTAGGACAGAACAAGTGGCTGTGTTTATCAAATAATCTGCACAGAACCTGGAATTTGGAAGTTCGTTTCTCAATAGATCAAGACTTCTTGAGCCTAAAGAATATTGAGAATTCCAGGCAATTATCTGTTTCTCTTTCTCATTGCTCTGTAGGCTACTATGTACTGGATGCTTTGAAGCAGAATCAACTTTCTGGAAAAAAAAAAATAGAACTACCCTCCCTGATTCAGAATTCTTGAAATTCTTATAACCAAGTCAGATCTGGATCTGAAAATATGTAAATCTAAACATATTCTTGCCTCCCTACCCCCAATACCTAAATAACCTCAGCTGAATTCTGCACATCAGCTTAACCCCACTTAAATAGGAAGCCAGTGACATCACTGCTTATGTTACCAATGTTCTCCTCCCTCAGACTACTTTAGTTCCAGCAGCAGAATCCTCACACAGACAGCATTGGATGATGAGAACAAGCTGAGAAGCTCTGGGCATCACACTCTGGTGCTCCATCGTCGTCTGCAGGTAGAGCAATAGATGCATTTGATATGCCTAGATCTTATTTCTTCTTCAAAGGAAAAAAGAAAAGAAAACTAACATCCCCCTGAGGTTTAAAGCTATAGGAACTTCTGGCTTTCCCATTGTATTTATGTTTCCAGGAAACTTTTAATGATGTATAGTATTGATATTCTTTGTTTCTTATTAAGGTACTATTACTAATCATTGGTTATAACACTTTATTAGGGACACAGGATTATCCTTATGTACATATTTAGAATGGAGGTGCAGTGAAGCTGAATGAATCAGGAACACTGGTTGGATTTGATGGGACAGGGTCATTAGAATTTTAATATTGCAGGGCCATGCAGATTTACCTTTCACAGAACTAACATAGAAGCTGAATAACATAGAAGCTGAATAATAACCTGAATGGAATCTCAGCTTGTTGGTGGACCAATTCAGGAGCTTTAGGCAAGCTTCCATCTCTCAACCCAAGACTTTTATAGAACAGACAACATTAATTAGTGTTATATCAATGAAGATTCTCAGATATCCACAACAACTGGACTTCTTTTCTTATTGGTTCGAAATGTTTGGCTGCTTATCCAAGTAGCTTCTTCAATCTGAGCAAATTGGTCAGGGGGAACCAGCCGACCAGCTACCTGGATTGAAGAAGTTACTCGAAAAGCAATGAAATATTTCGAATCAACAAGAAAGTAAATCCAGTTGCCATGGCTCAACTTCCAAACATTGGTTAGTGATGTCCCTTAGAAGACTCTCGAGCATTACTATGGACATTATACTTTTCAAATGTTTATTATGTTTACAGCTTTGTGCTTTGTTATAGTGCTCCCCACTAACATAAAAATACTATTGTAATATTTTGTCAAGTTAACCTATAGCTGGGAGATACCTTAGTTGTGTATCCTTTCCTGGACATGTGGAACTGTGAAATCAGTGTAGGAATTTGGTGGAACTTAGCCTCTTCACTTATGGATCATGTAGAAAGCTTGAAAATTTAAATACATAAATCAAACTAAAGATCACAGAACAAAATGAAAGTATTTGATGCTCAGATTATTTTGCAAGATGCTCCTGTAGCCTCTTAATATTCTTTAATTCCTAAAATAAATGGACTAAACTACTATTAGGACAAAAAATTATGGAAAAAAACATTCACACAATTGCAGAATATCTAACTAGTTTATCTTAAACTTGTTGTTCCAAATATAGCACAAAGAATTTCTTGCTTCCTGCAAATATAGAGCTGTAGTCCTGCATATGCAAGAAATAAATGTATTAAATAAATATAATACATAAATGCACAAATAATAAATAAATGTAAAATTGTGGTCCTCAAATATCAGAAAAGCATTAGGCTGGGAATGCTATTTGTCAGGGTATTAATCAGGGAGAATAAAAAGAGTTAATGAATCTTGAATAATAGCTATGCTATTTTTCAGAATTATTCTTTTACATGTCATTAGATGGCCCAGAGACCATATCTGAAAAAGGACAAAGGAGAGGAAGGGGCAAAGAATATAAATTTCTTTTCTTAACTACATGAAAGATTACAGCTTTTCCAAACAATGGAAATGACAGTTCTTCCCAAGATAAATTTCTAACACAAATGTATGAAGGGAATCAAAAGAGAGAATGCAATCACTGCAGTAATTTACATCCAATCAAGAAATCTATATGAACTATGGCATGAAATTTAATGCTGCCTATTTTGGCTTGATTAAACTCCTTTGCAGAGACTTCTATGCATATCAAATATTCACTGTCCTATATACTAAAAAGCTTAGTGTGTGCTGCAAATTTGGACTAAAAAATATAAAAGGTAAGGCTACCATTTGCTCACCTAGAGTTTAACTGTACCTTAAAGCAAAACTGACATGACAATTAAATCAGCACTGTAGGTAGGAGAACCAACAAAGATCCTCTAATTTAAAGGCTATCTTGTTGCAAGACTACTGGCTTTTTCCAGCATCAATTTCTGTAATAACTGAGCAGAGTTCTTTAGGCCAGGATGCTTGGAAAAGCCCAATCTGGGATTATTATTCATTTCATTCTACATTCTGTGAGGATTACTGAGGTCATGGCAGCAATTTGATCAAAATAGGGCAGAATCAGAATTACTTCTCTTTTTCTTTTCATTTGGGAATTATGGTTATATTTTGGTTCATGTCAACAATGCAGGCATGGATGGAGGCATAGTCTTTGAAGACCTTTCAGCCTCCCCAGTTGTCCTTCCCTAGGAAGGGAGGGAGGGAGGAAGGGAAGGATGGATGAGGGAGGGAGGGCGAGAAGGAGGGAGGGAGGGAGGAAGGAAGGAAAGAAGGAAAGAAAGTCCTGCCTATACCTAGCAGGTCCTTTCCAAGATAGCCCAAGATTCCTAGCCATGACATTGCCAATATTCTGAACATTGTAATTCTGACTCCCTTGGAGGGTATCTGATAGGGAAATATTTCCTTTAAGATTTCAGTGCAGGACCTTCACAGCTTTGACATTTGTTCTAAGAAATTAACTTCAGATATGTAAATCTCCAGCATCTGCAAACTTGAACTACATCTGCAGCTGCATATTCATTAACATTTGTGGTCAAGATCATAAACCCAAACCCAGATCTCTACTGTTGCTAAGAAGAATGACTATGAGATGAAAATCTTTTCTTGTCTTATGAAATGTCCATTTATTACTTTGTAGGCTTTTAAAAGTAGTGCTAACTTTTATATGTTTGCTTTAGAATAAGCTCGATTTAAGTGCAATGAGACATATTCTTAGGGAAGTGAATATTAGGATGCAGTCTAATACTTCCAGTAGAAACATATGCATGCTTGTTCAAAAATAAGGCCCATTGTATCCAAGCAGTTAGGAAGTAAATTGTGGTCTTATAAGAAACATCCTGTTGGTTTCATTCTCTCATTCTCCAGTTTAATTAATCTGAGTGTCTGCAACTTCCTCATCTGAGGAAGAAAAAAATGGCCCAGATCTCAGTAAATCTTAAATCTCATGAGTGTTTTGCATTCCCTTGCAGCTCTTGTGATGCACTGAAGGGAGATAGGGATGTTCTCAAAAGATCACACAAGCTTTTGGGATTGAGATTGATGGAGAAGGATCTGCGCAGGAAAAGGGATGATGCAATAGTTAAGACTTCTGTGCAGAAGTGAATGCGCCTTCTATAACACCATACATTGTTTTATTATAAAGGTCATTTGGATCAGTGGAAGAAGGCTACTATATTTTCTAATATCGTTGCCCCATAGCTTGGTAATGGATTCTATTTTTCATTTTGTATGGACCTTGAACTTCCTAATGCAGGGTTCACACCCTTGAAAAGAACTGGCCATACAGAAAAGTGAGGAAGGAAATAAATGCTAATCTTCTCTCTAAATAAATGATTTCTCTCCCCTCTTTACAATGAAGAATAAAACTCAATTGATAACTTCTCAATGTCCCAAGATGCGCAGCTTTAGTATTCTTATTTTCAATATCCTTAATCTGAATTACTGTTTTTGATTACTGTTTTGTGTTCTGCTTTGCTTGTGTATCGGTTTTGTTATGTTCTATTTGTGTGCATAGCTTTATCTAGGCTCCCCCTCCATTGTCCTGGAGTCCTCTAGATGGAGGGGGATCAAGAAATATTTTTAATTACTCCAGTGCAAACCATTTATAGCCCTGGCCATGCATACAGATGGATTAGATGTCTAGGTAATTTCAGCTTGGCAGTCTCTAGACAGGGTTCATTTGCTCAGATCAGATCCTATCAAAATACATTTGATACTACTACCTTTTTAATCACCCTGATTATCATAGAGACATCAGATTGACTGGGAAGTCTGAGAGTCAAAATCCATTAATACAATGGGCAACGGGTTGCAGATGGTAAGTCTAACCATAAGGAGAGATACTCACTTGCAACTTTCTGCTGGTGTTGGAATTAACATAGTAACAAAAGGAGAGCATTGGAAGGGACCTTGGAGGTCTTCTAGTCCAACCCTCTGCTCAGACAGGAAACCCAATTCCATTTCAGACAAATGGTTGTCCAATCTCTTCTTAAAAACTTCCAGTATTGGAGCATTCACAACTTCTGGAGGCAAGATGCTCCAACATGAGTTCTAACTGTCAGGAAATTTTTCCTTAGTTCTAAGTTGTTTCTTTCCTTGATTATCCACCCATTGCTTCTTGTCCTATCCTCAGGGACAAGAGAATAGACTGGAGAATAGACTTTGGAGAATAGACTGACACCCTCTTCTTTGTGCTGTCTTCTCTATTTTCCAAAATGTTTCAGGAAAATTGCAATTATTGATAGTAACACTTTGCTATTATATCAACAAAGTATTAAAGGTGATGCATTGTGGATCTTAAGTATGTTAAACTTTTGAATTATCAATTTCACTCTCTGAGATATCTCTGCCTTTTCGTTTGGCAAATATTTACATGTAGTTGGATCCCATTTTGTTCTTTAAAAATGTCAAAACTGAGCAAATACGTGGCATGGGATTATGATATGGCTTTCATCTTTCTAATCTCAAGGAAGAGGCAGGACAAGTCTTCATGCCATCTATATGGTTCACTTGATTTCTTGTTTGAAATTTCACCAATTTGATGTAATGTCACTCCTTTCAATAGCACTTCAGTAGTGCAATAAGATAATATAAAATGAGATTGACATCCATGTTGTTTTCTTGGCAACAATACAGAAATGGTTTTCAACCACTCAGTCTATTAGATATTCTGCTGGTCTGTCATTTATTAGATTTGGCACTGCCTTGCTGTTTGAAGTTAGCTAAGGTTAATTAGGTATTTCAATTTAATTATGCTTTTATGAAACATTTTTGAGAAAGGAAAAAAAGAGGCAAGACAGGGCAGCTAAACACTACATAAATAGAGCATTTACAATAACATGGAATTAAGAATGTTCAATATTACATAGATTTTAAATAAATATACTGTATCTTAAAAATTGCAGATAGTTATTAAAATCTAAGCCATATATAAGTATCAACAACAATAATCTACACTATATAAATCAAACAATGAGATTAGGAGTCACCGAATTTCCATCCAAATAGCTGAAGATTTATTCTCATTTAGCTTATCACTGAAGATATAAGAATAGTAAGAGTTTATGTTAAAAGAAATGCAACATTTATACAAGGTACAAGACCATTATAGAATTATAATTCCAAAATGGGTTAGCTATTCCAAGCTGCTGTTAAACAACAGTAAAAGTCAATGGTTAAATCAATATTTTACAAATGATCTTGGACAAATCTGCCAATAAAATAGAAAAAAAACATAGTAGTGTTTGGCAATATTTAGTTGGTAACAGCCTAAGAAAATAGATGCTTAAAATCTATTGTTAAACTATTTATGATAACCTTTTGTCCTGAAATGCTATTACTGACAGCTATTGAAATATATTAAATATTACATACAATAAGTAATATTCAATACAATTAAGTAAATAATTGTAAATTCCTTTTAACATTAATGTTAAAATAGTTATTGAACAAATAGTACCATGAAACAGATGCCTTGCTTGCCTATCTTTTCCATAATATTTAAATATTTTTATTCATATAAACATTCTTGCATTTTTTTAGTTGTATTATGCAAGGGAGAAACCAAAATCTCACCATCATGGATCCTTCTACCTCAAGGATGGATCAAAAATAGATCAAAATCAAAAGTAGATATGTGGGTAAATCTGAAATAGGTTATCAAGGATTTTCAACTTCAACCCACACATTTTTCTTCACGTTCCCAGATCACATTCACATTCCCAGTCAAATAAAGAAATAAATTGTAACCAGCAGTAGACTATTACATCCCAAAACTATTGAGTTTTCATTTTCAGAACAGAATTTCTAGAGCATCTAATAAAATATGTATTTTACATCAGGATAGATATTTCTAAATCTTGAGTTCCATTAAAACAGACTAACAACACACGCATCCAAAATACACCCAAATTTCAATTAATTTCTTCCAAGAAAGAAACTCACGTCCTAGTACAAAAGCAATTTCAAATGGCATGTTCACATTTCAAGTGGCATGTTCACATTTCAATAGAAAACACATTAAAGGCAAACTAGTTCTAGTATTTGCTTATTGAGAACCAGTTTCATACAGTGGTTTGGGCACCCAGCTGGAAACCAGGAGACTATGAGCTCTAATCCCATTTTAGGTACAAAGCCAGCTCAGTGATTTGGGCCAGTGACAGTCACTCTCTCAGCCCTAAGAAGAAGGAAATGGCAAACTCCTTCTGAAATCTTGCCAAGAAAACTGTTGGTACTTATACAGGCAATTGCCGAGAGCCAACAATGACTCGAAAGCATGCCTACACAGACACACACACAGATACACACACACACATATATTCTAGTATTTGGATTTTAACCATGATATACTTTTGAAACAGCTGAAAATGGGTCTCAAAATACATGGAAGGAAACCTGTGCTTCCTTTCGTTTTAATGCTGATAAGAATGTAATCACTAATAACTTTTCAATGTTCAAAGTTACAATGTGTATACAAAACCATAAAAAACAAAAATAATTGCAAATCTCAATAGCATTCTCGCGAAGGCTATGTTTGTTGGGGCAGCTGGGTGATGTCGACAAGAAGGCTTGTGGCTTGATAGAAACTGAAGAAGGTGATAAGCTGTTAGAGATATCTTCTGCCTTTTTTAATATCTCTTACTTGCATAAAGGTTAGCAATAGTAATAACATTTACTTATGCTAGTTGTATTATTAATAGGCCGGGAGAATGCTTGTGATACTCACACCTCTAGTTTTGTTGGAATCTTTCTTGTTCTTTAGGTGAGGACAAGGTTGGTCACAAGGACAAAGGGAAGCAAGAGCTTCCATAGCCTGCTCATCCCACAGACGAAGTTTCTCCTTCACGTTGATTCTTCCTGGCCATGGATAGATCCACGCAAGAGCTTTTCCTCAACTTTATGATAGTCCTGATAACAGTACTGCTCATGTGGCTTCTGGTGAAGTCTTATCAAGACTGAAAGACTCATATTCCTGGAATCATGGAAGGATCTGCTTCTGGTGAAGGATGAGAATGCTACTCCTCATAAGTGCTTCTCGGTGTGCTCCAAGTTTCAATGTAGAAAAAAATGTAATGCATTTTTTTAAAAAATAAAAATACCTCATTTATATGTATCTAACAATTCAAATGGATCTAAGAAGGTGTACATTAATTTTTCTTCAAAGCACGGCATAAACACTATTTTACCTGAATTTCTTTTTGTAAATGATGGGTGTATCTCATTAGAATCACGAAAGTAGCTACAAACATGACAACTCATTAATGCATTAGCTTACTGTGACTTAGACGCTCATGAAGTCTTCATTATTTCAATTTTATGTAATCAATTAGTGGACATATGCTGCTCTACCATTTGTTATCATTTGGATAAATAATAACATTTGTTGCACTTCCTGTTCTTTTTAATTGTCTTCTTGATGTTGCCTTTGTAAGCAAGCCTTTTCTTACAGGATAACAGAATGTTATGGTATTTCACGAACACTAAACTCAGATCTTTAAATATTGTTGTATGCATTCTAATTCAGCATATACAAAAGCAGGAATTTGGCAAAACACCTAGATCAGGAATGGATGAATAAACAGAGTTTTGATCGGATAACTTGTTGAAACATGAATCTTAAATGCCTGGAGGTACCATGAATCTGGGGCCTTCAACCCTGCATATCAGTGAGCCATGTCATTTCCCCACCAAAACATAAATACATAAACATAAAACCTTGCAATTGAAGAGTTCCAGAATAGGGATCTGCAGAAAGATCTTGCAAAGGCAGAAGAAGGGCATAATATGGTGTGTCAAATCCATTTAACATACAATCTAGTTTATTAATTATGCACAGAAATATATCAAATAAATATATACTGTTTATATCAGGGGTGTCAAACTCACATTATCAAGGTGTCGTCACATTGGGACTTCCCTCTTTTACTAAACTGGGTGGGAGCATGGCCAGCACGGGACGGATCCAGCCTGTGGGCTAGGAGTTTGACAGCCCTGGTATATATCTTCTCAGAGATTCGTCCTCTTGGGAAATCTCATTACATTCATTGAGACTTTATCCACAAATAAATGGGCAAATTCCCTGTAGACTTTTTTCTAGATTAGACTAGAAATAGTCTTCTCATTTCTCCTGTTGTCCAGGAATGGACTTCATCTTTTAAAACCCTAACTGAAACATAAAACAAATATGATGAGTACCATTAATCCTCAAATGCTTCACCATTTTCCTGCTTTTGTCACACTGGATAATGTAGTCTAAGTCTTGAGGGGTCTCATCCAAAGCTTTCAGAGCTGTATGTGACCCTGGGGTTGTTCAATTTGCAGGTCACAAAGTCCACTTCTACCCCTAATGTTAGAAGACCCATTGCATCAGATCTTCTTGCACTCTCTCAGGCTTCTTGTTGCATACATGATGCCAAACATCATCCTTCCAGCAAGGTAACCTGAGAAGATGGTCAATGAAATTGACTTATGGTAAAAGAGAGATTATACATAGCCTTGACATTTAGCATCTTCAGTCTAAAGAAGCAACAACTATTTCAGTAATTTGCAAATTTCTATTCCACTTCCTGGCTAGTTGCTGACCAATAGAAGCACCATTCAGAAAACAAGTGATCTATTTTTTGTGACTTTCCTGTCACTGAGGCATCTCAGTTTCATATACTCTTCTGGTATCTATCCTACTTGAATATGTGTGCCATCATCACATATTCTCAGATCTCTACCCCAGCTTAAAAAAACTTCCCCACCCCTTGGGAATATATATATGAAACCAATGCTTTAGTGCTTCAGTAGCTGTTGGCCTAGATTCCCTGCCTTTGCTCAAGTATGGAGCCATGGAATGTGCTTGAAATATACTTCTCATTGATTCAAAGGCCATGTTTAAAGGCAAGCAGAAAATGTGATTCAGCTGCTTGACACACATCAGAGAAGCCAGGGGAAATCCTGTCCCATGAGAGAGACAGTTGTACGGCATTTTTAAAAAATTAACAAAGAGTCCCAGCCCAGGACTTTAGGCTTAAGCAAAAAAGCTAGTGAGAAGCAGAAATACTATTTTTCCTATAGCTCCCCCCCACCTCTTTCCAATGGTGAAAAGACATGGGGTGTTTCAAGAAATACAAACTTCTTTAAAATATCATTTTCTTATCCTCATTATATTGTTTCTAATATCTTAAGGCAGCGAACATACATAATACTCTTTCCTCCTCCTTTTTTCCATCAACCCTCCTATGATTTGGGCTGGGCTGAGACAGAAGGACTGACCCAAAGTCACCCAGCCAACTTCCATGCCTAAAGTGGAACTAGAACTCACTGTCTCCTGGTTTTCTAGGCTGGCCAGCACCTTAACCACTTCACTGGACTGGCTCCCTATATAAAATATAGTTAGCTATATTTTGTCTTTTAAAAGGTCCATTTAGAACAGGAGTGGGCAATTCTTGGTGAATAGTAAAATAATATGTACACTGGAGCTGACCTCTACTGCTCTGTAACATTTCCTTGGTAACAATCAGGGGTGGGATCCGACCGGTGTAACTACTATTTCGGTGATTTTACACTTTACATTTTAGAGTTAAAAACCAGAAGAATGGTGAGGAGCAGACCTTGAGCACTGTGGGTTATAGTAAATTCAGAGATCATGATGACATAGCGGAAAAATTACCTTGGATATCCCTAAAAGTATTACATAAATTATGACTTGCTTTCTGCCTTCTTTAGAGGTCTTACTTATTCTGCATGTCAGTCCAGCCCTTTGAATCTGTCTTTCAATATTTAGCATCAATTATGCTATTTATGGTGATGTTGGAACCACTCACTTCACTGCCACTTAAACTCTAAAGATACAAAGGGTTGTGGTTTTCAAGTGCTCTAACAACCTGCTAGTGCTTGGCAACCGTATCATATCAAACTTAAAGGGATCCCCCAGATGTTTAATCCTTACAGAGAACTCAGATCTCCCTCTATCAGACTCTGTTCCAGTTGGACTAAGGACCAGCAAGAGACTTAAACGGGGTGTTTCCAGACAGAAGATTATTTTGCATCTACATCAATCTTCATTCCATTGATTTTTGTCCCTAGGTTAAAAAAGTGGGAAATGTAGCAGGAAGATTTATTTACTTAATACATTGCAACCCAGAGAATATAGGTCCACTGTACCACATCTGAGCTATAAAATGGGACAAGATGGAAGGACAAAAGAGAAACTCTCTTTAAAGATAAAGGTAAAAGTTCCCCTCGCACATATGTGCTAATCATTTCCGGCTCTAGGGGGCAGTGCTCATCTCTGATTCAAAGCGGAAGAGCCAGTGCTGTCTGAAGATGTCTCCATGGTCATGTGGCTGGCATGACTAAATGGCAAAGGCGCATAGAATGCTGTCACCTTCCCACCAAAGTGGTCCCTATTTTTCTACTTGCATTTTTACATGCTTTCGAACAGCTAGGTTGGCAGAAGCTGGGACAAGTAACGGGAGCTCACCCCTTTACGCGGCACTAGGGATTTGAACCGCTGAAGTGCCAACCTTTTGATTGAGAAGCTCAGCATCTTAGCCATTGAGCCACCGCGTCCCTAAACTCTCTTTACTGTCATTCAAAGGAGATCCTTTTGCCTTTATGAACTTCCTACAAACTCTGAAATGAACCACATTAAAGTGGGTTCCCCAGATTTGGGGATGGATTTAAAATCAGCTAAACCTGGATTCTATCATACCATTAGGAAAGAAATTATACACCATTTCTCCTTAGTGAATGGAATTGAGTAAGACGGTATCATTCTTCTTCCAAACCCTTCTCTTGAAAATACTTGAGCAGAAACACTTAACATTGCTTCATTTTAAATAATGACTCTCACACACTTTTCCTGTTTGGAATGATATTGTTTATTCATATAATTCACAAATAATTAGGCAATACCTCAAATTCAAACTTGCAATGTTAGCAATTTCATAGCCTACCCTATAACAGTCAGAATGATTTTAAAAGGAATAATGGTACAGTATGAAATACCGTGGTAAATATAACTGAGTGTAGATTACCCAGGGTATCAAAGGGAGCTGAGGACAACCGAAATGGACCTGTTCCTTTGAAATCCCACTTAAAAAAAAAATATTTGCATGAGCTTCAAGGAAAAGGTAATGCATCTACCAGTCATTTCAGTACAATTTTATGAGAATGTTCTTTACAGAATGTGCACATTTTCTTCCCTTAAATCACTGTCTTTGCTTAATAACCAGTTACGTTTGCTCCTTTCACACATCTTTGTTAATTCCTTTCAGCTAAGAACAAAGCTGATCATCCAAGCCCAAAATTCAATAATTGAAAAATGAAGAAAATATAGCTTTGTCCCTTTAAAGCAATCAAAAACACACTCACACACAATCCAATTGCACTCAGATATGCAGAAATACAACCAGTGAATTCTGCACTTTCAGAGTTTAGCTGAATACTGTGACTACAGTCCAGTATAAACCATCGAGGAATAAATCTCTCTGTTCTTTTTCTCCAAAAGGATACTTTTTTATAAGCATGGTGGTTGGTGGTGAGAAGAACATCTGATGAGAAGAACAGTCCAGCACATACTGTAGGAAGGCCACCAAGTTACATAATGTTGGTGACTTGCTTACATCCATTAATTCTTATCAATTTAACTCATTCCCTCAAATTCATTCAACCTCCCTGCCATCATAGCCTCATTATAAATTCTTTATGTATGATAAAATTATTCACACTTTTTTTTTTTATTACAAATCTTACTATTGATTTTTTTTTTCATGAAGCATGCACATTTGCATGAGGGAGAAATCGTTACATTTAATATATTTTGTCAAGACTAGGCTGAAGTCATGTATACTGCCTTCTAAATAATATTCAATGCATGAGACCAGTTTAATACAAGCATTTTTCAGTCCTTTTCACCCTTTTCACTTCAGTGCCATTCAGTTAAACAGGACTGAAAAAAGTTGACTTACAACCCTTTTTTTTAAAAAAAGAAAACAATTATCATAAAACAAAATGAATAAGTTAAAAGGTTTTCACAGTACAAGTTTCCAACTAAATTATTCCGTCTATATAAACAAACAAACAAAAAAATCCCCCACCCAGCTACAGACATACAGTTCTTTAATTAAATGAAATATGCAGTAGCAAAGCGAAGAGCTAAGAACCTAAAAGTGTGTCCTAATCATGACAGCTTTCAGATGTGTGAACTCCAACTCCCAGAATTCCCCAGGCGGCAGGGACTGACTGGGGAATTCTGGGAGTTGAAGTCCACACATCTGAAAGCTGCCAAGGTTGAGACACATTGGTTTAAAAGAAAGGAAAGAAACACAGGACATCAATTCAAAGTGTTTAACACTGCAAGATATTGCAATATGAGCTCTCTTTGACAGTAACTCTCCATTGGAGCAGTGGGAGGCGGTTCCTGAAAGAGAGCGCGAGAAATGAATACTGCGTCAAGAGAAGCAGGCATGCACTTGTTGTGATCATTCAATGTATCTGCAATTTATCTCTAGATGATGGCATAACACAAGAACCAGGCAGTGTTTCCAAATCAAACCATGGGAATGGCTACAGGTTGATCAAGCTTTCCGAGGCAGCGAAGTGAGGGCATAATGCCATATTTGGATTCTGCAGCTGCCGGATAATCCGTTTGTGGAATTTCTCTCGCACCCGATTGAACTCCATTATGTCCAGGGGGTCCTCTTCAATCCAGAATTTATGAAATTCATGCATCAAGTAGCCTACGGGGACAAAAAGTCAACGGAAATTTGAATTCGAGAGAATCAGGGTTTTCCTTTGGTGCGTCAACAGTTTCACCGTTCCTCTTCTAAATATAACCTAATCCAAATGCCAATGAATGCTGTGACTTTCTTTGGCAATGTGGGAGAATACGAACTGCATGGAGAGAAGGAAGCATTGCTGAAGGCAAGTCAGCCCAAATGGGCTCTCGTAAATCTCTGCCCGCATGCACACAAGACAGGTGAAAAGGGCTAGTTTGGAAAAAAGCCATGTGCTATTTTTTTTTTTTAATGCAGATAGAATTACAGACATTTTAATGTTGCAGTATTTAAGTGTATGTAATAATTTTTTCATCTTTTCCAGGTGCTCTTTTTTGAAAAATCAAAGTCCTAAGGGTGCTTTTTTTTTTTTTTCCAAGAGGCAATTGGACTTTCTGGTTTTTCTTTGAAGACATTTTGCTTCTTACCCAAGAAACTTCTTCAGCTCTGAAGCTCTTTCAGTTTCTTGGATGAGAAGCGAAACATCTTCAAAGAAAAACCAGAAAGTCCAAATTGCCTCTTGAAATAAAAAAGTACCTTTGGGACAACCAGGACCTGGGTGACTGAGAACCTCCATAGACTATTTTGTATCAAAGATATTTTACGTCATCCCAAGAAAATGTTTTTTTCTTATCATTCTTATTATCACTAACTCTCCAAAAGGCCTTGACTTGTTTCTTCAGTGCAATTTTTCTAGGTAAGGACAAAATCAAAACCAAATAGCTAAGCTATTGTTTTAAAATTTAAACCATGATTTTTAAACTGTGCATTTTAACACTGCATTTGCATGAACCTATAATCCAAACCCCATATAAAGTTGGAAAAAAATGAAAAAGAAGCCTGCAGTTGGAATTCCAGCAGAGCAAAAACCCAGAAGGTACAAGGATTAATTGAAAAATTTAGTTTCTCGTAACATAGGGCTGCGGGGGGTGGGGGAGCCTGTGGTTTTTTTTCCTCAAAGTATGTTTGCAAAAGTGTCCTCCAACTTTACTCAAATAACAGTAAAAACAAAACCTCCAAAACATGAACCTCACAAAGTTATCCTTTTGAATGTTTTTTTCTAGCAGAATCTGTCTCAAACTAGCAATGTAGACAGCGTCCACACTGCTAGTCGAAGAGCATCTTTTGAATAAACAGTATAAAACCAAGGATATGAATGGAAAATGTAAATCTGTGGCCAATGGAGAACTATTGTGCACCAGAATTTTCAATATAGAATAGAATTCTTTATTGCCCAAGTGTGATTGGACACACAAGGAATTTGTCTTGATGCGTATGCTCTCAGTGTACATAAAAGAAAAGATACATTCATCAAAAGTCAAGAATCATAAGACCCAACACTTAATAATAGTACCTTATGATTCAGGTATGGCAGCCATTTCAGTCAGGTAAACTGAAATATAAATGCTGAACCAATAGTTCTTCCAAGAGATCAAGAAGTCCCCAAATATATGATATATATCGGCGTTTCTCAACTTTGGTAACTTGGAAGATGCTTGGACTTCAACTTCCAGAATTCCCCAGCCAATACACATACACACAACTTTTGGCAGGTTCATAATGAGTAGTTCTTGACTTATGAACCACCACTTTGTGACTATTTGAAGTTGACTGTCAGATCCTGAAAAATCTAGTTACAACCCAGATTCGAAGTTCTGATAGCCAGGCCTCCATGCAGTCACATGACCATATATTTTGGGTGCTTGGCATCAGGCCTACATTTGCATCTATATGTAGTGTCCTGACATCCCATAATGGGGATGGTGTTTACTTGTATTTTTTGGCAAAAAGCCTCCCAGAATTATTTGGTTAAGTTGGGCAGCTATAGAAATTTGTATGAATGAATGAGTGAGTGAGTGAATGACACCTCAGAGTGAGCCATGGGTTCACTTTACAACAGCAGCATTCATTTAATGACCATGGCATTTTGTTGCAAAAAAAGGATTGTAAAATCAGGCTCAGTCATATCATGACCTGCTTAATGACCATTGTGACTTGCGACCATAATGGCAGGTTCAATTATGGTAGTAAGTCACACACAACCTATATGTACGTTCAGTTTTGAAAGTATGCATCAACCTTTCGTATTTAGCAGCTTTAGATAAATCGAAATTGGGAGAACCAAAAATTCTACTTCAGTTGTTGATGGCTAAGCTTCACACAGGAAAATGCAATAAAAGGCAGTGGGAATGAATGAATGCAAAATCAGTCAGAATTTGATCCGGTTACTGCAAAGCAACGTTAGTGTATTTGACACTAGTAGACATTTTGAAAAAAAAAAAAAAGATCTGAAATGTATGACTTCTTTCTCTTGAAACCTGTTGTTGCTTAGTGAATGGAAACTATCACAACTTTGGCTGAAGCAACAAAGGAATTGTGCGATATGTTGAAATCCTGAGGTTGTCAAAGTCCATGTTATTACACAAAGAATAAGGAAGGGGCAGAATTGGAAGACAAGAATTAAAAAATGAGTGTTTGATTGTGGCAGAAATAAAACAGCACCATCTGCTGGCCTTGGCAAATAATAATAACATTTCATCCTAATGTCACATTTGCACAAATCGTCCTGAATAATGTTAAAAATTAGCTAACATAAAAATTTTAATCATCAAACAATACAGAGGAAAGTGGGATCTGGGAGACATTTCAAAACTGTTTTTTTTCAGGGGTGTGGGGATGGAGAAAAGTCAACTTTAGCCAACATGGGGGAAATGTTCATTTGTTATGAGGTTTTGCATAAAACAAATTGGTTTATTTTTCCTGAAACAGATCTATTTCTGCCAAATATTGGTCATTCTAAGAACCTAATATTAGTTTTAAGGTAAAGCATATATTTAGTCATTGGAATGCAGTAACATTTTATGTAATTGTGATTTGAAGAAAAATTGTGCACTTGCAGTCATTCTCTCTTACACAGAGAAATCCACCCACCCAACCTTTCTCTTTCTCAAACACAAATACTCACAAAATGTTTGCTGGAAATGGGATAACGTTGGAGCTTCCGGGGCAACATTGTAGAAATGTGTCTTCAGAGCACCGCTCACAAGCAGGTTGTATGCAAGTTCTGTTATGTTGATGCCAACAATAGCAAAGGAATAGCTGCAAGAAATACAGAAATGAGATTGCAAGGAATGAAACTAAAACGGATGGAACTACGACAACCAGAAAATCCACAGTCATTTCTCTCTCTCCAAAAAGTCACGTTTAACAGTTTCTTTTTTCAGTTGCAATTGCATGCCATTATGAAAATCTGAATTTGCCATCTTTTGTTGAATGTCTACTTCCTGTCTCATGCTTTTTTTCCCAACATCACTGCATGATTGGAAAAAAGTATATCGGTAATCCTCAACTTATGACATTTCATTTAACAACTGACAGTTATGACAGTGCTGAAAAATGGACTTACAACCAGTCCTCTCATTTATGAACCCTGCAGCATCTCTGCAGTCACAGGGATTTGCACACTGGAAGTCTTTTCACCTGGAAGGTAGTGTACACAGTCTCCCTTCATTGTATCCTTCCCACAACTGTGCAAGTGGGCTGAGAGTGAGAATGACTAACTCAAAGTCATCTAGTGAACTTCCTTGGTGGAGGGTGGACTTGAATTTGTTCTAGTCCACCATGGTAACCCCTAGACTATGCTCACTCCCCAATGGAGGACAGCATGGAGTTTATTAAACTCAACAGCTAAGCAGAGTGTTATCACATTGCACGTCTTATCTCATCAATCATCATCATCTCCTTTTAACAACCCCATAATCTTTTGTGGGATGGAGTCTGGGCAACTGAAGGGAGCTGAGTGTTTACTGGCCAGATACCCTTCCTGTCACCAATGCAGAATTATATTCAGCAGATATATTCTTGATGTGCCCAGAGAGAGAAATATCTGCCTCTACCTAGGATTGAATTCATAGCCTCCTGATTGTGAAGTGAGAGTTCCACTGCTAGGCCACAGCACCACTCTCGTCACCCATGACTTCAAAAAATGAACTGCATGAAGCAGAAGTATTTCTGGAAGATAAGAAATCTCCTTCTATAATTCTATGGAAAGCAAGCAGGAATTTAATTATAAAATGATCAGCAAACAAGGATGACTCTAATGAGATTTCAGGTTTGGAATGTTGCACTTACCCAATAGCTTTATCATACTTTTTCTTCTCCCATTCAGTCTTGCTATATTTGCTGGAAAAAGTTAAATAAAGGAATGATTTATAAATGAAAATGGTTTTCTCCCCGTAGTATGCCAATGGAAAAGCTAATCAGTTTGCTAGCATTTTATTATGTCTTTTGAGTTGGCCTTTCAAACTGTTTATCTCTGAAGCCAATTTAACTTGTTTGGCTTATAAACCCATTTCCGTGTTAAAATGTTTCTGAGACCAATCAATCCTCTTGGTGTCATAGACACGGACTAATTCTTCAGGCAGCCTAAAAATTAGAGTACACTAAGCAGAGGGAAAAATGTAACCGTTCTATATTTCTTTCAGATTTTTGCAAGCCTGACTGCAGACAAGTCACTTGAAAAAGTCAGAGAAAAATAACGTTTTCTTGTTGGAAGGAGAAAAGAGGAAAATGCATTGCCTTCATGTGGAATTGTTTTTAAACATCTGAAAACTAGTTTACATGTGATGTCCCACATTCCTGATAACGTATTCATCTGCTTTTGAAAAGTGAATTCCCCTAAATCTGGATGGGAAATCGCAGTTCTTGGTATCGTTAAAAAAAGAAAAAAAGGACAAATAACCCCTATTCCCTTAAATCAAGGGTTCCCAACCTTGGCTCCTGGAAGCCTGGCGGACTTCAACTCCCAGAATTCCACAGCCAGCTTTGCTGGCTGTGGAACTCTGGGAGTTGAAGTCCGCCAGGCTTCCAGGAGCCAAGGTTGGAGACCCCTGCCTTAAATCAAGGGTTCCCAACCCCTGGCCCACGCCCCACTACCACCAGCACCTCCCCAGAAGAATCACCAAGCTGCCTTACGCCCTCAAGCAAGATAGGCTGCATCTCAGGAGGCTTGTGTGAGAAGATTGTTAAAAGAGAAAGGAGTGATTTCAAATCTATTTACTCCCCTCCCCCCTCATCTTATCCTGCCTAAAAGGAAAATAAATCCAGTTACAGAGCTTATGGAATTGCAATTTAATCACATTCCCAGGATTACTGGAGTAGGGTGTGTGAGGGGGGAGTGTTACTAAGATGGAGAATGGTGATTCCATTATTACATTTTGCATGACCATTATTCAATACCTTCCTGGGAGGAAAAAGTATCTGGGAGCGAAGAAAGAAAAGCTTGTCATTGGTGAAATGGTAGAAATACCCTAAGACATTTTGGATAGTTAGAGTTAATATTAGAGATAGCTCAGTAGGGCTTCGGCTGGGGGTTGGAGGTCCAAAGGTCCCTCTAACTCTGTTATTCTGTTTCTAAATCACTAAACTTTCAGTTAGAGGAGATATATGATCCTATTCCCTTTAACTTTTGAACATCAATAACCCCCAAGAATATTTGTAGTTTAGGATTGAACTGTGAGGTCCTTGATGCTCTCTGAATTTGGTTGTTTTCCTTCAGACATTTCCTTACCAAGCCAGGTAACATCATCAGTAGCTCTGATTATATTACCTAGTTTGATAATGAAATGTCTGCAAGAAAACAATCAAGCTCAGAGAGCACCAAGGACCTCACAGTTCAATACTGAGCTACAAATATTCTTTTCTGCCAGTTTTTTTTAAGTCATGAGATGCCTATAGTCAACTGGAGATAGCTGCTTTACCTAGCTAATCTCTCTCTCTCCTCTCTCCCTCCCTCCCTCTTTCATGGATGCTTTTAATTGGAGAATTACATGCATGTCTGCAAAACTAATTCTGAATTAAAATCTCTAAGAAAAGAAACATTGAGACAGAATAATATGAACATTTGAAACTCCTATTTGTCTTTTGGAAGATGAAGAATGACTTCATCTTGTTATGTGGAAAGGTGTATATTCTGATTTCCAATAAAGTTTAATTTGTCCTTTAAAATAGACAAATAGGCCAGCATTTTCCCTTAAAAGCAAAATTAACAAGTCACATTCAACATTCAATATATTTCTCCAATTGTTTTTTGAATTTTTGAATCCAGCATTCTCAGCTATTTTCTTTTTTTCTTTTTTCTTTTTTTTTACAAAAATAAGAACTGGAACTTTATAGTATAGTAGGATTACTGATTGACATGTTACAATGCAATGTGATTGTTGTGGGGATATCTGAGGTAGATATCTGAGGAAAACTCTTTCCTGCTATGAACCTGCTTTGTTATTTCTACCAGTACGAAAAGTCCTTTTGAAGATGTCCTGCTGCCCAAAGCTTGCTGAACTATCACATGGAGAAGAGGGCCTTCTCCTCTTTAGCTCTCATCTGGCCCTCAGGAAGTGCCCCAGAAATCAACCCAACTGTAAGACTTGAAAAAAAAAATCCCCCCTTGAGGAGACTTACAAATAGGCATGAGAGGAGACCATGGAATCTACTCAAACTCACAGATGAACAAAATCCTGAAACAGAGAAGAATGTTGAGGCTGTTGAAACTTCTAAACAGAAGTTTCTTTTTTGATGAAGGCAAAATATAGCTTTCTATAACTTAAATCTATTAAATCAGGGCTGTCAAAACTCACGGCCCATGGGCTGGATGTGTCCTGTGCTGGCCACACCCACACCAGGTTTGGCGAAGCGGGAAAAAGTTACGATACATCACGTGACAAGGCCATGATAATGCGAGTTTGACACCCCTGTATCAGATGAAGACCTGCCCTCTTAGAAATAAGACTTTGCATTTTTTTTTAATCTGAGAGATTTTCAGAATATTTACACTTTTACACACACACACACACACTTAAACTTTCATTGAGTCATTCCTTCAGCCTCATCAGTGGTAAGGAAAACATATTTCTTTCTTTCAACCTTTCTTTCTTGGTTCTTTTTATTGACTGACTTCTTTGTCCTCATCTGCACCTAGACTATGCAATCACTCCTTTCTCCCTCACCAAGATCTTCTTGCAAGGAAGCCTTTCAGGGTCTTTAATAATATTAACAATAGGTACCTTGGATGCAATGCCAAAATAACTAACAGGAGCACCACCTGAACACCGTCAGCATTGACATCATTCGTCAATTGCAAAGGCAGCTTTATTTGGAACAGCTTACATCCTGGGATTATACCTTTAACATTATTAAACAAAACTGGAGTGACTCGATAGGTGGGCAAAAATGCCAAATTCAATCTAAACCCCTGGTTGGCTGTGCAACTACCATCACTACCACCAAAAGTAATTAATTTATATAATGTCTGACTTTCGGTAGAGCCAACTTCCCAGATTTTGTTTTAGTTTATCCCCCTGAATCTCCTTTACAACTGTTTCCAAACTTTAGTGCAAAGCTTATAAAATAGAAAAGAAATATATGTATATATACCTTATTTCCTCTTTAGTGATTTCCCTTGATTGTGAAAGATGAAAAAAGAAAAGAAAAGAAGTAAAAAAAAAAGTCTAAACATGGATTCATGTTCATGATTTGTTAATGAAATAAATATGTCAAAGCAAGGCATTTTATCCCATCCCTAGCCCAACCCCCAAGTAAAAGAATGCAAGAAAAGCAGAGTATTTTACATCAAGAAAAAAAGGGATGCAAACTGATCTTTCAAATGATTTATTAGATGCTGTTGCTAATTCCAGCTTCAAACATTACCTATATTTGGGCTGAAGAGAGTCTAAGAGAATTTGCTGAGCTGCAGGTCCATCATGTTCAGCAAAGTATCTAGAAGGGAGAGTGAAAAACATAACAGGTTTTTTTTTTCAACATCTGGATAGTCTTAGAATGCACAGACAAACCACTCTGTGTGTGTAAGAAACGGAGACCTGTTCTTTCCATAAATGAAGTACTCTCCTGTTAAAAATGATCTGCCCTAGTGATTCTCAATCTGTAGTCTGCGGATCCCGGGGGGGGGTCACAATGTCGTCACAGGGGGTCCGTGAAGTCTTGAAGAAATGCTATGATTTAAATCTTCAATTAAGTCTTGGGGATCCATGGCCACAAAAGATGTTAAGAGGGCCCATGGCAGAGAAAAGATTGAGAACCACTAATCTAACCAAATGCATACCAGGAAATGTTCTTAACTTGTCTAAAAATATATGGGAACGTACACCAACTGAAGAATCAAATTATTATATATGAGCACCACGGGTGGAAAAGGTAGAGATCTGATACTCCTATTTAAAAAAAAAACTGCTGGCACTATAATTGTTGTGTTTAAAAACTAAACCCTTGGTTTAGTTTTCCTACACTGTAGGCGCTATTGTGTTGATTTTGAAGAAATTATCATCAACACAGGGACAGATAGTTGCAATGAATTGAATACAGACTACCCAAATGTTTGAAGAATAGTTTTCTTGACAAAGCCTGGATTTTTTTTCCCAAAAAAAGAAAGAAAGAAAGAAAGAAAGAAAAAGAAAGAAAGAAAGAAAGAAAGAAAGAAAGAAAGAAAGAAAGAAAGAAAGACCAACACAATTTGTACCTTTTAATTCATGATATGAAAAGAAACAAAAAGATACTTACATCAAGTTATACAACCCCAGGAGCCCCATTCCTCTAAAATCTGTTTTAGGATCATCACCTTGGAAACCAATTTCACACCACTGCTTGGAAATCCGAGCTTCCAAAGGAGAATCAGGTTTCAAGCATTTCCATAGCTTTGAAAGTAAAAGAAAATCACGGATCTGTTATAACACATTGTGTGTAATGATGATTACTTTTTAAAAAATCCGTCATTGACTTTGCCTTCATTGTTATGCATGATGTTGCAGGATCCTGGGGCGATGTGGCAGCTAAAAATCAGTAAGGTTTTCTCCTTGACACTGCAAACATTTCAAACATGGCCCCTGGGAAATCTGATTTGCTTTAATACAGAAATGGTGCAAGAATCCTGATCAGGCCTTCATAGTTATTTTCTCTAGCTTGGCACAAACCTCTAGGCAAAGCTGAAAATCATAGAATGGCTGTAAATACCATTAGCTATAAAGGGATTTTTTTCCCTCTCCCTTATGCTAATTTTGTAAGAGCATATCAGGGGCTGTCATACTGGAGACTCTATTGCCCCCCAAAATGGATATTCATGCCTCAGCTAGGGCTTAACAACATTCAGATCGGAATGTTGCGAGAATACCAGGCAAGCAAACGGCTATAATGTTTTCAGTTTTCAGAGAACTGATATGAAAAAATACTTGGTAAGTTTTCATTAACTTTGGAACTTTGTTGAAGCTATTAATTACCAGCATTTGAACTGTGTCCAGGAGCTTGTGGCAACAAATGAACTGGCTGCAAAAATAGGTGTTAATCTGCTAAACCAATTAAAGGCAGGCAGGCAACCACAATCTGTGCCAATGGGAGCCTCTGAGTCATCTTCAAGTCAATTCAGTGCAAGTGGAATTGTAGTCATCTAATTGTGAGATGACAAGAGTCTCTCTCATCATCATCTTCCATGCCTTCTTCTGCTTGTTTGAAAACTGCCCCAATTAACCAAGACCCCAGGTAATGTAAAACAAAGAATAAAATAGATAAAATTATATAACAAAAATAGAATAGCATAATAATGGTTCTCTAGAATTGTTCAAGGCCAAAGACACAGTGGGATAAAGGAGAGGTAGGAGCTGTCTAACCTGAACCTGAGGGCAGGGTCAAATGCACCATCAGTTTGGAGTCTCTACGCCCCTGTAAGAGACATAAGTCTAGTCTCCCTTGAAGTCTGTTGATTCTTATCTGACGCCAATTTGCCTTGACCGTTAGTATCAGATTGTTGTGTCTAGGTAGCATGAAACAAACTTGCAGTACTTTTGAACCCTATCCTGGCTCCTGATTTCTTGCGCCTGACAAAAATTATCTTAATGACCTTAGGAAATTCAGGAAGGGACAGTACCTGTGTGGTGTGGCAGCATGTTCCAAACTGTGAGGGTTATTAATGAAAAGGCCTGCCACTTGACTATTGCTCTCTCAAAGAAATGGATTCAGATGGTCATTTCTAGAAGCTTGAACTGGCCAGGCATTCTAGATTTTGGTACTGGATATATCCTGGTGCACTATTATATAGGGCCTTTCAGGTAATGATCAGCACTCAGAATTCGATCAGTAAGGCTACTGGCATTACAGCAAAGACTTTAATATTGGTGTTTTTGTGCGAAAGCATATTTGGCCCATACTAATAAATCAAATTAATTTATATATTGCTTCCTTTAAGAGCAAACTTTCTGGCAGTGAAGTCGATCAGCTGTGGAGTTTCTCTACTATGAAAAGTTGTGGTCCTCTGAGAGATTTTTAAATAGAGAAAGCAATAGTGAATGGAACAGAACAGGAATTATATATATTTATTGGCCATATTAATGCTCCCAAAAGTCAGGTTTTCCCCATTTTATCCATTTTTATTTCCCCGTCTCTCATAACATCAGATTGAAAATCTTGGTTATACTAATTTTAATACCAGTTTGTTGCCTGTGGTCTTTGGAAGCTAATGAAATAAGCAAAAAATTATACCTTCCCACCCAGTTTAGAAGCTCTCCAATTCACTCAATGATATCTAAATCTTTTTATCAAGACTCTGGGCATATAACTGACCATCCATGGCCTTCTTAAACGGAGAAAGCTCGCTGGTAAGCATAGCTCCAGCACATACCTTCAGAAGCATTTCTTCATGCTGATCCTCTTCAGAATCATATGGCTCTCGACGCAGTTTTTCCACCTCTGCCATCAGATTTCTGTATCCGACAATCTGCAGAAGGCAGGCCTGCAGAGATATACTTAGCCTAAAATGAAAAGATAAGGCAAAGAACATGGCAAATTCAGTAATTCGGCTTTGTGGGATATTATTTTAGTATAGAATGGTGGTCTATTTCTTTTTTCTTTTTTTTCCTGGATGATCAGCATTTTTGAGACAATGTGTACTGCTCAAGAATCTGACTTTCTGTGCATTCTATATCAAGCTGCCTGCTTAGAGTGACTATAAGGAACTTCTGGCCATGCCATCTTTCAATTCAACTTTTCTGTTTTCCTTGGACATTTATCCTCACAGCTAACTTGCATCCTTCTTATTTAAGAGATGACTGAAAAGAAATATTTTTTTCTCTCTTTTTTGCTGGCGATAAAAGAAATCTGTATATTTTGTCTGATTGAAATAAAAACTTATGACATTGCTTTGCTTCTAAGGGAATAACTAAGATCTGAATGTGCACTCTAAGCATTATATATGAAATGAACATTAGATAGTAAGGTAAAAAGTGGTAAAGAATTGGTTCCAGGTGAAGATACAGCTATGTCCGCTGTTGTGGCGCAGTGGTTAAAATGCAGTATTGCAGCCTACTTCTGCTGACTGCCGGCTGCCTGAAGTTCGAGTTTTACCAACTCAAGATTAACTCAGCCTTCCATCCTTCTGAGGTTGATAAAATGAGACCCAGATTGTTGGGGGCAATATGCTGACTTTGTAAAACACTTAGAGACGGGCTTTATACACTGTGAAATGGTATATAAGTCTAAGTGCTATTGCTATTGCTGTCCATCAACAGCTTTAGTCGAGAAATTATTTACCCAAGATTGTGGCACTGGAGCTCATGAGGGATCATGTCAAAGAATTAGGTAGTTCTTGACTTACAACCACAGTTAAAGATAGTTTGTTGCCAAACACCCGAAATGCAGTCACAGGACCATGAGTGAAGGGAATGACATTTTACTGACCTCAGAAGGATGGAGCCAACCCTGAGTCTACTTTGAGCTTAGTGAGATTTGAATTGTTAAATTGCAGGCAGCTTCCAGGCAGCAGAAGTAGCCTGCAGTACTGCACTCTAACCACTGCGCCACTGTGGGTCTTAATACCTGTATCTTTCACAAAATGTTTGTCAAAATGTGCAAAACATGGGAAATATGTGGGAAAACTAACTTTTGAAAGAAATTAAAGGGTGAAGTCTGAAACATTCTGTTTCCCAATGCTGCTTATTTAAAACTTACTGTGGATTTACATCTGGGTTAATCTTTTTCAAGTCTATGATGGCATCTACCGTTTTTTCAATTGCATCTGGATGAACGCTAATGGAATTTTGGAGCAACTGAAACAAAAAGAATTTATCATATATCAGTTTTCCCACAGGAAGTGAAATGTACTAGAAATAAATTACTGAAACCATTATTAATCGCTGTCAGAGGGATATAACCCCGATCTACTTAGGCTTGCATCATACCAAATAATGATTAACTCCATACTGAAATATTTGTAGGGTCTATTTGGGGGTGGGGAAGGGGAGAAGCATGGAACATTTTAAAAAAATCATGTTGAGAGCTGTATCATGCAATCAAACTCTGCCCCCCTTTGTAAGCCATTATGCATGTTATAAAAAGATGGCAGCCATTGTTTTCTCTCCTCCTTATCTTCTGGACACCTATGCATCATGGTGTCCAATAAAGATGATCATTTGTGTTCTTTTTAACTGAATAACAATAAAACAGAATAGTAATGAAAGTCTTCAATGCACGAGGAACTTTCAAATTTCCATCTCATGAATATTTGATAGCTATCAAATGGATATGGGTGGAAAGACCACTATTTGCTAAGGCAAATCAATGAGCATTGATATTACCAGGCAATCAATTCCTGAACCTCTAAATACGTCAAATAAGTATCTCAGAGCCAATAAGATATAGAGGTTATGTTTCATTTCCTTCAGTTAACTGAATGTTTTCCTTCAGTCTTATTTGTAACTGAGCTCAAATACTCCTGTTGTAATATAAATCACAGAGCTAAAGTTGTCACACCAAATGAACACAATACAGAGACTTTTACCCACCTTGTTTTTTGAATTCCTCAATGATGTCTCTGTTGGGAAAAATATTTTTGAAATTTTAATTATTTTATGATACATTAGCATTTTTAACAATATGGCCAATAGAACCACATAATATTTTATCACTGGCTTTCACCAGCCAGGAAAAATGAACAAAGGGAGGGATTTTATTAGAAAACAAAGAGGGTCAAATTCTTACATGCATACAAAATATTTGGGGGCAATCAATGATGTTAAAGATTAATAAAATTTTTCTTTTTTTAAAAAAAGCTGTTTGACTCAGTTATTCTTGAGGCAGGATGGCCAATTGGGATCCTCAAATCAAACATTGGACGATATAACCAAAGTCATATTTAGGATAAAAAAACAGAACAAGTCAGAAGTTATTGCAGTATATAGACAGTCTTCAAAGTACAACTACAATTGGAACTGGAATTTCCATTGTAAGTTGATGCAATTGTAAAGCTAGTCATTATGTGAACAGACCAATTTTACAACCATTTTTACTGAGGTTGTTAAAGAAAGCACATGTCCATTAAGCAAGTCACGTGGTTGTTAAGAAAATCCAGCTTCCCAAATTGACTTGCTTGCTGGAAACTGGCTGGAAAGATCTTAAAAGGCAATCACATGATCAAAGGACACTACCACTGGTTGTCAACCACCCAAATTGTGGTCATGTAACAGTGGGGATGGTGTGACAGTTGTAAATTAAGACATTGGATAACTATTTGTCTGAAATGGTATAGGGTTTTCTACTTAAGCAGGGGGTTGGACTAGAAGACCTCTAAGATCCCTTCCAACTTTGTCATTCTAAATGTGAAGACAGCTATAAATCACTTTTTCCAAGGCTGTCATCATTTTGAACCACCCTTAAATCAATGGCTGTAAGTTGAGGACTACCTTCATTAGATCAAGTACTATGAAGGAGAATTAATGATAAGAAACCCAGACTACACCAGAAAACAGAACAAGTGGCTTTTGTTCCATTTTGTTTCCATTTTGCTAAATTCCGCAGGAAAAAGAAAGTTGGAAATAACTATGTGTAGTCCAAGGAAAAATTCTTTTTTTCCTATATCAACCATTGTTTGCTCTTAATAAGGAAACTGATGTAATATGATAAACGAGCCCAACTTGATCAAACGTTTGCTTGTTTGCTAACTTTTGTCTTCTGTTGAAAACATCTTGTCACAGATAAACTGTTCTAACCCAAGCCTTTTTCCAATAATAAGACAAATAATAACCAAAGGAAACAGAAACCTTTTAATGAGTCTTACGAATCCCCGGTTAAAAGGCTGCTGCAAACTAATTAACTTTGATAAGCACAAACCTTGCCAAAACTGTACGATACTGCCAAGAATCACAGATAAGAAATATTTCACACACAAAGAGTCCAACTTAAGAGTTGAGTTTACTCCATGTTGCAGAAATCTACAACTGGTTTGTAAAATCTATTTACATTTATAAAGATGTTAAATCAGACATCAGTGTTCAGTTTTCTGGCACTGAATTATCGCTGCAAAACTCTCAATAAAACCAAACAAACAAGTCAACCCTTTTATGAGCATGGTGAATGAAAATAAAGATTAAGAGTTGCCCTAAAGGTGCTTACCAATTTTCAAGGTTCTTTCGGCTCCAGGCTTGATATTATAGCAGATCCTTTGCAGCTCACAGCGTCCGGTCAGTTTCCGCGCCACAAATTTCAGGCAGCGCCATAAGCATTTGCAATAGAAGTACAGGCATACCTGGACAAGCATTCTGTCAAAAGAACCCTTCAAATTAGAAACCAGGAAAGCCTTTTTTTTTTAAATCAGCAAAATGATCCTTGGTGGCAACAACATGTCTGAACTTCACTGAATTTAAGAACAATATTTTTTTAGGACAGTTAGACTTTTAAAAAAGGTTTAGCATTGTAAACAAAGAACCACTAACAAAAATAATTGTTCTTGAGAATTTCTAGGGCTATAGGGTATGAACAAGGGACACCAATGGCATGACTGATCACACCCATGACTTAATTTCTGTAGCATTGCAATTGTTCTATGTTATGGAGGAAAACGCTTAGTACATCCTTTATATTTTAGAGCAGAATGGGAAACTCATGAGCCATATGCCTTTTTTAAAAAGAAAAAAAGCCTCTTTCTAAATAATATTTTTGTGAAATGAAGAGCAAAATAAGACTATTAAATCTCCAAAAGGCTACGAATAAAACCAGACCCCTAAAAGCTTCTGCCAAAACTTCAGCCTTATTTCCCTTATTTTTTTTCATCAAGCACTCTTATAAAATCATAGATCTGGAAGGGACTTAAACTGTTATCAAGTCCAACTTCTTCCAACTTCTTCCAACTTCCACTGCAGGATTCTCTAAACCCTATGTTTCTGACCTTGGAAACTTTTAAGACTTGAGGCTCCTGATCTAGACTACAGAATGGCACTACTTCCCAACTATTTTTGCATAGCTTGTTTAATTTAACCACTGCCTTTTCAAATCATTGTTCACATGGTACAAAGAATTACATAGTTAGTGGGATGTGCAAACACAGTTCCAGTAAGGTAACTGACCTAAATTACTCTACCATGCACCCATACTGGATGTGTCCACACAATATACTAATCCAAAGGTCCCCAACCCCTGGTCTGCAGTGCGGCATCAGTCTGTGGCGTGCCAGAAACCGGGCCATGTAAAAAAGCGAAGCCCCATCCATGCATGCATGGTGTAGGCAGCATGTAAAACCCTCTCCTTGGAACTGGTCTCTGGCACCCAAAAGATTTGGGGGCCGCTGTATGGTTTGCTTAAGCCAGGGGTGTCCAACCTTGGCAACTTTAAGCCTGGAGGACTTCAACTCCTAGAATTCGGCTGGGGAATTCTGGGAGTTGAAGTCCTCCAGGCTTAAAGTTGCCAAGGTTAGACACCTCTGGCTTAAGCAAATAGTTAAGCAATGGTTTGCTTAACTATGTTATAGTGATTAAACCAGAATGAAAGGGGTTCATTAGGCTATAATTACACTATGTGGGTTTGTCAAAATCCTAAACCCCACAAGGGCCTTCGATTTTGGCCTTAGTACATTGTGTGGGCATTATGGTTTGATTGGGAAAAAGGAGCATTGTGCCTTAATTAAATATCTCTTTTTGCATGTGTGACAGTTGATGTATTCAGTTAGTGCTATTTAAAAAAATGCTGAGTACATAAATGATGGTTTCATATTGGGTTTTTTTTTCAAACAAACCATAATTAAGAGTTATAACTGTTTATTGGTTTCAGACACACAGTGCATGTAGCCAATCCTCATCCTCTTCTTTGCTCTGTGTGTGCACGCACAACGTGTGAACTTAAGATTTGCTGTGGTTCATGGTTTGCAGGCTCAGATGAATTACCATTTAACAAATGAACATAGTCATCCTCAAGATCTGGCCACATGGAGATCTTGTACATGCAGTTTTCCCCTTTGTTACACCTTTCACTGCATATTGTTTCCACATGCTGTCCTTGAAAGCACTAAGTGGCCTCTGTCATTTAAAGATGTTTTGAAGCTTGCTTACATAGGAACTTCATGAACTTTAGAAAACAAGCTTGAGGCAAGGATCCATCATGTTCTATTATCGTACTACAGTTTGTACAATACTTATGAACTGCACAATCCTAAATACCTTTTCTCCAAAGTCTCAGACTTTGTTTATACAACATAATTAGGTTAAAAATCGGGTTGGCTCATTTCTGTGCATTGGATGAAGGCAGTCAGGATGGTTAATTTATGAATGAGCATACTGGTCAAACAGACAATTAGCTAAATTCAGCATTGTATGAACAAAGCCCTACAGTATTTACTGAGGCTTAATCCCTGGTAAATGCACAAAGGGTTGCAATCTACATAAATTAAAATAATGTGTACACTTTAAAAGGCATGAGCTAAAAAGGAATTAGTTTATTCTTTCTATCCACTTCCTCTTCCATGGAAGTAGAAAAATGTATGTTGCTTAGTTCTAATTCTCAGGGGACATGTTTTTTTCCACACTTATCAAGAACAAATTCATGTGATAAGAGTTGATCTATCTGCAGCTGGTTAAGAAACATATGTGACCAGTGACACTGTGTTTTTAAAAGAACCTGGCACAAGGAATCTGTATCCTGTAATTATTATTCCTCAGGATACACATTCCACTGTATACCCAATCACACTTACTAAGACCATTTTATTTCCAAACCAACATTCAAAGGACCAAGCTGCTTGGCCTTAGTCAAACTGCAAATTAAACTGAATAGAATTAGTAGTAAAGACCACATCACAGTCATAACACTAAAATTGATGGTGGGGCATATAACTATATTACAGTGAGGTACTACAAAGGAAGTGCTACGTCTCAGAATGGTTATCTACAGGAAGTGAACATTCATTTGATGGGTACCTTTAAATGATACACTATTCCTCCATCTTAAACTTATGAGATTGGAGATCTTCTTTAGGAGCAAAATGGTATTGACTTAAGTACAGTTAAGGCTGTTATCATTTCAATGGTTTATTTATATACAGTATAAATTCTTGCTTGTAGAAATCCTGCAATAAAAGCACACTATGAAATGGATTAGGTTTTTAAGATGGTCTGACTTTTCTAATTTTACCAAGATGACAAGATAATGTCCCTCTCTTTAAAAAAAACAGGAGGACAATTTCAATGCCAAATACTCTTGCACCACATGTGTATTGTTGTTCTCACTATTTGTTTGTGTCTGACTCTTGGTGACTTTATAGGCGAATGCTCCCCATGTTACTCTGTCAAGCGCAGCTTCTTTCAATAGTTGGATGTTCACATTTGTATCAGATTTGATGTTATCAAGCCAGCAAGTTCTTAGATTGCCCCTTTTTCTTGTTCCGCTGACCATTTCTAGCAGCGTTGCCTTCTCCAATGAATTTGAATGCAGGACATGGCCAAAGATGGGGAGAGAGTTGTCACCAGCCTAATTCTACCTCTTCTAATAAACTACATTTGAATCAGTGAGAGTTGTAAGATGTTTTTTTTCTCGTCAATATTGATTTCTTTTTGCCTGGATGCCATTCCCTAGGAAAAGAATAGATCTCTTTTTTTCTTATTGCAGCAAATAAACCTCCAACCTTACTATTTGAAGAACTTTTTAACTTGGGGTGGAAGGAGAAAGCTGGTTGTTTCTTTGCAATCCATTTATGTTAAAAATGGATTTTACCAAGTACCATATTTTTTGCACTATAAGACGCTCCAGACTGTAAGATGCACCTAGCTTTGGGGGAGGAAAACAAGAATCGGCCTCTGCCTCCCAGCAATTTGCCTCCTTGCAGCAAACAGCAAAGAGCCTGGTCAGTTTCAGCACAGCCTGATTAGTACGAGCAGCTGATTGGTGGCTGGATCGGCCTCCCAGAATACCACTGATCAGCTGTTCCAGGCTATGGGGATGGCCGATGCCCATCGCCAGCGCCGTTGATCGCTGTCACGCCGCCTAACGCTGCCTTCGCACACCTTATTTTTGGCCTTCACATATCCCATTTTTGGCCCATTCTAGGTGGCGGGGATTGCTACCACCTCTGCCGATCCCTGCCGATCGCCGCAGCCATGGCAATTGGCGGTGGCAATCCCCACCACCTGGAACGGACTGAAAACGGGACACGTGGAAGCTGAAAATGGGGTGTGTAGAGGTGGCGATCCCTGCAGCTTGGAACAGCTGATTGGCAGTATTCCGGGTGGCTGATCCAATCGCCAATCAGCTCCTCATGCTAAATCAGGCTGTGCTGAAGTTGACCATGCGGTTTGTTGTTTGCTGCAGGGAGGCAAATTTTTGGGAGGTAGAGGCCGAAAGGTGGGGGCTGGTGGGTGGGCGGAGCTTTGACAAATTTGCTTTATAAGACGCACAGACATTTCTACCCATTTCTTTTTTTGGGAGGGGAAGGGGAGTGAGTCTTATAGAGCAAGAAATACAATATATATGTAGTCATGTTGCAGAGTGGTGCAATGGCCTAGAGGTGGAGCTCTCGCCTCACAATCAGGAGGATGTGAGTTCGATCCTAGGTAGCAGCAGATATTTCTCTCTCTGGGCATGATGAGTAAAATATCAGCTGCGAACTCTGCATTGGTGACAAGAAGGGCATCTGGCCAGGAAACACTCAGCTCCATTCTGTTGCCCCAACTCCACCCAATGCAAGGGATTATGGGGTGATTAAAAGACAAAAAATATATATAGTCATGATGCAAATAACGTAACTGTCTCCAGCAATATCTTAATTTATTAAGGCCCTGAAAAACATTCTCAGAATATGTAAATAGTGAACATGAAAGCATCATGATGCTTGGAAATGGATACATTTGTTTTGGAAATATTTCTAGGACTCAAACTTGACTCAGAAGAATTTTTATCTTTTATGTATCTGTTATGATGTTGTTGTGATTGTCCTGATCCAGCAATCGATTCTGGATTTTTTCCACCTTCCCTTTTTAATTTACAGGAGGTCTACCTATAGAAAGAAGCATCTGCTTAGTGCCTAAAGCAGAAGTGAAAGTAATCTCCAGCAACATAATGATGGACTCTGAACTGAATGCAAAGGCATCTCATTACACCAGGGGTGGGCAAACTATGGTAATTTTATGACCATCTGGCTCAGGAATTCTGGGAATTGAAGTCCACAGGTCATAAAGTTGCCATAGTAGTTCACCCCTGCATTAAACCCAGCCTTATGGAAAACTAACAATGGTTGTTTTCCTGCAGTTACCAAAATGCAACATATAAATGCAAGTCTATTGCCTGATAATAAAAACCATACATGGGCCTCTGCCTAGAAACAAAGAAAATTACCAAGTAAGAGATAATGGGCCTGAAGCTTGGAGTAGATATTTTATAACATATAAAATCCATAAAAAAAACCCCTAACTTGGATTTGGCCACTTTCTCTGTTTTTCACTGATGCTATTTTCGTTTTCCTTGAATTTTCCCCAATAACAACTAGATTTTTTCAGATTAAAACAAGACTGGTTTTTCATTTTATCCATCTGTTTAGATAAAAAAAGCACCATGGCAACCAGAATTATCAGCATAATGAAGCGTTCAAAAACACCGCAGACTCTGCAGATTGGTCTCACGATTCAGCAACAATTTATTTCTCTAGATGTGAGTGGAATAAATATCACACCCACCATAGATATTTGCTGTCCCTTGTAAGGAAGCTATAAAATTAGTGTGCAGAAATATAGTAAAAATGGATCCTAAGCATATGGATCCTAAGCATAGGCAATCTGGAAAAAAAGCACAATTAACAAAAGCAACCAGCTAATTAATCCCACCTATCAATTCCATGATGAGCTTAAATGTCAAAAATTCCCCAAGTAAAATATGGATAGAGACGACTAGTAGAATGGATAGCTGTTTCCCAGTTTTCCCCAGACATATGAATTGGACTAAATCTGTGACTATTCCCTCATGAAGCTATGTGTTACCATTCCATCAAAATGGATGTTTTAGGAAACATTTGCTTCTAACCATAACCCCAAAGTGCTTATTTAATTATTGATCTTCGCCTCTACATATATCTATAGTATTTCAGCTTCAGATGATTATCATTCCCTTTTAAAATGCTTCATTAGCTAGAAACTGGGGTTTTTCCCCCATGTTTCCTAGAACAACATAGCTCAATACTCTCCAGAGTAGTCTCTAGAGAACAAATACAACTCCTCCACAACCTTAAGACCTTAATTCTATTTAAAGCTTTTTGGCACCTGATCATGAAGTAAAGGAAAACTACTGGTTCTTGTGTTTTAATTTCCTTCCCCCTTTAGGCAGTTTTGTTCTGCCCTGACTGCTTTTTAAAATAAATTAAGAGGCCTGATAGAATAGCTCAGATTTGGAGCTAAATAGCTCTTTATTTAGCAACAGGACCATGGAGAGTACCAGAAAGACTGATCTGCAAAGATTAACTCACTGGGTCTGTTTTGCAAGCAACTCAAAGAGTTGTAGTTAAACACTCTGTCTAGACAGAGACAAGGAAAGTGTTTTCTTCTTCTGATAGACTGGGATGAGCAACTCAAATAGCAATCTCACACCTTAGGATATATAGCACATTTATAGTCCATTTCCAGAAGTCAGCCATTCTCATATATACCCAATCCAGGATTTATTTTCCTTGTGTGGCTTGGATTTTGCTAAAAATACTGAGTTTTCACAAACTTTTGGTATTGATAGCAATGGGATTTTTAGCATAAGAAGGTGAAAGAACTTGATTCTAACATGTGCAGCTGCAGCAGCCTATAGATTCAGGATTCAGGGTTCTTCCGTACAGTCCTCACACTACAATCTCTAACTCAATGAAAAAAAAATTCCCCATCCAAGTTCATAAAAAAAGCCAATTCAGAATAAAGAATAATTGCAATTCTGTTGACACATGCAACAGGATTCCCTTCATGCTGAATCCTCCACCCCCCACTACTTTGCTTTTATAATTTAGGTCACAACATCAAAGTAGAAGATTATGTATGAGCAGATCATTTCACCCTGCCAAAACAAAATATTTCTGCTTTGAGACACCTGGGAAGAATGCAGCACAGAGGGGAATGTTCAAAAAAGGGACCTTATAAGTTATTATTATAGGAGTAATTCATAGAGACATTATTTACAGGAATGTCTATGCAAGTCTTCCCTGATTTATAATCACTATTAGGAACAGTTTATGTCTGTTGCTAAGCAGGTGGTTATTAAGTGAGTTGTAACCCATTTTTATGATCTTTTTGCTTTGATCATTACACGAGTTATCAGAGTTGTTAAGTAAATGACATGGTCATTAGGTGACCTCTGACTTCCGCCATCAACTTTGCTTGTTAGAAGTCATCTGCAAAGGTTCCAAATGGTGATCGTATGATCTTGGGATCCTGCAACTGTCATAAATATATGCTGGTTGCCAAGTGCCCAAATTTTAATCACATGACTATGGGGATGTTGCAGTGTGAGGACTGGTCATGTCACTTTATGGAAGAGATGCAGTGATGTGATCAGGGGTGGGATTCTACAGGTTTGCACCTATTCGCTAGAACCGGTTGTTAACATTCTAAGCAGTTCAGAGAACAGGTTGTTAGAAGAAATTACTGGCCTAATCCTGTAAGGAAGGCAGGAAGGAAACATTCTGGTGTTGCTTACAGAAACTGCCTCTCTGTAAACCCTTATTACATTCTTGGCAAGACTAGACTTCCTGTCTCAGGAACTTCTCTGGAGTTTTTTCCCCTCCTTTGCTGGTACTTTGCTTGTGTGGAGTGACCATTCAAAATTACAATGGCACCGAAAAAAGTGACTTTTGACCAGTTTTCACACTTATGACTGTTGCAGCATCCCCACAGTCATGAGAGGCTAGGCGAGGAGATGGTGCCTCAATGTGAGTGATGTTGAGTTGGCCATGCCCAGCTAGTCACATGACCACCAAGCCACGTCTACCCAGTCACATGACCACCAAGCCACACCCACCACCAGTTTGGTGGGCGTGGCTTGGTGGGCACGCTTTGCATGCATGCGCATGCCAAATTCGCACTTTGTGTAGGTGCAGAACCATTTGCGCCAGCGCAGAGTCGTTCTAACTCACCTCCTGCAAGCCTGCACGATCCCAGTTGGTTCAGCAGCTGAAACACAGCACTATTCTATGCCGTGCAAAGCAGCTGCACTTCAAATTCAGTGGATGAAGGTGAGTAGGGGAGCCCAGGCAGGCGGATGGGCCCAACAGCACAGCGGCAGAGAGAACTGGTACCGTCTTCGCTGCTCATTGCTGCTACCAGCTCACCAGAACCGGGCCGAACTGGTAGAATACCACCACTGGTGAGATGGGCAGCAGAGAATTTAATAAATAAATAACTATCTTTTTCAGTAGCATTGCAATTTTGAATGGTCCCTAAATGAATAATGTTGAAGACTACCTGTAATACTATATATTAGAGGTAATTAAAAGACAGAATGAGATCACTGAACTAACACTGGGAGATTGTCCTTTTTAGCAATAGCAATGTGAGTTCTTGCTGAAATGAAGGTCAAAATTACCAGAAATGGGCTTGTATTAAAAAAAACAACCAATTGAGTTATGGTGCAAAATATAAATTCCTCAGCTCTAAAATGCCTAGTTCTTTTCTATCGTGCACTGGTCACTGAACTTCTGCGTTCTAATAAGAACAACCTCAACAGCCCAAATTAGATCTGATGCTTGTAATCTGCCCAGCAATTTGAATGGTATTTTTCCTCCAGCTTATCAAACATTACAATAGAATAAAAAAGACCCCATAAAAAATAAAAAGAAAAAAGAAAATGCTACTTCACCAGAAGCACAGAGTGAGATTCAAGCTCAAAAAAGATTGTATCACAGTATTTCTCTTAGTCAAAGAAGCACAAGCTGCTTCTTTTCCTTTCTTTCCTCCTTTTTTCTTGAACAGACTAATTTGTTATTAATATTGTTTTTTCAAATATCCCAATTATGACATGCTTTAGGAATGTCTTAAACTGAAAAATTAGGTCTTGGGAATCCTACAAGTCCACAAACATTAAATTACTGTAAACTCAGTGGTTATTTTCAATTAACATCTTAAATCAGCGATATGTGACAATTGTTTATAGACAAGAGAGGCAGACACAGATTTTACTGTGGTCAATGACCAGCGCAATTTTTAAAGACAACTCGAGCATCAGAATTATACAATTCAACAGGTGCAGAGACACAAAACATTCAGAAAGACTGAATTGTGACACCTAAATATTTCAATGACTTTATTCCTACGTAACGGTACACATCTTTTTCCACTATTTTTTGTTGCTTTCATAATTGTATATTATAATACAATGCAATTTGTATGGTGCAACTTTAATTGTAAACTGCTTGGAAGTGTACCTTTATGGGAAATAGTATAAAATACCTTGCATTAAAAAAAAACAACTCGAGAAATCTTGAAGATTTGGAAATCATATAATCAACATACTAATATCACATGATCAGATTTTGCTGCATACAAAATTCCAAGGCCAAGATAATTTCCAGAAATTTTGCCTAAGGAGTAAGGCACAATCAGTGTTTTAATTTGATTTGTTTGCTTTTAATAACTGGGAGAATTCTGGGAGTTGCAGTTAAGCTGAAGTTAAAATAAGTCTTAAAGCTGTCAAGTTTGAAGACCCCTGCCTTACACACCTCAAAGAAATGTTGGATAGAAATATAATGAGTACATAAATGAACAAGTAATGAATAAATTATGGTTGGTTATGTAATTTGCTCAAGAGCAAACAATTATATAATCCAGCTTTCCTTGAGCAAACTGATTTCCTAGATGAAATATTTTAGAGCAGTCTCAAACCAATCACAGCTGGAACTTGTCTTAATCAAGGGCTTTCTACAAACAAAGGAAAGTTTTACCTGAGGAAGTGCTTCATGATGGCGGTTTTATTTTTCAGTTATCGCAATGATCTTCAATTAGGCACAGGCAAACGACGTCTCCAGAAGTAGTTGAGGCTATGAAGAGAAAGTGATCAGTGAAAAATAAACAGTCTCCAAGCACAGCTGAATCTTCTTTTCAAACATCATCCTACTACTGAAGTTCAAATATATTTTTGCAGAAAATATTTACCTAGAATGTGAGGCACACTACATTAAATGAAGTTCGGTCAGATACATGAAAAACCTAACAATTTTTTGAGGTCTTTGAGTCAACTTTGACCCCTGGCACCTGCCTGGATTAATCCCTGAAGTTTGCTGGGCAAGATTTTTGGAAGTGGTTCTTCCTAAAGCTGAGAGAGAGAGTAACTTTCCCAAGGTCACTCAAGTGGCTTTATGCTTAAGGCGGGACTAAATCTGAGGGTCTCCTAGTTTCTAGCCTATTGCTAGATATTTCAGTTCCCAGAATCTTTCACCATGGTCTCAACTGATTTTGTGATGACCCGGGGCATGACACAAAAATAACAAAGTCACAAAAGTAGAATAAATTTCCTTTAATGCCTCCAACTTGGCCCCCGATGTCCAATTATCCTTGGCTGGATATCAAACTCTTCCAAAAACAGCCTACAAAGGAAAGAAATGCAGTCCAAACCCAAAGTAAAGATAATTAGAAATAAAAAACCAACACAAACCACACTGAAGTAATTAACACGGCAGGCCAGGATGACAAATTACACACTTCCAAACAGATTAATGCAGCATCCACAGTTGGGAGGATGCCAAAACCCAGATAAGCCTAGACAAAGATAATGCATGCTTTGCTTCCAGCAAGGAGCTGTGTGCAAATGCCCCACTTATATCCTGTTCTCCCAGCTGCAATTAATGAAAGGGATCAGGGCCTTTTTCTCTCCCATAAGCCATATTGTTCCCTTTTCCGATCCTCCCTGCCTGCCCTAGGATGAAGAAGGGATGGCCCTGGGTTTTCCTCTGAATGCCCACAAGGACTGTGCCCTTCTCCTGTTTCTTCCACAGCCACTAGAGCTCCACTCCCACTCCCTGTCAGCTGCTCAATCTCTCCCTCAGAATCAGACTCCAACAAGGGCATGACTGTTTCTTCCACAGCCACTAGAGTTACACTCCCACTCCCTGTCAGCTGTTCAATCTCTCCCTCAGAATCAGACTCCAACAAGGGCATGACAGATTTACACCATTAGGAGTAGCTGGCCACACATTATTAATCCCTAATGATAAATACCTGTCAGCTATGATAGCTAATTGCAAGCTCCCTAATTCGATCAAGTCTACTTCACGAAAAAGAAATAACGGAAGGCCCGCAATTTTAAGTGCAACTTGTGAATTTAGTTCCCAGAAATATTTCGCTACCCTAGCCTGAAACAAAATTACTGTTATATCATCATCATCTTTTAATGACCCCATAATCTCTTACGGGGTGGAGTTTGGGCAACTGAATGGAGCTGAGTGTTTACTGGCCGGATGCTCTTCCTGTCACCAATGCAGAGTTATATTCAGCAAATATAATCTCAGTGAGATTAAATTTCTCTCAGTGAGAGAAAAATATCTGCCTTTCCCTAGGATTGAACTCACAGCCTCCTGATTGTGAGATGAGAGCTCCACCTCTAGGCCACCACTATGAATCTTACTATTGTTGCTCTTCTCTGTACCCTTTCCAATTACTTAGTGTCCTTCAGATATTACACTGCTCAAAAAAATAAAAGGGAACACAAAAATAAGACATCCTAGATCTGAATGAATGAAATAATCTTATTAAATACTTTGTTCATTACATAGTTGAACGTGCTGACAACAAAATCACACAAAAATTATCAATGAAAATCAAATTTAGCAACTCATGGAGGTCTGGATTTGGAGTTATACTCAAAATTAAAATAGAAAAAAACACTACAGGCTGATCCAACTTTGATGTAATGTCCTTAAAACAAGTCAAAATGAGGCTCAGCAGCGTGTGTGGCCTCCACATGCCTGTATGACCTCCATACAATGCCTGGGCATGTTCCTGATGAGGTGGTGGATGGTCTCCTGAGGGATCTCCTCCCACACCTGGACTAAAGCATCCCCCAACTCCTGGACGGTCTCCTGGACGTGGTGTTGGTGGATGGAGCGAGACATGATGTCCCAGATGTGCTCAATTGGATTCAGGTCTGGGGAACAGGCGGGCCAATCCATAGCATCAATGCCTTCATCTTGCAGGAACTGCTGACACACTCCAGCCACATGAGGTCTAGCATTGTCATGCATTAGGAGGAACCCAGGGCCAACTGCACCAACATATGGTCTCACAAGGGGTCTGAGGATCTCATCTCAGTACCTGTGGCAGTCAGGTTACCTCTGGCGAGCACATGGAGAGCTGTGCAGCCCCCTAAAGAAATGCCACCCCACACCATTACTGACCCACTGCCAAACCGGTCATGCTGGAGGATGTTGCAGGCAGAACGTTCTCCACAGTGTCTCCAGACCCTATCATGTCTGTCACATGTGCTCAATGTGAATCTGCTTTCATCTGTGAAGAGCATAGGGTGTCAGTGGCAAATTTGCTAATCTTGGTGTTCTCTGGCAAATGCCAAACATCCTGCACGATGTTGGGCTGTAAGCACAACCCCCACCTGTGGATGTCAGGCCCTCATACCACCCTCATGGAGTCTGTTTCTGACTGTTTGAGCAGCCACATGCACATTTGTGGCCCACTGGAGGTCATTTTGCAGGGCTCCTCCTATCCCTCCTTGCACAAAGGCAGATGTAGCGGTCCTGATGCTGGGTTGTTGCCCTCCTACGGCCTCCTCCACATCTCCTGATGTATTGGCCTGTCTCCTGGTAGCACCTCCATGCTTTGGACACTACGCTGACAGACACAGCAAACCTTCTTGCCACAGCTCGCATTGATGTGCCATCCTGGATGAGCTGCACTACCTGAGCCACTTGTGTCGGTTGTAGACTCCGTCTCATGCTGCCACTAGAGTGAAAGCACCCCAGCATTCAAAAGTGACTAAACCATCAGCCAGAAAGCATAGGAACTGAGAAGTGGTCTGTGGTCACCACCTGCAGAACCAGAACCTTTATTGGGGATGTCTTGCTAACTGCCTCTGCTTTCCACCTGTTGTCTATTCCATTTGCACAACAGCATGTGAAATTGATTGTCAATCGGTGTTGCTACCTAAGCGGACAGTTTGATTTCACAGAAGTGTGATTGACTTGGAGTTACACTGTGTTGTTGAAGTGTTTGTTCCCTTTATTTTTTTTTTGAGCAGTGTATAATGACCAAAACTAGATCTAGTATTCTAGATTCAAATCTGAGCAGTGTAACATAGACAGCATTATCATTTCCCACAATCTTGACATTACATTTCTGTTGATGCTGCCCAAAATTGCATTAGCAGTTGCAGCATATTGCTGCTTTGTGCTTAATTGCTGGCCTACCAGACAATAAATCCTTCTCACAATTGCTCTTAAGCAACGTACCTATTAGAACCGTGGTTAGAATGCAGTGTTACAAGGATGACTGCCATGTAAACATTGTAAAATCAGGTTGGGTCATGTGTGGTCACTCTCTTTTATGACTATCACAACTTATAAACATAATTGCCAGTCTCAATGATGATCACAGGGACTACCCCTATATCCATGATGGTGAACCTATGGCACGCATGTCACAGGTGGCACACAGAGCCAGCACACGAGCTGCAGGCAAACTTACCTCACTGAGCATACGCATGCCTCACAGCTGATTTTTGAGTGGTTTGAGGCCTTTTTCGGCCTCCCAAAGGCTTGAGGAAGGCTTCTGCAGGCCAAAAACTAGACCTGTTTCAGCACTTTATGTTTTTCCGAAAAGACTGGAAGTGACGAAACGGGGCTAGTTTTGGCCTGCAGAAGCCTTCCTTAAGCCTCTGGGAGGCTGAAAAAGGCCTCAAACCAGCCGAAAATCAGCTGTGAGGCGCAGTGCAGGTAAAGCGGCAGGGGGGGGGTTGGAGATTGCGCACGCATGCGTGGGGGTTGCACATTGTCTTCTGGGTGCTAGCACGGGAGCACAAGTGTGCAAGCACATGCACACTTTTTGGCAAGGAGCCCAAAAAGGTTAGCCCCCCCCCCCAGGCCTATATGCTGCTTACCGAGATCCTATTCTAAAAAGAACAGCCCTGTGCTAAATGTAAAACTGAATTCAGCTGAGTGTGACTTATCTAAGTAAGGCATTGAAAACCAAGTTCTAATCTATGCAGCGTTAATCTATTCCTGCTTTTAGAATCAGTGACAAGCACAGACATTTTCTTCTCAGGCACGGTTTTGTTTGAAGCAAGCAAGAGACCAGCTTTTATCTTGGCACAATTCCAAATCCACTAGAATCCATTTCTGTCTGTATCAAAACCTTGATGTGCTCTCTCTCTCTCCTGACTACAATGCTGCAATTAAAATCATTCGAATGTGATAACTCATACTTTATAGATACATTTGAAACATCAGTGCAGGCAAAGAAATATTCAGGGCATACTCAGTGCTAAGGAGCCCATGCCATGAGCTAAAACTCCCATTCATTTAAGATTGTATAAACCAAATATAACCCATAGCTCAATGACAAATCTCATTTCTCTCTTCAGACTGTTTTTAAAGGACTCGGTAGTCCTTGGAAAAATCACACAATCAGACTGTGCAATCCAACAAAATGGAAGATTAAAGGCAATCCTTTGTTCCACCTATCAATTTCTCTTCCTTTCATATTTTCTTTCCACAACATTTGTGAATGTATCTATTGTAATGTCATCTGCTAAAAGCAAGCACTCAAAAGACACTTTCCTGTTGGTAAGTGGTCACTTAAAAACTAAGCAAATACAGCCACATGGGCAGTTTTGGGGCTCCCAAAGGTAGACCATATAACCCCACTGCTCTGAAACCTGCACTGGCTGCCAGTTTACTTCTAGGTTGCAATTCAAAGTGTAAGTAATTACCTTTAAAGTCCTTCATGGCCTGGGCCAAGGTGACTTGAAGGACCATCTCATCCCACTGGGATTGGCCTGCCCCACCTGTGTCAGCAGAGGAAGCATGGTTCTGTGCTGCCCCCTTCACACACATAGGTGTACAGCAAGAGTTCTACAGGTGTTTATTCAACCCTCACAAACAGGTCCTCAGAAAACACCCCTTTGTGCAGGTTCAGATTCCAGCATGGCAAGAGTCACTGAATAATCGAGTCCAACAGGCATACACAGTAAAGTAGTCCATGAAGTATGGAGCTGGTCATGTTGCTCCAGCAACACTCAAGTCCTCGGTGAGTGATTAAGTAAGTGGCGCCAATGCAGTCCTTCGCAAGGGGCAAAGTTGCCTCCTCATGGATAGGTTAACTGACCAGCGTTGTGCCTGTCTCCTCTCTGGCCCATGTGTTTTTGGATCGGGAGAAGGTATAGACTCTACCTCCTCCTCTTTGCTAATGGGCAGCAGCTGCTTCCTGGTCCTTGCCTGGAGCCTCCTGGCCAACTTGTTGCAACTGTGGCTCACCTCTCTCGGCCTCCGCTTGTCATTCATCCACTCGACCCAGCTGACACTGTTCTGTCAGGCTAGCATTCTCTGAGCCCCATACAGGATATCACTCAGCTCCGCTCTTTCCTCTGCCAACTCCTCCTCCAAACTCTCATCCAAAAAGGGGTCTGGAGGCAGATCCCTGACAGATATGGCTCCCATCAGCCAGGGTATTCCAGCTGGTGGGCCCAGGAGAAGACCCTTCTCTGCCATTCTTCCTGTCCTTTGGAACTTCTTATCCCACCATCACCCTCAGTGAGGTCACCTCCAACCTCCTTACCTTCCATAAAACTGGCTCTGCCAGCTGTCTTGGGCTCCAGTGTGAGGGTTTCTCAGTGGTTGATAGATTAACAACAAATCCCACTCTCTTCTCATCACTTTCCCTCCCATTCTGACTTTCTGAAAGCCAGGAAGATGATGGCTGATGATGATGGTTGCTCCATTAAGAAAAAGTATTTGTATATCCTTATCAACTTATTCTGACTATCCCTCATTCTTTCACTTGGACTCTCCATCTTACACAAATGGGGAGGGTGAGCTGTCTACTTGTATCGATCCATCAGGTTAATAGATCATTCTATTAATAATAAGTTGGGAGATCTCAGAAATGTGAATTTTAAATAAATAAATTTGTATCCCACTTTTCCTTCAGATTCTCCAGACAATGTTGTACGGTACTTCCATCTCTTTATTTTCCCTATAAGTAGGCTGGTAGGTTGTGTTGAGAAAAGTCTTCCAGAGTCTCCCATTGGGTTTCTGTGGCCCAATATGGACTAGAAAATGACATTCACCATTTCTAATTGAACATCTTAACCGCTACAGTGCATAGGCAATTTTTAATCTTTGTAAACTACCCTTAATGTTATATGAACAGAAATAGAAAAATATCTAGAATTAATAGACTGATCATGGTCAAGCAGGTTAAAAAAAACCCCCACCAATTTCTAGGTCAGCTTTCTCTAATATGCTGTCCAAACACACCTGAGAAGTAGACTGAGGAAAGCTGACTCAAGATTCAAGATAAGTAACAGTGTACTCAGAAACAAAAATGTGCCTTTAGACAGATTCTGTGATGCATGGCACACTCTTTTCTCCATGTAACATCTACAGGCAGTTGTCAACTTACAACAGTTCACTTAGTGACCGTTCAAAGCTGCAATGGCACATGGTCATGTGATCAAAAATTCAGACACTTGACAACTGACTCTTATTTATGATGGTTGCAGTGTTCCTGGGGTCACGTGAGCACCTTTGGTGACCTTCTGACAAGTAAAGTCAATGGGGAAACTAGATTCACTTAACAACCGGGTTACTAATTTAACAACTGCAGTGATTCACAATAAATCTGGCAAGAAAAGTCTTAAAATGGGAGAAACTCACTGAGTGTCATGCCCCTGTTGGAATCTGATTCCGAGGGTGGAATAGCTGACAGGCAGTGAGTGTGGCTCCGGTGGTTGTGGAGGAAACTGAGGAAGGGCACAGTCCGGCTAAGCATTCAGAGGGAGAACCAGGCCACCCCTTCTTCATCCTAGGGCATGCAGGGAGGAGCGGATAAGGAAGCAACGTGGGTTATGGGGGAGAAAAAGGCCCTGATTCCCTTCATTAGCTGCAGCTGGGAAAACAGCTCCTTGCTGGAAGTAAAGCGTGAATTATTTTGGTTTATCAAGTCTTATCTGGGTTCTGGTGTCCTCCTAATTGTGTATGTTTCGTTATCTTTTGAAGTCTTCAATTCCTTATCCTGCCCTGTCTTATTAATTGCGGCAGTGTGGTTTGTGTTGGTTTTTATTTATAATTTATATGTACTTTGGGTTCGGACAGAATTTCTTCCCTTTAGAAACTGTTCTCAGGAGAGTTTTTTTTTCCAGCCGATGATAACTGGACATTGGGGGCCAAGTTGGAGGTATTAAAGGGACTTTACCTATTTTTGTGACTTTGCTGCTTTTGTGTCATGCCCCGAGGTCATCACACTGAGCAAATGCTTCACTTAGCAACATAAATGTTGGGCTCAATTGTGGATGTAACTTGAGGACTACCTGTACTATTCTACTATTTTCTTTAAGACATATAGCTACTATGATCTACTATTCTACTACTTTCTTTAAGACATATAGCTACAACCCAATATTTTCTCTGACAATGTCATTCCCCCACAAGGGACAAAGCAATTGGTAGAAGGATTAAGCGTGTTGGCTGAGATCCAGCATTTTTACTCATTATTATATTCATTTTATTCATACCACTAATGCCTTTCTGTTTATTTTAGGGAAATGGTTTGTCCCTAGTTCTAGAACATAAAGGAGGAAGGAAAGCAACAAGAAATCATTCCACTTCAAAATAATTCCATCTCTCTCAAAGACCTCAATTTCGCATTCAGCTGTGTTACTCCAATTTGAGATGTACAATCTCGCAGTAGCCCTTGACACACATAGATAAGACTAAGCAATGCTATTTGGAAAGGCCACTAAAGCAAAAAGCAGGAACAATGACATATATCTGCAGAACTTTTAGATGAGGCACTGAAGATTGCCAACTGGAGCGAGGCAAATAGTTTTGTTTCCTGTAAACATAATGATTCCAAATTATAGTATCAATATTTACTTTATCTATTTAACTTCATATCTTATCCCAACTTCTCCTTTTCATCCGAATTATTTCTTGCTAATTAAAATTTTATTGCCTTTTATCAACATACAAAACGCAGAAAATATAACAAAACTTAAAACATCTTTTCTGAAAGCTGCTGATCCCGAGTTAAAACTCTTCACACAGACGAAATTTACACATCATATTCACTTTATATATCCTTCCCTATCTTATTACCATTTTCAATATCATTCTTTGTCTGTTCTATTTCCAAATATCCATTCATCTTTTTTCTTTTACTATACTTCTCCTATACACTAATTGGAGTGACGCCTTTAACTTATTGCCCTAACTTAAAAATACTTCATATAACACTTAATTTATCTTAGGATTCTGTTTAGTGCATTCTAAAATTACACAATAAATTTTATGAGAAAGATTCTACTCTAAATACACATATAAAAACACAATCTTATGTACCTTCCAGAATCCCCCCCTTTTTTTATCCTTCACCCATTGTCTCTAAATAAGCTTTTTTTCTTTAAATCTTTCTTCCCACCATTAAGGCTTCTCCTCCCCCCCTTTCTCTCCTGCTTATTCTTCTCCTTGCCCTTTTTACCCCTTTGTCTCTCCTCCTCCCTTTTCTTACTCCCTTTCCATTGCTTTCTAACCTTGCATCCACCTTTCCTCTCATTTTTCTCTTTTTTGGTTGTTTTTTCAAACCTTAAAATCCCCTTTTTCTTATCCTGTTTCTCCTCCTCCCCGGAAAAAACCCATTGTTCATCAAAGATGGCTTCTTGTTCCTCTTCTTCTTTGTCCCAGTCATTCTGCTGCGTAGTCAACTTTTCATAAGTACATAACGCCATTTCTAAAAATTGAAATAAAGTGCCCAAAGTATCTTTTCCATCTTGTTCTTCCTTTTTATATTTTTGATATTCAGTCTTTAGTTCATCCACAAGCGATGCCATCATGAAAAGAGAAACTTTTCCCAAAACAACCACCCAAGTATTTTTAATCAAAAATAGTTCAAAAAAAGTTCCAAAAATTAATACTTTTCTTCCTTCTTCTATTTCTCTTTCTGGGGTTACTGTTTAATCAAAGAGGTCCAATTACCATATATCTTTCTTTGGGATTCTAGGCAATCTCCTCCTTTTTCCACTTCTGCTCCAATTTTTTTTCCTCTCCCTTCCCACTTGCAACATCAATTTTTAAATGATCAGAAATCCATACCTCTAATAAGGGTTTTCCAATTCCTTAAATTTTTAAGTCCAATGTCCAAGAAGTCTTTTATCCCTTGACTTCAACTTTCAAAATAGTTCATCTTCAGTGCCCAAATAAATTTCAAATCTTCATCTACTGTTTCTATGGGGTGGGAGAGTGAAGACAAAAAAAAAAGTTCCCTTTAAGAGCTTCTCTGCCACTTTCCACTCTTCTTAGGGATACAATGTATCCTCCAGCAATTCAGACAGTTCAGTTCCAGCGAGTTTAAAAGATGTTGATTGACCCGGCTCAGCCAACACTTTTACTTTTCTTGCTTCCTCCAGCACGATCTTACCCAGTTGCAGGCTTCTTCGTGGCGGCCATTACTGACCGCCGCTCCACCACCTCGGGAAAAAGGGGTTTTTCCAGATGAGGAGGGGGTCTGCGACACCCCCAACCCCCTGTCCGGCTCCCCCCTCTCTTCGGCTGTCCCTACAGGGCAGCCATATCCCCCTGACCCATTTGGATCGGGGGTACCTCGGCATCAAGCGCAGTAGGAATCACGAACAGTCGTGAATTCCTGCTGCCACCGAAGCCACACGGAACTGGAAACCTGGTGCAGCATTCTTTACTGCAGGCCCTGGTTTGTAAAACCAGACAGATTTAAACATATAATTGTATTTCAATAAAAGAAACATGAATTTTTCTATGAATATATATTTCTATACATTTTGAAGAATTAAGAATTAATGATCTTGTGTTTTTCTTTTAACAGCACTGAACAATTTTTTAAAAAAATGTGGATTCAGTAATTTCAATGATCCTAAGAGCAACATTATTGGGAATATAAGTTCCTAAGGGGTTAATCTTTGTTGGTAAGGTTGGTTGCTAGCTCTCTGAGAATTGTTGAGGCCACTTGGGGCTTTACCTGTAACCTCAGTGTCACCTGTATCAGAGTGCAAATGGATATGGGACCTTACTGGGACTGCTGAAAGAACTGTGTTGTAGACAGGGGATAGGTAGTGTCGTATTCTTCCCCCACTGTTGTTCAATTTTAATATAGATAGCCACTCAAGCCAGTGGTTCTCTCTGTCCAAAATGTGGACTTTGCTGACTTCCAAAGAGTAACCTTTGTCTTTCAGATGCAGATGGACTGCTGAATCTTGTCCTGATGGATTTGATCTCCTGTGTCACGAGTGGAAGGGCAAAGCTTCCACAATGGGACTGTGGGCAGGTGACGCTCTATAGACTTTGGAGAAGCCAACCCACTTAGGAAAACAAACTTCAAACTCAAACCCAGAAAAAGAGAACAGTAAACTTCTCGTTTCTCATTTAGTTATGCTATAGATAAGCCTTCCTTAATTTGACATCTTCTAGGGAAAACAGGTTGCTTTGATAAATACTGATTTGGCAAGAAACCAAGTAGTGGTCTTGTCTTACAGGTAAACGGATGAATGCATGTGTGTTTGTGTGCATAGTTTTCATTCACCCCTAGAAAAAATGTATGATTCATTATGACGTCAAACTCCTCCAACTTCTGCTTTAATAGCTCATAAATTCCACTATCAAGAGCTACAGCAGAATGTATAATTTTTCACAGGATGGAAAAAAAATATTCTTGTTCTTGGAAGCTCATGCTTCCAAGAACAATTATCCTTAGAAATGGATCTCAAATTTGATATTGTCATAATTTAGATCCAAGATGGTGAACCTATGGCATGCATGCCAGAGGTGGCATGCAGAGCTCTCTTTCTGGGCACGTGAGCCATCGCCCCAGTTCACTTCTGCTGCGCATGCATGCCTCCCGCTGGCCAGTTGGTCTTCAGGTCTCTGCCACGCATGCACAGGGGTGAATGCACATGCAGTGATATTGTGTGCATGCATGGGGTGGGGTGCAGACGGTGGTCATGCATGCATGCACAGGAAGTGGGGGCACACATGCATGCATGAGGCATACACGTGCATTGCATTTTGCGCTTTGGGCATCTGGTGCCGAAAATGTTACCCAACACTGACTTAGATCGAGGCTGTTTCCATTCTATTTCAATGGAGCTTTGGTTAAAAACCTGCCAACTGCTCCTCTTAAGCTTGGAGATGTCACACCATCAGCACAACTTAAATATTCCAGCAGAACAAGATAACCTACATCCTGCCTTGCTTAACTATTGCTTGTCTAAGGCAGTGGCCCCCAACCTTTTTTGTGCCGTGGCCCGGTACCGGCATCACAAAATGATCCGCAGCCCGGTACCGGCATCAGCATGCATGACAAGGCAAGGCGAGCCGAGTGACCAGCCAGCCAGCCGTCCCCCGCTTCTCCCTGCACTTTCAACTCTTCCTTTGTACCTTTGTCGATGGGCTTCGCTTCGGGATGGCTTCGGGACGGTCACTTGGCTCGCTTTGCCTTGGGTGCTGAAAGAATCCTCGCGCCTTAGTTTCATTCGAAGCTCCCCCCCTTCGATGAAACTAAGGCACGAGGATTCCTTTAGGACCCAAATGCCACTTTCCAACCGGAAAAGCTCATCCGGAAGCACTTTCTCGTCAAACAAGATGGCGGTGCCCAGCAAACCGGCGCCCTGGTAGGAAATGTTCCACAGACCGGTACCGGTCCACGGCCCAGTGGTTGGGGACCCCTGCTCTAAGGAACATATGCAAGTGTGGCTAGAGCGAACTTTGCACAAATTTGTCTGATTTACCTAATGGAGCCCTTTCCTAGACCGAGAGGCCTTGCTCATATTCACTAATCCACTCAATTGGACAACTGCAATGCATCCTATATGAGGGCTGTCCTTGAAGACGACACAGAAACTTCAACCGGTCCAGCAGAGCACACAGTAATGGGGGGCCCTATGTGTGCCCATGTAACACTTCTGTTGCGCTAACTGCACTGGCTTCTGGTTTCATTTTGGATGCAATTCAAGGTGCACAAATCATCACCTTTGAAGCCCAATAGGGCACAGGCCCAGGATACCTATAGGACTGCCTTTCCCGAAGGACATCTACCCATCCTACCAAATCAGATAGGGTGAGTACACCCCTAGTCCCTTCCCCTAAATATTGCCATTGAATGAAGGCCGGGAAGCATGCTTTTTCTGTGGCAGCGCCTGCCTTATGGAACACTGTCCCTGAAGTTTGTCAGGCCTCCATCTTTTTAGCTTTCTGTAAAGTTTGAAGACCTGAGTGATAAGGGTTGGGAGAAGATGAGAAGATGGCACATTAGCAATGCTGGCACCAGTGTTTTGTTGTTTTTAATGTTTTATATTTTAATTTTATAAAATTTTAATTTTATAGTTTTTAAAATGATTTTTGACTGGGAACCACCCAGAGTTGTCTGAAAGATCAACGGCTATATAAACATTATAAATAAATGGTACATATTGACATTATAATTCAAGAGACGTGGTGGCCTAGAGGTGAAGATGCTCGCCTCCCACTCGCAAGGTTGAGAGTTCTATCCTAGGTAGTATCAGAGGTTTTTGTAGCAGGGCATAGAGAGACAATATATGCTGAGATCTCCACATAGGAATCAGGAAGGGCATCCGGCCAGTAAACGCTCAGCTCCATTCAGTTGCCCTTGACTCCATGTCGAATTAAAGGATTGCAGGGTTGTAAAAAGAAAAAAAAAGATGTTATAATTTAGTTGGGTGTTTGGGGAGCAATATTTCTTCACTATCTTCATCCACAGATCAAGACAAACTCTGAAGGTCTCATCGTCAACAGATGTGTAGGGAAAGCATCTGTCAAAACTCCCTATGAAAGGAGCAGCTATGTATCTCCTGGGGACATCAGATTGTGGTAACTAAAGAATCCACACAGCTTGGTACCCAGTTTTAAAGAACTGCAATGTAAGCTGCATTCGCTTTCCGTTGCTGGAATCTAACTTATTTAAGAATGGAATGCTTACAGTATTTTATAAAAAAGGAAGGCAGAAGCTTTGGAGCCACAAATACAGTACCCCCTGGCACCCTGCTTCCTGCCAATTCCTCAGTCCAGACCTTTGACAATTCTGATGTCAACCCTGAAGCTGACCTGACCAAGGCCATTTTGAGGCTTCAGTATTGCCACACTGGAGCTGAGGGATGGGGGGGGGGGAATAGAGATGTGGGGAGGTTTGTAGTCAAAACAAAATACTTTCTCCTGGGAACCAAGGACATTCCCAGGAGAGAGGGAATGGAGAGAGGAGGAGCAATGTAACTTGGCAACCAGACAGGAGAGTGATTGGGCCACGTGACTGATTGTTTGGGAAGAGGGAGAAACTTTTACTTTTAATTAGGTGAAAACCGCAGGAATATTCAGAGTCAGTTTTTCACCAGCTTATGCTAATATGATATATCCAATAAACCAATTCTTTGATTTACTTGCCTTGGAGTTCCGTTTGTTATGGGCGTATTATTTAGAGCCCTGACATCTGATTCTGCAGGGTTGGCTGTGGCATCTGAGCCATAAACATCTGGACAATCACCAGATGACAGCAAAGAGAGTTCTCCATTCCTTTCTTTCCTCAACATTATTGCAATTTTAAAAAACAAATGCAGAGAAAATGCAGAGAAGATCCTCATTCATACAGTTAACACAGTTCAACACTGTGAACTATATTAGTTAATAACTACTTAATTTCAGAATAATATTGAAATGTATATAAGGAGATGCATTTTCAGGTTAGACATGCCAAATATATCATGGCTATATCCCAGAATCAAAGAATCTTGGTTATATCATATTGAAAGACTGGGAAAGTGCTTTACCTAAATAGCACAAGAGTATAACTTACCATTTTTTGAAAAGGCTGTTTTTCTACTAATCAAAAAATTGACCCCATACCTGTTGGCATAAATTTTGTATCTTACAAGCATTGATATATTTTTATGTGAAATTTGATAGATTACTGTTCAATGATTGAATGAAAATATAGCAAATCTAGGTAATTTATATTAATAAATATAAATTATACATTAATTTAGTATATTCATTCTCTAGGTCGGGGTGTCAAATTCACATTGTCACGGCGACATCACATGATATATCGTGACTTCTGTTAAACTGGGAGTTGCCAACACGTGACGCATCTGGCCTGTGGGCTGCAAGTTTGATATCTATGTTCTAGTATTTTTCTCCCATTTATTTTATTTGTTCTGTTTTTATTTGGCCTGGTATTATGTTACTTTATAACAGTTTTTGCTTCCACAACTGGTAATCACTTGGATTTCTGCAGCTCTTGCTTAGTGCTGGAGTGGATTATGGAGAAAAGGAAACAAATGGGAGTAAAGCTGCAATTGATATTACTTTGCCTCCACAGCTGTTCTCAAGTCAGCTGTTGTTTCAGTATGCAGAGCTCCAGCAGAGGAGCCCTTGACATCTTCCCAGGGATCAGTATTGGCTACTCTCTTCTTTTGTGTTTGAGAAGAAACAGGCACAGCAAAATTGGGATGTTAAGCAAAGAGATATATTTCACTCTGCTTTGGGACCAATGTCAGGCACAAGGAATCAGACTCACATGTTAAGTTCTAATTCAGAAAATTTAATGCTCAACCTTATGCACAAGAATCTAATCAGCTATTCAGCAGAACTAAATTGGTGCTAGATAAGAGTCAATGGAATTCAAGGAGTGCTGGACTTTAATTGCTTGTGGCAACATAATGATTCCAGACTGATAACTCTCTTACCTCCACCCCCAGGCTCTTCTTCTTCTAGGCAGAATTCTACAGCCTCATTGACATTTAATTTGTGAGTTAAATCCCATTGAGATACATAGGAGTAGATATGTAGGTTTGTACTGTGACCAATATGGGACTTAATTATAAGTAAAATGCCATAGGATTGAGCTGCAGTCCTACAAAAACTTACCTAGAACTCTAGATGATCAAACACCATCAAGCTAAGTCATATGCTGGATCTGACTGATTTGGGTTTAATATATTGAGTTAGCGCATTTTATGAATTGTGACTTGTAGCATTTTTAACCATGGTTTAGCAAACAGTGGCTTACTGCAACACGTGAACTCTTGGTATATTGTGTAAATCCAGTCTATGTGGTTAATGTATGATTCAGTGTGCCTGTATAGTTCAATGCCAGCTCCTAAAATGGGCTATTACTTATCTGAATAACTCATGGTTACATTATAGAAAAATGTATTGTAAGAACATAGCCACCATTTCAGGTCTACAACAGAAGGAAATTAGTGACCTCTTTAGAATCACTGCATAAACAAATCACCCAAAAATCTTGATAGCCATTCTGCAGCCAGCTATGGTATCAAACTATGTCCCAAATGTGCTTCTTTTCAGGAGACTTTGTTTGTTTTTTTAATTTTGAAGAGGTTTCACTTCTCATCCAAGAAGCTTCTGCAGCTCACATCATCAAAAGAAAAAAAGAAAAGAAAGTCCATTTGACTCCTAAAAAAGCACCTTTGGAACCACCATGACCTGGATGACTGTGAATCTCTACAGACTTTTGTATCGAACTATGGTTTGATTAGAACTGTATCTGAGATGCAAAATCCAGGAGACATTTGTTTTCCTGCCATTTATTGGTAATCTAGATTTTTGTACCCCAGATGTTAATCTTAGACCCTGTTCAGTGTACTGGTACAAAGTAAATTGTCTTTGTCCTAAAGAATTTTATGCAAAGGGTGTATCTTTTTCTCTGGTGAGAAATAAAAGGAGGAGGAAGAAAGAAAACCCCCTCCTTTGAACAGTAAAGTCGTCCTTTTAAAAATCGATTGAAACAAATGAACTCAGAGAGCACCTTAAACCCATCTGCTTTATCGTTTTCCTGTCCCACTTCTCTGCCATAGTGTGCTCTTTCTCCAGGTGGGTTTTTAAGTCAGATCTTTTCTCTTTTATTCCTATTTTATTTTCTGGAATTCTCAAGTGTCAAGATTGTTTGTTTCACAACCCCACATCCGAATCAATAATAAATGACAAAAAGGTATTCATGACACCCTCATCTCCCCCCCTGGGCTGGAAGAAAATGTTTACAATGCTAGCACAGCCCTACTATCCACAGCTATCCAGCAACACCTTGCATCGCAACCCGGATATTTTCTGCCAGGTAAAGCACGCGGAGTTAGGATCCCCTTCCTAAAATGGTCAGCTGTAACAGCTCTCCAGAAACCCAACCTGTGAATTAAATCCATAAATAATAATACAAAAAGAAGAAGAAGAAGAAGAAGAAGAAGAAGAAAGAAGAAGAAAAGTCCGTTTTCTTTCGGTACTCACCTTCCTGGGGCGCCTCTTTCCCACCTTTGCTAAACGGCAGGGGGAAGGCGGAGTGGAATCCCCTCTCTTCTCTCTTCCCCCTTCCCCTTCGTTCCCCCAATATCCCGGAATCGACTAGGGAAAACCACTCCGCCACAACGGGCCGCGCAGAAACGACGGATGCCCCAAAGCCACAATCAATAACCGCAATGCCGCCGCCCCCTCCTCTCCCACCCCCCCCGCCTCCCTTTCTGCGGGCTCGGAGATCCGGATGGTGGAACCGGGCAGCGGGGTAACCGTGTGCGGCCCCCGGGAGATCGCGCAGTTCCTTATGATTAATTGATCGCCGGTCGCTAGGCGACCAGGGCTGGGATTTAAAGTCTCTCTCCTACCCTTCCCCCAACCCCCACAGCAGCAACCTCAGCCTGCTCGGCCGCTAGAAAGAAACCCGCCCCCCGCCCCCCAATCCCCAATGCAAGCAACGCAGCCTTGGGGTGGGGAATGAATTCAGCTTGCGCTGCCCGCTGCAATAATGCGCGCATCATTTCGACGCAGCGCTGAGGTGCAAAGAAGGTTTAAAAAGGGTGTGGGTGTGTGTGGGGGTTATGCCAAGAGGGTCGGGGATCCAGGATTTGGATATTTCCGTCGCTGCAACGAGAAAGGAAAAAAAAAAAAAGGGGGGGGGCGATCTGAAGGCAAAGGGATCCTACCTCAACCCCTGCCGCTTGCTCACCCTCTCCTCAGCCACCACAGCGCCATCCCTCCCGCCGTCTCGCCGAGTTTTGTTTTGTTTTTCGCGGCAACGACAAGAGCCCCCGGAATGTGGGTCAGCCCGCAAGGCTTCGAGGAAGGAAAGCAACGGCCGCCCCGCAGGCAAGAGTCGCCGCGCTGGGCCAGGTGAGGCGCAATCGCTGCCGGCAGCCTGGAGAACCCACTCGGCCCGCCGCCTGCCGGCCAGTATGGAGAACTGCGAAGTCAGGGAGAGCGCGGAGCGCCCCCCCCCGTCCCCCCCAGGTCGGGCCTGGTTTTCTGGGAAGGCAGCCAGCCACCTTAGGGTTAGGTTCGCTGAGTAAAGGTGTTAGTAGCCAAGGAGAAGTTGTGCGAAGGCAGCCTTTGCCAACTTGGTTCTGAGAAGAGTTTTAAGTTTGGGCTTCTGCGTTTGCATGCTTCTCCCTCTGTCCCACCTGGAAATATGGCTTGCCTGGGAATACAGTTGTAGTTTGGTAATCATCCAGGCATTTACTGTTTTTGAGCCTAAAAGATAAATAAATATTTCCCAGCAGCCTACATTTCCAAGGATTGAACTGAAAATTCCTCTTCAAGGAAATGTCCTTTTTGTGCCTTGCTTTACACCCTACATTCCCAAAGGTAGTTTTTCAAGAGGCAACTGGACTTTCTGGGTTTTTCTTGGGAAGATGTTTTGGTTCTCATCCAAAAAGCAAGAAGATGAGAAGCGAAATGTCTTCCAAGAAAAACCAGAAAGTCCAGTTGCCTCTTGAAAAACCACTTTTGGGACAACCATGATCCGGATGCCTGAGAATCTCCTTAGACATTTATACCATACAAGTTGTCCTATTGGGTTTATATTCCTTTCCCTGAGTACATTTACTTTAAAATGCTCCTATAGGCAAGAATAAAAGGCCCACCTATAGTCTGTAGCAGGATAGAGGTTTTGCTTCTACAAAAAACCTGAACTTGCAATGGTAAAAACCCTTGACTGAATTCACACATTGTTAAATCTGGGGTGGATCGGTTCGAAGGAGACGCGAGACCATCGTAGTGAGTTCAGCTCTTTATTTAGAATAAGGATAGACTGGGTAATACAAGCCTCGGCAGCCCTTCATATAGGGCTGGCTCTCGGCTCTGCGGCCAGTGGCAGCGCTTTGAATCTCCCGCGATCGGCACAGCCGATCACGATAGATTCTTAGCGCTCCAATCATGGCCGGGGTTTCGACCAATTAGGTTGCTGTCCGTCCGGACCAATCAGTTGTGAGGGTTTGGAGTATGCTAATACAGTACACCCCTCCCCTCTTGGTTTTGTCTGTCAGAGTGTCGTGATGTAGTCGCACAGGTAGGTGGGGCTTCGTGCCTGTCTAGCTGACCTGCGCAGTTCAGTTTCAGTGTGGTCTTCGACCGGTTCGGAAGGCTTCTCTATCGCTCCGGTTCCTTGGGATGGAACCGCCTGGAAGGGTGAGCCGGGCCTTTCCTGGTAGCTCCCTCCCAGTCTATCCGGGCTGGTTGAGCTGCCACTCCTGTTGTTCCCGCCGGATCTTTCCGGGCTGGTTGAACTGGCTTGGCTGCTCCTTCCAGGTGAAGATTCCGGTGGTTTGTGCCCTGTTGGTTCTGCGCTTACTGGTGAGTAGGACCGGTTTATTTGTGGCTTATTTGTTCTGGGTGGGGGGTGTTCTGCTTGTGCTAGGAGGTTTCCTTCGACTCTTTCTTTAGCGCTTGCCGTTTCCCCCCCCTTCTAGTTTCTTGCTTGGGTGTATGGTTGTTGTTAGTAGCTATTCTTGACCTTAGTTGGTTGATGTGCCGCTTCCAGTTTTTCCCGTCGCTTGTCTCTAATCGGTATGATAAGGGGCCGGTTATTTGTGTGATTGTTGCCAGCACCCAGACTGGTTCCCCTGAAAGGTTTTTTCTGTATACTGTGTCCCCTATGTTAAACCTTCTGTGTTTGCTGGAGGAACCCGGGGTTTTTTCAGGGTTGTATGTCGGATGCATTCTGTCTAGCGTTGACCGTAGTTTACTGCCCATCATTAATTCTGCCGGGCTTCTATTTGTGGTCGCGCTAGGTGTGATGTGCTGGATAAGGAGCATTTTATTGATTTTGTCCTGTATGTTAGTTGCTTCTATTTTCTGGATGGCTTTCTTTGTGTATTGGACCATGCGTTCCGCCTGCCCGTTCGCTGCCGGGTTCGCTGGCGCGGTTAGCGCATGGCATATGCCTTGGCCTGCTAGAAATTGTTCGAATGCTAGTGCGGTGAACTGGGGCCCGTTGTCCGACACTATTACATCTGGCAGGCCATGCGTGGCAAAGAGTTTACTCAGTTTCTTTATTACTGCCTCCGTTGTGGTAGACTTCATGGTGCTTACCTCCAGCCAGTTGGAGTAAGCATCTACTGTGATAAGGCACATTTGTCCCTTGGTTGGCCCCATGAAGTCTATGTGAATCCTCGACCATAGGCCTCTTGGTGTTTCCCACTCCTGGGTTGGGGCAGCGGGAGGATTAGGTCTGGATTCTTGGCATTGTTTACATTTGGCTACCCAGGTTTCGATCTGTTTATCCATTCCTGGCCACCATGCGTAGCTTCTGGCCAGGCTCTTCATCTTGACCATCCCTGGGTGCCTCTCATGCAACATCCCCAATACCCTTTCTTGTAATGTTTCCAGGATTACCACTCTGTCCCCCCAAAGTGTGCAGCCCTTCTCAGTAAAAAGTTCAGTTTGTCTGTTTCGGAAGGGTCTGAATAGTTCATCCCTGTCCCCTTCTGACCACCCTTTTCTAACCCAGCTCAAGACTCGCACCAGCCACTTGTCTTTATTTGTTTCTCTGGCAATGTCTGGCGCGGTCACAAGCGGGTTGGATACTGTTTCTATTTGAAGTACCTCTGTCGTGGGTGCCAGGTCATCTTCCAGGTTGGGCAGGGGTGAGCGGATCAGGGCGTCTGTGTGGGTGATGTCTTTTCCGGGTCTGTGTACCAGCTGGTAATTGCATGCTGCTAGGAATTTGGACCACCTTGTCATTCTTGGTGATAGAATGTTCGGTGTGGCCTTATTCCCTGCCAGGATTCCTAGCAGCGGCTTGTGGTCTGTGATGATTGTAAAAGTCCTACCATAAAGGTATTCGTGAAATTTCTTGACGCCGGTGACGACTGCTAGGGCCTCTTTGTCGAGCTGGCTATAGTTTCTCTGCGGTTTTGAAAGTGTCCTTGATGAGAAAGCGATGCGTGCTTCCTTCCCATCCGGTAGCTGGTGGCTGAGGATGGCGCTGATCCTGAAGGGTGATGCGTCGCATGTCACTATTAGCAGCAGGGTCTCGCTGTACTGGATTAGTACCGTGTCAGATGTTAGCAGGTTCTTGGTGTTGGTGAAGGCACTCTCCTCCCATGCTCCCCAAGTCCAGGTGGCTGTTTTATCTAACAGCCTATGCAATGGTTCTGCCACGGTTGCCTTTTGAGGTAGGAAGACATTGTAAAAGTTTAACAGTCCCAAGAAAGCCTGTAGCTCCATTTTGTTTTTGGACTGTGGCGCTTCCCTTATGGCTCTCAGTTTTTTTTCCGTGGGGTGGATCCCTTGCTTATCTAGGAGGTACCCTAGAAACTCAACCCTCTCTGCCCGTAGTTGGCATTTCCCTTTTTAAACTTTGAGTCCCGAGTCTCTGAATTTCTTTAGTACCTCCCTCAACTGGGCTTCCAGTTGTTTTTCATTTTTCGTGGCCACCAACACATCGTCAAAGTAGGGCACCACCCCTTCTATGCCCTGGAGGAGTCTTTCCATGAGGCTTTGGAACACCCCAGGTACCACGCTGACTCCAAATTGGAGCCGGCTGCAGCGGAAAGCCCCCCGGTGTATTACGATGGTTTGGGCTTCTGCGGTTGTGGCATCGACTGGCAGTTGCTGGTAGGCTTCTGCCAGGTTGAGTTTTGCGAAAATCCAGCCTCCCCCCAGTGAGTACAGAAGGTGCTGTACTACTGGGACGGAGTATGTGCTTTGTTGGAGCGCGTGGTTTAGGGTGGCCTTGTAGTCACCACAGATTCTCACGGGCCCATCTGGCTTGATGGGGGTGACAATGGGGGTCTCCCACCGGGTGTGATCGATTGGTTCCAGCACCCCTTGCGCGATGAGCTTATCTAGTTGCTCATCGATTTTGGGCTTGTGCAAATGGCACTCGCCTGGGCTTAAGGCGGATTGGCACGATGCTCGGGTCTATATTGAATGAAATAGGGGACTCCCGGTACTTGCCTAGGTTGTCATCGAAGACTTCCCGGAAGTCCCTCACGAGTGCCGCTTCCCAGTCCGCCTCTCCGATGTGGTGGATGCCGGTTACTTCAATGCCCAGAGGTGCGAACCACTGCAGCCCCAGTAGGCTCGGTCGATCTCGGTCGACAATCGTCAGGGGTAGCACTTTGGTGTGGCCCTTGAAGGTGACTTTAAAATGGCCTCTGCCGACTACAGGGATGCAGTTCCCTTGATAGTTTTTGAGAGTTAGTGTTTGGTCTTCTAGTTCATGGCAGCGGATGGTGAGGGCCAGGCACTTGATGGTGCACCATGAGACCATTGAGAGGAAGGACCCAGAATCCACCTCCATGTTGCATGTCTGGTCTTCTATCCCCACCGTCACATATACCTTCCTGGCGTCACTTGTGGAAGAATGGCCAATGACGACGGTTTGGTGTGTTTCCTCCCTATATCTTGCTTCGTGGAGTCACCCATCCCTCTTGGCTCCAGCGGTTCTCCGTCTGGCGATCGCAGTTTCTGGTGGGGGTGCTCTCTCGTCATCGAGGGCTGCCGTCTCATCGCCTAGGGCTGCCCTCTCATCATCGCGGGCTGTAGTGTCTTTTATTCCAGCACACCTTGGCAATGTGCCCCCGTTTCTCACAATGCCGGCAAATGGCATCGAGAAAACGGCAGTCCGCCCAGGGGTGATTGCCGGCGCACTGGAACCTCGACTTACGACCTTGTGGTTCCCGCCGCTCCCGCGCTGCTTGAAGGCGGTGGATCTCCTCCTCATCGTCCTCGGTATCCGAGAAGGAGTCGATGTCGCCATGGTATGTGGTTGTGTCTTGACGGTCTGGTTCAGGTCACTTTTCGGGGGTCGAAGTCATCTCGCCAGTCGCTGGTCGTGGCGTGATGCTCGATTGTAGCATCCGAGCCGCTGATTTCTTGGCCGCCTCAGTCGCGGGAGATGTCGCCCTTCGCCATGATGCGGCTCTGGAGGACGGGGTCTCGGAGTCCTAAGACGACGCGGTCTCGCAGTGCCTCGTCCAGATCGGCGAAATCACACAGGCCGCCCAAGTCTCAGAGTGCCGCCATGAAGTCACCAAGCCCCTCGCCCTCGCGTTGATCCCGCCTGTAGAAATCGTGCCGCCAGATAAGGATTGGCACAAGGGGGGCATAGTGGCTTCGTAGTAGGGGTTCGAGGTTACCCCATTCCATGGTCTTGACGTCCTCTGGTTTGGCCAAGGCTTTGGTCATCTTGAACACTGCGGGCCCGCAGTGTGTGAGGAACACGGCTCGTTTCTTGTGGCCGTTGGCATCCTTAAGATTACCACTCTTGAGGAACATCTGGAACCTATTGGTATAGGATTCCCAGTCCTCGGTAGAAGGGTTGAGGGGTGCGGATGGCGAGTTGATGCCGGCCATGCTGCCTGCTGCTGCGTGTTGCTTGCCACATGCTGGGTGGTCTCCTTGTCTCACGATCCCACCCTCGTCGCCAGTGTTATATCTGGGGTGGATCGGTTCGAAGGAGACGCAAAACCATCGTAGTGAGTTCAGCTCTTTATTTAGAATAAGAATAGACTGGGTAATACAAGCCTCGGCAGCCATTCATATAGGGCTGGCTCTCGGCTCTGCGGCCAATGGCAGCGTTTGAATCTCCCGCAATCGGCGCAGCCAATCACGATAGATTCTTAGCGCCCCCAATCACGGCCGGGGTTTCGACCAATCAGGTCGCTATCTGTCCGGACCAATCAGTTGTGAGGGTTTGGAGTATGCTAATATATTACACACATGATGCATCTTAAAACCACCATGTGAATGGTTTCCTTATTACCAGTGCTGGTGCAGTGATCAAAGCTCTAAAGGACTTACAGCAGCAACATAGTGCACAATAAAACAGTATCCATGCCAACCATAATATCTAATGAATGGCACAATTAAGCAATCATAATATTTTGATTGTAAAACCACAGAACATGAATGGTGAGAACCTAGAACTCCTTACAGACTTAAATCTTTCTATATGATCTCTGAATGCCCTTCAAAAGAGATAGGTCTCCAGAAAAATTCTAAATTCCAGGAGTAAGAGTGAGAAGCATCTGTCCAGTAGCGTTGCTGTTTGGATGCAATTAATGTTTAGTATGGCGTGTGAACAGAAATAGAGTAAAGGTTAATGCAATATGTGAATCCAACATTCTGTTCCTGCAGCAGTGAATATGAATGCATTATGAGTAGTCCTCAACTTATAATCACAATTGCAACTGGAATTTTGAGCGTAACATGATGCCTTTATTAAACAAGTCATCATATGACAGGATTGATTTTATGATCATTTTTACTGCAGTTGTTAAGCATATCATGTTAAATGAATCACATGGTTGTTAAGTGAATCCAGCTTCCCCAACTGACTTTGTTGGAAGCTGATTGAGAAGATCAAAAATCCTGATTATGTGATTGCAAGATGCTGCAACCATTGTAAATGTAAGCTGGTTGCCGCCCGCTGAGATTGTGATCATTTGGCTGTAGGGTTGTGTGACAATCATCACTTCAAGAATAGGTTTTAAATCACCTTTTGTAAGTCTATTATAACTTCAAAATTTCAATCCCAATTTTGATTGTAACTTGAGCACTACTTATAATGTGCTCACATTTACTGCTGTAGGAACAGAATGGATTCAGTGGTTGTGTTTACACATTGCATTAAGCTTTTATTCTGTTCATACCAGAGGTGGTATTCAGCAGGTTCTGACCAGTTCTGGAGAACCGGTAGCAGAAATTTTGAGTAGTTCGGAGAACCAGCAGATACCACCTGTGACTGGATATTTTACAGTATCCTTCCCCTGCCACGCCCACAGAACCAGTAGTAAAAAAAATTGAAACCCACCATTGTTTCATACCCCCATATTAAACATTACTGAACCATGGTGGTGCAGTAGTTAGAGTGCAATACTGCAGGCTACTTCTGTTGAATACTGGCTGCTTGCAATTTGGCAGTTCAGATCTCACCAGGTTCAAGGTTGACTTAACCTTCCATCCTTCCAAGGTGGGTAAAATGAGGACCCAAATTGTTGGGGACAAGAGGCTGACTCTGTAAAACCACTTAGGTCTGTAAAGCACTGTAAAGCGTTGTATAAGTCTAAGTGCTATTGCTATTACATGGATCTACAAAGCAAACTCCTCTCAACATATGCTGCTCAATTTATCGGAATTCAGAAAGTTTTCTTGTTAATACCTATAGCATCTTCTGTTGAGAAATCTCACCTGTATGTGCACATTTTGCTAACCCATAATATAGTTTGTTTTATCTAGGCTTAATGCTGTCTATTTGGCTTATACTTTTGCATATTGTATGGTCAACCCAGTTATTCTATTCCACAAATTGTGGTTTAATTTAATGCAGCATGGTGTACGAATGCAGGCTTATCCTTCATCAATTCACAACCTTGCCAAGCTGGATGCCTGTCCCATATACCCACTGTTTCCTTTTAGTTGGGTAATGTCATTCTGGTCTCAAGAATCAAGACTTTTATCCCCATTGCAATGTTTAAGTAGGAATGCCTTTAAGTGCTCCATTTATTTTTGCAAAGCTTCTGCCAATAGAACAGTTCAAGGACTGGGCAACCAATTTAGCACCTTAGAAGAAAAAGCAACTAGGGACTGCTTAAATTCTTAATTAAACTTGTAAGTAAATTAAACTTAAAGGCTACTATGGACTATAGCCAAAAATACATTGCTTCAATCAATGGGATCTAAGCCAAAAGCCATCTAGGCTTTCAGGATATTCAGCACTTTACAGTGCCTTAACAAGACACACAGATGCAGAAACGCAGGGCTTTTGTTGGAAACCCACTTGATTACTTGATGTTGTCTCTTGTGACCTCCATGAAATCCTTGATTTCCAACTGCAGCAAGGAATCTGCTGCTAAGGGGGAAACATTAGTGATAAATGGTTGCTATGATCCTTCAAACACAATGTTTCTTTGAATTTACAGAGAGGTGATTGTGTTAGTCTTTCACACCAGAAACAAAGTAAACATAAGCAAAAATAGAACAATTACTCCTTATGTTATCATAATGTTATTTATTGGTGTTCTTTTGAAGACAATCCGCAGTTGAATTTTGCTAGAGTTTCCTCTAATCTGGTTAGCCAAAACCAACAAGATGATCTGAGGCAAGAACTATACAGTAATCATCATCATCATTTAACGACCCCATAATCCCTTGCAGGTAGAGTCTGGGCAACTGAATGGAACTAGCAGAATGTTTAATGGCCAGATGCCCTTCCTGTCTCCAGTGCAAAGTTTTGTTCAGCAGATATATTCTCATTATGCCCAGAGAAAAATATCTGCCTCTACCTAAGATCAAACTCACAGCTTCCTGATTGTGAGGCGAGAGCTCCACCTCTAGGCTACCACACCACTCTTAAGAACTATAAAAGTAATACAGTAATGTATATTACAGTATTGTAAGTAATGTAAGTCCTAAAATAGCTTTAAAAAAAATCAGAAAAGAACAACAAAAGATCAGAACATCCTAGTCTCATCCATTTTGCACCATCACCCTGCTTTCTGTGGCCCTCACCTTCCTCAAATATATTGCATGAAGCGAGTGGCCCATCTCTTTGTGAAGGAAAGAGCCAGCCTTGTCATTTGACTAAGAAAGTTGCTTTGGATAACAGAAGGTAGGCCATACAGAAGGAATGCAAAGTGTTAAAAAGCATATATAAGGTAGGATTTGATTTGCTAGATGTTGCCATCAGGATGTCAGATTTTTGAGATTGGCCAGATCAAGAAACAGACACATTGGGATTTCAGGAATGCTATTTTATTTCAAAACAGCCATTAACAGAATTATAAAATGACACCTAGCTCAAGCTGGGGCTGTTCTGAATCTTTTTCTCATGCTTTCTACTTTCCCGTGATGAATTATTTTCACTCTCCCATCTCCTTTTCAAGACCAGAGCCAAATTCCCCCATGCAGTTGTAATTCTTCTGACAGCATTAAAGTAAAATTCAATCATCATTTTGACTAGTTTTTATACATGGAATTGGGGGAAGTCATGTGTTTCATTTTTCAGAAATGCACAATATTGGGTTGATCTTCATTGTCCCTAAAAGTTTTTCCTTCATTATACTTTTTAATATCACAAAAGAGGGTTTTTTTTAAAAAAAAAACAACAACCCACTTTACTGGAAAATACTTTTAATAATGTAATTACATTTAATTTCATTTGAAATAAACCAAAACAAATTTCTTTACACAGTAGAATTCAGTATACATTTATGTCCACAAGCTTAGAAAAGTCACACATCTTGATTTGATTGCATAAAAATGATAAGCTCTTGATTTTTCATCTTGTATCGTTATTATGCACAAACCATTGTGGTTGCCTGGTATGATCACCAAAGTGCTCTGAAACAATACTAGTTAACTTGCTTCCAGAAAACAAGGAAAATTGGTGCTACACACACTTCTTAGAATAAGTTGCTCCCTAACATAGAAGCCACCATCAAAAGCCTGTTGGCTTGTCTTCCAGTTTGCCAGGTTTTGGTGGCGGCAGGGATTCGTGATCCTGCGCGATCCCTGTTGCGCTAGCCGTCTTGGTGCCTCCAGTTAAGCCTGTTCCCCCAACCAATGTTAAGGAAACATGCTAAACAGAATGTGCAGCATTAGTCAGTTAGGCAGACAGGTAAATGTGTGAGATAAGTTTGCATGTTAGTTAACACTCAGTAAAAAGCAGATACGCTTGTGCTATCAAAATATAGTTTATTCCATTAGGATTTATAGCATAGTCAAAAAACAGTCCATTAGTCATGTATCATTTCAGTCAGTCCATTCAGGGATACTCAATTTGCAAAGTCCGTGTTGAATATTCAATGTCAGTTCACTTACAATAAATCAGTCCGTATTATCTCTTCTCACCGTTGAGAAATCAATACTCCTTTCTCCCATTCCAGTAGAAAAAAAAAACGCAGTCATCAATCCATCCAGTAATTAGGGATCATTAAGCCAGAGAGCGAGCTGCTGTTGTCTTGCTCCTTTTATGGTGCTTTTACAACCACACCCTTAATTACATTCTTGCAGTTAAAGTTACACACACTTTAACCAACAAACCATGATAACTTATTTATTATTTTACCTAAACCAGTTAGGGTAAACAATGTTATCCCTAACATTCTCCCCTTTTGGGTAATAATAATATAACCATTTACACCTTTAAATCATAGTTGTTACAACTCTCTTTAAACTTAACTACACCTTCAGCTTTTGGAAACTGATCTGCAATGTTTTCTTCCGTCATGCAGTACTCCAGTTTAATTAGACCATTCTTCACAGATTCTCTAACATTTAAGTATCTTAAATCAGTATGCTTTGATCTAGTTTTTACAGCAATATTAGCAGCCAACTGTATGGCTGCCTGGTTGTCCTCGTACACAATAATGGAATCTTTAACAGTTACACCCATGTCTAATAATAACTGTTTGTACAGAATTAAGTCAGTGCATAGTAATGACAGACATGAAAATTCCTCTTCCATCGTGGACAAACTGATATGCTGTTGTCTGATTGACCTCCACCCTATTAGTGTCTTACCAAATAATATAGCCATTCCAGAGGTTGATTTTCTAGTGTTTATGTCAGTTGCAAAACTTGCATTTGCATAGGCACCAAGACTCAAATCACCCTTTGGCTCTATATACAATGCATGGTGCATTGTTCCTTTAAGATATCTTAAAATTCTCTTTAATGATTGCCAATGACATTGATGAGGATCTGCATTAAATCGCGCCAGCTGATTAACGCTATAAGCAATATCTGGCCTTGACCAATTGCTGATATATGATAAGCTACCAATCAAAGATTGATATATGGACTTATCGAATTTGGGACTTTGAGCATCAGTTTGGCAAACTTCCTGACTCATTGGAGTTTTTGCCGGCTTACAAAGTTCCATTTTATACGTTTTAATTAATTGGCAAATTTTATCTTCTTGAGATATCTTATATCCATTTTTTGTTTTGTTAATTGTCAATCCTAGATACCTTTTAATCTCACCTAAATGCTTTAATTTTATCTTTTGGGCTAATAATGATATAATCTCATTAGCTTCATTATTAGTCTTAGTTATCAAAGCAATATCATCTGTAAATAATAACAATAATGACGCCGTTCCATTATTTTCTCTTTTAAACACACATGGATCTGCTAAACCAGATTTAAAACCTATATTGTTTAATTCTTTCACAATATATTGGTTCCATTCAAAGCCAGATTGTTTCAATCCATAAAGACTCCTTTTGAGTTTCCAACAATCATTACTATTTAATTTATTATCTTTTATACCAACTGGTTTTTTCAAATATATAGTGTGCTGCAAAGGTGCATGTAGATAAGCAGTTTCTACATCTAAATGTTTAATGATATAGTTTTTCTTAGCTGTGCACACTAAAGCTGCTCTCAAGGATGTTGCTTTAAGACTTGGTACAAAAACTTCTTCATAATCAAATGCAGTTTGATTAAATCCTTGAGCTACCAACCTAGCCTTATGGGTAACAGTCCCATTATTTCCTGTTTTTACTTTGAATATCCATTTGCACCCAATGGACTTTTCTCCTGGAGGAAATTTAGCATCTTCATATACTTTCATTACCTTTAATGAATTTCGTTCCTTTTCCATTGCCTTTTGCCAATTCTCCTGATCCTTAGCAGGATACATCCTAAGTTCATCTACACTAGTTGGAACTTTAGTTACTTTGCAAACTATACTTGCTTGATACCTATCAGGTGGTCTAGTTATACGTGTAGTACGTCTAGGTATTACAGGACTTACAGGTGGACTTTCCTTTACTACCTGTTCTTGATTATCTAACTCTTCCTGATCAACTGTTTCCTCTTGTTCTGGTCCTATTTGTTCTTCGTGGACTTCTTTAATTGGACTCTTCTTATAACTAGTCTTTTCTTTCTGCCTTTTGTAGGGTTCAATAATTACATCATTATCTAAATCTTGCTCTAATCTATTTCATCCTACATGTTCTAGGAATTTTGCACTAGCACTGCAGTAAACTCTAGATGTAGAGTTTACATCAGAATCTATAAGATCTGTGATTTGATTCATATCCTACAAAAATTAATCTTTTAGCTCTGTGCTGTCATTTGTGTCTGAGTTGTGTAGGGATATGCACCCATGCTGGTGTTCCAAATGTGTGCATGTAACTTAAATCAGGTTTCGTACCATGCCACAGTGTGAATGGTAATTCACCTGTTATTGAATTAACAACATTATTTAATATTTGATTACCACACATTATTGCTTCTCCCCACAAATTGTCAGGTAATCCTGAATCAGACAACATAGTTTGTGCCATTGACTGCAGTGTTTGGCCTCATTTCTCTATAAAGGCATTATGTTGTGGCCTATATGGTGCAGACTTTTTATGTTGAATACCTGCCATCCTAAGTCTACTCTGGAATTTATTATTTGTAAATTCCGCACCATTATCTGTTATAAGAGTTACTAATTTCTTTTTAGTTTTCCTTTCTACAAATTTTAACCAATTAAAGAGATTTAGATATGTCTCAGTTTTAAAGAGATTTAGATACGTTTCAGTTTCATCAAATAGCAGAACCCATATCTAGAATAGTGGTCCATTATACTTAGTATGTATCGAGCACCTCCTACACTTGGTTTTTTCGGACCTATTAAATCGGCAAATACTACCTCTAAAGGCTCTTTGGTAGTAAATCCATCAACTCTATTTGCCGGTATGATCTTGCTTTTGCTTTGATTGCAAGCAGAACATTGCAAATACTTATTACAAGGTTTCAAACTTATTCCTTTAGATAGTTGAACAGTTCTCTTAAGCATTTTAAAATTTAAATGCCTTAGCCGTTGGTGTAACAAGTGAATACATTCATCATGAGGTTTCTTATGATCATAAACCATGTTAGCCACCTCTAAACCATTATCATTTAACACATACAATTCACCTCTTAAAGATGCAGTAATTTTCTTATCTTCTTTTTCAATTATGCAGTTATCTCCCCTAAAGTTAACTACATATCCTAGTTTAACCAAAATTCTTACTGAAAGTAAATTAAACTTAAGTTGTGGTACATATAACATTTTTACATTCTCTTTTATGCAAGAACAATATGCTATACCTTGACCTTTAGCTTTCAGTTTCCAGCCATTGGCTACTGATATCTGCTGTGAACTCATGGACATTTTAACAAAATTTTTGTTATCATTTGTTATATAGTGGGATGCTCCACTGTCAACCACCCATAAATTATTTTTTACAGCTCCGTTACTATACATGGCTAACTCAAAATTTTTATTTTTATTTTGATGACTTTTAGTATTCTGGCCAGCGTTCTGGTGCTTTGCTTTTTTACAAAACCTTGCCAAATGTCCTCTTCCTCCACAATTAAAATACTTTTTAATTGCGTATGCAGTAGGAGATTCAATATCTTCTTTTTGAGGTTGCTCCCTCCTTAACTGATCTCTTTCAAGCCTTCTTCTGGCCTCTTCAATCAATCTGCCAGTGATATCAGTTAAAGTTAGGCTTTCCTTAGGCAAAATTTCAAGGGAAGTGACGTAGTTATCAAAACTTTTGACTAATGAAGGCAGAATTATGTAGACTTGGTGTAGTTCAGAGAAAATAAGCTCTTTCTCGTGCAGTTCTTGAAAAATGCTTTTCATAGTATTCAAATTACTCAGCATATCACCATTCATTTGGAGATGCATCCTGAAAAGCTTCCGTGTTAGATTTATGTGAGCACCAACGTTATCTCGCACAAAAAACCTCTTCAGCTTCTGCCAACACCCAACAGCCGTTTGTTCTCCGCGGATATGAACAAGTTGCTGGTCAGATAGTGTTAGTCCTATTATGCAAAGAGCTTGTCCATTCTTCTGCTTAAAGTCTTCTATCTTTTGACTATCTTCCTCAACCTCTGGATCCCATTCCTCTATGTTTGGTGGGTTTTCAATTATGTTCCACAGACCTTCTCTTCGTAGAAGTAGACTACATTTCATAGACCATGAAACATAGTTCTTTCCATCCAGCTTGGATATAAGGGACAAACTTTGTATTTTCTATTTATGGATATAAAACTATAATTAATAAAACACAGCTGTCTGTTTACTGTAACGTGTAACAACACAAACTCTCACTTTTTACATAAATCTGTTTTAGAAACTGACTTTGCAGCCTCTGGGCCCATAACCTTTTTTAAGCCTGTTCCCCCAACCAATGTTAAGGAAACACGCTAAACAGAATGTGCAGTGTTAGTCAGTTAGGCAGACAGGTAAATGTGTGAGATAAGTTTGTATGTTAGTTAACACTCAGTAAAAAGCAGATACGCTTGTGCTATCAAAATATAGTTTATTTCATTAGGATTTATAGCATAGTCAAAAAACAATCCATTAGTCATGTATCATTTCAGTCAGTCCATTCGGGGATACTCAATTTGCAAAGTCCATGTTGAATATTCAGTGTCAGTTCACTTACAATAAATCAGTCCGTATTATCTCTTCTCACCGTTGAGAAATCAACACTCCTTTCTCTCTTCCGTTCCAGTAGAAAAAAAAAACGCAGTCATCAATCCATCCAGTAATTAGGGATCATTAAGCCAGAGAGCGAGCTGCCGTTGTCTTGCTCCTTTTATGGTGCTTTTACAACCACACCCTTAATTACATTCTTGCAGTTAAAGTTACACACACTTTAACCAACAAACCATGATAACTTATTTATTATTTTACCTAAACCAGTTAGGGTAAACAATGTTATCCCTAACACCTCTGATCCCGATGGGTCTGAAGGATAAGGCTGCCCTGTAGAGTCAGCCAAAGATAGGGGGGATCCGGATAGGGGTTTGGGGGTGTCACAGACCCCCTCCCCACCCAGCAAAACCCCCTTTTCTCAAGGCGGTGGAGCGGCAGTCAGTTATGGCCACCACAAAGAAGCCAGCAACTGGATAAGATTGCACAGGAGGAAGAAGGAGAAAGTTTTGAAGTGAAAGTTCTTTGGCTGAACCGGGACTTTAAGATACATCTAACATCCTGAAAACCACCGATTTTTTGAATGATACATTGTTTCCAGAAGAGATTCTAAAAGCGGTGAATGGAAGTGTTGAAAGGGAAAGTTCACTCTGCTTCCCTACGGACTTAGCAAATGGACATTGAAAAACCTGCTTTTCTATAGAAGGTAAAAATTTAAAGCTCTTTATTACAAGTGGGAAGGGAGAGGACAAAAAGAAAACTTATATTAAGATTTTGTTGGAGGAGATGCCTTGAAGATTTTGAGACTAGAAGTTAATTGCAATAAGGCTTTAAAGTACAGACTGTTTTTTTTTTCTTTCTTAACAGATATTACCCCAGGAAGAGAAAGGGAAGAACTTTCTGCTCTGTTTGGATGCTTGATGACTCTGGGACTTTGGGGAACTGTTTTTTAAGTTTTGAAACATCTTGGTTGTTCTAGGAAGAAGAGGGAAAAAAAAGAAGAAAGGTTTATAATGGCTTTATCTTTTGATGAACTAAGAAAGGAATATGGAAAAACAAAGAAAGAAAGCAAGGACTCTTTGGGAGATATCTTTCATTTTTTAGAAATGGCGCTTGCTACTTATCAGCAAATACAACAACAAATGGAGGAAGCAGAAGAAGAAGAAGAAGCCATCTTTAATGAATTAAAAAATTTGATCAAGAAAGAAAAGAGAAAGAGAGGAAGGAAAATGAAAGACTTAAGACCTAAAAATAACACTCAAGAAAGAGAAAACTAAGATGCAAAATCAATACAATGTCAGAAAGCAAAAGAAAAGAGGAATACAACAGAGAGGGGAAGCTAAAAAGATGGAGGTTAGGAGAGGGGGTGGTGGTAAAAAGACAAGGTGGGATAAGAAAGGAAAGGAAAAGAGGGAAAAAGCCACAAAGGTATAAAACAAGATGGGAAAAAGCAAATTTTTTTTAGGGATAAAGGGTAATGTATAATTTATATAAAAAACAAAGACTGCAATAGTACATAAGATAGTATTGTAGTACTTGTATTAGAAATAGAAAATTAGAATTTTATAAGAACTAATAAAATATTAAAATATTAAAATGCCTAATAATGATAGATTTCAAGATTTAATAAAATATTAAAGGGAATGTTTAAAGTATTTAGTTCAATTATAGAGCTTCATTGGCTATTGTGTTGATGTTATTATAAACTTATTGCAGCATTTGTTTTTGAAATAGACAATTGGAATATTACAAGATTTAATAAATTAAAATATTAAAATGTTTAAGATTTAATGATAGATTTTAACATTTAATATTATTGAGAATGTGTAAAATGCTTAAGATTAAATGACAGTTTAATTTGTTACTCTCTTCATGTTATTATAACTTTTTTTCTCTTTTTTACTTTTTTAGTTCAAAATGTAGTATTTAAAATGTATTAAAAAATTAGAATGGTAATTATGTACTTAATTATTTTATAGATTTATTATTCTCTTTTTTCCCCCCTTAAAATTTAGTAGGTAGAATGTACTAAGCAGAATCAGATTGGGAACTAGGTATTATTTTAAATGTCAACTTAGGGGATAGAAAGGCATCATACTTCGATTAGTGATTCCAGGAGAAATCTTTTTTTTTTTTTATTAAAGAGAATGAGATAAATGGATAATTGGAAAAGAATGGACAAAAGATACAAGTATAATGATTTAAAGTAAGATGAAATAAATAAAATAGAATTAAGAAGAGTGAAAAGCGGGGAGAAGTTATATAGAAGATATAGAATGGTAAATAAAATAGGTAATGGTATATAAGATGAGCATGAATTTAATTGAAGTCCATATAAAGAGAGGTAATCTGGGGCCAAGCCACTTTCTAAAAGAAGTTTTATGTTTTTGTGTTTTGTGTGTTTATGTTTGATTGAGAATTAATAAAACCTTGGAGGAATGTCAGACGAGAATATTTGTAAACAAGTCAGATGGAAATATAAATATGATGACTATAAAATAGATAAATATAGAAAAGAAATGTAATTGAATAAAAGTAAAGAGATATAATGAGAAATTTGCTAAAAGATATTTATGTGTCCATATGGAAATGGGATAAATTAGAATTATGCTGTATAAAATAATGTTTTATCTGCCTTGTAAAAATTTACAATGGAAAGAGGTTTTATGTTTGCAATGTTTAATGATGTTTTGTTTGTCTTTAAAACTAATAAAATTTGTTAAAAAAAAAAAAAAAGCCTGTTGGCTTGTTCATGCCCCATCACTTACTTTATGTATTTATGTATTGCCTTTTTCATATTTTTGTACCTAATATTGTTATTAATATTATATTAATTGTTACCCAGAGTTGCTTTGCAGAGTGAGATGGCTAGCGTGTAAATTTAATAAATTGATAATGTACCTTGAGAAAGGATTCTTCAATAACTCTTCCGAATGTCTATAATAGGCAAATGTTGTTTTGGCAAACAATAATGTACTACCACTTCAAATAGAATTTAAAAAAATATTTATTGTCACTTTAAAAGTACACTCATCAGCATACATTAAAATGAAATTTTGTTGCATTCACCTCTCAAAAGACCATCATTAGGCATATACCCACATACACACACATATATGACACAGAGGAACATCACAGTCTAGTTCGAATGTGTACATATACATGTTGGGGAAAAAAGAATCTATAAGATGGAGTTTATAAGATGGATGGCATAAAGAACAAAGCTGATACAGCATCAAGTATTTCTGTTATAGACATTTCGAAATCTCTTCCCAGAGGGAAACAACAGAAACAGGCCGCAAAGTAAGTGTGTGGGGTCTCTAACAATGCTTCGAGCCCTAAGCACACAGTGCTTATAAGCACGATCCTGAAGAACAGGACATGAGTTTTCTATAATCTTCTCACTTGTCCTTACCACTCTCTGTATGGACTTTCTATCTGAAGCACTGCCTCCACCAGACAGTGATGCAGTTTATTAAAATGCTCTCAATTGTGTCTTAATTGATTCAAAGAAATCTAATTTTGAGTAGATTCTTAGCCCCGAGGTTACTAATTGTCACCATAAAAAAACAAGCAGAAAATATTGTGCAGAAAATATTGCATTGTAAATGCTGTCTGATTGATAGCAGTTAAGATCCATGTCCATAACCTGGGGTGGCCATCCAGAGGAGGGGTGGGGACAGGAAAAAAAAACAAGGTTGGAAGGAGGCAGTGGGTGAAACAAGGTTAAAAACATTGGGCTAAAAATACATATTGTTCCTTGCTCTTCCTTATCATGAGAGAATGTGACATCTTGTTTCTATGATTAAAAAAGGTGAGAGACTTCCTCAAAATCCCATACAGTTCTTAGATAATCTTGAAATGTGAAAGACAGCATGATGAAAATATAAAATCAGGAGCTTTATTAGAATGGAAATCATTGGTATTATTCTTTCAGGTATTCATTTTTCTTTTATCTCTGTGGAGTTTGCAATGGAGAATTGGTCTTTCTTTCCTCCCTTCCTTCCTAGAAGCAGAAATATAATTTATATAGGTCACTGCATATTTATTAGACCTGCTTTCTGCCTAGAACATAACTGTACTCTATAAAAAAATCTGCTACTTCCCATAATTTACATAAGCCTGTAGTTTACATATCCCCCAAAGTAGTTCAGGGAACCATTGATTTTAATGAACTGTACCCGACATTACCTTTCCCATTTAAATTATTTTAAATCGGTGGTTTTAAAATAGGTCATTTGAGGTAAATTATGCAGGGAATTCAACTGGGCAATCAATTTTTTTTTAATGCAAAGTTTTAATGAGGAAGAATATTCTGCTAATATTACTATCTTATACACATTCACAGATAGACTGTATTTGTAGAACATTCTAACAATGCTAAAACAGGTTTTGTGGTTCATAAAAAAGGGTCTTGAACCCCCTTGAGTTTAAAATTCAGTAGTATCCCATCATTGTTTGTTCAGACTTCTAATCATGGTTTTCTTTTCTGGCAGCATTCAATCATCCTTAAAATGTAATGCCCAGAACTGCTTGGTGTATTTAAGACAGGGACTGAATAATGTAAGATATAGTGGAGTTCTGCATAATTATTTTTGGTTTGGGGTCACAACTAAATGCAGCCTAAAATGAAAATTTCCATTTCAGCAAGGATATCACTTTTGACACATATTAGCATATGATTAACCACAATTCCAAGACCTTCTTTACATCAAAGTGGCACAGCACCATCCTGTACCTATACTTGCTGACTTTTTCACCCCCAAATGAAGAAGTTCACATTAATATATGGGAATTTCATTGCTATTTTTCATCCTTTTTTTTGATCTAGCAGCCTCACTTTTTTTGTTTACCTGACAAAGATCTGAAGTTCTGAGTGATCTGCTTATGCAGTGGGTCTTGGTTCTCCTTTCACTTCTGGCCATCTACTGCATTGCCAAGTTTATTCACTTAGACTTCTGAGCAGGAATGAGTGTTTTTAACACAGAGAGAAGTGGTATTCAGCAGGTTCTGACAGTTCTGGAGAACTGGTAGCAGAAATTTTGAGTAGTTTCGGAGAACCAGCAAATACCACTTCTGACTGACCCCACCCTCATCTATTCTCTGCCTCCTGAATCCCAGCTGATTGGCTGGGTCTTCTTTGGTTGCCCTGCACAGGAGAACAGAGCTGGAAAGCAGGCTAGTGGAGTGGGGAGGGAAGGGGATTTTGCAGTAAACTTCCCCCAGGAGTGGGGAGGGAATGAAGATTTTACAGTATCCTTCCCTTGCCACACCCACCAAGTCACCCCCCCCCCCGAGCCACACCCACAGAATTGGTAGTAAAAAAAATTGAATCCTACCACAGAACGCACCTTCCTCCTTCCTTTCTATTATTTCTGTTCCTTTTCAACAACTGTTATCTTTGAGTTGCCATATTCCAATTGCAGAAGTATGCCATTCATTCTGTTGCAGCTTTTAAACAGAATTTGCTTTCCTTTATTAAAAATTCAGATTCATTTTATTTACCATATTCTTCTCAATAATCAATAGGCCTTGGAAATGAGGAACTACTGATAGCAATGTTCTTAAGAAGTTTGCTTGTTCCTGCTGCCTAGGTCAAAACAAGAAGAGAAAGTTTCTAATCTTTTGAATGCCAAACGGGCTTTCCATACCAATAGCTGCATTGCAATAAACAGAGCAAAGGGGGACCTTAAGAACCAATAGATTTACGGTGGCAGAAAACTGTAATGGCTCAAATTTCTACCTAGCTATTTTATACCCCACAGCAAATAGGACAGGTGGGTTAGAAGGACCAGTTATTGTTCCCTTGTTAAATGTCAGAATAATTGATCTCATTTAGTTCTAGAACATTCTTTATTGACTAAGTGTGATTAGACACAAGGAATTTGTCTCTGGTCCATAAGCTCTCAGTGTATATACAAACAACAAAATAATATAATGATAAGATACTAATAAGAGAAAATAATAGGAAAAATGAGAAGGATAATACCGGTAGTAATACAGCCCTACTACATAGGTAAATATCCTAGAGTGCTGTAGGAATTAAGTGTTAAATGTTAAAAAAGTTGTTAAATGTTTCATTTAGTTTTAGTTCAGGAAATCATCCATCCATCCATCTATATCAAATTTATATAGCTGCCCTCTCACTGAAGGCGAGTCTGGGAAATGCATAAAAATATATAGATATACTGTGTATAAAAAAGTATAACACTCTAACAGTAAATATAGAACAGAGATATATATAATCTTAGGTTAGGGGGAAATAAAAACAGCTGGCTCAGCAATGGAGTTATCTAACAAAATAATTTTGTTTCTCTGCTGTGGAAAGAGGTGCTTTCATTTTCAAAACCTGAAATCTGAACACTGGATGTGTTTAAATTCAAGTTGAACAACCATATTGTTATGTTTGGAGCATGGGCGAGAAAGAATGGAGACAAGCCTCGGGAACGGTGAACTTCAGCTCTTTATTTACATAGTGACTTCTCAACTCAATGGCATTTATAACCCTCCTTATATAGGCAACCCCCATAACTATTAACCAATAACAATGGAGGAGCGCTAGCTCCCTTAACCAACAGGAACTCTCTGTTAATGGCCAATCGGATTCCCCGGAACGGGCCAATCCGATCCTGCCGTTAACAGCCAATCAGAAGTGCAGGGCCAGAACCCTGCACTTTACTCCAAGTTCAAGTTCTCTTTATTAAACCTTATGCATTCACAACACCCCTTCCCCCTGGCTTCTGTTTGCAGGGCGCAGTTACATAGTCCTTTAGGTAGGACGGTTGCTTTATTAGTCTTTTTGATTTTCGCTGTGTTATTTGGCTGCAATCACGCTGAGGTAGATCGTTGTTTGGCAACGGGGTCGCCTCTGCTTCAGAGTTCATTTCGTCGTTGTTGCCATTATTCTCGGTAATTCCCTGAGGTGCATCTATTTCCCTCTCTGGTTCCACTTCCTGTGTCTCTATTACGCCGTCGTTCCCTTCGAACGGGTTTTCTTCTACTTGGAATTCATCTTCTTCCGTATCTCCCCCCCCCTCAGTTTGGTCATAAGGGAGTTCAGGAATGCCCGACGGGAGCCGCGATCGTAATTGATCGATATGGCGTTTCCATAGTCTATCATCAAGGCATTGTACAAGGTAGGATCTCGGGCCGATTACACGAACTACTGTCGCCTCCACCCACAGCGGATCGCCCAATAGGTTTTCAGCGTATACCAAATTGCCTACCTGGAAGGCACGACAGCGGCCGCTGGATCCTAGTGGTTTTTCCGGTTCATAAGCTGGGTGTAACCGGTCGAGGTGGGAGCGGAGTTTTTGTCCCATTAGCAGTTCGGCGGGAGTTTTGTTGGTGATGCTATGAGGTGTGATGTGTTGTAGAAAAAGGATTCGATTGATCTTGTCATCAATGTTATCGTAGTCTACCTTCTGCAAGGTTTTCTTAACAAATTGGACCATGTGCTCTACTTTGCCATTGGTCGCAGGGTGCGCAGGCGAGGTGAGCGCATGTCGGATGCCGCAGTGAGCCAGGTACTGCTCGAACGACAGTGCTGTAAATTGGGGCCCGTTGTCGGATACCAGGACGTCTGGTAATCCGTGGGTTGTAAATAGTCTTTCCAAGTTTTTGATAACCGCTTCAGTGGTTGTGTTCATCATGCGGTGAATCTTGAGCCAATTCAAGTAGGCGTCGATGGTTAGCAGAAAGGTGTGGCCTTTGGTCGGCCCCGCAAAGTCCAAGTGAATACGGGACCAGGGTCCCTGTGGTGTTTCCCATTCAGTAGGGATGGCTTTAGGTGGGGCGTTGCTCACTTCCTGGCATTTATGACAAGCTTTAACCCAATTTTCGATTTGCTTGTCAATGCCCGGCCACCATGCGTAGCTTCATGCGAGGGCTTTCATTCGCATGATACCGGGATGGCCATCGTGCAAGGTTCTCAGCAGCGCTTTTTGGAGTCCTTCTGGGATAACGACTCTATCGCCCCAGATGACACAGTCTTTTTGAGAGAACAACTCCGTTTGTCGAGTCTTGAATGGTGTGAAGTCATCTGATAATTGGTCCAATGGCCATCTGCGTTCTACCCAGCCTAGAACTCGCGCTAAGGTGGGGTCACGTTTGGTTTCTCTCGCGATATCTCGGGCAGTCAATGGCAGCAAGTTGAGTGTTTCAATTTGCAACGTGGTTACTGTTGGTGCAGGATCATCGAGAGTCTCTGGAAGCGGTGCTCGGCTCAATGCGTCGGCGTGGGGAATGGCTTTCCCCGGCGGTATTGCAGCCAATAATTATAAGCAGCCAAGAATTCTGACCAGCAAGTCATCCTGGGGATAATATGTAGGGAGTCGGCTTATCTCCAGCTATTATCCCCAATAACGGTTTGTGGTCAGTCACGATAGTAAAAGCCCGGCCATACACGTACTCGTGGAATCTTTTAATGGCCAATACAATTACGAGGGCTTCTTTATCGATTTGGCCATAATTTTGCTCAGTTTTTGAAAGTGTCTTTGAAAAATATGCAACAGGGGCTTCGTCACCATTAGGCAGTACATGGTTCAGAATGGCGCCCACTCCGAAAGGCGAAGCATCACATGTTATATTTAACGGCAAAGTCTCATTGTATTGCATGAGTACAGAGTCAGAAGTCAGTAGTTTTTTCACATTACGGAATGCCTGTTCTTCTCTATGACCCCATAACCAGTTTGCTTTCTTGTCTAACAACCGGTGTAACGGTTCAGCGACCGTTGCTTTATGCGGTAGAAATACATTATAAAAGTTGATGAGGCCTAGGAATGCCTGGAGATCGGCCTTGTTCCGAGGCCTGGGAGCGTTTTTTATTGCTCTTAGTTTACTGTCGGTAGGGTGAATACCCTGACTGTCAATTAGGTACCCTAAAAACTCAACACTATCTGTACACAATTTACACTTATTCTTTTTTACCTTAAGACCGGTGTCTTGGAATTTTTGTAGGACTAACTTTAAATGATCCTGTAAGATTTTTTTGTAGGTGCAGCAATTAATACATCGTCAAAGTAGGGGACCACGCCTTTAATCCCTTGTAGTAGCCTCTCCATCAGGCTCTGAAAAATCCCTGGGGCTACACTGACTCCGAATTGGAGCCGGGTGCATTTAAAGGCACCTCGGTGCATCACAATCATTTGTGCCTGTGCCGTCTTTTCATCAACAGGTAGTTGCTGATATGCCTGAGCTAAGTCTAATTTAGCAAAGACCTTTCCGCCCCCCAGGGAGTGGAGGAGATACTGTACCACCGGCACCGGATATGCATTCTGCTGTAGGGTGTGGTTCAGGGTGGCCCGGTAGTCCCCACAAATTTGGATCGACCCGTCTGGCTTAATGGGTGTTACGATTGGGGTTTCCCAGGGAGAGTGATCGGTAGGTTCTAGCACCCCCTGAGCTATTAGTTTGTCGAGATGTTCGTCGATTTTCGGCTTTAAGGCAAATGGAACTCGACGGGGCTTAAGGCGGATGGGAGCTATCTTTGGATCAAGGCTGAACGAAATTGGGGTCCCCTTGTACTCACCTAAACTTTCCGCAAAGACGTCCTTGAACTCATGGATGAGGTCCTCCTCCCAGTCACTTCTGCTGATTCGGTTTATACCTGCCACTTCAATGCCAAGTGGCGCGAACCATTGGAGAACTAGCAGACTAGGCCGATCTTTGTCAATCACAGTTAGCGGTAAGTACGCTGTGTGCTTCTTGAAGGAGACCCGGACTCGGCAGGAACCAATGACAGGGATTCGATTCCCTTGATAGTCCTTAAGAATGAGTTTTTGGAAACGGAGGTCTTGGCGCTGAATTGTGGGGATGAGTTGTTTGAGGGTCTTCCAGGACACCATCGAGAGGGATGATCCCGAGTCGACTTCCATGTGGCAAGGCTGGTTCTCGATGGCTGCTGTGATTCGGATTTTCTTGGCATCCAAGGCAGAGGCGTGACCGATAATGATAGTATGGTGAGCCTCTTCTCGCTGTAAAGCTCGGTTTCTGTAGGAGTGGCTTACTGGTTCTCGGCTTACAGGACGGTTTCCTGTCGATTGGCGATAGTTAGCCCCTTTTGAGGCCTGGCCGGGTCCTTGTAAACTTCGGCAGACCCGTCCGATGTGGCCTCTCTTCCCGCACTCATGGCAGAGCGCGTCGCGGAATTTGCATTCAGACCTGGTATGGTTGGCTCCACAGCCAGCACAAGGGCATAGGGACTTTGGGTGGTGGTCCCGGTCAGACCGCAGTCGATGGACCTCTTCTTTGTCGCTGTCTGACAACGAAGAGAGGTCCTCGTGGTGTGTCGTTGAAAGCTGCCCTTCTGATTTGGGTAAAATTTTGCTTGTCGGTTGGTATACCGGAGCACAGTTGCGGCGTAATTGTGCAGCCGACTTCCTGGTTGCTTCTGCTGCTATTCGATCTCTCAGTGCCTCTTCCAAATCGGCGAATCCGCAGAGGCCCCCCAGGTTTCGGAGGTCTGCTATGAAGTCGGCGACGCTTTCTCCTTTGCGCTGGTTTCTCTGATAGAACTCGTGCCGTCTCACGAGCATAGGCACGGTCGGTGCCTAGTGATCTCTTAGTAGAGGTTGGAGGTTGTCCCAATCCATCGCCTTCACTTCTCTAGGTTTTGCTAGTGCTTTAGCCATCTTAAATACGGTTGGACCACAATGTATTAGGAACACTGCCCGTTTCTCCCAGTCTTCCTGCACTGGATCGAACGGAGCGGGTGGTACGACGACGCCAGACATGGTTCTGTTGTGTAGCGCCATCAGCCACGTGCTCGGTGTTTCTTCTTGGTTCCGTCGGTTCAGACGTCTCCATATCCCACCTTCGTCGCCAGTGTTATGTTTGCACTTTACTCCAAGCTCAAGTTCTCTTTATTAAACCTTATACATTCACAACACATCTTCAGGGATTCTTTCATTAGGATTCCTACACTGATTTGGACTCAGGGACCTAAACTTTCCCTTCTAATTCTGTGATTGTCACTTTAATTGGAGATAAACTCTTCTGTAGCAACATCCACAGTTTGGGTATGATGTGGGATGTGGTATCTTGTGTGTTAATGGTTTTATTGCTCCAGACAGGCAAGAGGTTGGCAGTGTTTATTTAAATATAGTTACTAGATATGAGCTTGAAAAAATAAGTTGAGCAATAGATGTAGTAGAACAGGGTGTCTAACCTGATTCCATTAGGGGCCGCATCAGGGTTGTGTTTGACCTCGGGGTCTGGCATGGCGGGGGGGCAGGGGTGGGATTCTACCAGTTCACATCTATTCGCTAGAACCGGTTGTTAACATTCTAAGCAGTTTGGAGAACCGGTTGTTAGAAGAAATTACTGGCCTAATCCTGTAAAGAAGGCAGGAAGGAAACATACTGGGGTTGCTTACAGAAACTGTCTTTCTGTTAACCCTTATTACATTCTTGGCAAGACTAGACTTCCTGTCTCAGGAACTTCTCTGGAGATTTCCCCCCCTCCTTTGCTGGTACTTTGCTTGTGTGGAATGACCATTCAAAGTTACAATGGCACTAAAAAAAGTGACCTATGACCATTTTTCACACTTACGACTGTTGCAGCATCCCCACAGTCTTCAGAGGCCAAGCGAGGAGATGCTTGCCTCGATGTGAGTGATATTGAGTTGGCCACACCCAGCCAATAACATGACCACCAAGCCGTGTCCACCCAGTCACATGACCACCAAGGCACACCCACCACCTAAGCCACACCCACAGAACTGTTTGTTAAAATTTTTGAATCCCACGCCTGGGGGTGGGCATGGCCAGACGGATGTCACTTGTGTTGGGGGCACCTGTGATGGCCTGGGTGGGGCTGTGGGGATCCATTTTCTCCAGGAGAGGAAGGTGAAGCCAGGGACCTTTGTCCTCGAGGAGCTTTGCCATCTCTCTTGGGCCATGCGGAGGAGTCCCAGACGGCAACACAGGCTATCCAGAGCTCTAAGCAGCAAAGGACACCCAGCCTGGCCCTCGAGCTCGCAGGGCATTGGGACCTCACAGCCCAGCCCTGCTTCCACATGGGGGTGTCCAGCTGTGCTTATCTCCTCATCTCCTTCTCTCCTTCTCAAGACTGCTGCTGCTGTTCTCGCTCTCCTTGGCCAGGTTGCTCAGGGTGTGTGCAGGAGGGCAAAGGGTGCTGGTCAGAGGGAGGCCCACTCCCTCTCCACTCAAGGAGACCTGGCTTTGTAACCAAAGCATTCTCAGGATGGGAGACCACCAGGAGAGGTCAGGAGGAGGAGACAAGGGGATGGCTAAAGGGCAGCAGGGCTGCTGGTGGCCAAGTGCTAAGCATGCTAAACCAACCAACCAACCTTCCTTCCTTCCTTCCTTCCTTCCTTCCTTCCTTCCTTCCTTCCTTCCTTCCTTCCTTCCTTCCTTCCTTTTCTTTTTCCTTCCCTCTTCATTCTCCTTTCTTCTTCCTTCCCCTCTTTCCTTTTTCCTTCCTTGCTCTCTTCCCATCTTTCCTTCATTTTCTTTGTCTTTCCTCTTTTCCTTTCTCTTTTCCTGTTCCTTCTTGGATGCTCAGATGCAAAAGGGGAAACATATATCCTTTTGTTTTGCTTTTAGTTTGTTTTTCTAATTCTCTGCCAGCCAAAACGGAGCTTCCCTGCCCCCTGTTTCTGGCTGCGATGGCCTCCTGCAACCCTCTGCCAGCGAAAATGGAGCTCGAGGAAGGCCAAGTGTGAGCTTAATTTTCGCTGGCAGAGGTGCTGGGGGCCAGTCCTTAGCTGTTTTCAGGGTGGCCCCACGGACCAGATCTAAGCAACCTGTGGACCGGATCCAACCCATGGGCCTTGAGTTTGACACCCCTGTAGTAGAGACATGCAAAAAATGCTCAGTTTTTATCATATGGATTTTTATAGCCCGGATTTGATAGATATAGTTGAATAGCTTTTGAATTTAAAGTTAATGATATTTGTTAAAGGGGCAATAATTTATGTATATTAATTCTATTGCTGTGTCCTTAATTATGTCATGCTAGAAGATCATGATTTAATTACTGTATATTAAAAAATTTGCAGATCAACCACTATAAACAATAATTCAGTAATGGGTTCTGCCCATTTTTTCATTAATATAAAGGATTGGAATATTCAATATTTTAAATGGGACTTTCTCCCTCTTCGATATCTGGGGTGGCCTTGCACGTGAAGGCAGGCACAAACTACGTATGTGCCAGCTGTAACATCTACTTACTTTCATTTGATGCTAATCCCAAATGCTCAGATAGAATGCAAAGCTAGGCCTAATTTTTTAATTAATTGTTTAAAAATACAAATTTTATTTACTGTTGCTAGCCATTCACTAATTTTAAAGACATCATCACATTATGATGTCATTAATAAAATACTGGGCTATTTCTGAGAAGATTGTGGTTCAAATCCATCTTCAGCTCTGGACACCTGGTGACTTTCAATCAGTCTTTTAGGCTAATGTACCTTAAAGCAGAGGTCTCCAACTTTGGCAACTTTAAAACTTGTGGACTTCAACTCCCAGAATTCTTCAGGCATAGCTGACTGAAAAATTCTGGGAGTTGAAGTCCATATGTCTTAAAGTTGCCAAAGTGGGAGACCCCACTTTGAGAAGAGATACTTGTGTAATCTGCCTTGAGCTCCTGGAGGAAATAAATTGTACGTTAATTTCTAATCTTAAGCACAAGCATATTTCTATCCATCCAGTCATCCTATGGACAGTTTAAAAAAAAAGTAATGAATCATCAAATAAATCAAGGGTCTTCAAACTTGACAGCTTTAAGACTTGTGGACTTCAACTTCCAGAATTCCTCCTCCAGTCACGTTAGCTCAGGAATTCTGGGAGTTGAAGTCCACAAGTCTTAAACTTGCCAAGTTTGAAGACCCTTGTTATAAATAAACCCAGAATTCTTACTTGATGCACAAATGGCCTCAAATTATCTTATTTTAGACACATTATGCAAAGACCTAGCTTTTTGGAATAGGATCTAATTAATGCTGGGAAAAATGGAAGAGATGACTAGTGGCAAGATGGATGGATTCAGTTATCAGTAGCGATGTGCACTATTGAAAGGCCAGGTTAGGGATAAATCGCCATGGAGAAAATTTACCTATGTGGCTGTTGAGTTGAAAATGATTTCATGACACATAATCAATTAAAATCAATATTTTGATAGCAACTTAGAAATTGACTTAAGGAAGGATAATATCTTATTTTTCTCTATTAAAAAGGTTGCCTATAAGTCCAATGCAAAGAAACCAATATTAGTACATTTTAAAATCCGGGTATGCAATGAGTATTGTACAGTAGAAAGCTGTAGGAGGCTTCTACTAAGGGGTTAAATAGTTGGGCGTTCATAAGCATGATGGGAAATGTAGGCAACGAGGTTCATGGGAATTGCAGTTCTGCCCTCCAACATGGCTGCCTTCTGCTAGGTAAGGGGATATTTGTCCGCTGTGCTTCCTCATCAATATTTAAAAATAACCGAGAAAAGTTACTTTTTGCAGGGAAAGGAGGTAGAACTTAGTTTAGTTTAGGGAGATTTCTGTCTCTGACTTAAAGTCTGTATTTACATCGGAGCTTTTGTACACTACAATGTTGTATTTCAGTTGCTGCAAATAGAAATACTTCCATGGCCAAGGCAGTTCCTCCAGGTGTCTAATTTCTTAGCTCATCTAATCTGATGTAGTTGAAAATTGTAATCCACTGAATCTGGACTAAGTAGAAATAATCTAACAGTAGTGATTCTATCGGTACTGTGCTTGTTACAATAGTTGCACTAAGCACGTTTATTGAGAATAGTTAGAGGAAAAAGTTTCTCTGCTTCTTTTTCCTTCTTTCTCTGTCAAATGCCCTTAAATAAGGATATGGTTTTTATGGCACCATGATAAAAAACAAAAATTGAGAATCCTTATCAGCAGGCATAGAACGTTTGCAACACAACTTCTAATCATGTGTTGAGGAAACATGCAAATACATCTCATGGATGTCTGGAGCCCTTTGGGTTTGTATATGTTTTCGGTCATTGGCTAGATTTATCATATTTTAATTTTTTTACTTGTTCTTCTTTAGCTTGCTTCTTTATTCATAGTGTACTGTTTTGTCTGTTTTATTGAAAGCTGCCCAGAGTAATTGAGAAGTTAGGTGATGCCTATATCAAAATATATGATGAAGTTTGAAGGAAAAGGACTAAAAAGCTCTTGAAAGGCTCTTTGTTGCCAGGTATTATTTCAGCATAGTGTTTTTAATATGTCAAAGTTATATGCTGCTGGACTTCCTCTAGCTGATCCTAATCACGTCTCCCTAAAGACCAAGTTAATATACAGTTTCTATTTATTTCCCTCACTGTAAAGATGTTACTGGTATGAGTTGGTCTTTTCCCCAGGAAAAAAAATCCTGAAATTCAGTAGTGGCATTCTTTGATTAAAATGTGTTATTTAGGCACATGTACATGAGCAGCATGTACTATAAATTTAAAATCTTTTATTCAATGTGTGTGTTGATGCACGAATAACACTCTTGATCCAGATGTAAAAGAATGTAAGCTGTATTTTTTGTCCCTATCAGAAAAGGGAGTCAAAATTTTATAACCAGTATTTGCTCTGACTGCATTTGAAAATAAGTTTTTAACATCTGATAAAAGTTAATAAAAGGCTGTGTTTATATTGAATTGTTTGTTGTCTCCAATTATCAATTGCCTCTTAGTAGTTCTGTTCTGTGTAATAGACTTTTTCAGACCTACTATAGGAGAATGAACATACTGGGCACTGAGTTGTTTGTGTTATGTTATAGGAACATTTTATGTTTCTATATAACGATCTAAATGCTAGATATGTTTTCCACTGAAAATTATCCATTTATTCAACTAACTTGCCAAAATAATAGTGAAGGCAAGTATAAAAAGTAAAGCTTGAACTATTGCTAATAGCAAAGTTACACAAGTGTGTATATGTTTTAATATTGTCATTAGTTTCAAAACTAAACATGTGCAAAAATGAAATTGAAAATGGTTAGGAGAGAAATAATAAATAGTGGCATTGCACCATCTGCTGGTACACAAAAACAGTCTTAAATGCTTTGAAGAAAAGAAGTTATTTTCCTGGTAGGAAGCCTAACATATGTATTTGTTTAGTATCAAATTATATGTTCAGTCAGTGTTTCTCACAGGTAAACAAACTATTTTATTATAAAATAAAAGTTTTATAATAGGAATGGCATAAGGAGCTAACCTAAATATTGCTATAATAAAAAATTGATTTTGCATCCTGAATACATTGCACAAATTAAATAGATTTGATTCTTTGAATTATTTTATTTATTGAGCTTTCATAATTTTTGATCAGGGAGAAAGCAAGGAACTGGCATTTTTATCATCTGCAAAAAGCTGTTCAAATCTAATATTTTAGTTTCTTTTAATATATTTTATTTATCAACATATCTTTTTGTATGTTTTATATACTTTGCTGCTTCAGCCTTGAAAAACTCCCAAAGAGAAAAGTTTGCTTGTTGCAGAATATATTCAGTTTCAATAAATCTAAGATGTAAAATTCCTTAATATTAATTTATAATGCATGCATGTGCACATTAATCCTTACAACAATCCTATAAAGTATGCTATTTTTATAAATATAAAAAACTTAAGCAGTGGTGAATCTTGTAAAAAGGTAAAATATCTGAATCATCTTTCATTTCTAGTCATTTCCAGGAAAAATCCACTTTTTGTCCTTGACAACAATTCAGGAACAATTTGCCATTATGTTCTGGGATGATTTTTCAATTTTCCACCCAGGAAATAACTGTAGGATTTCCAGGGGTCATCCATCCTAATGATAAGTAGATAAAACTCAACTTGGCTTTTTCAGAATTAGCCATGTCAAACCTGCTTCAATTTTTCAGATAGATTCCTAGTTTCTACAGTCTAACAGAATTGTTTAGCTGTCACCAATAAAGGTGAATAATTGTAGTTCATGGCTGAAATGAGGCCCCTTGGATTTTAGAGAGCACCAAGGACCTCTTATTGTTCAGGTGTCTTGGCTATAATCTGTATCTTGAGGTGGGGGCCTCATATGCATATTGTGATGACTACAAATTCAGCTTCAGGTGGGAAAAGGTGGCCCTTGAGCTATTCTAATCCCCAAATAGTTAGCTGAAAATCAAAACTGGTATTACACTATATGGAAATAACCTGTGTTCACAGTGTGGCACACCCACTGAGTTTTCAGTTTAAAAAAAATTGGAATTCTGTTTTTTTTTTCTGTGCTGTTTCATTTTTTTTTTTTTAAAAGGAATCCCATTTTTGGCACTTTCTTCCAATAAGTTCCTACTTGGCCTTTTCAGTATGGAACTAGATGACATCAGTCTTCAGAACAAGAAACTAAGCAAAGCAGAAAAGAAGTTGCGGCAAAAACAGATGAAGGCCAGATACACCTTGCTAAGACACGAGGGTATTGAGTGTGTATCATACCCAACTAAGGTGATTAAAAACTGGACTCTTTTTAGGATGTGTCAGATTTTTCAACTTTCAACTGCCAAACATTGGGGTGCTTAAAAGTTGTGACATGCCTTGGGGATTGTAAAGATATTTTGGTTACTTTAACATAATTTAGATGTGCTTGGTAAGTACTGTAACTACATAAATATACTTTTTAACATTTTGTTTGTTTCATTTTGGTTGGATTCACATACTGCGTTAGGCATAGCTTATAATTTTACACAAAATAGGATTACAGCATAGTTGGTTAGGTTTGTATAGCATCTTAAACCAAAACCCAACAAATCACATTTCACCTTAGTAAGCTGTATGAACCAAGTCTGGAGCATGGTTTCAAGAGATGATTTATTGACTATTTATGTGCCATTGTCTTGGTATCAACCAGTGGTGGTATTCTACCGGTTCGGCCCAGTTCGGCCAAGTCAGTAGTGATGAGCAACGGAGACCAAACTGGTTCTCTCCACCGCTCTGCTGTTGGGCCCACCCGCCCAGGCTCTGGATTTTAAGCGCAGCTGCTTTGCGTGGCACAGAAGAATGCTGTGCAGCTGCTGCTGAAGCAACTGGGATCGTGCAGGCTTGCAGGAGGTGAGTTAGAATGCCTTTGCGCCTGCGCAAAGTGTGCGTTTGGCACACACATGCAAAGTGTGTACACACACACAAAGTGTGCCCACCAAGCCACACCCACCGAACCAGTGGTAAAAATATTTGAATCCCACCGTTGGTATCAACACTGATCAAACACAGATCTGTGGAATTATATTTTTCCAATCTGATTCTTAAGGTCTTTCAGTACCCATCACCACTGTAATCAAGTCCATCCATCTAGCCTATTGTGATTTATCCAGTTTATGGTTCAAATTCATGCATATCCTTCGCCCTGATTTTTACTTGAACAAGTGATAGTCTTCATTGCATAAAACACTAAGTTAGAAAATATCAGTTTGCATGACTCAGTAAGTCACTGTCTGAGAACCAGTGTTTATGATGTTCCACTAGGACCAGAGGCCATTGGCTGACTTTGGCTGATTTAAAATGATTCTCTCTCAGTCAAATCTATATTCTATGGTGGTTGTTGTGGGGAAAAAATTGTAGGAAAGAAAGTTGTACATGCTTCCTTTAGGCCAGGGGTAGGCAAACTACGGCTTGCGGGCCACATCCGGCCTGTTGGTCTGTCCAATCCGGCCTGCCCCTGAAAAAAAATCGCTGGGCGTGTCGTATTGCCCTGTGCCGCGTGGCCCCCAAAGCTGCAAAACAGCACGGAGCGCTCTCGGGGTAGGAAAGAAAAGAAGTACTTTGCAAAGGCCTTGGCTGGGAGTTCGAAATCACCTTCGAGTGCGACCTCTCCGAAGGTGAGTCCCCGCCGATCCCCCGAGCAACTTCCCAGCAACTTGCGGCTTGCTTTTTCCTCGCGGGCGCTTGTGTCTGGCCCCCAGCCACGTGGCGGATGGGAAGCCCGGTGGGCTGCTTGGAGGACGCGACTGGGCGGTGCTCCAGGCTTCCCCTCCGCCGCGTGGCTCGGGGCCTGGCGCGAGTGACCGCGAGTTAAAAGGAAGCCGAAAGTTGCCGGGAAGTTGCTCGGGTTTCCGGGGCTTCCAGGCTTAAACTTTGCAAAGGCAAAGTTTGCAGGTGGGAGCGTCTTCCCACTGAGGAGCGGGTAGGGTTCCGCCCGGCGGGCAGGTGGGTTGCTTGGAGGAGGCGTCCCGGCAGTGCTCCGGGCTTCCCCTCTGCTGAACGGCTCGGGGCCAGGCGCAAGCGCCCAAGAGGAAAAAGCAAGCCGCAAGTTGCTGGGAAGTTGCTCGGGTTTCCGGGGCTTCCAGGCTTAAACTTTGCAAAGGCAAAGTTTGCAGGTGGGAGCGTCTTCCCTCCGAGGAGTGGGTAGGGTTCCGCCCGGTGGGCGGGAGGGCTGCTTGGAGGAGGCATCCTAGTGGCACTCTGGGTTTCCCCTCCGCCGTGCGGCTCGGGCCAGGCGCGAGTGCCCGAGAGGAAAAATTAAGCCGCAACTTGCTGGGAAGTTGCTCGTGCTGGGAGCCACCGTCGTGGTGAGCGGCTCGTCGGGCATGTACGCGAGGAGGAGGGCTTTTAAAGTGCCGCTCGAGCAGGACCGCCAAGCCGGGAAACAGGGCACCAAGGCAGGGCAAGGCTCCACCAGCAGCGGCCTAGCTTTAGGTGGGCTTGGATGCTCCTGAGCGCTATTTGCTGTTTGTTCTCTCCTAGGAATCGCATTTGGAAAGCATGGAAAGTAGTAGCAGAAGCAGTCGCGGTGTTACGTTTTCTTATATATAATATATATTATATATATATATGTATATATATGTATATATATGTATGTATGTATGTATATATATATATATATATGTGTGTGTGTGTGTGTGTGTGTGTGTGTGTGTTTTCTTAAGTTTTCGCGGGTACTTACATGTCTGGCATTCAGCTTTGTTCGGGTATTTTCCCACATCATAATAGTGGTGCTTTTAAAGTTGTAGCAACGTTTCAGCAGAATCTCATCTGCCATCATCAGGCTTCTGTATAGTGTTCATCTGTGAGTCAGACTTTTACAGTGGTTTCAGATTTAAATTTGGGGCAGCCTATTGCTGTGCCAGAATGGTTTTTTCTTCATCCTGATTGGTTGGGAGTCTTGGTCTGTGTTTATTGGTCTTGGAGTTTGCTGTGTTCTGCTTGATACTACAATCTTCTGTGTAAGATACTACACAGACATCACATCAAGACTGCCTTCAAAACAGACAGAAAAATAGCAGCCATCCTTAGAAAGCCCAAAGATAAAATTGACCTGGAAAACCAAGGCATATACGAAGTCCCCTGTGCATCATGCCTGGCCATATACATTGGACAGACCAATAGAAGAATAAGCACCCGCCTGGACACAAAAATGCAGTCAAAAAGCTGGAACACACTTCCTCACTCGTCCAACACATGGAAGCCACAGGTCATAGCATCAACTTCAATGGCACCAAAACACTAGCCACTATAGAAAACCCCAGCCACAGAATCATCAGAGAAGCCATAGAGATTGAAAAAAGACCAGAAAGCATGAATAGAAGAGATGATTCCACCAGACTGTCAATCATTTGGAAGCCTGCACTCACAAACAAAAAAATCTCCACACCACAAGCCAGGCAAACACCTGGGCATAAACAGATCCCACCTGATACCTCCAGCTCAAACACACCCCAACCAGGCACCCAGATGAAACCTAGCTTCCTAACTAACGATAGCCGTCCATTTACCTGGAGCCAAGCTGCACTAAAGGCCTCCCATAAAGTAACACAATGTTGCCAGCCAATCAAGATACAAAAAGAGCCAAAAAACAGACAGAATATTTTAGAAACACCAATCAAGCAGAACACAGCAAACTCCAAGACCAATAAACACAGACCAAGACTCCCAACCAATCAGGATGAAGAAAAAACCATTCTGGCACAGCAATAGGCTGCCCCAAATTTAAATCTGAAACCACTGTAAAAGTCTGACTCACAGATGAACACTATACAGAAGCCTGATGATGGCAGATGAGATTCTGCTGAAACGTTGCTACAACTTTAAAAGCACAATTACTATGATGTGGGAAAATACCCGAACTAAGCTGAATGCCGTACATACATACATACATACATACATACATACATACATAATATTCTTACATATAATTTACTGCATTTTATAATGGGCCCTTTATAATGGCCTTTTATAAAATTGGTTCGGCCCTCGAACGTAGATCTGATTTTCCATGTGGCCCCCGACAGCAATTAATTGCCCACCCCTGCTTTAGGCTCTTGAAGAAAAATGGGATATAAATCTAGAAGCCAGAAACCAATAAACCATATTGTGATAATGTTATCCATGAAGAAGGCCAATAACTTAATGCCTATATAAATATGCCACACATTTCATTGCGTCCATGAATATTAATTGTAGCACAAGACTACTTCAAATCCAAAGATTTTATATAGATCTTTAGGTAAAGATAAAGGTTCCCCTCGCACTTATGTGCTAGTTGTTTCTGGCTCTAGAGGGCGGTGCTCATCTCTGTTACAAAGCCAAAGAGCCAGCACTGTCCGAAGACATCTCCATGGTCATGTGGCCGGCATGACTAAACGCCAGAACGTTGTTATCTTCCCAACAAACGGCTATTTATCTACTTCTCTACGGCTATTTCTCTACTTTCATTTTTACGTGCTTTTGAATTGCTAGGTTGGCAGAAGCTGGGACAAGCAATGGGAGCTCACTCTGTTACACGGTGCTAAGGATTCGAACTGCCGAACTGCCGACCTTTCTGATTGACAAGCTCAGAGTCTTAGCCACTGAGCCACCGCATCCCATATATAGATCTTTAGAATTGATCAAACAGAAGTTCTGGGACAATGGTCTAGTTTTCATTTTTTTTAAAAAATAAATAAATTTTATTCATTTTACAATTAAAACAGACCAACAACACATACATAAATGTAAGAGAGAAAAAGAAAAGAAGAAGAAACTATTTTTCATTTTTAATTACCATGTTTACAGAATGCTATTTCCAGATGAACAAGCCAATGTTAATTATTGGTGTCTATGTCTCTTTTATTCTCTCCTTCATTAGAGTCTGGTTATTGCCAATGGAGGTCTGGGTAATGGTGTTGACAGATGCCAATTGCACTCTGTGGTAGAAGAATGTGGACAAGTAGAAAGCCTCTTAATGCTTCCAAATAAACCCTATTCATTTGTGCAATATGGAAGGATAGCTGACTCCAAGCAGGCCTATGACGCTCTCAATGGAAAGGAACTAATATTAGACAACTCCAGCCAAAAGGTTGTTCTATACTTCAACTATGTAGAAGAAGGTATTACTGAAGAAGCTTGCTTTTCTGCTCTGTTTTTCTCAACATACTGCTAGAGAACTCAGTTCATAACTCACGAAGCTCAGAGAGGCATTGATCAATTTTGAAAAACCTTTAGTATCTGTCAAAAATTGTTTTGAATATTAGTGTTTAATTCACATAGAATTAAAAAAAAAACAAATTTTCATGAATGCTTTTAATATTTGCTATGCTACTAGTTCCTTGGGAAGAAATGAGCCGTTTAGTCTTGCCCCCTGGTTTGAGAGTAATTGAAGAATTGGTTTCACCTGAAGAAGAAAAGATACTCTTGGAAAACATTAATTGGACAGAGGATGAGGTCATTCCCAATGGTATGTTATTTTAAGCCAGATTGTGGGTGTTTTGCTTGTGGTTTAAGTTCTTGAAAAACATGTGCTCTACATACATACATACATACATACATACATACATACATACATATTAAGAATAAATACATCATGGATTATCATGATGTGTGACTTCAACCACATTTGCAATAGATGATAAAGTATTCTTGGGCATAACAGAATACTTCCATAATCAATCCACATGATTTGTTCTAAAGTCCCTATACAAAAATAATAATAATAACAGACTTGGGCATTAAACCATCCAGAAAATGAGGTGGAGTCTTTCCAATCTATCCAAGTTGCCTAAGTGTGACTTTTCAAGTGCAGCCAATAATTTGGAATAGTTGGTCCCTGCCAATCGGAGAGTTCTGACTTGGAGGCGGCTTAGGTGACCAGGTGCAAGAAAGGTTCCTTGGGGACAAGAAAAAAGTTTTTGCTAGAGAAATCAGAAGAGAGGAATCTGTAGTCCTCCAGCTGAACTATAGCTGCCAATGATCCTAGTTCACCTACCCAACAGAAGGGGAAACTGCAAGTAATATCTGAAGAGCCATTGGTGCTCAAATGAGCAAATCGGTTGGTGATGTAAATACAGCCCACCTCTGATTAGTTACCCTTAAGGGTGTTGAGAGTATTCAGCTCCAATGATAGCGCAATTCCATTTTGGGACTTATTACTATAATAGTAATATTAACAACCAGTATAGTACTTTCAAATGTTCACAGCATCAGTTCAATTTCATTGCAGATGTTGGAAGTAGGAAAGTATGACCTTCCTGAGACTACATTGTGAGCTTATGGCAGAAGCAGGATTTGAGCTGAGCACTGATTCATAAGCATAGGATTACATTGCCTCATAACCAATATTGTATTTATAACTATATTTTTAATCCCTTGTTTCTTTCTATTTCATAGCTCAGAAGTCTTTAAAACATAGGAGGGTAAAACATTTTGGATATGAATTTCAGTATGATAGCAACAATGTCGATCGAGACAGACCATTACCCGGAGGTGGGTATCTAATCAGAATCTCTTTATCAGTCTTCCTGTGTCTGGTTTTCATGCCAATGAGCAATAATTTCATTTTCATTTTCATTCTATACAAATATGGCTGCGTTTTTTTGCAGTCCCATTGAAATAACTGCAACTTACAGGTAGTCCTTGACGTGACTGTGATTGAGCCCAGGATTACGGTTGTAAATTTTTCTGGTTGTTAAGCGGGTTACTACATATCCATATAATTTAATGGCCAATTTTGTGGTCATCTTTAAATGAATCTATTGCAGTGGGTTGTTGTTTGTCAGAAACAAGTAAATGCCGGTCTCTGGAAGAACATCGTAAATCGTGGTCTTGTGACTGTGGTACATTGCGAGTGGCCATAAATGCAGTTTGTCAATGTGATCAGGTGACTGTGTAGCATGAGTGGCCATTGGAACTTTGAATCTGGGTTTTAAGTAGTTGTGGGATAGTCTGATCATAAATCAAGGACTACTGTACTTTAAGTCCATATAAAAAAATGGGGTTGTGTACTCAATTCCCGTTTAAGTTAATGAGGACATACCTAAGTATGTTTATAGAATGGTCAATCTAAGTAGGATATTTCTTGACCAAACTTTAGAATACGGAATAGAAGTATCACAGACTACATGATTTCAAGGGATCATACAAATTCAGGAGTGGTATGATGGCCTAGATGTGGAACTCTCGCCTCACAAATCAGGAGGCTGTGAGTTCGATCCTAGGTAGAGGCAGATACTTCTCTCTCTGGGCACACTGAAAATATGAACAAAACTCTGCATTGGCGACAGAAAGGCATCTGGCCATTAAAACATTCTGCTAGCTCCACTCAGTTGCCCAGACTCCACCCTGCAAGGGATTATGGGGTCATTGAAAGAAGATGATAATGATGAAGATACAAATTCATGGAGGATATGGTTATCCTGGGGAGTAACAATGAGAAGATATTGAACAGCACTGTCTTGTTTATGGGCTTGTAAAAATCTGATTATTGTGAAAGCAAAATCCTGATGTAGAGCAGTGTTTGAGCAGCTTGATTGCTTTGATTAAAATAATCCTTATCAATTCCCAAGCCATTTTGGGGGAAATTGTAGCAGTCTAAATATTATAAAAGTAAAGGTAAAAGTTTCCCCTGTCCTGTCATATCTGACTCTAAGGGAGTGCTGTCTAAAGACGTTTCTGTGGTCATGTGGCCAGCATGGATACAAACCAAAGGTGCACAGAATATTTGTTACCTTTTACTTGCATTTGAATGCTTTCGAACTGCTAGGTTGGCGGAGCTGGATCAAGTAATGGGAGCTCACCCCATTGTGCTCGGGACTCGAACCCCGGTTCTCAGCTTTCTAGCTGACAAGTTCAGCGTCTTTAACCCTGAGACATTGTATTATAGAAAGCTATAAATAGTAACGGACTCAATTCTGTTTTTCAATTCAAACTTTATTACATGCTTATTTATCATATATAGTCTCTCTTATGAAGAATTTCTGAGGGGACAAAAAAGAGGCAAAAATGTATCTTTGTTTTGAAATATCAGGTCTCCCGGATTTTTGCACCACAATTCTTGCAAAGTGTCTGAAAATGGGATACATTAACCAGAAACCTGATCAACTGACTATAAATCAGTATGAACCTGGACAAGGTATGTACCTGGGTTCTATATTATCCTCACCTGATCTTTCGGGATCAGATTTTCTAGTATTGTAAATCCAGCATTGGGGAAAAATATTAAGTGTGGAGATGTGAAAAGACTGAGGAGAACTGGCAGTCCTAAGGATAAGGATAAGTATCCATGACAGTAACATAAAATCAAGTATTCTGTATTAATAAGATCATACCAGTGCTACCTTTTATCAGTTCAGACCAGTCAGCATGAACAGTTATAATGCTGTATTTTTAGGCTGTCCATTGATATCAGACTTCATATCTTTTACAAGCCTGCACATTCTTTACTGCCAAACTGGAGTTCTTGACTCTATAGAACAGGCCTGTCAAACTGGCAGCCTGTGGGCCAGATGTGTCATGCACAGGCCACGCCCACCCCCGGCTCTGCAAAGGCAAAAGTTGCGATACATCACGATACATCTTGTGACATGATTGAGTTTGACACCTGTGCTATAGAAGAAAGGATAAAACAAGCATATGTTCTGCATTATGATATTCTAAACGTATGACCATATAATCACAATAATGTGCTTGTTTGGGTGAGAAATCCCTATCTGCTTTAGAAGATCTGTTTCCCACCATTTCATGTACCTTTGTTCCCCAAATAAATGTCATTAGAGGGCTGTAGTTATTCTTATTTTCTATACTAAAGTGGGACTAATGATGAATAAAGGCTGATTGATTTCCTCTTATTCTTTGTGTGTTTTTATTTGATGTTATAGGAATCCCTCCTCATATTGATACTCATTCTGCTTTCGAAGGTGAAATAATATCTCTAAGTTTAGGAGCTGAGGTAATTTTTAAAAAATCTTTTAAATATTTTCTCTAGAAGTTGAAAGCATGTTAATTTATATTTGTTGCTTTACCTTGCAGAGTGTGTACTTCTTTGCAGAGTTTGTACTTTCAGTAGGAAGACATTTTTCTTGAAAAGGTATTTTCTTCTAGGCTTGATTTTTTGGGAGTGAACACGACAATTAGAGAAATAGTTTATGGTAGGGAAAGTGATCTTTATAATAACTCAGTAACATTCTTCCCCAATGTGGTATATCTTCTGCAAATTGTAGCCCCAGCGCATCTGGAAAAAGCAGGTTTGGGAAGGCTGCTGTGAAGATAGCTAATGATTTCACATATCTTATTTAGCCATGATTTCTTGAGCTATTCTGTAAGATTACATCATCATTTTTACTAAGGTCAATAGCGTTTAAAGTAGAATTTGGATACTCACATATAGGGAAGTTAGCCCTTTTTCAGTTCAGTGGGATCTTCTTATAACGTATGTTATTAACTGCATATCCATGCATCCATCCTCTATCTATGGAATATATATTTGGAAATCCTACCAATGTCTGGAAAAGACTGGACTAAAAGACAGTATTGAGGGATTGGTTATAATAGCACAGGAATAGCAGTAGTGAGATTTGAAACTTTTTACTACCGGTTCTGTTGGCATCCCATTCCCACCCCACCCCACTAACCTGCTTTCCAGCTCCGTTCTCCTGTGCAGGGCAACAAAAGAAGACCCAGCCTATCAGCTGGGACTTGGGAGACAGAGAATAGATGTGGATGGGGCCAGTCAGAGAATGCCGGTTCTCCAAACTACTCAAAATTTCTGCTACTGGTTCTCCAGAACTGGTCAGAACCTGCTGAATACCACCTCTGAGGACCAGGCACTAAGCACCAGATCCATAGAAGCAGCGGTCTACCACAATAGACAGAACCAGAGGGGTAGCCTGTGTAGACAGGTCTCAGATACAGCCCAACACATAGTGTCAGGGTGTAAGATGTAGGCCGGAACAGCATACACTGAAAGGTACAATCAAGTAGCTGGCATTGTGCACTTTTCCTAAGCTTTTTTGTAAGCACATGATTGTCAGGACATCAAAGAATTTGCAGCTTTCTTGGCTTAGCTGCTAAGATATCTTAGTCCCATAGCAGATTAGGAATTCCGCAAGTTGCAACCCCAGGATATATATTGTGTATTCTGTTGAGGCAATATATTTCTATTTCATACATTTGCTGACAGCTCATTTCAGAGGGGAAAAAAGTCCTGCTGTTCTTAAAAATAAGTTGCCTAAAGAGGAAGAAAGATTTTGCTTTCTCTTGTCTTCACCCAGGAGTCATCCTGCCTCTCCCTGTTGAATTTTTAATGCTAGAAGAGAATTTCATAGAAGTATCTCTGCTGCCAGCAGAGCTCCTGTAGGGAGCCATGCCTAAGAAGCCTTTGCGAATGAGAAGTTATTTTATTCTGCTATTTTATGTTATTTATAAAATGTTCCTGGCACTGAAGTATCTTGGTTCACCCGGGTCAGAAACTTTTGTCTTTTTGTGTTTCTACTTCAATTATGTAGGTTGACATTGATGTATAGAAAAGAAAACTTGAAGTGCAAAAGAAGGAGAATCTGAATTATTTCAAAGACTTTAAGTTGAGTAGGTCTATCAAGTTCCATTTTGTCTCTCTCCATCTTTTCCTTTTTGGGGAATGTTGAAAAGGTATTCACACTGTAGCTTCAAAGAATCCTGGAGGAAATGGATTATCTAGATCCCTTTCAATTGGGTTTCAGGCCCTGATATGGGACAGAAATGGCATTGCTTATGCTTTTTGATGATCTCTGATGGGAATGAGAACAGGAATAGTGTTCTTGATCTATTTGTCCTTTCAGTGGCTTTTGATAACGTTAACCAGTGGTCCCCAACCTTTTTTGTACCATGGACCAGTACAATCCACAGACCGGTACCGGCATCAGCACGCATGACCAAGGCAAGGCCAGCCAAGTGACTGGCCAGCCAGCCGTCCCCCGCTTCTCCCCGCCACCTTCAACTCCTCCTTTGTACCTTCTTGCAGTCGATGGGCTTTTCGGGCTCTTTCTTAATCTCCTTCTGAGTAACGCGAGACTCCACCACCATCAGGACGGCTTTTTGTTCAAAGCCGCCCCCCCCCCTTTGACAAAGCTAAGGCGCAAGGATTCCTTCAGCACCCAAACACCGCTTTCCAACTGACGACCGACAAGCTCACCTGGAAGCACTTTCTCAAGTGCCATCAAAACAAGATTGCGGTGCCCAAGCAAAATAGGTGGCCCAGTACAAAATCATCCATGGACCTGTACTGGTCCGGGGCCCGGTGGTTGGGGACCATTGACGTTAACCATGGTTGGCTTCAGGAGCTGACAGTGAAGAGCACAGTGTTGTCCTAGTTTGCCTCTTTCACCACCATGGCTGGTCCAGTCAGTGTTGATCAGGAGTGAAAGGTCCAGCCCTCGGTTCTTACTTTGGGGGTTTCCACAGGAGTTAGTGCTCTCTCTGTTTTTGTTCAATAAAGATCTGAAACTGTTGGGTGAGATATCAGTATGCTAATGACACACAGCTATACATCTCTAGTGAATTAAGTGATGACATGATTGTCCTTTCCCAGTGTCTGGAGGCTGTTAAGATCTGGATGGAGAATATCTGTATCCTTAAAACTGAATCTTTTAAGGCCAGAGTAGCTTTGGGTGTGGAGATCTTTGTTTCTTGAAGAATTACCGTCTTTGGTCGTGGATGGGGTTACATTGCCCCAGACAGATCAGGTGCATAATTTGAGATTCTGCTGGACTTACAACTTACAACTTGAGAAGCAGGTGGCATTCATGTGTGTTGTATACCAGCTACACCGTTCCTGGACCACCATAGCCTAGTCTCCTCCCAGTTGAACTATACTGAAACTGGCTCGATACCCTTGCTACGAAACTATGTGGTCGGGCTTAGTTTTTGGGGAGGAAAATAAGGGGGAAAAAATTCTGCCTCTGCCTACCAGCATCCATCTGTATTCATCTGGCTTGCGTCCTGTCAGGGAGTGAGAGAGTTGAGGGCTGTTTGGATAGAGAGAAAGAAGGAGACAGCAAGGAACCTGAGGATGGCGTAGCTCAACTGTTTTGTACTAAATCTGCTTGCTGCTCTGAAACTAAAACTGAAACTGAAAATCTCCTCCGCTTGTGTTTTGCAGGTGGGGAGGAGGAGTAGAACTCCTTAGCATCAGAGCGTGTTAATAATTAATATATTAAATACTAATGCTCTAATGGTCATTTAGAAAAATCCCTTCTTAGTGAGCACCTAGAAACCAAGAGGAACATATGTGCCAAATTTCAGGTTTGTAGGCATTATGGTTCTGGAGATTTTGTGATGACGCATGAGTGGCATTTCACTTATATATATATATAAATGTGTTTTACCTGAGCTATCCGTGAAGAATATTTGGTCCAAAATGCAGTGGCTCACATAGTTCTGTGCATGCCTCTTCTGCAGTAGCTGCACTGGTTTCTGATTTTCTTCCAGGCGCAAATCAAGGTGCTTGTTTATCACCTTTAAAGGTCTGCCTGGCTTGGGGTCAGGGCATTTGAAGGGCAACCACTCCTCAGTTACATCTGCCCAGCTCATCAGAGTGGGAAGACTGGGTGTGTTGTAGGTCCTGTCAATTAAGGAAATACACCTAATGAGACTTAGGAGAAAGACCTTCTCTGTAGTGGTTTCCTCCCTTTGGAACATCATTTCCCTGGAAATAAAGTTAGGGCTCCCCCCTTGCTACTTTTCTGAAAGGGCCCGAGGAAATGGTTTTTATCAGTAGGCCTGAGGACCTCAGGTTGATTTGGAGCTGAACAAGAAGCTGGTATGATTGTGTTTGTCACTGCTGTAGGGTTGGATGTCAGATGTGTTTATATTGTTGCTTTTTAATGTTGTAGGCTATCTGGAGCCACTGTATAAGTAGGAGGGGCGTATAAATCTATTTAATAAGTGAATAAATAATCAAAAAAAATCCCACGTACAGGTTGTAAGTTGACCTGTAATAGATAGTTTTAACTGAGTTTAAATAAAATCACGTAAAACTGTATTTCAACCCTTTTGGTCCCTGGGTGCAAAGTAGAATAGAAAGCAACCTTAACCTGACTTCCCATCTGTGATGGTAAACAAGCCCTTCCAATAAAAGGTGGTAAAAAGCACTATTTATCCTCATGTCAGAGAAAAGGAACACGGGAGTCATTCAATAACTTTGAAGAAGTCTTTAGGAAAATAGCATATTGTAGTTAGGCTTGTCTAGCTGGTCATTATGGCACCATCAGCAAAAGCAATGCAGGTGGAAAGAGAATAGCATTTTAAAAAAGCCTTCAGCTTTAAATTAGTGGTTTTCAGACCATTTGCCTTTAGGAAAGCCTTTATAGATTCATTGGCCTGTCAAATCTCTTCAAGCCACAGTCTTTTCTTAGCTCAACTGCTCTGGCATTTCAGGTTGATGATTATCCTCGGGGAATTGGGATGAGCAGGGGTTTAGGTGCCCTTGTCCAAATTATTTTCAGTGGGACATCTTTTATAATGGGATTAGAACATGCTAGTGAAGAGTTCTCACATGCTTTCTGCTAGCCTCATGTAAGCTGTATAAAAAAGAATAAGGCCTTTCAACAGTTTTCAGAGTAGAGTGTATGGCTCATCTCAGCACTCTATGAAACCGGCTTTGAAAATGAGAGTCAAGATTAGTTACATGGAATATTTTTCTGTAGCATCACATAAAGTCTGTGACTAGAGCACATGAAGCTCCTGAAAACCTTGCTTGAATATAGTGCTTGGAAACCTCTGAAATATGTTATCAAACTAATTTGAATACAGCAGAAGAAGATGCATGACTAAGAGTAACCATATTAGCTACATTTACTTTTTAATTACTTTTAAAGGTATGTTAAATTAATGTTATATTTTGCTAATTGTTTGGCTGCAGAAGGTAGCTCTAGACAAGGTACTCAATGCTGGATGTGTCCCTCAGGCCAGAAAAAGATGTACATCCCTTTTGTAAGAATCTTTCAGGTTGACAAGTCTATTGTATCACGTAAAATAATGTCAAGATTTGTCAAAGCAAGATGCAAAATAATTATTTAAGTTATAGGAAGACAGATTTTAATTGCATGTTATAGAATTTTTTTTCTAATAGTATGAACAATGCAATCATAGCATCACTATGATTGCCCAGAAATGTAATGGGTTTCTTTTCATTGAATATACCCAAGTGAAAGTTAGACAACCAGTTACAAATTTCAAGATGGGTGGATTTCAATTCCCAGAATTCCACACCTGCACAAGCAGGGTCTGAAGTCCAACCTTCTTGAAGTTCTCAGGTTGAGAAATATAGATATAGTTACTGGCTTTCTTCCTTATTTGTAATGTTTTCCATGATGCTACAGAATTGTAGAATTAATTAAGACTAAGAAAAAGAATGAAAATACTGTATTTTTCTTCCAGAATTTCAATTTTATTTCATCATATATTTTAATTATTTTTATTACAGTGTAGGTAAAAAATAATGGGGTTCAGTGGTTAAAGACGCTGAACTTATCAGCTGGAAAGCTGACAGCATGGGTTCGAAACCTGAGCACCGCCCCATGGGGTAACCTCATCTTGCCCCAGCTCTTGCTATTCTAGCAGTTTAAAAACATGCATATGTGAGTAGATAAATGGGCAAAACTTTGGTGGGAAAGTCACTATTCTGTGTTTATGGGAAATACATGGGTTGCTCTTCACATGTCTCCAATTTCCCATTTTTCACAAGGCCAGAATGATTGAGCAAACTCTCAGATTAACGCAACATTACTGACTGAATTCATTGAATCTTTTACCATGCTATAATTAGAACGTCTACTTTTAATTCATGTCTCAAAACAGAATACCAAATATGAAGCACACTTTTACAAAAGAAAAAGAAAAAAAGAAAAAACTTGTAACATTTTGAAATATTTCAACAATGGGTGACCTTCTGGGGCTGAAAGGCCATTTTGTCTTGTTCTTTTCCTCCCCACCTGCAAGCTGAATAAATGTTAAATAAATATTCACCGATTAATTGACCGGCTATATATTAGCTTAACACAATGTTTCCTTTCACATACCTTGGATTTATTTCTGTTGTCCACCTCCACTTACTACACCACTGTTTGTCATATTGCTGATTTGTTTTTAAAAATAGGGGGTTTTACGTAACATTCATCCTGTGTGCGCCTTCACCCTCAGTGACGTTAACTGTATACAATGAACATACATCATATGCTAATTACAAGCTTTTCTGCTGCCAGTGTTGAGGGAAAGGAGCAGAAAACATTTCCAGTTTTCCAAAGATACAGATATTAAAATAATTGACTACATCCTCGTTCACACTTGTCACTTTAGCTCTAGTGGTGGGTTTTTATGAGGAACTGCGTCTTCTTTTTGACTGAGATCTATCCTGGGATAGACGAAAAGCTGGTAATAGTTGCTAGGCAACTACTGGATTCTAGAGTAAAGATGGGTATAAATTGTTTCCTAGCAACCATGATGTGATTTCTCCTCCCCTTCATCCAAGACATGTGTTTGACTGTGTGTTACCTTTATTTGTTAACCTCCATTTTGTTCCTCAGAGTGATTTCTAAAAGTACTTCTAATTTGGGTAGGCAATGTATGACCTACAGATGTTGCTAACCTCCAGCTTCTCACATTTGTTACCGTTCGTACAGCTAATGGAAGTTTATTAGTACCAACTGAAAGACCTACCAATTCTCCAGGCTTGGTCTAAGATTTTACCAATTAACATCTAATTGGCCTTCTTTTCTTCCCTTGGTTTCATTTGACATTTTAAATCTGTTTTCATAATCTCTTTCAACACTACTGTGTTTGCTTTGCTCTTAAAATAAAAGACTGAAAGTTCTGATACTTGATCATCTTATTTCTAATGGATAACATTTTCATTTCTTTGTTCTAACATTCAGTCCCAAAAATTCTATACACAGTGCCTCTCCCATTGTGTAAACTTTTTTTTTCAAATTAAGGGGATTTTTTTTTTTTAAAAAAACCAAAAATAAATTTAATACATTTTTAATCAAAACCCCTTTTTGCTATCTATTTTTGGAAGATCAATACATGGAGCATGAAATGAGACTGCTGGTGCTTGTCAGAAATTAACAGCTGTCAAGGTGAACTCTGGTGCTTTAGGAAGGAATTGTTGCAACTGAGTAATGTCTCTGCCTCAGGAGTTCAATAAAGGGGGAGTAATTTCATTTAGCCTGTGATGTCATTCCCCTTTTGTTATAGGGGTCTATTTTAAGGCTCGCAAGTCTCAGTTGCAAAGTTTTCTGCCTGTACATGAAACTGTGGTTTAAAACTGCCAGTAGGAGGCACAATTGGTTTGTCAAACAGTGAAAAGTCAGAAAACAACCAATTATTGCAGTTCACTGATAGTCTCTCTTCTGGATGCAAAATAAACATTATTGATATTTCAGTCCCCAAACTGGCTATTCCTATTAGTGCATGATAGAGAGTCCCATTTAAAAAATAAAAATGTGTGCCTATTCCTGTATTTGTGTAACAGATTTGTATATATATCTAATTGTTCTACTTTCTGCACAAAACATAGTCACCAAAATGATAGTAACACCAGTTGAATCCCACCTCTGATCATAAGATACAACACTTAGTGATAGTCATAGGTTACTAATAAGCAATCAAATCATATATAGGTTACTAATAAGCAATCAAAACATACTAGGAAAACAAAACAAATTGTCAAGATACAGCAACATAGTTATAGTCATAAGTGAGAAGAAGAAGTGGTAATAGGAAGGATGAGAAGAAGAAGAATAAGTCTTACTAGGAAGTTTGACGGTGTGTTGTTTAGCAGAGTGATGGCATTCAGGAAAAAACTGTCCTCATGTCTAGTTGTTCTGGTGTGCAGTGCCCTATAGCATCATTTTGAGGGTAGAAGTTGAAACAATTTATGTCCAGGATGTGAGGGGTCTGTAGATATTTTCATAGCCCTCTGTTTGACTCATACTGTATACAGGTCATATATAGACATATATACATATATACATACATACATATATATATATATATACACAGAGCAAAAACAGACATGTTTCAAACATGTCATGATAAGGGATGTGGAAGTGAAGTCTTGTGAATAGGGAGGAAGTAGAATTTGATATATTTATCCTTGAAAAAAAGGCAACCGAAGAGCAATATGGTAGCACCGAAAGAATGCCACATGGGAGATCAAGATCTGTTATTTATCACTCTGGAAGGCAGGATATTGAATAAAGATTTTAAGTTGCTGGAAACTTCCTAATAATAAGATCTATTGGATGGTGGAACTAATTATTGCTGCCAGTGTCGTTAATTGATATTTCAAGAGCTATGGTAGGAATATTTCTCTTTTGTAGCTTTTTCTGTTATATGTACCACCAAATGTTGCTATGGGGATTAAGTAGTTATTAAATAAAATCAGTTATCAAAAGAATTGGTGAACTCCCATTCAAAAGCTGATTGATGTTGGATATGCTTTAATTTGGATTCTTGCACTGAATAGGTGGCTAGGTGGTCTGTATAATCCTTCCTAACATTCTGATTCTATGATTCATCTAATATTTAATCAAAATTTGCTTCCCTGCAGTTTCTACATTGTTTTTAATCCTGCTCTTAATGATAATAACCCAGAGGTCTGTTTCATTTTTGTGTGAAACTCTTTTCAAATTTTTCAAATTGTAAGTTTAATTTGTTCTCTTTACCGAGCTATAATAATAATTAAATAAATTTATTTCTAGAGGTTTAGCAATATCAGTTTCATAAATCAAAAAGGAGTGTTGTGAGGTTATAAATGGTAAGAGATTTATCATTGCTTTTTGGATTGTGTTCTTAGTCATGCTGATAGGAAGGGGTAGGAGTTATTGTTCCTATACAGATTTGTTGAAACCTTTAAAATATCAGGTCGTGAGAGGTTTCCTATTTCTCTACTTAATTTACAACTCAATATGTGTTCCAGTATTGTTAAAGATATCAGCCAAAAAAGGAGACTAAATTGCATTAAATAGTTCTTGCTTGTAGAAATAAAGTGAGTTAGACAACTATGAGAGTCTTTTATCTGGAGCAGAACATGGGCAGTTTTAGTGAAATCTCATAATGCTGGAAGCCTAAGTGAATCATTGGTCTTGAAATCATAAAAGGTGCCGATGGCCTGCATTACTTTTCCTAGAGGGATTAAGTTCTTGAAATACTAGTCAGCTGAAAGATCAAGAAACAATGAACACCATTAAGTTCGCTGCCCCAGGAGTCGAAAGTTCTTGGCAAGAAGCTTGCAATAACAAATATTTTGCATAGTAGGGAAACTAAATTCATTCTAAACAGATTGGGAAGGGGAGAAGGAATACCTCTTAGCCTGATGTAATGGAAATTTTGGACAACGGATAAAATAGTAAACTAAGTTGAAGTCATGTGGAGGATTACATCCCCTTGGCAGATATAATTTTATCCTTCTAATTGGGAACTATTATTTAATCAGAAGGAATGTGATTATATTTACAAAATACATAACAATGGAACATTCTCTAGAATGAGCTTTGTTGCTGTGAAACCCATGTGGTTAGATTTATTTATCTAAGGTCATTTCTATTGTGCCTTGGAACTTGTAATACTAATTATATGATTTAATGCATTTACAGTATACCCACCTTTTCTTTTGGAGCACAAAGAAGCATTCAAGGAGGTAATACAAGCCAGCTAAATTTCCTCCTTTAGGTTGGATTGTGATAGGCTCATAATCATTCTCTAAGATAGATGGTCCAATGGAGTCTTGAAATTGTATCTCCCCAATTCATATCCAAATCCATACTCACTCCACTTCATACTGCTGGATCTCAGAAGCATCATGTCTTACTGGGAATTGAACTTATACCCTCAAGAACATTTTTTGGGCCAACTGAGGTCTTGTATTTTAAACCCCTTTCCTGGAGTTCGCACAACAGTTAAAACAAAGTTAATGGGAAACGATAAGCTGTGTTGTATTTTTCTCTTGATCAAGATGAATATGTAATTCAATTTCCGGGAGCAAAAACATCTTTATAAAAACTATCTGCATTAGACTATCATTGAAACATTTGATTCCATCCTCTATTTTAAGCTCATTGTGATAAGTGTTCTTTCTCTGAGTTGCCACCGGTGCCTGAGACAAAATGTAAATTGGATTAGCATTATCACAAGATGATTACATACAGTTGTGAAAATATGGTAATGAAACAGAATTGGAGAACTTTTGGATAGCTAGCTCATTTTGAGAGCAATCTAAAGGCAATAAGTGATGATAGAAAATGGAAATATTTACCTATTTTCTGGGTTTGTGTGTGTTTTAAACTATCTGAAAGCTATTTAAGGCTTATAGATATTTCCTGATTCAAAATGGTTTGAAAAATATGCCGCTGTGTTTCAGAGGCAGGTGTAGTTCTCATTTAGTGACCATATTTAGGAATGGTCATTAAGTGAAATGTTTGCTAAGTAAAACCATGACTGTGCTTATAATCTTACTTCAGTTTTCTATTGCTTTGCATATATATAAAAGTCATAACAAATATGAGGGTTGGTTGCAAAGTTACATCACTGTAACTTTTCATCATTGTCATAACTGTGAACGGTTCCTGTGTGAGGCAGTCACTACCTGTATTTTTCTATTTTAAACCTATCATTGTGTGGGTTATTTTAAAAAAAATCTTCAAGTTACAGTTGGATGAACAAATGTTATAAAAACTCTACCAAATAGATAAGAAATTTGAAAGAGCATTACATCTAACTAAACTAAACATTAACTAAAACTATTTAAGTTACATTTGTCATATCATTTCGTGTAATTTATTTTTAGATTTATTCCAGAGTTTAAAGTGATTTACATAATTCTTCTACTCTGTGAAAAAGGCTTTGCTGAAAGAGAATAACTGGCCCAAAATCATCTAGTGAGCTTTAATGGCTATCATGGACTTGAACCCTGGGCATCCCTAATCCTAGTTCAACTCTTCAGTTACTATACCGCATGGGTATTATTCCTAGTCTTATTTTTTCTTTCAGTGTTTGTGTAGGGAGGAAGAAGTGTGCATGCATGTATGTATTGTGTGTTGGGTGGGGGTGAGAATCAGACTCTAGTTCTGCATTTGAAAAATTCAATACAACATTACTATATTGAGGTCTTCCTATTCTTTTCTATAAACTCTGTTGTTGCAGGAGTTCGGAACCATTTGAGCACAATCTGGAAACAATAGCAATAGACTTATATACCGCTTCACAGTGTTTTACAGTCCCCTAGCGGTTTACAGAGTCCGCTATTTCCCCCAACAGTTTGGGTCCTCATTTTACCCACCTCAGAAGGATGGAAGGGTGCTAAGTCAACCTTGATTCGAACTGCCAAATTACAGCCAGCCGGCAGTCAGCACAAGTAGCTTGCAGTACTGCACTCTAACCACTGGGTCACCGTAGCTGATGGGATGTTGCAATGTTTCCCAGAATTTAAATGTTTTTCTTTTGAAAGTTTTTCATATTTGTTTTAAGGGCTTTGTATCGCTTATTCTCTGTGCTAATAGTGCAGTGACTGTGAACATCATTAAACAATGACTCACTTTATATAGCATCTTTATAGCCCCTTCAACAATTATTTCTCTGCCGTCTCTTTTATGGCTCACCAGATCTAATTACATCTCTGAACAAGCAGCCTTGCACAACTTTCATACCTTTAAGAAATATCTCTTGCTCCCTCTGTTCTTGTTTGTACATATCCCAACAGATGCTCTCACTTTGCTTGTATTATTTGGGTTGTGTCTCACATAGCAGGAGTAGCATTCAAAATGCAAGTGGTGGCTTATAGCTGTCTGAGCATCTCTGAAAGATCCATCACAGAGTCCCTTAGCACAAATGTTGGCTCCAGCGTCATGTTTTTCCCTGCAGAGCTATATTATTAGCTTCATGTGTGGTTCTCCCCCTACGTATAGTTGCAAAAAAAAATATGGCAAAAGTTTGTGTGAGATCAACACATCAAGCTTCTTACTCTTTTCTCTGTTTTTTTTCTTTTTTAAAGAAATTATTATTGACTGCGGTCTCTGATGATATATTATGGGCAAGGTAGAAATTTGATCTTTATTGACTTTGCCACCTCTGGGAATAAAGAAAATGGATAAGAACAAAAATAGTAATTGGAAATAGCTCCAGTTGGAGAGAACCTGTCATGAGATGGATTGATTCAGCAGTGACAGAAGTAGCGCTATTGATTGGGAGCCTTTAGTAAATTAAAAAGAGGGCCAGGCATCTAATATGCCTCTTTCTTTTCTTTTGAATCTATGGACGTGTGAGGGAATGAAACAAAGAAGTGGAAATTTGCAGTTCTTTTGTTGGACAAAAATAAAGATTCACAAACAGGCACAACAAGGTCATCTTCTGTCTCCTTTGGCACCTGGTTTTTAATAGTGAATGGGATCAGGACTTTACCACGTGGAGGCAAGATGGTGATGATGAATTAGGGGCAGACGTTGTTTGAAGATGAATGTAGAAGCTTCTAAATGCTGATTTTCAACTAGATATATTTTTTAAAAAATATATTTAAAAGGGGATGTGGGTGGGATTAAAGAAAACAGAAAAGTTCTCCTGAGAGCCGGTCGGATCATCCAGAGAGTGGGAGGTGCTTCAGTCTGCGTCGTTGAAGGCTGAGCTTAATTACTGAGGAATGCTCCGCCCTCCATCACGTGGCTCCTTGCATTCCCCAGTTTATGCTCAGCCTTCGTGAGAATAGGCTGTGTATTTCCACTCCTTGGCCGATTCAAGCTAATTGCTGCAAAGTCCTTTACCTTTTCAGGTTTGCCTTTTATTCTTGGCTCTTCCTTAGCCTCTGCGCACTTCAGGTAGCTGTGGCAGGGGAGCGCGTTTTTTCGCCCCCAGGGGGGATAACAAGCGGGCGGCTTTCGCACTCCAGCGCCAATCCTTCCCCCCCCATTCGGCTCCTTTCCCTGCCGCTTCTCCGCGCCGCAATCACAGCGGCTCCATTTGATCGCGCTGATAAGTACAGCTGGTGTTCCCCCCCACCGCGAACGCCGATCGCCCCAGGAAAGGGCGAATAGTTTACCTGGCTGCCTTTCCGGCCTCTAGACATGTCGGACAGGCTTTTTAATTGCTCTGAGTGGCCCGTGGATAAGAGATCGTGGCCGGCCGCCATTTTGGGTGCCGCCGCGTGTCGGGCGCTATATTTAAAGGCCTCATTGGGCTGCGAAGGGACTAGCTCTAGTCATAGGCCTTCCAGCCTGTGAGAGCTACTAGATTTTAATCACAATTGGCATATACTAGTTGGCTTCTGCAGCACGCTCAGGGCAGAAGCTTGCAGCCTATCCCTCCTGGTTTTTGCCTGGGAGCTCCAGCTGCCAGAGGCCTCATTCCAGCCTCAGGCATTCATTTGGCAGATTGGTGATAACTTACAGCAACCTCTGGGGCCAATCCTTCCTAGGAGCATCGAGCCAGACCCCGAATTGAATATTATGAAATAAAAATAATAAAAATAATAAGAGCATTCAGCTTTCTTCGGGTATTTTCCCACGTCATAATAGTGGTGCTTTTAAAGTAACGTTTCAGCAGAATCTCATCTGCCATCATCAGGCTTCTGTATGGTGTTTGTCTGTGAGTCAGACTTTTACAGTGGTTTCAGATTTAAATTTGGGGCAGCCTATTGCTGTGTCAGAATGGTTTTTTCTTCCTCCTGATTGGTTGAGAGTCTTGGTCTGTGTTTATTGGTCTTGGAGTTTGCTGTGTTCTGCTGCTAATATCTTCTGTCTGTTTTTTTTTTGGGGGGGGGCTCTTTTTGTATCTTGATTGGCTGGCAACATTGTGTTACTTTATTGGAGGCCTTTAGTGCAGCTTGGCTTCAGGTAAATGGACGGCTATCATTCGTTAGGAAGCTGGGTTTCATCTGGGTGCCTGGTTGGGGTGTGTTTGAGCTGGAGGTATCAGGGGGGATCTGTGTGTGCCCAGGTGTTTGCCTGGCTTGTGGTGTGGAGATTTTTTTGTTTGTGAGTGCAGGCTTCCAAATGATTGACAGCCTGGTGGAATCATCTCTTCTGTTCATGCTTTCTGGTCTTTTTTCAATCTCTATGGCTTCTCTGATGATTCTGTGGCTGGGATTTTCTATGGTGGCTAGGGTTTTGGTGCCATTGAAGTTGATGTTATGACCTGTGGCTTCCATGTGTTGGACGAGTGAGGAAGTGTGTTCCAGCTTTTTGACTGCATTTTTGTGTTCATCCAGGCGGGTGCTTATTCTTCTATTGGTCTGTCCAATATATGTGGCCGGGCATGATGCACAGGGGACTTCATATATGCCTTGGTTTTCCAGGTCAATTTTGTCTTTGGGGTTCCTGAGGATGGCTGCTACTTTTCTGTCTGTTTTGAAGGCAGTCTTGATGTGGTGTCTGTATAGAATCTTACTAATTTTGTCTGTAGTGCCTCTTATGTAGGGCAGGACAGCTGTTCCATAGGTCTGTTCATCTTCTGGGTCTCTATTATGTCTCAATGTGTTTTTGTGGATCAAGTTGGTGATTTTGCTTTTGTGGAAGCCGTTGGCTGTCAATATTTTAGTCAGGGTGCATAGTTCAGTCTTAATGTGTGTCTTGTCTGCCAGGCGTTTGGTTCTAGTAATTAGTGTTTTAGCCACGGAGTTTATCTGTGCTGGGTGGTGGTGGGATTGGGCGTTGAGGTAGCGGTTGGTGTGTGTTTTCTTCTGGTATATGGTGTGTCCTAGTGTGCCATCTGTTTTCTTGTAGATTAGTACATCTAGGAATGGCAGTTGTTTGTTTGTTTCTGTTTCCATGGTGAACTTGATTTTGGGGTGTGCGCTGTTTAGGTGTGTTAGGAAGTTGTTTAGGTTTTCTTGTCCATGGGGCCAAATCACGAATGTGTCATCGATATATCTTAACCATAGTTTGGGTTTGAGTATGGCATTAGCCAGGGCTCTGGATTCGAATTCTTCCATGAACAGGTTTGCAATGACAGGTGACAGTGGTGATCCCATGGGGGCTCCTTCAATTTGTTTGTATCTTTGTCCTTTGTATATGAAATATGTGTTGGTTAAGCAGTGTTCTGTTAGTTCCATGAGGTGTTTAGCTGGTTGGTATTTATTTTTGATGATTTCGAGGGTCTCTTTTATCGGGACTTGAGTGAATAGTGAAACCACGTCAAAACTTACAAGCAGATCTTCTTGCTCCACGTGTAGATCTTTGATCATTTCCAAGAAGTGGTATGAGTTTTGTACATGAGAAGCTGCTGTTTCAGCATGGGGCTGTAGCTCTTTTTTTTTATATATTTTTATATATATATATAGGCATATATAGATATATGAACTTTTTCGCTAAAGGACTATTACACAGTTTCAATACTAATTGTTTTATATATATTAATAATTATAACAATATTAATTTTATAGGCTGTATATGTCTAAATTCCAAAAGGGGGTGCGGGCCAGCTGAAAGGACACCTGGCCTTCGTTGTAGGTCGAACCCTTGGCGAGCCAACCGCCTTAAATTGGTATTTCAGTCCTTTCTTATATAATGGCAGATGACATTTCCACAAAAGGCCCCTATTTAGAGGCCAGATCTAAATCCTACCACCTGCGCAAACAGGCTAAGGAAACCTCTAAGGATACTTCCAAGGCTTCTGTCCTAAGACATCATAGGGCACTGGAGAAAGAGTTTGAGGCGATCTAGAGAGGCACAACCCATGCTTCCAGCCCTACCATCCTCTGTTCCTTCTATCTCCAGACACCCCCCCTCCTCCAATTGCTCTTCCCTCTCCAGGCACAGCTCATCCCAGGGACACCAGGTCCCCGGACCAGCCACCAGACGGCTGCCCGAAGCTACATTCATGCCCACGGCCGCTGGTCTGTGCCAGGAGGAGGCCGCCACAGTTGAGATCCCTGCATACATGCAGGCATGGATGGAACGGGCTATCCGCCAGGGGATAGCAGACGGCCTTCAACAGATGTCCAGACTCGCCATCAGCCAGGTCCTCGTCCAGATTGGACCCTACTCATGGTCAGGTACCTTTGCAGGGGGACAGTCCTCTCCCAGAAGGGGAACTGGAGGAGGCCATAGAGGACCTGGATCGGTTCAGGGAGGAGGAGGAATTTGAATGGGGTTCTACACACCAAGGGGAAGCCCTATCGGAGATAGACCCGATGGAAGGAGACATGTCCGAGGACGTGGGTCTCACTCCCGATCAACCCACCGTTGTGGGTCTGTTCAAGCCACACATGTTTAAATCGCTCTGATTTTAGGCCAAGAACATTTGTGGCCTGTCGATTCAGTCCTCCTCGGTTCTCCTTTCCCTGGCAGAGGGACAAGAGGACACCATTTTCAGGCAGCCCGTGGTGGAGGCGGAGGTTATTCCGGCCCCACCCATATTTCACGACCTAGTTTCAGACCATTTGGACTCTACAAGGGCCCCTCCGGTCCCATCCAACCAGGACAAGAGGTTCTTTAACCTCGAGTCGAGCTTCTACAACCTGCTTAACACTCCTGAGGCAGATGAGCCCATATTGGGCTTAGCACCCTCGTCCTCCCCCAGTGATCCCCTGGAGGCTCTGACACCCAGGACAAGAGGTCCAAACTGGCCTTACGTAGGGCCCATCAAGCGGACACCTGGGCCATTAGATCGGCCACGGCCGCTTCATTCTTCACCAGGTCTTTAATTCGGTGGCTCCGCCAACTGAAACAACATGTTCCCCCCTCTAACGCAAGGGCACATCAGGACATCGCAAAATTGACGGCCACGGCAGAATTCTCGGCTGACGCCACCTACCACGCGGTTAATTTCTCCACCTGTGCAATAACCTCTCACGTTACAGCTCGCTGCCTGCCTTGGCTTAAACACTAGCAGGCGGACGTGAAAAACAAGGTTAACTTGGCCACCGTCCCCATTAAGGGGGACAAACCATTTGGCACCGCCCTGGAGCCATTGCTATCCGAAACCGAAGCAAGAAAAAATTCCTTCCTCCCCTCTTTCGGAGGTCAGAGTCAAGAGCACCTCAGCCTTTCGGAGAGGTTCCCCCGTCCTTTCTTCCAGTATCCTTTCCCGCCCAGGCATCCGAGACCCCCCTCCTTCCGGCCATTCCAGCCCCAGGATCGAGCCGATCGGGCAACAGGAACAGGAGGGGCGGCAGCTACAGGCGCCCCTTCAGGGGTTCAGGAGGGAAGCCTTTCCGACGCAGCTCTTTGGCAGGTGGCCTAGAGGTGGAGCACTTCCCTCACAGTCAGGAGGTCGTGAGTTCGATCCCAGACAAAGGCAAATATTGGAATAAACTCCTCTTCTCAAGCAAGGGGTTGTACTTAGATGACCCAGATAGATCCCATCCCTCCCTTCCCATCGGTGGACGCCTCAAGCATTTCGCCGACCGATGGGATTCCTCTACCTCCAATGCCTGGGCCTGAGACACCATCAGACTGGGCCTCGCTCTTGAATTCCAGCATGCCCCCCCCCCGATTTTTTTTATGGCATCCCCCCCTCCAAGGATCCCAATGGATTCAGCTATCCACCATCTCCTCACCGTACAGGCCATACAACCTGTACCACCATCCCAGTGGAGGCGGGGGTTTTACTCCCACCTCTTCGTGGTCCCCAAATCCTCAGGGGATGGAGGGCTATTCTAGATCTGAAACACCTTAACTGTTACCTGACCTACCACAGGTTTACGATGCACACCCTACAATCCATTCTACTGGGCATCAGGCAGGGAGACTGGCTATCCTCTATAGACCTTTCAGAGGCGTATCTTCACATTCCAATCCGGCCCTCTCATTCCAAATTCCTCAGGTTCTGCTACAACCATCGCAATTTCCAATATGTGGCCCTTCCCTTTGGAACCTTCACTAAGGTCCTCGCGGCCCTAGCGGCCCACCTCAGGGACTGCCTGATTCATCTCCACTGTTACCTGGATGACATCCTCATCCTGTCTCACTCCAGAACCCAAGCAGAAAAGGATATCAGAGCTACTCTCTCTGCCCTCCAAGACCATGGGTTCCTAGTAAACTGGCAGTAGAGCCATCTGTTACCATCGACATGGATCACCCACTTGGGGTCCGTCATTGACTCGGTTCAGGGAAAGGTTTTCCTTTCCTCCGAGAGATTCCATAGCATTCAGGAAACGGCCAAACATATCAGACGATCAAGGAAGGTACCACCTTTAGAATCGTCTAAATTACTTGGTAAAATGGTCTCATGTATCTCCATTGTTCCCTTGGCCCATTTACACACTATATCCCTACAGTGGTTCCTGATCCTGTTCCAAAGGACCGGCAGAAGCAATTCAAAGGCCGCGGTCAAGGTGCCTTCAAGGGTCCTAACGTCTCTCCTCTGGTGGACCAGTCCCGCCATCAACAAGGGACACTGCTTCAAGGAACCCCAACGCCTCACCCTCACCACAGACGCCAGCCTGTCCGGATGGGGCGCTCACATCCACTCGCTCTTGACACAGGGCTAATGGTCACAGGTAGAACGGACACGCAGTATAAACTGGTTGGAACTTTGCGCCATCCACCTGGCCCTGCGCAACTGCCTGCTCCACATACGCGGGCGGCATGTCCTGATACTCTCGGACAACGTCACCGCCAAGGCTCACGTCAACCGACAAGGGGGCACCCAGTCCATAAGTTTGATGAGAGAGGCTGAGCGCCTCTGCTGTTGGGCGGAGCGCAATCTCCTCTCCCTCAAAGCCGAGCACATCTCAGGGGTCTCAAACACCCAAGCAGATTGGCTGAGTAGGACCACGGTGGACCAGTCCGAGTGGCGCATCCACCCGTCGCCATTCAGGGAAGCGACCATGATGTTCAGTCTCCCGTCAGTAGACCTCTTCGCATCCCAGGTTTTTCTCGAGGTACCCCTCCCACGGGGCCGAGAATCACAATGCCCTCCATTGCCCCTGGCTCACAGGGCTTCTATATGCATTCCCTCCGTTGGCCCTGGTCCCCAGAGTCATCCAGAAGCTCATCTCCGAGAAAGCAGAGCTGATTCTAGTGGCACCCTACTGGCCCAGGCGCCCATGGTTTGCGGACCTCCGCAACCTATCGGTGGTCCCCCCTCAGAAAATTCCCCTGCACAGGATATCCCTTTCCCAGGGGCCCCCCCAACACCCGGAACCTCAGTGGCTCCAGTTAGCCGTTTGGAGGTTGAGCGGGAACGTCTAAGGAAGGAGCATTCTCTGACCAGGTTATTGATACCACTTTAGCCGCCAGGCGGCCCTCAACAACCAGAACATACAATGTCACTTGGCAGGGGTTCGAGTGGTGCCATAGTCTCCAAGTCAACCCGCTCTCACCCTCCATCCCTCAAGTTTTGGAATTCCTCCAAGAGGGTCTGAGGAAAGGTCTTTCTCCGAGGCGTCAGGTCGCAGCCCTCTCAACTGTCATTGTTTGCGACAACCTGGGTTCCCCTTCCCTCCACCCTAGCATTAGGGCATTTCTCAGAGGAGACTCTAACTTGTGTTCCCCAACTCTACGTAGATACCCTACCTGGGACCTCAATAAGGACCTGGTGTCCCTTACTAAACAACCCTTCGAGCCTCTAAGGGAATCCTCACTCTTGTTCCTAACATTCAAAGTCGTGTTCCTGATGGCCATTACTTAGGCTCGCCGAATATCAGAGATAGCAGCCTTGTCGGTGAGGAGGGACCTTTGCATCTTCCATGCCGATCAGGTGGTTCTCCGACCGGACCCTACTTCTTGCCAAGGTCAAATCAGTCTTCCATAGGGCACAGGAACTTATACTTCCGAACCTCTACCCCAATCCCTCGTGGGAAAGGGAGAAGCTTTGGCACACCCTAGATGTAAGACGGGCCCTCCGCATTTACATTAAACGTACCCAGCCCTTTAGGAAGTCCGAATCCTTATTCCTTTCCTTTCAACCTAAATCCTTAGGACACAAAGTGTCCCCGGCAACCATCGGCCACTGGATTAGAGCTACTATTTCCAAAGCTCACTTGTCCCAGGCTCTGCCGGTGCCCAGCGGAATAACGGCACACTCCACCAGAAGGGCAGCCACCTCGGCAGCTTGGGCCACCCAGGCTCCAATTGCTGATATTTGTCGGGCGGCCACCTGGGCCTCCCCATCTCCCTTCATTAGGCATTATAAGATCGACATATTTGCCTCGGCGGAGGCTTCGTTTGGTAGACGAGTTCTCCAGCGAGTCCTCAAGGAACCGCAGGGACTTCAGAACCAGACGGAGTCCCTCCCGTAGGACAGCCAAGCTTTGGTATGTCCCACTCTCTGGATGATCCGACCGGCTCTCAGGAGAATGGGCGTTGGTCCTTACCTGACACGCCATTTCTCTGGAGCCAGGAGGATCATCCAGCCCCACCCTTTTATTTCACCATCTGGTGGGGTCTTGTTTCGGCCAATGAACCTTTTAGCATAGTAAGATGAGAGCACGATCTTCTCTTCACTCTCGACTTCGTATAAACTGGGGAATGCAAGGAGCCACGTGATGGAGGGCGGAGCATTCCTCAGTAATTAAGCTCAGCCTTCAACGACGCAGACTGAAGCACCTCCCACTCTCTGGATGATCCTCCCGGCTCCAGAGAAATGGCGTGTCAGGTAAGGACCAACGCCCATTTTAGGTCAAGAGCACACACCTTGAGATCTCAGGGCCACTTACATCTGTGAAAGCTTAGAATTGTAAGTTTGGAAAGTTGGAAAGGACTACCAGGATAATATAATTTATCCCTCTGCAGGAAACCCATTAAACTATCCATGCGAGATGGTTTTCTATCTTCTTCAAAGCCTCCAACAATGGAAAACCTACAACATCAACAAGACTATTCCATTATTATGACAGTCTAATGAACAGTTATACAGATTATTTATCATAAAGCCTTTAAATTTTTTTTTTAATAAAATGTAGGCTGTTGCAACTTAAACCTGTTACTTTCAGTCCTTGTTTCTGTGGCCGTGAACAATAGTTCTTGACCACCTTCTTTCTTTCTTAGTGCATGGTATCATGAACCCTCCTCCTGTGAATACCAATGTGCCTTTGAGAGCCATTAACTTACGATACAGAATGCAGAAAGGGCATTAGTGTGCCTCTCACTACGTGATCTGAATCTTGCATCTTGCAAGTACACGTTTTGCATCTTGCAAGTACACATAAATCTTGCATCTTGCAAGTACACGTTTTGATAACTTTCAATGACAAGAAATAACTCTGGATTCCATTCCTTTTCTGCAGATTGTTATGGATTTTAAACATCCCGATGGACGCACAGTTGCAGTATTGCTGCCTCAGCGTAGTTTGCTAGTGATGTCTGGAGAATCAAGATACCTCTGGACCCATGGGTAAGAGCTGGTATTTACCTTGCAGTCATATAATTATAAATTGGCAGTGTATTGTAGTGGGCGTTTATTTTTGTTAGCGGTCAGTAACATAAAAAGCCTATTTATCCTGTAAATAATATGCATAAAAGACAAGTCACCATCTTAAGGTACCTATCAGCTAAATTTTGATTGACTGTGACAGCAGTTATGAAGGAAGAGGTCTTGTACATATTAAACTCAGTTTTCTGTTCGATTGACATTAAGGAATTAAAGTTTTCATACAGGACTTATTTGTTGAGGAAGAAAACAAACAGTGATGCCACCTGGGTGAAGGTGCAAGTATTTATGGCGGATAACATTTCTTAACCCTAATTTTCCTTCAAGGAGCTTCCCCAGATGTATATTTCATTTTCACATTAATTCTGTGAGGTCATGACTTTAATCATCTGCAAAGCTTTATGGCAGATGAATGATTTGAATTGGAATCTCCTTCCACCTAATTGAACCTGTTAATCAGTGCAACACCTGGATTCCAGAGGGCATCAGAATGAGAGCAGGATATGTTAGCAGTTCCCAGAAACTTAAAAAGTAGGAAACGGATAGAATTAAAGCAGCCTCCCTCAGTTATTGTGAATAGTCATGCTTAGCTGGGAAGTTTGGAGTTGAAATTCCAACATTTAAAGACAGCAGCTTAAGAATAGTGAGCTAGTAGAATAAAGCAAACTCATGTTGCACTGATATATAACATTGAACTAGGAGTTTTTGAAGAAGACATTGCAAATGAGAAAAGAAAGCATGGATGATTTGATTAGTTTTTTGGTTTTGGGTTTGTTTGTTTTTGTCAGCTTGTATCTAGAAAAGTGTGGAATAGAAAAGCTGGCTAGAAATTATGATTCTGGTAAACTGCATTTAAAAACAAGCTGGGATTTGCAAACTAACAAAAAAACGGCTTCAAGTTCCTTTTTAATTGCTCCATACATCATGTCAAATTAGAACAAAGTATCACTTTGTGGCATAATGAGATCTATGAATTTAGAATGTAGTAAATCTCATTGAAATCTAATCTATAAGTAGTCCTTGACTTACAATTAATTCAGTGGCTATTCAGAGTTGCAATGACATTGTGAAATGTGATTTACAATTAGCCTCGGACATACAACCTATGCAGTATCCCAAAAGTCACATGTTAAGAATTTGATTGCTTGTCAACTCAGTGTGTGATTACAGTGGTTGCAACATTCTGGGATTGTGTGACCATCATTTACAACAGGGGTGTCAAACTGGCTCTCAGCTACTCTTTGGCACAAATGCAGGAAGAAAATAAGACACTCTTCGCTTTAGTATTTAGTTACACAAAAGCTTATTGTTTATTCCTTCCTCCGCAAGGAGTCCGAGAAAATAGCTAAGCAAACAAAAAAATGTTGGATCTAACCCGAGTTTCCTGGGATTCGATATTTATAATAATTTTCCCTCATTACCCTTCATTACCCCTGATTATCCTTATTACCCATGATTACCATTTTTAATGATAATTATTCGTATGAACTCAATCACATGAATCGTGGTTAATGCATAGAGCTTCACCTCACAGCATTTTACATAGACCACGCATATTATTACGATACAGAGTTTATTCTGATGAAAAGGAATGCCATCCTTCAGGTCGCTGTGGCTTCAATTCAAACGCGTGTGTTGGGTAGTTGCGACACTGGCGGCCCGTGCGCCAGATGCATTACATGTACACCACACCCACTCCAGTTCCACGAAAGAAAAAACCACAATATGACACGGCAACATGAGGCCGCAAATTTGACACCTGTGAATTTTCAACCTTTCCAACTGACTTCCAGCAAGCAAAGTCAGGGGAAAAGCCAGATTCGCTTAAAGACCACATGATTCACTTAACAACTGCAGTGATTTGCTTAACAATCATGGCAAAAAAAAAAGATCACAACATGGGTGCAATTCACTTAACAACCAGCTTGCTTAACAACAGAAATTCTGGTCCCTGTTGTGATTGTGAATTGAGGACTACCTGTAATATACATAAAATGTTCATCAATTTGGCCAGTTAACACCCATTTTCTGAAAAGGAAAGATTATGCTTCTGGCATTTATGAAATGTGTACATAGGTGTATTTGTATTTGGTTTTACAATAGTGGCCAAAATTATGGAAACCTTTTGGGAAGAGTGTATTTTTATGCCATCACTACCAAACACTATCCTCTGTCCAGATAACATGGGTTTTAGCCCAGTTCAGTCTCTTTGTTTGAGAGATAAAAGTGGCTTTTTTGTGGAATTCTAGATTTTAGGCCAAATTCCTGAAGTCTGTGATGAACAGTCCTTGCACTCAACTTCACATTGCATTGCGCCATTTCATCTTGTATACACCCAGATGATTTTCTTCTATCACGTAGGCACAGTCTCTTAATTCTTCTATCATCACTTGCTGTTGTTATCTTTCCCTGCCTTTACCAGTGTGGTTTTGCAGTGACTGGGTCTCCTTATACCTCTTCAAAAACTTAGAAATGCCACCTTTGGTTAAGTTTCCACCATTTTTATTCTAATTTCTTTGTAACTGTAGCCTTGTTCACTTTATTATAATATTTTATATTGCATTTTGGGTGACCAGTCAACTCTTTGCACCATTACTTTAATTTTATTATGTATTACAAGCTCACTAAATGAAAGAACACAAACCCCCCCCCCCCAACAAACTTGATAGTGATCACATAACGCACTGGCAAATGTCCTCCTGTCAACTTCAATACATGACATCAGTAACTGAATCCTACTGTGATCTGATTGGCTTATTGCCAAAACAAGAAGACACCTTATTGGCTCTCTAAACACATGCTCATCGGCTACAATCAGATGAAGGAAAGCTACCTGATATTAACCTAAGCAAATTGTGCTTCCTTTTTTTGGTTATTTCGCTATAACGTTTCGTAGAATACAGATAATTAAACTTTATTGCATTACATTCTTAATTAAATTATCTTTCCATTGATATATAATTTTATGGTACTACTCCAAAAAAGTGGTGTTATTAGCCATCAAACCTTAAAAATACACTTTTCCCAAAAAGTTTCCACAATTTCGGCCACAACTGTACTTTGCTCATCAGTTACAGCCATCCATTATTTTGCTCTCCAATAATATTTTTTTGTCTTGCTGTAGCTCCTTTGACGAGGCTAAATTCAGGTTTCTAACATAGACAGGCAGAAGGCTTATCTTGTTGGAAATAAAATGCTAATGATCCTGAAGGTTGAAATTCTGGGGATTTTTTAAAGCCAGCTGGTCCGTGTCAGGCCACGCTAGTTCCTAGAGGCAGATTCCGCACTGTGGCAGCTGATTATCAAACAGGATTATTCTAAGCCCTCTCCGTATTATTCAATATTTCCTGTTTCCTGCCTTCTTTAATATGAAATAGATGCATTGGAAATAGCTTTTTGCTGCTATTTGCTTCCTGCCATCACATCATCTTTGAACTGTCATCTCAAGATTGTCTTCTTTTCACAATCCTCTCCTAAGCTCATACGTTATTTGCTATTCAGCATGTGGATATATTCCTATGAGGGAAACCTTTTTATTTTTATTACATTAAAGAACTATTATTATTTGGAAAAGTAAAATTATGTTGTTATGTTAAAAAGCTATAGAAGAAAGAGAAACAAGCTCTGTGCTAAACAGGATCAAAGAGACAAAAATGGCAAAAAAGAAATCTAAAATCAATAAATCTAAGATATAAGCAACAAAAAAAAAACACCAAACCAATCAGAATCTTGTCCAAGTATATAGCAGATTTGGCAACACAATACTCGACTGTTGTAAGGAAGAAAAGCAGGATGCACCTGGACAATTAGGTTGACCTTTGATTTGTTGTGTGCTCTCAGAAAAGCTTTACTTATGAGAAATCCCACTGGGGAGACTATTACAATATAGCCCTTGTTCTTCTAATCCTAGAAATACCTAGTTTTTCTGTCTGCCTGCCTTTTTTTCTCATGTTGCCTGTTTTGATCCTTCTTTTGACTCTGGGTCTGCTCGGTAGGAACAAGAATGGTACTAGCAGGAATGTCTTTGCAAGTGTTTTGCTTTTAATAGAAAGGCACCGTTCTCATGTCCCCTTTTAAACATCTGGATGAACGTTCAATTGAAGTTATGCTGCCTCCATACAGTTTGCTAGTGATGTCTGGAATATCCACATTTCTTTTTAAGGTTTTAGTTTTAGAGCTGTATGTGTGTGTGGTCACGTCATTGATTGTCAGACATGTGTATTATTATTTTTTTGTGGGGGGAAGAGATTCTTTACAGAAGGAATTTCAGGCACAGGTGTCATAGACTGGTTTCAGGGCACATCCACAAGTGAGAAAGTATAGATGGAGGTCCTTGGAGACTTCAGCGTTAACAACTGTGTCAGATCTACCATCTTTGGCATCCTGCCATTAAAAGCTAGGGGAGTGGGGACACTGGGAGAACAAATGGACAATAAACCTGTATCAGGATAGTGCTGGGAAACTGGGAGGGGGGAATGACTGTTAAGGAAGACCAGGGATGCTTTGAAACAGTTCGTGCCAGTTTTCAAGAAGCCGAAGATGCTTGGGAATGGAATGCTGATTACTCCAAATACTGAAGGTTCCCGAAACACCTAAACACCCACCCATTGGCTGGAAATAGACTGGTCAAAGGGGGAGGGATGGATTGAAGGGGAGAGCCTGTATTCTTTCGCGCGGGAAGTTTATTTCTAGTCTGACTCTACTGCAACCAGCACCCTTTAATAAAAGAAACTATCACTTCAAACCAAATGGAGTTGAGGCAAAATAGGCATTATTGTATAATACATACAATTCAATGCATTTTATATATATATTACAACATCATTGTCAGGGCTCCGGCATCCACCCCCATTTAAATCATGAGTGTCTAGCTGCATCAGAGTTTAAAGATTTATTAGGAGTGAACATGCTGGTGCTACCTGGGTGTAGCTGACTCTGAGACACATCATTCATTTCACCCTTGACCCTGGTCTTTCCCCTATCCCCTAGATGTATATTCTCCAATGGGACACATCCTCTGGTAATAATCTTGCCTGCCAGAAGCTTCAGTTGCCTAGAAATTATTTATGAAGCATTTAAGGAATGTACTACTGCCCCCACTCCCTTTCTGCTGGCAACTCTAAGAGACCAGAGAAATATTTTTGAATTGACAATCATAATATCTTATATGAGTCCATTCAGCAGTAACATCATTTAGTCCATATTTTACCATATAATGGAGAGTATCATGAAGCATTCTGTCAAAGACTGTGTGAGGTATTAGTCTCAATCTTTTCCTTCTCCTGAGCTAGTATCTCTATTAAAGGAGATAAGGTGATAAATCCAGAATTATTTGTTTGTTACAAAACCCATTCTTACCCCTGTTAATTGAAGCATGCTTTTTAAAATCTCCATAGATGTGCAGCTTGATAATGTTTTTGAAGATCTTTCCCAATATAGATTTTAAAAAAGCAACACAACTGTTGTTTCCCATATCTTCCTCCTTCATTTTTTTGAAGAAGGGAATAACATTGGCTCCCTTTCTGTCTTGTGATTTTGCTAATCTTTCAGGAGATTTCAAAAGATTGGGATTTCAAGAGTGATTCTGTGATCATTTCCTTCAATATCCTAGGATGTATTCCTTCTAGTCTTTACTTAAATTAATTTCAATTAGCTAATTTGTCTCTTTATCTTTTCCTTATCAGTCTTAAAAGCATAGTTTCTTCCTTCAGTAGTCCTGGACTGGTAGAGCTTCATTTTCCTTCTGAGAAGACAGATGCAACACATTATTTATTTATATATGAAATTCAGAGACTGTCCATCACAGTCACAGAACAACTCTGGGTAGTGTACCGTTAAAAACACAAAAAACATATAAAACATTATATTTCAACAAAAGGAGGCAGTTAAAACAAAGATAAAATAATTAAAGTTAAATGAGTTACCTTGTTATCATCACTTATTACCATTTCACCATTTTTCCCCTTGCAGTAGCCCTGTATTTTTTAATGTTCCTTCTATTTCCTACATACCCAAATAATACACCTTTATTGATTTTGATATCTCTTGGAAGCTACACTTTTTCAGAGCTTTAACTTTTATTTTGACAGACTTCCCACCATTTCTGGATATGATTTTATATTTTCCTTCGGTTATGTTCAGCTCTTTTCATATATCCTGTACATAACTTCATTAATACTTGTTATTATTATTGCATATTTTAATTAACATTTGTTTTAATTGGGTTAATTGTTTTATTATATGGGTTATGGAAAGCTCACAGATTCAAGAACAGATTATGAAGTTTTTCAGAATTTTTTTTCTTGAATTTAATGAGGTTTTGCACATCTCTTTTGTTGTAACACTTTTCTTTTATTTAACATTAAGCTCTGAAGTTTAAATCTAAATATTCCCGATTTACCATCCTTATTATGGTATGATAAGGAGATTTTTCTGCTACTTCTGTATCCAAATGGGATCAAAGGTTTTGTTATGGAGTGCTTTACTTAGCTAACTTTCCTTTTTGGTCACTATCCTTGTTTGTGCTACTGTCCTTTGACACTTATCACCTGAATTAATTGGGAGGAAAAATTAGTGGTAGATAAAAAAAGATTCTGTCTTTGCTGAAATTGTCCTAAATATTCATATTCTTTAATGTTTCACAGACTTTTAAAAATCTAGCTCAAAGCATGTGTGGCAAAATGTGATATTTATGAAATATATTAAAAAAGGGAGTGAAATCCCGACGTTGTTTTTATTTTAAAGCATTACACCAAGGAAATTTGACATTGTTCAAGCATCAGAAGGAGAGAACGTGGGAAGCATCACTGCTGACATCAGAAAGTTAACCTTAAACAAAAGAAGAAAAAGAATATCTTTCACTTTCAGGAAAATAAAGAGAAGCCCCTGTTGCTGTTGTAAGTACTGTGCTGCAATTTGAGCCTCTTTTGGTGAGAATCTTTTTCAAAACAGTGTGATTTTCAGTAATCATTTTAGATTTTGAAAACAGCAATCGTATGTCCCTATTGCAGACTTGTATTAAAAAAAAATTCCAATCATAGAATTGATATTGAATTAAGACATGCCTGATTATTTGTGAGTTACATTGTAGCTTATCTTTACTACGCTACCTATATAGTCATCTACCTCAGAGGTGACTTTAGATCAGGGGTGTCAAACTCGCGACCCTTGGGCCAGATGCATCATGCGCTGGCCATGCCCACCCCTGTTTTAGTGAATGGAAACAAAGTTGTGATATGTCACTTGACGATACGAATTTGACACCCCTGCTTTAAACAGTCTATAGAGGGTTAAAATAAAAAAACATGATTATTAAAATAATTACCCAAAATAGTAACTGAAGATTTCAGTAATATAATTAGATCCAGGGCCTAAAAGTCATTCCTTTTTCAAACATGATAAGAACAAGACAGATCTACCCACAAGGATGGTTTAAAATTCCAGCTGCTGATACGCCTGAGAGAACATTCAGAACTTTAGGTAAAGGTAAAGGTTCCCCTCTGGCTCTAGGGAGCGGTACTCATCTCTGTTACAAAGCCGAAAAGCCAGTGCTGTCTGAAGACGTCTCTGTGGTCATGTGGCCAGCATGACTAGACACCAAAGGCGCACGGAACGCTGTTACCTTCCCACCGAAGTAGTCCCTATTTTTCTACCTGCATTTTTTACATGCTTTCAAACTGCTAGGTTGGCAGAAGCTGGGACAAGTAATGGGAGCTCACTCTATTATGGACACTAGGAATTCAAACCACCAAACTGCTGACCTCTGTTCAACAAGTTCAGTGTAGCAACTGAACTACCTTACAAAAGGCCAAGAGTTCTAAAATTCTGGAGAACTAGAAAGCTACTTGTCTGTTTTATTAGTTCTTAGCTCTGGGGTTTCCTACGCTTTTTGTCCTGATAGACTCATTTGGAGTTATGAGAATTTTTACTTACTATTAAATTTATATCTTTTTTATTTTTACAATTCAAAATGGCGTTCATAAGGTTGTGTATCTTCCTCATAACGGCAATTTTATGAGATGGATTAGTCTGAGAGAGAGTGCTTGGCCCAAAGTCACACAGCCAGGATCCATGCCTAAGAGTGAACTAGAACGCATCATCTTGCTTTCAGCACCTTAATCTCTCTAATATATTGTGAATATGTAGGAAGTCCTCAATTTGTGACTGTTCGCTTAAAAAAGTTACAACCTATTTGATAAAGGGAAACTTATGACGCAGAACTGAAATTCCCCACCCCCAATGGTCAAGTGACTGCACATTACTCAGCAATGTGACCTTATTTATGGCTGTTTGCAGCATCCCATGGTCAAGTGACAACATTTTACAATGTTTTTGCTGAAAACCGACACTTAGATCCAGTTTTTGGCAAAGCAATAGCAAAAGCACTTAGACTTATCTACTGCTTCACAGTGCTTTACAGCCTTCTCTAAGCGGTTTACAGAGTTAGCATATTGCCTCCAACAATCTGGGTCCTCATTTTTCCAATTTTGGAAGAATGGAAGACTGAGCCAACCTTGAGCCTGGTGAGACCCGAACTGCCAAACTGCTGGCAGCCGGTGATCAGCAGAAGTAGCCTGCAATACTGCACTCTAACCACTGCGCCATCGCAGTTCTTTGGGTTATGACTTACGATTGAAATGGAAAAGCATCATGATGGCCATAACTTGAGGAATACCCGTATAAAGGAGAATATATGGTAAATCAATGTTTCTCAACCTTGGCAAGGTGAAGGTACCTGGACTTCAACTCCCAGAATTCCCCAGCCAGTCAGACTGGCTGGGGAATTCTGGGAGTTGAAGTGCAGACACCTTCATTTCGCCAAGGTTGAGAAACACTGTTATAAATGTTCTCAGAGAATGAATCTTAGGGAGGGATCTCCAAACTTGTTTTAAGATTGTGGACTTCAACTCCCAGAATTCCCGAGCCAATTTTGAGGGAAATTACCAAGCATCACCCGCAGACGTTTCCCACTGCTCTTTTTCTGTGCAGATGGCACATTTCCTACAAAGCTGAAAGGCCAACTATCAATTCTTTCTATCTTCCAAGAAATTAGATGAGGCTGTAGGCTGGTGCTTTGCTTTCCAGGATATTAATTTCCTATAATAGAAGTTAAATGGATGCTATATGAATGTAAAAATAAAATAGTTTGTTTAGCATGGTCACTTGTAACAAGTATCTTGGGATAATAGCTTTGTTTTCCTCTTTCAAATCGTGTACATGAAATTCACAGCCAGATTTCTTATGTTTATTTTTGTGATGGTACATTAGGTTACTGATGAAAAATTTTGTATGGAAATAAATGGGTTATGCTGAAATACATTGTATAAAATCTGGGCCATTAAAATTGGTGTCACTTGTGGTATCATTATACATAATTACTAGCCTAGACAATAAAGGTAATCTTTTTCCCCACATAATTCTTTCTCTGTTGTTTGGCCTTGTATAAATTGACTAGGAATTCTGGGTGTTAAAATCCTAACATGGCTGATTTAGTACATGGTTACAAAAAGTAAAGAAAAACATTGTTTGCCTTCATTGTGGTTTTCTCTCTTCCTTCTGTTTTGATCAGTCCGAAAGCTCTGAAAATCTTGGATGAAATGGAAGAAATAAATAATCCCCTTATCTTATTGACTATTTTTTCTAATTAACTTTAAAAAAAATTACAATTAATATTGACATTTATAATTGCTAGGAATCAGAGGAAAATAAACAGGCAGGCAGAGGGGATTCTTTGGGCTCCCCGAGAAGGGGCTTCTCTTCAAATGAAACCCTTTGATGTCTCCAGAAAGGCCATTCCAGAAGGTTCTAAGACGCTAGAAGATTACAAGGACCTGGAAGTAGAAAAGAGGAGGGAGCTCCAACATACAAGTGTCCAGTAGATGGCAGCACCAAACTAACTTTGGTCATTCCCAAACAGGCTAAATAAAGTTGGATCTGCTTAGTCTTTGGGCAGGGAACCAACAGAAGAGTTGCAGTCTATGCTGCAAAGTTGAAAAATATCCTTGAGGAACATAATGACAAGCTTCATCCATATTGTTGGCTGGATAAATGTGTGAACGTTACCAGCCACCAGCCTGACATTTTTATTTGTTGTTATAGTTATAGAGAAATGTTTGGGATAGATTAGATCTTGGCCATACCGCTTACTGCGTATTATTCCTGGAATATGATTTTCATAGCAGTTAATTCACTGTAAATCATTTATTTACTTCTATAGCAGGGCTAGGTATATTTCTAATTTTGGGAACATGTTGTAGGCATTTTCCCTAAAAGGTGTGGTTAGTTTCATTGACAATTACCCAGAATAAACAATCTGATGAGATTATTCTCTAATTTCCTCTTCGTCTCCTAAATTTGTATGTTCTGCAATATTTTCATAGTTACCATAGTTTCTTACCATAGTTTATATGGTTAAGAATGCCTAAGACATCTATTTGAGGTTCAGAGGCAAATAAATAGATTTTAGCTCGTTGGCTAAAATTATATATATTGTGTTTAACTTATAAAAGAGTATTAGGTGGGACAGGAAGTTTGTTGGCTGCCAAGAGAGATATCTACAGACTCATTGCTTACTCTAATCCTGTTTCATAATGTCCTAATTATGGATGACTATCTTCTGAAAATGGCAAATTTTCTAATTTAAGAGGAGTAGATCTGTTCATAAGCAACAGACTGGGGGCTGGCATTTATTAATGAACTATGGGTGAGCCTCCCTTAACAACTGTTCAAATTTATTGTGGTGCTGAACAACTGGTAGTTAATTGGTAGCAATGTCCTACAGTCTTACAGTTTATGACATCTTTTCTGGCTTCCTACAAGCAAAGCCAATGGGGAAGGCAGCAGGAGGTTGCAAATACCAACCACATGACATCCTCACTTAACAATGGTGCAAGATTCACAGCACCGTTGTGCTGTGAACAATGCCTTAATTTATTTGCAAAGCAGTACAATCATGTCACGCTTTACAGATGTATCACTTATCAACAGAAATCCCAGAAATCCCAGTCTCAATAGCTGTTGTTGACCCAGGAACATCTGTAATTAAATTTTGCAATAAAAATTAACATTGAAAGTTGCAGTTCAATTTGCAACTGTCTGTATTTTCTCCATTAAGAAAATAAAGCCAAAAATATTAGAAGAAAATACACACATGGCTGGAAAATATAAGACAAAATATACCTGAAACTTGAGACATTTTTGTTGGGCTTGATTCCAGGAAATTACAATAAGGGTAACACATATTTGGTTCTACACATCCTAACAGCAGCTATATGCACAATGTTGGAAAAGCCCAGAAACTCCCGCAGACGATATTATCAAACAAATTCTGGAATGCGCAGAGATGGATGGGTTAACCTTAAAAATTAAAGGAAAAGAAGATTCGGACTATTTCATAACATGGAAACTATTCTATACATGGTTAAATGACAGATATTGAGGTTAGAGAAGTGGAATTAGGTGAAATATGGTTTATAGAAGAAAGAAAAACAGATGAGTAAATATTTCTGACGGTTATATAATTGATACTATAATGGAAGATAATATATGTTATAATATGATTGATGTCATATTATTGCATATTTGTTTATATTTTATATATATTTATATCTCTATATCTATCTATCTATCTATCTATCTATCTATCTATCTATCTATCTATCTATCTATCTATCTATCTATCTATCTATTATTCAGCTTTGTTCGGGTATTTTCCCACATCATTGTAGTTGTTCTTTTAAAATTGTAGCAACGTTTCGACAGAATCTCATCTGCCATCATCAGGCTTCTGTATTGTGTCCGTCTGTCAGACAGACACAATACAGAAGCCTGATGATGGCAGATGAGATTCTGCCAAAACGTTGCTACAACTTTAAAAGAACAACTACAATGACATGGGAAAATACCCGAACAAAGCTGAATACCATACATGTAAGTACCCGCAAAAACTTAAGAAAATATACACACACACACACACGTGTGTGTATGATCATAATGACGATGATGTTTGTATGTTAACACCTTGGACATCTAGAGAGCACACTGTTCAACATAGAAAGGAAATGTATGATATAAAACAATTAAAAATATTTTAAAAAAAGAAAATAAAAATTTAAAAAATGATAGTTCTGGGTTTAAAACATAGCAATTAAAAATAAATGTATCTTCCACCTTTTTTCTCCCAGCATTTCCTTCCGTATGCGACAGTCGGCATAAAGAGAGGGCACCCTTGTTTCACAATAGCGACAAAGACGCCTCTGTGCTGGAGCAGAAGTATGTCCATGAAGTGTATGAAGACATTGCCAGGCATTTCAGCAACACCAGGCATAGTCCATGGCCACAAGTGGTCGAGTTCCTTAAAGGTTTGCCACATGGGGCAATTGTGGCTGATGTTGGTTGTGGCAATGGAAAGTACCTAGGCCTCCGCAAAGACTTGTATATGGTAAGATGATATATGGTTTGCATTGCTGTAAGCTTTGTTTATGTGAATGAAGGCAAATAATATATGTCCCAGGATAATGTTGCAGGATCCAATCTTGCTCAGTCACTGAGACCAGAGGTATAGTCTTCTGAGATAGTGGAAGTTCTCCCTACCAGAATGTGTTCGTTTATGTGCTACATTTATATGCCATTTTAAATTTAGAACAGATAATCACTAGTAGTTGTTGGCGTCCTTACGGGCATCCCACCAAATTATAGCAGTTTATTTTATTTTATTTTTAGATTAGAGTCAAGAAAAAGATTAAAAGTATGGTGAAATCCATAAATAATCAAAGCACATCTAAACTGAATAAATCTTCAGAGAACTTTTACAAGTTGTTTCAGTGCTTAAACAAACCCAGCTGCAAAATAATTTTGGCTAAGTTAGATATATGAAAAATCCCCCAAATCTTTTATTAGGGGAAGCTGTGAAAGAGGACAGGTAGTCCTCAACTTATAACCATTTGATTAGTTACCATTCAAAGTTGCAACAGCAAAAAAAAAAAAAAAAAAAGCGACATGACACTTTTGACTGTTGCAGAATCCCTGTGGTACCATGATCAAAAATTGGATGCTTGACAATTGGCATGTATTTATGATGGTTGCAATCTCAAGATCATGTCACTGTACTGTAATTGTACTGAGTTGGCCTTGAAGAAGGTATCAGCAGCTATTAAATAAACATAGCTTAGCCCCAAAAGGTTGAATATTGATCAACCTTGATTCTCTTTGGTACAAGATCAGTAAAATATAATCTTTGCCAGGCCTTTAAGATTATATTATTTTACACTTTAATAATATAGTGGAATTCCATGGTTCTTATAGTTTCTGTTTCCTGATCTGTCTGACTTGACTCATACAAATCTGAAGTATGCCTTTAAATCTAACCATACATAGTCCTGGATAGGATTTTAGGCCTGTTCTTAATATTATATTGCACAGTTCTTAGCAAGGAATTTTCTGACTATATTTACCAATCCCATTTGTTTTCTTTCTATGGCTTTCACGTTTTCCCCTTGAGTGTGTCTGAAACAGCTACTTTCCATTTTCATAGAATAAATCAGGCCACTACAACACAAAGATTAGATAGTAGGATAAATCAAACCACAGTTTGGTTCACTATGTCCAGATTCATATTAGCTGTAAAATCAAACAATGTCTGCTGGAAGTATCATGTAATCCTATCCCAAAAATATCTTCATCCTATCAAGAAAATATGAGAGCACAGACAGTGAAGCAACAGGTTTTTAATATACATCCGAAGATTAAACCACAGGAGAGATTGCTTAGCTTCAGATTAATTGGTTTTTTTTACAATTGCTGTTCAAAGTGTTGGGCTTGATGGAGTGTAATCTGTAAAGTGAATGTATTGTCCTCCCTGGCTTCTCTAAATTTGTCCTGCCTACAAAGTCCTACTTAGTTGTGCATTGCCACATCGCCCAAACCAAATATTGATTGTGGGGGCCATATGTTAAAGTCATTACCATCTAGGTGTAAGAGGTTAGGTCCATGTGGTGGGTATAATCAGGAAATTACATGTTCTCAGAAGTATATACAATTAAGTATATACAATTAATTAAAACTAGATAGCATTTTAGGAGCTAGATGAAATTACTTTCAGTTAGGGGCTGCTGGAGCTGAATAATTGTTTCACTGATCTGCAGGTTGCAAGTCTCATGTCATTTTTCATGAAGCCTCTGCCAATTTCAGATGATTATTGGATTTTTTCAGATAGGAAGAGTTATAAAGGACTTCTTGTTGCAACTGGACATTTTCTGATCATCAGGTTCTACTGACTTTAAACAAATAAGGAACACCTGATACGTTGACATTTAATTAAAATGCACAATAATTTTTTTGTCTTTGCTATTTCAGACTTAACATGGTTACCAAATTAGAATTGTTTTTTTGTTTGTTAGAATTATATCTACCAAAATTTTTTAGATCATCATCTACATTAGCAGTAGCAGGGAGTAATGTCCATAGGAGATGAGAAAATAAGTTTTGAGGGAAATAAAATGTAGGCAATCCAAAGAGTGAGGTAAGTAGGAGAGAGTTTACACTGTCAGTCCATAGAGCAGTTGTGAGTATAGCAGAAACTTCCTTGCTTGGTGATTGCTTGGTGGAGCAGTGTGATAAATGTCCTTTGGTTCCTTATAATCAATTGGAGCAAGAATGAAAAAAGAATTTGTTGACTTTTAGTGCAGCTGTTTCAAAAGGAAATGTGCCTTTGTAGCTATTTTTCTTGAGAATGGCCATCTTGAGGTGGTTTATAGGGACTTACTTAGAAGAAATGACTTTCTTTCCTATTCTGTTTTCTTTGAAGGTCATTTTAGGAAATGGGATTATTTTTGTCTAATGAATAATAAATCAAGGTTGCTTGTTTTGCTTCAGGTAAAACCATGGGAATTTTAAGCTACAACACAGTGGGTGCTTACTTGACAGTCAAAAACAGCAAAGCTTATTTGTTAGTGTCAGTCAAGCATTGTTCTCTCCTCAGATATTGAGACTACAATAAACAACTGGCTGTATTCTTACAAAACTGTTGCAAGTCATAGTCTATGGATAATGAACGGCAAGTTTAGTCTTGACTGTTACAATGCTGGTGGAATCAGAGGTCATGGCCTGAAATGTGGGTGCATCCTCGTGCACATATAACCCTATATATTACGCATAACATACATATGTACAGTGCAGAAACCTCATCTTTCCCTCCCTCTCTTTAAATGTTTTCTTACTTTCGCTGGAAGCATGAAATCAGTATTCTGGGTCTCAAGTGATCAGCTAGCTGTTTTGAACTACATTGCTAAGAATCTCTGCTTACGCAACTGACAATGTTGATCAGATGGTCCCCTTTCCACATCCAAATTCAAGAACTGCATTGTTTTATTCAATTCCTGGGCCTTTAACAAAATAGCAGATTGGAAGGGCACCAGAGGTCCTCCACTCCAACCCCCTGAACAAGCAGGAGACCCAAGTCTTTTCTTAAAAACCTCCATTGATGGGGCGTCCATAACTTCTGAAGGTAAGCTGTTCCACTGGTTAATTGTGTTCACTGTTAGGTAGTTTCTCCTTAGTTCTAGGTTGCTTTTTCCTTGGTTAGTTTCCATCCATTGTTTCTTGCCTTGCTTTCTGGTGCTTTGGAAAATAGGTTGACCCCCTCTTTGTGGAAACCTCGAAACTAAAACTTTATTTTCTTCGTTGGATCTTTGTTAATGTTTGTTAAATCCTTGAAGCTAAAAAAAACCCCTTTCTATTAATTTCTATAGATACTTATTATCAGGAAAACAATTTGATATGGAGATGCCAAGAAATGAATGGAATAATTATAGAGATTCCTATATTATGTAACAATGGGAGAGTGTCAAAGGGACTTCTCATATTTAGTTTCATGTCCCTATTTTTTCAGTGAATAATATAAATCTAATCAAAGGCATCCATCATGATGCACAGGGGGAGAAATTGACATCATCATGCAAGCAACAGAAGTTACACCTGATTTTGATGTCATGATGCACACTTGCATAGTTTATGCAACAGTGCACTGATGCTCATGATATTTTAATATCATTGTGGCTTGTTATGAATGCCTGCAGCCTGGGTATTGTAGTACTTCTTTGCAGCAATCTTACATTCGGTCATAAGACGGATCAACAAACCCGACATCTGCAGTGAATGGTCACCATTGTATGATATTGCAGTAGCCAAAAATCCAAATCAAAATAATATGTAGGCTGAAATCTTATAAGAAAGAAAATGCAGATGTTGTAAAATCCAGTTGGATGAAGGTCATTAAAAAGGATATAATACTTTTTTTTAATGAGTACATTAGTTGTCAGTTCTCCTATATAGGTACTGCCAAAGACAGATTGCCACAGGTGAAAAATTACAGCCTCCCAAAGCCAAAAAACAAATGGTCAATCCAATGGTGGGATTCAAATTTTTTTACTACTGGTTCTGTGGCTTGGTGGGCGTGGCTTGATGGGCATAGCAGGGGAAGAATACTGTAAAATCTCCATTCCCTCCCCATTCCCAGGGGAAGGTTACTGCAAAATCCCCATTCCCTCCCCAACCCACTAACCTGCTTTCCAGCTGCGTTCTCTTGTGCAGGGCAACAAAAGAAGACCCAGCCGATCAGCTGGGACTCGGGAGGCAGAGAATAGATAGGGTTGGGGCCAGTCAGAGGTGGTATTTGCTGGTTTTCTGAACTACTCAAAATTTCTGCTACCGGTTCTTCAGAACTGGTCAGAACCTGCTGAATACCACCTCTTAATATCAATTTATTTTTGGAGGAAACAAGGAAATATTACAGTTTTTAACTTTCTTTTTGTGGGAGTCTATCATTAAGATGCTTTGATTTTTCTGTCCAGTAGGTCTTGCTCAAAGATTGGAGTCTACAATGTAACTAATAATTATGTCCAAGCTACATCTTTCAGACATAAATATGCCTGTTCATAATTCAATAGATTCCTCATGATTTAAAATAAATTGTTGAAAGCAGATGCATTGTAATAGCCGAGATTTTAATAGCAACTTACATTGTGTAAATGAATAGAAAAGAGATAAATGTGTCTGCCAAGGATGATGATGATAATAATAATAATAAACCTTTACTCTGAAAGACTCCAACATTTTTATGATGACAATATAGAGAAAAAGTGAAAGAGGGGAAAAGAAGGTCATACCTAAACTTTTGCTAACACAAAATATGGCAGCCATTAGTTGTACACTCCTTATAACCCTATTAGTCTGAAGCAGTATATAAATCATCCTGTCTGGTGCAATTTAAAAAAAAATCACTCCTACAAAATAACTGCTAATTACAAAAGGTCGTGTTCTTGTGTTCTGTGACTTTAGAGAGACGATGGAAAGAAAAGAAAAATAATTGAATACTACCAGTTTTCTATTCCTAGAGTAGAATAACAGAATAACAGAGGTCTTCTACTCTAACCCCACTGCTAAAGTAGGAAACCGTATCCGTTTCAGATAAATGGTTGACAAATCTTTTTGAAGGCAAGCTGTTCCACTGATTAATTGTTCTAACAGTCTGGAAATTTCTCCTTCGTTCTAGGTTGTTTCTTTTTTTGATTAGTTTTCATCATTGCTTCTTGTCCTGCCTTCAGGTGCTTTGGAAAATAAGTTGACCCTTTTTTCTTTGTGGCATCCCCTCAAATATTAGAACACTGCTATTTCTTTTAATTACACTAGACATATCCAATTCCTGAAACCATTCTTCATATATTTTAGCCCCCAGGCCCCTAATCACATATCTTATGGTCACTAAGGTCAAGAAATACTGCTCTAGATTGTGTCTCTTTATCAGTTCATTTTTGCCCCCCTAATAAACACGTGTGGTCTAAAAAAGTTTGCAAACCCTTACTGTACAGGTCCACATATTCAGAATGATTCTGGCAGGCCTGTGAAATCACCCCAGCCAATTGTGGTTTATTTGATAAACCATGGCTTAGTGCAATATGTGAATTAGTTCTGTATCGGCAACATACTGCCGAGATCCTTCAGCAAGATTGTCTCAGTTCCCTGCCTGTGAGCTGATTCACCACCATCATCTCTCTCTGTTGCTACTGAATATTCAGTGATCCTTCCCTTTGAGTTGATTTTGAATTGCTTTGCAGTGGGAAAAGTCAAGGCAATTATAGCTCCTTCTCCTTGTTCCCTTGCAGACTGCAGGTGAAAAGTGAACAGGAGACAGCAGAATAGACAGCAGGGGGAGAACACCCTTGCCTCCAAGACAGGAGTCTTGTCAGGTGCTCAACTCTACCCAACTGTTTTGTAATGCCCTTCCAAGCACCTTGAAACATCTCACTTTTCAGATTTGATGGAATAAATATGGGTGCGTGTCCCCCCCCCTCCCCCGTATCGGTAGATCATGGAAAAGAGTTCTGTTGTTTTGAAATGCCTTGGAGGCATTCCAGGCAACCATTTGTAGTAAAAAACCATTGATGGATGTCATTTCTGCTCCACAAAATACCAAGGGCTCGCTTGTGGGAAGCTTGGATTCTCAGATTTTATTAGCAGCCAAGAAGCTAAAGTATCTTGGAGATTAAAGACTAGAAACAGCAAACAGCGAAAGCTTAAAAGTATAATGCAAGTTGCCTGAAACAGATCTGCCAGCGAGATAGGCTTCTGATTTTCAATACTGCACCTTTTGCCGAAAAAGGTGATACGGCATTCTCTGTGGTGGAAAACAAAGCTTCATGTGAAGCAAATGTTAAAGGCCGATTCAGAACAAGTAGACCAATGGAATTTCTCTCTTTTTCTCTGCATGCTGTCATCCTTCTTGCTGTGTTTGTATGCATTTGCCAGAATTTAATTTGCTTTTCTCAAGATTCTCATGCTATTAGTTATAGCTGAGATATTTCTCTGGGGAGCCACATAATTTCATTTGGTGGCTGGATTTCAGAATTAGATGTAGTTCTCTCTCCATTAGCTTTCTGATACATTACATCAATCAGATTTCAATGGACTTAAATGATTTAATTCCACCTGGTGGAGTTAGTTATTATGAAGTAGAGCTAAATGCCCACAGCATCTCATGTTCCTTTTTGTTCCCTGAACTTGGATATGTAATTAATCTCTCCTGGGTTGCATGCTCCCTTACAATTATTCTCTTCTGCATTTTCTATCTTAATTGCTACTTTGATAATAGAAATAAATGGGGCTACTGCTGAAATATGGCTACAGTCTAGGATGGAACCATAACATTTTGACTTCTTTCTTTTCTGGTCTAAAGAAACGTAGTCATTCGATGTCAAGACCAAAAATGGGACAGAAGCTATTTTTTTATATATTCTATCCTCTATTTCAGGGGTCTCCAACCTTGGCTCCTGGAAGCCTGGCGGACTTCAACTCCCAGAGTTCCACAGCCAGCAAAGCTGGCTGTGGAATTCTGGGAGTTGAAGTCCGCCATGCTTCCAGGAGCCAAGGTTGGAGACCCCTGCTCTATTTTATTGAAAAAAATCTAAGGAAAATGGCTTTTTCAGTAATTTTTCTGAAGGATAATTTTTGTGAAGTATAAGTCATTTGATTTTTTAAAAATAGTTGTTATCATGCAGAGGCATGAGTTCTGATAGCATGTTTTCTAATTGATGAGGTTCATTACCTGGAAATTGACTGAAAATGGCTCTTTACTGCTATTTATTAAATGCTACTTCCATCAACTGAGGGGTAAATTAGAAGTTACTTTCTCCTCATGATTGTATTTTAATGTTGTTGTAGTTTTTGGTGGTCATTTTAGAGCCAACTTCTTTTTTTTTGTAAATTTTATTTGAGTTTTCACAAAGAGAAAAAAAAATACAAATAAAACATCTTTTTTGAAAGTAGCATAATCCCGGGTTACATTTCTTCGTACAGACACAAATTCAGGTTCATGCTCATTTTTATATTCTATTCCATATCTTATTACTATTTTACATTTTCTGCATAGCTTTTCCCCTCTTTCAATTTTCTCAATTTTATTTTAATTATCTCATCTCAATTCAAATCATTGTATTTATATTTTTTGTCTGTCCTGTTTCAATTATCTATTATCTTTTCTCATTAAACAAAATTTCTCCTGATTGGAGTATGACACCTTTATATCTTTTCCCTAAAGTTGTAACATTCAATATAATACATAACTTCCATTCGGATTCTGCTTGGTACATTCTTAAAATACACACTGTATTCTTAAAAAAAGAAAAAATTATAAATGTATATATTAAAACAACATTCCATTCCAATTCAATTCTATCATTAATATTAATATTCATTAAAGTCTTAACATCTTTAACATTACTTTTCAATTAAATATCATACTTCTATGGGAACAATTATAAGCTTTCCATAGTTAATTCCCCCCCCTTCACTTATATTTTATAAAACATTAACTAATTAAAATGTTCCCGTTCCTTCCTATTTCAATTTTTTCATTTATTTTATTTCACTTATTTTATTCACAAACATTTTACTAAATTACACTAACTATTTTATCTCTCATTTTAATCATACGTTGTTTCCAATTTTCTAAAGTTATTTCTATTATTAATATAACAATACAATCTTATGTACCTTTACAGAATCCCTTTTTCAGTTAGATTTTCACCCATTATCTCTGAATAGGTCCTGTTTCTCTATATGTTGCTCCGTCCTTTGTAACTTCTTTTCCTTTCCTTCTTCCCTCTCTTTTTCTATCTCTCCTTTTTACCCCCTTGTCTCTCTATCTCTATTTCTCTCTTCTGTATTCCCCTTTTCTGTTGCTTTCCAGTATTATACTTATTTTTCTAATTATTTTTCTTTTCTTTGGTTGTTTTTTTAAGTCTTAAATTCTCCATTCTCTTTTCCCCACCTTTCCTTTTTCTTCCCCACATAGAATTACTTGTTCATTAAAGATGGCTTCTTCTTTGTCCCAGTCTTCTTGTTTTGCAGTCGTTTCTTGTTGTTTCTCATAGTTCCAAATCTCCATTTCTAAGAATTGAAAAATGAAGCCAAAAGAACCCTTCTTGTGCATCTTCTTTGTACTTTTTAAGTTCCATTTTCAATTCATCCAGAAGTGGTGCCATTGTATAAATTTTTAAACAACCACCAGATTGATTTTAGTCATTCAAATATAATAACCAAGAATCCAAAGATCACCAAATTATCCAAATACACGCAAACTGTTTCTTTTTTGCTTTTTTTTGCTCTTTTTTTTTCACTTTCTCTTCCTGGGGTTACTATTTAGTTGCAAAGTTTCAGTTAAAATGTATCTTTTAGAAGTCTTGTTGAAGTTTTACTGTAGATTCTTTTTAATTCCAGGCAGTCTCCTCCCTCTTCCAGATCCTGCCCTTATTATTTTTCTCTCCCTTCCTGCTTATGAAAAAGAAAATTTTAAATATCCAGAAATCTTTATTATCCCTTTGGCATTTTGTTTTATTTTCAGCTTAATTGCCTATTGATGTCAAAGCGGATTTTTCCAATTTCTTATTTAACTCTCTTAGTTGTCAGTATAGGGAAGGAGAGAGAAGAAAAAAAAAGCCAAACCTTTCCCTTTTCACTTTCCTTCGCTGCTTCCAACTCTTCTTTGGGAGTGATGTTATTTTTTGTAAGTTTAAATTCCAGGCTACCCTAGTTGTTGCTTTTACAATTTAACCCAGTCAGCCCAAACTTTCACTTTTTATCTTCCTGCACATTCTTTTCCAGTCGAGTTCTCCTTTGTGGTGGCCATTTCTGACCACTGCTGCAACCGCCTTCGGGAAAGGGAGTAATGGCCAGCTGAGGAGGAGAGATGCAGCTCTCCTCAACCCTGCTGGTAGTCTCCCCCCTCTTCACCACCTCTACCAGCCGGCTCGGGGCGCTCCAGCAGTGAGCCCAGTCAGAAACCGCGCACGATCACGATTTCTGTCTGTTGCCGAAGCCCTTCAAACTGGAAGTCCTAGAGCCAACTTCTATATAAATAAAATACAGATAATTCTCAACTTACAACAGTTTGTTTAGTAACCATTCAAAGTTATAATTGCACTGAAAAATGTGATTTATGACTGTTTTTCATAGTTATGACTTTTGCAGCATCCACATGATCATGTGATCAAAATTCAGATGCTTGGCAACCAGTTCATATTTATGACCTTTGCTGTGTCCCAAGGTCATGTGATCACATTTTGTGACCTTCAGACAAGCAAAGGCAATGGGGAAGCTAGGTTCACCTACCAAGTTACTAACTTATTAACTCCAGTGATTCACTTAACAACTGTGGCAAGAAAAGTCATAAAATGGGGCAAAGCTCACTTAATTACATAAATTTTAGGCTCAATTGTGGCTGTAAGTTGAGGACTACCTGTACATGAACAAGATTCAAATGTTAGCCATAAAATAACAATGACATAACAATGAAGCAGCAGTATTACTAATATCAGTAGCCAACCCAAAATATCAACATATAAATTAAAGCAGATCAGAGGAATTCCTGTCTATTTCAGGATTCTTAGCACAGACAGTAATGCAACATCTGGAAATAAGAGTACGCTTAAAGATACATCCACAAATATTCATACCATGTAGTTGACATTTTTGCCATGATCAAAAAGAATACACACAAAAGAATCACGAATATATTTCAGGAATTAAATTCACAAAAGAAAAGGGAAATATGACCGATCCTTCCTGGATATACTCTTAACTGAAGGGTGAACAACTATGGCCACTTTGTGACTTGTGGACATGGTTGGGTCAATGTTCTGTCCTAGGCTTCCCCCAAAAACACTAAGCAAACTCTGTGTCCCAGAAAAATCTCTTTTATTAAATGAATGTGAATTTCTTGCATTAACATTCAACCAACGGCCTGGCAAACAGTCTTTCAAAAGTATAATTATGAGCTCAGACCTTATCTATCTTGAAAAGCTGCCCGGTAAATATTTCCAAACACAGTGCTGACAGGGTCTCTAGGTCAGGGGTGGGCAAACTACGGCCCACGGGCCACATCCGGCCCGTTGCTCTGTCCAATCCGGCCCACCCCTGAAAAAAAATCACTGGGTGTGGCGTATTGCCCTGTGCCACGTGGCCCCCAAAGCTGCAAAACAGTGCAGAGAGCTCTCGGGGTAGGAAAGAAAAGAACTTTGCAAAGGCCTTGGCTAGGAGTTCGAAATCACCACCGAGTGCAACCTCTCCGAAGGTGAGTCCCTGCCGATCCCCCTTTTTTCCGGGGCTTCCAGGCTTAAACTTTGCAAAGGCAAAGTTTGCAGGCTGGAGCGTCTTCCCGCCAAGGAGTGGGAAAGGTTCCACCCGGCAGGCGGGCGGGCCGCTTGGAGCCACCTAAAGCTAGGCCGCTGCTGGTGGAGCCTTGCCCTGCCTTGGTGCCCTGTTTCCCGGCTCAGCGGTCCTGCTTGGGCGGCACTTTAAAAGCCTGCTCCCAGCACCCGAGCAACTTCCCAGCAACTTTCGGCTTCCTTTTTCCTCGTAGGCGCTTGCGCCTGGCCCCAAGCAGCACAGCAGAGGGGAAGCCTGGTGGGCAGGCGGGTGGGCTGCTTGGAGGAGGCAACCCGGTGGCGCTCTGGGCTTCTCCTCCGCTGCGCGGCTCGGGGCCAGGCGTGAGCACTGGCGGGTTAAAAGGAAGCTGAAGGTTGCTGGGAAGTTGCTCGGGTTTCCAGGGCTTCTGGGCTTAAACTTTGCAAAGGCAAAGTTTGCAGGCGGGAGCGTCTTCCCGCCGAGGAGCGGGAAGGGTTCCGCCCGGTGGCTGGGCTGCTTGGAGCCACCTAAAGCTAGGCCGCTGCTGGTGGAGCCTTGCCCTGCTTTGGTGCCCTGTTTCCCGGCTCGTCAGTCCTGCTCGGGCGGCACTTTAAAAGCCTGCTCCCAGCACCCGAGCAACTTCCCAGCAACTTTCAGCTTCCTTTTAACTCGTGGGCACTCGTGCCTGGCCCTGAGCCGCATGGCGGAGGGGAAATCCGGAGCGCTGCCGGGTCGCCTCCTCCAAGCAGCCCGCCTGCCCACCAGGCGGAACCCTTCCTGCTCGGCGGGAAGACTCTCCCACCTGCAAACTTTGCCTGTGCAAAGTTTAAGCCTGGAAGCCCCGGAAACCCAAGCAACTTCCCAGCAACTTTCAGCTTCCTTTTAACTCGCGGGCGCTCGCGCCTGGCCCCAAGCCGCGCGACGGAGGGGAAGCCCGGCGGGCGGGCGGGCTGCTTGAAGGAGGCGACCCGGCGGCGCTCCGGGTTTCCCCTCTGCCGCGCGGCTCGGGGCCAGGCGCGAGTGCCCGTGAGTTAAAAGGAAGCTGAAAGTTGCTGGGAACTTGCTCGGGTGCTGGGAGCAGGCTTTTAAGAGCTGTGCCTCAAGGAGCAACTGGCGGCCGGAGCGGCTGGGACTGGCAGTGGCGGCGAGAGGCCGACCTGCACAGGGAGGGCCTGGGGTGGTTTTCTCCCACATCCAGCTTTGGAGCGGCCTGCCATGCACTCTTGGGCATACAGCTCGCTGCCTCCTGGGCGTGCCTTTCACTCACCTCTCGGGCAGCAGCAGCAGCTCCACTGCCGCCTCCTTCCTCTCCTAACGCCCGCTGTTGTGATGCATGTTAAGCCTGTGTTCCCCAACCAGAGTTAAGGAGACAAGCTAAACAGAATGTGCAGCGTTAGTCAGATAGGCATACAGATAAATAAGTGAGATAAGCTTGTATGTTTATTAACATACAGTAAAAATAACAGATACGCTTGTGCTATCAAAAATATAGTTTATTCCATTTATAGCATAGTCAAAATAACAGTCCATTAGTCATGTATCATTTTATCAGTCCATTCAAGGATATTCAGTTAGCAAAGTCCGAGTAGAATATCCTATGTCAGTTCACTTACAAATCAGTCCTTTGTCTCTCTCCCGTTGGAGTAACGCAGTCTTGAGTCCATGCAGTAATTAGGGATCATCAAAGCCAGAGAGAGCGCAAGCTGTCATCTTGCTTCTTTTAAAATGCTTTCACAACCACTCCCTTAATTACATTCCCATATTTAAAGTTGCAGACACTTTAACTTATAAACTATGATTACTTATTTATTATTTTACCTAAACCAGTTAGGGTAAACAATGTTATCCCTAACAATGTGTATTCCCGTAGACCCGAGCACCAGCAGGCGCTTCACACCTCCCTCCACGGCCTTCCCCTGCGGTAAGATGGGAGAGAACAGTGGTTCACAGTTTATCCATGGGCACCGGAGGAGTTATGTTTTGGGGGGTGGGCATTTATTTATTTCTTATCTTATAAGTGACCAACTTGTGTAAGCTGAGGGGGTACATTCATACATACACAAACACACACACACACACACACACACAGCTGTTTATTCATAGGGGAAGAATCTATCTATCTATCTATCTATCTATCTATCTATCTATCTATCTATCTATCTTGTGTTTTTAATCGGAAGAATATCATGTCTGCGCATGAGGCACAGTGACTTGATTTTGCGGAGCTGTGTGCTGACCCGGCCCGTCTGTCAAATTTTAAAAGTCAATGCGGCCCCCGAGCCAAAAAGTTTGCCCACCCCTGCTCTAGGTTATACAGATAGATCTTTACGAGGCTGGAATGAATGAACGAATTGTTTCCTGCAAAAGCCCCCCCCCCTTTGCTCCTCTTAATCCTTATGGGAGGGGCCGTTCATCGTCCTCCTGTGGCCTTACTCCCACGTCAACCCCGAGTTCTTAATTGTTCCTTCCTTTTGGCAGCTCTGTTCATGTGCAGGCTGGGAACCGGTTCCAGAAGCTCCCCCACCTCACTGCTGTCCAAGCCCGAAGGCATCTGATGACTGCCAGCTCCCATCTCTGCCTCTGACGCAGAGACCTCGTCCGAGCCTTTCTCAGCCTCTAGGACTGGCCCAGGTTCCGCCCCAACTTTCTCGCTGTCCAACTCTGCTGCCAGCTTTGTCAGCCGCTGCCAGGCCACAACACTCAGGAATTCTGGGAGTTGAAGTCCATGGGGGTCTATGCCTCCTTGCCTGAACTCTCCGCTATTCTTTCATCAGTTGTAGTGTGACCTTTTTCAGCTGCTAGTTTCATCTGTCCCCATTACACGTGGCACTGCTTTCTATCCTGCATCTTCTTTATTCTCATAGTGGAAGCTCTTCTGCATTCTCTGGACTTCCTTGCTTTTCTGTTTGTTCATATGGGCAGCCACAAGGCTCAAGGTTGCATCTCTCCTTTCTGTCTTTGCTGTCTATCCAGGTATGAATACAAATAGCATATCAAATGCAGAACATCTTGTTGGCAAGCTGGGTGATTGTATTGCTGTTGGAAAAAAGTTCACCGTTATCCATCTGCATTATTGCTCATGCTCCGACGTTCAGCCTTGGCATTCCAAATCGGCTGCTGGACTGAAGTTCGTCTCTGAATAAATCCTGATCACAGAAGCATGTCGAGAGAGGAAGAAAGTTAATTAGTTAGAAAAAATGTTAAAATAACCTCTGATAATCTGAATGAGATCACAGTGTTAATTGGGGGAATGATAAAATAAAAAGTTTGCAGTAATCATCTCTTTCCGGTTTCCGTGGATGTGTATCCAGCATTCATCACGTTTATGCCAAAGGGAAATTTCCTCAGGAGCTGGTATATCCTTTGTATTTTTTATCACACTTGAAATAATGGATGCTCCAAAGTATTTTTATTTTGATTGCAAGATGTAATCTTTTTATTTTGGGCAGTGGATTCACTTTGCTACATAGGACATTACAATTATGACTTCACAATTATTTGATATACTTTAGATGCAAATTGGAATTTTGTACTATGGCTGTCACATGCTTTATTCCTTTCAGTTAGCTAAGCTATGGCTCATTACATTTCATCACACTACAGCGTTATTGTCTTTTGCAAGGTTATCTCAGGCTTGTCTTTTTGATTGAATCCCTGCTTCTCTGTCCATTTTTACTTTTTTACTGGGACAGCAAAAAGTGATTAAGCTGAATGCAATTTTGCCTCTTTATAAGAGATCCAAGTTTGCCTCTTGAGTTTCTATTTAGTTGCTGAGATGTTCATATGAAGGATCAAATTCCACCCCTTTCTCCCAGGGCTCCTTGTCAAAAATTGTTTTTATCACTGTTTTAACATTCTCTTTTTCACCCAGTCATGAAAAATACTTTTAGACTTTGTAAACACCAGAATGGACCAATTTGTTTGTTTGGAGGGCAATCTGTTCTGCAGATGGTGGGCTCTGGTGCTGTAAATGTTTTTTATTAAAATCAAAGTCTTTATGATCATACCCATTAATGAAGCAATAAAGATTTCCCAGTTATGACAAATCTATGATATGAATAGCATTATGTACAATTGGCATGCATTTACATTTACCCTAATCCAACAGAACTGAAATGTGGAATATTGTATGGTTTTTTTTCCCTTATAGATCTTTCCCTTTAATGAAATGGAGCAAATCTGTTTTGAGGATTAGATCTGGTTACATTTTGTAACTGGCAGTTAAAGCTGACTAAATTGAGAATTTAATTTGTCTTGGCTGGAAACACTAAAATAAATAATGTTGTTAAATGTTGTTAAAAATTCTGTTTATGTTAACACAATCGTTAACGTAAATAGTTAGAGTTACCAAAGGAAACTATTTATTGGTTTTTGTATGTCCCATCTTTTGACTTTACATGGCATTGTTTTCATTTGATATATGAAAGTACATGAATCAAACCAAGGTTTACAGCTTTCGCATTCTGTTTTTATTGTCTTCTAGCAGCTAATCCATCAACTAAAATTAGTCTTGTAGATCCACATTTATATTCATAGCAAGCAATCCGTGGCACAGATTTACATGATTCTTTGTGCTGTTGATTTTTTGCTGTAATAAACTTTTTATATGTAATTTATTACCTTTCTGCAAATATAATATCTTGCCTGTAAACAGACTGATTCCTGGATTGCCATGATGATTATGAATAACCATAAGTTTACATATAATCCATGAATAAAAAATCCATAGATTTCACTCACCTTTCTGTTCAGAAAGCATTGTGGTATTTTTGGAAATAGTGTGATATATTGCAGGAGAATATAAATCAGGAGTCACAATTATGGAGGTTTAGTGGATGTTCCTAAATTTTGAGAGCGTGTTATACACATTTTCACAAAAGGCTGCCATAGGGGATATGCTTAGTCACAAAATACCTATTTATCCAAAGGCAAAATAGTAAAGTTTCCAGTTTCCCTTTCTGGCTTTTATGGGTCCATGTAGAAGTAACATTATTTGACATGAAGATAATGCTCGAGACTGACAGTTTGGTTTGCAAATCAATGTTAGCTTTCTACCTTTTTTAAAAAAAGAATCTAAAAAGTAATAAAACCAAGTAGAACATGGGGCCCAGCATACATTGCAAGGAGGCACAGTGGTGAAATGCTACCGGTTTGACCCAGTTCAGCCGAACTGGTATCAAAAATTGCTACTGTTCGGCCGAACCTGTAGTAAAAAAAAATTCTTGACGATAAGAAAGCTGAGAGGAGAAAGAAGAGAAAAGCTGAGAGGAGAAAGAAGAGAAAAGCGCAGGATCAGTCCTCCTACCTGCCCCTGTGCTTTTCTGTTCTTTATCCTCTCAGCTGACTGGTGCAGCAGGGCCTCAACTGGTATTTGGAAAGTTGTGCACATGTGTTAGGTGAGCGCACACCAGTGTTGGGATTCAATTTTTTTTTTACTACCGGTTCTGTGGGCATGGCTTGGTGGGCATGGCAGGGGAAGGATACTGTAAAATCACCAAACCGGTAGGGAAACTTGTAGAATCTAACCACTGAGGAAGTATCCCTGGGGACCATACTAGAGTTTTAGGCTACAAGCGTGGGGCAGAATTACCAAGCTTGCTTGTTTCTTGCACCAATCGAAAAACTACTTGGGATTCAGTCCGGTGTTTTCCTTTTCAAATTTCCTTCGTTCTATAGCTGCTGCTCTCAAGTTGATAGCAATAATACAGTAGAAGTGTTTCTGCTACAATCCCGCTGGCCTTCCAAAGCTATCCACAAAGCCTTTCTACGTTGTTTGATGCGATCTGAAGGTCAAATGAGAGTGCTACAGTGCTTCTTTTCTTGAGATGGAAAATTGAAGTGATCTCTCCCGCTGTGTGTTTCCATGCTATTTGAACTGGGCTGTGATAGGAAACATACAGATCCAATTCAGGCTGCCTCTGAACTTCTTATAGATTGGAAAAAAGGGAGGAAGGCAACTATATAGCTGTCTAACAGAAACAGCATAAATGCCCTTTTCATGCTGTAGATTATTAAAAGCAAACAGAAAACCTCCGATTTCAGGCCAAAAGCAGATGTCTCAGTGATTCTATAGATGGAATGCTCTGCCAGTTGAGACTAGCTTGTTCCAAAATTTAGATAAATCTATTTGAATAAGAGCAAGTTTATTAGGGGATAGAAGTTCTTCCGTATTTACAATCACTGCCAAAAATTGCTCTTAGTAGTTTCTAGAACCGTGGTTTATATTCCTCATAAGCCTAAATACTATCCTACCAAGGGGTGGGTGTCAAAAATCCCAGCAACTGGTTCGCTGCCTAGTTACTGGGTGGGCGTGGCCTACTGGAACTTCTGGTTCAGCTATTTTTCCAGATGTTTCCCTCAGACCTGTGGGAAGGCGAAAATGGCCTCTCCCGGGCTCAGAAGGGCCTCTGGAAGCTGGAAATAGGCCCATTTCCGGACTTCTGGTTCGGCCTGTTTTTCACCCTCCCAGAGCCTTCGTGCGGACCCTGAATTTACCTGCATCCAAAACGGGCCACGTGGAGACTCCTGGAAGGGGAGGGGTGGGATGGGCGGGGCCAGGCAGTTCAGCAAACCAGATATAAATTGTGCTTGGCCTAGCCTTTGCATTCAGCCTATCCTACTATGCCTTGTATTCATTGTAGTTTTGATGTCCTCTGCTGAATAACTGTATATGTATTGATTTTATTCCAAACTGCTTTGAGTGTTGTACAGAAGAGAAGCGAGGCAGGAGAATGTATTTCAAATAAACAGGGTCAGAGCTAACATTGCTGCAAGCATTCCTAAGTGAATTGTCTTGCGGGAGAAAAAGCAAATAAAAAGAGCAGAGGTAGCCATGTTTGCTCTCAGTGCTATCCTTCCCCCACGTTTTTTTTTTTTTTTAATTGCCAAATTGACAGAACATACAAGCGGGAATGCAATCGGTGGAAGAAGTGAGAAAACATTCCCTTTCCCTGTGGGAAAGTCAGGATCCATTTCCAGTTGCTTCTGTGCATATCAAATGATAATGGAAAGTGGAATTAAAATGCAAACCTTACTTTTAATTATCCCAGATGGGGTGTCTTGATGGCAGGAATGAGATAGAGGACTGGTTTCTTAATGCTACTGCTGGATCAAACAATAGTTTGCTTTTGATACCGTTTAGGCAGAGTTGATAAGCTCACCTTTTATAAAATGCTAGCTAATATTGAACTATCTCTTAAGTCTTGGTAGGGGAAAAAAGCAGATTTATAAATCAAGGGTATGGTAGATTGTGTTAAAGAACAGCATAAAAGAGAGAAACTTAAAAGCTTTGATGCCTGCAGGTGTAATTTGGAGTTTACAGTCCTTCACATCTGGGCAGCCAGCTGTTACTGTTCCTTTCACTGAAGAAACATGCGTACATGCTGTTCATCCAGCACTTAGATCATTATTTTGGTTCTTCCCTAAAGAGATAAAATTAATCAATTTTCTGTATTCTGCACAGTAGCTGGAAAACTAGAATGTTTATTTCTTTAAAGCTACATAACGTTAATGTTCATTCCTGGTTTATGTACAGCCTTTTCACACTTTTTAAATTTTATTTTAACAGTTGGGCTGTGACCGTAGTAAGACTCTGGTAGACATCTGTGGAGAGAAGGAGTTTCAGGCTTTTGTGTGCGATGCGCTCACTGTACCAATACGGAGTGGTTCTTGTGATGCTTGCATATCCATTGCGGTCATCCATCATTTTTCAACAATGGTAGGTTAAAACTGCCTAAAAGTAAAATAATAATAATAATAATTTGTCCCTCTGTTTCATGGTTGTTGTTTTCATTCCAGGGAGCTGTGATTCCCAGTTCCATTTTTGAATCTCTCAAAGAACTTCCAGAGATTGCTTCTTTGATTTTTACATCACAGTTATTGGTGCCATTGAATTAAGGCTTACTGTTCTATTTTTTTTTAATCTATACCTTTTTCTAGGGTGGGACTCTGGGGCAAGAAAGCAAATGGGAAATAAATTCTGGAGAAACTTCCCATCCTGTGAAATTCCTGTACCATTAAAAATTTTTAAGTTTCTTAACACCCCGTACAGTCTGCAATACAAATTCCTAAATTCTATCTATTCTGATTGGCAGTGGTTCTTCATGTTCTCTGGCATATTATCTTAAGTTTTTGTTCCCTGAAGATGCTGCTGCTAAATCTGAAATGTTTATACAAAGCCCATGTTGGACCACTTAGCAGTTATCCCGTTTCAACCTCACTGGAGATGGGTCTATTGCAGCAAATTATGAATCAAGGGTTGTAGTGTGATGTGAGATCCTTCTGGGTCTTCTGAATCTCTTTTTGCAAAACTTCAGTCACCAAGTTAGCCAATATGGCATAAACTTTTCCTATTTTGGATGTGAACAGATCATAGAACTTGCGTGCTGTAGTTCTCAGTTTTACTAGCTACATCACAGTCAATATATTTGTTGTAAGCATCAGAACAGAGGATAAAGGATTTTAGCTTAGCTACTGTGAAGACCTCTTTTGCCTAATTTTTTTTTTGCAGCAGTCATAAAGCAAACACCACAGTCGTTAAGTGAACCATTATTCACAAAGGGTGTTTTTTTCACAGAAACTGAAAGTAAATGTAGTTTCCAACAAAAATGTCATGAACTGTAATCTCATGACTGCAGGGTGCTGTAAACCACTGTTGATGCAGTTCCCGAGTACCCAAAATGCAGTCATGTGATCGCAGGGCATGGACAGTTCTCCGAACTCTGAATGTGGTCATAAGTCTGTCATGACCTCAAATGGTCGCTAGGCAACAACCGGTTGTAAGTTGAGGACTACCCATAATTAAAATGGTTCTTAGTTCTTTCTTTCCATAAAGTTGTTGACACGTTTATGGTAGCTGTTTCTTGTTCTGTAAGTTTGTTTATTTCATTCTTTGCTGAATTTTAAAAAATAAATATTTCATTTTCTATTCTATTCTATTAATTACATTGACATGGAATTCTATTAAATAGCTGAAAAGCATGAAAGAAGTATAATTTAAAAAGTAAAAATAAACAGACTATAGAATAGGTGTTCCTAATTCTCTGAGCTCGGTCTTGTATTTTGTTTTTGTTCTGAGTATGGTTTTTAGTTTGTTACGTTTTTACCTTTAGAAGAGTATCTGTGTTTCTCTCCCTTGACTAGGAGAGGAGGCAGGCTGTGCTCTGTGAACTGACTCGGCTGCTGAGACCTGGTGGAAAAGCACTTGTTTATGTTTGGGCCATGGAACAGGAGTACAAGGAGCAGAAATCGAAGTATCTGAAAGGGAAAAATGCTAGTGATAAAAGGCTTGGCAAAGCTGTCAGCGACACACTAAATCAAACAGGCAGCACTGAATGCCAAGGTTTGGCACAGCCCAGCAAGGACTGTAATCAGCCTAATGGGACGAGCAACAGTCCAAACAAGGTGGTTCCTGCCAGACTTCCAGTTCATACAAATAGAACTTCCTTTGAAACTCAAGATGTCTTGGTCCCTTGGCACCTGAAAGATGGAATAAGGAAAAAGACAGGACATGCCAAGCTTTCTCAGCCTCTGGATGGCCCTCCAGAGCCCAATCCAGTTTTTCACCGCTATTACCACGTCTTCTATGAAGGTGAACTGGAACAGCTGTGTAAACAACTAGACTGCATAAAGGTGCAAGGAAGTTATTACGACCAAGGAAACTGGTGTGTGGTTCTTGAAAAGCAGTGATGCCTTCACAGTTCCGGGGAGGCAGCTGTGTGTTTGATGGATTTATTGATACAATTATTTCTAGGGATATTTCTAAAACATGGTTGGTTACCCTGGCATCTGGTATTGTGTTTCCATTAAAAAAAAAAAAAAAAACCACTTTTACATGCTGTGACGAGAGAGGGCTGTTTTTCTTCCCCGATTTATGAAATTCTAGCCTGATGATCAGATTTCACGATCATCCTTGCAATTTACAGATCTGTTGGTTCTAGGAGATGTGATCAAATAATGAAAGCTTCTGATCTGATGCACTCATATGCAATGGAACAATTGAGAAATGTCAAAATTATGGAAGGATATAAATGACTATTTTATTTAGCAAAACTAGTGGGTGAATTCCGGTCCTGTGCATCTGGGGCAGGCCAGAACAAACAGCATAAGAATACCTCAAATCATTGTAGGGATTTGATCAAAGAAACACAGAGCATGTGCTCAATATAATGAAACAAAGAGATGTATTTGTACCCAATGCAGGAGCAGGCCTGGAATGGTTTCAGAGTAGGAGAAGCAACAATGGGACATTTGGAAAGGTAATATAACATATTTGGTTCAAGGCAGTGCCAGCATTCTATTGTTATTCTAGCAAGCTTACCCATTTTCTCCTTCACCACAATAATTGCAGAGAAAGAGAAATAAGAGGCCAACTGGCACATTCCCATGTACTTAGCAATCTCCCACAACTTAAACTTGGTTGTGAATTTTAAAGGCATTTGGAAAAGGACCTATCTTTAATTATATATACAGCCTTGCAATTATATTTGGTTGGTGTCTATAAGTGTATAAGATACAAACATCACTGGCATAGAAATCAATCAAATTAATATACAATGAGAGAAGGAGGGAGAGAGACAGGAACTGATAAATAATATTTTCTAGTGAATATTCCACTAATTTTCATTACTATAAATGTAGATTATAGAGTATCAGAAATCAAAGCTTCAGAATACAATTTCTATTTCTCCTCTATATGTTTATGTTTCCATCAGCAGTTCATTTTTTAAATAGATGTGTGACCCATGTGTCATTTTTTCAGAGATATTTTGTTAATTAAACAGAGAAATACAGTAACCATGACAGGCAAAAAAGCAGTGGGATCAACTTCCAATTTCCTTCCTTTTGAATTTCTTGTAGAAAACTGGCAGGGAACATTGGAAATTCCCTTCTTCTTCCCCTTCCATTCTTCCAGGAAGTGAGAAAATAATTGCACAAGTGACCAGGACAGGGTTAGGGAACATTGTAAATGAGGATCACATAATTGCAGTGACTGAAGCAGCCACAATTTCCCATATTTCATTCCCTTAGGACAGGGCTATCAAACTCCTAGCTCGCAGGCCAGATGCGTCACATGCTGGCCACGCCCATGCCTGGTTTAGCGAAGGGGGGGAAAGTCCCGATACGTCAGGTCACACCACTGTGACGATGTGAGTTTGATATCCCTGCCTTAGGAGTACTAAGTCCCGGCATTCTGAAAGTTAATCCATTAGAGTTATCTCAGTTCAATAATTATTGATCCAGACCTTCTAATTTTGTCCAATTGAAAGTTACAAAACAGACATGACAATTTTTGTACTCTATAGATGCAGCAGAAAGCTTGCATAAATACAAGAGTGGTATTTCTATGCAATTTAGAATCCTGGATGCACCATGTTTAACATTGGAGGTAGTGGGAGAGGGAACAAAACACGAAAAATAATAGTAGCATCTTTATTACCAACAAAATAATTTTTAATAATGTTACAAGCCACATATTTCATTTGCAAAATAAAATACACCCACAATTAAAATCTAATTAGGCCTCATCACAACTCACAGTAAATGAATCTAGTCCAATAAGCTAAATCTAACTGACACAATGTACTTATACTAAGTATCCTATCATATCCAAATAATAAACATCAGTGAACATAATATAATCAGGTTCTAGAATCCTGCTTCCATTAGCTTCCATGGAAATAATTATACACAATACCATGTTATTATTTGGAGAATCAATCAAGTTTTATATTAGATCCAGAACCAGACTGCAATCAAGGAAATTATATTATTAGATCCCTGCAAGAGAATACAAGTAGTCCTTGACATACAACCACAATTGAGCCCAGAATGATTGTCATATGTTGTGGTGGTGGTTGTTAATGCCTTGCTTAATAGCCACAATCCAGGCTCTTCCAGTTCAGTTGTTAAGTGGACCAAGGGGTGCTTGGGGGGAGGAGACACTTTGGGAGGTCTACTGTGTTTCTCCAACAATACGGCCTCACCCAGTAGGAAGTCCCAGCATGTTTTATGGGCATAAAATCAAATTAAGCCCTCCCCCCAAATTAAGGCCTGTATTAAACATGCAAAATGGGGGGAATGGCGGGGGGGGGGGCTTGCCATTAGGAAGTACTTTTGTTGCATACCCGGATATGGTGCTGCCTGCGTTGACTTCGGCGTTGGTGGCACTCACTTTCTGAAGATTGTCTTTCAGGGTCGATCTGCCGTGTGACCCTCCTATACAGATGCCACATGGTGCCATTATTAAGTTTCATTACAAGATAAAAAAGTAAAGAAGAAAGCAAAGTTAGGAAAATAGAAGTGCAAAGGGAAAGCAAAATAATGGCTTTTAACTTTCTTCAATGCTGCAGACTACAGAAATAATACAACATCAACCTTTTTCTTTAACTTCACAACATTTCAAGCAGCTTCTATAATTACAAAATCATTCCGATCATCAAAACCTAAAATCAACACTTCATTTTCTTTCCATCTCAAGCAAAAAGCCCAGATGTAGTTTCCAAAGAGAAACAAAACTAGATAAGTTCTTTTTTAAAAAAATTAAAATAATTTTGCCATCTCCACTAATTCTATCACCCTTATTGCCTATTTTCCACTGTGGGAATTAGTGTGTCTTTCCATCTTTGAACATATACAAAATGAGATAAGTTGTTTTCTTTAATTAAAACAATTTTGCCATTTATGTTAACTCTATCACCTTTATTCCGCATTTTTCTGTTGTGGGAATTAGTATGGCTTTTCATTTTTGCAAGTATACTGTAGGTTTCTTGCTACTGTCAACATATACATTATAATATCAGTTTCAAAATTTCTTTCAAGTTCTATGTCCATCAAAGCTATGTTTAGTATTAAGATAACAAATACAATAATAATTAACCCAACTTAGAAGCCTAACTGATGGGATACAGCAAAATTTCCAAGGAGAAGCAGAAAATGAGAGCCACTTTGGTGTGGTGGTTAAGACTCCAGAGTCTGTCTGTCTGTCTGTGTCTGTCTGTCTGTCTGTCTCCCTCTCTCTCTCTTTCCTATCTATCTATCTATCTATCTATCTATCTATCTATCTATCTATCTATCTATGTCACAGAATTCTTGTAGTGAGGAAAATAGGGGGAAAAAGATCATTTAGATAAGTGTGCTACCTTGAACTATTCATATAATAAAGGTGGGATAAAAATAAATAAAAACAAGGAAAATGCAGGGCAACTACATAAATTGAATAAATAAGTTACAAAAAATAACATATTCCAAGCCTTCACAGGTTTTTTTGGTAGGGTTTTTTTTTAAAAGTACTTGAAAATGCAAATGAGAAACTGCTTGTTTGTAAACATTACCTGCTTCTTTCACTGCTTTTGAAATAAAAATTACATCCAGCTTCTGAACATACTTACTTGGGAATCCCATTATTCTATATTTAGAATGTACTGAGTTTTTAGATGAAGAAACCAAGAATTCTGTAACTTTAAGGGGTTCTGACAGAGAAGTAATATGAGGTCAGTGCAATTTAGCAGAGGCACCATTAGTTTTGATAGTGGAGATGGAGCTTGGTTGCTGTTCTGAACTCTTGATATGAACGCACTAATATGAGTTGGAGCTCCAACTCCCCCAGTCTTTGTTCCTTTCTTGCAGGGGGCTTGACTTAATTAGCTAAGACCTAAGTCTGCTTCCCTTTAACTATGCCAGTCTACAATTTGAGATTCAGAAGAAGTTGAAAACCTGTTTGAGAAGTATATCCGTGTGCGCAGAGGAGATTGGCTGAAGACAATATCTTTGGTGAAGGTCGAAAAGAGAGCTGAAAGTAATGAGACAACATACTAACAAGTTGAAAAGTTGGAAGGCCAGGAGAAGATATAAAGTGAAAGAATTGGGTTAATGCAGCTGCAGCAGGGGTTTAATGGCGTCAGATAAATGAGCATGACAAAGAGAAGCTGAGACAAATGGCAGCCAATTAAATGGAGTCAGCCCAGTGGAATGGGAAGTGCGATGAGTGCAATTAAAATAAATGACCATGGGTAGATATTAAATATAGCACAGAAGCACAGCCATCACGCTGCCTGACATGGGCAAGTAAGAGATTGCTCAAGTCGGTTGGAAGCAAACAATTGCAAATGTCTGCAAAAGTTGTAGCTGGGGGTCGAAAAAGCATTGATTTAGAAAATATAGATGTTTGCACAAAACCTGGCACAAATCTGAAAATTGGAGTTTTAATATGCCCTGTTTATGAGTGACATAAAATATCCCATCAATTCATAATAACAATTAAATGCTATGTATGAGCTACATTTAAATGAAGTGAATGTCCAAGAAGAATGGAGAAAAGGAGTCCAGATCTGTAGTGCTTCTAGCAGTCTTTTGATCTGTTAAAATCAACAGGTAAAGTTTTTTACTTATGCAAATAAATAATTCCTTATATTTTCAATGTTTAGGCATTAGTGCAAAATCTTACTAATATATTGACAAAATTTAATACTACTGTATACTCCAAAATGGTAAGTGCTGAGGGATTTTCTATCTCCAGGCCCTATTAGAAAGAGATAAAATGGCTCAGCAGCTCATTGATTTATAGCAATTATGTGTTGTCTGTGTTGTTGAGGATATCTGGCCTAACCCATACTGGTCACTACTTTAGAGCAGATGGACCATGATTAGAAGGTGGAGGACAGCACAGTTTGTCCATTCTCCATGTCAGATAATTTCTGGTCACCATGACTAATCTTTTCTAGAACAAGAATTTGAAGGTCTATTGTGGATCTGCTTGGGTTCTTGGGGATTTTCCTAGCAATTTCACAAGCGCATCAGCTACAAACCTCATTCATTTCTGCCTCTGAAATGCAGAAGAAATAAAGGCATTGCAATGAGTGATATCTCTCTGACCAAAGATCTAAACAAGCATAGCCAATGAAATAGCAGAAGTGACATCTAGAACACTGGTGCTAGAGGCTAGAAGATGAATGTGGCCAGTCACTACTATGAACCTACATAGTGGAAGCAGAAGTAATTCCAGGTGGTGTTGCATTGCTGCAGGAGACAAAGAAGGCATGTTTCAGAATCCCAGAAACACACCCAGGACCATTACCATTAATAATAAAGTTACATTAACACAATTAACATGAAAGTCCAAAAGTACCAATCCCATCCCTCATTTTATATTTCCTAAAGCTAGAAAGCTTTTGAAATGCTTTTGCCACTCCTCCTCCTGTGGACTCAAATTTCTTTTAACAGATCTTTGTCTAGGCAGTAGTTCTTCCTCCTGTCTCCCAAGGTCATTCCCACATACTATTACAACCTCCTCTTAAAGTAGCACATCCGTAACTGTTTGTTTTATTCATAGCTTCTTCTGTAATCACAGGTACAATCAGTGGCTAGGGGAGGCTTTACCCAGCTTTGGTTCATGTGCTGGTAGGGACAATAGTTACTCATGTCCATATTATAGATTAGATTAAAGCTTTCTACTTGGGGCTGCCTTGAAGACCATTCCAAAAATTTACTTGGTACAAAATATCATGGCACAATACTAGCTGGGGAAAGTTACTTTAGTAATGTTATCTGCAAATGGTGGATACCATGTTAGTTATCAAGACTTTCTGAATTCAGTTCAAGCTACTGTTGTTAAGCTATGATGACCAAATATTGAAGTGGGGAGGGAAGGAGGCTAGGAAGGGCAAGAAAGGAGACAAAGAAGGCATATTTCAGAATCCCAGAAGATGGCATTGTTTAATTTAAGGGACCCAGAGTGTTTCCACCCTCTTGGGATGGGCAGAGACAATTGAATAGTCAAGGAGGAACCCATTTCTCATGTTAGCCCCCCAAAACCAGACTATCAATTTCTGATATTTCAAAAGGCTAAAAAAAAAAAAAAAAAACCCACTCTGTAGAACATTGGAGACTTCAGTTCTTGTTGCAACCTGGCTGCTTTTAACTCTGATTTGTAAAATTGGTTAACAATTAGTTTTAATTTTTCATCTTCCTTTCAGTAGACTTACTTATTTTAAATTAATGTTGTAGATATTTATTTGTACTTTCTGCCCAGACAGAACATGAGTTTCATTTATGAAAGGTGGGCAATAAATCACAAAATGTACAGTGCTAGGAGATGCATGAAATCTGCAACAGTGAAGATAATGCATCTGCAGTTTCTCATAAAAAAGGACAATGAAAACTATGAAATTACTTTTGCTTATGGCAGAGCAAAAGGCGGTGGCAGAGGGCTATCAAAACAAACTAAAAACAAAACAAAAGGAGAAATGTTTCCCCTTTTGCATTTCAGCATAAAAGAAAGGACAGGAAAGGAGAAAGGGAAAGAGGAAAGACAAAGAAAAAGAAGGAAAGATGAGAAAAGAGCAAGGAAGGAAAAAGAAGGAAAGAAAGGAAGGAAGGAAGGAAGTTATAATGAGAGTGAGGGATGATCTCAAGAAAGACTTGCCTTGGCATTTGGCCACCACAGGTGTCCCCGGCATGAGTCCCTGTCACGCCCACGAGGGCCATGACCCCCAGCCACGACCCATGCTCCCTCGGCCCTTCAAAGTCAAACACAACCTTGATGCAGCCCTCAATGAAATCAAGTATAACACCCCTGCGTTAGAGCTGATTGGAAGTTATGATATTAACTAGATAGAAATAACATTAAGAAGATTTTATAGTGTTGTTGCTTCCCCCCCCCCTTCCATTCAATTGTGTCCAATTTGGGGGGACAGCATGGACAAGTTCCTGCAGGTTTGGTGGTACAGGTTCAGAAGTGCCTCCTTCCTAGAGCTAAGAGAAAGTGCGTGGCTAAAGGTCATCCATGCCTAAAGCAGGACTAGAACTCATTGTCTCCAGTCTGAAGCCTTAACTGTTACACTAAATCGCATTTTGCTGCTGCTTAAATGCATTTAACTCTTGGACTTGTTCAGCTATAATTATTATTTTTATACAGCTTTGTAGGAATGTGTGGCTCTGGTACAGAGAAACATGTTTATTTTAACAGAATGCTGTGATTTGATCTAGTTTCAATAACCCTGAAAGTTGCATAACTATTATATCTCATGCATCAGAGATAATCAATATATATCAACTGACAATAAATTTGCTTTAGGCTTTTTTTTTTACTTTATTTTCCAAATAAGTAGATAGAAAAAACTTCTCTTTTTAATGTCTTCACATTCTCAAACTTTTCTAGCATTCTGGGCTTTTTCATCTGAATCTAAAAACCATTTAAGGATGTTATCTTTCCTTTAGAGTAGTAGATATGATATTTCATATTTTTTAATGCTTAAATATGATATTTTCCATATTCTCAGTATGCTAAGCAGAGTTGAAGTTTACTGTTTCTTTATTTGAATTACTCTTTTTGCCATTAATCATACTTTGATTAGTTTCTACCATTTATTCTGATTTAATTACTACAGTCAATTATATTGCAATGCTTCATTTATTGTGCTTCAATGCATGCAATCATTATATGTTATTATTTTTTTTTCAAAATGTGTCATATTTTTGCTTAACCGTTTTAAACTGATCTTCCCAGATGTTGTTTTTTTTACAATGGACAAGCTTCTTGGAGCAAACCAAGATCAAGAAGATTAAACAACCTGTAGCTTTTCATTGAATTGAACCATATTGCAATATTTAGGTTTTTGTCACTGTCTGATAGCTGTTCCTATTACTGACATATCTATAGAGCTTAGTTATACAATTGGCAAGATTACTATCAAAAGTAAGATAATAAAAGTGGCTCTTCCCTACTTCTTCAGCCATTTACATTTATATGCTACCCATCTCACTCTGAAAAACAATTTGTGTTAAATGGCATGCAAAATCTCTGCTATTTAGATAAAAGCATTTAGCATTAAATGCTAAACAGCATTTTGATTGCAGTTGCTATGCAGCAACAAAGATAGCATCTGAATAGACTAAATTCAAATAAACTTTGGTATTGAAGAAGGCTATTGACCTCCTGAGTTCTGTGGACAACCCAGAAGGCAAACCAATGAATCATCAACAAAATCAACTAGAAGTCCCAGTTGGGGCACAAATGAATAGACTCAAATTATCCGACTTCAGACACATTGTACAAAGACCCAACTCTCCAGAGAAAGCTCTAATGCTGGGGAAGATGGAAGGGAAAAGAAGAAGAATAGGAACAGCAGCAATGTAGAGGGACTCAAGTTACAATGGTGATGGTACACATCACTGGAAGACCTGAAAGGCCAAATGAGGGATAAATCATCATGGAGAAAATATCTCTATGGGGCTGCTAAAAGTTGAAAAATCAAAATTCAAATAAATTAAGGATTTGTTTGTTGTGTGAACAATAATAAATAAGTATGCAGAGTAATGTTTATGAGGACATATGACATAATGACTCTTTTAACTTAACAATGGCCAAATGGTAATAATATCAATTGTAATATTCAGTAAAGTTTTGTGTAAACTACATGTATATTATCTGTCTGTCTGTCCAACTATCCATCTTTCTTTCTTTCTTTCTTTCTTTCTTTCTTTCTTTCTTTCTTTCTTTCTTTCTTTCTTTCTTTCTCTCTCCTTCCTTCCTTCCTTCCTCCCTTCCCTTCCCTTCCCTATCTATCTATCTACATCATCATCATCATCTATCTGGCATATGCACCTAGATTTGCACAAGAAATCTGAAGGCATTACAACTTAGCTATTAATTGCATTTTCTTTTTTTCTTTTTCCTCTTTGCTGTGTTCTATTACATAAAATCAAAGTCAACTCCTAATTTAATAAATAAAATAAAATATAAATATTTTACAATTCAAAAAGTCAAAAAGAGAAATGCAATTTAGTGATAAAGCAGAATATTCCAGAGTGTTCATACTCTGGTACCCCAATTTTCTGTTCCAGTAAGTCTATGAAATGTTTCCTGCAGCTCATGGATGGCACAGTAGAAAAGTATAGAATGAAAGAAAGGGAAACTGCTGTTGCATGCATGGACTTCTTAAAGGTATGTACAGGTTACAACCACTTACAACTTACAACCACTGGTTTAGTTTAGTTTGAAGTTACAATGGCACTGAAAATATTTACTTATGATTGGCTTTCACACTGTGATGACCCGAAGTGTAACACAAATGTAACAAAATCCAAAATGTAAATAAATGTCCTTTAATGCCTCCAACTTGGCCCCACTGTTCAATAATTCTCGGTTGGAAATAAAATTTACTCAAAAATAGTCTTTAAAAGAAAGCAATACAGTCCAAACTTAATGAGCAGATAGAGGTGAAAAAAAACCCCACAACCAACTACAATGAAGGAAATTCCACAATGGACCAGGATAAGTAACTACACACTTCAAGGAGATAACAAGGCACAGTCTATTGGAAGGACACCAACCAAGATAACTTCAGCCCAAAATAAAACACACTTTGCTTTTGGCAGTGCTGTGTTGTAACCATCTCTCTTATATACTATTCTCCCCAGCTGCAACTAATGAGGGGGATCATGGTCGCTTCCTCTCTTGTAAGCCAAGTTATTTCCTTCTCCGTTTCTTCCTGCGTGTCCTAGGATGAAGAGGGGATGGGCCTGGTTCTTCCTCTGACTGCTCAGTTGGCCTCTGCTCTTCCCCAGCCTCCTCCACAACCTCTGGAGCCACACCTCTACTCCCTGTCGGCTGATCCTCCTCTCCCTCAGAGTCCGACTCTACCAAGGGCATGACACACACCTATGACCATTGCAGCATCCCCATGGTCACGTGATAAAAATTCAGGCACTTGGCAACTGGCATAAAATGTGATCACCATTTGTAACCGGCCTAGCTGGATTCCAACAAGCAAAGTCAATGTGGGAAGTCAGGCTTGCTTAATGACCACATAATTCACTTAACAGCTGCAGTGATTTGCTGAACAACTTGTACTCAAAAACTTGTGCTCACTAGTTTGGGGAGTTATCTCCTAGAGAGTTTCAGGATTCAGAGCAGTGGTGGGATTCAAATTGTTTTACCACTGGTTTGGTGAGCGTGGCTTGGCGGGGGTGCTTTGCGTGTGCATGCAGAGGCTTTCTTACTGACCTCCTGCATTCTCCCTGTGTCTTCAACAGCTGACGCACGGCAATCCGCTGTGCTGCGCGATGCAGCTGAGGTTCAAAAGCAGGAAATAAAAGTCAGTATGGAGCTGGGGCAGGTGGGTGAGCCCAGCAGCTGATCATCGGCACTACCGGTTCGGCTGAACTGGGCTGAACCAATAGAATCCCACCCCTGATTCATAGCCATGTTATTAGGGGGATTTACTCAACAAACATTTGGAGTTGTCCTGATCCAAGGAATGATCTTTTCTAATGAAAGCCAGACATGAAAATGTGGCATTTATCAATAATACCATATTCCTTGAGGGGCAGAGCTGGCGTTGCGACGATACGGCATGTGATCTTGGAGGTCTGAGATTGCTGCCGATATCTTTGCTCCTGGACGGTCCTATTGGATCTAAACTGTCCCGAAGAGACGGTGAAAGTGAAGAGCACATCCTGTTGATCCCAGGGATATCACAAAGTCCCTGGTAGATTCAGGAGAAGCTCTTCTTGCCAGCGGCAGAGGAAGCCATTAAAGCTGCTGAAGTTGGGATAGCTCCGAAACGGAAGAGAGCAGAAAGAGAGAGAAAGAGAGTGAGAACGTTTTTTTACTCTAAGACTTGAAAGGACACCCTAAAGAAAAAAAAGAATCTGTAAAAGTCTTGACAGAAGTGATTAAGTGGCGATTTTAAACAGGAATGTCAAAGTAATGTTTTGGGTTTTTTTTTCTCATTGCTGGATTTTCTATATATGATCTTGTATTTTGAAACTGGACTGTTTTTTTCGTTCATATCTATTTTTCTTTTTCTCCTTTTTGATTTTGTAATATTTTAGGCTAGAGGCTCCCTTTGGTTAATTCTTTTTTTAAAATATCTTTTTTTCCCCTTTATTAATTCTCATTATATCCTGCTCGGAAAAGGAGGGGGAAAGTGAGAGCAAAGAAACTTTGTAACACTGCCAACTAGAGGCTTGAAAATATTCTTTTCCCTGTGACCAGACAAAGCTGAGAAAGAAAGAACTGAGACTTTTTTTCAAGGACATTGCTATTTGATTAGATGGAGGGAAGAGCATGAGAGAGTATTATTGCAGGTGCTCTTCTGGGTTTCTATCAACAGCTGGAGTCTGGTGTTGAAACGTAGGGGGGGAAAAGGTGATAAGTTTTTGGAGAAGAGAGTTATAATAAGAGCCTTGGATAAAAGTGCAGTGTGCCCTTTTTACTTTTCCTAAGTTGTGCTATCCCTCCTCACCAGCTTTATTGTATTTTTTTTAATCTTTTTTTTGTAATAACTATTTGGGTTTTTGGCTTTGTTGGAGCTTGTCTTTGTTTTTCTTTCTTTCTTTTTTCTTTTTGGAAGTCCAATCTCTACGTTTGCTTTTTATAATAAATGACCAAGGCCAAGTTTGCCATGGTAGCAAAGAGAAGAAAGAAATCATTCTAGACTTCTATGGGAAATTATATATGCAAGAGAATATTGATGAAGAAAGAGTCAAGCAGTACTTACAGAATGCTAATTTACCTCAGATACCTAAAGAGACTGAAAAAATGTTAGAAAGCAACATAAGGATGATGGAGTAAACTGAAGCACTCAAGAAGCAAAATAATGGAAAGGCACCAGGCCCAGATGGACTTCTGGCAGAATTTTATAAAACATTACAAGAATCGTTGAATCTTCCATTGCTAGAAGTTATGAATGAAGTTATGTTAAAGAAGAAGATACCTAAATCATGGTCAGACACTTATTCCTAAAGAGGAGGCCAACCCATTACAAATTAAGAACGATAGACCTATTTCTCTACTAAATGCAGATTATAAAATCTTTTCTTCAATATTGGCAGAAAGACTTAAAAAATATTTAAATAATTTTATCCATCCTGATCAAAATGGATTTCTACCGAAGAGACAAATTAAAGACAATATGAGAGTAATCTTGGACACCTTGGAATACTACGAGGCACATCCTGAAAAACAAATGGCTCTGATATTTCTAGATGCACAGAAGGCATTTGATAATGTGAATTGGCAATTCATGTTATTGCTATTGGAACAGATGGGTTTTGCTAGAAAATGTATCCAAGCAATAGAAGCTATATACTATAAGCAAATGGCAAAGGTAATGATAGAGGGAGAGCTGACAGACTCTATTAATATAAGAAAAGGAACAAGACAAGGATGCCCACTATCACCTTTGTTGTTTGTGTTAACTTTGGAAGTGTTAAACAGAAATATTAGAGATGAAAAGAATATAAAAGGAATGAAAATCAAAAAGGAAGAATTTAAGCTGCAAGCTTTTGCGGATTATCTGCTTTTCATTTTAGAAGACCCTTTAGAAACAGCATCAAAACTGATAGAAAAGATAGAGACATATGGAAAGATGGCTGATTTGAAAATAAATAAATATAAGACAAAGATTTTGACAAAGAATATGCTATTAAGACAAAAGGAAGAACTGGCAGACCTATTGAAAATTCAAGTCACAAATAAGATCAAGTACTTGGGGATATATTTGACAGCAAGATGTAGTACATTAAAAGAGAATAATTATATTAAACTTAAACAGCAGATAGCACTAGATTTGGCAAAATGGGAAAACTTACAACTCTCACTAATAGGGAGAATCTCAACAATCAAGATGAATATATTACCCAGAATTTTATATTTGTTTCAAACAATTCCAATTAGGCTTGGAAAATACTACTTTGAAGATTTAAATAAAATTGAAGTCTGGATAAGATATAAATAGATAATGTAAATATTGATATTACAATTTGAAATTATTTTATATGTTCTATTGGCTTTCTTCTTTAATTATTATTAATTTTTCTTTTAGAAAAGACTTTTAAAGTTGGTATGCCTGGATTGTGTATTGTGTTTTCTGTAAAATTAATAAAATTTGTTTTTTTTTTAAAAAGATGAATATATTACCCAGAATTATATATTTGTTTCAAACAATTCCAATTAGGCTTGGAAAAGACTACTTTGAAGATTTAAATAAAATTGTATTGAAATATATATGGCAAGGTAAGATAGCGAGAATAAAGTTCAAACTTTTGCAAGATGCTAGAATTAGAGGAGGATTTGGTTTGCCTAATTGGGAATTGTACTACCAAGCTACAAATCTGATGTGAGTTAAGAAATGGATAACACTAAGAAATGTTAGATTGTTGACATTAGAAGGCCATGATTTGTTGTTGGGGTGGCATGCTTTTTTATGGTACAAAGAAACTAAAACACAGGATTATTTTAGAAGACATTATATACGGGAGCCTCTGTGGTTAAACTGGGAGAAGATTAAAAGACAATGTTATTTGAAAATTCCAGTCTGGCTATCGACTATTGAAGCATTCTCATATCCTATAATATACAAAAGGAACAAACAGTTAGATATGGTGAAATACTGAATGAAAAGGGTGAACTTAAATCTATGCAAAAACTAGAGGAACAAGGTATAAAGATGAATTGGTTTTCATATGTGCAAATACATTCAAGGTATGATAAAGATTCTAAAACAGAAGGTTTCTATGATATACTGACTGACTTAGATAAGATTTTGACAGGTACTGATGAAAAGGTGATTTAAAAAATTGTATGGATATCTGTTAGAAATTAAACTAGAAGAAGAACAAGTTAAAGAAACTATGATTGCTTGGGGGAAGAATTTTGGATATGGGGATTGATTTAGAGAAATGACAAAAATTGTGGTCTCAAAATTATAAAATGACAATGTCAACAGCATATAAAGAAAATTTGTATAAGATGTTTTACAGGTGGCATTTCCCCCCTGACAAGAATAGCAAGAATGTTCAAGAATAAATCCAAAAAAATGTTGGAAATGTCATCAGACACCTGGCTCATATTACCATATGTGGTAATATATTGTGCGGATGCTAAAAAATACTGAACTAAAATCCACACATGGTTGGAAAAAATGACAAAAGAACATATAGATTTGAAACCAGAGATATTTTTATTGGGAATTTTACCTGAAATATATAGTAAAGAGTTGAAATACCTGATTGTAAATGGATTAACAGCAGCTAGAATTGTATTTGCTAAAAACTGGAAAAATGAGAAAATGCCATCACAAGAGGAAATCATTAAGAAAATATTGGAATGCGCTGAGAGGAGTAGATTGACATTTGAAATTAGAGAACAAGAGGATAAACAATTTTATAAAATTTGGGATCTTTTCTATCAATGGTTAGACAACAAAGTACAGTAATGAAATATGTAGATTTTTAGAAAATAATAAATATATAAAGATGTACTTCTTTCTTATTATAACTACAAAATGATTTTAGGATAGGTTTGGGATGATAATATGAACTGTTATAAAACAAATTAAGTAAATTATGGTTATCTTGTAAAACATGAATAAATAAAAGTATAGTCAAATGATTGATAATGATACTAAGGTATTTAATTTTTGATTGACAATATGAGATTATATGTAATGTAATTATCATTGAAGACTATGAAATGGAAGCATAAAACAATTTGTAAACCAACCCGCACACTGTATGTACACCTATGGAAGATAGCTTGATGTTTTTATGTTTTGTTTGTTTATGTTTGTTTTTAAAAAACCAATAAAATTTAAAAAAAGCAAAAACCATATTCCTTCTTGAAAGAAATGAGAAGCTGCATGCGCCATCTATGCCCAGAAGCCGTATATTAATTAACTATGATTTGATCATCTGTGCAACAAAAATAAATTATTGCTCTTGTTAATAGAATAATGGTCTTGCTAATGGGATCATTCCAGATAAATGAATCAGTCTACACATTGCATTATCACAGTGATGGATGATTTGGCTTTTCCTGGAGCACGTTATGAAATCTTGCTTAAATTAGAATGAATAAAACATTAAAAAAAACCTGCTGCTCAGAACAAGTGTAGAAATATTGGATCAACAGGATAGCTGGAAAAACAAGTTTAAGGAGCATATCCCCACTCAAAAGCATGCCATATAATATAGCAGTTCCTAACCACAGAAATTATATGGTAAAGGTGAATTTAGCAGTCTCTAGATCACAGGTATCAAACTCGATCGCATCACGTGACGTATCATGATGTTTTTTTCCTTTGCGGAGTCGGGGTGGCCTGCGCATGATGCATCTGGCCCACAGGCCTGCTGTAGATCAAGAATACCCATCATAGAAAAAACCCCACTCATCTTCAAAGCTGCCAAGCGTCCCACCAAATGGTTGAAAGAAATAACATATATCAGTGTAAACACACTGGAATTTAAGTTTTTGATGTTTTCCATGAGCAACAGGCAAACAATTGGTTTATAAGATTTCATTCTTCTCTACAATTGGGATCTTAAATGATCAGAATCCCATCTGAGACTTTTCAGACAAATCCAGCCAAAGAATCTAGCTATGGTGACACAGTGGTTAGAATGTAGTACTGCAGGCTACTTCTGCTGACTGCCTGTACTTTGGCAGTTCGAATCTTACCAAGGTCAAGGATGACTCAGCCTTCCATCCTTCCAAGGTTGCTAAAATAAGGACCCAGATTGTTGGGGACAATATGCTGACACTATAAATTGCTTAGAGAGGGCTATAAAGAACTTTAATGCAGTATATAAGTCGAAGTGCTATTGCTAAGCTGTGCTATTGCTAAACAGTGATCTATGGCTGAGCCTAAGTGAGGATTGTTTGCCTGACAGATATTGTTTGCCTGACAGATATTAATGAGGATATAAGATATCACTACTAGCTGACTCCAGTCTTCCAAGTGATAGTATCTTCCAAGTCACCTTCTATATTTTTCTTAGGAAAGCAGGTATAAGGTGTTGGTGGAAACTGCCTTGTGTTGCCTTTCCATCTTAGTAATCTGAAGGCAGATCCTAGCACAGAACTTCCTCATCACTTCCCTGATTCTTTCCAATCAGAGATTCACCCTGGAATATTCTGCTTCACCAATGAATCTCAGGTAAGTGTGCACTGGATGGATCCCAAAGGGATTATAATTATAACAGAAAATCAAGTTGGGAAAAAACAAAATTCATTTATAAAACTATGATAGAGAAATATTCCAGGTAGATTATGGGGAGATATTCAACTTTTACATTTTATAGAAAACATTTTGCTACAATAGAGGCTATCTATTTTTTTTTTTTTTAAATAAGGCTCTGACCTTAATCAGAGCTGTTAACATTGTTCTGTATTAATGATTGGCTATGTCTGAAGCCATCTGTAGTGTGAAGTTTTAATCCATCTGTTTAAATGTTCTAGTGAAAGTGCTGTACATATGAGGTCTCTGAATTGCGAAGGTGTTGGCCTCACTTTCTTATGTATATCAATGTATCTGAAAAACACAGATATTTTTCCCAAATGGCGTGACTCATAAAAAGGAAGGATGCTCTCCACTAACTTCTCCTGGAGATTTTAAATATGGTGCCCACTTATTTCTGTTCTTAGGATTTACACATTCTCCTACTGGTAAAAAAAAAAAAAAAAAAAAAGCTAGCCTTAGAAATGGGGACCTGAGGGATCCATCTTGCCATTTGTCAGCTCTTGCCATAATGTAAGCTGAATTCAAAGATTGTACACAAAGGAAACTGTGCTGCTAGGGTTTTTTTTAAACATCTCACACAACTACAAAGACGAAACAAACTGCAGCTGACAGTATTTTCCTTTTGGTACAGTTCTTAGTAGTGCAGGAGACACTCTTGATAACCCGATTAGTATGTACAATAGTGAGAAATATAAGGATCTTGTGCTATTGAGAACTTCAACTCCCTCAGACACTTAAACCAATAGGGAGAAATAATTGGAGTTGTGATTTTGAGAAGGGATGTCTGAGATAAATCTTAGATCTTAGATTCTGCAGTAAATACAATGACTATACTGGCCCTTTCAATGTTGGAGATATCATCCCTTCCATCAAATTGTTTCTTTTATGGAGGAAAGATAACATGATGTCCTTACTCTTATCTCTTTTTTGCTGCTACAGCATGTACACAAAAGCTGGAATAACCAACCTTCCTGCAGGACTATCCATGGTAAATACGCATAGTATATTTCAAGTAAATCTGGAAAGTACTATGATGTTTGTAGTTATCTATATAATATTTGGATTTTTGATATTAGGTCTTCTAGCGATTCATTTCTCTATTTCTGTTCTGCCTGCTTTTTGCTTTGGTCTACCAATTAAATTTCTTGATGTTTGCTGATGTTTATTAAAGAAACTTTTTTGCTAGCTTAATTAAGTGTTGTTTCTGCTTGCAATGATCTGGAGTTGACTGGGTATGTGCTGGGGTTCATACTAAACTGGAAATTACCCACTGTAATTTTCTAGCACTCATCACATTAATATGTAATGGCAGGCTTGAAAATGTCTAGATCTTATAGCAAAAATGACTCTTACAAATAGCAATATGAAAAGGGTGGAGAGATATTAATCTGTATTTGTATACAGATAGGTCTCATTGTGGCAGAAGGTAGGTACAGGATTTTGTTAACTTTGCTATACCTGGAGCTAGCATTGTTATTTTGCCCATCCCCATCCTATCAGGAGGATTTTCCTGACAGAACAATTAATCAGTGGAATTATTTGCTTCCAAAAGTTGTGAATGCTCCAACACTGGAGGTTTTTAAGAAGATATTGGACAACTTTTTATCTCAAATGGTGTAGGGTTTCCTGTCTGAGCAGGGGATTGGATTAGAAGACCATCTAGGTCCCTTCCAACTTTGTCATTCTGTTATTTCTGTTAAATCCAGATCCTAACCAACTCCCAGGGGTGGGATTCAAATTTTTTTACTACTGGTTCTGTAGGTGTGGCATGGTGGGCATGGCAGGGGAAAGATACTGTAAAATCTCCAGTCAGAGGTGGTGTTTGCCGGTTCTCTGAACTACTCAAAATTTCCACTGCCGGTTCTCCAGAATTGGTCAGAACCTGTTGAATACCACCTCTATAACCAAGGTACCTTCTGACTCCCAAATAACTTGGCTCAGTTTTCTTTCTCGCTTATTTAACAAATTTATGTTGCTGCTGACATACTGTTTGTAAGGAATTCTGAGTGGCAAACAAAAACAAAACATAACCAAACTTCACCAATCCAAATTAAAAGAAAATGGGTACAGCGTTCCAAAATGACATTATTAACATATCATTCAAACTACTTCTGTGCCAGTGTGCCATCTTCTTACCAACACAATTGTGGATTCCTCTATTTTTCACTTTTTTAAAAATTTGGAAAAGGCTATACTCCTACACAACAGTTATTGGGATTTTCAATCTGAGGTGGGGTAGGAGCAGTGGGGCCCAATTTCACTTACCCATTGATGGATCAGTTTGGGCTTTCTGGGCCTATAGGATGCTAGCATGAAGGCATTCTTTAGAAGATTCTGTTGCAGAAAAACCATTCACTGGAAGAACAAACGGGCAGATTCTGGGGTGGGAGCAATTAATTAATTATTAATAATTATTGTTATATATAGAAATAATACATATATATTGCAAGTTACACCTGAGAAGTATAGAGCAAAAAGGACTCCACTTTTGTTCAAGATGTGACCTTTTTACAATGACTACTAGTTATATAACTGTATCTTACAAATAAGTACTGTTTTGTAACGTGTTACGTTTGTCGTGTCCGCGAAAAGACGCTCAGAGTCGGTGACTATCATTCAAAGCTCTTTATTTACAATGGGGAACCGAACCAGCGAAAAGCAAAAAGCCCGCGGCTTTTATACTTTTCGCTGCGGCGGCCGCGGCCAATGGCAGCGATTCAAGTCTCCCGCTCTTGGTTTGAACCAATCGCGGGAGACTTCAATCGGGCCAATCAGCGCGGCTCGCCTGGCCAATCAGAAATCCCCGCGCCTTAGCCAATCAAGGCGCGGGGATTTCGAGTATGCAAATTCAGGACATAACACCCCTCCCCTCTTGGTATGGTCCATCACGTGGTGTAGTCACGCAGGTAGGCGGGGCTCCGTCGAGTCCTAGTTGACCTGCGCAACTCACTTGCAAGCTGTAACCCGGCCGGAGTGGTCATCTTTTTGGCTGCTCCTGCCTCTGTGCGAACCGGCTGGATGATCGGGCCGGTTCTTTCGCCGTGGCTCCCGCCTGGGCCTACCGGGTCGGTTGAGCTACGGATTTCGCCGCTCCCGCTTGGCTTCTCCGAGTCGGTAGAGCTGGCCAGGTGGTTCTTCTCCGGAGGGGACTCGCGATGGCTGTGTTCCGGTGAGTATTTTTGGTTTATTTTTTCCTGCGATTGTCTATCCGGGTATTCCCTCCCCCCTTGGTTCGTGTCTTGGGGGTTGAGGTCAGTCGCTGTTCGTGACCTGAGCTGGTCGATGTGTCGCTTCCAGGCTCGCCCATCGATGGTTTGGAGCCGGTACGACCGTGGACCAGTGACCTGAGTTATGAGGGCTGGGATCCATAGGGGGTCCCCCGTCATATTCTTTGCGTAGACTAAGTCACCTGGGTCAAATGTCCGGTACCTGGAACTGGAGTCTGGGGGCCACTCCGGGTTATAGGTCGGGTGTAACCTGTCGAGTGGGGACCTCAGCTTTCTGCCCATTAGAAGTTCTGCAGGGCTCTTGTTAGTTGTGGTATTGGGAGTGATGTGCTGTATGAAGAGGAGTTTGTTGATTTTGTCGCTGATCTCCCCGCGGTCCATTTTCCGGAGGGTCTTTTTCGTAAACTGAACCATCCGTTCCGCCCTACCGTTCGCCGCCGGATGCGCCGGTGCTGTTAATGCGTGGCGGATACCCCTCTCCGCCAGGAACCTTTCGAAATCGATGGAAGTGAACTGGGGCCCGTTGTCTGAGACGACGACGTCTGGGAGGCCGTGCGTGGAAAACAGTTTGCACAGTTCTTTAACGACGGCCTCTGTGGTAGTGGATTTCATGTCGCTTACCTCCAACCAATTGGAGTACGCGTCAACTGTGATTAGAAAAGTATGCCCATTTGTGGGACCAGCAAAGTCTAAATGGATTCTGGACCAGGGCCCCCGTGGTGTCTCCCAGTCCCGGATAGGTGCTGCGGGTGGGCTGGATCTGGTCTCCTGGCACCGGTGGCATTTGGCGACCCATGCCTCAATCTGCTTGTCCATCCCTGGCCACCAAGCGTAACTCCTGGCCAGGGCTTTAGTCCTGACGATGCCAGGATGACCCTCATGTAGCATCTCTAAGACCCTCTCTTGCAATCTGTCCGGAATGACCACCCTGTCACCCCACAAAATACATCCTCTCAGTAGTGAGAGTTCAGTCTGGCGCTGTCGGAATGTTTTAAAAGTCTCGTCATTGTCTTTCTCCGGCCAACCTTTTTCTAACCAGTGTAAGATTCGCGCCAGACGCCTGTCCTTAACGGTTTCTCTGGCAATGTCTGATGCGGTAATAGGTAAGCTCTCGATACTTAGGGTGTTTGTTGTTGGTGCTGGGTCAGGTTCAGAGTCAGGTAAAGGCGAGCGGCTTAAAGCGTCCGCGTGCGAAATTTTCTTACCTGGCTTGTGTAGCAGTTCGTAACTGTAGGCTGCCAGGAATTCGGACCATCTTGTCATCCGGGGTGACAAGATGTTCGGCGTGGCCCGGTTTCCAGCGAGGATGCCCAGCAATGGCTTATGATCTGTCACAATGGTGAACGGGCGGCCGTACAGGTATTCGTGGAAACGCTTAACGGCGGCAACTATAGCCAAAGCTTCTTTGTCCAGATGGCTATAGTTCCGTTCCGGTTTAGTCAGAGTCCTGGAGAAAAAAGCGATGGGTGCTTCCCTCTGGTCGGGGAGGGTGTGGCTGAGGACAGCGCCGACGCTGAAAGGTGATGCGTCGCAAGTGACAGCTAAGGGCAAGGTTTCGCTGAATTGCATCAGGACGGCGTCGGAGGTGAGGAGGTCTTTGGTTTTTTGAAAGGCGGCTTGCTCTCATCTCCCCCAAGTCCAGGCTGCCGTCTTGTCCAGGAGTCTATGTAAAGGTTCTGCCGCCGTTGCCTTTTGGGGTAGGAAAACATTATAAAAATTCAGCAAGCCTAGGAACGCTTGTAGTTCCGTTTTAGACTTTGGGGTGGGGGCTTCCTTGATGGCTTTCACTTTTTTAGTCGTAGGGTGAATGCCATGCCGGTCTAGAAGATAGCCCAAAAACTCTACTTGCTTTGTACATAGTTGGCATTTTTCTCGTTTGACTTTAAGTCCTGTTTCTTTAAATTTTGTTAAGACTTGTCTGAGTCGGTTTTCCAATTCGGCTTCGTTTGGCGCCGCCACTAATACGTCATCGAAATAGGGCACCACCCCCTTGATGCCCTGTAACAAACGTTCCATCAGGCTCTGAAAGATGCCTGGTGCCACGCTGACTCCAAATTGGAGTCGGTTACACTTGAAGGCCCCCCGATGAGTCACGATTGTTTGGGCTTCTGCCGTTTTCTCGTCCACAGGTAGCTGCTGATATGCCTGGGCGAGGTCGAGCTTGGCAAAGACTTTGCCCCCTCCCAGTGAGTGCAGTAAATGTTGCACTATTGGGACTGGGTAGGCGCTTTGTTGCAACGCGCCATTTAGGGTGGCCTTATAGTCCCCGCAAATTCTCACGGACCCGTCTGGCTTTACTGGGGTCACTATAGGGGTCTCCCATCTGGCATGGTCTATCGGTTGCAATACCCCTTGTTTGACAAGCTTGTCGATCTGCTCGTCAATTTTAGGCTTTAGGGCGAATGGTACCCTTCTAGGTTTAAGCCGCTTAGGGGGAACCCTTGGGTCTAGGTCAAACGAGATAAGGGGCCCCTGGTACTTGCCCAAGCCTCCATCGAAGACCTCCTGGAACTCCTGGGCTAGCCGCTGTTCCCAAGCTTCGATGGTGACGTGGTTGACTCCTGTCAGCGCGATGTCAAGCGAGGCGAACCATTGTAAGCCCAGTAGGCTTGGGCGGTCGCGATCGACGATAGTGAGTGGCAGTTGTTCGGTGTGACCTTTGTAAGTTATATTAAAGTTCTTGGTGCCCACTACCGGGACGCGATTCCCTTGGTAGTCTTTTATGATGATCTTTTGGGCATGCACGTTTCTTTTTTGTAGTGTGGGCACTAGTCTTTTGATCTCGCGCCATGCAATCATGGAAAGGTAGGACCCGGAGTCCACTTCCATTTTGCATGGCTGGTCTTCAATATGGACTTCTACGTGTACCTTTCTGGCGCCGTCGGAGATGGCGTGGCCGATGGTCACCGTCTGGTGGGTCTCTTCCTTTCGCCGACTGTCGCCGCCTCTTGAAGATCGTTGAGCACGGTCCCATCGACCGTCTGGTTGGCGCTCTCTGGCTCTGGGCGGGGGACTTTCTCTCCTTCTGTCGTGTTGTTCCCATTTGGGCGGGCTGCGGGTCTTCTTTTGGCGGCAAACTCGGGCGATGTGACCCCGTCGTTCACAATGCCTACAGATAGAGTCAAAGAATCGGCATTCTGACCTGGGGTGGTCACCGCCGCACCCGGCGCAGTTGGTCCTCGACCTACGACCTTTTCGACTTCGTTGGTCGCCGCGTCCCGTCTGCACGCGATGTATGTCCTCCTCGTCTTCCGACGTGCTGGAGGTTGACTGGTATTCTCCGTAGTGTGCGGTCGCTTCGTTTCTTGTGTCGGCCGACCTTGCCGGGTTGTTGTTTCCGCCCTTCGCGTCAGATCTTCGCATGCTGTCAGCTGACGTGCGGGTTGCTTCCGCGGCTGCGGCTGCGGTAAGGGCATCGGCTAGGCTGATGTCGCCCTTGGCCATAAGTCGGCTCTGGAGTGTAGGATCCCATAAACCGAGTACGAAGCGGTCTCTTATGAGACTGTTCAGACCCTCAAACTCGCAGAGTCCTCTTAGGCGCCGTAGCTCTGCGACGAAGTCGCTCAATTTTTCGTCTGGTTTCTGATTGCGGCGGTAGAACTCGTTGTGCCGTATCAGGATGGGGACTTCGGGGGCGTAATGGCGCCGCAGTATAGGTTCGAGGACGTCCCAGTCCATGGCGGTTGCGTCTGCCGGCTTGGCCAATGCTTTGGCCATCTGGAAGACCTCTGGTCCGCAGTGAGTAAGGAAGACGGCGCGTTTTAGCGGGCCCGGGGCGTCCTTCATTCCGGCGCATTCCAGGTACATACGGAACCGATCTGAGTATGATTCCCAGTCCTCGATGGAGGGGTTGAAGGGGGCGGGCGGTGCAATCTTCGCCATCTCTGCGCTGGAGCTGGTTCTTTGGTGGACACGGGGTTCGGTTCAGGGGCGAGATCCCACCCTCGTCGCCAGTGTCGTGTCCGCGAAAAGACGCTCAGAGTCGGTGACTATCATTCAAAGCTCTTTATTTACAATGGGGAACCGAACCAGCGAAAAGCAAAAAGCCCGCGGCTTTTATACTTTTCGCTGCGGCGGCCGCGGCCAATGGCAGCGATTCAAGTCTCCTGCTCTTGGTTTGAACCAATCGCGGGAGACTTCAATCGGGCCAATCAGCGCGGCTCGCCTGGCCAATCAGAAATCCCCGCGCCTTAGCCAATCAAGGCGCGGGGATTTCGAGTATGCAAATTCAGGACATAACAACGTTCTAAAGTAAATGTCAGGTTTTTGGCTGGAACATGGGGGTTTGTATTTTGGCTTGAGAATTGATGTAAGACATGCTAGGGTCATTCTGACCTGAATGGAACTGGTTAATGATCCATTGTGTTCAGAAGAACATAACAGGAAGATGCCATGAGAGCAAGGGTAGTGTCCAAAGAAAGGGAAACAGGTGGTACGCTACGGGTGTGGTATAGGGAATTATGTAGTTGGATAGATTGTTAATATTCAAGGTTTTGGTTGTGTTCCTTACAAAGCCCTTCAAGGCATGGGGCCAAGATACTTCTAAGTCCATCTCTCTCTGATTCTCTCTATCCGGCCTATTAGATCTGCAAGAAATATGTCTCAGGTTAGCTACATTCTTTGAGATTTGTTGCTGTTGGTTTTCTATTTAATTGCGTGTTGCTCAGAATCAATGAGAGTCAGGCAGAAGGAAACAGAGTGAGTGAATGAATGAAATGTCATGTCTTTCAATGGTACCACTAATCCTTGAGTATCTGAGATTAGACTGGTTTCTATCTTGTGGAACTGAAAGATCAGGCTATTTCATAGGGTCTACTCGAGTTGAATGGACCCTATGAAAACTTTGAATCAACCAAAAACTTTGAATGAATGAATAGATGTTAGCAGCACTGTCTTGTTCCTAGCCTAATTTTCTTTTCTTTTCTTTTTTTTGCAATCATTATTCACAAGATTCCCCTTAGGAAGTTCTATCTGCCTATCAAATGAATGCATATCTCACCTAGATGACAAAAAGCACCTGTGGCAGTTAAAATAATAATTCGGGAAAGTCTTGATAAGCAGTAGTGAATAGATATACGTTTTCAATTTTTTCCCTTTCTGCTATTATTGCACAATGTCCCATCGGCCCAAAACTGTTACTTTAATCACAGCTTATAACATTCCCACTTCTGTCTCTGTAATCCTTGAAAAAGATCAAGAGTACTCAACTGAGAAATAGATAATTTGCTAAAACAAGGAGATATAATAACTGAACGAGAGGCAGCTGCTTTTCAACCCAGGGATTGCCCATTTCTCTTTGTATCGCCTTCCCATCTTATGAGGTATGACTCTGAATACTTTCTGAAATACAGGGTTAAAATTCAGGCTAAGATCTCATGCAGGGACATCCAGAATTTACCCATTAAATCCCAGCTTTTCCTGTCATTCTCTGAATGCCCCCAAAATACATTTTTAAAAAGTTTTTTTTTTTTTTTTACTTTGGCCATGCTGGTGAAATTTTGGTTTTTTTCTTCCCTCCCCTCCCAGACATTAAATATCCCTTCTTTTTTTTCCAGTGGTCTTTTCTGTTAAAATATGTGTGTGTGTGTGTGCAGTTGCTCACTGTGGAAATTGCCAGTGGCTCATGCTGTTTCTACCAGGGAGCACATTAAAACTCTCTGCTAAATGGGATATGGTGACTCACTTTGCAAAGGTTAATGCCGTCCTGCTGGAGCTCATGTCATCTGAGACCATTGCCTTTTATTAACATGATAATTTCCCCCCAGCTACCAGGGTAGATTATAGAACAAAAAGAAAATATTGTCTGCTTGTAACAATGAGAGCTAAACTTAGGTAAGTTTTTCAAAGTAGACAAATGGAAGAGTGCTATTTTCTTTTCTATCCTTCCTTTTTAAAATGTTTTCTCTAAGATATATTTCTTCTAAATAAAAGGAAGAACTTTCTCACTTCCTATAAGATTTTGTTTTAGGAATGCCTTGGGTGATTATTCCATTGTTATTCATGATCAGGTTTCTCTTAAACCACAATTCCTTTCCTAATTTTATTTCATTTAAGTGGCTGAATTAGATTGGGATTTCACACTTTCAGCCAGAGGATTGGAGTGCTTATTACAGGAATGGTATTGAAGTTGTAGGATGTTAGCATACACCCCTCTCCTAGAAAATTGAAATATCCTAGGAAATATTAAAAAGGCAGAATATTTCCCCTAAAAAGAGTGGAAACTCAGAAGCAGAAACTCACCTCAGAAGCAGAAGCTCACCCCCACGTTTGTTAATGGGTGGGCCATTAAGGCCTGGGCCAGAATATTTTACATAACAAAGATCTCCAGGTAAAGCTATAGCAATTGCCAAAAGCCCTTTTCAGTGCATCATCATCCAGCAAGGCTCAACCAAGCCTGGAACTCAGGAGAGCGTACAGAGTTGCCCCTGCATGGTCCCATGCGACTCTGGCAATCAATTAGAAACAAGCTTCAATTCAAATCCCAACAAAGGTTATAAAACCCAGGCACTCTCAGCACCTCAGTCCCTTTCTTGATCTCTTCCTTCACCTTGAAGTATGTGATCACCCTTCCTTTTTCACTCTGGAGATGTGGTCCTGTCCACCATTAAACCTTCCAAACAGCCTCCATGTTTCCAGTGTCTTTTTCCCCACTTGGAACTGAATTCAGAATGATAATTCTTCCAACAGAAGGAATGGTTTTTATAGTAAGGAAGTAGCATTTGGCTTAAGGGTAATCAGTGATTGAATAATATCAATTACACTTTGTGATATTTTTTTAATAAGATGATCATCCAAAGTTGTTTTCTTGACATTGTTGATTACTGGTAACTGCTTGGATTAGCTTCTGCAGTTTTCCTTCCTAAGGCTGAGAGGGAGGGACTGTCCCAAGGTTACCCAGCTGATCAAAAGCACCTGAGGGTAGGACAAGAAGCAATGGGTGGAAACTAATTAAGGAGAGAAGCAACTTAGAATTAAGGAGAATGACAGCTAGAACAATTAATCAGTTGGAACAACCTACCTCCAGAAGTTGTAAATGCTCCAAAACTGGAAGTTTTTAAGAAGAGATTGGAGAACAATTTGTCTGAAGTGGTGTATGGTTTCCTTCCTAAGCAGGAGGTTGGACTAGAAGATCTCCAAGGTCCCTTCCAACTTTTGTTATTCTACATGTGTTATTTTGCCTTAAGTTGGGATTGGAATTCATTATCTCCTGCTTTCAGGCTTACTGTCTTGAGGGCTACACCAAACTGTCTCTCCTTATGTCTCAACTACCCATATAGAAAAAGAGCAGGTTAACGAATTTAATTGGATTATATGGATTAGGAAATCCAAATGAAACAAGCAAAAGATTTATTAATTTCTGCCCATGGACAAAGTATCTTTACAGCTAATATGGTCTTTTAACAAACCAAATTATGCCTGTATGCATGGACATCACAGATAGAATACATAGAAATAAAAATTGACTATGTTACTGCTAAAAGGAGAGCTCAAGTGATAAGATCAAACTTATAGCCAGGACATAAACTGATTCCGACTATGGACAGAAATTGCTCATTTGCAACTTCCAAGTTAAGCTAAAGCAGCAGCAGCAGAAGCCAATCAGATTCCATGATATGATCTTGAGCATATATATATGTAGCCCTCGCTGACTGCAAATGGGGCTGGTAAGTCTGTCAGTAAACATCATGGTTATGAAGTGAAAGGTCACATGACCATGCCTCATGACATCACTTCATCGGTTCTGACTCTGGTTGTTAAGCAGATTACCGCAAGTGGTTAGGTGCAATGCCGTATGACCACATCTGCCCACTTCCTGCCAGCTTCCCCAATGAATTTGCTTGTCAGAAGGCAGCCATGAAGACCGCAAATAATGATTGTGTAATTGGAACTTAGAAGTTCCAATCTCAAACTGGAATGCTAAAGTATGCCTATGAACAGGTAGTAAACTGATCCAAAGAAAGCCAAAGAATACCAAAAAAATATCAATATGTGCTTTATTGATAATACAAAGGCCTTTGGTTGGGTTGGTCATATTAAATGTGGAATGTGCTTATAATGTGTTTACATCAAACTCCTCCTCCTCCTCCTTATATCTATATCTATCTATATAGTTAAATACCACTCACACATCATCACAAAATCTCCAGAACCGTAAACTAGAAACTTTAAATTTAGTATGTATGTTCCATTTGGCTTCTAGGTGCTCACTAAGAAAGGATTTTTCTAACTGACCATTAGAGCATTAGTATTTAATATATTAATTATTAACACGCTCTGATGCTAAGGAGTTCTACTCCCTCTCCCCTCCTGCAAAACTCAAGCAGAGGAGAGGAGTTTCAGTTTCAGAGCATCAAGCAGCTTTAGTACAGAACAGTTGAGCTAAGCCATGTCCAGGCTCCTTGCTGTCTCCTTGCTCACACAGCAAATACTGTTGCAGTTTCCAAACAGCCCTCAATTCTCTCACACCCTGACAGGATGCTAGCCAGATGAATACCGATGGATGCTTGTAGGCAGAAGCAGAATTTTTTCCCTTATTTTCCTCCCCCCAAACCAAGCCCGAACTCATAGTTTAGTAGCAAAGCATGGGTATCAAGCTAGTATTGAGATATATGTCCTATGCTGTTTTAAATTCTGTACTCAGGAGTGTCCATCTCAATTTTTGAGTGTAGGATTTGAGATAAAAATTCTGAACCTTGAGAATATATCATTGTTGAAAATGGGGTTTTCCCTTAATAGAGTGACACTTTGCCTGGTCCATTTGTCATTTCAACTATCGGAGACTCTATTCTAATTCTCTGACCATCCAAGAGACCATTAATCCCAAGCAACTGTAAATTATTTCCAAAAATGGAAGGCTGATATGGGCAAATATTATAAAAATATTCTGTAGGTAGAAAGAAATTCAGCACTTGTATACACATCATGCTGTAATCGGTTTGAATTATGGACCCTGACACATCACATTTATTTTCTTCTGCAGACTGCATGGTCTGCATCTCAGCGTATGCAGTTGAGAGATGAGCTTTGGAAATTTGCTTTATTTAGGATTTTATTGCTTGCTTGTGAAAAGATCAGTGTTTATAAGAGTATGTATCTTCTTGAAAGCTATGTTTCATAACATTTCAGCTTGTTATCCTCCTTGACATTTCCTTGTGACACTTGTCTTCTTCCCGGTTAAAATTATAAAATGATAAATTGAACATTTTGGTTTAAATGAGTCTTTAAAAATGGAGTAACTCATAAACTCAGCTATGTGCACGACGATCCTGGAAATTTGAACAGACAGCTGAGGAAAGGACAAAGTAATACCTCCTCTTCCTTTATACAAAATCTTCAATATTTTAATGATATTTTAATGTTGGAAATCAGTCAGTGTCTTCACTGTACCTTTCTTAGGAGGCAGAGCAATTGTTTAGTAAAAATAACTCAGCCATCCAAAATCTCTCTGTTACTCCTGTTTCCAACAGGAAAAAAAAAAATCTTATTGATGGGATGAGTTGGGTTAGAAACTTGAAATGGAATAAAGTGGAATATTCTGGGAGAGCATGGCTGGTTGGATAGAATCCTGATTCCCTGTAACATTTTAGTTTACTTTATTGTCATTACACCTCGTACATCGAAATCAAACACCATCTTAAGTACACATCATGACCATGAAAATAAAACACAAATACACATCCTTCACACTCCACACATTGAATTGAAAACCCCCGACACTGTACCAACACTGTACTATACAGTAGAATTCAACAGAGTTATTGCCCTGGGATAGAAGCTGTTTTTCAGCCTATTTGTGCTTGTTTTTATTATTCTGTACCATCTGCCAGATGGTAATAATTAAAAAAAAAAAAAAAAAAGGGGGTACCCAGGATGATATGGATAGCAAAGCTGTTTAAATTTGGAGGGAGGGGAGTAATAGAATAAGAGTGTTGGAAGGGATCTTGAAGGTCTTCTAGTCTAATTCTCTGAAAGCAGAAGACCCCATACCATTTCAGAAAAATGGTTTTCCAATCTCTTCCTAAAATCCTCCAGTGATGGAGCACCCACATCTGAAGGCAAGCTGTTCCACTGATTAATTGTTCTGTCAGAATTTTCTCCTTATTTCTAGATTGGTTCTTTTCTTGATTAGTATTAGTTCTCTCCTTGGTTGGTATTTTGAGGCAATGTCTTTGGCATTAATCAGATTTTGCCTTTAGCTGTAATAAATTATATTTATCTATTTATCTGTCAAAAATGAGTACTGTGATGGGTTTGGGAATCAAAGTTTGCTTTGAACTTATTAAACTTCATTGATAAGGAGCCAGAAGAACTGTGGAATGAATGAAAGAAGGCAGCAAATTGGTAAAGTTGCTTTACTACACCCTTTATTGGAAATACAGCTAATGTTTGGGGTTGATATATCATTTTTCATTCATTTTTCAGGACAATAGTATTACTGTAATACAATTGTAATATTAATATTGTAATATTAACATTGCCTTAATATAAAAATATGTTTTTTGAATTTAGAAGTACTAAAAATAAAAGGAAATAAGTATGTTTGAATTTATTATTTAAGGATTAATTATAAAAATAATTCATCAATAATTCTACATAACTATAAATCTGCATTATATTGATCAAAGTTTCTCTAGATTGTTCAAGTCTAGAACACAGGTTTCTACACTGGACCTTCTTGAATGATGTCACCAGGCAAACTGAGACAACAGCACACAGAATTACAATTTCTGTTGTTAAACTTTTGTTAAGTGAGTTTTACCCCATTTTGCGACCTTTCTTGCCAGTTGCTAAGTGAATCACTGCAGTTGATAAGTTACTAACCTGGTTAAATGAATCTGGCTTCCCCATTGACTTTGTCAAAAGGTCACAAAAGATTATCACATGACCTTGTGACACACGCCGGTCATAAGCATGCACCAGTTGCCAAACATCTGAATTTTGATCACATGACCATGGGGATATTGGAAAGGCTGTAACCGTGAAAAATAGCAATAGCATTTGTGATATCTTATATCTTCATTAATATGTCAGACATCCTCACCTAGCCAAAAATCACTGTTTTCACAGCTTAGCAATAGCACTTCGACTTTTATACTGCATCACAGTGCTTTATAGCCCTCTCTAAGCAGTTTACACAGTCAGCCTATTGCCCCCAACAATCTGGGTCCTCATTTTACTGACCTTGAAAGGATGGAAGGCTGAGTCAACCTTGAGCCTGGTGGGATTCGATCTGCCAAATTGCTGGCTGTCAGCAGAAGTAGTTTGCAGCACTACACTCTCACCACTGCACCACTGATGGTCCCAAGTCACTTTTTCCAGTGCTGTTGTAACTTTGAAAGGTCACAAGGACTTCCAGTGGCAAGGCAAGGACGAACAGAGGTGCAAAAGCCCGTCCGTGGTTTCAGTTAATCTCTTTTTGCGGTTGGTGCAATCCTTTGAGGGTGCTCGAGTCCCGGAGAGATTCGTGCTGGTGTGGGGAAGACTCGGGCTGCAGTGTGGGGAAGCCAACCCTCCTGCAGTGAAGAGGAGCCCTCCAGAGCCCAACGAGCAAGAAACAGCCTCCTACTAATGGCGACTCCGAAGTCCGGACTGCCACTGATGTAAAGAAGCGAGTGAGTGACAGTTTGTGAGATTGTTGGGAAACAGTGTGTTAGAGAAAATTAGTGGGAGAGAGGAGGATTGGAAAGTCATAGACTTGTATAAGGCTGTTATAAGTGTCTGTCTGGAGCCCTAAAAGAAAGTGGCCAAAAAGCGGATGTGAGACAAGTTAAAGTGAAAGGGCTTGGCAGACAGAAGAGAGAATGAGGACAATAATGACTAAAAAGGGAAGTTTACGAGGTTGGGACACTAGCGTCTGGAAAGAGCCTGAAAGTTGTGGAGGATTCGGACTATTCCATTTGATCTTTATTCTGATAGACTTTATTAAAGCGGAGACAGGAAGATCGAAGCTGATGAAAAAGAGACAGTGTGGCGCCATAGGCGATACTTAGAAACCCTGAAGTTATCGTAACAATATTACCGATATAAATCACTTAACAGACCTTTGGGAGAATACTGATTTATTTGAGGAGGTGGTTCCATCTGAAGAAAATCAGGAAAATTGAACTTAGGAACATTAAGATAAAAAGCAAAATTGGAAGCTTCTGAACGAGTGGAGATACCGCGTAATTGCAGTCATTATTCAGCATTTTTACCTCCCCACTTCCGGTGCGTTTGGAGTGAAAGCTCTTAAATTTAGAGATGGAAAACTAAAAACTTACTTCAAAATTCCTTCCCCGCCCCTTTTTTTATTCCCCTTTCTCTGAATACATTTGTTCAATTTTTTTCTTCTTTTTTCCTTACCATTTGGCATTATGATGAACTATCTCTCCTTTCTTATTCTCTCTTTATAATGATTATTAGTATGCATACTGAGTAAAGGAATATTGATTGTTGTATTAGATTGTTAAATAATTGAATTAATTGATTTATTAATAATAGTGATAGTTATACTCTGACTAGATATATAGGGAAAATAATAAGAACATTAAGTACTATTTAATTAATAAGTACAGGGTTTCATATATTAATATTACAATTTATTGTGTGACTACAATTAATCTACTTGGGACAAATGTAATATTGTTTGTGTTTAAGAATATTTAATATTTAAGATAAGGTTAGATAAATACACATATATATTTATAATATTTAAATATAGTTGGATTTGATATAATATTTATTATATATATATTTATTACATGAAGTGAAGTATAGAGGTTGAGCACAGACCTTACAAAATTATATATGTGATTTAGAATTTGGATCTAAAATAATATATATACTCCAGTAACCAGTTAAGAACACAGCTACCCAGCAGTTAGATAAATTAAGTAATTAGATACCGGTCAATCCTAATATAGAGATTATATCACGGAATGTTAATTTGGGATAATATAATCAATATAGTTCATCAACAGAAACAAATCTTAAAAGAAATGACTTCCACAACTACTACAGCTCTGAAAACTAGAAGAAAGGTCACCCCGACATTAACAACTACATTGGCAATAGCTTCGCCCATGGCACAAAAAACCATAGAAGAAACATTACCAGTGGAGAAACAAGCCAATATCTCGAATGCCAACATCCAATCAATTTTGCTGACTTTACAGGAATCGATGATGAAGCTGCAAGAAACAATGATGAAAAACCATAATGAGACAAGACCAGATATCAATGAACTGAAAGAAGAGATAGGGAAATTAAAAGCAGAAATGAAAGTGGACATCTCTAAAGTAGAGGACAAAGTTGGAATATTACAGCAGGCCTTGGAGAAAAATGAAGCAACAATAAAAGAGGTAGTAGACGAACTGAAAGGAAATTAGAAAGGGTAGATGAAGAATTAAAGAATGCGAGTAAAGAAATGAAGGACTCACTGGTCTACCTAGAGATGGACAAGGCGGCTACATACTTGAGATTCCAAAATGTAGTGGAATCCAAAGAAGAAGACCTGGAACAACTAATGGCGGAAATACTGGCTGGATTATTGGAAAAGGATAAAGATGACATCTTAAGGGAGTTTGATGAAGTTTATAGGTTTAGCACTAATTATGCGAGACCCCACAAATGCCCAAGAGAAGTCCATATATGATTTATGAGAAGGAGTGTCCAGGATATCATATATAGGATGTCCAGAGATGAAACAATCACGTACAAAAGTAAAGAAGTCTTGATTCTTAAGCAAATACCAAGAAGAGTAAAAGAACAAAGGTGAGACTACAAGTTCTTAGCAGCTTATTTAAATCAGAAAAGAATCACATTTAAATGGCTAATCCCAGAGGGAATGTTAGTGTCTTGGAACAAAAGGAAAATTAAAATAGATTCCATGGAAAAGGCCCAGGAATTCTATGAGCAGCTGGTAGGTCCGGAAGACCAGAGCAGTAAGGAGGAACTGGAAACAAACTCCCAGGAAGATCAAGTTTATCACAAAAATAAAGATGGAACTTTAGGAAATCAAGGAAATACTCATTCACATCAGGAGAGAGAAGAAACTACACATCTTCAGGCACAAGGAGAGACCAGAGTCATTACAAGACAAAGAGTGAAACAGAATTAATTAAATGGAAGAAGAAAAGAAACTACTATCAATTAATATAAATGGTTTAAACTCGACGATAAAAAGGAAAAGGATATTAGCTAAACTAATCAAACAAAATGCTGATATAATATGCCTACAAGAAACTTATATAAAGAAAACAGGTGAAAAACACCTAGAATGTCTGAAATTAGGGAAGCTATTTACCGCACCAGCAGACACGGGGAAAAAGAAAGGGATTGCAGTATATGTTAAAGAGGATTTGAAAGCAGATTTAATATGGTCAGATTCTGAGGGAAGAACTCTGGTTTTGCAGATCTGGATTAATGCTATTCCAATTCTCTTAGTGGTAATCTATGCCCCGAATGGAGATGAAAAAGAGATTTTTAAGCATCTTTATGGAAAAATAGGATTGGAAAAAATAAATATTTGAATCATAGGAGACTTCAACTCTATTACTGATTATCAAAAAGACCACAGTAATGAGGGGAAGAATAAAGGGGGGGGGGAAGAGAGCTTCCCAAGATATGTAGGGAAATGATGAAGGAGTTAAATTTGATTGATATATGGAGAAGATTACATCCCGAGAAAAAACAATTCACATTCTACTCAAATCTGCATCAAATATGGACATGAATTGACATGGCATGGATGAATGGGGAAATAGCAAATGAGATAAAAGGGATTGAAATTTTACTTAATGAATGGGCAGACCATAATCCAATTCGGATAATATGGAAGGGTAGGGAAAAACCAAAGAAAAGATGGACATTAAATACTCAATTAATAAGAGAAAAAGAATATACTAACAAACTCAAGGAGGAATTAAATTATTTCTTCAAGGAAAATTATAATGGAGTAACTACGAAACAAAACATTTGGGATACAATGAAGGCAGTAATAAGAGGTATAACAACCTCTTATAATGCCAAGAGGAATAAGAAAAAATATGCCCAGCAAAATGAATTACAACAAAAAATTAAGGAACTAGAAATTCAATTACAGAGAACTCCAAAGGATTCAAAATTGCAAAATCAGATAATAATAGTTAAACATAAATTGAATTGAATTGAACAAGAGAAAATGATTATAAATTTGAATACGACTAGACAAACTTATTTTGAGCATGCTCATAAGCCAGGAAGATGGCTATCTTACAAACTAAAAAAAGAAAAGAGATTGATATACCAGCTAATAGATGGAAAGGGGGATATACAACAGGATATAGAACAAAAAAAAGAAATTGCCCATAAGTATTTTGAAGAGTTATATAAAAAGGAAGACGTTAATGAGGATAGAATAAGAAACTATTTAGATGAAGTGAAGGATAAAGCAATTGGGGAAGAAATGGTAGAACTATTAAACAAAGACATCACTTGGTTGAAATTGAAATCAGCAATAGAGAACCAGAAAAACAATAAAGCCCCGGGGCCAGATGGGATTCCAGGGGAGCTGTACAAGGCAATTGCAGAACAAATTGGACCTCTTATGGTGGAAGTTTTTAATGATTTTTAACAATGCCGGACTCATGGAGGGGGGCATTGATTTCACTGATCCTGAAGGAGGATTCGGATCCCCGATATATAAACAATTATAGGCCGATTTCACTTTTAAACACTGACTATAAAATATTTACTTCTATTATAGCAAGTAGACTAAAAAGAACGTTAAACGTGCATATACATGAAGATCAAAATGGATTTCTCCCGACCAGACAAATTAGGAACAACTTAAGAATAGTACTAGATGTCTTAGAATTTTATGAAGCCCACTCCGAAAAACAAATTGCACTTATGTTTTTAGACGCAGAGAAGGCCTTCGACAATTTAAATTGGCAATTTTTAATCCAAAAAATTTATAATATGAATTTAGGCACCAAATTTGAAAACATTATAACAACTATTTATGATATACAACAGGCTAATATTATAATAAACGGGGAATATACCTGCCCAATAAAAATAGAAAAAGGAGTCAGACAGGGCTGCCCACTCTCACCCCTGCTCTTCATATTATTATTAGAAACATTATTAATGCGAATTAGACAGAACCCAGATATAAAAGGATTAAAGGTTAAGAAAAAAGAATATAAGTTGCAAGCGTTTGCGGACGATATGATTTTTTTCATTGAGGAACCAATAGAAAGAGGACAAAAATTGATGAATGAATTAGAACAATTTGGAGCAGTAGCAGGACTCAAAATTAATAGGAAGAAAACTAAATTAATGACTAAAAATTTAAACAGAAAAACAGAAAATAGAATTAGAAGTTATGGGAATACAAGTAATAAAGAAAGCTAAATACTTAGGAATATGGTTGACAGCACATTGTAAGACACTTAAGGAAAATAATTATGATAAATTGATGCAACAGGTAAAGAAGGATTTAGAAACATGGGGTAAACTGCAACTTTCATTATTAGGCAGGATTGCTGCCATTAAAATGAATATTCTTCCAAAATTTCTATATCTATTTCAGACGATCCCAATTAAAGTACACAATTTTTTTTTGAAGAACTTAATAAAATAACTGCTAAATTTATTTGGCAAGGGAAAAAACCTAGAATAAATGTAAAGACAATGCAGGATATGAAGAGCAGGGGAGCGCTGGCACTTCCAAATTGGGAGTTGTATTATATTGCTGCCTCTTTTGTATGGTTGAAGGAATGGGTGAATTTAACTAACAAGAGAATATTATTTTTAGAAGGCCATGATTTGCAAAGGGGGTGGCATGCTTTTTTATGGGATGTAGGGAAAACTAGCCAGAAATATTTCCACAGACACCTAATCAGAGACTCATTATTAACTAATTGGAAGAAAATACGGAAAAAACATTATTTAAAAGTACCAATTTGGATTTCAACAATGATTCACCCAAATAATCTGGATATTACTAAAATGATTAAATATAAGGACCTATTGGATACACAAGGAAATTTGAAATCGCGGCAAGAACTTCAAGAGCGGGGACTAAAAATTGATCAGTGGGCATACCTTCAAATTCAAAGTAGACATAAACAGGACAAGAAAGAATTTGGAATCAACAATAAACTCCAGCAATTAGATAAAATTTTATTAGGATCAGGCAAAAAAAATATATAACAGAAATTTATAATTATTTATTAGAAGTAGAATTAGAAGAAGAAATTGTAAAAGGGAACATAATAGCCTGGAGTAGGAATGCAGCACGTAGCATCACCCTAACAGAATGGGAAAAGGTCTGGGGTAGAAATAATAAGATTACAAAATCGGTAGCATATAAAGAAAATGAGATTAGCGAAGATGCACCCCAATATCAGTCTGAATTGCTGGAAATGCAAAAAAAAAAAGAGGGAAATTTTTTCCATATGTGGTGGTCCTGTACAGAAGCTCAAAAATATTGGCAGAAAATTAGAAATTGGCTGGAAGAAATGACGAGAACAGATCGAATACAAACCAGTCCTTTTTGTTAGGGATTTTTGATAAACAAATATCAAAAAAAGAGAAATACACAATAATACACATTTTGACAGCAGCCAGATTAGCTTTTGCCCAGTGTTGGAAGCAGCCTCATGTTCCATCAGGGGAGATGATCATTCAAAAAATTTCAAGTTTAATTGTCATTGCCAATGACAATTAAATGGAAAGGACAAAAAAGAAGATCTAGATGGACATTAAACAATACTATTCTAAAGGAAAAAGACTTTATACAATGGATGGAAAAAGAATTGACCTTCTTCTTTAGTGAAAACAAAAAAGAAGATACTTCAATACAGAATGTTTGGGATACAATGAAGGCATATGCAAGAGGATTAATAATTGACTATACAAAGAAAAAGAACATTAGGAAGAGGCAAATGATTAAAGCTCTAGAAGACGACCATAAAAAACTGGAAAAAGAATTACAGAAGACGCCACAGAAAAAAGATATTAAACTTAAAATGGACATAATTAAACATAAAATGGATCAAGTAGAGAAAGAAGAATTGGCACAAAAAATTAGAAGTGCTAAACAGAATTATTTTGAAGATGCAAATAGGCCAGGTAGATGGTTAGCATACAAGCTGAGAAAAGAGAAAGAATCAAAGGAAATATTACAGTTAATAGATGATCAAGGTCAAATTTGTTATGGTAATAAGGAGAAAAAGGCAATCATTCAAGATTTCTATGGACAATTATATAAACAGGAGGATCTTGACGAGGGAAAAATTAAACAGTATTTACAAAATGCTAACCTACCTAAGATACCAGACGAAACTGGGAAAATGTTAGAAAGTGCTATAACAATGATGGAATTAACCGAAGCACTCAACAGACAGAACAATGGAAAAGCACCAGGACCAGATGGTTTCCCGGCAGAATTTTATAAAACATTACAAGAATCGTTGAGCACTCCACTGTTAGAAGTCATGAATGAAGTTATGATAAATAAGAAAATACCTAAAACATGGACAGAAGCTTATATTACACTTATTCCAAAAGAAGGGGTTGACCCATTACAAATTAAGAACTACAGACCTATTTCCTTATTGAATGCAGACTATAAAATATTTGCTTCAATCTTGGCAGAAAGGCTTAAAAAATATCTAAATAATAATTTATTCTAAATAATCTAAATATCTAAATAATAATTTATTCACTCTGATCAGAATGGATTTTTACCAAAGAGACAGATTAAGGACAATATGAGGGTAATCCTGGACACACTGGAATATTACGAGGCGCACCCTGAAAAACAAATGGCTTTGATATTCTTAGGTGCCCAAAAGGCATTTGATAATGTGAATTGGAGATTTATGTTATTACTATTGGAACAGATGGGCTTTGCTAGAAAATTTATCCAAGCAATAGAAGCCGTATATTATAAGCAAACGGCAAAAGTAATGATAGATGGAGAATTCACAGACTCTATCAATATTTAAAAAGGTACAAGACAAGGATGCCCATTACCTCCTTTGTTATTTGTATTGACCTTGGAAGTGTTAAATAGAAGTATTAGAGAGGATACAAACATAAAAGGAATGAAAGTCAAAAAGGAGGAATTTAAATTGCAAGCCTTTGCGGATGACTTGGTCTTTATTTTGGAAGACCCTTTAGAGACAGCTTTAAAACTATTGGAAAAGATAGAGATGTATGGTGAGATGGCTGGTTTGAAAATAAATAAAGACAAAACAAAGATTCTGACAAAGAACATGTTATTAAGACAAAGAGAAGAGCTGGCAGATTTATTGGAACAAAGTTAAATATTTGGGGATATATCTGACGTCAAGATGTACTACATTGAAAGAGAATAACTATATTAATCTTAAACAGCAGAAAGCATCCAATCTGAAAAAATGGGAAAACCTACAACTGTCATTGATAGGTAGAATTTCAACAATTAAGATGAATATTTTACCTAGAATTTTATATTTGTTCCAAACAATACCAATTAGGTTAGGCAAGGATTACTTTGAAGAATTAAATAAAATTGTGTTGAAGTGATATATGGCAAGGCAAGAAAGCGAGAATAAAATTAAAACTTTTACAGGATGCTAGAATTAGAGGAGGATTTGGCCTTCCTAATTGGGAGTTGTATTATCAAGCTGCAAACTTAATGTGGATTAAAGAATGGATAACGTTAAGAAAGACTAGATTGTTGGCATTAGGTCATGATTTATTATTGGGTTGGCATGCTTTTTTATGGTATAAGGGAACTAAATCACAGGGTTATTTTAGAAGGCATTATATACGGGAATCGTTATGGTTGAATTGGCAGAAAATTAAGAAACAATGTTATTTGAAAATCCCAGTTTGGTTATCAACTATTGAAGCTTTTTCGTATCCTATAACCTATAAGAAGGAACAAACAGTTAGATATGGGGAAATACTGGGTGAAAAGGGTGAACTTAAAACGATGCAAAATTTAGAAGAACAAGGTATAAAGTTGAATTGGTTTTCATATGCGCAAATACATACAAGGTATCTTAAAGATTCTAAAATAGAAGGATTTTATGATAAATTGACTGATTTAGATAGGATTTTGACAGGTACTGATGAAAAAGTGATTAAAAAACTATATAGTTATCTGTTGGAAATTAAATTAGAGGAAGAACAAGTTAAAGAAACAATGATTGCTTGGGGGAAGAATTTTGGATATGGGATTGATTTAGAGAAATGGCAAAAACTGTGGTCACAAAATTATAAAATGACAATGTCAACAGCATATAAAGAAAATTTGTAGAAGATGTTTTACAGGTGGCACTTTCCCCCGACAAGAATAGCAGGAATGTTCAAGAATAAATCTGAAAAGTGCTGGAAATGTCATCAGATACCTGGCTCATATTACCATATGTGGTGGACTTATGAGGAGGCCAGGAAGTACTGGACTAGAATTCACATATGGCTGGAAAAAATGACAAAGAAACACATAGATTTGAAACCAGAGATTTTTTTATTGGGAATCTTACCTGATATATATAATAAAAACTTAAAGTATTTGATTGTAAATGTATTAACAGCGGCTAGGATTGTATTTGCTAAACATTGGAAGAGTGAGAAAATACCATTACAGGAAGAAATTATTAAGAAAATATTGGAATGTGCTGAAATGAGTAGATTGACATTTGAAATTAGAGAACAAGAAGATAAACAATTTTATGAAGTTTGGGATCTCTTTTATCAATGGTTAGATAATACAATATAATAATAGAATATTTAGAAATCTAGGAAATAACGAATATATAATTTTTCTTGGTTTTGATAACATTTTTAGAATATTTTATTAAGAGATTTGGTATGATTCTATGATCTGTTTTAAAATAATTTAACTTAATTATAGTTATCTCGCTTAAGTATGAATTAGTAAAATTATAGTCAAATGATTGTTCAATGATGATATTAGGATACTTAATTGATGATTGATAATGTGAGTTATTATGTAATATAATTATTTTGATGATTATGAAATGGATGCACAAAAAGGTGTGGTAAACCAACCGATACACTGTAAATTTATGAAGAATGATGTTTTTTTTTATGTTATGTCTTATGTTTTATGTGTTGTTGTTTGTCGTTAAAACCAATAAAACTTTTATCAAAAAAATAAATAAATTTCAAGTTGTGCAGAAATGGACAAATTAATTTTGGCATTAAAAAATAAAGACACCTCAATATACAACAGCTGGAACTGCTGGTACAAATGGATAGACCAAAGATAGACTTTACACTATAAGGCAAAAGAGGATAGGATAAATCCATAGTAGTGATACACAGATATAGGTTAGATATAGATATAAGGATTATATGGCATAAATTAAGGATAAAGAAAAAGAGGTCTTACAAACTGTTGAAGATGAGAATGTTTTTAATTGTTTTCTATTTTTTTCTTTCTATTTTCTTCTCACTTTCTTCTCTTTTTTTTCATTTGTGTATGTGTTGTTGGTTTGTTTTAATTGTAAAATCAATAAAATTTATTTATAAAAAAAAAAGGTCACTAAATGAAATTTTTGTAAGTCGAGGACTCCTGTATGGGGCTGTTTGACTACTTTATACTGTGGTTCTGTGGACAAAGAAGAACGGGTCAAATTATTTGCCAATGCACCAAGAAACGATGGTTGGAAACTAATCAAAGAGAGACGCAATCTGGAATTAAGGAGAAACTTCTTAACAGTGAGGACAATGAACCAGTGGAAAAGCTTTCCATCAGAAGTTGCAGGTGCTTCATCACTGGATGTTTTTAGGAAGAGAGACTAGACAGTCACTTATCTTAAATCTCCTGCTTGACCAGGGGATTGGACGAGAAGACCTCCAAGGTCCCTTCCAGTTTATTCTATTCTATATTCTCCATTCTTTCACGCCCCTCCCCATTTCTGCTTCCACTTCGACTTCTCCTCTGCTTTAAAAGGCTGCCCACTAAGTCATATGTCCCATATTGCCTGAACAGTATAAACACTTCCATACTTCCTACAGTACATTACGGACGACCGGAATACATCAAGTCACTTTAAATAAGAATGAACCAAAGGAGAGGCTTCAGAAGACCGTAGCAACAATTTCTATTCTCCGCTGCAGCTGCCAAGAAGGCGACAAAGTACTACCCAACTACTTGAGGGTCCTGATGACTCCGTCTACGCATGCGCGGAAACGGAGACATGAAATGAGTTCTAGATCTTGACGACTCCGAGTTGCGCAGGCGCGCTAGCCGATTTCCTTTACGGCAGCCCCCGAAACAGTCATGGCGTCCGGATTTGAAAGCGAGCGGGTCTTAGCGGCGCGTAAGGAAGAGAAGCGTCGCCAGCGCGAGGCGCTGCTGCAGCAGGTGACCCACCGGCTTGGCTTTTGGCTCCGCGTCCGGGGCCGTTTGCTTTCTTGGGGGAAGTCGCGCGTCTCTGATCTTTAAAACCAAATTCCGGAATTTGGGACTCGCCTTCCCTGCTGTCTCGTTTATGACCGAGCCCTCCCGTCTAGACTCCCTCGGCTCTAGGCTTGGAGACGTCGCCATAAAAAAATAAATAAATGAAAACCTTTAGTTTTGAAGGACTGCGCCTTAGGCCGGATTAGTCGCCCGATGTAATAACTGGGCTTCTTTATGTCGTTTTCCAGGAAATGTAGTTTTTACCAATGAAGCCATCTCTCGTATTGCTCTTGGAGAGAGGCTCCCATGAATTGCAGTCAATGGCAGTTTTGAAGTCGGGGTGGTGGTAGTGGCAGAGAGCTCCCTCCTCCAGGCAACCTCCCCCCTTTTATCCAATTGCTCTGAGTGGTGTCCAAAGTAAAGTGATCAAAATATAAATCCACTGTTATCTGATTCTCAATTGACTCAGCCTTCCATCCTTCCGAGGTCGGTAGAATAAAGACCCAGAATGTTGGGGGCAATATGCTGACTCTGTAAAACTGCTTGGAAAGGGCTGTAAAGCACTATAAAGCAGTATATAAGTCTAAATCCTATCTTCATAAGGGAGTATTTTTGCATCTGAGAATATGTGAACAGTCTTATTTGCAACAATTCACTGGATTGTTGGGATGTCTTAGGAAATCAGAGAATTATGCAAAATAGTCTTGTACAAAGTCCCTTTTAAACTGTAGGCAAAGTATTAATGCATCATTGAATCCTTCTGAGTAAGGCTATCATGGTGAGAGGTCCTTAGTGCTCTCTGAGCTTGGTTTTCTCCTTGCTTTCTGCAGATGTTTCATTACCCAAACCAGGGATGGAATCCTAGTGGACAATCACTTAAATATGAGCCAGTAGTATGCGGCAGCAGCCAAAAAACCCAACACAATCCTAAGTTGTATTAACAGAGTAGTAGAATCAAGAACATGTGAGGTACTGGTACTGCTTTATAAAGCCTTGGTACGATCACACTTAGGATATTGCATCCAGTTTTGGTCACTATGTTATAAAAATATGTAGAGACTAGAAAAGAGCAACAAAGATTATTAGCGGGCTGGAAGCTAAAACATATGAAGAATAGTTGCAGGAATTGGGTCTGTCTAATCTAGTGAAAAGAAGGACTAGGGGTGACATGTTCCAATATTTGAGAGGCAGTGACAAAAAAGATGGGGTCAAGCATCAGAAGGCAAAACAAGCAATGGATGGAAATTCATCAAGGAGAGAAGCAACCTAGAACTAAGGAGAAATTTCTTAACAGTGAGAACAATTAATCAGTGGAATGGCTTGCCTTCAGAAGTTGCAGGTGCTCCATCACTTTTATGAAGAGACTGGACAGTCACTTGCCTGGAATGCTATAGGGTCTCCTACTTGAGTAGAGGGTTGGACGAGAACACATCTAAGATCCTTCCAATTCTGTTGTTCTGTGTACTGATGATGTTACCTAGTTTGGGTAATGAAACTTCTGAAGAAAACAAGCTTAGAGAGCACCAAGGACCCATCATTTCAATCCTGAGCTACAAATATTTTCCTTTATTGATTATCATAGTATCACATTTCCCCTTTTCATACTCCTGGTCTTTTTATTCCATAGTTCATTTTAAATTGCATGTAAGACAAAACAGTAGTACGGGATGAGAAGTTTCCACAGGGAGCAAAGGGACTCAGATACAAGTCTACCCTTGTGGTTGGCCACACATCGTTATTACATGACATCCCCGTGATGGCTAATCTTTTCGTTGTCACGTGCTGAAAGTGCATGCGCATGCATGCTTAACCCATAATGCAGTGCACGTGCAATCCTCACATGCATGCGTGACCCCTGCCTCGTGCACCTCTGCATGCATGTGTGACCCTGTGCCATGCGCCTCTGTACATGCCCACCCCCTGCTCATGCGCACATGTCTCCCATGCATGAGTCTCCCCCCGCGCATGTGCGGCAGATAACCTGACAGTCAACTGGCTGGCAGGGGGCATGTGTGCATGCGCAGTGAATCAGTTCCGGGCGATGGCTCGGGTGCCAGCAGAAAAGGCTCACAGTCTTATCCCAACCTACCTTACAGAGTTAATGTTGTGAAGAAAAATGGAAGGAGAGAGTTGCAAGACCTTAAGTTCTTGAACAAAAGGTAGGGTAAAATATTATTAATTGGTAAATAATTTTCTTTTTTACTCCTTGGTGGTATTAGAACCAGGGGAAAGAAGTCCCTTCTGATGTACATGTAGATACATGTTATTTTCAAGTCAGATTGTGCCTTCAGATAGAAAAGGATCCAAAGAAATTATTACATTCAGAATTGACGAGCTTCCTTATTAACAGCCACATCATAAGCTGTAAGATTCTTGGTAAGATTGAAAATTAGGGGAGCCAGAACCTATGTTTTAAACTTCACAGCCTTGGTTTGCAAGAACTGTGTCAAGTTATTATTATTTTTTAAATGGATTTTATAAGCAAATGTACTTTAGGATTATCCCACAAATATTGTTTAGCCTAAAAATCAGTTTGAGGTTCTGTTAAAAACTAAAAAGAAGAATGCACTCATGGAAACTTGAGATTAATTAATTCAGGCTGCCAATGGGTATTCTCCTTTCATTTTTGGCAAAATATTACTATTTATGCAAAGAAATGTTTTTGTGTGTGTTGGTTTCCCATCACTAGTGGGAAAAGTTCTACAAATTAGAAACTTTTGGGGGGCGATTTATGGCTCCTATCCTTATAGTTGGGAATGTGAAACTAGTGCTTTTATTTATTGTAGACCACTCCAATCCCAAATAATTCTGGCAGTTCATGAAAAGCAGAAGTAAGGACAACAAAATAAGTATAAAAATAAAGATTCCAAACCAAATTCAGATTACGGACAATGAACTCAGACCAAAAATATGATGGAAAAAACTATTTTTTAGAATCTTGTGGAAAGCAAGGATGGAGCCAAGAATGCCTCTAGGGAAAGTGTGTGTTAAGCCTGGTTTCCCCAACCAGGGTTAGGGAGACAAGCTAAACAGAATGTGCAGCGTTAGTCAGATAGGCACACAGATAAATGAGTGAGCTAAGCTTGTATGTTTATTAACATACAGTAAAAATGACAGATACGCTTGTGCTATCAAATATATAGTTTATTCCATTATGAGTTCATAGCATAGTCAAAATAACAGTCCAATAATCATGTATCATTTAGTCAGTCCATTCAGGGATATTCAGTTAGCAAAGTCCGTGTAGAAATATCCTATGTCAATTCACTTACAAGTCTGTCCTTTGTTTTCTCTCCCGTTCGAGCAATGCAATCTTGTTTCTTTGCAGTAATCAGGGATCATCAAAGCCAGAGAGATAGCAAGCCGCAGCCTTGCTTCTTTTAAAGTGCTTTCACAACCACTCCCTTAATTACTATCCCACAGTTAAAGTTGCAGACACTTTAACTTACAAACTATGATTACATATTATTATTTACCTAAACCAGTTAGGGTAAAACAATGTTATCCCTAACATTCTCCCCTTTTAGGAAATAATAATATAACTATTTACATCTTTATTTACATCTTTATCTTTAAATCATATTTGTTACAACTCTCTTTAAACTTATTTACTCCTTGAGCTTTTGTAAATTGGTCTGCAATGTTTTCTTGTCATGCAGTATTCCAATTTAATTAGCCCATTCTTTACAGATTCTCTAACATTTAAGTATCTTAAATCAGTATGTTTTGATCTAGTTTTTACAGCAATACTAGTAGCTAACTTTATAGCTGCCTGGTTATCCTCGTACACAATAATGGAATCTTTAACAGTTATACCCATGTCTAATAATAACTGTTTGTACAAAATCAAATCAGTGCATAATAATGACAGACATGAAAATTCCGCTTCCATCGTGGACAAACTGATATGCTGTTGTCTGATTGACCTCCATCCTATTAGTGTTTTACCAAATAATATAGCCATCCCAGATGTTGATTTTCTAGTGTTTATATCAGTTGCAAAACTTGCATCTGCATAGGCACTAAGAATCAAATCACCCTTTGGTTCTATATACAATGCATGGTTCAGTGTTCCTTTAAGATATCTTAAAATTCTCTTTAATGATTGCCAATGACATTGATGTGGATCTGAATTAAAACGTGCCAGCTGATTTACACTATAAGCTATATCTGGCCTAGACCAATTGCTTATATATGATAAGCTACCAATCAAAGATTGATATATTGACTTATCAAATTTGGGACTTTGATCATCAGTTTGGCAAACTTCCTGACTCATTGGAGTCTTTGCTGGTTTACAAAGTTCCATTTTAAACGTTTTAATTAATTGGCAAATTTTATCTTCTTGAGATATCTTAAAACCATTTTTTGTTTTGTTAATTGTCAATCCTAGATACTTTTTAATTTCACCTAAATGCTTTAATTTTATCTTTTTGGCTAATAATGATATAATCTCATTAGCTTCATTATTAGTCTTAGTTATCAAAGCAATATCATCTGTAAATAATAACAATAATGACACCGTTCCATTATTTTCTCTTTTAAACACACATGGATCTGCTAAACCAGATTTAAAACCTATATTGTTTAACTCTTTCACAATATATTGGTTCCACTCAAACCCAGATTGTTTCAACCCGTAAAGACTCTTTTTGAGTTTCCAACAATCATTACTATTTACTTTATTGTCTTTTATACCTACTGGTTTTCTTAAATATATAGTGTGCTGCAATGGTGCATGTAGATAAGCAGTTTCTACATCTAAATGGTTAATTACATAGTTTTTCTTAGCTGCCCACACTAATGCTGCTCTTAAAGATGTTGCTTTAAGACTTGGTGCAAAAACATCATCGTAATCAGATGCAGTTTGATTAAATCCTTGAGCTACTAACCTAGCTTTATGGGTATCAGTCCCATCATTTCCAGTTTTTACTTTAAATATCCATTTGCACCCAATGGATTTTTCTCCTGGAGGTAATTTAGCATCTTCATAAACTTTCATTACCTTTAATGAATTTAGTTCCTTTTCCATTGCCTTTTGCCAATTTTCCTGATCCTTAGCAGGATACATCCTAAGTTCATCTACACTAGTTGGAACTTTAGTTACTTGGCAAACTATACTTGCTTGATACCTATCAGGTGGTCTAGTTACACGTGTAGTACGTCTAGGTATTACAGGACTTACAGGTGGACTTTCATTTATTAACTCTTCTTGATTATCTAACTCTTCCTGATCAACTGTTTCCTCTTATTCTGGTCCTATTTGCTCTTCTTGGACTTCTTCTTTAATTGGACTCTTCTTATAACTAGTCTGATCTTTCTGCCTTTTGTAGGGTTCAATAATTACTTCATTATTTAAATCTTGCTCTAATCTATTCCATCCTACATGTTCTAGGAATTTTGCACTAGCACTGGTGTAAACTTTAGATGTACCTTGTTCCCAGAATCTATAAGATCTATGATTAGATGTATATCCTACAAAATATAATCTTTTAGCTCTGTGTTGTCCTTTGTGTCTAAGTTGTGAAGGGATATGCACCCATGCTGGTGCTCCAAATGTGTGCATGTAACTTAAATCAGGTTTTGTACCATGCCACAATGTGAATGGTAATTCACCTGTTGTTGAATTAACAACATTATTTAATATATGATTACCACACATTATTGCTTCTCCCCATAAATTGTCAGGTAATCCTGAATCAGACATCATAGTTCGTGTCATTGATTGTAATGTTTGGTCTCTTCTCTCTATAAAGGCATTATGTTGTGGCCTATATGGTGTAGACTTTTTATGTTGAATACCTAACATTCTTAGTCTGTTCTGGAATTTATTATTTGTAAATTCCGTACCATTATCTGTTATAAGAGTTACTAATTTCTTTTTAGTTTTCCTTTCTGCAAATTTAATCCAATTAAAGAGATTTTGATATGTTTCAGTTTTGCTCTTCATTAAATAGCAAAACCCATATCTAGAATAATGGTCCATTATACTTAATATGTAACGAGCTCCTCCTACACTTGGTTTTTTAGGACCTATTAAATCTGCAAATACTACCTCTAAAGGTTCTTTGGTAGTAAATCCATCAACTCTATTAGCCGGTGTGACCCTGGCCTTACTTTGATTACAGGCATTACATTGCAAATACTTATTACAAGGTTTCAAACTTATTCCCTTAGATAATTCAACAGTTTTCTTAAGCATTTTAAAATTTAAATGCCCTAGCCTTCGATGTAACAAGTGAATACATTCATCATGAGGTTTCTTATTTTCATAAACTGTGTTAGCCACCTTTAAACCATCATCATTTAACACATATAATTCACCTCTTAAAGATGCAGTAATTTTCTTATCTTCTTTTTCAATCATGCAGTTATCTCCCCTAAAAGTAACTACATATCCTAGTTTAACCAAAATTCTAACTGAAATTAAATTAAACTTAAGTTGTGGTACATATAACATTTTTACATTCTCTTTTATAAAAGAACAATATGCTATACCTTGACCTTTAGCTTTCAGTTTCCAGCCATTGGCTAACGATATATGCTGTGTACTCTTGGACATTTTAATAAAATGTTTGTTATCATTTGTTATACAATGTGATGCTCCACTATCAACCACCCATAAATTATTTTTTACAGCTTCGTTAGTATACATGGCTAACTCTAAATTTTTATTTATCTTTTGATGACTTTTTGTATTCTTGCCAGCATTCTGGCATTTTGCCTTTTTACAAAATCTTGCCAAATGTCCTCTTCCTCCACAATTAAAGCACTTTTTAATTGCGTATGCAGTAGGAGTTTCATTATCTTCTTTTTGAGGTTGCTGCCTCCTTAATTCGTCTCTTTCAAGCCTTCTTCTGGCCTCTTCAATCAATCTGCCAGTTATATCAGTTAAAGTTAGGCTTTCCTTTGGCAATATTTCAAGTGAAGTTACGTAGTTATCATAGCTTTCGTCAAGTGAAGATAGAATTATATAGACTTGGTGTAGTTCAGAGAAAATAAGCTCTTTCTCGTGCAGTTCTTGAAAAATGCTTTGCATAGTTTTCAAATGACTCAGCATATCACCATTCTTATGGAGATGTGTACTGAAAAGTTTCCGTGTTAGATTTATGTGAGCACCAACGTTATCTCGAACATAAATCCTCTTCAGCTTCTGCCAACACCCAACAGCTGTATTTTCTCCATGGATATAAACAAGTTGCTTATCAGTTAAGGTTAAAGCAATAATGCAAATAGCTTGTTGATTTTTATGCATAAATTCTTCTATCTTTAGTTTATCTTCCTCATCCTCTGGATCCCATTCTTCTACGTTTGGTGGATTTTCAATTATATTCCACAAACCTTCTCTTCGTAGAAGCAGACTACATTTCATAGACCATGATACATAGTTTGTTCCATCCAGCTTGGATATAAGGGACAAACTTTGTAGATTGACTTGTGCCATGTTTTCTTATATGGATATAAAACTATAATTAATAAAACACAGCTGTCTGTTTACTGTAATGTATAACAACACAAACTCTCACTTTTACATAAATCTGTTTTATCCTAGTTAAACTGACTTTGCAGCCTCTGGGCCCATAACCAGTGTTAAGCCTGGTTTCCCCAACCAGGGTTAGGGAGACAAGCTAAACAGAATGTGCAGCGTTAGTCAGATAGGCACACAGATAAATGAGTGAGCTAAGCTTGTATGTTTATTAACATACAGTAAAAATGACAGATACGCTTGTGCTATCAAATATATAGTTTATTCCATTATGAGTTCATAGCATAGTCAAAATAACAGTCCAATAATCATATATCATTTAGTCAGTCCATTCAGGGATATTCAGTTAGCAAAGTCCGTGTAGAAATATCCTATGTCAATTCACTTACAAGTCTGTCCTTTGTTTTCTCTCCCGTTCGAGCAATGCAGTCTTGTTTCTTTGCAGTAATCAGGGATCATCAAAGCCAGAGAGATAGCAAGCCGCAGCCTTGCTTCTTTTAAAGTGCTTTCACAACCACTCCCTTAATTACTATCCCACAGTTAAAGTTGCAGACACTTTAACTTACAAACTATGATTACATATTATTATTTACCTAAACCAGTTAGGGTAAAACAATGTTATCCCTAACAGTGTGTTTCATAGCATGGAGGTGCTAATAGCTGAGAAGGCCTGTTGTATCACTCTTTAATGCATACAATAATCTTTATGTGAATCAATAGCACAGAACTTCCACTATCCTAAGATTGCTGATAAAGACTTAGCAGTCCTACCTTTTGCAGGTGATAATGTCAATGAACTGTGGAGCTGGAGAAAATATATTGAAGGATCAATAGTTCAATATATGAGGGAAGTCCAGACAGTTCACTGGATGTATTAATAAAGCTAAATTTTGCAAACTGTTATCTGATCTTAAATAATCAGAAGTGACTGAAGAACAATGACAAGATTGTTGCTAAATGATTAGCGGACCTGAAATTTAATTTGTTATAGAAGAATATAGTTACTTTGCAGGGAAAAATTTGGAATTCTGCTTTATTAGATAAGGGTCGTCAGTAACTATTTTCATATGTGTTACGAGAATACTGTAAGGCTGAAATATTAGAGATTTACCTAAAGCAAAAACTTTGAATACCTCAGAAAAGACTGATGTGCTGTGAAAGGAAGCAAGAGTATTATAGTAATACAGCCTTCTAAACTAATAATGAAAATCAGAAAAAATGATGGCTCATAAAGTCTGTAGACTACATTTTTCTCTCCTATTTAGAACATAGTAAGTAAATAAAATGAGTTTGAATCTTTATAAAAATGGAATTACGATTTAATAGGAATAATGGGCATTTAGTAGCATAGGTTCCATATCGGAACTGTCTGGACTGTGAGAAAGCACTACTTATTCATACATTCAGTTGAGCCACCTTGAGAAAACATTGTCTCCCAGTCCTGCTTCAAGTTACCTTGTCATCTGTGGATATATGAAATGAATTAGAAAGAGAGGTGGTTGGAGAAGCCAGAAGGGAATTTGACAGTTCAATTTGATTGTTATTTCAGGAGATAAGAGTTTTGACAGTTGTTTTTCTATTTCTATATGCAAATCCCACTCATGTACCTCAAATGTGTTAGTATTTAGGATAGAAGTAGAAATAAGGGAAGTAAGTAATTTATTTACAGTTTCTGCAAGCAGAAGGGATTTCTCAATTTTTGGCTGCTAGGAGAATATGGAGATAGTTGCAGTCCAGGATTGGCTCTATGCAGTCCAGGACTTGTTTCTTCCCTTTGCCCATCCTTCCCAGAGAAACTATCACACCCAGCCTGTGACTGCTTTTGCTTTTTCCCTTCTCTGATGCCTTCTGCATTCTTTCTTCCAGCCTAAGCATTCTAAGCAGTTGTTTGAATCTTCTATGTCAGGGGTGTCAAACTCAAGGCCCGGAGGCCAGATCGGCTCATGGGTTGCTTGGATCTGACCCGTGGGGCCACCCTGGAAACAGTGCAGGACTGGCCCGCGGTACTTCTGCCAGTGAAAACGGAGCTCAGGAGGGCCGCTGCTGGCCCTTCCGAGCTCCGTTTGCACTGGCAGAGGGTTGCAGGAGGTTGTGAGCCCATTTTCTCTGGCAAAGTGCTCAGGCCACTACAGGAGCCCCTGACACAAGTAACATCGTGTTGGCCCCCCAAGGTAAAACACAACCCTGATGCAGTCCTCAATGAAATCGAGTTTGACACCCCTGTTCTATGTTATCATGTAAACAGCAAATAAAGACAGAGCCAGGGAACATATGTAAGTTAGATTTAGCCAATTGCCATTTTGATCTATACCTTTATATAGGAGTATAATGATTGAAGGATGCAGTTTGTTTAAAAGTAGAAACCATTGTAAGGCAGGAGAGGAATTAAAACTAGCAGCAGTCAAAGAGAAGAACAGTAATTTCAATATACTGTAATACATGTTCCAGTTCAGTTAAGCGCTCAGAATTGAACTGTGGGATTCTTGGTCCTTGATTGTTTGCTTGCAAATGTTTCATTACCCAACTAAGTAACATCATCAGTGCTAGTAAGTGTAGGGAATGCTCCATGTTTATTTACAGTATCTTGCACCTCCAGTATTGGTTTGTGTATGGGGGTGATTTACTCCATAGTAGTTCGTAGTTTAGGATAGTGTTTTCTGGTTGATTGTTTGCCTGGTGTTAATCTTTGCTTATTAGGGCTGCTAAAATAGGCTGCTGGAAAGGGTATATTCTAGGGTTTTTGTTCCCCTTTTAAGTTTTTTATTGTGTCTTTGAAAGGGGTGTAAATGTGACTTATGTCTATCTGCCTATTAATGGCTGATTTGTCTGAATATCAAACTTCCAGGAATTCCTTTGGTTTATCATGGTCTAGGATGCTCAAAATTTCCCAGTTGAATTATGGGTGAGTCTGTCTCTGTATTGTGAGACTAAGAAGTTTTCATCATGTCTTCTGACTGCTAGTTGCTGTTTGCGGATGCACTCTGCTAGTCTTCTGCTTAATCCATCCTGCATAATGGTTGTTACAGTCCTTACAATGAACGTTGTAGATGACTCCAGTCTCACCCACCCCTTCCCCCTTGGGCTACTGTATTTTGGTTTCACTTAGGAAATTTTGGATGTTTTTAATTGGTTTATGTCTGTGTAGATTCTCAATTATCCGGGTCAGGTCCAGGTCAGGTGTGCCCCACCAGCACTGGGAAGACAGCGAGGGTCAGTTGTGGGTGGCAGGAGCAGTGGAGTGGGCAGGGTAGAGTTGGTACAGGGTAGAGTGTGAATGAACTGGAAGGGAGAGATGCCAAAGGGCAGAGATGGGGGGGAGTTGAAGCACCCAGTTAAAGATTGTAAATGCAGATGGGCTGTTAAGCACCCCAATTTTGATCATGATGCAAGAGTGCTGTAGTGGTTCTAACTTTGAGGGCTGAATGTAAGTGGATCGGACATAAGTACTATTTGTTTAGTGCTATTGTAATTCTCCTTCATGCTGCATTGAGAGCCCAGGATGGGTTGACTCCTTCCTATGACATCATTTAGGTATACTAAGATATAAAAGCCAGCCCCCGGGAGAGACCCCAGCTTTGACTCAGCTCCTTTCAGTCAGTAGCTGTGTCTCTGAAAGCGTTCTGTTAGATAGCACTCACCAGCGATCTTCGGTACTTTTTTCCCCTCACCTCAAGCAGCTCCCAGGGCAGCTGCTCTTCCAGAAGAGCAGGGCCCTCTCTCCTGCAACGTTGGGAGCAGCGTTACAGAGCTCTGTGCAGACAAGCTGGACAGCGTCTGTAGATCTCTCCCACGCCTGCGGTTTGGAGCGATCGTAAAAACGATTGGCAAACTGATAAGAGCACAAGCCAGCTGATTGTGTGGCTGGTTGCTGCATTTTTTCCTTGCTGACTTCGCTCGGGGCTCTGTATAGCCTAAGGAGCGATTCTTGATCTTGGAGCCTGTTTCCTGTAGTCCGTGGCCATCTTGGATTCAAGCCTTCCACCACGAGGTGAGGGGCCATTTTGTAAGCCCGGGGACCATTTATACCCTACGGGGCTTAATAGAAAAATTTCTAAACAGCTTCTTTCCAACACAAGAGCCTTTATTCTACAAATGGAGCAAGATAAGGCTTAGGCAGAACTCCCCCCCCCCCAGTGGAACAGTCTCTTAAACCCAATAAGAGAAAAAACGTAGGCAACGCACCCAATCAGTCCAGAGGGAGGTGGTTGCTAAATGCAAAGCTAAGGCTCTAGCCCATAAGAAGGCAACTCAGGCTGAATTGAGGGCAGAGAAGCGCAGACATGCAGCTCTAGAGAGGCAGTTCAACAGAACTATTCAACAGAAGGGAGTGCAACTACAGCATGTTTCAGGTAATACTCGTGGGCCCCAACCAAGCCCTCCCAGGGGAGGAGAAGTTATCTATGAGCCTTTCCATCCTCCATCCTGATCTCCTGAGGCTCTTGCAGTACAATCAGATTCTCAGGATCTAAGCAGATCTGGGACTTATTTCCAACACGCTTCTGTGCCTTATGCTCCTCCCCCTCCCTGCAGGCCTTGAACCTCTCCTCAATCTAGGCCTGAAGCCACCTTCACTCCCACAGCAGTGGGCCTTCTGCCTTCTGCCTCTGCCTTTGAGCATAGACCAGGGGATATCCAAGATGTTGTCTAATTAGCCATTAGGCAGGGATTGGCTGAAGGCTTCAAGCAAATTCTTCAACCTCTGGAAAGGATTCAGGCCCTTCTCCCTTCTCAATCTATAAGTTCCTTGCCTCATCATCCTGATTTACACAGGCCCCAGGATCTAAGGGTCCATTCTTCTCCATCAGAATGGGAGGAGGTTGATGAGGAAGGAAGGCCTTCACCATCTGAACACAGTTACTCTTCTCATTCAGAGTTTGAAGAGGGCAAGATTTTTGACCAAAATCTTTCAGAGGAAGAGGATTCTCGCCCAGAGCAGACATCCTCTGCATTGGTCTTCAAACCTACTCTCTTCAGGCCATTATTCAGCAAGGCCTTGGTCACTGCCAAGCTGTTGCTGGAGGAAGTGGCTCCCAAGCCACAAGGAAATCCCTCTAGCCAAGGGGATTCGCTCTTCTCCAAGCCTGTAGTGCATGCAGAGATTTTACCTTCTCCCATTTTGTTCCTGGACGTGGTCAAGGAACAGTGCGCTTCTCCTTTGGCAGGTCCTCGCCCATCTTCTCTGGATAAGCCTTTCTACAATGTCAGTGCAGCTCTGGACAATGACCTGGCAGTGCCTTCTGTTGACATTCTGGTTCTGGCCTCGTTCTCATCTTCTGGCACTTCCACAGAGCCAGAAGATATCCTGAAACCAGATGATAAACACTCCGAACAGACCCTCAAGCTCAATTACCAGGCCGCTGCTTGGGCTGTTCGGGCTTCAACAGCAGCATCCTTTCTCATGAGGGCATCCATATGGTGGCTGCACCAACTCCAGAGTAGATTGCCTGCTTCTGACCTTCGGTCTCACCAAGACCTTAATAAGATTATTGCAGCGGCGGAATTCACTGTGGATGCCACTCTCAATTCCGCCAAATTTACATCCAAGACCATGACATCTTCTGTAGCAGCAAGAAGATTTTTATGGCTCCGAAATTGGCAGGCGGAGTCATGCCGAAAATGGAAGCTGGCTTCAGTTCCATTCGCAGGCAATAAGCTTTTTGGCGATGCTCTGGAACCTTATCTCATCGAAACCAGAGATAAACGTAAAATTCTCTCTCCCTCTGGGAAGAAAACCGACTATCGCCCTGCTCCTTATCGCCCTCCTGCCTTCCGAGCGGAGACCTCATCTTACTTTCCCCGCTCTCACAGGTCATACTCCCAGTGCCAAGACCAACAGGTGGAAGCATCTGGCAGGCAGCAACCTTCTACTAGTAAATGGCCCTTTCAGGGGGGAGGGGGTTGTTCCTTCAGTCACTCTAAGTAAACCCTCATTCTCCCCACCCATCGGAGGTCACCTAGCCTTCTTTGCCTCCAAATGGGAGGAGTCAATGACGGACGCCTGGGTGCTCAGCACTATTAGGTCAGGGTTATAATTGGACTTCCTAATGCCACCCCCCAAATTTTTTTTGATCTGTCCTGTCTCTCGGGACATTTCCATGCAAGCCCTTATGAATCAGGCCATTTAGCACCTTCTTGAAATCAAGGCTATTCAACCTGTTCCCCACTCTCAATGGGGACGTGGGCTTTACTCTCTCGCCTTTTCATTGTTCCCAAAGCCTCAGGGGGGTGGCGAGCCATCCTTGATCTAAAATTTCTTAACCAATTTGTAAAATACAGGCGATTTAAAATGCAGACCCTGCATTCTATTTTAGAGAGCATTCAGGAGGGCGACCTCCTCTCTTCTACTGCTCTCACTGAGGCTTACCTCCACATCCCAATTTGGCCTCATCATCGCCAGTTTCTCCGTTTCTGTTATCATAATACCCATTACCAGTATCGAGCACTTCCCTTCGTCCTCTCATTGGCTCCAAGGTTCACAAAGGTTCTGGCAGCATTGATGGCATCTTTGCATTCTATTCCAGTGAGGATCCAATGCTACTTGGATGACATTTTGATTCTATCCTCTTCCATCCATGCGGCCCATCGGGATCTGCAAATTATCCTGTCATGTCTCCAGAGCCACGGATTTTCCATCAACACCAAAAAGAGCCAGCTCTCTCCCACAACTAAATTGCAACACTTGGCAGTAGTCATCAATACCATGTCATGCCAGGTTTTCCTGTCCCCAGCTTGTGGAAGGAGCCTGGCAGGGATCAACAGCTAGATCCAACAACATCAAATTGTCCCCCTGTCGCTGCTGTCCAAACTTCTGCGGAAGATGGTCTCCTGTATTGGCATCATCCTGTGGGCTTGGCTCCACTCCCAACCCCTCCAATGGTTCCTGCTTCCCTACCAACGAGCAGGAACCAGCCACTCATCCATCAAGGTCCCACTCCTGCCACAAATCCAGAGATCTCTCAATTGGTGGCATTCCCCATCAATCTGGAGGGGACTCCTGTTCAGGGACCCAGACAGGCTAGTGATAACCACTGATGCCAGCCTCCTGGGTTGGGGTTCCCATATGCAGGGCCAGATAGCTCAGGGTGTTTGGTCCAGATCAGAGCAGACCCTTCTCATAAATTGGCTAGAGCTCAGAGCCATTTTTCTGGCTCTCAAGCATTTCAGGCAATCAGTGACCGGCTCTCATGTTCTAGTCCTTACAGACACCATGGCCGCAAAGGCTCATGTCAACCGGCAAGGGGGGATGAGGTCCAAAGCCCTCATGAGAGAGGCTCTATGGTTGGGGTTATAGGCAGAGAAACACATGTTGTCGATCTCGGCGGACCACATCTCCGGGGTCGACAACTCCCAGGCCGACTGGCTCAGCAGGAGCCTTGTTGACCAGGCAGAATGGTCCATTCCTCTGTCTCTATTCAGGGATCTTTCCCTCAGATTCAGAACACCGGAGGTGGATCACTTCTCCACACCTCAAAACGCCCAAGTCACCAGATTCTTCACCAGGTTTCCTTGCCAGGGAGTGGAGGGGACCAATGCTCTTCGGTGCAGATGGCCCAAGGGTCTCCTCTACGCCTTTCCCCCGCTTCCCATCATTCCAGTAGTAATTTAGAAAAGGTTGGAGGAACGTGCGGAGCTCCTCCTCCTGGCACCCTATTGGCCAAGGAGGCCCTGGTTTGTGGACCTGGTCAACCTATTGGTGGCTTCTCCTTGGAGCTCATCTAATCTCCCTTCACCAGAGGGCCCTGCTCCACCCAGAACCCCAGTGGTTCAAGCTGACCATGTGGCACTTGGTTCAAGCTTGACCATGTGGCAGCAGCTAGAGGAAGCTGATCTTCCAGAAAGGGTCATCCTCACTATCCTGGCGTCTCGCAAACCTTCTACAATGTGCATCTATGATGCTACCTGGAAGACTTTTTCCCGATGGTGCCTCAGGGAGGGTTTTTCTCCTGTTTCAGCCCAGTTGTCAGAAGTTCTTAGCTTCCTTCAGCATGGGCTGGAGAAAGGTTTGGCCCCCAACACCTTACGCAGGCAGGTTGCGGCCCTCTCCTCGGTCCTTTCATGGGGTTCGCTTCCTTCCTTATCCCATCACACTTCAGTCAGGAGGTTTTTGAAAGGGGTTCGGTGGTTCACAGGTATCCTTCCTGGGACCTTCATATGGTCCTTAATGCCCTTATAAAGCCCCCCTTTGAACCCCTTAAAACAGTGTCTCTCCATTTCCTGACTCTGAAGGTAGTGTTCCTTGTTGCCATCACTTCTGCCAGGAGGGTTTCTGAGCTTGCTGCACTTTCCATCAGACAGGACCTTTGTTCCTTTCATGATGATAGGGTTGTTCTTCGTCTGGACCCCTCATTTATTCCGAAGGTTAACACCTGGTTTCACAGGTCCCAGGACATTGTTTTGCCTGATTTCTGTCCTCTCCCGCACCATGACTTAGAGTGGCAGTGGCACACGCGAGATGTAAGAAGGGCTCTTAGAATATACATTAAGCGCACTTCCTCCTTCAGGAAGTCGGAAGCCAGGTTGGTTTCCTTTTTCTCTTCTCACTTGGGGCACAAGGCCTCTTCTCCTACTATTAGCAGGTGGGTCAGGTCTTGCATTGAGCAGGCCTACAAAGCTGCGGCTCTTCTGATTCCCCGAGGTCTGACGGCGCACTTTACCAGAAGCGCGGTCACTTCCGCTGCCTGGGCAACCTAAGCATCCTTGGAGGAGATTTGTCGTGCGGCCACGTGGACATCCCCGTCTCCTTTCATCAGACACTACTGTCTGGATGCTTTTGCCTCGGCGACTGCAGCCTTCAGCAGACAGGTGCTTCAACGAGTGGTCCCACAGTCGGTGTGATGAGCCGGACAAGGACCCGCCCATGGACATGCAAGCTTTGGTATGTCCCATCCTGGGCTCTCGATGCAGCATGGAGGAGAATGGGCATTGGTAGAAGTTACCATGAACGCCCTTTCTATCTATGCTGCAAGAGAGCCCAGCCCCTCCGTTGATTCATCCGGAGAGGGTAAGAGATATTTCTGTATTTATTTTGGGCTTTCAGAGACACCTTTCAGTCTGTCAGGTATCTTCGCCAAAGCTGGGGTCTCTCCCGGGGTCTGGCTTTTATATCTTAGCACAGACTCAGAGAAATAACGTCATAGGAAGGAGTCAACCCATCCTGGGCTCTCTCGCAGCATAGATAGAAAGGGCGTTCACAGTAACTTCTACCAACGCCCTTTCAAACAGTTGCAGTTGAACAAATGGTTGAGAATGCTATCTGCGCTTCAAAAGAAAGTAGTAGTCCATTTTTTAAAAAATATTTCATAAACTATTACATCCCAGTTCGATGGCAGTATTTGGTTGAGCATGGCAAATCTAAAAAAAACTGGTCATAACTTGAATGGCAAATCCAGAAGAAGATGCAGGGCTGTAAGGTAGAATAGGAAGGTCAAAAAACACTTCCAGAGAGAATAATGGAAATCATTTCTGTATTCTTGCTAAACAAGATACGTTTTGTCTATAAAGTCCCAAGAATAAGATGGGGGCTTAGCCCATAACTCAATGGTGAACTCTACATTTCTTGTAAGTCCGTCATAGTATATAATTGTAAACATACTTTCTTGTGCTTTTAAATGATTCTGCTTATGTTTGTACGATAACGCTAGGTGTGTGTAAAGATATTGTTGTGATACTTGGAATGAATAACATGGATGAATAAATAATTCTTAATAGGATTGGCAAAGCTGTTAATATATCTCAGAAGACCAAGGTTCTATCACCAGAACTAGAATTGGGGATGTTGGAGGTGCTCAGCGTGGCAATAATTGACTGAAGAAAATAATAATACTAAGGCTGCTTGATATAGATAGTGGTGTCAAACTCAATTTTATTGAGGGCCACATCAGGATAGTGTTTGACCTTGGGTGGGCATGACCAGGTGGGCATGGTCAGCTCGCCATCACTCAGGTCAGGGGCCCTTGTGGTGATTCGAGTGCTCGCTGCCCTCCCAAGCTCTGTTTTCACTGGCAGAAGGTTGCAGGAGGCCATCGTAGGAGAAAACAGCTTGGGAGGGCTGCGTGTGACCCTCCAGAGCTCCGTTTTTGCTGGCAGAGGGTTGCAGGAGGCAGTTGCAGCCAAAAACAAAGTTCAAGCTCCATTTTTGCTGGCCAAGGCACCATGGGCCAGTCCTTCGCTGGTTCTAGGGCAGTCCTGCAGGCCAGATCTAAGCATCCCATAGGCTGGATTCAGGTCCCGAGCCTTGAGTTTGACATCCCTGATACAGATGATTCATTGGAAAGAAGTAAATAATGATGTCCTATGGCAAGAAATGCAATTGGTGCTTCCTAACAGTTGCTTAAATGAGAGTAAATTAAGAAAACATCAAAGGTTTATATTTTTCTTATTCTGAGATAGATGGACTCCAAGAAAAGTTTGTAAGAAATAATACAATAGATATGTTACCCTATGGTAAAATGGGCAGCCAATAAACTTTATAAATAAATCATAAATGTACATCTAAAATGCCAGTTTTCTCCTGCCTGGTATCCTTCAGATACCAATTTTCAATCTGCTATCCTATTCTTTGAACTTCCAGATGTCTTAGCTAGCTGTTGATGATTTGATAGGAAATAATGTCAGTTATGACTCTAAAATTTGACTCTAAAATATTGGAGAAGGGAAAAGGGGGCATACATTTGGAGAAAACTGATCTTTGTCTTATAGTGGATTTGTATGTTGTTGAGTAAGTCTTTATTACTTGTGTTCCAATCAATAGCCATATGTTTGCTATACTTTGGAATCAAGAAGCAATTATCTAACATGAACCAGAAATGATTAAGTCACTTCATATTAACCCTAAATCAGTCGAGATGTAACCTCAAGATAATTGCTGGATTTGCCTGATAAATTTATTCTTGAAGGTTATTCAGGAAAGGAAAATGAAAAGGTTTTACTCTAGTCTGATTGTTTCCATATAGCCAGTGAAATGTTGAAGTTTCTTTTCTTTGGAAACATGAACCAAATCCTGCTGAAAGAATAATGTTGGGTAGATAAACTGGGTAGCTCAGAATTGCATACATGCTATTGTTTCATGGACTGTTACCATTTCTCATTGGCTCATCAAGCAAGTCTTGTATGAACAGGGCCATACCAATTTTAATATTTTAATGTTAATATTAAGTAGATGTTAATATTGTACACATGTAAACAATAATAAATAAAATATATTCTTCATGGTTTATTATCTTTTTATAGTTAACAAGTTACATAGATTAACAGCAAACAACTCTAAAATAATTCACTTCCAACTCAGGGTGGTTTTGTGAGTGGGGTGTTTGTGTATCTTCTTAAATTCAAATATGTATTCAAAAATTAATGAGCACAAGCCTTGAATGCCAAGTATTTATGCCCCTGAATAAGGGAAATAAATCTAAAATGAGGTACTGAATTTCATTTGCACAAGATAGCATTAAATGAAAACAAGGCTATTAAATGAAAACAAGGCTATTTTAAGCTTAGCTTGTGTTGAAAAAGATAAGGAAAGTTTATTCACTGCTGTAAATTCAATAATTCTCCCAGCCTTAGATATTTCAGTATGCAGCTTCAAATGGGTTAAATGGCTCATTCTTAAATCTGTATTGGATTACAGCCTTATCAGATGATTTGGGTAGCATTGAAGCATGCGAATATAATAAGAATTGTATGTTATCAGTTTGTGTTTATTTTGTGATGTCCCTTTTTTGCCACTCCACCAGTAGGAGCTAATGAAATTAAATGTAAGCAGTGTTGCTTATCCATAATTCTATCATCCTTAATTTTACATTTGTGTTGTGACTAAAAAGAGAGCAGATCATGGTATCTGAAATAAAATGTTTGTGAACTTTTGGGGTTGGCAGTGGCTTTTTTTTTTGGGGGGGGGTTTACATTATGCAATATAGCAGTAGCTGTCAGATATTATTTTTTTCATATCTTATTATCTGGAGTTTCATTATTTTCTGTTGCTAGGCAGGAATGAAAAATATGAATAATGTATAGAGACATATATCATCAGAATATCACAATTTGAGTTAAGAAATGCCTATCTTCAGCAAAAGTCCTATAATCACATAGCATATAACTCTATTTGCTTGGTTATTATGGAAAACAAGAACTGTTTAAATTTTTAAATTGAAACCATCGTATCTAATAAATGGAAGAATATATTGGACCAAACATTGAAGGACATTGCTAAATGGATGTCTATTTATGAATTCCCTCAGTGCTGACTGCCAGAGAGAATTATGGAAAACTTATTTAAAAAGTGTATCTGTCCTTATGAAGAGAAGCATTGAAATACGTGAAAAGGAGAGTGACAAGACTTACTTGTGTTCTGCTCACTGATTTGTGACAGTCATCAAAATAGAAACTAGTCTAGGAGAACTGCAAATTCTGGGATATTTTTTTGAAAAGTGTAGTGGCGCCTGAGGGAATGTCAGAGGTGCATCTGTGGAGCTTTCATCCCTTCTATGACACAACTAATATTTATTTCATTTAGATTTTTATATTTATTTTATATAGAAAGTTATGTCATTTAGTTCTTGATATATATGTAATTTTTATTAAGGATTTTGATTATAATAGTAAAATCTGATACAAACTAAACTTAATGGTTTAAGGCAAGAAAGAGAATAGAAAGGAATAAAAAGTTAACAAAAAGAGAAGAAAAAGTAAGAATATATTAAAAAAAAAAGAAATATATAAACTGACTTCCAACTTTTGTCACGTATAAACAGATTTAGTGTAAACTCTTCACCCCTTCTTAGATTACAAATGTTTATCTCTTTGTCCCATATCTGTTATCCTTAAATGTGTTTTACTTTTGATCAAATAAACCAACTTTATATTTCTTTTACTTATAATAGTCTTAATGTGTAGTTCATACAAATATTGTCATAGGGTTTGATTTCTCTTCGTTTCTTCTTTGTCCCATTGCCAAAATTCTCCAAGGCTTTAACAATCCAATAGGAAAATCCAGTAGCAAAAATGATTCAGGTTACTCTCTTGGTTTGTCATTTTCCTTTTAAAATTTAAAACCTTAACTGCTTTATTTTACAGATCAAATGAAACTTCCTTTTGTGAGTCATTCTCTTGGCTTGTCAGTTGTAAACACGTTCAATACCATTTGCTTTCATCTGATAAAATGTGTTCTACATCTGTTATTTCTTCAGTAACATTTTTTGGACATAGACATCATTATTGACATTGTTGATACTGTGACTACTATTTTCCGATCCCCGTTCATCAAAATTCTCCTTCAGTATTTTTATTGTTGCATTGTTTTGCAACATTTTACAGGTTTGTAAGTCTTTCCTCTATGTAAAAACTTTAATTCCCTCTTGTATCCACTTTTTGAAATCATGAAATTGCTTATCTTCCTTTTGTCTTGTACAACCAAATCACTATATTTTCCATGAGAAGTTGTTTATTCTTTATAATTCATTCCAAACATATACAAATATTTCAATATTCCAAATTTAGCTGAACCCCTTGTTTACCTCTTTCTAAGATCAAAATCTTATTTAGCTGTTTGCTGTTTATTTCAGATTCTTTAAATTCTTAAATTTATGATTAAAATTTTCTTTTGTTCAAGATTGAAAGCACATTCACTTGGCATTTTCTAATTAGCTGAGAAGTAATTAATGAGCAATTTCTGAAAGTGATTAGAAAATGAGGCTTGTGAACCTAGTGTCCTTTAAAAGTCTCCACCATGGAAGTTCCCATCAATCAATTCTCCTGAAATTGTGATTCACAGTTGAATTGATTCTATCATATTTGATTACAATACTTCGGTAAATGAGGTTAGAAACAAGTTTTACTTTGAAGAGATATTAAAACTTTATTGTCTGTAGAAAAGGAAAAAATATTATTTTACTATACCTTTTTGTGGTTTTTTTTTTAAAATATCTTTACATATGTATTGGTCATTTTCATAAGAAATATATTTAGAAATGTATCTTTACGACTTATTTTGACTTAATCATAAGATGTCAATTTAAATCACTGTTCAAGAAGGCTCCATTTCAAGTGTATGGCTAAATGACTATGGAGATTCTTGGTCATCCAGATTATGGTTGTCCCAAAGGTGCTTTTTCAACTGGACTTTCTGGTTTTTCTTTGAAGACAGTCTGCAAGGAGCATAAATCCTTCCGTTCTTCACCATCCAGTCAGAGCTGAAGAAGCTTCTTGGATGAGAAGTGAAACGTCTTCCAAGAAAAACCAGAAAGTCCGGTTGCCTCTTGAAATAGCACCTGGATGACTGAGAATCTCCATAGACACTTTTACCCAGAGATTTGATTTGAGTGCCAGAGCTGAACAGCACAAATGGATCCTTCTATACAAGAAGCATACAAGAAGAAACGGACAGTTTCCCCTGATTTCCCAAATTCAAATACATAACTCTGTCAAGCTGTCAACTGTATAATCTGACATAATAAAAGAACCAATCCAGTGTGGCTTTTTAATAAGAGATGGACATGGTGCTGGACAGCCTTCTGTTGTGAATGCTGAAGTTGCAATTTGGAAAATGATAATTCAAGAGCTTACCATTTGTTGACTCAGTGAAATGTGGCCCTTTGATGTTCGGGCATGAAATTTTAAGAAGCAGGATACCTTCCTTCTGAATGTTCCTACGATATGTAAGCATATTTATATTTGAGCATCTTATTAAACATTCCTCATGTGCCTGGAACAGTAGAACTTTTCTTTGATATAAAGATACTTCCAAGTTACTAGAAAGTAGATATTAATCTATATTACACTAAACTGGCTCTATACTAATTTTATTAGTGATTATCTTTTTAGGAGGGGAGAGCTGTATATGGGTAGCATTTATTCTAGTCCTTAAACCTTGATATAATGATATGGGGTTCTTCTCAAAGCTCATATCTACATATGGATAGGGCTTTGAGAAGTATCTATTCCCTGTACTTTGGATTGTGCAAAAATAATTAAAATGCTTTAAATTTAAAAATTCTAAAATAAAAACGTTAATAGCATATTTTAAATTAGGTAAGCCATACAATATGTAGTTGGCACAGAGAACCCTATGTATAATTAGTTTAGGGAGGCTAAAGCAATTAGAACAATATAATAACAATGTTGTCATTAGATAAACAGAGCTGGAAGGGAACTTGTAGGTCATCTAGTCCAACCACCCACCCAAGCAGGAGACCCTACACCATTTCTGACAAATGGCAGTCCAATCTCTTCTTGAAAACCTCCAGCGATGAAGGTCTCACAACTTCCGAAGGCAAGCTGTTCCATTGGTTGATTATTTCCAATGGCTATGGGAAACAATAACAGTAGCAAATAGTTTAGGAGGCATTATCATTAGATAATGATAAACAAATATACAGTAAAAAGGAAAAAAAAAGAATATGCCATCCTAGGATTCCAAGCAACGCAATACCACAATAATATGTGTGTGTACGTGTGTGTGTGTGTATACAAGTGTATCTTTGAGTATAATACAATTTTTGAGTAAGTCTTAGCTTGTGAAGATTTAGATTTCAGTAACCATATACTTTGATAAATGACATGATTTACTTTAGGTTTTGGAATTCAATTTTGTTTTCCTTCAGCATTCATAGGCCTATTATCTTATAACAGCTTTTAGAAAGAAAAATTAAGCTGACTATAATTCTTTTTCTTTTAAAACTCCCCGGCTAATCTTATGCTTCATTGATTTGGCATAATCAAGTATCTCTGAGATATAATGGAGCATCACTGATTTATTCCAAAAGGAGTATTTCACTGAAGAGCTAAACATTACTTTATATGCATATTTACAATTTGCTGCATTATCCATATCTCTTTTTCCACTTTAGGCAAAAGCTAATTATGAAAAAGATGAAAGACGCAAGGAACTGAAGCGATTGCGAGGGGAAGATACTTGGATGCTGAATGATGTGAATGAGCGTTTAGAAGAAATGAAAAAGGTAAGGCTTGTGATATCATCTAATAAATATTTGCAATGAGCAATGTATTAATGACTGTGGGCAAGCCATGTTTTAAAAGTCACTGCTTGATACTGCCATTGCAATCATTTTAAATTTGTGAATAAGCAAAAGATTTGCCCACTTGTTTCCATTTTAGTTATGCTGAACAGGTAACAGTAATTTAAAAATAATATCAAAGTATTGTTTAATTCAATTAAAAACAGATGAAATATTACATGATGCGGAAATGACTGCATTGCTAGTATCATTGTCAACATACTTTTCATTCATCATCTTTCTGTAATCGTGGGAGGGAAAAATCCTCTGAGGAAAACTTAAGAATCCAGGAGGACTAGCTGTTAAGTAGTTTAAATACATGCTCATAAAATTTCAGTTTTAATTTAATGAATTTATAGAAAAAGCAAAATGAGGCAAGTGCTTCAAAATGTGATACTAGGGCAGTGCAGGCCAAATTCAATCAAAGTCCCAGGAAACCAATTTTCTGCTGGGTTAGCAAAAAATAAATAGTTTTTGGAAAGAAATTTGAATGAATTTAAAAACAAATTCTGGAACATAAAAGCAAATAGAAGAAATAATTGTGAAATGTTGAACTGACGTTCAGCATAGATAACGACAACATAATTATTATATGTTGTTATTAAGGCATTGTACAAAATAACTCTTGCCACCGATACTTACAAATAATCCAGATAAGATTAGCTTTGAATCCAGTATACAAATATTAACACTAAAGGATCAACACAATCCAGTTGAAACAATACACTGGGGATACTGCAGAGGATATTTACCCAATGGTTTAACAAAGGTATTAATCTGCAATAGTCAACTATCAGATGCTCCGCCTCTAAACTATTAATTAAATTAAAAACATTTTAATACCCTTTTAAAAAGTTATCAAATTTCTATAGAGATATAAAGAAAGAAGAACCACTGGGAACATCCTGAAAGACTTGGAACTCACAGTCACCCAGGAATGAGAAACTGAAAGAAGAGTGAGAATTAGAGGAATATAAAAAATGAACAAAAGGATAGGTGAATATTGGGAAATTTATTAAGTACACCTACCAATTAGGATCCAGTGAGGAGCCTTGCACTATACTGAAATATGAGAATAAGGTGAAAAGATTGGAATAGCCAAGATAAACTGTTCTGGACTAAGTTCAGAGGAAGGAGAAAAAAATTAGAATCTGTTAAAATAATGTAGACATGGGACAACTAAGACATACACCTAAATAGCATCTCCTCTGCAAGGAAGCCCAGAACACGAATTAAGTAATGACTAGAAGTGGCAGTTGTGGCTAGGTTGACCTTGGTCAGTTTCAGATTGTATTTCCAGTTGTTCCCATTCACTTTCAATCACTCATAGACTGATCATTTCCAGAACGGATTAGTGCAATGCTATACCGTAATGTTAAAATACTAGAAGGGGCTGTCCTTGAAGAGCATCTGGAACCCATAATTGGTTCAAAATGCAGTGATGTGGGTATGCAAAAGAATATGCAAAATCCAGTACTGTAGCAGATCTCATGTCTTAATATAGTGGAGCTTGCCACTGGCTGCATAGTATAAAATTCTATCTGTTTATCTTAATGTAGAGCTGATATTGTCTTCAAGTCAAACTTGTCTCTTAGTGTCTGCCCGGACAAATCCCTGCAGTTTTCTTGGCAAGATTTCAGAAATATCTTGCCATTGCTGACTTCCTTGGGGTAAGAGAGAGAGGGAATGGCCCAAGGTGAGCTAACTGGCTTTGTGCCTAGAAGGGGACTAGAGCTCATGCTCTCCCAGTTTCAAGCTTAATGCTTTAACCACTACACGAAACTGGCTCCTAATGGGAGCCTAAAATAGTAATACTCCCAAATAATCAAGCAACAAAAATACAATTAAAAGCAAATTTAATAAATATATAAGAATCCAGGCATCTTTTAACAACTCATCTAAAGCACTCGCATATCAGGCTCCTGGCCTTAGTGCAGGGGTGTCAAACTCAAGTCCTGCGGACCAAATCCGGCCCACAGGGTGCTTAGATCTGGCCCGTGGGGCTCCCCTGGAAACAGTGAAGCCCGCAGTGCCTCTGCCAGCGAAAACAGAACTCAGGAGGCCACGTGTGGCCCTTCTGAGCTCTGTTTTGGCTGTGACGGCCTCCTGCAACCCTCTGTCAGCAAAAACGGAGCTCGGGAGGGCCACACTAGGGCCTTGCAAGCTCTGTTATTACTGGCAGAGCGTTCAGGCCACAACAGGCATCCCTGACACAAGTGATGTTCAACTGGCCATGCCCCCCCCCGACCCCCAAGGTCAAACACAACCCTCATGTGGCCCTCAATGAAATTGAATTTTGACACCACTGCTTTAGACCCTGGCCTCAGCATCTAAAAGAAAAAACAGGATTGAAAGTTTCTGGATCACAGGGGAGATTTTTTCCAAAGGGTCAGCAACTATTCTAGACTTATTTGGCCTCTCAGTGGCTTTTAATACCATTGCTTCTTAGTATTGTCCTCCTATGCCACCTGTGGGATTGAGGAATATTATTCTTGGTAGTTCTAATCAGTGCTGGTGGGGGAAAGCGAGGTTGGCTTGATGGTCCCTGATTTGTGGGTAGCTTTAGAGATTGGCCATGTTTCTCCTACTTTTTAATCATGGAATGAATGAGAATGGGCTAATTAAATTGGAATACTGCATGACAGAAGAAAACATTGCAGACCAATTTACAAAAGCTCAAGGAGTAATCAAATTTAAAGAGAGTTGTAACAAATATGATTTAAAGATGTAAATAGTTATATTTATTATTATTTCCTAAAAGGGGAGAATGTTAGGGATAACATTGTTTTACCCTAACTGGTTTAGGTAAATAATAATATGTAATCATAGTTTGTATGTTAAAGTGTCTGCAACTTTAACTGTGGAACAGTAATTAAGGGAGTGGTTGTGAAAGCACTTTAAAAGAAGCAAGGCTGCAGCTTGCTCTCTCTCTGGCTTTGATGATCCCTGATTACTGCAAGGACTCAAGACTGCATTGCTCGAACGGGAGAGAAAACAAAGGACTGACTTGTAAGTGAACTGACATAGGATATTCTAAACGGACTTTGTTAACTGAATATCCCTGAATGGACTGACTAAATGATACATGACTATTGGACTGTTATTTTGACTATGCTATAAATGGAATAAACTATATTTTTGATAGCACAAGCGTATCTGTTATTTTTACTGTATGTTAATAAACATACAAACATATCTCACTCATTTATCTGTGTGCCTATCTGACTAACGCTGCACATTCTGTTTAGCTTGTCTCCCTAACCCTGGTTGGGGAAACCAGGCTTAACAATTTGTATGAAAATGTCTGGAGAGATCATTTGATAGTTCAGAATTTAATATCATTAATATGCTGAAGATACCCAGTTGGATATCTTACGTTGAGTCATGAAGGAGATGGTATGAGCATCCTTTCCTGACACTTAAAGGCTAAAACAGGTAGATGCTGATTCCACCAAATTTATTCCTTAATGGACAAGTACTACTTTTCAGAGACTAAGCCTGCAGCTTGGGGAACATTCCGGACTTACAGCTCATCCTGGGTCAGCAGGTAAAAATCATGGCTATTCCCATCCTCATATGGTCTACCTGGGACAAGAGAACCTGGTTACTGTAATTATGTCCTTTTTACCACCCAGTTGGACTATTGCAATGAGCTCTACTTGTGTTCCAAAGCTGCTTTTATTCAGGAGGCAACTGGACTTTCTTGTTTTTTTTTTCTTTTGAAGGCATTTTGCTTCTCATCCAAGAAGCTTCTTCAGCTCTGACAGGATATTGGGGAATGGAAGGATTTATATTCTTTGCAGACATTTGCATCCTTTCAGAGGGTCATTGAAGCACTTGGAGGTTTAGCTGCGTCCTCAGGGTTACCTGAGTAGTGCTCCTTACCTGTAGTCTGCAATTTTTTCAAAGTTGCAAATGACCAGCTGTCTGCAAGGAATATAAATCCATTCCCCACTATCCTGTCAGAGGTGAAGAAGCTTCTGGAATGAGAAGCAATATGTCTCCAAAAGAAAAAAAACAGAAAGTCCAGTTGCCTCCTTTGGGACAAGCATGACCTGGATGACTGAGAATCTCTATAGACTTTTCGCTCTACTTGTGGTTACCCATAAAGAGTATTTGGAAAGTAAAGTTGGTGCAGATGCATCAGCCTATGTACTTTCTTGGTATTGGGAGGATATAACACCATGATGGAGTATAAAATATGGGGTAAATCAATACCCAGTCAAATCATATTATCACTAATACAGAAAAGATATTTACAGTAATTTGAGTTTGTATCTTTTTGGTGATTGAATCAACAGCAGTGATGCCAACTGAAGAAGGGACATGTTGCTTAGTCAAGTAAAATTTCACTAGGTTAGCAATAATAATAATTGTAGCTTTGTAAAATCAACTTTGTTATTGTAGAATACATCTTTTATATGTATGTTTCTAATACATGCTAAGTAATGTATCTTTCTATCAAGAAGCTTTGGGTGTGATATATAATACAATAAACCACTAAGCAAAGTATCCTGGGACGTTTTTAGCAAGGTGGTGATTTTAAAATGATAAAACACTGTGTAATTTCCTAATTCTAGTTAATGTGGCTTGTCAGATTATACAAATGTTGCTTTTTGTAGGAACATGCTGTTACAAAGAAGAAGCATTCAAAAAAACATAAAAGGGAAAAGAAGAAAAAGACTAAAAGAGAAAAAACAGATGATTCACCTGATACTAGCTCTGTAAGTTTTAAAATCCAAGTTGCCAGCTGAGAGAAAGCTATTTGTTATCTATATTAGTGACTACTCTATACCAGTGCTTTGGTACAAAACTTTGGATCGGGCTTAGTTTTGGGGGAAGAAAATAAGGGGAAAAATATTCTGCCTCTGCCTACCAGCATCCATCAGTATTCATCTGGCTAGCGTCCTGTCAGTGTGTGAGAGTTGAGGGCTGTTTGGAAACTGAAATACGGAAACTGAAACAGTATTTGCTGTGTGAGCAAGAAGGAGACAGCAAGGAGCCTGGGTGTGGCTTAGCTCAACTGTTCTGTAGTAAAGCTGGTTGCTACTGTGAAACTGAAACTCCTCTCCTCTGCTTGTGTTTTGCATTTGGAAGAGATTTCTTTTCAGGTGGGGAAGGGGAGTAGAACTCCTTAGCATTAGAACTTGTTAATAATAATATAGGAAATACTAATACTCTGATAGTCATTTTGAAAAATCCTTTCTTAGTGAGCACCTAGAAGCCAAGAGGAACATATGTGCCAAATATCAAGTTTTTAGGCTTCACAGTTCTGAAGATTTTGTGATGACACACGAGTGCTTTTTTGCTTTTACGTGTGTGTGTGTGTATGTATACGTATATGTATATATGTTTTCTTAAGTTTTCGTGGGTACTTACATGTATAGTATTCAGCTTTGTTCGGGTATTTTCCCACGTCATTTCGGCAGAATCTCATCTGCCATCATCAGGCTTCTGTATTGTGTTTGTCTGTGACAGATGAGATTCTGCCGAAACATTGCTACAACTTTAAAAGCACAACTATAATGACGTGGGAAAATACCCGAACAAAGCTGAATACCAATATATGTATATATTATATACTTAGGTCTCAGTTTGATCAATATCCTGCAATTTAATTTAATTTAATTTAATTTAATAGGCTATTTTTTTTTAAAAAGATAAGGATGCAAATAGATGGTCAGGGAAAAAAAATTCTACCTGTATTAAGAAAGTGGGCTGAACAGATAGTGAAATGAACATTCATTTTGAAGCATACATCTGATGTAACATGGAAGAAATAGAAAGCTCATTGTACAAAGAGCCAGATTTCAGCTGCTGGGTCTTTTCTCAGTGCTATATGTTTTCAGTATGGATAATAATGCATCATTAGACACAGTATACAGAATATTGGCCTGCTTGAAAGGTTAAATATGAACTTGTTTGTCTTGTTATTGCTTCTACTGATGCTGTTCATTGCAATACTTGACAGCAATGTTATTTGGACTCTATTCTACATTATTACTAGATGTTCTCTGCACAATTTTACAAATTTAGCTTAAGATTCTTCAATGGTAGAAAATCTCAGAGCCTTCTATAATATAGTAACCTTCAGATAATATCGGATTTCAAGTCCCTGAGGCGCAGTTGGATTAGCTGGTTTGATAACAAAGCAGTGTTTTATATCTGGTGGCTGCATGCTTTTTCTTAAACTATAGATCTGCTTATGATCAAGGTCGATTATTTCACTAGAAGGAAGTGCCATTAACAATACTGTTGTCTGCACTTTGTTTGGGTTTTTCTTCTAATTGTGTTGTTATGCATAGGCTATATTGTTGCTTCTTCTCATCATTCCCACTAGTTCTGCTGATTGCATGACTTCCAGCTGTGAAAATGTGTTGGCTTTATTTTAGCATTTTAAGTGGTCATTTATAACAAGGAAGACTGCAAAAGTAATTCCTTTGAAAAGTCTTTTGAGAGTTAACAACCGGTCTTTTTATGTAGCGCTGTATTATTAATAATAGTACCCAAGTGAACAAATTGATGCCTATTTTCAGTGGGGAAAAGTGACTGTCATAAATATCAGCTGTACTTAGTTACTTTTTATCTGATTGCCCAACTCTTATAAATACATTTAAAGAGCTGCAGTCGCCAATAAAACTATTATAATGTTATAATAGTCCCTTTATTCTCTCTTTCCGAATAGCTAAGATAATTCTCTAGTCATATAGAAAAGGAAATAGTTTTTTAAATGACTTTTATATTGTTTCATTGAGCTTAAAAGGCCTCTACAATCCTCTAAAACACATATGATTATTTGAAAATGTGTTCTTAGGGTTCTTCAGAAGAATGGGTGGAAGCGCCTGTTGCACAGTCTTCTAGCACTGTGCAGGCTTGGAAGGCGAAGAAAGAAGAATCAGAAGAAACTGTGGAAAACCCTACATCAATTCAGGTTAGCATCCTTTTTGTAGATGGGAATTGTGTTTAACATTTGAGGAAAGGCGTTGGCAATCAGTAGAGAAATGTCAAACTGGTTGCAGGGCCAGGGATTCTTGTTTTTCCTTGGACGGGGAAGATTTTTTAAAGAAATGATGCTAATCCTATTTTAAGATTTATCCTACAACTTTTGGGTGATAATGCCTCAAGAGGATTCAGTTGGCTCCATCCCTTCTGAGATTTTGGAAAGCTTTAAAAACCTGGCTCTTTTCCTGGATACAGAGGTTGAGAGGTTAATTTGATCTGTGTGACTGATGTATCCTCTGTAAACAATTTATGCCATTCTTGGTTGTCACTATTTATATCTATTACTATTGATTGTAGTTGTGTTTTTAACTTTATGTTAGCTTCCCAGAGTTGCCTTGGTGATCAAGTGATTATCATATAAATTGATTGAAATAAACAATAAGAGACAGGCAATCATTTCTATGATTTCTTTCCCCACAATTGCGGTTGAAAGTTCAACATTGATTACAAACAAAAACTACCAGTCCAGGAAAAGAGAGTTTCAAACTTCCCTGGAGTAGTGATATATAATTATTAAAGCCTAGAATGCAGATCCTAATGTTCTATGAGGATAGCTGGTAGATTTCCATCAAGTGCTAAGTTCAGCAACAGAGTGGTCAATGTCTGGAATACTTGACCTGACTCTGTGGTTTTTTTCCCCAAACCCAAAAAACTTTAACCTTAGACTGTCTACTATTGACCTCACCCCTTTCCTAAGAGGTCTGTAGGGGGCATGCATAAGCGCACCCTGGTCCCAACCGTCCCTGTCCTATTGTTTCTTTTCTTTTCTTTTTTTCTTATATGTATCCATGTATTCATAACTATGTTTTTACTTATACCTACTATCTTGTAAGCAATTGACAAATAAAAATAAATAAAATAAGTTCTAATTTTTTAAAACCAGAAAGTGGTTCATGGTATTCTGGGCAATGGCATATTCAGGAAGAAAAAAAATAGACTGCTTCAGAAAACACCAGGAAATTCCATCCTTGATTTTTCTTTGTGAAGTGCTGGGGTTACAGTGGCAATCAGGACTGCTAGGACAGTCATCACTAAGCAATGCGGTCACATGTCATAGCTCTTTATGATTGAATCATAATCCCAATTGTTGTTGTAGCCCGATGGTTACCTACATTTCTTGTAATTAATACAGTTTTATATTTTGTTTCTTGAACTGCTGAAGAAAAAAGATGTGGAAAGTATATGTGATAGTGTCTGGTTAGAAATGAGAAGAAAACTCCTATTATATGAAGAAAAGCAAGCGATTCACCAAAATTTGGAATGAATTAGTTGGTTTCTGAATATAGGAAATATGAAACAGATAATGTTTTCTGATTTTATCACAGTGATTTTTTTATTTTAAGAGCATAGATATAATTTCTCCCATCCCACTGTTATGCTGACAGGAATAAAAATAAGTGTAATGAAGTTTTTAAAATTTTTCAATATGCATTGAAAATATGAGAGAGAGAGAGAGAGAGAATCTGTTGGTAAATGTTTTCCTAAAGAAAGTAAAAGACCTAAATTCGAAAAGTGCAGTAAAACCGCAATTCCTGAGGGCATGAAGATAGCATTATGCAGACATGCTTTTCAGACATGAAAAGGGCAAAGAGCAAACATTTTACATTAAACAATAGGCAAGTATTTTGAAAATGAGGATTCCATCATTTGAGATTCTTCTTCCACAGCGGCAGAAGCATTTGGCGAAGCCGTCAGCAATTCAGTGTAGAGGTGGATTTTTAAAAATAATATTTTATTTCTGGCTTCTTTTCAGGAATGACTTGGGGTTAGTAACACATCTTAAAACATCAGTAAAATCAGTTGTAAGCCTAAATTAACATGCTTACCAACCATTTTTTTATTAGCTTATCCCTTTAAGAAGTACTGTTCATAAAACATATTTACAGGGCTTTGGGGGAAATTTAAGGCTGACTCTTTTCCTGTAAAAGAAATATTTTTCACCAATATTTTTCATCAGTGCTGTGTTTGACTGCCCCTGCAGGATTTCTGAAGGCAAGAGTACATGTATGGCTTGGCCAAAAGTGTAAATAGGTTGAGTTCATTTCAAAGCATTGCATGAATTGCTGATATTATAATGCTTTAATGTTTATTGTGGGTTGCGGTTGCCAACTATTTTAATACTTTTGAGAATAGGAATTATCAATTATAATAATGAGGGCCGATCTTCTAATTTTTCTCTTCCTCTGGGTCATGAATATTTTCTCATATTTTTATTTCCAATGGTTCTGGCAAATTGTTTTTCTTGAAAGCCTTTCAACATGGCCCTTGACAAATACTATTCAGAGTATCCAAACTGGGCCACAAACAAATGTGTACGTTTACTGAATTCATCTTAGCAGTTCATCTGATACTTGGACAGCTTGAGCAGCTAAATACTGTAAGAAGTATATAATGCACCTGACTTATGATGCCCAATTGATTAAAGCAGATAAATGAAATTGTGTGCATTGCATACCATCAATGTTCCAGCATCTTGTAAAATTGTCAAAATATGAGGTTCTTAACAGAGGAAAAAATTTCCCAATGGTCATATACATTTGCATTATATTCCTATTCTCACATGATCTATTGTCATTACTTAAAATGCATTCTTTAAAACATATGTATGGAATTAGAAAAAAATGATGGATGGGCTAGGCTTATGAATTGCTGTAAGATTGTTAAATGGAAATTATTCTATTTTTAATGTCTTCAAAACACCCGTCAACTTTCTTTATTCCACAGCCTGTAATTTCATCTTTTCTGTCATTTATCTCAAAAGTAAGCTGTTGCTGAGTTTGGATCTTTTTTAATAAGAAAAAAAATATGTGTTTCTTGTTTCATAGAGGGATGAATGGATGACCTTAGATTTTATGTCTATGAAAACACTGTCTTCAGCATCACTGAGGGCTGAAAAGCAGAAAGAAAAAATATTGAAGCAGCAGAAAGCACAGGAAAATGAACAGGTAGGTTTGGTTACTAATTGATTAAAAGATTGCAAGGAACTAGCCAACAGCCAGAATGTGAATTTCTTCAGTTATCAGATATTAATTTGTGGATTCAATTCTCCTAAGAGCCAATTCAGGTTTCCATGCTTTATTTATAATATATGTGTAGCCATAGGGCATTCCATCCAGCAGTAATAAGTATTCTGCTTGTCTGGATGATTCTTGCCAAAAAATGAAAATAAAATCCTAGGAGCAAATGAAGCCATACTTTTTGTGATGTATATGAATTAGAAAAACAGAATGATTTAAATATAAAAAAAAGTAATATTAAATAAATTACTTTGCAAACAAAATGCAAGAGCCTTCGCTGAATTTTAATTTGACTATTTTGTCAGGTAATAATTGGTTCCCTGTTTGTTTTAAACTAAAAAGCTTGAATTATTTTATTGCTGCCCAGTGTTGAATTGTGGTTTCTTACTTTTAACTGTATTTTAATTATTCATTATATTAATGGGTGGAATGCCTTATGACTACACATATATAACAAATAATGCTTTTCTGTTAATAATCAACTTATGCCATTGTTGTCAAACTATTTTTTTCCCCTATTTTTGATGTAAAATCGGTTGATTATTTATTAGCTGAAATAAGTTAAGGTTTTGGGATACTTTCAATCTATGAGTACAAAATTAGCAACAGCAGTAGCATTTTAGACTTGTATACCACCCCATAGTGCTTTACAGCACTCTCTGGGTGGTTTACAATATTTGCTTATTGCCTCCAACAATCTGGCTCTTCATTTTATTGACCTCGGAAGGATGGAAGGCTGAGTTAACCTTGCATCCCATCAGGATCGAACTCCAGGCTAAGGGCAGAGTTTGCCTGCCATAGTGACTTAACCACTGCACCATGTTAAAACTTATAACACAGAACAATAGGATTGGAAGGAATTTTGGAGAGCAATCCCTGTTCAAGCAGGAGACCTATGCTATTCTAGACAAATGGCTGCCCAGAATCTTCTTGAAAACCTCCAGTGATGGGGTACCCACAACTTCTGTCCCGCTGATTAATTGTTCTCACTATCAGGAAATTTCTCCTTAATTCTAGGCCGGATCTCTCTTTGTTAATCTTCCACCTATTACTTGTCTTGCCCACAGGAGAATAGGTTGACTCCTTCTTGTCTGTGACAGCTCCTCAAATTCTGGAAGACTATTACAATATCACCCTAGTCCGTTTTTTTGTGTGTGTTAAACTAGACATATCTTGTAGTGCAATTGTTCTTCGTATGATTGTAGAGGTAAAGTAAATAGGATGAGGCACAAATGGTACTTCTATGAAACTATTAACTATGCAACTTTTTGGGTTTTTTTGAATTGCCAAATAGTTGCTGCTTGCAGAAAGAGAACTGAACCCATATTGGAAAGATGGTGGTACAGGCTTACCAACAGAAATATCAGCATCAGTAAAAGGTAATATTGTTCTCTCTTTCTCTCTCTCTCTCTCTCTCTCTCACACACACACACACACACATCTTCATTACTATGTTGATGCTAAAATAAAATATAATTAATATTAGTTGGTAATGATTACTTTCATTAAAATTGTATCTCATAACCACAGAATATTTTAACTCATTTCTTTCTCCACAGAACTGCTGCGAGCATCCAGAGAGTGGGAGGTGCTCCAGTCTTCACTTCTCACAGGCTGAGCTGAAATTGAGGAACGCCCTCCTCCTCCACGTGACTCCTCCATGCGTTCCCCCCAGTTTTAGCTCAGCCTTCGAGAAGACAGGCAGCTTTCTTTGTTCCTTGGCCGTTTCAGGTGTTGTTAATAATTGATTCAGGTTTGATTTTTCCTTTCCTCTCCTTGCAAGAGTAGTGCGGTCCCAAATTTAGTTTTTGGAGCGATTTCGCTCCCAGGAGGGAAGTAAGGGGTTTGGAGTCTTTCGACCCCCCACCCCTCCTCTTCTATCCTCTGCCGTTCCAAGCGCGCTGGGCTCAGCCGCTTGGCTCTGCGCTGTACTTTTAAAAAGCGCAATTGCGTCTTCCCCCCTAGAACGCCTCAGAGGAGGCAGCGCTTCCTCTCCCAGCTCCTTTCTTCTCCTGCTTGAAGTTGCTGGTACGCTTCTGAGCTGTGCGCTCTGAGCCGGGTGGCCATTTTGGGCGCGCCTCGTGGCCGGCGCCATTTTGTTTTACCGCTCAAGTAAGGCCTTATTTTTTTTGGATTTAAGTGTGAGCTGTGAGGCCTTTGTAGGCCCTTTAGCGGGACCGTCAGGCTGCGTGGAGCCTTTGATTTTACTGAGAGAGCACTGTGGCCCCATGCCCTGTTGTCTCTCTTAGATTTAATATTGTTGGCTTTCTTCCTTGGCCCGCAGCTAGTTCAGAAGCGCAGGCACGTACTCTCCATGTTGTTGGGGGGGCTGCCTACAGAGGCCCCTTTTTTCTTGTCTTGCCTTTTGCAAATTGCTTGGCCTCAGTGTTCATTTGGTCTATTTGGAATTAAGTTATTGTTTTTGCTGTACCTTCTTGGGTCTATTTGGTTTTCCTTACTTGAACCTGACCTTTTTTTTTTTTTTTGTAGTTAAATGCCAGTGTATCAGGTTTTTTAATTTAGCTTGCTAGAGTTTTTTCTGTTTTTTATTGCATAAGGTTCAAAAAAAAAAGAGAGAGAGAGAGAAAGGAGATTTTTTTGAATAGATAATAGCTAGCTCTAGAATAAAATTTCTTCAAAAAGGGGGACGTGACCCAATTTTAGGAAAACTGGTTTACGTTTGTAGGCCGAACTCCTAGGCGTGCCAACCGCCATTTTTCTTCCAATACCATGGCAGAGGCTAATCCTACTGGCTCTTCTCTGAAGGCCAAGTCTAAGACGCACTACCTTCGCAAAAGGGACAAGGATTCTTCCAGTGCTTCTCAAAGAGATGCCTTACGACGTCATAAGGCCCTAGAAAGGGAGTTTAGCAAGCGGGCTAAAGAGTCACACTCTATAACACCTGCCTTTCCTTCTACCCCCCCCGCCGAGCCAACCCTCTTCCTCTAGGGGCGGTACTTCCACCCGAGGCTGCCAGCCCTCTCGTGTACCAGAGGCGACCTTTACGCCGACCGCTGCAGGCCTACGCTCTGAGGATCCTGCTTCAATCATTGTACCTGAGAACATCAGGGAATGGATGCAGTCTGCCATCCGTCAAGGTATAGCTGAAGGAATGCAGCAGCTCGCTAGACCGGATTCCCGAGAGAGAACTCTCGAGGCTGAGTCTTTATCCGGGAGATCTCCTTCTGCACCAGCGTCACAGCATGGTCAGGTACCTCCTCACATGGATGTTCCATTCCCAGAGGGGGAGGATACCCAAGAAGAAGAGGGAGTGGGCCTTGAACCGTTCGGAGAGTACGAAGGTTCTGATAGAGGTTCCTTACAGTATTTGGAACCCTTTCTGGAGGGGGACCTAATGGAGGGAGAAATGTCGGAAGATGAGGGTCTTTCTCCTGAACAACCTGCTGTTGTGGGTTTTTTTAAACCCCATTTATTTAAGTCCTTGCTATTTAAGGCAAAGAACATTTCAGGTCTGGCCTCTCAGCCTCCTTCTGAACCCCCTCCATCGAGTCCAGAAGGTCCTGATGACCTTATGTTCAGACAGCCAACAGTGGCAGCAGACATTATTCCGGCCCCCCCAATCTTCTCAGATCTGGTTGCAAAGCAGTTCGCCTCGGTGGGTCCTTCTCCGGCCCCTTCTAGTCAGGACAAGAGGTTGTTTACCCTGGATTCGGATTTCTCAGCTATGTTAGACACCCCAGAAGTAGATGATCCGATTGTAAGTCTTGCTTCCTCTTCCAATCCTACCGATGCACTAGAGGCACTGAAGCCGGAGGATAAGCGAGCGGAGATGGCGCTCCGGCGGGCTCACACCGCTGATGCCTGGGCTATCCGGTCAGCCACGGCCGCTTCCTTTTTCACCCGATCCTCCATCAGGTGGCTCAGACAGCTGAAGCAACACATTTCCCCAGCTGATACCAGAGCCCATCAAGATATTGCAAAGATCACGGCAGCGGCGGAATTTGCAGCCGACGCTACCTTTCATTCGGTTAAGTTCTCATCCCGAGCTATTTCTTCCCATGTTTCTGCCAGATGATTGCTTTGGCTTCGACACTGGCAGGCTGATATTAAAAATAAGTCTAAGTTGGCTTCAGCCCCCATAGTAAAAGGGAAATTATTCGGGCCCGCTCTGGAGCCATTGCTCCTGGAAACCCGAAATAAGAAAAAGTTTCTGCCTTCACTTTTTCGTAGGCAGGAAGCCAAGAGTTCCCAGTCCTTTCGGAGGGGCTCCTTTCGTCCCTCCTTCCAGTCATCATTCTCTCCTAGATTTCAGGGCTCCCCCTCATTCCAGCCGTCCTACCAGGACCGGGGCGACTCGGGAGACAGAGGCAAGAGAGGGGGCAGCTACAGAAGGCCCTTCAGGGGTTCCGGGAGTAGAGCGGCCCGCCGGCCCAGGTAGCGTTGCAGGTTTTCTTACCACAGGCGGCCGCCTCAGGCATTTTGCCGACAAGTGGGAAGAATCCACCTCTGATACTTGGGTTACAAATTCAGTTGGCTTGACCCTGCAGTTTCTCTCTCCTCCCCCCGAACATTTCAGGGTTTCACCCATTTCTAGGAATCCTACTAAACGGGCTCTTATGACTTCTGCCATCAAACATCTCTCTGATATTAGGGCTATTCAACCTGTATCCCCCTCCCAACAGGGAAGGGGTTTCTATTCACTTTTATTCTTGGTACTTAAACATTCCGGGGGATGGAGACCCATTTTAGATCTTAAGAGGTTAAATTGTTTTATTGTACGCCATAAACTTAAAATGCAGACTCTGCAGTCGATTTTACAGGGCATCAGAGAAGGAGACTGGCTTACGTCAATTGACCTTTCCGAGGCTTATCTCCATATTCCCATTCATTCCTCGTATTCTAAATATCTCAGATTTTGTTATAATAATCAGCATTTCCAGTGTGTAGCCCTCCCCTTTGGTCTAGCCTCAGCTCCGAGATCTTTCACTAAGGTGTTGGCGGCTATTGCAGCTCACCTTAGACAAATTCCCATCCGGATCCACTGTTACCTTGACGATATCCTGGTTGTATCCCCTTCCCGACATCAAGCCGAGAGCGATACTAGCGCTGCCCTCTCGGTACTTCAATCCCACGGGTTCTTAGTGAACTGGGAGAAGAGTCAGCTTACCCCCTCCACTAGTATATCCCATCTAGGGGCTGTGATTGACTCTGTTGAAGGAAGGGTCTTTCTCTCTCAGGAGAGACTTATTAGTATCCGCACCACTATCAGGGATATCCGGCGGACCGGGAAAGCATCGTTGCTCAATTTACCAAACTGCTAGGGAAGCTAGTTTCCTGTATTTCCATTATTCCATGGGCTCGCTTGCATTCCAGATCTTTGCAATGGTACCTCCTGCCGTATCAGTGTTCAGGAAGGAGCATGTCAAGGTTTATAGTGAAAGTCCCGCCGAAAGTTCTCGCCTCCCTCCTGTGGTGGACGCGACCATCTGTCAACAGAGGTCAATTATTCCAGGAACCTCAAAGGGTTGTTCTCACGACAGACGCAAGTCTTTCCGGATGAGGGGCCCATCTACAATCTCTCTCAGCACAGGGAGTTTGGACTCATGCGGAGCGAAGTCGGAGCATCAACTGGTTGGAGCTTCGTGCAGTGTACCTGGCTCTGCAAACATTCCTTCATCGGGTAAGGGGGCGCCATGTTCCGGTCCTAACGGACAATACTACAACCAAGGCCCACATCAATCGGCAAGGGGGCACCCATTCCCTCCTTCTCATGAGAGAGGCCGAGCGACTGTGTCGATGGGCAGAAGCGCACCTCTTATCCATCAGAGCGGAGCACATCTCTGGGGCCTCCAAAGTCCAAGCGGACTGGCTCAGCAGGGCAACACTGGATCAGGCAGAGTGGCGCCTGCACCCACATCTGTTCAGAGAAGCAGCAGCCAGGTTCGGTCAGCCCCTAGTAGACCTTTTTGCGTCTCCGCTCAACGCGCAAACACCGAGGTTCTTCTCCCGTTATCCCTCCAGCGGAGCAGAGAATCACGATGCCTTGCGTTGCCTGTGGCCTCCCGGGCTACTGTATGCCTTCCCTCCGCTTCCATTAATCCCCAGGGTGATTCGAAAATTGATAACCGAGAAAGCAGAGATCCTCATGGTGGCACCTTATTGGCCCAGGAGGCCGTGGTTTACGGACCTCCACAATCTGTCAATATCTCTGCCATGGAGGATTCCATTGGATCAGATTTCGCTGTCGCAAGGCCCTCTGCTCCATCCAGAGCCACAGTGGCTACAGTTGGCTGTTTGGAGGTTGAGCGGGAAAGGATGATTGAGGAAGGCTTATCAGCCCAGGTCATTAACACCATTTTGGCGGCTAGAAGGCCTTCTACTACTCGCATTTATGAGGCTACCTGGAAAAGTTTCTGTAACTGGTGCCACAAATCATTCATCGACCCATGCTCTCCTTCAGTTGCACAGATCCTGGCTTTTTTACAAGATGGCCTAGATGGAGGTTTATCACCTAACACCTTAAGGAGGCAGGTAGCGGCGCTCTCAACGGTGGTTGCTGGCGGTCCTTTCGGTCCCCTTTCCCACCATCCTCGAATCAAGGCCTTTCTTAAAGGGGCTTCTAATTTGCACCCATCAGTAGTGCACAGATACCCGACATGGGACCTTAATAAAGTTTTCCTGGCCTTGACTAGATCTCCTTTTGAGCCTCTCAGGGAGGCGTCACTTCAATTTCTTACATTTAAAACAGTTTTTCTGGTGGCTATTACTTCGGCTAGAAGGATATCTGAAATTGCAGCTCTATCCGTGAGAAAAGATCTGTGCATTTTTCATTCAGATTGGGTGGTTCTGAGACCAGACCCAGCATTTATGCCGAAGATTAATTCACCGTTCCACAGGATGCAGGAGTTGGTCCTGCCTAATTTTTGTCTGAAGCTTCTGCGCGAGCAAGAGAGGCAGTGCCACACCCTTGATGTTCGAAGGGCTTTGCGTATTTACATTTCTTGTACGCAGTCCATCAGGAAGGCAGAGTCTCTGTTTTTGTCATTTCAGCCAAAGACACTAGGCTGTAAAGTTTCTCCGTCCACGGTAGGCAGATGGATTGGGGCTACCATATCCAAGGCCTATTTAGTTCAAGCTATTCCAGTTCCCAGTGGGGTTACCGCTCACTCCACCAGAAGTGCAGCTACCTCGGCAGCCTGGGCTACTCAGGCGTCTATTCTTGATATTTGCTGGGTGGCCACCTGGACTTCCCCATCTCCCTTTGTAAGACATTATAAGATTGATGTTTACGCCTCAGCTGAAGCATCTTTTGGCAGGCGAGTTTTGCAGCAAGTGGTGAGAGATCCTGGGGAAGTTCCAATCCAGACGGACTCCCACCCGTAGGACACAATTGCTTTGGTATGTCCCACTCTCTGGATGTTCGCATCAGTTCTACGGAGAATGGGCGTTGGTTCTTACCTGATACGCCTCTTCTCGTGGAACTGCGTAGAGCATCCAGCCCCATCCTGTTGGTCCGTCTGTAAAGGGGGAAAACCTGTTTCGGCCAATGATTTCTAATGTTGTAGTTCATGTTGTTTAATACTTAAGAATAGAGGGTTGTTTTTGTCCTCTCATCTTCGATAAAACTTGGGGGGAACGCATGGAGGAGTCACGTGGAGGAGGAGGGCGTTCCTCAATTTCAGCTCAGCCTGTGAGAAGTGAAGACTGGAGCACCTCCCACTCTCTGGATGCTCTACGCAGTTCCACGAGGAGAGGCATATCAGGTAAGAACCAACGCCCATTTTCTTCTAATCTTTAGAGCTTGACCTTCAGAATGTTCAGAATCCATCATGAACTAATTAAAAAAAAAAGGCAGATTGTACTCAGACATGATGAATTGTTGTCATCTCATTTGGCCGTTTCATTCCATTATACAAATTGCACCTTTAAAATATTCAGGGGCTGAACTTTATGAATCCTATTTTAAATAAAGTACACCAAGGCTACTATCAGGGGCAGAATATTATTTATGTAACCCTTCTTCTGGAAAGAGCAAATACAGGGTGTGGGTGTGTGGGTGTGCACCCACCCTCATGTGTACAATACTATTTATAAAATTACGCAAACTCTGTGGTGTGCTAAATGATAGAGATGTTTGCTGAATGGCAAATAGTGATACAGGATGGAAAAAGCCTAACTTCACAATGTTCAGAGCTCAAGTTACTTAAATGTTAAAGTGCCAAAAGAAAGAAGTACTGAAATTGCATGTGTCAAGAGTTGATGTTTAGATGTCTAAATAAAAATTCATTATAACATGAAAGGACCCTAAGATTTATTTTATTATAACTACCTTCCTTGCTGAGTTCTTTTTCTCATGCATTTCCATTATATGTTCCAAGTTATTCAAGTTAAAAACGCAATAATATTGTCCCCCTGTAGTTACCCACTTAATATGCTACAAAAGTGGCTCGTTACAAGTTACCAAATCCATTACTTCCACTGTCTCTCTGTCACCTTCAAGAGTGGACTAATTTTTAAAGACTATTAGGCAGACTGTGGTTTTCAAATGCATGTAAGAACATGAATACAAATGGGATAAATATACTATTGTTAAGAATCTGACTGGATTAACATGTTGCAATGGAAACATACCATATGCAGTTAGCACTAAGATTATTTAGCTCATTGTATTACATTTCAGAATGCAAATACTGTAATTTACTATCGTTTTTCTGTAGCAACAACAGTAGACGATGGTGGATTAAGCTGGCTAAGGAAATCCTACCAGAGAATGAAGGAGCAATCTGAGAGAGAAAAACGAGACTTGGAAGAAATTGTAGCTGAAAGATATGGGGTAAGTGCTGAGGGGATGATAATAGTGAAAATATTTGTGCAGGATAGAAAAAAATGACGTTTCTCAATAAAGTATCAATAAAACAATGTCTTAAATACCACATAGACGAATAAAAATGTGCTTCATTATTTGGGATGGTCAGTGTTGCCTCATAAATACTAAAATAACAAAGAATAAGACCTTAAAATGAACTTTATGCATGCCTAATACAGGTAGTTCTCAGCTTACAACAATTCATTTAGTGACCATTCCTTTAGTGACTTATGACCATTTTTCACAATGAACGACCGTTGCAGCATCCCTATGATCGCACAATCAAAATCCAGATGCTTCACAACTGGTTCATTTTTATGACGGTTGCAGTGTCCTGTGATCAGCTTTTGTGACTTTCTGACAAGCAAAGTCATTGAGGATGCCAGATTCACTTAACAATCACATTACTAACTTAACAACTGCAGTGATTCACTTAACAACTGTGGCAAGAAACATTGTAAAATGGGGCAAAACAAATATTTCAATCAGCAACCGGCTCAGTTGTGGTTGTAACTCCAGAGCTACCTGTACTCTTCTCCCTGAGATCCTACAGGGCCTTACCTTTCCAGCCTTCTGAAATACCTTGAAGATCTGGCTTTATTTCCAATCACTGAGGAGTGTAAGGTTAGATATGCCTCTCCATTTCTACCTGTTTTTTAAGATTTGGCACAATTGACATGTTCCTGCAGCTAAGATTGGATATTTAATTTGGTAGTTGTAGGTATTTTCCATGACATGGTGTTCAATGCTGTTATTATGGTTTTTCTCTTTGATTTTTAAAAGATATTTATAAATTATTTTATGTCACCTAGAATTTCTTGAATGATTGAGCCAGCTCTTAAATTGATTGATAAGTAAACCAATTCCTCTGTTCAACTATGAGGCTCACTAGAATAAATCTACAAAGGACTAAGTAATTTGATACATAAAAAGAGTGATTGAAATCCTGAGTTTCTTGGAGGGAACATTTAGGTAAAAATGAAATATTTCATAAGTTTATCACCAGGTTTGTGAAACTCAGCGATTTCAAATGATGTTCATTTCAAAGTTAACATTACAGTTGTTTTTTTTTCATGTGTTTATCTTAATAGTATTTTCTTTGTACAAATAATATGTGCTTTTCCCTCTGTCTTGTAGTCAATGGAGCTATTTCAGTCCAAGTTAAGAGAAGCTGAGACAGCTGCAGTCCACAAAGAAAATGATAGAAGGGACTGGCAAAAATGCAAATATTCTGAAAGAAAACGTACTTCAAGGGATGATAAAGAGAAGCAGGAGAAAAACAACCTAGGAAGGTTTTTACTTAAAGAACAACTTAAAGAAAAGTATGATAAAGTATATTCTGAGGAACCAAAAAATTATAGAAGAAACGAACAGACAGAAACCAAAAAATCAAGGCCAAGTAATAAAGAATTTACAGCAACAAACTGGACTGGTACAACCAGAAAAGATCATCATCAATTAAATCATTATGAGAAGCCTTTCTCAAGCTCCGTGAAAGCTGCATTTCTGAAACCTAGCAATGATGGTAATGAAGGAGGCAGACAGCAGAGAATGTCATCCCAATTATCGACTCCTCATTTTATGAGCTCCGGTTTCCGGAAACCTGTTTATGATGCTGACGTGACCCCAAGATGGCGTAAAGCACAACCTAAGGATGGAATTGGAAAAACAACTCCAAATGAAAAATCTCCCGAAATGAATAAGGCTGTTTCCAGCAAGGAGGAAGAGCCGAAAGAGAAAGGAGAACAGATCTCAGAAGCTGCAGTGGAAGAAAAGGAGCTAGTAGACAATAAACCATCCTGTTCCAGGTATTTAGATATCTTCTTGTTTTGAAGGAGAGGATGGCTGTATAGTCGCATGATTGCTTTATTGTCACATTTTAAATTTATCTAAATATACATACACTACTCGATATCCGTGCTTCGCTACGAAACTATGTGGTTGGGCTTAGGTTTTGGGGAGGAAAATAAAGGGGGAAAATTCTGCCTCTGCCTACCAGATCCATGGTATTCATCTGGCTAGCTTCATGTCAGTGTGATGGGCTGTTTGGAAAGTGAAACAGTATTTGATATGTGAGTAAGAAGGAGACAGCAAGGAGCCTGAGCGTGTCTTAGCTCAACTGTTCTGTACTAAAGCTGCTTGGTGCTGTGAAACTAAAACTGAAACTCCTCTCCTCTGCTTGTGTTTTGCATTTGGAAGAGATTTCTTTTCAGTTGGGGAGGGGAAGTAGAGCTCCTTAGCATCAGAGTGTGTTAATAATAATATAGGAAATACTAATGCTCTGATGGCCATTTTGAAAAATCCTTTCTTAGTGAGAACCTAGAAGAATGTTACCTTTTTTTTACTTAAAGTCAAGCCAGAGAAATTACTGCCCAGAATAATTTTTAATTCTAAGAAAATTGGCTTGTGTTCTTGCATCCTTGTTTTAAAGACAGTGCCTTATTAATGACTAATGCCTTGTTTTGATGATCAAGAGTGTTTTGTTTAACAATTGCAGTGGAATTGAGGTTGTAAATCCATTGTGAATCAGTGATGTCTCACTTAATGACTGTATCGCTTAGTGATGGAGTTGCCACTCCTAATTGTGGTTGTTAAATGAGGAATACTTGTAATAGGTTCTGAACTGGAAATTTGTATAGATACTTCATCCTACATGCAGTATACATCCACTACAAATGATTTACAATGCTACAAAAATAAAGAACACCTGGGATAATTCTATAATAATTTATGGATGACTAAATGCAAGGAAACAGTTTACTTTGTTAAAAAAATATAAACTCTAGTTACTTTATATGAGATATGTGTCATGCAGTATGAGAGTGTCTTTTTAAGAGAAGATGGCTTGATTTTCTTAGTAATATGTAAAATATTTTGTTTAGTAGTTTTAGATTTTATTATGGTTTCATGCTAATCTTGAATGCTGCACTGTTTCTTATTAAAAAATACAGTATAGAAACTAATGAATGACTAGGTTATGTAAGTAAAAAATAATTCCTGTCATTCAGATGTCAAGGCTACAACTTCCTCATCTGTGATTTGTTTACACAAGCTGGTAAGGATAGCATTTGCATTTAGTGACATCTAGGAAATACAGTTTCCCAAATTTATTAATGGAATATAGTTTGCAAAATAAAGAAGATGGAACACTGCAACAAAATCTTGCATGATTGCATGTTTCCTGAGGCTATGGCAGAGATCGTGTAAACTTTTAAAATTAGTATTAAAACTAGGAAAACTGACTCTAATTTAAGATTTCAAGTAATGTAGCAAATGTTCTCAACAAATGTTTAAAGTTTTTTTCTTTTTACATATATTTAAAAGGGGATAAAACCTGATGTAAAATACTCAGGACCTAAGCTGAATTTCCTGAATAGACCTCCCTGCAGGACTGTCATAAGGCACTTTCTCCCACCTAAGTTATCCAGCTGAGACGGTGAATGGCATGTTTTCCTTTTCTCCATGTGTAATAATGCCCTGTGTTTGTATTTGACCAGATCTGTTTCAGAGGATGAGACTCCTCTCATTCTCAGTGACGAAGAAATGAACAAACTGGGAGCCAGGATTGTAAAAGCAGAATTGATGGGAAACAAAGTATGTGATTGATTTTATTAGATTTTTTTTTTGTCTTATATTTTAAGATAACTATAATACCACACTTTAAGACTCGTCATTGTATTCATGTTGGAAGCATCAAGGCACTTCTGGGTTAAAAGGATTAGCTGGTGACATTACTGTTGCCCAAGGGTCGCCCAGTTGGGAGTGCCTTTCATGTCCCCATTATTGAGCTCATCCAAGTGATACCTATTTATCTACTCACATTTGCACTGCTAGAAGGGCAGGACCTGGAGCGAATGACAGGAGCTCAGCCCATCACATAGCAGCACTTGGGTCTTGAACTACGAGCTTGCAGACTGTCAATCCAGCGTTCAAACCATGCGAGTCACATCGCTCCACATTTTTAGACTAATTGTTCAATACTGTTCAAATATTATAGCTCCACAGTAATAAAAAATTAAATAGGTTTATGAAAATATTCTATAAATACTGTATCTTTAGAAGCACCTTTACCCTTGATTTCATAATGTTTGATTTACTGCTGATAAACATTGAGCAGCTGGAATCAAGAGCTTTGGATAGTTATAATGACACTTCTGTTTACATAGCATCAAACATTTATTTTGCTTGAAAAATTATTCAGAGAATATTTTAGCATCAAATGCATTGTACGTTTAAAAAAAATTACATTGTGCAATATTTGTTCTGTTTGAAGGATTTAGCTGCAAAACTTCAATCTCAGCTTGATAAGGCACGCATGCTAAAGGACAGTGGAGCACAAGCTAAAGCTAGAAAAACTGATGAGGTAAGAGGGTATGCATTATCTTGCATTCATTTTGCATTAGTGCCTTTGGAAACAAAAAAATTAATGACAGGTGTGCAGCACCTAAGGCTGTGACACCGTTAAATATAGTTCCTAGCATTGGCAGAAAATACCTACAAAACAATTTATAGTGTGTGGTAAAATATTAGCCTATGAAGGCAAGCTGTGAAAATACATTGTTCAGTATCAGTATTAAAATGATGGCATATTTGGTAATTTAAAATAATATAAACATAGAGTTGCTTATCTCTTGTATTTCAGAATGTATATTGTTAGTTTGCCATAAACTTGTATAGAGTCTACATACAAGAATTTTTTCTGATTTCTGTATACATATTGAAAATAATATAGTTATATGATTAATCAAATACATATATGATTATATGATTATACTTATACATAATGTGGTCTTGGGAATTAATTTCCTTTTAAAGGTGAATGGACTTTTTGTTTGCCTTAAGCTTACTTCAAGATTCTGAGACCATATTTCTACCAAAGATCTTGGTTAGTTTCTCAATAAGGTAAAGGTAAAAGTTCCCCTTGCACATGCATGCTAGTCGTTTCTGGCTCTAGGGGGCAGTGCTCATCTCAATTACAAAGCCACATTGCCAGCGCTGTCGGAACACATCTCTGCAGTCAGGTGGCCGGCATGACTAAACGCCAAAGGTGCACAGAATGCTGTTATTCAGTAGTTTTAAATAATTACTTACATCTTTGGAGAAAATAGAGAGCAAGAGCAGTTTTGCAGTTCTCCTGATGTGATTGTTGGTTATATGCAATGGGGATATGGAAGGAAAGTGGCTTCAAGAAGCTATAAAGGGGTGATGTTTTATGTACTTGTTCATAAAAGAACCGGAATTAGGGTTGCTAAGCAAAATTGTTGATTAAAAAGCAAATCATTTCAAAAGAAAACAAAAGGAAACAATGAGAATAAAAGGGAACAGTGAAGAATTCCAAAAGGGGCAAAAATAAAAATAATATCCTGACTATGATTCAAGAAGGCATCCAGTGATGCATTTTAGGGCAAAAAAATTATCTAACATTATTCCATATATGCTGATGGTGTTTTGCTAGTGGTGATTCCTAAAAAAAGATTTTTCTGGAAATAGCACTTTGCTTTGCGATGTGTCAGCTACCCCCCCCCTCCCAAATTTAAAATAACAGTGAGTAAGGTTTATTGTGGAAACCTATTTGTAACAAGGTGTGATTTCAAAGAGGTGGTGATGAGAAATTTGTTAATAACATAACATTTTCAATTTCTACGGAATTTATTCCAGCCATATTTCTTCTCTAGGCAAGATGTTGGGACTTGTACTGATACTAGAGTTTTCTGGATGATTTGATAATGCAACTGAATATCAAGCTAGTTTCCCACCTATGTCTAAGTTCCTACTGTGCCTATGTTAAAGGAATAATTATGTTACGACTAGATAAGGGAATAAATTTACATTGATACAATTGATGTACTCTTTCTGTCAGAACAGGTATTATAAAAAGGCTTCAGATTTTAGTACTATCGTTATGCTGATGGCATCTGGCTTTATTGCTCTTTTTTATTATAGCTGATAAAGCTCTTTAAATCAGAGTTGGTTATGAGTAGTAAATTATAAGAGATGGAAACAAAATAGAGAAGTTCTTGGTCAGTTAATATAGGAAAAGGGATATATATCTCAATCTAGAGTATATTGTTGAAGTTCATTCTTCCTAAAAAAAACTAATTTGCAGTCTGAACATATTTTTGTATTTGGTATGATAAGTCTAGATACAGAAATTTCAATCATGGGCAGAGGTTTGCAAACTACAAGAATCAATTTCTCTTATAATGTTAGAATACTTAATAAGACAACAAGAAATCACTTATAAACTAAAATAATCTATTTCCTTGACAAATGGAATCCAATCCGGTCATACTTAGATTAATAGCTTCTGGAATTTAAGATATTGTTATAATGATATGTGAGAAACTCCTTCAGAAATGGGTGAAGGGAGGCTCCCTAGGGAATGGTCAGATAAGAGAGGGCATAGATGCTTAATGGTTGGAGAAACAACCATTATGAAAGGACCCTCCCAAACTTCCCAGTTTTAAAAGAGGATGGTAGGAGATTTGTACTTTGAGACTTGCAAGATTGATGTCAGTATATGTAGACCAGACAGAAAACACAACCAGATGAACTAATTCTATTTTCTTGTAAGGTTACCTTAACAGAATCTTGCAAATTTTGGGAATACAAATTTCCCATTGCCTCCCTTACAGCCCGTTATATTTCTCAAGATCTTTCTCACATACCATTTCAGTTGTTATCCTTCAACTCTCAGTCTTCCTCATTAGTGGCAGAACTGGAATTCCATGGATTACATATCCTTATTCAAATTTCAATATCATGCTGTTGGTGTTCACATTTAATATTAATTATGCAAACGTTCTGAATGCTTAAATAAAGAAAACTTAAATAGATTAAAAAATGAAGAAATTTTTTTCTTCCTATACATGTCAGAATTCTAATATGAAAAGTTCCCTGATGAGGAGTAAGTTAATTCACTTTATAGAATTAGGTAGTTTAATTAAATAAACTACATTGTTCAACAGTGCTGTTCTTCATTTTTATATTAGCATGCAAGTAACAAAAACAGATCTCTTGGCTCCAGTATAATGCCAGACAGTACTTTAATAATTATGTATGAGTTGTAAAGTGGAAATTAACTGAATGAAAGCCTGAAAAGAAAGAGTTTCTGAAAAACTGAAATTGAATGTAAGAAAATCTGTATTTTCACATTTGAATGCATTCTGTATTTGCATTCTTGTTAAAACCAGAAAAGGACATATTTGGAAATAAATAAGAGCATAGTCACTTTGAAATCTTAAGAAAATTAGTGGATGTATTGTGTCAGTGACAATATCTTTTAGAAATTTTTGTAAGTGGTTTGTAGGAGAAATTTTGAAGAGTATATTCTTTTTTTTTTTTGTATTCTGGTATATACAGAAGCATTTGATATTTATTTAGACTGTAAATGTTTTACTGCTATAATTAACCACAAAATGCAGTAACTGCAGGGAATGTATGAGGTTTGATGACAGTTTCATAATAATTTCTGCTCGTTTTTCTCTTCTACTTTTCACATGAAATTAATGGTTCTTTTTCAGGAAAAACATCAATATATTAAGCAAAAAAGAAAAATGGTATCATTAAATATAATTACTTGAATTCTGATAATGTGATCTGAGAAGCTAGGTATTTAGGAAAAAGGGTTGTGAGTTGATTACCTGCAGCCCAAATTTAAAAAAATAGTCTACCAATATGAATTAATCATTTACTAATTACTTTGAATCTGATTTTACTCACACCTTCATAATATCAGTGAATGTATGAAGTAAATTTATATAGTTAGAAAATGTATATCATCTTAAATTTATCATCTTAAATACATAACTCTGGGCAGCAAATAGTAAACAGTATATATTAAACATCTTTATGTTCTGATTAAGCAAAAATTGTAGTTAAGTGCTTCAATAAAAACTGTATACTTAAAAAGCAACAGATTGGGTGCTTCTGTGCCAATTTCCAGGTTTTAAAACTTGCTACAATATCACCCTACTATGTTTATCAGTTATATGCATACAATATTCCACGCCAATTAGTTAAACTTCAGACGTTCTACTTTTAGAAGCTTCAAATGCAGTAGATATAATATCAACTATTTTTTTCATTTAAGTTCAACAATTACTGCTGTTGAACATTTCTTTCATATTGGAAAGAAGTGACAGGAACTATTTCAAAGTTAAGCATATTGCAAGCTTCTCAAAGTTGATTTAGGCAGTGCATATTAAATCTACACCCCAAATTGAAAAGTATAATTGTAAGTGTAAATAGAAACACCAGGCAAGAAAGAACAGCAAATGAGAAAGCCACCAAATTTCATGTGTTGCCAAATTTCTCTTTGAGATAAGACATAAGAATTTGAATTTTTATGAATTTTGGTCCCTTCCAGAGTGTTTTTAGGACCAAGTATGTACCATGAATATAAGTAAATTGTGATGTACTTCATAAACTATGGCAATTCAAAGAACATACATAATAATCATTCACTCAAAAGATATGTTAGATTTAGAAATATACATGGGACAGTAGAAGTCAAGGAAAATGGAGGTACAATGATTCAAAATCACCTTAAAAATGGTAAGTTTGGGATTTAGTTCTTGGTACCATGGATACCAACAAAAAAAACTTATTTCAGAACAGCAAACCTTAAAAGACCTTTTGCAAACAGCCAGTAAAAAAGTGCTGTTCGTTTACTATAAGGATAGATTATGTGCAGTGTAGCAGAAGATGGTTTTACTACAAATAATAATGTATGAATGTATTAAAAAATGGAACCAAAACCCTTTATACAAATATTATTATTTTAATATTGAAGGAAGAAATAAAGAATGGTTAATCTATGCAGTCTAATCTATTTTCAGTGCTTTCATTGACCAACTGTATCTTTAATTTAATCCCTTTAAATCTGATCTGGTTGGTACTCTGTGGGTAGGTACCCTGTTTCTCCAACAATATGGCCTCCCCCAATAGGAAGTCCCAACATGTTTTATAGGCATGAAATGAAAATAAGCCCCTCCCCCCAAATTAAGGCCTATATTAAAACATGTGAAATGGGGGGGATGGTGGTGGTGGGCTTGCTGTTAGGAAGTACTTTTGTTGCACACCCGGATATGGTACTGCCTGCGTTGACCCTGATACGAAGTGCCCCACCAACGCCGAGGTCAACATCCAAGCCATCACTGCCCGCCCGAAGATGCAAGGGGGTGGGGAGGGGGAAATTAAGTCACCCCCGAAAAGATGGCCAAGCCATTTTTGGAGGGCTCAAAAAACAAAACAAAAACCAGGCCTTATTATATGAGAAATATGGTATCTCTTTGCATGGAATTGATTGGTTCATTCAGATCACAGATAATGAACAGAAACTGCCAAATTATGTGAGTTCCTGATGAAAATAAGGCAAGGCCAGACTTATGTGAGCATACCTTTAAGGGCTCATGGAACAGTGTTGATGAGTTAGATGGAATAAGGGAGGATGTGCAAAAATGATGTTAACTCTAGGAAGGAATTAGATGTTTTCAGGATGCAAAGAAAAATGCTGGGTTGATCTTAAAAATCGTTACAGCCTCTTTCAAATTAATATAACAATAATTTGGCTCAACCCCCCCCCCTCCCCTTTTGGCCCTTCCGTGGAAAACTCATCAGAAATGTAGTGTGCTGATTTGATTAAAAAGGCTCCATTAACCTTGGAAGCTTCTGTAAGTCAAAGTTAGTTTATTATCTAAAAGACATTAGTTTTTATATTCATTGTCATCTCAAGTGGCACAACCTGTGCTGGAAAATGTTATAAAATCCACATCTTTGGCTTAGTTCTGAAATCTAAAATATGCATTAATTAAACCAAAATTGCTTTTTCCATGATTCAGTGTCATCCAATTAAGAGTGCTGAAATTTTGAGAGGCAATTATATAAAAAAACAACTCATCAATATAGCCAAATGTGTAATTGGTGTTTTAAAGGTCATTAGTCAGAGGTCTCCAAAATGTATGGAAAAGAATTCATACAAATAATTACACCGTTTAAGATGAGTAATTAAACTATATTCCTTAAATAAAGATATTTAGCTTTCAGCCAATGCATCTGGAGAATATGGATGGGCTTTCAGTTAATTGCAAGTTTGTAATATGTGTGTACATAAGTGTGTTGATTGGATCATTGTGTTTTTTTTATACTTCTTTTTTTATCTTTGTGAGAAGTAATATGATAGGACTGGGTGGAATCTTTTTTTTTTTTTAATTAAGTCACTGAGGCCAGTAAAGGAGGAAGCTGATCTTTTGGATAAGCATCATACAAGATATCCAGATTCTTTAGTATAACTAGGTTTGCAACAGTTCATTTGAATATTTTCCAAGATGTAATAATAAATTTATATGGTGCCCAGTGCCAATGACTGCAATATTCAAAATGTATTTTAGAATATGTATACATTCTGGAAGATAAACCTTTTGCTGGAGAGGAATTTATTCACCGCCATTTTTATCTTATATCTAGCATAAGACAAATCCTTAACTTATCCGATACTTTTATGACCTCATTCCCTTCAGATGGGTAGTTTGTTTAATTCATTCTGGATTAAGACAATGGGATGTCAGATACCTGAAGACTCTAATGACCGAAGGATGGAAATCATCCACAAGAAAATAGTTCGTTACAGAATTGCAACACCAACTAAATAAAAGCTTAGTAGAGGAAATCCTGTTCAAATTAGCTGAGATCATGTTTCTACAACTCAGCTGAATATATGACAGTGCTGCCAACTCTCACGCAATCGGAGTGAGACTCACGCAATTCAACCAATTTTGACTGTCTCACTCTGATAAACGAAATCTCACGCTAAAGGCCCGAGAGATCTTCCTTGCAATGGGAATTCCGGCCTCGAATAAAGGCGCGCTTGTGGAATAAGACCCCCTCCACCCCAAATTTTATTTCTAATTCATCTTAGATTTGCAATTTAAAGAAGGCTAATCCGCTTGCAAATTTGCCGAAGAACGACGGGTTTAACAGAAAGAAACTCCCCTCCCCGTCTTCTTTCCCCCGCGGCCACACCTCTCTAGCAAACTAATCTGAATTTTAACCCTTCAAAAACCATAGCTCCTTGCCTCTAATTTTGCTTTAGATGTGATTTTTCAGGGGATCGGTGGCTCCGAGCAGCCGCTCGCCTCGCCAATAAAAATATATTTGTTTTTCGATTGTACTAAGGGCATTGGTGAAGTGTTCCCTGGTTTATTTTTCCTTTTGCCCTTTTTATGCAAGCTGCATCAGCTATTCAAAAGTTAGAATGGAATAGAATTGGAATGAAACTGGAATGGAATGGAATAAATTGGAATGGAACTGGAATAGAACAGAACAGAAAACTATTGTCACTTTAAATGTACACTAATCAGCATACATTAAAACAAAATTTCGTTGCATTCAGTTCTCAAAATATAACCATTACGCATATACCCGCATATACCCACATACACATACATATATGACAAAGAAACATAACAGTCCATTTCAAATAATTACCCAATTATTTTTTCAAACCTTTTATGAAACTAAAAGGCCTATGCTATGTCTCATTGGTTTTCATAGTCAAGTTCCCTCACTGAAGAAAAATGTGTTTTTGTAATATGTGTCCTCATTTTTTTTCTTATGCCTATGGGTTAAAATGTATGTATGTATGTATATGTCCAAATCATGACTAAAGTATGCATCAGATTGCACCATTTAAAATGTAAAATTGTCAAAGCTCCCTACCGTGGAAGGGGGGACACCCCCCTTCCACACCATCCCCCCCTCGGTCGCTTCGCTCCCTCGGGCTTGGTCGCTCCACTCCCTCGCAGTGTCTCACTCTGAACTATCACTCAAGGGTGGCAGCCCTGATATGAAGGCATAATTTATCTTGAAATTGCTCTTATCACAGTTACAGCGTGGAACTATTTTGACTTTCCAAGGTTATATCATATTCTCAAGAACACTCTAGTTAGTATTGCTCAAAATATGTGAAATCCTTGTAAGACGTTCAGACAGGAGGAAGATAATGTCAGATCCCATTCTGATTATCTCAGTATAGACGCTTTTCTGCTACCACCATTAAGTAATCAAATGCTATTGAGTAGGATTCGACATCTGATAATGGTATGGATCAGCACTCCCTTTTGACTTGCCTCTATTGTAGTTCTTTCCAAGAATCTTGATCCTGTCCATTGTTTTCCTCTTCCATTTTCCTTAACTTTGTTAAGCATAACAATTGTTTTTCCTAGTCCATCATTCAAGTGTCTCAGATGCCCAGAGTATGTGATTTTCTACTTATTGATTACTTTAAGAAAGTTTAACAGATTTAACAGATAATCAGAGTTGGAAGGGACCTTGTAGGTCATCTTGTCCAACCCCCCCGCCCAAGCGAGAGACCCTACACCATTTTTGACAGATGGCAGTCCAATCTCTTCTTGAAAGTCTCAACTGATGGCGCTCCCACAACTTCTGAGGGCAAGCTGTTCCATTGGTTGATTGTTCCCACTGTCAAAAGTTTCTCCTTATTTCCAGGTTAAATCTCTCCTTGTTCAGTTTCCATCCATTATTCCTTGTCTGGCCTACAGGGGCTTTAGAAAATAGCTTGACCCCTTCCTCCCTGTGGCAGTCCCTCAAAATAATGATTTTATAATAATTTTGATTGGTTATTCCTCCCATTCATGCTATTCTTAGTAACTTGTTCCAAGCGCATCATCCAAAAGTGTTTTCCATTTTTTTAATGGCATTTCTTATAGTGCAGCTTCACAACCATACATTACCCCTGGAAAGACCATTACTGTAACAATTTCAGTCTTTATTGTTATAAGGAATGTCTGTATGGTCATGACCTTAAGTTAACTGAAGGTAGTGCTTATTTAGCAACAATTGGGACTGTCAATTTGATTCATTAAATGAAGCAGTTGCTAAATTAAACTGCTTAGGATTGCAGCTTCCCTTTGCTTTGCAAACCTGTGAAGGTCATAGATGAGAAAATTGTTTGCAAAATCACATTTTTATCACCGCAATTGCCAAACAAGGCAATCACTAAACATTAACTACCTGTATTACTTTTCTCTCTAGAATTAATTCTCTAGCACACTGTTAGCTTCATTTTTGAGCCTTAAAAAATCCTATTGTCTTCATTTATTCACTGTCATCTATTCACTAGTCATACAGGTTGTTATTAACTATTTTTCTCGGTAGCAGCAATAACCGATTTTTTTTCATTTTTCATTTTTAGTTTTATAAAGAACTGTTCTAAATTGTTTTTACTTTTAGGTAACAAATTAATAGCTGCACATCTCAAACTCCCATTATTATTTTTTTTTTACAAAATATAGAGCTTTCTTTCCAGTTTTATATCTTCCAATCTTGTCATTCTTCTAATATAACTATGTAAGTTAACTACTGTATATACTCGAGTATAAGTTGACCCGAATATAAACCGAGGCACCTAATTTTATTACAAAAAACTGGGAAAACTTATTGACTCGAGTATAAGCCGAGGGTGGGAAATGCAGCAGCTACTGGTAAATTTCAAAAATAAAAATAGATACCAATAAAATTACATGAATTGAGGCATCAGTAGGTTAAATGTTTTTGAATATTTATTTCAAAGAAAAACAGTAAACTATCTCTGTAAGTGGAAAAGAGAGCCAACAAAACCAATATGGTATCAACAATAACTTTAAAAGTACAAAAACTTTAGCTCAGTCAGCAACCAAGCTAAAACACAAGAGTTAAAATCCTTCAAAACTGGATTCTAGAGTGCTTTAAAATGTAAATAAGGTTAGTTTCACACACACATGCACACCGTTTCGCTTTCCATAAACTAATTTTTTAGTGCATGACAGATGAAGTGCCTGACAAATGAAAGTCCTCTTAGGAAACTTTAGATCTTAACTGGCATTACATTTAAAATCAAACATGTTCACATTCTTAATATCTCAAATTTTTTCCATGGCAAAGTGTTTCTCAAATAATCCATAAAAAATTCTCACCCACCTGCAATGACCAAATAAAATAAATACTAATATTTTGAACATGGAGAGAGCTGTATACCTATCTGCCATTTAGCTGCCCAAAATGAGAAGCCAGCCTAGGGGAGGGGAAGGAAACTCATACCACAAACATGAGATTCCACCCATTGACTCTTGCTAAAGTGCATGATAATTGCTAAAGTGCATGATAATCCTTTTTGTAATAGCACATTAACTAAAGAAGAAATGAATTTGAGGGATGGTGCTTGTGGCAAACTTTCTCTGCTTGGATTTTGGCTCAGAAGTCCTGAGAAACAATCACATTTCAATGGGCTTTAGTATCTGGATATTAGACTTCCAGTATTCCAATATATTGGAGAAGAGTAAAGGGTCTGAGATACTTTTCTCTCTGTTGATAATGGTACTTTTCATCAATCAGGTGGTCGGCTATGAAGCAGGAAACAGACCAAGTGTACAGAGTGAGAAAAAAAGTTTCACCTAGATGTCATGATCCAAATCAGAAAATAAACCAGGATAAGGCTCAATCCAGGTTTTAGTTAAGAACTAAAAGTTGCAAACTTCATATTTCAACTTTTTAATTTTCTTCAGGTTTTAGCAGCCCCATTGATAATGGTAACAGCACTGAAGTAATAGTAGACTTCTATGAAATATAACTAAAAAGGCATGTTGCTTTCATTAGTGTCAAGATGGCATGAATTAACATGGCATAAATACTCAATTTCAAGTTAACTTCATTCACTCTTGGTATTAAAAAATGTTAAATAAAATATTAAAAAAGGTTTAATTGATTCACTAACCCAAAAGATGATGATGATGATGACAGTGGTAGGCAGGAGTCACTCTCTCCCTTGCAAGAAAAAACCAAGAGCTGTTCTTATGATCTCTCTCTCTCTCTCTCTCCCCCCGAATAAAGTCAAGCCCTTTCCAGCATGCGCGCGCAATCCGCAACCGCCCCTTTGCACCTTTCAAATGCAAAATCCCGGGGTTTTTGCATTTGCAAGGTGCAAAGCGGTGGGGGCGGATCACGCCTGCTGGAAAGGGCTTGATTATTTCGGAAAGAGAGAGATCATAAGTGAATCAATTAATTTGGAAAACGATCTCACTATGAAAGTCAGTGTTCTCTGCCAGTGGGGCATTTGGAAGAAAATGCCCCACGGCATATCTACGTATGTGTAAGGGGAATCAGAAATCCCCGCGTTAAGCCCGGCATTTCCCGAGAAGCTCCACCGTGCAATGAAAGTGCCCTGGCTCTAGGCTCAGAAAACAACGCAAGCCGAGCTGGCTTCGGCTCCGCTTGGTTTTTCCTCAGCCCCAGCTGCCTTCAGTCCGCTCGGGAGGAGGAGGAGGAGGTGGTGGCGGCGGCAGCAGCGGCAGCTCGCGTTGTTTTCTGAGCCTGCAAGCCTAGAGCTCAGAAAACAACGTGAGCCACCACTACACCACCACCTCCTCCTCCTCCCGAGTGGACTGAAAAGCAGCTGGGGCTGAGGAAACGAAGCCAAGCGGAGCTGAAGCCACCTCAGCTCGCGTTGTTTTCTGAGCCTGCGAGCCTAGAGCCAGGGCGCTTTCATTGCGCGGTGGAGCTTCTTGTCTCGGGAAACACTGGGCGTCCTTGCTGCCCCCTGAGGGAAGGGCGAATCTGGGCTGCGCGATTGGGGAACTTTGTGGCTTTGGGTGGGAGCAAGGACGGATGGAGTCCGCGAAGTGGGGCTTGCCTGCCCTTGCTGGCTGCCTCTGCTTCCTTAGGGGCGGGGAAGGGGGCTCATCTGGACCATCTGGACCTCAGTTTCCCCAGAAGGATCTTCCGTTGCTTTTGCCTTCTCCCTACGTCTTCCCTCTGTTAAACCCCCCCCACACACACACACTTATTTTCGGGAGGATAGATTTTGTGTCTGAGCATTCTCACATGATGGTGGGTCTTTCCCCCCCTAAAAACAGTTAAAAAAAGAAAAAACAATATAACCTCATGCAAGAACTTTTCTGCTTCCGATTACCCCCATGCTTACAAGTTGCAAAGGAAACACGGAAGCAGGGAAGCGGCTGCCCAGCTCCAGAGCTCCACACCATTTTTTTTTCAGAGGGGAATCTGACTCGAGTATAAGCTGAGGGGGTTTTTTTCAGCACCAAAAAATGGGCTGAAAAACTCGGCTTATACTCGGGTATATACGGTATGTAAGTTCAACAAATGTAGGGGGAAAATGTGCGTCCTTGCTTCACTCCCTTGCATATTCTGAACCACTTGGTTTCTCCAAATTCAGTTCTCACAATAGCTCCTTATTCATTGTAAAATTGGTCAGTAGAGTAATCAAACAGTTCTGGCACGTTCATTAGGTTTAATGTGTTCTACATTATCTTATTTTAGTTAATTAATTTAATGTGCCTTTCTGAAATGTTTGGGTTAATCTAATATTTTGGTGTTTTGTGAGATCTTAAGCAAAACTTTACCACTGAGGATTGATAATTGGTGCATTTTCTTGCATTCTCCTTTTTCAATTTATATCCCAATCTGTTTTTGATTTGGCCTCAGACTTGTTTATATTTGCTGATGTAGAATTACTAGAACTTCTGCTTCTTCATGTAACTTTAAACAGTTCAGTAGGTATTTCATCTCTTTCTGGTGCTTCCATCTTTAACAGGTAGACTATTGCCTGTTGTAACTTAATTTCTTGTGGAATTAATTCCTGATTATTTACTCTCTCAACAAGTATTTCATTTTTGTAATTCACTTGTAAAAATATCCAGTTTTTCTATGTTTTAAAATCTTATTTGATGCTGCTTACTTACTTACTTACTTATTTAGCTGCCCATCTCACTGAGTGGCTACTCTGAGCGGCTTAAACAATAGAAGAGGAAAAAAATGATAAAAATGTAGAAATAACAATAATAAAGCCCCCACTTGAACAAACACAGACCTGTTTTTTATGACACTTATTGGTGACTGATAAGAACACTTCTGCTGCAGCAGTCAGCAGTCAGAGCGGAATTGGGTATCCACTCCTTACATAGCCACTTAATAATTAAAACATTTACATACTGGCTAAAGATACAATCAATGGATTCAGATAAACTTCCCAAACTATGCCTAACTGAACAGTTAAATAAGTTCCAATTTAGCTCCTGGGCCAGTCAACTCACAGAGCCTTCTTAAGACATGGGTTTTCTACCCAATTTTTATTGACAAGGGTTTCCCAGGGAAGGGAAATTTTTAAACAGAGAGTCTTGGATATTAGTGCCCAGACTGACATGGAATTATTAGCAAAAAACAGATCTATAAGATGGTTGGCTAAGAATAAAAACATCTTCCAACCTGAAAAATACCTTTCAATGGGTATGCCACAATTACAGAGAAACAATTTTGTGGGTTTAGCAGTACATTGTACTCTGAGAATGAAAATTAAATGTGGGGCAAAATGTGAGAATTCCCAGCACTATATGCAAAGGTATCTGGAAAGGACAAAAAAAAAAAATCCCTTTTTTAATTTTTCAAAACATTTGCTGGCAAGCTATTTAGCAACTAGGCATCGGCTGCAATTCTAGCTTTTTGCAAAGAAGCAGTTATCTTCTGAGGATTGTAATCCTGGTGTGATAGAAGAGGTCAATAGCTTCAATACTCTGAGAGCTACACCAGTAACAGTGTGAGTTCCTCCTTTGTCAGTGATTGAAAAGGGAGGGAAGGGGAGCTAAGAGCTATCCACAATAGAAATGGAAGACTTGCAGAGTGCTCTGCAAGTGTGAAGGAAGTGAACCTCAGTTAGAAATTCAAACAAAGGGCCCAGCAGAGATTATACTACCTGAGGCTTCTCAGGAAACAACAACTGAATGAAAAACTGCTGGTGACCTTCTACCGCTGCACCATAGAGAGTATTCTAACTTACTGCACCTCTGTATGGTTTGCCAATTGCACAGTGGCAGATAGGAAAGCATTCTAGAGGGTTAACGTCATTGCCCAGAGGATCATAGGTTGCCCTCTCCCCTCTTTGGAAGAGCTTTATAGTTCCTGCTGTCTTAAGAAAGTTCAAAAGATCCATCTCATCCTGGGCACCCTTTTTCTGAACTATTACCATCTGGCAGACAGTACAGGGTAATAAAAACAAGGACAAATAGGCTGAAAAAAACAGCTTCTACCCCAGGGCAATAACTATACGGAATTAATTTTAATGCAATATCAGGGGTTTTCAATTCAGTTGTATTGAATGTGAAGGATGTGTTTTATTTTTGTAGTTATAATGTACACTGAATTTTGTTGTGTGAGGTGCAATAATAATAAAGTAAACTGAACATCAAATGTTGATCAAGGCAAGCCATCCTTTGGTTATGTGATTATAATTTGCAACTTTCCCAGCCGGCTTCCAACAAGAAAACTCAACGGGGAGGCCAGCAGGGATAATCACAAATTGCAATCACACGATGTCTCACTTAACAACCATGGTATTTTTTTCTATGTTTTTTTTCTACCTTTTTTTTGCCATTAATCTTTCTCTTTTATTTATTTATTTCTTTTCTTCCACAATAGTCTGTTTTAGTCTACGTTAAATTTCTAGTCATTTTTAAAACTTTCAATAAAATTATATTTTAAAAAGACAACACTAAAATCTAACAACATACTAAGAAAGAGAAAATGGAAATAGACAATTCAGTGAGATACTTCCAGCTGCATACTGTCAAATAGACTGAACTGTCTCAAATGTGGAGCTCAGATTCATAAAATGTCTCAAATATGAAGCTTAGAGTTATAAAATTACAAAAGCATGATAGCAAAATGTGATTTGAAGAATACAGCCAGAGGGAGGTATATATTGACTACAGAATGTTTGAGAGAACTTCTGGATTTTTTTTTCCTATTCTGGACCATGACAAATGTCATCTACACTATCTATAAACATTTTTGTTCAGTAAACTGACAATCAACCATGTGGAATGGCATAGTGAGTAAAAACTTCAGCGTGGCCCAGAGGGGGAACAGAAAATTTTCCTTCCCAATTGGAGATTTTGGAACATCCTTATAAGACCAATGTTAGGACTTAGTATACATGTTTCCTTTTGCAAGCATCAGCCTGAAAAGCTGGAGGAAGAGATAAGAAATATCCCCAAATCTGAAGCAGGCGCTGAAAAAGTCTCCAAATTTCAAAGAGAAGAAATCTTTTATGGTAGCCAGAACAAGAGAGAAGATGGAAGTCTTAGACAACAAAAATACACATACGACAACTGAATGCATAGTTTCCATATCAAACATGGGCAAGAGAGCTCAATCTAAAACGTCAACCAAGGAATACAACAGAACAGGAAAAAGATCTTTTTAAGACCAAAGAAATCATAGCTTGAGGTAGGAATACTTAGGACTAATGGAAAGATACCGTATATACTCGAGTATAAGTCGACCCGAATATAAGTCGAGGCACCCAATTTTACCACAAAAAACTGGGAAAACTTATTGACTCAAATATAAGTCGAAGGTGGGAAATGCAGCAGCTACTGGTAAATTTCAAAAATAAAAATAGATACCAATAAAATTACATTAATTGAGGCATCAGTAGGTTAAATGTTTTTGAATATTTATTTCAAAGAAAAACAGTAAACTATCTCTGTAAGTGGAAAAGAGAGCCAACAAAACCAATATGGTATCAACAATAACTTTAAAAGTACAAAAACCTTAGCTCAATCAGCAACCAAGCTAAAACACAAGAGTTAAAATCCTTCAAAACTGGATTCCTCCTCATCATCTGTATGTCCAAACAGAGTCACTCTCTCCCTTGCAAGAAAAAAGCATGTGTATGTGCTGCATGTACATCCTGTTTTGGAGAGCCACCATCTCTTTCACAGCTCTCCCTCATGCCTCCATTGCATGTGCACACATGCCATGGCTCAGTAGTAGGTCAACATACAGATGTCACACTTGGTTCCCTCCTCAAAAGGAACATCCAACCTTTCTTGAGAAGTACTTCATCTGTTCAGGATTGTGGTGACAAAGGTGAAGGAGGATGGGGCTGAGAGAAGGGAAGGGAAGAAAAGATCATTGACAGGGAGAAAGACAGGGAGAAACACCTGGAAGTGTGAGCCCTCGAGTTTCCTTAGGGAAGACCAGACAACAAGGGGAGAGGAGAGGAGGAGGAGGAGGAGGAGAGTTAAAAAAAAAAGAGTGGGAAGCCAACTCACGCGTGCCATCAAAGCCAGGGGGAAGTGGGGCTTTCTCCGCTTGCTGCTGCCAGAGGAGTGCGGGGGGGGAGTGCGGGGAAAGGGGGTTCATGCCGAGGCTCCGCAAGCGATTACCAGATTTGCAGCTCCATTTGTTGGCGAAGCTGGAAGCGCGCCCGTTAATGGGGAAGGAGAGCCCGCAGCTCCGAAAGTCTTTTCACCGTTGGGGACTGAACAGGAGAACCGCAAACGCCGCACTCCCCAGGAAACAAACCGCCAGGCTCAGGCAGCCTCCTCCACCTCCTACCCTAGCAGCGAAGAGCTGCTCCGGGGGCTCCCGCCACGGCGCAGCCAGACACTTTGTCTCGCTGCCCCCGGAGCAGCTCTTCGCTGCTAGGGTAGGGGGCGGAGGAGGCTGCCTGAGCCTGGCGGTTTGTTTCCTCGGGAGCACGGTGTTTGCGCTGTGGCGGGAGCCCCCGGAGCAGCTCTTCGCTGCTAGGGGAGGGGGCGGAGGAGGCTGCCTGAGCCTGGCGGTTTGTTTCCTCGGGAGCGCGGCGTTTGCGCTGTGGCGGGAGCCCCCGGAGCAGCTCTTCGCTGCTAGGGGAGGGGGCGGAGGAGGCTGCCTGAGCCTGGCGGTTTGTTTCCTGGGGAGCGCAGTGTTTGCGCCGTGGCGGGAGCCCCCGGAGCAGCTCTTTGCTGCTAGGGGAGGGGGCGGAGGAGGCTGCCTGAGCCTGGCGGTTTGTTTCCTGGGGAGCGCGGCATTTGCGCCGTGGCGGGAGCCCCCGGAGCAGCTCTTCGCTGCAAGGGGAGGGGGCGGAGGAGGCTGCCTGAGCCTGGCGGTTTGTTTCCTGGGGAACGCGGCGTTTGCGCCATGACGGGAGCCCCCGGAGCAGCTCTTCGCTGTTAGGGGAGGGGGCGGAGGAGGCTGCCTGAGCCTGGCGGTTTGTTGGCGAAGCTGGAAGCGCGCCCGTTAATGGGGAAGGAGAGCCCGCAGCTCCAAAAGTCTTTTCACTGTTGGGGACTGAACAGGAGAGCCACAAACGCCGCGCTCCCCAGGAAACAAACTGCCAGGCTCAGGCAGCCTCCTCTGCCCCCTATCCTAGCAGCGAGACAAAGTGCCTGGCTGCGCCGTGGCGGGAGCCGCCGAGAGGAAGAGGGCCGCCCTTTCCTGGGGAGCGCGGCGTTTGCGGCTCTCCTGTTCAGTCCCCAACGGTGAAAAGACTTTTGGAGCTGCGGGCTCTCCTTCCCCATTAACGGGCGCGCTTCCAGCTTCGCCAACAAACCGCCAGGCTCAGGCAGCCTCCTCCGCCCCCTACCCTAGAAGCGAAGAGCTGCTCTGGGGGCAGCGAGACAAAGTGCCTGGCTGCACCATAGCGGGAGCCCCCGGAGCAGCTCTTCGCTGCTAGGGTAGGGGGCGGAGGAGGCTGCCTGAGCCTGGCAGTTTGTTGGCGAAGCTGGAAGCGCGCAACGCAGGAGCTCGCGGGGGCCCCGGGCTCCCGTTAATGGGGAAGGAGAGGCCGCTTGGGGTCGCCTGTGAGGCCCTCAGCGGGTAGACAGCCGTGGCGGCGATGCTGCCCTGGAGGCATGATCGGTTGCAGCCACGCCAGCACAGGCCAGGCATGGTGCCGTAGTGGCTGACTCGAGTATAAGCCGAGGGCGGTTTTTTGTGCACAAAAAATGAGCTGAAAAGCTCGGCTTATACTCGAGTATATACGGTATATAGCAAGTTATAATTATATCTAGATATATGATTCATACTTATACAAACAGACAGATATGTATGTATATGTGTATGTGTGCGTGTATGTATGTATGTATGCATGCATGCAGAGGTAGTCCTCAACCTATGCCACAATTGACCCCAAAATTTATGTTTATGTTGAAAAATTTGTTAAGTGAGTTTTGTCTCATTTTATAGCTTTTCTTGCCACATTTGTTAAGTGAATCACTGTAGTTGCTAAATTAGCAACATGGTTGTTAATTGAATCTGGTTTCCCCATTATTTTGCTTGTCAGAAGGATGCAGAAAAGGATCAAATGACTCTGGGATATTGCAACTGTCATAAATACAAGTCAGTTATCAAGCATGTAAATCACATGATCATAGGAATGCTGCAATAGTCATAAGTGTGAAAAATGGTCGTAAGTCAATATTTTCAGTGCCACTGTAATTCCAAATGGTCACTAAATGAACTGCTGTAAACCGAGGTCTACCTGTACAACAACAACATCATCATCATCATCATCATCATCATCATCATCATCATCATCATCATCATCATCATCATCATAGTTGAAGGGACCTTGGTGATTTTCTAGTCCAACCCCTGCAAACTAGCTGATTCCACCTACCTCCTGCATTTTCTGCCTCCCTTCTGCTTCCCTTTTCAATTTCATATTATTGTACTTCCATTATTCATTTTTATTATTTTATTCCTTTATTATTGAATGGGTAAGAGGTTTATTGAATAGTTATAAGACCTTATCAGTAGCATAACATAAATATATAACAAGACAAAATACAGATAAGTTAGATATATAAGAATACAGTAATAAAAAAATATGTGGAAAACTAGGGAGTCAAAAATCGGATAATAGGTCACCCTTGCAGGATACATCAATTTGTTCAATATATTGGGCTCTTAGGACTGCTGCCTTGATTATAAACTTAGCAGTCCTATGGACGATGTGTACCTTAGAGGCCCGGAGGAAATATAACAATCTGTGTGGTTTGATTTCCAATGGGCTGTTCTTTCCAGTAGAAATGATAAATATTTAAGCCTAATGGGGGCATATATTTGGCAGCTGAACAAGATATGGGAAATATCTTCAATGGCAGATGAACCACATAAGCAGGTTCTCTCGTGGTATGGTACATGATGGAAGCGCCCATGTCTGGACATGGAATCCAGTAACTCAAATCTGGCTCTGGTATAGGCTTATCTCACCAACTTTTTTGCAGAGTACAATATAGGAAGTCCTTGACTTACAACAGTTCATTTAGTGACCATCCAACGTTACAATGGCCCTGAAAAAAGTGACTGTACAACTTATGAGCTTTCTAGCATCCCCATGATCATGTGATCAAAATTCAGACGCTTGGCAATTGGTTCATACTTATGACTGTTGCTGTGTGCCAGTCATGTGATCACCTTTTGCAACACTTTGACAAGCAAAATCGATAGGGAAGCCATATTCGCTTAACAACGGTGTTACTAGTTAATCAGCTGCACTGATTCACTTAATGACTACAGCAAGAAAGGTCGTAAAATGGGGCAAAATTCATATAACAAATGTCTCATTTAATGAGAGTAATTTTGGGCTCAATTGTGGTTGTAAGTTGAGGACTACCTGTAATTAATTCAGAAGTCCATAAAGTCAGTGAACACATTATTTTATGTGGGTTTTTTTTTCAGGTTTTATTTTTTTTTAATTTTCTTTTAATATACAAGTTGATGAATTTTACTCAGAGCCTCTCCTTATAGTCTCAGTTTATTTATCTTAATTTTGGTTGTCCCATTTTATGTTGTGTGCCTTGGAGTTAACTTACTTGGTTCCATAAATAGTAAGTATGCATTCATATTTGCAGTAATTCATTGACTTAAGTCACGTTTTGATCACTTAGTGCTTTCACTGAAATATCCAGCTTGATCAGTGTGGCTAAACCAGTGTTTGTCAATGTTGGCAAATTTAAGATCTGTGAACTTCAATTCCCAGCCAGCAAAACATCTTAAAATTGCCAAATGGAGAAACACTGGTCTAAACATTTCCATTCCACTCTCCCTGTTAATGCTATATGACTTCTTTATCTAAACATTGCTGTTCTTTTGTTGATACTAGATCTGGATTAATTTCGCTTAGTTTTAGTAGAGAACTACATTTATCTTGTACCCTATTGGACCTGTGCCTATGTTTTCCATTAGCTCAGCTTGTTTTATGTTTGTCTTTAAGAATCATTATTTTTCCCTTTTCTCCCCTCTCTGTGACAGAGCTATTCTTAAAATTTTATTAATTACCCAATAAATATTGAAAAATTGGTCACTTTAATAGATAGTGACCTCATGTAATTAATCTGCTTTGCTCAGCTGTGTGTTGTGTTCCAATTACACTGCATTGTGGAGCCATTTTAGTTTCTGATGTGAAATTATGCGAAGAGCATATTTTAGCATGCCATCCATTGAGGGTGTTTCTAGGGGGAAGGAGGCTTGTTGAATTAAAATGTAGGAATTGGTTTCTACTATGTAATCTCTCTATATAATTGATATAAATATACATAATACTTGACTAATCAAATATATATGATATATCCCTATATCACAGAGTATGTGCAACATGCAATGAATGTAGTCTCAACTCATAAAACATGTTTATGGATGTTTTATAGTTGCTAACAGAAAGGGGGGAGGGGGAAAGGGATTTGAAAGAGCAGTGTGGCAGCTTGAAATCCATGCATAGTTTTTCCAGAGATAGTAACTAGGTGACTGAAGTTTCTGCCATGCAAAAATCTAACTGGAGAACATGATTGATGTCTCTTGGCTATGCACATGTTTCATTGGAGAATATGAATTATGATACACCCATAGGGGTAGGGGAAAACCAGGGTCAAGGGTGACAGTGAATTATGTGTCTTATAGTTGGCTGTACCCAGACAGTGCTGGACATGTTAACTTCCAATAAAATCTGTTTACTTTTGGAAGTTTGGCTCGAGACTCATAATTTAATTGGGGTAACTGCTGGAATCCTGACATGTAGTTTATAATTTTGAGGTAATTGTTCTGATGTCAAAAGAAGTAACTCGGATGCTTTTAGAATCCTGCTTTGATCAGTTAGGGATTTTTAGATATGATAGTCTTTCAGATTCAAAGAAGACATGCTGATGTGCAGTTCATCTGTGAGCACAGAGGTGGCTCTGCAATGCTACCCTAGATTCTAATACAATGGAGGCACTGAAACTCCATTGTTGTGATAACTGTGGGTGTTATTCTGCAATGCTGTTCACAGTTTTATATCAGAATGTCTATAGAGATTCTCAATCATCCAGGTCATAGTTGTCTCAAAGGTGTTTTTTTTCAAGGGGCAACTGGACTTTCTTGTTTTCTTTGAAGATGTTTCACGTCTCATCCAAGAAGCTTCTTCAGCTCTAATTGGATGGTTGGAAATGGAAGGATTTGCATTCTATTTGTCCAGCTGTCTGCAAGGAATATAAATCCTTCTATTCCCCACTATCCCATCAGAGCTGAAGAAACTTCTTGGATGAGAAGTGAAACATCTTCAAAGAAAAACAAGAAAGTCCAGTTGCCCCTTCAAAAAAGTACTTTTGGGTCAGATTATTGCCTTTAAAACTGATGGAGAAGTTTCACAACACAGCTTGCCAGCAACTGGTGAGGTATTTCAGCATGGAGTCCCTGATTATCAGAGCCCAAATAAAAGTAGTAGGACATGTCATCAAAATTGAATAACCTTCATATGCCTTGCCAGTTACCCTACACAGTGCAATGAGGTCTGGAAAGAGACCTTTAGTTCAGTGCTGTGAAGAAACCCAACTCCATTGTGGCATCCAGCCAAAGGAACTAGAAGCTGCAGCTGCTGACAGAACCTGCTAGGAAGCCCTCGGCATAATGGGACTGCAGAGCCATGTCCATAGTTAGCCTTCAAATCTGCCATGCTGATTCGTTGATCCATAGAAACTGTGGATAGTTTTATAACACATAATTGTATGCCTTTACTGTGGAGAGAGTGATCTTGTGCAAAAGATAGAGTTCCTGTCCAAAATTAGTAAATTAAAATCTGATCTAGAGCAGCTAGCTATGTTGACACATTGCATGAAGCCATAATGTGTGGTTTTGTTTAGTACAGTATGTTATGTAAATCAATTATTTATGTTTGGAATCAAAACAGAGGACACAAAGCAAATAATCAAGGCTCACAAAACCGAACACATTATGGTTTCATGCAATGTGTCAACACAGCCAGTCTTTATTAGATAGTACATGCTGGAGGGTACCTACCAAATAAATAGTGAGAGACCTGCAAACAAAGATGCATTGATATTAACACATTCAAAAAAGGAAGGAAAAATGATGCGAGCACACATATGCATAAATAATAGATGATGTAAACATACATATTCATAAGTAATAGATCTTGGGTTGCTTCCCAACCTTCTACTGTTAATATCTCCAAAAAGAGAATAATTGTCGTAATGAAAAGAAACATATCAAGGGGTTACCATGGGAATCTTCTGATAAGATTTGCTTGAGGTAGCTGCTCCAAGGCTGCATTCCTTATGTATCTATTTTATTAATGGGTCCCTTTAATATTTACCACATTTATTAGTAAACCATAGCTTATGCAGAGGTCTTCTAACTTGGCAAGTTTAAGACTTGTGGACTTCAACTCCCAGAATTCCTGAGCTAACATGAGTGGAGGAAGAATTCTGGGAGTTGAAGTCCACAAGTCTTAAAGCTGTCAAGTTTGAAGATCCCTGGCTTATGGTTTTTCATGTTATGCAAACCCATAGTGTGGACATGTTGTCTCTGTTAAGAAGTATTCTGTTCTAATATGTTCATTTACTTATCTGTAAGTATTGGAGTCTTCCAAATCATGAAATTGCTCCCTTTTTAAAGATTGGAAATAATGTTTGCATAATTCCTGCGATTTTCTTGATTCCTGTAATTTTCCAGGTTCTGCATTAAGTCAGGTGATATTTCTGTTGTGGCTGAATTCAGTTGTATTATTGCTATTCTGTATTCCCAAACAAGTTAATGAGTGATTTTCTTTTAAAAAAAACTGAATACTTTAAAAACTATATTAAAAATACTACATCCTTCTGGAAATCTGGTTCTAAAACAATAACAACATGCAATTCTGTCTTCTTAAAACTAATTCTGGCCATCTAGTCAGCTAAATGCGATAGCAGAGTTAATTTCACCAGCTACCTTCTGGTGAATGAACATTTTGTAGGTAGCCAAGCCTAGCAGGGTAGCGTTTTAACGAAAAATTGCAAGTCCATTTCTTTGTGGCAGTGACTATTAAAGTACTCATGACATATGAACATGAATTCCAAAGAAATTCATGCTATCTTTTCCTCATCTACGTCATTTATGTCATTTAAAAATGTAACTCTGTGGGTTGTGTGGATAGTATGAATTAGTTGACAAGGGAGAGGAGGGATATTGGGAGGTCAACATTTGGAAGGAAACAGATTTCTGTCTCTGATTTACACATTTTTTTAGACATGTTTAGGAATGCCTGATATAAAACATCTGCCACTATTCTTGAGCAAAAAATAAATAATAAAATAAGCTCCTGATATGGATAAGCTCATTTGAAAGTAATTTATGAAAGAGCTAACCTGAAATTTGAATGAGGCTTTTTGATTGACAAATATTTTAGACTACAGTTATTTGTATATCTTACTGCATATTTCATTGACTTATTTCAGAATTAGTCAATAATTTAAAGGTACAAGTGTCTTAAATATTAAATGGAAGATTGTTGTCCAATAACAACACAGAAGTTTGGTTTTTGGGGCAGGACTACTAATAATACTTACCAATATCTGCAAGTTATGAGGGATTTGTGGCATTAGATACAGCATGGAATTCAATTTTATATGTTATTAGAGAGAAATTATCATAGTTTGTTGGGACAATTATATAAAGTAGTCCTTTAAAATAGTAGTTATATAAAGTAAAGTAGTTACATAAAGGGAATATCAGTCCTTTTGGACCATGTATGAAAATGTTTAGCCCAACAGCAGTGAATTATACATTAGTAAAATTCTTTAGTAAAAGTATTGTAAAACATCTACAGGGCACAAGAGGTTTGTAATATTACATTTTTCAAAGGCTCCATGGAATTCAGTTGCATGGCAATGAGAAATTCTCATTATTTTACAAACAAATGTATGCATACCATTGATGGCAAATTTTCCTTCTTTTTATTTTTTATTAGCATAAACTAATGTATTCATTATCAGGGACTCTTCTTATTTGAAGTACAATGTTAAGTAATTAAAGCATGTCCCATATCTGGAAATAATACAAAATATTACTTAGTACTTGACAAGAAATATTAACTTAATTTCTAAAAAAAAATGCTTATGCAAAAAGTATGATTAATATTTCCTGCAGGAAGAGGGAGATTGTTGTAGATCAAAATATAACAAGGGCAAAATGTATAGATATGCAGTTTTTTCACAATTCTTTATTACTGCTGTGTTGGTTTTTCTGAAAAATATAATTAAACCCTTTGAGCTTTGATACTACCATAACTATAAAACTTTTTTCTTTTAGTAGGTCTTAGAATTTTCAGTGGGGGAGCTGTCATTTAGTGGTAGAACAGAAGTGAGTTCAACACATTGTTTATTTGCCTGAAAATGACTTGGATAGAGATTTATTTCAGCGTATATCAAAGTTGACAAAGTCAGTTTTAATGTGCACAATTTTGATGACATTCCCCTTATTAGAGTTAATTTAATCAATTAACAGACAGTGAGTTGCTGCTTCTCTAATGACTGAGTAAGAAGCTTGTATTCTGCTCTTAATTTCTGTTTCCAAAGCTTATAAATAAAAATACACATTTGCATCTTATGGAAGCCTCTATTAGTGCAAGTAAGTTGAAAATATTATTTCAGGTTCTGTTTATGTGGTGACAGGCTTTCCTAATGAAGCTTTCATGGAAGATCAAGATAAGCATATCTAAAGGATACATATAGTAACAGATATGAAAGTTACAACATTTTGTCATACCTGCAAATGTTGTTGAAGATTAAGGAAAGGATCTGACTCCTGCTAATTTTCATAGGTGGGGTGGGAAGGAAACTTTGACTGGCTTTGCACATTAAATTAAAAGCCAATTTGGTATAATGTTTAAAGCATGGGGGACTAGAGGCCCCTGGACAGTAACTGAATGTCCCTGGACTCTCTCTTAGTCCTAATCTCGATCCCACACCGAGTAGAGAATGGTGGATTAGTTTTTTCCTCCACAGTAAAGATCATATGATAGTGGATGAACACAAAACTCTGGCATATATTACCAAGATTGGTTGGGCTTTGATAGGGCTATAGTTTTGGGTTTCCGTGACACTTTTCCATCAGCTCAAGGTAACATTTCATGTCAATCACAATGACACCTGGCCTATATTAACTAGTCTGTAACTTTGAAGTGTGATGAAATGCTGTTCGATCTTTTAAAGGTTATAAGGAATAATAATATGTATGTCTAGTAAGTTAAAATATTTTCAAACATACTTATAATATCAGCACTTAGTGAATGAAATTATACTAAACGTGCATAATTTTTTCTCTTGGAAGGAGCTTAATTCTATAATTATTTTAGTAGAAAAAAATTGTTTTGAATTCTGGATTTCATCAGTTCTGTTTAAATGGCAAATTTAGTATATAACAGTTGTTGAGCTTATAAACTAAGGTGCAACACTTGCTTCAGTGTTTGTTAACTCTCTCTGTTTTTTTGCTAATGTCTTAATATAGAAAACTGGTTTTCAAGAAGACCATGAAGTGATCTTGGTCAGAACTGATAAATCTGGCAGAGCATGGCCTGTTAATATTCCAGAAGAAACATTGGATCATATAGGCAGAAGGAGGAAGAATCAAATGGTGGGTGTTTTAAATATATATATTTCTTATTAGTATAGTATATAATCTATAATCTATTATATATATATAATATATATATAATATAGACATATATAATATATAATATAGACATCTCATTAGTTCATACTCTCTAAACATATCTTGTGTGAGGTGGCACTAGAGCAATAGTTCATATACCATAAAAAGCAAATTCTTAGCTATTTCTAAAATGTCATCAAAACTTTCCTTCATCTCTTTTATTTATGACTTCTGTGGAATAGTAGAGCTCATATCAGCTCATCAATAAGGGGAATGAAGACTTTATTTGTTTTCCTCTTGGAACTTTCCAAAGGTTCAAGATTTGAAATGCCTGTTTCAACCTTTAAACATTTTCTTGAGCTGTTTTGTGAAGGAACAAGGTGTTTCAATGGTTGGAAATAGTCCATTTTGGATAGAGATGTTTTATACACCCCTGTTTTTGTTTTCCCTTTGAGGGAATGATGCATTTGTAAAAATGTTCTAAGAAAAAATATTTTTAATATGCTTTTCTATAATTTTGAACAGCTTTTTCCAGATGCCCATTTTGTTGATTATACCAAATAGAAAGTTATATTTTATACTTCATGCATTCTATCAATTTACATTTTATTGAAACTGATTTTCTGAACAAGAAGTCCTTAACTTATGATTGTAGAGGGATCAGAAAATTCATCATTAAACAGCACGATAGTTAAGTAACTACACACAATTTTATGGCTTCCCCTCTCCCCCCATGGTTGTTAAGTGAATCATCATGATCATTAAGTGAGACATTCCCAGCTGGCTTCCCCACTGACTTTGCTTGTTGGAAAATGGCTGGAAAGGTTGCAAATTAGAATCATGTTATCATAGGATGCTGCAACTGTCTTAAAAGAGATCCAGTTGCCAAATGCCTAAATCATTATCATGTGACTGAGGGTATTGCAATAATCACAACTTCAAGGATAGGTTGTAAGTGTTTTTTCAGCACCATCATAAGTTCTGACTATCATTAAACGAATGATCATAAGTCAATGACTACCCGTAATTTCAGATGTTGGTTTGTGATAGCACGATTCATAACATTTTTCATGGGTTTGTTTTAAAATCAGTTGACAATCATATCAACAATCTTGTTTTTTTTTACACTGATTATTAGATAGCTACTCACGTGGATAAGGAACGAATCCGATATTTTCAAGATGATGATAATTTAGACCTGAAGGATTTGATCAGGAATGAAAAGATGAGTACATCAGAGGATCAAAATAAGCTTTTCATGAGAATGGCATCAAAGGTAAGACTTGACAGTCTAAATTCTTACTAAAAGTATATTTTAGTACATTTTAAATTCTTATTAAAAGTACATTTTTGATATTTTAATTTTTTAAATATTATTTCATATATTCTAAGATGTCTTTAGACTTATGTTAGAATTTAGTTTTGAGGAAATTAGCTTAATAGTGTAATATTTTAGATAATAGGGCTTTCATTTAATAAGGAAATTTCATTTTTAAGAGCAAGAATATAAATTGCTTGTTTTCTTCTGTGGCCATGAATTTTTTCTTGTCCACAGAATTTTAGTTTTCAATAGACTTATAAAATAGGATCCTAAAATTTCAATGCTAAGCCAGGATGGAGCAAAAAAAACCAAAAAGTTTTTCAGTCTGTTATGGGGCCAGACCTACCACAGTTTTAAAGTAACAAACCCTGTTGCTATAAAATTAAGATTGTTAATACTAATTTAAAGATTACAAATCTCCTCAGCAGTTGTATGGTTTGTTAAAATTAGGAAATACGTATTGTGATATCATAATACAAGCTTTACCCCGTAGGTATTTGTGGGCAACATTCCAACATAAATACAAAGGAGATGTGTTTCAACACTTGTTTTGTCTTTATCTATCTTTGCCTTACACTTTCTTCTTCTTTATTTTCTGCTTTGAGCTTTGTTATTATTGAAACAGCTGTCATGGTTTTTTTATGGGTTCTAATGCTTTGATGAAAAATCAATATAAGTGTTCCAATTAGATGTTTTCTTTTGGTTACTCCAATCTAGTTTCTTGTGTAATTTATAACTAGATATGTCAACTTGGGCTCTCATAGTTCTCTTGCCTGTTTATAATGATAATCAACAGAAAAGCACTGAAGCCACATCTTGTGTTGAAGAGAGGGAACTGTTTTGTGCGATAAGCATGCAGCTTAAATGTTTTCTAATAGCTTATGTGTGCGCTCTATGGTTTGATTTATATGTTCTATTTCTGAAGACTCTTAAGTAGACTTCAGAAAAGATTGAAGATACTGAACAAATGATATTGTGATACTGACCATTGGTCTCTCTCGGTCTAGCATCAATTTGATTGGTAGAGCATGGCCTTTGACACCACTGCTGAGTGAATGCTCTCTTACACTAATCTGCACCTTTCTTCAGCACACCTGTCTGAATTGTTCACTGCTCCATTTCTCGCTCCCCTTGAACTAGCGCTCCTTTTTTTTTTTTTGAAAAGAATTTTATTGATTTTCTACAAACAAACAAGACAAACAAAACATTAAAACATCAACTCTCTTATGTACATACAGTGTGTCGGTTGGTTCATCAGTTTTGTGCATTCATTTTGTAGTCTCAATTACAGTTATGTTACATAACAACTCATATTGTCAATCCAAACTTATATATCCTAATATCACTATTAAAAAATCATTTGACTATACTTTTAATCATTCATGCTTTTTGAGATAACAATACTTTAAATAGTTTATTTTATAACCAATCATGTAATCATACCAAATCTATCCTAAAAACACTTTATAAATATAATGTCAAATAACAAAGGTGAAAGAAAAAATAAAGATATTCCTTGCTGTCTAACATTCTAAATATTCTATTATCGTATTTTGTCATCTAGCCATTGATAAAAAAGATCCCAAATTTCATAAAATTGTTTATCCTCTTGCTCTCTAATTTCAAATGTCAATCTACTCATCTCAGCACATTCCAATATTTTCTTAATAATTTCTTCCTCTGATGGTATTTTCTCACTCTTCCAATTTTTAGCAAATACAATCCAAGCCGCTGTTAATACATTTACAATCAGAGGCAATTACATCCAGCTTCAATTTAATATCTTTTTTCTGTGGCATTTTCTGTAATTCTTTTTCAAGTCTTTTATACTCATCTTCCAAGGCCTTAGAAGCTTGCCTTTTCCTAATATTCTTGTATAATCTATTATCAAACCTCTAGCATATCCCTTCATTGTATCCCAAACATTCTGCGTTGAAGTATCTTCTTTTTTATTTTCTCTAAAGAAAAAAGCCAGTTCCTTCTCCATCCGTTGTATAAAATCTTTTTCCTTTAAAATAGTATTGTTTAATGTCCATCTCGATCTTTTTTTTTGTCCCTTCCATTTAATTGTCATTGGGCCGTGATCTGCCCAAGTACTTGTTTCAATATTTGTTTCTTGAATATTAGATATTAATTCTGTTGAGATTCAAATCATATCTAATCTGGACCATGATAAATGTCTATTTGAATAAAAAGTATATTGTTTAGCTTTAACATTTCTTTCTCTCCAAGTATCTTTTAAAGTTAATTCGTCTGTCATTTAAAAAAAAGATTAAGGGAGAGTCTTTCTATTTTGCTTTGTTGTTGTTGCTATATAGTCCAATTTATTGTCCACAATTCCATTAAAGTCTCCCATCATAATTATATTAACATAGTCCAGTCCAATTATTTTCATGTGTAGTTTTTTATAGAACTCTTCTTGTTTATCATTCGGAGCATAAATTGCAATCAAGAGTATTTTTATATTATTGTCCATTATTTCCACCATTAATACTCTTCCATCTTCATCCGTGTAGATCAGTTTTGCTGGGATAGCCTCTTTAATGTATAGAATCACTCCTCTTTTCTTATATTGAGTCAAAGAAGTAAATATTTTCCCTAATTTTGGCTGTATTAACAATTGTTCATGTTGTTTTTTAATATGAACTTCTTGTAGACAAATTATATCAAATTTTAATTTCTCTAATTTATGAAAGGTTTTCCTTCTTTTAACAGCTGAATTGAGTCCATTTATATTCATTGTAATCAGTTTTTTCTCTTCCATGATTATGCTTTATATTTAGGTCTAACAGCTCTCGTGAATCTCACTTCACGTTGTTCTTTACTGTCCACCTGTCCACCTACAGCTCCTTTCTCTTTTTCAGTCTCCAGTTGTTCCTCTTGAAACTCAATTAATGAGACCTCTTTCTCTGCCTCCTCTCTTCTTCTTCCAAAAAATTCTGCATGGAAAAGTTCTGCTTTCTCAATTGAATCAATTCTATGTCTCTGCTCTTGCCACGTAAACATTAATCCTTCTGGAATCAGCCATCTATAATTTACTTCGTTTTCCAATAGCGTTTTGGTCAGCAATCGATATTCTCTTCTCTTCTCATCTCTCTCACTCTTCTGGGTATTTGTTTTAAAACCACAATCTCTTTGCCTTTGTATTTCAATGTCTTCTCTCTTACCACTTGTAGTATTTGTGTTTTAATAGATTTTTTGGTAAATCTAATATGGACTTCCCTTGGTAATTTATTTCTCATCGCATATCTTGTATAAACTCGATATACTTCATCTACTCCATCCATCATCTTTTCCTCTGTAATTTCCAAAGCATCCGCCAAAATTTATATCATTATCGCAGTCAAATTTTGTCCTTTTTCTTCTTCTATATTTTGAAATCTGAGATAAAATTCTGACCTTTCCATCTCCCACCTCAACATCCCACTTTTATCTTGTTCAACCACTGTTAATCTATTGTCAATATTTCCAATCTTCTCCTCTCTTTGTTTACCTTCTTCCTCAATTTTTTGGAATCTCTCCTCATACTTCACCATCATTTGTTTAATATTTTCCATTTTTTCATCAGTCTTCTCTATTCTTTGTTCAATAGTGTCTGTTTTTATCTTGAATTCCTTGCATAATCATCTGTAAAGTCACTTTTTCTTGTTCTTTATCTTGCTTCAACATTGTCTGAATTAAACGTTGTCCTCCAGCTGGTGGGGAGGCAGAGGTAGAAGTAGAAATGCCAGATGATATTGGTTTCCTGCTCATTTTAATGCTTCAAAAGCTGCAAATTCTTTTTAGCTTTTAATCCAACTGGTAGAATAGCCAATTATAATCCAAAATGGAAAAATCCAATAGTAAAAAGCCCAAAACCAAAGAAGAAAAAGGAGAAGAAAAAAGAAGAAAAAGAAGAAAAATCTTCAGGTTCTTCTAGACCCTAATCCAATTACAAAGTAGTCCACCATAAAAAATGAAAAATAGAAAAAAACAAACCCAAAAATAATAATATTGATTAAGAAGAGAAAGAACAAAAATAAAGAAAAAAAGAAGAAATTCCTTCAGGTTCTTCACACCTTAATTCAATTGGGAAGTCTCAATAATCAAAAAGAAAAAACAGAATGGTCCAAAAACATGAATAGAAAAAGCAAAAGGATCCCAGTAAAGATAAGGAGAAAAAAAGAAAAATAAAGAAAAGGCTCTGAGGCTTTCCCTTTGAAATAAAAAGCAAAAATAAGAATATTACTAGAATTAAAATTTACAAAGAGGCTGGTGAGTAGGAGTATCACAGGTAAAAAAAAAAAAAAGAAAGCACACTGCACTTTATTTAGTTGTCCAAGGCTCTTATTATGACTCTCTCCTCCACTAGCTTCAAAGCCAAGCCTCAAGTGTTAAAATATTGATAAGAGTCCAGGAGAACACCTGTAATAATATTTTGCTATGCTCTCCCTCTATCTTATCACATTGAAATGTCCTTCAGAAGGAGTCTTCTTACAGTTCTCTCCAATTCAAATAAAATATTTTCAAGCCTCTAGTTGGCAGTGTTACAAAGTTTCTTAATACTCTTCCCCCCCTCCGCCAGAAAAAAAAATTATAAAAAGAAAAAATAGCCAAAGGGAGCCTCTGTCCTAAAAGAAAATTAAAAAATCAAAAGGAGCATAAAAATATATGTAAGAGGAAATTCAGTCCGGTTATCTACAAAGTCACACTAAAGTCCCAAGAAAAAAAAAGTAAGAAAAAGAAAAAAAAATCCAAGCCTCAATTTGAACATCACTTTAAAAAACGCCGCCCATACAGTTTTCGTCAAAAAAAAAAAAAAATCTCACAGGTTTCTTCTCTATTCAGGGTGCCCTTTCAAATCTCAGTGAATTTACAACAAAAAAGAAGTTTCTCACCCAGCCGACACACTTTCACTTCCAGCCACTTCCTTTCTGGAGCTGTCCCGACTTCAGCAGCTATAGAGGCTGCCTCTCTGCCGCCAGCAAAAGGGCTTCTCCCGGATCAAACCAGGGGTTTTGCGATATCACTGGGATCCTGGGACTATGCCCTTCACAATCACCGTCTCTACAGGACGGTTTAGGTCCATTGGGACCGACCAGGGGCGAAAATATTGGCTGCGATCTCAGAGCCCCGAGATCGCAGCTGTATCGCCGAAACGAAGCTCCACCTTCTCCTCCGAACTAGCACTCCTAATGTACAGTAGAACTGTAGAGCCCATTTCAATCTCCAGACAACATTGCTCTTTAATAAGTAACATATTTTTCAAAAGCCAATGATCAATGTATATCCATCTTAGGTTACCAGTGATTCCACCTCTTCCCTCTGAAATATACTTCCTCTTCCCAATATTCCTCCTAGTTTTTAAGATTCCATCATCCTTTTCTAACGCCTTTCTCCTTGCCATGAGATGATTTCCTTATGGGAAACTAAACCAAACTCCTATTCTCGAATTCTTTTTTTTTGTAAAAAGTTTTTTATTTTTTTAATTTGACACATCTTTTCACGTGAGCAGCATGTTTCCAGATTATAACACTTGTACATAGTCATACTTTCATTTTCATTAATATTATATAATATCAGCTCATATTATTATCCATTTCACTCATCTTGAAATAAATTTGCATTTCATATTTCAGCTCCTTGATTCAATATCATTTTATCAATTCTTTATCCCCTATTATTTCCATTTTCAGCTTACCACCTATTTTATTTTACATTACACATCATTATTATCCTTAATTTTCTCTAAGCCGATATACAGGTGAAACTTGAAAAATTAGAATATCATACAAAATTAGAATATCATGCAAAAGTTCTTTAATTTCAATAATGCAACTTAAAAGGTGAAACTAATATATGAGATAGACTCATTTCATGCAAAGCAAGATAATTCAAGCTGTGATTTGTCATAATTGCGATGATTATGGCTTACAGCTCATGAAAACCCCAAATCCACAATCCCAGAAAATTAGAATATTGTGAAAAGGTTCAATATTCTAGGCTCATAGTGTCCCACTGTAATCAGCTAATTAAGCCATAACACCTGCAAAGGGTTCCTAAGCCTTTAAATGGTTTCTCAGCTTGGTTCAGTAGGAATCACAATCATGGGAAAGACTGCTGACCTGACAGTTGTGCAGAAAACCATCATTGACACTCTTCACAAGGAGGGAAAGCCTCAAAAGGTAATTGCAAACAAAGTTGGAAGTTCCCAAAGTGCTGTATCAAAGCACATTAATAGAAAGTTATGTGGAAGGGAAAAGTGTGGAAGAAAAAGGTGCACAAGCAGCAGGGATGAACGCAGCCTGGAGAGGATTGTCAGGAAAAGGCCATTCAAAAGTGTTGGGGACTTTCACAAGGAGTGGACTGAGGCTGGAGTCAGTGCATCAAGAGCCACCACACACAGATGGATCCTGGACATGGTCTTCAAATGTCGTATTCCTCTCTGTCAAGCCACTCCTGAACAACAAACAACATCAGAAGCGTCTTACCTGGGTTAAAGAAAAACAGAACTGGTCTGTTGCTCAGTGGTCCAAAGTTCTCTTTTCTGATGAGAGCAACTTTTGCATCTCATTTGGAAACCAAGGACCCAGAGTCTGGAGGAAGAATGAAGAAGCACACACTGCAAGATGCTTGAAGTCCAGTGTGAAGTTTCCACAGTCTGTGTTGATTTGCTGGTGTTGGTCCACTGTGCTTCATTAAGTCCTGGGTCAACGCAACTGTCTACTAGGAGATTTTGGAGCACTTCATGCTTCCTTCTGCAGATGAGCTTTATGGGGATGCTGACTTCATTTTCCAGCAGGACTTGGCACCTGCCCACACTGCCAAAAGCACCAAAACCTGACTGTGGGATTACTGTGCTTGATTGGCCAGCAAACTTGCCTGACCTGAACCCCATAGAGAATCTATGGGGCATTGCCAAGAGAAAGATGAGAGACATGAGACTGAACAATGCAGAAGAGCTGCTATTGAAGCATCCTGATCTTCCATAACACCTCAGCAGTGCCACAGGTTGATAGCTTCCGTGCCATGCCTCATTGAGGCAGTAATTGCTGCAAAAGGGGCCCAAACCAAGTGCTGAGTACATATGTATGCTTATACTTTTCAGAGGTCCAATATTGTTCCATGTACAATCCTTGTTTTATTGATTGCATGTAATATTCTAATTTTCTGAGATTGTGGATTTGGGGTTTTCATGAGTTGTAACAAGCCATCATCATCACAATTATGACAAATCATGGCTTGAACTATCTTGCTTTGCATGTAATGAGTCTATCTCATATATTGGTTCCACCTTTTAAGTTGCATTAGTGAAATAAATGAACTTTTGCACAATATTCTAATTTTTCGAGTTTCACCTGTATAGTAAACAATCTAAAAAGAGTAAAAATAGAATAAAGCCAATATATTTAGGATCCACATGGTATTTTCCATTCCCCTACTTTAATCATAATAAAATATTCTCATTATACACTTCTGATATCCATTAAATAATCAACTGTATATTTTAAAATGTATATATTTTAAAGTATCCCCTCCTAAGATATTTCCCAGCAAGTTTTAAACTAAATACCAATATATATTCCATGTGGTATCCCCCTTATAGAATCCCTAACCCTTATCTCTAAATTTTTTGGCTTTATTATTTCTTTTAATTTTAGCCAGTTTTCTCTTTTTTAAATTTCCCTGGTCTTTTATTCTCTAATCCTGTTATCCACTTGCTAGAATACACTGTGTGTTGGGATATCTAGACTGCCTTTGTATCTCTGACAGATTCACAGAAAGGCATGGCCTCCTCTTATCTGTCACAGTATGATTTTCCCCCCTAAAGTCTCGTGCTGTTTCATTTGCTGTTCTGCCAAAAGCAAAGCAAATGGAAATTGAATTCCTGTTTCTTCAAGGTTTGCAGTTGTAAATCAATGGTCTGTATTCCAGGCGGGTTGGGGTCCATTGAAGGTAATTTGGCCATATGTGGGCTACAGGTTTTCCATCTCACTTTAAAAGAACCATTTTGTTTTTATGAAAGAGATTGGTCCAAGAAGTAATTTTTCCACTAGTCCATTTTTTTTTTACAATTCAGTAGTTGATATAATTTTACATTTAGCTAAAAACTTGAAAGAAGGTTAAATTTTTGAACCCTGTAAAAACCATTAAGCATTCTTAAACCTTAAAACAGCTTAGAGAGAGATGATTAACCCAAAGACTGAGAGTAGGCTTTATTTATATTAAAAATTGAAGCCAGTTTCGTAGAGTAGCCCCAATATTTTAGCATGCACATACGCATGGAGAGGGGGGGGGAGTGAGGGAGGGAGGGAGAGAGAGAGAGGGAGAGAACAATAGATGAAATCTGTATTCAGTTTTTAAAGAATGAAGATATAAATTTTAGGCATTTTTGCTTCTAACTTTTTTCTCATTTTTATTAATGATGTCTACAGATCAGGATTACTTACTGTTTGATACCTTCATTTGAGGAAGAAATAAAGAATACATTAGTTAATATAAAAGCTATCTTAAAATTGTTAAAAGCTGGAAAATAATATTTTGCCTAGATACTGAGAAAGTGATTCTTCAAACACAGAAAAGGATATTAGAATAAAAATAGCAAGGGCACAGAGGGAAAATAATGTTAAAATAATTATTTCTAAATTAAAAAAAAAGAAGGAAGGAATGATGTGGGAACAGCAAGCAAGCAAGTTTATTTTTTTTTCTCCTCACCACACCAGGATTGTGTCATGAGCCAAGGCCATTTTTGTGTTGGGAATTATCACAAATCTTTAAAATACTAAATCTCCCCAATCATATTAATTACTAATTATTTTAGTTTTTCTGCCCTCAGGGAAATTTTACTTGTCTTTCCAGAAACTCTGCTATATTTGAAAAACTTAGTTTGTAGAAGCTAGTGGCCATATCGATTAGGAATTGTTACCTGTCCAAGTGAATAATGAATGCAAACATTGGAATGATGGACAGTTGTCCTTCGGGAAGGCTTACCTGTAATTATTTAACAGCTTATTTAAAAAGAATAAAAGTAAAATATGATTATCCCCATCACCAAGTTTGTTATTTTTGTATTATAGAAGAACGTTACCCATTTCTGCCTTCCTTCAGGTTTTTTATTTTTTGTCAACTTGCATACTGGCCATTGCACATTATGTGATTTTAGTTTTTTCCTTTTCAAACATTAAATCAACACTGGCTATAGGTTTTATTTTGGAAATATTTTCCAGTAGCACTCTTAACAACAACATTTTGTATGGGAATGGTATATTTCAGTTCTATCAACTGAAAATGTCCCTCTAAAAATAGTATTTTCTAAAACATCTATAGCAAACCCTCCGAAATCATAGATTTTTTTTTCCAATTTATTTCTTAGCAGTAATTCAGCATCTAAGCAGGACAAAGATGTCTGATAGAAATCAATAAACTTTAATTACATAATCTAGCTTTTGATTATTGGTTTCATTTCATTTCTACAGAGGTGCTGATTTTATATATTTGTGTGACAAACTCATGTATTACTATTGAGGTTCATTTAATAATACTGATGTCCCATGCAGAAAATTTATTCTGCTTCTATTGTGTGAGAGAAGTGAAATTAAATTGAAATAGTTTTGTTTCTTTAAAAGAACTCCTGTACATTTTATTCTGTACAAAATAGTATCACCTGAGTCCTTTATAAATAGTTTGGAAATATTTTTTCTTTCTTCTGTTGGTAATTTGGATACAGCAGTTGTAGATGATCAACATGCAAAATAATCTAATAATAATTAATAATTCACTGACTTTGTTTCAATGGAACAAATTGTCACTAAACTATGTGGTTATGTAGCTCGACATCATGTAGTCACATGATGTATATTCTACATTCAAATTCAGGTTCATATAGATACAATAGGATTTAAACTAATAAAGACATTTGAGTAATGAAATCTATCTAAGCTATGTTTAATTAAGATACAGATTTTCTTTTATTAATGTGAATGAAATAACATTAAGTGCATTTAAACTATTCTTTTTTGCATTTGTCTAAAATCTTTTCTGTTCACATATGTTCTATTTTATGTAATATATTTGGAATCTAACATTCTTGGAACACAAATTCTACCATTGAGATTGGATAATGTCAGTGTTGCCATGGTGATTTAAAATCATATTGATGCTGTTTACACAATCTGTACACCTTTTTTGTTCTGGCAGTTTTTCACAGCAGCTGTAACTCTTGCATTCATGTGGAAGGGGCATCTTGAATTGGTATTGCATTAGTGTTATTACCAGAACAAATTTTAGTTCACTAGATGAATACAAACAAGAACGGAAACAGCCCACAGAAAATGCGAATAAATTTTGAGTCAAATATAAGTATTATATAAATATAAATTATGACATCAGTTGGGTTCAGAACATTTGTCACTAAACTGTGTGGTTATGGAGCTCGACATCGTGTAGTCACATGATGTCGAGCTCCATACCCACATAGTTTAGTGACAAATGTTCTGAACCCAACCGATGTCATAATTTATATTTATATAATTGCTTAGCAGTGGCAATCCCTGTTGCCATCATTAACAGAATCCATTGGTCGTTAGCTAAGCACCCAATCTGATCCAAGCCATTCCTTTCCTAGACCTGACCCTCAGTTCTTCTAAGGTAAGACACTGCCTCCCCTTCAACTCCCCAACCGCCTATTCCCTGCATTTGCTGTTCTTTGTTCTGACCTAGGCTTCCCCAACAGCATAAAACCGACTCCTCATCCTGATAAACCCCTTTTATTTTATTTACAGTGAATTCCTCTCCAGCAAAGTCTTGGCCAACAGTCTTTCAAGATAGTTCACTGGACGAATGATTGTTAAGCTGTACTCAAGCTTATGTTGTGGCAGGCTTATTCTGTTGACTGTTCCCTTTTCTATTTTGAAGCACTTTGCCAAAGTAGACATTTTAGTAGTGGTCTCTCCTCCCCTCTTATCATAATTGCTTGTCACTCAAAGCCTTCTTCCCCATCCACTCCCACTGATAGCAGTTCCTTAAACAATGCACAAAAAGCTCAAATAATGATTTACTGGAGATTCAGAGTAGAAATCTTCAGCTTCAGAAGATTGTGAAATGTGATCTATAAAAGTTTAAGCCAATGAGCAGATTTGACATTTTGACAGTTGACACTGTCTTGAAATGGATGCTTGGAGAGTGTGACCTTGAAGCGTAACAAAAGCACTGAGCTAAGGTCATCTTCCCTTTGCCCCTCCCTCCCTAACAATTCCTCAGGTATGGAAATGGGCCCCAAAGACTTTGATAGACATGCATGGTGTGCTTGAGGTTATTTCTTTGCTTCAGCACGTTAGCTTCCCATTTTTTTATTTTTAATTAAAAGAACCTAAACAAATATAATTCAATAGAGTAGGGAGTTGGGCAGACACCTAAGGACTTTTTGGCAAGCAGATTGTCATCCTAGGCTTATTCCATGATATATTTATTTTGGTTTTCCTTAAAATGCCATAGAACTGTTTGTTCTGCTCATTGCAATAAACTAATAGGACTGTCATTTTGCTGGTCATTTCTTTATGCTATATATCAACATACTTTTAAATGGTTGATTTTTTAAAAAAAAGAACAACCTTCTCCTTGTTCCTTTTTCATGAAGTGAACGTGAAAAAAGGCCCAGCCCCCTTTTTAATAAAACATCTAGTTAACATAACATAACATAACACATAACAGAGATAGTTGTTTGATAGGTTTATGACAGGGAGTAGCTTTGACTAAAGCTGATCAGCTTATTGTTTTGCCAGGTGTCAGGGTAGTAGTGTTCAAGCAATTGGGTCTTTTGGATTCAGAAACAATAGCAATAACATTTAGACTTATATAGAGCTTCACAGTGCTTTACAACCCTCTGTAAGCAGTTTACAGAGTCAGCCTATTGCCCCCAACAATCTTTGTCCTCATTTTATCCACCTCGGAAGGATGGAAGACTGAGTCAATCTTGAGCCTGGTAAGACTCGAACTGCCAAACTTCTGGCAGCCAATAGCAGAAGTAGCCTGCAGCACTTCATTCTAACCACTGCACCACTACGACTCAAACACCCCAGTAAATAAAGGGATTCTAAGCTTGACTATTAGCTGAAGCAAACAAATTTAAAAGTGTAACATAAAAAACATAAATATAAAGCAAGATAATGCTCAAATCTCTTACAGACTGCCAGGAAGATCCTTAATAATGACAGCTGAGATATCTCAAGGGCAGTCAGTTTCCATAATAACTAGTAGTAGGTTCCGTGCAGAAGCTCTGAAAACAATGACATCCTTTAGTTTTTATCAAAATGTGGCAGCTTGATTTCAAACCATTCTAGCCTGCCAATATTCTGGAAATAAAGTACATAGAACTGTATTAAGTCCAGATGTAACCATATCAATGCAGTGTAGATTTCACATGTCTGTTACCATGCTTCTTCTAAAGCATCCCAGATCATATTAGTCCTTCTGGCAGCTATCTCACAGAGCTGGTTCAATTCATTTTGTAGTCACTGACCACACTCAGGTCATTTTCTGATGTAATGTTTCCAAACCATGTATCTATCCTGCAATCTATAAAATGCTGGAAACAAATGGAATAAAAGAAAATAAACAACACCCTCTCACACAAAATTAAAGCCTGGTAAAAAGGCGATGAATCTTCTAAGGAGCTTTCTTCGGGGCTGTTTCCTATCAATAAGGGTGGAAATAATTTTATGGGTAACTTTGTTGAGATTGTTCTTTCAAACATAAACATAGAATTGAATTGAGATATGAACCATAGCGGTGTTAATGGGCTGGTGAATTTCTAGGAAACACACAATTTTTTATATTAGCCATCTTTTCATATTTCCTGTATATGGATCACTGTGAATGAATGTGGTTTTGACAAGATAAAAGGGTTTTTTTTTTAAAGAAACCAAACATTTTAAGTGAATACTGGATAATTTAAGGGAAATGAAGTAACATCATCTTAAAGGTCTGAAAAATAATATGATCAAATTACTTTCAAATAACAGTAATAGATAGCATAGTTTGATAGTAACAATACTATCAAGCTATACTGTCAAAAGCAAGCACTGTGAAATAAATAGTAAACTGATAATATATTTTGTCTCACAAATTACAATTCTTCAAACCCACACATTACAGACATACTAAAACATGTTTTTGGATTATTTTTCCAGCTGATATTGATAAAGAAAAAATACTGATGGTAGTGATAGATGAAGTGTTGAGTCTAGTTGACCTATCCTGTAATATGGTCTCTTCATAATCTTTGCTTTAAAACTAAGAGTTAAAATTCTATGTTAAGAAAGTTTGAATTCTGTATCTTATATGCAAACTGCCTTATAAGCCAATAGATAGTATATGTTATGCTTAGTTTGCATGATTTATTATGGTTTATTGCATATTTATTATGGTTTATTATGGTTGTATTGAACATGGAAAGTGACACTGCCTTAAATCTGGATCAATGAGATAGAAGAAGCCAAATACACAATATGGTACAGTCATAAATAGCATAAGTGGGCACAGCAAGACCTCCCCTATAAAGTAATGTAGAATTTACACCCAACATTTCACCATGAAAAGGATCTGTATGTTGCTAAGAGTTGACACAGATTTGATAGCAAACATCAAGTGATCTTGTGAAAAAAAGAAGGCATTTGCAATCTGTATACATGCTCAGTGATTATTCATTGGGAATTTTCCATGGAATATGTTCCTCAAGACATGTAAGATACATTCTCCTAGTGGATAATGAGCCTCTGAGAATTAGATCTGAGCCTTTGAATTCAGCACTTTTCCTATAATTGGGCACCATTAATGTGGAAGCTTTGTCCTGTTCTTGTCCAGGCTGCAGTACTGTAACTTGGGAATAAGAACCTATTGAGCATGGTTTTTATAGAAACCCGGGTAGATAGAACAGTAACTTTTAATAAAGATAGTTTACATTTAAAAAAGAAGAGAAGGGTGAAAAGAATACAGAGTGGAGAGGGGGCATGATCCATGGTATAAAAAAAAAAAAGAGGCATTTTCTTCCATAATAGGATGACATTAAAATGATGGTAGTAATTTAGACAGTATTTAAAAGGGATTAAAGAAATTCATGAAGGGTAAAATAGTTGGAGGCTATTAACTGTTATGGTTATATGCCTCTTCATATATATTACTGTGATATTACAGTTTATCCTACATCCTCATTGGATTTCCTATAGTATCTGTTTAGCTACCATAAAAAGGAAGTGCTATTCTAGGCCTATATTTTAATCCAGCAGGGGTCTTACATTAATAAGCAAAATACTGTTCATGTGATTGCTTTTTCACCAGATGGGTGCAAGAAATATTTGATTCCTAGTGATTTCATCACTGGAATATTAAGGATGCTGTTTCTTAGGTTGCTTTAATAGATAGAGCTACTTTAAGAGAGCTACTTTAGTGCAGTGGTTAAGACACTGGATTCAGACCATGAATTCCAGTCCCCCTCATTAGGCACAGATCCAATTGAGTGACAAATGAAGATGAATACATGTGACCCAGGATAATGTTGCAGGATCCAATCTGTGTCAGTCACCAGAACCAGAAGTTTTGTTTTCCGAGCTTTTGGATTTGTGCTGAAGCCCATCTTCAGGGAACTTTTCTCTACTAGTTTGGTTCCAGTACAAGTCTGAAAGCTCAGAAGACAAAACTTCTGGTCCTGGGGGCCAACTTAGATTGGATCCAATTGGGTGATCTTGATCCAATTACTCTCTTAGCATTAGGAGACGGGAAGCAATGGCAAACCATTTCCCGAATCTTGCCAAGAATACTGCAAAGACTCTTCTAGGAGGTTGCCAGGAGTCAACACTGATTCAAAGACACAAAACAAACAAACAAACAAACAACAAAACCCCACTTCTGAAATCTGAAAGGCACAAAAAAGTCAAATAAACAGAAAACAAAACAAAAACACAATGCAAAGACAAGACATTTAAAATACTTTATAAGATGAATTAATTTAAAATTCGGTGTGTTGTTCAGATTAATTAGTACAAGGAAATTATACAGAAACCTCTCTTTGTATGTTGTATTGTCAAGACTTTAAAATTGTTTATATTAATTTTCAGTGTCTCCGAGTATTTGGTTGTCAACATTCATTAATATTGACCTGTGGAGCTCTAAATGACGTCAGAATTAAACTTTAAAAAATACTATTAAAAGAAGCAATCAGTTCATGAAATTATATGCTTAACTTCATAAATGCTTCAGTTTACCACACAGTAATAAACATATTTTTTTTTTTGTTTTATAAAAGGGTCAATTTGCTATAGTGGTTAAGGCATCAAGATAGAAACTGGATGACTTGAGTTTTAATCTCACTGTGGGCACGAAGACTTCTGGGTGGCCTTGGGCCAGTCACTCTGTCTCAGGCCTAGGAAAGAGGCAATGGCAAACCACTCATGAAAAACGTTGCCAAGAAAACTGCAGAGGCTAGTCCAGGCAGTCACCGAGAATTGGGCACAATTAAACAGAAGAAAACGAAAAAAATATTAACATTTCAAGGCAACTTGTCTTTTGAAAAGCTTTCTAAAGAGCATTTCTTTAGTTTCTATAGAACCTTATGAAAATATGTTCTAAATCACACTGCAGCGACGATCATGTGTATCATGTATCATGCATTTTTCTGCCACATACTATGGATGCTCTTCCGTTTGTGTGTTTTTTTAAAAAAAATGGTGAAATTTTCATCCATGATACTAGGTATTTTCATCAATAGCATTTGGGCAAAGTTATTTAGCAAAACTTTGGGGGAAAAATATGTATCTTATTTTATTTATTATTTTATTTATTTTATTTTTATTTTTTCACTCACCTTTTGGTAGTTTAAGATGGGCAGAGCACCGTGTCCATTTATGTCTTGGTTGTTGTTTCTTTTTTACTTTTAGTTATTATATGCCATCAGGTAACAAGTTGCAATTTCCATCTTTTTTTTTTTTTCTTCTAAAAATATTTCCTTGCCTTCATTTTCTGGCTATTTTCTTTTTTAATTATTTTGTCTTGATAAGTTAGGAAAAAGAAATCAGACACTGATTTCCCAGTCCTCTCCCCCCCCCCAAAAAAAAAAAAAAAACAGTGGAAAGAGGGAGGGTATCCAGAGTCCTAGAAGGAAATATATATTTGAACAGATTCCAAATGTGTGAGCGTAAAGGGTCCTTCCAGTGTAATATTCCATGGGAGACTTGAGATCCATTCCCCCTTTTGTCTGATAGTTACCTAGAAAATGCAGCATTTGGCTAAGACTGTGCAAAATTGGTAGCAAGTCTCTGAAACTGAGTCCTGCATTTTGCAGTTCAGTAGGTGCAAAATGAGGCATCTCACTTGCAGTCAGAAAGCTGTTTGTTCTGCTATCTACAGAAGAGTTTTGCTAGAACACATTACTCTTCGGACAAGACTGGGCCAAGCTACCTGTACGGAATCAAACATAGGAACCAAAGTAAATAATCAAGACTTACTGTGGTGTTTATTAAGCAGCATATGCTGGTAGGATTCCTTCAAAAGAAGGAATATTGAGAGAGACCCCGCTCAACAAAGTGATGCACTTTTTATTTATATTTTTCAGAAAGATAGGAGAATCCAATGCATAAGCAACAGAAGTAGGGTACTTATTAGTAGATAAAGGATTTCAAGCTACTATATGTATTGCTATACTGTACTTCCCTGTCGGAAGCATTGAAGCCCTCTATGGTGAAAGTAGTGGTGGGATTCAGATGATTCGCACTGGTTCTCATGAACCAGTTGTTAAATTACCCACCCACTCCCACAATCAGAGTGGATCCTGGGTGCTGTGCCCTGCTGCAATAGAGAAACAGGCAGTGGAGCGGCTGGTGCAAGGGAAGGAGAAAGCCACTTTTCCTCTTTCTTCTCCCTGTATCTCCCCTCCCCCTTTGCGCCAGCTGCTCCATTGCCTGTTTCTCCATGGCAGCACAGGACAGCACCCAGAATCCATTTTGATAGCAGGGGTGTATGTAATTTAACAACCAGTTCGCCCAGGGTCAGGCTTGGCCACGCCTCCCACAACAGGCAGCCTGATCCTGGGTGAGTCAGTTGTAAAATTATTTGAATCCCAACAATGGATGAAAGATTGGCCGGTGACATTGCCCTTGCCTGAGGGACACTCACTATAGGTCATGAAGCTCAGGTTACTTCCTGCACAATTTTTCCTTCAGAAACCAAAAGATAGAAATTAAACAATAAAACGGGGAGGAAAACATCTCCCATAAATCAAGAGGAGAAGGGACTTGGGAATTATTAGGCATCAAAAGAAAAACATTTCCTATTGCAAATCTTATTCTAATAAGATATCAGAGTGTGGCCTTGTATCTATATATATAACTTGATTTAATAGATTCCATTCATCCCCAAATGTGGAACAACTTTTGAAAGCCTAAATTTACCTTTCATGACTTTGTCTTAATTTGTTGTTGTCATTACTTGCAGTCTGCATTATCCCTGATCCTCCATCTAATGCAGATTATAAGAATAAAGACAAGCTATTGATTTTATGTAAGGCAGCAACTTCCACTGATGAAAAGCAAGGTGCCTTAATAAAAGTGAAATGAGATTTGGTTTTTATTATGGCTGTGCAAATATCTCCAGTGGAGTTTCACAGAGTTCACTGGTTGAAGAACACACCTTTGAGCTTGGAAGCAGTTGCATCTTTCTTGAAGATTCAGTATGGCTGCTGTAGGAGTTTTCACATGTTGTTTTTGTATGTGAATGCACATACAAGCTACCTCATGGCAATCCCAGAATTGTTGAGTACTTTGAGGTTAAGCACATAGCACCACTGTAGTCTGTGCATTTGCTGTTTACAAAACACCACCATCCGTAGTTGTTATATTAGAGCTAGTGAGTTTCTAGAAGTCAGCAAATGAATTTTATAATCCAAGTTTAGCTTCCCAGCTCACCTGATCTACTTTTTGCTTTAGTTTTCAGACAAAACTGATAGAGATTATTACACTCTGGATGACATGTTCGTTTCCAAAGCAGCAAAGAGGGAGGAAAGTGGAAAAGCGGAGGAAAGGGAAAGAAACCAAGCAATCCGTGTGCATCAACGACTTGCTGCCTGCATGGAAAAATGCCCTCATTGCTTTGGTAGCTCTGAACTTCCTAAACACCTAATCATTGCAATCGGTAACAAGGTAAGGGAAGAGCATCAGTTATTCTGACATCGAATAAGATGAATTAAAAGAAGGCTGTTCTCTGTGCATGATGTTATGAAATTAAAATTAAGATTGCTTCCCATGACATGAATGATTGCTTTTGAATAATCCTGGCTCTTCAATTAAGAGGAAAAAGCTACTTCAAGGATGCAGCAAATATGGATATGACTTGTCTTGAATGATAAACTTAATTTTCAGTACTTCAGATTTGTTGATGACCTTGCTGCAATGATACACAAGATCTGAATATTTAGGTGGCACAAGAAGAGTAAATAATTAGGACGCCAAAGCAGAGTTGAGTTGTAAGACGAGAAGAGTCATAGAGGACAGGTGAAATTATAATTGGTAGAAGAAAACAAAGGCACAAAGACAAACAAAGTCATTCAGATATTAAAAAAAACAACAGATATAGTCTCTCCTCCTTATAAAACAAATTTGGAATTAGTTTCAAAGAGCTGAAAGAAACCATTCTAAGGCATCACATTCAATCTTCTGATCCTTGCAGAAATCCAGCATCCTTGATAAATGACGTTCAGTCTGTGCTTGAATATATTCAATGAAGGGATTCCAGTCCAAATTAGATGACATGGAAATCTTTCTTTCTCCCTCTGTGTGTATTTTTTCAGACTCTATATACAAATAAAAGAACCTTATAGCAAAGAAATAATAATGTTTCCCGTTTTGCCACTTTTTCTCATTCAGGAACCTGTCCCATATGGACCCTGTCCTATATGGATATATAAAACCCTAGTACGAAAACTGTTAAGCAGATTCCCCACTGCTGGAACTTGTAGTTCCTTTAAAATGAGAGTCTCTTTAAACAAGTTTTACAACATGTCTAGTTTGGCTAGAATAAATCATGCAAATCATCAGGTCAGTATACACTAACTGGATGCTCAAACATTGCGTTTTCTTTTCTAGGTGTACTTATCCTTGCCGAGGTACCAGTCTCTTACTGAAGGTCATTGCCTGATCACTCCTATGCAGCATTACATTGCTGCCACACTTCTAGATGAAGACATTTGGGAAGAAATTCAGGTGAGCACAGCTTCTAGTTTGATCCGTTTTTTTATGATGCGAGTTTAAGGTGCTGTAAGTAGAACATGGTACGAAGCTTGGTTTTGGTATGTGCTTTATGCCGGGGGTCTCCAACCTCCGGGCTGTGGTCCAATGCCAGACTGTAGCCCGCTCAGAATCAGGCTGCAGAAGTGGTGGTTGAATGTACTGGAAGCTGCATTTGTGAAAGTGATGTGCACACGAAACCATTTCTATCACTCCTCCGGTCCACTTGAGCCAGAAAGGTTGGGGACTGTTGCTTTAGACCCTTTCTTCTGAATGTCTTTGGATGACCACTATTGTAGTTCATATTCTGTAGAATTGTGAAATTTGTCCTTTGAATTACAAAAGTTCAACAAGAAATTATAAGAGAAGATTACATTCTGAGGATTAAGAGTTTGTAGCCCACTAGATAAGGACTGCAAGTTGAGACATTTCCTGAGAGCCAAGTATGGAGTATCCTTATCTCTTTCTAGAAGAAGAAAGAAAACACAATAAATAAAAGATGAATATGGTCTGTAAAATACGTATTGGATCAGTTTTCCTTCAAAGAGATATGCTTATCAAAATGCTTTTGATAAAAAAGAGTTTTACTGGAGCTTTCCAGACCTCTGTGAAGACCAGTTCTCTCAAAGGAAATTACAGTGCATTTGTTGACGATCTCACTGTTACTGAAATAAAAATATTTCAAAACTTAAATCTTTCAGTTTAAGGCCTTGGCAAAACAAGCCACAATGATAACCTTGCTAATGATGATTTGTAACAGTTGCAGTTGCCAAGTCAGATATTCATTTTTATTGAACTTTAAAAAAAATTAGATAGTTTATCTTTGGAGATAATCTTTACTTGTTTGGGATGATTAATGGTGTTTACTAGAGATCATTTAAGCCCTTAAGAGCCTTCAAAGGTTCTCCACATTCCTCAGATAGAGGAAACCAATTCACTGAAAAGCTAAATGTAAATGCTCAACACACACACACACACACACACACACACACACACACACACACTGAAATATATACATACATGTTGTGGATCCGATTCCCGAGCCTGTGCTGTTAGAGGAAGAGGACTCGGAAGATGAGGAGGAGGAACTGGGAATGCCTTCCTCCCCAGGACCTTCCTTTCTGGCAATGCCTTCCTCCCTGATAATGCCTCAGCTTTCATCGGACAACTGAGAGGAAGAGCCTGAGATTAATCAGGAGGAAGGCATATCGGAGCAGCCCCTGACAGGGAGTCAAGAGGAAGAATGTTGGCTTGATCCTACGCAGCGTCGTAGAAAGAAACGTGAGCAGCAACGTAGGAGGCGTGGGAGGGTCAGAGAGTGAGCTGAGTCATTGAGCCACATCCCACGGGATAAAAGTGGGTGTGTTGTCGGCTGGAACTTTGTATGGGACAAAGTTTAATCTTGCTTCAGGTTTTCTTTGTAAATGATTTTATGGTCTGCCTTGTAATTTTCTGGAAGTAGCTTTTTACTTGTTATCAGTTCGGACTTGGCAGGCAGAGCGTGTTGGAATGCCAAGGACATTATCAGTTCTGAAGAATTAACTCTGTGAAGTCCGAGCCAGCTTGCCTGCCTGTGTTTGTGTGAGTTTGTACTCTTTCATCTTTTGGAAAGAAGAAAGGTGAGACAGAACACATTCATACTGAAAAGAACTATCCGTTCCACCAAGGAATTATCACCAATTATGAATCCATTGAACAATACATAATTTCATTGTTCTTTTTGAGCTGGAAAAGTGTTTAAATATGAGAAACAAACTATCCAACTTTGAAAGTCGTTCTTTCAATACAATATTCCATTGCTACCGTGTTTCTCCAACAATACGGCCTCCACCAATAGGAAGCCCCAGCATGATTTATTGGCATAAAATCAAATTAAGCCCCTCCCCCCACATTAAGCCCCATATTAAACATGCGAAATGGGGGGAAAGTGGGGGGGGGGCTTGCCGTTAGGAAGTACTTTGCTGCATGTCCGGATATGGTGCTGCCTGCGTTGGTGGAGCACTTCATATCGGGAGACCTTCCGCCACTGTTGCTTTCCCTTCTCCCTTGCTGCCGTGGTGTTACAGCAACCACATTTGGCTCAACCACGTGCAGCCAGTCAGGGTTCCTCCCTGCAAGTGGAGCCCTGAGAAGACACTTTCCGCCCCAACTTTCCGCCCCAAGGAGGGCTAACTTCAAGAAGCGTCGGTGTCGCCAAAACGAGTTGCGCGTTTTGACTCTTCGGCACAGCTCTGGCTTGACTTCAGCCACCGCACCACCGCACCAGCTGTCACCTCGTCCCGCAAGAGCAGCTCCAAAGCAGCCACCATCCCCCACTGCCTAGAAACTAGAGGTGCCGCTCCTGCAGCCTTTTGGGGCAGGCGCGCAAAATGCGCCTCGCTGCAGCCCCCTCCCCCAAAGCCGCCCTGAGCAGCAGCGAGGCAGAAGGGGAGGGAGGGAGGGAGAAAGGTGGGGACTGCTTTCCCTTCTAACTCCCAGTTACTGCTCAGTACGTGAGGAGCACAGGAGGGGGGGAAGAGACGGATGGGATGCTGGACGTGCTGGGTTGAGAGGGTGCCGCCCCCCTCTCTGGAAAGGCGGGATCGTAACTCTGGGGGGGGCAAAAAAAGCGCGCGGGCTCCTGAAGCTGAAAGGCACGATGGGGCGTGGCCAGAACCCTCCGGCTCTGGGCAAAGGGGCGGGCAATGAAATGCATGAACGAGTGGAGGAGTCGAAGCCATTTCCCGGAAAACATCCCCATTGGGAGGCGCCGAAGGTTTGGAAGTTGTGGATTGGTTGGAGCTCACGGCGGGGTGGGCTCAAAGGAGGTCCGTGGCAGCAGGGTTGCTTCACCCACCCCCTCCCTTCCCATGTCAACAAGTGGGCTTTGCGCCTCTTTTCCTCTAATGCGCGGTATTTGCTTTCCGAGAGAGGCCCGGGGTTTGGCCTAGAGCCGGTGGTGCGGCGGCGGCGGCATGATAAAAAGCGGGCGGCCTCTTTCTCTCTCTCTATGTATGAAAGAGCTCGCCTCGCTCGGAGAGTTTGGCGAAGCACACAATCTTCGTGGTCGGAGGGGGAGGCGGCGGCGAAAAGGACGCGGCGGCAACGGCAGGATGCTGCAAGTCAGGACCTTGCATTGAAGCAGCCTGGGGGGCACGAAGCCACCTCCCTCCAGCCCACCTTGATGATTTGCCTTTTGTGGCCAGAACCCTCCGGCTCCGGGCAAAGGGGTGAGCAATGAAATGCACGAATGAGTGGAGGAGTCGAAGCTATTTCCCGGCAAACATCCCCATTGGGAGGCGCCGAAGCTTTGGAAGTTGTGGATTGGTTGGAGCTCACGGCGGGGCGGGCTCAAAGGAGGTCTGCGGCAGCAGGGTTGCCTCACCCACCCACCCCTTCCCATGTCAACAAGCGGGGTTTCCGCCTCTTTTCCTCTAATGCGCAGTATTTGCTTTCCAAGTGAGGCCCGGGGTTTGGCCTAGAGCCGGTGGTGCGGCGGTGGCGGCGGCATGATAAAAAGCGGGTGGCCTCTTTCCCTTTCTCTATGTATGAAAGAGCCCGCCTCGCTCGGAGAGTTTGGCGAAGCACACAAGCTTCACAGTCGGAGAGGGAGGTGGTGGTGAAAAGAACGCAGCGGCAACAGCAGGATGCTGCATTGAAGCAGCCTGGGGGGCACGTAGCCACCTCCCTCAAGCCCACCTTGAGGATTTGCCTTTTGTTGTGGCCGCCTTCCCTTTGCCTTCGAAGGTAAAGTGAATTATTTTAAAAACATCTGCTCATCCCGCCAGGGCCGTGGCAGAGCCGTGCGGGCTGGGCAGAACCAGGAAACACCCATGGCTCGCTTTCCCAGTTCTGCCCAGCTCGCGCAGCTCCAGTGCGGCCCTGATGGGATGAGCGGAGGTTTTTAAAATAATTCACTTTACCTTCGAAGGCAAAGGGAAGGCAGCCACAGGAGCGCCTGAAGCCAAGTGTCTCCTCAGGGCTCCGGTTGCAGGGTGGAGCCCTGACTGGCCGCACATGGCTGCGCCAAACGCCATGGCGTTACTGTAACGCCGCAACAGCAAGGGAGAAGGAAAAGCAACGGTGATGGAAGGTCTCCCAAACATCCAAGCTGTCGCCGCCCGTCGGCCCACCCAAGGATGCAATGGGGGGGTGGGAAATTAAGTCATCCCCGAAAAAACGGCCTAGCCGGTTTTTGGGGGTCAAAAAAAAAAAAGGCCCGGCCTTATGTGAGAAACACGGTATTTCAAATTAATTTGGGAAACATTTGATAGTATGTGATCACTATGATACCATGCCTTCCCTTCATCCAAGATGATCCAATGGGCTGGATTGTCATGTGTTGAGGGTGGACCAGATGACAGAAAATATATTGTTCGATTAAACTATTCTGTGATTTCAATTACTGGCTTATTGTTTTGCTTAGTTTCCCAGTCAGCCAGAATTTTAGAGTGGATTTAGCAATTTTGTCCACTTATTGAGTCCTTCCCAAGGAACTGGATAAGCAGATGTTTAATAATATTAAAGGTATTGTCACAGGATATAAGCTGCCCCAAACATATCTGCCTTTTTGCTATTCACTGATGGTGATTTTGTGAATGCTGATAGGGTTCAAGGGGGGTGCTCCAGATGTTTTGGAATTGTACTCATGGTGCCTATTACTATAAATAGTAATTAGATTAGATTAACAGGGGACCTTTTAGGTCATCTAGTCCAACCCCCCTCTCAAGCAGGAGACTGTACACCAAGGCTGTCAAACTCCCGACCCATGGGGCCAGATGCGTCCCATGCTGGCCACACCTGCAGCCGTTTTAGTGAAGAAGAAAGTCCCATTATGTCACGTGACACTGTCATAACGACATGAGTTTGACACCCTTTGCACTACACCATTTCTGACAGATGGCAGTCCAGTCTCTTCTTGAAAGCCTCCAGTGATGAAGGTCCCACAACTTCTGAAAGCAATTTCTGTTCCATTGGTTGATTGTTCTCACTGTCAGAAAAATTTCTCCTTATTTCCAGGTTGAATCTCTCGTCCATTTTCCATCCATTATTTTTTGTCAGGTGGTTTGGAAAATAGGTTGACCCACTCCTCTCTGTGATAGCCCCTCAGATACTGGAACACTGCTATCGTGTCTCCCCTGGTTCTTCTCTTCACTAGGCTAGCCGTGCCCAGTTCCTGCAACCGTTCATCATATGTTTTAGCCTCCAGTCCCCTAATCATCTGGATTGCTCTTCTCTGCTCTCGACTTATGACAATAATTGGGACCAGAATTTTTGTTGCTGAGCAAAGCAGTTGTGAAGTCAGTCACACCGATTTTATGACCACTTTTTCCATGGATGTTAAGTGAATCACTGCAGTTATTAAGTGAATCATGCAGTTGTTGAACGAATTGACTTTGCTTGTCGGAAGCTGGCTGGGAAGGTTGCAAATGGCAACGACATGACCCTGGGATGTGTCTATATGCACACTGTGGTAGTTGTAAGTGTGAGGATGATTGTAAGTCATTTTTTTTAGTGCTGTTGTGACTGTGAACAGTCACTAAATGAATGGTTGTAAGTCGAGGACTACCTGCATTGTACTATTTTTGCTTTATTTTGACGTAGTCATTCTATATCTGTTTTCAGGTCTTTATATTCTGTGATTTTCTCCTGTTTCTCCTCTGTTCAGCTGTCTCCAGGTATTGCGATGTCTATTATCCAGCCTTTTTTATTTTTCTTATCAACAATTGGTAAATGTTGAATGAAAACTCTTAATAGAAAAAGTAATTTTTTATTATTTTTTCCTATTTTGTGGTTCCACCAGTTCATGCTTGCAGGCATATGGTTTTTCTTGCAGATGGTCCAATATACCACCGTTGCTACTTTGTAATGTTTCTAACTCAAGTCTGCTTGATCTTCTTGCAACAACTAAATAAGTGGTCCACTGTTTCTTCAGCTTTACACACATGTGCACAAAAATATAAAATTACAGCTGCCACTTCTTTAGCTGGTATGGTCCTTCATATCCCAGAACCTAGGAGTTGTGACAAAGTGGTGCGTGGTATATGTGCAGATCCAAGCGGTGTGGCCTTTTTAATTGACAGCTGGAAATTTTGTCAATGCACAGGTTTTGTTAGTCCTGTCCAGCATATTTTGGTATGGCACCAAGGGTGCCAATATTGGCACCCTTGGTGCTATGCCAAATTACCTTGGACAGCACAAAATTATTATTGGCATCACTATGGCTGATTTATGCAACAACATTTCAGTTTCTAGATCTATGTGAATACAATCCTATGTTTAAATTATCCATCCCCGGTGCACTGAATAATTTCATAAAACTGGGATTTCTGAGCCTTTCTACAAAAAAAAATAAAAAATAAATCCCTGTTCATCCTTCGCCTCTGTTGCTTGAAACAGACACATTTACTTGGCACAGAAATTGGGCACATAACTATTTAATCTGGAGATAACTTGTTAATAAAGCCTAGTTTTGTCTAATTTACAAAATAAATACCTTTTAAATCACCTCTCGTACTCAGCTTGCACAACATATTCTAACATATTGCAGACAGTAAGGAAAACCGTGATATTTTCTTTCTTTGGTTATGGTCAAACAAATAGGAAAAACAATATTAAAAATGGGTGTCAGACATATCCTTTGGAATGCTGCCATTATTGATTTCAGTCTGAAATGTATACAGTTTGCAGTTGAACTACAAAACTTTTGCACTCTGATCACAGGTATGAAATACAAAATCTCGGAGAAGGTTTAATGAAATCTATAACAAATGCAGGCTATTGGATCTTGCTTGCAGAAATCCAGATGATAGTCTGTAAAGTAGTTTTTTCCCCCCCCTTGCCATCAGAAGATCATCCAGATTTTTAAAGCTCAGAGCTGATAGTCCTAGCAAAGGCCTTTCTTTGCCTCAGAGCTGAGCCGAGCAATGTCTTTTGGAAAGTCAAGCTTTACTCTTTGATCTATTTTAGTCTTAAGTCTCTGGTTCCATTAGTCACATTGTTATGCTGTGGATTTTGTCAGTTTCCCAAGCGAGCAACTTCGCTTGTATGACATTGACGCTGGTAAATTGGGGGATGTGACATTTGTTCTTCTTACTCCTGCTGTCTCTGGGTTCCCAGATATTTTGGTCTGGGTAATGGCAGATTTTACAGGGAAGTAAAATTGGTAAAAAATAAAAATGGCACTGGTTGGTCTCTGCTGGACTGGAGTATTTTTCTTTGGAAATGACATTTTGGGGTACAGGATTTCTTGTTTCCAGTTTTTGTTCTTAAGTTCAAAAATATTGATAGGATGATCTGATTTAAAACATTATTCTATGGCTAACGTTACTGGGCTTTTCAGGTGAACGTTGATCGCTTTGCCAAGCAATTTTAGTCATAATTATGTATGCATTGTTCTTGGCTGCTATGAATTTTAATATGTGTGTTATTTTAATTGTCTTTATTCTTTTAAGTTTTGTTTGTTGCTCAGAGTCATTGGTGAGGTGGCAGCCATACAAAATACATAAACAAACAAATAAGTAACAACTTTTAGGAGTCTCTGGGAACCTAGGCAACTTCAGCTTAGCTAACCTCAAGTAATAGTTATAAACATTTCATAATTGTCTCCTAAAACTTCTAGAGAATTGAACCTGGTACTTGTTAGTATATATCCTGGATGATAATCAAACCTCATCCTAGTAACTGCAGTGACAAAGCAGATTGTTTTGGTATACTTTGCCACAAAAGTCTCCCAAATACTATTGCCAGAATGCATGCTAGTGGCAATGTCAAGCAATAATGTGTTAACCATTGAATTAATTCTTAGTCTGGACAACAAGAACAGGATATTTAGCCGACTGGTAAAATGGTTCTTGAAGATGCTGGCCAGAGGGTTGTTTCTGTTTATTTTTGCATTTAATTGTCATTGAAACTCAGACCTTCTGATGCCAGGATTTTAGGTTGATAGCCTTTGCTTGAGGCTGATTAGAATTCTCAGCATGTTAAAACTAAAAACAAAAATCTGAAATGGAAGTTTGTTAGCTGTGTTCAGATTTTCTCCAAATATGTATATTTTTGCAGAGATTTGCCCTGATGTATAATCTAAACCAGGGCTCTGCAACCTTAAACACTCAAGGAGTCATTTGGACCCGTTTCCCACAGAAAAAAAAAAAAAATCCACCGGGAGCCACAAAACCTGGGTGGGCATGGCCAACTCAATGTCAGTCACATGATCCCAGTCACATTACCCCAGATTTTGTGGCTCCTGGGTGTTTTCTGTGGGAAATGGGTCTCTCTTCCTCCCCCCTCTATCTCTCCTTCCCTCTCATTTCTGTTTTTCTCTTTTCCTCCTTCCCTTCCTCCCCCCTCTCTCTTTTCTTTCTCTCCCCTTCTCTCTCTCATTTATTTGTCTCTCTTTTTCCTTTCTCATTCTCTCCCTCCATCATTTCCCCATTTCTCTCTCTTTCTCTGTTTTTCTCCCCTTTTCTCTCATTTCCCTCTCTCATTCACTCCCTCTCATTTCTGTTTTTATCTCCTTTTCTCCTCCCTCTCCCTCTCTTTCATTCTTTTCTTTCTCTCTCCCCTTCTCTCTCATTTGTTTCCCTCTCTCTCATTCTACCTCCAGCTCTCTCTCATTTCTGTCTTCCTCCCTCTCATTCTCTCCCTTCTCTTTCTCTCTCATTTGCTTCTCTCTTTTTCCTCTCTCTCATTCTCTCCCTCCATCATTTTCTCTTCAAGCAGGGCAGGAGGAAAAGCAGGCTGGCCCCGCTTAACCTCACACGGACACCCCAGGGATCAGGTTTGGAGAAAGCCAGAGCACCCTCACCAAAGATGCTTGTCCATCTACCAGTCAACCTGCCAGGTCCACATGCCTTCGCTGCACTTTGGCCAAGCCCAGACGCTAGCTTGAGGAGGCTATCCCCACTCGTGTGTGCCCTCCTGGCCTTGCAACAGCCTGTCAGGGGGTCACGTGAGAAGGAGGAGGAAGCCGCCACTGCAGTTCGTTTTTGCTCCTCAGCTGCAAGCCTGTCCCCCTTTCCATCATACTCTCCTCCCAGATCCCATTCCCACCCCACCAGCCCTCGTGTTAGCAAGATTGGTGTCGTCCACAGCTGGATTGGGCCAGTGGCTCGGGGCAGAGAGCAGATCGCGCAACTGGGTCAGCAGGGAGCCACGGGAGAGGGCTCAAAGAGTTGCATGTGGCTCAGGAGCTGTGGGCTGCTGACACCCGGTCTAAACTACAGACTCAGTCCCCTTTTTAAAGAATGCCTTACTTAGTTGTTTTGTTGTATTTTGTTTTCTTTCAACACTGCCAATAACACTATGTTACTTTACTGGAGAACCAAGCATCTTGGTAGCCACATCAGGCTATTCAATTATTTTGTTTGTCATTGTTTCTGGTACTTCATGAAAATAAAAGATCTGTTGCCTTTCATCCTGGGATTCTTTCAGCCATAACTTACGGCAGAACATATGCAAGTCCTAGTTTCAAACTGGCGTCTCTAAATAATAGTTCAAGTGACAAATAATGGATGTGGGTGGGGGAAGCTCTGCATAAACCTCTGGAATATTTCTGCCATTCAAACTATGTCATGTTTTTCTGAAAGGACAAGTAGTCTGATTTATTATAAGGCAGTTCGGACATTTACATAATTGTTAGCAAGAAAATAACGCAACCATCTGTAGTTAGGCTGCCATTATCAGATGTATTAGTATTAGATTTTTTTTTTTTATAAGAATGTATTGCTTTTCAGTTTGCTTTTTATTCTGTATGGATTTTTGGCCTCAGCAGCAAATACAGACAGTTTCATTTGCTTCTGCTTTTACAAAATAAATAGTTGTTCTCAAAATTAAAAAAATAAAGTTTGAAACTGTATTTCATGAGTTAGTGTAGCATGCCTCCTCATCTTATTTGGCTTATTTATATTATGAAACGTGAGTTTTATAAAATATATGTGATGCTATACAATCGGCCTGTGATTCAAGCAAATACAGACTATGGTTATTTTGAGGACCTCAAGTTGTTAGCACTTTCATCTTCCTTATCGAATATTATTACAACATTTCAAGTTTGGGTTATAGACTCATCTTTCATTTACTGGAAATCTGGACTGTGGTTTCCACCTTTTCTATTTTTTTTTTCCTAAAAAGTCCCAATTTACAAACACTAGGGCAGATTCAAACTGATTCTCTCCATAATTCTTTGTGACATCCCATCCTATGCAGGAGAACGAGTGAACGTGAACAGAGGTCAGGTCTGTTATAGTTAACAGGTTGGATAAACTTCTGCAGAACAGAGATGAGAGATCTATGATTGCTTTTCTTTAAGGGAATATTATTATTGCACTTAAAGGTCAATAAAGCCTGATGAAAATGTCACATTTTGACAAATTATGTAATTGGAAGGCAAAGTGGAAGAATGGTGTCATTTGGAGTCAATATTAGACAAGAGATTAACTTCTGTGTAAATGTGCCTAAAGGACCTCCTCTTGTTTCTATCTCCATTTATGTTGCCCAATAAATGGCACTCTGCACCAAGGATTCCACAAGAAGTTCATCTGACATTTTGCATATTGTATAAATATTTAAAATTACCCAATATGTTCAGTTATCAGTTCATTATATCTTATTTTGCATGCAGCAAGAGGCAAAATGTAGGAAGCCCCTCCCCCCTTCTCTCCAGATCAAAATATTATTTATTCTTAATGTTAAAAAGAGGCAGGATAGAATATTTCCCCAAAGGAAAAACGCAGAATAATCTTAACAAAGGCAGAATGCAGCCCCAGTCTTCCTGCCATGGGAAAACAGCCTCAAGTAGACGAGACTCGTTTTTTGGAATGGAGATTTTGTATCCGTTCAGAAAGGCTGGGCCAATCTATTCATAAACAAAACCCCATCAGCGACAAACCCCCACAGAAGGCTGGAGCTGATGGGATTAAGAAATTACATCCCTCCACCCAAATTCTAAGGACAGGACATGATCTTTAGGATGTAATAGGATTTACCCACCACCATTAGAACAGCAAAAGACACAAGACTCACTACATTGCACAACCCCCAGGAGCATCTCAGTCACCAAATCCCAGAACCCTATAAAAATCCATTCACTCAACCATTTTGTCTGCCACCCCAGAAACATGCTGCTGTTCCTGAAGTTTCTGGAAACCAAATAAACAGACCCTTTTTCCTTGTAGCCAGCCTCCATTTTATTTCCAGCATTTTGTTTTTCCTCCAGGCTTGGAATCGACTAGATTTTTCTTCCAACACTATGAAAAGCATAAGACTTCCTCAGTTCACTGCAGACATTTGCACAGTCAGATTGCCTAATAATGTTAAGGTTGGAAATTATTGTTTTCTTCTCTCTCTCTCTCTCTCTCCCCCTTCCTCTCTTCCATCCCACCCTTTCTTGTATCAGGTATTCAGAAAAACTTTGGTAAAGATGTTTGAAGCTGAAGAGTTGGATTGTGTCTTTCTGGAGACAAATTTAAGTATAGGCAAACAATACCACATGGTGTACGAATGTATTCCTCTCCCAAAGGAAGTGGGGGATATGGCTCCCATCTATTTCAAGGTAACATTTTTTTTAACATCTCTGGTTTTCTTTTGACCCTAAAGCATAGCCAAAACTAGTATAGGCATATCTCATTTTATTGTACTTCCCTTTATAGCACTTCATAGAAACTGTGTTTTTTCCCCAACTTCTATCAGCAAAAAGATTATTGTTTGCTGAAGACTTAGATGATGATTCTTTTTTTCTTTTTCATTTTTTTAAAGCAATGAAATATTTTTAAAGTATGCCACTACCTGGAAATTGTTATATTAAACTAGCTGTGGAGTTGGTATTATCTGCTTTGATCCACTTCCCAGACAATCAAAGAGGGGAAAGCAAACTTTTTTTCATTAATGAGACCCATCGGTAGAAGTGAAATATAGAATGTTGTAAAATGGAAATCAATTTTTTCTAAAGATGGATGATTTGAATATGTTGGTCCCAGCAGACATGTTGAACCCACAATGCCTTTTATATACTGTGTATTTTGAAGCAATTTAAATGGCATGTAAAGATATTAGTAAATATGGGAGCTTTTACTGACATGATTCTTTGGCTTGAATTTCATTTCATAACCCTCCTCTTTCCCTTCCCTTCCTCTTTCTCTTCCCCTCACTTCCCCTTCCCTTCCCCTCCTCTTTCTGTTCCCCTTCCCCTCCTTTCCTTTCCCTTTCCTTTTTTTTGATTTGGTGAAAGTGGTGGTATACACGTAAATAGACTTCACATAATTGTCACAATTATTAAGATGCAATAGCATGTATAATTCTGTCAAGTGAAATTCCTTATTTTGAAATAATTTATGTCAGATTACAGTTAAACTGCAGTTCTAAAACAGTCCAATAAAAAGAGAAAGGTAAAGGGTAAAATTATTACTACATCAGTCTTCATTATGCTTTAATTTAATATATAAATTGAATTACCTAATTAATATGTCCTAATGAAATTTCTGAGAGCCAGTTTGGCATATTGGTTAAGGTAGAAACCAGGAGACTGTCAGGCACAAAGCCAGCTGGATGACCTTGGGCCAATCACTTTCTCGTAGCGCTATGGAAGAGACAATGGCAAACCACTTCTGAAAAACCTTGCTAAAGTAACTGCAATCTCTGAGAATCTGACACAATTGAATGGTGGGGGGAATCTCTCTTCTGATCATAATTTGGGGGGGTGGGGATTGGTCCAAATGAATTCTACTTTGTGTCATACTTCGCCATTTTGTGGACATTTTGTATATTCTTGCAATATTTTTTTTTTCCAGAAAGCTATAATGGAATCAGATGAAGAGTGGGCCATGAATAAAAAACTAATTAATCTAGGTTCAAAAGATGTTCGCAAATCGGTAAGCATTCCAAGCTCATCACTTTTAATGCAAAGCTGATTTCCATGTGAATGTGAGCAATGCTTTTAAAAGACAGCGCCTTTATAATAAAAGGCTACATAGAAAAATACATTGAATAAAGTTGGTGAAAAAACGTATCTGAATTCCAAGGCTAAATCTAACCATAGTGACTGGTATATTTCAATGAAACTGTGAGAGATATAAATGGGAATGCTTTTTAATTATCTTGTAAGTTCTTGAAGGTATTGGCTTTATTGGCAGATTTGCTCTGCTTTAATTCCATATATTTCAAATTACAAATGTAATTACTCTGTTGAATCCCATTAAGTTCACTAAGAGTTTAGTGAAAGATGCATGGCTTACATTTACATGCAGTGGCTTATGAAAATTGGGTTACACATTCAGTTGGAATAATTTGAAATTTTCAGCTAGAGGTTTATTTCATTCAGAAGAGCTATGGTGCAGAATTGGAAAGAAAGGCTATTTTATTTTACTTTATTATCCTGCCTTTCTTTCAGGAATTCAGTGCTGCTTATATAAAAAACGTATTTCATTCCCCCTCCTCAAATAGCTACTCTGTGAGGTATTTTGGACAAAGAAATAATGATTGGCCCAAAATCACCTACTGAGATTCCATGGTGGAAGCCGGACTTGAATGTTTAACTTTTCAAAACCTCTCTAAGTTTGTAACCTTTAAATCTGTAATGTCTAATTTTAACTGGTTTTAATTCAGTTTTAACTCTGTTTTTATGTTGCTAAATGTTTTTCTTTTCCTAAACTGACGAAAGTCACTCAGGTTAGGTGAGACGAGCAATGTAGAAATTGGATAAATAAATCTAGTTGGAACACCTAAACTACTATGTTCACTATCTTGGGTATTCATTACATTGGGAGTTCACTATGTAGAGAAATCTAATTATTAGATCCATGTCAATCTGTCAACTGAAATGTCTCACCTAATGTTAGTACAGACCTAGCAGCTATTATTTATCTTGCTGTAACTCCTAATCCATAGTTCTTCAGGGCAACTAAGCAGTGAGAAGTCTCCCTCCCTCCCTCTGTCTCCTCCCTCCCTCTTCCTGGTTTGTTGGCAAGCTGAGAAGCGATAATAATTGTACCAATGAACGCGCAATTTCGAAGCTTGACAATACCTGCATGTACAGTGCTTAACTGAGGATTACCTGTACAAGCTTTGCCTTGCAGGAACTGAAGGACGTATTTCAACCCCAGAAAGCTCTTGATTGTGGAGGAATCTCCCTGAAAGAGAGAGCTTTGCTGAATGAATGGATGTTATATTCTAGAGAGTTGCTTGACACTTCAGAATATTTTGGGGTCGGAGAAAGGTGAAGACTTACATCATTTCCTCTGTTGGCAGGAGGAGACTCTTGGACTCACATTGCAATGTTTGTATTTTTCACCTAGCCCAGGATTTCAATTTTTAACTTTTTAATTATTTACTTAACCATATTCACATAGGGTGGTCTAAATCACTTACAAATGATTAATTCTGGATTTTTTATTTGTTTTAGAATTAGTGCTTCATTAAATAGCCCCTTGACTGCCTTGTGATGATATTCATATGATCACGGCAAGTGGCCCAAAGTGCTCTTTCTGTTTACCACTGTTTGTCTTAATGACAGTTTAAAATAAAGAAACAAATTTTTGCACATCACTTTCCTAACAGTTCTGAACAGTATTAAAATGTGTAGAATGAATTCGTGAAACTTTGTTATAATCACAACTCAGCAATATTACACATAAGATATGTAGAATTCAAAAACAGTGTTTGCACAATATCATGGCTTCCTTTATCCAAATTCACTATTTTGTAGGAATGTTGTGAACAACTCATTGTTTTATCAGATAGGGCTTTACCTTCTGGTTCACAGAATTTGACCAACTGTGTAATGCACATGTAAGTATATCTATATATGTAATGCCTGACTGTGTCAGGCTTAGTCGAAGAATGACATAGCACAATCCAGCCAAAAGTTCAGTTCTTTATTTGTTTATGCACAGTAGATAGAATCTTGCCAATCTAAACCCTTATTATTCTCATCCTAATGGACATAACCTGAGAAATTTTAGGGAGTGAATATTCTAACATTCTTTCTCTGATTCCAGCTCTGGGCTATGATGCCTCTTTTCTCACCTGTCTTGCTGGGAAATTGCTGCTTCACTGTAGTCCATCACAGTTTCTCCTCTGTAGCTACAAGTTTGCCCAGACTGCCTATTTAAAAGCAGGAGATGCTGTAATTGCCTAAACAACAATTACTGGAAACAGCAATTGTTAGGACGCATCTAGTTTCTTCAACATTTTGCATGCTTGCTCCTCCAAGGAAATCTTATTGAACAAGCCTTCTAGCAAAGCAGATAGCAGAATGTTAAAGCAGGCCCAAGAGAAAGTTCTTTTCTACTTAGGCAATTCTAAAGTTGTAAGATACTAATAATTGGCTTGATACTAATGTTGAGTCTTGAAGTCCTAACATTATTGATTACTAAAAGTAGGCCAGTTTGCCATTTTACAATGGTAGCTCATTGTTTAAACAACCTCTCCTTGTACGGTATTTTAGTATTTCGTTGGTAGCAAAAGCTCTAATGAGAGGCCATGTGACAACAATTTGTCCTTTGGGGATTTCTTCCACTATGTCTCCCATTTGTCATGGGTTGTTAAGAAAATTAAGCTCACAGTGCTAAATTTTAGCTTTAGCCAAAAACAGACAATTACCTGCTAGGCTTGAATCTCTATCTTACATTGATCTTCTTCCACTCACAAGTTTAATCAGGAAATCAAACATGTTTGTTTACCTGTCTCCATCAAAGAATACTTGGAATACAGGTCAAACTCAGCTATATTTAAAGCTATGTGCAATACAGAATATTTAAAAACTATATTCTAAAAATATACAATATTTTAAATGTTTACATGTCTTCATGGACAAAAAGCAGCTTCTCTGGCAGCCTCCCTTCCCCAAACTCTTCAAAGAGCTTTAGAGCACCTATCCATTTGGGATTTAGCTTGAGTAAATTTGGAAACTTTGGAATGGTTGAAACTATCTGAAGGTAAATAAATAAGCCAGCCTTCAAGTTAAGATTTTAAAAGATTTGGAATTGAATATGTTTGAAAGAAACAATTAATGAACTGTCTGGATTATTATTGTTTTTTTTTTTTTTTTTTTGTTATTTAGGTGCCAAAAGGTTTGCCTTACTTCTCTGTAGATTTTGGCCTTCAAGATGGTTTCGCTCATGTCATTGAAAATCAATACAAGTTCCCTCATTACTTTGGAAAGGTATTAAAATGTTCAGCTCCTGTTCTGTAAGATTAATGCTTTCTATGTATTTCCTTAAGACATTTACTGTAGGCCAAGAGGATTATACCCCACAGTTTTATAACTATATTCTTCAGGATTACCTGAGGATGTAAATATTGTATCTGGGGTTTAATTGGTTGTTAAAAGCGCCCACGATGCAAAGTGAAACTGCCAATAACTATTTCCTTAAAGAATATTATTAATATGTTGTTTTTTTAAAAAGCTGTATATATTCTGTTCCTACAAGCATTAGGAATACATTTCATGGAATAACTCCAGGTATGTTACCTAGTTCTGTAGGGGATGAATTGAGAATTATTTTAGTTCAAATCCATATTCCACCCCTAGCCTCCCATGGCCTTTGGGAGATCTAGCATGCATAAAAGATTTTAATGTGGTAGCCAGTTAGATGACTCATCTCTTCTTAACATGCAAAGCTAGAATGATTTTCTTCTCCTGCTTGACAATCTTTGTTCGAACAGGTGTGGGTTTTTCTGGTTATTTTAAGAAAAATAATATTCTTTCCTATTTTGAAAGGAAATAATTGGTGGCATGCTAGATTTGGAACCACGACTTTGGAGGAAAGGACTACGAGAAAATTTTGAAGACCAAAGGAAGAAAGTGTTGCATTTTGCTCAGAAGTGGAAATTGTATGATTTCACTAAAAGTAAAGAATGAAAATATACTGCAGATGCTGATATATAGGATCCTGAAAAGTTAATGAACCATCACAATCTACAAAGTTCCTTTTGTGGAAGAACTCCTGCTGAAAATAATAAACGTGTTTGTAAAGCAAACACTGGAAGGAATAATAATACCTTAAGGAAGACAAAAAAGTGGATTGAAGCAAAGATATTTGAGTCATGTATAAATCATGCCTGATGTACAATATGTAGATATATGTTTGAAAAAAAAAAGTCTTTATTTTAATAGATAATGAGTGTGTCTTGTTAGCAATATTCCTGCCATGTATTCTTTAATGTTTCGTTGTTTTACATTGTATGTCAGTTTTAACTTGTCTTGATAAAGGATATCATTGTGAAGAGATTTTTAAATACTGAAAATGGTGACATTTTTAATACAGAACATTTAAAGTTTTAAAAATATTCTGTTTAAGTGTTGACAATGTGAGAAAGTTTAGTCTGCAGTTTAAAAGAAAACTGATGTAATGTAAATTCTTTTGAAAATAATGATGTAACTTTTGAATAAATATGTCCCAATCTTTAAACACAAAGGAAGACAATATTTCTAAAGTATTGTTTCTTTAAAAATGTCAGGATTACCAAAGATTAGGGAATTTTAATTCCTATTTTTTTTAAATGAAAAGGGGAGTAATTGTTCAAGATAGCCCTTTCTCCCCTAAAATTGACCCATAACCACAGACTTTCAGAAAGAAAGATAGATAAGGGTATTTTCTAAATTCAGAAGTGACCATTTCCAAAATGTTGCAAAGAAAAATGCAAGGAACGTAAGACTGACCGAAGAAAAAAATTCCATATACAGAATTCTCTATGAACTATGTGGTATTTATTGATAATAACAGGTTGGTATATTTTTTTTGGCTAACCTTTGCTTTACCCTGAGAACTATATAGTATAAAGAAGAATAGCTTGAGATTCCCTTTTGAATGTGGATGGTGAACATTTTTTTGAAAGTGGCTCTGGGTCAGAGTATCCACTCTTTGGGATTATCATGTGATAGTACAAAAGCATAATGAACAGTTGAAGGAGCTAGGTATGTCTAGCCTATTGAAGAGAAGGATTAGGGGAGACATGATAACTGCCTTCCAGTACTTGAGGGGCTGTGATACAGTGGAGGGAATTATTCTCCAAAGCATCAGAGGACAAGACAAGAAATAATGGGTGAAAGCTAGTTAAAGAGAGATCCAACCTAGAAGTAAGAAGAAATGTCATGAACAGCTAATCAATAGAATTCAAGTAATCCTCGAATTATGACCACAATTGAGCCCAGAATTTATGTTGCTAAGCGAGACATTTGTTACGTTTTGCTTCATTTTTATGACCTTTCTTGCCACAAATGTTAAGTCAATCACTGCAGTTGTTAAGTTAATAACATGGTTGAGGAGTGAATCTGGCTTCCTCATTGATTTTGCATGGTCAGGAAAGTGAATCACATGATCCCAGGACACTGCAACTGCCATAAATATGAGTCAGTTGCTAAGTGTCTGAATTTTGATTGCATTGATCATGGGGATGTATTCAGAATTTTGCAGCGTTAATTCAGCGCCAGAAAAATAAACACAGATGGCTGATGCTTCGTTTAATGTCTTTAAAAACATAATAAGTAGATTTAACAAACCAGTTGTAGATTTCTCCAACATGGAGCAAACTCAAACAGAAACATATTGCAAGTAACTTCAGCAGGGCACACAGCAGTTTCACTTTAGTTCAGCAAACAAGCAGAGGAGAGAAGCAGTTTCATCTTCAATAAACAGACTCAGAGCTCAACATAGGTTCAGAACTGCAGAGCTTAATATAGAGCCATGCCTAGGCTACTTCTAGTTTCAGTTTCCAAAACAGTCCCCATTGGCTGACTTAATTGCTATGCCTATTCATTGGTGACCTTGTTACCAAGCTCTATTCCAGTTCATGAATATACTCTGACAGGATGCTGCAATGGTTGCAAGGGTGAAAATGGTCATAAGTCACTTTTTTTCCGTGCTGTCATAACTTTGAATGGTCACTAAATGAACTTTTATAAGTCAGACTACCTGTAGCTTACCTCCCTGTGGATGCTCCATCACTGTAGGTTTTCAAAAATCAATTGAACAACCATTTGATTGGAATGGCATATAACAGTTTTGGTGAACCTTTTTGGCACCAAATGCCAAAACAGGAGAGTGCTGGAAACCGGAAGAGCAACTCCCTGGTTGTGTGTGTGTGTGTGTGTGTGTGTAAGTGTGTGTGTGCATAGGAGGACCGGAAACCAGGAGTGTGGCCACCTGGTCTTCTGATTTCTGGAGCATGCCGGAAACCGGAAGCTTAGATTCCTGGTGCACGCGTGCATGGCGGGGACCTGCTCTTCCAGTTTCTGGTGCTCCTATGCGTGCCAAAAACAGTGCCCAGCGCACCCGATGATTCTATGTTCTATTGTATTAAGTCTGCATTAAATGATGATCTAAGCTCAAATACATTGCATCTCTGTTTACATTTATTAATATTAAAAAAGGTACTAGACAAGGATGCCCATTATCTCCTTTGTTATTTGTATTGACCTTGGAAGTCTTAAATAGAAATATTAGAGAGGATATAAACATAAAAGGAATGAAAGTCAAAAAGGAGGAATTCAAATTGCAAGCCTTTGTGGATGATTTGGTCTTTATTTTGGAAGACCCTTTAGAGACAGCTTTAAAACTATTGGAAAAGATAGAGACGTATGGTGAGATGGCTGGTTTAAAAATAAATAAAGACAAAACAAAGATTTTGACAAAGAACATGTTATTAAGGCAAAGAGAAGAGCTGGCAGATTTATTGAAAATTCAAGTTACAAATAAAGTTAAATATTTGGGGATATATTTGACGTCAAGGTGTACTACATTGAAAGAGAATAATTATATTAAGCTTAAACAGCAGATAGCATCCGACCTGAAAAAATGGGAAAACCTACAATTGTCATTGATAGGTAGAATTTCAACAATCAAGATGAATATTTTACCCAGAATTTTATATTTGTTTCAGACAATACCAATTAGGTTAAGTAAGGATTACTTCGAAGAACTAAATAAAATTGTGTTGAAGTATATATGGCAAGGCAAGAAAGCGAGAATAAAATTAAAACTTTTACAGGATGCTAGAATTAGAGGAGGATTTGGCCTTCCTAACTGGGAGTTGTATTATCAAGCTGCAAACTTAATGTGGGTTAAAGAATGGATAACGTTAAGAAAGACTAGATTGTTGACATTAGAAAGTCATGATTTATTATTGGGTTGGCATGCTTTTGTGTGGTATAAGGGAACTAAATCACAGGGTTATTTCAGAAGGCATTATATACGGGAATCGTTATGGTTGAATTGGGAGAAAATTAAGAAACAATGTTATTTGAAAATTCCAGTTTGGTTATCAACTATTGAAGCTTTTTCGTATCCTATAACTTATAAGAAGGAACAAACAGTTAGATATGAGGAAATATTGGATGAAAAGGGTGAACTTAAAATGATGCAAAATTTAGAAGAACAAGGTATCAAGATGAATTGGTTTTCATATGCGCAAATACATGCAAGGTATCTTAAAGATTCTAAAATAGAAGGATTTTATGATAAATTGACTGACTTAGATAGGATTTTGACAGGTACTGATGAAAAAGTGATTAAAAAATTATATAGTTATTTGTTGGAAATTAAATTAGAGAAAGAGCAAGTTAAAGAAACAATGATTGCTTGGGGGAAGAATTTTGGATATGGGATTGATTTAGAGAAATGGCAAAAACTGTGGTCACAAAATTATAAAATGAAAATCAAGACTGTTATTACAGTAGATATAAATAGGACCTGCTCCAAAAAGTGAAATGGAGAAGCTTTAGTTCCTTCTCATTCATATTTGGTTTTAAGGTTACATCCTGGCTGCCTTTAATGATGATACGAATTTATATTTTGAGTTTCATTTAACAAAATGAATCACATTAGTTGTTCGATATGTACCAGCTATATTTTTTCCGGAACTTAGAGATAGGTATTTCGTAGGTTTCTCTTGGAGATTTTTGGGCTTGTATTGTGTTTGCTATACCATCCACTTTTTGATTGGTAAACTTTCACGTTTCACTGTTTTATATACTGTATATTCACTCAGAAAGACTGCAAGTTTTTCAGTGGGATGTATAATCTGACTTCAGGACTTTGAAATTTTAATACATTGTTTTTGTTAATAATCTCAAGCTGCTTTTGAAACTCTGGAATCTTTCAGAATTGTTTATGTCTTCTAAGCACATCTCACCACCAGGTATCTCAGGAACTACCTTGTAAATAATTTGGGAAACCAATAGCAACACAAAACAGTCTCAAACAGAGAGAACCTTATTCATGACATCAGTTTAGGTAAAGGATTGAATCTGTCTGTGTAAAATCAACGGGATGACACAGAAATGATTTTTAACGCCGATTATGCTATCACAAATGACAGAGTAGCATTTTGGCAAATCTCTATAAAACAGACAAACAATATTAGAAAAGCTAGGAAATCAAATATCTGGACAGTTGTTTTATGACATATCTTCTTGAAGAAACAGTGAGCAAAGGAAGGATGCCAGGACGAAGATTTTCTGTGAGGGAAAAAGAATGGCTTATGAGCAAGACATAGTACACCTATCAAAATGTCAGGATCGAGAAAGAGGACATGGTTTATACAATGTGCTGGGCGTATCAGCCCACTTTTTCTTCTAATATTTATTTATTGCTTTTCTCTCCCTTCCTTCCACACATTCTGCTTCTTAAGCCACAGAGGAATAGTGCCGAGACAAGGAAGACATTAATAATTGGCTTTAAACAAATTAATTAGTGTTGATTATGTTTAATTGTTGTTCCACTTTTGCTTATCAAATATTCACTATAATTTATTCTTAGTTTCAATGGTTATGGTATTGTATTTTGGACTATATGACAGCCACAAGTTTAATAGATCCGGCAGCATACACATTTAATGAATATACAGTTATTATTCACTCCTTCTGAAAAGATGTTAAAACATGGCCCTGTGGCCTTCTGAGCTGAGAGGACCAGAGAGCTGGTTTGTAGTCTGAGAGCCCTCTCTTCACCTTTTTAATTATATTTTTAATAGGGGTTAATCATCTTTACCTTCTACATTTAAATTTTCTATTTTTTAATTTTTATATGCCATTTTTATATTTTAATATTTGATTGTACCATCGCTTCAAATCCCTCTCTGAGGGAGATGAGTGGGTAAAAAATGTGTAAAAATTAAATAAAACGCAGCTATTCTACTGCAAATAAAGTAGTGTTTGTAATTGTGGGAAATGTCTTCTGTCAGCCAAATAAAAAGAAAATTGAATGAGAGTTAATATCATATTGACTTCCTGAAACTAGAGACCCAGTTGGACCTAGTGGTTAAGGCACAAGAGTAGAAACTGGGAGACCCTGAGTTCTACTCCTGCTTTAAGACATAAAAGCTAGTCAGGTGACCTTGGCCCAATCTCTCACTCTCTCAGCCAACTCACCTCATAGGGTTGTTGGGGAAAAATAGGAGGTGAGAAGAATAGCAATAGCGCATAGACTTATATATTGCTTCACAGTGCTTTACAGCCCTCTCTAAGAAGTTTACAGAATCAGCATATTGCCCCCAACTGGTTCCTCATTTTACCAACCTCGGAAGGATGGAAGGATGGGTCAACCTTGAGCCTGATATGTTAGCCACTTTGAGATTTTTTAGAGGCAGAACATAAAAAAATAAAATCAATGGCAAATTATCCTGCTATAAAACCCCTATTATATGGTTGTCTTTTGGGTTCAAAGAAGACTTACTGTTTTGCAGTTCATCTGTGGTCACAGAGGTAGGTCTGCCATCCAACTCTGCAAGCACAGAGTCTAGCAGAGTAAAGCCACTGAAGTCCTTTGCTGTAGAAACTGTACATGTTATTCTGAGATGTCGCTCATGGTTTTCTACAAGTAATCCTCAATTTATGACCATTTGTTTGCAATAATGGTGGTGCTGAATGAAGGGGCTTAAGACCATGCCTGAAGTTATGACCATTGCAGCAGTCCCATGGTCATGTGATAAAAATTCAGGTGCTGCAGCCTCCCTTTCTTCTGCCCTACTTAGGCTGCCCTGCATAGTGGTTCTTGGCCACAGTGCCAGGGTTGGGTTTGAAGAAGAGACAGCACTAGGGCTGAAGTCACTGAGAAATGTACACCACTTTTCACATTCACCCATCTCCCTCTTGGTCTAGGCCACCCTGCCCAACAGCACTTGGCCGCAGCACTGAGATGAACCTGAAATCAGCTCGCTTCTGAGTTAGTACCTGAGAGGTACTAACAGAGCTGAAGAAGCTTCTTGGATGCGAAGTCTTCCAAGAAAAACCCAAAAAATCCAGTTGCCTCTTGAAAAAACACTTTTGGGACAATCACAACTGATGTTATTTGGGCAGTACTACATTTGTTTTCTTCTTCTTCTTCTTCTTCTTCTTCTTCTTCTTCTTCTTCTTCTTCTTCTTCTTCTTCTTCTTCTTCTTCTTCTTCTTCTTCTTCTTCTTCTTCTTCTTCTTCTTCTTCTTCTTCTTCTTCTTCTTCTTCTTGTTATTTGCTTTTGATTATCAAAAATTCTCAGGTGGAATACAAAAAAGAGACATCCTCAATTATTACTATTTTTGCCTTTGAGGTCAATATTGACTTCTAGCGACTGCCATGGGTAAGTCCTTGCAGTTTTCTTGGCAAGGGTTTTTTTGGGGGGGAAGTAGTTTGCCATTGCTTTCTTCCTAGGAGAGAGAATGACTGGCCCAAGATTACCTGTACCTAAAGTAGAATTCGAACACAAACTCTTCTAGTTTCTAGACTGGGGGCTTACACCCACCTGTACAAAATTACCTTAGCTTTAAACCACAAAACAACACACACACATAGCGTACAGTTCCACAGATTCAACCCTAAACATGGGGAAGAATGGAAATTCTGTAATTGGTTGTCTGAACTGAGGATATCCTCTATATTTATATCTTATGAATTATAATTATTGTCTTTCTTTTCTGCAACATACCCACCCACAATGCCATATATGCTGAATTCCAGAAGACTGTCTCCATTTAACAAATGCATCAAGGAAAAGGACAGTTGTTATACCTAGGCTGGATGTCAGCTGGAAGTAAAGGGTAAGTTTTGAATCTCTTTTGCTTCTCTCCAGTGGTTATCTGGATTTTTGCAAAAAACCCACTGACCCTAACTAGCATATGCATTACTCTCAAAAGTACCTGAAGGGTTTCAGGTTCTATTTTGTTGGATGTTTTTGAATGGAAGATAAGATTTTCTTCCCCTCTGGTTCCTTGACAGCAGATAAGAGAGAAGAGAGCAGGTGTTAGCAAATAGCTGGCAGCTGGTGTTTTAATGCGATACATAGATTGCTAATGTCATTACCATTTAGCAAAATGGTGCAGCAGGATGAATGTTAGGTATGACATTTAATTGTAATGCTGATTTCATTTGCTGTCAGATTTATAATAAATTATAAATAATAATAAAACTAGGACATGTGGAGAGGTGGCTTTTCAATGTTCCTGCTAGCTAACAGGTCAGGCAACAGGGGGCAGTATGGGCTACATTTCCTATGTAATTGTAGATTCAGGAAGCCTTGGGCTATGCATTATTTTAAGGATGCCTGAGAAATGTGAGATTTGACTAGTATGTAATAGTAAGTAGATTGTAACGGGGTGGGCATGGCCATTGTAGGCATGGTCTAGTTGGCCTCCTGCATCATGGTGGGGGCAGTTTTTGCCCTCCCCGGGCTCCGGAGGCTTTCCTCAAGTCTCCGGGAGGGCAAAATGGCCTCCCCGGGCTCCGGAGGCTCTCTGGAAGCTGGAAATGGGCCAATTTCTGGTCTTCCCAAACTTCCGGGAGGCCTGTTTTTCACCCTCCCTGAACTTCCTTTTGCGCCCTGCACTTACCTACATCCAAAATGGGCCACTTGGGGACTCCTGGGGGAGGGCGGGAGGGATGAGGGAGCATCCAGAAATGGGATTTAGGGGTTCTCCAAATTGCACAGAATCTTAGCTAGGGGCTCTCCAGAACCCCTGCGAACCCCCATCAGCCCACTCCTGGATTGTAACTATTCCTTATTTTTAAAAAATAATATTTTAATAAGATAGTCCTCAACTTATGACCACAACTGAGCTCAACATTGATGTTATCAAGTGAGAAATTTGTTTAATGAATTTGTTCCCTATTACAACTTCTCTGGCCACATTAGTTAAGTGAATCACTGCAGTTCTTAAATTAGTGAGCCGGTTGTTCAGTGAATCTGGTTTCCCCATTGACTTTGCTTGTCAGATGGTCACAAAAGAGGATCCCATGCCTTTGGGACACTGCAACTGTCATAAACGTGAGTCAGTAGTCAAGCATCCGAATGTAAATCACGTGACCATGGGGATGCTGCAACAGTCATAAGTGTGAAAAATGGTCATACGTCACTTTTTTCAGTGCTGTTATAACTTTGAATGGTCACTAAATGAAACATTGTAAGTTAAGGACTCTCTGTACTCTCCTAGAAATTGAAATATAATTTCAGTTGAAATTTTTTTGAAATATGGTTTGAGGACACGAAAGTTTGTGTATTTTATACAGTAATACCACAAGCATTTTACTATGAGAGAATCATGCCATTCATTCAGAAAAGGACACCTAAAATAAAAAGAAAAGTTTGTGTATCAATTTTGGAAGTGAAAATGGAGCTCTTATTGAAAAGGGAAATAAATAAATAAATACTCACCTTTGTTTCTGGTTCAAACCTTTCCTTTGTTATGACACTAAATTATCACACTGGCAATTTGCTTCCAGGTTGCCAGAAAATTCAAGTCCTGTGCAAAGCAGCATAAGACACACACTTGCAAAGTTTGCTGTTTTTCTAGCTGCAAAGAATCTTGTCATAGCAGGTAGAGATACCAATGAGCTTAATCTTGACCAGGAAAACTGTTCTGGGCAAATGAAACAGATTTGGCATCTTGTACATCCTGCTTCTGTCTGAAACAGTGATGAATTTTGCTTGCATGAAAAGAGGAACATTAAAGAGGTTGGAATTTGAGAACTCGAAAAAATAGTTAATTTTGAAAAAGAGGATTTGATTTAGAAATTATGCCAATTCTTTTCTCACATATCTTACCTTTGGAAGAAAATACTGCTGTTTCTTCCCATTTTAAAGCAATTTATAATAGCCTGGCATTAGCCTGATGTATTGAGCATTTCAAGCAAGGCCTCTTCATCAGTTATTGCTAGGAAAATTTAATAATTGGTTAACAGCATTGCCTGATGTCTTAATTTGTAGAAGAACTAGAAACTAGTATCTTTCAATGATCATTTGGAATTGGGAAATGTTGGCTTTTCAGGGAATAAGTGTTCTTTACTTCCTTTACGGACAATCATGGACTGTGATGTCTCCTTGCAGAATAAGAAGGAATTATGTAGCCTTGCATCTGAGCTCTTCTGGTCTTTGTCTATTAATTTGTCTACTACTACAGTGTCTGGTTGATTAACTAACACCTGCCTATCCTTCTGGATCTGGAACTCCCACAGATTCTTAGCTCTATTTTTGTCCACAATCTTCTATGCAAAAATGAGTCCAGCAAGTGCACATACATTCTAGATATGAGAAAGATGCTAAATCATATGGTTTTTATAATGAACTAACTGGATACCCATGCTTCGCTATGAAACTATGTGATCAGGCTTAGTTTTTGGGGAGGAAAATAAGGAAAAAAACCTGCCTCTGCCTACTAGCATCTGTTGGTATTCATCTGGCTAGTGTCCTGTCAGTGTTGAGGGCTGTTTGGAAATTGAAACAGTATTTGCTGTGTGAGCAAGAAGGAGACAGCAAGGAGCCTGGGCATGGTTTAGCTCAACTGTTGTGTACTAAAGCTGGTTGCTGCTGTGAAACTAAAACTGAAACTCTTCTCGTCTGCTTGTGTTTTGCATTTGGAACATATTTCTTTTCAGGTGGGGAGGGGGAGTAGAATTCCTTAGCATCAGACCATGTTAATAATATACAAAAGACTAATGCTCTGATAATCATTTTGAAAATACTCTCTTAGTGAGCACCTAGAAGCCAAGAGGGTGCCAAATTTCAAGTTTGTAGACTTTATGGTTCTTGTGATTTTGTGATGATGCATGAGTTATTTTTCGCTTTTACATATGTACATTAACAGATAAGATAATATCTTCATCAGGCAAAGATTGGCAGTGGTTATGGTGGTAGGTTGTGCATGTGCAGCTTAAAGTACTATATATTAGGCAACCCTGTGACCTAATTGGGTTATACTTTGAGAGGAAGGCAGTCAAGCTGATATGACCAGAATAAATATTTGATTTTAGACTTACCATATTTTTTACTGCAATGCAGGAAAATTTTGTGATGAATTATGATCACATATGATAAATAGAAAAATAACAAATGCTTCAACCATAACTCAATATTTATTTACTGAAACAGAAAAACAGAATAAACATCAATGGGCAAAAAAGCAGTGGGGTTGGAGCAACTTCTAATTTCTTGCAGGCTTCCCCATTGATTTTGGTTGTGGAAAGCTCCCGTGTGTGTATGTGTGTGTGTAAAATGTATTCAGAACCTATTCTGTCAACCTGAGACCCAGCTGTTTATCAGTCCCTGCTGATGTTGCCTGATTACCCAGATTTCATAATTTTATGCGTTCAAGGTCAGTCTTTGTTGCAGTTTCCCTGTTGAACTTCTGTTTACCTCTTTTCTTGCACAGAGGGAGACTAATGTTCTTTCTAAAAACTGTTGTAATATTCACTAAGTTTGACTCAAAGGCTTCTGAATACAAAAAAAGTTGTGATGAAGTTTCTTTCTGGAAGATGGCAAGGACCAAACTTTTATTACCAAAGTTTTCACCCTAAAATTGACATAAAGTTCATATGTTCCAGAAATATTGTTTGACACAGAAGCATTTATGTTCACTAAATCACCAAGCCAAAGCCAATTGGGCAAGTCCCTCTTTCTCAGCTCTAGGAAGAAGGAAACAGTGGGAAAATAATTTCTGTAATCTTGTCAAGATAAGTGCAGGATGTAGTCCAGGATGTTTGCATAAAATTGATTCATATATATACAATAAAAGAACTGAATTGCATGATTTCATGAAGGTGGTACTGCAGATACTTTATAAAAGATTCATGGTTTCTGGAGGCTGCAATTTCTGAAAACATTTCTGTATCAAGAGGCTGACTGGTTTACTCTTACATGGCTCTCTCTGTCAGCACCACTCTTCTCCTGACCATCTCCTGCTGCCTGTGGAATACAGAAGCCCACAATTACAAATATGTACTCACTATACCAAATGGAGGTCCCTGGGGTGCCTGGGGCTCCAGCGAGTTGTGCTCTGAAGGCTATGCAAATGGCTTCTCCCTGAAGGTAAAACTTATTTTTCAGATACTCTTTTACTTCTGTCTATTCCCTTGAAATTAATTCTTCAGTTTTTCCACTTTGTCTTTTAAGAAAGGCCACAAGATGTATGTTGATGCGGGTTTCTGGTTTTGCGTGGCTTCGGTGGCATCAGGAATTCACGACTGTCCACGATTCCTGCTGCGCTTGCCGCCAAGGTGCCCCCAATCCAAATGGGTCAGGGGGATATGGCTGCCCTGAAGAGGCAGCCGAAGAGAGAGGAGATCCGGACAGGGGGTTGGGGGTGTCGCAGACCCCCTCCTCACCTGGAAAAACCCCTTTTCCCGAGGTGGTGGAGCGGCAGTCAGTAATGGCCTCGAAGAAGCTGCAGCCGGTAAGATTGGTGCTGGAGGAAGCAGGGAAAGTGAAAGTGGTGGCTGAGCCGGATCAATTAACAACTTTTAAACACCCTGGAAACTGAATCGTTTGAATTGCCAGAAAGATACATTGTTCCTAAGAAGATCGGAAAGCAGCGGAGAAAGCTGTCAAGAGGAAAAAACTTTTTTTTCTTCACTCTCCCACCCCATAGAAACAGCAGATGAAGATTTGGAAAATTTATTTGGGCACTGAAGATAACTTAATTTGAAAGCTAAAACTAAGAGGTAAAGGATTTCTGGACATTGGATTTAACAACTTAAGAAATCAGAAAACCCTTATTGGGGGTATGGATTTCTGGGCATTTAAAAGAAAATTGTTGTTATAAGTGGGAAGGGAGAGGGAAAAAAATTGGAGCAGAAGTTGAAAAAGCAGGAGACTGCCTAAAACTTGAAAGAAAGATATATTGTAATTGGAACTCTTTGATTAAATAGTAACCCCAGAAAGAGAAATAGAAGAAAGAAGTATTAAAAGAAATAGTCTATTTGGATGCTTTGGTCACTTTGGAATTTCTTGGAATTATTCTTGATTAAAAATACTTGGGTGGTTGTTTTAGAAAAAGTTTTTCTCTTCACGATGGCATTGCTTGTGGATGAACTAAAAATTGAATATAAAAAATATAAAAAAGAAGAACAAGATGGAAAAGATACTTTGGGCACTCTATTTCAATTTCTAGAAATGGCGGTATGCACTTATGAAAAGTTGACTATGCAGCAGGACGATTGGGACAAAGAAGAAGAAGAAGCCATCTTTGATGAGTAATGGGTTCTTTTTGGGGAGGAGGAGAAAGAGGAAAGGAAAAAGGGGATTTTAAGGTCTGAAAAAACAACCAAAAAAGAGAAAAATGAGATGAAAGGTGGATATAAGATTAGAAAACAACAGAAAGGGAGTAAGCAAAAGAAGAAAAGGGAGGAGGAGAGACAAGGGGGTAAAAAGGGCAAGGAGAAGAATAAGCAAGAGAGAAAGGAGGGGATGAGAAGCTTTAATGGTGGGAAACAAGACTTAAAGAAACAAAGCCTATTTAGAGACAATGGGTAAACTTAATTGAAAAAGGGATTCTGGAAGGTACATAAGATTGTGTTTTTATATGTGTATCTGGAGTAAAATGTTTAAGATATAAATGAGTATCAATATATATGATTAGCTTTTTAATGATTAGCTTTTTATGATAGGGGTTATATATGCTTTTATTTAGTTATTGTTGTGTTTTTACCCTTGTCATAAAATTTATTGTGTAACTTTAGAATCTATTAAACAGAATCCCAACATAAATTAAGTGTTATTTTAAGTAAATTTAAGCTAGGGGAATGAGTCAAAGGCATCACTCCAAACAGTGTACAGGAGAAGTATATTAAAAGAGAAAAGATGAATGGATAGCTGGAAACAGAACAGACAAAGAATGATAAGTATTATGAACTGAATTGAGATAAGATAAATAAAATAAAATTAAGAAAGATTAACGGGGGGAGAAGCTACATAGAAGATTAAAAATGGTAATAAGATATGGAATGATATATAAAGTGAGTATGATTTTTGAATTTGTGTCTGTGTGAAGAGTTTTAACCTGGGATCAAGCAGCCTTCAGAAAAGATGTTTTATGGGTTTTTTTTATGTTTTATGTTTTGTATGTTTGGGTATTGTTTATGAAAGGCAATAAAACTTTAATTAGCAAGGAATATAATTTGGATAATAGAATGAAAAGGAGAAGTTGGGATAAGATACGAAGTTGAACAGATAACCTAAATATCGATATTACAATTTGGAACTATTTTGTATGCTCTATTGGTTTTCTTAGAAAAGATTTTTTTTTAATTAAATTTTATTGCCTTTTATCAACATACAAAACACAGAACATAAAAAACAAAACAAAACCTAAAACATCTTTTCTGAAGGCTGCTTGATCCCGAGTTAAAATTCTTCACACAGATGAAATTCACACATCATATTCACTTTATATATTCCTCCATATCTTATGACCATTTTCAATATCATTCTTTGTCTGTTCTATTTCCAGCTATCCATTCATCTTTTTTCTTTTACTATACTTCTCCTATACACTAATTGGAGTGACGCCTTTAACTCACTGCCCTAACTTAAAAGTACTTCATATAACACTTAATTTATGTTGGGATTCTGTTTAGTACATTCTAAAATTACACAATAAATTTTATAAGAGAGGTTAATAACTAAAGAAAAAACCTATATAACCACTATCCATATCATTTAAAAAGAAGAAAAAAACAACTAATCATATATATTAATACTCATTTATATCTTAAACATTCTACTCTAGATACACATATAAAAACACAATCTTATGTACCTTCCAGAATCCCCCCCTTTTTTTCCCAATTAGATTCACCCATTGTCTCTAAATAAGTTTTTTTTTCTTTAAATCTTGCTTCTCACCATTGAGGCTTCTCCCCCCCCCCTTTCTCTCTTGCTTATTCTTCTCCTTGCCCTTTTTACCCCTTTGTCTCTCCTCCTCCCTTTTCTTACTCCCTTTCCTTTGCTTTCTAACCTTGCGTCCACCTTTCCTCTCATTTTTCTCTTTTTTGGTTGTTTTTTCAAACCTTAAAATCCCCTTTTTCTTATCCTCTTTCTCCTCCTCCCTGGAAAAAACCCATTGTTCATCAAAGATGGCTTCTTCTTCCTCTTCTTCTTTGTCCCAGTCATTCTGCTGCATAGTCAACTTTTCATAAGTGCATACCGCCATTTCTAAAAATTGAAATAGAGTGCCCAAAGTATCTTTTCCATCTTGTTCTTCCTTTTTATATTTTTGATATTCAGTCTTTAGTTCATCCACAAACGATGCCATCATGAAAAGAGAAACTTTTCCCAAAACAACCACCCAAGTATTTTTAATCAAAAGTAATTCAAAAAAAGTTCCAAAAATTAATACTTTTCTTCCTTCTTCTATTTCTCTTTCTGGGGTTACTGTTTAATCAAAGAGGTCCAATTACCATATACTTTTCTTTGGGATTCTAGGCAATCTCCTCCTTTTTCAGCTTCTGCTCCAATTTTTTTTTTCTCTCCCTTCCCCCTTACAACAACATTTTCTTTTTTTTAAATGATCAGAAATCCATACCTCCAGTAAGGGTTTTCCGATTTCTTAAATTATTAAGTCCAATGTCCAAAGAATCTTTTGTCCCTTGGCTTCAACTTTCAAAATAATTCACCTTCAATGCCCAAATAAATTTCAAATCTTCATTTGCTGTTTCTATGGGGTGGAAAAGTGAAGAAAAAAAAAGTTCCCTTTTACAGCTTTCTCCACCGCTTTCCGTCTTCTTAGGGATACAATGTATCCTCCAGCAATTCAGACAGTTCAGTTCCAGAGAGTTTAAAAGATGTTGATTGACCCGGCTCAGCCAGCACTTTCACTTTTCTTGCTTCCTCCAGCACAATCTTACCTGGTTGCAGGCTTCTTCATGGCCGCCATTACTGACCGCCGCTCCACCACCTCGGGAAAAAGGGTTTTTTCTGGACAAGGAGGGGGTCTGCAACACCCCCAACCCCCTGTCTGGCTCCCCTCTCTCTTCGGCTGCCTCTAAAGGGCAGCCATATCCCCCTGACCCATTTGGATCGGGGGCACCTCGGTGGGAAGCGCAGTAGGAATCGTGAACAGTCACGAATTCCTGCTGCCACCAAAGCCACGCGGAACTGGAAACCGCTTAGAAAAGATTTTTTATGCTATTATGCCTTGATTGTTTGTGTATTGTTTTTATAAAACTAATAAAATTTGTTTGCAAAAAAAAAGATGTAAGTTGATGCATAACATTTTTTGATCCTATACTCGAAAACATCGAGTTTAGTGTATGATATTGTGTGGCAGAACTAGTTTTGGTTGAATTCATTGTCTCATATTGATGGGTAAATGTTGGCAAATCTGAGAATTGAAGGCTGAAGGACACCAAGGGGGGAAATGGCTGATCTTGGACTTTACCAGAGTCTCATTTTCTTAGGTAGAATCACGCCAAGGGAAAGGGGATGATACAGCTCTGAATGGAATCCGTTTGTACTGTACCAACGGCCATACAATTGAGTCTACAGTTGGGCCGTGAGTAACTGACTTTCATGCCCTATTTTATTTTCTTGTGATCAGGAATGGGGGAGGAGATGACTGATCCTTAGTTTACTGCTACTGATTTCAGAAGGGGATGCACTGGGATTAATAAAGCTGATTCTCAGGCACTGTTTTGCAATGGTCTCTCTGAATTAGCAGCAGAGACATGGATGGAGATTTGTTTATTCCTGAGAAGTCCAAAAATAGCCACTAATATTTTGTGGACCACAGCAAATCTGTCTCCAACCTTTGCTCTTTCCTGATGTGCTCATTGCTCTTTCCCCATTCATTCATGCTCCAAACACCCCTTTATTGACTTTAGTCTCCCTGACACTTGAGACATGAACTGCAGTCTTGAACTAGATGTGAGATTGCCGTTTATGAAAATCAGAAGTGTGGTTGCTATTAACGTCCTATACTTGAATTCTGGGGATAGCTCTTTAAACATCAAATCTCAGTCAATTTAGTCACATACTAAAGAGTATTTTGTTACTGTATTAAAGACTGATGGTAATGTCTCTTATTTACAGTACCTTTGATTTATCAGATTACTTAATCAGGTTCATTGCTAATGAAGGTCTCAGCAATCAAAATGCCTCAAGTCAGGATTAGGGCAGCAATGGGTCTATGAGAGGTTGTTCCAATTTTATTTATTGCAAATAAATAAATAAAACCATGGGGAAGGGCCCCATGGCCACCAGAGGGAACTCTCTATTTTCTTGTGGAACTGAGATAAAAGCTCAGACTTCCAATAAGAAAATGGGGCACTGAATTTCCACAGGTGACTCACTAGCTGAATAATGACTCCCCTCTTCACTAGTGGGTAATAGAAGGAAAAGGTCTTCTTTTCAGGGGAGATGATGCTTACAATGCTGCAATTTCTGGACTAAGGAGTCTGGGCTCTAATGGTTTCTGATTGTGACATGGAGTAGTCTTAGAACTGTGGTCAAGGGAAGGTTGGGAGTTAAAAAAATGTATTCTTCATTTTTTCCCCTAGCAGCTTATGGCAGCAACCCCAAGATCCTCTTTTTTCCTACAAGAACCCAATGAGTTAGGTTGAAAGTCAATTATAGGCCCAGAGATAATGAATTTTGATACTCAGACATAGAGTTCAACTGGATCCTAATCCCAGATTTTAGACATTATGCTTGAGCCTTGCAGCCTGATAACCAAAGAGATGTGTATCCATCTTTCCTTATTTTGGCAGGTGGGGAACCTGGACTGCCCCTCAGATCTGCCCCTCAGGCTACCTGGTTTCCTTTTCTCTGAGAGTGGAACCCCCTCAAGGAAAAGGTGATGACACATCAGCTAACAACATCCAGTTCACCTGCAGTCATGGTCAACCCCTGCTGGGCAATGGCCTAAGTTGGGGTGATTTTGGCCCATGGAGCATTCGCTGCCCCATAACTGGTATATGTGGCATACAAACAAAGGTGGAGAAAATTCAGGGCAAGGGTGATGACACATCACTGAATGATGTCAAGTTTTACTGCTGTTAATGGCTGATACATATTTTGTCACCTAGAAATACACTTTTATGCTATACCTTTCCAAAGACTGTTAATTATAGTTCAATATTAACTTGAGAAGAGAGGGTATGTTTGTGTTAAATGTGGTGGTACATGGTAACACTTCCCTAGGTGTGTCTTTTTATGATTCAGATTAGAGAGAAATAAATGTGGTGGCAGAAATCTCAAGCATTGCAAAGATTAATTACCTCTTCTCTATCATTTTGAATGAAATCACAGAACCAAACTGTAATTGTGTATTACTGTTTTCTTGCTTGTAAATAAAATTATGTTGCATCTTCAAAGTCATTTCTTTCTTTCATTGAGCCAGGTTTGGGCCACGATAATGCATATGTATTTCTCTGGGTTTATTTATTCTTGTGGTCTGCATTTCACTATAGAGAATACTGAAATATTAAAGAAAATAAACTACAGATGATCCAGCACTAGTTAAGAACCAACAAAAATTGATGATGTATGTATTTTTTAATGATATGTGAATTATGAGCTACAAAAGTTTTCTCCTGTTCTTTAAACACTTACCTGTATATAAAAAGATCTATCTTCCAATCCTATGCCTTTCATTGGCTCTGAATTTTTATTTTTATGTATTTATTGATTTTAAGTATACATCATTGCAACCTAATCAGGTTCTTAGTTGCTTACAAATTGACACAAACCCACTTTGCGATAAATTGAAATATAATTAAAACCCTTAAACATAAATAACAAAAAAACAGGTCGCAATGACACTCTTCAGAAATGATCTGTCCATAGCTTCTTCTTGAAGGTAGCTGGAAGCCAATCAGCATTTCTGAAAATGAGGAACTATCAACTGCTTATCCCAACATGACCACAAGCCTGATTCCACTAGGAAAATGTGTCCTTTTGTTAATTAATAATTTTGTTAATTAATACCAGACCAGGGGTGGGATTCTACTGTTTCGGGCAAACTGGATGTTAATTTTACATCCAGTTTGGCGAACTGGAAGTTCTGAAGAACAGTTTGCCCCGCTCACCCCACCCTTCTCTGGAGTCATCACGAGGCCTGTCTGGCTTTCAGGTAAGTGTAGGATAGACTCCCTGGGAGCAAAAATGGGACATGGGTGGGGGGGTCGACCGCCCCCCATGCCCCCCCTTTTTTTTGCTTCCAGGAGGTTCCAGGGAGGCTTGCTAGGCCCTGTTTTGGCCTAGGTGGCCTCCCTGCAGCCTCCCGGGAGCATCCAGCCATCCAGAATGCCTGGATTCAATGTTTCCAAAAGAACATTTGTAGCTAATGCAGTATTGATTACTGCCTTGGGAATGTTCTAGGTCAGGGGTGTCCAAACTTTTTTTGGGGGGGGGCAGATTTGGTGAGGTGAAAATGTGTGGGGGCTGACCATGTACGGGAACTGCTGTGCAGTGAAGGGAAAAACACCAGACACCGGACATGAGTGACAGGCTGAGCCAGTGGGGAGAAAAGGCTGAAGGCCACTCTAAATTTGAAATTGGGCTGCAATTGGCCCCCGGGCCGGACTTTGGACATGCCTGTTCCAGGTGAACAAAACTATGCAGTCTCCTAAAACTGTTAGAGCCAATCTTCTTTCTTTATCCCATATCCTCCTCTTCAAAACAAGTAAGTTGCTCTGCTTTTTCATGCCAGGATTAGTGTGGATTTTGTTCAGAGTGGATTTTGTAGAGAACAGCTTATCTTTAGGTCTCATTCATTTGCTCAATTTCACAGCATACATTATACAATATCCAAAGCATAATGCAGACTATTCAGCAGTTTGCCTATCTGCTGCTTCATGGCTACATCAATACTTCTATTGCTGTCGCAACCTTTAAGGAGTCCAATGGCCTTTTAAATTTGACAAGCAAAACACAGTAAATATTTCTCACAAATATTTTCCCTCTTCCACTTTATTGTTCGATATTTAACATACAAAATTATGTGCTGTGTTACTATTCAGACAGTTTGCACACTTGTGTTTTGTTGTTGTTGTAAGGCAACAAAAGATGGTGGTAAATGCTTCGTAATAAAATGGCAAGTAGAATGGCTCACTTCTACTTGCCATTTAGAAAGGGTTAGAAAGAACGAGAAGGTTAAGCTTTGGTTTGTTTCCAATGTCCGTTTTATGACTTGGTCTTCATAAAAAGTAGCTTTGGAATTGAAGCCATATGGAATTGGGTTCCATATGGAATTGAAGCCGTGTTAAAACAAAATTCTTTCAGTACAAGAAGAAGAACTGGCACAGAAAATTAGAAATTCTAAAGAATTACTTTGAAGATGCAAATAAACCAGGCAGATGGCTAGCATATAAATTGAGAAAGGAGAAGGATCAAGAAAAATATTGAAGCTAATAGATGATCAAGGCCAAGTTTGTTATGGTAATAAGGAGAAAAAGGAAATTATTCGAGATTTTTATGGGCAACTATATAAACAAGAGAATATTGATGAGGAAAAAGTCAAACAGTATTTACAGAATGGTAACTTAGCGAAGATACCTAAAGAGACTGAAGAAATGCTAGAAAGCAATATAACAATGATGGAATTAAATGAAGCACTTAAGAAACAAAATAATGGGAAAGCACCAGGTCCAGATGGGCTTCCGGCAGAATTTTATAAAACATTTCAAGAATTATTGAGCATCCCATTGTTAGAAGTTATGAATGAAGTTATGTCAAAGAAGATGATACCCAAAACATGGTCAGAGGCTTGTATTACACTTATTCCAAAAGAAGAGGCTGACCCATTGCAAATTAAGAACTATAGACCTATTTCATTATTGAATGCAGACTATAAAATTTTTGCTTCAATTTTAGCAGAAAGACTTAAAAAATATTTAAATAATTTTATCCATCCAGATCAAAATGGATTTCTGCCAAAGAGACAAATCAGAGATAATATGATAGTAATCTTGGATACTTTGGAATACTATGAGGCTCATTCTGAAAAGCAAATGGCTTTGATATTCCTAGATGCTCAAAAGGCATTTGATAATGTGAACTGGAGATTTATGTTATCACTATTGGAACAGATGGGTTTTGCCAGAAAATTTATTCAAGCAATAGAAGCCATATACAATAAACAGACAGCAAAGGTAATGATGGAGGAAGAATTCACAGACTTTATTAATATAAGAAAAGGCACAATACAAGGATGTCCCCTATCTCCTTTGCTATTTGTGTTGACTTTGGAAGTGTTGAATAGAAATATTAGGGATGATAAAAGCATAAAAGGAATGAAAATTAAAAAGGAAGAATTCAAATTACAAGCTTTTGCTAATGATTTAGCTTTTATTCTGGAAGATCCGCTAGAAACAGCTCCAAAGTTATTGGAAAAGATAGAGACATATGGTGAGATGGCTGGTTTGAAAATAAATAAAGATAAAACAAAGATTTTGACAAAGAACATGTTACTGAGACAAAGAGAAGAACTGGCAGACCTTTTGAAAATCCAAGTTACGAATAAGATTAAGTATCTGGGGATATATTTGACAGCAAGATGTAGCACATTAAAAGAGAATAATTATATTAAACTCAAACAACAGATAGCTACAGACTTGAAGAAATGGGAAAACTTGCAATTGTCATTAATAGGGAGAATTTCAACAATTAAGATGAATATTTTACCCAGAATTCTATTTCTGTTTCAGACAATACCAATTAGGCTTGGAAAAGACTATTTTGAAGATTTAAATAAAATCATGTTGAAGTTTATATGGCAAGGTAAAAAAGCGAGAATAAAGCTAAAGCTTTTGCAAGACGCCAGAATTAGAGGAGGTTTTGGCCTGCCTAATTGGGAATTGTATTATCAAGCTGCAAGTTTGATGTGGGTCAAAGAATGTATAACATTAAGAAAGCATAGGTTGTTGATATTAGAAGGGCATGATTTGCTGTTGGGTTGGCATGCTTTTTTATGGTATAAGGGAACTAAAACACAGGGTTATTTTAGAAGACATTATATACGGGAGTCTTTGTGGTTAAACTGGGAGAAGATAAAAAGACAATGTTATTTGAAAATTCCAGTTTGGTTATCAACCATTGAAGCATTTTCCTATCCTATAATTTATAAGAAGGAACAAACAGTTAGATATGAGGAACTATTGGATGAAAAGGGTGAACTTAAATCTATGCAAAAACTAGAGGAACAAGGTATAAAGATGAATTGGTTTTCATATGCGCAAATACATTCAAGGTATGATGAAGATTCTAAAATGGAGGGATTCTATGATAAACAGACTGATCTTGATGGGTACTGATGAGAAGGTGATTAAAAAATTATATGGTTATTTACTGGGAATTAAATTAGAGGAAGAACAAGTTAAAGAAACTATGATTGTTTGGGGGAAGAATTTTGGATATGGGATTGATTTAGAGAAATGGCAAAAATTGTGGTCTCAAAATTATAAAATGACAATGTCAACAGCATATAAAGAAAACTTGTATAAGATGTTTTACAGGTGGCACTTTCCCCCGACAAGAATAGCAAGAATGTTTAAGAACAAATCTGAAAAATGCTGGAAATGTCATCAGATACCTGGCTCATATTACCATATGTGGTGGACTTGTGAGGATGCTAGAAAATATTGGACTAAAATTCGCATGTGGTTGGAAAAAATGACAAAGAAACACATAGACTTGAAACCAGAGATCTTTTTATTGGGAATCTTACCTGATACATATAGTAAAGATTTGAAATACCTGATTGTAAATGTATTAACAGCGGCTAGGATTGTATTTGCTAAAAATTGGAAGAATGAGAAAATACCATTACAGGAAGAAATTATTAAGGAAATATTGGAATGTGCTGAAATGAGTAGATTGACATTTGAAATTAGAGAGCAAGAGGATAAACAATTTTATGAAATTTGGGATCTTTTTTATCAATGGCTAGATGATAAAATATGATAATAGAATATTTAGAATGTTAGCCAGTATACTATATTTATAAAGTGTTTTTAGGATTGATTTGGTATGATTATATGATTTGTTACAGAATAAATTATTTAAAGTATTGTTATCTCATAAAGCATGAATGATTAAAAGTTTTGTCAAAAGTTTTGTTTTTTAATAGCGATATTAGGATATATAAGTTTGGATTGACAATATGAGTTGTTTTGTAACATAATTGTAATTGAGACTATAAAATGAATGCACAAAACTGATGAACCAACCGACGCGCTGGATGTACATATGAGAGTTGATGTTTTAATGTTTTGTTTGTCTTGTTTGTCTGTAGAAAATTAATAAAATTCTTTAAAAAAAAATTATTTCAGTACAAGTATGCAAAAAGTTTCAAGATTAATCCAAGATATTTAATGGCTTTAAATATCTGGGTGTTGTATTAAGGTTTAAGTAGAAAGAAGTTCCAGCTGAAAATATACCATGAATAGCATAGAGATGCACGGTAGCTCTCTTTCTTTTTCTTTCTTTCTTTCTTTCTTTCTTTCTTTCTTTCTTTCTTTCTTTCTTTCTTTCTTTCTTTCTTTCTTTCTTTCTCTCTCTCTCTCTCTTTCTTTCTCTCTCTCTCCCTTCCTTCCTTCTTTCCTTCCTTCCTTTCTCTTAAAAGGAAGAGGAAAAAGAAAGAGGGAGAGATGGGAGAAAGAAAGAAAGGGAGGGAAGAGAGAAGGAGGGAAGGGAAAGTGAATAAGATATGGATGGATGGATGGATGGACAGATAGAGGGAGGGAGGGAGAGAAAAATGAGAGGAAGGAAGGACCACAAACTCTGGCAGTAGATGCAGCTTCAGAGGATGCTTTGAAACAGCACAGCAATCTAGGGCTGGAAGGGACCTCAGAGGTCATCTAGTCCAACCCCCTGCTCCAAATGCATTGTTAAAGTGAGTTTCTATCTTTTGACCCACCTAGTCATATGACCACATGACCACGCCCCCAGACACATGACTGCCTAACCCTGCCCACCCAATCGCATGATCACCAAGCCACATGGACTAAACAAGTTATTACAGTATAAGGTTGAGTATTATCAACTTTTTTTATTAACTTTTCCAAGCTAACTGCTTTAGATTAGATCCAGAGAGTAATTTCTTTACAGTCAAGCCTTTCAAAACCATTCATATAAGCATGATGAACCCTGAATCTAATTCATGATCTCTGAATTGTTTAACAAGCTTTAGATCATATTGTTAAATGTTAAAGCAGTGAGTATGAACACATCACACAAATGGAAGATCAAAACACTGTGGGTTTTTAATTTTAATTTCAATATTTTGGGGGTGGGGGGGTGGGATCACTGCAGACAATTTTCTGGGGGCAGAACTTAAGTGATGTAAACAGGAAAGTAAAACGGTAGATTCTCTTTTTAACATGTATGGTTGTACTGAACGACGAGTCGCTTAATCTCACTGTGTATGCGTATGATGCAAGTTGTACACGTGGATAGTGACAATAAAGGTATTCGTATTCGTAGATAAATAATCCTTATCTTAAGTAAAGATTCTTCCAAAGTATAGGCTGGCGAAATAAAACAGTTCATGTTGGCTCACATCAATCATTGGCTTTCCCCATAAGTACGCAATTTGATTAAAAGATAATTTATCTTTTATTTCAGTTTTTAAAATTTGCACTGTAAATAGTGATAGGAAGCTAGTCAGAAATGCCCAATAATGTAAGCATATAATAAACATTTATGTTCAATACTGTTAAGCCTGGTTTCCCCAACCAGGGTTAGGGAGACAAGCTAAACAGAATGTGCAGCGTTAGTCAGATAGGCACACAGATAAATGAGTGAGCTAAGCTTGTATGTTTATTAACATACAGTAAAAATAACAGATACGCTTGTGCTATCAAAAATATAGTTTATTCCATTATGAGTTCATAGCATAGTCAAAATAACAGTCCAATAGTCATGTATCATTTAGTCAGTCCATTCAGGGATATTCAGTTAGCAAAGTCCATTTAGAATATCCTATGTCAGTTCACTTACAAGTCAGTCCTTTGTTTTCTCTCCCGTTCGAGCAATGCAGTCTTGAGTCCTTGCAGTAATCAGGGATCATCAAAGCCAGAGAGAGAGCAAGCTGCAGTCTTGCTTCTTTTAAAGTGCTTTCACAACCACTCCCTTAATTACTATCCCACAGTTAAAGTTGCAGACACTTTAACATACAAACTATGATTACATATTATTATTTACCTAAACCAGTTAGGGTAAAACAATGTTATTCCTAACAAATACAATAAAAATGAAACAACAACGATGTGGTTTTTAACATCATGTACCCTGGTTAGTTGCATTCAAGAGCTCATTGTGACTGCATAGGAATAGGTTTTTTCCCCCAAGAATGAGAAATTATTTAAGATTGATATTGACATATGACATTGCAATTCAGAGTTATTGAGCATTGGCAGGAACTGGTAGGAACATTTAGCTCTTTTCTAACTAATCAAAGGAACACAAGGAGAGATGGTCAGTTAAACTTTAAAATCACATTGTCCAATATAGCTATGGCCATACATTATGTTCAGCCAAGTTGTTAATGCTCCTGATGGCCGGACTTCAACAGGCAAAGATTGGCAGTGGTTATTGGGGTAGGTTGTGTGTGTGCAGCTTAATGTACTATGTGACCTAAACCCTGTGACCTAAACATAACTCAATATTTACTTACTGAACATAACTCAATATTTACTAAACATAACTCAATATTTACTTACTGAAACAGATCACCTTTCTTTCTTCCACTGTTACACTCAGCACTGGTTCCCCCCCAGGGTTGTGTTTTGAGCCCCCTGCTATATGCCTTGTACACCTTTGATGCAACAAATACCATCATAAAGTTTGCAGATGACACAACCGTAATTGGTGTCATCTCCGGAGAGGATGAGACGGCATATAGGGCAGAAGTAGAGAACCTGTCACTGAATGTCCATAAAACTAAAGAACTGATTATGACTTCAGGAAACATGGACAGGACCACGCCCCACTCATCATCAATGGAGAACGAGTGGAAACTGTCCCTACAATCAGATTCCTTGGCATCCATATTTCAGTCATTGGTATATAGGGAGAAGAGAAGTGGAGAACACAACCTTAGGGGGGCCCTGTGCTAATTGTACAGGAAGAAATATAAATGTTCAATCCACTTACCTGTACAGAGATGACCTTGTAGAAAATATTTGATGACCTTTAACAAAGTGTGAGCCCTGTCTGGGTAAATAAGAAAGCATGAGAAAGAAGCTAAAGGATGCCCACTTTTAATTCTTTTGGTTTAAGGGGATGGAAAATGCTGTTACCTTATCAAAGATCTGTTACTATAGCCTATATCAATAAAATATATCTAATTCAGGTAGTGCCTGTTTCCTGATCTAGCATGTGCAGCAACCTCAGGACATCCCAGAGCAGTGCCACCGCTGCCCGATTTCTTCCTTCTCCTGTGGCATTTCCCCCATTTCCTGTGCTGTCCAGGAGGCAGGGCACTTGTCTGTGCCACTTCCCGGCACTTCCGTCTGTATCCTGGTGCTTCTTGTGCTTCCTGCCAATTCCTGTGCTCTCCGGAAGACAGGCCACTCATCCATGCCGCTTCCCGGAGGTTCCCACACTTCCTGCTGCTTACTGCACTGTCCAGGAGGCAGGCAGGCCACTCGTTCCAGCTATACCCTGCGCTTCCCAGAGGTTCCTGCTTGCCTCTGAACGCCAGCTGAATGCTCTCCTCCCAGGCGTCTTGCCGATGGCTTCTCATCACTTCTCCTTGCAACACTGAGCTGTTTGACTTTTGAAATCCAGTGCCGCTTCTCCGGCTGCTGAACCCCAGCACTCTTGAAATGTGTTGCTGGAACCGAACAGACAGGCTGTTGCTGGCCCAGGGAGACTCCAAGGACTACAGCTTTGACTTCTATTTTTCATTGCAGAAAGGTAGAGCTGTCAGCCGAAATCCCAGACATAGAGCTGAGATGCTGCTGCAGCATTCAGAATAATAGTAACCAGAGAAGGGTGATCTTGTTTGTCATTATAGCAGAAAGGTAAGGCTAGCAAAAAGATGGTAACAATGTGCATTTTTAATAAAGTTAATAAAGCCTCTGAATAATTAAGGCAGGCAGGCTTTTTGTCACCAAGCATGGAGAAATATATATGCCAACAACAACAACAACAATACTAATTTATTAAATTTGTATGCCACTTGACTCCAGCAACTCAAGAAAATCAGTTTTGTCTAAGGTTCTCAATAGCTTCAGATTATGTTACATAGAGTGCATGTGCATATAGACAGTATAGGTTCTTTTTTATCTAGAATGGGAAGGTAAGCCTATGCATGTATTATTCCTGATTGTGTTCAAAAGTATAAATAGATTCAGAACAATCAATACAATTTAATGAACATGTTTGTGTCCACTTTCTAGAAAAAGCAAAAGTCCACATTTGTGGAAAATATCAGAATTAGTCCAAAACAATTAGAATCCCAAAATCTTGACAAGAATTAAACTGGTCCAAATAAAAACAAGGCAAAATAATCACGGAGTTCTAAAACATAGACACAGAAAAGTGAGAAAAAGATTTTATTGCTTGCCATCTTTCAAGGCCAGCTCCAAACCTAGCTATACTCCTCCTATTGACTGACTTTCTGGAAAAAAAACATCATTTAATGCTAGCTAGGTAAGCTCCAATTTCCTCCAGAGTAAGACAATACACAATTAACAAGTGTTATTTGAAACAGGTGCTTTGTAAACTTATCTGTGGCAAGTCTTCCCAGCCACTGTTTTGCAAAAGCATTCACAGCAATGAATATGCAACAGAATTTAAATATAAGGTTCCAACTTTAGGTGACATTTATGGCTGCTTATTTTGTTTCTGCTACTAGTAAAGAAATGAGTGAGAAACAGGTGGTATTCAGGAGGTTCTGACTAGTTCTGGAGAACTGGTAAATTTTGAGTAGTTCAGAGAACCGTCAAATACCACCTCTGACTGGCCCTGCCCCATTTATTCTCTGGCTCCCAAGTCCCAGCTGATTATCTGGGTCTTCTTTTGTTACCCTGCACAGGAGACTGGAGCTGGAAAGCAGGTTAGTGGGGTGGGGAGGAAATGGGATTTTGCAATAACCTTCTCCCTGGAGTGGGATGGGAATGGAGATTTTGCAGTATCCTTCCCCTGCCATGCCCACCAAACCATGCTCACCAAGCCACACCAAGCCACCCCCACAGAACTGGTAGTAAAAAATTTTGAACCTCACCACTGGTGAGAAATCATCACTTTTATAATTATTCCTGAAGTGGTGTGTGTGAAAAAGGCAGCACCGATCACTGACCATAACAGCACAAGAACAGGGATTAAGCTCTATAGATCTATAGAAGCAGGGATTTACCACATCAGATAGAACCCAAAGGGGAGATCGGTGTCTCTCAGCTGAAAGAAATATGGACTTTAACTCCCAGAATTCTCCAGCTGGCCATCAAGAAGTTTCCACAGAAGATTGTGGAGAATAATAGAGCTAAGAATCTGTGGGATTCCAGATCCAGAAGGACAGGCAGGCATTAGTTAATCAACCATACACTGTAGTAGTAGACAAATTAATAGACAAAGATCAGAAGAACTCAGGAGACCAGGCAAGCGGGGCAAGGCGCCCCTCGATGTAAGTGATGTGGAGTTGGCCATGCCCACCCAGTCACATGACCATCAGGCCACGCATACCAGACCACACCCTCAGAACCATTAGTAAAAAAAAAATGGAATCCCACCACTGAGATCCCACTGAATGCAGATTTAATTTAGATGATTTTGAAAAAGACTAGGTACTCTTGTTGCGAACTAACTCTTGAACAGTAACAAGCCTGTCTTAATTTTTTTCTTGGGTACAACCATTCATGCTTTGATTACCATTAGGTTGAGTTTTACAAAAAACAAAAACAAAAATGTAACAAAAGGTTTCTATAAGGCCCCTCATATGCTATCTTGTCAAATTTTTAGTATTTATTAAGCAGTGTAAGATATAAGGGGATATATTCATTAGCATTCTTGAAACCCCGCGCTTTGATTGGCCAAAGCGCGGGGCGATCTGATTGGTTTAGCGAGCCGCACTGATTGGCCCGCTAAGAATCTCCCGTGATTGGTGGATACGAATCGCAGGAGATTGAAAGCGGTGTCATTGGCTGCGGCTGCTGCGGCTTGGGAATAAAAAGGTGGGATCCCGATTCTGAACCCCAGCAAGCACGTGTCTGACGGAAGCAAGACCGACGAGATGGCCAGCATCACTCCGCCCGCACCCTTCAACCCCGCTAGCGAGGACTGGGAATCCTACACGGACAGATTCCGCATGTTCCTCAAATGCAGTGACATGAAGGACGCCACCGGGCCGAAGAAACGAGCCGTCTTCCTGACACACTGCGGGCCTGCCGTGTTCAAGATGGCAAAAGCCCTAGCGAAACCCACTGATGTCACCAGGATGGACTGGGCTGACCTCGAACCCTTACTCCGAAAACACTACGCTCCTGCCGTGCCCACCCTCATCAGATGGCACGAGTTTTACCGGCGGGACCAGAGGTCGGGCGAAAGCCTCAGCTGCGGAACCTAGGAGGACTATGCGGGTTCTCCGACATGGACGAGGCCCTACGGGACTGAGTCATGCTCAGGCTTCGGGACCCAGTCCTACAGAGTCGGCTGATGGCCAAAGGCGACATCGCCCTCGCCAATGCCATTGCTGAAGCCACTGCAGCCGAGGCCACCCGGCAGTCAGCAAACCGCATGCGGAGACCGGACGCCGGGGACCGCACCGCGAACAACAACCCTGGACGGGCAACTGAGGCCCAACCGGAAGCAAGTCACCATGAAACTACCACCCACCATGGCAAATTCCACTCCGCCTCCGACACTTCGGACGTGGAGGAGGAAATCTACCGGCTCCAGGCAGGACCCGACCAGCGCAGTCGGTGGGGTCGTAAGTCGGGGACCGCGTATGCTGGTTGCAGAGGTGACCACCCTAGATCCGAGTGCTGGTTCTTCGATGCAGTTTGCCGGCACTGTGACAAAAAGGGTCACCTCGCCTGCGTATGTCGATTGAAGAAAGCCTACAGCCCCAGACGGCGGGATCACAGTGAGCGGAGACAGGACAGCACACCCCCCAGAACCAGAGATCGCCCAGCCGACAGCCGTTGGGACAGGAGCGGGTGAGCCCGATGAAGAGGTGAGACCCGGCGGAAGGAGGAAACACACCAGACAGTCATCATCGGCCACGCATCAACCACCGACGCCCGAAAATTCTACGTGGAGGTAGGCATCGAAGGCGAGCCATGCAAGATGGAGGTGGACTCCGGGTCCTATCTCTCCATGGTCGCCTGGCAAGAAATCAAATGCTTGGTGCCTACCATCCAAAAGAAGGGACTGGAGAACCAGAGACTAATCATTAAAGACTACCAGGGAAACCGCATCCCGGTAGTCAGAACCGGACAATTCAGAGTAACATTTAAGGCACGCACTACAAAGCTTCCCCTAACAAACGTGGACCGAGACCGACCCAGCCTTTTGGGACTGCAATGGTTCGCACCGCTCGGCATCGAAATCACGGGCACCAACCACGTCACCGAGACCGATTGGGAGCAACAACTGGCACGGGACTTCCAAGAAATGTTCGATGGCACCCTAGGCAAGTACCGAGGGCCCCCTATCTCTTTCAGCCTAGACCCGAACATTCCCCCAAGACGCCTAAAACCAAGGCGGGTACCTTTCGCACTCAGACCAAAAATTGACGAGCAAATTGACAAGCTCGTCAAGCAAGGGGTCCTACAACCAATAGACCATGCCCGGTGGGAGACCCCAATAGTCACCCCAGTCAAGCCCGATGGGTCGGTGAGAATCTGCGGGGACTATAAGGCCACCCTAAACTGCGCCTTGCAACAAAGCGCCTACCCCGTCCCAGTAGTGCAGCATCTTCTACACTCACTGGGGGGAGGCAAGGTTTTTGCGAAACTCGACCTGGCCCAAGCATACCAGCAGCTGCCAATCGACGAAGAAACCTCAGAGGCGCAAACCATAGTCACCCACCGGGGAGCTTTCCGATGTAACCGACTCCAGTTCGGAGTCAGCGTGGTGCCTGGAATTTTCCAGAGCCGGTAAGACGATCACACATGCAGACGCTTTAAGCCACTCACTGCTACCCGAGCTAGACACCGACCCAGCACCCACAACGACCGCCCTCAGCATAGAGACTCTGCCTGATCTACCCATAACCACGTCAGACATTGCCCGAGAAACTAATAAAGACAAACGTCTGGCGCGGGTGTTACATTGGGTAGAGAAAGGGTGGCCGGAAAAGGACAATGACGAGACATTCAGAACATTCCGGAACTGGCAAACAGAACTCTCGCTTCAAAAAGGGTGTGTATTGTGGGGGGATAGGGTGGTTATCCCGGAAAAACTGCAAGGGAAGGTACTGGAGTTGTTACACGAGGGGCACCCGGGCATAGTTTGAACAAAAGCCCTGGCCAGGAGTTACGCTTGGTGGCCAGGGATGGACAAACAAATCGAGGCTTGGGTAGCAAGGTGTCAACGCTGCCAAGAAACCAGACCAAGCCCGCCCACGGCACCGATCCTAGAATGGGAAACCCCCAGGGGACCTTGGTCTGGGATCCACATAGACTTCACCGGGCCCACAAAGGGACATACATTCCTAATAACTGTAGACTGGTTGGAGGTAAGCAACATGAAAACCACCACCACAGAGGCCGTGACCAAGGAACTTTGCAAACTCTTCGCAACACACGGCCTCCCAGATGTCATCGTGTCGGACTAAAAGAAAATGCAACTAAATTATACCTTATTTTCAGATAGCAGACACAATCATGTTTTTTTTATTTCCTCCTCCTCCTCTTCCTCTTCTCCTCCTCCTCCTCCTCTTCTCCTCCTCTTCTCCTTCTCCTCCTCTTCTCCTCCTCTTCCTCCTCCTCTTCTCCTTCTCTTCCTCTCCTCCTCCTCTTCCTCCTCCTCTTCTCCTCCTCCTCCTCTCCTCCTCCTCCTCTTCTCCTCCTCCTCCTCTTCCTCCTCCTCCTCTTCTTCTTCTCCTCCTCCTCCTCCTCTTCCTCCTCCCCTCCTCCTCCTCCTCTTCTCCTCCTCCTCCTCCTCTTCTCCTCCTCTTCTCCTCCTCCTCCTCCTCTTCTCCTCCTCTTCCTCCTCCTCTTCTCCTTCTCTTCCTCTCCTCCTCCTCTTCCTCCTCCTCTTCTCCTCCTCCTCCTCTCCTCCTCCTCCTCTCCTCCTCCTCCTCCTCTTCCTCCTCCTCCTCCTCTTCTTCTTCTCCTCCTCCTCCTCTTCCTCCTCCCCTCCTCCTCCTCCTCCTCTTCTCCCCCTCCTCCTTCTCTTCTCCCCCTCCTCCTCCTCCTCCTCTTCTCCTTCTCCTCCTCCTCCTCCTCCTCCACTATCATCATCATCATCATCATCATCATCATCATCATCATCATCATCATCACCATGACTACCACGTTCAATATAGGGTTTGTCTCCCCCCTTCCTGATGTTAAATTGTGGCCCATGGCTATTGAAAGGCCTGTTTTTATAGTGTTTTTTTAATAGGTCAGCATCTTAAGAAACCTAATTAAACCAACCATCAGCTAAGCATTCAGTGGACTAGAGCAAAATGCAAATAAACTAGATCTTATTTTCAGATAGCAACCACAATCATTTTTTATTTCCTGGCTCCATCCAGTGAAGGATACGATAATAGAAGGATACAGAAGGAGCTCAGGTTTAATGACCCTGCGCCTACTTCTGTCCTGCCTGCAAACAGTTGTTCCATTTAAAGTCTTTCCCATTCTGGCTGTAGGAAAATTACCTGCAGGAAGACGGTAAGTGGAGCTGCGAATAGCAGGGAAAGGAGGCCAGGGTCATTGAGTCAGAATTACATACATCTAACTGTTTGGAAGAATAGAAAGAATGACTAGGATAGAACAATAGAGTTGGAAGGGAGCTTGAAGGTTTTCTAGTCCAATCCCCTGCTTAAGCAGGAGACCCTATACCCTTTCAGACAATGGTTATCCAATCTCTTCTTAAAAACTTCCAGTGTTGGAGCATTTACAACTTCTGGAGGCAACTTGTTCCACTGATTCATTGTTCTAACTGTCAGGAAATTTCTCCTGAATTCCAGGTTGCTTCTCTCCTTTGTTAGTTTCTACCCTGAGTGGAATATAGTAGTTTGACTATCAAACTTATCTGATCCAGTTTCCACCCTGAGTGGAAACTGTAGTGTTAGGGTGGACATTGAAGTGAGAGATGCCTTCACATTTCAGAAGGAGGGAAAGACTGAGAAATTAAGGCAGAGCAAAAGCAAAAGAGTCTATAGAATGGGAAAGAGAAAAGGGACACATAGTGTAAGAAAGGATAAAAAAAACATCAAGGGACCAAGAGACAATCTTTTGATGCATGAGCCAATTTGGAATGTTGAAAACATTTAATGGGCATACTTCCAAAATGGCTGGCTTGGCAATCTCCCCTATGTGCAAAGTGATGGTCTCGTGGGGAAGACTAATCCTAATACAACCCATGCCTCAGGTGGCAAACTGGCCTTTTGGGATTTCTAGGCATTTTCATAAGAGTCAAAAAACAGGATTTACCCAGTTAAAGTGGCAGGCAGTTTATTTATTTAGTTCTACTTCTTCCTTTAGGAGCTCCTATTGGCTTACCTAATATCTCTTTCCTTATTTTTTTGCCATTCAACACTCTCTATTTTATTTCATATATATACTGTACATATAGATAGATAAACAGAGAATCATGTGATCAAATGGCACGAGTGACTATCAAACTTATCTGATCCAGTTTCAACCACAGCAACAAGGGATAATTTGCATGAGTCATGGCAGACATAATACCATGAGAAAATTTCAGTATACAGTTAAAGCTGGCACTAAGTGTTAGAAGTTTTCAGAACCAGCTGTAATCTTAATTTCTTCACCCAGCTTTTAATTGAATCTATATTGCTATGTTCCTGTTTTGGATTTAAGGTGTTATAATGCTGTGGTTCTTAATGCAATTTTGTATTCTGCTTTGAGGGCAATAATGAAAAGCAGATATTTTATAAATAAATAAATCAGCTGAGCCAAAATATTCTTAGGGGAATCACTTGAGAAATCTGACTATCTTAGCTACCAGTGAGGAAATGCCAAATTTCAGAGTCCAGTAGTAGCTTTTAAGACATTTAAGCATTTTTAAATATAAGCCATAGGATTTTGCCAGCCAAGCCTTGGATACATGGAGTAGCTTAATTGATAGATTCAAGCCACCTCATTAAACCTATCATATAATAAAATCTGCTAGTATTAAAAGGTTTTATAGAGTCTTCCTGGAATTTGGCAATCATAAGCTATCTTGACTGTCCTGTTACATTAAAGAAATGAATGGTATTCAAGGGTTAGAGTTAGAATATGCACATAATGCAGGCCTCAAAGTTGGGGCAAGAACATAATTCTCAGAACACACAGAAATTTCTGTATAATCACCTTCAGTTTTCACCAGTGAACACAGAAAGCTTCATGAAAAGATATTACGGTGCCTGCAAGCTGTTAGGGATAACATTGTTTACCTTAACTGGTTTAGGTAAAATAATAAATAAGTTATCATGGTTTGTTGGTTAAAGTGTGTGTAACTTTAACTGCAAGAATGTAATTAAGGGTGTGGTTGTAAAAGCACCATAAAAAGTGTGTGTAACTTTAACTGCAAGAATGTAATTAAGGGTGTGGTTGTAAAAGCACCATAAAAAGGAGCAAGACAACGGCAGCTCGCTCTCTGGCTTAATGATCCCTATTACTGGATGGATTGATGACTGTGTTTTTTTCTACTGGAACGGGAGAGAGAAAAGAGTGTTGATTTCTCAACAGTGAGAAGAGATAATACGGACTGATTTATTGTAAGTGAACTGACATTGAATATTCAACACGGACTTTGCAAATTGAGTATCCCCGAATGGACTGACTGAAATGATACATGACTAATGGACTGTATTTGACTATGCTATAAATCCTAATGAAATAAACTATATTTTGATAACACAAGCATATCTGCTTTTTACTGAGTGTTAACTGACATACAAACTTATCTCATACATTTACCTGTCTGCCTAACTGACTAACACTGCATATTCTGTTTAGCGTTTTTCCTTAACATTGGTTGGGGGACCAGGCCCAACACAAGCAACGGGATGGTATTCCTCCATCTCTTGTTTATGAATTTTTGTAGCATTCAGTTGGGCTCACAGTGCAACTGGGGAAAGGATCAAATTTCTGGAAAGATATCATCAAGCATTTTGTATGAGTCTGCCTTCTGTTGAGCACTTGTATACCGCACGAGCCAGAAAGAAGGCTGTGAAAATATTTACAGACCCGTCACATCCTGGACATAAACTATTTCAATTTCTTACCTCAAGATGATGCTATAGGGCATTGCATGCCAAAACAACTGGACACAAGGACAGTTATTTCTCCCATGCCATCACTCTGCTACATAACTAATTCCCACCACACTGTCAAACTACCTAGTCAGGCTGTATTACTATTATCCTACTTGTCTTTCCTATTATCTATTTCCATATCTTCTTTTTAAAAAATTTTTTAAAAAAACTTTTACAATATAAAAAAAACACAAATCATGTTTACAATTTTTTCAATTCGTTGTAGCATCGGTTTTTCCCATCTTCTGTTATTCATGTCTATATACAGTACATATATACATTGTTCATATTTACCTTATACATTATCTATTATTCCTGATATCTACCCAAGCAAACAGTTTCTCCCAGACCAGTATAGAATTCTCTTTTTTCCTTCTCTTGCAACTCCATAGTAAGCTTATTTATTTCCGCACAATCCATAATTTTTAAATTAACATATTATCCTCCTGTTTCCAATTTTGAGCATAGGCCATTCTCACTGCTGTCAGAATATGTATTCTAAGATATTCAATTTCTTTTTTATACTTGCCTCTAATTATCCCTAATAAAAACATTTCAGGCATTTTCATAGAGTCGAAAAGCAGGATTTACTCAGTTAAAGGGCTAGGCAGATTATTTATTTAGTTCTACTTCTTCCTTTAGGAGCTCCTAATGGTTTATCTAATATCTCTTTCCTCATTTTTTTTCAACAGTCTTGGCAAGAATCTTGAGGTGAGAAGGACTCACTGTCTTAAAATCACCCAGTGATTATGTGTTTACAACTTTTTGATTGTAGTGTTTATGATTAATGCTATGTTTTGTTATAAGTTACATGTTATAAATTAATATTAGATATAAATTCTTCCATTAATACAAGGATGAAATGCATTTTGACTTATAAGAAAATATGCAAATTATGCAAATGGTTTCTCAGCATACCTTGTTGTCTCAGACTAACTTTATAGGAATTAAAGTTTGTGCAAGATTCAGAAAATTATGTATTTGAATTCATTGGGAACTCAAATAGAAAACTCTGTTTTTTGCTGTAAGCCATAAATCCTCTAAGCTGTTGATCATAGAGGCCAGTTTGGTGTAGAATAGAACAGAATAGAATTCTTTATTGGCCAAGTGTGATTGGACACACAAGCAATTTGTCTTGATGCAAATGGTCTCACTGTAGATAAAAGAAAAAAATATATTTGTCAAGAGTCAAGAATCATAAGGTACAACACTTAATAATAGTCATAAGGTACAATAAGCAATCAAATCATACTAGGAAACAGTCAATAAAAATAATTACAAGCAATTGGTTGTATTGGTTAAGACATCAGGCTGGGAACTGAGTCACGTCTTAGGTACAAAGCCAACTGGGCCGGTCCCTCTATCTCAGCTCTAGGCAGAAGGAGGCAGCGAGAAACCATTTCTGAAATCTTACCAAGAAAACTGAGGATCAAATCCAGACAGTTCCCTGGAATTATGGCTGATGCAAAAGTAAAAAATAAAAGAACCGAAAAGTATGTTTTCATGAGGGTGGTACTGCCGATACTTTATGATTGGTTTCCGGTTTCTAGGACGTTGCAGTATCTGAAGACTTTTTCTGTTTCAAGAAGGAAACTGGTTTCCATGGATTTCTCTGCCAGCACCACTCTTCTCTTGACGATCTCCTGCTGCCTGTGGAATACCGAAGCCCGAGATTATTCATTCATGCTCAGTGTGCTAAATGGAGGTTCCTGGGGTGAATGGGGTTCAGGTTCATTTTGCGATAAAGGCTATGCTAATGGCTTCTCCCTGAAGGTAAAACATTATTTTTCAGATGCTCTTTAACTTCTGAATCTTCTCTTGAAATTAGTTCTTCAGCTTATCTTTCAAGAAAGGCAATCAAAAAGTAATTGCATTGATGCTTAACCCTCTTCGATTCTCTAATGAAAGAAAGGCATTGAGTTTTGTGTGGAATATTGTGTGGCCAATCTAATCTTGATTCAATGCATTGTCCAATATTTATGGGTACTGGAAGGGGAGAAAGGTTGATTTAGAACTTCATCAGGGTCATATTTTCTTAGGTGGAAGAAAAGCAAGGGGAAAGTGATGATACAGCTTTGAACGGAATCCGCTTGTACTGTACCAATGGCACAACAATTGAGTCTAAAGTTGGACCGTGAGTAACTGATTTTTTTATGATATTGCATTCTCTTTTCATGAAGAATGGGAGAGGAGATGACTAGTGGTTAGTTCAATGCTACCCAATCCTGAAAATCGACTTTGCTGATGGAACTGAATGGGTTGTTTAATGGCCTGCCTGAATGAACAGCTGATCAGAGATTTTTGTGTCCCTGAGTGGTGCAGGGTTGTAGCAACTAGTTTGTGGGCCAGTGTAAATATGTCATTTTTGCCCCCTTCCGTTGTTCTTCCCTAATATGCATTCATTCTCACAAGGCCCCTTGTGGACATTAGTCACCCACATACTTCTCTTGTTGTGCAGTTTATTAATCTATTTGCCCTTCTTATAACTCTCTTTGTGAAGAGACATGGACTGCAGTGCTGAGCTATGTGTGCAAAAGTTATTTATGAAGGATAATGTTGTTGTTGTTAATGTCATATACTTGAATCCTGGGCATAGCTCTTCAAAATCAAATGCCAGGCTCTTCAGTCACCACGCTAGGGATTTTTTTTTTTACCAGATTACTGGGGTTACCTAGCCTGGATGGTAACTGTAATATTTGCAATACCATTTACCTATTTATCCAATTATCTAAATAGGTCCATTGCAAGTGAAGGTCTCAGAAATCAAAGTGCCTCAAATCAGGATTAGGGGAGTGATGGATATATGAGATGTTCCAAAAAAAATTTGATTGCAAAATCCTCTCTCCCCAAAGAAAACCATGAGGAAGAGTGACATAACAGCCCGAAGGAGAATTCTATTTTCTTGTGGAATGCCATATTTAATGTAAAAAGGTAACTCCAGACTTCCACTAAGAAAATGAGGCACTGGATTTCCGCAGTGGATTTTCTAGTTGAACAATGACTCACCTCTTTACTGGTGGGTAATAAAAGGAAAAATTTTTTTTTTGAGGGGAAATGGTTCTTACAGTAGTGCAAGACAATTTGTGGAATGAGAAGTCCCTGTTGTAATGGATTCTGAAAATGACATGGATTAAGAGAAGTCTTGGGAAAGAGATCAAGGGAAGTATTTTTTATCCCATTTTTCCTCGGGGTTTATGGCAGTAGCCAGAAGACCCCTTTTCCAACATTTTTTATACATTAGCTGAAAGATTTAAATTGAAATATTGACATAATTATTTAATGAATTTTGATAGCCAAAAGTAGACTTTAACTTGATTCGTAACCCAGGATATTAGCCAGTATGTCTGAATCTCTTAGACTGGTGACATGTTACATACTGGTTACATATTAAAGTGATGCTTATCCATCTTTCTCTTTTTTGGCAGGTGGGGAACCTGGACCAAAAAACAATTCTGCCCCACAGGTTACTTGGTTTCTTTTTCTCTAAGAGTGGAACCAAGTCAACAAATGGGTGATGATACAGCAGCTAACAACATCCAGTTCACCTGTAGTAATGGTGATGTCCTGATGGGCTTTGGCTTGAGCTGGGGTGAATGGGGTCCATGGAGCCATCAGTGCCTGTCAGGTGGCATATGTGGGATGAGAACAAAAGTGGAGGATGCACAGGGTGTTGGTGATGACACAGCACTCAATGATGTGATTTTTCTCTGCTGTTAATGGTTGATACTGGTTTCCATACCTACAAATATACTTTTGCTATGCATTCTCAAAGACCGTTAATTATAGTTAAATAGTAATATTCTAATAAAGGGTGTGTTTGTGCATAAACAATCCAGATTGGAGGGGAATAAACCTCAAGCATTGCAAGTGACTAACTGTCTTCCCTCTCATCATTTTGATCCAAGTCACAGGACTGAGCTATAATACCATATAACTGCTTGCTTGCATGCAAATAAAATTAATGTTGCGTCTTCAAAGTCATTTCTTTCTTTAAATAAAGCATCTGCAATTCTGATTGAATGGTGGGCAATGGAATTCATATTCTTTGAAGTCATCTGGTTGTTTGTACTCTGAAGGTCCAGTTGCTTTTTGAAAATATTTTTGGGACAGTCATGACTTGGATGACAGAGAATCTCCATAAACATTTATCTATCTAGTAGTATTTTAGTTGGGGTATCAGGAGCTTTGCTGCATTTTATTACCCCTATATCAAACTCACTCAATTCTTCATTAGGTGAATTAAAACCATATGTTTGTTCTATGATAGGCACATTTTTAGCGAGGATCAGTTCTTGGGTGCCAACGATAGTGTAGCTGAATCTTCATTTAAAGAGTTGACAGCATCTTTTCTTCCATTTTGGTTTTGAAATGATCAGGGTGGTGAGAAAGGGATGAGATTAAACTGGCATCCTCAAATCACATAGATTTAATTTATCCATTTATTTCAGTTCTTTTTCTCACATTTTACATTCTGCTTTTAGCCCTAGAAAGATAAGTGAAGCAGATCACTATGTTTTAAAAACCATGCTTTAAGACTCAGTGGAAATTAACCCAGATAACCCAACTTATTTGACGAAGTGTGGTAAATGAAGCCAATGTCAATCTATTTACAGGACTGTGTTCATTAGGGAGTCCCGGATTGGTGGTTCTGAACCAATGGGGAGGAGTGTTAGATATTTGAATACTGACCTGTGATTGGCTGAACTGCAGAAGCGGGAGAAGCAAACCTCTCTCAATGGCTAAAGCTGTGGACAGCTCCCTTTAAAAGGAGCTGCTGCAGGTAGAGTTCCTCAGTTCTGTACAGAAGCAAATAAACAGTATTACTGATCTGAGCATCCTGCATTGTCACTCCATCCACAATCTAACACTTAGAAAGAAAATAAAATAAGACTGAAAGCAGATCCAATAACAAGATTCAAAAATCTGTAACATTGTCATATAGAGGGTCTGTATTTGTTTTCTAGAACAGGAGCAGAACCACTGGATTTAAAGTATCAGAAAGAGATTGTTGTTGTTGTTGTTAGTCGTGAAGTCATGTCCGACCCACCACAACCTTATGGACAACATTCCTCCTGGCCTTCCTGTCCTCTATCATCCCCCAGAGTCCATTTAAGCTGACTGCTTCAGTGACACCATCCAGCCACCTCATTCTCTGCCCTCCCCTTCTTCTTTTGCCCTCAGTAGTTCTCAGAATTAGGCTCTTCTCCAGTGAGTCCTTCCTTCTCATTAGGTGGCCAAAGCCAGAAAGAGATATGGTTCTCCAATTAATTAGGAAAAATTTCCTAATGGAATGAGTTATCAGCCAGTGGAAAAGGTTAATTCAGAATGTGGTGAGTTCTCTCTCATTAGAGATCTTCAAAACATAGCCAAGATAGCCATCTGTCCAAAAACCATTTGTTAGCAACTCTGTCCTTGCAGGAAATGTAGATGTACTGTGATATCTCTTTAACCTCTAGGTTTTTGTGCTGTTGCCTTGAACAATTTAAATAAAGAGGAAGACTATCAAATGTCATCTATGTGACAGTTAACTATTAGTTGTAACCATTCCTCTCTTTTTCAAAATAATCTAAATTGTCAGCCACAACCACGTCTAATTGCATTGTATGCCACAATGTAACACGTTCGTTTTTATAACAAACATCTGCTTTTCTCCAGTGAGTCTTTCCTTCTCATTAGGTGGCCAAAGTCAGAAAGAGATATGATTCTCCAATTAATTAGGAGAAATTTCCTAATGGAAAGAGTTATTAGCCAGTGGTCACAGTCTGGTGAGTTTCTCCTCTCTCAGTGGCCAGCTGGTCGCTTCTTCTGTTCTGGCCATAGTTATTCCTCTGGCTTCTGGTCTGACTTGCCCTGGTATGCAGTGGTGAATTTGGAGGCTTCTGACATTGGCTAATCAGCTGGGATATCCTGCAGGCTCTCGCTATACGTTCCTATCAGTCATACCTCTAGCAGATTGCGTCCTGGAACTGGCATTCTGACCGTGGGTGGTTTCTCTCGCAGCTGGCACACCAGAAGTTTTCCCTTCCTTTCTCTTGGTTCTTTGGGGCTCTCACTGACCATAGTTGGTGGATTTCTTCATCCTCCTCTGAATCCAGCTCTGATTCTAAGTCTTCGTGGTGTATGGCAGCAGTTTCTTTTGGTGGTTGCTGCCTGTTCATCTTTTTCATTGCTGCAGAAGATTGTTGCGAGGCTTTGGTGGCGGAGGCTTCTTCCAGAGCTTCTTTGAAGGTTATTTTTGGCTTAGTGAATAACCAGCTCCAGAGGTTTATATCTTGGAGTCCCAGAACCAAGTGATCCCTTATTGCCTCGTCCACATTTAGGAACTCACAAGCAGCAGCGATTTCTCTTAGTGTGGCCATGAAGTCACTGATGGTTTCTCCTTCCTTCTGATTCCATCTGTAAAATTTGTGTCATCGTACTAAGGACGATGCTTGCAGAGTGTAATGCACCCTCAGGATTCGTTCCAGGTCTGGCCAGGCCATTGCTGTCAGTTTATTGGATGACGATAGTTCCTTGGCCATTTTGAATACCGCGGGCCCGCAGTGTGTTAAAAAGATGGTTCGTTTCCTCTGTTCCAAAATATTGAGGAGATCATTCACTTCCAGGAACATGTGGAAAAGGTCTATATAGGAATCCCAGTCTTCCCCTGTTGGGTTGAAGGGTGCTGGAGGGATATTTGATCCTGACATCTTGTTGGCCGGTTAATTGAGCAATGACCGACGATGCCATGTGGTTACTGGATGAGCTGGTCCTTTGTTGATTCAGGATCCCACCTTTGTCACCAGTGTTAGATCGTGGGCGGAGTGAAGACGCAGGATGCTCAGATCAGTAATACTGTTTATTTGCTTCAGTACAAGACTGAGGAAGTCTAGCCACAGGAGCTCCTTTTAAAGGGAGCTGTCCGCGGCTTCAGCCATTGGCAGATGTTTGCTTTTCCCGTTTCTGTGGTTCAGCCAATCACAGGTTAGTATGCAAATATCTAATACTAAGCATATATATATGTTTTCTGTCCCTGTTCTGGAATATCATCTGCATTAGACCATCCCGGGTTCCAATAATGAGCTCCAGCTCCTATTTGCTTCCTACCACCCCACTAATTTGCAAAGGAAACCACAATATCTTTTCTAAAGCCTATGCTCCCGATATAGATTTGTTTGGCTGAATTTGACTACAACCCACCATGGTCAAGTGTTTTGTGCAATCTAGATGGTCACAAATCTTTCCTACCAATTTAAGGTTAGGAAATATGGAGGCAGGATTCAGCATGCCTCTTCTTTCTTCATATTTTTTTCCCTCTTTTCTCATCTTTCTTTCTATTTTTGTTACAGATAGACAAATTGCCAAAAATGTCCCTTAGATAGACAAAAGTCTTAGGGTTAACAATGAACTCAGTATTAAGCCAGAAATTTAAGTGGCCAATCAGTGAATATTTTCTTTCACAAATCTCTATCACTTGAACCAGGTTATAAGCTGGTTGCTGTATTTAGCAACAAGTGTAATTTCCACTACTTGATGATATGGCAGCTAAAACATTTTAAAACAACTGAAAAGCCTTGGACTGGGTCAAGATCAGAAGTCATAATCCCACTTTATGTTCTGTTGATCTGGCTATTCCAAGAATATTGCATTTAGTTCTCAGCACTCCATTTTTGTAAGAATATTGATGAACTAAATGTACAGAAGAAAGCAATTACAATCTTAATGGACTTCAGGGAAATAGATATTCAAGGCTTATGTTCCAAGGTCCATTTGTCAAGGCTAGGAGAGAACTACTAAGGATTCTGATTTGGCTGCTCAGTTAACATGGGCTATATTTGCAACCTATATCACACTGTTGTTGCTGTTCCTAATTAATTAATTCATGGTTGTTCCACCTTTATATAATATAATTCATTTAGGAGTCTCTGGAGAGTGCCTCACCATGTTATCTTAGGCTCTTCATATAAACACATCAGTCTCAAGATGTTCATGTTTAAATGTCAGCAGCAACACTTTAAACTGGGCCTACAAACAAATTATAAAGCAATGGCATAATAAAGACAGATCATCTAAATCTTTTTCCATAGTCTTAAACTATTTATTTTGAAACCATTTTTGTGATTTGAGAGCAATTTTTGGCAATTCCAGTTACAACTACTGAAAATCCATAGTTGCTGCTATTTTGAAGATAAAAACACATGAAAAATACAACATAAAGGAAGACAAAAGAAAAAAAGAAAGAGGGACAAGAAGGAAAACTGGTCATCCCAATATTTTAAAATACAACCCTGACCAACCCACATAACTGGAGAGATTGTAGAAGGAGCACCATTTTGGACTTCTGGTTGCAAGGCTTCGGCGGTGGCAGGAATCCGCTTCTCTGCGAGTCCCTGCTGCGCTCGCCGCTGAGGTACCCCCGGATGTGGGGGTTGTCGCTGCCCTGAAGAGGCAGCGGAAGACAGAGGAGATCCGGGCAGGGGTCTGGGGATATTGCACCCCCTTTCCCCAGCCGGCTAGACTCCTTTTTCCTGAGGCGGTGGAGCAGCTGTCAGAAATGCCACATAGAAATCTTCAACCGGATAAGAATTATGCAGGAGAAAGAATCAGAAGGAGAAGTTTTCTTGGCTGAACCGGGGCATGAAGATACTTTTAAACACCCTGGAAACCTGACTTTTGGATGGATACTTTTGTTTCCAAAAAAAGTTGTTAAAACGGTGAAAGTGCTGAAAGGAAAGTTCACTCCCCTTCCTTATGGAGAAAGCAAATGAGCACTGAAAAACCTGCTGCTTTAAGGTAAAAACAAGCTCATTGTTATAAGTGGGAAGGAGAGGACTAAAAAAAAAAACTTTTAAAACTGGTTGGAGGAGACGCTTTGAAGATTATAAGACCAACAACAAATTGTAATACGGCTTTAAAATATATTTGGGATTTTGCCCCAGAAGGAAAAGTTGCAAAGAGAAGAAGAGGAAATAATTTCTGGCTGTTTGGACTGTTTGATAACTTTGACATTTGCAAATTACCTTAAGACTAAAAATATCTAGGTTGTTCTTAAAAAATTTACAATGGCACCATCTCTGGATCAACTAAAAATGGAATATGAAAAATTAAAAGAAAGAGAATCAAATGGCAAGGATTCATTGGGAGCTGTCTTCCACTTTTTAGAAATGGCGGTCTCTACGTACCAGAAAATACTTGATGAAGAAGGAGAAGGAGAAGAAGAAGAAAAGGAAGCCATTTTTTAATGGACAAAAAATTTTGATTAAGAAAGAAAATAAGAAGAGAGGAAGGAAAAATTAGAATTTAAGATGTAATAAAACAACCAAGAAAAAGAAAAAATAAGGTGAAAAAAAAGGTACAATGTTAGAAAGCAATTGAAAAGAGAATTACAACAGAGAAAGGAAGCTAAAAAGGGGGAGATTAGGAGAAGGGGGGGGCCAAAAAGATCAGACTGGAGAAGAAAGGGAGGGAAAAAGGGAAAAAAAGCCACGGTCTGGAACAAGATTTTTTTTTAGGGATAAAGGATGTATAATTTAAGAAAGATTCTGCAAGAGTACATAAGATAGTATTGTAGTATTTGCATTTGAAATAGTCTATTGGAATATTATAAGATTTAACAAAATATTAAAATATTAAAATGTTTTATAATGATAGATTTCAATATTTAACAAAATATCAAAGAGAATGTATAAAATGATTAATGTTTAGTTATACTATTAATAGAATTAGAATTAGAATTAGAATTGAAATTATATATTTAATTATAAGTGTATTATTCTTTTTCTTTTCAAAATGCAACATGTAGAATGTACTAAGCAGAATCAGGATAGAAATTATGTATTATTTTAAGTGTTATTTTAGGTAAAGGCGTCACACTCTAAAAGTGATTACAGAAGAAATTCTTTTGCTAAAGAGAAGAGATAAATAGATGATTGGAAAAGAACAGATAAAAGATACAAATATAATGATTCTGAAATAAGATGAAATAAACAAAATATAATTAAGAGAGTGAAAAGAAGGGAGAAGTTATATAGAAAACATAGAATGGTTAATAAGATATGAATGGTATATAAGGTGAGCACGAACTTGATTTAGGTCTGTCAAAAAAGATGTAACTTGGGGCTAAGCCACTTTTCAAAAGAAGTTTTATGTTTTATGTTTTGGTTAGCTATATTTTGATTGTGAATTAATAAAACCTTGGAGGAATAAAACTAAAGGGAGAGAAATTTGGAAAAGATATGTATAAATAATAATTAAGAAGGTATTATCTTTTTATGTTTTGTTTTATGTTCTGTATTTTGTGTATTTATGCTTGATGGAGAATTAATAAAACCTTGATAGAATGAAATATAATTGAATAAAAGTGAAGGGAGAAACAATGAGAAAATTGGAAAAGATATATTTGTGTTTAAATGGGAATGTGATAATGTGGAACTATGCTTTAAAAAATAATGCCTTATTTGCTTTGTTAAAACTTATAAGTAATTTTTGAGAAAGGAGGTTTTATACTTTGATGTCTTATGTTTTGTTTGTCTTTAAAATCAATACAAAATTTGTTTTAATAAGGAGCACCATTTTGAATTGGTGGGCTGGGGGGGCAGGTTGGTATCCACTGTAAAAAAAAAGTTTGATAAAAATTGACATTTGAGTATGGAGAATAAGGAGGGGATAGCTGAATGGTGCCAATGATTGTATTTTAATCTAAAATAAATGCAGAAAGACAAAATGCCTGAAGAAGATCCAGGAGGATTGGTTTGCACATTCACTACTCTTGTCAACTGAACTAGTTTCCAAACAAATAGTAGAAAGAAAATATAAAGCTATATGAAGCAGAATGCTTTTGTTTTTCTACATCATAAAGAAAATATTTTTCAGGGGCAAGCTGACATCATGGAAACATGGTGTGAATTCACAGAGCTCCGTGAATTTCTGCTGAATTCTGCCTGCCAGGAGGCCCTAAAGAGACAAAGCCACCTTGGAGAGGTGGCGAAGATAGAAGAGACACTCTCTTGATCACAAGGAGGATATATCCTTCCCCTTCCCATCCCTTGTTAACAAAATAACAGCACACACTCCTGGACCCACCGACTTTGTAATCTCCTCACTTGCCATCAAAATGTTTTTGTGATGGTCTACTCTCCATTGCTGGGCTGTTTTCTTCAGAAGTCGATGCAATCCAAACACAATCATTTTGGAACAAGACATTAGGACGTGTTCTCTTCAGGTCATAAGTTACGTTGTATATGGCAGATTGACTAAAACTGATTAGAAAAGGTTTCCAGGACATTGTTATTTCACCGTGATATAGTTCAGCAGTTCGTTCTGACAGTTAATTTTTAGAAATCATTTCAGCAATTAGTTTTATCAAACAGTTTAAAAAGCATATGTTGAGCAGTTTGCGTCAGCATTTGTTTTAGATTCACCTAAACAATCCATTTCAAAACTTAAAGAAAATAAACATAGAGTCAGTAGAATTTCTTGGTGAACTGTTCTGGAGAAAAAGAGCAACATATTGTTATGGAAATGGTTGATGTTATGGACTAAGCTAACACAGCGATACAACCCTAAACAACTTTGCTTTACAGCAGGCTTGTAATCCTGCACTTCTCATTGGCCCGCAGATAGCGAGTTGTGATTGGTCATTTTTGGCCAGTCTGATTGGCTGTTAACGGGCCCCTCTGATTGGACACTTGTGAAAGCGGTAAACTCAAACCATTGGTTGTTTTGATAGCAGTCAGCTCTATAAAAGAGCTGCTGCTGCCCAAGTATTTGCTCTGTTCTTATTTTACAATAAAGAGTTGAAGTCACCGTTCGATGTCTCGTCTCCGTTCCTTGCACCCATGCCCAGGACTTAACACTGGCGACGAAGGTGGGATGCGGAGACGATAGAGCTGACTAAATACGCATCGAACAAGACAGAGAACGTGGCGAAAGAGCGCACGCAACAAACGGCAAGATGACCAGCGGCGCCATACCACCCGCTCCATTCATCCAAGCAACCGAAGACTGGGACTCGTATATAGATCGCTTCCAGATGTTCCTGGAGACCAACAATTTAAAAGATGCTACGCCTGGCAAGAAACGAGCGGTGTTCCTGACTCATTGCGGCCCCGCCGTTTTCAAAATGGCTAAAGCACTGGCATAACCAGCGGAAGTGAAGACCATGGATTGGGATACCCTCGCCACAATCCTCCAGGCCCATTAAGCACCCGCAGTACCTACACTGATACGAAGACACGAATTTTACCAGAGGGACCAACGGAAGGACCAGAGCATTGGGAATTTTGTAGCCGACCTCCGGAACCTAGGAGGCCTTTGTGGTTTTGCAAACTCTAAGAGACCACATAGTTCTGGGACTAAATGCACCACACATGCAGAATAAACTGATGGTGAAAGGTGACATCAGCCTTACAGATGTCATCACCGACGCTACGGCCGCAGAAGCAACCAGGAAGTCAGCTACTCGAATGCGCCGAGCGAATGCACTGCTTCGCCAACTCACTAATGATAGCCTACTCGCCACTGAGAAGCACGCTACCACCACCTACCACAAAGACCTCGAGTCATCCTCAGACAGTGAGGAAGAGGAGGTCAACCGGCTCCACTCGGAACGAGAGCAAAGGAACCAGAGACGTCCATGCAAATGTGCTGGTTGCGGGGCAAACCACCCACGATCGGACTGCAAATTCCTCGACGCACTCTGCCGTACTTGCGGAAAAAGAGGCCACATCGCAAAAGTCTGCAGAAGCAAGCGAGAGTCCAGTCCCAGCTGAAGGGAGAACAACCTCCGTTGGGAGACAGGCAAATCTCCTGAGAACCAGGACCGTCTGAACCACCAATGGAACAACCACTACTACTACAGAAATCGAGCACCTGCCTCTTCAATGAGATGAGAAGAGGCCCACCAAACCATTATTATCGGCCACGCTTCATCGTTCGATGCAAGAAAGATCCGCATAAGGGTTACTATTGAGAATCGACCGTGCATGATGGAAGTCAATTCAGGATCATCCCTATCGATGGTATCCTGGAAAACCCTCAAACAACTGATCCCTGCCATTTGCCACCAGGACCTCAGCACACAACGAATCATCCAGAAAGACTACCAGGGAAACAGAATTCCAGTTGTCGGTTCCAGCCATGTCCAAGTATCCTTCAAGGACCGCACAGCGACGCTTCCCCTGATTGTCGTCGATCGTGATCGACCCAGCTTGTTAGGGTTACAGTGGTTCTCCCCACTCGGGATTGAACTAGCCGGTATACGCCAAACCAGAAGCGATGACTGGGAAGAGGCTCTCATCCAGGAATTCCAGGACATGTTCACAGGAACATTAGGCAAGTACAAGGGGACCCCTATATCATTTAATCTCAGCCCCGATGTAGCTCCCATTCAGCTTGAGCCTCGTTGGGTTCCTTTTGCCCTAAAGCCGAAGATCGATGAGCAACTAGATAAACTGATAGCCCATGGCGTATTGGAATCGATTGACCGTGCCCGCTGGGAAACTCCAATGGTAACGCTCATGAAGCCAGATGGTTCGTTAAGAATTGGTGGGGATTACCGGGCCACACTAAATCATGCTCTTCAACAGAGCGCTTACCCAGTACCAGTGGTTCAACACTTTCTTCATTCCCTGGGTGGCGGAAAAATATTTGCGAAATTGGATTTAGCTCAGGCGTACCAGCAACTACCTGTAGATGCAAAACTGCAGAAGCCCAGACAATAGTTACACATAGAGGCGCTTTTAAGTGCAATAGACTCCAATTCGGAGTAAGCGTGGCGCCGGGCATTTTCCAAAGTTTAATGGAGAGACTATTACAAGGCATAAAAGGCGTTGTGCCTTATTTTGACGATGTCCTAATAGCTGCCCTCACTAAAGAGATATTAGTACAACGACTCAGAAAAGTTCTTCAGAAATTTAAAGATGCTGGTCTGAGGGTAAAAAGGGACAAGTGTCAACTTTGTACGGAGAGAGTGGAGTTCCTGGGATACCTTCTTGACAGACAGGGAATCCACCCCACCGAAAAAAACTAACAGCAATCAAAAACGCCCCGAGACCTAGGAATAAGACAGACCTCCAAGCCTTCCTGGGACTCATGAACTTTTATAACATCTTCTTGCCCCAGAAGGCGACTGTAGCCGAGCCCCTACATAGACTTCTCGACAAAAAGGCTTCCTGGGTCTGGGGACGGCATGAAGAGAGGGCATTCCAAGAGGTAAAAGACCTGTTAACCTCCGATGCTGTATTAATGCAATACAACGAGACTCTACCTTTGACAGTTACCTGTGACGCCTCACCGGAACCTAGGGGGGAGGGGTGTTATGGACTAAGCCAACACAGCGATACAACCCTAAACAGCTTTTGCTTTACAGCAGGCTTGTAATCCTGCACTTCTCATTGGCCCACAGATAGCAAATCGTGATTGGTCGTTTTTGGCTAGTCTGATTGGCTGTTAACGGGCCCCTCTGATTGGATGCTTGCGAAAGCAGTAAACTCAAACCATTGGTTGTTTTGACAGCAGTCAGTTCTATAAAAGAGCTGCTGCTGCCCAAGTATTTGCTCTGTTCTTATTTTGCAATAAAGAGTTGAAGTCACCATTCGATGTCTCATCTCCGTTCCTTGCGCTCATGCCCAGGACTTAACAGTTGAACTGAATGGCTATGGTGGCAAGACTATATGAGATAAATACATAAAAAAATAAATATATAACTACATGGTGGTAACCCATAATATGGTTTTTTGGAATTAGTCTGATGTTGTGCTGCACAAACTATGGCTTATTGCAGAAGTAAGCAATTCATGCCCACCTCCCCATCATTTGTGGGATTCCCAAGTCTCTTCTTAAAAATTAGCATGTTGATTTCCTGTCATTTCAAGAGAGGAAATATATAAAATCTCTCTGTGTGATCACATTATGCAAAATTTAGTGAGTGAAATTAACAGCCTGAGTTCTTACAATATACCAACAATAAACATCTAGAATAGACAACAAAATATCCCCAGGTTCTCTTTCACAAATAATGGTCTCAATCCTATTGTCTTTCTTCTTCTTCTTCTTCTTCTTCTTCTTCTTCTTCTTCTTCTTCTTCTTCTTCTTCTTCTTCTTCTTCTTCTTCTTCTTCTTCTTCTTCTTCTTCTTCTTCTTCTTCTCCTCCTCCTCCTCCTCCTCCTCCTCCTCCTCCTCCTCCTCCTCCTCCTCCTCCTCCTCCTCCTCCTCCTCTTTCTCTACCATGCTCAACATGAGGCTTGTTAATCCCCTTTCTGATGTTAAATGTGGCCCATGGCTACTGAAAGATTTGTTTTTATAGTTTTTATAATTCAGTCTCTTTAATAAACATAGTCAAAATAAGCATCACCCAATGATTCAGTGGAACTAAATTAATGTAACTAAAATGCAATTAAATTATACCTTATTTTCAGATAGCAAACACAATCATGTTTTTTTTTATTTCCTGGTTCCGTCCAGTGAAGTATACAGAAGGTGCTCAGGTTTCATGACCCTGCCCCTTTTTCTTGTCCAGCCTACAAACAGTCCTCCATTTAAAGTCTTTCCCATCCTGGCTGTAGGAAAATTAACTGCAGGAAGACAGTAAGTATAGCTGCAGAGAGCAGTCAAAGGAGACCAGGGGTGATTGAGTCAGAATTACATCCATCTAGTTGTTTGGAAGAGTAGAAAATATGGGTGGTTCTAATGGAATATGGATAACTGTTCTTGCTTTAAATATTAGTGTGAACACAAAAGTGAGAGATGCCTTTCACATTTGAGAAAGAGGGAGAGACTGCAAACTTAAGGCAAAGAAAAAGCAAAAGCAAAAAGTATATAGAATGTGAAAGAGAAAAGGTACACACAGTGTAAGAAAGGATAAAAAAAAACAGTAAGGGGGCAAGAGACAATCTTTTGATGCATGAGCCAATTTGGAATGTTGAAAACATTTAATGGGCATACTTCCAAAATGGCTGGTTTGGCAATCTCCCCTATGTGCAAAGTGATGGTCTTGTGGGGAAGACTAATCCTAATACAACCCATGCCTCAGGTGGCAAACTGGCCTTTTGGGATTTCTAGGCATTTTCATAGAGTCGAAAAACAGGATTTACTCATTTAAAGGGGCAGGCAGTTTATTTATTTAGTTCTACTTCTTCCTTCAGGAGCTCCTAATGGCTTACCTAATATTCCTTTCCTCATTTTTTTTCAACAGTCTTGGTAAGAATCTTGAGGTGAGAGGGACTCACTGTCTCAAAATCACCCAGTGATGATGTGTTTACAATTTTTTCATTGTAGTGTTCAGGATTGATGCTATGTTTTGTTATATGTTACATGTTACAAGTTACAAGTTAATATTAGATAGAAATTTCCTCCATTAATACAAGGACGAAATGCATTTTGACTTGCAAGAAATTATGCAAATTATGCAAATGATTTCTCAACATACCTTGTTGTCTCAGACTAATTTTATAGGAATTAAAGTTTGTGCAAGATTTTGAAAATTATGTATTTGAGTTCATTGTCCACTTCAACCTCTGTTTTTTTGTTTTTTGTTTTGCAAAAAGCCATAAATTTTCTAAGCTGTTGATCGTAGAGGCCAGTTTGGTATAGAATAGAATACGAATAGAATAGAATAGAATATGATTCTTTATTGGCCAACTGTGTTTGGACACAGAAGGAATTTGTCTTGGTGCAGATGCTCTCAGTGTACATAAAAGAAAAGATGTATTCATCAAGAGTCAAGAATCATAAGGTACAATAAGCAATCAAATCATACTAGGAAACAGTTAATAAAAATAGTTACAAACAATTGGTTGTATTGGTTAAGACATCAGGCTGAGGACTGAGTCACGTCTTAGGTACAAAGCCAACTGGGCTGGTCCCTCTATCTCAGCTCTAGGCAGAAGGAGGCAGTGACAAACCATTTCTGAAATCTTACCAAGAAAACTGAGGATCAAATCCAGACAGTTCTCTGGAATTACGGCTGATGCAAAGGTATAAAATAAAAGAACTGAAAAGCATGTTTTCATAAGGGTGGTACTGCGGATAATTTATGATTGGTTTCCAGTTTCTAGAACATTGCGATATCTGAAGACTTTTCTGTTTCAGGAAGGAAACTGGTTTCCATGGATTTCTCTGCCAGCACCACTCTTCTCTTGACTATCTCTTGCTGCCTGTGGAATACTGAAGCCCGAAAGGTTTATTCTGTGCTCAGTGTGCCAAATACAAATGACTTGGGTGAATGGGGTCCAGCTTCATATTGTGTTAAAGGTTATGTTAATGCCTTCTCCCTGAAGGTAAAACATTATTTTAACTTTTGAATCTTTTCTTGAAATTAGTTCTTCAGTTTATCTTTCAAGAAAGGCAATCAAGAAGTAATTGCATTGATGTGTAACCTCTTTGATTCTCTAAGGCATTGAGTTTTGTGTGGAATATTGTGTGGCCTATCTAATCTTGAGCCAATGCATTATCCAATATTTATGAGTAAATGTTGGCATTTCTGTGAATTGAAATCTGAAGGGGAGAAAGGCTGATCTAGAACTTTATCAAGGTCACATTTTTTTAGGTGGAAAATCGCCAACTGATAGGTGATAATACAGCTCTGAATGGAATCCGCTTGTACTGTACTGATGGCCAAGCAATTGAGTCTAAAATTGGACCGTGAGTAACTGATTTTTTTATGATATTGCATTCTCTTTTCATGAAGAATGGGAGAGGAGATGACTAGTGGTTAGTTCAATGCTACCCAATCCTGAAAATCGACTTTGCTGATGGAACTGAATGGGTTGTTTAATGGCCTGCCTGAATGAACAGCTGATCAGAGATTTTTGTGTCCCTGAGTGGTGCAGTGTTGTAGCAACTAGTTTGTGGGCCAGTGTAAATATGTCACTTTTTCTCCTTTCCATTGTTCTTCCCTAATATGCATTCATTCCCACAAGGCCCCTTGTGGACATTAGTCACCCACGCACTTCTCTTGTTGTACAGTTTATGAATCTATTTGCCCTTCTTATAACTCTTTGTGAAGAGACATGGACTGCAGTGCTGAGCTATGTGTGCAAGAGTTATTTATGAAGGATAAGAATGTTGTTGTTGTAAAAGTCATATACTTGAATCCTGGGCATAGCTCTTCAAAATCAAATGCCAGGCTCTTCAGTCACCATGCTAGGGATTTTTTTTTACCAGATTACTGGGGTTACCTAGCCTGGATGGTAACTGTAATATTTGCAATACCTTTTACCTATTTTATCCATTTATCTAAATAGGTCCATTGCAAATGAAGGTCTCAGAAATCAAAGTGCCTCAAATCAGGATTAGGGGAGCATTGGACATCTGAGATGTTCCAAATTTCTTTATAGCAAAATCCTCTCTCCCCAAAGAAAACCATGAGGAAGAGCCACATGACAGCCCGAGGGAGAATTCTATTTTCCTGTGGAATGTCGTATTTAATGTTAAAAGGTAACCCCAGACTTCCACTAAGAAAATGAGGCACTGGATTTCCAGTGGATTTTCTAGTTAAATAATGACTCACCTCTTCACTGGTGTGTAATAAAAGGAAGAAGTCTTCTTTTGAGGGGAAACAGTTCGTACAATAGTGCAAGACAATTTGTGGAATGAGAACTCCCTGTTGTAATGGATTTTGAACATGACATGGATTAGGAGAAGTCTTGTGAAAGAGATCAAGGGAAGTATTCTTTTTCCCATTTTTCCTTGGGGTTTATGGCAGCAGCCACAAGACCCCCTTTGCCAATTTTTTTCTATAATAGCTCAAAGCGATAAATTGAATTATTGACATAATATTTTAATCAATTTTCATAGCCAAAAGTAGACTTCAACTTGATTCCTAATGCAGGATTTTAGCCATTATGACTGAATCTCTTGGACTGATGACATGTGTTTAATTTACATACTAAAGTTATGCTTATCTATCTTTCTCTTTTTTGGCAGGTGGGGAACTTGGACCAATGTACAAATATGCCACACAGGTCACTTGATTTCTTTTTCTCTGAGACTGCAACAAAGGACATACATAGGTGATGATACAGCAGCAAACAACATCCAGTTCACCTGCAGTGATGGTGCTGTCTTGATTGGCCTTGGGATGAACCGGGGTGTATGGAGTCCATGGAGCCATCGGTGCCGGTCAGGTGGCATATGTGGGATAAGAACAAGGGTGCAGGATGCACAGGGCATTGGTGATGACACAGCACTCAATGATGTGCAATTTTTCTGCTGTTAATGGTTGATACATGTTTCCTCACCTATAAATATACTTTTGTTATACATTCTCAAAGTCCGCTAATTATAGCTAAATAGTAACTTGACAATAAAGGGTGTGTTTGTGCATAATGTGGTACTACGAGGTAACTGTTCCCCCAGGTGATACCTCTTGAAACAGTCCAGATTGGAGGTGTATAACAGAGGTAGCAGAAACCTCAAGCATTGCAAGTGATTGACTGTCTTCTCTCTCATCATTTTGATCCAAGTCATAGCACCGAGCTACAAGATCATATCACTGTTTGCTTGCATGCAAATAAAATTAATGTTGGATGTTGAAAGCCATTTCTTTCTTTCAATAAAGCTTCTGCAATTCCGACTGAATGGTGGGCAATGGAAGGATTCATATTCTTTGAAGTCATCTGGTTGCTTGTACTCTGGAGGTCCAGTTGCTTTTTGAAAACACGTTTGGGACAATCATAATCTGGTTGACAGAGAATTTCCATAAACATTTATCTATCCAGTAGTATTTTAGTTGTGGTATCAAGAGCTTTGCTGCATTTTGTTACCATTATATCAAACTCACTGAATTCTTCATTAGATATATTAAAATCATATTTTTGTTCTATGATAGGACACATTTCTAGTTGGGATCAGTTCTTGGGTGGCAAGGAGAGTGTAGCTGAATCTTCATTTAAAGTGTTGACAGCATCTTCTCTTCCATTTTGATTTTGAATTGATCCAGGTGGTGAGAAAGGGATGAGATTAAACTGGCATCCTCAAATGTCAGAGTTCAACAGGGCAATTCTAAATGTATATGCCACTTTGCCTGATGGAGTTCAAAGACCAGTCATTTTGCAGGGTGCTAAGATGTCTGACTACCTGGGCAGCATTTATTGCTTTTATACAGTTTTTACAAGCAGAAAAAGGTAATATAGAAATAGTATTTGTTTTGGTGAATCCCAATCCTTAATAATATACAAGTAAGTAAGTGATGCTGTTAGCAGGTGAGATCATATACATGCTAGGGACAGCTCTGCTAAGTGAAATCATGTTGATATTTGAGGCTCATATAGGTGTTGAGGCACAGCAGTGTGCTGCTTGCACCCCCTACAGGATCTATGTCTCTACTACATATGTCCATGGCAAATTTATGGGGTAATTTCTATTTCCAGTGCCAGACTAAGAGAAACAAGGAGAAACCTGGGAATAGACAGAACAATGGCTCAGATGTTGTCATTTAAATTTATCAGCTTGGAAAGTAAGGTATTCCAATGTTGTCACTCCTTTTTCCTTCCAGATTGATATATTTGGATTTGATAATCTGACAAGCTGATTATAGCCATCATTTGTGAACTTTCAAAAAGAAGACCCCTGGAAGTGAAGTCTGTTTTTGTACATTACATAGATATAATTTATCCCAGGGGTGTCAAATTCAAGACTTGCAAATAGCAAAGGAGGGCCCATGGTGCCTCTGCTAGTGAAAATGGGTTAGTGAAAATGCCCTTCCCAGTGCACCCTGTTTCAGCTTCCAAAATGCTGCAGGATGCTGTCCAATCCAAAAATGGGCTCTGTGACTAAGAGACTATAGATCTTTAAGATCCTGTAGTACAAGCAGTATTAGATTCCTTCTTACAGGTGTTCTCAGATGATCCTCCTGCCATGGCTGTAAAGATATGTCAGGGGGAAACCACAGCATCATGGGAATTGTCCAATGGGGAGACATTAATCCTAACCTTTCTACTTGTCCACTTACTGTACTAGTAAAAGAACTATTCACAATCTCACATTTCCCAAAGCTGTTTAATGTGCAATAAATATAAATGTTCTATCCACCTATACAAAGATAACCTTGGAGGAAACATATGGTGACCATTAGAAAAATGTGAACTCAGTCTTGGTAAATAAGAAATCATGAGGAAGAGGTTAAAGAATGCCTTTCTAATAACTGGTAATCATTAAAATTAACACCCCAATGTTCTGTTATTTCAAGGATGGAAATATATAGGTACAGACTATGTGCCTACTTCTTAAAAATGTTTTCCACTGAGGGAAGGGAGAGGAAAAAAAATTGGAGCAGAATTTGAAAATAAGGAGAAGATTGCCTAGAATTCTAAAGAGTTATTAAAAATCAATAAGACTTCTAAAGGATATATTTTAAATGGAACTTTGTGACTAAACTCTAACCCCAGAAAGAGAAAGTGAAGAAGGAGAAAGTACTTAAAAGAAATAGCTTGTTTGGATTGTTTGATTTTGGAACTTTTGAGAACTATCTCTGATTAAAAGCACTTGGGTGGTTGTTTGGAAAAACTTTTTCTCTTTACAATGGCATCACTTGTGGATGGATTGAAACTTGAATACCAAAAATATAAAAAAGAAGAGCAAGAAGGGAAGAATTCTCTTGGCACCCTTTTTCAATTTTTAGAAATGGCGGTTTGTACTTATGAAAAGCTGATTGCGCAACAGGATGACTGGGATAAAGAAGAAGCCATTTTTTATGAACAAGTGACTTTAGTTGGGGAAGGAAGGGAGAAAGAGAAAAAGGAAAAGGGGACTTTAAGATTTGGAAAAACAACCCAAAAAGAGAAGAATAAGGTGAAAAGGGGATACTATGTTAGAAAGCAACAGAAAAGAGGAGAGCAGAATAAAAGGGAGGTGGAGAGACAAGGGGGTAAAGAGGACAAGGAGAAGAATAAGCAAGGGAGAAAGGAAGGGACGAGAAGCCTCAATGGTGGGGAGCAAGATGCAAAGAAACAAAAGTCTTTTAGAGATAATGGGTAAACTTTATTGAAAAAGGGATTCTGGAAAGGTACATAAGATTGTATTTTTACATTTGTATTTAGAAACAATCTTAGAAAATTGGAAACAATATACAATTTAAAATGTGAAATATTTAGTATAACTCAGTGAAATTTTTGTCAAGAAAAGGGGAACATTTTAATGAAATAATGATTTAAGATAAGTGATGTGGGGGGGGGGAATAATTATGGAAAGCATAACTGTTCCCATAAAGGCATGATATTTAATTGAAATGGGTAAAATGTTTAAGATAAATGAATATTAATATTAATGATTAGATTGTGTTATCCTAGTGAAATTTTTTGTGAAATGAGAGATTTGAAGTAGGAGAAGGGGAACATTCTAGTGAAATAATGATTTAAAATATGTGATGTGGGGGGGGGGAATAACTATGGAAAGTAGGTGTTCCCATAAAAGTATGATATTTAGTTGAAAAGTAATGTGTTAAGTGTTTAAGATATAAATGAATATTAATATTAATGAATAGATTTGTATTGGCATTGATAATGTTGTATAATTTTAAAATGTACCAAACAGAATCCTAATGTAAGTTATGTATTCTATATTAAGTATTATAAATGTAGGAGAAAGAGATAAAGGCGTCATACTCCAATTAGTGTACAGGATAAGTTTTCTTTAAAGAAGAAAGGTTAATGGATAGCTGGAAATAGAACAGACAAAGAATAATAAATATTATGATTTGAATTGAGATGAGATAAATAAAGTAAAACTAAGAAAATTTAAAAGAGAGGAGAAGCTATATAGAAAATTGAAAATAGTAATAACATATGGAATGGTATACAAAATGAATATGAATTTGAATTTGTGTCTGTATGAAGAGTTGTAACCCGGGACTAAGCAACTTTCAGAAAAGAGGTTTTTTTATGTTTCTATGTTTAGTGTTTTTGTGTGTTTATGTTTGATTGAGCTAATAAAACCTTGGGGGAATATTAGAAAAGGACAATTGAGAATAAAAGATAGAAGAGAATAAAGCAAGTCAGAAAGGAAAAATAAGTATAGAGAATAAAAACATATAAAATAGATAAATATAGAAAAGAAATATAATTGAATAAAAGTAAAGGGAGAAATAATGAGGAACTTGAAAGGATATGTATGTGTTTATAAGGAGATGCGTCAATGGGGTATAAAATGTTTTATTTGTTTAAAATTTACAAATAACTTTCAAAAGAGGTTTTATGTTCTTATGTTTCATGTTTTGTATGTCTTTAAAAATTAATAAAATTTGTTCAAAAAATAAATAAATAAAGAGACTGGGCATTTGCTGGGGAAAAAAAATGTTTTCCACTGTGATAGCAGAACCTCTTAAGCATCATCTTTGAAAAATCTTTCAGGACCAGCTCCTTATCCAAGTTATGGTCACTAGCCATGGTCAGCCTCATCTTCAAAAAGGGAGACCCAAGTGTAGTTGAAAATTATAGACCAATCTCTTTATTTGCATCACCTGCAAAGTCATGGAATCAATTATTAACCAATCCATTACCCTCCACTTAGAGACAAACAACTTACTCTCTAACAAACAAATTTAGTTTCAGAAAAAAATTATCCTGAAGTCTGAAACTCCTACACTGCAAAAAGATATGGACCACACAAATTGATCACAGCAAACCAATAGACACTATTTACATAGATGTCTGTAAAGCCTTTGATTCAGTGGTACATGACAAACTACTTTTAAAACTAAAATCTTATGGTATCTCTGGACACGTGCATGATTGGATATTGCATTCCTGTCAAACAGGCAAGAAATGGTCAAAATAAGAGGCACACTATCAAATCCTGTCCCTGTCAACAGTGGTGTCCCCCAAGGCAGCGTTCTAGGACCAACTCTTTTTGTACTTTACATAAATGACCTTTGTGATCATAATAAAAGAAATTGCGTTCTTTTCACTGATAATGTAAAGCTATTCAACACCACAGACAATACTTCTACCCTTAAAAAAGACCTTGACTCTGTGTCAGAATGGTCAAATAAGTGGCAACTTCAAATCTCAACAAATAAATGCTCTGTCTTACATATTGGCAAAAAAAATATATATCAGAAAATAAAATACAAGCTGAACGGACATGACCTTGTAGATGACCCCACTCTGTCAAGGACCTTGAAGTACTCATCTCTAATGATTTAAGTGCTAGAATCCACTGTAACTACATAGCCAAAAAGGCATTAAGAGTTATTAGACTAATCCTGTGTAGCTTTTTCTCCGTTAATATTGTATTACTAACCAGAGCATACAAAACATTTGCTAGACCAATTCTCAAATACAGCACATCTGTCTGGAACCCGCATCGTATATTGGATATGAATACAGTCAAGAGTGTCCGGAGATATTTCATGAGAAGTATCCTCTACTCCTCTACTTGTGACAGAATACCTTATGCCACCAGACTTGAAATTTTAGGCTAAGACAACTTAGAACTACGCTGTCTTCGGTCTGAACTAAGTGTAGTATATACAATTATCTATTGCAATGTCTTTTCAATGACTACTTCACCTTTAACCACAGCAATATATGAGCACACAGTAGATACAAACTCAAGGTAAACTGTGCCAAACTCAATTGCATAAAATATGATTTCAGCAACAGAGTAGTCAATGTCTGGAATACACTACCTGACTCTACGTTTTCTTTCCCAAACCCCAAATGCGTTAATATTAGACTGTCTACTGATAAACTCATCCTATTCCTAAGAAGTCTGTAAGGGATGTGCATATGCACACAAATGTGCCTAGCGTTCCTGTCCTAATGTTCCCTTTTATTCAGATCCATATCATGTATTCATAATCATGTTTATATTAATAAACTTTACATGTTTGTCAAAATAAATAAATAAATAAATTAAATAAATAAACTTTAAAATATAAAATCTCTCTGTGTGGTCACATGATGCACAATTTAGGGAGCGAAATTAATAGTCTGAGTTCTCACAATACACCAAACAATAAACATCTAAAATAGACAACACTTTTAAAAAATATCCTTAGGTTCTTTTTGAAAATAGTGACCTTAATTCGATTTCTTCTTCTCCTTCTCCTTCTTCTCCTCCTTCTCCTCTTCCTCCTTCTCCTCCTCCCCTTCCCCTTCCCCTTCCCCTTCCCCTCCTCCTCCTCCTCCTCCTCTTCTCCTTCTCCTTCTCCTCCACCTCCTCCTCTTCTCCTTCTCCTTCTCCTTCTCCTCCTCCCCTTCCCCTCCTCCTCCTCCTTCTCCTTCTCCTCCTCCTCCTCCTCCTCCTCCTCCTCCTTCTCCTTCTCCTTCTCCTTCTCCTCCTCCTCTTCCTCCTCCTCCTCCTTCTCCTCCTCCTCCTCCCCTTCCCCTCCTTCTCCTCCTCCTCCTCCTCCTCCTCCTCTATCATCATCATCATCATCATCATCATCATCATCATCATCACCACCACGACTACCACGTTCAATATAGGGTTTGTCTCCCCCCTTCCTGATGTTAAATTGTGGCCCATGGCTATTGAAAGGCCTGTTTTTATAGTGTTTTTTTAATAGGTCAGCATCTTAAGAAACCTAATTAAACCAACCATCAGCTAAGCATTCAGTGGACTAGAGCAAAATGCAAATAAACTAGATCTTATTTTCAGATAGCAACCACAATCATTTTTTATTTCCTGGCTCCATCCAGTGAAGGATACAGAAGGAGCTCAGGTTTAATGACCCTGCGCCTACTTCTGTCCTGCCTGCAAACAGTTGTTCCATTTAAAGTCTTTCCCATTCTGGCTGTAGGAAAATTACCTGCAGGAAGACGGTAAGTGGACCTGCGAATAGCAGGGAAATGAGGCCAGGGTCATTGAGTCAGAATTACATACATCTAACTGTTTGGAAGAATAGAAAGAATGACTAGGATAGAACAATAGAGTTGGAAGGGAGCTTGAAGGTTTTCTAGTCCAATCCCCTGCTTAAGCAGGAGACCCTATACCCTTTCAGACAATGGTTATCCAATCTCTTCTTAAAACTTCCAATGTTGGAGCATCTGGAGGTAAGTTTTTCCACTGATTCATTGTTCTTACTGTCAGGAAATTTCTCCTGAATTCCAGGGTTGGTTGCTTCTGAATTCCAGGTCTAGGTTGCTTCTCTCTTTTGTTAGTTTCCACCCTGAGTGGAATATGGATAACTCTAGTGTTAGGGTGGACATTGAAGTGAGAGATGTCTTCACATTTCAGAAGGAGGAGAGACTGAGAAATTAAGGCAGAGCAAAAGCAAAAGAGTCTATAGAATGGGAAAGAGAAAAACTACAGAGTAAGAAAGGATAAAAAAAAAAAAACCAGTAAGGGACCAAGAGACAATGTTTTGGTGCATATGCCAATTTGGAATGTTGAAAACACGTAATGGGCACACTTTCAAAATGGCTGGCTTGGCAATTTCCCCTGTGTGCAAAGTGATGGTCTTGTGGGGAAGACTAATCCTAATACAACCCAAATTGTGGCAAATTGGCATTTTCATAGAGTCAAAAAGCAGGATTTACTCAGTTAAAGAGCCAGGCAGATTTTTTATTTAGTTCTACTTTTTCCTTTAGGTGCTCCTAATGGCTTACCTAATATTCCTTTCCTCATTTTTTTTCAATATTCTTGGTAAGAATCTTAAGGTGAGAGAGACTCACTGTCTCAAAATCACCCAGTGATTATGTGTTTACGACTTTTTGATTGTAGTGTTTATGATTAATGCTATGTTTTGTTGTATGTTATAAATTAATATTAGATAGAAATTCCCTCCATTAACACAAGGACGAAATGCATTTTGACTTGCAAAAAATTATGGAAATTAGGCAAATGGTTTCTCAACATACCTTGTTGAGTTAGACTAATTTTATAGGAATTAAAGTTTGTGCAAGATTCTGAAAATTATGTATTTGAATTCATTGTCCACATCACTCTCTGTTTTTTGCTATAAGCCATAAATCCTCTAAGGTGTTGATGGTAGAGGCCAGCTTGGTGTAGAGCAGAACAGAATAGAATTCTTTATTGGCCAACTGTGTTTGGACATCGAAGAAATTTGTCTTGGTGCAAATGCCCTCATTGTACATAAAAGAAAAGATACATTCATCAAGAGTCAAGAATCATAAGGTACAACACTTAATAATAGTCATAGAGTACAATAAGCAATCGAATCATACTAGGAAACAGTCAGTAAAAGTCATTTCAAGCAATTGGTTGTATTGGTTAAAACTGAGGATCAAATCCAGACAGTTCCCTGGAATTACGGCTGATGCAAAGGTACAAAATAAAAGAACTGAAAAGCATATTTTCATGAGGGTGGTACTGCGGATACTTTATGATTGGTTTCCAATTTCTAGGATGTTGCAATATCTGAAGACCTTTCTGTTTCAAGAAGGAGACTGGTTTCCATGGATTTCTCTGCCAGCCCCGCTCTTCTTTTGACTATCTCCTGCTGCATGTGGAATACTGAATCACGAACGTTTTCTTCCGTGCTCAGTGTGCCAAAAGGGGGTTCCTGGAGTGAATGGGGTCCAGCTTCATTTTGCTCTTATGGCTTTGCTCATGGCTTCTCCCTGAAGGTAAAAGTTTATTTTTCAGATGCTCCTTAACTTTGGAATCTTCTCTTGAAATCTTTCAGCTTATCTTTCAAGAAAGGCAATCAAGAATTGCATTGATGCTTAATCTTCTTTGATTCTCTAATGAAAGAAAGGTATTGAGTTTTGTGTGGAATATTGTGTGGACGATGTAATTTTTTTTTTTTTTTGTAAAAGTTTTATGGATTTTAACAACAGACAAAAAACATATAAGACATAAAACATGACATAAAAAAATAAAAAATAAAAATAAAAAATTTAAACATTCTTCATAAATTTTACAGTGTATCGGTTGGTTTACCACTCCCTTTTGTGCATCCATTTCATAGTCCTCAGAATAATTATATTACATAATAACTCACATTATCAATCATCAATAAAATATCCCAATATCATTATTGAACAATCATTTGACTATAATTTTACTAATTCATACTTAAGCGAGATAACTATAATTAGGTTAAATTATTTTATGACAAATCATGAAATCATATCAAATCTATCATAATAAAATATTCTTAAGAATTATCAAAACCAAGAAAAATTATATATTCATTATTTCCTAAATTTCCAAATATTCTATTATCATATTGTATTATCTAACCATTGATAAAAAAGATCCCAAACTTCATAAAATTGTTTATCTTCTTGTTCTCTAATTTCAAATGTCAATCTACTCATTTCAGCACATTCCAATATTTTCTTAATAATTTCTTCCTCTATTGGTATTTTCTCACTCTTCCAATGTTTAGCAAATACAATCCTAGCTGCTGTTAATACATTTACAATTATCTCCTTTGTTATTTGTATTGACCTTGGAAGTTTTAAATAGAAATATTAGAGAGGATATAAACATAAAAGGAATGAAAGTCAAAAAGGAGGAATTCAAATTGCAAGCCTTTGCGGATGATTTGGTCTTTATTTTGGAAGACCCTTTAGAGACAGCTTTAAAACTATTGGAAAAGATAGAGACGTATGGTGAGATGGCTGGTTTAAAAATAAATAAAGACAAAACAAAGATTTTGACAAAGAACATGTTATTAAGGCAAAGAGAAGAGCTGGCAGATTTATTGAAAATTCAAGTTACAAATAAAGTTAAATATTTGGGGATATATTTGACATCAAGGTGTACTACATTGAAAGAGAATAATTATATTAAGCTTAAACAGCAGATAGCATCTGACTTGAAAAAATGGGAAAACCTACAATTGTCATTGATAGGTAGAATTTCAACAATCAAGATGAATATTTTACCCAGAATTTTATATTTGTTTCAAACAATACCAATTAGGTTAAGTAAGGATTACTTCGAAGAACTAAATAAAATTGTGTTGTATATATGGCAAGGCAAGAAAGCGAGAATAAAATTAAAACTTTTACAGGATGCTAGAATTAGAAAAGGATTGGCCTTCCTAATTGGGAGTTGTATTATCAAGCTGCAAACTTAATGTGGGTTAAAGAATGGATAACGTTAAGAAAGACTAGATTGTTGACACTAGAAGGACATGATTTATTATTGGGTTGGCATGCTTTTTTATGGTATAAGGGAACTAAATCACAGGGTTATTTCAGAAGGCATTATATACGGGAATCGTTATGGTTGAATTGGGAGAAAATTAAGAAACAATGTTATTTGAAAATTCCAGTTTGGTTATCAACTATTGAAGCTTTTTCGTATCTTATAAGAAGGAACAAACAGTTAGATATGAGGAAATATTGGATGAAAAGGGTGAACTTAAAACGATGCAAAACTTAGAAGAACAAGGTATAAAGATGAAATGGTTTTCATATGTGCAAATACATGCAAGGTATCTTAAAGATTCTAAAATAGAAGGATTTTATGATAAATTGACTGACCTAGATAGGATTTTGACAGGTACTGATGAAAAAGTGATTAAAAAATTATATAGTTATTTGTTGGAAATTAAATTAGAGGAAGAACAAGTTAAAGAAACAATGATTGCTTGGGGGAAGAATTTTGGATATGGGATTGATTTAGAGAAATGGCAAAAACTGTGGTCACAAAATTATAAAATGACAATGTCAACAGCATATAAAGAAAATTTGTATAAGATGTTTTACAGGTGGCACTTTCCCCCGACAAGAATAGCAAGAATGTTCAAGAATAAATCTGAAAAGTGCTGGAAATGTCATCAGATACCTGGCTCATATTACCATATGTGGTGGACTTGTGAGGAGGCCAGGAAATATTGGACTAGAATTCGCATATGGCTGGAAAAAATGATAAAGAAACACATAGATTTGAAACCAGAGATTTTTTTATTGGGAATCGTACCTGATATATATAATAAAAATTTGAAATATTTGATTGGACGATGTAATCTTGATCCAATGATTGTCCAATATTTATGGGTAAATGTTGGCATTTCTGAGAATTGAAATATGAAGGACTGCAAGGGGAGAAAGGCTGATCTAGAACTTTATCAGGGTCATATTTTCTTAGGTGGAAGAAAAGCAAGGGGCAAAGGACGATACAGCTTTGAATGGAATCCGCTTGTACTGTCCCAATGGCACAACAATTGAGTCTAAAGTTGGATCGTGAGTAACTGACTTTTTTTTTTTTTATCATATAGCATTTTCTTGTCATGAAGAATGGGAGAGGAGATGTCTACTGGTTAGTTCAATGCTACCCAATCCTGAAAATCAACTTTGCTGATTACAGAAGGGAAAAGCACTGAAAGAGCTTTGAATGGCCTCTCTGAATGAAAAGGTGATCAGAGATTTTTGTGTCCCTGAGTGATGCAGTGTTGTAGCAACTAGTTTGTGGGCCATTGTAAGTGTCTCTCTTTTGCTGCCTTCCATTGTTCTTCCCTGATATGCATTCTGTTGTGTCCATCGGGAAAGAGACCAGGAGGCGGTGACTGGGTTTCAGCTCTTTATTGGTCCCCAGAACCGAACTGGCTCCAAGGAAAAAAACAGCGGCTTTTTATTCTCAAGCCGCCGCGGCCACGGCCAATGGCACTGCTTTGAATCTCCCGTGATTCGAACCCACCAATCGCGGGAGATTCTTAGCGGGCCAATCAGCGCGGCTTGCCTAACCAATCAGATCACCCTGCGTTTTGGCCAATCAAAACGCGAGGCTTTCAAGAATGTTAATGAAGGTACAGAACACCCCTCCCCTCTTGGTTTGGTCCTACGTAATGTAGTCCCATGGGTAGGTGGGGCTCCGTACTTGCCTACTGGACCTGCGCAGGTCCAGTAGGTTGGTTCCCGGCCAGTTTGGTCGGGTTCTCCGTGTCTCTCAGCCTCGTCGTTGGAACCGCCTGGTATATCTTGCTGGGCCACTCTTCACAGCTCCCTCTCGGTCTATCCAGGCTGGTCGAGCTGCGGTTTTCACCGCTCCCGCTTGGTCTTTCTGGGCTGGTCGAGCTGGCCTGGCTGTTTCTTCCTGGTGAGGTTTCTAGCTGGCTGCTTGCTGGTGAGTATGGCTGGTTTCTTTCTTCTGGGGTTTGGTTTCCGGGGTATTCCCTCCCCTCTTGGTTTGTGTTAAGGGGATTGATTATGTCTGGTTGCGTGTTGTTTGTGTCTTTTGTGGCTGTCCTCGATCTTAATTGATCGATGTGGCGTTTCCATGTTCGTCCGTCGGTTGTTTGTAGCCGGTACGAGTGTGGACCTGTCAGTTGGGTTATGGTTGCTGGTATCCATAGTGGGTCTCCGGTTAGGTTCTTCGCATAGACGGCGTCGCCTGGTGCAAATGATCGGTACTTGCTGGAGGAATTTGGGGGTTTCTCTGGGTTGTATGTGGGGTGCAGCCTATCGAGTGGGGATCTTATTTTCCTCCCCATTAGTAGCTCTGCCGAGCTTTTATTTGTTGTAGTGTTCGGGGTTATGTGCTGTATAAAAAGCATTTTATTTATTTTGTCTTGGATCTCCCCGTGGTCTATTTTCTGGATGGTTTTTTTTCGTGAATTGAACCATCCGTTCCGCCCTTCCGTTCGCTGCCGGATGAGCCGGGGCTGTCAGTGCGTGTCTTATGCCCCGTTCCGCTAGGAATTTTTCAAATTCCAGCGAGGTGAATTGGGGTCCGTTGTCTGACACGAGGACGTCTGGGAGGCCGTTTGTCACGAAGAGTTTGCAAAGTTCTTTGGTCACGGCCTCTGTGGTAGTGGTTTTCATGTTGCTTACCTCCAGCCAGTTGGAGTAAGCGTCTACGGTTATTAAGAATGTGTGTCCCTTTGTGGGCCCGGCGAAGTCTATGTGGATCCTAGACCAAGGTCCCCTGGGGGTTTCCCACTCTAGGATCGGTGCCGTGGGTGGGCTTGGTCTAGTTTCCTGGCAACGTTGACACCTTGCTACCCAAGCCTCGATTTGTTTGTCCATCCCTGGCCACCAAGCGTAACTTCTGGCCAGGGCTTTTGTTCTAATGATGCCCGGGTGCCCCTCGTGTAACAACTCCAGTACCTTCCCTTGCAGTTTTTCCGGAATGACCACCCTATTCCCCCATAGTACACACCCTTTTAGTAGCGAGAGTTCTGTTTGCCGGTTCCGGAATGTTCTGAATGTCTCGTCGTTGTCCTTTTCTGGCCACTCTTTCTCTACCCAATGTAACACCCTTGCCAGATGTTTGTCTATTAGTTTCTTGGGCAATGTCTGACGCGGTTATGGGTAGATCGGGCAGAGTCTCTATGCTGAGGGTAGTTGTTATGGGTGCTGGGTCAGTGTCTAGTTCAGGTAGCAGTGAGCGGCTTAAAGCGTCTGCATGTGTGATCATCTTACCGGGTCGGTGTGTGAGCCGGTAGCTGTAGGCTGCAAGGAATTCAGACCACCTTGTCATTCTAGGAGATAGAATGTTCAGGGTGGCCCTGTTCCCTGCGAGGATTCCCAGCAGCGGCTTGTGGTCAGTGATGATGGTGAACGTCCGGCCGTAGAGGTACTCGTGAAACCTCTTCACTGCGGCGACGATAGCCAGGGCCTCTTTGTCCAGCTGACTGTAGTTCCTCTCCGGTTTGGTAAGGGTCCTTGAAAAGAACGCGATGGGTGCTTCTTTTCCATCGGGAAGAGTGTGGCTGAGGACGGTGCTGACGCCGAAGGGTGATGCGTCGCATGTGACGGCTAGTGGTAAGGTCTCGTTGTATTGGATGAGGACGGTATCCAAAGTGAGCAGGTCCTTGGTTTTCCTGAAGGCGGCTTCCTCGCGTTTTCCCCAAGTCCAGGTAGCCGCCTTGTCCAGGAGCCTATGCAAAGGTTCCGCCGCGGTCGCCTTTTGGGGCAGGAAAACATTGTAAAAATTAAGTAGTCCCAGGAATGCCTGCAGTTCCGTTTTAGACCTGGGTGTGGGGGCCTCTTTGATAGCTTTAATTTTGGTGTCGGTTGGGTGGATGCCTTGCCGGTCTAGGACGTACCCCAGGAATTCGACCTGCTCTGTGTAAAGTTGGCACTTTTCCCTCTTCACTTTTATTTCCTTGAATTTGGTTAGCACCTCCCTTAGTCGACCCTCTAGTTCTGGCTGGTAGGCTGCCGATACCAGTACATCGTTGAAGTAGGGCACCACCCCCTTGATATCTTGTAAGAGTCTCTCCATGAGGCTCTGGAAAATTCCAGGCGTCTCGCTGACTCTGAACTGGAGTCGGTTACATCAGAAGGCTCCCCGGTGGGTGACTATGGTTTGCGCCTCTGCGGTTTCTTCGTCGACCGGCAGCTGCTGGTATGCTTGGGCCAGGTCGAGTTTCGCAAAAACCTTGCCTCCCCCCAGTGAATGCAGAAGATGCTGCACTACTGGGATGGGGTAGGCGCTTTGTTGCAAGGCGCAGTTTAGGGTGGCCTTATAGTCCCTGCAGATTCTCACCGACCCATCAGGCTTGACTGGGGTGACTATTGGGGTCTCCTTCCGGGCATGGTCTATTGGTTGTAGGACCCCTTGCTTGACGAGTTTGTCAATTTGCTCGTCAATATTTGGCCTGAGTGCAAAAGGTACCCGCCTTGGTTTTAGGCGTCTCGGGGGAACGTTCGGGTCTAGGCTGAAGGTGATAGGGGGCCCTCGGTACTTGCCTAGGGTGCCATCGAACACTTCTTGGAAATCCCGTGCCAGTTGTTGCTCCCAGTCGGTCTCGGCGATGTGGTCGATGCCCGTGACTTCGATGCCGAGCGGTGCGAACCATTGAAGTCCCAACAGGCTGGGTCGGTCTTGATCCAAGATTGTTAGGGGAAGCTTTGCAGTGCGTCCCTTAAATGTTACTCTGAATTGTCCGGTTCCGACTACCGGGATGCAGTTTCCCTGGCAGTCTTTAAGGTTTAGTCTTTGATTCTCCAGTCCCTTCCTTTGGATGGTAGGCACCAAGCGTTTGATTTCTTGCCAGGCGACCATGGGGAGGTAGGACCCAGAGTCCACCTCCATCTTGCATGGCTCGCCTTCGATGCCTACCTCCACATAGAATTTTCGGGCGTCGGTGGTTAATGCGTGGCCAATGATGACCATCTGGTATGTTTCCTCCTTCCGCCGGGTCTCGCCTCCTCGTTGGGCTCATCCGCTCCGGTCCCAACGGCTGTCGGCTGGGCGATCTCTGGTTCTGGGGGGTGTGCTGTCCCATCTCCGCTCACTTTGGTCCCATCGTCTGGGGCTGTAAGCTTTCTTCAGTCGGCATACACGGGCGATGTGACCCTTTTTGTCACAGTGCCGTCAGACTGCATCAAAGAACCGGCACTCGGATCTAGGGTGGTCGCCTCTGCAACCAGCACACGCGGTCCCTGACTTACGACCCCGCCGACTGCGCTGATCGTGTCCTGCCTGGAGCCGGTGGATTTCCTCCTCCTCGTCCAACGTGTCGGAGGCGGAGTGGAATTCGCCATGGTGGGTGGTAGTTTCATGGTGACTTGCTTCTGGTTGGGCCTTGGTCGCCCTTCCAGGGTTGTCGTTCATGGTGCGGTCCCCGGCGTCCGGTCTCTGCCTGCGGTTTGCTGACTGCCGGGTGGCTTCGGCTGCGGTGGCTTCAGCGATAGCATCGGCGAGGGCGATGTCGCCTTTGGCCTTCAGCCGACTTTGTAGGACTGGGTCCTGAAGCCTGAGCACGACTCGGTCCCATAGGACCTTGTCCATGTCGGAGAACCCGCATAGTCCTCCGAGGCTCCGCAGCTCCGCAACAAAGTCGCTGAGGCTTTTGCCCAACCATTGGTCCCGCTGATAAAACTCATGCTGTCTGATGAGGGTGGGCATGGCGGGAGCATAGTGTTTTCGGAGTAAGGGTTCGAGGTCGTCCCAGTCCATCCCGGTGACATCAGCAGGTTTCGCTAGGGCTTTCGCCATCTTGAACACTGTGGGCCCGCAGTGTGTCAGGAAGACAGATCGTTTCTTTGGCCCGGTGGCGTCCTTCATGTCGCTGCATTCGAGGAACATGCGGAATCTGTCCGTGTAAGATTCCCAGTCCTTGCTCGTGGGGTTGAAGGGTGCGGGCGGAGCGATGCTGGCCATCTCGTCGGTCTTGCTTGCTTCCATCGGACATGTGCTTGTTGGGGTTCAGGATCAGGATCCCACCCTCGTTGCCAGTGTCGTGTCCATCGGGAAAGAGACCAGGAGACGGCGCAGCTCGCCTAACCAATCAGATCGCCCCGCGTTTTGGCCACTCAAAACGCGGGGCTTTCAAGAATGTTAATGAAGGTACAGAACACATTCATTGCCTTAAGGCCCGTTGTCGACTTTAGTCACCCACACACTTCTCTTGTTGTACAGTTTATGAATCTATTTGCCCTTCTTATAACTCTTTGTCAAGAGACATGGACTGCAATGCTGAGCTCTGTATGCAAGAGTTGTTTATGAAGGATAGGAATGTGGTTGTTATCAGGTGTGGTCTTTAAAAATTTTAGCAAAGGATTCTCTGCCCAATTTCTGGGTAGTTGTGGCCATGGTGAGCATGGCCTAGTTAGCCTCCTGCAGCACTGGAGGAGTTTTTGCCCTTCTTGGGCTCTGAAGGCTTTCTTTGAGCCTACGGGAGGGTGAAAGTGTCTTCCCCAGGCTCTGGGGGCTCTTTGGAAGCCAGAAATGGGCTCATTTCCAGCCTTACCGAACTTCTAGGAGGTTCAGTTTTTGCCCTCTCCAAGTCTTCATGGATGCCCTGCACTTACCTGCATCCAAAATGGGCTGCATGGGGACTCCTGGCAGGTGTGGGATGGGAAGGGCCAGCCAGGAGTAGGATTTGGTGGTTATTTATTTCATTTTTATTTTTTTATTTTATTGTCAAGCATGTATTAGATAACAGGTAAAGAATAAACATGATTATAAATACATGAAATGGATACGAATAAAAAGAAACATTAGGACAGGATCAGTAGGCACTTTGGTGCACTTATGCATGCCCCTTACAGACTTCAGAGTAGGGTGAGGTTAACAGTAGACAGTCTAAGGTTAAAGTTTTTGGGGTTTGGGGAAAAAACTACAGTCAGGTAGTGTACTCCAGATATTGACCACTCTGTTGTTGAAATTGTATTTCCTGCAATCTGAGGAGTGGAGGACTCTTCTTGTGAAATATCTCTGGACTCTCTCGATAGTATTAATGTTTGACATGCAATGAGGGTTCCAGACAGATGAACTGTATTTGAGAATTGGTCTAGCAAATGTTTTATATGCTCTAGTTAGTAGTACAATATTACCGGAGTAAAAGCTATACAGAATTAGGAAAACAACTCTTAATGCCTTTTTGGCTGTGTAGTTACAGTGGACTCTAGCACTTAAATCATTAGAGATGAGTACTCCAAGGTCCTTGACAGAGTGGGGGTCATCTACAAGGTCATGTCCGTATTTTATTTTCTGATTTTTTTTTGCCAATACATAAGACAGAACATTTGTGGAGGGTAAGTGGAGGGTAATGGATTGGTTAATAATTGATTCCGTGACTTTGCAGGTGATGCAACATAAAGAGATTGGTCTGTAAGTTTCAACTGCGCTGGGGTCTCCCTTTTAGAAGATGGGGATGACCTTGGTTAGTGACCATAGGTTTGGCAAGGAATTGGTCCTGAACAATTTTTCAAAGATGATGCTTAGAGGTTCTGCTATGGCAGTGGAAAGCTTTTTTAAGAAGTAGGCACATAGTTCATTGGGTCCAATAGATGGAGATGGTTTCAGATCGTGTAATGTTTTTCGATGATATCGTCTGTAAAGTTGATATGTATTCAATCATTGTAATTGTCTGTGGTTCGACTATAAAATATTGGGCATGATCCATTGCTGTTTAGAAAGACTGAGCAAAAGAAAGTGTTAAAGAGGTTGTGTCGGTCTCTGGGAGCTCATCTGTGTATGCCGCCTGCCCAGAGCCTGACACATCAGCAGGACCAGCCTTGAGTATTGGGCATTGTGGTTGTTTCTATTCCCACTGACGTCACTCCATGCCAGGGTCTGTGTCAGGTGTATGGTTGCCTCCATTTTCACTGATGCTGCGTCTGCCAGCCTCCCGGTCTTACTCTCAAGATCTGACAGAAACCAAGAGTCTACGCTTCCAAGATGATGAGCTAATTGAGAGCAAAGTTTTTCAAAATGAAATGCCAGGCTCTTCAGTCACCATGCTAGGGAATATTTTTGTTACCGGATTAAAGAATGATGGTAACTATGATTTGCAATACCTTTTGCCTGCTTATCCAGTTATCTAATTAGGTTAATTGCAAATGAAGGTCTCAGCAATCAAAGTGCCTCAAATCAGGATTAGGGGAGCATTGGACATCTGACATGTTCCAAATTTCTTTATTGCAAAATCCTCTCTCCCCAAAGGAAACTATGGGGAAGAGCCACATGACAGCCTGAGGGTGAATTCTATTTTGCTGTGGAATGCCATATTTAATGTAAAAAGGTAACCCCAGATTTCCACTAAGAAAATGAGGCACTGGATTTCCATATGGGATTTTCTAGTTGAATAATGACTCACCTCTTCACTGGTGGGCAATAAAAGGAAGAGGTCTTCTTTTGAGGGGAAATGGTTCTTACAATGGTGCAAGACAATTTGTGGCATATCCAATTTTTCCTAGGGTTTTATGGCAATAGCCAAATTTTGTTCCTAATTTTTTCTACAATAGCTCAAAGAGTTAAATTGAATTATTGACATAATATAGCCAAAAGTAGACTTTAACTTGATTCCTAACCCAGGATTTTAGTCATTATGATTGAATATCTTGGACAGATAACATGTGTTTAATTTACATACTAAAGTTATGCTTATCTATCTTTGTCTTTTTTGGAAGGTGGGGAACCTGGACCAGAAAACAACGCTGCCCTGGAGGCTTCCTGGTTTCTTTTTCCCTGAGAGTGGAATGAAAGCAACTAGTGGGTGATGATACAGCAGCCAACAACATCCAGTTCACCTGCAGTGATGGTACTCGCTTGATGGGCCGTGGCTTGAGCTGGGGTGAATGGGGTCCATTTTTTTTAATTCCATCACTGTCCCAGATTGATATATTTGGATTTCATAATCTGACAAGGTGATTAGAGTCATTATTTCTGAACTTTTAGAGAGAAGACCCAAGAGAGTGAAATATATTTCTGTACATTACATACAGTAGATTTATTTTAACCCATTATTTCAGTTCTTTTTCTCCCATTTTGCATTCTGCTATGAGCCCAAGAAAGATATGCGAAACAGACCACTAAGGTTTAAAAACCATGCTTTAAGATTTAATGGAAATTAACCCAGACAACCCAACTTATTTGATGAGTTGTGGTAAATGAAGCTATAGCTAAATATCCTCTGTGAATACTCCTAGCATTAGTCAAAAGTTTGAGTTTTATGACTAAGAGGCTGTAGATGTCCTCCCTTTAAGTTTCTCTAATACAAGCCATATTAAATCCCTTCTTACAGGTATTTTCTGATGATCCTCCTGCCATGGCAGTAGAGATATGTCAGGGGGAAGCCACGGTCCCATGAGAATTGTCCAGTGAGGAGATTTTAATCCTTACCCTTTCACTTGTCTACTTAAATGAACTCTTTGCACTCATAATGTTCCTTACACCTTTTAATGTGGAAGAACTATAAATGTTCTATCTATCTACCTGTACAGAGATGACCTTGGAGAAAACGTTTGATGAACTTTAACAAAATGTGAGCTCAGTCTGAGTAAGTAAGAAACATGAGACATAAATTAAAGGATGCCCACTTTTAATTATTTTGGTTTTGTTATGTTCTCAGAACTCTGTTACTATAGCCTGGGGTGTCAAATTTAAAGCCCATGGGTCAGATCCAGCCTGTGGGGTTCTTAGTTCTGGCCTGTGGGGCTGCTTTGGAAACACAAAGGACCAGCCTGCGGTGCCTCTGCCAGTGAAAATAGAGCTTGGGAGGGCTGTGAATTGCCCTCCCAAGCTCCCTTTTCACTGGCAGAGTGTTGCCGGAAGTCATCACAGCCAAAAACTGAGCTTGGGAGCCTGTTTTCACTGACAGAGAACTTGGGCCACCAGAGGTGCCCCCGACACAAGTGATGTCAAGCTGGCCATGATCACCTTGGTCCCCACGAGGTCAAACTTCAATGAAATTGAGTTGGACACCCTTACTATAGCCTATATCAATAAAACATATCAAATTCAGATAGTGCCTGTTTCCTGATCTATATTCCCTTGAAAAGCTGACCTCCCATCCCAAGTAATTTGCAAGGATAATCTGACGTGAAGTATCCAGACAGCTGTTTCCTGCATCTGGCAAATAATTGTTTTGATAGCCTTTTTCTGAACCTCTAGGCTAAAGTTCAGGTATTTTCATTCAAAATATTAAAAACCAATGATTGAAGTATAAACCCAAAGATTCCCCCCCCCCCATATCTAATTGGGTTATTGACTCCAATGGAAAAATCCATGGGAGAAAACATTTTGATTGGTTTAGGAAATGATCAGAAATATATTTATGTGAGTGGGATGTCAAATGAACATTTTGTTTCCTGATGCCTCTATATTTTAAATAGGTCCCATTTGATCCTACCTCTTCTACCTCATTAATGTTATTTCCCCCCTTAATTGAAACATCCCCTTGATTCCTCTTTACCTTATACAGTGAAATTTTGGTCCTCATTGTTAAATTGTTGTGGAAGATACACTGAATACTAAAACCAATGATGAACCAGAAAGCTACGTGACTTCCAAATGGCCTCCTATTTCTGTTGGGAGAAATAGCAAGTCACAAGGCAGTCAACATCAGCAAGCTTTCCTTAAATTTCCCTTAATTTTTTTGTCAAGTTTTAAATGTCAGGTCAGTCAAAATGGCTTTTTCATCTCTTCTAAGTGATCACTAAGTGATAAGATGCTACAAATCCTTGCTGTTGTAAAAGCCGACTCCAATCATTTGGCATATTTTAAGATTCTGAATCAATTGTCATAGTCCATTCTTTCCCCTTCTGTTTCCATGTAACCGTACCCTCTTGCATTTTAATTTTACACAGAAAAGAGCAAGTAGAATGACTAGGGAGTTACAGAAGCTCCCACACAAAGAAGGCCTAAATCAATGTGGTGATTTTTACTTTAAGCCAAAGGAGTGGAATCCAAGAACACAACAGAAAAGTATATGATATCAGCTTTTCTTCCACTTTAATAAGTCAACTATTGAAACTAAATGCAGATTTTTGTTATAAAAATGAATGTATTATGTTGTGGCATACAATGCAATTAGATGTGGTTGTGGCTGACAATTTAGATTATTTTGAAAAAGAGATGAATGGCTACAACTAATAGTTAACTGTCATATAGATGACATTAGATAGTTACCTTTATTTAAATTGTTGAAGGCAACAGCACAGAAACCTAGAGGTTGAAGAGATATCACAGCACATCTACATTTCCTGCTTGGACAAATAGTTTTGGACAGGTGGCTATCTAGCCTAGGTTTTGAAGACCTCCAATGAGAGAGAACTCACCACATTCTGAATCAACCTGTTCCACTGGCTGATAACTCTTTCCATTGGGAAATGTCTCCTAATTAATTGGAGAACCATATCTCTTTCTGACTTTGGCCACTTAATGAGAAGGAAGGATTCACTGGAAAAGAGCATAATGCTGGGAACGATTGAGAGCAATAGAAGAAGGGGATGGCAGAGAATGAGGTGGCTGGATGGAAAGCAGTCGGCATGAACTTAATTAGACTCCAGAAGATGGTAGAGGACAGGAAGACCTGAAGGAATGTTGTCCATAAAGTCGTGATAAACCAAAGTTCAGAAAGAACAAAAGCTGCTTATTTATGGGTTGGCATATTCATTTATTTGCATTCTGCTTTGTTTTATTATGTTGGTGATGCCTTCAAGTACCTAATAAAATTTGAAGTGTACAATAGAGTATGCACTGATTTGTAAATGTAGTACTAAAACCAATCAACTATTAAAAGACCAAGAAACTTTACAACGAGATGCCTGCATTTCATAACTGTGTCCCCAATTCTGGAGATTCTCTCTCCCTCTATTGCCAGAAACTGAGGTCCCACAGATTTGATTAGCTGCCAAATGAATTGCCAAAAATGTCCAAAATTGCCAAAAAAGTTTTAGGGTTAACCATGAACTCAGTATTAAGTCTGAAATCTAAGTGGCCAATCAGTGAATATTTTCTTTCATTAATCTCTATCATTTGAACCAGGTTATAGGCCAGTTGCTGTATTGAGCAACAAATGTAATTTCCACTACTTGATGATATGGCAACTAAAACTTACAAGTTTTAAAACAACTGTAAAGTCTTGGACTGGGTCAAGATCAGAAGTCATAATCCCACTTTATGGTCTGTTGATCTGGCCATTCCAAGAATATTACATTTAGTTCTGAGCACTCTATTTTTGTAAGAATATTGATGAACTGAATGTACAGAAGAAAGCAATTATGATGTTAACGGACTTCAGGGAAATAGCTATAAGAATTGGTTGGAGTCATCAAGTATGTTTAATTTACAAAAAATAAAACTATGGGACAACATAATAGCTTCACTCAAGTATTTGAAGGGATGAAATGCAGAAACGGGGGAAGGTTTATGGGTTTCATTCTACAAGAGGAAATAAGAAATAATGAGTTTAAATTATGAAGATATTCCTAAGGGCAAATGAAACAGCAGTGGACCATATTGCCTGTGGTTGGTTGTAGACTCTTTCACTGAAGGATTTTAAAAGATATTGGGTGGCCATCTGTCCTGGGTACTACAGTCACTCAGGCAGGGGATTGAATTAGATGCCCTGGAAGGGCCCTTTTCAATTTGTAGATAGCCAAGGTTTATTCAAGGCTTATGTTCCAAGGTCCATTTGTCAACACTAGGAGAGAACTAGTGAGGATTCTGATTTGGCTGCTCAGTTAACATGGGGTATATTTACAACCTTCATCACACTGTTTTGTTATTGTTCCTAATTAATTAATTCATGGTTGTTTCACCATTATATATCATAATTCACTTAGGAGCCTCTGGAGATTGCCTCACCATGTGATCTTAGGCTCTTCATATAAACACATAGGTCTCAAGATGTTCATATTTAAATGTCAGCAGCAACATTTTAAGCTGGGCCTCCATACAAATTATAAAGCAATGACATAAAAAAGACAGATAATCTAAATCTTGTTCCATAGTCTTAGACTATTTACTTTGAAACCATTTTTGTGATTTGGGAGCAACTTTTGGCAATTCCAGTTACAACTACTGAAAATCCATAGTTGCTGCTATTTTGAAGATAAAAACACATGAAAAATACAACATAAAGGAAGACAAAAGAAAAAAAGAAAAAGGGATGAGAAGGAAAACTGGTCACCCCAATATTTTAAAAAACATCCCAGACCAACCCACATAACTAGAGAGTAGAAGGAGCATCTTTTTGAATTTGGGGGTTGGGGGGTATTGTTTGGTATCTGCTGTTAAAAAATGTTGGATAAAAATTGACATTTGAATCTGGAGAATAAGGAGAGAATAGCTGACTGGTGCCAATAGAAGTTTATGACCTAAGCTTGGTACACCAATGATGGACTTTTGATCTAAAATAAATGCAGAAAGACAAAGTGCCTGAAGAAGATCCAGGAGGATTGGTCTGCACATTTACTACTCTTGTCAACCGAACTAGTTTCCAAACAATTAGTAGAAAAAACCCATAAAGCTATAGAAGCAGAATATCGGGCTGTTAATAGGATAATTGGGACACGAGTGCAGGGTGGAGATAGACAGTGATTAGATGTGTGGAGTGAAGGAATAAATTACACTGAAAGATGGTTGATTTCAGTGCTAACCTCGTTCAGTTTAATTGTGCTTGCTGGTTACTGTACTAGGAACAATAAAAAGAAAAAGAAAAAAAGAAAACAAACCTATCTGTTTGCAATTTCTTACCTTGGATTCACAGAACTGCAGCTAAGAGAAAGTTAGCACTCACTTGTTTATTGTTAAACTGCTATTGGACTTCGTGAGATGGCTGAAGGGTTGGAGCCAGAGTTGCCAATGACAGAAACAACAGAGGGGGTTGATGTGGCAGAAGAAAGTGTAGAGGATTGGAGAAGACAATGGACTACTTATGGAAGGTGTGGTAGTAGAGGACTGGAGGGTGAGGAGATGGCCAGGGATTGATGATGGAATGCCTCCAGGTAGTACTACATTAGATATATTACATTTGCAATTTGGAGAACTGTCTGTTCAGGAAGCTTCTATGGATCCTTTGTCTGAGGAAGTGGGTCAGTATATGAAGCGTAGTACATTAGTAGGTAAACCTTTTAGAAGTTCTAGCCCTGTAACTCTGGGATTGGAAGCTATGAAACCATTAGAAAGACAAGAATTGTGCTCAAAGTGGTTTTTGGATACTGTTTCTGTACCACCTAGTCAAAAAGGTATGCCGGGAAGGAGAACATCTGACTCTATAACAGACTGGGGCCATGGGGAGGACCAGCAGGACATTAGTAGAACATTATGGAGTCTGCAAGGCCATTGGGGTCCTCCTCAATTGCAAGCAACTTTTAGTGGAGATCCCAATAGAGTAGCTGTTTTCCTTGCACAGGTGATAAATTATGTTGACCTATATGGCAAATACTATCCATCCCAATGGGCGTTGATAGTAGCTCTCACCAGCGTACTTGATGGAGAAGCAGGGAAATGGGCCACCGATTTACATCGTGTACAATCTCCTGTGCTGTCAGATGTGGGATTATTCCTGGAAGCATTAAGACAGAGGTTTGATGATGATTCGAAATTACAACAGGTGGAGGAAGACCTATTAGCGGTAAAACAGCAGGGTTAACCAGCAGTGGAATATAAACAGGAGTTTCAAGGAGCTGCTGGAAGAGTTCCCACCTGTCCAGAAAGATTGTTAATACATCTGTTTAGGGAAGATTTAGATTATGCATTGGGACAAGCTTGCTTATATAGAGGCTTGCCTCCTAAACTTCAGGGCTGGTACCGTGCTGTGGTGGAATTAGATTGAAAGAGAGAGGGGACAGAAATCCATGAGTCCGGCCCATTGTATGACCTAATATTCCATCTTTTCATCCAAGTCCACCCAGTAAAATACCATTTGGTAGGGGCACATTTCAGTGCTATAGATGTAATCAACCAGGGCATCGCGTGGCTGAATGTCTGATACCTCCTTTATTGAGTCCAAGGAGACAAATGAGACAACAGGTTCAAGATGAGAACAGAGTTGGAGATAGAAATAAATGAACACCTGAACGTTCCAGTGCGGTAGGGCAGATGGATTCAACTGTGGACTCTAAAATAAAATTAGATGACACTATGCCAACCACACGAAAGGTTTTGGTGCAAAACGTAGACAGTGAAGATGAGACAATAGAGGATCCTATGGTAAGTAAACCTATTCTGCCTTTTATAATACTTGTTATGTCTCCCCTTTAATTTCAGGCGAGCAAAACAAAAAACAGCCATTTCAGAATTACCATATATACTCGAGTATAAGTCGACCCGAATATAAGCCGAGGCACCTAATTTAACCACAAAAAACTGGGAAAACTTATTGACTCGAGTATAAGCCGAGGGTGGGAAATGCAGCAGCTACTGGTAAATTTCAAAAATAAAAATAGATACCAATAAAAACTTTCACTAGGACAGTTGAGAATAAGTTTGATGTTCACAATTTCCTCTTTGAAAGAGACCAGTAAATAGGGAACAAGAAGATGAAGAAAAAGAAGTGTGTTTTTTCACACTTTTCACACTGCAGTGAACAAAAATGGCATCATAGGAACAGGCTTATTCTCAGTCCAAAGATTTGTTTCTGATTTCTTCCCTGATTTAAGGGAAATTTGGGAAACGATCTCACTATCATGAAAGGTTTAATTGATTCACTAACCCAAAAGATGATGATGATGACAGTGGGAGGCAGGAGTCACTCTTTCCCTTGCAAGAAAAAAGCATGTGTATGTGCTGCATGTACATCCTGTTTTGGAGAGCCACCATCTCTTTCACAGCTCTCCCTCATGCCTCCATTGCATGTGCACACATGCCATGGCTCAGTAGTAGGTCAACATACAGATGTCACACTAGGTTCCCTCCTCAAAAGGAACATCCAACCTTTCTTGAGAAGTACAAACTTCATCTGTTCAGGATTGTGGTGACAAAGGTGAAGGAGGATGGGGCTGAGAGAAGGGAAGGGAAGAAAAGATCATTGACAGGGAGAAAGACAGGGAGAAACACCTGGAAGTGTGAGCCCTCGAGTTTCCTTAGGGAAGACCAGACAACAAGGGGAGAGGAGAGGAGGAGGAGGAGGAGGAGAGTTAAAAAAAAAGAGTTGGGAAGCCAACTCACGTGTGCCATCAAAGCGGGTTGCTATGGTATCCAGGAAGGTGTTTTGGGGAGCCAGGAGGCCCCTCATCACCGGCATTTTAAGACTTGCTCAAGGACATCGCCATCGTCCAGTTGGAAGGGGGAAAAAAACCCAGAGGTATCTGAGAAGGACGGGAGCCGAGACGGGGCCCTTCGCTTCCTCTCCCCGAGACAGGCCAGGGGGAAGCGGGGCTTTCTCTGCCTGCTGCTGCCAGAGGGGTGCAGGGGGGAGTGCGAGGAAAGGGGGTTCGTGCCGAGGCTCCGCAAGCCACCGCCGCCTCCTCCAGACGAGCGCCCTGATGGGAGGCGATCGCAGCCGCGACAGCAGAGACTGCGAGGTCAGACAGAGACGAGGGGTGCCCCCGAAGAGCTCCGACTGCAGCGAAGGCGAGCGGCCACCACTTCCCCGGTGCGCGACGGTGGGGCAACTCCTGGCGCAGACTGGCCCGAAGTCTGATGTGACTCGGTGAGCCCTGCAAACGGCCAGCCAAAAGCCGAGAGGAGGACGCCCAGGTGGCTGCCACCCCTGGATCCTAACTGGAAAGACCCCACCGCCGCCACCGCCTCCCGCTCAGGCAGGGTCCCCATTCCCCTGGCCGGCCAGGGCCACAGCCGCTTCCCACTCCAGAGCGGCGTCCCATCTGTGGAAACCCGTCGCTCAGCGCCTGGGGCAGCATTGCAGGCGCAGCCTTTTGCAGAGCCGAGCCGGGCTGCGCCTCACCTCCTTCTCTCGCTCTTCTTGCAAAGCGCCGCTGAGCTCCAAGTTGCTCAACTTGGCGGCCAGCGGCTCCTTTACCCGCCTGTTGTATGGGAGCTACCGCGCTCGCCTCCGGAACAGCCATCCGCAGTTTCAGCCGGGGAGGGAGGGGGGCACAAAGCAGCCCAAGCGCGTCAGCAGTGGAAGGAAGGCGCACTGGTGCGAGGAAGGGAGAGACACACACACACACACACACAGAGAGAGAGAGACAGACAGACACACACACACACTCACTTCGCCACTTTGCACCTTGCAAATGCAAAATACTTGGGTTTTTGCATTTGCAAGGTGCAAAGTGGCGGGGGTGGATCCCGCGTGCTGGAAAGGTCTTGACTGTATTATGGGGAGAGGGAGAGAGAGGGAGAGATCATAAGAACGGCTCTTGCTTTTTTCTTGCAAGGGAGAGAGCCTTGCTTTTTTCTTGCAAGGGAGAGAGCCGCCACTTTCTCCTCCTCCTCCTCCTCCTCTTCCCGAGTGGACTGAAAGCAGCTGAAGCTGAGGAAACGAAGCTGAGTGGAGCCGAAGCAACCTCGGCTCGCGTTGTTTTCTTAGCCTAGAGAAAGGGGAAGGGGGCTCATCTGGATCAAGGGTGAGTCTCCCCCTTAGTTTCCCCTGAAGGATCTTCCGTCGCTTTTGCCTTCTTCCTACATCTTCCCTCTGTTAAAATCCCCCCCCCACACTTATTTTCGGTCAGATAGATTTTGTGTCTGAGCATTCTCACATGGCGGTGGGTCATTTTTTTTCAGAGGGGAATCTGACTCGAGTATAAGCCGAGGGCGGTTTTTTCAGCACAAAAAAAGGGGTGAAAAACTCGGCTTATACTCGAGTATATACGGTAATTCAAAGCAAAAAGAAACCCCCACAAAAGAACCGCTGAAGTAAAGTCCAATACACAGCAATAAATCCTCACTCTGTCCGGCATCCATGGCGTGGCAGTAAATCCCAGGCTTCAGATAGTTTGCTGCATATCTTCACTCCCAATTAGTCACTTTGCTTCTGGCGAATTCCACCAGCCCAGCCGTTTCCTTTTATTCACTAATGAAGCGTGCTAATTTCCCTAATTATTGACTAGCTCTATGCTTCCTTTCCAGCTGGATTTGCCTTCTTAACCTCCTTCTGTTTCTTATGTCTAACTATAAGTTTTCCAGATTCTCATCTCTACTGGAAAACTCTCTCCTGCCTTCCCTGTCAGCCATTCCCGGCTGCTGATCAGATAAGGAACCAGAGGAGGTCGAAGGTCCTGACAACTCTATTATTTCAGGTCTATCTTCCCTTGTTACATCCATCTCCTCATCCTGGTTACTATCCCAATCACTAAGCAATGCCGGCTCACATTTTGCTGCCATGTCCTCATCACTTGAACTCATATCTACCACAAGAGCAGAATCCAAACCCGGAGCCACAACAAATACCCATCCTCTTACCAACATAAACACAACCAAAAGCCTGGATAAGGGGGCTTTAAGATAAGATATCTTATATCCTATAAGATCTTGGAAAAATTAGGTTTAAAACTAATCCAGTTAAAAACTCCTGTAAAGTTTGAACAAATAGATGTATCCATATTAGGCGGAAAATCAGCTGTGTATTGTACTGAGTCAGTGAAAATGAAAATGGGGGATCATTGGGAAAACATTTCATTTGTTGTAGTACTCCAAATGACTGAGTTGGCAATTTTTGGGTTGGCATGGCTGGACAAGTGGGGACCCACTATTTTATGGAAAGGGGGGTTCAGAAAAATCAAGTTAATAGAAGATCCTGAGCCACCTAGCGAAACAAGGGCTGGTTTAATGCCTCACATTATAAATCCAGGCTATCCACCAGAATACCATGATTTAGCTGAGGTTTTTAATGAAACAGGAAGTGACTGATTACTGCCCCATAGACCAACCGACTGTGCCATTGAGTTGCTTCCTGGTGTTAAATTACCAAAGCCAAGAATGTATTCCATGACCCCACAAGAAATGGATGAACATGTACGTTTGGTAAGACAAGTCTTGGAAAAATTGTTACATGCCCAATTATTTGTAAAGTTGTCTAAATGTGAATTTCATTGGTCTCAGTTGGATTATTTAGGATATAGAATATCTGCAAAGGGATTGCAAATGGATCCCATGAAGGTAAAAACGGTTTTAGATTGGAAAGCACCAACAACCCAAAAACAGTTACAAAGTTTTTTGGGTTTTGCCAATTTTTACCAGCAGTTCATTCCCTCCTTTGCTACTAATGGATTTGCTAAAAACAAACAACAAACAGAAAACCAAACCTGGACAAGCTATACTATGGACAGAGAAATGTAAACAGGGATTTGATGCCCTTAAACAGATGTTTGTTCAAGTGCCAGGGCTAAAACATCCAAACCCAGAATTGCCATTCATCATTCTGGCAGATGCCAGTGATGTGGCAATAGGGGCCATTTTATTACAAAAGAATGATAATGGTGTATTGCAGCCATGTGCGTACACCTCACGTAAATTTACTATAACCCAAAAAAAACTGGGCTATCTAGGAGAAAGAGGCACTGTTAACCTGGTGACAATTCCTGGAGGATTCAAAAGAACAATTTGAGGTCTGGACTGACCATAAAAATTTGGATGCTGTACAAACCCCTCGCAAGCTATCCCCCAAACAAGTTAGATGGACACTTTATTTTTGGAGGTTTAATTTTGTTTTGAAATATGTACCTGCAGGGAAATTTTTTCTAGCTGATGCATTATCTCAACTCCCACAATATGATAGTAAAAGAGAAACTCTGATACAACCTGTTATACAGGGTAAAGATACCATACAAACATTAAAATATAAAGTAATAGATGACCTACCAAAAGCTTTAGAAAAAGATCCCTAGTTACAGAAAAATAAAACACAATGTATTATCACTGATGGAATAGCTTGGAAAGGAATGAAATTATATATACCACTTACGTAAACTAGTACTTAAAAGGTGCCATGATAGCAAACAAGCTGGTCATTACGGATATCTTAAAACATTACATCTAATTAAGAGATAATTTTGGTGGTCAAATATGAGGAGAGATATTGAACATTACGTAAGAAAATGTAAAGTATGTGCTAGTAGTAAGGCCCATCCTGGAAAACCTTTAGGACTATTGCAAAAAGTGTCTGATCCAGTTAAACCATAGCAGGATATTGCCATGGACTTCATTGTAGATTTACCTTGTAGTCCTGGGTTCACCATAATATGGACCATAATAGATCTGTTCTCAAAACAGGTACATTTCATTCCATGTTAAGGCATACCCTCTGCAAAGAAATTAGTTGGTTTGTTTCTAAAACATATATATCACTTACATGGTGCACCAAGACATATTATTTCAGTCAGAGGGGTACAATTTACAGCCAGATTCTGGAGAGAGTTTGTGAAAACGATAGGCAGGGGTTAAGTACCGCTTACCACCTGAATACAAATGGTGCTACAGAGCGAGCCAATGCAGCCATAGAACGATATCTAAGGTGTTATGTATCATATCAACAAAACGATTGGTCTGAATTATTACCATTTGCAGAGTTTGCTTATAATAACGCAATACATAGCAGCATAGGAATACCCCATTTCAAATAGTATATGGAAGTGAGTTACTACCAATTCCAGAATTACCACATAGTACAGAGACATCAGCAATGCAGAAGCAATGGTACGAACAAATACAACAATCATGGAAATATGTAAGAGAAGCCTTACGTGATGCCTTCATTGCATGTAAAAAACAATTTGACAAATGGAGAAGTGAACAAAAACCTTACCACATTGGAGATCTCATATATCTGTCCACTAAATATATAAATCTGGGTCTTCCTTGTAAGAAATTAGGGCCAAAATATATTGGACCATTTCCGATTGTAAAGGTAATTAATCCAGTGACTGTACAATTGAAACTATCATCATGATATAAAAGAATACATCCTGTATTTCATTGCAGTTTATTAAAACATATATATAAAGATATACACTCACCATACACACTTCCTGGTCCAATAAAAGGCAATCAATATGAGGTAGAAGAAGTATTTGATTCCTAAAAGAATAGCGGAAAGTTACAATATTTGATAAAATGGAAGGGGTATCCCATTGTGGAAGAATCATGGGTTAATAGCAATGACGTCCATGCTCCATGATTATGTCAATGGTTTCATAGAAAAAAATCCACATAAGGAAACGGAAACATAACAATGCTAATGAAATATAAGATATTAATCCCCTTTGTTTCATTTCCAGGGAAACCAGTGCTAGAGGGGGCAGCCTGTCGGGCTTTGTGAAACAACTTGCCTGACAGCATTGGAAGATTAAGGGCTTGAAGGAGATGAAACAAAAACAAACATTGCTACCAGATGCTACCATGCTACCAAACATGCTACCAGCACGCTGACTAGTTTAGATTGATAAGGGGAAATCCAAACACTTCATTACATACCCACAATCAGCAACACAGCATTAACAAAGAGGAACATCATACTAATAAATTCATAAGGACAGCTTTTTGCAGGGTGGGTAAAAAAATCAAGAGAGAGCAACTGCAGGAACAAGAGGAGTAAGGGGTAGTTGGGAATCGTGGCTTAGTTAGTATGCGATGTAGACCATAGAATTATAGTGTTAATAGGGTAATTGGGATATGAGTGCAGGGCGGAGATAGACAGCGATTAGATGGGTGGAGTGAAGGAATAAATCACACTGAAAGATGATTGATTTCAGTGCTAACCTTGTTCAGTTTAACTGTGCTTTCTGGTTACTGTACTAGGAACAATAAAAAGAAAAAAGAATACAAACCTATCTGTTTGCAATTTCTTACCTAGGATTCACAGAACCACGGCTAAGAGAGAATGCTTTTGTTTTTCTACATCATAAAGAAAATATTTTTCAGGGGCGAGCTGACATCATGGAAACATGGTGTGAATTCACAGAGCTCCGTGAATTTCTGCTGAATTCTGCCTGCCAGGACGCCCTAAAGGGACAAAGCCATCTTGAAGCGGTGGTGAAGATAGAGTGGACACTCTTTCGATCACAAGGAGCTTATATCCTTTCCCTTCCTATCCCTTGTTAACAAAATAACAGCACACCCTCCTGGACCCACCGACTTTGCACTCTACTCACTTGCCATCAAAATGTTTTTGTGATGGTCTACTCTCCATTGCTGGGCTGTTTTCTGCAGAAGTCAATGCAATCCAAACACAATCATTTTGGAACGAGACATTAGGACATGTTCTCTTCAGGTCATAAGTTACACTGTATATGGCTGATTGACTAAAACTGATTAGAAAAGGTTTCCAGGACATTGTTATTTCACCGTGATATAGTTCAGCAGTTCGTTCTGACAGTTGATTTTTAGAAATCATTTCAGCGGTTGGTTTCATCAATCAGTTTAAAAAGCATATGTTGAGCAGTTAGTGTGAGCATTTCTTTTAGATCTACCTTAATAATCCACCATTTCAAAACTTAAAAGACAGTAAACATAGAATCAGTAGAATTTCTTGGTTAACTCTTCTGGAGAAAAAGACCCCACATAGATATATTGTTGCAGAATTGAATGGCTATGGTGGCAAGAATAGTTGTGATTTTAAAGTTGTAGCACTGTTTCAGCAGAATCTCATCTGCCATCATCAGGCTTCTCTATAGTGTTCATCTGTATAGTGTTCTCTTTAGTGTTTGTTGTTCACACAGACAAACACCATACAGAAGCCTGATGATGGCAGATGAGATTCTGCCGAAACGTTGCTACAACTTTAAAAGCACCACTACTATGACGTGGGAAAATACCCGAACAAAGCTGAATGCCAAATATATATATATAAGGGAGTTTGTAGTTTTGGAAATGTACAAGTTGAGTCTGCTGCATCTCTGCAGCTGTTTTTGGAATAACCATGCAATAATGTGATTAGCATGGACACATGGTTAATAATTTTGTTTTCCCTCAATACCACACACACAATATTGTGTGTGTTACTCAATTTAGTAAAAAGAAAGAAATATATTCTTTCTAATGGCTGGATAGCTACATGGTGGGAACCCATAAAATGTGTTGTTGGAATCAGTGCAAGCTAAACTTCTGTTGTGCTGCACAAACTATGGCTTATTGCAGAAGTAAGCAATTCATGCCCCTCTCCCCATTATTTGTGGGATTCCCAAGTCTCTTCTGACAGTAATTATTAAAAATTAGCATGTTGATTTCCTGACATTTCAAGGGAGGAGATACATTAGGCACAATTTATTGAATGAAATTAATAGTCTGATTTCTAACAATATACCAAAAACAATAAACATCTAGAAGAGACAACAAAATATCTCTAGGTTCTCTTTCACAAATAGTGGCCCCAATCCTATTTTCCTCCTCCTCCTCCTCCTCCTCCTCCTCCTCCTCCTCCTCCTCCTCCTCCTCCTCCTCCTCCTCCTCCTCCTCCTCCTCCTCCTCCTCCTCCTCCTCCTCCTCTTCTTCTTCTTCTTCTTCTTCTTCTTCTTCTTCTTCTTCTTCTTCTTCTTCTTCTTCTTCTTCTTCTTCATTGTTGTCATCATGATCACTACCATGCTCAATATGCGGCTTCTCAATACCCTTCCTGATGTTACGTGTGACCCATGGCTACTGAAAGGTTTGTTTTTACAGTTTTATAATTCAGTATCTTTAATAAATATAATGCAAATAAATTATACCTTATTTTCAGATAGCAAACACAATCATGTTTTTTTTAATTTCCAGTGAAGGATACAGAAGGTGCCCAGGTTTCATGACCCTGCCCCTTTTACTTGTCCAGCCTACAAACAGTCCAGCCTACAAACAGTCTTTCCCATCCTGGCTCTCGGAAAATTAACTGCAGGAAGACGGTAAGTATAGCTGCAGAGAGCAGTCAAAGGAGACCAGGGGTGATTGAGTCAGAATTACATCCATCTAGTTGTTTGGAAGAGTAGAAAATATGGGTGGTTCTAATGGAATATGGATAACTGTTCTTGCTCTAAATATTAGTATGAACACAAAAGCAAGAGATGCCTTTCACATTTCAGAAAGAGGGAGAGACTGCAAACTTGACACAAAGAAAAAGTAAAAGCAAAAAAGGAGAGACTAAGAACTTAAGGCAAAGAAAAAGACAAGGCTAAAGAATCTATGGAATGTGAAAGAGAAAAGCTACAGAGTAAGAAAGGATAAAAGCAACATTAAGGGAGCAAGAGACAATCTTTATGTGCATGTGCGTATTTGGAATGTTGAAAACATTTAACAGGCACACTTGCAAAATGACTGGCTTGGCAATCTCCCCTGTGTGCAAAGTCGGACAAGACCAATCCCAATAAAACCCACATGTCAGAAAGTAAACTGGCCTTCTAGAAGTTCTAGGCATTTTCATAGAGTCCAAAAGTAGGATTTAATCAGTTAAAAGGGCCAGGCAAAGTACTTATTTATTTATTTATCTTTACTCATTCTATTCAGGAGCTCATTCCTCATTTTTTTTCCAACTGTTTTGGCAGGAAACTTGAGGTGAGAGGGACTGTTTCAAAATCATCCAGTGATTATATATCTACTATTTTTGGGGTTTTTTTTATGGTGGTGTTTAGTATGAATGCTATATTTTGTAATATGTTACATGTCATATGCTAATGTTATATATAAATTCCCTCCTTCATGACTTTCATCTCTCATTCTAAAGTTAGATTCTGTTTGTTTCTAAAAGTCAGATATCAAAGTTAGATCATTTGTCTAATTACATCTTTTTGTTACTTTTAGTGTCTGAAATTTCCAGTATAGGCAACGTGGAGGAGATAAACAGAAAGGATGAAATGCATTTTGGCTTGCAACAAATTGTACAAATTATGGAAATAGTACAAATTGTTTCTTGGCATAGCTTTCTCAGTCTCAGTCTCAGCTTAGCAACTCAGACTGATTTTGTAGGAATTAAAATTTCTGTGAGATTAAGAAAATTATGTATTTGAGTTTATTGTTCTGGTTTCTTGCTATAACCCAGAAACCCTCTAAGTTGCTAATTGTGAAGATTCGGTTAAGACCGTTCTGTCCACCTCTGTAGAACTGGTAGCTCTGAAGAGCAGCAGATGTAGAACCGGTTCTATGTCTGCTTATGTTTTTGCCCACCTGCCCACCTGGGCTCTTACCTGACCTTTATTTCCTGATTTTTTCAACTTCAGCTGCCGTGCGAGGCACAGCTGCAGTTTAAAAAGCAGGAAAAAAGGACTTTTTGAAAGGCTGCTTTTCTGCATGCAGCGTGCTGATGACAATTTACAGGCGCATGCTGGCAGCGTGCAGGGAAGCACATCATAAATCACCGAACCTCGTAAATGACCAAACTGGTAGTTAACCTTGTCAGATCCCACCCCTGGCTCTAGTCATATCTTAGGTAGAAAGCCAACTGGGTTGGTCCCGCTATCTCAGCTCTAGGAATAAGGAGGCAACGAGAAACCATTTCGAAAATCTTTCCAAGAAAAGTGCAAGATCAAATCCAGGTACCCCCTGAAATTCAGGGTGATGCAAAGACACAAAACAAAAGAATTGAAAAGCATGATTTCATGAGCATGGTTTTGCAGATAGTTTATGACTGATTTCCGGTTTCTAGGACGTTGCAATATCTGAAGACTTTTCTGTTTCAAAAAGCAGAGTGATTTCCATGGATCTCTCTGCCAGCACCACTCTTCTCTTGACTATCTCCTGCTGCATGTGGAATACCGAATCACGAACGTTTTCTTCCGTGCTCAGTGTGCCAAATGGGGGTACCTGGGGTGAATGGGGTCCAGCTTCATTTTGCTCTTATGGCTATGCTTATGGCTTCTCCTTGAAGGTAAAAGTTTACTTTTCTGATGCTCCTTTACTTCTAAATATTTTCTTGCAATTAGTCCTTCAGTTTATCAGCCAAGAAATGCAATCTAGAAGCAATTGTGTTGATGCTTTGTACTTTTGATTCTATAATTAAAGGAATGCATTGAGTTTGGAGTGGAATATTGTGCAGCAGATCTAATCTTCATCCAATTCATTGTCTAATAAAGTAAAGGTAAAGGTTCTCCTCTCACATGCATGCTAGTTGTTTCTGGCTCTAGTGGGCAGAGATCATCTCTGTTTTGAAGCCGAAGAGCCAGCACTGTCCGAAGATGTCTCCGTGGTCATGTGGCCAACATGACTAATTGCCGAAGGTGCACAAGACACTGTTACCTCCCCACCAAAGTGGTCCCTATTTTTCTACTTGCATTTTTACATGCTTTTGAACTTTGTCTAACACTTAATATTAATTATTATTGTTAACTTATTATTAATAATAAAATTATTGTTAATACTTATTAATTATTATTATTAACATTGTCTAAAACTTAAGGGTAAATGTTGGCATTTGTGAGAATTGAAATCTGAAGGACTGCAAAGGGAAAAAGGCTGATCTAGAACTTTATCAAGGTCATATTTTCTTAGGTGGAACAACGCCAAGTGCTAGGTGACAATACAGCTCTGAATGGAATCCGCTTGTACTGTAATGATAGCACAGAAATTGAGTCTAGAGTTGGACCGTGAGTACCTGATTTTCTTATTATATTTCATTTTGTTGTCATGAAGACTGGGGAAGGAGATCATTTCTCTGAATGAACTGCTGATGCTTTTTATTTATTTATTTATTTACTATTTATTTATTTGATTTGTCAATCGCTTACAAGTATAAACATAGTTTTGAATACATGAGATGGATACGTATAAGAAAAACAAACAATCAATAGAACAGGGACAGTAGGCACAATTGATGCGGTTATGCACGCCCCCTACAGGCCTCTTAGGAAAGGGGTGAGGTCAATAGTAGACAGTCTAAGGTTAAAGTTTTTGGGGTTTGGGGAAGAAACCACAGAGTCAGTTAGAGTATTCCAGACGTTGACCACTCTGTTGCTGAAGTCGTATTTTCTGCAATCAAGTTTGGTGCGGTTAACCTTGAGTTTGTATCTATTGTGTGCTCTTGTATCGTTATGGCTGAAGCTGAAGTATTCATTTGCAGTAGAACATTGCAATGTATGATTTTATATACTATATTTAGATCGGACGGAAGGCGGCATAGTTCTAGGTTTTCTAACAGATAACAGATAATCAGAGTTGGAAGGGACCTTGTAGGTCATCTAGTCCAACCCCTCACCCAAGTGGGAGACCCTACACCATTTCTGACAAATGGCAGTCCAATCTCTTCTTGAAAGTCTCAAGTGATGGTGCTCCCACAACCTCCAAGGGCAAGTTGTTCCATTGGTTGATTGTTCTCACTGTCAGAAAGTTTCTCCTTATTTCCAGGTTAAATCTCTCCTTGTTCAGTTTCCATCCATTATTTCTTGTATGACCTTCAGGTGCCTTGGAATATAGCTTGACACTCCTCCTCTCTCTGGCAGCCCCTCAAATATTGGAACACTGCTATCAGGTCCTTCTCTTCACTAGACTAGCCATACCCAGTTCCTGCAACCGTTCTTCATATGTTTTAGCCTCCAGTCCCCTAATCATCCTGGTTGTTCTTCTCTGTACTTTTTCTAGAGTTTCAACATCTTTTTTATAATGTGGTGACCAAAACTCGATGCAGTACTCTAGGGGTGGTCTTACTAAGGCTTTATAGAGTGATATTAGTTCTTCCCTTTATGTTGACTGTATCTGTTCTGAATTAATAAAAGTGCTTAAATAAAGATTATTAAAACCTTTAGAAAAGTGCAGGGTTCTGGCCCTGCACTTCTGATTGGCCGATAATAGCAACATCTGATTGGTCCGTTCAGGAGGATCTGATTGGCTATTAGCGGGCCTCTTTCATTGGTTAAGGGAACTAACGCTTCCCGTTTCTTATTGGTTACTTGATCAGCAGCTTGCCTATAAAAAGGGCCGTTGCTGTTGCTGCCGTAGTTTTGCTCTGTTCCACAAATAAAGAGTTGAAGTTCACTGTTCATCGTCTCGTCTCCAATTCTTGCGCCCATGCGCAGAACATAACACTGGCGACGAGGATGGGATTTGGAGACGTCAGAGCTGACTGAGCACTACAGAGCACTAAACAAAGTACGTGGCTGAAGACGCACCAACGGCTGAACCATGTCTAGCAGCATCATACCACCCGCTCCATTCGACCCGGCACAAGAGGACTGGGACTCATATATGGACTGATTCCAGATGTTTCTGGAGACCAACAACTTGAAGGATGCCACTACCGGAAAGAAGTGAGTGGTATTCCTAACTCACTGTGGGCTGACCGTGTTTAAGATGGCTAAGGCACTAGCCAAACCGACTGAGGTGAAATCCATGGACTGGGACGTCCTCGAGCCCCTTCTACGGGCCCACTATGCATCAACCATGCCAACGCTTGTCCGCAGACATGACTTTCACCAGAAAGATCAGCGGAAGGGAGAAAGCATTGCAGATTTCATTGCGTATCTCCAGAATCTGGGAGGCCTCTGCGGGTTCGCCGACCTCGAAGAGGCCCTGAGAGACTGAATAGTTCTGGGATTAGATGCGCTAGCGACGCAAAGTAAGCTGATGGTGAAAGGCGACATTAGCCTTACAGATGCCATCACTGATGCTACTGCAGCAGAAGCAACCAGGAAGTCAGCTGCCCGAATGCGCCACACCCACGCCCCGCTCCGCCAACTCGCCGGCAAAACCTCCCCTCACCTGGAAGGACAGGCAATGACAGCCCACCACAAGGACCTCGAATCGTCATCAGAGAGTGATGAAGAAGAGGTCAACCGGCTCCGGTCTGAACGAGACCAACGCCATCAACGTAACCAGAGATTGCAGCACCAATGTGCTGGTTGTGGGGCAAACCACCCACGATCAGACTGCAAATTCCTCGACGCGCTCTGCCATGTGTGCGGGAAAAGAGGTAACATCGGAAGAGTTTGTAGAAGCAAGCAAGGATCCAGCCCACCTCAAAAGGGGACCAACTATCGCCAGCCCACAGGAAGTCGTCCTGTGAATCAGGAATACTTCACCCACCAATGGAACAACCACTCCTACAGAAACAAACCACTAGCCCATTCAACGAAATGAGAAGAGGCACACCAAACCATTACGATTAGTCACGCCTCATCATTAGACGCCAAGAAGATCCGGGTGAAGGTCTCCATCAAAAACCAGCCCTGCATGATGGAAGTCGATACAGGATCATCCCTCTTGATGGTTTCCCGGAGGACACTGAAACAATTAATTCCCACCGTCTGGCAGCAAGACCTCAGATTCCAAAGAATCATACTCAAGGACTACCAAGGAAATCGAATTCCAGTTGTTGGATCCAGAAGAGTCCATGTCTCATTTAAAAATCGTACTGCATCCCTACCACTAACCGTAGTTGACAGGGACCGGCCTAGTTTGTTGGGCCTCCAATGGTTCGCTCCACTTGGAATTGAAGTAGCCGGAATTCACCGAACCAACAGCGACGACTGGGAAGAGGCCCTCGTCCGAGAATTCCAGAACGTCTTTACAGAAAAATTAGGTGAGTACAAGGGGACCCTGATATCATTTAACCTTAACCCCGAAGTAGCTCCCATCCGTCTTAAGCCTCGTCGAGTTCCATTTGCCCTTAAACCAAAGATTGACGAGCAGCTTGATAAATTAATAGCCCAGGGTGTGTTAGAACCAACCGACCACGCTCCCTGGGAAACCCCAATCGTAACACCCAACAAGCCGGATGGATTGTTAAGAATTTATGGGGACTACCGAGCCACCCTGAATCACGCCCTTCAGCAGAATGCTTACCCAGTACCGGTGGTACAACACCTTCTCCATTCCCTGGGGGGCGGAAAAGTCTTCGCTAAATTGGATTTAGCACAGGCATACCAACAACTGCCTGTAGATAAAAAAATGACAGAGGCACAAACGATCGTTATGCACCGAGGTGCATTTAAATGCAACCGACTCCAATTCGGAGTTAGCGTGGCCTCGGGAATTTTTCAGAGCTTGATGAAGAGACTATTACAGGGGATAAAAGGGGTTGTACTGTATTTTGATGACGTTTAATTGCTGCTACAACTAGAGAAATACTAAGGGAATGCCTGAGGTTGGTTTTCCAGAAATTTAAAGACTCTGGTCTCAAAGTTAAAAAAAATAAGTGTCAACTATGTACGGATAAAGTAGAATTTTTGGGATACTTAATCGATAAACAAGACATTCACCTCACCGATAGCAAGCTCAGGGCAATCAAGAACACCCCAAGGCCCAGAAATAAGACTGATCTCCAAGCTTTCCTGGGCCTTATCAATTTTTACAGCGTCTTCTTGCCCAACAAAGTGACCGTCGCCGAGCCCCTACATCGTTTGTTGGACAAAAAGGCAACCTGGGTTTGGGGACACAGAGATGAACATGTGTTCCGACAAGTAAAAAACTTATTGACCTCCGGCTTCTGGTTTTTGCGTGGCTTCGGGGCAGCAGGAATTTGCGACCGCTCGCAATTCCTGCTGTGCTAGCCGCCGAGGTACCCCCGATCCAAATGAGTCAGTGGGATATGGCTGCCCTGTAGGGACAGCCGAAGAGAGAGGGGAGCTGGACAGGGGGTTGGGGGTGTCGCAGACCCCCTCCTCGTCCTGAAAACCCCCTTTTTCCCAAGGCAGTGGAGCGGCGGTCAGCAATGGCCACCACAAAGAAGTCTGCAACCAGGTAAGATCGTGCTGGAGGAAGCAAGAAAAGTGAAAGTGCTGGCTGAGCCGGGTCAATCAACATCCTTTAAATTCGCTGGAACTGAGCTGTCTGAATTGCTGGAGGATACATTGTATCCCTAAGAAGATCGAAAGTGGCGGAGAAGCTGTTAAAGGGAACTTTTTTTTTCTTCACTCTCCCACCCCATGAAAAAAGCAGAAGATTTGAAATTTGTTTGGGCACTGAAGGTGAAATATTCTGAAAGTTGCTTGGACATTGGACTTAAAAATTTAAGAAATTGGAAAACCCTTTTTAGAGGTATGGATTTCTGATCATTTAAAAATTGATGTTGCAAGTGGGAAGGGAGCGGAAAAATATTGGAGCAGAAGTGGAAAAAGGAGGAGATTGCCAAGAATACTAAAAAAAGATATATGGTAATTGGACCTCTTTGATTAAACAGTAACCCCAGAAAGAGAAATAGAAGAAGGAAGAAAAGTATTAACTTTTGGAACTTTCTTTTTGAATTACTTTTGACTAAAAATACTTGGGTGGTTGTTTTGGGGAAAGTTTCTCTTTTTATGATGGCATCGCTTGTGGATGAACTAAAGATTGAATATCAAAAATATAAAAAGGAAGAACAAGATGGAAAAGATACTTTGGGCACTTCATTTCAATTTTTAGAAATGGCGTTATGTACTTATGAAAAGTTGATTACGCAGTAGAATGACTGGGACAAAGAAGAAGAGGAACAAGAAGCCATCTTTGATGAACAATGGGTTTTTTCTGGGGTGGAGGAGAAAGAGGATAAGAAAAAGGGGATTTTAATGTTTGAAAAAACAACCAAAAAAAAAAAAAGAAAAATGAGAGGAAAGGTGGATGCAAGGTTAGAAAGCAAAGGAAAGGGAGTAAGAAAAGGGAAGAGGAGAGACAAAGGGGTAAAAAGGGCAAGGAGAAGAATAAGCAAGAGAGAAAGGGGGGGAGGAGAAGCCTCAATGGTGGGAAGCAAGATCTAAAGAAAAAAAAGCTTATTTAGAGACAATGGGTGAATCTAATTAAGGATAAAAGGGGGATTCTGGAAGGTATATAAGATTGTGTTTTTATATGTGTATTTAGAGTATAAAATTTATTGTGTAAATTTAGAATTTATTAAACAGAATCCCAAGATAAATTAAGTGTTATATGAAATACTTTTAAGTTAGGGTAAAGGCGTCACTCCAAATAGTGTATAGGAGAAGTATAGTAAACGAAAAAAGATGAATGGATAGTTGGAAATAGAACAGACAAAGAATGTTATTGAAAATGGTTATAAGCTGTTATGCTTTGATTGTTTGTGCACTGTTTTTGTAAAATTAATAAAATTGGTTTATAAAAAAAAAGAAAAGAAAATGATAACAAGATATGGAAGGATATATAAAATGAGTATGATGGTTGAATTTGTGTCTGTGTGAAGAGTTTTAACCCGGGATCAGGCACAGCCATCAGAAAAGATGTTTTAGTTTATGTTTTGTGTATTGTGTTTGTAAAATTAATAAAATTTGTTTAAAAAAAAAAACTTATTGACCTTCGATGCTGTTTTGATGCAGTATAACGAGACTTTGCCTTTAATGATTACCTGTGATGCATCACCATTCGGAGTGGGTGCCATTTTGAGCCATGTGTTACCAAACGGCAGTGAAGCTCCTATTGCCTACTTTTCAAAAACACTATCAAAAGCTGAATGTAACTATAGTCAAATCAATAAAGAGGCTCTTGCTGTCGTTTCTGCTATTAAACGATTTCATGAATATATTTATGGGCGAGTTTTTACTATAGTTACCAACCACAAACCTTTGCTGGGGATTATAGTGGGAGACAAGCCAACCCCTTATATATTATCTCCCAGAATGACTCGCTGGTCGGAATTCTTGGCTGCATATAATTATAAGTTGCAACACCGCCCGGGGAAAACTATCCCCCACGCTGACGCACTAAGCCGTGCACCACTTCCGGAAACCGTTGAGACCCAGCTCCAACCATCACAATGCTCCAGATTGAGACACTTCAATCACCACCATTGACAGCTCGAGATATCGCGATCGAAACCAAACGCGATCCCATTTTGGTGCGAGTTCTTAGCTGGGTCGAGCGAGGATGGCCATTGGATCAAATCCCTGACAACTTCAGTCCTTTCAAGAATCGACAGACGGAACTGTTTTCCCAGAAAGGCTGCATCATTTGGGGGGATAGAGTCGTCATCCCAGAGCGGCTGCAACAAGCGGTATTGAAAACCTTGCATGAAGGCCACCCCGGCATCGTGCACATGAAGGTGCTCTCACGAAGCTACGCGTGGTGGCCGAGCAGATCGAGGCCTGGGTAAAGACTTGTTGCAAATGCCAGGAAGTTAGCAATGCCCCACCGAAAGCAACAGAGTGGGAAACACCAAGGGGACCATGGTCCCGTATTCATATTGACTTTGCGGGACCTACTAAAGGACACACATTCCTAGTAATGGTGGATGCCTACTCAAACTGGCTTGAAATCCATGAAATGAAAAGTACCACAACGGAATCCGTCATCAGGAAATTGGACAGATTATTTGCAACCCATGGACTGCCAGACGTTCTGGTATCCAACAACGGGCCCCAGTTTACCGCGCATTCTTTTGAACAGTATTTGGCGGACCTAGGTATTCGCCATGTGCTAACTTTGCCGGTGCATCCTGCGACCAATGGAAGAGCTGAGCACATGGTACAATTCATCAAAAAAACCCTACATAAAATGGACTATGACGATATCGAAGATAAGATTAACCGGATAGTCCTTCTTCAACACATCACTCCGCACAGCATCACCAACAAAACTCCGGCCGAATTGTTAATGGGACGAAAACTCCGCTCCCACCTTGACCGACTACACCCATCGTACGAACCAGAAAAGCCACACGAATCCAGTGGGAAATGCTGCGAATTCCAGATAGGCGACTTAGTCTTTGCTAAAAACTTTTCTGGTGATCCGCTGTGGGTCGAGGCAACTGTAATCCAAGTCACAGGACCCAGGTCATACCGAATAACAAGTCGCGACGGAAGAATATGGAAGCGCCATATTGATCAGCTGCGTTCAAGGTTGCAACCTGGTTTCTACGACTCCAGTAATTTCCAAACTGAGGGGGGAGGAGATGCCGAGGAGGCCAAGTTCAAAACGCCAGAAAGCACGAGTGGAAGAAGTGAGCATTCAGACTTAACGCATGAAAAAGGATCAGAGAGGGTGGTGGACTTGCCTCAAAGAGACACCTCGTCAGAGGCAAGCCCACAAAGGCTAGAGGACAACGAGGACATTAGCGGCACCGAGTTTTTAAATGAAGGACTGGAGGTACCCTACCCGCCCAAACAAGATTATAGACAAGTACCAGGGGGACAGTGAAAATCTAACAGACAATCTAAACAACCTGCCTACCTCAAAGATTACGTCACCACACCCCTTAAACAGAACCCGAGGGGAAGGGGTGTTGTGAATTAATAAAAGTGCTTAAATAAAGATTATTAAAACCTTTAGAAAAGTGCAGGGTTCTGGCCCTGCACTTCTGATTGGCCGATAATAGCAACATCTGATTGGTCTGTTCAGGAGGATCTGATTGGCTATTAGCGGGCCTCTTTCATTGGTTAAGGGAACTAACGCTTCCCGTTTCTTATTGGTTACTTGATCAGCAGCTTGCCTATAAAAAGGGCTGTTGCTGCCGTAGTTTTTGCTCTGTTCCACAATGTTAAATAAAGAGTTGAAGTTCACTGTTCATCGTCTCGTCTCCAATTTTTGCGCCCATGCGCAGAACATAACAGTATCCCTCTGTTAATACTAATTAGGATTGCATTCACTTTTTTGGCTGCTGCTGCACACTGCTGGCTCATATTTAGCTGGTTGTCCACTAAGACTCCAAGATCCGTCTCACAGCTACTGGGTGTTGAGCCTGGTTTCACCCAGTCTATGTGTACTTTTGGTTTTTCTTGCCTAAGTGTAGGACTTTACTTTTCTCTACATTGAATTTCATTTTGTTAGATACAGCCCAATGTTCTTAGTCTATCAAGATCCATCTGGATCTTGAGCCTGTTTTCTTGGGTGTTAGTTATTCCTGCCAGCTTAGTATCATCTGCAAATTTGATAAGTTCCCCTTCTATTCTCTCATCTAAGTCATTAATGAAGATATTGAAGAGTACTGGGCCCAAGACTGAAGCTTGTGGCACCCCACTGCTTACTTCCCTCCATGTAGACTTAGACCCATTAAGGACTACTCGTTGAGTACAGTTTGCCAGCCAATTGTGAGTCCATCTAGTGGTGGTGCTATCTATTCCACTTTTTTCTAGCTTACTAAGAAGTAGGTTGTGGTCTACTTTGTCAAATGCTTTGCTGAAATCTAAATATATTATGCCCACAGTATTTTGCTGGTCTACTAATTTAGTCACTGTGTTGAAGAATGAAATAAGATTGGTTTGGCATGATCTGTTTTTAACAAACCTGTGCTGACTGATAGTTATTACTTTACTTGTTTCTAGATGTTGGCAAATCTGTTTTTTTATTATCTTTTCCAGTATCTTCCCAGGTATTGATGTTAGGCTGATTGGTCTAGAATTCCTGGGTCTGTTTTTTTTCCTTTTTTGAAGATGGGAACCACATCATCTCTTTTCCAGTCCTCTGGTAGTTCCCCGGTGCTTCAGGATTTTTGAAAGATATAGTGCAGTGGTTCTGAGATGACCTCTGCCAGCTCCTTTAAAACTCTGGGATGTAATCCATCAGGCCCCAGTGATCTGTTTTCATCAAGATTAGACAGGTGTTATCTTACTATATTTTTGCTTATTTTAACTTTTATTTCTGGTCTGTCTTTTACACTTATGTTTTTGGTGGGTTGAGCTATAGTTTCTTTTTGTTCTTTTGAAGATGGATGCAAAGAATGAGTTAAGATCTAGACTTTCAAATCTGGTGGCATAAGGTATTCTGCAATGAGCAGAGGAGCAGAGAACTCTTCTTGTGAAATATTTCTGGACTTTCTCAACTGTGCTAATATCAGATACATGATATGGGTTCCAGACTGATGAGCTGTATTCAAGTATAGGCCTAGCAAATATTTTGTATGCTCTAATTAGTAGTGTGTTATTACCAGAGAAGAAGCTATGTAGGATTAGGTTAACAACTCTTAATGCCTTTTTGGCTATGTAGTTACAGTGGGCTCTAGCACTTAGATCATGAGAGATGAGTACTCCAAGGTCTTTGACAATGTTTGGATCCTCAACAAGGTCTTGACTATTCAGCTTGTATTTTATTTTCTGATTTTTTTTTGCCAATATGTAGGACAGAGCATTTATTTGTTGAGATTTGAAGTTGCCATTTGTTTGACCATTCTGATACCTAGTTGAGGTCTTTTTGGAGGGTAATAGTATTGTCTGTGGTGTTGTATAGCTTTACATCATCAGCAAAGAGAACACAGTTGCTCTTAATGTGATCACCGAGGTCATTTATGTAGAGTATGAAGAGAGTTGGTTCTAAAACACTGCCTTGGGGGACACCACTGTTGACAGGTACAGAATTTGATAGGATGCTCCCAATTTTGACCATTTGTTGTCTGTTTGACAGGAATGCTTCTATCCAGTTATGTAGGTCCAGAGATACTGTAAGATTTTAGTTTTAGTCGTAGTTTGTCGTGTACCACTGAATCAAAGGCTTTACAGAAGTCTATGTAGATTGCGTCTATTGCTTTGCCCTGATCGAGTTGTATAGTCCATATGTTTTTGAAGTGTAAGAGTTGCAGATTACATGATAGTTTTTTTCTGAAACCAAATTGTTTATTAGAGAGTCAGTTGTTTGTCTCTAAGTGCAGGATGATGGATTGGTTAATAATTGATTCCATGACTTTACAGCTGATACAGCATAAAGAGATTGGTCTGTAATTTTCAACTAGGCTGGGATCTCTTTTGTATTCTCTTTTGTATTCCTTTTATTTTTATTTATACTCTTTTGTATTCCTGAGTTGTGCAGTGGTGTAACTAATAGTTGGTGGGCCATAGTAAGTGTATCTCTTTTGCTTCCTTATATTGTTCTTCCCAGCATGCATTTACTCCAACAAGACTCATTGTGGACTTTAGTCTCCCTCATACTTCTCCCATTGTGCACTTCATGACTCTATTTGCCTTCCCTATAACTCTCTTTGTGAGGAGACAAAGACTGCAGTGTTGTGCTACATGTGCAAATGCTGTTAATGAAGAACAGGAGTGTGGTTGCTATGGATGTCATATACTCGAATCTTCGACACAGCTCTTCAAAATCAAATTCCAGGATATTCTGTCACTATACTAATTATTGTTGGTGTAATAAAGAATGATGAAAGGAGTGGTGCAGTAGCCTAGAGGTGGAACGCTCACCTCACAATCAGAAGGCTGTAAGTTTGATCCCAGGTAGAGGCAGATATTTCTCCCTATAGGCACAATGAGAATATATCTACTACATAAATATCCACTTTGGTGTCAGGAAGGGCATCCAGCCAGTAAACACTCTGCTAGGTCCATTCAGTTGCCAAGATTCTACCCCGCAAGGGATTATGGGGTTGTTAAACAAAGATAATGATTAAAGAATGATGAACATGTTATGCCGGTTCTGAGGTATGGTTGTGAAAATATAGACAAGAGACCAGAGGGTGCCTTTAAGCTTAAGTGTTCATTCAGCTGAACAGCGATGGGCTCCTTAAAAGAAAAGAAAACCCAAGTAACACTAAATGCTGGTTTTATATCTTTTGTAACATACGTAACCCATACGTAACATACGTAACATACGTAACTAGAGATATTCTTGATACTTCTTGTAGTTTGGGGTGGTTTCCTAAGGACACTGGGTGTTCTTGGGTGTCTCAGCACATTGTGTGTTCCCCTGATGACTTTCCATGACTTAAGAAATCTGTAGGGATAATCTGCATGTACCCACCTTCTAGGCTTTCTCGAGATTCCTGGTCAACAGTAACTATATATCGTTTGCAATACCTTTTATCTATTTATCAGATTATTTAATTAGATCAATTGCAAATGAAGTTATCAGTAGTCAAAATGCCCCAAATCAGGATTAGGGCAGCATTGGACATATGAGATGTTCTTTCAACTTTTTTTTATTGCACAATCCTTTCTCCCCAAATAAAACATGGGAAAGGGCCACATGGCAGCTAGAAGAAGAACTCTGTTTTCCTGTGGAACACCATGTTTAAAGTAACAAGGGAAACTGAGATAGAACTCAGACTACCAATGAGAAGATGAGGCACTGCATTTCCACAGGGGACTTGCAAGCTGAATAATGACTCACTTCTTCACTAGTTGGTAATTCATTCATTTAAGAATAATAGAAGATAAAAAGCAGGGGAAATGGTGCTTAGAATAGTGCAAGACGATTTGCAATATGAGAAGCCTCTGCTATAATGGAGTTTGAACATGACATGAATTAGGAAAAGTCTTGGGGAAAAGATCAAGGGAAGAATCCTAGAGGTTTATGCTTGCTGCCAAAAGACCCCTTTCCTCCATTTTTCCTGCTACGTTAGCACCAAAGAATTAGGTTTACTATCAAATTTTGAACCAGAATTATGTAACAAAAGCAAAAACTAGATATTTGCTTGATTCCTAGTTCAAGAGTTTAGCCATTGTGCCTGAATCTCTTGGACTGATGACAAGTGTTTAATTTAGACACTGAAGAGATGGTTATGTATCATTGTCTTTTTTTGGCAGGTGGGGAACCTGGACCAGAAAAAGAATCTGCCCTGGAGGTTTTCTGGTTACTTTTGCCCTGAGAGTGGAACCACATCAAAAAATACTTGATGATACAGCAGTAAACAACATTGGGTTCAAATGCAGTCGTGGTGCTAACCTGATAGGCTTTAGCACTAACTGGGGTCAATTTGGCCCATGGAGCGATCGCTGCTCAATTGGCATATGTGGGATGAAAACAAGGGTGGAGGATGCACAGGGCATTAGTGATGACACAGCACTTAATGATGTGGCTTTTTACTGCTGTTAATGGTTGATACATGTTTCCTCACCTATAAATATACTTTTGTTATACATTCTCAAAGACTGCTAATTATAATGAAAATAGTACCTTGACAACAAATGGTGTGTTTGTGCATGAAGTGGTACTACAAGGTAACCGTACCCTCTGGTGATACCTCTTGAAACAGTCCAGATTGGAGGTACATAAAGGAGGTAGCAGAAACCTCATGCATTGCAAATGATTGACTGTCTTCCCTCTCATCATTTTGATCCAAGTCACAGCACCCAGCTACAATACCATATCACTGTTTGCTTGCATGCAAATAAAATTAATGTTGGATCTTGAAAGCCATTTCTTTCTTTCAATAAAGCTTCTGCAATTCCGACTGAATGGTGGGCAATGAAAGATTCATATTCTTTGAAGACATCTGGTTGTTTGTACTCTGAAGGTACAGTTGCCTTTTAAAAACACCTTTGGGACAGTCATGACCTGGATGACAGAGAATTTCCATAAACATTTATCTACCCAGGTCTGTTTTAGTTGGGATATCAGGACCTTTGCTGCATTTTGTTACCACTGTACCAAACTGATTCAATTTTTCATTATATAAATTAAAACCACGTTTTGTTCTATGATAGGATACCTTTCTAGCTAGGATCAGTTCTTGGGTGGCAAGAAGAGTGTAGGTGAATCTTCATTTAAAATGTTGACAGCATCTTTTCTTCCATTTTGGTTTTGAAATGTTCAAGGTGGGGAGAAAGGGATAAGATTTAACTGACATCCTCAAAAGTCACAGTTCAATGGGGCATCTCTAAATGTATATGCAACTTTGTCCATAGCAAATTTATGGGGCTAATTTCTCTTTCCAATGCCAGGCTAAGAGAAACAAGGAGAAACCTGGGAATAGACAGAGCAATGGCTCAGATGATGTCATTTAAATTTATCAGGTTGGAAATCATGGAATTCCAATGTTATCACTCCTTTTCCTCCCAGATTGATATATTTGGATTTCATTATTTTACAAGCTGATTAGAGTTCAACATTTCTGAATTTTAAAGAGAAGATCCAGGAGAGTGAAATTTTTTCATAGATTTAATTTATCCCATTATATCAGTTCTTTTTCTCCCATTTTGCATTTTGCCTTAAGCCCTCTGTGAAGCAGACCACTATGGTTTAAAATCCATGCTTTAAGACATAATGGAAATTAACCCAGAGAACCCAACTTATTTGATGAAGGGTTGTAAATGAAGCCCTGGGTAAAGACCCTCTGTGAATACGCCTAGTATTGGTCAAAAGTGAGTTTTGTGACTAAGAGGCTGTACATTAGTGAGGTAGAACAGTCTGGTCCTACTCTTCTATCTCATTAATGTTAATTTCCTCCCTTAAATGAAACATCCCCTTGATTTCTCTTTACCTTATACAGTGAAATTTTGGTCCTCATTGGTAAATTGTTGTGGAAGATACACTGAATACTAAAAGCAATGACCAACCAGAAATCCACATGATTTACTATATGACCTCCAATTTCTGTTGGGAGAAATAGCAAATCACAAGGCAGTCAACATCAGGAAGTCCTTTCTTAAATTCCCCTTAAATTTTTGACAAGTTTTAAATGTCAAGTCTTTTTCATCTCTTCTAAGTGATAGCTAAGTGATAAGATGCAACCAATCCTTGTTTTTCTAAAAGCCAATCCCAATCATTTGACATATTTTAAGATTCTGAATCAATTGTCATAGTCCATTCTTTCCCCTTCTGTTTCCATGTAACCGTACCCTCTTGCATTTTAATTTTACACAGAAAAGAGCAAGTAGAATGACTGGGGAGTTACAGAAGCTCCCACACAAGGAAGGCCTAAATCATGCGGTGATTTTTACTTTAAGTGTGGGATCCAAGAACACAACAGAAAAGTATATGATATCAGTTTTTCTTCCACTTTAACAAGTCAACCATTGAAACTAAATGCAGATTTTTATTATAAAAAACAACATATTACATTGTGGCATACAATGCAATTCGATGTGGTTGTGGCTGACAATTTAGATGATTTTGAAAAAGACTAGCTTCTACTGCTGCATATTAACTCTTGAACTGCCACAAGCTGGCCTTAATTTTTTTCTTGGGTACAGCCATTCATGCTTTGATTACCATTAGGTTGATTTTTTTAAAAACCAAAAAACCAAAAAAATGTAACAAAAGATTTTATGAGGTCCCTCATATGTTGTCAATTTTTTAGTATTTATTAAAGTAGTGTAAGTTATGAGGATTTTTCTAGGTTATCATAATAAAATATATTATAAACAGTACTATTTCAAGTTTAAGGACATTCTTTTTTTAGTTGTTTCCTCTATCTAATCTAAGCCATATTCTTTTCTACTGCCTGTGAGGGGAATGGCTACAACTAATAGTTAAATGTCACATAGATGACATTTGAAAGTCTTCCTTTTTATTTAAATTGTTGAAGGCAACAGCACAGAAACCTAGAGGTTGAAGAGATATCACAGCACATCTACATTTCCTGCTTGGACAAATAGTTTTGGACAGGTGGCTATCTAGCCTAGGTTTTGAAGACCTCCAATGAGAGAGAACTCACCACATTCTGAATCAACCTTTTCCACTGGCTGATAACTCTTTCTATTAGGAAATGTCTCCTAATTAATTGGAGAACCATATCTCTTTCTGACTTTGGCCACTTAATGAGAAGGAAGGACTCACTGGAGAAGAGCCTAATGCTGGGAAAGATTGAGGGCAAAAGAAGGAGGGGATGGCAGAGAATGAGGTGGCTGGATGGAGTCACTGAAGCAGTCGGCATGAACTTAATTAGACTCCAGAAGATGGTAGAGGACAGGAAGACCTGGAGGAATGTTGTCCATAAGGTTGCAATTTGACTACAATCCCACCATGGTCAGGTGTTTTGTGCAATCTAGATTGTCGCAAATCTTTCCTATCAATTTAAAGTTAGGAAATATGGAGGCAAGATTCAGCATGCCTCTTCTTTCTTCATATTTGTTTTCTTTTTTCTCTTCTTTCTATTTTTTTTTTTTAAGCAGATATCTGAAGAACACTAAGAGGCTCAATCAAAGTTCAGAAAGAACAAAAGCTGCTTATTTATGGGTTGGCATATTCATTTATTTGCATTCTGCTTTGTTTTATTATGTTGGTGAGGACTTCAAGTAGCTAATAAAATTTGAAGTGTACAATAGAGTATGCACTGATTTGTAAATGTAGTACTAAAACCAATCAACTATTAAAAGACCAAGAAACTTTACAACGAGATGCCTGCATTTCATAATTGTGTCCCCAATCCTGGAGATTCTCTATTGCCAGAAACTGAGGTCCCACAGATCTGATTAGGAGGTAGACAAATTGCCAAAAATGTCCCTTAGATAGACAAAGGTCTTAGGGTTAACAATGAACTCAGTATTAAGTCTGAAATCTAAGTAGCCAATCAGTGAATATTTTCTTGCACTAATCTCTATCTCTTGAACCAGGTCATAGGCCTGTTGCTGTATTTAGCAACAAATGTAATTTCCACTACTTGATGATATGGCTGCTAAAACTTAACAAGTTTAAAAACAATTGAAGAGCCTTGGACTGGGTCAAGATCAACAGATATAATACCAGTTTATGGTCTGTTGATCTGGCCATTCCAAGAATATTGCATTTAGTTCTGAGCATTCCAGTTTTGTAAGAATATTGATGAACTGAATGTACAGAAGAAAGCAATTACAATGTTAACAGACTTCAGGGAAATAGATATGAGAAATGGTTGGATTCACCAAGTATGTTTAGTTTACAAAAAATAAAATTATGGGACAACATAATAGCTTCCATCAAGTATTTGAAGGGCTGAAATGCAGAAAAGGGGGAAGGCTTGAGGATTTCATTCTACAAGAGGATATAAGAAATAATGAGTTCAAATTATGAAGATTTTTCTAATGGCAAATGAAACAGCAATGGGCCACTTTGCCTGAGAGATTGTAGATTCTTTCACTGAAGGGTTTTAAAAGATATTGGGTGGCCATCTGTCCTGGGTACTACAGTCACCCAGGCAGGGGATTGAATTAGATTGCCCTTCTCAATTTGTAGATAGCCATGCTACCCTTGAATAAGGTTTATTCAAGGCTTATGCTCCAAGGTCCATTTGGCAGCACTAGGAGAGAACTAGTGCAGATTCTGATTTGGCTGCTCAGTTAACATGGGGTATATTTACAACCCACATCACACTGTTGTTGCTGTTCCTAATTAATTAATTCATGGTTGTTACACTGTTATATATCATAATTCACTTAGGAGCCTCTGGAGATTGCCTCACCATGTGATCTTAGGCTCTTCATATAAACACATCAGTCTCAAGATGTTCATGTTTAAATGTCAGCAGCAACATTTTAAACTGGGCTTACAAACAAATTATAAGCAATGGCATAATAAGGACAGATAATCTAAATCTTGTTCCATAATCTTAGACTGTTTATTTTGAAACCATTTCTGTGATTTGGGAGCAACTTTTGGCAATTCCAGTTCCAACTACTGAAAATCCATAGTTACTATCGTTTTGAGGATAAAAATATATGAAAAGTACAACTTAATGGAAGAAAAAAGAAAAAGGGACGAGAAGGAAAACTGGTCACTCCAATGTGACCAAACATCCCTGACCAACCCATATAACTGGAAATATTGCAGAAGGAGCACCTTTTTGAATTGGGAGGGTAGAGGGATTGTTTGGTATCCACTGTTAAAAAAATTTTTTTGATAAAAATTGACATTTGAGTCTGGAGAATAAGGAGAGGATAGCTTAGTAGAGCCCATAGGAGTTTATGAACTAAGGTTGGTACATCAATGATTGCATTTTGATATGAATGCAGAAAGACAAAATACCTGAAAAAGATCCAGGAAGATTGGTTTGCACATTCACTACTCTTGTTGACTGAACTAGTTTCCAAACAAATAGAAAAAAATATAAAGCTATAGAAGCAGAATGCTTCTGTTTTTCTACATCATAAAGAAAATACTTTTCAGGGATGGAGCTGGCATCGCAGAAACACGGTGTGAATTCACAGAGCCCTGTGAATTTCTGCCAAATTCTGCCTGCCAGGAGGTCCTAAGGAGACAAAGCCACCTTGGAGAGGTGGCGAAGATAGAGGGGACACTCTTTTGATCACAAGGAGCTTATATCCTTTCCCTTCCTATCCCTTGTTAACAAAATAACAGCACACCCTCCTGGACCCACCGACTTTGCATTCTACTCACTTGCCATCAAAATGTTTTTGTGATGGTCTACTCTCCATTGCTGGGCTGTTTTCTGCAGAAGTCAATGCAATCCAAACACAATCATTTTGGAACGAAACATTAGGACATGTTCTCTTCAGGTCATAAGTTACACTGTATATGGCTGATTGACTAAAACTGATTAAAAAAGGTTTCCAGGACATTGTTTTTTCACCCTGATATAGTTCAGCAGTTCGTTCTGACATTTGATTTTTAGAAATCATTTCAGCAGTTAGTTTCATCAATATTGAAAAAGCATATTTTGAACAGTTAGCTTCAGCATTAATTTTAGATTCACCTTAATTATCGATTTCAAAACTTAAAAGACAGTAAACATAGAATCAGTAGAATTTCTTGGCTAACTCTTCTGGAGAAAAAGACCCTATAGATATATTGTTACAGAAATGGTTGAACTGTGTATATGTATATGTGTGTAAAATAAAAATGTGTACATTTTGAAAATTAAGAATATAATGGCCTAAGGGAGTTTGAAAATGTTTTGAAAATGTACAAGTTTTCCAGGGCAAAAATCTTTTCTAGAAAAAAAAAATATTCCACACAGTCACAGTTGTTGAGTCTGCTGCATCTCTGCAGCTGTTCTTGGAATGACCATGCAATAACGTGATTAGCATGGACACATGGTGAATAATCTTGTCTTCCCTCAATATCACACACACAATATTGTGTGTGTTACTAAATGTAGTAAAAAGAAAGGAATCTATTCTTTCTAATGGCTGAAAAGCTACATGGTGGTAACCCATAAAATGGTTGGTTGGAATTAGCACTAGGTAAACTTCTGTTGTGCTGCACAAACTATGGCTTATTGCAGAGATAAGCAATTCATGCCTCCCTCCCCATTATTTGTGGGATTTCCAAGTCTCTTCTGACTGTAATTATTAAAAATTAGCATGTTGATTTTCTGTCATTTCAAAAGAGGAAATATATACAATCTCTCTGTGTGATCACATTAGGCACAATTTAGTGAGTGAAATTAGTTCTCACAATATATCAAAAACAATAAACATCTACAAGAGACAACAAAATATCTCTAGGTTCTCTTTCACAAATAATAGCCCCAATCCTATTTCCTCCTCCTCCTCCTCCTCCTCCTCCCCCTCCTCCTCCTCCTCCTCCTCCTCCTCCTCCTCCTCCTCCTCCTCCTCCTCCTCCTCCTCCTCCTCTTCTTCTTCTTCTTCTTCTTCTTCTTCTTCTTCTTCTTCTTCTTCTTCTTCTTCTTCTTCTTCTTCTTCTTCTTCTTCTTCTTCTTCTTCTTCTTCTTCTTCTTCATTGTTGTCATCATGATCACTACCATGCTCAATATGGGGCTCCTCAATACCCTTCCTGATGTTAAATGTGGCCCATGGCTACTGAAAGATTTGTTTTTATAGTTTTTATAATTCAGTCTCTTTAATAAACAGAGTCAAAATAAACATCACCCAACGATTCAGTGGAACTAAATTAATGCAACTAAAATATACCTTATTTTCAGATAGCAAACACAGTCATGTGTTTTTTAATTTCCAGTGAAATATACAGAAGGTGCTCAGGTTTCATGAGCCTGCCCCTTTTTCTTGTCCAGCCTACAAACAGTCCTCCATTTAAAGTCTTTCCCATCCTGGCTCTCGGAAAATTAACTGCAGGAAGACGGTAAATATAGCTGCAGAGAGCAGTCAAAGGGGACCAGGGGCGATTGAGTCAGAATTACATCCATCTAATTGTTTGGAAGAGAAGAAAATACGGGTGGTTCTAGTGGAATATGGATAACTGTTCTTGCTCTAAATATTCATCTGAATACAAAAGTGAGAGGTGCCTTTCACATTTTAGAAAGAGGAGGAGACTGAGAACTTAAGGCAAAGAAAAAGACAAGGCTAAAAAGTCTATGGAATGTGAAAGAGAAAAGATACAGACAGTGTAATAGAGGAGAAATAGAGACAATCTTTTGGTCCATGTGCGAATTTGGAATGTTGAAAACATTTAATGGGCACACTTGCAAATTGGCTGGCTTGGAAACTGCCCTATGTACAAAGCCGGGCAAGACCAACCCCAGTACAACCCACATGTCAGAAAGTAAACTGGCCTTCTAGAAGTTCTAAGGCATTTTCATAGAGTCCAAAAGCAGGATTTATTCAGTTAAAGGTGCCAGGAAAAATACTTATTTATTTATTTTTACTCCTTCTATTCAGGAGCTCATTCCTCATTTTTCCCCCCAACAGGTTTGGCAGGAAACTTGAGGTGAGAGGGACTGTTTCAAATCATCCAGTGATTATATATTTACTACTTTGTGGGGTTATTTATTGTGGTGTTTAGTATGAATACTATATTTTGTAATATGTTACATGTCATATGTTAAGGTTATGTATAAATTCCCTCCTTCATGACCATCCTGCTTTCATCTCTCATTCCAAAGTTAGATTCTGTTTGTATCTAAAAGTCAAATATCAAAGTTGGATCATCTGTCGAATTACACCTTTTTACCAGTGGTGGGATTCAATTTTTTTTACTTACAGTTCTATGGGTGTGGCTTGGTGGGCATGGCAGGAGAAGGATACTGTAAAATCTCCAGTAAGAGGTGGTATTTGCTGGTTCTCCAAACTACTCAAAATTTCCACTACCGGTTCTCCAGAACTGGTCAGAAGCTGCTGAATGCCACCTCTGCTTTTCGTTACTTTTGGTGTCTGAAATTTCCAGTATTGGCAATGTGGAGGAGATAAACAGAAAGTGTTCCGAACTAGCAGGCTCGTAATCCTGCACTTCTGATTGATCTGTGAACAGCGGGTCGTGATTGGTCATTTAGAGCTGATCTGATTGGCTGGTAAACGGGCTGCCGCAATTGGTCGCCCCAAGTGCGGCAAGCTCAAATCTCTGTCATTGGATGCTTTAGCAGCAGCCAGCTCTATAAAAGGAGCTGCTGCTGCTAGGCTTTTCACCTCCAATCTGAAGTCACTATTAAAGAGTTGAAGTTACTATCCGAGGTCTCGTCTCCGTTATTGCGTCCATCTTCCCAGACTTAACACTGGTGACGAGGGTGGGATGCGGAGATGATAGAGCTGACTGAGCACTCACAGATTATTCAGAGCATGTGGCTGAAGACGCACAGAGAACGGCAGAATGGCCAGCAGCGCTATACCACCCACTCCATTTGACCCAGATAGTGAAGACTGGGACTCATATATGGACAGGTTTCAAATGTTCCTGGAATCTAACAATTTGAAGGATGCCACATCGAGCCAAAAAAGGGCGGTTTTCCTAATGCATTGCGGATCCGCCGTTTTTAGAATGGCAAAGGCGCTTGCCAAACCAGCTGAAGTCAAAACAATGGACTGGGATACCCTGGCTCCCATCCTGCACACCCATTATGCCCCAGCAGTTCCAACCCTCATCAGAAGACACAAATTCTACCAGAGGGACCAATGTGAAGGTTGGGGAGAACTTCGAGGACTTTGTAGCTGACCTACGGAATTTGGACAGATTATGTGGTTTTGTAAACCTAGAAGAAGCCATGAGAGATCGAATTGTCCTTGGTCTAAGGGACCCCACCATTCAAAGCAAAATTATGGCAAAGGGAGACATCACCCTCGCAGATGCCATAGCTGATGCCACTGCAGCAGAAGCCACTCGCAAATCAGCAGCATGAATGCGCTGAGCAAATGGGGCCAGCCGTCAACCACTCAGCGACCCAGCCACCACCCCAGAGAAATACACATCATCCACCCACCATGAGGACATCGATTCTGCATCAGATAGTGAGGAGGAAGAAGTCAACAGACTCAGGTCAGAGTGCGAACAGCGAGACCAGCGGGGTCGTAAATCCAATTTCCAATGCGCAGGATGCGGGGGAAACCACCCACGATCAGAATGCAGGTTCCTAGACACCATCTGTTGGTGATAAAAGGGGCCACATTGCTAAAGTGTGCCGGAACAAAAGAGGATCCAGTCCCAAGAGAAAAGAGACTAACTTCCGACAAGCAGCAGGCACACCACCAACAAATTGGGACCGCCCAAACAACCAGTGGAGCCAGTACAACAGGAACCGGATGTTCACTTGTGCAACCAGATGGGAAGAGGCACATCAGACCATCACTATCGGCCACGCTTCATCCTTAGATGCAAAAAAAATCCAGGTAAAGGTCACCATTGAAAATCATCCATGCATCATGGAAGTGGACTCTGGGTCTTCCTTATCCATGGTCTCCTGGAAAACCCTCAAGCAGCTGATTCCTGACATCCACCGCCAAGACCTCAGTGCCCAGAGGCTCATATTAAAAGACTACCAGGGCAATTGAATCCCGGTTGCTGGGTCCAGTCACATCCAGGTCTCCTTTAAGGACCACACTGCTATACTACCGCTCACCATTGTTGACAGAGACCGGCCCAGCTTATTGGGTCTGCAGTGGTTCGCGCCGTTAGGAATCGGAATGGCAGGCATCAACCAGACTGTAGATGTAGACTGGGAGGCGGCCCTCATCCGGGACTTTCAGGAAGTCTTCACTAAGGAATTAGGCAAGTACAAGGGGTCCCCCATCTCGTTCAATCTATGCCCTGATATCGCACCCATTTGCCTAAAGCCTCGCCGCGTTCCTTTTGCACTCAAACCTAAAATTGACAAGCAATTGGACAAATTAATAGTGCAAGGCATGTTAGAACCCATCGACCATGCCCGCTGAGAGACCCCAATTGTAACCCCCATAAAACCTGGTGGATCCTTGAGAATCTGTGGGGATTACAAGGCCACCCTCAACCACACGTTACAGCAGAGCGCCTATCCAGTACCCATGGTCCAACATCTCCTTCACTCACTTGGGGGTGGAAAAGTATTCACAAAGCTTGACCTGGCCCAAGCTTATCAACAGTTGCCTTTAGACGCAGATACTGCAGAAGCCCAAACTATAGTTAGACACAGAGGTGCCTTCAAATATAACAGACTCCAGTTTGGGGTAAGCGTAGCACCTGGCATTTTTCAAAGCCTGATGGAAAGGTTGTTACAGGGCATCAAAGGGGTCGTGCCCTATTTTGATGATGTATTGATAGCCGCGCCTACAAGAAGTCAGTTAGAAAAATGCCTGAGAACTGTCCTCCAAAGGTTCAAAGATGCAGGCCTCAAGGTTAAGAAGGAAAAGTACCAGTTATGCACTGAGAGGGTTGAATTTCTGGGTTACCTTCTTGACAAACAAGGAATTCACCCTACTGAAAAGAAATTGGCTGCCATTAAAAATGCCCCAAGACCAAAGAACAAAACAGACCTCCAAGCCTTCCTGGGACTCATTAACTTTTATAACATCTTCCTACCCCAGAAGGTGACTGTTGCTGAACCCCTACATCGGCTTCTCGACAAGAAGGCTTCCTAGTTTTGGGGACGTCGAGAGGAGCAGGCTTTCCAACAAGTAAAAGACCTTTTAACTTCGGATGCAGTACTCATCCAAAATAACGAGACACTTCCATTAACTGTGACTTGTGATGCTTCACCCTTTGGAGTAGGTGCCATCTTGAGCCACATCTTACCCAACGGTACAGAGGCGCCTATTGCATTCTTTTCAAGAACTTTGTCTAAAACAGAGAGAAATTATAGTCATCTTGATAAAGAAGCCCTCACTATTGTATCTGCAATAAAAAGATTCCACGAGTACGTGTATGAAAGATCCTTTTCCATCATCACAGATCATAAGCCATTACTTGGCATCTTGGCAGTTGACAAACCGACCCCACACATCCTATCCCCTAGGATGACACGATGGTTGGAGTTCTTAGCCGCCTATGACTACCAATTGGGACACCGACCAGGGAAAGCCATTCCCCATGCAGACGCTTTGAGCCGTTCTCCACTGCCAGAACTTCTCAATGACTCAGTTCCCACGATCTCAGCACTACAAATTGAGACGCTTCCATCGCCTCCACTAACAGCACTAGACATAGCCTGGGAAACAAAAAAGGACTCTTGTTTGGCACGGGTTCTCAGTTGGGTGGAGAGGGGATGGCCAGAAATCAAACCAAATGACACCTTTAAACCCTTCAAGAACAGACAAACAGAACTTTTCTCTCAAAAAGGGTGCGTGTTATGGGGAGACCGAGTGGTCATACCAGAGAAGCTTCAAAAGAAAGTTCTACACTTGTTACACGATGGACACCCAGGCATCGTTCAAATGAAAGCATTGGCAAGGAGCTAGGCCTGGTGGCCAGGTATGGACAAACAAATTGAAGCCTGGGTTGCCTCTTGTAGCAAATGCCAAGAAACACGCTCATCCCCACCAAAAGCACCACCAACTGAATGGGAAACGCCCAGGGGTCCTTGGTCCCGCATCCACATTGATTTTGCGGGACCTACAAAAGGACATACTTTCCTGATAACAGTGGACGCATACTCTAACTGGCTCGAGGTCAACAAAATGAAGACCACCACTACAGATGCGGTCATCAAGAAGCTAAACAGACTTTTTGCAATGCACGGATTACCAGATGTCTTGGTTTCCGCCAACGGGCCCCAATTTACCACCTTGGCCTTTGAACAGTACCTTGCAGACCAGGGGATATGCCACACCCTGACTTGACCTGCTCACCCGGCGGCCAATGGCAGGGCTGAACAAATGGTTCAGTTCACTAAAAAGACATCACAGAAAATAGAACAAGGAAACATCCACGACAAAGTCACCAGGCTGCTCCTTCTCCAGCATATTACACCGAACAGTACCACAAACAAAAGCCCAGCTGAACTCCTGATGGGCAGGAAACTCAGATCGCATCTAGACCGCCTATACCCAGCACACACCCCGGAAAAACCCCTGGGTTCCAGCAGTAAATGCTGCTCCTTTAAGGTAGAAGATCCTGTATTTGCAAAAAACTTTTCAGGAGACCCCTTGTGGATCCCTGCCAAAATAATGCAAATCACAGGCCCCCGTTCCTACCGACTAGAAACCACAGATGGGAGATTGTGGAAATGCCACATAGACCAGCTACATTCCAGACTGCCCACAACTCCCATCACTAACCCCGACCTCGAAACCAGAAGGGGAAGGGAAACAGGGGTTTTTGAAATTGAACCAACATCTGGCGCAGGAAGCATAATCCCACAACCAGCACAGCAAAGCCCACTATATGCACAGACGGAGGAGGAACCTTGGCAGATGATCGTATCTCCAGGAGCTAGCAGCGAAACAGGGTCCGCGATTCCAGAGAACCCTGATGACAGCAACAACGGAAGCGTTGCTGAATCCCTGAATCACCTCCTAGGAGACCCAGCGTAGAAGCCGGGTCACCATGCCAGACAGTTCCAGCAAACAGTCTGTCAGAACCAGAAACTGAGCAAAGACATTTTGAACAATGCAAATCAGGTAGACAGGTACGAAGACCCGCCTACCTGCGAGAATACATCACCCCACCCCTTAGACTGAACCTAGAGGGGAGGGGTGTTCCGAACTAGCAGGCTCGTAATCCTGCTCTTCTGATTGGTCCATGAACAGCGGGTCGTGATTGGTCGTTTAGAGCTGATCCGATTGGCTGGTAAACGGGCTGCTGCGATTAGTCACCCCAAGTAGGGCAAGCTCAAATCTCTGTCATTGGACGCTTTAGCAGCAGCCAGCTCTATAAAAGGAGCTGCTGCTGCTAGGCTTTTCACCTCCGATCTGAAGTCACTATTAAAGAGTTGAAGTTACTATCCGAGGTCTCGTCTCCGTTATTGCGCCCATCTTCCCAGACTTAACAGAAAGGATGGAATATATTTTGACTTGCAACAAATTGCACAAATTATGGAAATAATACAAATTGTTGCTCGGCATAGCTTTCCCAGTCTCAGGTCAACAACTCAGACTAATTTTGTAGGAATTAAAATTTCTCTGAGATTAAGAAAATTATGTATTTGACCTCATGTTCTGGTTTCTTAATATAACCCCAAACCCCTCCAAGCTGCTAATTGTAAAGGTTCGGTTAAGACAGCAGGCTGGGGACTGACTGGTGCTCTAGTCATGTCTTAGGTAGAAAGCCAATTGGGTTGGTCCCGCTATCTCAGCTCTAGGAATAAGGAGGCAGCGAGAAACCATTTCTAAAATATTTCCAAGAAAACTGCAAGATCAAATCCAGGTACACCCCCCCCCCCTGAAATTCAGGGTGATGCAAAGACACAAAACAAAAGAATTGAAAAGCATGATTTCATGAGCATGATAGTTAATGACTGATTTCTGGTTTCTAGGACGTTGCAATATCTGAAGACTTTTCTGTTTCAAGAAGCAGAGTGGTTTCCATGGATCTCTCTGCCAGCACCACTCTTCTCTTGACTATCTCCTGCTGCATGTGGAATACTGAATCTCAATGGTTTTCTTCCATGCTCAGTGTGCCAAATGCAGGTCCCTGGGGTGAATGGGGTCCAGCTTCATTTTGCTCTAATGGCTATGCTTATGGCTTCTCCCTGAAGGTAAAAGTTTTCTTTTCTGATGCTCCTTTACTTCTAAATATTCTCTTGCAATTTAGCTTATCTTTCAAGAAAGGCAATCCAGAAGTAATTGTGTTGATGCTTTGTACTTTTGATTCTATAATTAAAGGAATGCATTGAGTTTGGAGTGGAATATTGTGCAGCAGATCTAATCTTCATCCAATTCATTGTCTAATAAAGTAAAGGTAAAGGTTCCCCTCTCACATGCATGCTGATTGTTTCTGGCTCTAGTGGGCAGAGATCATCTCTGTTTTGAAGCCGAAGAGCCAGCACTGTCCGAAGATGTCTCCGTGGTCATGTGGCCAGCATGACTAATTGCCGAAGGTGCATAAACACTGTTACCTTCCCACCAAAGTGGTCCCTATTTTTCTACTTGCATTTTTACATGCTTTTGAACTTTGTCTAATACTTAATATTAATTATTAATACTTATTATTATTATTAATAAAGTTATTATTAATACTTATTATTAATTATTATTAACAATGTCTAATACTTATGGGTAAATGTTGGCATTTGTGAGAATTGAAATCTGAAGGACTGCAAGGGGAAAAAGGCTGATCTAGAACTTTATCAAGGTCATATTTTCTTAGGTGGAACAACACCAAGTGCTAGGTGACAATACAGCTGTGAATGGAATCCGCTCGTACTGTAATGATAGCACAGAAATTGAGTCTAGAGTTGGACCGTGAGTACCTGATTTTCTTATTATATTTCATTTTGTTGTCATGAAGACTGGGAAAGGAGATCACCAGATTCCTGGTCAACAGTAACTATATATCATTTGCAATACTTTTTACCCTATTTATCAGATTATTTAATTAGTTTTATTGCAAATGAGGGTGCCAGCAATCAAAATGCCCCAAATCTGGATTAGGACAGCATTGGACATATGAGATGTTCTTTCAACTTTTTTTGTTGCACAATCTTTTCTCCCCCAAATAAAACATGGGAAAGGGCCACATGGCACCCAGGAGAAGAACTCTGTTTTCCTGTGGAACACCATGTTTAAAGTAACAAGGGAAACTGAGATAGAACTCAGACTTCCAATGAGAAGATGAGGCACTGCATTTCCACAGGGGACTTGCAAGCTGAATAATGACTCACTTCTTCACTAGTTGGTAATTCATTCATTCAAGAATAATAGAAGATAAAAAGCAGGGGAAATGGTGCTTAGAATAGTGCAAGACGATTTGCAATATGAGAAGCCTCTGCTATAATAGAGTTTGAACATGACATGAATTAGGAAAAGTCTTGGGGAAAAGATCAAGGGAAGAATCCTAGAGGTTTATGCTTGCTGCCAAAAGACCCCTTTCCTCCATTTTTCCCGCTACGTTAGCACCAAAGAATTAGGTTTACTATCAAATTTTGAACCAGAATTATGTAACAAAAGCAAAAACTAGATATTTGCTTGATTCCTAGTTCAAGAGTTTAGCCATTGTGCCTGAATCTCTTGGATTGATGACAAGTGTTTAATTTAGACACTAAAGAAATGCTTATCTATCTTTGTCTTTTTTTGGCAGGTGGGGAACCTGGACCACACAATTATTCTGTCCTGAAGGCTACCTGGTTTCTTTTTCCCTGAAAGTGGAATCACATCAAAAAATACTTGATGATACAGCAGTAAACAACATTCAGTTCAAATGCAGTGGTGGTGCTCACCTGATAGGCTTTGGCACTAACTGGGGTCAATTTGGCCCATGGAGCGATCGCTGCTCAATTGGCATATGTGGGTTTATAACAAGGGTGCAGGATAAACAGGGCATTGGTGATGATGACACAGCACTCAATGATGTGCTTTTTTACTGCTGTTAATGGTTGATACATGTTTCCTCACTTTTAAGTATATTTTTGCTTTACATCCACAAAGACTGTTAATTATAATTAAATATTAACTTGAGAATAAAGGTATACAAATTATCATACCATGTTGCTGCTTGATTGCATGCAAGTAAAATTAATGTTGTATCTTGAAATTTGATTCTTTTTTTCAATAATCCAGGTTTAGGTCACAATAATACATATGTATTTCTTAGGGTTTATTTAGTCTTGTACTTTGCATTTCACTACAGAGAACAAAGAAATATTAGAGAAAATATGCAAGAACTGGGTCAGGATTAGTTAAGAACGAAAGAAAATTGATGCTAAAATGTTCGAGTTCTTAATGAGATATTGAAGATGATCTAAAAGAGTATTTTCTTCTTGGAAAATGTGGTATCTAAGTCAAGGGTCTTCTGGAGGAGGTATCCACAAGTCTTAAAAGTTGTCAAGTTTGAAGATCCCTGATCTAAATAATGTTCTAGTAGACATGCATGCTATATTGTCAACTTTTTAGTATATTAAGCAGTGTAAGGTATAAGAATTATTCCAGGTTATCACCTTAAAATACTGTATATTATAAATTGCACCTTTATAAATGTGGTGGTGTTCCTTTTTTTAGGAGTTTCCTCTGACTAATCTACTCATCCTGCTCAGAAGACCATCAGAATTGAAGGTGTCTTATATCATGGTATGGATGTGTTGGAAGAAATATCCTTCTGGGTTCTGTTCTAAGTGGGGGAAAAGACACTGGAAACATGGAGGCTGTTTGGAAAGATGGTTTAATGGTGGACAGGACCACATGGCTTGGAGCTCCAAAGTGAAAAGGACGATCACATGCTTCAAGATGTTGGGTGAAGGAAAAGAAGAGGCAAGATGCTGAGAGACCCTTTATACCCTCTGTTGGGTCCCACCTTAGTGTTTCATGTTCCTGTATAAGAAATGCATCTCATTGGCTGTCAGACTCCAAGGGGCGGGTTTTTTTAGCTAACTTTGTAGGCTTTGTCTGGACCATATGGCTTTACCTGAGTGCTGGCTGATGCAATCTTCCTGGGCCATATGGTGAGATTGGTAGAAGACTTTGTTATGTAGAATACTCTGGTCCAGGCCTTAATGACCCATCCATTAACAAAGGTGGGGGTGAGCTTCTGCTTCTGAGGTGAGTTTCTGCTTCTGAGTTTCTACTTCTCTTTTAGGGGAAATATTCTGCTTTTTTAGTATATCCTAAAAATATTTCATTTTCCTAGGAGAGAGGCGGGTTTTAACTTCCAACAGATGTGAAATAAACTTAATTCAAGACAAACTAACAAATCTCATCTGAAGAAACATTACTTGCAACATCCTATCAAAGAGGGGAACACATTTTATAGTGTAGGAATCTTTTGATTGAAAGCACAGTTTTTGAGATTGTAATAATACATCATTATAAATCAGATCTGGAAAACAATACAAAAGAGTAAAGGGAGGGCAGTTTGGTATAGTGGTTAAGGCATCAAGCTAGAAACCTGGAGATTGTGAGTTCTATCTTAGGTATGAAGCGAATAAGTGTCCTTGAGCCAGTCCTACTCTTTCAGTCCTAGGAAAGAGGCAATGGCAAACCACCTCCAAAAACTTGCCAGGAAAACTGCAGGGACCCGTTCAGGCAGTTGGCAAAAATCAAAAATCGTTTTAAAGAAGTTGGAAGAAATCTCCTTGGTTTGTTACCCAGCTGGGAAGCAGTCACCGGCGCTGAGAAGAAATCGACACATAAGCAAGCTGCCAGAAAGTGGAACTCTTTAATTCAGGAAGGCAAGAGGAAGGAGTGACACAGCTCAACTGTTCCTGGCTATCCAGCAGATTGAGGAGGCAAGCTGATTTTCCTTTGAAGCTCCTAGAGTCTGGTGGGGTTTGTTGTGCCTCTAGTTGAAGTGATTGCCCTGGCTTTTTGTTTTCTTGCTTTTCTGGGTTAATCCTGGACCAAGGTCTTTTGTCCCCCCCCCCCCCATCCTAGGGGTTAATCCTGTCAGGGAGGCAGGAAAGAATAGTTCTGGTGTGCTTTAGAGAGTTACTTTTAGCCTGATTCCACTTAACTTTATGGCCATATTCAGGTGTTTCAAGGGTGCTTTTTGTGGTCAGGTTTTGTTATTTCTTATAATAGCCTTTAATGGCTTTTGGTAACATGCCCAGACTTTCAATTAGCCTGAGCCGCTGCTCTTTCAGTTGGGACTTTCTTAAAGGGGAAGGGCTGTTTTAGTTCTTGACACTTCTTTAGTGGTTCCTGGCACTGTCCTTTGGGGTATACTTCCTTCAATGGCACTCATATAAACATTAAAAAAAATCACTAATATGAATTTTGACTGACAGTGGCTTGCTGATGTTGGTGGGAGAGACAGAGACAGAGACAGAGACAGAGACAGAGATCTGATCTAACCTCTCCCTCTCCCTCCCCCCCCACACAGAGAGGCAGAGGTGGGATTCAAATTTCTTAACAACTGGTTCTGTGGGCATGGCCTAATTTGTGGGTGTGGCTTGGTGGTCACCTGACTGGCTGGGCATGGCTTGTATGTAAATATTATAAGTATTTATGTAAATATTGATTTTTTTTTTATAACTAAAGAGCAACTTCTACCCAAAATCAGGCAAAGCAGTTAGACAGATTGAGCTGCTCACAGAATCACAGATTCACTTAGAGATCTATGATTCTGCAATCTGTACCTGAATCTGTCACATAAAATTTGCTAGCAAGCAATCTCACAAAATTAACTCACAACAAAAGTCTAAAAACTTTTGCCAACTTCTCCCACATCACCGAACACCTGCCATGCGTCCACATAGAGAGGATAGACATTGTCCAGAACACACACACACACACACATACACACACACACACACACACTGCTTAAGAAAATAAAACTGCTGACAGGAAGATGCATACAACCAGTGACTTTGATCACTTCCAGAGAAAATCGAATCTTCAAGACCCCTGCTTCCAAACTGGGTCCATGATCATCCAAAAGTTATCTTCAGTCATTCCTAAATGTTTTTATTCAAAACTAGGGAGCAGCATAGCCAAAGAACCAGGTTTGGCAGAAAAATCAGCAGATCATTGGTAAGTGAAAAATGAAGCACATATCAACAGCAGTCACTGTGGGAGGGAGTCCTTTCTGATACTTTAAATCAAGTGGTTCTGGTTGTATTTTCCAGGATGCCAAAGAACAAATGCAATCTCTCTTTATGACAATGTTTTAGATTTGTTAACCTTGCTATTGTATGTCCTCTGAGCAGGGGTGGGATTAAAAAATCCCAGCAACCAGTTCGCTGCCTGATTGCTGGGTGGGTGTGGCCTTGGTGGGCGTGGCCTACCAGAACTTCTGGGAAGGCAGTGTTTTACTTTCCCAAGGGTCTGGAGGCCTCTCCTGGGCTCTGGAGGCCCTCTGGGACTTCTGGAAGGCCTGTTTTCCCCCCTTCCAGAGCTTCTGCGCGGACCCTGCACTTACCTCCATCAAAAATGGGTCATGTGGAAACTCCTGGAAGGGGAGGGGCAGGGCCAGCTGGTCAGTTCAACTTTAACATCCAGTTCACCCGAACCAGTCCGGATTGGTAGAATCCCATCCCTGCCTCTCAGTCTTCTTTTCTTTAAGCTAAGAAAATTTTCTGTGAGAAATAACATCTGCATTTGGCCACAGCCAATTCCAATAATGAGTTCTAGTTATTTTAATTCTCCTACTACTTCACATAGTTGCAGTGAAAGCCACAGTGTTTGGCCTAACACCTATTCTCCCTGTATAAATTTATTTGGCTGAATGTGACCATAATCCACCATGGTCATTTTTTTGTGCAGTCTAGGTTGTCACAGATCTTTCCTGTCAATTTAAGATTAGGCAATAATGGAGGCAAGACTCAGCAATGCCTCTTCATAATTTTTTGTTCTTCTTTCCTGTTTGCAAATATCTGAAGACCACTAAGAGACTCAATCAAAGTTCAAAAATATCAAAAGCTACTTATTTATTAGCTGGTATCAGAGATGGTATTCAGCAGGTTCTGACCAGTACTGGAGAACTGTTAGTGGAAATTTTGAGTAGTTTGGAGAACTGGCAAATACCACCTCTGACTGGAGATTTTACAGTATCCTTCTCCTGCCACAACCACCAAGCCACACCCATAGAACAATTTTTGAAGCTCACCACTGTTTGGTATTTTCATTTCTTTGCCTTCTGCTTTGCTTTATTATGTTGGGGACTACTCCAAGTAGCTAATAAAATTTAAACAGTGCAACAGAATATACAATAAAAAGATAAAATATGAAATTATGATTGATTTGTAAATGTAATACTAAATGTACTACTAAAATCAATAACCTGTTAAAAAGTTTATAGCTGGGTCCCTAATGCAGGAGATTCTTTCTCCCTCTATTACAACAACAGAGATTCTACAGATCTAAAGAACTGGACAAGTGGCCAAATCACACTCCCTTTGACAGCCAAAATTCTGTATTATGCCTGGAATCTAAGTGAGCAATCAGTGCAGATTTTCCTGCACTAATCTCTATCTCTTAAACCAGGTTATAGGCTAGTTGCTGCATTTAATAACAAATGCACCTTCCAAACACATTTCAATGGGAGCCACACATAGAACACATTGTAAAAGTCAGTATGATATTATGTAAAAAAGAGGATCATCATGACCACAAATCATCACTGCTAGTACACCAGGCATAACGGCATAAAACCATTTCTTGTAACAGCTAAAACTTGGGAATAATGAGGATCAAGAAGAAATTTCAGACTCCTTTCAGTCCAAAACCAGCTTAACAGCCTGATCTTTAGTCCAAAAAGTAGTTTCCTATTTACCTTTCTTTTTTTAGATTTAATTAAAGCTCATTATCAGGTTTAAGAAATATTCAACAGTAGCTTGTTAACTGTTAACACTATACTCCACAATTCCAGATAGCCTTCCTAAATGATTTCATGAAGGTGTAAAACAGCATGGAGAATAGTTGGAACTCCGTAGTCCTCAGCTTATGATCACAGATGGTACCTGGAATGTCTGCCACCAAGCAATTTGGCTGTTAGGTGAATCATACCCAATTTAACTATCTTTATTGAATTATCAATTAGCTTATCAAACAGCAAACCTCTCTCAGGATTGAAACAAGGTTCAAGTAAGATCATGATAAATTGCAGCAATGTGTAGAAACCATCAAGATGAATTTGAACAGGGAAAACTGATATACAATCTTGTAAGAAAAATTAAGTATTATTTATTTTATTAAGAAAATTTATAGGACTGCCCAACTCACTCAAAATATCTCCAGGCAACTTATAGAATTTAAATCCCCAAAGACAAAACTCAATAAGTCCTTACCTATCCCTCCCCATATCAAGCAATCCGCTTGATGGGCTATATATCACTCAGCTATTACCCAAGGTCTCTGGTAAACCATCTATCCAGGGCCTTTTGAAAGAGTATCAAGGTGAGGGCCAATCTTATCTTCATGGGGATGATGTTCCATAGGGAAGGAACCACTATGGAGAAGTCTAGAAGAAAACTATACCAGCAAAAATGATCTGAGGTTTTGCTGAAGCCCACAGAACAATACAATGATTTGCATAACAATTGAAAAGTCTTGAACTGTGCCAAAACCAGAAGTCATAATCCCTCTGGAGTGGTCTGGCCACTCCAAGAATATTACATTCAGTTCTGGGCACTGCAACTTTGGAAGAACATTGATGAACTGAATGTACAGAAGAAAGCAATTCATATGTTAAGTGACTTCAGGGAAACAGATATGAGGAAGGGTTGGAAAGGACGAACCATATGACAAAGTATGTGCAGCTTACAAAATAGGAAATTATGGGACAATAGTTGCCCTCAAGTATTTCAAGGGCTGAAATCCAGAAAAGAGGAAAGTCTTGTGGGTTTCATTCTACAAGAGGATAGAAGAAATAATGAATTTAAGTTAAGTTATGAAAGAAGATTTTCCTAATGGCAAATGAAATTGCATTCAGCAGCTGGTTTCAGAAAAGGTCTGGCTGTTTCAGTGGGAAATAGTCTATTTACACACAGTATAAAGACTCTTAACTAACATTAATTGCTAGTTATTAGCAGCTCAAGGACCCATAAGGTATACATGCAGGATATAAAAGCAAACCAATGCAGGGTTTTTATTTGATTTTAAGTTTTACCTCTAGACATTAGCTATTCCAATGTCTCCTTTGGAAGTTGAACAAACACCATGATGAAGCCTTTGTTTGTTTGTTTTTTAGTAGAGCTTTATTATACTTTTAGTAGATTAAAGATAGGCAGATGTTTAGATTTTTGTCTGTGTGTGATCTCAAAAGAGATAATTTAAGAACTAGTGATGCCTGTCACTACTAAGGCAATTGATATCGTTATGACTGACACAAAGAGAAAGCATTGATGTAGCAATTAAATATTTGTTCTACTCTGCTGTGCAGTTGTGAAAAGTTAGGATTCTGATTTGGCTGCTCAGTTAACATGGGCTATATTTACAACCTACATCACACTGTTGTTGCTGTTCTTTAAAATTAACAATTCATGGTTGCTTCACCACTATATATCATAATTCATTTAGGAGCCTCCCAAGAGTCCCTCACCATGAGATCCTAGGCTCTTCATATAAACACACTGGTCTCAAGATGTTCACGTTTAAATTTTAAACTAGGCCTACAAACAAATTATAAAGCAATGGCATAATAAAGACTGATCATCTCAATCATGTTCCATAGTCTTAGAATATATTTTGAAACCATTTTTGTGATCTGGGAAAAACTCTTTGGGATTCCAGTCACAACTACTGAAAATCAGATGCATTACTTACTGCCATTTTGAGGACAAAACCCCAGGAAAATATAACGTAAAGATTCCTTTTATTCTAAAGAAATAAAAAGGATGGAAGAAACCGATCACTCCAATATTTTTGAAAACAACCCTGACCAATGCACAGCACCTTTTTTTAATTGGGGGGGGGCAATTATTGGGTGGGTACTTTTAAAAACAGTTTGATAAATTTTGACATTTGAGTCTGGAGAACAAGGAGATAAATAATGCAGAGAGTGATGTCCATACTGGGTTTAGGTACTCCAATGACTGAAGTTTGGTGTACAGTAAAAGAATGCAGAACGATTGAGGAAGGAAGATCCAAGAGGATTGTTTGCCCATTAATGACTCTTGTTTAAGAAATAGAAGCCGACTTTCCTTTGCTTTTCTGCATCATAAAGAAAATACTTTTCAATCCTTCCTCTTCCCATCCCTTATTAACAAAATAATAGCACACACTCCTGGCCCCACTTACTTCTGCAGCCTCTTCACTTGCCATCAAAATGTTTTGGTGATTGTCTACACTTCATGGCTAGGCTGAGTTTTTTTTGCAGAAGTGATACAATCCAAACACAATGATTTTTGGGACAAGACATCAGGACATGTTCTCTTCAGGTCATAAGCTACACTAAATATGGCAAATTGACTTACCATGATAAAAATAAGTTTCCATGAAATTATTATTTTCACCATGAGATAGTTGAGCAATTTGTTCTGACGGTTAATTTTTAGAATTCATTTCAGCAATTATTTTCAGCAATTTGTTTAAAAAAACATAGTTTGAGCACTTAGCTTCAGTATTTGTTTTAGATCTGCCTAGATAATCCACTTCAAAACTGAAAGAAAGTAAATGTAGAGTTAATAGAATAGTTTCTTGGTTAACTCTTCTGGAGGAAAAGACCTGTATAGACACCGTACTTCGAGAGCAAGATCTGCAAATTGTTGAACTAAATGGCTATGGTGCCAACATTAGCAATAGTAACAGCACTTAGAGTGCTGCACTTATACCACATCAGAGTGTTTTACAGTCCTTTCAAAACGGTTTATAGAGTTAGCATATTGCCCCTGACGATTTTTCCCTATTTTCTCCAATTTTTTCTCTATTTATTTTCAGTCCTGCTACCTCTCCAAACTCCTCTATCTCTTTTAATAATTTAGAAATTTTCTCTAACAGTTCTATGATAAATGCCAAATCATCTGCAAATGCTTGTAGTTTATATCTTTTGTCTCTTACCTCCATTCGAACTGGACTCTCTTAAGAAGATTGATGGAGATGGGAAAATTATACCCAACTGGAAAACAATTTGGAGTGGACTTTTCTAGAAAGATGGATCAATTTTCAAAAATACATTTATTATATCTAACTAGATAAAAGATTTTGCATTTTGGTTTACAAAAACACAGTCTCATACAATGGGTAGAGTGGAGATATTTACAGCAGAGTTTTAGGATATTGGAAAATAAGATAAAATTGTTGGTGAAAATTCCCAATAAAATGTTTAAGGAAAAGTTTTATTACTAAGAACCAAATGAGAATATTTGAGCCTGGGTGGATCAGAGATAATTGTGATGATTTGTGACAGAAAAGTAGTTGCTGTAGACTTTCTACAAGTTAAATACAATAACAGTAATCTGTTATTGTATTTAACAGGAGGCTTTGAAGTTTAACTTCAAAGTAAATAAATAGGCACCCTTCTGGTAAGAGCATTCTGTGTGCCTTGGCATATAGCCATGTTGGTCACATGACCACAGAAATGTCTTCAAACAACACTGGTTCCCTCAGCTAAGAAAAAAGAAATGAGCACCACCATCCCAGAGTGAGACATGACTGCATAGAGGAAACCATTTCTTTTTTAATTCACCAAATCCTATATTGGAGCAACTTACAGAGGAAGCATGTTGAAGCCCTCACACAGAACATATGGTAATACACTAATCTAAATATGTATGAACAATTATAATTAGTTTTCTTGTCCAAGAGAGGGCACCATTGATCCAACCAAAATTAGCAATATTTACTCCTCTTACTTCTCACTTGGGTTTCCAGTAACATGACTGTAGATGTTCCCTCAATAATTTAGCCATGATCATTTGTACTGAAAGTATGTATCCAATAGTATTTTAATTAAGTGTGTCAGGTCCTGTGCTGTGTTCTTTACTTTTGTTTTGTAGCCTTTATACAAAATGGCTCTAAATTCTTCATTAGACATATTAAAACCATGGTTTTGTTCTGTGATAGGGCACATTTCTAACTAGCATTGATTCTTAGATGGCAATCATAATGTAGATGTATCTTCATTTAAGGCACTGAGAGCATCTTGACTTGTTTTGATTTTACCAAGGTGAGGGATGAGATTAAATTGGTGTCCTGAAATGTGAGAGTTCAACAGAGCAACACTAATTGTTTATACAACTTAGCTCATAGTAAATTTATAGAGTTATTTTCTATGTCCAATTCCAGACTCAGAAAAACAAGAGGAATAGACAGAGCAATGGCTCATTTAAAATATATCAGATTGGAAAGCAAGATGTTCCAATGTTGTCATTCCTTTTCCTCCTGGTTTGATGTAATTGGATTTGATAATCATGAACCTTCCAGGAGAAGACCCTGGAGAATGAAATTTGTTTATGTGCATTGCATATATTTAATTTCTCCCATTATGCATTCTGTCTTAAGCCTTAGGATAATATATGAAGCAGGCCACTGTATTTTAAAAATATGTTTTAAGGCTTAATGAAAATTAACTTACTCAACTTTCTTTAATTGACAAATTGAATGAAACCATGGCTAAATACCATATTTGAATACTCCCAATGTTGGTCCCAAGTGAGCTTTGTGATTAACAGATCCTCCCATTAACATTCTCTAATACAAGCATATACAAGCAGTATTAAATCCCCTCTCCGATTATTTTTTTGCCATGTCAGGTGGAGACCACAATCCCATGGGAATTGTCCAATGGGGGGACATTAACCTAACCCTCCTTTAAAATGATCTTGGAGTAAACATAGGATGTCCTTTAGCAAAATGTGAGCCATGTCAGGGAAAGCAAAAAAGCATGAAAAAGAAACCTCTATCAATAATCAATATCAACAAACTACTGTATATTGAATTCTGGTGGTGCCTGTTTCTTGATCTATCTTCCCTTGAACGGTTGACACCTCCCAACTTATCTGCAAAGAGAATCTGATAGACAGTATCTAGAATCTGGCAAACAATTGTTTTGATAGCTTTTTCCTCAACAAGTAGAATAAAGTTCAAGTGGATTGGAATTTTCATTCAAGGTATTAAAACCAATCATTGAAATATAAATCCAAAGACTTCCACACACATATCTAATTTGGCTATTGACTCCAATGGCAAAATACAAGGGAGAAAATATTTTGATTGGTTTAGAAAATGATCAGAAATACTGTATATTTATGTGTGTCAAATAAACATTTTGAGGAGATTTTAAAGAGATCCACTCTAGTCCAATCTCTTCTTTCTTAATATTATTTTTCCCCTTCACTGAAACATCTACTTGATTCCTCTTTTCTTTCTATATGTTTATAGCCTATTCAAAAACATTTCTTTTTAATGTAAAGTATTTATGGATATCTCAAATAATGATACAGAACAGGAGGTATCATGTTTTGGTTTCATCATAGGAAATGCTCTTCTTGGGTTCCATCAAGGAAGTTGATGACTGGCATAAAAACTGAATTGTCTACCAGTGGGTACCAATGAAGTTATTCATCTGAGAAAGATGAGGATAATGATGACATCTTGATTAAATTTGCTACACAAATGACTTGAAAAAACAACAGATTTTGCCACTGGGGTCAATAGTCTTGAAAATGGGCTGTAGGGTGAACATAAAATACTGAAATATTCTGGCTATTTTTATTTTACATTATGATGATTTATATTTCTTTTATTCATTAAACATGAAACTCAGTCAACTGAACATTTAAAAATGTATCACAAACACCAATGATTGATGCTAATGGTTGATACGGGTTGTTGCCAGCGTCCTAGGTATCAACCATCTTCTTAAAATATAATTTTTTATTTTTATTTTTTTTGTTTTTTTTATTACTGCTGTTTTTGTTGTTGTTAATTATTTAATCTTTAATGAGATTCAAAGCCTTTGGGGCTAGTTGATAGTTCAATAGCTTGAGTCCTAACCAAGGACCTAGAACTGTTCAGGTAGCATCAGAAGATATAAGCTGTTCCAAGTAGGGTGGTTTTTTTTGTAGAATCAGGGTATTCAACTCTGTTAAATTCAGAATTTCTAAATAGCAAGGCAGCCCTTTAGGTATTGTTCCAAGGGTTCCAATTACAATTGGAATAACACACGATTTCTCTTTCCAAAGTCGCTCAACTTCAATTTGTAAGTCCTGATACTTTGTGATTTTTTCCTTGCTGCATGTGTTCAATTAGTGCATTATCAGGTATTGCATTACCAGACAATGTCAATGAACCAGACCTTTTTCTTTTCAACTATTGTTATGTCAGCTGTTGTGGGCCAAGTGTTTGACAGTCTGAATTCTGAAGTCTCATAATATCTTGAATTTTTCATTCTCCAGAACCTTCTCAACCTGATGTTCCCAGTAGTTGTTACTATACTCAAATCCAAACTTTTGGCACAGTTTCCAGTGAATGATTTTAGCAACTTGGTTATGTTGTTCTAGGTCAGTAGTCACCAACTGCTGGGCCGTGAGAAAATTTTGATGGGCCGCAGAGAAATCTCACCCCCAGAGCACCCCACCAAAGCAATTAATCTAGGCTGCTTGGGAACACAAGGCTGTGTGGCCCACATGGCCCGCAGGAACCCTCCCCGCCCACTCACTCCTTATCCAGTAAACTTACCTGCTAAATTGCTATTTTTCCTTTTTTCGACCATCTTCTGTTCTGCTGTGCTGGGAGATTTAGATTAGCTAGGAAGCAGGAAATGGTTTGATTTCTTGCTTTCTAGCTAGTCTTTAGATCTTCGGCTCAGCACAGCCGAACCTCCCTTAGGATTGAAGGTTTGCTTGCAAGCAAATTCAGTGCAGACTCATGGCAAACAAATTTGAGACACTGAGCTAGCTGATGGCAGACAGAAAGATCACTGAATGATTCTGTGAGCAACTCAATTTGCCTGTTTTGCCTGATTTTGGATAAAAGTTGCTTTTTTATATAAAAAATTCAACATTTACATACATGGTGTGTTGTGAGTTAATTTTGTGAGTTTGCTTGCAAGCAAATTTTATGTGACAGACTGAGCTAGACAATGGCAGATAGATTGATTTCTGAATGAATCTATGATTATGTGAGCAACTCAATCTGCCTGCTTTGCTGATTTTGGGTAAAAGTTGCTCTTTTTTTAATAAAAAATGCAATATTTATATAAATATTTATAATATTTACCTACAAGCCATGCCCAGCCAGTCACATGACCACCAAGCCGCACCCACAAATTATGCCATACCCACAGAATCAGTTAGTGGTCCCTGGGATCTAAAATTATGAGTTTGGTGGTTCCTGAGGTCCAAAAGGTTGGCGTCCCCTATTCTAGGTAGTCAGTTTGTGAGATTTTGCTGCACCCACTGATTAAATGGTCAACTATTTCATCTTTCTCATTACAAAGGCGGCATTTGCTGTTAGTTGTGACATGCTGAATCTTTGATTTCATGCAATTTGTGGCTAAGGCTTGTTCTTGAGCAGCTAAAATAAAGCCTTCAGTTTCTTTTTTCAGTATTCCTGATTTTAGCCAATTCCAAGTAAGCTATATTATTATTGTTATTGTTATTGTTATTGTTATTGTTATTGTTATTGTTATTGTTATTGTTATTGTTATTGTTATTGTTATTGTTATTGTTATTGTTATTGTTATTGTTATTGTTACTGTTACTGTTACTGTTATTGTTATTATTCACAAAAATGACAGTATATATAGCAAACAAGATAACCATGCTGCAGTTTGTATCATAAATCACTAGTTGAACACTTCCCAAGTGTTTAGGAATGCATGATGTATTGGCAGATTATGTGAGCAGATCCCAGTAAGGTGGCCTTCTGCAGCTGACCAAGGGTGATCTTGTCAGCACCAATTGTTTTTAAGTGCTTGCCTAGGTCTTTAGGCACAGCACCCAATGTGCCAATTACCATTGGAACCACCTGCACTGGTTTATGCCAGAGTCTCTGCAGTTCAATTCTCAAGTCCTGATATCTGGTGACTTTTTCAAGTTGTGTCTCGTCAATTCTGCTGTCACCCGGTATGGCAATGTTGACGATCCACACTTTTTTCTTCTCCACAATCATAATATCTGGGGTATTGTGTTCCAAAACTTTGTCAGTCTGTATTCAGAAGTCCCACAGTAGTTTTGCATGCTCATATTCAACCACTTTTTCAGGCTTATGATCCCACCAGTTCTTTGCTACAGGCAGAGGTTGTTGTGACACAAGTTCCAGTGGACCATCTGAGCAACTGTGTTGTGATGTTGTTTGTAGTCTGAGCTATTGTCTTGCTCAGTATGTGATCAATGGTTTCATCTGCTTCTTTGCAGAGTCTGTATTTGGGGTCATCAGCAGATTTTTCTATTCTGGCTTTGATTACATTTGTTCTGATGGCTTGTTCTTGGGCTGCAAGAATCAGGGCTTCTGTTTCTTTCATCAGTGTTCTGTTGGTCAGCCATAACCAGGTCTTCTCTTTATCTACTTTTCCTTGGATCTTTTCAAGGAACTATCCATGCAGTGCTTTGTTACACCAGCTGTCAGCCCAAGTTTGCATCGCTGTTTTTCTATATTGATTCTTGGTTTGCTGCACTTTGAGCAGCTTCCTCTTGTTGACCTCCATCAAAGCTGGTTCAACATTGTCTTTCACATAATCTGCCAGAGCATGCTTCTCTTTTTCGACTGTCTGCTTCACTTGCAAAAGTCCTCTGCCGCCTGCTTTTCTCAGCAAATATAGCCTGTCAACGTCATTATGCGGGTGCAGTGCATAGTGTATGGTCATCAGTTTTCTTGTTTTCCTATCCAAGCTGTCCAGCTCTGCCTGTGTCCAGTTTATGATCCCAGAAGTATATCTCATGTTGGGTATGGCCCAGGTATTTATAGCCTTGATGGTGTTACCACCATTCAGTTTGCTTTTTAGAAGTTTTCTGATCCTTTGTGTGTATTCTTTGCTGACCACATTTTTCACTTGCCCGTGCTTGATAGTATCCAGCTGCAGTATGCCCAGGTATTTGTAGGCTTTGGGTTGGTGGCACTTGATGGTTTGTCCATTGAGCATTTCAATTTGGGTGCATATGCCACCCCCCACGGGGTGCCGCCTTGACATGGTAGGGGGCTTAACTGTTCCAATGAAGCTGAGAACTGTTCTGGCAGTAATGCAAACTACCAGCAGGTCCAACCATGTCAGAGAGGTCTAGACCAAGGAGCAGAACTGAGTGCACCCAACAACCCATGCAGTGAATCATGGTGAAACACAACCGAACGAAGACTGTACTGGCTCGGTTGTCGCCTGGGTTAACAAGGACCACGTTGGGTATTGGGGAACCTGGGCATTCATCGACAAGTGGACTACAGGCCACGGGTCCCATAGCTGAGCAACCAAGCCATGGGCCTGCAGGGCTACTGGGAGCTGAACAACCTCAGAAGCGGCAGAAAGACACCATGTCAGAGAACCGCATTGTAATGAAATAACAACAACAAAAACAACAACAACAACAACAACAACAACAATAATAATAATAATAATAATTATTATTATTATTATTATTATTATTATTATTATTATTATTATTATTATTATTATTATTATTCTTCACTGACCAGGGTCACTGTCCTGAAACACAGTGATCTGGTTATATTCGATGCTGGAAGATTGTGGCCCTTAATTTTTTGTCAAGTTTTAAGTACCACTCAGTCAAAATGCCTTTTTCTTCTCCTATACGTAAGTGATAGATAAATGATAAGATACTACCAATCCTTGCTGTTGCAAATGGTGATTCTAATCATTTGACATATTTCTGATTGAATTGTCATAATCTATTCCTTTCCCTTTCATTTCCATTTAACCTTGCACACATACTTTTTAATTTTCCGCAGAACAGAGCAACCAAAATGACTGGGGAGTTATAGAAGCTTCCATACAAGGAAGACCTAAATCATGTGGTGCTTTTTATCAAGGTAATGATATCAAGATAAATAATCAAGGTATAGTCAAGGTAATGGGATGTAGGAGAACAAAAGCAAAGTATATAATATCACACATAGCTGAAAAATAAGTACAGACAGAAGCTTTTTTTCCACTTCAACAAATAATCTATTGAACCTAAGTGCAGATTTTTATTTTTTTTAAAAAGAGGATACAATGCAATTAGACATGGTTATGGCTTACAATTTAAATGATTTTGAAGAAGACTAGCTACTACTATTGCATACTAACTCTTGAACCACAGGATGCCCACCTTAAATTCAATCTTGGGTATAGCCATTTATGCTTTGACTACCATTAGGGTCAAGGTTTTTTTTTTTAAAGAAAAAAACTGAGGGAGTTCAATAACCAGTCATTGTACAGGGTGCCAAGATGTCTGACTACCACATAGTGTTTATTACTTTTTATACAATTTTTACAAGCAAGGAAGAGTAACATAGATACAGCATTTGGATTGGAGAATAAATACAGCATTAGGATTGGCGAAACCTCCCAACCAATCCTTAAGAATATTAGTGATGTTAGTAAGGTGAGATCATGGACAAGTCCGGGACTTTCCAGCCCAGGATAGAGAGTGAGATCATTGCAAAGAGGCCCACATAGGCATTAGACACAGCAGCATGCTGCTTACACCATCTACAGGATGTCTTTTGTTACTACAAAAAACTATTCTAGATTATTATCTTAAAATAATCTCATATATTTAAAAGATCATTTCTTTTTTTAGTGGTTTCCTCTATCTAATCATCTCAACTTCCACAGAAAGCCATTAGAATTGGAGGTATCTTATATCATGGTATGAATATAAAATAAATCTACTAAAATTTGTGGAATTCAATTTCACACTGCTTTGGTAACAACTCGTCATCTGTAATAATAGAGATATAAGATTCAACCTTTGATGAAATAAAATCCCCAAATTCCACAAGAATCAAGTTCTACTATTTACTATGGGTAAACCTTTATTTAATACAGGACTGACTACAACTCTACTTCCTAAATAAACAACAAAAAAGCTATGACATTGGACTAAAATATTTCAAAAATCACATGAATAGGAACAGAATTTTCCAAGATATTTAGTGATATATAGATTTTTGCTTGGAATGGTTAAAGCAACAAGACATTGGATCATATATTTTTTCATCATAGTACTCTAAGAATATATGTTATGGATAAATTTATTTATTTTCATTGCCTGGTAAGAGATCAGTCCAAATTGATTTCAGAAGATACAGATTTTTATCTGGCACCAATAGTGAGTTTGGTGGTTTATCTACTGGGATGTGGGCATTCCAGGCAGCACATAATGCTATTTTTGATGGTTTTTGAAGTTAAGAGTTGTTCTTAAATGTAGTCACCATTTAATAGATTCAAGTTTGCATATCTTTAATTCCACCTTTTGCAACTTCCCCTTCATGCAACAGGTGCTGCTCATCATAAATAATGATCTACCTATTTTTAGTGTTCTGCCACATTCATATTTCACTACTCAGTCCAATTTTCTCCTCTTTCTAACTGTATTGAGTCCTGTGTAAGAGTAAGTAGAACTTCACTGTTTTATTATTAGCAGCCTGATAAAAAACAAGAATAAGGTAGGCAGGAAGGGCAAGAATCACAATCTGGACAGAATTATACAGGTTTAATCAGTTGTCCAGCTTTTTCATTCAGGAAAGCTGGGAGTGAATTCCAAGGGAATTCTTCTTGCATAGTTATATTTGGAGCAGGAAGAAAAGCTTTCTAGCTTTTTTTAAAAATCACATCCAAATTAAAATTGCATATGTCCAATATCTATCAGGATTGTACCAAAATAGGTGAAACAGCAAAAGGAAGGAGTTTGAAATATAACTTCACCTTTAGCTGAAAGAGTAGAAAGTTTTTCAAATGCAACAAAAGTTGCCTTTCTGTATTTTGCAGTTACTGAAATATATATTACTGCCTAAGGAGAGTCTGAATGAATACTGAACCCAGAAGTTAAAACTGTCTACTGCTTCAGCCCTTAGGGACAGATTTAGACAGAGCTCTCAGTGTCAGGACTATTTGAAATATATTTGCATTCTTACTTAAAATATTGTGAGATCACCCAGACATTTGAGATAAGATTACATCATTTTGCTGATTTATAATTTTGAAAAATATAATTTGAGGACCTGAAGATGATATGAGGATATTCCCTGAAAGAGATCTTGGATAAATATTTCAAAATAAATACATTTTAAATGTATAGGGTTGTACATCTAATTCTCATCACACAATTTCTCTTTAATTTCTATTCTTAATATTCTAATTGTGTAATGTTAGTAATCAAGAAAAAACGGAGGATTTAGATGTGATGGGAATTACAAACCAACTCACCAACTCATGCCATTTTGCTATATATGGTCAGTTCTGCATTCTGAAAAGGGACGTGGTGCTCAGTGGCCAAGACACTGAGCTTCTCAATCAGAAAGTTTGGCAGCTCAGTGGTTCGAATCCCTAGCACCACGTAACGGAGTGAGCTCCCATTACTTGTCCCAGTTTCTGTCATCCTAGCAGTTTGAAAGCATGTAAAATGTATGTAGAAAAATAGGGACCACTTTGGTGGGAAGGTAACAGTGTTCCATGTGCCTACAGCATTTAGTCATGCCGGCCACAAGACCATGGAGATATATTCGGACAGTGCTGGCTCTTTGGCCTTGTAAAGGGAATGAGCACCAATCCCTAGAGCCAGAAACAACTGTCACGTATGTGAGAAGGGAACCTTTACCGTTACAGTCTGAAAAGTACTTATCCTCACTTTCTAAATATTTGCACTACTTGCACTGATCTCTAAAAAGTACAATCCTTCAAAAAAAAAAAAGGAAGATCCATCCATCACCATTGCTCCAAAGTGTTCACAAAAATGTTGGAATTATTCCGATTCAGCTTCCCGGTCACTCTAAGCTTCTTAGAAACATCATTATTGTAATAAGAAATCTTTTAAATGATTTTCCTCCCCAAAAATCATCTCAGTCAAAAAATAGCAGCAATATCTGAAAACCTGGATTTTCACTAAAGTAGGGAAGAAACTCAATCAAAATGGTAAAGACAGGAAAAAGGGGAAGAAGCAAAGTATTCAGATCATGTTCAAACAATACTCTTCTTTCCTAAGATTCCTGTTCTAGATCAAGAAGATAGTCATGGAGCTTATCATTAATATTTGGGTCTTCTTAATCCTTCTCTACTGGCCATGGGATTCAGAAACACGGAACTATGAAGCCATCCTTAAGGTGCCAAATGGAGGACGATGGGGTACTTGGGGAAAGATAATATTCTGTCCCAAAGGACATATTAATGGCTTCGCACTGAAGGTATTTTGCTTCTCCCACCCTATTGCTCTTTTTGGTTTATGGGTATGTTCCTCCAAACACAGAATGGCCTAGGGTAACATCTTAAACAAAAGTTATGTGGGGACAAAGAGAGGAAGAAGAGAACCATGGAGTAGTGATAGAACAGAAATGTTTTTGCAAGCATAAGGATGAAATTTTGAGTATCCTCTGTCAGTTCTACAATAGACCAGGTCAGGAAACTGACTCCACAAGAAAGCTAGAACTGTACTAGAGTGGTATTCAGCAGGTTCTGACCAGTTCTGGAGAACTGGTAGTGGAAATTTTGAGTAATTTGGAGAACCTGCAAATACCACCTCTGACTGGAGATTTTATAGTATCCTTTCCCTGCTACGCCCACCAAGCCACGCCCACAGAATCTGTAGTAAAAAAATTTGAATCCCACCACTGAACTACACATTGTAGCAGGGGTGTCAAACTCGATTTCATTGAGGGTCACATCAGGGTTGTGTTTGACTTTTGTGGGCTGGGAGGGGCGTGGCCAGGGGGCATGGTCAGGGTGGGCATGACCAGCTCGATATTTAATGAGGCTCTGTTTTCAACTCCAATGGCCTCCTGCAATCCTCTGAGGTCTGTTTTCGCTGGCAGACCACCATGGGCTGGTCCTTGGCTGTTTCTAAGATAGAGCTTTGGGCCAGATCTAAGCACCCCGTGGATCAGATCCAGCCTGTGGGCCTTGAGTTTGACACCTCTCCATTAGGTAGTCTTTGACCTACAGTCACAATTAGGACCAGAATTTCCATTACAAAGCAAGGTAGTTGTTAATGAGTCATGTCTGATTTGACAACTTTTTTTTGCCATGGTTGTTAAGTAAATCATGCCTTCATTAAGTGAATCCAACTTTCCCCATCGACTTTGCTTGTTGGAAGTTAGCTGGGAAGGTTGCAAAAGATCATAACATAATCCTGGAATGTCACAATGTCATAAATACATGCTGATTGCCAAATGTCTACAGTTTGATCAGCAACCATGGATTGCATCATGCATGGGGAAGCTATGACAACCATAAGAATCTGGACTCTCATAACTCACTTTTTTCAGTTCTGTTATAACTTCAAATATTCATGATTGTAATGGTTTAAGTCTTCTTCTCCTTCCTTTTTATATTTGTGGGATCTAAGGGAATCAGTCTGAGTATTTATCGAATACTTTCCCACTTCCCTGGACTTAACTTATGATTCTTCTTCCTCTGGTGACTTCTGGATGCCTTTGTCATGGGCTTGTCCAAGGTTTCTCACAATTAATAGGATCTTCAGGTATGTCGCACAGGAAAAAGTCCAATTGTGTGACTCTCATAAGTCAGAACAGGGACAAAGTAAATGATCAAATATTCTGGTGTAGTACTGTAGATGTAGCAGTGGTTTGTGCCGGACTTAGAGCAAAACCTGAGGGACCAGGGATCATCTATGTGACCATCAAAAATTGACACATAGTTTGATAAAGGTATGAAGATTTGGCTTCCATGGCATGGGCTGATAGTAAAAATTAGAATAGCATTGAAAACAGTGCTATATCTTATTTATCAACTTAGGTCCTGTGTCTCATAGCTCTTCTAGTATAAAAGCCAAATAATCTGCAAATGCCTGTAATTTATATTCTTCCATCCCTTTTATTTCCTTGTTTTTCCTAATATTTCTGTTTAACACTGCTAGTTAATACAAATAATAATGGCGACAAAGGACATCCATGTCTTGTTCCCTTCTTAATGTTAATTTTTTCAGTCAGCTCTCCATTTACCATCACTTTTGCGTATTGTTTGCAATATATTGTCTTAATCATTTTAATAAACCTTTCCCCAAAATCCATTTCTTCCATTTGTGTCCACTGCCAGTTCACATTGTCAAATGCCTTCTATACATCTAAAAAGATTAATGCCATTTGCTTTTCTGGATGCGCTTCATAATATTCCAGAATTCATAGAATTCCAGTATTCAGAATTATTCTCATGTTGTCTTTTATTTGCCTCTTAGGTAAAAAGCCATTTTGATCTGAGTGTATAAATTTGTTTAAGAATCTCTTTAAACTCTCTGCCAATATTGAAGCAAATATTTTGTAATCTGAGTTTAACAATGATATTAGTCTATAGTTTTTAATCTGTTGTAAATAAGAGTCTTCTTTAGGAATGAGAGTGATATATGCCTCCATCCAAGAATTGGGCATTTTTGCCTCCATCAGTACTTCATTCAGCACCTCCAACATTAGGTTACTCAGGGAGTCCTGCAATGCTTTGTACAATTCTGCTGGTAGGCCATCTGGTCCTGGTGCTTTCCCATTATTTTGTCTTTTTATTGCTTCTGTAAATTCCATCATTGTGATTCTTTCCTCTAGCATTGATTTCACTTCCTCTGGTACTTTGAGTAATTCTGCTCTTTTAAAGTATTCTTTAATTTCTCCTTCTCCAACTTGTTCTTGCTCATATAATTTTCTCATAGTATTTTTGCACTATTCTTTTTTATCTTCATTTCAATAGCAAAGATTCCCTTTATCATCTATTAGTTGAGAAATCTGTTTCTGTTCCATTTCTTTTTTTAGCTTATATTTCCTGGTTTATTTGCATTTTCAAAGAAATTTTGTTTGGATCTCTTTATTTTTTGTACTAAATCTGCTTTATCTGTTAATTCCATTTTGTGTTTTATTAATTTCATCTTATTTTGTATGTCCTTTCTTTGTGGCTTCTTTGCAATTCCTTCTCTAATTTTTTTATATTCTTCTTCTAAAGTCTTTTGTGTCTCCCTCTTTTCTCTATTTCTCTTTTCCACATATGTTATAGTTAGTCCTCTTATATAAGCCTTTGCTGTGTCCCATACCCTTCTGTTTTCATTGAAGAATTTCAACTCTTTTCCCATATATCTTATAAATTCTTTTTCTTTCAATATTAGGTTATTCATCTCCACCTTGATCTCTTTTGTTGTCCCTTCCATATTACTTTTATTGGATTGTGGTCTTCCCAGGTATTTGTTTCAATACTTATTTCTTGTATATTACAAATCAAGTACAACATACAAATAACAAGAAAAAAGTCAAGGAAACAGTAGGTCTACTAAAGAGAGAGATGATAGAAATAACAGGCAATAGAGAGAAAGCAGAACTGCTTTATTCATTCTTTGCATCAATCTTCATGCAAAAAGAAACCATATCCCAACTACCAAAAACCTAACCATAAAAGACAGACTAACCACACTTATTAGAATTCCAAAAAGATGGAGGAGATGCTTTCAATGTATACAAAACATGAGACAAGAAACAAAAAAAATATAACTTAGTGTTTGCAAAGGGTCTACAAATGTATGAACACATTAAAGCATTTTCAGTCAATCAGAATAGAGCTGGAAGGGATCTATATTGTTGCAAAACAATTGAGCTTTCTTTGCTGTAGGTACAAATTCACCTTTGTGTCACAATAATGTGTGTATAATTTGAAAAAAAAAAACCCGGTTCATTCTCGATGTAGTATAGATGTAGGACTACCATCAGTATCAGACATGTCAGAAATTTCCACTGACATTTCCTTATTTTCCATCAGATGCAACCAAGCCATACAACATGGGCTGATGACACAGGAGGTCTCAACAGTGTGCGCCTTGGATGTACCGATGGGACAATAATTGAAACAAAGAGTGGACGGTAAATTGGATTTGTTTCATTTCTTTTTTTGACTTTGTTTTCTTGGAAATAGATAGGAAGAGCAGATTAAAGGGAAATAATCTTTGCTGATTGAAAAGCAAATGACACTAATTCCAAATCTTTTTGATTACCTTTGAGTCTATCGATGATTATTTTAAAGAGTGTAGGTCTTCACAGCTGCTATTTATGGGTGAAATAACTTCTGAGTAGTGTAAAAAAATGAATATCTGTCGATGTTCAGACTGAACTTGGCAACAGTAGTCATATTCTTTTCTACTGCTTGTGAGGAGAATGGCCACAACTGATAGTTAACTGTCACATAAATAACATATGATAGCTTTCCTCTGTATTTAAATTGTTCAAAAAAAAATCACAGAAGCATAAAGCATGGGGTATCTATGTTTCCTTCTTGGGGCAGAATCTGACAAAGCATTTTGGACAAATGCCTATTTAACTTCTGTTTTGAAGACTTCCAGTGAGAGAAAACTCAGTACTTTATGAGCCAGGTTTTTCTATTGACTGATAACTCATTCCATCAGAAAATATCTTCTAATAACTGGAGAACCTTATCTCTTTCTGATACTTTAAATCCAGTGGCTCTTTCCTGTTCTATAGGATGCCAGAGAACAAATGCAGTTCTTTTATATGACAATGGTTTAGATTTTTTTTAACCTTGCTGTCATCTTTCCTCTCAATCTTTTCTGCAAGCTAAGCATAAATATTTTCTGTTCCTGTTCAGAAAATGTCATCTGCATTTGATTCCAATAATGGGTTCCAGCTACTTTTCTGCTATGACCACCTCACTTATTTGCAGAGGAAACCACAATATTTTCTCTAACACCTATCCTCCCTGTATAAATATGTTAATATCTTCATCTTGGTTGTGCTTCATTTTCATTTACACTGAGTTTGGTAACATAAAATGTAACTGAAGGTGGTAGGCTACCTACTGTTGCATGATTAAAGGGAAGATAAACTTGTCACAATAGTGAAAAGTACATTTTTTTCAGGCTTGCTCAGAAAAGATGGAAAGTTAGAAAAAAAATGCACATGCTCCCAGAATGGATTCCTCATCCCCTAATGCAGGCCTCCCTCAGATATAGGCCTCTCGCCTTCACATATGCAGCTATACTCAGAAAAGTTTATATACGTTCTGATTATTACATTGAGATTGAAGGTATTGAATATAGCTTTGATCCATATTTTCAGCCAAATCTTTGAAGTTAAACTGATCCGTAACCAACTCAAAATAGTGTCCATATAGAAACTCATGGAATTTTTTGACAGAAGCAACTGCAGCCAAAGCCTCCTTGTCAATTTGGCTGTAGTTGCGCTCAACTGGGGAAAAAGTTCTGGAGAAAAAGGCAATGGGTGCCTCAGAACTATTAGGCAGTCTATGACTTAAGATGGCATTTATGCCAAAAGGAGAAGCATCTGCTACTAAAACTAAAGGTAAATACTCATTAAATTGGATCAGAACAGCATCGGATGTAAGCAATGATTTGACTGCATGGAAAGCATGGGCTTCCTTAGATCCCCAGTGCCAGGGGGATTGCTTTTCCAAGAGTCTGTGCAGAGGCTCTGCAATGGAAGCTTTATGTGGCAAAAATGAAGCATAAAAGTTAAGAAGTTCTAACAAGGCCTGGAGCTCAGTTTTGTTAGTTAGTGTGGGTGCCTCGTGAATAGTCCTTACTTTGGATTCATCAATCCTGTAACCCAAAAATTCTACCTGTGGGGTGGCTATAGTGCACTTCTCCTTCTTTAACTTAAGACCATGCTTCCTGAAACGATCGAGGACTCCTCTGACCCTTTGCAGTAATTGAGACTTATCAGGGGCAGATATTAAAATGTCATCAAAATACACCTGGTAATCCTTGAAGAAGTCTTTCCATTAAAGATTGGAAAATCCCTGGGGCCACACTTGTGCCAAATTGGAGGTGTCTACATTTAAAAGCGCCCCTGTGCATTACAATAGTTTGTAGTTCAGCGGCTGTGTCATCAAAAGGGAACTGTTGATAGGCCTGTGACATGTCTAATTTCGTGAAAATGGTTCCTGGCTCAAAAGAATGTAGTAGGTGCTGGATAACAGGGACTGGATAAGCACTGATTTGTAAATACTTATTCAATGACGTCTTGTAATCTGCACAGATTCTTATGCTACCATCGTTCTTCAGGGATGTCACTATTGGGGTTTCCCATTTTGCAAAGTCCACAGGTTCTAATACACCCTGTTTAATTAATTTGTCAATCTCCAGGCTTTAAACAGATTGGTACTGCCAGAGGGTCCAAGTTGAAAGATATTGGGGTTCCTGAATAACAGCCCAGCCCCTTGCTGAACACATCAGCATAGCCATTAAACAAGGTGTCCACTTCAGCATTTGTAATAGAGTGGATTCTGCTGATATGGAGGCCAAGGGCAGGGAACCAGTCTAACCCCAACAGGCTAGGGAGGGCACCATCCACTACCACTAAAGGCAAGTGATCTTTAAAATTTTGAAATTGAACAAAAAACTTGCCTTTTCCGGTGACTGGGATGGTTATGCCTTGGTAGTCACGTGGGGTTAACTGGCAGCCATGAAGCTTCTTCTAAGCCATTCTGGGAAGTAGTTGTTTCAAGGTGCTCCATGAGATGATGAACAGTGCTGAGCCTGTGTCAACCTCCATCCTGCAAGGTTTCCCTTCTATGGAAACAAAAACACTGATTTTGTTAGAGCCTTTGTTAGTCAGCTTGGCTTGATAGCAGGTGAAACAGTCTTCAATTTTTTTTGGAAATGTTGAGTTGTCTGAGGCTTTTGGGCAAAAGTCTTTCCTGCTTGACAGATCCTGACTAAATGACCCTTCCTCTGGCATTTTAGACAAATGGCATTCCTGAACTTGCAGGATGCCCTGAGGTGGTTTCCCCCACAGCTTAAGGAGGTTGATTGGAGGTTGGCCTATTCCCTTTGACTGGTTTTTGCTGCCTGAGGTGATTTACATCATTAGCCTCTTCAAAGCCTTTTTTGGAGGAGGCTTCGACATAATGGGTGGCTGATCTGCTCTGGCTAATTGGATTTCCCTTAATTTCTGCTGCTGAAAGTGCTGATAGTTCAGCAGCTTGAGACTCTTCAATTGCTAATTTAAGGGTTAAATCCCCTTTAGCCAATAGACACCTTTGTAGCCTTAAATCCCTGACTCCACAAACTAGTTGGTCTAATAACATGTCTTCCAGATAGTCTCTAAACCCACAGTGCAAGGCAGCTGTTCGTAGGACAGCCATGTACCCACTAATAGTCTCTCCCTCAGCCTGAATCTGTCTCCTAAAAGCATGATGCCTGGCAATGCGGGATGGCTTAGGGGAAAAGTGGTTGGAAAGAATTTCCTGCAATTCTTCCAATGGAACAGTCTTAATTGAATGTGGAGCCAATAATGCCATAGCAGTGTCAAACACTGTGGCTCCGCAAAAACTTAAAAAGTAGGACTTTTTCCTATGGTCGGAAATGTCAGCGAGGTCTATGGCATCTAGGAAACAGTCAAATCGGTTTCTGTAGGATTCCCATGTTTCTGCTGTCGGTCTGAAAGGTGGGAATGCAGGGTTCGAAGTCATCTCGACTCAGCAGTGCTGGATCTTCCAAGGAAAGTTGAAATTCACGCTCATGAATGGTGACAGTAAGCTCTGAAAGTGACATACAGCTTGGTAGTGATTTCGGCTCTTTTTGTAGTGACTTCGCTCAGCGATTCTTTGCCCGGTTGCCTCTTATATGTATCCCACCCTCGTTGCCAGTGTTGTGGAGCAGCGAAATAACCTGAGGCGAACACGGAGTGAACTTCAGCTGTTACTTTATTGTAACAATAAATATATAAATATAAATATATAACAAGGCAGCCAGCTGGCAGAAAACAGCTGATGCCGTTTGACAGCTCCCTTTTATAGCTGGCTGTCAAACGGCATCAGCCAATAGGAACTGTCCATGTTCCTGCTGGAAACACAGACCGGAGTGAAGACTTCAGCTCAGTCTATTCCGAACGCTACACCATGGGCCTTGAGTTTGTCACCCCGTTGTACATTATTATGTCTTAGATATTAGGAAGAATGGAACCACATGTGATTCATGTTATTTCTGCTTCTTGATGATTTACAGATTCTTGATCTTAACTCATTTTGAAATGAGAAATGTCTTTTTTTAATAGATGGGGAAATTGGACAGCATTTCAGGAATGCCCCAAAGGCAACTTCGTTTCTTTTGCTCTCAACATGGTAGAAGATAAAGGACTACTTGATGATATGGCAGCTAAAAATATCCAATTCAGATGTAAAGAAGGATCTGTACTAACTGGACTGTCACACTACGTGCAAAATTTTGGTCCATGGAGCAAACATTGCCGTGTTGGCTCCATATGTGGAATCCAGGCAAAAACTGAGGAAGTCCAAGATGATGCAATGCTCCGTGATATGAAGTTCTTCTGCTGTGTTTGAACCAAAAGTCTGCCACTAAACCACATCTCTCTGTGTTCTACTGGATTTGTTTGACATGAATCCGAACATAACTAAACCTTTAACTAGGAGTTTTATGTGATTTAACAGTTGTGTTGCAAATAGCATGGTAAATTACATTAAAAATGATTTTTTTTATTTTTTATCTTTACATATACATATGACTTCCATAAATGAAATAATTCTTCATGATTAGATTAAATAGATCTAAAAGTCCTGAAAAAGCTTGCAGATACAATCTCAGTGATTTTTTCAGCAATGTTTGACAACTCATGTTTAATCTAGGAAAAATATAAGACACACTTATGCACTCTAATATCAGAATTTAACTAATATAATATGAATTAATAGTATATGAATTATATGATATAAATTACTAATTTAAACACTTATCTATTTATATTCTTATATTCTTAATCCTAAAATCAATCAATCAATCCAGTTAGACTTACATACACTGTTTCAAATATCTAACAAATTTATTAAGATATTCCCCCCCATATAAATATGCATACAAAAACATATATATCTAAGTATTTTCAGTTATCTTAATCTCTTATTTGTACAAAAATATTAATTCTTAAAAATGTTATAAAATTATTTCATTAAACAACTTCTCAATTAATTATTCTTATCATCAGTTAGTCTTTGATTGTCAATTAAACCTTTACTGTACAGCACAAGTTGTTTTATTCTATGTAGAACCAGCAGCCTCTGTTGCATCAGCCACTTCTGTTTTCTCTTCTTCTGCTCTTCTCTGTCCTTACCGCCAATGAAGGATAAGCAGGCAGTTCCTCAACTTCCTTAGGCACCCACTCTCAGCCTCTTTCTCACTCCAAGTCAAAGTCAGTGGTGGGATTCAAATTTTTTTACTACCAGTTCAGTGGACGTGGCTTGGTGGGCATGGCAGGGGAAGGATACTGTAAAATCTCCAGTCAGAGGTAGTATTTGCCAGTTCTCTGAACTACTCAAAATTTCTGCTACCAGTTCTCTAGAACTGGTCAGAACCTGCTGAATACCACCTCTGGTCAAAGGATCCTAAATCTGTCCACTTCTGTTCTTCTCAATTTATCCACTTGTTCAATCTATTTGTTGGAATTAACTGGCTTGGGCAAATCCTTCACTTCCAAACACCACTATCACCACCACCAAATCACTGCCTGCTTGTCGAGTTCATGCCTGATTCTTTTGGAGACTGGCTGTTCTGCCCTTCATGATTTGCAATCTTTTCCTTTTCTGATAGCACTCTCTGTCATTCTCATTCCAGAAATCCACTCAATGCCACAGTTATCTGTTAGCTGATTTCTTCCTTCCTCTTTCAAGTGGGCTGCCATGACCACAGGTCCACCATTGAAAAAATGACAGATGCTTACACATTGAATTAATGTGGGTTGCCTTCCACCTTGCTGCTACTTGGGTTTCCCTACTTCATGAATCCCTCCAAGACTTGTGTGCCCTCAGGGAGCCTTCCAATGTGTAGATTTGGGGTTAAGAAATGGAGCCCATTCTTCTTTCCCTGCACCGCTGTGATGTCCAACTCATGACAGATGGGTGACATGGCAGAATAACTGGAAGAATTATTAACATGGATGAAAAGCACATTGAACAATCTATGTTCAAAACCTAAGTTGCTAATGGTTTCACATTGAACTTGAAGGACCATCAAGTGGCTTCGTGTAAGGTTTTCACCTAGGTCTAATACTGCTCAACATGTTTATAAATAACATCAATGAGTCCTTAGATAATAGGATTATCCAATAGCAGACATGTCTGAGGACTGAATCAAGGTTCAAGGAAGATATTGATAAAATGCAACAATGTGCAGAAACCAGCAAGATGAATTTGAACAGGAAAACTTAATATACATTTTTATAGGAAAAATCAAAGTATTATTTATTTATTAAGAACATTTATATGGCTGTCCAACTCACTCATGGTAGCTCCAGGAAGTTTATAGAATTACCGCTCCCCCAATACAAAACCCAATAAATCCTTCCCTCTACCCCCCAGTGACAATACCAGGCAAACCACTTGATGGATTCAGTATCACCCAGCTGCTCCCCAAAGTTGGCAAAGCAGCTTTGGAAAGCACCCAGCTGCTCCCCAAATCTGCTCCCCAAAAATGGTAAACCATGTTTCCAGGGCTTTTTGAAAGAGTCTCAATGTGAGGGCCAGTCTTATCTCTGTCTGGGTGATGTTCCACAGCTAGGGAACCACTATGCAGATATATAATACAGGATGAAGGAAACTATGCTGGCAAAAATGATTTCAGATTCTGATTAAGATCAGAAGTCACAATCCCTCCTTATGCTCTGTTGGTTTGTCAACTCTTAGAATATTACATTCAGTTCTGGGTGAGGGTGTCTGGAAGAACATTGACAAACTGAATGTACCGAAGAAAGCAATTAAGATGTTAAGAGACTTCAGGGAAACAGATATGAGGAAGGGTTGATATGAGCTATATTTAGTACAAAAGAGAAAATTATGGGTCAACATTATAGTTGCCCTCAAGTATTTGAAGGGCTGAAATGCAGAAAATGTGAAAGGCTTATGAGTTTCATTCTATAAGAGGAAACAAGGAATAACAAGTTTAAATTATGAAGAAGATTTTCCTAATGGCAAATGAAATGAAACAGTAATGGGCCATTTTGTTTGAGAGATTGTAGACTTTTAAACAGAGGTCAGATTGTCACCTGTTAGGGTCCAGGCAGGGAAATGAATTAGAATCTAAAAACTTTAATGGTCCCTCCAGAATAGATAACTCTCAGAAACAGAAGATTATTGTTTTTGGAAGGTCATGATCTCCAGTTAGGATGGCATACTTTTTTATGGTATGATAAAAGTAAAACCCATAAATATTTTCAAAGGCATCATATAAGAAACACTTTATTTCTAGTATGGTAAAAGGTGAAAGCAAAAATCTACATGAAAATACCAGTCTGGCACTCAACAATAGAAGCATTCATCCATCCAAATGTAGTAAATCTGGAAAAAAATCTTAACTTAAAGACATTTTGAATGTGGAAACAGAACTTAAACCAAACAAGAGTTACAGAACCAAGGTGTGGACTTATCATGGTGCCCATATATGCAAATGCAGTTGAGATAGAAGAAAGATATTAAGACATATGGCTTCTACAATGAGCAAACAATATTTGATTGAATAATGTTAGGAGTCAATGAAAAGTTAATAAAGAAAATATACTCATTTTGTTCAAGTTTTTTTTAATTTTTTACAAACATATCAATGCTTGAACAGTGTGTCACCTGAGTGTCATACATTTTGATATAAAAATGGTATTAATCATATGTTTCTTTTAACAAACTTATATAATTGTAGTAATAATGCACATATTTTATTAAATTATAATATTTCATTATTCAGTTATTCAATATTTCAATGTGTCATTTTTATGCCAATCACCTTATTCTAAGTGTCATTCCTTTTAAATACAAATAGAATATTATTAATCATATTTATTACCTTTAGCAAGCTTATATAATTCTAATAATCATACAAACAGTTATGTTAAATTAAAATCTTCCATTATTTGCTTGTTCAACTTATGATCCTTCATTATTTGGTTGTTCAATATTTCAAAATGTTATTTTTATGTCAATCACCATATTCTGCATGTCATACATTTTAATACAAATAAAGTATTTTTAATCATATTTGTTACATTTAGCAAACATACACATATTCATAATGAATTATAATCTATTATTTATTTAATCAATAGTTCAGTATATTATTTTTATATCAGTCACCATATTCTTTAAGTATACCTAGTAATACTGTCATTCAAGGTCTAATTTCCCCTCTTATTATTACTTCTTCTTGTTATATAAAAATGTGTATTTTATTAATCCCCCTCTCTCTAGTTTCCATTCCTATTCTAACTTTAATTATGCCACTACTATTGTTTCAGGTATCTAAACATATTCCCTTTCTAACCGTCATCTCTTATTCACTTTAAAGCTTTAATTGTTCATTTCTTAGCTCGCCTCCCATATTCTTCTCTTTGATCTTTATTTCTGTCTGCTTCCACATCTTGGCTACTCATTTTAAACATTTCTCCCTTCTCTGTCCCTCTCTGTTGTCTACTTTTCAAAATATCCACTCTTGCCCCTATCTCTCTCCCAAAAGAATCTTCCTGGTTCTCCAGTTCCTAATTTCTTGCTAAGCTTAAAAATGTAAGACAAACAGATAAAAGAGATAATGATAGTATGGGCAATTTTTTTTTTTTTTTTATAAACTATAGCATTAGACAAATGACAAAAACTTTGGGAAATAAACTAAGCTGACAATGGCAACTGCTTATAAGGAAAATTTATATAAAATGTTTTACAGATGACACTTGTCACCGGCGAGACTAGCAAAGATGTTTAAAAATATGTCCACCAGATGTTGGCAATGTCGTCAGATTTCAGGCATGTACTATCACATGTAGTGGACATGTGCAAAAGCAAAGAATTACTGGACAAAAATACATGGTTAGAAAAAATGTTGAAGCAGCATGTAGACTATAAGCCAGAAATATTTTTGTTAGGTATAGTACCAGAGAAGTATGATAAAAGGAGCATATATTTTGACATGTTTTGACAGCAGGAAGAATCATATTTGCACAGTATTGTAAAAATGAGAATATACCTATAGAAGAAGATATAATTTTAAAAAATTAGATTGTGCAGAAATGGACAGATTGACATTAAAGATAAAAGAAAGGGAAGATACAGAATATTTTTGAACATGGGATTTGTTTTACAAATGGTTGGATAACAGAGGTAGACATTAGGAGTTAGAAAAGTATTATTATATAAATAATTATATAAGCAAATTGACCCAGTCAATACACTGTTCACCAAGTACTTGGGTATATAAATTGAAAATGTATAAATAAAATGATTTAAAAAGCAAGTTGTAAAAAGGTACTTTACTAACATTTAATTGCTTGTTTTTAGCAGCTCAAACATCCATAAGGTATACACAAGCAAATTATAGAAGCAAACCAATGTAGCAGCTTTATTTGATTTTAAGTTTTAGCTCTGGATGTTCTTTTTGAAGAAGCTGCTTGGAAGAAGCGGAACATCATCAAAGAAAAACCAGAAAGCCCAGCTGCCTCTTGTAAAAGCACATTTGGGAAAACCATGATCTCAATGACTGACAATATCCATAGACATAAAGTTATAGAAGCATTATGCCTTTATTTTTCTGCATCATAAAGAAATTACCTCCAAATCAGGGGTGTCAAACTCAAGGCCTGGGGGCCAGATCCGACCCACAGGGTGCTTAGATCTGGCCTGTCAGGCCACCCTGGAAACAGTAAAGGACTGGTCTGTAGTGCCTCTGCTAGAGAAAACAGTGCTCAGTAGAGCCGTGTTCTGAGCTCCTGAGCTGTTTTCACTGGTAGAGAGTTGCAGGAAGCTGTTGCAGCTGAAAATCAAGTTTAGGAGCCTGTTTTTGCTGGCCATGCCACCTCAGGCCCCCTGAGGTCAAATACAACTGTGATGTGGCCCTCAAGGAAATTGAGTTTGACACCTCTGCTCTAAATCCTTCCCTTTCCTTGTTAACAAAAGAACAGCACAAACTCCTGGTCCCATCTACTCTGCATCCTCCTCATTTACCATCAAAATGTTTTGACAATTGTGGGAGCAACTCTCTGTGGCTATCGTCCATGCTCTTTCATCGGAGAGCCCCAATTTTTATGATTAGGGGCTGAAACTGCCTTGGAGGGGCAGCAGAGTAAGAGGAAGCAGCAAGCCAGATTGTGGGGAGCCGCATCTCCCCCCTTGGGTTTGTTTTTTTCCCCCCCCAAAGACGACTGTAGCAGTGGTCTAAAATGGCCACCCCGAAGAGGATGACTCAGCTGGATTAAGCTTTGTGCAGGAAGGAAGAAAGAGGTGGATAACATCTGAACCGGGACAACTGGGCAATACAACTAAACCCCCAGGATTAAGGTAACATAGAATTTTTTAAGAAAAGAAAAGTGAGTGGCGAAATTACAAAAGGACAGAGAAAAAAAAAGAAAATATTTTTGACAGCTAAGCAGGGCTTTGAACTGGGAAAGGAAGAAGCTGGAATTAAAGATTTAACAAAATTGGACTAAAATATTTTGGGAATAAACAGGCATAAAATAAAGCTGGACTTAAGATTGTCAAAGAATAATAATAACAAAGTTTACAAATTGGAGACTGGACTGTGCTGGAATATTGAGGTTCAGAAAAACCTTAAATAAAAAGATAGGGGAAAAAGGTGAAGACTTTGTTTAATGGAGAGTGTCACTTCTTGACAAAAATTTGGCTCAAATAAAAGGGAAAGCATTCTGTTTTTGAATGAATTTGTGTGGATACAACATTACAGAAATATTGAAACAAAGTAAGAATTTTAGAAAGTGAAAGCAGAACCAGAAAAAAGAAAAAAGCAAGGAAAGACTGTTTGTGGGACTGACTGATGTTTTTGGTATAAACTTTGGACTGGAATAACTGAGAACCTTAGAAAAATGAAAGAAGAAAGAAGGAAAGTTCTTTTGTGGACTTTAACAATCATAAAATATAGGAGCGTGTAATGATGATATCTCTTCAGGAATTAAAAATGGAACTTAAAAATATGAGAGAATTACTACAGAAAAGAGGCGAATCACTTTGCTCTATCCTAGAAAAAATGGAAATGGCGATTGAAGAACAAGAAGAAAGAGCTTCAGAGGAGGAGGAGTCAATTCAAGGAGAAGACATTTTAAATAGACAATTAAAACAAAGAATGCTACAAAGAAGTGGGGAAAGAAGGAAGGTTAAAAAGTTGAGATTTAAGAAGGCAATTAAAAGAGGGAATACTTGTAAAGGCAGAAAAGGCAGAAAGGCGCAGGAGAAAAGGGGAAAGGAAGATATTAAGAAAGAGAGGGATATAAACTGGAATGAGAAAAGATATGGGGAAAAGAGGGGGAGGAGGAGCAGTAAGGAACAGGCATATGAAAGAAAGAAATACAGAAATAGTAAAATGTTGAAAAGAAATGGTTTTTTCAGAGATAATGGTTGATGAATTAAAAAGAGGATTCTGCAGGGTGACAAGGGGTAATAAGAATATTTCTGCAACTAAAAATATTTAGAAAAAAGGGTAATATAGATACCGATAACTTATTAAAAATAAAGGGGGGAAAATATGCTGCGGAATTCAATTGAAAAGATGTAATGATTCATGGTTCATTGGGAATTAAGATGAGGGAATAAAGGTATATTCTAATCATTAAGGTGTTACACTCAGAATAGTAAAAAGGGAGAAACCTATACTTGTTTTGTGTGTGTGTGTGTGTGTGTGTGTGAGTGTCATTAATTTAGAATCCATAAAAAAAAGTGTAATGGAAAGGGAATATGACAGACTAAAGAACTAGCTAAATTAATAAGTTAATATAGACTATTAAAAGCAAGGAAAGACATTGGTAACTTTATTATTACTATTATTAGGCAAATATATATTGTTTATTTTTATTTTTAAAATAAATATTAAAGGATTGTATTTGAAATAAATTAAAACAAATGTTTTGATGATTGTCTAGTCTTCTTCACTAATACAATTGCTGGGCTGTTTTCTGCCGAGGTCCATACAATTCAAACAGACTGATCCTGATGATTTGAGCAGAATGTTCTCTTTGTTTGAACTTCAGTATTTTTTTTCAGATCTATCTAGATAATCCATTTCAAAACTTAAAAGACAGTAAATGTAGAGTTAGTAGAATTTTTTGGTTAACTCTTCTGGAGGAAAAGACCTGTATAGACACCATACTTCCAGAGGAAGATATGTAAATGGTTGAACTGAATGGCTACGATGCCAAGACTATATGAGATAATAGGGAAAAATAAATTAATAAATACATATGTGTTGTGACTGAAAGGATCGATCCTGCTGTGAGTTTTGACTCTGATGACTCTGAAGATGAAAGGGTGGAGCCTGCTGTGAATGTGGAGTCTGAATTATCAGAGGACACAGATGTGAGCCAGGAGGATGAGAGATTATCGGACAGACAATCCTTGCCAAAGCCTTCAAATTCACTCATGCCAGCAACTGATCCACAAAATGAGTCAGAGGCTTCTAATGGGGAAACTGACAGATCGTGGATTGATGCTAGAATCAGGAGAAGAATGAAACACCAAGTTGAAGGGAGGCGCCAAGCCAGACATTGATTAGAGAGACTGACACGCCCATCCAGGTGATTTAAGGAGGATTGCTGATTCTCTAACTTTGCTTGGAAGCAAAGTGTTTGATGTGTCGAAAGGATACGTGTTGAGTGGCCTTTGTAATTTATGGACATTCTGAATTACCAGATAGATTCCGGGAAGTCTGCCAAGGACTGGAATATAGTACTATTAACTCTTTTTTAGTCTGGCTTTGTTTTGTTTGAATATTTTGAACTGGGGAACTCTGAATTCTCACTTGTGAATATAGGTGAGACATAACATATATGTGTACATTTTCAAAATTAGGAACTTAATGGGTAAGGGAGTTTTTAATTTTAAAAATATGTTTTCCAGGGCATTTTACACATTTTTTTTCTCTTTTCCAGCAAAAACATTCTGCATAGTCACATTCCAGAGTTGCTGCATCTCTGCAGAAGTTTTTGGAAGGATCATGCAATAATGTGATTAGCATGGACACATGATTCATAATTTTGTCTTCCTTCAAATACCACATACACAGTATTATGTATTTTATCCATTTTAGTAAAAAAGAAGGAAATCTGTTCTTTTTAGTGGCTGGATTCATACATGGTGGTGTTCCATATGATCTGTTTGAGTTAGTGCTATCTGAGCTACTATTGTGCTGTGCAAACTATGGCTTATTGGAAAAGTAAGCAACTTGATCTCCAAGTTTCTTATGACTAATTATTAAAAATTAGTATCTTGGCTTCCTATAAATTCAGGTATGAAAATATATAAAATCTCTTTGTGTGATCAACTTAAGCAAAATTTAGTGAGTGAAACTAATAGTCTGGGTTCTTATCTATACCAAACAATAAATGTCTAGACTTGAAAACACTTTTAAAAAATACTCTTATAGGTTGTCTTACACAAATAATGTTCCATTCCTACTCACTTTGCATCATCATTATCACCCTCATTCTCATCCTTAGAATGCAGCTCTGCCAGATGTTAAATATGGTTCACAGCTATTAAAAAGCTGCCCATATCTTGTTTTTATAGTTCAGCATCTTTAATAAATGTAATTAATTTAGAATATAATAAAACTAAACCCCAGCCAAGCATTTAGTGCACAAAAGCAAATAGCCAATAAACCAGATCTTACTTTCAGATTGCAACCACAGTGATTTTTCATTTCTTGGTTCCATCCAGTGAAGGCAATAGAATATGCTCAGGTTTCATGACCCTGTCCCTATTTCTTGTCCTGCCTACAAATAGTTCTCCATTTAAAGTCTTTCCCATTCTGGCTTTAAGACAATTAACTGCAGGAAGACAGTAAGTGGAGCTGCAGAGGCTACAGAAACATGGGAAAGGAGACCAGAGGTTGTGACTGAGGCAGAATTACACACATCTTAGTTTTTATAAAAGTAGAATACCTGGTTCAAGTGGAATATGAATAATTGTTTTGCTCTAAGAATAGTGTGAACATAAAAGCAAGAGATAGCTTTCATGGTTGAAAAGGAAGAAAAATTAAGGCAAAGAAAAAGAAATGGCTAAAGTGTGTGGAAAGCTTCAAGTAATAAAGGAGAAAAAAAGAGGCAAAAGGCAATCTTTTGGCACATGGGCCAATTTAGAATGTTGAAAATCTATGATGGACACACTTGCAAAATGGGAATCTTCCCCCATGTATAAAATGATGGCCATATGGGCATGAACAATCCCAAAACAACCCATACACCTGAAGGCAAACTGGCCTTCCAGGATTTCTAGGCATTTCCATAGGGTCCAAAAGTAATGTTATCAATAAAGTCAGCGAAAAAAGCTCAGGGTTTCTAGGTGGTATTCAGGTGATCTTTTGGAAAGAAAAAGAAGATAACATCTAGAATATAGTCTCCAGTTCCATTTTTGTCAAAGGGTATCATGTCACTTAGCCCTGGATTACAGGTGCTGAAGGGAAAGAATGAGCCGGAATCAGAAAACAAGCCTCTGATAAAGGTATATGGACCAAATATAATGTTTTGAAGAAAGAGGGGGAAACAAGCAAGGTTAAGATGGCTAGTAAAGTAAGGAATAAATGTACAACAGTGACAATGGGATGGAAGGAAAAAAGGAAACTATTGTCTGGGTGGAGAAGATGAAATGGAGAAATGGATGAAATTTGTGGGTGGGAAGAAGATAGGTTGAACTTAAATAAAATAGAACCAGAGATTCAGCTAGGCTATACATTTTGAAAGCTTTGATTCTTTTATTAAGATAAGATAAGAGACAAGAGACAAGATAAGATGTTAAGGGAAGGGAAGAGAACCTTTATTATCACTTTTTTCTGTGAACACATTGGCACACATTAAAAAAATGAAATTCTGATGGCCGCTCTCAAAAGATTATATATATACTTATACCCACGCATGCACATACATATACACATTGTGTGTGTGTGTGTATATATATATATATATATATATATATATATATATATATATATATATATATATATATATATATATATATATATATATATATATATATATATATATATGTCTGGCATTCAGCTTAAGTTATCTTTAGTTAGGAAGCTAACTAACAGAACAGACCTATGGAACAGCTGTCCTGCCCTACATAAGAGGCACTACAGACAAAATTAGTAAGATTCTATACAGACACCACATCAAGACTGCCTTCAAAACAGACAGAAAAATAGCAGCCATCCTCAGGAACCCCAAAGACAAAATTCACCTGGAAAACCAAGGCATATATGAAGTCCCCTGTGCATCATGCCTGGCCACATACATTGGACAGACCAATAGAAGAATAAGCACCCGCCTGGATGAACACAAAAATGCAGTCAAAAAGCTGGAACACACTTCCTCACTCGTCCAACACATGGAAGCCACAGGTCATAACATCAACTTCAATGGCACCAAAACCCTAGCCACCATAGAAAATCCCAGCCACAGAATCATCAGAGAAGCCATAGAGATTGAAAAAAGACCAGAAAGCATGAACAGAAGAGATGATTCCACCAGGCTGTCAATCATTTGGAAGCCTGCACTCACAAATAAAAAAATCTCCACACCACAAGCCAGGCAAACACCTGGGCACAAACAGATCCCCCCTGATACCTCCAGCTCAAACACATCCCAACCAGGCACCCAGATGAAATCCAGCTTCCTAACTAATGATAGCCGTCCATTTACCCGAAGCCAAGCTGCACTAAAGGCCTCCAATAAAGTAACACAATGTTGCCAGCCAATCAAGATACAAAAAGAGCCCCCCCCAAAAAAACTAGACAGAACATATTAGTAGCAGAACACAGCAAACTCCAAGACCAATAAACACAGACCAAGACTCTCAACCAATCAGGAGGAAGAAAAAACCATTCTGACACAGCAATAGGCTGCCCCAAATTTAAATCTGAAACCACTGTAAAAGTCTGACTCACAGACAAACACCATACAGAAGCCTGATGATGGCAGATGAGATTCTGCTGAAACGTTGCTACAACTTTAAAAGCACCACGTGGGAAAATACCCGAACAAAGCTGAATGCCAGACATATATATATATATATATATATATATATATATATATATATATATATATATATATATATATATATATATATATATACACATATACATATACATATACATATACATATACATATACATATACATATACATATACATATACATATACATATATACACACACACAACACAGAGACAATTTAAAATACACAGCAGAAAAAAGAGTCTTGAGAGTTAACAAGATTGATTCTATATGTTATAAACAAAACTATTACAGAATCTAATTGTTCTGCTTCTGATACTGTGAAATCACTTCCCAGAAGGTAATAAAGAAAACTGGTCATGGAGAGGATGTGTAGCATCTCAGACAATAGTGAGGACACTGGTCAAGCAGTGGTTATGTGCTATGTCAGGGGTGTCAAACTTAAGGCCTGGGGCCAGATCTGTATCACGGGGTGCTTAGATTTGGCCCACATTTGGCCACCATGGAAACAACAAAGGACCAACCTGCAGTGCTCTGCCAGTGAAAGCAGAGCTCGGAAGACCACAGGTGGCTCTCCCAAGCTCCGTTTTTACTAGCAGAAAGCCGTTGCAGGAAACCGTCGCAGCCGAAAGCAGAGCTTGGGAGCCTGTTTTCACTGGCAGAGTACTTGGGCCACCACAAGCACATGAGTGACTTGAGTTAGCCATGCCCATCCTGGCTCCCCAAGCTCAAATACAACCCTGATGCTGCCCTTAAAGAAATCAAGTACGATACTCCTATGCTATGTCCTGGAGAGAAGGAAGAGAACCTCCTCCAATAATCTTTTCTGCCATTCACACTACTCTCTGCATAGTCTTCTTGTCCAAAACAGTAATACTTCCAAACCAATGCAATATGACAGGATGCTTTCAATTGTGCCTCAATCAAAAATGGTAAGGATAGGGGGAAGAAAGATTTGCTTTTCTCATATGACACAGAAAATGCAGGTGCTGATGTGCTCGCTTTCAATGGTGAGTGACAATGGTCAGGTGCACACCCCAAAACTTGATAAGTATTAAGTATTTCTTATGTTGATCTACAGGGAATTGTCTGAAAATGGACCCCCACTTCAGTTCTGCAGTGTTCCTGATCCTTTCCTGCTGGCTTTGGAATGCAGGATGTCAAAAATTATAATAAGGTCCTCAAAGTGCCAAATGGAGGACAATAGGGAAAATGGGGGAAAATAGCCTACTGTCCAAAGGGCTGTGCAAATGGATTCAAGTTGAAGGTAAAAGTCTCCTGGTCTTATGAACCCTGACCCTGTTCAGACCTCATGCAGCTAAAGCACCCCCCCAGTCATCTCGCGAAAGTAGTCTTAACCATTTTTGGCGCTTGTTAAAACTTCCCTCAGGCTTGGGAAAATGAAATCATGGAACTTGACGTGATAGTACTAAAAATGGGGAGAGAAGTTAAGAAAAAGAAAAAAAACCTGAGCGAAAGTCAGATGAAGCATCTTGCTACAAATATCTAGATCAGATGTAGGCCTGATGGAAGCAGCTATGTTCCATTTATTCATTTTTTGTACCCAATTCAGACAAAATGGCTGCAAGCAGTCTAGAGACTATTCAAGATGCCCTACTCAGTACTTTCTTATTAATGTAGTTTTTTCACTGTCTTATGGAAGTAATGTAAGGTTGGACTAGAAGATCTCTGATGCCCTTTCTATGCTTTTCCTGAATATTGTATTTCCTTACAGGCCTGGAGTTTGGGGAGAGATTAAGACATGTTCCAATGGATATTTAACATTATTTGTCTCCAGGTGGAAACCAATCGAGGAATGGGTGATGATACAGCAGCCAATAATATTAAGTTCACTTGCCAAGATCAGGAAGTACTGCAGGGTTATTCAAATAATTGGGGTGTTTATGCTCCATGGAGCGATTCCTGCAATGTTGGGTTCATATGTGGTATCAAGACCAAGGTTGAGTATTTTAAGTCTTCCCCAGTCTGTGGCTGATAACACAGGACTTAATGATGTTCAGTTTGTTTGTTGTGAAGGAAGCCCAGAGGATTCATCATACAACTATCTCCATTTTAAACTTTGTTGATGTGTTAATGAACTACATTTGGGGCTATGCATGTGTATAAAAAAGAAAGAAACCAACCAACCCAGTTGAAATTGAAAAAAGCTGCAAGTGTCTTTTTAAAATCATGTTTCCTGAAGCCTCTGCATATTTACAAACTTCCCTCACATTATGCTATGCTTACAATCTCTGGGAACCTCAGCTACAGCAAATTCATTGAAAACAAGATCCTGACCCAATGGAAAAAGGGCATGGTATCATATTTGTAAGCAAAATATATATTATATAGTTCAGTTATGGCTAACCTTTTTGTCATCGCATGCTGAAAGAGTGTGTATGCACATGTCTTCACACGCATGCCTGCACCCATAATACAATGCTTGCCTGACCTCCCCATGCTCCCCCTGCCCCCTGAGCATGCATGTGCAACCCCTGTGCTCCCCCTGCCCCCTGCACACGCACACACATCTCCCGCATGCCCAACCCCATGCACGCACAGCAGATACCTGAAAATCAGCTTGCTGGCAGGAGGTGCGTGCATACGCAGTGGAACTGAGCTGGGAACATGGCTCATGTGCTGGCAGAGATGGCTTTGTGTGCCACTACGAGCCATAGGTTTTCCATCATGGATATAGTTGCCATTACTGAAACTAGTTGGGATAAGCTCATGAGTGGAATGTACTGATGGAAGGATACAAACTCTTTAAAAGAAACAGACTGAGCAAAAGAAGAAGTGGAGTTGCATTATAAATGAAAGGTCACTACATCTCTACGGAAATCCACAAAATCAAGGATGAAAATCTTCCAGAATCCATATGGGTCAATACAAAAGGAAAAAAAATACAAAACATTGTTATAGGCATGTGCTACAGGCTACCCAACCAAGTAGAAGAAATAGATAAGCTTTTGCCTAATCAATTAATAAATGTCTTTAGGAAACATACCACAGTAGTAATGGGAGACTTTAACTGCCCTGAAATCAACTGGGAAACAAATTCTGCAGCAAGTGGGAGTGTCATGCCCCAGCTGGAATCTGATTCTGAGGGAGAGGTGGAACAGCTGACAGGGAGTGGGAGTGTGGCTCCGGTGGCTGTGGAAGAAACTGGAGAAAGGCACAAGCCAGTTGGGGCATTGAGAGGAAAACCCAGGCCCATCCCCTCATCATCCTAGGGCATGCAGGGAGGAACGGATAAGGGAGCAATGTGGTTTACAGGGGCTGCAGCTGGGAAGACTGTTTAAAAGGGCAAACTGCGCATGGCAAAGTTGCTGGAAGCAAAGCGTGTGTTATCTTTGTCGAGGCTTATCTGGATTTTGGCATTTCCCAACTGTGTGTGCCTCGTCATCTTTCGGAAGTCTGCAAGTTATTATCCTGGTCTGTCATGTTAATTACTTCAGCGTGGTTTGTGTTGGGTTTTTTTATTTCTACTTTATCTGTATTTGGGGTTCAGACTGCATTTCTTCCTTTTGTAGACTGTTTTTGGAAGAGTTTGATCTCTCGCCGAGAATAATTGGACATTGGGGGCCAAGTTGGAGGCATTAAAGGGAATTTATCTACTTTGGTGACTTTGTTATTTTTGTGCCACACCCCAGCTCATCAAAGGGAGATCAAACCAACAAGGCTGATAACTTTGTCATCCAAAAGATAGATGAGTGAATCAGAGGAAAAGCTATACTGGACTTAATTCTTACTAATAGGGAAGAAGTGATAGAAGGAATTAAAGTTGCTGGAACTTGGGGGAGAGTGACTACATCATATTGGAATTCAACATAATGCAAACACAAGCAGTAGAATATAATCCAACCAGTACCTTAAACTTTAAAAGAGCTGATTTTAGCAAATTCAAAGAGAGCTTAAGAAAGATTCCATGATGAAAATCCTGAAAGGGAAAACAACTCTAGCAGCATGGGAAACTGAAAAATATGATCATAAGAGCCCAGTCCAGCACAATATCACTGAAAAAGAAAAACAAGAAATATAGTAAAAAACCAGCATGGGTGCACAAAAATCTCTCAGATAAACTGAAAAAAAAAAAAAAGGACAATTACAAAATATGGAAAGACCGATATAACTAAGACATAACTAAGGCAGAATATCAGCTGATAGCCCAAATCAGCAAAGATGAAGTCAGAAAACCAAAGGCTCAGAATGAACAAAGACTCACAACACAAGTCAAAGAAGATAATACAAAAACCCCTGTTTCTTTCAACTTACAAATAACAAGAAAAAAGTCAAGGAAACAGTAGGTCTACAAAAGAGAGAGATTACAAGGAAGTAACAGGCAGTAGAGAGAAAGCAGAACTGCTTAGTTCATTCTTTGTATCAATCTTCACGCAAAAAAAACAACAACTATAGCCCAACTACCAAAAACCTAACTGTAAAAGACAGACTAACCCAAGGGTGGGATTCAAATTTTTTAAGAACTGATTCTGTGGGTATGGCTTGGTGTGTGTGGCTTGGTGATCATGTGACTGTGTGAGTTTGACTAGGAGGTCACATTACTGGGTTGGGCGTGGCCATGTGGTCATGAGATTGGGTGGGTCAAAAGAGAGAAACTCACTTTAACAATGCTCTTGGAGCAGAGGGTTGGAATAGATGACTTCTGAGGTCCCTTCCAGCCCTGGATTGCTGTGCATTTCAAAGCATCCTCTTAAGCTGCATTTATTGTCAGGATTTGTGGTCCTTCCTTCCTCTTCTTTTTCTTTCTCTCCCTTCCTCCGTCCATTCACCCATATCTCATTCACTTTCCTTTCCTCTTTCTCCCCTTCCTCCTTTTCTTTCTCCCAACTCTCCCTTTTTCTTTTTCTTCTTCCTTTTAAGAGAAAAAAAGAAAGAAAGAAAGAAAGAAAGAAAGAAAGAAAGAAAGAAAGAAAGAAAGAAAGAAAAAGAAAGAAAGAAAGTAAGTTACCGTGCATTTCTATGCTATTCATGGTATATTTTCAGATGGAACCTCTTTCTACTTAAACCTTAGTACAACACCCAGATATTTAAAGCCATTAAACATCTTGGAATAATCTTGAAACTTTTTGCGTACTTGTACTTAAACAGAAATATTTTTGTTTTAACACATACGGCTTCAATTCCAAAGCTACTTTTTATGAAGACCAAGTCATGAAACGGACATTGGAAACAAACCAAAGCTTAACCTTCTCATTCTTTCTAACCCTTTCTAAATGGCAAGTAGAAGTGAGCCTCTCGCCATTTTATTCTCAAGAATTTACCACCATCTTCAAATTAAGAATAGAATAGAATAAAGATTCCAACTACAAAAAACACAAGTTTGCAAACTGCCTGAATAGTAACACAGCACATAATTTTGTATGTTAAATAGTGAACCACAAAGTGGAAGAGGGAAAATATTTGTGAGAAATATTTACTCTGTTTTTTGCTTGTCAAATTTAAAAGACAGAAGAACAGTGACACCCCCTAAACTCTGCTGAAGATCTTATCTAGCCAGATAACGAAACATTCAGAAAACAACCCATAAGCTCAGAGAACAAACATTGACCCGCATCCTATACCTGAAGTACAGATATTCACTACTATTACAAAATGAGATAACTTTGTGAAAGAGTAGGAGGACAAGGCCTGGTTGTTCCATTAAGTGTGAAAAAAGAAGTGATATGCCCTACATACAGAGACCCTGTACTTGGTATGTACATTCAGAGTCCCTGTACTTGGTATTGCAGATTTTTTGGGGAAATCTCAAACATACCTAGCTTTTGTTTCCACTGATGTTGTCTCTAGAGAACTTATTAATCCAGGAAAAAAAAAAAAACCACACAGCAGTCTGGCCATCTAACTTACTCTTTGGAACTAAGAGGATTGTGGGTTTACTTTTATTTTAACAGGTTCTCAGGTGATGAGAGAGCAATCTGCTGCAATGTAAGTATTCCCTGGAGCAGGTAAAGAAATGGGCTACTTAAGGAAGAGCTAAGCAAGGTACAGAAAGCATGCAGACCATGGTTACTGGAATTCTTTTCTATCCCTAATAGTATTATTAAGGATAATTATTAAGGGTCAGGGAGGATGGCTTAAAATAGAGCTGACGAAATATTGAAGCTGCTGTTCCACTATTTCTTTCTTCGGACATATTATCTGGATTTTCTGTCTCTGTAGTTTCTGGCTGAATCTGGACCATTTTTGAACCTGATATTTTCCCCTAATACACACAATGTTTGGTCCTAGTTAGGAGACTAGAATTGGAATGGGCATGCAGCAGCAGCAACAACAACAACAGTAAGATTCTCTATTTGAGAAGTATGCATGACTTTTTGTAACATGGGGAAAAAATGTGATATTTATATGAAATTTCACACTTATGAAGTCAAGTGAATCACAAACAGACTCTGTTGAAAATGAAAATGAAATGAAAAGGTTAAATTGTTCTGGGACTTCAGAATCCAGACAGACAGGCACCTGCCACATAACACCCTGGACTTAACAGTTGTTGATAAGAAAGACAAAAAAGTCTGAATAGTGGATGTGGCAGTGCCTGGAGAGAGCAGAAGAGAAGAGAAAGAATTGGAGAAGATAACAAAATACAAAGACCTACAAATAGAAATAGAATGACTATGGCAAAGGTAAGCAAGGATAGTACCAATAGTAATAGGTGCCTTGGGTGCAGTCCCAAAATAACTGGAGCACCACTTGAACACCATAGGCATTGACAAATTTGCCACTGGTCAATTGCAGAAGGCAGCTTTACTTGGAACAGCTTCCATCCTGTGGCAATATCTGGAAAACCATCAAACATCTGGATTTGCCTATTCCAGGTCCTTGGTAAGGATTCAATAGGTAAGACAAAAATGCCAAACCCAGTCTGAACATCTGGCTGACTGTGCAATGAATAATAATATGATTCTCTATTTGAGAAGTATGCATGACTTTTTGTAACATGGGGAGAAAATGTGATATTTATATGAAATTTCACACTTATGTGAAGTCAGGTGAATTGCAAACAGACTCTGTTGAGAGAAATGTGGGATATAAGGTCAACAAAAAACAATCCCTTTGGTGATGACGTTTTATCTGCTTCTGACACATGGAAATATCTTTCCTTAAATAATTATCCCTTTCTAGGCATTCCAAAGCAGTACTTTGTGAAGTTTGATAGCTGTGTCCTCTTCAAAGTTCTGCAAAGCTGCTCTTGCAGTCCAGCAGGTTATGCATAGATAGCACATTCCCTGGGACTGCTCCTTAAGGATGAAGCAGCCTCAAAGTTTTGAGGCAAATAACTTGGTTAACATTTCAAAATGTGACCTTTCATATGCTTTGCATAGTCCTAGAAAAAACTTCTTGTTAGGGTTTTGGTGGTGCATTTGACTGTTTAAACCAAGGCTCTTCAACTTTGGCAACTTGAAGTCTGGTGGACTTCAACTGCCAGAATTCCCCAGCCATCTTTGCTGGGAGTTGAAGTCCACCAGGCTTAAAGTTGGCAAGGTTGGAGACCCCTGGTTTAAAGAGTTTCATAAGTATGTTTTCCTTGTCATGTAAGCTCCATTAAATGCAGTAAAAGACATGGGGACCATACCACATGTCACTGTTGATATGTTCTTTGGTCCCCTCCTTTACATGTTCACTCCAGGTAGTCAACACTATTAATCTAATCTTGGATATTACGGTAGGGTTTCCAAAAACTTAAAAACTAAGGCTGAAATGTCATGATATTAACACATCTCATCAATTTCTGTAGAAACCTATAAGAATTCAGTACAAAATTAAGTTTGCAATATATCCCTCCCTACCAAAGCAGTACTTTGTGAAGTTTGATATTTTTAGCACTCTTTGTGAAATTAAGAAACTGGTCATTCAGAGACCAGATAGATTTATTAATATAATTACTCTGAAATTAAGATCTTGTGTAATCTTCAAATAAAACATGAATTGCTAAGGGACATAGATTAAGTATGGACAACTACAATAAAATCTGGTCTGAAACAGTGATGTAAAAATTTATATCTATTTGTACGAATATGAGAAGCCCATAAGAAGGGCAAGAAAAGTTACACAGAGAGAGACCTTGTTTTGCTGTGCTTTATTTTTCCTTTTGCTAATGCTTTGTCATATATATTGTATATTATATAATATCTATTAATTATTATCATTATAAAGCCATGACTGGGAACCATGCAAAACTGAGATACTATGTCACAAAATACTTGTTTATAAATTATAGTTGTATGTGCAGTTATGACCTTTTGCAAACCTTCCACCAAGTCAGTCATTAGGAAAATCCAGAAGGTGAAATCATGCTTTCCTTTATCCTACTCAATCAACAAGTAAACAAGATTGTTTGCAAAACATTCTAGCTGAGAATTTTACCACAATCTCAAAATAATCATTGTATTTATTTATTATTTATTTATTTTGTTTGTCAAGCATGTATGAGAAAACAAGTATAAGTATGAACATAACATATAAACATATACATATAAACAGGTGTAAGTATATACATAATAAATGAGTATGAATAAATGGATAAATGGGAACAGTAGGACAGGGAGAGTAGACACGCTGGTGCGCTTATGCATGCCCCCTTACAGACCTCTTAGGAATGGAGTGAGGTTGATGGTAGACAGTTGAAGATTAAAGTTTTGGAGGTTTGAGGATGTAACAACAGAGTCAGGTAATGAGTTCCAGGCATTGACCTCTCTGTTGCTGAAGTCATATTTTCTGCAATCGAGTTTGGAGCAGTTTACTTTGAGTTTGAATCTATTGTTTGCCCATGTATTATTGTGGTTGAAGCTGAAGTAGTCATTGACAAGACATTTTAGTAGACAATTTTGTCTACTAAATTTAGATCAGACCACAGGTGGCATAGTTCTAGGTTGTCCAAGTTCAAAATTTCAAGCCTGGTAGCATAAGGTATTCTATTGTGAGCAGAGGAGTGGAGTACTCTTCTCGTGAAATACCTCTGGATTCACTCAATTGTATTAATGTCCATTACACAGTGTGGATTCCAGGCAGATGAGCTGTATTTGAGAATATTACCAACAATGTAATACATTGGAAAGATGGAAATATATGGAAGATTATGTGAATGGTGTTTTTCAGATTTATTTGAAAGTAATTTTCTCTTTCCTACTTCCTTTAATGTCCTTTACTATCAAGTTCATGATTACTAACAAATTTCTCTTCCTTCCTCAAAGTTCTCTGAAAAGAAGTAGTCTTTTCTATCAGTACAAAGCATTATTTCCATGCACCATAAACAACATATGAAATTACCTGGACATTAAAGAATCCAACCAACTCTCTTCTAATGTCACCTGAAGTATCCATTACACATTTATCCATAAACACATTAAACAAAGCGAAGCACATGCTCACAGAACCAGTTGTTAAACTGGCTGCAGCCCACCACTGTATTTATTCATATGTTTATGGTTTTGTTTTAATGTTGTAAGCCATCCAAAATTGCCTTGTAGCAAGATGGGCAGTGTTATGTTTTGAGCATGGGTGAGAAAGAATGGAGACAAGCCTCTGAACGGTGAACTTCAGCTCTTTATTTACATAGTGACTTCTAGCTTCTATAGCAGTTTTAACCCGCCTTATATAGGCAAACCCCGTAACTATTTTTTTTTTTTTTTGAAACAAATTTTTATTAATTTTAAAGATAAAACAACACATCATTAACCAGTAAATACATAAACACATAAAACCTCTTAATATTGTAAGTCCTTACAAGTCAAACAAAACAATATTTTTATACAGCATAATTCCAATTTATCCCATCCCCATATGGACACACAAATATCTTTCATCAAATTTCTCATTATTTCTCTTTACTCCTATTCAATTTCATTTCTCTTCCATATTTATCCATTTTATAGTCATCATATTCTTTTCTTTCTGGCTTGTTTAAATTATTCTCATCTAACATTCCTCCAAGGTTTTATTGATTCTTTTTTCCTTTTTTTTTTTTAATAAAAAACAAATTTTGTTAGTTTTATCATAAGCATAATACACAAACATACAAACACAAAACATAAAACATAGACAAAACTAAAAGATCTTTTCTGAAGGTTGTCTGTTCCCGGGTTAAAACTCTTTACACAGACACAAATTCAAACATCATATTCAACCTAAATCTCCTTCCATATCTTATTATCATTTTTTTTTTTTATATATGTATATAAAAACCATTTTTATCAGTTTTCTAAAAACAATGCACACAAAATCAAGGCATAACAGCTTATAAATTCTTTTCTAAAAAATAATAATAATGATAGACCAATAAAACATAACATTTCAAGATTATAATATTAATATTTCATATAATATTAACTTCATATCTTGTCCCTACTTCTCTTTTCCATCCAAATTATTTATCAATTAAAATTTTATTGCCTTTTATCAATATACAAAATCAAAGCATATATATCCTTCCATTATTACCATTTTCAACAACATTCTTTGTCTGTTCTATTTCCAAACATCCATTCATCTTTTTTCTTTTACTATACTTCTCCTGTACAACAATTGGAGTTACATCTATAACTCATTACCTAACTTAAAAATACTACATATAAATCTTTCTTGGGATTCTGTTTAAAAGATTCTAAAATTACATAATAAATTTTTTATTCTAAATATACATATAAAAACACACTCTTATATACCCTCCAGAATCCCTCTTTTAATCTAAATTAAATTCACCCATTGTCTCTAAATAAACTTTTTTTTTTAAAATCTTGCTTCCCCCCATTAAGGCTTCTCCTCCCCCCTTTTCTCTCTTGCTTATTCTTCTCCTTGCCCTTTCTACCCCTTTGCTTTTTCTCTTCGCTTTTCTTGCTCCTTTTCCTTTGCTTTCTAACCTTGCCTCCATCTTTTCGCTCATTTTTCTCTCTTTTGGTTGTTTTTATAATTCTTAAAAACCCCTTTTTCTTATCCTTTTTCTCCTCCTCTCCGGAAGGAACCCATTGTTCATCAAAGATGGCTTCTTCTTCCTCTTCTTCCTTGTCCCAGTCCTTCTGCTGCATAATCAACTTTTCAAGAGAACATAACGCCATTTCTAAGAATTGGAACAAAGCGCCCAAAGTATCTTCTTTTTTATATTTTTGATAGTCAATCTCTAGTTCATCCACAGACAATGCCATTATGAAAAGGGAAAACTTTTTCCAAAACAACCACAAGTATTTTTAATCCAGGACAATCAAAAGCAATTAAAAAAAAGAAAAAAGTTCCAAAAGTTAATACTTTTCTTCCTTCTTCTCTTTCTCTTTCTAAATTAATTTTTAATCAAAGAGGTCCAATTACCATATATCTTCTTTTGGGATCCACCAAGACATTCTAGACAGTCTCCTCCTTTTTCAGTTTCTGCTCCAATTTTTTTTTTTCTCCCTTCCCACTTGCAATAACAATTTTAAATAATCAAAAATCCATACCTCCAGCAAAAATTTTCCAATTTCTTAAATTTTTCAATGTCCAAAAATCCCTTTGTCTCTTAGCTTAGCTTTCAAAGCAATCCACTTTCAATGTCTAATATATCCAAATATTTCTGCTTTTTCCATGGGATGGGAGAGTAAACAAAAATAAAAAAAAGAAAGTTCCCTTTGACAGCTTCTCCGCCGCTTTCGATCTTCTTAGGGAAACAATGTATCCTCCAGCAACAAGCAGCTCAATTCCAGGCAATTTAAAAGTTGTTACTTGACCCGGCTCAGACAGAACTTTCACTTTTCACACTTCCTCCAGCACAGTTCTTACTCGGTTGCTGGCATCTTCGTGGCGGCCATTGCTGACCGCCGCTCCACCGCCTTGGGAAAAAGGGGTTTTTCCGGAGAAGGGGGGGGTCTGCGATGCCCCCACCTCCCTAGCCGGCTCCCCTCTATCTTCAGCTGTCCCTACAGGGCAGCCTTAACCCCCTGACCCATCTGGATCGGGGGTACCTCGACAGCTAGCCAGCAGGAATCGCGAGCTGTCGCGAATTCCTGCTGCCCCGAAGCCACGCAAACCGGAAGTTCGGCAAACCCCGTAACTATTAACCAATAACCAACAAGGAGCACTAGCTCTCATAACCAATAGGAACTCTCTGTTAAGGGCCAATCGGATTCCCCGGAGCGGGCCAATCCGATCCAGCCATTTAACAACCAATCAGAAGTGCAGGGCCAGAACCCTGCACTTTACTCCAAGCTCACGCTTTATTAAAACTTTATACATTCACAACAGGCAGCAAACAAATTTAATGTCAGCTTTGTGAGGCAGTCCAGAGAAGAAGCGTATCCAGAAGTACTAACTCTGATTTTATTGTAAGTTAACAGAATCTTGCAAGTTTGAAAGTATATCTCCTTTATAGGCAAAGAAACTAGGATCTTTGGGGATCTGCAGGAGAACTCAGGCAGTGAGTTTTTTTGCTACCGGTTCTGTGGGCGTGGGTTGGTGGGCCTGGCAGGGAAGGAAGTAAAATCTCCAATCAGAGGTGGTATTTGCTGGTTTTCTGAACTACTCAAAATTTCCGCTCAGAACCTCTGGACTCAGGCCACCCTTTAAGAAACTCTGGACTAGACTAATGTAGTAGACTTAGTCATGCCACCAGTCAGCATTCCCTATTAATTGAAGGAACAGGGCTAGCTATTGTGCTACATGCATTACCAGACCCTAGTTTACACCTGGATGCTCATGCTATTCTAGGCACACTACAAACTGTAGATTACCTTGCAAACCCATCTAACACTCCTCAATTTCCCATCAGTTAGGAGGCACATATAGTCTACGAACAACTTCAAGGTATTTAAATTTATGTTTAACTTAATGTAAATCAAATCAATTAATATGACTGCCCCTTTGAACTTTTATTCTGTTCTTCCATATTAATAGTTCAAACTGAACGGCATCTTTTAGGACATATTTTGGAACTCTGCTAAGGTATCTAGTTTCTATGTGAGTCCTAGGGTTGTAAGTTGTATATCCTTGTTTGAAAACATGAAAGAATGGTTTCCCAAAACCTCATATAATGTCAGGCTCACTCAGCATGCTAAAGCCAAAACTGGGTTAACAAAACACAATTGTTGCTTGCATATAACATACTGTGACACCATTTTCCTCAATGGTTATATCATGGCTTAATGTCCACATTTATACAACACTGTAAGTCCATTACCAGATCTCACAACATATTGAACTACAAAGAATTTTATTTTGTTTTAGCACATCGTACAATTCCTGTCAAAGAGTTTATGGCAGAAAGATAATTCAAAGGAGAGGTTTTCTGTAATGAAACACTAGGTAAAATTTAAAATGTTTTCATATATTAAGCCAGGCTGAATCTCTGAAATTCGGCTGGCTAAAACATGATTAAATAATTAACACTATTCATGTGAAGTGCTCCACTGACACCATTTCTTGTTTCAATGCTTCTTACTCTTAAAGCCTGAAAATATTTTTAAATTGTACGTTTCATATAAATCAGCCTTATACTGTATTGTCATTGTTATTTTAAATGCAATTTCAAAAGACTTCTAAATTGCTATGTTACCGGATTAGTGGGAATTTAATCAAAGTGGAAGCATTTAGGCCATTTGGAAGTTCTATCATAAATATGTAGCTTTTCTTTTATATTTCCTCAAACAGGGTAGATTAGTTAGCATGGATCTTTAGTAAGAAGCAAGCCAACTACCACCTTTCATTGTTGTTTTTAAGCAAATCATTTTTATAACGGATGTGAAATGATACAATATAGATAATTTTTAAAAAATTGCAGACTTGTGGTTTTGAGTGGGATTCCTTGTTGATTTTACCAGGCCACCACAACATAATAACAGATTATTAAGAATTGCAGCAAATTAGTAAATCATAGCTGATTCTTTTCAAATGTTGAAAAACTCCGGCTCCTTACACACACTTTCCCCACACACTTCTACCAAAGATGGTATTTAGCAGGTTCTGACCAGTTATGGAGAATCGGTAGCGGAAATTTTGAGTAGTTCAGAGAACCAGCAAATATCACCTCTGACTGGCCCCGCCCCCATCTATTCTCTGCCTCCTGAGTCCCAGCTGATTGGCTGGGTCTTCTTTGGTTGCCCTGCACAAGAGAACAGAGCTGGAAAGCAGGTTAGTGGGGTGGGGAGGGAATGGAGATTTTACAGTATCCTTCCCCTGCCATGCCCACCAAGCTACGTCCACAGAACCAGTAGTAATTTTTTTTGAATCCCACCACTGATTTCTACTATAGATAAAACTCACAATGCAAAAAGGTAATCCTGATTAGTGGATGTTTTCTGTCTCAGTGGATGCCAGAGATACACATGAACACACCAAATGCTTCTCTCACTCAGCAGATCTCAAGGAAAAGACTTCTAATGGAATCTCGCAGCATGGAACTTGTTTTGTTGCTATATATCATTTCATAAGCTCAAATGCCCCACCTACAATGCTGATTGGACCCTACTGAAGAATGAAAGCTTTTGCTTGGTATTTCAAGCAAATTGGCATCACCCTCTCCTATCCTCTTGGTGGGAATGCTTTTAATTTCCCAAAGGAATGCAATACATGAAAACTGTGTGTTTATATTGAGGGACTACAACTTATTTATTTCTCTTTCTATGAAGGAAAACAAAAGGGCCTCTTTTTAGTTGAGGGAGTCTTGGAAACTCAAGATTCAGGCAGTTAACTCAGCAACAGGCAAGTTTAATTTAAAGGAAAACATACGCTGATTATCTGGCATGCTCAATGCTCAACACTTGGTGGCTTGTATAAAGTAGTTTTTGTCTGAAATTGCCTTCTGCAAGGTCCAGCATCACAAAGCATCCAATACCATTTTAAAAAAAATCTAAGTAGGCAAGTATTATAGGGATTATATATTGCTTTTGAAAGGCATTAATACTGAGTGACAAATGGAATGGAGAATGATATGGCAAAACTCCATCTCTCTCTCTCTCTCTCTCTCTCTCCCCCTCTCCCCCTCTTTCTCACTAGCTGTTCACCTAGACTACAAAAGCTTGGTTCAAAAGTGGTTCTGGTATAGGCCTTTCTAGAACCTTATTGCTTACCAGTCTCCTGGTTACTAAACATAAATTGATGCATCTCATTGTTGGTATTTCATCAAAATAAATCTTAAATGAATCCCATTCCATACAATACATGCCCATAGAATGTGGTAGGTGAGAGGGATCTGATTTTTATATCTATCCTGCCTCTCATCTTCTGTTTGATCTTCACCCATTCCTTTGTTAGCATATTGCTTATTCAAATAATGCTTGTTTATAGTTAATAATTACTGTGATAACTTCTCTTTATAGAAATGACATATTTAGAAGGAATGTTATTCTAACATTTAGAAGCAATGTTCTAAAGGAAATATGAGATTCCACAGGTGCAATTTTCAGATTGTCAAGAGGCACAACAAGAGTGGTCCAACTTTTTGAACAGGCAGAGCAGAACTTGGTGTTCCCTGTTGCAGATTTCATTTTAATTATTTCATGTGAACAGTTTTAATAAACGGAGGTCTTTCTGGAGCCAAAGAACAGGATTGAACAATGCTTGGAAAGTTGCAGTAGAATGACTGAGACAGAATCAATTTTTATGAAAAAAATATGTATGGTGAGATGAATATAGTTCTAAAGGGAGAATGGAAATGCTCTGCCATATTTTGTTCAGCCAGTGCTCCTCACAAACACAGATTTCCTTCAAATGAAAATGATATTTTCAAAGCTCTTTGTTATGTTCTGAGCATGGGTGCAAGGATGGAGACAAGCCGGTGAAACAGTGAACTTCAAACTCTTTATTTACATGTGAAACAGCTCATGGCCAAGATGGGCCCCTTTATATAGGCAACTCTTAACTTATTTAACCAATGAAACACAGGGAGCGCTAGCTCCATTAACCAATGGAAGAGGCTCGTAAATAGCCAATCAGATTCTCCTGAACGGACCAATCTGATGTCGCTATTATCAGCCAATCAGAAGTGCAGGGCCAGAACCCTGCACTTTACTTCAAGTTCTTAATGATCTTTATTATGCATTTATTGATTCACAACACTCTTTGTCAGGACTGCAAAATATGAGGAATACTTCCCCCCCCCCCAACATGGAAATCCTGATAAATGCAAGATACCACATAGACATTCATTTTTATAAAAAAAGGTTGCACAATAAACCAAAAAAACTGTTTAATATGACTCACTGGATCAGAGGTAGTATTCAGCAGGTTCTGACCACTTCTAGAGAACCGGTAGAAATTTTGAGTAGTTCAGAGAACCGGCAAATACCACCTCTGACTGGAGATTTTACAGTATCCTTCCCCTGCCACGCCCACCAAGCCACACCCACAGTAAAAAAATTGAATCCCACCACTGCACTGGATCAAATAGCCTGAAAAAAAATTGGATCCAACACTGTTTTATGGAATGTCACCAAGAGTGAGGAATTTGAGTCTGGCATTACTTCTCACAACAGTATTTCAAAACAAACAGAGATAACTTGAGATTCTTTCTTCAGAATGAAGCAATGATTCTGGCATTGTGGGGTGGGGAATGAGATCTGCAGGTTAAAATATCAACTCTACTTCATGGAAGGGCTTGCCTTGTGCAGTTGGCATCAAATACCTAGTTTGATCTAGTGATTAAGGCTGGCTCGTATATAAATGACTGTCCACTAGGAATCCAAAATCCCTCTTGCAGTTACTCTTTGAACCATGTCTGACCTAGTCTTTACCTGTATATTTGGTTTTTCTTTCTTAAGTGTAAAACCTTACTTTTTTTCTCTATTGAATTTTATTTTGTTAGATAGGACTCAGTGTTCAATCTGTCAAGATCCATCAGGATCTTAAGCCTACCTTCTGGGGTGTTGGCTACTCCTGCCAGCTTGATGTCATCTGCAAATTTTGATGAGTTCCACTTCTATACCCTCATCTAGATTGTTTATGAAGATATGGAAAGGTACTGTGCCTAAAAGTGAACCTTGGCATACCCCACTACTTATTTCCCTATATGTGGATGCAGTTCCATTAAGGAGTATTCATTGAGTACAATTTGTCAGTTAGTTACAAATCCAACTGGTGGTGATGCTGTCTATCCCACATTTTTCTATCTTCCCAAGAAGCAGACTGTTATCTACTTTGTCAAATACCTTACTGAAATCCAATTATACTATGTACGCAGCATTTTGCTGGTCCACTAATTTAGTCACTTTGTCAAAAATGACATAAAATTTGTTTGGCGTGATTTGTTTTTGACAAGCCCATGTTGGTTTCTGGTTATAACTTTGCTTGTTTCTAGGTGTTCAAAATTATTATTTCTTACTATTCATTCATGCTGTTTCCACAGTTACAGCGAGGACTACCTAGTAATGGAAAATTCCATCAGTATTGTGTTCTTCCTGATCCTCTCCTACTGTCTCAGGGATGGAGGGGCAAAGCCATATGACAATATCATCTCTGTGGAAAATGGAGGACCCTGGGGCTATTGGGGAAGAAAAGAATTTTGTCCATGGGGCCATGCTTCTGGTTTTGTATTGAAGGTAAATATAAATTCTATATTCTATATTACTGGACCAATTTTTTCCTCAAATAGTTTTCTGATGAACAACAAATACCTCCTATTATCACTGAAGCTCCTATCAAACTCTCTGTGGTTCTCAAAGGCTTATAATTTCATTTTGAATAGTTTTAGAATTTGAGAAATATACATTAATATTACTTAGGAGTCAGCGAAGGGAAGCTAGAGTAACTCAGGTCATTAACTGGAGAAAAGGACCTAACGATGGGAACGACTGAGGGAAATAGAAGAAGGGGATGGCAGAGAATGAGGTGGCTGGATGGAGTCACTGAAGCAGTCGGTGTGAACTAAAATGGACTCTGGTGTATGGTAGAGGACAGGATGGCCTGGAGGAACGTTGTCCATGGGGTTGTGATAGGTCGGACATGACTTTGTAACTAACAACAACATGGTCAATAAATCAAAGGCTAGAAAGATACATAAGTTTAGTCCTAAGAAGATAAGGCTGAGGGAGGATACGATAGCATTCTTCAAACATTGAAAGGACATTATGCAGATGATGGTCAAGTACTGTCCTGTGCCAGAGTGGAGGAAATTAAACAATGGCTTTAACAGGAAGGCAAAATTGGTTTGAATATATGGCTGGCATCCTTTGCACAGGTTGGGGATTGATTAGTATTCTAGTATTAGATTCTTTACTGTTCTGATATATTCCTAGCTGGCACTTGAGAATTTTCTTGGTGATATGACAAGTCATTTTGCCATATGTCTTGTTGCCATTTGATCACAGAGACAATGAAGTGTAGGAAGTGATCCGAGAGATGGTTACTGCTTCCATGAGTGAGTGGGATTCCTACTATCTTGAAGGAGCCAGTGACGCACCCATTCTTGAAGGACCCAATTCTCTATTGACTGCTGGACAATATATACTGAAATCCAACTTTCCCTTCTTAGAGTAGAGTTTAGAGAAGGTAATAGAGCAACAGCAAAAAAAAAAAAATATTGGAGGAAGAAAATAATTTGATTCCTTCTAGCCGAGCTTCAGAGCTGGCTGAAGGATAGAAACAGCATTAATCACTCTTGTGGAAGTCCTTGGATGGAAAAACTGGGGCTTCCTAGTCCTAGTCCTAGTCCTGTTAAACTTCCAGTTGCATTTGTTATCATTAGCCATATTTCTGGACTATCTACAAGAGTGGGAAATAGGGAGGTGTTGTTCTACAGTGGTTCTACTTCTTCATGAACAAGTTGATGAGAAACTCAATTATGAATTCAACTATGATTTCCTTTACTGCTGCTATGTGAGATGTAACATACCTGGGTTTTTTTTTTTACAACAATAACAATAATAACTTTATTACAGTCACAGACCATCAATAGACAAAATTATCATAGTTTACAATAGTGTTAAAAGATATTACTGCTGCTACTACTACTAATAATAATGAAATATATGGTATTTTAGTTGGTATTAGTATGGCTCTTACCCTTGGTTACACGATGGCAGAGCAGGTAAGTATGTGTGTAAATATAGATTCTCTAAAAATCGTTAGAGATATCTACAAGAAATTGGTGCAGTAAACATCTTTTATTCTGTAATTGAATTTTCCTTGTGGTCATAGCAACTGCACAGAATTTTGCTACTGCATGCGTGATAGATGGGTGGAGTCCCAGAGGAGATAGTCTACATAAAAATTGTCTGTCCTCCCTGGTAATCTCTCTAATAAGGGGAGAATATGCATTGACCTAAAAACTCTGAATAACTCACAGTGCAATAAAACATGTATGATATCTTCAACTTCTCCTTTATCACATATACATGCTTGTTCTGCTATTTGGGTCTTGTTATATTTGTTATACTAGATACTTGTTATTAATTAACATCTTTATGAAAACATTGAAAAATGTTATCAGTTGCTGACCAAAGAAAATAGTTGTAGATCAGTGTTGAAATGAAGTGTTCTTTGTGCTCTCTGAGCTTTGATGTTTTTGTGCTGACATTTCATTACCCAAACTAGGTAATAACATCAGTGCTAGTAGAGAATAGGATTTGCTCTCAATTTATATTCTTGTGGCTTGCCCTGTCAGTGTTGGTGGAAGCAGCCATGGTGGTTTTTTGTTTGGGTTGTTTATTGTTAGCTTTTTTTGCAATTCCTTGATTGGGGTATTACTTACTTCTTAATTGCTGGTCTGATATTAATCTTGGTGTTAAACTATGTACATCTGAATGTTGATTGCTGGTGGGGAGATGCTTTGATATTTTGTTCCCTTTTTACTTGTTGATTGTCTCTTTTGCACGGTATGTAGATTTTGTTTATGTCTATGTGCTGATGGCTGATTTGTCTGAATGTCAGGCTTCCAGGAATTCTCTAGCATTTTCAAATTGGTTTGGTCTAGGATGCTCAAGTTTCCCAATTGAAACTATGATTAAGTACAGTATGTCCTCATCTTGTGAAAATTAAAGAGTTTTTATCATGTCTTCTGACTGCTATTTGGTGTTAATGGATGTATTCTGCATCAATTTGGTTGTCTACTAATTCAACTATAAGAATCTTTGATATGTGGATGATACATTTTTACCCCATAAATTGTAATAGTTGCCCTTACTTGTTGTTTGATGGCCATGATGGTTTGGATGGAGCAAATAAAATAATTTAAAAACCTAACCATCTAACAATACCCTGGCATCAAAACTATTAGGTTTTTTTTTATTGGTTCTTGTGGTTAGTCTTGGGTGGAATCACACTTGGGTGGAATCACATAGGTCCAACTTTGAGATTTCTGGATTCAAAGAGTCTTCATTATCAGCAGATGGAGGCTATGGGCAGGAGATGTTTTTTGAGAATGTTGAAGAATAATATAAATTTTGCCCATTAGGTTTTAGGGAATATCACACACGTTTCAATATTTTAATTGGAAAAATGAATAAAAAATTGTGTCTCTGAAAATCAGTGGCTGCGATACAAAGTATTATGGACGTGACTTGGGGATATTTCAAAGGCTTTAGATTAGTCCTGGCCATCTTCTGCTGGAGGACCACACAAAATCCATTTCTCTGTAGGATTTTGCAAAAGCAAATTAAATTAAAAATAAAATAGAACTTGTCTTTGCACAGAGCCTGCCCCCTAGAGAAAAGGACAATTTTCTCTAAGGCATCTCTAGAGTCTGCTTTAATATGGGTAATATCATGATCATTTTTAAAAGAATTGTCTTAAAGTACACTAGTTATTTTGATCCATTTCCCCCTCTTTTCTGCACTAGGTTGAGCCATATCAAGGTGGCACAGCTCATCAAGATGATACATCTCTGAATGGCATTCGCCTGTTCTGTGATGATAAGAAATTTATTTCATCTGTTGTTGGGAAGTAAGTCGCATCTTAGCTTATGTACCGGAGACAAATTCCTATTCTATTCTATTCTATGCTATGCTATGCTATGCTATGCTATTCTATTCTGTTCTGTTCTGTTCTGTTCTGTTCTATTCTACCCTACTCTACTCTACTCTAGTTTCTGAACTATCAACATCACTGTTTAAACTTATGTATAATCCTGTATGGCGTGCAGCCCTATTACCAATGTTAATCAGGAATTGGTTGAAGTAAATGACAGAGCATCCCAGTTATGTCAAACACATCACTCAACTGGATTAGGCATTCAGGTCAACCACAGTCCCTAGGCCTAGACCAATCTTCCACAGGTTCTTTCTATATTGTGGGGGCCACAGCTCCCAGAATTCCTTCCAACCAACCAATGACCATTCAGCTGGACATTTCTAATAGTCAGAATCCTGGTACATCTGTCATATATTAAATTGGGGAGGATTGTCTTACAAAACAATAAATCTGGAAGTATGGCTTTCTCTTCAGCATCTTGATATGAAGAGTTATTGCTCTCTAACTATTTACAGATAACTTGCAAAGAAGCAAAAGTAGAAATAAATGCTCAGTTCCTGTGAGTAGCTGATAGGCTTGAATAGGAAGAGTCATTAAAAAAAAATACTTACAGCCACTGGAATTTGGGATTAAGAATAGATCATCACAGTTCCCTTAACCTTGAATCTTCTGTGTTTTACAATAAAAATTCATGCCCAGCTGAATTTTTTTTTTTTTGAATCACCACTACAATAATCTTGACTAGTCCCTTCTGAAGTTTCTGTTGTCCACTTCTGGATAAGGTGCTCAAGCTAATAATAATGCTTTCTTTTGCAGATGGGGTGCCTGGTCTGATATACAGTATTGCAGAGGAGAGTCAAAACTTGTGGCTTTCTCTCTAAGAGTGGAACGACCCTTGGGGCCATCAGATGATACAGCAGCCAACAATATTCAGTTCAAGTGTAGTAATAATGAAATATTGGTAGGCAATTCCCATGAATGGGGTAAATTTGGTTCATGGAGTGCCTCCTGTGGTCCTGGAACTTATATATGTGGACTTCAGACAAAGGTGGAGATAGTACAAGGAATGGAGGATGACACGGCACTGAATGATGTGAGGTTTTTCTGCTGTACTTAACTCTAAGGCAGATGCCCAAATGTGCCCTTTGTCAGGTAGCTTTATTGAACTTATTTCTATTTATTAGATGTATGTTCCCCTTGTCTTCCAGGAGTTCAGATTCAGGCATCCACAATGATGAAAGCTCGCATCATAAATTTGGGCTAGTTGCATTCTTTGTGTAATTTACTTCAGAGAACATAGTTTTGGGGAGAAATTAAAGAAAAAATGCATTGCTCACTGCTTTGAACTCCTTGAACAGAGGTGTCAATCTCGTTTTCATTGAGGGCCGCATCAGGGTTATGTTTGACCTTGTGGGGGGCAAGGTCGGTTTGGCCAGCTCAATGTCACTCGTGTCGGGGCGCCTGTGGTGGCCCAAGAGCTCTGCCAGTGAAAACAGCTCAGGAGGGCTGTGATCCTCCTGAGCTCCATTTTCACTGGCAGAGGCATCACAGGTCAGTTCTTTGTTGTTTCCAGGATGGTCCCACGGGCCAGATCTAAACACCCCATGGGCCAGATTTGGCCCATGGGCCTTGGGTTTGACACCCCCTGTCCTAGAAGAAGGTAGAATAATAAATCTAAGTGATAAACAAACAAATATTTGAGAACCAATTTGATCTATTTGTTAAGGCACCAGGCTGGAAAGCAGGCCATAGTGAGTTCTAGCATGAAGCTGATAAGGATACTTTGGGCCAGTCACACTCTGTCAGCCCCACAACATTAGGCTTGAATGACAAACCTGTCAATCAATTCCAGTTGCAAACAATGGATCAACACTATATATAGATATCCTGACAGTTAATTTCCAGCCCCTTGGGGTCTGAGTTTAAAAGATAAATTTAGGCTTGAGTAAAACAGTGCTCCCAAGTCCTTTATCCTTTCCTTTAGAAGCAAATTGTAACTCTTCACTAATATAACCAAAGGCAATGCCGTATTTCTGTCTCCATTTCTATCAAATGAAAATAAAACTTGCTTTTTTTCTGCAATGTCTCAGCCCTTCATTTTCAAAGGCTTACTTTCAATTTCTTGGCCATGCTGGAATCCCATCTTTTGTAGCTCCCTGTTGAGTAGGTGAGTGATCTTGGGCCTGTCTCACTAAGTGGACATGCTGTGGAAGTCTGTGGAGATGGCCTTGAAGAAAGAATGCAATTACCATTGTATACATTAGTGGAATTCCATTTTATTTTTACTACTGGTTCTGTGAACGTGGCCTGGTGGGCATGTGACTGGATGGGCATGGACAACTCCACATCACTCACGTCAAGGGGTGCCTTGCCTCGCCTGGCTTGCCTGGCCTCCTGAATTCTGGCCTCCTGAACTCTTTAGAATCAGAAGGAGCAATTTAGCTAATCAGATTCATTTTTTTTCTGCTCAACACAGAGGTCCAATTGTCCTTTTCAAGGAACTCCTCCCCATCCTGACCATCCCAAGATACTTAAAAGCCAGTGAATTTTGATATTGATTTCAGGGAAGGTGATGACAAAATTGGAGAACCTGGGGTTGCTTAGGCATCTAGTGATCTTAATGGCCTAGTGTAAATTTGCAATATTTCTTTACATTGATCCCCTACAATGAATCCAACCCCTGCAGGTACGAGAAATAATCAGAACACCATTGCTCTCCTCTTGAGAACATGTGATTCAAAATATACTCAAGTGTTTTCCTTGACACTATAAGAACTGAAACACTATTGGGTCAACGCTCAAGTTTATGGAGTATTCCAAGTCATACTCCATAAACAGGGACAGGATTATTTAATACATGTTGGCTCTATCAATAAAGTAATTAGTAGCGCACAAGTCGAACAGCAATGACAGCCTGATCAATGTATTTCTAATATTGTAAAAGGGAGAAAAGGTTCTCTTGAATCACTCTCTTCTCAGCATGAATTTTTCCAGCTCAAAATATCTTTTTTCAAGTATGACGTGATGACCTGAACTGCGCACTTCATTTCAAATGCTATTTCATTATAGATTTATATAAGGACATTTTCCTCCTCGTTTATTTACAGCTCACTTCCTAATGAATCCAAGCATGGAATTTGCCCTTCTTCTTTTTTTTTACAGCTATTGCATACTGTTTTGACATTTTCATTGAAATACACAGCTACCATATCAATGATGCCTTTCTTAAGCAATTATCAGCAGCTCATAACATATATATGAGGCTTGAGAGAGGGTTATGCAAATATGCATTGCTTTGGACTTTGGACCCTGAATTCCCTTTGCCATTTTCATTCAACCAGCTTGGAGAGCTCTTTCTGAAGGTCTTTTCCATCATTTTTTTGGTTTTACTATTTTGAAGAATATGATATTGTTTGTCTCTTTTTTGTGCATCCTTTATACCAGAGGTCTATGGAGATTCTCAGCCATCCAGGTCATTGTTATTCCAAAGGTATTTTTCAAAAGGCAACTGGATTTTATTTATTTATTAATTGAAGACATTTTTCTTCTCATCCAAGAAGCTTCTTCAGTTCTGAATGGAAGAAGCTTCTTGGATGAGAAACTAAAGTCTTCAAGAGAAAAAACAAATTCCAGTGGGATAGAATTATACCAGAGGGATATAAACAAATAAACAAATTCCAAAAACACTAACCTGAAGGGTAAGGAGAACTGGCTGAGATAGTGGAATTGTGAATATTCTCAAATTTGAACATTCTCATTCTTACTTTGGGTTGTTTTTTTTTTGGTATTAGCCAATTATCAATTAGTCTGGATATACAATGCCTGTGCTGGTTAGACAGTATATAGTTAGTCTGGGAATGGGAGCTGTCCCCTTAAGGGCATGTCTCATGGGAAATGTAGTTAATGCCTCATGGGAGATGTAATTCATGTCATGTGGTCACATCTGTACTCCTAATTGGTCACTGAATTGACCTCTGGTTGGGTTGGGGTGAATTTTCTTCATTCTTACTTGGACCCAGCAATGTGCTGGAGTCTCCCCTTGTTGTATCATTATGGGATGAAGATAACTATCTTTTCACACTATGAAGACAACAATGCAAAGATTGGACATTAGATGAATCTCAACATAACTGTGAGTTATACTTTGAGGATGCCTGATATAATCCAATAAAGAAACTTTGTATGGAAGCCTTTGTAGTGTTTAGCTCCTAATCTCAGGTATTTTGGAAGATAAATATTGCCTTGAGGCAAGACAACGCCCGTTGGATCATCCCTACCCACATACTTGTTGATGAAGTCAAACAAAACAAAAATTAAGACTGGTGAGGGAGATGATAGAAGGATTAGTTCTGACAGGATCGGAGGAAGGGTTTGGAAGGATCATATTTCTTTTCAGTCATCTGGTTGTTAGCACTCTCCTTAAAAGCTGGAAGGTTATTAAATCAGCAGTTATACAGTCTGCTAAGGCTGGGCTAACCCTGTTACTTCTCATCTAGCTCTTCATAGCCATGAGGCCAGTTTTCCTCAACCTTGGGAGTTTGAAGATGTGTGGACTTTAGAATTTTCTCACCCCTATCCCTACCATCCCTGATTCTTGCCTTCCTTCTTTTTTCTCCCTGCCTTCAATGATAGGGCATTCCACATTTAATTTTTCTCCCTTTTCAATTCATTGGGTTTCTCCTATGTCTCCTTAAATCTGACAATCTCTTGATCCTTTTTCTTGGCCCAAGGTCTGTCGGTGATTTTTGTAAGACAGAGTTTCCTTTGGCAACAACATCAAAAGTCTCACATAACTGTGACTGTGGGGGAGTTGTTGGCTGCTGACCAATTTTTTTTTCCCTCTCACATGAGCAGCCTATGATGATAGAAATGCCTTTTCAATTCTCAAAGAAAATTAAGCCCCCAAGGAGAGGGAGAAAAGGAAATAAACCAATGGAGAAAGGCAGCTGGTAGTTATTTTTTTCATTCTATACATGGCATTTCTATCCACTTTTCACAGCAGGTTGGTAGGAAGGCCTTCACAATTATTTACAGATAAAGCCCTCACATGGAGAGTGCAATATGTTGCCTGGCTCTTACTTGGACCCCTGCTTTCCCTTATGGCTAGCAGGCATAAGGATGTGGGTTGCCTTGCTTGCTTTACAAATAAAGTTCATTCTTAAAATTAGAATGGATGACACTGGAGGGCTGAACTCAATCAAGAACTGAATGTTTAAAACTGAAAACATGATGCCTGCAAAAATATGGATGGCCACTTAAGGGAGTTTGAGTTTCCTGTTTCTCTCTGTTTCCATCCACAGGTCTTTGGATTTTGCATTCTAGATATTGTAATCCTAATTTTGAAAAATCTAGGGAAGATGAATTGAAAAGCTAACAAACTATAGGGTCTCTTGGCATGTCCAGGGAAAAATGTCCAGGGCAAAAACAAGATGGTAGAAGGGATATCTTCATAAGGTCTCCCAGAAAATGTATATTATAGAAAGGATTTGAGGTATTTGATGAACCAAAAAATCGCATTGTTGACCGATCCCTTTTTGGTTGCATTGTATTAGTTTTTTGAATTAAATAACATCTTGTACTTCTTTAAAATTAATGTGCAACTTTTTTTAGATTAAAGCCACTTTTCTGCTTTCGTAAATAAAAAGTACATTCTGAAACAAGTAATTGGCTCACATCCTGAACAAATGTGGTACAAAGAAAGTACTTGGTAATTCTTCCTCAAATATATATATATATAAAAGCAAAATACCACTTACATATCATCACAAAATCTCCAGAACTGCAAAATCTACAAACTTGAAATTTGGCACGTATGTTCCTCTTGGCTTCTAGTTGCTCACTAAGAAAGGATTTTTCAAAATGACCATCAGAGCATTAGTATTTCCTATATTATTATTAACATGCTCTGATGTTAAAGAGTTCTACTCCCCCTCCCCACCTGAAAAGAAATCTGTTTCAAATGCAAAACACAAGCATAGGAGAGCAGTTTCAGTTTCAGTTTTACTTTCACATCACCAAGCAGCTTTAGTACAGAACAGTTGAGCTAAGCCACACCCAGGCTCCTTGCTATCTCCTTCTGGCTAACATAGAAAATATTCTTTCAGTTTCCAAACAGCCCTCAACTCTCTCACATACTGACAGGATGCTAGCCAGATGAATACTGATGGATGCTGGTAGGCAGAGGCAGAATTTCTTTTCTTTCTTTTCCTCCCAAAAAACTAATCCCGGTCACATACTTTCATCGTGAAGCATGGGTATTGAGCTAGTATGTATATACAAGTATGTACATAGATCTTTGGTTATTCGGGTTTTCTCCCGCGTAAGATTGGAAGTATCTAGGCAACGTTTCGATGAAGTCTCATTCATCATCTTCAGGCTTGGTCTTCAGCTCTGTGCTTCTCAGAGTGATGTGAGCTTGCAGCTGCTTCTTCCTTTTAACTGCTAGTGGGGGTGTGACTTGATTGGGTGGGGGCTTGGCTGTGTTCTGATTGGTTGGGGGGTTGGCTGTGTTCTGATTGGCTGGAGGCATGTTCTGTTCAGGTGGGGGCTTGGTTGTGCTCAGGTTAGTCTTAGTTGCTGGGGGATTTGAGCTGGTGAGCTGTGATCTTGCTGTTTGGCTTCGAGTTCGTGGTCGTGCTGCATCTTCATGGTGGGGGTCAGTTCGCTTCATGTATGGCTCAGAGGGGTTTGAAGTGGGTAGTGAGGCAGCTGCAGTGCGGCTTCTGGTCCGTGGTGGTGTCTCATCTTCTGTGTGGGTGTGAGTCTGCTTTCTACGTGAAAGTGTGGTGGTGGCATCTTGTGTGGCTCTCAGGGGTGTGGGTCTGGTGTCATTCTTCATGTTAGGTACTCGTCTGTTCATGAGGGCAGGTTTCCAAATGGCTGGTAGGCGGGAGGTATCATCTCGTTTATTCATGCTGTGTGGGCGTTTTTCTATCTCTATGGCTTCTCTGATGATTCTGCTGCTGAAGTGTTCGGTTTTGGCGATGGTTCTGGTATTTTTAAAGTCATGTCCTGTGGCTTTGAGGTGTTGGACCAGAGAAGAGGTCAGTTCTTCCTTTTTGATTGAGTTCTTATGTTCTAACTCGATTTTGTCCTTAGGGTTTCTTAGGAGGGTGGATATCTTTCTGTTTGTGCAGAATGCTGTCTTAATGTTGTGTTTTTTGAGGATCTTGCTGATTTTGTCTGTAGTGCCTTTTATATATGGGAGGAGGGCTTTGCCATTCTCTTGTTCTCTGTCTTGGATTTTGGCTGGGGTTTCTTTTTGGATTAGGTGGGTGATCTTCTTTCTTTGGAATCCATTGGCTGTCAGCACGCCGGTGAGAGTGTGTAGTTCGGTCTCTAGGTGTTGTTCGTCAGCTAAGCATTTTGTTCTGGAGATGAGTGTCTCGGCTACGGAATTGATCTGTGCTGGGTGGTGGTGTGAGAGTGCGTGTAGATAGCGGTTTGTATGTGTTTTCTTCTGGTAGATGGTGTGTCCTAGGGAGCCATTGGATTTTTTGTATACCAAGACATCTAGGAAGGGAAGTTGGTTGTTAGCTCCTGTTTCCATGGTGAATTGTATTCTGGGGTATAGGCTGTTGAAGTGTGTGAGGAAGTTGTTCAGTTTTTTTTTCCCGTGTGGCCAGATTATGAAGGTGTCATCTACGTATCTGAGCCAGAGTTTGGGTTTGTGATCATATTTTTCTAGAGCTTGTGTTTCAAAATGTTCCATGTAGAGGTTAGCGATAACAGGTGAGAGGGGTGATCCCATGGGTGCGCCTTCTATTTGTTTGTATTTTTGTCCGTTGTAGGTGAAGTATGTATTGGATAGGCAGTGGTTGGTTAGATCTAGGATGTGCTTGGGGGGGTTGTATTTGTTTTGGATGGCTGTCAAGGCTTCTTTTATTGGCACTTGGGTGAAGAGGGATATGACATCGAAGCTCACTAGTAGGTCACTGGGTTGTAAGTTTTGTTTCTTCATGATCTCGATGAACTGGAATGAGTTTCTTACGTGTGAGTTGATGGATTCTGCATAGGACTGTAGTTGTTTGGTGAGAAATTTGGCTAGGTTTTGTAGAGGTGAGCCTATGGAGCTGACTATTGGTCTAAGTGGGGTTCCTTCTTTGTGTATCTTGGGGAGACCATAAAGTTTAGGGCATCTGGATGATTTCTCTCTGGGGTCTGTCTTTAGGGGTTTGTATGACCAGGACTTATGAAAAACTTAAAAACCCCACCAGCTACCTAGAAAAAACCACCAGATCCAAAATAAAAGCCTCCCCCATCAGTGAAGAAATCCAGCAAAGAATCATAACCAGAGAGAAATCATCCAGATGCCCTAAACTTTATGGGGAGGGATCCTTCTCTGCTTGGAAGCAGTGAGAGAAACCTGGAGCTTAGCCTCGGGGAGTCCTCTTCTTATGTGGATGCCGAAGGGGGGGTGTTGCCTGGTTATTAGGAGCCTGTCTTCGTCAGCACTTCCAGCCCGGCCTACCTTCCTTCTCCCAACTCCAGGCAGCCACCCCTGGCAAAGGAGGGAGAGATTTCCTCTTACTTGGGGAAGATATGAGGTGGGTCTGCTTTTCTTCCATTTGAGGGGGAGTTAGTTCCTCCCCATACAGATCTTCCCAGCCTCAGGCACCATGTGGCTTCTTAAATCCTCCCTCTTCCCCCCCTCCCCAAAGGATGAGAGAGGCCCCTCCTTTCCCTTTACTCTGTCCCACAGTTATGATTAAGGATTTACGATTTTGTTATAATTAAATAAGCATTTTTATATAATATATATGTGTGTGTGTGTGTGTATGTGTGTGTATAAATATATAATAAAAATTACTTTTTAATATTAAATTTGTATTTAATATAAAAAATAAAATTTTTACATTAAATGTAATATCTTTTTTAAAAAATTCATATTAGTGGTCCTCGGGATTTAAAACTATGAGTTTGGTGGTCTCTGAGGTTGAAAAGGTTGGCGACCCCTGCTCTATAGCACTCTCTGCCTACCCACACACCATAGCATCCATAGCATCTTCTGTTAGTCTGCTGGTAGCATCTGTTGATCCACCTGCCTTCTGTAGCTTCTTTCCATGACCTCCACGTGTCACCTTACATGCTCACATGCTCTGTAGTGTCATGACACCCACCATCACCTGCTGCAAAGTCCCCTCTGCATTTTGCTTGAGACTTCTGGCTCTTCTCTCTGAACACAGTGTGTTTCTGGGTTATGACAGCAGCCAGAACTGGCAGTACTTTGTGATGAAGTCACATAACATTGTGTTTTATGGCCATTCCATTTTAAATTCCAGTCCCAATTGCCATCTTAACATGAGGACTACTGTAATTTTCTATTTTTTTTTGCAGAAATATTTTGCTTGGTCTTGTATAGTGATTGCTAATCTAAGGTCTCTTCCTTCTGCCTTTCATCCAAGCATACAGAACCTATATTTCCAGACTCCAATTAGAGAGAGTCTCACGTAGAATGCTTCAAACTCCAAACTACTGAAATATGCTGAATTTATGAATGTCTATAAGCATTATACTGTTTTTGGTCCATTGAATTATTATGCTACTTCAGATTTCCAACTATTACACGATTTTATATCAAACTGAGCATTGAAATAAGCATATAGGGAATTCCATCCCACATATGCATGAATATAATAAAAGAACACTGCAGCTCAATACTTTTTGATTAACTGCAATGATTTCACAAGTGACGTGTATAGCATAGTGATCTAAATCCTGACAGTTGCAAATATTATTGACACACTATCACAAATCTTCCCCTGATTGAAAACTGTAAAATGAGAGACACAGTCAAGGAAAATATCATTTTAAGGCATAGATAGATAAATTGGCTTCATCTAGATGTTTTGTATGTTCTTTTTTGTGGTTGTTGTTCAATGGTTAAATTGTGTCCAACTCTTCATGATCCCATGGATAATCTATATCTTGGCAATTCCTTGCATCATATAACATAGAATAATAGATTTGGAAAGAACCTTGACATTCTTTTAGTCCATAGGTCTCCAAACTTGGCAACTTTAAGACTTGCAGACTTCAACTCCCAGAATTCTCCAGCTAGCATAGTTGGCTGGAGAATTCTGGGAGTTGAAGTCCACAATTCTTAAAGTTGCCAAGTTTGGGGACCTCTGTTCTAGCCCAACTCCCTGCTTAAGCAGAAGACCCAGTGGTGGGATTCAGCCGGTTCTCACTAGAGAACCAATTGTTAACTTTCTGAGCAGTTTGGTGAATTGGTTGTTGGAAGAAATCATTACAGTTGTTAAATTATTTGAATCCCACCACTGAGAAGATTCTATACCATTTCAGACAAATCATTGTCCAGTCTTTTTTTGAAAGCATCCAGTAATGGAACACCTACAACATTTGAAGACAAGTTATTCATTGGTTCTTTGCTCTCACCATAAGGAATTTTCTCCTTAGTTCTAAGTTCTTTCTCTCCTTGGTTGATTTACATCCATTGTTGTTTTTTGTCTTGCCTTTTGGTGTTTTGGAAAATAGTTTGATTTCCTTGTCTTTGTAGGAGCCTCTCAAATATTGGAACATTGCTATCAAGTCATCCCTACTCCTTCTTTTCATTAGACTAGACATACCCAATTCCTGTAAATGTTCTTCATATGTTTTAGCATCCAGCCCTCTAATCATCTTTGTTGCTCTTCTCTATACTCTTTCCCATCATCACCCATGATGGCTGATAAAAGCTAAAATCTGAAAAAAAAAAAAACCTTTAAAAGGTTTGAATCATTGCCACAGTGTCTAGATTGCAACTTAATTTCAAATGCATTTAAGTTAACTTAACTCACATTTAACTTAAAATTCATTCCATACGGAAAATGGTGATTGCTTGAAAATTTGCAGGATTGTCAATGAATCTTCATTGCATTTTCTCTTTTCCATGCTTCTGGAAAAAGAAAAGACATTCTTTTGGTCAAAGTCAAAAGAAAAAACACAATTGTTTTTAATAATCTAAAGCATAGTCTGAAAGACTATGGCTGATTAATGCTTGAATAAGAAACAGGACAAAGTCTTGACTGTTATGAAAATAATAATGCTGTAGTAAATAATGGATGAGTACTTAATGGAATCATTGGATTCATGTAATAGGAAATATGTATATGATTAACTTAGGACCAGTTTTTCTTTATGTCTTTGTGTGCACATGAATAAGAAAGATAACTGGAGGGAAAATCCATTTTTGGTATTCCATATATGTTCACATTTCGATTTTTCAAATGGTGACTTTGGTCTTTCGTTTGAAAAGTGCACAGTTGTTGCCATCAATGTTTGTTCTCATCTCAAATATGACCTCTCAGAAGATGCCATCTGTTGTGTCCGCAAAATGATGCCAGGAGTCGGTGACTTCAAATCATGCTCTTTTATTTAAAGTTGGAACCGAACTGGGGCAAAGGAAAAAGCTCGCGGCTTTTATTCCTTTAGCCGCCGCGGCCGCGGCCAATGGCACCGCTTTGAATCTCCCGCGATTCGAATGGACCAATCGCGGGAGATTCTTAGCGAGCCAATCGGCGCGGCTCGCCTGACCAATCAGAGTGCCCCGCGCTTTGGCCAATCAAAGCGCGGGGATCTCAAGAATGCTAATTAGGGACAGAACACCCCTCCCCTCTTGGTTCAGTCCTTACGTTGCGTAGTCACGTAGGTAGGCGGGGCTCCGTCTGAGCCTACTGGACCTGCGCAGCTCAGTCGTAGGTTGGATCCCGGCCAGTTCGGTCGGGATCTCCGCTGCTCCTGATGTCGTCGTGGGAACCGGCTGGTCGGTCGGGCCGGGCCACTCTCCGTAGCTCCCTCCTGGGCCTCCCGGGTTGGTTGAGCTGCGGGTTTTGCCGCTCCCGCTTGGTCTTTCTGGGTCGGTCGAGCTGGCCTGGCTGTCTCTTCCTGGCGAGGGATCGTGATGGCTGCTTTCTGGTAAGTATGGCTGGTTTATTCTTCTTTGGTTTTGGTCCCCTGGGTATTCCCTCCCCCCTTGGTTTGTGTTGTGGGGGTTGGTTTCACCTGTTTGTGTGTCGGTGGTCTCTTGGTTGGCAGTCCTCGACCTTAATTGGTCGATGTGGCATTTCCACGCTCGTCCGTCTGCTGTTTGTAGCCGGTACGAGTGTGGGCCTGTTATTTGTGTGATGACGGCCGGTATCCATAGTGGGTCTCCCGTCAGGTTTCTTGCATATACGGGGTCGCCGGGTGCGAAAGTTCGGTGTTTGCTGTTTGAGTCTGGGGGCTTCTCCGGGTTATACGTGGGGTGTAACCTGTCGAGTGGGGACCTTAATTTCCTCCCCATTAGTAGTTCGGCTGGGCTCTTATTCGTTGTGGTATTTGAGGTTATGTGTTGGGTGAAGAGTAGTTTGTTTATTTTCTCCTGGATCTCCCCGTGGTCTATTTTCCGGATGGTCTTCGTAGTGAATTGCACCATCCGTTCCGCCCTACCGTTCGCCGCCAGGTGCGCCGGTGCTGTCAGCGCATGGCGGATGCCCCTTTCCGCTAGGAATTTTTCGAATTCCAGCGAGGTGAATTGGGGCCCGTTGTCGGAAACGACGACGTCTGGGAGGCCGTGCATTGCAAAGAGTTTGCAGAGTTCCTTGATCATGGCCTCCGTGGTTGTTGTCTTCATGTTGCTTACCTCCAGCCAGTTGGAGTAAGCGTTTACTGTTATAAGGAAGGTGTGTCCTTTTGTGGGCCCGGCGAAGTCTATGTGAATCCTAGACCAAGGTCCCCTTGGGGTTTCCCACTCTAGGACGGGTGCTGTGGGTGGGCTTGGCCTAGTTTCCTGGCATCGTTGGCACCTTGCTACCCAGGTCCATTTGTTTGTCCATCCCTGGCCACCAAGCGTAACTTCTGGCCAGGGCTTTAGTCCTAACGATGCCAGGGTGCCCCTCGTGTAGCAGTTCCAGAACCTTCCCTTGTAGCTTTTCTGAAATGACCACCCTATCCCCCCATAGTATGCACCCTTTTAATAACAAGAGTTCCGTTTGGCGGTTTCGGAATGTTTTGATGGACTCGTCGTTGTCCCTTTCCGGCCACCCTTTCTCTACCCAATGCAACACCCGCGCCAGACGTTTGTCTTTATTAGTCTCTCGGGCAATGTCTGACGCGGTTATGGGCAGGTTGGGTAGAGTCTCTATGCTGAGGGTGGTCGTCGTGGGTGCTGGGTCGGTGTCAGGTTCCGGTAGCGGCGAGCGGCTTAAGGCGTCTGCATGGGAGATCATCTTACCCGGTCTGTGTATGAGTCCGTAGTTGTAGGCTGCCAGGAACTCGGACCACCTTCTCATTTGGGGAGACAGGATGTTCGGGGTGGCCCGGTTTCCTGCAAGGATTCCCAGCAGCGGCTTGTGGTCGGTTATGATTGTGAATGTCCGGCCGTAGAGATACTCATGGAATCTTTTTACGGAGGCAACGATAGCCAGAGCCTCTTTGTCCAGCTGGCTATAGTTCCGCTCCGGTTTGGTGAGGGTCCTTGAAAAGAACGCAATGGGCGCTTCTTTTCCGTCGGGGAAGGTATGGCTGAGGACAGCGCCGACGCCGAAGGGTGACGCGTCGCATGTGACGGCCAGAGGTAGGGTCTCGTTATACTGTATAAGGACGGCATCCGAAGTGAGGAGGTCCTTTGTTCTTTGGAAGGCGGCTTGCTCGCGTTTCCCCCAAGTCCAGGTCGCCGCCTTGTCCAGGAGCCTATGCAAGGGCTCCGCCACCGTCGCCTTTTGGGGCAGGAAAACATTGTAAAAGTTAAATAGCCCCAGGAATGCCTGTAGTTCCGTCTTCGACTTGGGTGTGGGTGCTTCTTTGATGGCCTTGATTTTTTGGTTTGTGGGGTGAATGCCGTGATGGTCTAGGAGGTATCCTAGGAATTCTACCCGTTCCGTGTATAGTTGGCATTTCTCCCTCTTGACTTTGAGCCCGGTCTCTTTGAATTTGGTTAGGACCTCCCTTAGGCGACCCTCTAGTTCGGCTTGGTTGGTTGCCGACACGAGGACGTCGTCGAAGTAAGGTACCACCCCCTTGATGCCTTGCAGTAGTCTTTCCATTAGGCTTTGGAATATTCCCGATGCCACGCTGACTCCGAATTGGAGTCGGTTGCATTTAAATGCCCCCTGGTGGATGACTATGGTTTGCGCTTCTGCCGTTTGCTCGTCGACTGGCAACTGTTGGTATGCCTGGGCGAGGTCGAGCTTGGCGAAAACCTTGCCCCCTCCCAGTGAGTGCAGTAGGTGTTGCACTACTGGAACGGGGTAGGCGCTTTGTTGTAGCGCGCCATTTAGGGTGGCCTTATAGTCCCCACAGATCCTCACCGACCCATCGGGCTTGATCGGGGTGACTATGGGGGTCTCCCACCGGGCGTGGTCTCTTGGCTGTAGGACCCCTTGTTTGACGAGCTTATCAATTTGCTCGTCTATCTTGGGTTTAAGAGCGAATGGCACCCGCCTTGGTTTCAGGCATTTTGGGGGCACGTTTGGGTCTAGGTTGAATGATATAAGGGACCCTCGGTACTTGCCTAGGTTTCCGTCGAAGACCTCTTGGAATTCCCGGGCCAGTTGCTGCTCCCAGCTGTCGTCGGTGACGTGGTCGACTCCCGTGACTGCGATGCCGAGTGAGGCGAACCATTGCAGTCCCAGTAGGCTTGGGCGGTCGCGGTCGATGATTGTCAGGGGAAGCCTTTCGGTGTGCCCTTTATATGTGATGTTGAAGTGTTTGGTTCCGACTACCGGGATGCGGTTTCCCTGGTAGTCCTTTACAATGAGTCTCTGGCTGTCTCGGTTCCTCCTTTGGAGGGTAGGCACCAAGCGCTTTATTTCATGCCATGCTATCATGGAGAGGTAGGACCCGGAGTCCACCTCCATTTTGCATGGCTGCCCTCAATGCCTACCTCCACGTGGACCTTCCGGGCGTCATTGGTTATGGCGTGGCCGATGGTGACCGTCTGATGGGTCTCCTCTCTTCGCCGGTTATCGCCGCCTCGCAGGGATCGTCCGTTCCGGTCCCATCTGTTGTCCGAGGGGCGATCTCTGGTCCGGGATGGTGTGCTCTCTCTCCTCCGGTCGCTCTGGTCCCATCGTGCCGGGCTGCGGTTCTTTTTTAAGCGGCAGACACGGGCGATGTGTCCCTTCTTGTCGCAATGCCGGCAGATCGATTCGAAAAACCGGCATTCCGACCTGCGGTGGTCGCCGCCGCAACTGGCACAGTTGGTCCTCGACTTACGACCCCGCTGGTTCAGTGGGTCGCGGCCTGTCTGGAGGCGATGGATGTCCTCCTCGTCATCGGAAGTGCCCGATGCCAAGTGGAAGTCACCCTGGTGGGTGGTCATCTCGGGTTGGGCCTTGGTCGACCTCGCAGGGTTGTTGTTTCTGCTGCGGTCCCTAGTGTTCGGTCTGCGCATGCGGTCGGCGGATGTTCGGGTTGCTTCGGTGGCTGCGGCTGCGGTGAGGGTATCTGCTAGGCTGATGTTGCCCTTGGCCATCAGCCGGCTCTGGAGGACGGGGTCCCACAAACCGAGCACGATTCTGTCTCGCAGGGCGTCGTTCAGGTTGTTGAATTCACAGAGCCCTCCTAGGCGCCATAGCTTGGCGACGAAGTCACTGAAGCTCTCACCCGACCGTTAGTCCCGACGGTAGAATTCGTTGTGTCGGATCAGGATGGGTACCTCTGGAGCGTAGTGCCGCCGAAGTATTGGCTCGAGGACATCCCAGTCCATCGCGGTCGCATCGGCGGGTTTGGCAAGCGCCTTGGCCATCTTGAATACCTCAGTCCCGCAGTGGGTCAGGAAGACGGCGCGCTTCATGGGGCCGGTGGCGTCCTTCAGGTCGCTGCACTCGAGGAACATGCGGAATCGGTCGGAGTACGATTCCCAGTCCTTGGTGGCGGGGTTGAAGGGTGCGGGGGGTGCGATTTTCACCATCGTGGTGGTTCGTCTGGCTTCCGTCGGACACGTGGTTCGGTTCAGGGTCTGGATCCCATCTTCGTCGCCAGTGTTGTGTCCGTGAAATGATGCCAGCAGTCGGTGACTTCAAATCATGCTCTTTTATTTAAAGTTGGAACCGAACTGGGGCAAAGGAAAAAGCTTGCGGCTTTTATTCCTTTAGCCACGGCGGCCGCGGTCAATGGCACCGCTTTGAATCTCCCGTGATTCAAATGGACCAATCGCGGGAGATTCTTAGCGAGCCAATCGGCGCGGCTCGCCTGACCAGTCAGAGTGCCCCGCGCTTTGGCCAATCAAAGCGCGGGGATCTCAAGAATGCTAATTAGGGACAGAACACCATCAATCAAATATGGCTCAGAACTAAATTTCAGTGCAATGTCACCCATCCTGATTCTAAATTATCATTACTTCTGAACAATCAGCTTCACTTGTTTTTTTAAGTACTGGAATCAGTGGTGGGATTCAAAGATTTTTATTACCAGTTTTGTGGGCATTGGTGGGCATGACATGCTTGGTGGGTGTGATTTGGTGGGTGTGGCAGAGGAAGGATACTGTAAAATCTCCATTCCCTCCCCACTCCTGGGGGAAGGTTACCACTTGTTCTCTGAACTACTCAAAATTTCTCTGGTATAGTTCCTCCAGAATGGCAAGGATGATATTCCAATAAGATTTGACTCCAAGTGAGGCCTTGTCACCATCTTCATAGTTTCTCCCTCCTCTCTGTTAGGACAGTACACTTGGCACTTCAAGAGCAGTCAACTTTTTTTGATCCCTCAGTTATTTTTTCCCCCACCAATGGAGATGCCCTGGATAAAAGAAAGCCAGAGAAGCAGAGGTGGGAAATGTTAAACACAAGTTGATGTCTATGGTGGCTCTGATGTGTTGCCTTCTATGCAGTAGTGTAGGCATTGGTCTATGGGGACTTCTGTCCTGGACTTAGGGGGCTGAACCTTTTATGGACCTGCTGCTGGTTGCAATTTTCTTGTCTATCTGGATGTAAAGGTCAAAGGGATTATTCAAATAGGATGTCCCAAAGGTGCTTTTTCAGGAGGCAACTGGACTTTCTTGTTTTTTCCTTTGAAGACATTTCACATCTCATCCAAGAAGCTTCTTCAGCTCTAACAGAATAGTGAGGAATGGACCTGGATGGACCAGAACATCCAGACCATGACTTGGATGACTGAGAATCTTTACAGACATTCAAATAGGATGTAGTACCACAGAAATGAGGTGTTGTACCAGATGCTGATGCTCAATATCTGAAGGGAAGGTATCTGTGAAGAGTTGAAATGATTGAGTGGTTGTTTGAATGAGGTACTGAGAGGAATGGCAAGCAAATAGCATTTATGACAGTCTTGGCCTGAGTTGGGATTGCTAGGGGTGGGAAAGTACTAGAGGCAGATGACAAAGTGTACCCCAGATGGCAATGCAAACTGAGAGCTACGCTGGCATTCTTCAGCCTTGGAGGAAGTCGTGTTGTGCCCATAAGATCTAAAATACTATTAGATCTTGGACAGTTTTCATCCAACCTGCAACCTTCCTTTTTAGAGAGGTGAGAAAGTGGTTGGGCAATAACTTCAGAGGATCCTAAGGGGATCCAGTTTTCAAATCTGTTTCAATCAGGTTTCAGGCCTGCTTCAGACATATTTCAGGCCATCTGGCTATGGAGCTTGGATTGCAGACATTTGTGTCATAGTAGTTCTCCCCTTTCTGTGATCAGTTCCACTCAATGTCAACAGGATGGAAGAGGTTGAACTATTCGGGACTCAATGCTTTCACACTTCTATTTACTGAGGGAGGACATTTGGTGATGGAGATGCAATATGCTGATGATATCCAATAATATGACTTCAGGACCTTCCTGGAGACAGACTTGGGCTCAGTCCTACTAAGACCAAGGAGCTATGGGTATTTGGGCTACTTGATCTCAATTTCATCTCTGGTCTAGAATGGTCAGGAAATGACTGGAAATCTGGTTATTCTCCCAGTAGTTGGGATCGATGATAGTGGAGGCCTTGTAGGAGCTTTTAACTTGTCATGGATTTTTCCCCCTAGACATCTATGATTTATGTTTTTTCATTATTGCTTCTTGCTTTAATATTGCAAGCCACCTAGTCTTGTGAAATTGGGTAGCCTTTAAATTAAATTTAATGACAGAAAGATCTTCTTAGTTCATGCTTAGCATGAAAAATTCTTATTGAATACATGTTGGTCCTTGCCTTATCACCTCCTACCTTACCTTTACACAGAGAGGTAAAACACTTAGTTTCTTATTAAAAGCTTCCTCCAAAATAATAACCAATATCTGAGCTATCAGAGGTTATTTAACCACAACATATTTAATGTTTTTAAGATTTTTGCTTACATTATCTACAAAAGCTATGTTCCTTCTCAGCTTTTAAGAAATTAGTTCTTAAAATATCTGGTATCAAGATACGCATTTGTATGTTGCTATTTATGCAATATTTCTAGTCAAGTGTTTTAAAGCACTATATTGCACTGCTTTTTATTAAATATCTCCTTTTCTCATTTCTTTTGTTCTACTCAGAAAACATCCACTTGAATGACAACCTGGCAATTGATCCACCAATTCAATTGTCTTTCCTGTGCAATCCTCAACATGTGAATACTTTCTGGTCAAAAGTGTTATCTCCCAAATTGAACTGCACTCTAAGTAATTCAGAGGTTTTGCTCTGAGCCTTGCAGGCCTGAAACAAATTATCACTTTATTTTGTGGTCAAGTTTTCTGATGAATTTTGGCTTAGCTGCTTCAGCACAAAATTGATTGTTCTAGTCCCTTTTTTGAAGGGTGATATTCTAGAGATCAGAAACAAGGTATGCTAAGGAGGTTCAGTATTCCTGTGTGGGTGTGTGGTATTGTTGCTTCTGATATTAGAACTGTGTCAATGTAATATCCTGAAACAGCACATCCCTTACTGTTTCCCAGGGATATGACCTGAGCACTACTAATTATCACTATAGACGACCGAATGATTGTTTTCTGCCAAGTGAACAGAAACTGTTAAGAGGAATATAAAGCAATCTGATTCCAGGAAGTAAAGTCATTGAATGAATATATGGGGAAACCTGACCAGAGTTTCCCAAGAGACATTTGGTGGGACAGGAGCAGGGGTGGGATTCTACCGGTTTGCACCTATTTGCTAGAATCAGTTGTTAACATTCTAAGCAGTTTAGAGAACCGGTTGTTAGAAGAAATTACTGGCCTAATCCTGTAAGGAAGGCAGGAAGGAAACATTCTGGTGTTGCTTACAGAAACTGCCTCTGCGTTAACACTTATTACATTCTTGGCAGGACTAGACTTCCTTTCTCAGGAACATCTCTGGAGTTTTTTCCTACTCTTTTGCTGGTATTTTGCTTGTGTGGAGTGACCATTCAAAGTTACAATGGCACTGAAAAAAGTGACATGACCATTTTTCACACTTACGACTGTTGCAGCATCCCCACAGTCATGAGAGGCCAAGCGAGAAGATGCATGCCTAGATGTGAATGATATTGAGTTGGCCACACCCAGCCAATAACATGACCACCAAGCCATGCCCACCACCTAAGCCATGCCCACTGAACTGGTTGTTAAAAATTTTGAATCCCACCCCTGGATTTTAAGAGTATTTGTCAACAACTTTTCTGTCCAAGTCAACATTTTGTACTTAGCTAATGTGAGAAACTGAGAAAAGAACAAAGCCTTCTACTAGTGTCCCAAAGGTGCTTTTCCAAGAGGCAAATGGACTTTCTTGGTTTTTTTCTTGAAAGCCTTTTGCTTCTTATCCAAGAAACTCCTTCAATTCTGAATTGAAGAAGCTTCTTGATCTGAAAAAAACTTGTATTAGTAGTGAAACATTTTCAAGGAAAAAATCAAGAAAGTCCAGTTGCCTTTTGGAAAAGCATCTATGAGACAACCATGGCCTTGATGATTGAGGATTTCTATTAGACCTTCTACTAATGGCACTATAAGAAAGAATGAACAGGACTCTGCAGTCATCTTCTGTAATGTTTGTGGATGACTTGTCTTTCTAGTGAGTAGCGTAGCAGCAATGCAAGATCATAGATATGGATTTCTTTAGCCATTGTCTGTCCTACCTACCTAGCTACCTATCTCCATCCTTCCATCCTTCTATCATTCCATCCATCCATCCATCCATCATCTATCTTCTATCATATTTTACTTTTGCCACAATTCTATGCCAGTTCTATTCAGAAGCAAGATTACTAAGTGTAGATTGTAAGCCATCTAGAGTTGCCTTTGGCAAGATGGGTGGCAAATACATTTTAAAAATAAATAGAATAGCAGAGCTGAACAAAATTATGATGGATGACAATTGTTGCTTTTGGTGAATGAAACTACTTTTGAATAATTGATGCAGTGAAAAAATGAGGATTCAGAGAAATTAGCTCGTTGATGGTTGACATATATTTTTTCTGTTTTGAGAGACTATGGGATGTATTTTACAGGTGACAGAAAATTCCCAAACCTTCAACTCTGGTTTTTAGTGGCAAAACTTGCTTTACATTAAGCTTTGATTATGAGCCTATCAATCTTATTGATTTCTCAATAAAGATACAATTTCTGACTGAAAATTGTGAGAATAACTACGCTTCAGGTTAATGGGAATTCATGATTAAGTGTTATATGGACAAATCTTGCCTTCTCAGCCCTGTCCTAAATACCTTTTCTGAAGATTAGATGCTTTAATGTCTATTTTCAAGTGATTTTATTCTGTATTAGCTGAATTCCTAAATGTTGCTAGTGCATAATGTTCTTAAGCATCCACAATTGGCTAGAATACCAACAACACATTAAGATTTAAACCATGCTTTATACCCCATTATGATGGTGTTCATCAGTATCTTTCACTAAACCAGAAGCAATCTTTAAGTATTAAAGAAATTTGTGAGTCAACCATTATTTCTCAATCTGGATAAATCCTAATTAGTTTTGGGCCAGTCTCTTTCAGCCCAACTCGTTTCACAAATTTGTTATTATTGCAGAAAAAGCAGGACTCAGGAATAGTATGTATGCTTCCTTGTTGGACAAAAATCAAGATGGGATATCAATTAAATAAAAAAAAAATTATATTGTGGAATATCACACCAAACATTAAGAGGCCTCATAAAATGATGAAAGTCAAGGAGGCCATAGGGTTGTTTCCTAGATTTGATTCTCAGAGAACAGGTAGGAATGCATGGCATGGAGAACACATTGAAAGCCCTCTGGAATGAGGCTCCCCCAGATATTCAAGAAATGAAATCACCTGAGACCCCCGTCTTATGGTCTCCTTGAGAGGAGCAACAATATGGAGCATTTGTGGATGATTCCAAGTTCTCTCCTTGTCCCAAGAGATGAAGACAAAGAGATAGTCTATTCACTGGCTCATCATTTTATCATGGTCATTTGCTCTGATTTCAGCAAAGCTGTCTTCAATTCCTCATTTCTTCATCCTACTGATCCTGTTTGTCTTTTTTTTTTTTGCACAAGCTATCCACCATTTATTCTACTTTTTTGAATTATATGATGATTTTTTTTAGCTCTGGTCTTGATTGTGTTGCTTTGAATATTATTATTGTTGTTGTTTTTGATTACACAGTCAGCCAAATGTTTATACTAGTTTTGGCATTTTTGTTCATCTATTGAGTATTATTATTCTTTACAATTTTGTCACCAGCCACCATATTTTTGGGGTTTTGGAGAACATGACCCAGTAAGAAATAGCCTTAATGTAGCCTGGTAATGCCTAAATTCTGAATATAATTCCTTAGACTGATAATGTGTTTGAACCCTTTGGACCTTTTGCCTGAAATGTTATATGGTTTGCTGCCTGAGCAAGGGGTTGGGTTAGAAAAGCTTCAAGTTTCCTTCCAATTCTGTTATTCTGTTTTTTCTGTTATTCAGTTCCATCAGAAAAACACATACTTTGCACATTTTAAATTTTTCAGTTGCTGAACTGAATGCATTTTGCTTGAATGCATTAAATATGAAGAACTGAGACAGTTTGAATCTACTTGTTTGAACAGGGTTTAATAGTAACTTGTTTGAAGAGTAACTTGTTTGAACAGGATCTAAAGTAACGGAATAATAGTAACTTGTTTGAACAGGATCTAAAGTCACGGAATGAGCTCCTGTTACTTGTCCCAGCTTCTGTCAACCTAGCAGTTTGAAAGCATGTAAAAATACAAGTAGAAAAATAAGGACTACTTTGGTGGGAAGGTAACAGTGTTCCGTGCACATTCGGTGTTTAGTCATGTCAGCCACATGACCATGGAGACGTCTTCCGACAGCGCTGGCTCTTCAGCTTTGTAACGGAGATGAGCACCACCCCCTAGAGCAGGAAACGACTAGCATGTATGTGCGAGTGGAACTTTCACTTTTACCTACAGATTTTGTGGCATTGACTCTGTTTTGTTACAATGTTCAATTAATCTAGTCTGTTGTTTGTGCCAATCTTCTTCTCATTAAACACTGCTGTTTCATCCAATTGAAATGTTTCACTTCCTTTTTGGGGGGTAACCTTCCAGCTCCTAGTCCTCAGGAGAGCTTGTCATTATGCATAATTCAGCTGGAAGGTTGTCTGGTCAGAACTTCTGGTCAGGATTTGCAAGCTCAGTGTTGTTTTATTTATCAATTTTATATAGCCATCTATCTCACCAAAAATGACCCTGGGCAACTTACAACAAGGTTATCTGTATCACTCTGAAACTTTTACAGATTGTGAATCTTTCTACTAATTTATGGGAAGGGAGGGGCGGGCTGGCTCTAGGAATAGATTTAATGGATTATTTCTTGAAGTGCTAAATATTGGAGTGCAGCTTTAGCTAAAGCAAATGATAAGACTTTAAGACTTGTAAGTGTCATTCTCATACTAGGGTTGCCTTAGGGAAATAGCGAATAACTTTTGGGAGAAGCTTCTTATGGGATTTAATGGTATTGTTGATATTATTTTTTGGAGTAGGCAAACATTTAGTAAGATACACAAGCTCATCTACTAAACCGTTTTTTTTTTTTTGGTCACTGATATACAGTATACCTTCTTAGTGCTTCACAATACTGTCTAAGAAATTGCAGAATCAGCCTATTTCCCCCAACAATCTGGATCCTCATTTTATCGACCTTGGAATGATTGAAGCCTGAGTCAACCTTGAGTCAGGATATAAGTCCAATCTGTGGGAAGAACTAACCTGCAGTACTCCATTCTAACCACTATAAAATGCAAGTAACTTGTTTGATACTTTTCAGATCAATATTCCATGTTGTATCACAAAATCTACCCACAACATTAATTGTAAATCATTTGGATTCTCTGCCAACAACATGGCATCAGCTGCATATAAAAGTACACATAATTTGTAGTCTCCATTTTTGCATTCATTCTTGGTTGCTTTTCTTTTTGGATAGGAGAACAATAATGGTATTCTTCTGCTAATTGGGCACAAATGCAACCTTCATATTAAACAAGTTGTATAGTCATAATCATATGTTAATGTTTATCTAGTTAGTCCATCTATATCTGCAACCTTACAACTTTTTAACATTCTCATAGCACTTATGATTTCCTTCTCATCATCTTGCATCCTAACATTTCTATTATGTATTTTAAGTCTACTCTTTGACTTTACTTACATAAGAAATTATTCTATTACTTCATTTTACATTACATTTATTTCGGCAGGTGGCTCCTCCTTCAACCATTTCACCTACTTCAAAAACATATTTTAATTTGCATCAAAGTATTTCTGCAACTCACCAAGCAGACAAGCAACCTACAACTGAGGAGAAATTTCCTAATGGTGGAGTAATTAACCAATGGAATATTTTGCCTTCAGAATTTGTGGGTGCTCCATCACTGAAGACTTTCAAAAAGACACTGGACAAACATTTGTCTGAAATAATGTTGAGTGACCTGCTTGTGCAGGGAGTTGGACAAGAAGACCTCTGAGGTCCCTTTCTGCAGTGGTCTCCTGTGGAAAGAATGAGACACAGGCTGGTGTACTCAGGATGGGAGCCCAGAATAAAATTCCAGTGCTTCATTTTATTGAGATTTTTGTGCATAGTAAGCAATTACATTGTGGATTAATAATTAGATATAGTACAGGCTTGTTTGCAGTTGTCTAAGCTGCCTCTTTGTTTGTGTTTGTTCTTATTGTTCTCTTTTCTTTGCACGATCTTAGTGACCTTTAGACAGGCATGAATGTATAAGGCATTATATTAATCATTGCTCAAGCTCAGGCCAAAGTTTATTCCCACATCTCCCCTGTTTTAGTTTTTTGATGATCGCGGATGCCTCGGTAGCTTTTTGCCATCTGCAACAGCAATTCTCCTTCCGTAGGCTTCACCTGACACATTCCTAAAAGTCCAGGGAGACATTGAATACAACAGCATACACAGAGAGAAAATATAATAAGCAATATCGCTCCAACAATTAGATGATGAATCCATGAACCATCTGGCAACCAGGACCAAAGTGCAGACCACATGTCCAGTCCCTTGTCTTCCGATTGTAATGGATTCTCATTCAGGGTTTGTTCCATATGCTGTATAGTAGCTGTAATGTTTGGAGAATAATCAGAGATATACATGCAACAATGCGTATGAATCACAGCGCAAACTCCCCCTTGCACAGCCAAAATAGTGTCCACCACATATCTGGTTTGCAGGACAAAGTCAAGGATTTTTCCTTGCTCTTCTTCAAGCAGCTTTAGAGTTTTAATGGTGTCTTTAAACATAGTAACTGTCCAATTGTTTAAACGATGCAAATCTCTATAGTTCATCATGACTCCTAAAGGAGGAATAACTCCCCTTGATATCTGTGTCCAGTAGTCATGAGTCAAAACAGAGTTTACTTCCGTTGCGGAACGCGCATTGCGGATATGAGCAGTCCCCAATGATTTTTGAATGAAATGAGATGGGATTACTTTCCCAAAGGTGCAGACCCCTTTCCATCATGCTGGCATGCGATCATAGGCCATTCATCCACACAGCAACCATAGATTTGCTCCCAGGAGATGACCAACCTTATTTGGCTCAGCATAGATTAATTTTGCAAAGGATTCCATTAACATAGCCAAATAAGTGGTGCGTATTTCCCATTCACACATTCGGGCAGCTGGTTTTCTCTCATGGTGGGACAACATGTGGCAGGGATAAATGGACACCCATTTTCATTAATCAAAGATATGATATCAAATCTAGAAATGTTATGTACAAAGTGAGATTTTTAGTTTTCATGTCATCCGGATAAACCCGACTTCCATTGCTAATAACAATTGTTCTGTTGCAAAATGGATATGTTCCCAAGTAAGTCATATTCTCTACCGTCTCATTGTGGGTCCAGCAGATACCCGCCACCTCTTGGATCCGGCTTCCAAGGTGTAAGGTATTTATGTTACTTGTAGTCCAACTGTTAGACCACATTCCTGAACAACCATAGCATTGTCCCTTATATCAGTCACCTTCGGCCAGAGGTACTGCAACCATTGGAAGCCCTGATGTTTTATGAGTTGGCATGTGCATACATACCCAACAATCAGTTTTATTATGGAGGTTTGCTAGCTTCTCCATGTCCTGGATCAATGTGTTTCTTTTCCATTCCCCCAAATCCACCCCCTTGCCCCTTTGGTTGATGATAAGGACGCGCACAGCAAGCAGGAACCCAAAACAACTGTCCCCTCATCTTCAACAGCAGCGTATCCTCGGCCCCAAGTTATTAGCAGGACAGGTCCTCTCCACGTTGGATCTGGCAGTCTCCTATACCGAACTTTTGGTCTTGGCATACCTGCAGAAGGGGAGGAAGCAAAATGCCTACTGGCTGCCGTAGCAGCAGGAGTTCCTGTCATGTTTAAAAAATTTAAAGTATATAAAGTAATATTAAGAATGTTTTGTATGTAAGGCAAACCATATCCATCCACTTCCCCCGTTTTTGTTTTTATGTGAAGGAGTGCTTGTTTGAACGTCTGATGAGCTCGTTTCACAATGGCCTGACTGTAGCTGCTCAGCTACCAATTGATGTAAAGCTATAAGCTTTTCCTTTGGAAGTGGCCATTGGTCAATCCAAACTGGCTGAGAGGTTAACAATTGTAATTTTTCCATTATCCAATAACAATTTTTGTGCGAAATTGTGACAGCAAATCTCGACCCCACAAGTTTATATGCAGGGGCAACACAAGAGGTTGAATCCTTGCAGTCTCGCCAGTTTCTCTATGCAATGCCTTCAAACAATGTACACTACTTCTTGCAAACTACATACCACCTACCCCACGAACAGCCGGAGAATCCTCCAGCGCCCTGAATTTCAATTGTCATTTTTGGTTAGTCTGCAGTCAATTTTTTTGTCAGTGCTAGCAATTCTGCAGCAACTGGAGAACTGGCCATTTCAGTGGACCCAAAACCGCCAGTTCGTGGGATCCCAATTAAAGGATTCATAGGAATGTATGGAAGCAATAATAACTGGGCAATAGCGTCACCGGCCATTAATGATGCAGGAGTATCAGTGTACAATTGTATCTTAATAACCCCTTTATAATCTTGATCAATAACCCCTGGAATAACAAAGAACCCTTTTTCTGATGCAGAAAACCTGGGAAGTACCAATCCCACTGTTTTTTCTGGTAGTGGCCCATGCAAATGAGTGTCCTCAATGTACACTTGATTAGGAAAAGTCACATCAATTGAGTTCAACATTTTTAAATCCAAGCCTGCACTCCTAGTAATTGCAGGTGATGCTTTTGTGACAGCCTTGGGAGTGGGGCTAGCTGCATGCCCCAAATTTAGTTTCCCGAATTTTGGTTCTGATCAGAGTGACATTGATTTGCCCAATTAAACCTTTTTTTGCATTTCGGACAGACCGACTTCGGGCGAATGTCCCTATTTTTATTTTTTTAAAATGCCATTCCCCCCCCCCCCAGGGGCATGGCACTGGGCTTTAAAATGGCCAGGCTTCCCACAATTAAAACAATTCCCCATAGGCTTCATCCCTTTTTGCAATGCCATAGCCAAAGTCTCCATGTTGTAAGCCTGAGAACCCACCACTGCACATGCCTTTAATAGATCAGCCAGAGTAACCTCATCTCTAGCCATCAAAGGCTGTAAGATACACTTGCAGTCAGTGTTTGCATTTTCAATTGCTAATCTCAGCAAAAGTTCCTTTGCTGCTTCCTCATTTGAAATTTGCCTGGTAATAGCCAATTGTAGCCTTTCCACAAAATTGTTATAAGACTCAGATGCTGTTTGTTTAATTTGAGAAAAAGACTGTGCTGGAGTTCCCACATCCTGGATGTGGGACAATGCCCCAAGGACAGCTGCCATAACTACGGGAAGTGCGTGATCAGGCAAATTAATAGCTTGATCAGCAGTGGATTCAAACAAGCCTGCCCCATAGATTTGGTCTGGCATATACAGCCCCCCCTGAATTCTGTCCCCTAGTGATAGCTTCTCTTTGATATTCTGAATCAAAAACCACATACTGAGTAGAACTCAATATCATTCTCATTAAATCTTTCCAGTCATTAGGAATCACGCGTGAGGTAGCCAAGCTTGTCAGGAGACCCTCTGTAAAGGGACTTTGAATACCATAATCTTTAACAGCTTTCTTAATCTCCATAAGTACTGACAAAGGAATCGGAACCCATTCAGCCTGCAGATTGCCTTGAGCATTCACTTGCCTATTAACTGGAAACAAAGTCATCTGGGGAATCTCATCAGGCTCTAATTTCCCTTCATTGAAAGCCTGATGCATCATTGCTTGAACTTTCCCCGTTTGTGGTTGGATTTTCTCCTCTACAGGTGTAGGTGAAGTTGGGGTTGAGAATGCATATTCCAGTTTTGAAGTTGGGGGGTGCAACACAACTCCTTCATAAGGAGGAGGTTCTGCTAAAGGTTTTAAAAGAGGTTGTTGCTGGGTCTCTAAAGCAGTCATAACAACCTTCCAATATATCAAAATTTCAGCTGTTGTGTGTGGTTCTTCATGAAGGATAGTTCCAATTTTCCTCCACGTGTCTAACTTTAAAGAGCCCTTCTTTGAGTACCAGGGACATTGTCGCCAGATCTCTTGCAGCAGCTCTTTCACATTACCTTTTGAAAGAACTATTTGCTCCCCCCAGAGGGTTTAAAGATAAAGAAGTTTGTCCTGACTAACTTCAGCAACTCACTAACATGATGTTCCTGTGGCTGAGAGAGTTTTCCCCCCATGTTCCCTGAATAATCCTATTGTCCAGCAATAGTTAAGTATGTACTTTACCTATTCCAGGCGAGGAAACATGGAGGTCCAGACACGTACCATCTGCAATGGATCACGTCGGGGTGACCACTTGCCGTGGTCTCCCATGGAAAGAATGAGACACAGGCTGGTGTACTCAGGATGGGAGCCCAGAATAAAATTCCAGTGCTTCATTTTATTGAGATATTTGTGCATAGTAAGCAATTACATTGTGGATTAATAATTAGATATAGTACAGGCTTGTTTGCAGTTGTCTAAGCTGCCTCTTTGTTTGTATTTGTTCTTATTGTTCTCTTTTCTTTGCACTATCTTAGTGACCTTTAGATAGGCATGAATGTATAAGGCATTATATTAATCATTGCTCAAGCTCAGGCCAAAGTTTGTTCCCACACCTTTCAATTCGATTATTCTATGTTCTAATCATTAAAATGTATTTCTCTCTCTCTCTCTCTCTCTCTTTCTATATATATGTGTGTTTGTGTGTGTGTGTGTGTGTGTATGTGTGTGTGTGTGTGTTATGCTGCCTATTTCCCTCTTCCTCATCTTTTTTGCAGCAAACATGGATTATTTTGCTGATCTGCAATCTTTTTCACTTCATTATCCAATCAAGCTTTCCCAATTCTGTGGCATGTCATATATTCTTTTCATATCCTTCCAAGCAGCCCCCCATTACTTCTAATTCTCTTTTACACCACACATTTGCTTCCCTCCCATCTAATCCTTCTACTTTCACTCTCCTTTTTTTCACATTTGTCTTTTTGATGTCCATTTCCCCTCAAAACCTCTTCCTGACCTTATCCCAAATAACACTTTACTTTCAGGTCTGACCTTATCACCACTGCATATTCATTCATTCTGTCAAACAAAATTACAGGTAGTCCTTGACTTACAGCCAATTGCTTTGTGATGTTTGAAGTTATGATGGACCAAACATCAAGTGGTTGGCAGTGCAGCTACATTTACAGCCATTTGCAGTTGTATTTTATGACATTTGTGCTGAAAATTCTGCTTTTCTCCAAAACTGCACCCATAATAAACTTAACCATTGCTTAACCACAATGGATTTGTTTAACAACCAAGGTGATTCACTTAATGATCACAGCAAAAAAGGTCATGAAATCAGGCCAGTCATATAACTGGCCCATTTTACAATTATCTGTACTTATGACCATGTCAGGCAGGCTCCCTTACAGTCAGAAGTCAAGGACTACCTATAAATAAAACGTGATTCTAGATATATATTCATTCCCTTGCCATGAGTAGAAATGAACAAATTTATGATTAAACCATGCACTGGAAATGTATCATTTTAAAACAAATACTCACCAAATAGCTAACATTCTCGTTCATTCTTGGGTCTTGGAATAGCCCAATCACCTTTTCCTATGCTTTTTCATCTCATTATTATTGATGCACGCAATTTATAGTTGAGAAAAAATACATAAAAGAGAATGATTCTTTTAGAAAATGAAGATAGGTAATGGTTATTGAATAATGTCTTGAAGGATAGCTGCAAAGAATGCATCTAAAGAGCACAAAGAATGGTTAATGGCAGAGAGATACAGAGATATATTGATAAGAATATTTTTTTCCCCAAGGAATGGGTGAAGAGCATTAACAAGAAGCCTCCAGCAGAGTGAATGGAATTAAACATAAAAATGATGAAATGAAATATCTCCCTATTTTATTATGTATGGATGCAGCTACTATCCTCTCTTTAACACATGGCGGATCCTTAACATAGTCAATTTCCATTGTAGAGCAAATAATTACAAATGATAAAAAATCTATATAAAGATTTTTTAAGAGTTTCATCTCTCCCCCATACAACTGAATCAGAGATAAACATCCAAATAGATTTTGATGGTGAAAAGAATGAAAATGACCACATAAAAGAGTGTGCTTCTGCCCAGTCAGGTGGAATTGACAGCTTGGTATCTCAAGAAAAACATGCTTTAAATTGAATAGCATGGTTGTGTATGATAAAAGAGATTAGGTCAAGAATGAATGACTGGTGAATGAATACAAAAAGTGAGTGGCCAGTATGAAACAAATATATTGAAGTGATTTGCTCATATAAAGAAATTGAATAAAGACTGCAAAATTGCAAAATAAGTAGAAGAAGGAAGGGTGAATCAGTTGAGAATAAATGGAAGACTGCAAAAGCTGCAGCTCAAAGGACTTGACATGATCCTCAAAAGAGAAATAAAAAAGTTAAGCAACAAAAGGCAATTATGATGGTATATAAGGATATGTTGAAACAAAAATATTTTTCAAGGATAGGAAAATCTGGAGAGACACCTTTAAAGTAGTTCCATCTAGGATTTAAGTTAGTTTTAGTCATGTTTCCTTTTCTCGATCTTGCTAGCCCTGCACATAATTTTTGATTAGCCTTAAAAGGATAAGTGTGGTGAATATGGATTTAGTAATGTGGCCTTTCTTTTGCTTCATTTGCTAATTGTTTACTCTTCTTAAATTTAGAATTGTTACATTCCCTTTTTATGGTTCTAACTAGATGGGCCCATGGATATCAACAATTATTGCCCTTATTTCTGTTTGATGAATACAAGAGTCATCCTTCTTCAGATGCCCAAGGTAGAAGAATGAGTGAAAAGTAGAGGAAAATGAAGACGGGGGATAAGATGGGAAATGATAACATGGATCATGATCATCCCTGGAAGAAAAATGGGAGATCTACAACAGGGATCCTCAACCCATAGTCTATGGACCAATATTGGTCCACATCTTATTGGGAACCGGGTTACTCAAGCAGCAGGCAAGTGTGTGAAGCTCCATGTGCACATACACATGATTAGGTTGTGCATACAAAACCACCCTTCCTCCCTACCACTGTTGCTGCCACTGCTACTCTCCATGGAGCTGAAAACATTGCTGCTACTCCACTGTCCATGGAGCTGAAAACATTGGGAACCACAGATCTACAACATACAGTGTAAGGATTGCAACAGTCACTATGTAGGACAGATGGAAGACTAACGGAGTGCATCTATGAACACCAACTTCAGTTAGAAGACATGATGTAAACTCCTTAAACAACACATGGAGAGACTTAACTATAGTTTTAACTGGAAAACTAATCATCTTAGACCAAAGAAGTCCAAAACTGTTAGAGAATTCCTGGAAGCTTGGCACTCAGACAAATTGGCCATCAATAGGTATATAGACATAAACAATATATGCATACCATTCAAAAGAGACAATAAAAAAAAACCTAAGAAAAAAGACAAAACATTTCTCCACCAGCAATCAACACCAAGATAAACAGCAATTAACATCAAGATTAACATTGGATTAACATCAAGAAGAAAACAACATCCCAAGCAAGGAGCTGCCAAAGAAGCAAAGTAAGAAACAGCCCAAATAAGGAACCACTAAGACCACTCCCACCAACACTGACAGGGCAAGCCACTAAAATATAAAATGAGAGCAAACCCCACTTCCTATTAGTACTGATGGTTAACTATTTTGGTAAAGAAATGTGTGTAAGAAAACAACCAAATTCAAAGTGCAAAAAGAACCTCACATCATGATGTTAATTCAGGTACTCAAACCCCTTTATAAGATTATTGTTAATATATTGAATCAAAATAGAACACCTTTATGTTCAGTGGCATCCATGGGACAAAATGTTGAAAAAAAACAAGGTGATAGTTATGTGGTTTGAATGCTTCTGTCAGGATTCCGGCAATTGGCCCTAAATAAATCATGAGCCTCGAGCCAAGCTTCAAAAGAAACCAAAAAGATTTATTAGGAGCAACATGTCTGGCATTAACCTGTATGAAGCCAACTCTGGCATTTGTAATTTACAATCACCTGTGACCCTGTTTCCCCCTCCCCCCTGGGTGCCTCATAAATCAGATTCTCCAATGAAGCGTGTTCACAGGCTGGGTGTCATCAACCACGTTCTCCAATGAAGAATTTTCATGGGCTTCAATATATGTGTTGGCTTTTGGTGATCCACAAACTCAACCATGTAGTTTTCTTGGCACCACTGAAAGAATGATTGTCTTCTTTGAGAATGTTGTACTCTAATTTACAGTCCTGGGATTTCTTAGTAGTCTCCTGTCTATATAGTAACCAAGACTGCTTAGTCTTTTTAGAACAGTAAGGTCAAACTTAATAAGCCAAGTTTCTAACATCTATCTTGTTAGCCCCCATTAGACAGAAATCAATGTTTTTGTGAACATTAATCTTGTTTCTAGGCTCTAAAATGACTGCCGCTGCTATAAAGCATTTAATTTTTAAAAATACCATTTTGTGATGGGGAAAAACCCTGATTTTTCAAGAATCTAATTTCCCCAACCTTTGCCACTCCTTCCTGGAACTCTATATTATTCTCTCAACATGCTAACTACTGTGACAATAACCTCACTTCATTAAAATTAATTAAGGGTCTGGAGTTTCTCAGATGTAACCTTTAAATGAAGATATGATGGTGAGAAACTAATTATCTTCCCATCCTTGAATTCTTGCATATATTTGGAGTCTCAAGGAAGCGTGTCTAATACATTCAAAAATGACATATTTGGGAGGTGCTTCACCTCCCCAGAGTAACTCTGTCACACTTACTTCCGTTAAACAGACATCACACACACACACACACACATACACACACAGAGAGAGGGAGGGAGGGAGGAAGGGAAGAGAGGTTTCTATGGAAACATAACTAAATCATCTTTCTAATATAATTCTGAAGATCTGTGCCGAACTGGGGAAGAGGTTGTCAAACCACTTTTATCCTTTCACTGAGAACATCACCACACCTGTTACTTAATAGTATTTGCCGCACAGGATGACGTACGCAGTGCAATCTAGCTAAAATGGCAGCTTCTAAAATTGTACTGTAATTGCAAGCATTCTTTGGTCACTAGGCATACCATATAATGTGCGTAAAACTTTGAATAAATCACAGCAATTCCTCATCCAAATGACCTATTAATTAATTTACTAAAAAGGGGGTGTTACATTCCAAATGAAAAAGCAAATGATTAAATTACAACATCGAAACAATTTAGGCACTCTTCTGTGGGTAAAAACAGTCCCACAGCTATTAAACACATGTCCTTATTCTGGAATCTTATAGATAGATAGGGTACCAAAGGGATAGGAAATAATGTGAAGTGCTATGTTTGTGCATGGTGGGAAATGTGATAATGTATAGGAAAAGTTAAAGCCAACTAAAATGTCATTAAAGATGCTATAACAGAAGCAAATCCTGGGGTCATTAGAAATTAGGGTGCTTAAATATATCATAGTCCAGGGGTCTCCAATGTTGGCAACTTTAAGACTTGTGGACTTCAACTTGTTGTTGAGGAATTCTGGGAATTGAAGTCCACAAGTATTAAAATTGCCAGGGTTGAAAGTCCTTGCCCTAATTAATTTGGACTATATTAGAAATTCTACCACATCTGTCAAACTAAATACACTAAATGAAGCAGTGTAAATAATAAAAAACCATGAAAAGACCTGAAAGGCTAAGAATAGATCATCGTGGAGAAAAGTTATGTAGTTACTAGAAATTGACATGACTTGATGACTCATAATCAGTCAATCAAATCAGCCAGTCAATCAAACATTCAAATAATTAGAAAACAAATGATGATTTAACAAACTATGGAAGTTTGACTTGTGATTTATTTAAAATACAAAAACAAATTATGACTGAAGGAAAAAGAAAGGGATTCTTTTTTAATCAAATAACTCTACTGATTTTGTGAATGAGTACTGAGGTGGTGGGAAAGCTTTCCTTGTTCTATATACCAGCATCAGTTCCATAGAGTGTCTGAGATCCATAATAAGTAATCTTCAACTTACAACCACCTGAAGTTACACCGACAAAAAAAGGTGATTTATGACCATTTTCACATAAACAACCATTGCATCATCCTCATAGTCACATGATCAAAATTCAGATGCTTGGCAGTTGGAATCTGTTCATGACTGGAGTAACCCTGGAATCGTGATCACCTGACAAGCAAAGCTAAGAAGGAAGCCATATTCCCTTAACAAGTGAGTTACTTACTTAAAGACAGAAGCAATTCATTTAACCACGATGACAAGAAAGGTTGTAAAATGGAGCAAAACTCACTTAACAAGTTCTGCTTAGCCAAAGAAGTTGTGGTCGTAAGTCAAGGACTACCTCTAATGTGGCTGGCTATTTCTTCTCATGTGCAATTTGGCAGTGCATTTGTCTGTCCCAAAGAAGGTTGTTCTCTTGCCTTGTTAACTCTGGCAGCTCTAATGTTTTTCAAATATTCATTTCAAATTTACATGAAGAGTTTGCCCTTCCTTTGGAGAGTATGAATTATTCTCTTGAGTTGCTTAGCCGATGAATATTCCTTTCTCTTCTCCACAGATTGTCTCCTGCTGTGTATTCATAGGTTTGTAATTATAGGCTCTTGAGCCCTCTGCAGCTTAAATTTCACCTGCCATCCTCCTCTTTCCTGTTGTGTTCTTTATTACCTGGCTAATTAAATGGGAATCTGAGTGAGTATCTGTTAAGCCTGGGTTCCCCAACCAGGGTTAAGGAGACAAGCTAAACAGAATGTGCAGCGTTAGTCAGATAGGCACACAGATAAATGAGTGAGATAAGTTTGTATGTTTGTTAACATACAGTAAAAATAACAGATGCGCTTGTGCTATCAAAATATAGTTTATTCCATTTAGAGTTTATAGCATAGTCAAAATAACAGTCCATTAGTCATGTATCATTTAGTCAGTCCATTCAGGGATATTCAGTTAGCAAAGTCCGTGTAGAATATCCAATGTCAGTTCACTTACAAATAAATCAGTCCTCTCTCTCTCCCATTCCAGTAGGGAAAAATGCAGTCTTCAATTCATCCAGTAATTAGGGATCATAAAGCCAGAGAGAGCAAGCTACCGTTGTCTTGCTTCTTTTATGGTGCTTTTACAACCACTCCCTTAATTATATTCCTACAGTTAAAGTTGCAGACACATGATAACATATTTATTATTTTACCTAAACCACTTAGGGTAAACAATGTTATCCCTAACATTCTCCCCTTTTAGGTTAATAATAATAATATAACTATTTACACTTTTAAATTATAGTATTTACAACTTTCTTTAAACTTGACTACTCCTTGAGCTTTTGTAAATTGGTCTGCAATGTTTTCTTCTGTCATGCAGTATTCCAATTTAATTAGCCCATTTTTTTACAGATTCTCTAACATTTAAGTATCTTAAATCAGTATGCTTTGATCTAGTTTTTACAGCAATATTAGTAGCCAACTGTATGGCTGCCTGGTTGTCCTCGTACACAATAATGGAATCTTTAACAGTTACACCCATGTCTAATAATAACTGTTTGTACAAAATTAAGTCAGTGCATAGTAATGACAGACATGAAAATTCTGCTTCCATCGTGGACAAGCTAATATGCTGTTGTCTGATTGATCTCCACCCTATTAGTATCTTACCAAATAATATAGCCACCCCAGATGTTGATTTTCTAGTGTTTATGTCAGTTGCAAAACTTGCATCTGCATAGGCACTAAGACTCAAATCACCCTTTGGTTCTACATACAATGCATGGTTCATTGTTCCTTTAAGATATCTTAAAATTATCTTTAATGATTGCCAATGACATTGATGTGGATCCGAATTAAAACGAGCCAGCTGATTAACACTATAAGCTATATCAGACCTTGACCAATTGCTTATATATGATAAGCTACCAATCAAAGATTGATATATGAACTTATCAAATTTGGGACTTTGATCATCAGTTTGGCAAACTTCCTGACTCATTGGAGTCTTTGCCGTTTTACAAAGTTCCATTTTATACGTTTTAATTAATTGGCAAATTTTATCTTCTTGAGATATCTTAAATCCATTTTTTGTTTTGTTAATTGTCAATCCTAGATACTTTTTAATTTCACCTAAATGCTTTAATTTTATCTTTTTAGCTAATAATGATATAATCTCATTAGCTTCATTATTAGTCTTAGTTATCAAAGCAATATCATCTGTAAATAATAACAATAATGACACCGTTCCATTATTTTCTCTTTTAAACACACATGGATCTGCTAAACTAGATTTAAAACCTATATTGTTTAATTCTTTCACAATATTTTGGTTCCACTCAAAGCCAGATTGTTTTAACCCGTAAACAATCCAACAATCCATTCCAACAATCATTATTATTTACTTTATTGTCTTTTATAATAACTGGCTTTTTCAAATATATAGTGTGATTCAATGGTGCATGCAGATAAGCAGTTTCTATATCTAAATGGTTAATGATATAGTTTTTCTTAGCTGCCCACACAAAAGCTGCTCTCAAAGATGTTGCTTTAAGACTTGGTGCAAAAACTTCATTGTAATCAGATGCAGTTTGATTAAATCCTTGAGCTACTAACCTAGCTTTATGGGTAACAGTCCCATCATTTCCAGTTTTTACTTTAAATATCCATTTGCACCCAATGGATTTTTCTCCTGGAGGTAATTTAGCATCTTCATATACTTTCATTACCTTTAATGAATTTAGTTCTTTTTCCATTGCCTTTTGCCAATTCTCCTGATCCTTAGCAGGATACATCCTAAGTTCATCTACACTAGTTGGAACTTTAGTTACTTGGCAAACTATACTTGCTTGATACCTATCAGGTGGTCTAGTTACACATGTAGTACGTCTAGATATTACAGGACTTACAGGTGGACTTTCATTAACTAAATGTTCTTGATTATCTAACTCTTCCTGATCAATTGTTTCCTCTTGTTCTGGTCCTATTTGCTCTTCATGGACTTCTTCTTTTATTGGACTCTTCTTATAACTAGTCTGATCTTTTTGCCTTTTGTAGGGTTCAATAATTACTTCGTTCTTTAAATCTTGCTCTAATCTATTCCATCCTACATGTTCTAGGAATTTAGCACTAGCACTGGTGTAAACTCTAGATGTACCTGGTTCCCAGAATCTATAAGATCTGTGATTAGATTCATATCCTACAAAAAATAATCTTTTAGCTCTATGCTGTCCTTTTTGTCTGAGTTGTGTAGGGATATGCACCCATGCTGGTGCTCCAAATGTGTGCATTTAACTTAAATCAGGTTTTGTATCATGCCACAGTGTGAATGGTAATTCACCTGTTGTTGAATTAACAACATTATTCAATATATGATTACCACACATTATTGCTTCTCCCCATAAATTGTCAGGTAATACTGAATCATACAACATAGTACGTGCCATTGACTGTACTGTTTGGCCTCGTCTCTCTATAAAGGCATTATGTTGTGGCCTATATGGTGCAGACTTTTTATGTTGAATACCTAACATCTTAAGTCTACTTTGGAATTTATTATTTGTAAATTCCGCACCATTATCTGTTATAAGAGTTACTAATTTTTTTTTAGTTTTTCTTTCTGTAAATTTAATCCAATTAAAGAGATTTAGATACATTTCAGTTTTGCTCTTCATTAAATAGCAGAACCCATATCTAGAATAGTGGTCTATTATACTTAGTATGTATCGAGCTCCTCCTATACTTGGTTTTTTCGGATCTATTAAATAGGCAAATACTACTTCTAAAGGCTCTTTGGTAATAAATCCATCAACTCTATTAGCCGGTATGACCTTGCTTTTGCTTTGATTACAAGCAAACATTGCAAATACTTATTACAAGGTTTCAAACTTATTCTTTTAGATAGTTGAACAGTTCTCTTAAGCATTTTAAAATTTAAATGCCCTAGCCATCGGTGTAACAAGTGAATACATTCATCATGAGGTTTCTTATTATCATAAACTGTGTTAGACACCTCTAAACCATTATCATTTAACACATATAATTCACCTCTTAAAGATGCAGTAATTTTCTTATCTTCTTTCTCAATTATGCAGTTATCTTCCTTAAAGGTAACTATATATCCTAGTTTAACCAAAATTCTAACTGAAATTAAATTAAACTTAAGTTGTGGTACATATAACATTTTTACATCCTCTTTTATGAAAGAACAATATGCTATACCTTGACCTTTAGCTTTCAGTTTCCAGCCATTGGCTAACGATATCTGCTGTGTACTCTGGGACATTTTAATAACATTTTTGTTGTCATTTGTTATACAGTGGGATGCTCCACTGTTAACCACCCATAAATTAATTTTTATAGCTCCGTTAATATACATGGCTAACTCTAAATTTTTATTTATCTTTTGATGACTTTTAGTATTCTGGCCAGCGTTCTGGCGCTTTGCTTTTTTACAAAATCTTGCCAAATGTCCTCTTCCTCCACAATTAAAACAATTTTTAATTGCGTATGCAGTAGGAGATTCATTATCTTCTTTTTGAGGTTGCTCCCTCCTTAACTGATCTCTTTCAAGTCTTCTTCTTGCCTCTTCAATCAATCTGCCAGTTATATCAGTTAAAGTTAGACTTTCCTTAGGCAAAATTTCAAGGGAAGTGACGTAGTTATCATAACTTATGTCTAGTGATGATAGAATTATGTAGACTTGGTATAGTTCAGAGAAAATAAGCTCTTGCTCATGCAGTTTTTGAAAAATGCTTTTTATAGAATTCAAATGACTAAGCATATCACCATTCATCTGGAGATGCGTCCTGAAAAGCTTCCGTGTAAGATTTATGTGAGCACCAACGTTATCTCAGACATAAATCTTCTTCAGCTTCTGCCAACACCCAACAGCCGTTTGCTCTCCGCAGATATGAACAAGTTGCTGGTCAGACAGTGTTAGTCCTATTATGCAAAAAGCTTGTTCATTCTTCAGTTTAAAGTCTTCTATTTTTTGACTATCTTCCTCTATCTCTGGATCCCATTCCTCTACGTTTGGTGGGTTTTCTATTATGTTCCACAGACCTTCTCTTCATAGAAGTAGACTACATTTTATAGACCATGAAACATAGTTTGTTCCATCCAGCTTGGATATAAGGGACAAACTTTATAGATTGACTTGTGCCATGTTTTCTTTATATGGATATAAAACTATAATTAATAAAACACAGCTGTCTGTTTACTGTAACGTATAACAACACAAACTCTCACTTTTACATAAATCTGTTTTATCCTAGTTAAACTGACTTTGCAGCCTCTGGGCCCATAACCAGTGTTAAGCCTGGGTTCCCCAACCAGGGTTAAGGAGACAAGCTAAACAGAATGTGCAGCGTTAGTCAGATAGACACACAGATAAATGAGTGAGATAAGTTTGTATGTTTGTTAACATACAGTAAAAATAACAGATACGCTTGTGCTATCAAAATATAGTTTATTCTATTTAGAGTTTATAGCATAGTCAAAATAACAGTCCATTAGTCATGTATCTTTTAGTCAGTCCATTCAGGGATATTCAATTAGCAAAGTCCGTGTAGAATATCCAATGTCAGTTCACTTACAATAAATCAGTCTTTTCTCACAGTTGATAAGATCAACGCTCCTGTTTCTCTCTCCCGTTCCAGTAGGGAAAAACGCAGTCTTCAATTCATCAAGTAATTAGGGATCATCAAGTCAGAGAGAGCAAGCTGCGGTACCTTGCTTCTTTTATGGTGCTTTTACAACCACTCCCTTAATTACAGTCTTACAGTTAAAGTTACAGACACTTTAACTCACAAACCATGATAACATATTTATTATTTTACCTAAACCAGTTAGGGTAAACAATGTTATCCCTAACAGTAGTGACACTCTATATGGGTTAGCCTTTAGCCTACTTGCTAGCCCTCCATGTTTGCCTCGTTTCTTCTTTTGATCACACCACCTCCACCTCAGAAGATACTCTGCACACTGCTTCAAAGACTCCTGCTCCCTGCTGCCTCCACTGTCCAAAACACCAAGCATTTTCAGAGATTGCAGCCAATCTCACACCTTCCACAAAAGTCCCCAACACTTCTATTACTGGCACCTTCAACCAAAGCAGTGGTGGGATTCAATTTTTTTTACTACCAGTTCTCTGGGCGTAACATGGTGGGTGTGGCAGGGGAAGGATACTGTAAAATCTCCAGTCAGAGGTGGTATTTGCTGGTTCTCCGAACTACTCAAATTTCCGCTACCGGTCTTCCAGAACTGGTCAGAACCTGCTGAATACCATCTCTGGTCTGAAACAACACAGACTCACCAGAACAGTTTTTATCAGTGTTTCCTCTCTTGCTAAATATCACCAAATCCAATATAGGCTGACAATCATATAATGGTGTGGTAATACATTTCTGCTTTCTTGTCACAATTCCCAAAGAATTACTCAAACCAGATAGCGCTTTTATCTCCAAAACCTCAACACTCTTGAGAGTTGAAGCAGCCACAGCCAAGCAAAGCACTGCCATTTTAGAAATTTAATTAAGACTGTCTGATAGTGTGTTCTTAGCAGGGAATGCTACAGTATAATGTGGGTACAGCTAAAGTGGAATTCTGAATATGTTTTGTTTGTATTACAAATAATATTACGTTGTAGAAAGTTAGCACCCACCCATCTCCTAGAAGAATGAAATATTTTGAGAACTGTTAAAAAGGAAGGCAGGATGAAATGTTTCCCCTAGAAGAGAAATAAAAATCCTAAGGGAGACAGAAACTCAGAGCTCCAGCTTCCTGCCCCAAGTAGATACTAAGCTAAGGCCAGCTTTTAGAAATACAGATTTGGTAATCCATTACTCCCTGCAGCAAGGTCTCAACAAATTAGCTCTCAGTCATAATAGGAATTGCCCAATACCCTTTCAGAACACAAGCTCCTTCATTGCATCATCTCAGTTGCACCACCCCAGCAAACTTCAACCAAACCTAGACAACCTATAGAGCCAGCTATGACCCCCTACAACAGTCAATAGTGTCGTGTCCGTCGCGGCAATGAGACCTGGAGTCAGTGACTAAGTTCAGCTCTTTTTTTGATCCCCGGAACCGGTCTGGCTCCGAGGGAAAAACAGCAGCTTTTTATTCTCAAGCCGCGGCGGCAGCGGCCAATGGCACCGCTTTGAATCTCCCACGATTCGTTTCCACCAATCACAGGAGATTCTCAGTGGGCCAATCAGCGCGGCTCACTAGACCAATCGGATTACCCCGTGCTTTGGCCAATCAAAACACAGGGTTTCAAGAATGTAAATGACCGTACAGAACAAATAGAATACATGTTCTTAAACAGGAAGAGGAAGCTCAAGTCCAATGCCTAAAAGAAGGTATAAATACTCCTCATTCTCAACTCCATGTGGTCAGCTGCTCAGGACTTTAAACCCATGTGGTTCTGCTTCATCATTGAACCAACTTTCCAATTAGTTTCCATATTTCTAGTATCTTTCTCCCGGCTTGGAACTGAACCAAATGGATATTTCTTCCAACAATGTAAAAGGCTGAATTGACCAAAGCCATGACTGCTGATGGAAGCCAATATCTTTGGGCCCATCTGGTGCTTTTTCTGTGCTTTGAATAACATTGTTATCCAGAAAGAGAATAGTATGATGGGGGTATAATCATATGCTCTGCAATTCTTGTCTAGTCTGACTTTCGATTTGAATGGGATATCATCTTCCTGCTCATTTAATTTCATATTCCAAGTCCACATATACCATCATATTCTTATGAAGACAAATAAACATAAAAATATGGAAGCTTTTGAGTTTCCCAGAATGCTACATCATACAAAGGAAATCCAAAATTTTGTTAGTTTTTAAAACCATGACATTCACAATAGTAAGACAGGCCCAAGATTGAATTTGTGAACTGATTGAGCAGTTCTGTATCCATGTCCATGTCCATCTCCATCTCATCTTGGAGATTTTCCAGGTTTTTACAGTACCACTGTAATCTTTTTTATGCCTGAGAACTCTGGGTGTTTTTTACTGGATGATTTGAAATGATAAAAAATACAAATTATAAATTAATATTGGATTTAAAAAAAAAACTTCCAATGATTGTTTTATCCTTGATTGGACCATCCTTCTGGTATTGCAGTCTTACAATTCTCCTGCTTCCATGTTTAAAAAACTATATACACATACAGTACATGAAAGATAGGAAACAACAATATAAATCAGCAACTTGAAACATAAAAAATGCCCACAACTAGAATTTGCATGAACATATTAACAGCAATAGGTAAGTTCTGATTTAATGCCTGTGTTTGTGATTGTTTGTTTGATTGACTATGTGGCAGCAACTCATTTTTTGCTAGTGACCACATAGATATTTTTCCATGACAATCGATCTCCAATCTGGTCTTTCAGGTCTTCCCGTGGCATGAAAGTGGCATAGGTTTTTTCCTGTAACTGAGAGCATCTAACTTGACTCTGGCTGTCCTCTTCTTCTCTTTCATTAGAACCTTCTCCAAAGAGCTTGGTCTTCACACAATATAGCTGAAGTAGAATAATTTGATCCTGATCAATTGTGCCTCAGGTGAAAACTTTGGGATGTTTTGTTCAAGGATCCATTAGTTTGTTTCTTGGCTGCCCTCAGTAATCTTCTCCCACACTAAAGTTGTAAAGGCATCAGTACTTTTCTTATCCTGCTTCTTCAGAGTCCAACTTTCACTTCTTAGAGTAGGAGTCTCCAACCTTGGCAACTTTAAGACTTGTGGACTTTAACTCCCAGAATTCCTCAGCCAGCTGGCTGAGGAATTCTGGGAGTTAAAGTCCACAAGTCTTAAAGTTGCCAAGGTTGGAGACCCCTGTCTTAGAGTGTCACAGGGAATAACATGGCTTGGTTAGCTTTAATCTTGGTAAATATTTGTAACTTAATGCAAAGGTCTCCTAGCTTAGTTTATGGTGCAATGTATTACCTTTCTCTCTTTCCCACCCTCAGGTATTTCATTGTCCTGGCTAAGGAAGTTGTCCAATTTGAATTTCTAAGTAGCAGTGAAGTGCAAATGTGTGAAAATTCTGGATATTAAATCTGAGCATAAGCCCGAGTGATCCATGAACTGAAGAAACTAATAAAGCATGAATAAATTAAGGAAGCAATTACATAAATGCCAATGTGATAGCATTGCCACGATAGCTAAATTAAGTTCTCTGTTTAATGCATTTGAAAGGGCAGGAAGGCCTATGGAACAAAAGAAAAAAGCATATATGGTAATATGAAAAAAAGTGTGCAACCTGAAAGTAAAATACAATCTCTTCCCACAATGTTTCCCTGATTAAATTTCCAACATCTTCCAAAAGGGTTTATAAAACTTCAGAAAACCTTTATCAGTTATACAGAAGTAGTTAAATAAATGGTTTGACTTGGAATATGGCAATTTTGACATGTTAAATTATCGTGCACCTGAAGGCCTGTAGCAACTACATATGGCTTTATGAAAGGTGATTCTGAAAAATTAAACCCTCTTGCATGAATTGGTTGTCTTAACTTGTTTAGAGAACTAGTGTCATCTATCACACCAATATTTCACAGTTATTATAGCATTAGTTCCATTATTTTTGGACTAACAAGAACTCAATCAGTCCTAGAAAAAGACTCACTGTTAGTTTGAGTAAAAATATTCTTCAAATCAAGTCAACATCTTGATGACATCCATGGATGCACAATTGAAGGTTTTATAGCAACAATACAACAATGCCTTCTACACTATTTTAAAACTTCTTAATTTAGAATAAAGCCCGAAGATTTCCAGTGGTCTCCAATTAAATTATGTGCTACAGTACATCAGATGTTTTTCTTCTTGTGGGATCAACCAAGGATGGCTAGTTGTTTCTAGCTGCTGTAGAATGTATGCATTTTTGAACAACAACACGGTTGCTGCTGATTCCAATATGTATTTATAAAAGAAAAGAAACAAAAAAAATCACTTGAGTTTAGAATATGCACTAAGGACAAAACATACTAGCCTGACCACGTGTCACAATGAGCCTAACTCTCCGTAGCATGAGGAATGACATGTGCTCATAAACATGTACATTAGATACCTCATTCATCTTTTTTCAACTACTGCTCTGCTAGAGACAATCAGAAAGCAAATGAAACTTGCAAACAGGTCTAGTGGTTCATGATAACTAAGCATCAGCAGGCAGCACGGTTAGGAAAAGGGCAATATTTCAGCAGGGCCCAACACTGTATGCTGGTAATGAGATCCCCTCTGTGCCAGTCAATCACTTTCTAGTTAAGTGGAATCAAAACAAATTATCTCTGTGGAATTGGAAAGACAGATGCTCAGCCTTTTCTTTCAGGCTTATTATGCTAATGGTCAGTGTGAGAAGGTAATATCTACCAATAGTACCCAGCAAAGCAACTTACTATATACAGACAGGGAGAAAACCCCACATTTGTTAGCATTGATGATGTTATCTAATCAGCTAATTAAACATCTGTAAACAAATAGCCAAATTCAGAGAGCACCAAGTATTCCATAGTTCAGTCCCAAGTTACAAAGATTCCTTTTTATTGGCAACAAACATTATGTATTTCTTTAAAGTAAGTTATCCTTGAGTTATCCTTTTACATTGATGCATTACATTGTACTTTGGGACAATAATTCAGAAATGGATCACCATTGATTGGTAAGACTGGTAAGAATGAAACATTATTAGAATAATAAAATACAATCAAAAGAAATCTACAGGCTGTCTTGGTGTCTACTAGGGTTTTGGAATTACAAATTTCAGAATTTCCAAGGTCTGGACCATACTGGATGAAAATTTTGTGGCTTGTCATCAAACCTGTTAGGGAGGTTCAGTATTTACTTGAGGAAAGTTGTAGAGAGATTTAAGGAAAGTAGGAGGCATTTAAGATGTTCATAAGTATGTGCTGGACAATATCCTTTTGACTGGCGGTGATCTATATACTTAAAACAACTATGGATGAAAGCTTACAACCCCAAGGAATAAGACACTCAGCTGTTTTCTGAAAACAGACAGTATTCAGTTGCAAAAGACACCAACTATTTTCAATGTCTCACAGATTTTATTAGTTAAGTTTATTGTTTCAGTTCAAGTCAACATGGATTGTGTCTGCTACAAACTTTCACTTCGGTGATTTGATATATTTTCTTGTTCTACAAGAGGTTATAGAAAGGATCAATTTTCAGTTGGAGAATGGAAATAAAACCAACTTTTGTAGATGGGGCTGTTTGTTGAAGGCAAAAGGGAAAGAAACTTCATTAGAGAGACAAAAGCTCTACATTCTCCTTCCCTTTTATTGTAAAATCATTGCAGTTATTTATCTAGATTAAATAAGAAAGCTACTTTCCACATATAAGGCTCATGATGCTTAATAGCACACAAAAAGTTCACAAAAAGCATAACAACCTTATTGAGATTTATGATGGAGTTTTAAATGAAAGTTTCATTAGAAAATAGACTGAAATTATTCATTTTCAAGTAGATGCAGAATTGGTTTCATTGCTCTATAATTGAATCAATTTAATCCTTTGGGGAAAAATACTTTGGCAATGCATTGACTACACGCTATCTTTTCCTGGCCTAGTTTCCTCCAGATGTGTCAGAACTCTAATTGTCCAGATTCTCAACCAGAATGCTAGAATTCAAAGAGTGAGGAAAATTCTCGGGGATGACTCACATCCCGGTCAGCACTTCTTCACTCTCCTACCATTGAGTAGGAGATATAGAAGCACAGCCAGCCGCACCAACAGACTGAAGAACAGTTTCTACCCGTGGGCTGTCAGACTTCTGAACGGAAAACAACTTCATGTCAACATAGGATGATAGACTTGCAAGGCTGTTGCGTTGTGCAACAAGGTCCCATAGTGTAATAAGATTGGGCCTGGGTTAGGGACTTCTGTCCTCACTGTGAGTTGTGTTAATGAGCGGGTGCAGGAAGGAAGGCTCAACCAATCTCATTGTACACGTGTACTCTGACAATAAAGGTTATATATGTGTGTGTGTGTGTGTGTGTGTTTATATTCAATATAAAATATGAAGAGATTCTATATACTGTATTTAAGGCAATTCAAGCAATTCAAAGCATATGTTTGTGTTATACTAGGCCAGGGTTGTCAGATTCGTGGCCCATGGGCTGGATGCATCACACGCTGCCCACGCCTGGTTTAGCAAAGGGGGAAAAAATACCAATACGTCACATGACACTGCCATGATGATGTGAATTTGACACCCCTCTTTAGGCAATCTGACATTTCCTTATCTAAATAGAAAACCAGAATGACCATGTGTGGCCAAAGAAAACCCTGGCAGTGGGGGTGATTTCCTTCCTTCCTTCCTTCTTCCTGGAAGCTCGCATGAAGAAAGTCAGTGGGGAAGCTGGTTGGAAGTCACAAGACCAAGGCTAGCCGACAGTAAAGTAGATGTTGCTAAATGGGGGAGAGAACATGAATCAGGAAGAATGCACAGGGCTGTGGGAGAGTGCAGCATGGGTCAGGGAGGATATGCATGGGGATGCAGGGCACATTGTGTGTGCATGGAGATACACAAGTGTTTGGTTGTTGCCCTATAATGCACCATGTAACCACCAGCTGAAGGTTACAAACAAATAGACCTAAGCATTTTATCACTATAGAGATGAACAAAATATCAAATGGTTAAAAAGCAAGAGAGATAGATAATGTATAATTAAACAAGGCAACTGTATCTTTAAGAAAGCAAGGTTAGAGTAGCAAGCAAATTCAAAATCAAAATAAAGCCTACATTATTTTACTAGAATAGGGAGTAGATCTATTGGTGGTACATGCTTAAATAATTTCGGCTACATTTCTTAAAAAAACATTTTTATGTTATCATTATTCTTTTCATTGTACCATCTCTTGTGAAGAATGAAACACACGGAATGTTTTAAGAATGCTAATACAAACCCAGAAATACCCAATAAATTCACTTGGGGAATCAGTTTTTAAGAAAATCTCCATTGCACAGTCAAATAAAATTGCTTGAAAAAAAGTCCCCAAACTCAAGAAAAATAGCAGATCCAAGCCCATGTTTGCCTTTAATCTTACTTGATTAACATGTCCTTTGTATGATCATCTCTATGTCTTCTCCAAAGCCTCAAGAGCCTTATTTAGTGCATCAGGTAGTTAGAGCTCAGCAAATGCACCAGAAGCACCGTTTTCAAGCTGTTTCGCTTGTGATACCCAAATAAAAAGGATTATTCATAAAATGCATTGTCTCTAAAAGAGGATTTAATAGAAAAGAGGCCAAATGAACTGCTGTTCAGCATTCATACTGCAAAGGTTCATCAATTGAGTTACTGCAACAAAGCTCTGGAATGCCCTGATGAATGAATATAAGTGTGACATGATTCAGTTAGGCATTGTCTCAGCTCATTCCACAGTCATTGCTAGCAGCAGATGTTTCAGAAGGTCTGAGAAGACAAAACACTCACAAATCTTCTCTTAATCAAAAAGTGCTCCCCATCAGGCATTTCTCCCCCATAATTGTCCCAGCCACAAGAAGCCTGGAAAAGAGGCACATGCTGCATACTCAGTGGCATATTGAATAAACCATCATTGGTTGGATTTGTTTTGTCTTTGGCCAGGACCAGAGGTGGTATTCAGCGGATTCTGACCAGTTCTGGAGAACCGGTAGCAGAAATTTTGAGTAGTTCAGAGAACCAGCATATACCACTTCTGCCTGCCCCCGCCCATCTATTCTCTCCTTCCCAAGTCCCAGCTAATCAGCTGGGTCTTCTTTTGTTGCCCTGCACAGGAGAATGGAGCTGGAAAGCAGGTTAGCGGGGTGGGGAGAGCATGGGGATTTTACAGTAAACTTCCCCCATGAGTGGGGAGGGAATGGAGATTTTGCAGTATCCTTCCCTTGCCACACCCACCAAGCCACACCCACAGAACCGGTAGTAAAAATTTTTGAATCCCACCACTGGCCAGTAGAAAACAAATTGCCCCATGACCTAGTGAAACAGGTCAATAAAATGAGGTGTGTTTGCAGATTGCTCCAAGTCATGGTTTATTTAGCTATGTTTTACTGAACAACCTACAGCTGACGGTATTCAGCAAAGCGTAAAACTGGAATCTGTAGTTTACCTGCCACAATGGCTGAATCACTGAATCATAGATCACTGAGCCAAAGTCATACAAATCATATAATGCATCATGTGAAATGCTTTTACTATCAGTTCTGTGGGTGTGGCTTGGCGTGGCATGGCTTGATGGGCGTGGCAAGGGAAGGATACTGCAAAATCCCATTCCCTCCCCACCCCACTAATCTGCTTTCCAGCTCTGTTCTCCTGTGCAGGCAACAAAAGAAGACCCAGTCGATCAGCTGGGACTCAATGGGAGGCAGAGAATAGATGGGGGCAGGGCCAGTCAGAGGTGGTATTTGCTGGTTCTCTGAACTACTTAAAATTTACGCTACTGGTTCTCCAGAACTGGTCAGAACCTGCTGAATACCACCTCTGTCTTGAGGTGGGTTGAAGATCACAGGGTTTCATTCTGTTGAATACATGTTCCCCATCCATCGAATTGTTTGCTTCACAATGCAGAACTGAAATCACCTGGTGTCCTATTTTCTATCTCTTTTCTGCTACTATTGCTTATATCAAAGGGTTAAAGCTGGAATAATGAAGTCCCTTTGAAACTGTCCAATCTAATTTCTCATAATATTGTTTCCAACAGCTCTGGGAAATTTAGTGCCATTGATTGACAGGTAATACTGATTATTGTTATTAATGCTTCTGCCCTTTTGTCTCTTGTTTGTTGTTCACATCTCTTTCTCTCTCCCTGCTTGGTCTGTTTTTTGTTCTTCTTTTTTTTTTGCCAGTTAACTATTTTGGATGTTTGCTAAATAAACATCAAGCTACATTTTTTTTTGGCAGAACTGAACAGTGTGCATGTTTGCTTGACCTGGATTTAGTGACTTGCTGGAAGCATGCTGGGTACAAAGTAAACTTGAAATTACCCTTAGTCATTGTCCAACACAGGAAGGGGCAGATTTCTACCTATTGGTAGAGAAAAGAAGATCAGCGATTTGCCAAGCTTTCTGGCACAGAGAGTTATACAGAACAATAGATGTTTCCATTTTAATTTTTTAATTTCTGTTGTCCCACTTTGTCCCAGAGCAGGAGCACCTGCTGAGTCAAAACAGCAGCTTTGATAGCTTAGTTGTGACTATTGTGATTTCCTTTTTTTTATTATCCTCCTTCCATACCTGTGATGACTCTATTTGGGAGGCATCAATCGGTCCCCTCACTTGGAGCTTTCAACTAAGAACTGGAATAATTTTGTCCAAGAGTTCCTCCAACCATTGTATTCTCTCCCTTGCCTCTGGGTCCTAATGTTTATTTTCCAACTTTCCTTTTGCTTAAAAACTCCTAAAGGGAAAAGATGAAATCTCCAGCTGCTCACTTCCCCCTTCAGCTTTTTGGCTCACTTCAGGGGTGGGATTCAATTTTTTTTAACAACCAGTTCTTTGGGTTGGCTTAGTTGGTGGGCGTGGCTTGGTGGTCATGTGACTGGCTGGCCATGGCCAAGTCAACATCACTCACATTGAGGCATGCATCTCCTCGTCTGGCCTCTCATGACTGTGGGGATGCTGCAACAGTCATAAGTGTGAAAAATGGTCAAAAGTCACTTTTTTCAGTGCCATTGTAACTTTGAATGGTTACTCCACACAAGCAAAGTACCAGCAAAGGAGGGGGAAAAACCCCCCAGAGAAGTTCCTGAGACAAGAAGTCTAGTCCTGCTAAGAATGTAATAAGGGTTAACGGAGAGGCAGTTTCTGTAAGCAACACCAGAATGTTTCCTTCCTGTCTTCCATACAGGATTAGGCCAGTAATTTCTTCTAGCAACCGGTTCTCTGAACTGCTTAGAATGTTAACAACCTGTTCTAGTGAATAGGTACGAACCTATAGAATCCCACCCCTGGCTGACTTCCCCCTTCATAATTTTGGTTACCTAAAGACTGGCTCAAAATATGAAGAACAAAGCTAGCAATTGTTGTCAACCTTGCTCAGAATTAATAGAACAGCCTTCTTTAGGTAAATAGATGTAATATAGGGCAGTGGTGGTATTTGCCAATTCTCCGAACAACTCAAAATTTCCACTACCGGTTCTCCAGAACTGGTCAGAACCTACTGAATACCACCTCTGCAAAAGAACCAATCGCCTGACCACTTGATCACTGGCCTGTCACTCAGTAAAACAGTATCAAGTGCTCTTCCCCTCCATCAAAATAGTTGGGAAAAAACAACAACCCCCCAAAAGCCAGTTCCTACTTCTTTAAGGTTGGGAAAGCTTGTATCACACACTTTGAAAGAAATGGGGAAGAAATTGACTAGATATTTTACAAGGAAGAATGAACTGTCACACTGAGTGTTAGACAACCAACCCTTCTATTTGCTTTTTAACCTTCCTGAGCTTATTTGCCCTCGCAGCTAGAGAGTGGAGCAATTCCAATAATTGCAGTGAGAGACTGGATTTTGTTTCTTTGTAGAGTGGAATAGAACAGACAGTCATATTACAAATCTGAGACTCTTAGTTTTACTTTGTTTTTGCAGTCATCTCAAGATGAAATTACCACAATTATTCTCTCTCTCTCTTTCTCTTAAAAGGAATACTGAGGAGTGAAGGTTTTCCTCCCTCTTTTGCCAAAAAGCACTGGATGCTTTTTAAAATGTCTGCATTCAGTCTAGTGAAGAGGAGGACCAGCAGTGTTCCAATATTTGAGAGAGAGGAGGGGGTCAGCTATTTTCCAAAGCACTGGAAGGCCAGACAAGGAATAATGGATGGAAACTGAACAAGGAGAGATTTAGCCTGGAAATAAGGAGAAACTTTCTGACGGTGAGAAAAATCAACCAATGGAACAACTTGCCCTTGGAAGTTGTGGGAGTGCCATCGCTTGAGACTTTCAAGAAGAGATTGGACTCCCACCTGTCAGAAATGATGGACTAGATGACCTACAAGGTCCCTTCCAATTCTGATTGTTTGTTGTTTGCTATCTGTGCATAGATGCTTTGAGGAAAGGAGTAGAATCATATTTAAGATTTATATTCAAACAAATATGCCACTTTCTGCTGGGATTAGTGATTGCAGACCAAATTAAGTTCTCTGTGCTTGGAATTCTCTTCTTATTAACTGCATAACTTTAATTGTGATGGGCTGCCTGTTTCAGGAGCAAAGTAATTTTATCATAAAGATTAATTTATACAATAAGCACTTGATTTTGATGCTTGTTGAATAAGCCCACTGCCGTCACATTGCACTTTTTATATCTGGTTCACAAAACCGAAATGGCTGGATTCACACAAACAAGGTGTGACAACTTCTAAATTGACTCCATTCTTAGAGGAATAAATAAATGGAATTTACCCTTTGTTTCAAAAAAAAAGTCTTTCCCATTTAATCACATTTATACAACTGTGAAGCTAATACAAAATAAACCATACCTTTATAATTCCACCAAGTTGATTAGGAAGGTATAGCCTTTAGATAATTTTGAATTTTCTAGCTAGACCAGAACAAATAGGGAACATTTTCTTTAACTGGGCAAGTAACAGTTTCCAAAAAGGCCAGTTTCCCCTTAATGAGTCTAAGTCTACATGGAGGGAAGTAAGCAGTGGGGTGCCACAAGGTTCTGTCTGAGGCCCAGGACTCTTCAATATCTTCATTAATGACTTAGATGAGGGAATAGAAGGGGAACTTACCAAATTTGCAGATGATATTAAGCTGGCAGGAATAGCTAACACCCAAGAAGATAGGCTCAAGATCCATATGGATCTTGACAGACTAGAATACTGGGCCATATCTAACAAAATGAAATTCAATGTAGAGAAAAATAAAGTCCTATACTTAGGCAAGAAAAAACAAAAGTACACATATAGACTGGGTGAAACCAGGCTCAATAGCAGTAACTGTGAGAGGGATCTTGGAGTCTTAGTGGACAACCAGCTAAATATGAGCCAGCAGTGTGCAGCAGCAGCAAAATTGCTAATGCAATCCTAAATTGTATTAACAGAGGGATACAGTCAAGATCAAGGGAAGTACTAATAGCACTCTATAAAGCCTTAGTAAGACCACACCTAGAGTACTGCATCCAGTTTTGGTTACCACATTATAAAAAAGATGTTGAGACTTTAGAAAAAGTACAGAGAAGAGCAACCAGAATGATTAGGGGACTGGCGGCTAAAACATATGAAGAATGGTTGCAGGAACTGGGCTTGGCTAGTCTAGTGAAGAGAAGGACCAGGAGAGACATGATAGCGATCTTCCAATATTTGAAGAGCTGCCACAGGAAGGAAAGGATCAAGCTATTTTCTAAAGTGCCTGTAGGCCAGACAAGGAATAATGGATGGAAACTGAACAAGGAGAGATTTAGCCTGGAAATAAGGAGAAACTTTCTGACAGTGAGAACAATCAACCAATGGAACAGAAGTTGCCCTTGGAAGTTGTGCGAGCGCCATCACTTGAGACTTTTAAGAAGAGATTGGACTGCCATTTGTCAGAAATGGTGTAGGGTCTCTGCTTGGGCAGGGGGTGGGACTAGATGACCTACAAGGTCCCTTCCAACTCTGATTATCTGTTTGTCTGTTTGTCTATATTTTCTAAAATTGAGTGCAGCACTTAAAAGAAAGATAGATTTATTGTTTTAAATTTATTTAATGTTTGCATCCTGTAAAGTATGTCCATATGCATTTATTTGCTATTTATCAGTTACACAATAAAACAATTAAGTGACATCAAGTCAGTGTCAGCTCGTAGCGTCCACACAGACTTTCGCTGGGAAACTTAGATCTTCTAAGTCTCTCTTGCTACTGTAATTCAACCCATCCATTTTCCATTATTCTCTTCCCTTTAATTCCATTTTCCCAGCATTAAGCAGACTTCTCAAGGGAGCGGAGTCTCTGCCTAATGGGTCCAAAATATGATAGTTTCATATTTCTTTGTTTTTACAGAAAGTTATTTTTTGAGATACTTATCTTTCTTGGCTTTGCTTCTTTTTTCTTCTTGGCAATTTCCAGTTTCTTCTCACATCAAGTTAGCTTTTTCTCTCTCTCTCTCATTTTTGGCAGTCTCCTTTTACATTCATGTTTAATGACTTCTTTAATTTCATTCCATAATGCCTCTGGTTCTCTATCAGTGAGAATTTCAAAACAGTTCCCGAGGTTCTCCTTGAAAATGTTGGGTATACTTTCAAATCATATCGTGGAAACTTTCTTTAGCTTAGCTTCAAAGTTGCTTGTGGATAGTTTGTGATCTATGTGATCCATACCACAGTGTGCTTCTGGCCATATTATGAATACTATAACTGATTCATAATACCGTTAGTTTGATTTCTTTATAAACCGTCTGATGATGTCCATGTACAGGTAGTCCTCAGCTTAAAATAGTTCATTTAGTGACTGTTCAAATTTACATTGGCACTGGAAAAAATGACTTACGACCATTTTTTTTTTTTAACTTTTATGACTGTTGCAATATCCCCATGGTCATGAAATCAAAATTCAGATGCTTAGCAAGTGATTCAACTTATGACTGTTGCAGTGTCCTGGGGCTGTGTAATCATCTTTTGCAACCTTCTTCTAAGCAAAATCAGTGTGGAAACCAGATTCACTGAACAACTGCATTACTAACTTAACAACCCCAGTGAGTCACCTAACAAGTGTGGCAAGAAATGTCATAAAATGGAGCATAACTCACTTAACAAATATCTTGCTTAGTAACATAAGTTTTGGGCTCAATTGTGGTCATAATTTGAGGACTATTTGTACAGAGGTGTCATTTCTAGCCTAGAAGTTAGAAGACTGTGACTTCGAGTCCCACCTTAGGCAAAAAAGCTGGTTGGGTAACTTTGGACCAGTCATTCTCTCAGCCCAATCCACCTCACAGGGTTGTTAAGAGGAGGAAGGTTTATAGGTATGTTTGTCATTTTGAGTTGTATATGAAAAAGAAGATATGATAAAAATCTAAAAAAAAGTATCCAGGTTTCATAACATGGTTTATATCACATAACTAGTCATTCTGGTTTATTGAATAATCCAGGTTTAGTCCAATATTTGAACAAATCAGCTGCATATTTTAGCCCATAATAAGCCCATATAAAGTGGAAAATGAAATTCCATTCTTTCCTTAGGAAGACTCAAGTCCCAAGCTTGAAACAGGCGAGGTGATAGGTTTACAAAATTCTGCCTCATTCAACAAGATTGATTTTTTTATTGCAATATATTCAATAGCTTCCCTCCATCTCTCCAACTGGAGGCATGACAGAAGCATCTACAGATGCTTTTCTTCATGATGGGCAGCATTGATGCTGTTATTGGTGAAAAAAGGTTTATAATTATCTTTATCTATTCACTGTAGTTCAATTTAGCATACCTAGGTGACAATGATATCCAGTGCTAGTATTTGTCAGTTTTCATAGGTCATATTCCAGGGAGGATGTGCCTGCAAACAGCCTTTGAAACAATGGCCAGATCAAATGTAGGATATTAATTATATTGAAAGAAAGAGAAGATGAAAAGCAGATCCTGTATCTGTGGGAATATGCTAAGAAGAAGAAGAAGAAGAAGAAGAAGAAGAAGAAGAAGAAGAAGAAGAAGAAGAAGAAGAAGAAGAAGAAGAGGAAGAGGAAGAGGAAGAGGAAGAGGAAGAGGAAGAGGAAGAGGAAGAGGAAGAGGAAGAGGAAGAAGAAGAAGAAGAAGAAGAAGAAGAAGAAGAAGAAGAAGAAGAAGAAGAAGAATGAATAGATAAAGATATTTACAAACCCTCCTCTCTCTCTTCCTTCCCCCCTCTCTTTTACTCACTCACTCACTCTCAATTTATACTAGGCAGGATCCTGGCATATATATATAAAACAAATATACAGATATAAAAGCAAAAGGTGCTATATTTCTTGTAACACCCTTGGATCCCTACATCCAAGCTTTCATTCTCACTTTCTGAAGTCATGGCTACTCCTCAGGCTGTCCTGCCCTGAGACTAAAAATATATTCTGGATGCAATCAAAAAGTGACAAGCTGTCATTTCTTATTATTTTTGTGTTAATATCCAGGGAAATTGCCCTCTTTATTTTGTGTGTCAAAAATATATAACTCTGCATATGAGCTACTTTATACAAAAAAGGAGGATCAACATTGACAGCACTCATTTTATTCATTAAAACAAGTATTCAGAGTCTTGGGAAAGAGAACTTAGGGCAATAAGCTCTGTCTTCAAAATCATAAACAACTGATACATTCATATTCATGTGGACTAAAGCTTCATGCACTATTTCATACAATAGATTTCATAAATTGGCAGGTAAGTTTCCCTAAAACTACGGTAGATTCCATACCTCTTATCTATTGTGCTTTCAAATCAGTGTTGATGGCTGATTTCCGTGGCAAGATTTCAACAGTGGTTTGACATTGCCTCCTTCCCAGGGCTGAGAAAAATAACTGGCCCAAGGTCATTAATCTAGTCTCATGCTTAAAGTGGGAGTAGAACTCACATTATCTCATTCTCCCAGTGGAACTGTAAAAGCCAGGACAATCTACACTATGATTGGTTGCTGTAAATATAAAGGGGGAGTTCCCTTTTTCCCCGCCTTTTTCTTCTTGTTTTGTATACCATCAAATTTATCTCATGCTATTCTTGAGTTCCTGACTATCTTGTGTTCCTCCTTGGATGAAGATAAATACTGCCATTAGTTTAAATCATGGGTCTCCAAACTTGGCAACTTTAAGATTTGAACTCTCAGAATTCCCTGGTTGTTTAAGGGAGTTGCAGCTCACAAATCTTAAAATTGCTAAGTTTGGAGATCCTTAGTTTATATATACATATATGCAGGTCTTGGCGTACTCTCTACGAAAACAAAGATAGATAGATAGATAGATAGATAGATAGATAGATAGATAGATAGATAGATAGATAGTGTGTGTGTGTGTGTGTGTGTGTGTGTGTATGTGTGTATGTATGTATGTATGTTTATATGTATGTGTATATATATGTGTATGTCTCAACACTATTATCCTTCTCATCTATCCTATCACCTTCTACTATTAGTATCTTATTATTATATTTGTTACGTCTGGAGCGTGGGCCCAAGGAATGGAGACGAGACATCAAATAGTGACTCCAACTCTTTATTAGTGACTTCAGAACAGAGCAGGGATACTGGGCAGCAGCAGCTCCTTTTATAGAGTTGGCACAATAACCAATGTCACAATAACCAATGGTTTGAGTTTGCCACGCTGGTAGTGGCCAATCAGCGGCGACCCGCTGTCAGCCAATCAGATTAGCCAGAAACGGCCAATCACAATCCGCTGTTTGTGAGCCAATCAGAAGTGCAGGATTACGAGCCTGCTGCGGAAACAAAACTATTAGGATTTTAAACTAAAGCGTTTGCTTAGTTCGTAACACCCCTCCCCCCTAGGTTCCGTCTGAGGGGTGGGGTGATGTATTCTCACAGGTAGGCAGGTCGTTTCACCTGTCTACCTGATCTGCATTGCTCCACCAGTCCTTGCCCTGACTCTGGTCTCGGTGGGCTGCTTGCTGCGCTTGTTGGCAAAGATATTCTGCCCTCTCCGTTGGGTGATTCAGGGTTGTCATCTCTGCTTCCGTTAAGGTTGTCCTCCGGATCCCTTGGATTTGCTGCTATCGCAGTGCTGCTCTGTGGTGAGGCGATCATCTGGCCCAGCTCTCCTTCAGAAGGTGAATATCTCTGGGTTGGTTGTGCTGATTGCTGGTTTTCACGTACTGGGTTGTATGCTAGGTCTTCTCTGGTCCCCTCGATTTTCCTTCCCCCCCAGGTTTGACGTTCGGGGTTTGTGATGGGGGTAGGTGCCAGCCTGGAGCGCAGTTGATCGATTTGGCACTTCCATATTTTTCCATCAGTAGTTTGTAAACGGTAGGAACGTGGACCCGTAAGTTGAGTTATGGTAGCAGGGACCCACAATGGGTCACCGGAAAAGTTTTTTGTGAAGACTGGGTCGCCTACCTTGAAGGTGCGATACCTGCTGCTGGACCCCATGGGCTTTTCTGGTGTGTAGGTAGGGTGTAAGCGGTCACGATGTGAGTGAAGTCTCTGGCCCATCAGAAGTTCGGCCGGGGTTCTTTTTGTGGTGCTGTTTGGGATAATATGTTGGAGAAGAAGCATCCGGGTCACCTTGTTGTTGATGTCCCCTTGCTCCATCTTTTGTAAAGTTTTCTTTACGAATTGGACCATTCGCTCAGCCCTGCCATTGGCCGCAGGGTGAGCTGGTGATGTCAACACATGGCGTATCCCCCATTCTGCCAGGTACTGTTCGAATGCCAGAGTGGTGAATTGGGGGCCATTATCCGAAACTAGGACATATGGCAACCCGTGCGTAGCAAATAGTTTAATTAGTTTTTTAGTGACGGCTTCTGTGGTGGTGCTCTTCATTTTGAGGACCTCCAGCCAGTTTGGAGTATGCATCCACTGCTCAGAATGTATACCCCTTGGTAGGTCCCGCAAAATTGATGTGGATACGGGACCAGGGACCTCGGGGTGCTTCCCATTCAGTTGGTGGTGCTTTTGGTGGAGATGACCAAGTGTCCTGACACTTGCTGCAAGTGGCCACCCAGGTTTCTATTCGCTTATCTATACCTGGCCACCAAGTGTAGCTTCTTGCTAGTGCCTTCATTCACATGATGCCCGAATGGCCATCGTGCAATAGTTTTAGGACTTTATGCTGTAATCTCTCTGGAATGATGACTCTGTCTCCCCACAAGATGCATCCCTTTTGGGAGAAAAGTTCTGTCTGCCGGTTTTTGAATGGCTTGAAGGTGTCATTTGGTTCATTGTCAGGCCAACCTCTTTCTACCCAGCTGAGGGCCCGTGCCAAACAAGGATCCTTCCTTGTTTCTGAGGCAATGTCTTGTGCAGTCAGCGGTGGTGAAGAAGAGTTTCAATTTGTAGCGTACCAAGGGTTGGAGCTGGGTCATCTATGACTTCTGGTAACGGAGAACAGCTCAAGGCGTCAGCGTGGGGAATGGCTTTCCCTGGGTGGTGTAGCAGTTGGTAATCATATGCGGCTAGAAACTCTGACCAATGTGTCATTCTCAGTGATAAGATGTGGGGAGTTGGTTTGTCTCCCGCTAAAATGCCAAGTAATGGTTTGTGGTCGGTAATTATGGAGAAAGATCTTCCATATACATACTCATGGAATCGTTTAATCGCAAACATAATAGCGAGAGCCTCTTTATCCAGTTGGCTATAGTTTCTCTCAGTTTTAGATAAAGTTCTTGAAAAGAACGCAATAGGTGTCTCAGTACTGTTTGGTAGGACGTGGCTCAGGATGGCTCCTACTCCAAACGGTGAGGCATCGCAGGTGACAGTTAAAGGCAAAGTCTCATTATATTGAATCAATACAGCATCTGAAGTTAACAGGTCCTTTACTTGCTGAAAGGCTCGCTCTTCACAATGTCCCCAGACCCAGGAAGCCTTCTTATCGAGGAGCCTATGCAGGGGTTCAGCAACAGTCACCTTCTGGGGCAAGAAGATGTTATAAAAATTAATGAGTCCCAGGAAGGCTTGGAGGTCTGTTTTATTCCTAGGTCTTGGGGCGTTTTTTATTGCAGTGAGTTTTTTCTCCGTAGGGTGAATTCCCTGTTTGTCAAGAAGGTACCCAAGGAATTCAACCCTCTCAGTACAAAGTTGGCACTTGTCTTTCTTGACCTTCAGGCCAGCATCTTTAAATTTCTGGAGGACCATTCTGAGTCATTTTTCTAGCAGGCTTCTGTTGGGGGCAGCTATTAAGACATCATCGAAGTATGGCACGACCCCTTTTATGCCTTGAAGCAACCTTTCCATCAGACTTTGGAAGATGCCAGGTGCTACACTCACTCCGAATTGGAGTCTATTACGCTTGAATGTACCTCTATGCGTGACTATAGTTTGGGCTTTGGCAGTCTCTGCATCTACGGGCAGCTGCTGGTACACCTGAGCTAGGTCCAATTTTGCAAATATTTTTCCACCTCCCAGGGAATGAAGGAGATGTTGGACCACAGGTACAGGGTAAGCGCTCTGCTGGACTGCGTGATTTAGGGTGGCCCGGTAATCCCCACAAATTCTTAAGGATCCATCAGGTTTTATGGGAGTTACAATTGGGGTCTCCCACTGGGCGTGATCGATCGGTTCCAACACGCCCTGGGCTATTAATTTGTCCAATTGTTCATCAATCTTTGGCTTGAATGCAAAGGGTACTAGGCAAGGCTTAAGGCGAATGGGCGCAATGTCAGGGCTGACCTTAAACGATATGGGGGATCCTTTGTACTTGCCTAGCTTCTCGGTGAAAATGTCCTGGAATTCCTGGACGAGGGCCGCTTCCCAGTCATCACTTCCGGTTTGGTTGATGCCCACTAGTTCAATTCCTAGTGGCGTGAACCATTGCAAACCCAGCAAACTGGGACAATCTCGATCGACAATGGTAAGAGGTAGGGTTGCGGTGTGGTCTTTGAAGGATACTTGGACATGGCTGGAACCGGCAACTGGAATTCTGTTTCCTTGGTAGTCTTTTAATATGATTTTTTGAGTGCTGAGGTCCTGATGACGAATGTCAGGGATCAGCTGTTTTAAGGTTTTCCAGGAGACCATTGACAGGGACGACCCAGAGTCGACTTCCATAACACATGGTTGATTCTCAATGGTGACCTTCACTCGGATTTTCCTCGCATCAAGGAAGGACACGTGGTTTGATGGGCCTCTTCTCGTCTGGTTGAATTGGCAGGTGTTCGATTTCTGAAGTATTGGCTCCATTGGTTGTTTAGGCGGTTCCGATTTATCGGTGGAGTGCCTGTTGTATGCCGGGAGTTGTTTTCTCTTCGGATTGGGCTGGACCCTCGCCGGCTTCTGCAGACCTTTGCGATGTGGCCCCTCTTTCCACAGGAACGGCAGAGTGCGTCTAGGAATTTGCAGTCTGATCGTGGGTGGTTTCCCCTGCATCCAGCACATTGACTCGAAGGCTTACAATTCCGCTGGTCTCGCTGGTCACATTCGGATCTGAGTCTGTTGACCTCCTCTTCCTCGCTTTCTGATGAGGATTCAAGGTCTTCATGGTGGGTGGTCGTTGTGTGCCTCTCGGAGAAAGACGTAGTGTCACTAGCGAGTTGGCAGTGCGGTGCGTTAGCTTGGTGCATTCGAGCGGCTGACTTCCTGGTTGCTTCTGCTGCAGTAGCATCGGCGATGACATCTGCGAGGCTGATGTTTCCCTTCACCATAATCTTGCTCTGGGTCGTGGGGTCTTTTAGGCCCAGAACAATTCGATCTCTCATGGCTTCCTCGAGGTTTGCGAAGCCACAGAGTCCCCCTAGGTTTCTAAGGTCAGCGATGAAGTCTCCAACATTTTCGCCTTCCTGTTGGTCCCTCTGGTAAAACTCGTGTCTCCTGATGAGTGTTGGCACCGCGGGTGCATAATGAACCCGTAGGATTGGGGCGAGGTTGTCCCAGTCCATTGTCTTGACTTCTGCTGGTTTCACAAGTGCTTTTGCCATTTTAAAAATGGCGCAATGTGTCAGAAATGCAGCTCGTTTCTTGCCAGGCGTAGCATCTTTCAAATTGTTGGTCTCCAGGAACATCTGGAACCTGTCCATATACCAGTCCCAGTCTTCATTAGCCGGGTCAAATGGAGCAGGTGGTATAGCGCTGCTGGTCATTCTGCCGCTTTTGGTGCGCTCTTAGCCATGTGCTCTGTTAGCGTTCGGTGAGTGTTCAATCAGCTCTATCGTCTCCGCATCCCACCTTCGTCGCCAGTGTTACGTCTGGAGCGTGGGCGCAAGCAACGGAGATGAGACATCGAATAGTGACTCCAACTCTTTATTAGTGACTTCAGAACAGAGCAGGGATACTGGGCAGCAGCAGCTCCTTTTATAGAGCTGGCTGCTGTCACAATAACCAATGGCTTGAGTTTGCCGCGCTGGTAGCGGCCAATCAGTGGCGACCCGCTGTCAGCCAATCAGATTAGCCAGAAACAGCCAATCACAATCTGCTGTTCGTGAGCCAATCAGAAGTGCAGGATTATGAGCCTGCTGTGAAAACAAAACTATTAGGATTTTTAACTAAAGCATTTGCTTAGTTCGTAACAATATTATTTTGTTTTTTTTATGTACACTGACAGTTTATGCACTGGCAACAAATTCCCTATGTGTCCAGTCACACTTGACCAATAAAGAATATTCTATTCCAGTAGTTCTCAACCTTTCCTTCACCGTGGACTCCCTTTAAATACCTTTTGTGGTCAAAGACCATGTACCATCAAGACTGAACTCAGGATTTAAATCATGTCATTTCTTAAAGCCTTCATGGACCTCCTGAGGTGCTATTGCAGCCCCATAGGGCATCCATGGATTGCAGATTAAGAATATGAGTTGTCTATCTTATGATTTATTATATTTTATTATCATCATCAAGATTTATCACTTGTTGCTTGCATGTGAATTGGGAGCTGATGTACCTGAGACAAATTCCCACACTTGGGGGAATTTATTATTATTATCTTATCCTATTCCATTCCATTCCATTCCCCATCCTCATCTCTATTTCTATTTCTATTCCTTCTCTTCAAGAAATATTAACAAACCTATTCTCTCCCCCTTTGTCTTAACTCTTCTGCAAGTCCCATTCAACCTCTTATTTAATTCTCACCTCATTCAATCATTCAATCCCTAAATCATCATTTTACTTTATTTGGGAGAAAGTTCCTGTGGCATTTAAATGTGATCAGAGGGAAACTCCAGCCATTTCCAAAATTGAGATAAGGAACACATTTCTGTGCTGGTGCAATAGGGATTTCAGCCAACTCTTTCCTTTGCTCTAGAGCCTGAAGGTAAGAGTTTGACTGAGACACATGGACATGTTCACTGTACCAGGAAATAGCATACTGCTAGAGGGAACACACATCAGATAAGATGTCACACTTCTCAAAGAAGAGCATTAAGACAAGCCAAATCCTTGGTTGCTTAAATTTTCTTTCCCCAATCAGAGTAAGGCAGCATTGGAGCAGAATGCATAAAATGGCCAGAGGCATAACAGATACCTATGGAGAAATTGGAAAGAGATGGAGTAAACCATGAAACCTAATTATCATTGTTACTTTAAATAATGTACCATGACAAAATGGTCAATATGACATGGGGGGAGAGTGATCCTATTGTAACACAAGTATGCAAAAAACCCTTTTATTTCGTATATACGATATATTCTAAAAATACCAACAGCAGCTAAAAAGTGGCATTGGTAAGTGTTTTAAGACTACAGTTTTTAATCCACTATGAGTTAAATATTATTGAATTTGGTAGGATTTATTTGCAAACACAAGGTGAGCAATGCATTACAAAGGCGGAAAAAAGAACGACCATAACAAAAAGGAACAAATAACAAAAGGAAGCCCAAGGCATAGCTATCTATTACAAATATTGTGATGTTATTGTTAAGTTCTGCGCATGGGCGCAAGGAACGGAGACGAGACGGTGAACAGTGAACTTCAACTCTTTATTATACATTCTGAACAGAGCAAAACCCTAGAGTAAAACAGCCCTTTTATAGGCAAGCTGCTGCTCTAGTAACCAATAGGAAACGTGGAGTGTTAACCCCCTTAACCAATGAGAGTGGCCCGTTAACAGCCAATCAGATTCTCCTGAATGGACCAATCCGATATCACTATTATCGGCCAATCAGAAGTGCAGGGCCAGAACCCTGCTATTTTCCTAAAGCTTTTAACAAACTTTATTTGAATATTTTATTAGTTCACAACAGTTATGACTTGAAAATGCATTCTCTGGTCTGTAATTGACTAATAATTTAGTCAATTAAAACATATGTAATATAGTTAAAAACTTTTCAAAAAACATTTTATTATCTTGTGGGGCCACATGACTGGCTGTCCAGGGCTGAGAGTTGGACATGCCTGAATTAAAGCAAGCTCACAACTATCCCCGGGAGAGATATTTAGAATTACTCACAGCAAAAGCTCTTGAATATTGATATTACAAATTAACATAATGAGGTTGGGAAAGAGGTTGTTCACTGCATACTTCAGTAGCAGCATGCCAAAGATATGCAGGGTTGAAGAGTTTCTGCTTCTTTTTGTTTAAACGGAATCTCAACACTCACCAACAAGAAGCAAATTAAAAAGGCAAACATTTACAGTTAAAGAACCACACATTCTGGAGTTTGTTTTAAGAATGAGAATTAAATAGAAGTTACAGTCCTTTTGTAGAATTATCTTCTCCCAGATGCTTAAGCATGTTCATTGCAACAGTATAATTTAGGGGAATGACTTTATTTTGCTGTGCTATTGTCTAAGAATTGAACATCTGAAAAACTTGCTCATTTAGTGCAAATTGGCCTGCCACAGTCAGGGCACACTCAAAACAAGCAGTCAGTAATTAGATTAGAATTGCAAATAGGAATGCACAGAAGGAGTTAGAATTGGAGTCAGAATTGGGCCAAAATTCATATATGACATCTGAAGTAGCAAATTAGATTCCAAACACCAGCACAAGGGCTAGAGATTATTCCATACAGACAAAGAAATCAACAACACTACAATTTCAGTACCTGAAAACAATAGATGTTATTGATATATAAAGTCAGAACTGCTGAGATTCCCAGCTGATCATGCTTTTTGAAGAACATCTTACTATGTTTATGAATAGGTTATGACTCTCTCTCTCTCTCTTTTTTAATGCAGACTCTGTTTTTGTCCCTGAATGTGTAAAGTATGAGAGAGCACACTAAGAACTAGAAAGATTTCATTATTTTGTCAGATTCAGTTGACATGGTTTGGGCATTTCTATTTCCAGCAATCAGATTCTATCGTACATTCAGTTTAATACATTCAGCTGATCATCTTTGACTTCAAGAGGGTTAGCCACCAATGAGTGAGATCTTCTGCCTGACCTTCTAACTTCAATTGTTTTCATGGAAAGCTGTGCTATAAATCAGAGATGACCAACCTTGAGGCCCCAGGGCCACATGATGTGGCTATCAGACTGCTTCCAATTTACCCAATGAAACTTATGAGGAATAATTCTACTAATTATGTATAATTAATTATATTTAAGATATAATTTGGTATTTGTTCTGATGCGACCCCCAATATATTACTTAGTGGTTAAAAAAACAGCAAGGGTTGTTGGCATATGATTATACACAATTATACTATTTCTATCCACAAAGTATGATTCACTTCAACACAAAGTTTAGCGATTGCTCGCAAGTATCATTGAACGTTATGAGTGCTGCAAGCAAACAAGTGATCAAGGATCTTTTATGGGAGAATCTCCCTGATGAAAACATTTCCATTTCAGTGTTCCTGTTACATTAAGGGTTTGATGGGGAATTGAATATGGAAATGGATGCAATGGGAATCTGAAACTACCAAAGGAATCCAGTTCAACAGAAAACACACAAACACACAATGAGGTGGAGGGCAAGATTACAAAGCCATACAAGCTACTCAGTGGTGGGAATCAATCTTTTTTACTACCGGTTCTGTGAGTGTGGCTTGGTGGGTGTGGCAGGGGAAGGATACTGTAAAATCTCCAGTCAGAGGTGGGATTTATGCTGGTTCCCCGAACTACTCAACATTTCCGCTATCGGTTCTCCAGAACTGGTCAGAACCTGCTGAATACCACCTCTGAAGCTACTTAAACAACAAAGAACCTTGAATTTTCCTTGCACTTCAAAAGTCTACCTTTCTCAAGTGAACATTTCTTTAAAAAATTAGGGCAACACCAGAATCACATTTTCTTTTTGGATAATCCTATGCTAAATGTATCAGTTTTCCAAAGTTAGCTCTGTGATATTGTACATCTCACTAAGGACTTAATGACTGGGATAGATTCCTGAATTGACATCAACATAGGTATTGGGGTGGGGGCTTTGTAATCTTGTAAATGTTGCTAAACTATTCCCAGACAACTGGCCAATGAGGGAATAAAGGAACACATAGAGACCACACATTTTCTAATCTCTTAATAGATGATGTGTTATTGTTCATAACACATAAGCATGCAATTCATCCTTTGCTAAAGACTGATGTTCAATAAATATGCCAGATATTTAATGCTAGTGTGTGAAAGTGATTGTTGTCTATGTGCACTAAAGTTCAGGTTCAGTGTGTTCTTCTACAAACTCAAAAATTGGCTTAGTTTGTAATATAGTTTCCTATGTGTGATTTCAGTTCAAGATTCTTATTAGAAACCAGTCAACATGTTTTAATTACTTTGAAAAAATATCAATAGTGGAAGAACAGCAGTCTAATTACAACTTGGTGCTACTAACTTAAGGGCAAAAGAAAGCATGCAGATGAGCAATTTGGACATCTAACTTGCTGCTACTGCTAAATTTCAGCAATAATATCCAAAAGCCTTTCCACCATGTCAAAATGGGAGACATATAAAAAGGTATGTAATCAAGAAACAGATATGGTGAGTTTGGTGAGTTCATTCATAGTTCACTTTACAATGGGAGGAAGGCATCTCACAGGAATTAATTGACATCAAAACATTAGGTTATCTGTTACTGTAACTTTACACTGAAGTTGTAATTAGTAATTAATACTAATATTAATGGTTTTAGTTTCTTATATGAATTACTGTGATGGAATACAGTAGGCTGGATTTTCAGGAGGGGGGGGAAACTTTCTAGAGAAGCTAGAGACACTTCAGTGCAGATAGATTGTATGAGATAAAGTGGATGAAGACAGCTCTGAACTGTATGCTTGATGCAAGTAGTCGTTTGCTTCAGTTTGGCAAGATTCTGTCTATAGGTGTGGAACAGTAGAACAATCTGCTTGGAAGAATCATTACATGCCTTTCTTGGTTTCTGGACCCTGACAATTACCTTGCAGGGCTGACGCTATCCTTTTGTACTAGGACAAAGGTGGGGAACCATGGGCTTTTTATGACTTGTGGACCTCAATTCCCAGAATTCTAGTTGGCTGGCTCAGGAATTCTGGGAGTTGAAGTCCACAAATCATAAAAAGGGCCCACCCTTGTTCTAGGGAATGGTTGCAACCTTTTTTTTTTTTCCAATGCAAAGTACCTTCTCCAGCAGAGTCATCTACTCCACAATGTTAGCAAGGAAAGAAAGAAAAAATTATCTTTATACCTACTCATACCCAAAGGACTGTCAAACTTGTGGCCCATGGGCTACATGCATCATGTGTGGGCCAGTTTAGTGAAGGGGGGAAAAGTCACAATATGTCAAGTGATGACACCATAACGCTGTGAATTTGACACCCCTGCAATAGCAGATTCCCTCTTACAAATCTATTCTTTAAAGGCAAAGAAGTATTGAATATCAAACAATTTTGCATGAGACAAAAGTAATCCCTCTTACTGATAATAAAAATGCAACAGTGCACTAAAGAAATTGACCAGTGGAACTTCAGCATCAGGAACTCACAGAATGCAGTGTAAGGTTGGCTAATATTTATTCTTATTTTCCGTTCATTTAATGAATTGGAGACAAAGACAAAGTACACCTGTAGAAAAGCAGGTTTCTACATTGAGTTACATTTGCCATGTCCAAAGTGAAAGAGTGGACATATGAATTGGTATATATTTGATGCAATGGAGTTGATTCTCCTATACTAAATCACTAGTCCCTGAAATGAAATGTGAAATCTGCAAGTAGGAGACAGGAGAGGGAGAAATCTATTGTTCTTAGCAAATGCTTTATTCTAAATCAGAAGTGTCAAACTTGTGTTATCACAGCATCATCACATGACGCATCATGACTTTTTTCCCCTTCGCTAAATCTGGCATGGGTGTAGCCAGCACATGATGTATCTGGTCCATGGGCCACAAGTTTGACACCCCTGTTCTAAAATGGTGCCATTTATACTAAGACTGCAATTTTAAAGTCATACTACAAAGTCCTCTGAGCAACATATGGATTAAAAAAATGCAAAGTATAAAACAATTATGCATGTATACTTCAGCTTTAATTGCACTGAAAAAATTAGTGACCTAACCTGACTTGTCTCATCACTCTTGGTGTGAAGAGTTTAGTCCTAACATCTTGATCCAGATGGTAAATATCTTTAGGAATGTAGTAAAATTGCATTCATGAAGTAAATATGTAGTTGCTTTCTGGCTCTTCCAGTTCCATTGAGGATGCTTGTTAAAAAGGTGTTTTTTTATTTTTCAAATAACTAGAAGGCAGTTCTTTATGAATTGCTCCCATTTGCCAATATTTAACTGGGGATGAACTGGAAGGTCCCATTTTCTGACTGCACCATTTTCTGACTGGGGATGAATTGGCACCATTTTCATCACTTGTTCAGAGCAGAAGAATATTTAAAATTTAAAATCCATAGTCATGAATACATAGTCATATTTTAAAGAGTGACATGATGGGTTCTTGTATGAATCACAGTCAAGATTTGGCCAGTAATGAAAGTAAATCTCTCGTCGTATATTGGCATTAATTTTCCAGCAGTCTGCACCTTTTTGGCATCTTATTGTGTCAATCTGATCTTGAAAGAAGGCATCCAAGATACTCATGGGGCTATTTCAGATAGAAATGCTAGGGCATTCAGAATGATGCAAAGTTCGAGGGACCGAAATAAGCCAAAACCCCCAACATCTACTGCTTTACAACAAAATAAGCACATCACATTTTTTTCTTGGAAATGTGCTGAAAACCATTATTGAAATATAGACCATGTGAAAAAGGCAATATAATTGTCATCTTGACTGAGGATTATTGTGGCAGGTATGCATAAGGAACAGTAAAGAATAAAGCTTCAAATAAATTGAATGTGGTCAAGACTCATTCTCCTGCGCTTCAAGGAGAGGGCTGTCTGCAGCAGAAGGCTGTCACTCAAACACATACCATGGTGAAAAAGACAGTCTTTCATTAATTGAAGCTGTTCTGAGCATCAGGGCAAAGACATTTATAGTTTTCTACTCATTAAAGCTTACAGCTGCAACTGCTGGCAATGTTTCAAGGTGCATGTTCACCTGCCTTTTGAATACTGCCAATATTCTGGTGTTTGCAGAGGGAGCCATCAAGTGGATTGTCTGTGAAATTCCTGTATTTTCATTTATAGTATTATCTGTGATTGCAGAGTTGCAAGTGTGAGGGTTTCCAGAAGCATTTCCCACAAATGAGACTGCCTCTGAGTTGCCTACATTATGTTTTCAAAGCTTTACCCAAGGATGGCCAGGGCAGGCCACCATTTAGATTTTGGGGAAACACTTCCATAGGGCAAGCAGAGTGATAAAGAAGAATGTTTCCTGCAGATTTCATAAAATGACACTGTTTAAGTGACAAGTCCCTGTCGGATTCTGTCCATCTCTCTGTAAGAAAACTCTCCAATAATTGAACAAAATGAGACCAAAGGTGGAGCCAGCAAAAGACAGTTTGAAAATGAGAATGCGCACCCCATCCTGGTTCCCAGTGTGTACTTGTACTCAGTCATATGGCCACTGCTGACAGAGTTTGGAAGCCAATAGAAACCAGGAATAACAATAGCAATAGCACTTAGACTTCACATTGCTTTACAGCCCTCTCTAAGCGGTTTACAGAGTCAGCCTATTGCCCCCAACAAACTGGGTCCTCATTTTACCCACCTCAGAAGGATGGAAGGCTGAGTCAACCTTGAGCCTGGTGAGATTTGAACTGCCAAATTGAAGCCAGCTGGCAGTCAGCAGAAGTAGCCTGCAGGACTGCACTCTAATCACTGCCACCATGGCTCAGGAATGCCATTCCTGCAATGTTTCCCTTAGGTTTTAGCCACCTTGCTTGATTAGGAATTGTTGATAATTTAGATGCCTTGTAGTGAACATAATAAAACCATTTCTTCAATAGATGCTGTGTTTATTACATATCTACATTAGCTTATGTAAATAACTGTAAATACATGAACATACATTATAAATTGAATGTAAAATAATTGTAATAATATTTAGTAATAATTTATATACTTAAGAACATGTCAATGACAGTGAACGCCATTACAAACATGCTGAAATGAATGGAAATATATTTTTAATTGTAAAATTTGACTAATAAAGATTTTTTTTTAATTGAAAGGAATAGGTGTAGGCAACTTAGTCCACATGACATCTTATCACCACATTGATCATTTCACTTTGGAGTGAAATGACCAAACTTAAATTGGCTCACATTCTTGCTCCTATTCCTTTCCTTAAACCTCACAAAACAACTGATTTTCCTTTGATTTAATCTGGACCGTTTTTAAACGTATTGGGAAGCTTGAACTCAAATAATTTGCCTTCCAGAGATCTCCAATTCTATTCCAGCTAAATACCTGTGTTTCTGTTTGTCCTTCTATCTTTATCTATCTAGCCAAAAATATTTAGTGTTCTGTATTTGCATTCTTGTAAACCTGCGTTCGGATTGGCTGAGATAGCACAGCAACCTGATTGGTCGAGTGTGCGGCACTGATTGGCCGTTACGAAGCAACCGCAATTGGCCAAGGTCTCCCCTTTAATTCATTTAGGTCTCCCCTTTAATGAAGTCACCAACTCATTGGATATTTTTCTGTGCTTTTTGATAGGATAAGAGACTAAATTGTGGCCTCCAGATCTCAAGCACACCAATTTCTGATTTAAGTTAACATTTTAAAAACAGAACTAATATAGAAACTCTAGACAAGTTTTGTAATGTCCTACAAGGAACTTTGAAGCCACACTTTAAAAAATGGTAGATGTCAATGTTCTTCTCTCAAATCCCTTAATAATCTCAGGCAGGGTCTCAAAATCTTGCAGGACATCTGCTGAGAACACCAAAATCTCAATAGAATTTGGAAAGGACAGCTCCAAACTTTTGTGAGATTTCAGAGAAAACACGCTAGGATCTTGAAAATTTCAACCACTTGAAATTATTAGTTTGGTGGTTGAACTATTACACAATCACATAATAGTACTATTATAGCTCAGTAGCTATAATAGCTACTATTATAGATCATGCCACAATTAAGTGCTCAAAATTAGACCAACTGGGTCTACAGTAAGCACAACCTATCAAATGTTAAGCACTATTTTTTAACATCCGTTTCTTTAAGAAAATATTAAACTCCGCTGTCTCTCAGTACAACAATAACATGTTCAACTTTGGTTTGATCATGTTTAGTGTTCATTAACTAGAGGGAATGAGTAAGTGACTTAGTAAGTGATGTGCTAAACAACTAAGAAAAAGTTTGATTAATTCTGAATTGCATCTTTGGATATTATAATGTTATTTTTTTTTTGTCCACTACTTTACTGAAACATCTCAGAAAACTCAGCAGATGTTCCGACTCTTTTCAGTCTACATTCATTGTTCTGCATAGTTTCAACATGTGCATACTAAGTGGCTTATGCATATTAATCTGTCCATCCAGTAATAAATCTCCACAGTCTTTCTGTTATTATGCACTGTAAATATTTTGGTAAGTTTCATTAATGGCAGGTTCCAGGACTCTTTTTCTTACTAGCTAGACCAGGGGTGTCAAACTCAATTTTATTGAAGGCCCCATCAGGGCTGTGTTTGACCTCAGGGGGCCAGATTAGATGTGGCCATGGTGGTTGGATCCAACTTGACATCACTCATGTCAGGGGTGCCTGTGGTGGCCCGAGCACTCTGCCAGAGAAAATCAACTGGCAAACTCCGTTTTTGGCTGCAATAGCTTCCTGCAACTCTCTGCCACAGAGGTCTTCAGCAGGTTCTGACCAATTCTGGAGAACCAGCAGTGGAAATTTTGAGTAGTTAGGAGAACCAGAAAATACCACCTCTGACTGGCCCTGTCCCCATCTATTCTCTGCCTCCCAAGTCCCAGCTGATCGGCTAGGTCTTCTTTGGTTGCCCTGCACAGGAGAACAGAGCTGGAAACCAGGTCAGTAGGGTGTGGAGCGAATGGGATTTTGCAGTGACCTTCCCTCTGGAGTGACAAGGGAATGGGGATTTTGCAGTATCCTCCTGCCACGCCCACCAAGCCATGCCACACCCATCAAGTCTTGCCCACAGAACCGGTAGTAAATTTTTTTGAATCCCACTGCTCTGCCAGTGAAAGCAGCCCCCCTGAGCTCTGTTTTCACTGGCAGAGGGTTGTAAGAAGCTTTCACAGTCAAAAACAGAATTCGCCAGCCCGTTTTCACTGGCAGAGGCATTGCGGCCAACAGCAAAGCTGTTTCCAGGCTGGCTCCATGGGGCAGATCTTAGCACCCTGTGGGTTGGATCTGGCCCCTGGGCCTTGAGTTTGACATCCCTGAGCTAGACCATGTATCTAAATAGAGGATAGATCAAAACGTACATGGATTCATTTCCTGATTCTTTTTGGCTTGATTATTTAACAAATGCACTGAATTGTAAATTGTTTCTCTCACATGCCAGAATATAAGATATGCATGATTATTTGATTCTTAACTCCATGAAAAGGTACGTCGCTGCAATCCTTAAGTATCAATTTTCATGTATCGAGACTGGAACACATTAATTTTTATCAATTGCAAGTGAAACATAGAATTATAGAGCATAGAAAAATCTGGCAGTGTGTCCTGCTTCAAAGAGTTTTAGGTTCAGATGTACTGATTGCCATGTAGGCAGATTACACACAACCAGAGCAATATGCACACAATGAAATCAGGAAATGAAGAATGAAAAGTAAATGCATGTAAATGAAAAGTAAATGCATCAAAGAATTCCATGCAATCTCAGCCGCATAGGCATGACAGGAAGAAAATGGAGAATGGAATAGAAGGGAGAAAAATGATACAGCGGGAATCCCATCTGCCACCGAGGATGAAAATTTTTGGAAGCAGGAAGGAAAAGAGCAATAGTTTGCATGAACAGTGGAATATAATATTGTTTTTGAATATCTATGTATTCCATCCATATAATATACTACAATATCTGTGAAGGGATTTTATAAACCATTTTTCCTTATCAATTATCTTAGTATATAGTAAGTTGGTTTTTGTTAAAAAAATTAAAAGTAACATCCAATCTTCATAATAATCCTCATAATAAGTATTAACAAGTTTGGTAGATCTTCACCCCTATAAGGTTACAAACAGGTATCTCTTCTTTCCAGAACTCATCCCTTATCTATATGCAAAATCCATAAGACATCAATATTTCAATCCTGATGTCAGCACAAATATCCATAAAGAATTGCTAGATTTTCATAAAAACGTGTCTCATTTTAATCTTGATCAAATGAAGCAATTTTATAATTCTTTCTTCTATCTCTGAAAATCTTAAAGTTTAGTTCATTAAAATATTTAATAGGATTAAATTAGGATTTAATTTTTCTTTAACTTTCATTTGTCCCATCACATTGACTTGTGTAAATCCAATTAAAAGACATTATCTGGGCCATTTTTTGGATTATTTGTACTTCCTCCTTAATGATTAAACTTCAGTCATTTTCTTCTCTATATCCAGTAAAGAATTGGGCTATTTTCTTGACCTGTCACTTGTATTTCTACTTTACTTTCTCAGTCTTATAATCTACACTAAATCCGATCTTTTAACTCCATTATTTCTGTATCAAGCATGATTTGTTTCATGTCTGTCATTTTTTTGATTAACAACCTTTAAATATATTCTACCAAAAAAGTAAACATTGTTATTTTTATTATTGACATTGGGTACTAATTTTTGACCTCATTTTTTGAGGATTTCCTTTAATGTTTCAAGTTTTACAAAGTTTTGTGTTATTTTAACAAAATAACAGAGTTTGTAGGAGCCTTGGAGGTCTTCTACTCCAGTGGTCAGCAACCGGTGGGCCGTGAGAAAATTTTGGTGGGCCGCAGAGAAATGTCACCCCCAGAGCAGGCCCAAAGCAATTAATCCAGGCTGCACAGGAATACACGGCTGTACCACCCACATGGCCCACAGGAACCCTCCCTGCCCACTCACTCCTTACCTGGCAAACTTGCCTGCTAAGTTGCTATTTTTCCTTTTTTCTTTTTTTCTGACCATCAGCTGTTCTGCTGTGCTGGGAGATTTAGATGAGCGAGGAAGCAGGAAATCGTTGGATTTCTTGCTTTCTAGGTAATCTTTAGATCTTCAGCTCTGCTTTTAAGCAGAGCCGAACCTTCCTTAGGATTGAAGCTTCTATTTGTCAGTGCAGACTCAGGTAGCTGATAGCAGAAAAATAGATCTCTGAATGAATCTGTGATTCTGTGAGCAACTCAATCTGCCTGCCTGCTTTTCCTGATTTTGGGTAAAAGTTGCTCTTTTTTATAAAAAAATCAATATTTACATAAATATTTATAATATTTACATACAAGCCATGCTCAGCCAGTCGCATGACACAAATTAGGCCACACCCAAGCCACACCCACAAATTAGGCCACACCAAGAACCAGTTGTTAAGAAATTTGAATCCAAGAACCAATTGTTAAGAAATTTGAATCCCACCTCTGCCTCTGTGTGTTTGTGTGTGTGTGAAAGAGAGAGAAAGGGAGAGAGAGAGGTTAGATCAGATCTCTCTCTCTCTCCCACCAATGTCAGCAAGCCACTATCAGTCAAAATTTATATTAGTGGTTCCCCAGGATTTAAAATTATGAGTTTGGTGGTCCCTGAGGTCCAAATGGCTGGCAACCCCTGTTCTAGTCCATCCATCTGCTCAAGTAGGAAACCCTATACCTTTTCACACTAATGACTGTCCAGTCTGTTCTTAAAAGTCTCCAGTGATGGAGCACCCACAATTTCTGAAGGCAAAGTGTTCCACTGGTTTATCAAGAAATTTCTCCTTAATTCTAGGTTGCTTCCTTCCTTGATTAGTTTCCATTGGTTGTTTCTTGTTTCACCTCCTGGATGCTTTGAAAAATAGGTTGACCTCCTCTTCTTTGTGGTGGCCCCTCAAATATTGGAACATTGCTTTCATGTCAACCCAGTCCTTTTCATTAAACTACACATATCCAATTCCAGCAACCATTTTTCATATGTTTTAGCCCCAAATACTTTGTTGCTCTCAACATCTTTTTTATATTGTGGTGACCAAAACTGGATAAAATCCCAATCCTAATCAAAACTAAAGACAGTTCAGCTTTTTTGGGGGGGGGAGGGGGGGAGGAAGAGAGGCTAGAGTCATTAATCCATTCTAGAGTCCAACTTAAATAATGGCTCTTATCTCTGTTATGACTTACAGTGAAGGAAATAATTCTGGTTCCCACAGTTTGGTATACAGTTTGTTTCTAAATCTTATAGTAAAAGCTTCTATGTTCCATATTTGTCTGGACCTTAATTTGTTTATAATTTCCTTGGTTCAAAATCTTTAGCTTTCTGCTCAAGATTTCACATTTATTTCACATTCTTTAACTTATTATAGTTTCTTTTGTACAGACTCACCAGGTGGCTTTTCAAACTTGTAATTCCAAAGGTTTCTTATACCTTTAAATTGGTTAGATAAGTGATTTCTGAAAGTGATTCGAAGTGAGGTTAGCTAACTTAGTGTGTTTTAAAAGGCTCCACTGTTGCTTTGAGCTTGATGATAGATCCCTCCATCTACTGCCACTCAAACCTGTGGGGAACTGTGTCCTGTGGTCTCCTCACAAGCAGCAGGTACCCAGAGCGCATGTGGGCAATCTCCTGTCCTCTCTTTATCCAGAGAAGTTCCAAAGAACTGTTTTACTCACCGGTTCTTTGATCTTTGCCATAGTTGTCACTCCTGCTCTCCACGGATACATATTCTACTCCCCAAGACTTCACCAGAAGTCTCTAATTTGGCTTAACTTAAAAAATGGCTTCTATATTAAAAGAGCACCAAGCTGAGTTTCTTGATCACTGATTCAAGAAGATGTTATTGTTCAATCCATCTAAGAGATAGTTCTGGAACCAAAAATAAATAAATAAATTCAGGCAGCTGTTATGTAAACGGAAATGTTATTTTGAAAAGGAAATAAAAACTCCTCCACTGTAATGTACATAAAAATAAGTTAGTTCTCAATGGGAAATACTGCTGTTTGGATGCTGGATTTCTTGAACTCCATCCTTTTCTTTCCAATAACTCTTGCTAAAGAGACTCACAGAGAATTGTGCTTGGAAAGAACCATTTCCCATTTTTTGCAGCTGTCAAGGAGCGTGACAACTTCTCAATGTTTTTCTTTGAATATGCAACTACATCACCTAATTTTACTTGCAATGTATGATCAGCAGAGAATAAAAGTGAATGCACATCCATTTAGATATTAGATACCTAAGCAGCAAAAGCAGTTACAACCATCCTTCTTACTACCCCTCCACTCTCGGTCATAACTATCACTCTGCTTTATGACTTGCATTCATCTTGCTGAGTGTGGGATAAAAATGTGCCCTTGAGACTATAAACACGAACCAAAGTTTAACAGCCACCTGCTGACTAAACTATGGAGCTTTTCATTGAGCTTTTCAAACAGGGCTTGCTTAATGAAGCATTTAACAGCTGGCTCATATCTACCATAGGCTTCCAGTTGAGCATCACACGTTCCTTGCATTGTTAGATAAATTGCAGGCTGACAATCTATGGGTGTTAAAAATTGACATAAACAATCTCATCAACGTTAGCCACCTTCCTGCAAATAACTTTCCCCAAGCAAAATGGAAATTTTAAGGATGTCTACATAATTGACATGAAATCTGCAAGATGTACACATTAGTTAGGATTCCGAGGAGCTCTGCCGTGTATTAGTGATGCACAGAATTTGAAATGTTTGAACTTGAAAAGTTTGGTGTTGAATTCATCTTAGTTCGCAGCAACTCTTTTGACCTTACCAGAATGGCTACTTGTCCAACCATTTTGAAAGAGCATGAAAAAGCCCTGCCTTGAGCAGAGCATACCTGTTTCAAACTCATGACAGGCTCTTAAAGTGTTACAGATACAGTCAGGACTGAACAATTCCAATAAACTTAAAAATGATTTGCACAGATCCCTAGTGATTATGACTCCTTACTGTGGTATGAGAGAAGAGAGAAGATCTACCAGTATGAATGAAGCTGGAAAAACTAAGTAAGCAGTAGGTTGAGTAGGAATTTTTTTCTTTGCTAAAATTTGTGCTGTGTCTAGGCTTCTAATATACAATTTTCTCCTGAACCCCTGTGAACGCCCAGCAGCCTACCTTTGCATCTAAATCCCTGGTCAAACATTCTTGCCACTTAACAGCCATCATCTTGATTGTTTTTGACCTGCTCCAGATATCCCTTTTGCTCAAGAAGGAAGAGAAAGAGGAGCAATTTAAATGGTCTTAAATGAAGATGGATCAGTTCTCTTTGCTTGCTCATTTATTCACTTGAACATGATAATGTTCAAAAGGCATGAAGAGGCTTACAAATAAGGATTTAAACTTGACACTTATATTCAAACAAGCAAACAGTGTTATAAAATACAGCATAAGAGAAATGACTGCTAGAATCAAAAAACCTTGCCAACCCATTTAAAAACAAGCAGAGAGAAGATCTCCTGCCACCATAGATTAAACCCTGTGGTTGCCGTATATTTATCAGGCTATGCATGTCTCTCCTTGCTTTCCAGTTGTTGTTGTTTTCATGTATTAACCATACTTTGCCCTAAACCAAAAATATTGGAGAGCTGTTGCTGCCCAATATGCTACATAGCATGAAGGGATCTAATGCTTATACTGATCCTAATCATGATTAGAGGTTTATAGCAATAGCACTTAGATTTATATATAGTGCTATCCAGCCCTCTCTAAGTGGTTTAGAGTCAGCATATTGCCCCCAACAATTTGCGTCCTCATTTTACCAACCTTGGAAGGATGGAAGGCTGAGTCAACCTTGAGCCTGGTGGGATTTGAACTGGCAAATTGCAGGCAGCCGATAGTCAGCAGAAGCGGCCTACAGTACAGCACTCTAACCACTGTGCCACCAAGGCTCATATGTTATATGACAATCCAGGCAGTTCAAATGAGTATAAAGATTTATTGCAAGTTTAATTAAAAATATTTAGAAAATAGGGTAATATAGATACTGATAACTCTAATTAAAAATTAAGGGGGGAAAATATGCTGCAGAATCCAAATGAAAAGATGTAATGACTATTATTGTAACTTCTTAAAAATAATGTTTTATTGGGAATCAAGATAAGGGAATAAAGGTATATTTTAATCACTGAGGTGTCACACTCAAAGCAGTAAAAGGGGGGAAACCTATACTTTTTTTTTTCTTTGAGTGTTAAAATTTGTATTAATCTAGAATTTATAAAAAGAATGTGTAATGGAAAGGGAATATGACAGACTAAAGAACCAATTAAATTAATAAGTTAATATAGACTATTAAAAGCAAGGAGAGACATTGGTAACCCATTATTATTATTATTATTATTATTATTATTATTATTATTATTATTATTATTATTATTATTATTATTGTTGTTATTATTATTATTATTATTATTGTTATTATTATTATTATTATTATTATTATTATTATTATTATTATTAGGCAAACACATATTGTTTATTTTTAAAATAAATATTAAAGGATTATATTTGAAATAATTGAAATGAAACAAAAAGATGTTTCGATTGAGATTAATGAAAGAGGCTAGAATTAATGTGTTTGTTTCTCTCCTGACTGAAAATTTGGAATGGAAAAGGTAATAATAGAAAAGTATGCATATATGAATGTATAATTGCTGTCATATTTGTATGTAAAGGTGATGACCCAAAAATATGTTGTCCACCAAAAAGAGATTTTTGTTTTTAATGTGAAAAAGTGAATAAAATTTGTTAAAAAAAAAAAGATTGATTGCAAGTTTAAGCTCTCTACAAGAATCTAAACTACTAATGGTCAGAGTAAATTGGCGGTAGATAAGGGTCAAAGGAGTTCAAGGTGGACTGGACTTAGATCTCTTATGGGCACAAAGGTACTCATGGCTGATGACCCATTTGACCCCTCCTTCAGGCTCAGTCTGGTCATTTCCTACAGCTGGAAATTTCCCCCCTCCCCTCCTGCCTCATCACTGGGCTTCCCAAACAGACCATATTTTGTAGCATCACAACAGGAATACCCGGATACACTTTCGATCTTCTAACATAATTTACACCTAGTCATGGCTGATGGCAGATTCTACTGACTTTTGCTGATCTAAATTAGGGCTGAAATAGGTTATACTTTTCATGACTGGACATGTGAATAAAATATCCTGGAAAAAGATAATGCCAAATAAGGTTTGCTTTGTTGTCTATTAAATTGATGGACTCACCAGGAGGCCAGTTTGCCTGGAGGGACATTTTGCCTAATTCTCCAAGCCCCAGTGTAGAGAAAAAGGACTTTCAAGATGGATATTTTTTGTCCATTTTTCCCTAATGGATTAAGACAGAAGGTTCAGAAGCAAAAACCGAGATCCCAAAGATATGGATGTCCCATCACAATTTGCTCCCATATTATTTTGGAAGGGTGGTGGCTTTGATGTCCGCACTGAAATTCAACCTAAAATCCTGTCTGAACTTGTTATTCTGCTGAAAGTGTGCAACTGAAGTGATACAGCTTTAATGATAAGAAGGGTGGGAACGTAATCTTGTTACTAAACTATGATGTCTAAAGCTTTAAAATCAGGAGCTCCACAATGTATAGCTTGCAATAATTTTCAGGAAATTATTTTCCAATTTTCAGGTTTCAGACAGAGAAATTGAATTAACTACTCTATGTGGGGGTCATTTACAACATTCATGGAAAAAACTATTTTTCGAAAGGGATGCTCCATAAAACATAATTATGATAGACATGCTATCCCCCAGTCCAGGGGTCACCAACCTCAGGAACCACCAAACTCATAATTTTAAATCCCAGGGACCACTGTGGGTTCTGTGGGTTTGGCCTAATTTGTGGATGTGGCTTGGTGGTCATGTGACTGGATGGGCATGGCTTGTATGTAAATATTATAAATATTTATATAAATATTGATTTTTTTTTTTTATAAAAAAGAGCAACTTTTACCCAAAAGCAGGCAAAGCAGGCAGGCAGATTGAAGTGCTCACAGAATCACAAATTCATTCAGAGATCTATCTATTTGCCATCGGCTAGCTCAGTCTGTCACATAAAATTTGCTTGCTGTGAGTCCGCAATGAATAATAGAACCTTCAGTCCTAAGGAAGGTTCGGCTGTGCTTAAAAGCAGAGCCAAAGATCTAAAGACTAGCTAGAAAGCAAGAAATCCAACCATTTCCTGTTTTGTAGCTAATCTAAATCTCCCAGCACAGCAGAACAGATGATGGTCAGAAAAATAGCAATTTAGCAGGCAAGTTTGCCGGGTAAGGAGTAAGTGGGCGGGGAGGGTTCCTGTAGGCCATATGGGCGACGAGCCTTGTGTTTCTGTGCAGCCTGGATTAATTGCTTTGGGGGAGTGCTCTGGGGGTGAGATTTCTCTGCGGCCCACCAAAATTTTCTTGCTGCCCACAAGTGGGCCACTGCCCACCGGTTGGCAACTGCTGCCCTAGACCAGGGGTGTCAAACTTGATCTAGCCACGAGGTGCTTAGATCTGGCCTGCAGGGCTGCCCTGGGAACAGTGAAGGATAGGCCTGTGGTGCCTCTGCCAGCAAAACCAGATCTCTCAAGGGCTGCGAGTGGCCCTTTTCACTGGCAGAAGGTTGCAGGAGGCCAAAATGGTGCTTGTGAGCCTGTTTTCACTGGCAAAGTGCTTGGGCCACCACAGGTGCCCTCAAGGAAATCAAGTTTGACATACCTGTCCTAGACCAATTGTTTCTCACCGCGGCAAATTTAAGATGTGGACTTTAATTCCCAGAATTCTCCAGCTATCTTGACAAATTCTGGAATTTGAAGTCCATATATCTTGAACTTGTTACGGTCCCAGTCTAGTAAAATAGGAAAGAATGTATTTTAGCCCTTCTTGCCCAAAACCCAGGAAAACAAAAAAACAGAATTTAACAAACCTGTGCCAATCCAGAAATACATGGAGTAGCTGTGTATCTGTATTGCCTTGCACATCAAGAGTTTTCCATGTGAAATCCCTTATAAAACTAATAATATTAATTGTACAGATGTAAAAGGGAGATGTGGGTGTTGGTGTGAAAGGATAGGGAAAAGCAAAGGAGAAGAACAAGGGCCAGACTTCATGACAGTTGTAATCCTAAAAGTACACGATTTGGGTGAAATAGGAGGTAGAAGGCAGATATGGACCTGTGATATGACAATAAATCAGAAAGATTTGAACAGAAGAAAAAAAAACGAATGTTTTTTTTTTAAATGAAGAAATTTGTATGTTTTAACTAAGGTTGTGTACTGTGCAATGTTCAGAGGTTGAACTACTTTGAGCAAGAAACTTCCCACTTGAGCTTGGAAAAGCTCAGCTAGGAGTCTTCCGATACTTTTCTTATCTTACAGGAAGAATTTGATCTCGAAAGGGTCCCATTTCAAGTGCAGACTGTTTCAAACTTAAAGACATTTTGTACCTTGGAAGTGCAACTCCATAAGTAACTGGGTGTGGGTGGTTACAGATGTACTATATCTCCCCCTTCAATTGTTCACTTTGCCTCTATTTGTTACAAAACTGCTAATCTCAGGGCCTTTTACAGTCTTCGCTCTCATATGTTTACTTACGTATATGTAATTGCTTAACCTATTTCATCAATCCTTGCTCAAATTACATTCATGCTCTTAGAAATTATCTTGGTTACATAAATTCTCATTTTCCAACACTTTTCCTCCTAGTCTGTTTTGACTTCTTGGACAAGTCCCTGCAGCTTTCTTGGCAACAGTTTTGGAAATGGCTTGTTCTTGCCTTCTTCCTAGGCTTCAGACAAGTGATTGGACCAATGCCATCCTGCTGGCTGCATGTCCAAGGCCAGAATATTACTATCTTTTTCATTAACATTTTATTGAGATATAAAATATTGTAAAATCTAAAATACAAAAGTAAATAGAAAAGCAGTGGGGAGGAAAAGGGGGAAGAGAAGTGAGGAAAGATAAGAAAAAAAGAAAAAGAAACATTGACTTCCAACTCTCTCTGTTGCAGTAAAATAAGGTGTTAACATCAAATAAACAACTTTGTGCTTTTTTATAATAATATGAACAAGCCATTTCTGTAAAGATCTATCAATCTATTCGGTAAAACTCAAAATCAAATTTTCATTCTTTTCCACTTCAAGCATGACGTTCAGAAACGGTCTTCAAGTGGGAACAAAAGTACTTATGTTCCTTTCTTTAATCAAAATAGTCAATTTTGCCATTTCAGCCAACTCCATCAACTTTTGCAACCATTCGTCCATAGTAAGAATCAAAGTATCCTTCCATTTTTGTGCATGCAATAGTCTTGCTGCTGTCAACATATCCAAAGCCAGATTATAACTTATGAGTCTCATGGTTTCTTGCCCAATGTTTTTAACCACTGTAGCAGTTTACCTCTTTTGCAAAAATAAGTTAAGAGGCTGTATTTTTCTTCACTTCTAAGATTGGCCAAGGGTTCCAAACACCCTTAACACACCTTTCCCAATGCTACTACTAATAAGAACCACAGTAACAATAATGGGTTTCTACATGTTTATTTGGAACAGTATTTATCTAATCAGAAAAAGGACTCTCCTCCCAAAGTTGCCATAATTCAAGATAGCCTGAAACGCTACTAAAATTTAGGTCAGATAAAAGGTTGGCAAGTAATCGGTAAATATATGCTTTGAGACCACAATGCCATCCAGGAATCCAGGAATAATGCAATATGCTGTCAAAATAGGCCTACCAACTCAAAATGTTTAGGTTCTTTGGTTTTTATCATCAAGACAAAAACCTTATATCTGATTGAAATGCAAAAAAAAGAAAAAAGAAAAGAAAAAAATGACCCTGTCTGGAGAAAATCTTTTTTTCAATAGGCTGGTAAACCTATTTTAATCTTGGCTTTCCTAATACTGGATTATAGAACCTATAGTTTGAGATCCTTTCTTTGCATTTGCTTGAAGACATTTCATTTCTTATCCAAAAAGCTTCTTCAATTGTGACTCAGAAGAAGCTTTTTGGATGAAAAGTGCAACATCTTCAAGGAAAAACAAAGGTGCCTTTTGAAAAAGCAACTTTGGGACAACCATGATTTGGATGATTGAGAATCTCCATAGACATATAGCTTGAGATGTTGTATCAATCTCTCTCTAGATTAGAGGTGTCAAACTCGATTTCATTGAGGGTTGCATCAGGGTTGTGTTTGACCATGGGGGCCATGGTGGGCGTGACCAGCTTGATATAACTTGTGTTGGGTGGCCTGTGGCTGCCCGAGCACTCTGCCAGCAAAAATGGGCTCCCGAGCTCCATTTTTGGCTGAGATGGCTTCATGCAATCATCTTCATATGAAAACACAGCTTGGGAGGGCCCTGTGCAGCCCTCCCAAGTTCCATTTTTGGCTGCAAGGGCCATCTGCAACCCGCTGCCAGCAAAAATAGAGTTCCCACAGGTGTTTCCAGGTTGATCCCATGGGCCAGATCTAAGAACCCCATGGGTCAGATCTGGCCCACAGGCCTTGAGTTTGATACCCCTGCTCTAGATAGATGATAGATGGATAGATAGAGGGATGGATATAGATACACATACACATAGACACACACATACATATTAAAAATGTAGAGCTTGGACTTAGCGAGCAGACAATCTGTTTATATGAAAATTTATGAAAAGTATTCTTATTTTATCAAACCTTTTTTAAACTTTCATTCTATAAGCTGATTTTGCTAATTTTCGCTTTTGCCCAACAAACAGGAATGTCCTAATGGACATCATCTATCAACTGAGTCTGAGTTAGAGAAGCTAAGCTGGGCCAGACTCAGCAGGGAATCCTAGGGTGGCATAGTCTAGAAGAAAGGTGAAAAAAGTAGCAATGAACTACTTCTACAATGCTACACCAAATGCTACTGATATATATGGAATACAGAGACATGTGTAAAGTATGAAATAGATACATGGGGATAGGAGTAGAGGAAGAAGGGGGTGTTACCTGGAAGGGTGTGGAGATGGATATTTAAAGTCCCATGCATCGTAGGTTTTAGCAGTTGGAGAATAAAACTATTGTGGTATTGTCACAGAATAGAGTCCTCGAGGCTATGAAAGGATAGGACAGAATAGAATAAGAATGAGAATGAGAACAAAAGAACAGAACAGAACAGAACAGAACAGAACAGAACGGAACGGAACGGAAAGGAAAGGAAAGGAAAGGAAAGGAAAGGAAGAGAAGAGAAGAGAAGAGAAGAGAAGAGAAGAGAAGAGAAGAGAAGAGAAGAGAAGAGAAGAGAAGAGAAGAGAAGAGTGGGAATTGGTCTCCTGTGCATAAGCTCTCAGGTTACATACAAGCAACAAGGAATAAATCTTGATCACGATAATAAAATATAATAATGAATCATAAGATACAACACGCAGTGATAACCACAGGACACTTAATAAGTAATCAACATAAATCATAAGATACAAACAACAAAATTATACTCATAAGAACCTAAGGGAACAGGTAATAGGAAAGATGAGAAGGATAAAAGTAATACAGCCCTACTAGGTGGTTTGATATCCTAGGGCATAAGACACTGTTGTGGGAATTACCAGTAGTTGCTTAGCAGAGTAATGGCTTGGGGGAAAAAAGAAACTGTCCTTGTGTCTAGTTGTTTTGGCATGCAATGCCCTATGCATATATTCATATTTATATTGCATATAAAGTATGTCATATGAAAATGTATGTTCCCAGAGCAATTTTCTTACTGTACCTCAGTAAGACTAATAAGGATAGACTGCTGCTGCTGCTCTCTGATGAGAACCAAGCAGGGAATAGATTCTTCTTCTCTACTGCCTATTTTTCTCACAACCCAGTGTTCTGTCCCCTCATTAGCATTCTTGAGATCCCCGCGCTTTGATTGGCCAAAGCGCGGGGCACTCTGATTGGCTAGGCGAGCCGCACCGATTGGCTCGCTAGGAATCTTCCGCAATTGGTCGATTCGAATCGCGGGAGATTCAAAGTGGTGCCATTGGCCGCGGCCGCCGCGGCTAAAGAAATAAAAAGCCGCAAAGTTTCTCCATAGCCCCAGTTCGGTTCCTAACTCAATAAAAGAGCTTGATACTAAGTCACCGACTCCTGGCATCATTTCCGACGACACAACACTGGCGACGAAGGTGGGATCCTGATCCTGAACCGAAGCACATGTCCAATGGAAGCCAGACGAAACTCCACAATGGCGAACATCGCACCCCCCCGCACCCTTCAACCCCGCCAGCGAGGATTGGGAATTGTACTCCGACAGATTCCGCATGTTCCTCGAGTGCAGCGACCTGAAGGACGCCACCAGCCACATGAAGCGAGCCGTCTTTCTGACCCACTGCGGGACCGCAGTGTTTAAGATGGCCAAAGCACTTGCCAAACCCGCCGACGTGACCGCGATGGAGTGGGACGTCCTCGAGCCAATACTCCGGCGACACTACGCTCCAGATGTGCCCATCCTCATCCGACGACATGAGTTCTACCATCGGGACCAATGGTCGGGTGAGAGTTTCAGCGACTTCGTCACCAAACTACAGCGCCTAGGGGGGCTGTGCGAATTCGACAACCTGAATGACGCCCTGCGAGACCGAATCATGCTCGGCCTTTGGGACCCCGTCCTCCAGAGTCGGCTAATGGCCAAGGGCAACATCACCCTTGCAGATACCCTCACCGAAGCCACAGCCGCCAAAGCGACCCGAACATCCGCCGACCGCATGCGCCGACCGAACGCTGGGGACCGCAGCGGGAACAACCACCCTGCAAGGTCGGCTGAGGCCCAACCCGAGACGACCACCCACCAGGGCGACTTCCACTCAGCATCGGGCACTTCCGACGAGGAGGAGGAAATTCACCGTCTCCAGGCAGGCTGTGACCCACGAAACCGGTGGGGTCATAAGTCGAGGACCACCTGTGCCGGTTGCGGAGGCGACCACCCCAGGTCCGAATGCCGGTTCTTCGATTCAATCTGCTGGCATTGTGACAAGAAGGGACACATCGCCCGCGTCTGCCGTCTCAAAAAGAACCGCAGCCCTCCACGATGGGACCAGAGCGAACGGAGACGAGAGAGCACACCACCCCGGACCAGAGATCGCCCCTCTGACAACAGATGGGACCGGAACGGATGATCCCTACGAGGCGGCGAGACCCGGCAAAGAGAGGAGACCCATCAGACGGTCACCATCAGCCACGCCACAACCAACGACGCCCGGAAGGTCTACGTGGAGGTAGGCATCGAAGGCGAGCCATGTAAAATGGAGGTGGACTCCGGGTCCTACCTCTCCATGATAGCATGGCAAGAAATAAAATGCTTGGTGCCTACCATCCAAAGAAAAGGCCTAGACAACCAGAGACTAATCGTGAAAGACTATCAGGGAAACCGCATCCCTGTAGTCGGAACCGGACAGTTCAAGGTAACATACAAAAGGTGCACCGAAAGGCTTTCCCTGACCATCGTCGATCGCGACCGCCCAAGCCTACTGGGACTGCAATGGTTCGCCCCGCTCGGCATCGCAGTCATGGGAATCGACCACATCGCCGACGACAACTGGGAGCAACAACTAGCCCAGGAATTCCAAGAGGTCTTCGACGGAAACCTAGGCAAGTACTGAGGGCCCCTTATATCATTCAGACTAGACCCAAACGTCCCCCCAAAACGCCTGAAACCAAGGCGGGTGCCATTCATGCTTAAACCCAAGATAGACGAGCAAATTGACAAGCTCATCAAGCAAGGGGTCCTACAACCCATAGACCACGCCCGGTGGGAGACCCCCATAGTCACCCCGATCAAGCCTGATGGGTCGGTGAGAATCTGTGGGGACTATAAGGCCACCCTAAATGGCGCCTTGCAACAAAGCGCTTACCCCATCCCAGTAGTGCAACACCTACTACATTCACTGGGAGGGGGCAAGGTTTTCGCTAAACTCGACCTCGCCCAGGCATACGAACAGTTGCCAGTCGACGAGGAAACGGCAGAAGCGCAAACCATAGTCACCCACCGGGAAGCATTTAAATGCAACTGGCTCCAATTCGGAGTCAGCGTGGCGCCTGGAATATTCCAAAGCCTAATGGAAAGGCTATTACAAGGCATCAAGGGGGTGGTACCTTACTTCGACGACGTCTTAGTGTCAGCAACCAACCAAGCCGAACTAGAGGGTCGCCTAAGGGAGGTCCTAACCAAATTCAAAGAGACCGGGCTCAAGGTAAGGAGGGAGAAATGCCAATTATACACGGAACGGGTTGAATTCCTAGGATATCTCCTAGACCGTCACGGCATTCACCCCACAAACCAAAAAATCAAAGCCATCAAAGAAGCCCCCACACCCAAGTCGAAGACAGAGCTGCAGGCATTTCTGGGGCTGCTTAACTTTTATAATGTCTTCCTGCCCCAAAAGGCGACGGTGGCGGAGCCTTTGCATAGGCTCCTGGACAAGGCGGCGACCTGGACTTGGGGGAAACGCAAGGAAGCCGCCTTCAAGAAAACAAAGGACCTCCTCACTTCGGATGCCGTCCTTATCCAGTACAACGAGACCCTACCTCTGGCCTTCACATGCGACGCATCACCCTTCGGCGTCGGCACTGTCCTCAGCCATACTCTCCCCGACGGAAAAGAAGCACCCATCGGGTTCTTTTCAAGGACCCTCACCAAACCGGAGCGGAACTACAGCCAGCTGGACAAAGAGGCTCTGGCTATCGTCGCCGCAGTAAAAAGATTCCACGAGTATCTCTATGGCCGGACATTTACCATCATAACCGACCACAAACCGCTGCTGGGAATCCTTGCAGGGAACAGGGCCACCCAAACATTCTGTCTCCCTGAATGACAAGGTGGTCCGACACAACACCCAGTGTGGCCCTTTTGTCTTTCCCTTTGTGAATCTTCCTTTACCTTCATGCTTGAGATGGAGCTGGCAATGAGAAGGAAGCACCCTTGGGAACTTCTGGTAAAAGATAAATGGGCTGTCTCAGGGCTGGGGCAAGAAAGCTGTAAGGATTACCCCTTAATCACAGATTCATTAAAAATACATTATACTCAAAGGCAGTGTTTCTCAACCTCAGCAACTTTAAGATGTGTGGATTCCTAGAATTCTCCAATCAGCATCAGACATTCTTCTACAGAAAAAAAACCATTTATTTGTGGCTTGGGCAGACTATTCCAAAACTAGATTTCCACAGCTTGTGGAGGCCTTGGAATCAGTATAGTTTTTGAGGGTTCCTTGGTGGTCTCTGAGCTTGGATGTTTTCTTGCAAATGTTTCATCACCCAAACTAGGTAACATCATCAGTGCGTGTAGTTTTTTTTTTAAAAAAAAATTCCTGGATTAATACTCTGTTGTATATTTACATCCTTTGATCATCTTGAGACTTAGGTTAATTTCGATTTTTAATATTTTCCTATATTCTATATATTATTATGCTATTATGTTTTATATAATGGCAAGATTTAGTGCAAAAAGGATCTCAAAGAGATGCAAAGGAAAGGCACCTTCACACAGATTATAAATATATATATATATATTTTCTGAGGTTCTCACGGGTATTTGTATGTGGATCTTTGGTTATTCGGGTTTTCTCCCGCGTAAGATTGGAAGTATCTAGGCAACGTTTTGATGAAGTCTCATTCATCATCTTCAGGCTCTGTGCTTCTGAGAAGCCTGAAGATGATGAATGAGACTTCATCGAAACGTTGCCTAGATACTTCCAATCTTATGTGGGAGAAAACCCGAATAACCAAAGATATATATATATATATATATATATATATATATATATATATATATGTATATATGTATATATGTATATATGTATATATGTATATATGTATATATGTATATATGTATATATGTATATATGTATATATATATATATATGTATATATATATATATATATATATATATATATATATATATATATATATATATATATATACACACACACACAGTATGTATATATGTACAGTTTATGTATATGTACATATATACATACACATACACATACACACACACACTCACTTAGATTGGATCGCAGGCAAACTGCATCACCTGTGGTCCAATCTAAGCATAGTTCACAAAATTGTCTGCTAAGACATCTTGCTTGTCAACAACTTCTTCAGCTTCAATCACAATAATACATGGGCAAACCAATACAAACTCAAGGTAAGCCACTCCAAACTTGTTAAGCCTGGGTTCCCCAACCAGGGTTAAGGAGACAAGCTAAACAGAATGTGCAGCGTTAGTCAGATAGGCACAGAGATAAATGAGTGAGATAAGCTTGTATGTTTATTAACATACAGTAAAAATAACAGATACGCTTGTGCTATCAAAAACATAGTTTATTCCATTTATAGCATACTCAAAATAACAGTCCATTAATCATGTATCATTTAGTCAGTCCATTCAAGGATATTCAATTAGCAAAATCCATGTAGAATATCTATGTCAGTTCACTTACAAATCAGTCCTTTTTCTCTCTCCCGTTCGAGTAACGCAGTCTTGAGTCCATGCAGTAATTAGGGATCATCAAAGCCAGAGAGAGAGCAAGCTGTCGTCTTGCTTCTTTTAAAGTGCTTTCACAACCACTCCCTTAATTACATTCCTATATTTAAAGTTGCAGACACTTTAACTTACAAACTATGATTACATATTTATTATTTTACCTAAACCAGTTAGGGTAAACAAGTTATCTCCTTTAAAGGTAACTACATATCCTAGTTTAACCAAAATTCTAACTGAAATTAAATTAAACTTAAGTTGTGGTATATATAACATTTTTACATTCTCTTTTATGAAAGAACAATATGCTATACCTTGACCTTTAGCTTTCAGTTTCCAGCCATTGGCTAATGATATCTGCTGTGTGCTTTGGGACATTTTAATAAAATTTCTGTTATCATTTGTTATACATTGGGATGCTCCACTGTCAACCACCCATAAATTATTTTTTACAGCTCCGTTAGTATACATGGCTAACTCTAAATTTTTATTGATCTTTTGATGACTTTTTGTATTCTGGTCAGCGTTCTGGCTCTTTGCTTTTTTACAAAATCTTGCCAAATGTCCTCTTCCTCCACAATTAAAACACTTTTCAATTGCGTATGCAGTAGGAGATTTATTATCTTCTTTTTGAGGTTGCTCCCTCCTTAACTCATTTCTTTCAAGCCTTCTTCTGGCCTCTTCAATCAATCTGCCAGTTATATCAGTTAAAGTTAAACTTTCCTTAGGCAAAACTTCAAGGGAAGTGACGTAGTTGTCATAACTTTCTTCTAGTGAAGATAGAATTATGTAGATTTGGTGTAGTTCAGAGAAAATAAGCTCTTTCTCGTGCAGTTCTTGAAAAATGCTTTGCATAGTTTTTAAATGACTAAGCATATCACCATTAGTTTGGAGATGCATCCTGAAAAGCTTTCGTGTAAGATTTATGTGAGCACCAACGTTATCTCAGACATAAATCCTCTTCAGCTTCTTCCAACACCCAACAGCCGCTTGCTCTCCACGGATATGAACAAGTTGCTGGTAAGTTAATGTTAAACCTATTATGCAAATAGCTTGTTGATTTTTATGCATAAATTCTTCTATTTTTAGTCTATCTTCATCATCCTCTGGATCCCATTCCTCTATGTTTGGTGGGTTTTCAATTATGTTCCACAGACCTTCTCTTCGTAGAAGTAGACTACATTTCATAGACCATGATACATAGTTTGTTCTATCCAGCTTGGATATAAGGGACAAACTTTGTAGATTGACTTGTGCCATGTTTTCTTATATGGATATAAAACTATAATTAATAAAACACAGCTGTCTGTTTACTGTAACGTATAACAACACAAACTCTCACTTTTACATAAATCTGTTTTATCCTAGTTAAACTGACTTTGCAGCCTCTGGGCCCATAACCAGTGTTAAGCCTGGGTTCCCCAACCAGGGTTAAGGAGACAAGCTAAACAGAATGTGCAGCGTTAGTCAGATAGGCACACAGATAAATGAGTGAGATAAGCTTGTATGTTTATTAACATACAGTAAAAATAACAGATACGCTTGTGCTATCAAAAATATAGTTTATTCCATTTATAGCATAGTCAAAATAACAGTCCATTAGTCATGTATCATTTAGTCAGTCCATTCAAGGATATTCAGTTAGCAAAGTCCGTGTAGAATATCCTATGTCAGTTCACTTACAAATCAGTCCTTTGTCTCTCTCCCGTTCGAGTAACGCAGTCTTGAGTCCATGCAGTAATTAGGGATCATCAAAGCCAGAGAGAGAGCAAGCTGTCGTCTTGCTTCTTTTAAAGTGCTTTCACAACCACTCCCTTTATTACATTCCTGTATTTAAAGTTGCAGACACTTTAACTGACAAACTATGATTACATATTTATTATTTTACCTAAACCAGTTAGGGTAAACAATGTTATTCCTAACAAAACTCAATTGCAGAAAATACGACTTCAGCAACAGAATGATCAGCACCTGGAATGCCCTACTAGGCTCCGTTGTTACAGCCTCAAACCCTCAATTTCAAACTGTCTACAGTGGATCTCACCCCATTCTTAAGAGGTCCTTAAAGGGGTTAAAATGAAAATAAAAATAAGTGCACCACTTAAAAATAAGCGCACCAGTGTGCCTACCGTTCCTGTCTTACTATCTCCATTTATCTGTATTTACTTCCTTTGTTCTTGTTTATGTTCATATTTGTTATCTTGTACATGTTCGACAAACAAACAAATATATGTATGGAGGAGTAGTTAGGCTACTAGAGATCATAATTGATACACTAACTAAACTGATAATGTAGATCAGGCTTGTCCAACCCACGGGCCACGGGCCACATGCAGCCCAGGTCGCTTTGTAATGCGTCCCAACGCCCACCCCAACCTTCGTGAAAGATCCAGCGAGGAGGAGGAGGAGAGGCAGGCACGAGGCGGGGCGAGGTGAGCAACAGAAAAGGTGGGCAGCCGCAGCCCAAAAGTCCCACCCTGCCACCTCCTGCTGTTGCCGCCACCGCCACCGCCACCGCTGCTTCTGCCCCTGCTGCCACTGCCGCCACTGTTGCTTCTGCCCCCGCCGCCACCGCCCCCGCTGCTGCATTTGCAGGAGGAGAGGTAGGCGCGATGTGGATGAGCTTTCTTCCTCCCCTTCCCCCCCACCCCGCAAAATTAGGCTGGAAAATTAATAAAAAATAAATAATTTGCAGGAGGAGAGGTAGGCGTGAGGTGGGTGAGCTTTCTCCGCCCCTCCCCCCACCCTGCAAAATTTGGCCGGAAAATTATAAAATAAAAAATAAAAAATTTTTAAATAAATAATTAATAAATAATAATAAAAAGAATTTTATTTTATTTTATTTTATGTGCGGCCCAAACCAAATTTTCATCTTCTAATGTGGCCCAGGGAAGGTGAAAGGTTGGACACCCCTGATGTAGATCATGGTTCTGTCAAGATATTTGAGCCTTCATTATGTGTGTGCTTTTGGTACATAATGCAACCCCAATTAAAATATACAGTTTCTCCAATTTTTATACCAGAGAACACCTGTCCATAATGTATCTTTTTATCAAGTTCCACCTTCTTATTGGCTCTCAACCATCCTCATCTGTGTATTGGCTCAGAATATGCACAGTTTCTCCCAATTCAGATGTGATGGAGAAGTAATGGTAAGGATCACCAGCATAATGATGTCATCCTGTTCCTAAATTCTTGAGGGGCATTTCAGTTAACTTCTACAAAAATTAATTTCTCAGACTGCATATGAATAAAACAGATGACCATGATGGGGATATACAAACAACATGTAGAGAGATAAATATATCCTAAGTCCACAAGAGAGAAATAATATTGGGAAGAACCTCAGACAGATACCTTTCTAATTCACAGAAATTGTTATGAATTAATAAAGGCATTTAATAAAGTTTTAACAACCTTAAGTAAAAAGCAGGGTTCTAATCCTGAACTTCTGATTGGCTGACAATAGTGACATTGGATTGGTCCTTTCTGGGAAATCTGATTGGCTTTAATGGGACAACTCTCATTGGTTCAAGGTTTTAACACTTCCATGTTTCTCATTGGCTAATAGGACAGCAGCCAACCCTATAAAAGGGCTGCTGCTGCCCTAGGTGATAGCTCTGTTCAGTATGCTTAATAAAGAGTTGAAGTTCACTGTTCACTGCCTTGTCTCCGCTCCTTGCACCCATGCACAGAACTTAACACTGGCGACGAGGATGGGATGCAGAGACATCAGAGCTGACTAAACACTTACAGAGCAGAGCACGTGGCTGAAGGCGCACCAACAACGGAAACCATCTCCTGTGGCGCCATACCACCCGCTCCATTTGATCCGACACAAGAAGACTGGGACTTGTACATGGACCGGTTCCAGATGTTTCTGGAGACCAACAACTTGAAAGACGCAACTACGGGGAAAAAGCGAGCAGTGTTCCTAACCCATTGCGGGCCTGCCATCTTTAAGATGGCCAAGGCACTAGCGAAACCGGCTGAGGTGAAATCTGTCATAGATTCAGGCATGGGTAGAATGAATGGAGACAGTCTTAGTTGGTGAACTTTCAACTCTTTATTGCATAGTGACTTCTAACTTGTATAACAACAACTCTGCTTATATAGGTAATGCTAATGTTAAATAACCAATAGGAGCTTGTGAAATGCTAGCTCCAGTACCAATAAGAGTCCTTCGTTAAGGGCCAATCAGATTCTCAGAACCCGACCAATCCAATCTAGCCGCTTAACACCCAATCAGAAGTGCAGGGCCAGAACCCTGCACTTTACCCCAAGCTTGCCTTTATTCAATTATTTACATACATAACAAAATCCATGGACTGGGACGTCCTTGTGCCCCTTCTACGGGCCCACTATGCACCTGACATACCAATGCTTGTCTGAAGACATGAGTTTTATCAGAGGGACCAACGGAAAGGAGAGAGCATCGCAGATTTCATCGCGGACCTCTGGAACCTGGGAGGCCTCTGTGGGTTTGCAGACCTCGAAAAAGCTCTGAGAGACCGAATAGTTCTGGGATTAGATGACCATACGGCGCAGAGCAAGATCATGGCCAAAGGGGACATCGATCTTGCCGATGTCATCAAAGACGCTACTGCAGCAGAAGCAACCAGGAAGTCGGCTGCCCGAATGCACCGCATCAACACACCACTCCGTCAACTTGCCAACGATACCTCACCTCGCCTAGAGAGGCACACAACAGCGACCCACCACGAGGACCTTGAATCTCCATCAGAAAGTGAGGAGGAGGAGGTCAACCGGCTCCAGTCCAAATGTGACCAACGCAACCAGCGGAATCGAAGACTACCACACCAATGTGCGGGTTGTGGGGCAAACCACCCACGAACAGATTGCAAATTCCTTGACGTGCTCTGCCATTCCTGTGGGAAAAGAGGCCACATCAGGAAGGTCTGTAGAAGCAAGCGAGGATCCAGCCCAATTCGGAGAGAAAACAATTACCGCCAGACCACAGGGAATCGTCCTGTGAGTTGGGAACACTTGAACCACCAATGGAACAACCACTCCTACAGAAATAAAACACTGGCCACTTCAACGAGACGGGAAGAGGCACACCAAACCATTACCATCGGTCACACTTCATCGTTAGATGCAAAGAAGATCCGAGTGAGGGTCGCCATCGAGAACCAACCTTGTGTGATGGATGTCGACTCAGGGTCATCCCTCTCGATGGTTTCCTGGAAGACCCTTAAACAGTTAATCCCTGCTATCCAGCATCAAGACCTCAGAGCTCAAAGAATTATACTCAAAGATTACCGAATTCTGGTCATCGGCTCCAGCCAAGTCCAAGTATCATTCAAAAATCGTACTGCGTCATTACCGCTGACCGTCATCGATCGCGACCGGCCTAGTTTGTTAGGCCTTCAATGGTTTGGCCCACTCAGGATCGAGGTTGCCGGCATTCACCAAACCAGAAGCGACGACTGGGAGGAGGCCCTCGTCCAGGAATTCCAGGATGCCTTTGCAGACAAACTAGGTGAGTATAAGGGGACCCCGATATCATTTAAACTTAACCCTGAAGTAGCCCCCATCCGCCTTAAGCCTCGTCAGGTACCTTTTGCCCTAAAACCAAAGATCAACGAGCAGCTCGATAAATTTATAGTCCAGGGTGTTTTAGAACCAACTGACCATGCCCATTGGGAAACCCCAATCGTAACACCCATCAAACCGGATGGATCGTTAAGAATTTGTGGGGACTACCAGGCCACCCTCAATCACGCCCTTCAACAGAATGCTTACCCGGTGCCGGTGGTTCAACACCTTCTCTGGGGGGTGGAAAAGTCTTCGTTAAATTGGATTTAGCGCAGGCATACCAACAACTGCCTGTAGATAAAAAAAACTGTGGAAGCACAGACGATCGTTATGCACCGAGGTGCTTTTAAATGCAACCGACTCCAATTCGGAGTGAGCGTAGCCCCAGGGATTTTTCAAAGTCTGATGGAGAGACTTTTGCAAGGGATCAAGGGGATCGTACCATATTTTGATGACGTTTTAATTGCGGCCCCGAATAGAGAAGTACTAGAGAGGCGTCTTAGAATGGTTCTCCAGAAATTTAAAGACTTTGGCCTAAAGGTTAAAAAAAAAAATGTCAACTGTGTACAGAGAAAGTAGAGTTCCTAGAGTACCTAATCGATAAGCAAGGAATTCACCCCACGAATAGCAAACTAAGAGCGATCAAAAACGCCCCAAGACCAAAGAATAGGACAGACCTCCAAGCTTTCCTGGGGCTCATTAACTTCTACAACATCTTCTTGCCCCAGAAGGCGACCATAGCTGAGCCCCTACATAGACTTCTTGACAAAAAAGCCACCTGGGTCTGGGGACACCGAGAGGAGCATGCATTCCGACAAGTGAAAAACTTACTAACCTCCGATGCTGTTTTAATGCAGTATAACAAGACTTTGCCTTTAACCATTACATGTGACGCGTCACCATTTGGAGTAGGAGCCATTTTAAGTCATGTGTTACCAAATGGTAGTGAGGCCCCTATTGCCTATTTTTCAAGGACCTTATCGAGGGCTGAATGCAACTATAGCCAAATTGACAAAGAGGCTCTTGCTGTTGTATCTGCTGTGAAACGATTTCATGAACATGTGTATGGACGAGCTTTTACTATTATTACCTATCACAAGCCTTTGCTGGGGATTATAGTGGGAGACAAGCCAATCCCCTATATATTGTCACCTAGAATGACTCGTTGGTCAGAGTTCTTAGCTGCATACAATTATAAATTGCAACACCGCCCGGGGAAAGCCATTCCCCATGCTGATGCATTGAGCCGTGCCCCACTTCCGGAAACCATCGACAACCCAGCTCCAACCTTCACGACACTCCAGATTGAAACACTACATTCACCACCGCTAACAGTCAGAGACATCGCTATTGAAACGAAACAAGATCCTGTCCTGGCGCGAGTTCTCAGCTGGGTCAAACGAGGATGGCCAGTAGAACAAACCCCTGATGACTTCACCTCTTTCAGAAACCGGCAAACAGAACTTTTCTCGCAGAAAGGCTGCATCCTATGGGGAGACAGAATCATCGTCCCAGAGCGGTTACAATGAGCAGTTTTGAAAGCATTGCATGATGGTCACCCTGGCATCGTGCGTATGAAAGTGCTCGCATGAAGCTACGCGTGGTGGCCGGGCATCGATAAGCAGATTGAAGCCTGGGTGAAGACTTGTCTAAAGTGCCAAGAAGTCAGCAGTGCCCCACCTAGAGCATCTCCAACGGAGTGGGAAACCCCCCAGGGCCCGTGGTCCTGCATCCACATTGACTTTGCAGGACCTACTAAGGGACATACGTTCCTCCTAACAGTGGATGCCTATTCCAACTGGCTCAAAATCCACAAGATGAAGACTACTACAACCGATTCAGTCATCCACAAATTAAATAAACTATTCGCAACACATGGACTGCCAGACGTTTTAGTCTCCGATAACGGCCCCTAGTTCATGGCCCTGGCATTTGAATAATACTTAGTGGACCGGGGCATCTGCCATGCGCTAACCTCGCCGGCTCAATGGAAGGGCCATTTTCATGGTCCAATTTCTTAAACAAACTCTCCACAAGATGGACCATGGGGACATTGACGACAAACTGAACAGAATACTCCTACTCCAACACATCACCCCGCACAGCATAACCAACAAAATGCCAGCTGAACTGTTGATGGGACGCAGGCTTCGCTCCCACCTCGACCATCTCCACCCAGCCTACGCACCAGAGAAACGCTGTGGATCTAGTGGAAAGTGCCGCAAATTCAAGGTAGGCGACTTAGTCTTCGCTAAAAATCTTTCCGATGAATTGTTGTGGGTCGAAGCAACTGTAACCCAAGCCACCGGGCCCAAATCGTACCACATACAAACAAGGAATGGGAAAATATGGAAACGCCATATAGATCAGCTTCACTCTAGGTTGCAACCCAGTTCCCACAACTCCTGTGACCCTCAAACTGAGAGGGGAGGGGATGTTGAGGGAACCGAATTTGAGATGCTGGATGACGAAATCAAAGGAAGTCAGCAGCCAGGAGCGTTCCATGAAGAAGAATCAGGAAGGGGGTGTGCCTCGCCACAGAGAAATAACTCAACGGAGGCGAGCCCGCAGGAACTGGAGGACAACGATGACAGAATTAGTGGCGCCGAGTCGTCCAGTGGGGATGCGGAACCACCTGTACCAGATAAATCAAAAAACATTCCACCGGAACCGGACTACAGACAGGAACTGGTGGGACAGCGCAAATCTAATAGGCAATTGAAACGACCTGCATATCTACGTGATTATGTTACCACACCTCTCAAACGGAACCAAGGGGGGAGGGGTGTTATGAACTAATAAAGGCATTTAATAAAGTTTTAACAACCTTAAGTAAAAAGCAGGGTTCTAATCCTGCACTTCTGATTGGCCGATAATAGCGACATCGGATTGGTCTTTTCTGGGAAATCTGATTGGCTGTTAATGGGCCAACTCTCATTGGTTCAAGGGTTTAACACTTCCATGTTTTTCATTGGCTAATAGGACAGCAGCCAACCCTATAAAAGGGCTGCTGCTGCCCTAGGTGATAGCTCTGTTCAGTATGCTTAATAAAGAGTTGAAGTTCACTGTTCACTGCCTCGTCTCCGCTCCTTGCACCCATGCGCAAAACTTAACAGAAATATTATAGCCAATCTCAATAAAATATTTTAGCCTTCTTGTGGGATTGACAGACCAACCCTGCAAGAAGGAATGGAACAACTTTTTCCACAAATCCAAGTCACTAAAGGACTAGGGGTGACATGATAGCAGTGTTCCAATATCTATGGCAGTTGCTTCAAACTACATGAAAACATTTTGTTTGACCTTCTTGTGTTTTACTTGTTTTACTTTACTAATAGTGAAAGGGAGAAAGCATTTCATGTTATGGGGAAATGGTTTTATTTTTTTCTATTATTTCTGGACAGAATTTTAAAAGTTTGGCAAGCTACCTTTACTTGTAGTGTAAAACAATTAGAGGACTTGGGGCTAAAACATGTGAAGGATAGTTGCAGATATACAGTAGGATATATCTAACCTAATGAAAAGAAGCACTAGGGATGACATAATAGCAGTGCTCCAATATCTAAGGGGCTGCCACAAAGAAGATGGGGTCAAGCTATTCTCCAAAGCACCTGAAGGCAGGACAAGAAGCAATGGATGAAAACTAATCAAGGAAAGAAGCAACCTAGAACTAAGGAGAAATTTCCTGACAGTTAGAACAATTAATCAGTGGAACAACTTGCCTCCAGAAGTTGTAAATGCTCCAACACTGGAAGTTTTAAAGAAGAGATCGGATAACCATTTGTCTGAAATGCTATAGGGCTTCCTGCCTAAGCAGGGGGTTGGACTAGAAGATCTCCAACGTCCCTTCCAACTTTGTTGTCCTGTTCTGTTCTAGTCTATTCCTATTCTATTCTAATTCCAATTCCAATTTTGTTCTAGAGAATATAGGAATCAATTAGCAAAAACTGTTTGGATCAAGGATTGAGCAGGATCCCTCTGTCCATCAATCATCAGCATAACTAAAGCTGATTTGCTTCCCAAACCATGCCTAAATGCCAACTGAAAGTAGTTTAGATATAGTATTGACCAAGAATATTTATAGCAGGGGTGGGTTGCTGGGGTTTGCAGGGGTTCGGGAGACCCTCTAGCTAAGATTCTGTGCAGTTCAGAGAACCCCCAAATCCTACTCCAGGATGGCCCTGCCCACCATGCCCGGTCCCTCCCAGGAATCCCCACGCAGCCCAATTTGGATTCAGGTAAGTGCAGGGTGCGCGCGGAGGCTCAGGAAGGACGAAAAATGGGCCTCTCAGAAGTTCAGGAAGGCCAGAAATGGGCCCGTTCCCAGCTTCCAGAGAGCCTCCGGAGCCCAGGGAGGCTGTTTTTGCCCTCCCAGAGACTAGAGGAAAGCCTCTGGAGCTCGGGGAGGCCAAAAACGCCCCCTCCCATGGTGCAGGAGGCCAACTAGGCCACGCCCACCATGGCCACACCCATCCAGCAACCAGGCAGAGAACCCTTTGCTAAACATTTTGAAGCCCACCCCTGATTTATAGTTATATGCAATGACAGTATACCGTAAATAAAATGGTGCAATTCCCTGTGAGGTCAGAGGAATTCAGTCCATTCAGATGGATTACTGAGAACAATCTGAATTAATAATCCAGGAAAATTCAGCCAAAAAGAAAAAGACAAAAACATAACTGGAAATAGGATTAGAACAATTAAGAAATAGAAATAGAACAATTAAGATCTCTGCTAACAAGAACTTTACATATTGAAATAATTTTATCTGGAAAAATTAATAGTAGCAAAGCATATAATTTGTCATAGTTGTTAATTATTGTTTCGGTTTATTTGTTTATTTATTTGTTTAGATGTTTTTTATAGTGATGTGTGGCCAACTATAAAGAAACCAATTTCTTCAGGTTCAGTAACTTATATTAGAAATAAAAATTGCATTATGATACATCTGAACTTTACTCCATCTCTCAATTTTGCTTAGCTGTATAGGTGAACTGTACCTCATTTATAACTAGGCCATCTTATTAAAAAAAAGAAAATCTGTCTTAACATGATGTATGAATCCCATCAATATGAAGATACCAAAACCAAAAAGACAGAGGAAGAACCACTATAATTAGGAACAGAATTAACCTTTAGAACTGAAGCTAGCAACCACAGATGGAATCCACTGTGAAAGCAGCTGTTACTAGTATCACAGAACTCACACTATGCTTCATAATTAACTGTGTGTTAGGTTTTGGTACATGATTATTTGTAATATAGATTTTCAGTTGTTTGCTGATATGCTGCATTACAGTGTTGCTGAGTTATGAATTATATGATCATTGAAATTCCCATCTTCTAATTAGATGCTTTCAATATCTTTAATTCATTTCAGAGTGGATGCCAATTTTCTCTTTCCTCTTACAGAGCAATAGTTGCACTCAAACTCAAAAAGTTTGTTGATTGCCAGTCTCAATAGGCAAAACTGACTTAAATGAGCCAGGGCTCTGAATCAACAGTTAAGGCTGCAGGACTAACTCTGATAAGAAATCCCCCACAATCAGGATACTAAAGGCGTATCATACCTTGGTTTGTCTGGATTAATTGTATCATAACAGTTAATGGTTTGGGATGGGTGGGTTTCTTCTTCTTTTACGTTTCTGTCAACTGCCCTGAAAACAGGAAATTTGTTCTGCTTATTCCTTTTTTTTTCCTCTTTCATTTTCATTCCCTTTATTTCTAAACATCTAAATATGGGTGTTTGGATGCTTACAGGTAGAAATTCCAGCTGGTATTCCAAGTCTTTGGACAATTTAGGTTCCTCTCTGTACAAGTAGTCCTTGACTCACAACTTACAACTGAGCCCAAACTTTCTGCTGCTGAGATGGTTGTTAAGTGAGTTTTCTCCCTTTTATGACCTTTTTTGCCACAGCAAAGTGAATCACTGCAGTTGTTAAGTTGGGAACATGGTTGTCAGAGAATCTAGCTTCCTCATTGACTTTAATTGTCAGAAGGTCACAAAAGGGAATCATATGACCCTGGGATACTGCAACAGTCATAAATATGAACCGGTTGCTCAGCATCTGAATTTTGATCATGTGATCATGGGGATTGTGCAATGGTTGTAAGTATGAAAAATAGTCACTTTTTTTCAGTGCCATTGTAACTTTGAACGATCCCTAAATGAATGGTTATAAGTTGAGGACTACCTGTAATTGTCATACATTGCTAGGCTCCAAATAAGTTATAGTCTCTGCCTTATACATTTCCAAGCTGGCTAAAAATAAATCTACTTTATTTAATGCATGGTTTGACATTAGAAAGATCTGTTGGGAAGGTCCATTTTGTAGAATCCTTGGGGTTGATACCAGTGATGCAGAGGTGATATTCAGCAGGTTCTGACCAATTCTGGAGAACCAGTAGGGGAAATTTTGACTAGTTCGGAATACCACCTCTGACTGGCCCGGCCCCCATCTATTCTCTGCCTCCCGAATCCCAGCTGATCGACTGGGTCTTCTTTTGTTGCCCTGCATAGGAGAATGGAGCTGGAAAGCAGGTTAGTGGAGTGGGGTGGGAATGGAGATTTCACTGTGTCCTTCTCCTGCCACGCCACCAAGCCACACCATGCCCACCAAGCCATGCTCACAGGACCAGTAGTAACAATTTTTTGAATCTCACCAATGCAGTGGTGATATGCTACTGGTTCTGATAGTAAAAATCAGTACTGGTTCAGTGGAACCAGTAGTAAAAAAAAAAGTCTCTGATCAGCTGAGAGGAAAAAAAAAAGCCCCTCCGACAATCAGCTGATAAAAGACCGAAAAGCACATGGGAGGGTGGGAGTATCACTATTAGCTTTTCATTTCTTTTTTTTTTTGAAAAGAATTTTATTGATTTTTTACAAACAAACAAGACAAACAAAACATTAAAACTTCAACTCTCTTATGTACACACAGTGTGTCGGTTGATTCATCAGTTTTGTGCATTCATTTTGTAGTCTCAATTACAGTTATGTTACATAACAACTCATATTGTCAATCCAAACTTATATATCCTAATATCGCTATTAAAAAATCATTTGACTATACTTTTAATCATTCTTGCTTTTTGAGATAACAACACTTTAAATAGTTTATTCTGTAACAAATCATATAATCATACCAAATCTATCCTAAAAACACTTTATAAATATAATGTAAAATAACAAAGGCGAAAGTAAAAATAAAGATATTCCTTGCTGTCTAACATTCTAAATATTCTATTATCGTATTTTGTCATCTAGCCATTGATAAAAAAGAACCCAAATTTCATAAAATTGTTTATCCTCTTGCTCTCTAATTTCAAATGTCAATTTACTCATCTCAGCACATTCCAATATTTTCTTAATAATTTCTTCCTCTGATGATATTTCCTCACTCTTCCAATTTTTAGCAAATACAATCCTAGCCGCTGTTAATACATTTACAATCAGATATTTCAAGTCTTTACTGTATGTATCTAGTAAGATTCCCAATAAAAAGAACTCCGGTTTCAAATCTACACGTTTCTTTGTCATTTTTTTCCAACCACATGAGAATTTTAGTCCAATATTTTTTAGCGTCCTCACAGGTCCACTACATATAGTAATATGAGCCAGGTATCTGATGACATTTCCAGCATTTTTCAGATTTGTTCTTAAACATTCTTGCTATTCTTGTCGGGGGAAAGTGCCACCTGTAAAACATCTTATACAAATTTTCTTTATATGCTGTTGACATTGTCATTTTATAATTTTGAGACCACAATTTCTGCCATTTCTCTAAATCAATCCCATATCCAAAATTCTTCCCCCAAACAATCATAGTTTCTTTAACTAGTTCTTCCTCTAATTTAATTCCCAGTAAATAAACATATAATTTTTTAATCACCTTCTCATCAGTACCCATCAAGATCTTATCTAGATCAGTTTGTTTATCATAGAATCCCCCCATTTTAGAATCTACATTATACCTTGAATGTATTTGCGCATATGAAAACCAATTAATCTTTATACCTTGTTCCTCTAAATTTTGCATCGTTTTAAGTTCACCCTTTTCATCCAATAGTTCCCCATATCTAACTGTTTGTTCCTTCTTATAAATTATAGGATAGGAAAATGCTACAATAGTCGATAACCAAACTGGAATTTTCAAATAACATTGTCTTTTAATCTTCTCCCAGTTTAACCACAAAGACTCCCTTATATAATGTCTTCTAAAGTAACCCTGTGTTTTAGTTCCCTTATACCATAAAAAAACATGCCAACCTGTGAATGTATTATAAAATGTTGCCATTAGTGTTCTTTTAAAAGACACGTACACGGAAATCAGAACCACAAAAATGCCCTGACATACAGGAAAACTTATCTTGCAAGGACACGACAACTTTAGCTAATCACGCCATAGATAACGCCCGGCTAGCTTGAAAAATCCTTGAGACATGTCAGTGATATATAGTCATGATATATGAGCTATGCATTCCCTTGTTCTATAGATATTCTTATATGGCATAAACTGCTTATTTCTTTGTTCTTTGTACTCCTAACCCCTCCCTACCTAAAGAACACAATAAAGGAGGTTGTAGCAGAGCAATCGGGGCCGGGACCACTCCATCTGCCCCAGGCGCGATGTGCTTCCTCACTTCAAGCATCTAAATGTCTGGTGTCTTTTCTTGGTGCCTAAATTCTGGTCCACCCTCGCGAGGGTCGCGCCAAAACTTAACGGACTAGAAGAAGAAGGTCTGCCGGGCCGGTCGCTCAACGCGACAGCTGGGGGCTCGTCCGGGATCCTTCGTCCTTCGGTCTTCTGGTCTCACGGTGTTGCCTCTGTCTAGAGGAACACTGCCTTCACTCCTATTACTACGCACCTGGCAAAGGCTTTGTACAATCGTAAGTAATGGGCTCTCCACTTTCCAAAGTTTCGTCAGTACATAGGGACGAACTTTACGCACTTGTGAAGAAGGCTAATTCTTGTCAAAAATCTAATGGCACTACAATTTTCTCTATCTCTAAAAAATCCCTGACTAATCTTTTACTTTACATAGAAAAATATTGTCCTTTCTATCCCTCTGGAGGAACGCTCAAATCCTCCACTTGGGAGCGGATAGGAAAATATCTTCATGATACCCCACGGGCTCCCGTGGATATTCTGACTTCCTGGAAGGCTGTTATGGCAGCCATCAACACCCTCTATCCTCCCTCTTCGTCTCTAGAACCATCCTCTTCTTCCACTTCCGATCCCAAAACTACCGCCCCTCTCGCTGCCCATCTTGACTCCACTTCTCTACCTCTTCCTCCCTACCCTGACACCTCCCCCTCCCCTTCAGCCCCTGTGTCCGATTTCTCTCCACATCAACCTCTCGGAGGCACTATTACTGAACTCCTTTCCTCTCCTCTTTCTCTGGAAGTTGAAAGCCCTTCGGCTTTTCCTATGACCATTGTCCCAGGGGCGGCGGGAGGAAACGTGTATAACAACATCGAATTTAAAGTTTTGAAACAGATTAAGGACGCTGTAACCACCTACGGTCTACATTCTCCTTTCACGAGGGGGATACTTGATTTCTTAGTTACTACTAACACTGTTATGTTACTATATGACTGGAAAATGCTTTTTTCAATGCTCATGACTCCAGCTCAATATGTTGTTTGGCAATCTGAATATGAAAAAGGGATAGAAGCAGAAATTCGAAGAGGCTTACCCGCAGGAGTCACTGCAGATCAACTATTGGGGAAAGGGCAATCCATGACGCTAGTCCAACAACAAAATTCCCCCGTCGCAGTTTTGCCATAATTCACATGTGTGCCATGAATGCTCTTAAGCGGGTGGATGATTCGGATTCTCAGTCTACCCAAACTTTCTTAAAAATCATGCAGGAGCCAAATGAGTCATATGCTTCTTTGATCAGCCGCCTGCAAACAGCCTTGGATAGGCAAATAGATAATTCCACAGCCAAACAAGAATTGCTCATGAAACTTGCCTTTTCCAACGCTAATCATGATTGCCAAAAAATCCTTCAACCCGTGGCCAACAAACCAGGAGCAACCCTTGCTGAATTTTTGCAACTTTGTAGAATTGTGGGCACAACTTCTCATAAAATGAATGCTCTTGCCGCTGCTATCACTACCTCTTTACCTTCCTCTGTTACTGCCTCCCCCTCTGGTAATTGTGCTCCTGATGCTTTTTCCGTAGCGCTCAATGGCAATTGCTTTAATTGTGGAAAACTTGGACACTTTAAAAACCAGTGTCGAATGCCAGGGGGGGAGGTGCACCTCGTGGCCAAGCAAAAGGGCCGCCTCCTCCGTCCAAACCTAAAACTATCTGCCCCCGATGCCGTAAAGGGTATCATTGGGCTTCGCAATGCCGCAGCAATCCTCCTCTTCTTCCCCAATCTCCGGGAAACTAATTGAGGGGTTTTCAGCTAACCCCGCCACAAAGGCTGAGTTTTCCGCCACCACCTTCCCGGTAGAATTGGCCGAAGATCTTGTGTATGATGACCCTGGCGCTGTGTTTTCTCTTCCCCTTGTCATCACATTTCTTAAACCCCTTCCTCCCTCTAACCCTGTTTTGCTCATTCCTAACTCCTCGCTCACAATTGAGGGCGTGGTTGCTGCTCCCTATCTGTATGATTCATCAGACTTAAAACAGCTTTCTTTGGCCGGAATAGGGGATAGATGCTTTTCTCTAAAAAGGGGGACGATCATCGCTACTCTTATACTTCTGCCCCCTTCTGATGCTCCGTCCTTGTTTGCTTTGCAGCAACCAGCGCAGGCTTCAAAACCTACTCTTACTGTCACGCTTAATGGTCGTCTTTTCGAGGGTCTGATTGATACCAGCGCTGATGTTTCCGTCATCCGCTCCGCCGAATGGCCCTCCTCTTGGTCCCTTGCGGAAGCATCCTTGGTGCAGGGTGTGGGCGGAGCACAGGCCGCTAAGGTCAGCTCTCACTGGCTTTCTGCTGTCACTAAGCATTCTAACATCACTGCTTATCTGAAACCCTACATTTTACCCTTGCATTGCAATTTGTGGGGTCGTGACTTGCTTTCTCAATTTCATGCTTCTATCCAACTGCCATAATCACACTCATGGCTACGCAAACATACATTGCTCCTCTTGATCTTTCCCTAAAAACACCCATTCCGGTATGGGTTGATCAATGGCCACTCACTAAAGAGAAATTGCAGGCCTTACACCTTCTTGTTCAGCAGCAGTTGGATGAGGGTCATATTGAAACATCTACTAGTCCCTACAACACCCCAGTGTTTGTTATCAAGAAAAAATCCGGTAAATGGCGTCTCCTGCAGGATCTCAGGGCTATCAATTCCATACTTCAACCCATGGGGCCGTTACAATGTGGCCTGCCCAATCCTAATCTTATTCCTGAAGGGTTTGACCTGGTCATCATAGACTTAAAAGATTGCTTCTTTTCCATACCATTGGCACAAAAGGATAGAATGCTTTTTGCTTTCACTATTCCTGAACTTAATAATTCCAAACCTACCTCGCGATACCAATGGAAAGTCTTGCCTCAAGGTATGTTAAACTCACCCACAATGTGTCAATTTTTTGTAGACAGGGCTTTATGCCCCTATCGATCTCAATTTCCTGATTTTCTTGTGTATCATTACATGGATGATATTTTAATTGCAGCAAATGGCCCAAAAGGAACAATTCAAAAAACCTTTTCTTTGCTACTAAACATATTAGCACAAGCAGGACTGCACGTAGCCCCTGAAAAAATTCAAACCCAATACCCAATGCAATATCTAGGCCACAAAGTTCTGATGTCCACAGCATCTCCCCATGTCCCCGCACTCACACTCCCTCAACCCACCACCTTGGTCCAACTACAATAGTGTTTGGGGGTCATTAACTGGGCTCGACCATATCTTGCCCTAACAACACACATGTTATCGCCTCTGTTCCAAGCACTTGTAGGCTTGAAGAACCCAGCAGACAAAGTCATCCTATCCGAGGAACATTTGCAAGCCTTGCGACAAGTAAACAAAGCCCTGGCCACCCAGTGGGTGGACTGCGCTCTTGCAAATACACCACCTTCCCTTGCCATCCTTTCCACACACCACCTTTTAACCGCAATTGTAGTTCAACTCTCCCAGACCAAACGCCTGCACATTTTAGAATGGTTACATCTCCCACACACTCCTAGAACTTCAATATTCACAAGAGCAATGCAAATGGCTTCTCTTATTGAAAAAGGAAGGAAAAGGGCTAAGGCCATGATGGGGTTGGATATATTTACATTGTATGTTCCCTTTAAGATTACCCAATGGGAACCCCTCCTACAAGCATTGACCGTTTTACAGGACGCTCTGGAAGAGTGGTGCGGTCAAGTATCATGCCACCTCCCTCCAGATCCCCGTTTACAGGTACTCAGGACCGTTCCATTTGTGCTAACCTCTCCTCTTGTTCAGCAGCCATTAAAGGAAATACTTACTGTGTTTACAGATGGATCCAAGACCATTGGAGCATGCGCATGGTACAGGGATGGCCAATGGCATAAACGCTTGACCACTCCCCAGCCATCCGCACAGCAGTCTGAATTGGCTGCCTTTATCTTGGCTCTCTCCCTCTTTTCTAATGAATCTTTAAATGTTATCTCTGATAGTTTGTATGTGACTCAAATGGTTGTACATATGTTTGATGCATATATTTCCCCTATGACCCCTCCTTCTCTAATGACACTCTTTTTACAGCTTCAGGCCTTGCTCAAAGAAAGAAAGACACCTTTATTTGTTGCCCATATTAGAAGTCACCAACAACTGCCTGGATTCCTTTCTGAAGGAAACCAAATGGCCGATGAGGCCTGCAAAGTTATGACTGCTTCCCCATGCTCTCAACCAATTTTGGCTGGGGAAAGTCATGACTATTTCCACCAAAATAGAAAGGCCTTGGTTCGACAATTTGGCATCACGAACCAAGAGGCCACTGCAATAATCCAACAATGCCCAACCTGCAGTTTACAAGCCATGGGCATTCCCGAAGGTGTTAACCCTAGGGGTACTAAAGCTTGTGACACGTGGCAAATGGATGTCACCCACCATTCTTCCTTTGCACCCTGGAAGTACATTCATGTGTCTGTAGACACTTACTCTGGGTTTATCATGGCAACTTTGCAAAGGGGAGAAGCAACAAAAAATGTAATCAATCATTGTCTTCGGACTTTCGTAATGCTGGGATGTCCACAAAATCTCAAAACAGACAATGGACCTGCTTATACCAGTTCTCCCTTTGCAGAGTTCTGTCGTAAGTGGACCATCACGCACACATTTGGTATACCCTTTAATAGTCAAGGACAGGCTATTGTAGAAAGGACTAATCAGACCTTGAAACAAGCCCTTGACCAGCAGATGGGGAAAAAGGCATTAGGCCCCCCGAACCTCCCGACGTTACAAAATCTCTTAAATATCACTCTATATACTCTTAACTTTCTTAATCTTACTGGGACCCCTCCCTGCACTGCAGCATCCCGTCACTTTTCTAAGCCAACAGCCCCCTCTTCCCGTCCCCTTGTCTATTTCAGACAACTTCCAGATCCACAGTGGAAAGGACCTGCACAACTTATCACCTGGGGAAGAGGTTATGCTGCTGTACAACTTCCTGACCGGGTGCTCTGGGTTCCTGGTCGCTGTGTCAGGCCCTATCATGGCAAGTCTCCCAAAGATGCTCCCTGTGATCTTTTTGCTTCCCTGGACCTCTCCTGTCTCTTCACAATTTAATGCTTCTCCTTACATCATTCTGATTTTCCTGCTTCTCTTGTCCTTTCCTGTCTTTCCGAACTTTAACCTCTCCTCCAAAAAATGGTCACAGGATATGCCTCCACCTCTAGACCAATGCTTACCTGGTACCGATGCCTACTACGTCCCAGGGGACTTCGCCTCCGCCGATCCGTTCCAGCATCCTCCAATCAGCACCAACCGCAGACTTACACCTGGACTATCCTTGATTTTCAAGGACAAGTGCTGAACTCTACCACCAATTACACCAGGTGGCCCTGGTTCCTGCCATTGTACATGGATTTTGCCGAAATGGGTACAGGAGTCATCAAATTCAGTGACAAGAAACTACAAGCTGATGTATGGGACAAACAAGGCTCCTGCTCTCCTGCCCCTGCAGACAACTACGGATTGTATTTTTGTCCATCTCATTCTACTGGATCTTCACGTGCGGCATGCGGAGGGGTTGTGGATAGATACTGTAAAAAATGGGACTGTGTTTCTACGGGTCACATCTGGTGGACCCCACCTACCAAAAATGACTATTTACACATTACTAGAACTAGAGAACAAATACCATGCAATCCATGGCCGTGTTGTGGCCAAAGGTTAAACCCTCTTATCCTTACCTTTACTGAGGTCGGAAAGGCACTACCACGGGCCAAATGGATGTCTGGATTCACATGGGGGGGTCGCCAGTGGGATGGGGAAAAGGATGAGGGCAACATCTTCACGGTACGCCTTTCTATTCAACTGAAAAAATACGATATGGGTCCCAATCTTAATCTTAAATCAACTTTTCTACAGAAACAGGATTCTGCCCAAAACCCACTTTTTCAATTAGTGAACTCTTCCCTTTCTTTACTCAAGGCAACCCTTAATGATTCGGCTAAAACCAATGAATGTTGGCTTTGTATTTCTGATTCACCTCCCTTTTATGAAGCAGTGGCATCGGGGGAAGCAATCTCCAATTCCACAAACGATACACTCTGCCGATGGAATACTTCCTCCATCACTATCACAGATATAATAGGCACAGGTTGTTGCATTGGTAATATACCTACCAATTATTCTCAATATTGTTACAATGTTTCTTCCAGGTATCACTGTGATGTATATCTCCCAAAAAACAGAAATTCAGCCTTACAAAAATCACCAGACACACACGGAGCCATGGGCACTCTATATACTACATCAGGAGGTAACCTCACAGACCGTCTAACTGGCTATTTTTTTATTCCTGGTAAGAATTCTATTTGGGCTTGCTCCACGGGCACCATTGCCTGTGTACATGGGGATGTTCTATTGTCAGAAAACGCTTTTTGCATACAAGTCCAATTACTTCCAAAGATTTCTTATTACCCAGGCCCTGAACTGATTACAATGTTAGAACCTCCTCAATTCCCTCTCCACCAAAAAAGAGAAATAGCCACTGCATTAACATTATCAGTACTCCTCGGGTTAGGCGCAGCAGGAGCTGCCACAGGAGTGACTGCTCTAGCTGTAGGGCATCAACAGTTAGCCACTCTCAGCTTGCAAATAGATGAAGATTTAAAACGCATTGAAACTTCCATTTCCGCCTTACAGGCTTCACTATCTTCTCTTGCAGAAGTAGCTTTACAAAACAGAAGAGGTCTGGATTTGCTCTTTCTAAACAAAGGGGGGTTGTGTGTAGCCTTAAAAGAAGAATGTTGCTTTTATGCAGACCATTCAGGTATTGTAAAAGACTCTATGGCAGAGTTAAGAAAACGCCTCAAAGACCGTGAAAACGAGAGACAACAACACAATTCCTGGTTTCAAGGCATGTTTAATTTTTCCCCATGGTTGACTACCTTACTTTCTGCATTAATAGGGCCACTTATTTTGTTTGTATTAATTTGTACCATTGGCCCTTGTATATTTGGCCGAGTGCTTCGCTTCTTAAAAAATCGCTTGAACGTGCTAGATACTGAAGTTAGTAATACCCAAAAATCTATAAATTTGTTAGCCTCTGCCCTTGCATCAACAGATCCTGCTAAGCAACCGCTACTCGGATGGTCTTCAGACACCGAGTCAGATGAAGAAACTCCTCCAAAAAGGTACTTATGTGATGGTGGTTCGGTGTGTGACATTCCCACCTTGGACGAGACCGGACCGCCGGAGCACTTTGAGCTGAAGAGCTCGTTGTCCTCCTGCAGCGCCACTCTAGAGGAACAGGACTCTCTCCTGGACCACTTTGTGCCAAAATTTAAAGAAAAGGAGGAATTGTGAATGTATTATAAAATGTTGCCATTAGTGTTCTTTTAAAAGACACGTACACGGAAATCAGAACCACAAAAATGCCCTGACATACAGGAAAACTTATCTTGCAAGGACACGACAACTTTAGCTAATCACGCCATAGATAACGCCCGGCTAGCTTGAAAAATCCTTGAGACATGTCAGTGATATATAGTCATGATATATGAGCTATGCATTCCCTTGTTCTGTAGATATTCTTATATGGCATAAACTGCTTATTTCTTTGTTCTTTGTACTCCTAACCCCTCCCTACCTAAAGAACACAATAAAGGAGGTTGTAGCAGAGCAATCGGGGCCGGGACCACTCCATCTGCCCCAGGCGCGATGTGCTTCCTCACTTCAAGCATCTAAATGTCTGGTGTCTTTTCTTGGTGCCTAAATTCTGGTCCACCCTCGCGAGGGTCCCGCCAAAACTTAACGGACTAGAAGAAGAAGGTCTGCCGGGCTGGTCGCTCAACGCGACACCAACCCAACAGCAAATCATGACCTTCTAGTGTCAACAATCTAGTCTTTCTTAATGTTATCCATTCCTTGACCCACATCAGACTTGCAGCTTGATAGTACAATTCCCAATTGGGCAGGCCAAAACCTCCTCTAATTCTAGCATCTTGCAAAACCTTTAGCTTTATTCTTGCTTTCTTACCTTGCCATATAAACTTCAACATAATTTTATTTAAATCTTCAAAATAGTCTTTTCCAAGCCTAATTGGTATTGTTTGAAACAGAAATAGAATTCTGGGTAAAATATTCATCTTAATTGTTGAAATTCTCCCTATTAATGACAATTGCAAGTTTTCCCATTTCTTCAAGTCTGTAGCTATCTGTTGTTTAAGTTTAATATAAGTATTCTCTTTTAATGTGCTACATCTTGCTGTCAAATATATCCCCAGATACTTAACCTTATTCGTAACTTGGATTTTCAACAGGTTTGCCAGTTCTTCTCTTTGTCTCAGTAGCATGTTCTTTGTCAAAATCTTTGTTTTATCTTTATTTATTTTCAAACCAGCCGCCTCACCATATGTCTCTATCTTTTCCAATAACTTTGGAGCTGTTTCTAGCGGATCTTCCAGAATAAAAGCTAAGTCATCAGCAAAAGCTTGTACTTTAAATTCTTCCTTTTTAATTTTCATTCCTTTTATGCTTTTATCATCCCTAATATTTCTATTCAACACTTCCAAAGTCAACACAAATAGCAAAGGAGATAGGGGACAGCCTTGTCTTGTGCCTTTTCTTATATTAATAAAGTCTGTAAGTTCTCCCTCCATCATTACCTTTGCTGTCTGTTTATTGTATATGGCTTCTATTGCTTGAATAAATTTTCTGGCAAAACCCATCTGTTCCAATAGTGATAACATAAATCTCCAGTTCACGTTGTCAAATGCCTTTTGAGCATCTAGGAATATCAAAGCCATTTGCTTTTCAGGATGAGCCTCATAGTATTCCAAAGTATCCAAGATTACTCTCGTGTTGTCTCTGATTTGCCTCTTTGGCAGAAATCCATTTTGATCTGGGTAGATAAAATTATTTAAATATTTTTTAAGTCTTTCTGCTAAAATTGAAGCAAAAATTTTATAGTCTGCATTCAATAGAGAAATAGGTCTATAGTTCTTAATTTGCAGTGGGTCAGCCTCTTCTTTTGGAATAAGTGTAATATAAGCCTCTGACCATGTTTTGGGTATCATCTTCTTTGACATAACTTCATTCATAACTTCTAACAATGGGATGCTCAATGATTCTTGAAATGTTTTATAGAATTCTGCCGGAAGCCCATCTGGACCTGGTGTTTTCCCATTATTTTGTTTAAGTGCTTCATTTAATTCCATCATTGTTATATTGCTTTCTAGCATTTCTTCAGTCTCTTTAGGTATCTTCGCTAAGTTACCATTCTGTAGATACTGTTTGACTTTTTCCTCATCAATATTCCCTTGTTTATATAGTTGCCCATAGAAATCTCGAATAATTTCCTTTTTCTCCTTATTGCCATTACAAACTTGGCCTTGATCATCTATTAGCTTCAATATTTTTCTTGATTCCTTCTCCTTTCTCAATTTATATGCTAGCCATCTACCTGGTTTATTTGCATCTTCAAAGTAATTCTGTTTAGAATTTCTAATTTTCTGTGCCAATTCTTCTTTCTCTATTAATTCCATTTTATGTTTAATTACATCCAGCTTCAATTTAATATCTTTTTTCTGTGGCATTTTCTGTAATTCTTTTTCAAGTCTTTAAAACTCATCTTCCAAGGCCTTAGAAGCTTGCCTTTTCCTAAAATTCTTTTTTCTTGTATAATCTATTATCAAACTTCTAGCCTTTGCCTTCATTGTATCCCAAACATTCTGCGTTGAAGTATCTTCTTTTTTATTTTCTCTGAAGAAAAAAGCCAGTTCCTTCTCCATCCATTGTATAAAATCTTTTTCCTTTAAGATAGTATTGTTTAATGTCCATCTCGATCTTTTTTTTTGTCCCTTCCATTTAATTGTCATTGGGCTGTGATCTGCCCAAGTACTTGTTTCAATATTTGTTTCTTGAATATTAGATATTAATTCTGTTGAGATCCAAATCATAACTAATCTGGACCATGATAAATGTCTATTTGAATAAAAAGTATATTGTTTAGCTTTAACATTCCTTCTCTCCAAATATCTTTTAAAGTTAATTCATCTGTCATTTTAAAAAAAAGTTTTAGGGAGAGTCTTTCTATTTTGCTTTGTTGTTGTTGCTATATAGTCCAATTTATTGTCCACAATTCCATTAAAGTCTCCCATCATAATTATATTAACATAGTCCAGTCCAATTATTTTCATGTGTAGTTTTTTATAAAACTCTTTTTGTTTATCATTCGGAGCATAAATTGCAATCAAGAGTATTTTTATATTATTGTCCATTATTTCCACCATTAATACTCTTCCGTCTTCATCCATATAGATCAGTTTTGCTGGGATAGCCTCTTTAATGTGTAGAACCACTCCTCTTTTCTTACATTGAGTTAAAGAAGTAAATATTTTCCCTAATTTTGGCTGTATTAACAATTGTTCATGTTGTTTTTTAATATGAACTTCTTATAGACAAATTATATCAAATTTTAATTTCTCTAATTTATGAAAGGTTTTCCTTCTTTTAACAGCTGAATTGAGTCCATTTATATTCATTGTAATTGATTTTTTTTCTTCCATGATTATGCTTTATATTTAGGTCTAACAGCTCTCGTGGATCTCACTTCATGCTGTTCTTTACTATCCACCTGTCCACCTACTGCACCTTTCTCTTTTTCAGTCTCCAGTTGTTCCTCTTGAAACTCAATTAATGAGACCTCTTTCTCTGCCTCCTCTTCTCTCCTTCCAAAAAATTCTGCATGGAAAAGTTCTGCTTTCTCAATTGAATCAATTCTATGTCTCAGCTCTTGCCACGTAAACATTAATCCTTCTGGAATCAGCCATCTATAATTCACTTCGTTTTCCAATAGCGTTTTGGTCAGAAATTGATATTCTCTTCTCATCTCTCTCACTCTTCTGGGTATTTGTTTTAAAACCACAATCTCTTTGCCTTTGTATTTCAATGTCTTCTCTCTTACCACTTGTAGTATTGTGTTTTAATGGATTTTTTGGTAAATCTAATATGGACTTCCCTTGGTAATTTATTTCTCATCGCATATCTTGTATAAACTCGATATACCTCATCTTCCACTGTTAATCTATTGTCAATATTTCCAATTTTCTCCTCTCTTTGTTTACCTTCTTCCTCAATTTTTTGGAATCTCTCCTCATACTTCACCATCATTTGTTTAATATTTTCCACTTTTTCATCAGTCTTCTCTATTCTTTGTTCAATTGTGTCTGTTTTTATCTTGAGATCTTGAATTCCTTGCATAATCATCAGTAAAGTCACTTTTTCTTGTTCTTTATCTTGCTTCAACATTGTCTGAATTAAACGTTGTCCTCCAGCTGGTGGGGAGGCAGAGGTAGAAGTAGAAACGCCAGATGATATTGGTTTCCTGCTCATTTTAATGCTTCAAAAGCTTCAAATTCTTTTTAGCTTTTAATCCAACAGGTAGAATAGCCAATTATAATCCAAAATGGAAAAATCCAATAGTAAAAAGCCCAAAACCAAAGAAGAAAAAGGAGAAAAGAAAGAAGAAAAATCTTTAGGTTCTTCTAGACCCTAATCCAATTACAAAGTAGTCCACCATAAAAGTTATTGGAAAGGATAGAGGCATATGGAGAGGTGGCTGGTTTGAAAATAAATAAAGATAAAACAAAGATCTTGACAAAGAATATGCTATCGAGACAGAGAGAAGAATTGGCAGACCTTTTGAAAATTCAAGTTACAAATAAGGTTAAGTATCTGGGGATATATTTGACAACAAGATGTAGCACATTAAAGGAGAATAATTATATTAGACTTAAACAACAGATAACTGCAGATTTGAAGAAGTGGGAAAACTTGCAATTGTCATTAATAGGGAGAATTTCAACAATTAAGATGAATATTCTACCTAGAATTTTATTTTTGTTTCAAACAATACCAATTAGGCTTGGAAAAGATTATTTTGAAGATTTAAATAAAATTATGTTGAAGTTTATATGGCAAGGTAAAAAAGCGAGAATAAAGTTAAAGCTTCTGCAAGATGCTAGAATTAGAGGAGGTTTTGGCCTGCCTAATTGGGAATTGTATTATCAAGCTGCAAGTTTGATGTGGGTGAAAGAATGGATAACATTAAGGAAATATAGGTTGTTGACATTAGAAGGGCATGACTTGCTGCTGGGCTGGCATGCTTTTTTATGGTATAAGGGAACTAAAACACAGGGTTATTTTAGAAGACATTATGTACGGGAGTCTTTGTGGTTGAATTGGGAGAAGATAAAAAGACAATGTTATTTGAAAATTCCAGTTTGGTTATCGACCATTGAAGCATTTTCCTATCCTATAATTTATAAGAAGGAACAAACAGTTAGATATGGGGAACTTTTAAATGAAAAGGGTGAACTTAAATCGATCCAAAACTTAGAGGAACAAGGTATAAAGATGAATTGGTTTTCATATGCACAAATACATTCAAGGTATGATGAAGATTCTAAAAAGGAGGGATTTTATGATAAACAGACTGATTTAGATAAGATTTTGATGGGTACTGATGAGAAGGTGATTAAAAAACTATATGGTTATTTATTGGGAATTAAATTAGAGGAAGAACAAGTTAAAGAAACTATGATTGTTTGGGGGAAGAATTTTGGATATGGGATTGATTTAGAGAAATGGCAGAAATTGTGGTCTCAAAATTATAAAATGACAATGTCAACAGCATATAAAGAAAACTTGTATAAGATGTTTTACAGGTGGCACTTTCCTCTGACAAGAATAGCAAGAATGTTCAAGAACAAATCTGAAAAATGTTGGAAATGTCATCAGATACCCGGCTCGTATTACCATATGTGGTGGACTTGTGAGGATGCTAGAAAATATTGGACTATAATTCACATATGGTTGGAAAAAATGACAAAGAAACATATAGACTTGAAACCGGAGATCTTCTTATTGGGAATTTTACCTGATATATATAGTAAAGATTTGAAATACCTGATTGTAAATGTATTAACAGCGGCTAGGATTGTATTTGCTAAAAATTGGAAAAATGAGAAAATACCATTACAGGAAGAAATTATTAAGAAAATATTGGAATGTGCTGAGATGAGCAGATTGACATTTGAAATTAGAGAGCAAGAGGATAAACAATTTTATGAAATTTGGGATCTTTTTTATAAATGGCTAGATGATAAAATATGACAATAGAATATTTAGAATGTTAGAATGTTTTGCTATTATTTTGTTATTTGACATTATATTTATAAAAGGTTTTTTAAGGATTGATATGATATGAGGATAGGATTTGTTATAGAATAAATTGGTTTAAGGTATTGTTAGCTCATAAAGCATGAATGATTAAAAATATAGTCAAAAACTTCTTTTTTTTTAGTGATATTGGGATATATAAGTTTGGGTTGACAATATGAGTTGTTATGTAACATAATTGTAATTGAGACTACAGAATGAATGCACAAAAATGATGAACCAACTGACACACTTGATGTACATATGAGAGTTGATGTTTTTATGTTCTGTTTGTTTTGTTTGTCTGTAGAAAATTAATAAAATCTTTTTCAAAAAAAAAAAATGAAAAATAGAAAGAAAAAAAAAACCCAAAATAATAATATTGATTAAGAAGAAAAAGAACAAAAATAAAGAAAAGAAGAAGAAATTCCTTCAGGTTCTTCACACCTTAATCCAATTGGGAAATCTCAATAATCAAAAAGAAAAAACAGAGTGGTCCAAAAACATGAATAGAAAAAGCAAAAGGATCCCAGTAAAGATAAGGAGAAAAAAAAAGAAAAATAAAGAAAAAGCTCTGAGGCTTTTCCTTTGAAATAAAAAGCAAAAATAAGAATATTACTAGAATTAAAATTTACAAAGAGGCTGGTGAGTAGGAGTATCACAAGTAAAAAAAAATAAATAAGAAAGCACACTGCACTTTATTTAGTTGTCCAAGGCTCTTATTATGACTCTCTCCTCCACTAGCTTCAAAGCCAAGCCTCAAGTGTTAAAATATTAATAAGAGTCCAGGAGAACACCTGTAATAATATTTTGCTGTGCTCTCCCTCTATCTTATCACATTGAAATGTCCTTGAGAAGGAGTCTTCTTACAGTTCTGTCCAATTCAAATAAAATATTTTCAAGCCTCTAGTTGGCAGTGTTACAAAGTTTCTTAATACTCTTCCCCCCCCCCAGCCAGAAAAAAAAATTATAAAAAGAAAAAATAGCCAAAGGGAGACTCTATCCTAAAAGAAAATTAAAAAATCAAAAGGAGCATAAAAATATATGTAAGAGAAAATTCAGTCCGGTTACCTACAAAGTCATACTAAAGTCCCAAGAAAAAAAAGTAAGAAAAAAAAAAAAATCCAAGCCTCAATTTGACATCACTTTAAAAAACGCCGCTCATACAGTTTTTGTCAAAAAAAAAAAAAATCTCACAGGTTTCTTCTCTATTCAGGGTGCCCTTTCAAATCTCAGCGAATTTGCAACAAAAAAGAAGTTTCTCACCCAGCCGACACACTTTCACTTCCAGCCACTTCCTTTCCGGAGCTGTCCCAACTTCAGCAGCTATGGAGGCTGCCTCTCCGCCGCCAGCAAAAGGGCTTCTCCCGGATCAAACCAGGGGTTTTGCGATATCCCTGGGATCCTGGGACTATACCCTTCACGATCACTGTCTCTACAGGACGGTTTAGGTCCATTGGGACCGACCAGGGGTGAAAATATTGGCTGCGATCTCAGAGCCCCGAGATCGCAGCTGTATCGCCGAAACGAAGCTCCGCCTTCCAGCTTTTCATTTCTTTATCCTTGCAGTTGATTGGCTTGTTAGGTGCATGCGCATTAGGGGCACACATGCAACGCGCAATCACCCACTGAACCAGTAGCAATTAAGATAGGATCCTACTACTGGTTGATACTATAGTTCCAGATCACAAAGCAGAAAATATGTGAAAATTTAACAGCAATCTTCTTTCTTTTTCTTCCGTTCAGGTATATTGTATTAGTTTATCAAAATATATAAGGAAAAATATTTCAACAGAAATGTAGCTAAAGCAGCATTACAGCCAGCATCACTAAGAAATGCTTCTACAGTATAATACTCAGTGAAGATTTTCCAATAGCAACATTATTTATCACTAGCAAAATGAGGCCATTCATTGTCATGGCTGGACTTGGTCCTGAGAGAGATCTGACATATTTAAGAAATAACCTAGCCTTCTCACGGAATGGACTTTCAAGGTCATCTGGTGCAAAATTCATGTCATATTTATTTGTTAAATTTCTGTCACATCTTTCCTCCAGGAGTTTAAGGGAGCTTCCAAGGAGATCTTTTATTTTTAAATTTTATCTGTATAACAATGATTTTGTGAGAGAGGTTTGGTGGCACATGAATCTAATAAATAAGATAACAAGTAACTGATCCAAAATCTAGTGTTGAATTTCTGTGGCTGTACTCATGTTTCCCTACTCTCAGCTTAAGATCTTCATGGGCTCTGTATACTGTAGCACCATGATGGCAAACCTAGGGCATGTATGGCATGCAGAGCCATTTGTGCGTGCATGTGAGCCCCAGTCAAACTTACCTGCATTGCACATGTGCACGCCTCCCAGCTGATTTTCAGCCCATTTGAGGCCTTTTTCAGCCTCCCAGAGGCTCAAGGGAAGCCTCTGCAGCCTTTCCAAGCTGAAAAGCAGGCCCATTTCATCACTTCCTGTATTTCCAGAAATACCGGAAGTGATGAAACAGGCCCATTTTTCAGCCTCCAAAGGCTGCAGAGCAGTGGCGGAATTTAATTTTTTTTATTACCAGTTCTGTGGGCGTGGCTTGGTGGGCGTGGCAGGGGAAGGATACTGTAAAATCTCCAGTCAGAAGTGGGTATTTGCCAGTTCTCCATATTACTCAAAATTTCCGCTACCGATTCTCCAGAACTGGTCAGAACCTGCTGAATACTATCTCTGCTGCAGAGGCTTCCCTCAAGCCTCTGGGAGGCTGAAAAAGGCCTCAAACGGGCCAAAAATTAGCTGGGAGGCACGCAGTGCAGGTCAGGGGGCAGCAGGGGGTGGAATCACATGCACATGCACAGGGGCCACATTGCCTTCTGGGTGCTGGCATGCAAATGTGCAAGCACAGGTAAAATTTTCAGCACATGAGTCCAAAAAGGTTAGCCACCACTGCTGTAGTATATGTATTATTTTTATATAATGTAGAATGATCCAAAAGATATGGTAATTACAAAACTGTACTATATCATAGGTGTCTAGACATACTCCAGTGTGTTGATATGCATCTTCAAACAGACACAGAACTGCAACATGCCATAGGGAAAGAAAGTCTTTGTTAAACTAAGATGCTGAGATTCTTTACACATGTTCTGTTGCTTTAAAAGACCTCATTTATTTGGCCTGTGCCACTTATTACATTGTATGTATGTTTCCAGTAGCAGAAACTCAGCCAAAGGCTGAGAGGAGAGATGAAAGGAGTCCCTGCTGATTTTACTCTGTTGGTTATTGCCAATTATAGGGTGCCGATTTCCATTTCAAGGCCGTTGAGCCAGCATCAATGAAATTTCCACAGTCATGTGGGCTACATGACATCACAGAATGCTGTTTCCTTCCCACTGAAGTGGTACCTATTCAACTACTTGTATTTATATGCTTTCAAACTGCTATGTTGGAAGGAGCTTGAGAGCTCACCCTGTCACATGTGGGTTTCAAAACTTTCCAGCTGCAAGCCCAGCATCTCAACTGCTGAGCCATGTGCCACCCACCCCCAAAGGAAGAGGAAAGGCACATTATTTAAATATTATCATTAATATTTATTTATTGTGGCATATGAATTTCTTGGCTTGGCTATTAGTTCTGGGCTGTAAACAACTGGATTATCACTAGGTTAAAAAACAGATTTCTATAATTCTTTGCATCTAATGGTCATCCAGGAATGTGGTGGCTCAGTGATTAAAACACTGAGCTTGTCAATCAGAAAGGTTGGCAGTTTTGCGGTTCAAATCCCTAGCGTTGTGTAACAGAATGAGCTCCTGTTACTTGTTCCAGCTTCTGCCAACCTAGCAGTTCAAAAGCATGTAAAAATGCAAGTAGAAAAACAGGGACCACTTTGGTGGGAAAGTAACAGCCAATGACAAGCACATATTTACCTTTACCTTCAATAGTCATCTAGATGCTTGCCGTCCAGACCCAGTAGCTGTATCCTGGCAGGATCATTATAGAGAAACATGCACAGCATTAAAGATGCTAGAGGACAGTTGGAAGCTGTCAGATTGCGCACAGTGTGACTATGTGAGACAACCTAGGAGAAAATACAGTAAACAGAGTTTTGTATTTAAATAGTGGTTTATCTACAAAGAATATATACATACACTGTACTTTAGTCAGACCTCAAACAAACAGCAATCAGCAATTACAGCTCAGAAGCACACAAGGAGAAAGAGATACGCCCCAACAGGCCTCTTCTTATTACAGGCTCTTAAAGTGATATCAGCCCAAAAACCTTGCTGACTTATTCCTAAGCATTACATCATCATAGCATCTGATCAGCTCTTAAATCATTATTACCCTGACAGAAGCAAATTAAAGAATAACTGCATGCATGGGACTGGGTTCATTGGTCACACAGTTCTTATGGAAGTCCAAGAGACACTCATGATGAATCTCATATATCAACAACAGTGAATGCAGAACAGAACAACAATGTTCATGTCTGTCACTACCAATAGATGGGGGAAAAAACTATCTTTTCAACATACCCTGCTTAAAATCTTGGTTAGTGACAGCCTGCTGAATTACAATTTTATCAACTGCTATGTGGACTCTTTAAATCAAAATAACAGGTTTTCCTTGTTAGTCCCCAAACAACAAAAAGTCATACGTTGTTCTTTAGGTTAGTTGCATGTTGAAGCATCCTATTAATGTTGACATGCATTCAAAGATGTTTCAGGTCTGCAACTTCAGTTAACCTTGACTAAAAAGCAGGGCATGGTGACGGTGTGGGTACATTGACACTGCAATTGCTTGCTGCAAGATTTTTCTGTTACAAGCATTTATATATTGACTTATCACTAGAGTCTAAGTGGACAGTAATCACAGATTGTAGATGAGGCTAACTTGTGAACATAACTACTGTGTTTACTTTCAGGACAGCATGATAAAGAATCATAGACAAGGGAGAAGGTAATGATTGGAGGAAAATGGAGAAAAATCCACTTTCTTTCTCTGTTCTCACTAGAATTCTCACTGCAAGTTGCTCCAGCTTTTAAGATTGTTCCAGTTTGAAAAAGTTTCAGGTAACCAATTTTAAGAATAACCCTAAGAAAAATGAACACTTCAACATTTCCTATCTATATATATAAAAGCGAAATACCACTCATGCATCATCAAAAAATCTCCAGAACCGTAAAGCCTACAAACTTGAAATTTGGCATGTATGTTCCTCTTGGCTTCTAGGTGCTCACTAAGAAAGGATTTTTCTAAATGACCATCAGAGCATTAGAATTACGTATATTATTATTAACACGCTGTGATATTAAGGAGTTCTACTCCCACTCCCCACCTGAAAAGAAATCTGTTCCAAATGCAAAACACAAGCAGAGGAGAGGAGTTTCAGATTCAGTTTTAGTTTCACAGCACCAAGCAGCTTTAGTACAGAACAGTTGAGTTAAGCCACACCCAGGCTCCCTGCTGTCTCCTTCTTGCTCACACAGCAAATACTCTTTCAGTTTCCAAATAGCCCCCAACTCTCTCATACACTGACAGGACACTAGCCAGATGAATATCGATGGATGTTGGAAGGCAGAGGCAGAATTTTTTTCCTTCTTTTCCTCCCCCAAAACTAAGCCCAACCACATACTTTCGTAGCGAAGCATGGGTATACAGCTAGTTATCCCGTATAATGCTCTTGGCAAGGTTATTCATAGAATGGCAAATAGGAAATGGATTGATACAACCATTATGAAGGGGATTGGAGAGCCAGTTTGGTGTGGTGGTTAAGGTACCAAGTTAGAAATTGGGAGACTGTGAGTTCCAGTCCTGCTTTAAGAACAAAGCCAGCTGGATGACCTTGGGCCAGTTGTTCTCAACTAGGAAGAGGGAAGGGCAAATTGACTCTGGAATCATGTCAAGAAAATTACATATAATTGTCCAGTCAATTTCCAGGAAACAAGGGTGATGAAAAGAAAAAGGAAAAAACCCAAGAAGAAACAAAAAAATTAGAAGGATTGAGATCTAGTGACTGCTGATAAATGAGTTTCACAAAGCTGAAGTGAACTACTTCATCCTTATTAATAAAATTTTGATTTGCATGTATGCATATACATAATGCATTAATAATTATTCTAATCTAAATAGCATTTTGGATTATTTAGGAAAATTAGCAACCCTAAAGATCAGAAAATAGAAGAGCCATGCTGCTTTTTTCAAAAATATCGAAGATAGTTACTGAAATTGTTGTGCTAATAAGACAGTACAGAAATGGCCAGAGGCCACTTAATTACTCTCCTTCTCTCTTTTTTAACAAATAAGGTATTCTAGTATAGTAAGTCTATCATGCTATAATAGTTAGGACAGAAAGGACAGTTGTAAACTTTTATATTAAGGTTCCATAAAATAAAAGAAGACAAGGTTGTGTTCATTGGAGAGCTATGAACATGCTAATTGCTTTGCTTTGAATTTTACAAGACTGTTCTCCCAATAAAAATGAAAAATAGAGAAGAAATATGAATTTATTTAGATTTCATCAGAATTTCATCTACATATTTGAATTTATTTAATTGCCTTTTTTAACCTCAGAAATGTTGTTTAAAGTAATATATCTTTAAAATGTTTTGCATGCTTAAAATATTGTAAAATTTTCTTTTGATTACCAAACGGAAACTAGCCACTTAGACTAGGATTTGGCCCCATAATACGCATAAAATTTTGAACATGTTTCTCTGTGAAGAGAGGTGAATATCACATAGATCAGCCATTTTCAAGAAAGGCAACAGGAGAAAATTTAATAACAATGAACAAAAATATTCTTTTAATTTCTTTTGCCTACAATTCTTTTCTAGTATCTAGTAATAGACTATAGGAGGTAGCCATAAACTTCCATGGGTGTCTGGAGATAATTTAAAATGAGAAATATTGTTTAGTTTATATTTAGGAACACAACCTGAAATTATAAAACTATTCTGTTCTTTGAACCTTCTCAGTTCATTTTTTAAAACCACTATCACCTCAGCACCAGCATTTCCCCTCATAATGCAACTTCTTTGTTCATTCACATGTAGTTTTCAAAAACATTTTTTTTTTGGCCAAGTCTTTTCAGACAATGAAAGTTAATTTTTTATAATTTTATTATGTTTGGCCCCCTTAGCCATTCATGAATTATTTTTTAGAGTCTTCGTGGTTTTTGCAATCCTTTCCAGTTTGCTAACAATGTCTTTGAAGTGTTTGCCCAGAAATGAGCACATTGTACAAAACTATAGTGTCTAAGATTATACTACTTAACTTCACAGATACTAAATAAGAAAATTAAAATGTCACAATACAATATATTTTGTAGCACATAAATAATTATGTTTCTAGTCTTGGTAATAGCTTTTTTGAATTCTGATCTTATATTCTTACTTCAGTTCTTCATACTATAATAATATTATAATACCCTCAAATAGCAACATCTACTTATCCTAGGTTCCTGGAAGGGACTTGATAGGTGAATAAAAATACCAAATCCAGTCTAAGCATTAGGTTGACTGAGTGACCAGCTATAAAACAACAACAACAATAATAAGTATAAATACTATCATATTTATATATTATATAAACAATAAATCAAGCTATAGAAATCAAAGTTGAAAGATTATGGCATAAATTGGGCATGGTGGATTTAGTCATTATGGGTATGCCACGTCAAAAAATCTTGGATGAGACTTAGAAATCTGTTAATTGACAAAATTTCAATCTGTCAATTACAAAAGGCTACAATGCTTGGGTCTTGATATATACTATGTCAATACATTATGACATCCTAGGTTCTTGAGAATAATTCAGTGCTTATGAAGGCCAGTAGCAGCTAAAGAACTCCCATTATGATTTCATATTCTTATGCATATAATAATAATGTTGCAAATAAGTCAGAGAGCTGAAGAACAAAAATGACAATTTGAAGAATATCTGAGGGACAGTGAAGAAGATACACTGAAGCTAATACACTGTGAAGATTACTGAATAGCAAAGATTATGATCATGATTTATTACTTGTTGCTTGTATCTACACAGAGAATTTATGCACCAGAGACAAATCCCTTGTATGTCCTTGCACACTTGGCCAATAAATAATTCTATTTTCTAAAAGAGAGAGAGAGAGGGAGGAGCAGGGGTGGGATTCAAATTTTTTAACAACTGGTTCTATCGGCATGGCTTAGTTGATGGGAGTGGCTTGGTGGTCATGTTATTGGAAGGGCATGGCCAACTCAATATCACTCACATCAAGGCATGCATCTCTTCGCCTGGCCTCTCATGACTGTGGGGATGCTGCAACAGTCATAAGTCACTGTTTTCAGTGCCATTATAACTTTGTAAAAATGCCAAGTCAGTCTAAACACCTGGCTGACTGCGTGACCAACCATAATAATAATGTTATGGTGTATGAAATCAATAAAACATTTTAGTAGTTTTATTGCCTAAGATAAATATATAAGATGATATATGTTTTAAATTTACTTTTGTGAGGGTTTTCTATGTTTGTTCTCAAAATAGAAACTTTCTTTGCTTAAGAATCTACTTATTACAGGATATTTGTTCTGGTTGTTTATTCATGTCTGTGTTAAAAGATAGAGTTCTACCAATTGCCATTGTATGGCAGTTGCTTCAAACTACATGAAAACATTTTGTTTGACCTTCTTGTGTTTTACTTGTTTTACTTTACTAATAGTGAAAGGGAGAAAGCATTTCATGTTATGGGGAAATGGTTTTACTTTTTTCTATTACTTCTGGACAGAATTTAAAAAGTTTGGCAAGCTACCTTTACTTGTAGTGTAAGACAATTAGAGGACTGGGGGCTAAAACATGTGAAGGATAGTTGCAGATATACAGTAGGATATATCTAACCTAATGAAAAGAAGCACTAGGGATGACATAATAGCAGTGCTCCAATATCTAAGGGGCTGCCACAAAGAAGATGGGGTCAAGCTATTCTCCAAAGCACCTGAAGGCAGAACAAGAAGCAATGGATGAAAACTAATCAAGGAGAGAACTAACCTAGAATTCAGGAGAAATTTCCTGATAGAACAATTAATCAGTGGAACAATTTACCTCTAGATGTTGTGGCTGCTCCAACACTGGAGGCTTTTAAGAAGAGACTGGGCAACTATTTGTCTGAAATGTTGTAGGGGTTTCTGCTTGAGCAGGGGGTTGGACTAGAAGACCTCCAAGGTCCCTTCCAACTCTCTTGTTTTGTATGTGTAAATTCATCCTTATGTACAGATAAAATAAAACCTGTGGCAGATAAGGCAGATAAAGGAAAAATAGTGAATTACTTAAAATGCAAGTAAAATACAATTGTAACATATTTACCCAAAAGGAAGCTGACCTTAAATTTAAGACTATTCAAATGAAAATGAAAAAAATAAATAAATAGGAAAGAAACCAAATTAAAAACTCAGGCAAACAAGGCTATGTAATGACCAGATTCCCCCACCTTGTCAACCTAAAATATCTAAATCTCCAATCCTGGAGATTTTCTCCTTCTATGAATATAGTCATGTGACATAGTTGTATATGCATAAATGTTTATTTGTATAACTACTAGAAGCAACAATCCAAAATAAGAGACCAGGGTAAACAAATCACATTAACTGAATGAATATACTCTGATTAAAATTAACTGATCTTAAAATAAACCCCCTTTATACATTCACTGACTTTCCCCATCTGCAAATTCTCCTTCACACTCAAACTATACTCATATCCCAAAACATGCAAATATATTACAGGGCTCACCTTCCTGCCAACATAAACAAACAACAGCAGCACAACAAAACCAAAACCAGGATGGTATAAAAACAGGGCAGGGGAAAACAAACTTAGAGAGGAAGGAAAGACAAAGGGAGAAATACATTTGACAGTGATGGGATGAGAGGAGGTATAAAGAAAAAGAAGAAAAGAGAGAGAGAGAGAGAGAAAGAGGTTGTAGAAAAGAGTTACATTCAACAGATCTCCAAAGCTAAGCAAGATGGAAACAGGGGTGGGCTGCTGGGGGTTCTCAGGGGTTTGGGAGAGCTAAGATTCTGTGCAGTTTGGAGAACCCCTCAAAACCCACTCCTGGCTGGCCCCACCCATCCCACCCTGCCACTCCCAGGAGTCCTCATGTGGCCCATTTTGGATGAAGGTAAGTGCAGGGCATGTGCAGAGGCTCAGGGAAGGTGAAAAATGGGCCTCCTGGAAGTTTGGGAAGGCTGGAAATGGGCCCGTTTCTGGCTTCCAGAGGAGGCTGTTTTCGCCCTCCTGGAGGCTTAATGAAAGCCTCCGGAGCCTGGGGAGGGCTAAAAACACCCCCCCCCCACTGTGGGGCAAGAGGCCGACAAGGCCACGCCCACTGTGGCCATGCCAATCCAGCAACCAGGCAGAGAACTCATTGCTAAAATTTTTGAAATCCACCTCTGGATGGAATTACTAATTATCCCTGGCATTGCTAAGAATCAAGTTCAGCTTAGCAGAATCCTTACCTGTTGTGACTCCGGGGTTTGAATCTGTTCTGTTGGCAGATGTGAGCTCAAGTGAAGAGGATATGGCAATGAGATATGAGTCTGCATTGCTGAGTGATTTTGAGGGTAGCCAGGATGAGGAAGTGGACTTGGCTATGAGAGACGAACCTAATTTATTGGAGCTGTCAGAACCTTCTACCTCCCCCGAATCTCCATCTCAGATTACGCAGCAGCCGGTGGCAGATAATCAGGAAAACATGCAAGAAGTTTCAAGAAAGGAGGAAAACTTTGAGGGATTCTGGCTTGATGTGAGAAATAGACGGAGATTGAGACGTCAATCTCAATTGGGAAGGAGGCGTCGAGCCAATGATTAATTAATGAGACTAACATGCCCCCTTAGGGGATAAAAGGAAACGGATTGGCTTGAGAAATTTGCCAGAAGCAAAGTGTCATGTTAGAACGAAAGTCTTGTGAAGATTCTCTGAGGCATTGTGATTTATAGGCACTTCAGGTTTGCCAAACAGATAACGGAATTACTGCTGAAGACTGGAAAAACTTCAGCAGTTATCTTGTTTGGGGTTTGTTTTGGTTGCTTATATTTTTGGAACTTTGGAATTGTGATTGCTCACCTGTGGATACAAGTGAGGCATAACACTTACCTATGCAGTTATCGCAGCAAGTAGCAGCATCTACCTGACCTTAGTTATTCAACTTATCCAGTTAAGACTTGATAGGGGCTTGGATAAAATATGGCTGTAAAATAGAATAGGAAGTTTAAAAAGACATCTTTGAAAAAGACAATAGAAACTGAACTTCCGGTTTGCGTGGCTTCGGGGCAGCAGGAATTCGCGACAGCTCGCGATTCCTGCTGTGCTAGCCGTCGAGGTACCCCCGATCCAGATGGGTCAGGGGGATATGGCTGCCCTGTAGGGACAGCTGAAGATAGAGGGGAGTCGGAAAGGGAGGTGGGGGCATCGCAGACCCCCCCTTTCTCCGGGAAAACCCCTTTTTCCCAAGGCGGTGGAGCGGCGGTCAGCAATGGCCGCCACGAAGAAGCCAGCAACCGGGTAAGAACTGTGCTGGAGGAAGTGTGAAGAGTGAAAGTTCTGTCTGAGCCGGGTCAAGTAACACCTTTTAAATTGCCTGGAATTGAGCTGTTTGTTGCTGGAGGATACATTGTATCCCTAAGAAGAGCGAAAAGCGGCGGAGAAGCTGTTAAAGGGAATTTTTTTTTTTTTTTTACTCTCCCACCCCACGGAAAAAGCAGAAATATTTGGATATATTAGACATTGAAAGTGGATTGTTTTGAAAGCTAAGATAAGAGACAAAGGGATTTTTGGACATTGAAAAATATGAGAAATTGGAAAATCTCTGCTGGAGGTATGGATTTTTGATTATTAAAATTCTCATTGCAAGTGGGAAGGGAGAAAAAAAAAAATTGGAGCAGAAGCTGAAAAAGGAGGAGATTGATTAGAACGTCTTTGTGGATCCCAAAAGAAGATATATGGTAATTGGACCTCTTTGATTAAAAATTAATTCAGAAAGAGAAAGAGAAGAAGGAAGAAAAGTATTAACTTTTGGAACTTTTTTCTTTTTTTAATTGCTTTTGATTGTCTTTGATTAAAAATTCTTGTGGTTGTTTTGGAAAAAGTTTCCCTTTTCATAATGGCATCGTCTGTGGATGAACTAGAGATTGAATATCAAAAATATAAAAAAGAAGATACTTTGGGCGCTTTGTTTCAATTCTTAGAAATGGCGTTATGTTCCTTTGAAAAGTTGATTACGCAGCAGAAGGACTGGGACAAGGAAGAAGAGGAAGAAGAAGCCATCTTTGATGAACAATGGGTCCCTTCTGGAGAGGAGGACAAAAAGGATAAGAAAAAGGGGTTTTTAAGAATTATAAAAACAACCAAAAGAGAGAAAAATGAGCGAAAAGATGGAGGCAAGGTTAGAAAGCAAAGGAAAAGGAGCAAGAAAAGCGAAGAGAAAAAACAAAGGGGTAGAAAGGGCAAGGAGAAGAATAAGCAAGAGAGAAAGGGGGGGAGGAGAAGCCTTAATGTGGGGAAGCAAGACCTAAGGAAAAAAAGTTTATTTAGAGATAATGGGTGAATTTAATTTAGATTAAAAGAGGGATTCTGGAGGGTATATAAGAGTGTGTTTTTATATGTATATTTAGAATATAAAATTTATTATGTAATTTTAGAATTTTTTTTTAAACAGAATCCCAAGAAAGATTGCTATATGTAGTATTTCTAAGTTAGGGTAATGAGTTATAGATGTTACTCCAACTGGTGTACAGGAGAAGTATAGTAAAAGAAAAAAAAGATGAATGGATAATTGGAAATAGAACAGACAAAGAATGTTATTGAAAATGGTAATAAGATATGGAAGGATATATATGCTTTTTTTTTTGGATTTTGTGTATTGATAAAAGGCAATAAAATTTTAATTAATAAATAATTTGGATGGAAAAGAGAAGTAGGGACAAGATATGAAGTTAATATTATATGAAATATTGATATTATAATCTGGAAATGTTATGCTTTATTGGTCTATTATTATTATTTTTTCTTAGAAAAGAATTTATAAGCTGCTATGCCTTGATTTTTTGTGCATTGTTTTTATAAAACTGATAAAAATGGTTTTTATATATATATATAAAAAAGAAAATGATAATAAGATATGGAAGGAGATATGGGTTGAATATGATGTTTGAATTTGTGTCTGTGTAAAGAGTTTTAACCCGGGAACAGACAACCTTCAGCAAAGATCTTTTAGTTTTGTTTATGTTTTGTGTTTGTATGTTTGTGTATTGTGCTTATGGTAAAACTAACAAAATTTGTTTTTTATAAAAAAAAAAAAGGAAAGAATCAATAAAACCTTGGAGGAATGCTAGACGAGAATAATTTATACAAGCCAGAAAGAAAAGAATATGATGACTATAAAATGGATAAATATGGAAGAGAAATGAAATTAAATAGGAGTAAAGAGAAAAAATGAGAAACTTGCTGAAAGATGTTTGTGTGTCCATATGGAGATGGGATAAATTGGAATTATGCTGTATAAAAATAATGTTTTGTTTGACTTGTAAGGATTTACAATGTTAAGAGGTTTTATGTGTTTATGTATTTAATGGTTAATGATGTGTTGTTTTATCTTTAAAATTAATAAAAATTTGTTTCAAAAAAAAAAGAAAAAGACAATAGAAACTGACTCTCTACTATGCCAAAGCCATTACATGGCTTTGTCCATGTAATTCTTTTAGCAAAATGAACTCCACTCAATAGCCTCTTTACTTTTTACTTATTCATGGGTATTCATAGTGAGACTATATTCTGTGAGATAGGACAGTCATGACTAATTCACCATGTCTGCTTTGGATTTTATGGATAGTCAGTAATATGTTTCCTTAAGGCTGGCATTGCACATCATAGTCATCTATAAATTTTTAAACAGGATGATACCACTATTAACTAAATTTGCACATTGTGTTAAGCTATACATGATAATTCATACACCTGGTGAAGCCAAGCTAAATAAATTATACTTTGGCTTAACATAAAATGAGAAACTGTAATGATAGCAATTAGATTACTAGTTCAGATATGTTTTGAGCATGTATAATGTGAAATCGATAACTCTTACTGATCTGTGGACACCAAAGAGGGAAATAGGAAGGAAACATAGTTTACTCTGAGTACTTTGATAAATATTTTAAAATAGGACATTATCTATAACTGGTACATCTAAGAGCCTAGTTCTTCTGAGGAATTTTATAGTAATAAGGCTTCTAAGATGTTCTGTAGAACTGCTACATGTAACAATAGTGTGACTCATTATAAAAAGCTTTCAAAAGGTTTTTCAAAAAGATGAAAAGGTTATTCCATAATCTGTATTATATAAATAAAGAACAACTTGATGTATAGCATGTTGATCTGAACTGAATCTTGTTGTCTGAATCTACATAAGGTAGTGTTTGACTTACAACCATTTGTTTAGTGACCATTCGAAACTGCAATGCACTGAAAAAAGTGACTTAAGGTTAGTTCACACACTTACATTTCATTGCAGCAAGGCTTCTGTCATGTGATCAAAATTTGAGCATTTGACAAGCAGTATGTATTTATGATATTTTCTCTTTCGGCTCAACATTCCGAGTGGGAGGTGAGCATCTTCACTCCTAAGCCACCATACCACTCTCATTATTTCTTTACCTATGTTGGTTAAACATTTGTAACAGCATGAATGATTCAGATTCATGCAAAGCAATAAGCACATTCTTCCATTGGCAAATGGCAAATCTGCCATTTTTCAGATTTCTCTCCTTGAAGTCTGGAAACAGTTAATCAAAATAACAAAAATACAAGAGCTTAATAATATTTACATTAGAATTCCAACTGGTAGCCTGGTTTCAAATATATAGATAGTCAAGGCAAGGAAACACTTATTTATTTCCTCCTCTTTTTCTGTACAGGAGACAAAATACTTGTTTGTCCTATGAAAGCTGCACCTGTTTCCGCCATTGCAATCAGAATGCAAATAAATTCTTACAGCACTGAATTTACAATTATTAGATAGAAAGGTAAAATTATTTAATAATATATCAGACATAATATTTTGAAGTGAATTAAACTGAGCTGAAATATAATGCAATTTAGTTGTTCTCCTGGCTCCACCTGCTTCTTCATCGTATCTAACCCTATTGTTTGAGATGCAACCTCTGACACTCCTTCCCAAAGTCCAAGTGTGATCTTAACCTAAAGAACTTTGTGAAGTCCTGCCATAGAACACAGTGTGTGAATAGATTTGGTGCACTGTAGACTTTCCAAAAGTCCCCTAAATCTATTCTATTTCCTTCTTGGCCCATCTCCTTTTTCAGTTAAAGCTCATAGAGAAAGACATCCTTGGAAAAACTCAACACAAAACTTTTATGGAATGAAGCATTGTAGACTCACAAGTTTTGGGTAGATTAACAAAGACACAGGAAATACAGATAAAATGGACCACCATTTTATCATCATGTTTTGCTTCATTCCCCACTGTAGCCCATCTTTAAATACCTCAGACTGCTTCCAGGGACATAGCTAAGTCACGTTATTGTGCATACCACATAGTGGCAGAAAGCTTTGTTTCTCCTTGTCCCGTTTCTTCCCTGGAAAAGCAAACTGGATCATTTAAATGTGCCAACTTTTAGCTGAACTATGGGAGAACTGCTTTCTCCTTAATAACAAGCATTCATCAAGCTTATCTCATTAGCAGCTTTGTTGAACCAAAGGATAGCTTCCCCCCCCCCCCATGAAAAAATAAATAAATAAAAAGAATAGCATGGGAGGAACAAATAGAATAGGGAGCTACAAAGGGAGAGAAAAACACTGCATCTGCCAATTTCAAACTTTCATGATGATTCATGTGCAGTTTCTGGAATTTTCTCCATTTTTTTTTTTCAACAGCTCCAGGCAAAATCTAGACCAATCTGTTTTAGGTGTTTGTTTCATTGCGTTGTTTGGCAGTCTGTCATCAATGCAAGGGCATTTGATTCTTGGGGAGGGACAGCACACCAGCTGTTAGATGTATAATTCAGCCTCAGTGGATGGTGACACCATATATGAGAAACATCAACAGAAGCATAATATATTCCTTGATTGGTTGCATACCATTAACTCATTGCCCAGAAAAAGGACGGGAGTAGGGAAAGATGTTCCAACATGAGCTTAATTTTGATGTTAATGTTTGTGACTCACAACAGGTAGGAACATTTTGAGAGAAAAGAGTGGAGATGAATCTTTTATTTTCTTCTTTTTCTTCTACCTGAGCTCAAGAGTGGAAATCCACTTTCTCACAGAGTTTGTATAACAGTATGTGGGAATAAGCCTGAGAGACGGGGCTGAGGGGAAGAACTGGAGTCAGGGCAATGATTGAATAACAGCACACAGAAGGAATGGGCTGATGGCAAACATCTCAGAAAGGGCCCCTCCCAAATGTCTTGGGTGGTAAAGACAACAGGGGAGAAATTTATTTTCAGACTTGCAAGATTTTGTTAATTAATCCTTACAATAAAGTACAGCTAGTCAGTGGTGGGCTGCAACTGGTTGAACAACTAGTTCGGTGAACACGTGCTTTGCAGGGAGGAATCATCTGTGCACGTGATTGAAATAAGCTAGAAAGCAAGAAATAAAGGACAGGATAGGGCAGGGGTGGGTAGGTGGGGCTAGCTGATTGTCGGAACTACTGGTTCACTTGAACCGGTCCAAACTGGCAGCAGCCCATCATTGCAGCTAGAACTTCTAGTTTTGCCTGGACTACCTTGCATGACTGACATCAATCTTTGCGGTGCCCACATGGCATGGATTAAGCTACCTCTGATGTGACTCTTCCCCTGAATGCAGCTCTACCCTCTCTTTCCCAAAACCATTCCCACAAATCATTACAATTTGCAAACCTTTGGGACTTTATTTCCGCCTCTTTTTCAACACACAATTACACATATCTTATTTAATGAAAGAATACCAATCTTACTAGCTGCTTAGTAGAATGACTTTATCTTATTTTTTAGGTGACTCTTGATTGGGTAGAGTCATTAATGAATCCAGAAGCAACAGTTTTGGAAAATTGTGGCACTGGACAAAATTATGTGAGCCCTCCTTCATTCTTGCATTCTAAGTACAGATACTATGTACTGTATCTTCTCACATATATTCTATATCTATGCTTACTAAGTTATCCCTCTTTGTTTTTAAGTCATAACCACCTCCGTCTTCTGAAACAATTGCTCATAATTACTCCTGCAGGAACATAAAAAAGCGATTCTGTCTCCTGGCGAACATCCTATTTTTCTCCTCAGGAAAGTGTGATGGACTAAGTACTTCTAACTATTATGTGGCAAATGATCTACTGCCTAGTTGCAGTGGTTCCAGGGATTCATTTTATATGGTCACCCTTCTCAGCAAGTGACTCTGGACAATAAACAATCTTAAAATAAAGACAAATTGCATTATCAACATAAAAATTAAAAGTAACACAGCAGCCGAGGAGTGTGTCATAGCCGATGATTGTGAAGACAATCAGGAGATGGGACTCTTCACAGAGTCCCACAGAGTCCCACAGGAGATGGGACTCAGGGTTTCAGGCAGATCCTTATGCACATTCAAAATACAAGGACGATCAGGGCAATCCTAATCTCTGGAGTGAGAATGTTTCAGAGACAGAGGCTATGACTGAAAAGACACACATTCTTGCGCCCACCAACTGGCATTCCTTGGCTGATGGGATCTGCAATTTCAAAGAATTGCTTTGACAAGCCTTCAAGATTTCTGTTACATTACCCTACTAGCAACAAAGATCATTCCAGAAATCCAAGTAGATTAGTTCCTGAATTGGCCATCCTCAGTTTCCCCTTATACTTTTACTCATCCTCAATTTTACCTCATACTTTTTTGGTCATTTCTTTCTTTCCCAGTACATGCTGTCTTCCTCTGCCCTCTTTCTTTTCCTCTTTCTTTGCCCAATCAGACATTAGAGCCCCACTTTCATTGCTTCTTTTTAAACTTTTTTTTTTTAAATGGGTGTACTGCCTACAGCACTTTTCATTTCTGTAGTGTCCACAGGGTGCCAAAATACAATGCAATATTAAATTATTATTTCTAAGTGGCATCTATCTTGCACATTTCCTGAGTTCAGTTGACAAGATTGCTGCAATATTGTGACACTTGGTAATTTTAACTACAGGGGACTGTGATGGAAGGTAGGATAATGGTAATGATGGCCAGAAGAAACTATGGTGGGGGTTGGGGATGAGCTGTTGGAAGAGAGGGGGTAGAAATATGCCCCTACATCAAGCACATCAATATTACCTTATGAGACTGGCACCTTATTGCTTGGTGCCCATCTCAGGCTGACACCACTGCAGAAGTCATATTCAGCAGGTTCTGGCCAGTTCTGGAGAAACGGTAGTGGAAATTTTGAGTAGTTCGGAGAACCGGCAAATACCACCTCTGACTGACCCCGCCAAGTCCCAGCTGATCAGCTGGCTCTTCTTTTGTTGCCCTGCATAGCAGGAGTGGGATTCAACCAGTATTACTAACAGTTCAGTGACTATGTTTTGCGCATGCATGTTAAAAAAAAAAACCTCAGCTGTGCTGCCTGGATGGCTGAAAAGCTCTGTGTGCTTTTGAAAAGCCTCTTTTTTCCTGCTGTGCCACAGCAAAGCAGCTGAGGTTGAAAAAGCAGGAAATAAAGGACAGGTAACAGCCCAGGCGGGCGGGTGGGCCAAACAGCAGCAAACACAGAACTGGTTTGGTGTCAGCTGCTCTTCAGAGCTACCGGTTCTATAGAACTGGGAAGAACCAGTAGCATCCCACCCCTGCTGCACAGGAGCACGGAGCAGGAAAGCAGGTTAGTGGGTGGGGAGGGAAGGGAGATTTTACAATATCCTTCCTCAGCCATGCCCAACAAGCCATGCCCACAGAACCGGTAGTGAAAAATTTTTGAATCCCACCACTGTTAACCACTGGATATGTTTGTAATAAATCTAATTTTATCTGTGATGATATTGTGGATAAGGGCATGGATATGGCCTATATCACCAAATCCTGAACAAAAAAGGCAATATATCCCTCAATGAGATTTGGTATATTGGAAGACCCAGGTACTTGCAAGAAGCAATGGTTCACAAATGGTAGGCACTGGCAGCAGATGAAGGCAGAGGCGCTGGGAGGAGAGGGGGAAGGGAGGAAATCTCAATGCTCTGCATGGGCCACAGGCAAACCGAGAGACATGAAGATGAGCCTCCCGCAGCTGCCTGCCCTCTCACTCCAGCACCATCTCTTGGCTTGCCTGCGGCCCATGCAGTGCATCTAAATTGTGTGACTCCCCTCTGTGCCTCTGCTTCCGTTTGCTGCTTGGACAGGTAATCAACTCACCTGTGCTGCATGGCCTGCACCTCCCCAGAGTGCGCCGATCAGTGCTTATTTTCAGAGGGCCCCCCCAAAAAATATAAGACCAGGTCTTATTTTGGGGAAAACATGGTAGTTCTAAATAAAATGGCCCTGAATTTTAGAGCCTCTAACGCTGTAGAATGAACCTAGATATCAGCTTTGGAAGCCATATTAGCACTCGAAGCTTCCATGCTGCTACATTCCTGTGCCTGGGAAATTGGGAAGGGGGATTTCTTAGAGTGTATGCAGTTCGATGTGATAGTATTCTTCTTTACAGTCAAGGTCATGTGATCCTGCACCTGGACAAGGAGTGGTTAGAGGATGTCTCAAGTTGGGAGGGATGGTGATTGGGCCATGTGACGGATTGAGGGATGCAGGGGATGGGTCTTTGATTTTCAATGACTGAGGGAAAATCCGGAACTCTCAGATTTGGGTTTTTGCAGATGTGCCAGTATGACAAGTTTAATAGAATGGAACTTTGAGAAAATGCCTACCTTTTGTGAGTTGGAGTTTGTTTCCTGGAATGCTGAAACTAGAATTATATGAAAGCTTCTGAACCAATTTTTATTTATTTATTGTAAGCATACTTCTCTTTTAGTAATCCGATCTGTAATGAAAATTATTAGGAAACTTTCTATAAGACTGTTCCACAACTCAGTATCCCAAGTTACTATGCAGGGATTCTGGAAAATATCAGTTTGTGGTAGGTAATGCAGGAGTTGACCTTACAACCCTGACAACATGTTTTCCTTGTGCCTTTTCCAATTTTTTCCTGCATTTTTCACATGCATCTAACAAACCACATTTAAAATATTTTGCTGCTTTTTTATCTTGACTCATAAAATAATGTCACTTGAAGCTGCTGTCACTTGAAGGGAAACTTACAAATGCATCTTTAACAATAAAATAAAATAAAATGAAATGAAAAGGCCAGTGAGAGAATTGAAAACTGTAGGGGTTTTGAGATTATATATCACAAATAAATTGAGATAACAGAGTATCCAATTTATAACTCAAATGGAGTGCTTTATAGGATGGATGCTGTGTATAACATATTGACTGCTGACAAAAGTAGTTCACTATACATCAAACTTTTTCACCAGGCAACCTTGCTTGGCTTCGTACCTCCACTTTCTCACATAGTTCTGATATATTCTGTTATTGCATTGTGTAGCTTTATCTAACTGCTTTATCTAACTGCAGAGAACACACAGATGAGAGTGCAGGTCTACAATGAGACCATTGAAACAGTAAAGGATTTCATCTTCCTGGGCTCTAAAATCAACAAAGTGGTGACTGCAGCCATGAGATCACAAGATTTATAGCACTTGGAAGAACTTCAATGTCTGTCCTGAATAACATCTTGAAGAATAAAGACATTAGTCTCATAACCAAATGCAGATTGGTTAATGCGACAATTTTTTTTCCCAATTGCTACTTATGGCTGCAAAAATAGCACTCTGAAAAAGGCAGATAGGAGAAGGGTTGACATCTCTGTACTGTGGTTGATAATTAGGGGACTGGAGACTAAAAGATATGAAGAACGGTTGCAGGAACTGGGCATGGCTAGTCTAGTGAAGAGAAGGACCTGATAGCAGTGTTCCAATATTTGAGGGGCTTCCAGAGAGAGGAGGGGAGTCAAGCTATATTCCAAGGCACCTGAAGGTCATACAAGGAATAATGGATGGAAACTGAACAAGGGGAAATTCAACCAAGAAATAAGGAGAAAATTTTCTGACAGTGAGAACAATTAACCAATGGAACAGCTTGCCTGTTCCAGGTTGTGGGAGCTTCATCACTGAAGGCTTTCAAGAGGAGATTGGACTGTTTTTTATTGGGAGTGGTGTAGGGTCTCCTGCTTGGGTGAGGGGTTGGACTAGATGACCTACAAGATCCCTTCCAACTCTGTTAATCTGTCTGTGGTTCTGGAGGCAACTATTTCACATATGAAAGCTGACTCACTTGAAAAGTTGGTCATGCTGGGAGTGATCAGTGGAGAAAGGAAAAAGGGGTTACCTAGCATCTGCTGGCTGGACACCATAAAAAATGACACTGAGATGATCATGGCAGATATGAAGGAGGTGGTGTGAGGCAGGGGGTCATGGAGAGTACTGATCCATAAAGTGGCCAAGGGCTGGAGACAACAGAATAGCTGCAATGATGACACTTCATATAGTGCTGAAACAAAAAGTGTTGCTGAAGCAGAGGTGGTATTCAGCAGGTTCTGTGAAGTTCTGAGGAACCAGTAGTGGAAATTTTGAGTAGTTCAGAGAACCAGCAAATACCACCTCTGACTGGAGATTTTTCAGTTTCCTTCCCCTGCCACGCCCACCAAGCCACGCCCACAGAACCGGTGGTAAAAATTTTTGAATCCTACCACTGTGTTGAAGCATAAGAAAAATAGTCAGAAAAATAATCTTCTCTCAGTTCCGTTGTTTCTGTATGGTTTGTTGATAGAGTTATTGGCACTTTGAGGAAGAGGCAGATTGGATTCCACATTTATCTTGCTGCCCTCTAAAGTCCAGGATCCAGTCTATCTCATCCTATGAACTACCACTTAGTGGATTGTTCCATTGTTATCGTCTAAGTGGATTGTTCCATTGTTTTAGAAGAGGAATGAGCATACTTTGATTCCCACAATGGATGGATGGCTGCAAAAGTTGATGGAGCAAGCAAAGATGGCTAAATTGACTTCTTTGATTAAAGGGACCCCCCCCCCCCCACAATTGCTTTTGTTTTTACTTGGAAACTGCTTCTGGACTTTGTGCTTGAGGGGACAAAAAATGAAACATTGATTTTACTGATTAGATAGGTTTGTTAAAGAAATAACTAGTTTATATTACTATGTAAAAGTAAAAACTTGAGATTTGGTGCTATTATCTTATTCCTCTGCACCAAAAGGAGTAGGAAGTCAACATCTTTTCTTTCTTTTTTCCTTTTGCCCTTCCCTTTTCCCTCTCTTACTTTACCATGATTTTCTTTTGTATTTTTTGTATTTTATATTATAAGCTAATAAAAATAAATAAAAGAGGAATGAGCAATAGAGCTGTGCAAAGCATTTGAAGTGTCATTTCACAAAGTGAGTTTGGCCTTCTGGCAGCTCCACTCACTGTTCCTTCACTGTTTCAAATAGCAATAGCACTAACACTTAGACTTATATTCCACTTCACAGTGCTTTTATAGCCCTCTCTAAGCAGTTTACAGAGTCAGCATATTGCCCCCAACAATCTAGATCCTCATTTTACTGACCTTGGAAGGGTAGAAGACTGAGTCAACCTTGAGCCTGGTAAGATTCGAACTGCCAAATTGCAGGTAGCCGGCAGGCAGCAGAAGTAGCCTGCAGTACTGCGTTCTAACCACTGTGCCACTGCAGCTCTTAATTTCCTGGGTTGTGTCTTCTGGTGGCTCATGCAATGCCACTTTACTGACCATTTCAGTGGAAACATGCATATGTACATTTGAAAACATCTTGGGGAAATCATTGAAGAGGCTGTAGGAAATATGTTAGCTTTCATACGTCAAGAAATGGCATTTGATCTGCATCAGAGTTCTCCATATGAATGTCCTATGTTTTACATTTGAGTCCAGAAAAGTGTTTTGAAGTGGGTGTTGACATCTATGTTGCATCTGCCAGTGCCTCTTGAAAGGGTCTTGATAGGTGTGTGATCCCAGGAAAATATCCTTTAAGTTAAGAGGTGTCAACAGCTCGCCCTTACTCACACTGGATCCCCTTTTCAATTTCAGATCCTTAAAGCTTTGTAAAACAACCCATCAAATGGCTCGCAGATATAACTGATATAACTTTCAAAATAATATTTTGGGCTTGTTTATATGTTTTGAATGGGTGATAGGGAAAAATACCAGTTTTTCCAGTAAAGAAATTGATCCTTTCATTTAAAAAAAAAAAAAAGGAAAATCACAATTTTCACATATTATTTGATTCATTTAAAAACAATGGGAAGGATACCATCTGAGTCAATTGATTAATTTTCTGCTTCTCAATAAGCTCTATTATTTGTTATGACTATTTACGTTTAGTTCCTGCCTGAAAACATCAATTATGGTGCTATCTGCCCAAAATCATCTGCAGCAGAGCCCAACATCACAAATCACCCCTTGTTTCTGACACCTTCTCTTCCTTTCTCACTTCTTTGATCCTCTTATTACACAACTGTTGAACTGTCTCCTTTTTTCCTTTCCAGCTTCTGATGCAGTTAAATAATTTATGTGTGTATTATAGATGAATATGATCAAATAGGAAGGTGGTATCTATTCTGGGTAACATTTTTCCTTTAGAGATAAAGCATGGTTCAACATGCACCAACTGTGCTTATTCATTTTTCCAGCAATTATTGAAAACAATGTCTTCATTCTGGCATTTGATCTATAACCAGTAGCCACTGCTGTTACGGCTTATGATCTATTAATTATAGATACTTTAATTAATCAGTAGATTGTCTTCAGACATTATGGGTGCTCTAACACTGGAGATTTTAAAGAAGACATTGGACAACCATTTGTCTGAAATGGTAGAGGGTTTCCTGCGAGCGATTAATAAATGAATCACACAACTGCAGGAATAATTTCTTGTGAAAACTAGTTAATAAACTCTTCTCTTTATTGCACATGAAAACAACACTGCAGATAATTAAGCAAAGCCTCTGAACTCAAGCTACCAATGTTGGTTGGATTACTTTCCCGTTGTCATCAAAAGCAACGCTGCCATGCAGTGCAAACTAAAATGCTGACTAGGGACTATGTAAAGCCTCAAGAAAAGACACCCCCCCCTGGTTTGTAGCCCATTTTATACATTAACTTGATTCAGTTATGGGAGGATGGCCTCAAAGACTAATAACGTAGAAACATCAGGTTACCCTGCACTTATAAATATAAAAAGAAAAAGAGAGAGAGGGGGAGTCCGAAAGTTTGCTGCTAAAAGGTATATCAAAGATCAATTACATCTCCCAGAATTGTATAGAATGGAAAACAATTTTCAGTATACTGATGGGTTAAAGATAAAAATGGGTTACCACCTGAATAGATTTCATTTATAAAAACATATGGCTTAAGGCACAGACAGGATAAAACTAGACCACCTATTTTTCCCTCTGATTACATCTGCTTCTATACAATGCTGAAAACTCTCTTTGTGTGTATATGTGTGTATTGGCATGGAGGGAAAAAAAAAAGCACAGAAGGTTAGAAGTGGAATTTGTGACTTGACAGTGAAATTGCCAGCATATAAATAAAATAAATAAATAAATTTGGGAAGACAGCAGGGCAATTCTTTTTCCCATTTTGTATCTCATAGATTATTAATTCAAGGGATTATGGTATAACAATTATGGGAGCATAGCACATAATTACATTTACCAACCTGTTGATCTCTAAGCCTATGAAGAAGTAACATTCCCTTCTGTTTGCTTTATCTCTCTTTAAATTGTATATTAGTTTAACCGCTCCATACATCCAATGAAATAAGATACAATTTCCAGAATCTTAGGCCTTTTGTTAGCTTGAAAAGTTGCTCTCAACTCCTTCTGACTTTTGTCTACCGTAAATCAAACGGGAAGTCCTTTTCCAATGTCCAAATTAAGCAGCTTTTAAAAATCTTGCAATAGATTTCTGAGTGAGATGTAAGACTCTTGCAGAACTCCTGCAGAACTTCAACTCCCAGAATTCCTTGCCAATAGAACCTTGGGCGATTTGCTGAAGTGATTTTTCTGTCCCAGTATGGACAATAAGTAGGCAGAAATGCAACATGAGAGGGAGGGAATGGAGAACCTTTTCTAAGAGGTGTCCTATTGTAAGGTAGTAAGAGAGGAGCAGAACTTTGTGGTGACATGCCTTCCTTTTTGGAATTCCTTTCCTCAGAGAGCTTGTTCTGGTGCCAAATTGTTGACTTCTCAGTTGTAGGCAAGATGTTTATATTCTTCCCGTGTCTTAATCCATGCCTGGATTTATAGCAAGTTTTGTTTAGAAACATTTCATTCTAGCAGCTGCTTTCATTATTTTAATCTTGCATGTTTTAATTGCTTATTTTAATTATTTTGTAATGTTGTACAGTTTCACTTTGCTATGAGCTTCTCTGGAAAAAGAACATTTAAAAACTGGCAGTTTCTCTGGCAGATTATTTTCCCCACTCTTTATTTTCTACTCATGCTGATGTACTTTTTTTTAAAAAAACAAGTACCTTCCCAAAATGATGCAAATAATCCCAGGCCTTCAGACTTTATTTTTGTTCCAGCCATAAACAAAATGCTTCATTTTCTCCACCCGCCACCTCTTCCCCTATCTTCCTCTGGCAACACTAATTAAAACATTATATTAGCCAAAGGCATTTTTAGGCTGTGGGGGCTTTGATGGAATATGTGATGTTGTTGTTAGCACGGCTTCTATGAATTGTCAAGGAGTTTGAAAAGGAAAGCGTGGGTGCAGTTGAAGAAAAAAAAAAGAGAAGTTTTGAAGTTTTGGAAAGCTTGCCTTTCATTGTTTTTAAAAGTGTCATCCTTCTTCAAAGTATAACCTAGCTTTTCTGTTCTTGAACATAATTATTCTGCCATGCTCTTTCTTATTGGCCTTTTGTATTCATGCCCTCCCCCTTTTCCTATAGTAAATCATTCTTGAGGAAGACAGACCTATATACTGAGTGCAGTCAGTTCCTCTGACACTTACAACAAATGTTTTAATTGTAGACAAGAGGCTGGTTTTGGTGGCTTGTTTTAAAGTGTTTTTTTTTCCAAAGATATGTTCAGATTTCTAAGTGACATTTAACAATGACAGCAAAAACTTCCAAGGTTGCTATATAGAAAGAGGAAGTGATTTCTACAGAAGTGAAGAAAGTGGAAAAACAGGTTGGTCTTGCTTTCCAAAAATAAATAAAAAGGAGCTGTCCAGCATTGTTTAGTTAAAGACAGTTTGAGTAGCTCTTTGGTTAAAATATGACCTTCTTTAAATAAATCCCCCCTATGTCATAGTTTATTGGTATAATAAGCTTCTTTCATTTATTTTGCTTCTTTCTCCTTACCTCATGATAATGAGAGAAAAAGCCTACGGATGAAGATAGCCTGGCTTATTCTCAGAGAGCAGTTTTGTGGAACTTTTATCTGCTATTATTATGGTGTGCAGAGCGTAGAGGAGGACTTTAGTTTGGGTAAGATTGGTTCAAAACAGCCCTTTGAAGCACCTTGGTGGAGAGAAGCTTTTAAGTCACAGAATGGCCATCCAGATCCACTTTTTTAGAGGTGAGGAGTGAAAAAGGTCAGTCATCCCACCCTGTGCTCTCATCGAAGAGCATAGCAGGCTTTCTCTTTCTTCAAGGCTAGAGAATTCCCTTTGCCTCCAGGCTTGAAACTTTGGGCTTGGACAATATGGAACTGTGCCTCTTGTGGTCCGATCTAAGCATAGTACACAAAATTGTCTGCTACAATGCCTTGCTTATCAACAACTTCTTCAGCTTGAACCACAATAATACACAGGCAAACAATCAATGCAAACTCAAGGTAAACCACTTCAAACTCAATTGTGGGAAATACGACTTCAGCAACAGAATGGTCAATGCCTGGAATGCCCGACCAGGCTCTGTTTTACAGTCTGAAACCCTCACAACTTCAATCTCAAACTGCCTACCATGGACCTCACCCCATTCTTAAGAAGTCTTTAAAGGGAGCGTGTATAAGCGCACCAGTGTGCCTACTATCTCTGTCTTATTGTTCCAATTTATCTGTATTTACCTCCTTTGTTCATGTTTACGTTCATGCCTACACTTGTTATCTTGTACATTTGACAAACAAACAAATACATAAATAAAGGCAGAATGTATTGTTTTGGTGGTGCAATGCATCTTGCCAAACCAAGGCACCTCTGCTTTGTGCATGCCCAGATAAGATGACTGTAATTGTTGCTCATATGTCTTAAACTCTGGGCCCAAGTGCCAAAAGAATTGGAATCAAATTGCCCAACAAACAAGCAAAATCTAAGATACATCTCCCACCTTAAGAAGTAAATCAATCAAAGGATTCAACTGTGGGATATTGAGTGTAAGGAAAAGAAAGGAAACCGGAATAAAATGTTAGTAGAGAGTGGAGAAATGTGGCTGCTCCAAACACTACACAAATGTAACTTGGAGGTGAATGTATACTATAGTTTCCTCCACCAGTTTCCGTTTGTGGTGGTGCTTAAATTTATTTTATATATTTGGCATATTTATATGCCAAGAGATGCCCATTTCTTGAAGGCATTCTGGGTAGCAAACATGTTAAACCTAAACCCTATTTCAATTAAAAAGATCCAGGTCAAGAATGATCCATAAACCAACTCTCCATTCAAGCTAACAAACACATTCACACTCACGTAGAGTGCTATAACCATCCTGCACTTCCTGGGGAAATATTCAAGATTTTCATGGCTTTTCAGAAGGGTTCCAAGTAATAGACCCATAGTAAGCAAAACTCTGAGGCAGATAAGTTTCTCAAAGAATAGTTTTATTGGATATATCATATTGGCAGAGATCAGGTGAAAACCGACTCTGAAAACTCCCGCAATTTTCACCTAATTAAAAGTTTTTCACTTTCTCAGAACAATCAGTCACATGGTCCAATTACTGCTCTGTCTGGTTGCCTGGTGACATCACTCCTCCTTCTTCTGACCAAGTGTGAGAATGTCCTTGGTTCCCATGAGAAAGTATTTTATTTTGGCTACGAAGTCCCCACTATCTCAATTCCCACTCCCTATCCCTCAGTTCCAGTGTGGCAACACTGAAGCTCCAAGATGACTTCAGTCAGGTCAGCTTCAGGGTTGACACCAGCAAGGTTAGGGCAGTGTATATTGGTTTAGTGCTTACAACACTCTACAGCAAAAATCCTTACATACAAGTCTGCAAAATAAGTCAGTTGAGTTATTTATGTTTTGCAGATGTGATCAGGGGATGAAAGGAAGAGCACTGAGGCAGAGGTTGCAACTTGCTTAAAACTATCTAGTGGCCTGTGGAGAAGCCATGCAGTGAACTGGGAGATTTATGGCTCAATGTTCTTAGTCGTGGCAGTATTCTTGCTCTGCTAATTAACTGACATTATTTCACTATAAATAGTAAGCAAATGTCTGCAGCCATTAGCAATGCAACCTCCTGTGAAATTGATTATTTGATTATCACATTATATGAGCTATGTGGCTAAACCCCAGAACCATTTCCATTGGCATTCTTCGAAAAGATAATTGCAGAAATTGCCTCTGAGGAATAGAAATCACACCCAGGTACTTGGGCTGCTATTTTGATTTTTGGGACATACACCTTATGGATATCTCTGCATTTAGAGATGAACAAGAACACAAGAAGATCCTTCCTGGATCAGATATATGGTGTGATATCAGACGGATCAACCAGGTGCTTCTAACAGCTATGATTGAGATTCATTTTGCCTTTAATCTGAAGGTTGCATGTTTGTATCAACCCTGTTACCAGTAGTAGCCATAGATAGAGTCGACTTCCATTAATTTTATTTTGGTCCCTTTTAAAGCCATCTGAGATGTGACCATTTTAGGACACCATATTTTCTAAATCATTCATGTCTCTTTCAAGGGTTGTCTTCAAATTTTAGGCCTATGATAGAAAGATAAATCACTTTTTTGGTGTATTTTCCATGGATATATCCTTTGCATAATTGTATATATTTTCACTCCTGCAGCATCATGCATCATGTGTGAACTAACTCCATTGCCCAAATTGTTTTTTTTTTTTTTTCTGATGGTGTGATAGCTTACTTGTGTGATTTAATGAGGGACTCTATCAAGCATCAAGCATGGAAAATGTGAAATGATTTGAAGGAACATCATTCAGATGCTGACTGTATCCCTCAAGAAGAGGAAAGATTGCATGGTAGGCGATAGGGAAAGATCCCATCCTAGTCAAGAGCTAATTTACTATGGGTCCCAATATTGTGCAAATTGAGACAATATATTTATTTTGTGATTCTATGTGTTCTGGAATTCAAGCAGGATTGAGTAAACTGTAGTTGAGTAAACATGAATTTGCTATTTGACAATATGGATGAAGAACATACAGAAGATGTAAGTTTATATTGCACTAGAGGGCAGGACCATTAACAAGTGGATTAAAATTATAAGAAAGAGGTTCAGGCTACAGATTAGGAGGAACTGCAGGTTACAGTGCAATAATGAATATACATTTCCTTATTTTTTTTTAAATAGAAGCTGTCAGACATCCTCAAGTGGCAAGGGCAGGTTGGCTGCTAAGGTACCTTCCAACTCTATGATTAGCATCTTCGTGTAAACCATTGTGGAAAGTTCAAACTCAGACACAATTTGTGTTGATTGGCAAGGTGTACATTCTATGAAGTATATCTTGATGAGCCCCACTCGACTAGCTTCCAGATCTTTTCTGGAGATATCAAGTGGTGGTTCTTTCATATAAAGCCCCATTTCCAGGTATGTAGTCTCTAAGAAGTGTTATATAAAACACAGCACAAATATTGTACATCTTCTTAAAAAGCTGGCTGGCATTCCAGGAAGACATACTGACTTTCAGGTAAAGCCAGACTGTTCAGACCACCATAGGGTCCTTTTACACACGACCTATAAGACAACTTACCTTTATATAAAACCTCCCCTTTTTATGTCTATGGAGATTCTCAGTCCTCCAGGTCACGATTGTCCCAAAAGTGCTTTTTTTTCCAAGAGGCAACTGGTCTTCCTTTGTTTTTCCTTGAAGACTTTGCACTTCTTATCCAAGAAGTTTCTTCTGAGGCACAACCGAAGAAGCTTCTTGGATGAGAAATGAAATGTCTTCAAGCAAAAGCAGAGAAAGTCCAGCTGCTTCTTGAAAAAGCATGTTTGGGATCTCAAGTTATAGGTTCTATCATCGAGTATTAGGAAAGCCAAGATTAAAAAAAAGGTTTTTAACCAGTCTATTTATTAAATAAATAAATAAAAACATATGGAAAATGTCTATGGAGATTCTCAGTCACCCAAGGTCATGGTTCTTTTTTTTCAAGAGTCAACTGGACTTTCCGTTTTTTCTTTGAAGACATTTCACTTCTCATCCAAGAAGCTTCTTCTGCTCCCCTTTTATATGTGTGTGTGTGGGGGGGGGAGGAAGGCAGAGATAAAAAAACCCTTAAATACAGCAGGCCAAATGGCAAAGTCCAATTCCTGATTTTGAAGTGCTAGGCAGGATCAGTAGCAGCGCTGTTACGTTGCCTAGATCATGTCGGACCCATTCAGACGGGTAAGACTTGCTTGGGGTCAAAGCCTTATAAAAAAGATGTTGAGACTTTAGAAATAGTACAGAGAAGAGCCACCAGGATGATTAGGGGACTGGAAGCTAAAACATACAACTAGGAGTTGCAGGAACTGGGCTTGGCTAGTCTAGTAAAGAGAAGGACCAGGGGAGACATGATAGCGGTCTTCCAATATTTGAGAGGCTTCCACAGGGAGGAAGGGGTCAAGCTATTTTCTAAAGCACCTGAAGGCCAGACAAGGAATAATGGATGGAAACTGAACATGGAGAGATTTAATCTGGAAATAAGGAGAAACTTTCTGACAGTGGGAACAATCAACCAATGGAACAGCTTCCCTCAGAAGTTGTGGGAGCGCCACCACTTGAGACCTTCAAGAAGAGATTGGACTGCCATTTGTCAGAAATGGTGTAGGGGGGTTGGACTAGATGACCTACAAGGTCCCTTCCAACTCTGATTATCTGTTATCTGTCTTCCCGCCTTCAACGCGTGAACCAGCTTGCGGATGACTCTTGGCCTGCCCCCAGCCGCCTCCCCTCTCTCCACCGAGAGCAGAGCAACCCCCTCGGCTTCTCTCTGCGCAGCCCCGGTCTTTGCAAAGCCAATGCCTCTGGAGCAGGGGGGAGCTCCGCGGCCCCGACGCTTCTCTTTTAAATTTGGCGACAAGGCGAGGCGCACCTTCCCGCGGCGAGCACGTGACGGCCGCGGAGGCGCGGGGGAGGCGGGCCAAGCGACCCGGGGAGGCAGGCAGGCGGCAGCATTGGCGGCGGCGGCAGCAGGGCCGGAGGAGGGAAGAAAAAGGGAGGCAGCGCCTGGCAGAGAAGGAGGGCAGCAGACGGAGGCGTCGCCTTTAAATGCTCTCAGCCGGGCGGCGGCGCGAAAGCAGCGCGCGTGGAGCCTCCGGGCGAGGGGAAGAAAATAATAATAAAAATAAAATAAGAAAGCGCTCCGATGCGTCCTGGACCATGAACAGCCCAGCCGGCTCCGCCGCCCTGCGGGATTCCCTTGCCGCTCCGCCGTCTCTCTGAAACCCCACTCCGGCTGATGCTTCCTCCTCCGCCAGCATGTCCCGGCGAAAGATCTCCTCAGAATCCTTCAGCTCGCTCGGCTCGGACTACCTGGAGACCAGCCCGGAGGAGGAAAGCGAGTGCCCCGTGGCCAGGCTTCTCTGGAACGGCAGCCGGAGCCCCGCTGCCCAGTCCGGGGCCACCACTCCGGTGGCTACCGTTCCCCCGCCGCCGGAGGCTGCGGCGGCTGCGGCGGGTCTCCCCGGCCCGGTCCCCGCGGGTTCCCGGAGGGCTCCTCGCAGAAGGCGGGTCAACCTCGACTCCCTGGGCGAGAGCATCAGCCGCCTCGCCGCCCCCACGGTAAATGCGCCTTATTTCCCTACCAACACCCCCTCACCCCTCTCCCGGGCCGCCGCGATCGCTAGTGCGGGCAAGCCAGGTGGGCAGCCAGGTAGGTAGGCTGGCAGGCAGGCAGGCAGGCAGGCGAGCCGTGTTGGCGGACTGCGTACGAGCCCATCTGGCAGAAGGAGGAGGCTGACCAGGAGGAAAGGCAGGACGCCCGGCGTGCTTGTTTTGGCGTTGGGAAGGTGGACACGCGAGTTCTGGCTGGCGCCGTCAGGATCATCCAACCTGGGCTCGCTGCGGAAGAGGAGCGCTCGACCCGCCGTTGAAAATCTCGGAACACCCCGCCCCCCCTCTTCGCCCCTTCTTTCCCACGATGCGGACTTTCAAAGCGCGGCCACAGGTTGTTATCCCTCGCGCAGGTGTCCCCTTGCCCGCTCCCTTCGCCACCCCTGATGACCGTCCCGGTTGAGTTGAAGGATCTTCCTCTGGTTCCAGATGTTTGGGCACTTGCTCTTCCTGCAGACTCCCACCAAAAGTGGTCGGAAACGTCAGGAACCGGCAGACCTTTCGAAGTGTCTCCATCCAGAATTATTTCGGAGGATTCCCTTCTCATGCAGCCTCTGGTTTTCTTTATGGAATTTTCCAAAGGTTGCCCCCTCCCCTCTCCTTATAACCTCATCTTTTCTTGTTGCATTTTCTTTGTTCCCTTCCAAAATTGCACATCGAGTTCCTTATTGGGGGGGGGGGGGGGGGGAAAGAGGGAATAAATGTCACCTTTAATTGACATCTTTTAATTGGCAGCGTTACATCTCTCCAGAAGACACCCAAAGGTGAGGAATGCAAATGCTGCTTTCGGTATTTATTCCAAAATATTTGGTTCTTCTACTGCTCCCCCTACCATCCTAAGTGGGATTATTCTCTTGAGAAATCTCCCACATGAGCCTGACAGAAAAAAAGCAAAAACAAAATGAAAAGAAAGCCTGTAAGTTCAGACCGAGTTTTTACTCAATACTTGTGGCACGGAAGTATGACTGTTTCATAGCTTTCCTTCCCAAGCTTCTATTCTGCACAAAAGCTTTCTAGAGAAATCTAGATAATGAATAGCAGAATGTCGGTCCAGATAGGCCTTTTGGTCCACTCTACAGAGCTTTTTCCTTGGTCCTCCTTTGCTGTTTGTAAGACTCCCGATGGCCTGTGAACGGTTAGTCCAACATACCGTTCTCTGATTCTGCTGTGACACATATAATCTGACTCAGATAGGTTTGTTTATTGTCTTACCATGCTGTAGTGTTCTTATGAGAACACTGAGAGAACATGGCTTAGATGTTTACTTCCCATGAATCATCTTCCAATAGAACAAACCCCTTCTTTTCCTCTTTCCAAAGTTTATTTTCACTTCTTGGATCACAAGGCTTGTTGTTTCCCACACTTCTTATCAAAGATAACTTAAGAATTTTCTCTACCCAACTTCAGCCTTTTATCATAATGGCTGGTCCCTTCTTGTTTCCCTTTTCTCTCCAATCTTGGCTGCTAATCCTTTCATTTATTGGTACATCCCATTCCAACAGAGATCTTGGAAGGACTCTAATTCAGCTTGATCCTTTCCAGCTGTGGAGTCTTGCACTGACTTCTTCTCCTGACTGGAATTGTTTTTCCCCCCATCATTAAAAAAAAGTCTAAAGATGGAAAAGTAATTTGTTTCCCATTATTTCTTGGCTATTCCATAGGGTTTGTGCCAAGCTGCTTTGAATTCTGAACTTGTTTGTTTCTCCTAGGGAAAGAAATGGCCAAACACGGCTTGGTTGCATACTGCTATGTTTTATGTAACGCCATCGGTTTTAGCCTGTATTCTCTAGAGATGTTCATTTATCATATGAGAAAAGTTCCATGCATAAGAAACTGCTCTTTGCTCTTTCAATTGCCATAGATTATAAACTTGTTCATTGCAACTCTTGTAATTTTGCTCAACAATATCCGATCGTTCCCACCATTTTAGTCCAGCTATTGGTTATTTTTGTGGCTTCAAGACCATACTACAAAAAGCCAGTATGATGACTTTTAGAAGATGTTGCTAGGAATCTCATACAGATACCAAAGAACCATAGGAAAGGTTCTAGTTCCTAAGAGAGATATTATCTAGAATTCAAAAAAAGGAAGAATCTAAGAAATTATCATAAGAGCTTTGCAGGAAGGAGAGAAGGGAAGTCCTGATCTTAGAATCTTAAAACATGGAACTGAGATGAGTTCTGGAAGGAGTTTGGAATTAGTAATTATTTATGCTTCTTACAACTAAATGCTGGAGTAAAATGCCAGCCGGTCTTTCTCCCCAAAATACTCTGTTTAATTCTCCCTTCCCATCTGCTTTCAACCCTTTTTGTCAAAAGTTAGCTGATTTTCTGAGTCTGTTGAATGTGCTTTAATTGTCATTGAGTTCCTGTAGGGTTCTTCCTTGCACTCTGTGTGTGTGTGTGTGTGCACATAGAATGTGTGTGTGTGTGTGTGTGTGTGTGTGTGTGTAAACCATCTATCCATCCGTCCATCTCTCCATCCACCCGTCCATCCATCCATCCAGATAGAATATAAGCAGCTGGAGATTTGGAGCAGGGAAATAGGAAATATTTCTCCAACATTTCTACTAATAAGCACTATCACAAGAGCTAAAAATAAAATAGTTAAAATTATATGGCACCTATACATAGTTCCAGAATCTGTTGTCAGTTATATAATTCATCCCTGGGATATGCCACTGCCTTCTTTGTAAAAACCACTCTATCCCTATTGCAAAGAGGCAGAACTGATAAAGCTATGGGGATTAGTTTAATGCTGGTTGCCTGAAGTCATCTGGAAAGTGACCAGATTAGCCCCAGTTTAATGTCTGTCTCCACCCCATAGTTGGCATGCCCTTTTATGGTATATCACTGAGAAATCCCCCAACTATTTACTGTAGTTGGAGAATATTCAACAGTTTCTTGGTTGGATAGGAATCTGAAATCAATCATATTAGAGAAATTTTGATGCACTGACAATGAAAATAAAAACCTCTTTAGATAACTGCGTAGAAAGACTGGAGGACGTATCTTGCATAGCGATCCATAGGGCATCCATCATCTTCCGTTTTCTTTTGTGAAGCTTATTGCATGATATTTTATGAAGTGCAATACATTAAAGGTGAAATTAGTACCTGTAAAAACTATGAATCAATTTCATTTGGAGTTAAAAGTTGTTTTTTTAAAAATAATCTATGCAATATGATACATGTTGATCAGTTGTGTCCAGAAGTGCAAATGTGACTCTCCCCTGCAGTGTTTGGGTTTTCACATTATTGAACAATGCATAGTCTTTTCATGACCAACAGATCTTAGATATTTACTTTAAGAAGATCACTGATGTTTCAATCTCTTTTAGAATAGTTCATGCTGGAGGTAGTAAAATCATGAGGGTATCCAAATTTTTAATTTTGAACATGGAGAGAAGCCATTGTATATGCCAACAGTAACAAGTTGGTAGCTTAATTTTAATTTCTGACTTCAGACAGACGTATAGTAAATTAGATTACCTTTATTTCCTTCCCTACAAATATAATGGCATTTATACTGAAGTTTACTTTTGATTTTGACTTTTCATGAAATATTTTTAGATGAAAAAAAACTCCAGAAAAAACTTCCAGAAAAAAACCTCTAGGCCACAAGAAAATTTTCATGCGGTGAAATTTGGATAGTCCCAAGTGGAGTGTGATTTTGATAAAAAGATATTAGAAATATTTTTAATGCTAGATATGAGAAATATTTTTTTCAGAAAAGTTGGGTGCAGAATAGATTCATGCATGCTATTTTTGTTAGACCTGAGAAATTGCTGTATAAAACAAGCTTATGAACTGTGGGCCAACGTATTGCCTGTAAGCGATAGGAATCTGTGTGATTTGTCATCTGTAACCAACCTCCTGATATTTTGAAAAGATTTGTATCTGAACTTGGTTGTATTGTTAGCCTATCAAAGTAAAGGGTTCTGTTTTGCTTTTGACATTTTCGTTCTATTCATGATGACAAGTTTATATTCAATTGGGTACATCAGGAAAGATAAGGAGAATTACCAATGGGTTGAAGACAGAGATAATTTTCTTTATAGCCTGTTAGATAGTTCAGTATAAATAGAATTTCATTAATATTTTCCCCTCTTTCTGCATAGGCAGACCCACAGCTGATGCTGCAATATTGGATGGAAGAATCCCAACTGACTTTTGTCATATTTTTGAAAAATAATTAAATTGCTTAATAAAGCAATGGCATAATTTTAGTGATTTTTTTTCCCAACAGCACATTTAAAGAAATTTGAAGAAACATATTATTTCAAGCTCTCTAGCACTTCCAGATTTAGCAATTATATTTTCACACTTTTGGGGATCATTAAGCTAATTGTAACAAGATGATTTTAGAAATACATGTAGATTTTCAGATTCTGGGGAATATTTATATTTTACTGGTAATCTGACAAAGCAAGCACAGATTAAGTCAAGAACATTCCATTAATAGTTGTGGTCTCTTAGTCTTTTTCTTGTTCTACTTCTCAGGTTATAAATTGATTTTTCACATTGAAACTGAAACCACAGTCTCTTGTAGCCTTTCTTAACAAGTTATTTCTACAAAGTAATAGCTATTGCAACTCTCTGTCACTAGAAAGATTTTTTTGCTACAGCTTTTCATTACATTTAATAATGAATATTTTTTTTAGTTCTTTCATCTCTTAAAATTGATTTATACGCTTTATGTAGTTTTGAATGCATAAAATGAGCTTTTTTTTTGTATTATTTGACATCCCATATTAAAATATAAAGGATCAAGATTCAAGCTGTGTCCTGCTTTGAAGTGTAGCCTAGGTTGCCTTTTTTGGAAAATTATGGTTTGTAGCGAAGAGAAGGTGACTAATTTTGGACTGTGTCAGAGGTGGGATTCAACCGGTGTTATTACCAGTTCGGCGACTACGTTTTGCGCGCAGGTACGCAGCATTTGAAAAGCCTCTTTTTTCCTGCTTTTTCAACCTCAGATGTCCTGCGCAAAGCAGCTGAGGTTGAAAAAGCAGGAAATAAAGGACAGGTAAGAGCCCAAGTGGGCAGGTGGGCTAAACAGCAGCAAACACAGAACTGGTTCGGTGTCTGCTGCTCTTCAGACCTACTGGTCCTATAGAGACGGGCAGAACCAGTAGCATCCCGTCCCTGGACTGTGTGAAATGATGGAGAAATAACAGAAGGAAAATTCAACTTGAATTTGTTCATGGCTTGATGCTATGTAGAAATTGGACTAATAAATTGCAACAGGTATGATTTGAACTGAGCGCTTCTTAGTAATTCAGTTATTTAATCAGTACGTAAGTTCTGTTGTCATAGGTAATGTGAAATCCTGGGTGATTTATGCTATGCACTGAAACTTCCCCTTTGGGTTTACAAACTCAACTCAGTGGAAATCACTTGTAAATGAATGTACTGAGGATTACATTTAATAGCTTTGGGAGTTAAATATTGGTTGAAGAGGACAGTCGAAGTTTGAACTGCTTCCTAAATATGTTGATTTGATGTAAGCTCCAATGTATTTAATGTAGGTTATTTCCAGTTAAGCAAAAATAGAATCACAAATTATTCTGTTTATAAAAGGAATGTCTTTTAAATTCAGAAGACAGTGTATATATTATGAAGTTAATTCTATTGACCATAATATGATTTTCTTTTGAGTATATGTGTTTAGGATTGGGTTCAAAGCTGCCTTGATATATTAAGGACAAATAGGCATTTTGTGGGTCTGGAAAATTTGTAGGTTAAATTATTTGCATGGCTAATTCTGGGGAGTGGAACTATGAGAAAATTGTCCTGGACCCATAAATGAAGGAGACAATCCAAAGTATATTTCAGTATTTCAAGTGATCAGAGAGACACTTTCATTCATAGCAGGAAAACCACTTTAACAAATATTATCTTGGCTTTCCTATAACTCTCAGTTCCTGGCCATTGACTTCAGTGAACAGAACAACAGAAAAAAAAATCATACTTGAGTATGGTAAGAAAACAGGGTGGGAAGCTTAAACATTCTACCCTTAGTGGCTTTTCTAGATATCTGCCTTGATATAAACACATAATGGGACAACATATTGGCACTATAATCTGTGCAAGACCATATTGCACAGATCCGATAACATAAATATGCACATTTGAGGTGGAATATCCCAGTTTCTAGGGGGCTCTCCCAGCTGGCCAGCAGCAGCGTGAGCAACAGTACATTATGTGAGTTGCAGGGCAGGAAGTAACTTCTATTTACATTTCTCAATGCACATAAAGCAATTGTATCTAGGTTGGAAAACTCTAGATGACAATAAAGGATTAATGAATTTCTTTGCAGCTCAGATAGGGTAACTCCAGTTATACCCATGCTAGTACAGGTGGTTCCCATTTTCCAACAGTTTATTTAGTGACTGTTCGAAGTTAAAATGGCACTGAAAAAGCAACTTATGACCATTTTTCACACTTACGATCGTTGCAGCATCCCCGTGGTCATGTGATTTACATTCGGATGCTTGACAACTGACTCTCATTTATGACAGTTGCAGTGTCCTGGGGTCAGTTTTTGTAACCTTCTGACAAGCAAAGTCAACGGGGAAACCAGATTCACTCAACAACGTGTTACTAATTTTATCACCTAACAGATGTGGCAAGAAAAGTCGTAAAATGGGGCAAAACTCACTCAACAAATTTTTCACTTAGCAAGATAAATTTTGGGCTGATTTGTGGCTGTAAGTTGAGGACTACCTGTACCTGAGGTTAAAGATGATTCACGAGTAAAAACACAAATTTATCACAAATTAATATGTTTTGCTCTTATCTGCCCATCTTCCTTGCACCTTTCATAGAGGTGAGCAGCCAAAGCTGTGAGTGATTTTAGCATCAATTAATTAATTGAATGATTTCTGGAATGTATACAGCAATAACACTGATATACGGCTTCACAGTGCTTCACAGCCCTCTCTAAGTGGTTTACACAGTCAGCATATTGTTCCCAACAAACTGGGTCCTCATTTTACCCACCTCAGAAGGATGGAAAGCTAAGCCAACCTTGAGCTGCCAAATTGCAGTCAGCAGTCAGTCAGCAGAAGTAGCTGGCAGTGCTGTATTCTAACCACTAAGCCACCAGGGCTCCTGTAGAATATATAAGCTCCATTCAGAAGTATTGAAGCTGGAAAGGAATCTCTACTAGGTTTTTTTTTAAGGATAAGATTTTTGTTACCTTTGTTTCTGACCATCTAATTTTACATTTTAGCAGCGCAATATTATGTGGCAATTTTCCATCGGACTTCTCATTTAGAACTTATGCATCATTCCAAACAAAGATTTTAAAAGAAGTCAAATCTTGGTTTGGGATGCAAAACAACTTAATGAAAGATCAAGAGATGCTTGATGGTATGTGGGAACTAGTTGGAAACTGGGGATCAGTGCTTTCTGTCCATCATGGTATTGCTCATGGAAAAAGATTTGTTCTTGGCTGAATTTAGAATCTTTAGATTTTTCCACCTGCCATTCTCACTTAATCTGATGGAAAAACTACAATCCTTTTCACAGGAGAAGTTCTCATGAGTGAATGTTGGGTTCTTCTGCCTGATATAAACTGATTTAAGATCTCATCTGGACTACCTAGGTTTGATTATGCAATATCTAGCACAATTATTTGCCACCTCCTTCTGTTATGTTATGGACTGTTATGGAAAGGATAGAAAGAAATAGTGAGCCAACTTTTCTGATAACTGAGTAGACATAGCAGTTGTTGTTTACATTAGATTTCAATATTGTAAATCCAGCCATTATACCTCTGTACATTTCTATCCTGGCAAATAGAACATACTTCTATTGATTGTTGATTGTTCTGCAAATTTCCATGTCGCCTGTTCTTTGTTCTTTAAACTTTTCACTCTTTACAGGATCTTATCAACAGCATCTAACCATGACTTTTTCAATCTTTCTTTTCATCGCAGCTCACTCATTCTTCTTGTATTTGTTTTGTGATGCATTTCTCATTCATACTCCCTCTATAAGCAAACCACCTCTCTGTACTTGCTTTGTACTGGCCATACACTTCTGTATTCAATCTACATTAATTCATTTACAGCAGTGTTTCCCAATCTTGGCGAATTGAAGGTGAGTGGATTTCAACTCTCAGAATTCTCATTCTACGCTGGCTGGGGAATTCTGTAGAGTTGAAATCCATGTATCATATCTGGAAATGGCTAAGGTTGGGAAACCCTGATATACGGGTAGTTCTTGACTTACAACCACAATTGGAACCAGAATGTCTATTTCTAAGCAAGGCTGTTGTTAAGTGAGCTTTTATGCCAAGGTTGTTAAGTGAATTACTGCAGTTGTTAAATGAGATATATATTTATTAAGTGAGTCCAGTTTTCCCCATTTACTTTGCTTGTTGGAAGCTGACTGGGAAAGTTGCAAATTGCAATCACATGACTTTTGAGATGTTGCCACCATCATATATGCATACTATTGTATATGCATGTATATGCAAACACCTAAATTTTGATCATGCAACCATGCAAATGCTTGTAAATGTGAGGACTGGTCATAAGTCACTTTTTTCAGTGCCAGTGTAACTTCTATTTATTTCTCAGCCAGGGAGGGGCTGGCTAGCATCTATATCTTCTTTTCCCTGAGAGCCAGCTAATTGTTTTCCTTTGCTCTCCTTTCCTTTCCTTTCTGCGCATACGCTCATCTGGGATGGGCTCCATCTGTTCCTCCCCCTTACTCAGTTCAGACCCCAAAAACAGCTGCCTCTCTACTTGGTGGGGGACAGAAGGCCCCAGCTCTGCCTCCGTCTCCGATGCTGTTTCCTTATCAGAGCCTTCCAAAAACTCCAAAGCAGGCCCAGGCTCCCCCTCAACTTCCTCCTCATCTGACTCTGCCGCTAGCTTTTCTGGCAGCCATCGGGACTACCATTATTCTTTGTGACAGTCTACATGTTATCTTTCCCCCAGCATTTTTCTGTATTAAAATATCTGCATCTATTTCCTCTTCTTTAATAAAACTTTCAACCACAAATTCATCTATTTTTGCTCTAGCTTTCCCCATTTATAAATCACCAGCAATCATCCAGTCCATTTACTCTTCTCAAATCCAACCACATTGGCCTTTAATACATCAGTTTTCTGATCATATTCCTCATTGTATCATGCTGCAAATCGTTTGACTTCTTAGCCAAAAATGTATATTGTCTGCATACAAAAGTACATGCATATACAAATCCCAACTAGTCCACTTATAAAATAATTGCAAGTATTTCTTATGTATTCATATAAATACTAAACCAAGGGGCCAATGCACTTCCTTGTATTACTCTGCTTAGTATTCAATTATTCCTTAAGCAATCCATTTATTCTTGCATATGCTTTGCTTTCTTCTTAATCCCCTCTGTCATTCTTACCATCTTTCAGCACCATTCATGTACAAAAAACTACATGAATCAAGCATAAATAGTTCCTGGAAATGAACAAAAATAAAATAGCATTTCTTTTGTCAAATGTATGTGTTTTTACAGGTATTATTTGCCCTACCTCCATCCAGATTAAAGCTATACTGCAGTATTCTAATTTTGCTGATTGACACCCTTTGTAACTTCTTGATCACATCTTCCTGGCCATACTTAAAAAAAACCCTGATCCTCTTGTAATTTCTACAGTCACTCTTTCAAAATTTCCCTTTTTACAGTACAAGGAAAAATAATGTCATTCTTCCAATCTTCTGGAAAGAAATCTTGTTCACATTTATGTTAAACAAATCACACAGCTACTTGATAAGGAAACAGCTTCTATATTTTAACAATTGTCTACATTGGCAACTTTATCATTTTCAACATTTTTCAATGATTTTTTTTTTCTTGGATATCAACATTACCGTGTTTCTCCAACAACATGGCTTCCACCAGTAGGAAGGTCCAGCATGATTTCTAGGTATGAGCTGAAATTAAGCCCCACCGCCAAAATTTGGGCCTATTTAATCCATGCGTTTCCCCGTCATTTCTCACATCGTTCCTTAGAACTACACGAGCTGAAGAGAAATGGGGGGGAAGGGCGGGGGTGGGTGGGGGTAGGTGGGGAGAAAACTTGCCTTTAGGAGTGCCCTGCAGGTAGCCTAGGCTAGAATACCCTGATCTACCAATAGAACATCAGCCGATAGAAGCTCCCCAAGGGCAGTCATCAGCCGCTTCAATCGGCCGGTAGAAGTGGCTTTGGGGCGAGTGCACACGCACACTCCCTTCGCCACGGGGCCACTTCTATTGGCTGATCAAAGTGGCTGGTGGCTGCCCTAGGGGAGCTTCCATCACCCGAAAGACACTGCCTAATGGCGAAGGGACACGGGCAGCCATGCCTCACCCCGAAGTGGCTGGGGACTCTGCCTTCAAGGGAGCTATCCTCGGCTGATAGAAACGGCCTCGCGGCGAGGGGAGTGTGAATGTGTGCTCGCCCCGAGGCCACTTCTACCGACCAATCCAAGTGGCTGGTGACTGTCCTTGAGGAGCTTCCATCGCCTGAAAGACACTGCCTAATGGCGAGGGACACGGGCAGCCATGCCTCGCCCCGAAGTGGCTGGGGACTCTGCCTTTGGGGAGCTTTCGTCGGCCGATAGAAACGGCCTCGTGGAGAGGTACGTGCGTATGGGCCACTCTAGGTGGGGGAGGAAATTAAGTCACCCCTCAAAAGACGGCCTAGCCATTTTTTCGGGGCTCAAGAAAATAATGATACGCCCTTATTTTGTGAGAAACACAGTGGTAACATTTGGTTCAAATCTTATTGTTTGGCATATCGCTATTGGCATATATATATCACCATTGGCATATCTTCTTCCAGCATTTCCTTATTCCCTTGATAGCTCAAATAATTTCATCCCTTTTAAAGTTTACTGCTGTTCTCCCAGCTTGAGGTTTCTAGTTTAACTCCAGTCACTCACACTTCCAGAACAATTTTTTCCATTTCCATCAAAATTAAGCTCCATTTTCTCTGCCTCTTTTAATATCAACTGTTCCATGATCTCCTTGACTACACTGTTCACAACTGTGTCTATGATCGTTATGTAATGCCTTTCTCTCATTTCTTTTTGCAGCAACCCTTTATTTTTGTATTAATTTTTTTTCTCAATCACTACTTCTTTATTTTGTTTTTCATTTTATCAAGCATTCCTTTTTATACTTCCGACATGCTTAAGTGGCATTTTGAAATGTACAATAATTATTTTCATTCTGTGCCATTTCTACATCTTCTTTTCTTACACTCTATTGCAGAGGTACCCAAACTTGGCAACTGTAAGACTTGTGGACTTCAGAGATAAAGATGAATTGGTATTCATATGTGCAAATACATTCTAGGCATGATAAAGACAGTAAGACAGAAGGGTTTTACAAAGAACAGAATTAGATAAAATCTTAACAGGTACTGATGAGAGGATGATTAAAAAATTATATGGTTATTTACTGGGAGTAAAACTAGAAGAAGAACCAGTTAAAGAAACAATGATTGCTTGGGGGAAAATTTTTGGGTATGGGATATATCTAGAAAAATGGCAGAAACTATGGACTAGAAATTATAAACTAACAATGTCGACAGCTTATAAAGAGAATTTGTATAAGATGTTTTACAGGTGACATTTACCCCCTGCAAGAATAGCAAAGATGTTCAAGGACAAATCAGCAAAGTGTTGGAAATATCATCAGATACCTGGATCATATTACCATATGTGGTGGATACGTGCGAAAGCTAAAAGATATTGGACTAAAATACACACGTGTTTGGAAAAAATGACAAAACAGCATATAGATCTAAAACCAGAGATATTTTTATTGGGAATTTTATCTGAAGGTTACAATAGAGAGTTGACATACTTGATTATTAATGTATTAACTGCAGCTAGAATTGTATTTGCCTAAAATTGGAAAAATGAGAAAATTCCGATGGAGGAGGAAGAGACTAAGAAAGAAATGGAATGTGCAGAAATGAACAGATTAACATTGGAGAGCAAGAAGAAAAAGAGTTTTATAAAATATGGGATTTATTCTATCAATGGTTAAACAGAAAATTAGGAAATTGAAGTATAATACAATAGTAATGATATGTTATAATTAATTACTACAGAATGAATTATAATATGTATTAAAATCAGCAAGAATCGAAATTTGCTCTAAAGGATAATGCGGATTTAAAATTAAAGTCTAATGATGATGTAATACTAATATAATATGATATGGAACATTGACTAATGTAATATGAATGAAAACTTAAATTTAAGAGGAAAAGACTATAGATTTTGTGCACAAGAAATATGTACCAGCCAACACACTGTATAACTGAAATAAGATTTTATTTGTTGTTTGATGTTCATGTTTGTCTATGTTTGTTTTTAAAAATAAAAAAAATTAAAAATTAAAAAAAGACTTGTGAGCTTCAACTCCCAGCATAGCTGGCTGCAGAATTCTGGGAGTTGAAGTCCACAAGTCTTAAAGTTGCCAGGTTTGGGGACCCCTGTTCTATTCATTTTTGGGGAGATGAATTTATTGTCCAAGAAATTTTTATGTTCATTTCATTTCTTTCATTTCTGTGAGAGACTACAGTAAGGAGCACCATCTTAAGAAGGAGAGGGCACATTTCAAGGAGAGGGTGAGACTATAGACAGCACAATCCAGAACTGCATTGGAAGGGAGATCGATCTAGGGTAGTCATTTCATAGAATATTCCAGGGTATATTCATTACCTTGGGGAAGTATAGGTTTATTCTGGCAAGATTCTGTCTTTACAGAGTAAGCAAATAGAGTTGGACTCTGGCTGGATTTTGCATTGCTAATGGGCTAGCTTGACAATTTCTTATCTTTTCTTCCAGGATCATTTTTTTCCAACATTTCTTCTTGATATTTCTGATAATTGTCTGTCCCACATTTAGAACATTCCATCATCTTTCTATTATTCACTAATTATCTCAATCTTTCATCTTAATGTGACCAAAATGGTGACCTTTTTAAAGAGTTATATGCATTCCTTTTCCTAATCTTCCTTGAGAGAAAGGATAGTTCCTCCAGCCACAAAAGAGTTGTCCATGCATTTCCTCCTCGAGGGGTTGATGTTAAACCCAATGATCCCAGACAATTTTTATCTGGTATCCAGCCTTCTTTTTTAAGGAAATTTCTTGAGAAGATAGTAGGACAGCAGCTTCCAAAGGAGGAAATGGACTATCTGGAACTGTTTCAATTGGGATCTAGATCAAGGCAGAATAGAGTATAGCAGGGGTATCAAACTCATTTCATTGAGGGCTGCATCAGGATTGTGTTTGACCTCAGGGGGCTGAAGTGGGCATGGCCGGGGTGGCTGTCTCCAGCTTGACAGAACTTGTGTTGGGGGTGGCTATGGTGGCCCAAGCACCACAGTGAAAATGGACTGGCTAGCTCCGTTTTCAACTGTGATGGCTTCCTGCACCTCTCTGCCAGTGAAAATATAACTTGGGAGGGGGCCCTTCCAAGCCCCATTTTTTGCTGGCAGAGGGTTGCAGGAGGCCGTTGCAGCCAAAAACTGAGCTCCCCAGCCTGTTATCACTGGAAGAGGCAGTGCAAGCCATTCCTTTGTTGTTTCTAGGGAGACTCTGTGGGCCAGATCTGGCCCCTGGGCCTTGAGTTTGACACCCCTGGAGTGTCAAGATTAGTCAAATTTGTTGATGACCTTTGGTGGAGCTAGGATGTTAAGTGATGGTCAGTCCTGGTGCTCCTTGGTCTCTCAGTGATATAGTTGATCATGGTATCCTTCTGGATCAGTTGTGAGGACTGGCATATGGCAGCATAGTAATGCTCCATCTTTTTCTGCAATTGATATAAGTGTTGACAGATAGGGAGAAATCAAGCTTTAATTGTGGTGTGCTGCAGGGCTTGAAGCTCTCGCGCTTCCCATTTAACATCGGGATTTAGTAAAATCACTCTGCTGTTGAGACCTAATTGTACATCACAACCTTGGACTGTCCAAGTGATGTTGATGATGTTCTATCCTGGTGTCTCAAAGCTCTTCAAGGCTAGATGAGAAAGAATGAACTCAGGGTCAGTTTTGACCAGATCAAGTAGCTGTGGCTATTTGAGGCTCTTGGTCCTGAAGACCTTTCATAACTAGCCTTGTATGGAGAAGCACTTCTCCATTTAAGAGTGATATGCAGCCTGTGGATTTTCTCAGACTGACCCGTCTTCCTCAAAGAACAAGATGGCATTGTAGGCCAAGAGGGCTTTTGAATTCTTTTGAAGTTCATTTGCACCAAGTTTTTAGTCATTTGAAGCTATCACATCATACTTTCACATAGTAGGATAGAAAAAGTGCAGAGTCCTGAGATCTTTCTCTCATGTAACATTCCCTTCAATAGTAAAACCAGTACTGGTCCATTTGGTCCATTTGAACACAAACATAATAAAACCCATCCCTGGCCCTCATACATATTTAGGCTATTCCTTGCTAGCTAAAATCTCTGACTTGAAGTCAATATTCTGTTACCTGCATCTCCTCAATTTGAAGATACAAACAGTATATCAACAGAGACTGATTCCAACAATTTTATTAAATCCCAAGCAAGGGTGTTTTAGGGAACTACTATACTCTCTAGGGCTTTCAAAAATCAGGAGATTGGGGCAGTCAAGAATCGTGGCCAGAGGGATACAGAACAGCATAAGAAAAAGCAACAAAATTTGCATACTTGCAATAATTCACTTTAGAGTAATTCTAAATTATTGAGAGATTGATGAAGAAAAGTAGATATCTCTTTCATTATGGGGGGAGTGAGCTTACTGGAAATTTAGAAATCATATTTCACACTGTATTACTTTTGAGCAATGAAATTTGATATTGTCAGCATTTGCGAAAACCTGTACATCACATGACTAAGCAGACAATCCTGCAAAGATTAATTGGCAATGAAAAATAGACTCTGTGCAAGTTGCACCTTTACCATTACAAGTCCAAAATGGGTGGGAAGAATTCATCTCCAGTAGCTAAAAAAAAAAAAAGGAAAGAAAGAAAAAAGGATTGATCATTTTTTTAAAAAATTGCACAGCACTGACATTATTTGAATATCAACGAGAATCTCAAATGTAAAGAAACAATTTGAATACAAAATAGAATCAAATCACAAAGATGCCATTTAGCATTAAAACCACAGTAAAAAAATGCAATGTGATTTTGCACAACAAAATGATTATTCCAGATTATGGTCCATAAATAATGCTAATTCATAGAGATGAAGTTTGATCCACATTTCTCAATGCTTTGACTTAATGTGATGAAAAATGTGAACAGCACATTTCTTTAAATCATGCTTTCTTTCTTTCTTTCTTTCTTTCTTTCTTTCTTTCTTTCTTTCTTTCTTTCTTTCTTTCTTTCTTTCTTCTACCTTTATTATTTTTACACATAATTCAAAGTGATGAACACACCTTTCTGATCTTATTTTTCCCATAACAATGCTGTGAGGTAGGTAGGACTCAGAGGGGGTGATTGGCCAAGGTTACCCAGATAGCTTTCATGGCTAAGGTGGGATTGGCTCTATTTTGTATTTATTGCATGTGTTTTTATTTTGGAAGACTCATGTGAGTATTCAAGATAATAGATTTTGTCTGACTATGTATGAAACTAAAATTGAGTGCAAATAAATGAAGTCATCAGTCTCTACTAATTCGTTATAAGAGCTGTATTTAAAGATTTTTTTTTGTCCACAAAATAAAATTTGAGTTGAAAAATAAACCTCAGCTTTGAACTGAAACCAAAGGTTGATCATCTTGCATTAACATCTAATTAAATAACCGATCCTTTCATTATTCATATGACTGGTCACTTCTGAATGTACTTCTTCGGTTCACATCATAAAGCACCAGAAAGCAGAAAACTTCTTTGATTACTGGGGGGAAAAATAGTGAGCTCAGCCTCTTTAGTTGTAGCAGTAGACACCATATAATCTGGATTGTGTGGTATCACAATACATTTATCTTCCTGCAGGAAATTGTTTCTCTCCCAACTACTTGTTTCACTAATTTTACCTTTGTCCCTTTGGTTATATTAGCTAAATTTAATTAAATTCTTGATTTCAGTGTAAGTCATGATGACAGGTCAGTGTTTGAAATCTAATTCTCTCTCTCTCCCTCCCTCCCTCCCTTTCCCCCCCCCCACAAATAGACACATTTTTGAAGTAAATAAACCTGATGCCTGAGATTGAATGAAATTCAGTAAAAATTAAGAGTGGAGTCCAGTGATTGGCGTCAGTGTGATTGTGGTAAATAATTTTGAACATAAAAGCTGATGATGGGAACAGATTACTGATCTGATATTCTTTTAAATTTTAACTACAGCATTTAGGACCTAGCCCTGAATGTGAACATATTAAACCTGCCAGATTTATGAGCATGATTCATTCTGTTATGTTTATCTCTATTTGGGATATCATCAGTGAGCCTTTGACATAGGACATCTGGTGGTTTGGTCAAGCCTTTGATGTAAGCTTGTTCAAGCTACTACAAGTCCTTTCAGAATGATTTCGTTCAGTTTACTCAAAATCTCTGCCACACAAAACTTGCTTTTAGGGCTGTGAGAAGGGTGTTTGGAATTGTGATCATATTGACTTTTTTTAAAGGCATTGCATCTGTATGCTGCTTTGACTTTATATACTCTAAGACGATGTTCTGTGGTCTTGTCTCTCCTTTTATCTTAACAATTTTTCTAGAAAGTAGGTCAAGGTGGAACATACATTGTTAACATTTATAACAAGATGGTGGAAAACCTAGGAATAGCATTAGCACATCTGACTAAGCTTGGTTAGGTGGCCATGATATTGTTTCAGTATTCTATGCCTTGCAGTATTGTGCAGGCTCGTTGTGTTTCATGGCATTTTGCAAATCCAGAAAATGGGTTAATTCTGCAACCAGGTCATGCACCAGTTATTAGCCTAACATGCAGTTTTCAACAAGCACTTTCCTGGGCAGAAAAATAACATTTTAACCATTACTATATTGCACTCATATTATTGATGGATTCTGGATTGTTAAAAAACTGTGATCCCATTATTGTTGTTGTTGTTGTTGTTGTTGTTGTTGTTGTTGTTGTTGTTATTGAAGTTGTTTATGAAGTTATGACAAGCACCTACCATCTCCAATTTTTCCCCACAACAGCAGCAACTCTGTGAGTTGATATCAGCTGAGAGATAATGTCTGGCCCAAAGTTACAATAAAAATATAAGAAAAAATTATTTCAGCAGAAGAGTTCCTTCCTGTATCATGAGAGTACATGGTTCTGTAGAATTTGAAGTCCAACCCGATATTCCCTAAATCTCTTGATGTGGATAGCCACAGATATGACATTGGAGAAACTATGGGGCGACAGTTACAAAAACATGTTTTAAGCCTGGGAAATGGAGAAAACACTAGTAAGAAACTCTTTAGGAGTCTGTTTCCTGACATGGCCCAGGAAACAGGACTGACATTTGGACAACATTGGCATAGCTACCAACTATGTTGGCATAACTGGACTGATGTGAGTTGAACTTTAGAGCATTCCATGTTTCTGCTCCGATCAGCTCGCTAGCATAGCAAATAGTAAAACTAAGAACCAGTTTGATTTTCTTCTTTTAAAATGTATTTTCTCATAATCCTAGTGATGGCAGCAAAAAGTAACTTTTGTAGATGGTATTGCTAGATCTTCAGTAATTGTGTGCACATTTAAATGCCTTAAATGCATGCCTGGCAGTCCTTGGGAAAAGAAGGAAGGAGCATTCTGGGTACATTTTAGGAATCCAAGTTCACTTTAGCCTAATGATAATGTAATTTAGTGTATCAAACACATCCATATATCTTTTCCAACCTTGGGTCAGGCAGGAAAATGTCCAAGGCTAACTTATGTGGTGGCAAGAAGATTTTGTTTTATCTGTGCCCAGGATAAAACTGGAAAGGGAAGCCATTTTGAAAGCAATTTGCAGGTGGGCCTAATGGAAAAGCTTGAGGAAAGAGGGACTATTACTCTTTGTGACATAAAGGCAGGAGATGGGAACAGATAAGACATATCTGAATAAATTGCTAGGTCTTTTGACTTTTTAGGTACTGATTTTCACCATTACTGGGATTAACTGCATCTATTCTACTCATGGCTCATTCTTGGCTTCCCGTGAAAGCCGCAGACTGAGGATTGGAACTTTTATAGAGAGATTTATCGCAGAGACTTGGGTGATTACCTGACATTTGTAATTCTGTTCTAGGCCTAAGTGTCTCCCTCATAGAAACGAAGGAAACCAACGCTCATCTTTGTTCAGCCTGGCTTTCCCATTTATTTTACTTATATCCCTATAAACTCAGGCAGGCGTGATGGGCCAAATCTGGTGCCTTCTAGATGTCAGTGCTCCAGTTTTATAATGTCTATAGATTATAGTTGTGTTTTATGGAAACTGGACCAATTAATTGGGAGAGCAGCACTTTCAGGAAGTCTTTGTTAACCAAACAGCAAAAAAATGTGGATTGCGAAATATCTTAAATATCCTATAGAAATCATGCAGCTAAGAACAAAATCTCGCTCTCGCTTCTGTCCATTACAGCCTCCTGCTTTTTATAATTGTATAGGCAGCACCCCCTCAACAGATTAAAATATTATTTATTCTTAATATTAAAAGAGGAAGAATATTATAGTTCCCAAAAGGAGAAATGGAGAAACATATTCTTAAAGGCAGAAAGCAGTCCTAGTCTTTCTGCATAGTAAAACAGTCTCAAGAGGAAGAGACTGGTCTTTAGGAATGCAGATTTTGTATCCATTCAGAAAGGCTGGGCAATCTTATTTATAAAAAAACACTTTCATTCACAGCTGCCCCAGCCTGGGATTAAGAATTTACATCCCCATTCAAATTGTAAGAACAGGACATGACCTCTAGGACATAATAGGATTAACCCACCCCCAATAGCAAAAGGCACAAGGCTCACTACATTGCACAACTCCCAGGAACATCTCAGAACCGTATAAAAATCCATTCCTAAGCCAAGGGGTCAGCTACCCCAGAAACATTTGCTGCTGTCACTGAAGTTTCTGGCATCCAAATAAACAGAATCCTTCTTTCCAATCAGCCTCCATTTTATTTCCAGCATCTTTCTCCTGGCTTGCAACTGGATTGAATTTTTCTTCCAACAATTGTAAAGATCTCTGATTGGGAATCCAAAAGTTAGATGGAGGTAGATTTAAAAAAGTTATAGTGCTGGAAAGCAGGTTAAAAACAGTCAGTGCTTAAGGATAATTGTTTGTATTTTGTGGGGTTAAATGAATGCTGCTTTTAAATCTTTTATTCTGATGGTGCAGAAGCTGGCAGCTGGTCATACTGACCCTAGGTTTCAAGATGAAAGGCATTTTATTGGTGGTTTAAATTTTAGGGATGAAGTTCATGTTCTTCATCCATTCCTTTCTTCACAGTATGAATCAGCGTGTTGAGCCTTTTCTTTTAGCTGCATCCAAGGAGAATTTCAGCCCCATCATGTCCTTTCGATTTAAACACCTGCCTCTCCAAATGGGAAAGTGTGGTTTCCTTGTATGTGGCCTTATTTGGATGGAGCTTTTGTTAATTTCTTTTGTGAGAACACATTGGATTCTTTTTAAAGGATTTCCTGAGAGGGTAAATTTGGCTCCTGCTGAGATCAACTGTAATTGCTTGATGCAGAATTTAAAAATGCAGCTTTTAAAAAGGCTTACATCTATTTTCTCCCTTTATTTTTTGAGTGTACCTAAGCTGCCCATCAAAATGCAGGGAAATTGCTAACATTGGCTTCTACTAATTGTGGATTTGGAGTAGGGGTGATATCTGTCAGGCCCCAAAACTGAGATGACATCTGGTGATTCTTCCAAGCTGAGTTCTTTATTGTTTCCTCACCCATAGAGAGAATCTTGACAGATTGAGGATTTTATTATTTTCATCTACCATGTTCTCTGGGAACTATTAAGGAGGGGCTGCCTTCAACCTCTTCTCTCACATAAAATATCTGGACTGAGTTGCCTCTTACACCTCTGGAATGCATCTCCACCCTCCTTGGAATTCGTCTTCTTTCTACATTCCATCACACCATCAGAAATTGTATGAATTATCTGCATTTACATACATTTATTGTCTGCTGTTGTTGACGATAAATTGTGGTTCATCAATCCTGGGAGTTGAAGTCCATACTGCTAATCATTGCCAGGGTTAAGAAACAGTATAATAATGGAATACTGTAACAGACAGAGTATTCAGTGCCAGAAAATAGTCTGTTACTCTGGTGATAGTGGCGGCTGATCTAAATTTGCTTTTTGAAACTGGGTGTGTTTTTTGTTTACTCAAGACTGATACGATCTTCAAGCACCAAGAAAAGAAGCAATGCTTACCTCTCCAAGTGTAGGAGTTGTTTTTCTTATAATTTCCTTCTAAATGGGCCTCTTCTTTAGAAGCAATGGAATGACAGTGGTGTATAGTTTCCATCCAACAGCAGCCTTCTGCATAGGAACTCGGGCCCTTTCCTTTCACTCACATTCAAATCTATAATGGTTGAGGATTAATGTTTTGGAAATAGCGTGATAATGCAAAATAGTGATGTTGTTTCATGCAGATGGCTAGGGGCTAGGGTCTCCTCCTCCTCCTCCTTGGATTTATACTAGAGGTTTTGTGAATTTATTTATCCAAAGCTATAATTTCCAGCAAGTGTGTTGAAAAGAGGTGCCATTTGTCTCTGCAGATTCTGTGTTTTGAATTTTCTGATGCTGGAGGCCAGGTCATCTGTTGATGGGACAGCAGATAATTTGCCTCATCGCAATAGTGCCTCAAATCCCAACACTATATAATTTTGCTAAAGAAATTGTGGTTATTTACGATTGGGGAGGAAACAAAGGGTTGTATTCTATTGGCATGACAAAATACCGTATATACTCGAGTATAAGCCGAGTTTTTCAGCACATTTTTTGTGCTGAAAACCCCCCCCTTGGCTTATACTCGAGTCAGATTCCCCTCTGAAAAAAAAATGGTGTGGAGCTCCGAAGCTGGGCAGCCGCTTCCCTGCTTCCGTGTTTCCTTTGCAACTTTTAAGCATGGGAGGGGGAGGCTTTTCTGAGCTTTAGGCTGAGAAAGCAACGCAAGTGGAGGTCGCTCCACTCAGTTTCATTTCCTCAGCTCCAGCTGCTTTCAGTCCACTCGGGAGGAGGGGGAGGAGGGGGAGGCTTTTCTGAGCTTTAGGCTGAAAAAGCAACGCGAGCTGAGGTCGCTCCACTCAGTTTCATTTCCTCAGCTCCAGCTGCTTTCAGTCCACTCGGGAGGAGGGGGAGGAGGGGGAGGCTTTTCTGAGCTTTAGGCTGAAAAAGCAACGCGAGCTGAGGTCGCTCCACTCAGTTTCATTTCCTCAGCTCCAGCTGCTTTCAGTCCACTCGGGAGGAGGGGGAGGGGGAGGCTTTTCTGAGCTTTAGGCTGAAAAAGCAACGCGAGCCGAGGTCGCTCCACTCAGTTTCATTTCCTCAGCTCCAGCTGCTTTCAGTCCACTCGGGAGGAGGGGGAGGGGGAGGAGGAGGGAGAGGCTTTTCTGAGCTTTAGGCTGAAAAAGCAACGCGAGCCGAGGTCGCTCCACTCAGTTTCATTTCCTCAGCTCCAGCTGCTTTCAGTCCACTCGGGAGGAGGAGGAGGGGGAGGCTTTTCTGAGCTTTAGGCTGAGAAAGCAACGCAAGCGGAGGTCGCTCCACTCAGTTTCATTTCCTCAGCTCCAGCTGCTTTCAGTCCACTCGGGAGGAGGGGGAGGAGGGGGGGAGAGAGAGAGAGATATCATAAGAACGGCTCTTGGTTTTTTCTTGCAAGGGAGAGAGTGACTCCTGCCTACCACTGTCATCATCATCATCTTTTGCGTTAGTGAATCAATCAAACCTTTCATGATAGTGAGATCGTTTCCCAAATTTCCCTTAAATCAGGGAAGAAATCAGAAACAAACCTTTGGGCTGAGAATAAGCTTGTTCCTATGATGCCATTTTTGTTCACTTCAGTGTGAAAAGTGTGAAAAAACACACTTCTTTTTCTTCATCTTCTTGTTCCCTATTTACTGGTCTCTTTCAAAGAGGAAATTGTGAACATCAAACTTATTCTCAACTGTCCTAGTGAAAGTTTTTATTGGCATCTATTTTTATTTTTGAAATTTACCAGTAGCTGCTGCATTTCCCACCCTCGACTTATACTCGAGTCAATAAGTTTTCCCAGTTTTTTGTGGTTAAATTAGGTGCCTCGGCTTATATTCGGGTCGACTTATACTCGAGTATATACGGTAACTTACTTTTGTTGCCAGATTATCTAACTTGTCAAAAACTATTGAGATGGATTCCACTTTGTATCCTATTAAGTTATTTGAGAGCTTTTATCTTACAGCAAGCATCCAGTTATACTTGGTTGACCTCGGAAGAAAAGCAGGGTTGGAGCAAGTTAGAAATTAGATAGAGATCAGCTGGAAATGTCATAGCTGGAGCCTGGATTGGGAAGTTTACAAAGCCATCTAAGAAAACAGTGGCAAACCATTTTATACTGTTGCCAATAAAATTACATGGACTTTTCAAAGAAATCAGCAGGAGTCAAGGTTGACTTGAGGGAATCTTTATCTTTTACATGGATAAAGGTTGTCATCTAAGAACCACATGAAATGCTGCAGGCAGAAATTTGTCTTCCATGTTCCTACACATTTTCTTTTCTTGTGAAAGAGACTTCCAGTTTTCTGTTTTATTGTCAGGATTGTTTAGAATTCCTTTTTTGATTTCAAGCATTTGAGCGTATGCATGCATATGCAGAGTGCTGGGGGTTTCCATCACTCTTCTCATCTTTTCTGATTGCCTTTGCTTCTGATCTGGATAGGATTTCTCTTTGAAGAGGGTTTAATGGAAGCTAGGGTTAACCTTCCATTCTGGGCAGATGGACATATTTGGAATTATGAGAGGATGTTATGAACATTCACACCAAATGGCCACTATTGCTGCCAGAGACAAGGTCATTATTGCAACCTTCTCAACTCCTTTCCCAGATGCCCTTTTTCATCTCATTGTTTCTTTTTTTTTTTCCTCCTGGGCAGGTTGGTAACACCAAAAAAGACAAGATTGGGCTGTATTCACTCTCTTTTATTTATATTTTATTTATTTATATTATTGATTTCTTTTGATGCAGACTTCCAAAAACAGATGTATAAATGAAAACAGTGATAAGATTCAAAGGTGCTTTTTCTGGAGGCAACTGGACTTTCTTGTTTCTTCTTTTGAAGACATTTCACTTCTCCTCCAAGAAGCTTCTGTCAGGGTTCCAAGTAATACACCCATAGCAAGTAAACCTTGGAGGCAAGTAGGTTCCTCAAAGAATAGCTTTATTGGATATATCATATTGGCACAGTTCTGGTGAAAATTGACTCTGAAGGTTCCTGCGGTTTTCACCTAATTAAAAGTAAAAGTTTTTCCCCTTCCCCAAACAATCAGTCACATGGTTCAATCAAGGTGCCGTCCGGTCACCTGGTAATGTCACTCCTCTCTCTAGCTAGGTGTTAGAATGTCCTTGGTTCCCAGGGGAAAATATTCTATTTTGGCTACAAAAATCCCAGCCAACTCTATTCCCCCCCCTCCCTCTCTCAGTCAGCTCCAGTGTGGCAACACTGAAGCTCCAAAATGGTTTTGGTCAGGTCAGCTTCAGGGTTGACATCTTCAGGTCTGGATGCAAATGACCAGTTATCTGCCAGGAATATAAATCCTTTCACTCCCCACTATCCTGTTAGAGTTGAAGAAGTCCAGTTGCCTCCTGAAAAAGTACCTTTGGACGGGTTCAGCCAAATCAGTCGTAAAAAAAAAAAAAAAAGCCTCCAAGATCGCAGGATCGGCCCTCCCATCCGCCCCTGCGCTTTTCTTTATCCTCTCAGGTAATTGGCACTGCAGGCCTCAGCTGATGTGTGAAAATCTGCGTGTGCATTAGGTGCAAGCGTGCATGATCACCAAGCCAGTAGTGGAACAGGTAGGATCCCACTGCTGCTTTGAGACTTTTCTGCCTTCTGCACAGAGATGGATTTGAAGCTGTAGAGATGCAGATAGGTAACTCAACAAGACATCCATAACAAATTACATTTATTGGTTCATCAGGTATCCTCATAACTCATGTTCGTGATGAAGTTCTTCCTTAATGACCAATCCTTTGTATATCTGCCTTGTAGTAAAAGATGGTTATCTCCTAACCCATCTCATGGCGATAGAAAGAAACTGCCATGAGTTAGAGAATTCAGGCAAAAGTGAGGAAAATCTCCCCCAACCCTTTGAGGGTCAATTTAGTGACCAATCAGAATTACAGATGTGGCCACATGACATGGATTACATTTCCCAGGATACCTTTAACTACATTACCATGATGCATTCCCTTAAGGGGATAATTCCTAAGTAACTATCCAATTCTCATAGACTGGCTGGGACAGCACACTCCCCACCTGGAATTGTAAATTCCACTTTTAAGAGAAGAGAAAAAAAATTAACTATAAACTAAGATAAGCAGTAAACAGTAATACTATGAATAGCAGACAACTATATAACTAAGATAAACAGCTATATAACTAAGAGAAATAGTAAACATCAATAAAGCATCAAACAAAGCAAAGCATGCAAAGCTTGAGATTCAATCTTCAAGTTCGGCTTCTTGGTACAAGTCTGCTGGTCACCTCTGGTGGCCTTTTAGGGTGTACAGGTACTCTTGGTAGCAAAGGTGAAAGTCTGCTGGTCACCTCTGGTGGCCTTTTATGGTGTACAGATACTCTTGGTGGCAAAGGTAAAAGTCTGCTGGTCACCTCTGGTGGCCTTTTATGGTGTACAGGTACTCTTGGTGGCAAAGGTAAAAGTCTGCTGGTCACCTCTGGTGGTCTTTTAGGGTGTACAGGTACTCTTGGTGGCAAAGGTGAAAGTCTGCTGGTCACCTCTGGCGGCCTTTTATGGTGTACAGGTACTCTTGGTGGCAAAGGTGAAAGTCTGCTGGTCACTTCTGGTGGTCTTTTAGGGTGTACAGGTACTCTTGGTGGCAAAGGTGAAAGTCTGCTGGTCACCCCTGGCAGCCTTTTATTGTGTACAGGTACTCTTGGTGGCAAAGGTGAAAGTCTGCTGGTCACCTCTGGTGGCCTTTTATGGTGTACAGGTACTCTTAGTGGCAAAGGTGAAAGTCTGCTGGTCACCTCTGGTGGCCTTTTAGGGTGTACAGGTACTCTTGGCGGCAAAGGTGAAAGTCTGCTGGTCACTTCCATAAGCCTTTTAGGATTGGCATGGTACTCTTGCTTCCACAGTGCCAAAGGGGGTTGGCAAGCTGTTGGAAATGGTGTTGCATAGGCGTATGCCTGTGTAGAGCGTCTTAGTGGATGTCTGGTGGTTCTTGGCGGCTGTTTTGGGTGTCCTAGTGAAAGTGTACTGATCGCCGGTGGCCTTTGGGGCTGGAATGTCATTCTTGTTTTCAATGGTGCTAAAGGGCGTCTGAAGGCTGTTGGAATGGGTGGTGCTAAGGCATTTGCCTGGGTTGGAGCCTGCATCCAGTCATCACTGACAATTCCTACAATCCCCCATCTTAGTGAAGATTTGATGGCCACTGGGCCGTCTACAGGGCCGCCGACTGACTCGGAGAAGAAAAAGGTGCGTGAGGCATTATTTCCCAGCAAGAGTAGGATCTAGAGCGGGAAAATGATGAGCCAGGTGCTGTAGGTGAGGCATGGTACTTATGACTTCAGGTGTTGCGATCTGACTGCAGTAGTTCGGCATCCCATCACATTCAAATACGGGCAGTAGTGGGAATTCGGAACTTCCATCCCACGACTCTATGCAGAATCCAGTAGCTCCATGGCACATTGATACAGTGAAGTGAACTTTGTTCTGTTGCACCTCAAAGAGGTTGACGAATGCAGGTCTGGCCAGGGTGCAGGTGCTTTGAGTACATTTTCATGGCATCTTCAGGACATCCTTCAGGGTACAGATAAACAGATGGGAAGACACGAACGAGGGCATGGTGAATTGGCACACAGTACTGTGCAGTTGACACTAATCCTTGGTTTTGGTTGCGATTTGTCAGTCTGCTGAGGAACCCTGCATGCTTCCGTGTTACGTTGAGGCTCCTTGTCCAAAGGAGGGTTACGAGATATCTGCAGTGGTGGGCCAAAGTCTGGATGCAGTGCAGTCGGGTGCTGGACACTATGGCATAAGTTGCATTGCATCTTGGCTGTGCCGTACTTGGACGGGTGTTTGGATTCGCAACACCTATAGCAGTATTGGTACTCCTTTAGCAACTCTTTTCGTTGGGTCAGTGATTTCACTGCAAACCCAGTGCAGCGATTCAGCAAGTGACGAGAGTTGTGCATAGGACAAAACTATATTCTCCTTATGTTCGGAGATCTAAATTGGGTTGTATCTGATGAGTTCTCTCCCCAACTGTGTGTGGATGAGGAGTCGATCTTGGTGTTATGGACAACCATGAAAGGTCTTTCCCTGGTAGTGTGGATAGGGCCTGAGGACGACATATAGTTGCTCTTGTATCTTCTGTCATTAGGAGGACTGACAGCTTTGAGTCCATGGGCCCGGTGTGTGTTGCACACTGTCACCTGGTGGGACACAAATTCTTCAAGAAGTGTGAAGGGTATAAAATGGTGGCGAACCTTGGCCATGAAGGTGTCAGTCAACTGGAGCCACTTTTCAATTAGCACCTGTGGAAGTTTTCGAACAATTTTGTTCTGTGTATCGACGTGATCGAGACAGGCGAGTGCTGGTAAGTTGGAATCCTGTTGTGCCATTCTCAACTGGACAAGTATGTTAGCGAGGTCTATGATTCGGCGAGGCTTTTCGATAGGAATTTTAGGAAAACTGCTGAGGCTATCCAAGAGTGTTGCTTCTACGTCCTCGGAAGCGCCATACAGTTCATCAAGCCTTTTCCATGATAACCGTAGGGCAGTGGCCGGGTCATCTTAAGTGGGATGCCAAAAGTGCCCTTGGTATGTCGGCAGACTGGCACTAGCCATGCTATCAAGTGTCCGATTAATTCATCAGGCATGCCGCCTGAACGGGGCACAGGAAAATTTTCTTCCATAGTAGATACTCGCCGCCTGGCTTGTCAGAGAATCTGAGAACTCCGTTGGCATGCAAATTTAGCTTTCCACTCTGTACAGCCAAGTTTCTCCAGTAATCTTCAGCATTTGCTGAGTTGGGGTGAAATATTGACATAGGGGGTTCTCGCCCTGGATTCTCGTAGGGTGGGTTTGGGTTGTAAGTCAACGACGGGATGCAGTCTTCCTCCCAGTACTTACGGAGGATGTTCTCCCATACTGAGGATGATGGTCGAGTGTCACGCTGCTTTGTAGGCTGGGCGCAGTTACCTTGTGGTGCCTGGGAGCTGGATTGGTATTGAGGTTGTGGCAGGAATGCTGCTGCCTGTGGATTGAGTGTGGAAGTTGTCGTTAATGGCATGTCGACTTGTTGAGAAGTCGTTGTAGGTACTGGTGAGCTATGTTGCTTGGCCAGCAGGGTATGAGACGTTGCAGTAGTGTTGCTTGTGCTGGGAAGAGAATATCGGACCTTAGTACATATAACATCGATTGGGGAAGGTTTGCTGTTGGTGGGAAGTGAATCTTGTACTTTAGGTCATACAACGTCAGCGTAACTGACGTGTAGAGTCTGTGGTTGAGATTCATCCCTGTGCTTCCCTGGTTGAGGGAGGCTGCTAGGCAATTGAGGTGGTTCCATCTGCTCATTTTGTAGCGAGAGCTGCTCATCCACATAGGCTTTGACCCGTGTATCTGGGCTCTCTTCTCCCAACTCTTCAAGGGTGAATTGGAGGGAGGTCTTGTCAGCCATCTTCTGCCATGCCGCGGCACGTGCCGTCTTTGTTGCAGCATGTCTTTGCCATTCGGCCAACTCCAATTTGGCCTGTGCTTTGGCCATTTCTGCCTGTTGTCTGACCTGGGATTTTGCTATTTCTGCCTGTTGTCTGGCTGCTATTTCTGCCTGTTGAGCCACTATTTCAGCCTTCTGAGCCGCTACTGCTGCCTTCTGCCCTGTTATCTCCTCTGTGGCGCATAGCTCTGCATCTGCTACTGCAGCTTCTACTTCAGTTTCTGCAGCCTGTTTGGTGTAACTTGCTGATTTGGAGGCCTTAGATGGGAGAATGCTCTGGTTAGAGCTGGCAGCAGAGAATTGGTGTGAGACATTGGAAACTGCCTGCGATCTAGCTGATTTGGGATGGAGGGAGGAGGCTTTCTTAGAATGGTGGGAAGAAGCTGCTTGTGATTGAAGACCTATGTCGGATGTGGACTTCTCCCTTGATATTTGCTCCTTCTGTAGTGCAACGAGGAGCAGGGCCTGGAGGGAGTTTCTGCCTTCCCAAACGCTGTCTTTGCATTCTTTATTCACCTCCTCAAAGGAATGAATGTGTTCCTGGAACTCTGGGTCTTCCAGGTTCGACTGTATGTATTTAAGCTTATTTTCACTGTCTCTCCACCGTGCGAGGTGCTCCTTTAACTCCTTCTGCATTAGGAAGAGGCTCTTGAGGGTCAACTTGTTTTTGGGGGTGTCACAGATCTTGACCAACTCCATCTATGCGGCTGCATGATAGTGATACTGCCTTCCCCAATCCTCTCTAAAGTGTGTCACTGCAGGTGAGGTAAACATCCTATGCTGTTTGAGGTTGTAGGCCTTCTGAGGTATCGCGGCTTCTCCAGAGAGTTGGACATTTAAAACTGGGTTTCAGGAATCAGGCTCCATGTTTACAACAAGGGTGGGTGGAGGAATCAGGTCTTCTGGTACATCAGAGACATCTGTCATGGCTGAGGAAGTTGCCATGCTTCAAATTGGCAAAGGGAGAAATTTGGAAAATTTTAGTGGTTTTCCATGCAATTCCCTTTTTTTATACTGGGGGTGCTGCAAGCAGGTAGCAGAAAGTTGAATTGCTGCTGGATTTAATACTTGAGTACGTAGGTGGCACTGCAGAGTCTGGGTGATGCTAGCACAGCACATAATGTGGCTGCTTCTAGGGTGTGTTATAAGCTTGCAACACAAGGGGCCACTAGAGGTTGCATCACAAAGTCTGAACACATGAGGGCGGAATGCAGGAATAATTGTCACTTGCTTCACAAGGTGGCAGCAGAGGGTCAGGAAGACGTTGTTGCTACACCCATGTTAGGTTGCAGTTACTCTTGGGACATTTGAATTAAATTGATTAAATTGTCCACAATGGTTTCAAAAAAGAGATTATCAATGCAAACACGTATTGAAAAACTAAGGGAGATTTTTCTTTGAACCCCAGATGTAGCAGTGGGCTGAAGAGAAAAAGAGAGGGGGACTTCCTTGCCCACTCTTGAAAAAAGGAAAAAATAATGATAATTCTTTAACTTCACTGTAAATTTCTTCTTGACCACCAGATGGGGATGTAGGCTGCTTTACTTGAGTCTTTTAAGTTGCAGTTAATCTTGGAACATTTGAATTAAATTGATTAAATTGTCCACAAGAGTTGCAAAAAGGGGTCATCAATGGATAAACACTCTGGTCAATCTTGAGAGACTTGGTAAAAAAAATCATATAAGATTTTTTTTTTTGGTAGAATCTAGCAGATGAATGGCAATTGAAAATGCTGGAAGGAAAGAAGAATACGATGCGGCACTGTGGTTGCTTTATATTGCTACTAATTTTGTTAAAGGAAAATTCCTTTAATAGCAAAAGGATAGCAAAAGACAAATGCTGACTTTGTTTAAATCATTGCTAGATTAGGTGTCTCTCTTCAGGGGGAAGGCATGTGCCCATTGCTGTGGAGATGGCTCTGGCTGAAGGAATTTTTATAACCGTGGCCTCTTTATTGCTTTGCCAGAGGAGCAGAGGAAGATCAGCTTTGTTTTACTGACAAACATACAGGCATGATTTCTCAGAGTCTCTCACTGCATTTGTAAAAGGTTTAAAGACAGAGGTTTGGGTTTCCTTTGAGAGCTGGAAGATATCTGACTCTCCTTGTTATGCAAATGGAGTCTTTGAGATAGCAGGAAGATAAATTAAGCAAAGAAGAGGCGGATGGGTGGATTACTGGTTAGAATTAGAATTCTGTGGTTAGAAAATTCTCTTTGTTACTAGCATGTGGGGAATTCCAGCCCCTCCACAGGCATGTAAAGAGTTCCCATGCTCACAGAGAGAGATGATGGGAAATGCAGTTTTAAATTAACATTGCATATTCACTCCTGGCTTCAATATTACTTTGCTTTATCACAAACCCAAATTAACTTCCTTTATATTGATGGGTTTCAGGACTTCATCTTTTACTTTTCTGCCTTATGCACAGAGATGGATTTGAAGCTGTAGAGATGCAGATAGGTAACTCAACAAGACGTCCATAACAAATTACATTTATTGGTTCATCAGGTATCCTCATAAGTCATGTTTGTGATGAAGTTCTTCTTTAATGACCAATTCTTTGTATATCTGCCCTATAGTAAAAGATGATTATCTCCTAAGCCATCTTGTAGCGATAGAAAGAAGCTGCCATGAGTTAGAGAGTTCAGGCAAAAGTGAGGAAAACCTCTCCCAACCCTTCGAGAGTCAATTTCGTGACCAATCCCATAGACTGGCTGGGACAGCACAGGGACAACCATAATCTGGATGACTGAGAATCTCTACAGTCTTTTAGAGATAGATACATTTTTCAGCACACCAGATCTTGTTTCACTTATGCCTTAAACAAAATAATCTTTGAAAAACAATTCAAATGGCAAAACAATTCAAATGGAGACTGGCAGGAATTCTTTGAGTTGAGCCTCACTGTCACCACCAACTTGCCTATTTGTGAGCTGAAATGTGGGAAATTACTGATTTTGATAGTAAGAACAGGGCAATCTTCCATCACTGTAAAAATAATAGAAAAAACTAGTATAATGTCACCACAAATAATGCTGAAGAAACTTTCAGCCCTCAGAGATTAGTTGGAAGCAAATGTGGGGTGAGATGTATAAGCTCGGCCCCAAGTGACTAGCATGCTATTCTGTACACATCATGTTTTCCTTTTGCAGCTTTTTGTATTGGGTTACACGGATGCTAAAGAAACTACAGCTGATTTAACAGAGGACTAAAATATCAGGAAGAGTCTTGAAATATTGGTGTGTTTGTTGAACAAAAACAGCTTGCTACTTCTGGGCAGCTTTCTTCACATTTCTCTGGAGGAGGCACAGCAGATGTGCAAGGGGAGGAAAAGAATATGTAATTGGAAAAATATACATTAGATTAAACAATAATATCAGTAGTCACCTCTGTTCAGGAGCCTTGCTGAGAGCTAGGCTGACTGACAAACTGCCGATAACATTTTTATTATTATTATTTTGTTTATTCTGTAGCCACAGACCATAAGGCAGACTCTCCAGAGGACACTCCAACATTATGAGCATCAAGTTATTGGGTAAGTAAAACCATTTCTTCAAAACTCCAAAAGAAGTGTAAAGATAGATTGGTGAGTGGGTGGCAATAAAAAACTAATTGCTGATTGCCAAGATATTGCCAACCAGGTGCCCTTAAAATTGAATTAGGGGTACGAATTCTGGCAATTCAATTTTTAAAAACTTCAGATTGGAGAAAGGTATAAATGAGCTATGTTCATATAATGTGCTTCAGAATCTGCTGACTATTGCACAATTTGTCAAGCTTGGCTGGGGATAACCTTGTTGAGTTTTTTTTTATCCATCTAATTTAGTCAGTTTATGGTTTAAACCACTTGCATACCCAAAATGGATTAATTCAGGAACCAAAGTTTGTGATACAAACACAGTCATGATGTCATAAGATGCCACATGTAGTTTCATTAAAAGTTGTTGGTGCCAAAACAATATTTGTTTATGTAGATTTTATTTATTTCAATAGGATGCAGGAAGAGCATTTTTAATGTACCATTGATACATACTTCTGTAACAATTTTGATAATACCTTTCTTTGATCCTAAATAGAATTGTTTTTCTCTTTTTCTATTCCCTCTTTTATAATTTTCTAAGGAAATAGTGAAAATATCCTCAACTAAGCATGTAGACTATAATAAACAATTATTATACTTGATCTTTTCCTTAATGAAATAAAACATCTTGATGCAAAAATTTAAGAAGACTTAAATTGCCAACTTAATGCCAATATACCCCATCTTTTTTTTTTGTCCTATTTTGTGCTCCTTTATAGTTCTTTTGTATGCAGAGAACTATGCACCAAGAAGTCATGCCATCAGATTTGTAGCACTTAGAAATATTTCAGGGAGGCTCATGGAATGCCCTTTAACTTCTAAATTCTTTTGTGGGTTGGATTTCATATATTGTTTGAATTTTTCCTTTCAATCTTACTGGACTATCTTATGTTAAAGTATCCATTTAAAGCAGACTCCCCAAACTTTTCAGCTCATTGATTCTTTAATGAAGTTTCAGATTATTCAAATATCTTTCACATGAAAGCGATTTTATAAATACTACTTTAACTAATACTGCTATGAATAGCAATAACAACAATATTGACCCGTGGAGAGTCTCGTTGAGTCATAGTGATCAATATTAACCATTTTGGAGAACCCTACTTTAATTAAATGCAAATACCAATTGCTCCTTTAACAATATCCAAGTTCAGTAATAAATTGGCAAGAAGTTGGATCACCTTAGAAATCTCTATTATTATATCTCACATCTCTACCACAGAGATCACTGTAACAGTGTCCTGTGATATCATACAGCATTCTTTGAGTTTGTGGAGTCTGAAGAAGTGGACAGGATAGTTTGTGACCAGCAGCAGAAGTTGATGTTGACTTCTCTGATTTATTTCAATTGCCCAGGAGGGAACAGATATTTGGATTCAAGGAATCTGGAATGCTTCGTATGGGGAGGAAGTTGCACTGACAGTCTTGAAGGATATGTGCTTCCTCTGAAGAAATCCTCCATTTGGAGGTTCTACAAACTTCCACCTGGTCTCTAACTTTCTAATCTGCAAGAGGATTGTTGAGAAAGTGGTTGGGGTTCATTTATAGAAGAACTTGGAAGATGCAGATTAGTTGGAATCCTTGCAGTTGAGTTTCAGGCTTAAATCTAGGATTGAGACTCAATTAGTTGTTTTGTAGATAAGCTGCAAGGGAAGGATGGCAGTCTCTAGCAGGAGTGGAACACTTCTAGCAAGACTGCAGCACATTTAACAGGACTGGAGAGCATCTAGTACCATTGGATTATAGTATCATGATCCAAATGTGAAGGATTGGAGGAAGGTCCATCAGATTCAGGTTAAATCTTCTCCAGGTGGAATAACCGCTGTCTGGAGAGTGCTTAGATACAACAAAATTCCATTTTTGTTAGTTCTTAGTAAGGTTGCATTCTCCTAGAAGGTTTTTTCCCTCCTATTGGACTTACAGCTTTTATTGGAAAAGCAATCGTAGATAACAGAGAGAGAGAGAGAGAGAGAGAGAGAGAGAGAGCCTTCAGCTGGTATGCTAGATGTTGCCATTTTTGCAACCGGAGTCTTGGCAAAGTCACAGATGCATGGTTTTTGGGCGGTTTGACTGTGCTTTATTTATGACAACCTTCAAAGATTATCCAGAAATCATAGCTCACCTAAAAACACAAATGCCTAGTTGTTGACAGATCTGTCCTAATTCGACAGAATCACAATCATCTTGCAGGAGCTGGTAGCGGGTTTTTGGATGCAAATCAAAGTACTGGTTTATAAAGCTTAAAGACCTTAGTTTGTTTGGACAATCTCCTTAAATAGAATCTTTCCATCCCATAATGCCGTAAAGTCATCAGTACATAGATTTTTTTTTCCCTCATCCTTAGAATTTTAATTCTTTGGAATTCTGTTATAGAATCCCATTATTTTCTGTGTTTTTAAAAATGAGGACACCATCCTTCTTGCTGCTCTAGAAATAGGTAAAAGAAACCATCCTCTTTTATTGACCATTGGAAGATAGGTTTAACTGACTGGTACTTTTCCTGGAGGTGACAGTTTTATGGTTTTAGATGTTAAGTGACCACATTTATGAATATTTTATTGTCAAGAGATGTTAGTGAAGTTGTGTTAATGTGAGCTGGCAAAATAGATGGCATACAAGTGACCCCCTCTTCCATTAGTGTTGTAGACACTGTTTAAGGCACTTTAGGGTTGAAGGATTAACTTGTAATATCACTGTTGCCTGGGGGATGCCCATGTCGGCTCCTTTTAGGTCCCCATCTCCATGGTGGTCTCCCATGGAAAGAATGAGACACAGGCTGGTGTACTCGGGATGGGAGCCCAGAGCAAATTCTAGTGCTCCCTTTTATTGAGAATTTTGTACATAGTAAGCATTCACATTGTGGATTAAAATAATTACATATAGTACACAGAATTGTTTACAGTTGTCTGAGCTGCTTAAATGTTTCTGGTGTTTGCTTTTAATTTCCTTGCTTTATCTCAGTGATCCTTAGGCAGACATGTATGTATAAGGTCTTAGACTAATCATTACCCAATGCTGAAGTCAAAGTTTATTCCCACACCCATCAAGGAGCTGGAGCAAATGAGGGGAGTTTACCCCACCATGCAGCAGCACTCAGGTCTCAAACACAGACTTGCTAACCTCCAACCCAGCATCCTAACCCACCGTGCTCCATACAAATGATAATAATGATAATAAAATAATTAAAATAAGTGGACTGAGGGACCTGTTTCCTGGTTATCTTAATATCTATGGATTATAATTTTCTTACCTGCTCCAAAGAGAAAGAAAGAGATTGTATTGTATCTGTAATCTGGTTTATATAATTTTTATGATCATATGCATATACAAGAGTGATTTGAGATGAGTGGTTATATAAGTCAGATAAATAAAATAAATATAAAAGTTATTATTAAGCCAGTGTGCTGCAACTTTCCTTTTCCTGTCTATTTTGGATTATATTTCCTACATTTTTTCCACTTGGCCACAGTGCTTGTGGCTATTATTTACAACATATCTATAGGACAATAGATAGATGTAGGCTACTGAATGCTATAAAGAGTTGCCTGATAAGGCACCAGGTAAATGGCTAAATGTGTCCAATATTTATATGTTGTGTCTGAAAACAACTTTCCAGCATGTGTCTTTTCATTACTGGCCTGCTACCTAACCTTTCATTAATCAGAAATATAAGAATTGAAACTTTGAATCTTGTACACTGGAAGCCTTTGGTGTACTTATGAATTTGCTGAGTTGTGTCTTCCTTTTGTTTTACAAGCATGGCATGGTAGTCTAGCCAGCATGGCTTAGTAGTTAATGTGTTGGAGTATGACTGGGGACACCTAGGTTCAAATCCCCTTTGCAAAAGAAACTCGCTGATCGACTTTCAGGCAAAGCCATAAAAGATTGATCAATCACACCAATATTTAGATTCAACGAAGTAACAGGCAGCTTCAATTTATAATACGATCAAGCAACAGCTGCTTCATAAAACTAGTTGGCACCATTGTGTTGTGTTTTTTTTTGTTTTCCCTAGTCTGCATTGACTGCCTATTATTTGTTACCATTTCGCTCCCCAACCGAAGAGGCATAATGCTCAGAGCTCGCCAAGTTACTTTGCCACATGAGACAGAAAATTCCAGAGTACCGACTACCATCTACTGCAGTATACTCACAATAACAATAAATTCTTGTTTGGAAACATTGTCAAATGTCTGCTGTTGGAGGTGATTATTCCACAGCTTAATGGTAGAATTGGATCCAACAGCTACTGCTGGCTCTCACTGCAATGTTGTATGGATAAGACACCTGCCAGAGCTGTATTGATTAAGCAATGGAGCTATATTGATTAAGCAAATAATACTTGTTGTTTCCAATTATGCAAGTGCCCTTGATCCTTTGGCATTCTCTTCAGGTTAGGTTGGAAACATGCATTAAAATTCAGTACAGGCTTCTGAGATTTCCCAAGTTTTAGGTACTTATCCTTGCGGGCATTTTAGTCAAGCTATCTTATCAACTTTCCTTAGTTAACAATTCAGACACGTCAGTAAAGTACCTAAGGCTAGAATAGTAGAAGAAGCTGCTGCTTAGGGAATCACCTTTGCAAACTTGCTCATAGTTTGATGGCAAGTATAGAACAGATAGGGAAGAAAAGGAGTAGAAATTTGCAGCAAAGGATCCATTCGTTTTTTGAAGTTCACATTCCTAGACCTCAAGGGTTAAGTTGATTTATGTGTGTTTATTCCCTGTTTGGTTTGGTTTCTCCTTCTTTATTTTCTTCAGAATATCAATGTAGGTTGTAAGCTTCCCTGTTAGATAACCTGCAAACAAGTACTTGGAAACTACAAAGTTTTTTCTGTTTTAGGAAGGAGAGATTATGTTACACATCTGTGGACAAACATGGATCTGCAGATTCTGCTTTGTTGCTTGTTGTATCTGATTGCTGGTTCATTTCCATAAAAAAGATGGAAGTATTAGACCAGTCTTTCTCAGCCTTTGAAGCCTGAAGATATGTGGAGTTCAGCACTCAGAATTCTAGGAGTTTGATGTTCACACATCTTAAAGCTGCCAAGGTTGAGAAACTCTGTATTAGATTATATGTTTTCAAAAAGAACGAGCATTCTTCTTCAGAAAGAGTGGTCATTTCAAATGTTTAGTCCAGAAGTGGTATTCAGCAGGTTCTGACTAGTTCTGGAAAACCGGTAGTGGAAATTTTGAGTAGTTCAGAGAACCAGCAAATACCACCTTTGACTGGAGATTTTACAGTATCCTTCCCCTGCCATGCCCACCAAGCCACTCCCACAGAACTGGTAGTAAAAAAAAAAGAATCCTACCACTGGTTTAGTTGTTTCACTTAGGTGCTTTCAGATGGTCTTTGTTATGCTACCATCCACCACTAATTGTATATTTCTTTCTAGTTACAGGGATGCTGAAAAGAATTTCCATAATATTTCCAACCGATGCTCCTATGCAGACCATTCTGGCAATGATGAAACTGAAGATGTCTCAGGAATTCTCCAGCGTACAGCAAATATTCTTGGTACAATATTATTATTCTCTATAGCCCCTTTGTTAGTATAGAACAGTTTTGAATTTCACTTCATTTACTTACAGTGGCCTATTCTGCAGACCTTTGACTTTTACTTGGATCTGTGTAGCTAAGCAGAAGGTTGTTTCTGTTCAAATTAAGCAATTTAAGGATAGGAATTCTGATGTGCAGGCTGTATAAATTTTGGTTGGATGCTATTGCAATTAAGTGACTACATTACTGGCTTAGAGATTGTACTTAATTCTCAACAAGTCCTCTTCAAAGAAAGTTAAAGATTATTAATTGTGTGCTTGGTACTCTTCATTTTAATGATTACTTTCATGAGGAGGTAGAGAGAAATATTTAATAAATTTGCAGATGACTCACAAGTGAATAGCACTGATGAAAAGGATTCTGGATTGATAAATAATGACAAACAGAACATGAATTTGCTATATGCTACCCACAGTCCATTCAAAATTAGATGGGTGGCATATAAATGTAATAAAACTTAATAAACATACAAACCAATAAACTAATAACTTGTGGTATGACATGCCTACACAAAAAGTGAAGTATATGAAATTTTAGGCTATATTAATAAAAGTATAGTTTCTAAATATTCTGAAATCTTAGATCTGTTTTAGATACTATGCTTAGTTCTGGGCATTTCTATCACTATGCTTAGTGATAGAAATACCTCAAGATAATTAGAAGCTAAATGATATGAAAAGATATTAGACTTAAGAAAAGTTTGTTTCTTTATTTATCAGTCACATTTTTGACCTATCTCTCTCTCACAGCTGATTGGGAGGGTATCTAATTCAATTCTTAAATCAGTAGAATTCCATAACTAGTTCTTCATCATCCTAGAATTCAGGAAATGAGCATTCATTTTGAGTTTGTAGAAAGGTAGATTCTTTTTTAATTGTCAGAGAAGCCTCAACATGATGATAGCTGTTGAGAGTGAAATGTGTAAAGGAGGTGGTAAAAACTTTACTGAATGTGTTCAAGCAAAGATAAGGTAGCTTAATAGGGTTACTGTCCTATTAAGATGATTCTTCTAGCTATCAGTGGTAGTAAACTGATTTTCATCCTAACCTAACTGAGAGTGTGCAATTGTTTTAAATCAGGGGTGTCAAATTTGTGTTGTCACATTGTCATCATGTGATGTACCATGACATTTTCTTCCTTTGCTAAAACGGAGGTGGGCGTGGCCAGTGTGATGCATCTGACCTGCAGGCTGCGAGTTTGACACCCCTGCTCTAAATACTCAAAGATCATGTAGAAAAGAAAATCTTTTTTAAAAAAAATCAGACTTTTGTCACCTTTCAGTCCTTATAGCAGGTATTTCTCTTTTGTCTTCCATCTTAAAATGGAAGAGCAACCTATCATGCTCTCTTAAGTCCTGTGTGTTTCTCTTTCATAGTAACTGAACCTCTTCCTATAATCCCCTTTTCTCTCAAATAGCTTGTTTTTCTGCCTTAGATTTTCTGTATTAGTATGAGTGATGTTTCTTTCAGACTTGCTTCCATAGAAATTGCCAAATGAATGATAAATGATTCTTTTATGACAATAAAAGCAATGCCACCAGAGCTTCACAAATGCTAATACTTTTGAAAGTCTTGATTTAAGTTCTCTATATTGTTCAGGCCATACTTTCCTAGATATCTACAAGTCACTAGAACATCAACAAATAAATTGCTTTGTACTTTGTACACTTCATATTGTTTTGAAAGCTGTCCAAGGAAATTCTCACTGTTTGCAAATATCCTAGGAGCTTATTTACCTCCTGAATTTGCATTTTAAGTGAGTAAAGTTTTGATCAAATAAGCTTTTTCCCTCCAGTAATATTGCAAGGGAAATTAAATATTTCAGTGATCAACTTAGTTTATCTAGCCTCAGGAGTTGCACAATCCCTGTTGTAAATCTGTGCATATGGGTGAATAATTCCAAATTTTGCTGGAAAAAAAGATTAGAAGATTAGTTTTCTTCCAGAAAACACATAGACACATACACTCATACACTCGCTGAGAACTCTGGTAAAATTTATAAATTTATAAATCTTTTATCTTACTAATGCTTACTATGGGACGGTAGAGTCTATACGTAGGTTTTGAAATACAGTTTAAAAGAAGCTATTTAGTATGTTAAATAGAAAATTAATAAACACTATGCTATTGCCACTGGCCTGGTACACAAAAAAACTTTTTATTTGCAAAGGGTAGTTTGTAATTCAGGAACTGACCCCATAAAGTTTAATATAGTTAACTATGGTTTAATTTCATGTAGTGGCCAATATAAATTCTGTACACATACACCAGATTGCTCTGTTAATGTGATGTTAATATTAATAACAATGCAATTTAGACTGTTCAGCCATAGTCTAAATCATGCACTAAAATGTTTTTATTGGAATACTTGTACATAGGAAATCAATGCTGTATGGTTTTTAGCATTTATTTTGATGGTGAGAAAAATGTCTACATTTCCAATTTTGAACATCCAGAGAACTATGCATTTGGGATTGTGTGTTTTCCAGTACCATTACCTCTAAGTACTCTAATCTGCAATGACCAAATTCAACTAATACTAGCTTTATTCATTATGTTAATAATTAATAATTAATTTGTAATTGTTGTTTTTGCCTCAGTGTTTATTTCTGCTTCCTGTCATTGAATATATCAGAGATAAGATTTTGAAGATGCTGTAGCTGTTTGGGGCCTACAGGTCCTCTAATACTTCTGGGTCTTGGCTCATTTTGAATGTCCCATACGCTGATAAAATTCTATATAGCTAGACCAGGGGTGTCAAACTCAAGGCCCAGGGCTGGATTCAGTCTGTGGGGTGTTTAGATCTGGCTTGTGGGGCCTCCCTGGAAACAGTAGAGGTCTGGCTTGGGAGGCCTACTCTGTTTTCGCTGGCAGAGGATTGCAGGAGGCTGTCGCAGCTGAAAACGGAGCTTGGGAGCCTGTTTTCTGTGGCAGAGCACTTGTGCCACCACAAGGTTCCCCCAACATGAGTGATGTCAAGCAGGCCACATCCACCTGGCCACGCCTACCCCAGCCCCCCAAGGTCAAGCACAACCCTGATGTGGCCCTCAGTGAAATAGAGTCTTACATCCCTGAGCTAGACTCTCCTCCCAAAGGTCGTACCAGATTGTTGCCTCTTCCCAAACTTTTGCCTCTCCTAGGATCATTGCCGCTGTGATTTCATACTGATGTATGTCTATTCTAGGTTTAAAGTTTGAGGAGCTACAAGAGAAGTTCGGGGCTGAATTCTTCAATATCTGCTTCAGTGAGAATGAGAGAGTCCTTCGAGCTGTGGGTGGCACCTTGCAAGATTTTTTTAATGGCTTTGATGCTTTGCTGGAGCACATAAGGACTTCGTTTGGGAGGCAGGTCACTTCAGAATCCCCTTCTTTCCTATGCAAAGAGCTCCCTGAAGGCAACCTTATGCTTCACTGCTTCCATCCCCATCAGATCGTTGGGTTTGCCATGATGGGCATGGTGAAGGCAGCAGCAAGGAAGATCTACCAACTGGATGTCGAAGTGGAACAGATTGTAAACGATAAACGATGTTCTGAGGACCTAAACCCAGGCAACTGCAGCTGTCTCACTTTTATTATCAAAGAGCGTGAAAATGCAAAGATCACAAAAGCGCTTCCTCTGGGGACATCTCAATCCCCTTCAGATCTGAGGATAAGCATTAACACCTTCTGCCGTGCTTTTCCTTTCCATCTGATGTTTGATCCCAGCATGTTAGTACTGCAGCTGGGTGAAGGACTAAGGAAGCAGCTGAAGTGCGAGGTTCATAAGACGTTGAAGTTCCAGGACTGCTTTGAAATTGTTTCTCCAAAGATTGCAGCCGTGTTTGAACGTGTCTTGCTGAGACTGTCCACCCCTTTCATGATCCGAACCAAACTTGAAGCCTCTGGCTCTGAAAATAAAGACAAGGTAAGGAATGGCATTTTCTTCTTGGAGGAATGCCATTTTGGTAAATCACAAAAATGTCTAACACAGTGGTGGTATTCTACCAGTTCGGCCCGGTTCTGGCATACCAGTAGCACTGATGCTTTTCGCTCCGATGCTCTGCAGTTGGGTCCACCTGCCTGCCCCTGTTCCTAGGTCCTTTTTAACCTGTCTGCTGTTGGCGTGGCAGAGCGGATTGCTGTGCTAAACAGCTGAGAGGCGCAGTAATTTAGTTTTTACTGTTTCGACGCATGCATAAAGCACGCTTTGGCGCATGCACGCATGCCTGATTGCGCACGTCGCACAATTCCACCCCTGCAGCCATGCTCACCAAACCATGCCCACAGAACCGGTGGTGGGAACTTTTGAATCCCACCACTGGTTTAACAGTGTTAAAAATGATAATGGTGGAGTAAGAGCTACAGCTAAGATGAAGGATGAATGAAGTCTGGTCACAATGCAGAAGGTAAAGAGTGAATAGATGTCTTTGTGCTGTCTTCTGAGTGTAACATCCAAAGATTTGCACATAGCAATAGCACTTAGACGTATATATTGCTCCATTGTGCTTTAAAGTGCCCTCTGGGCAGTTTACAAAGTCAGCATATTGCCCCCAGCAATCTGGGTCCTCATTTTACTGACCTCAGAAGGATGGAAGGCTGAGTCAACCTTGAGCCCCATCAAGTTCGAACTCCAGGCTGTGGGCAGAGTTTGCCTGCAATCCTGTATTCTAACTACTGTGCCACCCGGGCACATCTCAGGACATGCTAGTTTTCTCTTTAGAAAAATATGAATCCAAGATACCTGTATATTTTATTTAAGCTTTAAACAGGAAGTCTAGACTGTGACACATACTGAACTTTTTCCTGTTTTCAAGAATGCTGATGCAACTGTCGATCTATCCTGGTTTTTACCTCTCTCAAGCTTATTTTAGAGAAATATTAAACCCAATCTATGGACCTAATTTATGATATTTTTGGTGAAGTTTGATTCTTCATTGCTAGATATTAGATCTTGAAATCCTAATATGCATAGTCCTAAAGTAGTTTCATCTAGCCTCCAACTGATCAGTCATTGTGAGACTGTCAGACCAGAATAAAAAAGTGATTCTTTCCAAGCACGAATCTCCTAAAATTCTCTTTAGTAAGCTTTATTTAGATTGAAAGCATTATTGATATAAAAATTACAGCAAGTAAGTTATTGTCAATTTAGAATCAGTGTATCTGTGTGTGCATAAGAGGGTAGACTTTCTAATTACAGTGTTCTTTTTTTCCTAGCCTTACAGGAGAGTCTACAACTGTAAATTCTTTACCCATAATTGCTTGTTATCAGGCCAAGGAAGAACTGTTTTTCAATGAGTAGCATGATCAGATAGATGAAAAGCTGCTGAAATATGCAGAAAATCAATAAGGCTGAATTTCCTCTCTTCTCCTTTCAGCATGATCAAATACTTTTCCTACTAAAACCAGGGTAAGGACCAGGAGTGCATTTCCCATATCCAGAATCCGATGTTATGGAGATCCAAGCTAAACATTTCCTTTTTCAGGGAGGGCGGAGGGAAATAGAAAAACCTCCAGAAGAAAAGATGGAAAGAAGAAAGGAAGGAAGGAAGGAAAGAAGGAAGGGAGGCTAGCTCTAGCTGCAAGAAGAGACAATAATTGTTTTGCAACAAAATAAAGAATCTGTTTCACCATATCTTACCTGTTATTCAGCTTTGATATTTATAATGTTTTTTTTTTTTTTACTCTTTCTTTAGATATACCTTTTCCAACTAGGTCAGGCTACAGACCCAGAACCTCAGGGTTTCCATTTGTTTTGTTTTCTTCATCTTTTTGCAGAAAATCAAGCTTCTTTCTATTTTACTAGCAAGGTCAGGTTAGGGCATAAGAAAGCATGATTTAGCTCTGGGATATTCTGTCAATGATCCCTGCTTTCTAATGGGGATGTTTGGAGGAGTATCATCTCCCCACTTAATTCCCTCCCCCCCTCCCTCCCCCCTCCCTATGTATATTCATATTCCCTCCCAATGCTTGAAATATGAATAAAACTTTTTATTGACTTTACTACACTCAAAAGCTTAATTTTTAATCAGTTTTTTTTTTTTGAAATAGGAAAGCTACAAGTGTGACCTTACGAACATTTTTTAAATACTTCAGTTCATTTATATTGATCTTTTTTTCTTTTTTTTTGGCTAGGGGTTGTCTTTTACTTAATTTCCTTTTAAAATTCAGGTGGAATTAGTAAAGAGGGGAGTAAAAAATTAATATTCTGTTTCTTTTGCGATACAGTTTCACAAGGATGAAAAAGCCCAAACAGAATCACATTTTTTCCATGTTTGTTCCATTCTTCTGTTAGTATTCCTCATGTTTGCTTGTCAGAATGTGTTAGGCTCTAATGATTTTTAAAATGAATTACATTACTAATTTGACAGCTGGTAGTGGTTGTGAATGGAATAATGTAAAACAATAAATGACAATGTAGCTTAAAAATAGAACCTCCACCACCCTAATAGCTATGCTCATTTAAAGTTTAAAACTTTTTAGATAGCCGTATAACATTTTTAATTTAGGGATGTGCTGAGGCCTAATTTTAAGACTATATGTTTTTGGTGTAATAAAATCTCATAATGAAATAATTTTTTAAATGGTTTGTGTTGTGTATGCACTATAGTTAATAAAGTATGAGCTTGAGGTAAAGTGCAGGGTTCTGGCCCTGCACTTCTGATTGGCTGTTAGGTGGCCAGATCGGATTGGTTAGTTCTGAGGAATCCGATTGGCCCTTAACAGGGAATTCTTATTGGTTGAAAGAGCTAGCGTTCATAGCTCGTTATTGGACAAATCTTACAAGGGTTGCCTACATAAGGCAGAGTTGACTGTTGTTGGTTAAGAAGTCACTATGTAAATAAAGAGCTGAAAGTTCACTGTTCAGAGGCTGTCTCCATTTATTTCGACCCATACTCAGTACTTAACACTGGCGACGAGGGTGGGATTTGGAGACGTCTGAACCGAAGAAGCCAGGAAGCAACACCGAGCACGTGACAGACGACGCCAACAACGGAACCATGTCCAGCGGCATCGTACCACCTGCTCCGTTCGATCCAAACCAAGAGGATTGGGAATCCTACATGGATCGCTTCCAAATGTTTCTCGAGACGAACAACTTGAAGGACGCCACGCCAGCAAAGAAAAGGGCGTTGTTCTTGACGCATTGCGGCCCAGCTGTATTTAAGATGGCTAAAGCACTCGCCAAACCTCGAGAAGTGAAGGCCATGAGCTGGGACGACCTCGAACCCATCCTGAGAGGCCATTATGCGCCAACCATGCCTACACTCGTGAGACGCCACGAGTTTTATCAGAGGAACCAACGAAAAGGGGAAAGCGTGGCTGATTTCGTGGCAGACCTCCGAAATTTAGGGGGCCTCTGCGGGTTCGCCAATTTAGAAGAGGCACTAAGAGATCGAATAGTTCTGGGAGTAGATGCACTAGGCCTTCAAAGCAAGCTGATGGCGAAAGGCGACATCAGCCTTGCCGACGCCATCGCCGAAGCCACGGCAGCAGAGGCAACTAAAAAGTCGGCTGCACAACTACAGTGAAGCCGCACTCCGGTACCACCACTGGCCAACGAAATCTCACCTAGCACAGAAGGGCAGCTGTTAACAACGCACCACGAGGACCTCTCTTCATCATCAGACAGCGACGAAGAAGGGGTCCATTGACTGCGGTCCGACTGGGACCCTCGCCCGAAGCCCTTATGCCCTTGCGCTGGCTGTGGAGCCAACCATGCCAGGTCCGAATGCAAATTCCGCGACGCACTCTGCCATGAGTGCGGAAAACAAGGCCACATTGGGCGGGTCTGCCGCAGCATGCCAGGACTCAGCCAGGCTTCAAAAGGGGCCAACTATCGTCAATCGACAGGAAACCGTCCTGTAAGGCGAGAGCCAGTAAACCACTCCTACAGAAATCGAGCTTTGCAGAGAGAAGAGGCTCACCATACTATCACTATCGGTCACGCCTCAGCCTTGGACATTAAGAAAATCTGAGTCACGGTAGCCATCGAGAACCAGCCTTGCCACATGGAGGTCGACTCGGGATCGTCCCTCTCGATGGTGTCCTGGAAGACACTCAAGCAACTCATCCCCACAATTCAACGCCAAGACCTCCAATTTCAACGCCTCATCCTCAAGGACTACCAAGGAAATTGAATCCCTGTTGTCGGGTCCTGCCGAGTCCGAGTCTTTTTCAAGAAGCATACAGCGTACTTACCTCTAACGGTCATCGATAGAGATAGGCCTAGCCTACTAGGCCTCCAATGATTCGCGCCACTCGGCATTGAAGTGGCTGGTGTGAACCGAGTCGGTGGTTGTGTGTGGGAGGAAGACCTTATCTCTGAGTTCAGTGACGTCTTCGCGGACAACTTAGGCGAGTATAAGGGGACCCCGATCTCATTCAGTCTAGATCCAAAAGTAGCTCCCATTCGCTTGAAGCCCTGTCGAGTTCCGTTCGCTCTTAAATCAAAAATCGACGAACAACTCGACAAGCTAATTGCTCAAGGGGTGTTGAAGCCCATCGATCACTTTCCATGGGAAACCCATATTGTAACACCCATTAAGCCAGACGGGTCAATCCGAATTTGTGGGGACTACCGGGCCACCTTGAACCACGCCTTACAGCAAAATGCGTATCCAGTTCTGGTGGTGCAGCACCTCCTCCATTCCTTGGGGGGGCGGGAAGGTTTTCGCTAAATTGGATTTAGCTCAAGCTTATCAACAATTACCAGTGGATGAAAAAATGGCTCGAGCCCAAACTATTGTAACGCACAGGAGTGCCTTTAAATGTACCCGATTGCAATTCGGAGTTAGTGTAGCCCCGGGGATCTTCCAGAGCCTTATGGAAAGGTTATTACAAGGAATCAAGAGTGTGGTCCCTTATTTTGATGATGTATTAATTGCAGCCCCTACCCAAAAAATCTTACAGGACCATTTGAAATGCGTTCTAAAAAAATTCCAAGAGGCCGGACTTAAGGTGAAAAAAAATAAATGTCAATTGTATACTGACAGTGTTGAGTTTCTAGGGTACCGGATTGATAGCCAGGGCATTCATCCTACCGAGAGTAAATTAAAAGCAATCAAAAACGCTCCCAGGCCACGTAACAAGGCTGATCTCCAGGCGTTCTTAGGCCTCATCAATTTCTATAATGTATTTTTACCGCACAAGGCAACTGTCGCTGAACCGTTACACCGGTTATTAGATAAAAAAGCATTGTGGGTATGGGGTTACCGGGAAGAACAAGCGTTTCGGAATGTTAAAAAACTGCTCACATCTGACTCTGTACTTATGCAGTATAACGAGACTTTGCCGTAAGTTATAACCTGCGATGCATCGCCTTTCGGGGTGGGCGCCATTTTGAGCCATGTACTGCCTAATGGGAATGAAGCCCCTGTTGCATACTTTTCGAAGACTCTTTCAAAAGCAGAGCGGAACTATGGACAAATTGATAAAGAAGCCCTCGCAATTGTCTCAGCTGTAAAAAAATTTCATGAATATGTGTATGGAAGGATCTTTACCATTGTAACTGACCACAAACCGTTGCTAGGGATAATAGCCGGGGACAAGCCAACCCCCTACATATTATCCCCTAGAATGACCCGATGGTCAGAATTCCTAGCTGCTTATAATTATCGGCTGCAATATCGCCCGGGGAAAGCCATTCCCCACGCCAACGCATTAAGCCGAGCACCGCTTCCAGAGACTCTCGACGATCCGGCACCAATGGCAACCACGTTGCAAATTGAAACACTCAACTCGCCGCCTATGACCGCCCGAGACATCGCGAGAGAAACCAAACGAGACCACACCCAAGCTCAAATCCTAGGCTGGGTAGAACGTGGATGGCCATTGGACCAAGTATCAGATGACTTCGCACCATTCAAATCTCGACAGACTGAACTTTTCTCCCAAAAGGACTGTATCATCTGGGGCAATAGAGTTGTTGTCCCAGAGCGACTCCGGAAGACGCTGCTGCGAATTCTGCACGAGGGCCACCCCGGCATCGTGCGAATGAAGGCGCTTGCACGAAGCTACACATGGTGGTCAGGCATGGACCGGCAAATTGAGCAGTGGGTTAAAGCGTGTCCCAATTGCCAACAAGTCAGCAACACCTCGCCAAAAGCCATGCCTACTGAATGGGAGATGCCACGTGGACCCTGGTCCAGAATCCACCTGGATTTCGCGGGGCCAACCAAGGGCTATACCTTCCTGCTTACAGTCGACACCTACTCCAATTGGCTAGAAATTCATTGTATGACGACTACGACCTCCGAGGCGGTGATCAAGATTCTAAACAGACTCTTTGCAACCCACGGATTGCCAGACATCCTGGTGTCCGATAACGGGCCACAGTTTACTGCACTAATGTTCGAGCAGTACCTCGCTGACCGTGGCATACGCCATGCGCTCACCTCGCCTGCGCACCCTGCGACCAATGGTCCAATGAGCTGAACGCATGGTCCAATTTGTAAAAAAGACCTTGCAAAAAGTAGACTATGACAATATCGACGACAAGGTCAACCAAATTCTCTTTTTGCAACACATAACTCCACATAGCGTCACCGGCAGAACTCCCGCCGGACTACGGATGGGACGAAGACTTCGCTCCCACCTCGACCGGTTTCACCCTGCTTATGAACCGGAAAAGCCAATAGGATCTAGCGGCCGCTGTCGCACCTTCCAGGTAGGAGACCTCGTTTACGCACGAAACTTATCGGGCGACCCATTATGGATAGAGGCGACAGTAGTACGAGTGACCGGTCCCAAATTCTACATGGTGAAATGCTGTGACAATAAATTGTGGAAACAGCATATCGACCAATTGCGGTCACGACTCGCAACGGCCAGTCAACAACTCCCCCATGACCAAACCGAGGGGGGGGGGGAGGTACAGAAGAAGATGAAATTCCAGGGAACCTGTTCGAAGGGAATGACAAACTAAGTGATACTCAGGAAATGGAGCAGGAAGGAGAAACGTTTGCACCACAGGGAATTGCAGCGGAGCAAGAGGCAGAACCACTGCCAAACAACAACCTAACTTAACAGGATTGCAATCAACCAATCCAACGAAAATCCGAAAAACTTAAAAGACAACCGTCCTATCCAAGGGACTATATAACTACACCGGAATTAAGAAGCCAGGGGGAAGGGGTGTTGTGTATGCACTACAGTTAATAAAGTATGAGCTTGAGGTAAAGTGCAGGGTTCTGGCCCTGCACTTCTGATTGGCTGTTAGGCGGCCAGATCGGATTGGTTAGTTCTGAGGAATCCGATTGGCCCTTAACAGGGAATTCTTTTTTTTTTGAAACAAATTTTTATTAATTTTAAAGATAAAACAACACATCATTAACCATTAAATACATAAACACATAAAACCTCTTAACATTGTAAATCCTTACAAGTCAAACAAAACATTATTTTTATACAGCATAATTCCAATTTATCCCATCTCCATATGGACACACAAATATCTTTCAGCAAATTTCTCATTATTTCTCTTTACTCCTATTCAATTTCATTTCTCTTCCATATTTATCCATTTTATAGTCATCATATTCTTTTCTTTCTGGCTTGTTTAAATTATTCTCATCTAACATTCCTCCAAGGTTTTATTGATTCTTTTTTCCTTTTTTTTATAAAAAACAAATTTTGTTAGTTTTACCATAAACACAATACACAAACATACAAACACAAAACATAAACAAAACTAAAAGATCTTTTCTGAAGGTTGTCTGTTCCCGGGTTAAAACTCTTCACACAGACACAAATTCAAACATCATATTCAACCCATATCTCCTTCCATATCTTATTATCATTTTCTTTTTTATTTATATATATAAAAACCATTTTTATCAGTTTTATAAAAACAATGCACAAAGAATCAAGGCATAGCAGCTTATAAATTCTTTTCTAAGAAAAAATAATAATAAAAGACCAATAAGGCATAACATTTCCAGATTATAATATCAATATTTCATATAATATTAACTTCATATCTTGTCCCTACTTCTCCTTTCCATCCAAATTATTTATTAATTAAAATTTTATTGCCTTTTATCAATATACAAAATCCAAAAAAAAAAAAGCATATATATCCTTCCATATCTTATTACCATTTTCAACAACATTCTTTGTCTGTTCTATTTCCAATTATCCATTCATCTTTTTTTTCTTTTACTATACTTCTCCTGTACACCAATTGGAGTAACATCTATAACTCATTACCCTAACTTAGAAATACTACATATAGCAATCTTTCTTGGGATTCTGTTTAAAAGATTCTAAGATTACATAATGAATTTTATATTCTAAATACACATATAAAAACACAAACTTATATACCCTCCAGAATCCCTCTTTTAATCTAAATTAAATTCACCCATTGTCTCTGAATAAACTTTTTTTCTTTAGGTCTTGCTTCCCCCCATTAAGGCTTCTCCTCCCCCCCTTTCTCTCTTGCTTATTCTTCTCCTTGCCCTTTCTACCCCTTTGCTTTTTCCCTTCGCTTTTCTTACTCCTTTTCCTTTGCTTTCTAACCTTGCCTCCATCTTTTCGCTCATTTTTCTCTCTTTTGGTTGTTTTTATAATTCTTAAAATCCCCTTTTTCTTATCCTTTTTCTCCTCCTCTCCGGAAGGGACCCATTGTTCATCAAAGATGGCTTCTTCTTCCTCTTCTTCCTTGTCCCAGTCCTTCTGCTGTGTAATCAACTTTTCAACAGAACATAACGCCATTTCTAAGAATTGAAACAAAGCGCCCAAAGTATCTTCTTTTTTATATTTTTGATATTCAATCTCTAGTTCATCCACAAACGATGCCATTATAAAAAGGGAAACTTTTTCCAAAACAACCACAAGTATTTTTAATCAAAGACAATCAAAAGCAATTAAAAAAAAAAGTTCCAAAAGTTAATACTTTTCTTCCTTCTTCTCTTTCTCTTTCTGGATTAATTTTTAATCAAAGAGGTCCAATTACCATATATCTTCCTTTGGGATCCACAAAGACGTTCTAGACAATCTCCTCCTTTTTCAGCTTCTGCTCCAATTTTTTTTTCTCCCTTCCCACTTGCAATGACAATTTTAAATAATCAGAAATCCATACCTCCAGCAAAGATTTTCCAATTTCTTAAATTTTTCAATGTCCAAAAATCCCTTTGTCTCTTAGCTTCAACTTTCAAAGCAATCCACTTTCAATGTCTAATATATCCAAATATTTCTGCTATTTCCGTGGGGTGGGAGAGTAAAAAAAAAAAAAAAGTTCCCTTTAACAGCTTCTCCGCCGCTTTTCGCTCTTCTTAGGGATACAATGTATCCTCCAGCAATTCAAGCAGCTCAATTCCAGGCAATTTAAAAGGTGTTACTTGACCCGGCTCAGACAGAACTTTCACTCTTCACACTTCCTCCAGCACAGTTCTTACCCGGTTGCTGGCTTCTTCGTGGCGGCCATTGCTGACCGCCGCTCCACCGCCTTGGAACAGGGAATTCTTATTGGTTGAAAGAGCTAGCGTTCATAGCTCGTTATTGGACAAATCATACAAGGGTTGCCTATATAAGGCAGAGTTCACTGTTGTTGGTTAAGAAGTCACTATGTAAATAAAGAGCTGAAAGTTCACCGTTCAGAGGCTGTCTCCATTTATTTCGACCCATACTCAGTACTTAACAGTTTGCATCCTAGCAGAGTCTTTTTTTAACCAGGATGCCCTTGAGATAGACAGGCCTATCTTTCAGCAATCTCTGAGTATTTGGATGCACACAGGGTGTGGGATGTTTATCCTAGTGTAAGATATTTATTCTCCATGCAGAGTGTAGGTTGACATTGTTTGGATAATGTAGTTCTGCCATCATAACAGGATTTCTCCAGGTTTTTATACTGGCTATTATTCAACATCACATTGTTGCATCTCCTTTCCATTTTTTTTTTTTATATTTGAAAAATCTGTTAAATACCTAGTGCAAAGAAAACATATTTTAGGGATTAGATGCAATAATTGCACTATTTTTTTAAAACCCTGGCATCTATAATGAAGAATGTTAGGGATAACATTGGTTTACCCTAACTGGTTTAGGTAAAATAATAACTAAGTAATCATAGTTTGTATGTTAAAGTGTCTGCAACTTTAACTGTGGGATAGCAATTAAGGGAGTGGTTGTGAAAGCACTTTAAAAGAAGCAAGACGACAGCTTGCTCTCTTTCTGGCTTTGATGATCCCTGATTACTGCAAGGACACAAGACTGCATTGCTCGAACGGGAGAGAAAACAAAGGACTGACTTGTAAGTGAATTGACATAGGATATTTCTACACGGACTTTGCTAACTGAATATCCCTGAATGGACTGACTAAATGATACATGACTATTGGACTGTTATTTTGACTATGCTATGAACTCATAATGGAATAAACTATATTTTTGATAGCACAAGCGTATCTGTTATTTTTACTGTATGTTAATAAACATACAAGCTTAGCTCACTCATTTATCTGTGTGCCTATCTGACTAACGCTGCACATTCTGTTTAGCTTGTCTCCCTAACCCTGGTTGGGGAAACCAGGCTTAACACTGGTTATGGGCCCAGAGGCTGCAAAGTCAGTTTAACTAGGATAAAACAGATTTATGTAAAAGTGAGAGTTTGTGTTGTTATACATTACAGTAAACAGACAACTGTGTTTTATTAATTATAGTTTTATATCCATATAAGAAAACATGGCACAAGTCAATCAACAAAGTTTGTCCCTTATAACCAAGCTGGATGGAACAAACTATGTATCATGGTCTATGAAATGTAGTCTGCTTCTACGAAGAGAAGGTTTGTGGAACATAATTGAAAATCCACCAAACGTAGAAGAATGGGATACAGAGGATGATGAAGATAAACTAAAGATAGAAGAATTTATGCATAAAAATCAGCACGCTATTTGCATTATTGCTTTAACCTTAACTGATCAGCAACTTGTTTATATCCACGAAGAGAAAACAGCTGTTGGGTGTTGGCAGAAGCTGAAGAGGATTTATGTTCGAGATAATGTTGGTGCTCACATAAATCTAACACGGAAACTTTTCAGTACGCATCTCCATAAGAATGGTGATATGCTGAGTCATTTGAAAACTATGCAAAGCATTTTTCAAGAACTGCACGAGAAAGAGCTTATTTTCTCTGAACTACACCAAGTCTACATAATTCTATCTTCCCTTGACGAAAGTTATGATAACTGCGTAACTTCCCTTGAAATATTGCCAAAGGAAAGCCTAACTTTAAATGATATAACTGGCAGATTGATTGAAGAGGCCAGAAGAAGGCTTGAAAGAGACTAGTTAAGGAGGCAGCAACCTCAAAAAGAAGATAATGAAACTCCTACTGCATACGCAATTAAAAAGTTTTTTAATTGTGGAGGAAGAGGACATTTGGCAAGATTTTGTAAAAAAGCAAAATGCCAGAATGCTGGCCAGAATACTAAAAGTCATCAAAAGATAAATAAAAATTTAGAGTTAGCCATGTATACTAACGAAGCTGTAAAAAATAATTTATGGGTGGTTGACAGTGGAGCATCTCATTGTATAACTAATGATAACAAAAATTTTATTAAAATGTCCAAGAGTACACAGCAGATATCGTTAGCCAATGGCTGGAAACTGAAAGCTAAAGGTCAAGGTATAGCATATTGTTCTTTTATAAAAGAGAATGTAAAAATGTTATATGTACCACAACTTAAGTTTAATTTAATTTCAGTTAGAATTTTGGTTAAACTAGGATATGTAGTTACTTTTAAAGGAGATAACTGCATAATTGAGAAAGAAGATAAGAAAATTACTGCATCTTTAAGAGGTGAATTATATGTGTTAAATGATGATGGTTTAAAGGTGGCTAACACAGTTTATGAAAATAAGAAACCTCATGATGAATGTATTCACTTGTTACATCGAAGGCTAGGGCATTTAAATTTTAAAATGCTTAAGAAAACTGTTGAATTATCTAAGGGAATAAGTTTGAAACCTTGTCATAAGTATTTGTAATGTAATATTTGCAATCAAAGCAAAGCAAGGGTCACACCGGCTGATAGAGTTGATGGATTTACTACCAAAGAGCCTTTAGAAGTAGTATTCGCTGATTTAATAGGTCCGAAAAAACCAAGTGTAGGAGGAGCTCGTTACATATTAAGTATAATGGACCATTATTCTAGATATGGGTTTTGCTATTTAATGAAGAGCAAAACTGAAACGTATCAAAATCTCTTTAATTGGATTAAATTTGCTGAAAGGAAAACTAAAAAGAAATTAGTAACTCTTATAACAGATAATGGTATGGAATTTACAAATAATAAATTCCAGAACAGACTAAGAATGTTAGGTATTCAACATAAAATGTCTGCACCATATAGGCCACAACATAATGCCTTTATAGAGAGAAGAGGCCAAACATTACAATCAATGACACGAACTATGATGTCTGATTCAGGATTACCTGACAATTTGTGGGGAGAAGCAATAATGTGTGGTAATCATATATTAAATAATGTTGTTAATTCAACAACAGGTGAATTACCATTCACATTGTGGCATGGTACAAAACCTGATTTAAGTTACATGCACACATTTGGAGCACCAGCATGGGTGCATATCCCTACACAACTTAGACACAAAGGACAACATAGAGCTAAAAGATTATTTTTTGTAGGATATACATCTAATCATAGATCTTATAGATTCTGGGAACCAGGTACATCTAGAGTTTACACCAGTGCTAGTGCAAAATTCCTAGAACATATAGGATGGAATAGATTAGAGCAAGATTTAAATAATGAAGTAATTATTGAACCCTACAAAAGGCAGAAAGATCAGACTAGTTATAAGAAGATTCCAATTAAAGACGAAGTCCATGAAGAGCAAATAGGACCAGAACAAGAGGAAACTGTTGATCAGGAAGAGTTAGATAATCAAGAAGAGTTAATAAATGAAAGTCCACCTGTAAGTCCTGTAATACCTAGACGTACTACACGTGTAACTAGACCACCTGATAGGTATCAAGCAAGTATAGTTTGCCAAGTAACTAAAGTTCCAACTAGTGTAGATGAACTTCGGATGTATCCTGCTAAGGATCAGGAGAATTGGCAAAAGGCAATGAAAAAAGAACTAAATTCATTAAAGGTAATGAAAGTTTATGAAGATGCTAAATTACCTCCAGGAGAAAAATCCATTGGGTGCAAATGGATATTTAAAGTAAAAACTGGAAATGATGGGACTGTTACCCATAAGGCTAGGTTAGTAGCTCAAGGATTTAATCAAACTGCATCTGATTACGATGAAGTTTTTGCACCAAGTCTTAAAGCAACATCTTTAAGAGCAGCTTTAGTGTAGGCAGCTAAGAAAAACTATGTAATTAACCATTTAGATGTAGAAACTGCCTATCTACATGCACCATTGCAGCACACTATATATTTAAGAAAACCAGTAGGTATAAAAGACAATAAATTAAATAGTAATGATTGTTGGAAACTCAAAAAGAGTCTTTACGGGTTGAAACAATCTGGGTTTGAGTGGAACCAATATATTGTGAAAGAGTTAAACAATATAGGTTTTAAATCTGGTTTAGCAGATCCATGTGTGTTTAAAAGAGAAAATAATGGAACGGTGTCATTATTGTTATTATTTACAGATGATATTGCTTTGATAACTAAGACTAATAATGAAGCTAATGAGATTATATCATTATTAGCCAAAAAGATAAAATTAAAGCATTTAGGTGAAATTAAAAGGTATCTAGGATTGACAATTAACAAAACAAAAAATGGTTTTAAGATATCTCAAGAAGATAAAATTTGCCAATTAATTAAAACGTTTAAAATGGAAGTTTGTAAACCGGCAAAGACTCCAATGAGTCAGGAAGTTTGCCAAACTGATGATCAAAGTCCCAAATTTGATAAGTCTATATATCAATCTTTGATTGGTAGCTTATCATATATAAGCAATTGGTCTAGGCCAGATATAGCTTATAGTGTAAATCAGCTGGCACGTTTTAATTCAGATCCACATCAATGTCATTGGCAATCATTGAAAAGAATTTTAAGATATCTTAAAGGAACAATGAACCATGCATTGTATATAGAACCAAAGGGTGATTTGAGTCTTAGTGCCTATGCAGATGCAAGTTTTGCAATTGATATAAACACTAGAAAATCAACATCTGGGATGGCTATATTATTTGGTAAAACACTAATAGGGTGGAGGTCAATCAGACAACAGCATATCAGCTTGTCCACGATGGAAGCGGAATTTTCATGTCTGTCATTACTATGCACTGATTTGATTTTGTGCAAACAGTTATTATTAGACATGGGTATAACTGTAAAAGATTCCATTATTGTGTACGAGGATAACGAAGCAGCTATAAAGTTAGCTACTAGTATTGCTGTAAGAACTAGATCAAAACATACTGATTTAAGATACTTAAATGTTAGAGAATCTGTAAAGAATGGGCTAATTACATTGGAATACTGCATGACGGAAGAAAATATTGCAGACCAATTTACAAAAACTCAAGGAGTAATTAAGTTTAAAGAAAGTTGTAACAAATATGATTTAAAGATGTAAATAGTTATATTATTATTTAACCTAAAAGGGGAGAATGTTAGGGATAACATTGGTTTACCCTAACTGGTTTAGGTAAATAATAATATGTAATCATAGTTTGTATGTTAAAGTGTCTGCAACTTTAACTGTGGGATAGCAATTAAGGGAGTGGTTGTGAAAGCACTTTAAAAGAAGCAAGACGACAGCTTGCTCTCTCTCTGGCTTTGATGATCCCTGATTACTGCAAGGACACAAGACTGCATTGCTCGAACGGGAGAGAAAACAAAGGACTGACTTGTAAGTGAATTGACATAGGATATTTCTACACGGACTTTGCTAACTGAATATCCCTGAATGGACTGACTAAATGATACATGACTATTGGACTGTTATTTTGACTATGCTATGAACTCATAATGGAATAAACTATATTTTTGATAGCACAAGCGTATCTGTTATTTTTACTGTATGTTAATAAACATACAAGCTTAGCTCACTCATTTATCTGTGTGCCTATCTGACTAACGGTGCACATTCTGTTTAGCTTGTCTCCCTAACCCTGGTTGGGGAAACCAGGCTTAACAAAGTATATGAATAAAGTGCTTGTAAGGATTAAAATAACATTTATTGAAGAGACCAGTCATGTTGCCTACAGTTCAGCAGTAGTGAATACGGAAGAACTGAGTACTGAAATTAGAAAATCAAAATCATATTCAGTCTCAAGTGGAAGAGCTGATACGAGGCCAAGATTAAAAAAAAAAAGATCAAATGCAAGTAATTTAAAAAACATGAAAGAGCAAAAATTGAAGAATGCAAGGATCAGGACAAGCCTAATAAAAAGATGTTGGCTTAGCACCAGAAAAAATAAAGAAGATTTGGAAATCATAAACCAACAAGTACAAGCAACAGTTGGGAAAATTGAATGCTATGAGGCATGAATCATCCAATTGAAGAAAAACCAGCTGTTTTATTCAGACCAGAGGTAATTCTACCAAAATGAATATCAAACAAAAAGGAAACAATCCAGTTTTGGAAAGATTTATGGGAAACTCAAAAATAGTATAATAAAAATACTCGATGGATAAAAAAAAATGAAGATGAATCTAATAATGATCAAATGAAAGATGAATTTAGTAATGATCAAATGGAAAATTTAATAAAGATAAAAAAATGGGTAAAAATCAAGTGAATAATACATAACAAAATGTACAGATCCAATACATAACATTTTTCCAGTTCAGATGTCAGCAAATCAAAAATAACCACTCACAATAGCAACATATCCCAGTTTCACAGTCAAGTAAACCAACTTTGTATTTCTTCTTTTTATATAAACCAGTCTTGCTCATTAATCCATTCATATGATTGATCCTTGTTTCAAATTTCTTCAAGACTTTAAACAGCTTTTTCAAAACTTTTTCTTTTGTAAATTGTAAATTTCATTTCCACCTTAAATTTTAAAGCCTCGTCCAGTTTGTTGTTTGTTTTTTTCACAGATGATGAATTCTTTTTCAAGTTTTATTCAAATTGTTCTCAGATATAGTTTGCTACATAACTTTTTCTGTTACAACTTCTTCTGGGAATAGCATAATCCTAAAAAAATATAACATAGCTGATCTTATTCATTCAAAATCCCAATGCAATTCCTCAAAACTATGTCTGTAACTATCTAATATAAGTTGGTTGTCTTGTATGTCTCCAATATCAAAACAATTCTTCTTTCCCACAAAATGCATTTATTCTTTAAAATGAATTACAAAGCATTAATTTTCAGAGTCCAGTATTCCAATGTTTTCTGAGCCCTTAATTCATTTAAAATATAAAGTGAAACATTGCCTCATTTTTGCTGTTTATTTTAAATTATTAAAAATTATACAAATACATTTTCATTTTCTTATATTAAGGATTAAAAGCACTAACTTGGTATATTTCCAGACCTGTCATTCTGAAGGTGTGTAACTTCTTGAAATCAATAAATAGGCAAATTTCCAAAAATAGTTAGCAAAAGAAGTGAATTTAGTGTCATCTGAAAAGACTGGGTTGGCGGTTGGCAAATTCTCTCAGCTCTTGGTTCTTCCACCTTCTGGAGATCACTGCTTTCATTTTCCTTGTGAGAATGGAATGCAGCTTGGGTTATATCTCATCCCTTCTTTATCCTGAGAGGATCAAAGAAGCAAATCTACTTGACAGCCCTGTCTCTTGCTGCAAATTTTGACTCTTATTTTTCACAAGAGTTGTCTTCAGCCCATCATTCTACCCTGGAAGTCTGTATTTAAACAGAGGCTTTATTGATGAAAATGACAATTACTTTGGAGTCAATACTACAGAGTCTGTGGCCACTATATCGCTTAAGACATCCCCAGATGACATTCAATTATTTATTTGAATTTATTAGCTGCCAAATTCCCATGATATCCATGAGACCTCCAAATAAAAAAGAAAATAATTTACCATTTCTGATTTTCTTCTAAAGTTTTTACAAAGTTTCAAGGGAGATATAAGCCATTCTAAAATTAATTTAGTTATTTGCATGTTCTGGTACAATTGTATAAGATAGTGTGAAGCTACTTGGTTGCTGTAAAGATTGCTAAAATTTTGATTGAAGAATTAGGTTAAATATATAATATGGAATAATTTGCTATTCTAGGTTAGATCAGGGAAATTGAACAAAGAAAGTTCTAGATTTGCTTCAGTTTCTGTTTTCTGCAAGTGTTCAGTAAAAATATTATGTGTTAAGCCTGTGTTCCCCAACCAAGGTTAAGGAGACAAGCTAAACAGAATGTGCAGCGTTAGTCAGATAGGCATACAGATAAATATGTGAGATAAGTTTGTATGTTAGTTAACATACAGTAAAAATAACAGATATGCTTGTGTTATCAAAAATATAGTTTATTCCACTTAGAGTTTTATAGCATAGTCAAAATAATAGTCCATTAGTCATGTATCATTTTAGTCAGTCCATTCAAGGATATTCAATTAGCAAAGTCCATGTAGAATATCCAATGTCAGTTCACTTGCAATTAATCAGTCCTCTCACAGTTGATAAATCAACAGTCCTTTCTCTCTCCCGTTCCAGTAGGGGAAAAACGCAGTCTTCAATTCATGCAGTAATTAGGGATCATCAAGCCAGAGAGAGCAAGCTGCCATGCCTTGCTTCTTTTATGGTGCTTTTACAACCACTCCCTTAATTACATTCTTACAGTTAAAGTTACAGACACTTTAAGTAACAAACCATGATAACATATTTATTATTTTACCTAAACCAGTTAGGGTAAACAATGTTATCCCTAACATTATGTACTTAGTTCTTATAAACTATTTGATAGTTTATTTATTTGTCATTCAGTAGAAGCTTAGACTTTGAAAAGCACACACAAAGGCCCAGATACACATTTTTTTCTTGTGAGTATTTTAGATGTTTTTCTTGCAGTGAGTTTTGTATTAGGGAAATAGCCATAACATTGCCAATCAATTAACAATAAACACTGAATGCAATGTTACTATTGGTTAATCAACAGAAGCATGACAGGTACTACAGTTTAATAGATAAGAATGTTTAATTAAACACATGTTAACTACACTGATAATTAAGTATTGACAGGCTAGCTTTTTCTATAAGTGTGAAACAAACAAATACGAATTCGATTAATAGCATTTTCCCAATTTGATAGTGTGAAAACACAACTAGAGCTGGCAGATTATGCCATTTAGAAGTACATATTGATTAAATCACTCAGGGATTTTTTTTTAATGTCAGCATAATTTAGGGTCAGGATATATGTTCGGGTGAGAAAACAAATCTGAAGTGTAGATGCAAAACAAATGAAAATACTCCAAAAGGTCAGTAGGAAATAGATGAAATCTGGGGCTTCTTGATTGAAACATATGAACTATATTGTTGTTATTTTGTATAAAGAGAATGAATGTAGAACTTAAGGCAAACAATAAAACAATACAATAGACTGTAACACCGGAGGATCCCATAACTTTGCCACTGAAAGGAAATTTAATATGACAGAAAGGTTGATACACAATAGGCAATATTGTTAACTGCATTTAACTCAGATTAAAGTTACAATTAAACAAACATTTTTTGTCTCTGCTCGCTTGCTTGTGTCTATGGTATGCTTTTCAAAGATGCATTTAATGACTAGTTAAGTAAGCATGAGCCTTTGACTTTTTATTTATTTAGCGTATGGCATACAATGTCAGGGAAATCTACACATGCTACACACGATGCAGTCCTGACAGCCTAGATTGCTAGTTCATTCTGTTTGACGCTTGTGCATCTATCCTTGTTTGCACTTGGGGGGAACGAGATTCACATCAATTAGCTCGCGGCACTCGGGTTGGTGACTCCTCCAAGCTCCTCCGCCAGTCTCACCTCTCCTCATGTCTCGATGCCTTGCATCCAACCAGATCCAACACCAGATTCTGCTCTGGGTACACACAAAAGCAGCTAGTTTTTTTCCACTGAAGTTTTATCAATTTATCTACAAACATTTCAAACTGTTGGGTGGGCAGGAGCTAGGGATTGAGTGAGGGGACCTCACGTCATCTCATGGAACTGGGCTTGAACTGCTGGAGTGCAGACCATTTCTGGCTGGCAGTTCCAGCGTCATTAAGCCACTGTGCCATCTTATCCCCTACCTTAGACTCAATAGGTCTATAGGGAGGTCTGTTAGTATTTCTACATCATGGATTCTCCTCTGCAAATCATATCCTCCAAAACCAAATGATCAGAGGACCATCAAGCATCATCCCCATCAAGAGTTTCCTGCCCTGAATCTAGTGTTGTTTTAAAGGTAAATATGGAGTTTGGGACCTTTTTAGACCTAGTAATATTAATTTTGCTACAAGAGAAGCAGCACTGGAGTCTAGCTCCAGTAACTTAATTGTATATGAGGTTGTTTTGTAATGAGGTGATTTATTGCTCATCAGTGCTCGATGCTTCTAATGAGTTGCTTTAATGAGGGAATTTAAAAACATTGCCCACTGCCTTGTATTCCTGAGATTATAAATTGTTGAGGTGAGATGAAGTCTAATGGAGATGAGGGTTACTTCATCACAGAAAACGTGAACAAGGACTGAATAAAATTAGTGTAAATCAGGGAGAAGCAAGTACAATTAAAGCATCATAATTAAGGGTAGCTCTCTGAGCTAAAACCAGGAACCCCTCTAACTCATAGAGGGGTTAAAAAAGGTCTTTCTAACAATATCAGAAAATAGTTATTGTATCTTTAGGTATGTTGAATTCTCTTTGTCATCATTTGGGCCACCATTCCTGAAAAGATTTTTTTTTTAAATGTAGAGTCATTAGTAGCAAATCAGAGAATTAAAAATGAGCACGGGAGTTGCGCATTCTCAAAATCTATTGAGAACTATTTTTAAGTTAGAAAAAAAAGAGGGGGGGGGAGTTGAAAACATTGCCAAAAGTAAGAATAGAAAGGTTCTTAGCTAGTTACAGAAAAAATTTGTTATTTCTTTCAAAGTGTTACAAAGTGCTGTCTTAGAAGTTTGTCCAAACTACTATGTTCATTATTTTCTTATTTTGATTAAGTGCAATGGGTAAACATGTATTCTAATTTCCTAAAACATTTTATGTTTAACTTAGTATCACATATAGATTGAATTAGCTTCTGTTCACTTAGGAATTCACTGGAACAAACAATTGGATTGGGGTACCTAATTTTTTGCGTGCAACTGTACATATGGTACATTCCTGTTCAGTTATTCTAAACCTTCTGTAAGTCTGATTTATTACTGAACTATTTTTGTCAGTACACAATGTCGTTGAGGGAAATCAAACTATCATTGATTTGGCCCACATATTCAGCTTCTCTGACAAAAACAATATTGCCTGTATTTTGAGACAGAGTTGTTGGATAAATAAAAGACACGATCAAATGGCAAGCTTGTGCTTTAGTACAAATAATATTTTTGTGATCAAAGCCATAAATGGATGTTTCTCAAGAACTGTGTTCCTCAGAGATTCCGTACCATATTCAAATCTGGTGAATGCCTTTGGAATGAAGTTTTCTTAAATATCTTTTTCTACAGGAAAGCTAAACAAATAAAATTTATTTTTAAAAAGGCCAGAACTGAATGCCTGAATACAGCAAATGTAAATCTGGGGGAAAGCTCTACACGGAAGGTAGAAAAATGTAGTATGATTGAAGGTCATTTATATCAACATTAATTTGCAAAAGGATATTTAGTAATTGGAGTAGGAGAGCCTAAAAGAGCTATATAAGCTAGGATTACTTTTATTGAAATAGAATCTTGCAATCTGAATGTGCTTCACTCCTTACTTTAGTTTCTTGGAACAGGATCAAGTCCTTTTATCTGACCATTGCCTTTGTATTGGTTTTTATTCTTGTCTTCAAGGCCAGTGGTGGATTAAGGCTCATTGGTGCCTTAAGCACTGACAAATCTTGATGCCCTCCTCCTTTGTACATACTGTATAAACAAAGCCATATTCTCAACTTTGTGATGCCCTCCTTGGGCCTGGTGCCCGAAGCACATGCTTAGTCTGCTTAATGGTTAATACACCACTGTTCAAGGCCATTGCCTATTCCCTCTACACTGATAACCAGCATCTTGGATTGTATCCAGGAGCCACTTCAACTTCTGAAACAATGGCTCTACATGGGGATCCCAAACTATCTAGATTAGGGGTGTCAAATTCAAGGCCCACAGGCTGGATTCGGCCCATGGGGTGCTTAGTTCTGGCCCATGAGGCTGGCCTGGAAACAGCAAAGGAACAACTCGCAGTGCCTCTGCCAGCAAGAACGGAGCGGGGGGGGGGGGTTTGCAAGCACGTCCCATGGCCTATTTTTGCTGGCAGAGGGCTATCAAAACAAACTAAAAACAACAAAAGGAGAAATGTTTCCTATTTTGCATTTGAGCATGCAAGAAGAGACAGGAAAAGAGAAAGGAAAAGAGGAAAGAAAAAGAAGGAAAGATGGGAAGAGAGCACGGAAGAAAAAAAAGGAAAGGGAGGAAGGAAGAAGAAAGGAGAATGAAGAGGGAAGGAAGGAAGGAAGGAAGAAAGGAAGGAAGGAAGGAAGGAAGGAAGGAAGGAGATTATAATGAGAGGGAGGGAGTGTCTCAAGGAAGTCCTGCCTTAGCACTTGGCCATCACAGGTGCCCCCGACATGAGGCCAGGCCCACCATAGCCCCCCAGCCCCCCAGCCCCAGGTCAAACACAGCCCTGAGGCAGCCCTCAATGAAATCGAGTTTGACACTCCTGATCTAGATCATTGTATTCTGGATCAGATATAGTTTCTAAGTTGTAGTTAAACAAGGTTGAAACAGGAGGTGGTCAAGGCTTGAATAACCATCTTTTAATCCAAGAATGGGCATATTTGGCATCTACTCTCCTCTTGAGCTTAAAACATACTTCAACCCCTGTTGTGGTCTATATATGGCCTCTGGATGGATTTTTCCTACAAAATCAATTTATTAAAGAGGCAGCATTGTCAGAGACAGGAGCATGATGGTGCATCCATTGGATCTCTCAGGTTTTTTGATAGCATCAGTTGTAATGTTCTGGTGACTACTGTCTACCCTTTTAACATTTATCCATTGCTTGTTTCTTGGTAGCACGTAAGTGGCCACTAGTTGGCAACCAAGAGATATAAACTTCTTCATTTGATACCCCTAGTGTTAAATGGTCAGCTGGCTATTTCAGTGATTAACTCATTGTTATAAGCCATCTAAAGTTGCTTTGATGGTAAGATGAACAGCAAGTAAGTTAAGAAAGGAAGGAAGGAAGGAGAGAAAGAAAGAAAGAGAGAGAGAGAGAGAGAGAGAGAAAGAAAAGAAAAGAAAAGAAAAGAAAAGAAAAGAAAAGAAAAGAAAAGAAAAGAAAAGAAAAGAAAAGAAAAGAAAGACACAGAACTTTTTAAAAGTTCAGCTAGTTGACAGGAAACAAATAAAAATCAAAATCTTACCTAAGTGCTAGAGCCCACTGTAACTACATAGCCAAAAAGGCATTCAGAGTTGTTAACCTAATCTTACGTAGCTTTTTCTCTGGTAATATTACATTAATAACTAGAGCATGCAAAACATTTGCTAGAGCAATACTCAGATACAGCTCATTAGTCTGGAACCCACATTATGTATCTGATATTAACACAGTTGAGAAAGTCCAGAAATATTTCACAAGAAGAGTTCTCCACTCCTCTACTCGTTGCAGAATACCTTATGCCATCAGACTTGAAATTCTAGACCTAGAAAACCTAGAACTACGCCGCTCTGATCTAAATATAGTATATAAAATCATACATTGCAATGTCCTACCTGTCAATGAATACTTCAGCTTCAACCATAACAACACAAGAGCAAACAATAGATACAAACTCAAGGTTAATTGCACCAAACTTGATTAGAGGAAATACGACTTCAGCAACAGAGTGGTCAATGTCTGGAATACTCTACCTGACTCTGACTCTGGACTCTGGTTTCTTCCCCAAATCCCAAAAACTTTATCCTTAGACTGTTTACTATTGACCTCACCCCTTTCCTAAGAGGTCTGTAGGGGGCATGCACCAACATGCCTGCCGTCCTTGTCGTATTGTTTCTTTTCTTTTTTTTTTCTTTTTCTTATATGTATCCATGTATTCATAACTATGTTTTTACTTATACCTATTATCTTGTAAGCAATTGACAAAATGAATAAATAAACAAATAAATAAACAAAGAAACATTGAGGAACAAAACTATAGCACACACCAATTAAATAAGTGTTTTTCATGTGATAGATAACTCTATGAGCAACTAAAGTCAAGGAAACTATAGATCATCCTTGACTTACAACCTGTCATTTAGTGAGTGCTTGAAGTTACAATGGTATTGAAAATAGTGACTTGCTGCCATTTTTCACACTTTTGACCACTGCAGCATCCCCAAGTTCACGTGATCTGCCTTTGGATGCTTGCTTGGCAACTGGCATGTGATCCCTATTTGTAACTTTGCTAGCTGGGACCTCTGATAAGCAAAGTCAATGGGGAAGCCAAATTCGCTTAATGACAGCACAGTTTACTTAACAACTGCAGTGATTTCCTGAAAACCACTGTGACCAAAAAAAGAAAAAAGAAAGAAAAAGGTTGCAAAGCGGGGCAAAACTCACTTCACAGCTGCCTTGCTTAGCCATGGAAATGTTGGGCTCAATTGTGGTCCTAAGTCAAGGACCACCTGTACTAATCATGGCTCTTTAAAGACTTATAAAGACTTAGAATAACTTTATTGTTACTTTGAATGTACACTAATCGGCATACATTAAAATGAAATTTCATTGCATACAGCCCTCAGTGGGTCTCCACCTCCAATATACACTACATAAGCATGGCAAAATAAATAAACAAACAAACCAAAATTATGCATATACCCACATATATTATATGACACGGAGAAACAACACAGTTTAGTTAAAACATTATGGGTTAAAACCAGGGGTGGGATTCTACTGGTTCGGACCGGTTCTTTAGAGCCAGTTGTTATGATTCTGCACAATTTGGAGAACCAGCAAATCATGCTCCTGGCTGGCCCCGCCCCTTTCCGCCCTCCCATCCCCTCCCAGTCATTCCTTATCATGCATGCCCCACATTGCTGACTGTGTTCTTCCCCGCCCAGTCACTCCTTAAGGTATTTCCCCCCTCCCGACGATCAGCTGTTCTATGTGCTGGGAGTCCCCTTGCTTACTTACTGCTTCGCTCAGGAGGCTTCCCTGAGGCCCAGGAAGGCAAAAAATGGAGGGGGGTCACACCCCCTCCATTTTTTGCCTTCCTGGGCCTCAGGGAAGCCTTTGGGAACAAAAACACCCCGGAGGAGGCTTCTCTGAGGCCCAGAAGCACCCAAAAATGGGGGGCTGCAAAAAAAGCCATACCCATCCAGTCACATGGCTATGCCCATCTAGCCACCCCCACCTAGCCACCCCCACAGAACTGGTTGTTACAAAATTTGAATCCCTGGTTAAAACGGTATGGGTAGCGTCACAATGTGGCCCTTTTCTTGCTGTGTGATAAGGACTTCTTATGGGGGCAGTGACATGATTCCTTCTTTGCTCTGGCATGGGAATGGAGCATATCAACATACTGTGTGGATGTTTAATGAGTTGCTCATAATTACCTAAGAGGGCATTGCAACTCATAGTCCGAAAACCACTGATTTAACATATTGTCCAGTCCACTAGCTTGGTGTCATCTTCAGTTTTGGTAAGCTTTCTTTCTGTTCTGTGTTTTAGTCATTTATAATGGCGTGGGATACTACATTTGAGGTTCCCCATCCCAACATAAGGCAAAACCCACTTTTTTTATTTTGTTATTCAAGTAATTGCAAACCCGTGGTATCCCAATCCACAAGATATCATGCTGTATAAAATCAAATGCTATGCGAAGATCTAAGCAAAACGATGACTTCACTTGGGCTATTAAAGCAATCATTATATTATAAAAAGAGATGAGGTTAATTTGTGCTGGCTTCTAATAATGATAGCATACAAGGAAATGCTGTTTGACAATATGTGCTTAGATCCTGCCAAGTGCAGAACTGACCAGTAATTGGTCTGTATTTTATGTGATTCATCCCTTCCCATTTTTGTGTATTGGAACTATGTTTGCTCTCCTTCAGCCTTGTAATATCTTGCCAGATCTCCATCAGTTCCAGAGATTACATTCTTTTACCATGAGATCACTTTGCTATAGCCAGCTTTGCTATACCTTAAAATTCAGCTGGTCTTGAAAAATTGAAATCATTTAGGCTAGCTAGAAGAGTGCTTTCTATCTTCTTCCTAACGTATTCCTGCAGGTGCAGGGTCCTCTTTTCAGATAATTGAACTTTGCATGATCCACCCCATCTCCAGGGCACAGACCCACAGCTTGCATATCTTTGTTGATGGTATCTTGCCATCTTTGTTTTGGATGCCCATGAGGTTGCCAGCCATTGACTTCTAGTTGGTAGACAGTCTTGGCCATGGTGGAAGGTGCTGCTTTCTGGACATGTCCATACCAGCAGAGCCGGCCTTCTCTCATTTTCTCTGTAATTGGTGCCACACCAAAATACTGTTGAATGGTATCATTTGTGATATGATGAAGAAGGGAGATGACTGATATCCAACAGAGCATTTGCATTTCAATGGCATGGCTTTTGTCCCTGTTGTTACTGCCCAGCATTCAGTGCCATACAGTGCAGCAGGACAGATGGTTGTCTTGTAAATCTTAGATTTAACACAGGCTGGCATTTGTCTGTCACATAACACACCTGTGAGTTCTTGCCAATGCATCCAGGCTGCATTCACCCTTGCTCGCACCTCACCATTGATGTTGCCATTGCCTTGGAAATGGGATCCCAGATACTGAAAAGTATCCACCTTCTTTAGGTTTTCTCCATTGATTTGAAGCGTTCCAGGGCTGGTGACAGTCGTACTCAGTTTTCTTGATGTTGAGGTAGAGTCCGAAATGAGAGTGCTTTCTATGCCTTTATGAATACTAAGTTGGCTACCCTCCTTTCGTCAATGATGATACAACAGACTCACTCTCTTTTCAGACAGATGTCGGTACTATCACCTTCTCCTTTATGATTACCTCATCTTTCTCTGCAACAGACTAGTAACTGTCTCGATATTTTTTCGCCACCTTCTTACAATAGTTTAATATTCCTTGCCAGCTTTATCTCATAATACTCTATAGGATTCCCACGGGCTCATGTTCTCCTCTTGTTATCAGCACCTCCTTGCATTTCCTATATAACTTCTTCTTTCTGCTTTTCAGCTTGCTCTTCAGTTTGCTATGCATGCACAAGCCTCTCAAAGCTTCTCTCATTTTTTAATCTTCTCATGGGGATTGATTCTTCCTGGCTTTCCACTCGCTTTCTTTTCTGGTCTTCTTTGACTTGCTTATTGGAAAGCTGCCTTTATTCTCAGCCCTGCCTGATCAAATTAGAACAGGCTAGGGCAGGGGTCTCCAACCTTGGCTCCTGGAAGCCTGGCGGACTTCAACTCCCAGAGTTCCACAGCCAGCTGGCTGTGGAATTCTGGGAGTTGAAGTCCGCCAGGCTTCCAGGAGCCAAGGTTGGAGACCCCTGGGCTAGGGTGAGCTGGTCTGGTAGCCAAATCCAGGGTTAGAAGAGAAAGGCCAATAAAAGGGAAGATACCTCTCCATGTTCTGGTGCTTCAGAAATTCAAGGGCATTGTCAATGATAGATAGTCCAGCTGGTTTTTAAAGTTTTGTTTACTATCTGTAAGCAGGTTTGCAGGAACATTATAAAATTAATACCTGAACTAATTAAAAATGTTCCGGATTAAACTGTACCAAATAATTAACGTGATTAGGAACTGTCATATACTTTACATCAATTGTCTATAAGTTTAGTGAGCTCAGTTAATCAATGTTGACATGTTTAAATCTTTTATGGGCTTGATTTCATGTTTTCCAAATACAAAATTGTCCTTAATAGCCTTTTTTTTTTTTGGTACCTATTATATTCCTGTGTGCCTTTCAAAGACTGTTATAAACAGAGTGTTCTTCTTCAGAACCTGCTGTTTTCTTCCTTGCTTTCTATTTGCAGGTTCTTTCTTCCCAGCCCCTCCTCTCTCAAGCCTTTATAACATGTAGGCCAATCAATGCTTATCTACAATTTTCATCAAAAAGGTCTCCTTGAGTGCAGCTCCTTGGCATATTCCTAATAATGATCCTGTTTACTGCAAGATGCAGAATGTGACAATATTTCAACTCTTTCACGTATGCATATATTCAAGGCAACACACAAATATGTGTATAGTATGAAAATCAATGTCATATTGCAATTAAAACTAAGAGTGGGATACCCAGGTTCTAGTCCTGTCTTAGGCATGGAAAGCAGCTAAGTGAACTTGGGTCATAATACTCTTTCAGTCCTAGATTGGGAAGTTAAAAGAAAAAGAAAAAAGAAAAGCAAACACCCATTTACCAATCTATACATAATAGTAGATTATGATCCATAATAGCAATAGCACTTAGACTTATATACAGCTTCACAGTGCTTTTACAGCCCTCTCTAAGGGTTTACAGAGTCTGCATATTGCCACCAACAATATGGGTCCTCATTTTACCCACCTTGGAAGGATGGAAGGCTGAATCAACTTTGAGCCTAGAAGGATTTGAATTGTCAAATTGCAGACAGACAGCAGGCAGCAGAAGTAGTCTGCACTCTAACCACTGCACTCCACTGTACTCTAACCACTGTGCCACCGAGGTTCATAATCTGCAGGAGATTGGTTTAGACTAATATATAAATGATGATAATAGTAATAATAATAATAGTTTTTATTTAAATCAACATTCATTAAACTAGTAGTAATAGAATGTGTTTCTGTATATGTGTATATATGTGTATGTGTGCTTACACTGTTAAAACAAGATTGATGACAAACATTTGTTAATTATAATGTTAAAGGAAAAGCTCACTACTTATTATTTTCATGTCATATATGTTTGATAAATGACCTGATTAGCTCTGGAAAGTTTGCATTAAATTACAAGGGAATTTCTCAAAAATGATTTTAGATTGTTATCAGCCCACAGGCAAAAATAGTAAGATAAAAACGACTAAAGTACTTTTAAAAATTATTTCCAGCAGGACATAGAAAGGATGTTGACATGTCCTTTTCAGGTGTTGTCAAACTTCGAATCCCAAAAGCTTTAGTCAGTCAATGATGTTCTGCAATACGTGGAAGGTTGCTAGTTATTCATCACTTGGACTAGTACAGCCAGTTCTAACCAATGTTTTTATGTAGCTTTAACCTGTTGGTGGATGGATTTATATTGTAAACTATTGACAGTTTTCTAAGTGGTGAGCATTCAGCGTAAATATGTTCAATGTAAAAGAAATAGTCTTCTATCTGAAGTCATGGAAGCTTCAACTGATGCAGAGTATATTATTTTTTTATCGCCAGCGATTGTAATCAAAAAAAGTTTCATTGGTTAGGTGATTCATGATGGATTTTGGCATTACAAAGAAGAAACATGATACATTAGTGTTGGTGTGGGGATGAGCAAGCCAAAAATAACAGGTTGATTTTACTGTTTCTGGATGCACTTATTGAGCGTTTATGTCACAACAACTGTGGGTGCTTTAAACACAACTAATAATGTAAGAAGTAAGTAAATAAAACCTGATTATATTTTCCTAACATCCAATTATGCAAAGCAAAAATATAACCAATAAGTAGGTCAAATCCCTGATGGCTCAAAATCCTAATTTCATTCTAGTTGTTTTTCAAAAGACATTTGGGAAAAGAATGAGTACAATTCAGTTAAAATTAGGCCACTGTTTCACAAATGCATTTTTATTTCCTGATTTCATTTGGTTTATATTTCTAATCTAATGTTCTACAGCAGAGGTCGCCAACCAGTGGCCATGAGAAAATTTTGGTGGGCCGCAGAGAAATCTCACCCCCAGAGCACCCCCACAAAGCAATTAATCCATGTTGTGCAGAAAAAAAAAGACTGCACCACCCACATGGCCCGCAGGAACCCTCACCGCCCACTCACTCCTTACCCGGTAAACTTGCCTGCTAAATTGCTATTTTTCCTTTTTCCAACCATCATCTGTTCTGCTGTGCCGGGAGATTCAGATTAGCTAGGAAGCAGGAAATGGTTGGATTTCTTGCTTCCTAACTAGTCTTTAGATCTTCAGTTCAGCACAGCCGAACCTCCTTTAGGACTGAAGGTTTGCTTGCAAGCAAATTCAGTGCAGACTCACGGCAAGCAAATTTGAGAGACTGAACTAGCCAATAGCAGATAGATAGATCACTGAATGATTCTGTGAGCAACTCAATCTTCCTGCTTTGCCTGATTTTGAGTAAAAGTTGCTCTTTTTTTAAAATAAAAAATTCAATATTTACATGCTTGCTGTGTTGTGAGTTAATTTTGTGAGTTTGTTTGCGAGCAAATTTTATGTGACAGACTGAGCTAGCCAATGACAGATAGATAGATCTCTGAATGAATCTATGATTCTGTGAGCAACTCAATTTGCCTGCTTTGCTTGATTTTGGATAAAAGTTGCTCTTTTTTATAAAAAATTCAATATGTGTATAAATATTTATAATATTTACATACAAGCCATGCCCAGCCAGTCACATGACCACCAAGCCACACCCACAAATTAGGCCATGCCCACAGAACCAGTTAGTGGTCCCTGGGATCTAAAATTATGAGTTTGGTGATCCCTGAGGTCCAAAAAGTTGGCAACCCCTGTTCTACAGTATTCAATAGGCTCTTCAGGCCGTTTTTAAAATAAAGTGCAAACCTTACAACACATAGAGATAAAAATATAGAATCATCCAACCTTAAGCTATTTCTTTAAAACCAGAGATGAGTAGATTAACATCTGAGGTGGTATTCAGCTGGTTTTGACCAGTTCTGGAGAACCGGGAGCAGAAATTTTGAATAGTTCAGAGAACCAGCAAATACCACTTCTGACTGACCCATCACCATCTATTCTCTGCCTCCTGAATTCCAGTTGATTGGCTGGGTCTTCTTTTGTTGTCCTGCACAGGAGAACGGAGCTAGAAAGCAGATTAGTAGGGTGGCGAGGGAATGGGATTTTGCAGTAATCTTTTCCTGCCATACCCAGCAAGCTCCGCCCCACCCACCCAGCAAGCCCCGCCCACAGAACCGGTAGTAAAAATTTTTTTAATCCCATCACTGATTAAAGAGCAAGAAGAAAAGGAGTATTGTAAGATTTGGGATTCTATGGATGGATAAAAAGTAGAGCAAGAAATTAAAGAAAATTATAATAATAATGGTATCTTATAATTGATTATTTTTGAATAAGTTACAATATGAATATAATTAAGTAAATGTTGGGATTTGCCTTTAAGGATAGGTTGAAATTGAAATTAAAAATATAACAACTGATACATAATATTGATCAGAATGTAATATGAATGTAAACTTAAGAAGAAATGTAGATAAATATTGTGCACATTGTTGGGGTTAACATTGTTTTACCCTAACTGGTTTAGGTAAATAATAATATGTAATCATAGTTTGTATGTTAAAGTGTCTGCAACTTTAACTGTGGGATAGTAATTAAGGGAGTGGTTGTGAAAGCACTTTAAAAGAAGCAAGACGACAGCTTGCTCTCTCTCTGGCTTTGATGATCCCTGATTACTGCAAGGACTCAAGACTGCATTGCTCGAACGGGAGAGAAAACAAAGGACTGACTTGTAAGTGAATTGACATAGGATATTCTACACGGACTTTGCTAACTGAATATCCCTGAATGGACTGACTAAATGATACATGACTATTGGACTGTTATTTTGACTATGCTATGAACTCATAATGGAATAAACTATATTTTTGATAGCACAAGAGTATCTGTTATTTTTACTATATGTTAATAAACATACAAGCTTAGCTCACTCATTTATCTGTGTGCCTATCTGACTAACGCTGCACATTCTGTTTAGCTTGTCTCCCTAACCCTGGTTGGGGAAACCAGGCTTAACACTGGTTATGGGCCCAGAGGCTGCAAAGTCAGTTTAACTAGGATAAAACAGATTTATGTAAAAGTGAGAGTTTGTGTTGTTATACATTACAGTAAACAAACAGCTGTGTTTTATTAATTATAGTTTTATATCCATATAAGAAAACATGGCACAAGTCAATTTACAAAGTTTGTCCCTTATATCCAAGTTGGATGGAACAAACTATGTATCATGGTCTATGAAATGTAGTCTGCTTCTACGAAGAGAAGGTTTGTGGAAAATAATTGAAAATCCACCAAACGTAGAAGAATGGGATGCAGAGGATGAAGAAGATAAACTAAAGATAGAAGAATTTATGCATAAAAATGAACACACTATTTGCATTATTGCTTTAACCTTAACTGATCAGCAACTTGTTTATATCCACGGAGAGAAAACGGCTGTTGGGTGTTGGCAGAAGCTGAAGAGGATTTATGTTCGAGATAATGTTGGTGCTCACATAAATCTAACACGGAAGCTTTTCAATACGCATCTCCAAACAAATGGTGATATGCTGAGTCATTTGAAAACTATGCAAAGCATTTTTCAAGAACTGCACGAGAAAGAGCTTATTTTCTCTGAACTACACCAAGTCTACATAATTCTATCTTCCCTTGATGAAAGTTATAATAACTACGTAACTTCCCTTGAAATATTGCCAAAGGAAAGCTTAACTTTAACTGATATAACTGGCAGATTGATTGAAGAGGCCAGAAGAAGGCTTGAAAGAGACGAGTTAAGGAGGCAGCAACCTCAAAAAGAAGATAATGAAACTCCTACTGCATACGCAATTAAAAAGTGTTTTAATTGTGGAGGAAGAGGACATTTGGCAAGATTTTGTAAAAAAGCAAAACGCCAGAACGCTGGCCAGAATACTAAAAGTCATCAAAAGATAAATAAAAATTTAGAGTTAGCCATGTATACTAACGGAGCTGTAAAAAATAATTTATGGGTGGTTGACAGTGGAGCATCCCAGTGTATAACAAATGATAACAAAATTTTTATTAAAATGTCCCAGAGTACACAGCAGATATCGTTAGCCAATGGCTGGAAACTGAAAGCTAAAGGTCAAGGTATAGCATATTGTTCTTTTATAAAAGAGAATGTAAAAATGTTATATGTACCACAACTTAAGTTTAATTTAATTTCAGTTAGAATTTTGGTTAAACTAGGATATGTAGTTACTTTTAAAGGAGATAACTGCATAATTGAGAAAGAAGATAAGAAAATTACTGCATCTTTAAGAGGTGAATTATATGTGTTAAATGATGATGGTTTAAAGGTGGCTAACACAGTTTATGAAAATAAGAAACCTCATGATGAATGTATTCACTTGTTACATCGAAGGCTAGGGCATTTAAATTTTAAAATGCTTAAGCAAACTGTTGAATTATCTAAGGGAATAAGTTTGAAACCTTGTAATAAGTATTTGCAATGTAATGCCTGTAATCAAAGTAAGAGCAGGGTCACACCGGCTAATAGAGTTGATGGATTTACTACCAAAGAACCTTTAGAGGTAGTATTTGCAGATTTAATAGGTCCGAAAAAACCAAGTGTAGGAGGAGCTCGTTACATACTAAGTATAATGGACCACTATTCTAGATATGGGTTTTGCTATTTAATGAAAAGCAAAACTGAAACGTATCAAAATCTCTTTAATTGGATAAAATTTGCTGAAAGGAAAACTAAAAAGAAATTAGTAACTCTTATAACAGATAATGGTACGGAATTTACAAATAATAAATTCCAGAACAGACTAAGAATGTTAGGTATTCAACATAAAAAGTCTGCACCATATAGGCCACAACATAATGCCTTTATAGAGAGAAGAGGCCAAACACTACAATCAATGGCACGAACTATGATGTCTGATTCAGGATTACCTGACAATTTATGGGGAGAAGCAATAATGTGTGGTAATCATATATTAAATAATGTTGTTAATTCAACAACAGGTGAATTACCATTCACACTGTGGCATGGTACAAAACCTGATTTAAGTTACATGCACACATTTGGAGCACCAGCATGGGTGCATATCCCTACACAACTTAGACACAAAGGACAGCATAGAGCTAAAAGATTATATTTTGTAGGATATACATCTAATCATAGATCTTATAGATTCTGGGAACCAGGTACATCTAGAGTTTACACCAGTGCTAGTGCAAAATTCCTAGAACATGTAGGATGGAATAGATTAGAGCAAGATTTAAATAACGAAGTAATTATTGAACCCTACAAAAGGCAGAAAGATCAGATTAGTTATAAGAAGAGTCCAATTAAAGAAGAAGTCCATGAAGAGCAAATAGGACCAGAACAAGAGGAAACAGTTGATCAGGAAGAGTTAGATAATCAAGAAGAGTTAATAAATGAAAGTCCACCTGTAAGTCCTGTAATACCTAGACGTACTACACGTATAACTAGACCACCTGATAGATATCAAGCAAGTATAGTTTGCCAAGTAACTAAAGTTCCAACTAGTGTAGATGAACTTAGGATGTATCCTGCTAAGGATCAGGAGAATTGGCAAAAGGCAATGGAAAAAGAACTAAATTCATTAAAGGTAATGAAAGTTTATGAAGATGCTAAATTACCTCCAGGAGAAAAATCCATTGGGTGCAAATGGATATTTAAAGTAAAAACTGGAAATGATGGGACTATTACCCATAAGGCTAGGTTAGTAGCTCAAGGATTTAATCAAACTGCATCTGATTACGATGAAGTTTTTGCACCAAGTCTTAAAGCAACATCTTTAAGAGCAGCATTAGTGTGGGCAGCTAAGAAAAACTATGTCATTAACCATTTAGATGTAGAAACTGCTTATTTGCATGCACCATTGCAGCACACTATATATTTGAAAAAGCTAGTAGGTATAAAAGACAATAAAGTAAATAGTAATGATTGTTGGAAACTCAAAAAGAGTCTTTACGGGTTGAAACAATCTGGGTTTGAGTGGAACCAATATATTGTGAAAGAATTAAACAATATAGGTTTTAAATCTGGTTTAGCAGATCCATGTGTGTTTAAAAGAGAAAATAATGGAACGGTGTCATTATTGTTATTATTTACAGATGATATTGCTTTGATAACTAAGACTAATAATGAAGCTAATGAGATTATATCATTATTAGCCAAAAAGATAAAATTAAAGCATTTAGGTGAAATTACAAAGTATCTAGGATTGACAATTAACAAAACAAAAAATGGTTTTAAGATATCTCAAGAAGATAAAATTTGCCAATTAATTAAAACGTTTAAAATGGAACTTTGTAAACCGGCAAAGACTCCAATGAATCAGGAAGTTTGCCAAACTGATGATCAAAGTCCCAAATTTGATAAGTCTATATATCAATCTTTGATTGGTAGCTTATCATATATAAGCAATTGGTCTAGGCCAGATATAGCTTATAGTGTAAATCAGCTGGCACGTTTTAATTCAGATCCACATCAATGTCATTGGCAATCATTGAAGAGAATTTTAAGATATCTTAAAGGAACAATGAACCATGCATTGTATATAGAACCAAAGGGTGATTTGATTCTTAGTGCCTATGCAGATGCAAGTTTTGCAACTGATATAAACACAAGAAAATCAACATCTGGGATGGCTATATTATTTGGTAAGACACTAATAGGGTGGAGGTCAATCAGACAACAGCATATTAGCTTGTTCACGATGGAAGCGGAATTTTCATGTCTGTCATTACTATGCACTGATTTGATTTTGTACAAACAGTTATTATTAGACATGGGTATAACTGTAAAAGATTCCATTATTGTGTACGAGGATAACCAAGCAGCTATAAAGTTAGCTACTAGTATTGCTGTAAAAACTAGATCAAAGTATACTGATTTAAGATACTTAAATGTTAGAGAATCTGTAAAGAATGGGCTAATTAAATTGGAATACTGCATGACGGAAGAAAACATTGCAGACCAATTTACAAAAGTTCAAGGAGTAATTAAGTTTAAAGAAAGTTGTAACAAATATGATTTAAAGATGTAAATAGTTATATTTATTATTATTTCCTAAAAGGGGGGAATGTTAGGGATAACATTGTTTTACCCTAACTGGTTTAGGTAAATAATAATATGTAATCATAGTTTGTATGTTAAAGTGTCTGCAACTTTAACTGTGGGATAGTAATTAAGGGAGTGGTTGTGAAAGCACTTTAAAAGAAGCAAGACGACAGCTTGCTCTCTCTCTGGCTTTGATGATCCCTGATTACTGCAAGGACTCAAGACTGCATTGCTCGAACGGGAGAGAAAACAAAGCACTGACTTGTAAGTGAATTGACATAGGATATTCTACACGGACTTTGCTAACTGAATATCCCTGAATGGACTGACTAAATGATACATGACTATTGGACTGTTATTTTGACTATGCTATGAACTCATAATGGAATAAACTATATTTTTGATAGCACAAGAGTATCTGTTATTTTTACTGTATGTTAATAAACATACAAGCTTATCTCACTCATTTATCTGTGTGCCTATCTGACTAACGCTGCACATTCTGTTTAGCTTGTCTCCCTAACCCTGGTTGGGGAAACCAGGCTTAACACACATGATATGTACCCAGCCGACACACTGTATAACTGTATAACTGAAAGAAGGTTTTATTTGTTTTTTTATTTTGTTTAAAAATTTTTTTTCAAAAAAAGAAAAACAGAAAAGAAAAATCCCACACCAGACCCAAGATTTTATATAATACCACACAGCTTAGAGTCTTAAACTTTACCAATAAACATGTAAACCTGAGCAAGCATATTCATTTCTATTTTCCTTAACTCCCACTGAAAGAATATTAAAAGGATTGTGTGTGTTCTATTAAATCAAATTCTGCCTTGGCTTTCTCATTTTTTCCCCATCCTGGGCAAACAAGTGCTTTGACTTTCTCATTTACTTTCACTATGTTTGAGGATTTTTTTTGCATTTTTGGATGATATTTTGGGACTGTCTTTATTGTTGTCAGTGAAAGTGATAATAGCATCTTTGTTTCTCCCTCAGAATGAAAACTGCCCACACTTCCTAGTTAGAGAAAGACCAGACTGATTTAATGGAAATATGGATGCAGACCACATGATTAAAAACAGAAGGAAAGAAAACCATTCACATACATTTCTTGATCATTTTTTAGTTATTTAAGTGTGAAAATACCATACTCTATCCTTGAAAATTTCACTTAAATTCTTTTATAACTTGAACTAAATTATAAACAAATTTTAAATTAACACTTTTATAATAAAATTATAAATAATAAACAATTTAATCAAATTTGAATGAGAACTGATAGAAAAAAAATGGGTTGGATCATTGCCACAGTGGTTTTAAACTTTAAAATAAATGTAATATAATATATTCATTTCATCGGCTATAAAACATACTATTTTACAATCTCTTTTAATTACAAAGTTTCCAAATAAGGCATTTTGGGGGAATTCCATCCTTTATCAACTGTACAGAGATTAAATGGTTTCCCATTTATAAAATCTGCATTGGGAACAAAGTTAGGAAAAAGTTTATTTTTAGAAACCATATATCACCCTGTGTATTGAAAATAAAAACAAGACTAATCAACGGGAGCCTGGTGCAGCTATATTAATTAATGTTTCATATTCTTCTTCAATATCCAGGGTTCTCTGTAAGATTACATGTATTTTAATTCTGCTTTTCCCTGTAGGTTTACTCAAAGTAGTTTATTTCAACTAATGAGAAAAACTTCACCTGTATCAGGATACAAATAGTATGTGCTCTGCTTAGCCAGATAGAATCATTTAGTTTATTAATAGCCCAACTTGCTATTAACATTAATGAAAACTTGGTATAAATTTGCAAGTAACCTGTATAATAATCTTCTTTATAGAAAAGAATTAAGTAAAGAAGATTAATTCATTAGTAGTTGACCTTGTTTATTGATATTTGTGGGAGGGGTGGAGAATAGTTTATGAAAGTGTTTGCTCAGGCCAACTGATAATCTGCTTAATTAAAAATGTTTAATCAAAGCAAAATGTATGCCAGATGCTTCAAATTTGAAAGGTTAATGACAATGATAGTGTCTGATAGATTCCATTTTCTCTCTTTTATGTTTCACAGTAAATGGATCTCAATCTATTATAGTAATGCTTCCAAAATTCCAGCATATATTTTGGTCTTTGGATTTTGGAATTTGCACTTATCTCATTTTGTTTAGAAATGGCATATGGGCCATGTTAACTAGAAGTTGTTTTCTACACAAATGAAATATGCTCAGGGATGTTCTTTCTTCTTGTTTTGGCTCATTTGCCTCTTTTTTCATTGAAGAACTCTTTCATAAACCTTTCATGTAATTGAAATAGGATAAACTAAGAATAAAAAAACATATGAGTAGATCATATAATCTCTGTTAACCAGAAGAGGAAAGGATTATAACAATAGAAAAGAGCAGTAAAACTTATCAATTATTCTCCAGATATATATCTTTAACAAATTAGATGACATCCTTTTTAAAAGATTTCCTCTTTTGAGGATATGGTCAAAATGCAGCATTAAATATTATATATAAATATTACCTTTTGAATCTTCCCAACTGCCAGAGGAAGCAGCACTGCATTAGATCAGGTATGTCAAACTTGTGGCCCATGGCCCAGATGTGTCATGCGCTGGCCATGCCCACCCCCATTTTAGTGAAGGGGAAAAAGTCACGATATGTCACAAGACAACAACATGACTCCATGAGTTTGACATCCCCCGCATTAGATGAACTAATGGCTCAATCAAAAAAAAAGGTTCAAATATCCACAGAAGTGCATAAAATTATTTTATTAGCACAACTGACGTTTCCACAATGCCCTTTAGCTTATATAATGCTAATCCTGCTGTGCTCCCATCTGTATCAGTAAGTACTGTTTAGGTCAGGGGTGTCAAACTCGCGTCGTCATGGGGGCATCATATGACATATCAGGACTTTATTCCCCTTCGCTAAATCAGGAAAACGTCATCAAACTGGGGGTGGTGCCAGCACGTGATGCATCCGGCCCTTTGAAAACCTAACAAAGTTTTGATGGCAGCATATTCAAGAACTATTCACTAACTGCCTTATTCAGCAAAAGATAGTAAATAGACATTTCGGGCATTTAACACTGTTGCATTTCATTGGTTGCTTTATTATTCAGATCAATACATCTTCTTAGTTTTGAAATTAGTTTAATATGATGCTTCAGAATCTACAAAGAACAGTAATTTAGTATTAGGTTTAGGATTTAAGAGTTAAAAGTTGCAACCGAGCGGGTGACTGTTACAGTTTGTAAAAGAGCCATAAAGAATTAGAATGTCTGTGGGTTGGCATGATTCTTACCCACTGTATAGTTAGGTTTCTGTTTGGGTATAAAAACATTTCATCCAAGTTACAAGATAGATTATTCCCTTTGCCAAAGATTCTTGCAATGGGCTGGATGCCGGTACTGGCTAAAAGCTCTTTATCGTATGCCACATCAAATTATCTGAGCTCTAACTAAGGAAACAGTTGGCCTTTTGTAACTGGCTTCACTTTTAACATAATTATTGCTCCAATTATTGTTCTGCTCCATCCTGCTGACACTAATAATATAATACAATGCATCACATGCTGTAAGCAGTAATATTCAGATGCACTAGAGAAGGGAAGAAATACTTGACCCTCTTGTATTTTCCTGGTATTAAAGTATCCACCTGAGCTTCTTCTTGAATATGTAAGGACAAGTCTTTGAGTAGAAATTATTATTATTAAGAATATTACTCCTGGTTTCTTGTCATCTCCCATTTGATGCAGCAATGAGAATGGAAGCATCTGTTCCCAGCTATCTATGGATTCTCATTTCTCTTTCTATCAAACAAGCCAGAAGAGGAAGCTTAGATTTGATCATTGCTAGTTCAGACAAACTATAGAAAGTCTGGGCAACCTATAACTTATAGATCTCATCTGAATTTTTTTTTTTTTTTGCGTAAAATTTGATTGTAAATAAATATTAGAGGCAAGACTTCTAATGATTTCTGAAAGGAAAAAAAATATGTTAAATGGAAATGGTGACTTGTGTATTTGTCAACTAGAAAGCCTAAAATGTGACATTTAGGGAATTATAAGGTAATCTAGGGAGGATAGATAATTAATTAATTTTGTAATTGTTGTAAAGGCATTTGGAAGCCAATTCTTTATTCCTTCCCTTCCCTTCCTTTCCCTTTCCTTATTTACTTTCTCTGTTTTTTCACTTGTTCTATATGGTCTGTATTCCTTTCCTTCTATTTCTATGTTTGTTATTATTACTGTATAAAGTACTTTTATAACAATTGCATAAGAAAACAAGAACAAAATATATCTTCAGTATTAGGATAAATTGAGTGCATCTAAAATAGGAATTCTTAATTTGGGACTCCATTAAGTAGAGTCTCTAAACATTTACCTATTCCAAGATCATTCTGTGAAAAAGCAAAGCGGAAAAAAACCTTAGAAATTATTTGTTCACATGAACATCTTAAGCTATTTTGAGAAGCAAAATATCACATGTTACTTTTTGTGTGCTGTGGGAGAGTTTATGGAAAGAAGCCCATTAATGTTTTTATTAGCTTTTATTATTTTTTAAATTGTTCATATTTTTTCCCTGTCACTCATACTTTATCTTGTACAAAGACTAAATGTTTCTGCTGAGTTGTGCTTTTTGGTGTTATGCCAAAACAACAATCTTTCAAAGTTAACTTGTGCACGTTCATATTTTGTAGTGGGGGAAGAACATTGTTTTGTGTGGTTTAAAGAACTTCCAATGTTGAAATGACCGATATTTGAGGTGTTCAATTATGCATCCCTGATGAAGAAAATGCTATTTGAGTTGGAAGGGGGAAAAAAAAGAACAACTTTTAATGAGCATTGTGGACAAAATTGTTATTAGGATTGCACTACATTTATTATTGTTAGCATTGTGCTAGGTGCTGCATAAAACAAATGATAAATGATGTTTGCTTGAAGTATTTTGCTGGCTCATAAGTCCTGTTTCTGTCCTTGATTTGGTTCAGACCATAAAGGAGCTAAATAGTAATTTATGCAACTTTTTGATACTTCTTTCCAGCTTGATGGATAATAGGATTGTGTCCTCTCATGCTTGGCTTTTCGAGGCCCAGTTGGGTAAGGTTAAAAGTCTGTTTCCAGCAAAGGTCAATTGACATATCAATCAGAAACTGTTTATTTATTTGTTTATTTTTATTTTATTTATTTTGTCAAGTGATTATATGATAACAGGTATAAGTGTAAACATAGTTATGAATACATGAAATGGATACATATAAGAAAAAATAAAAAGAAACAATAGGACAGGGACGGTAGGCATGCTGGTGTGCTTATGCATGCCCTCTACAGATCTCTTAGGAAAGGGGTGAGGTCAATAGTAGACAGTCTAAGGTTAAAGTTTTGGGGGTTTGGGGAAGAAACCACAGAGTCAGGTAGAGTATTCCAGACATTGACCACTCTGTTGCTGAAGTTGTATTTCCTGCAATCAAGTTTGGTGCAGTTTACCTTGAGTTTGTATCTATTGTGTGCTCTTGTACTGTTATGTTGAAACTGAAGTATTCATTGACAGGTAGGACATTGCAATTGTCAATTGTATACTTAATTCTTAGAAACTGTATTATCTTTGATGCTTCCACCAATACTTCAAAGACTAGTCTCTATTGGAAGCCTAATGTACAAAGGAGAAAAAAATGAACAGAGCAAAAGAATAGAGGAGTAAGAAATAAATCAATGTGAAGATGTAACAATCGATGCAGATGAATAGGGGAGAAATGATGGAATGGCTGCATGATAAGGATTTGTTACAAGAGTTCTAGTGGTTCTAGATATTGCTAGGAAATGTGAAGAGAAGGAAGGAACAGTTTATTAAACTGAAAGCAGGAGTTCTTAGAAATTGAAAGCACTGCTGTGGAACATGGAAGGCAGAAAACCAGTTTAAGTTGCACTTTTGAGACATGCATGACAAAACTCTGAGATGCTTATTTTTATTTGTAGATACTTTATATTCCCCCATCTTTCACATTAATCTCCTTGGCTATTAACTTTATTGTTACTAATTAGTAGCACAAATGGGAGATTTTAGTACTGATCAGACCTAGTGTTCATAGGAGCCCAGAGCTCCTGAATGATTTGTCTCCCAAACATGCTGATAATCCTACTCGCATACTTTGAGTTAGCCTAAAGCCTTAAAAGGGCTTTTCACTGAGATTCCTGAATGGAACATCTTACTAAATTTGGGTTTTTTAAATTCAGCTTTAATTTTATGTCTTGGATCGTCAACCCAGAAGCTAAGACCTCTTTCTGCCAATTAGACCAAATTAGGCTGGTATTTGCACTAAATCTTTGGTGTTTTTTGTGGGTGACTCGCACAAAATTTTCATTTTGAGAATATTAGTGATGATGAGAGTGGTGCTCAAAAATACTGCTCTTATAAGTATTTTGCAGTGCTCCAAAACTATTTGGTGACTTGATTCAATCCTTTCCCCATATTCTTGAAAATATGTGTCCCTTCTCATGACCTAAAACTAGATTCTGTTGCTTGCTGTCAAAAAGAGGCCCCAAGAATCTAACAGATTTTATCTATCATTTCTAGATGGATATTAGCCCAGTAATTATCTTTCCAACTGTGTTTTGGAGATGTAGGTGCTCCAACACTGGAGGTTTTAAAGAAGAAATTGGACAGCCATTTGTGTGGAATGGTGTAGGGCAGGGGTGTCAAACTCAATTTCATTAAGGGTCATATGAGGGTTGTGTTTGACCTGGGGGGAGGCAGTGGGGGCATGGCCAGCTCAATGTATCAGGGTGCCTATGGTGGTCTGAGCACTCTGCCAGTGAAAATGGGCTCCTGGGCTCCGTTTTTGGCTGAGAAGGCCTCCTGCAAACCTCTGTCAGCAAAAATGGAGCTCAGGAGGGCTGCCCACAGCACTTGTAAACTCTGTTTTCACTGCCAGAGGCACTGCAGACCAGCCTTTCACTGTTTCTTGGGTGGGCCAGATCTAAGCACCCAGTGGGCTGAAACTGGCCCTTGGTCCTTGAGTTGATACCCCTGGTATACAGTCTCTTGCTTGAGAGGAGATTGGACTTAAAAGATCTCTAAAGTCCCTTCCAACTCTGTTATTCTGTGTTCTGTATTATATAAAGTATGAGGGAGGAGAAGCACATTCACTTGCAGGATTCTATGTCTGGCAGTTGAAGTCCACAAGTCTTAAAGTTGCCAAGTTTGGAGACCCCTGGTCTATAGCTATTACAATATACACAGTTCTGACCTCTATACCATTGCTTTTTTCAATCTGGTCTACCTTGTATGGCTGATAGTAACTGAGAACTCCCCTTTGAGACCTAGAATTTAGCAACTGTTTTTACTTCAAACAGTATTGCTGGACAACACTATGTAGAAGGAAAGTGACAATAATCAAATAAAGCTAATTTACTTACCGTATATACTCGAGTATAAGTCGACCCGAATATAAGCCGAGGCACCTAATTTAACCACAAAAAACTGGGAAAACTTATTGACTCGAGTATAAGTCGAGGGTGGAAAATGCAGCAGCTACTGGTAAATTTCAAAAATAAAAATAGATGCCAATAAAAACTTTCACTAGGACAGTTGAGGATAAGTTTGATGTTCACAATTTCCTCTTTGAAAGAGACCAGTAAATAGGGAACAAGAAGATGAAGAAAAAGAAGTGTGTTTTTTCACACTTTTCACAAAAAGTGAACAAAAAATGGCATCATAGGAACAAGCTTATTCTCAGCCCAAAGGTTTGTTTCTGATTTCTTCCCTGATTTAAGGGAAATTTGGGAAACGATCTCACTATCATGAAAGGTTTGATTGATTCACTAACCCAAAAGATGATGATGATGACAGTGGTAGGCAGGAGTCACTCTCTCCCTTGCAAGAAAAAACCAAGAGCCGTTCTTATGATATCTCTCTCTCTCTCTTCCCCCCCCTCCTCCCCCTCCTCCCGAGTGGACTGAAAGCAGCTGGAGCTGAGGAAATGAAACTGAGTGGAGCGACCTCAGCTCACGTTGCTTTTTCAGCCTAAAGCTCAGAAAAGCCTCCCCCTCCTCCTCCCCTTCCTCCCCCTCCTCCCGAGTGGACTGAAAGCAGCTGGAGCTGAGGAAATGAAACTGAGTGGAGTGACCTAGGCTCGCGTTGCTTTTTCAGCCTAGAGCTCAGAAAAGCCTCCCCCTCCCATGCTTAAAAGTTGCAAAGGAAACACGGAAGCAGGGAAGCGGCTGCCCAGCTCCGGAGCTCCACACCATTTTTTTTTCAGAGGGGAATCTGACTCGAGTATAAGCCGAGGGGTTTTTTTTCAGCACAAAAAATGTGCTGAAAAACTCGGCTTATACTCGAGTATATACGGTATTCTGAACATTATTCATTTATTCTGAACAATGTGCTTTTTATGAAAATATCTTACTCTTCTTTTTTCTCTCTGACCTAAATCTGTCAAAATTGTCATCAAATGGGAATTCTAATCTGGATTTCCTCTGTCCTAGTCAGCCAGTCTTTCAGGATTCATGATTTACCCTAGACTAACAGTGCAGATACCTGGCTAAAATCTTTGTAGTTTCCTGGATCTTGTTCGGTTGCATAGCATCAAGAGGAATTTCCCACCCTCATTTATGGGTAGTTAATGAAACTCCTTTTTAGATGCCTCTCCTTCCCTACCTGGCTTAAGTTGCCATTTATGAGATCAGTTATCAGCTGACTTGTTCTTTATCTCTTGATAGTTTACAACTCCCCCTCCTTCCATTTCTTTCTGAGCTTTCCCCAGTAATATTTCACAAGTGTAGCTGGGATCTCACTTTCAAGACCAAGTTCCTTTAAGAATTAAACTTAGTATTAAAAGAATCACTCACCTTCATGACTCAGAGCACCTTGATGCCAATTTGGTTAGCCTGTTATTTAAATAACATTACGCATCCTGAGGTGAAAATGTTTTATTGAGATATAATGAGTGCTGAGACTTCTGAATTTACAGCCCCGATAAGCACTCCACAGAGGAGCGCTGGGAACATCACATCTCTTTGTAGCATTTAATTCACAAATGCCAAAGTGCCATTGCTCTACAAAAGATCCTTCAGCTAATTTGGTTATAAAATTGGAAATGTAGAAAATCTTTGTGCATGAATATAAAGACTTAAATGTGCAAAAATTGGCTTTGTCATTTTGCTCTCTTTTTAAAACCTAATTATGTCTCAGAGTTGCATGTCACAAGTGGCTGTGGTAAATAACTATGAAATATATTCTTTCTGCTATTTTTTTCCTCATTGCCTCACTGTTTAATACTGGTTAATTTCATTTCTATTTGATCAGCAATTTCAGTCCCTGTATTGCTTGAAGATCCTACTTCTTCTAAAGATCTGCCATATGCTTACACAATTTCAGTGAGGCTGAAATAGGATTGTTGTTTGTCATAATGAGTCTTTCCAATGCCATGGATATCATTTTACCAGGATGTCCCAAACAAATTTCCTTTGTTTTTCCTTGAAGACAATTTGCTTCTCATTCAAGGAGCTTCTTAATTTCTCATTAACTTCAGCTTCTTCGATGAGAAGCAAACGTCCTCAATGAAAAAAATAAGGAAGTCCAGTTGCCTTTTGAAAAGCACAGATATATTAGATAAAGTAATAAAATAAGAATATAGTTATTGATATTACAGTAAGAAAGTTGGATTAATTACAGTTGTAATGACTATTGCACAATATATTTGGATCCTAGTCGACACACTGTTTTAAATGGAAGATGGATTTGTTGTAAAAATAAAACAAAAATTTATAGGAAAAGAAAAAAAATAAGAAAAGCACTTTTGGGACAACCATGACCTGGATGACTGAGAATCTCCACAGACATTTTGCCAGGATTCTTTATCAATACCTGTTTTTCTAAGCTCATATTTGGGTCATACGTTCTGTCCTTGACTTATGTCAGCCTCTCCTTGTGTTGCTGCAATGTCTACTAGAAAAAAAATGGTTACAGAATTATAAATGTCAATTTGTGCCAATTTTTGGAGATAGAACAATCTTTGGAAAATGATATTTACACGCATACTTATTGGCTCTCCAATCATATAAACTAGGGAGTGCTCCTAACTGTTTGAGAACATGTATTTTCTTAACAGGGATGTTTTTATTCACTATTAATGTATTACAATGTGTCAGTACTTTTATATATATATATTGTAAATAGTGATGTCTATTGCTGGTTTAAGACCGTAATAAGGTTATATTCTATTCTTCAGCCTCTCCTATATGATCAACTGTCCAAGTCTTCTCCAGTGATTTGCCTTCACATAATCTCTCCAAAATATTTAAATGTTAGCTTTATTTTAGGGCCACCAGTGACCTGTCTACCTTTATTTCATCTAGTAGTGAATGATTCATTCTTTTTGCAGCCCAGGACATTCTCAACAGTATTTTTCGTCAACACAATTCAAAGGGACCAACATTTCCTCTGTTCAGTCTTTCCGCTAATTCAACTTTTACAGCAATATATTAAAACTGGAAAAATAATGTGCTGGGTAATATATATCTTTATTGTCAGTGTGCTATCTCTGCACACTTGATCTGTCTTAGGCTTTTTCCCAAATAGCAAATACCATTTTTTAATTTTACAGCCATAGTCACTGTCCCAAAGAATTTGTAAATCTGGAAAGATAAAGTCTGTTAAAATAAGGATATTACAGTACCCTATTTGGCATGTAGCTAAGAACATTTTTTTGGTGTTCCTGAAACATCTTCCCACAGCATAATTAAATGTTAGTGACAGAATTGCCAATATTGAAGCAATTTCCTGCCAGATTATACAACAGAGAACACAAAGAAAGGTAAAGTTTGAATCCTGGTGATTGGACACGTCAATGAAATGTTCTTGCCAATTTTCTGAGTTATTTCTCTCAAATTTCCATTCTTACCTGTCATCTTTCTACAGGGTCCCTCTTCCAAGTAGGAGTCGAGTATGATTCTGGTTAGGTTTTTTTGTTTTTTTTGAGATCCATCAAGATTAGCTAGCTGCTGCCACCTAGCTGGACAAAAGCATAAAAATCAACATGCAAATGTGCGGATGACAGAAGGTGTGGAGGGAGTTACTATCATTTTCAAAATAGACTTAAGGTTCAAAAGAGTCTTGGTAGATTGCAAATATTTGACCCCAGGAAGATGGACAGTTGGTATTCCAAGATGAATGAATTAAAGGCCTCCTGGCTAGAACTAGTACCTCCTCTGTAAGCTGCTCTCACCAGTTGTCTGGGGAGAGCAGTTCTATTTAGAGCTAAAGATGAGAATCCATGTGTCAGCCCTCCTGGGTAAATCAGACAGGAAACATGGTAGATGAACAAAATCTATTTTATCATAAGGCTGCATTAATAGAAACTTACAAGTCAAAGGTATAAACTTTCCTCTGCCTCTTTTAACTGTGTGATCAATTAGGGCAGGTTCTTTCTAAGTTTTTTCCTCTGACCATTAATCCACTGGGGGCTCTTCCCTGTCTGATGTCTGATCATTCCCTAGGCAGCATCTCTTTCCCTTGTCCACCCCCAAGGTCACCATCGTACCACAAAACCAGTAACACACTGCCTCTGGGTGTTGTCAGCATCAAACTGTGTTTCCTTATCCAAACTCTGATAGTCTTTAGATATGAAGACATGAATGGATGGACAGTGGCAAATTGAAAAGCTACGTCTTTAAGCAGGAAGACAGAAACAGTATTAGCAGTTTTGAAGTGAATCTCCATCCTCTACAAGTTACTGAATAATCTCTTTTTGTCCAGAAATTTCTTTGTTTGAATATAGATAGAAAATTTTCAGAGATCTTTTATGTATAACTACAGTCCAACACCAGTCTTCATTCCTTTAAATAAGATTTATCTTAACTGTGTCTCTCAAACAATGCTGAGGGACAACCTTATCTAAGCTAATGTCCTCTGTTGACTGTACAATTCCTAACCAAATGGATGATGGATAAGTTGATTGAGAATTTTGTAGAATTTTATAATTCCAACACATTTAGAGCACCGGGCAAGAGTATTGTAGAGCTTGAAATGCTTCAAACTAAGTTTCCATGTTTTCAGTTGTCTATTCTGTTCTTGCTTCCACATGAGGAAATTTTTTTTTTCTCCCTGAGAGGAATGTAGCTCTTTCTTCAATTTATAAAAACTTCCCTTTTAGATTTTTTGGGAGGAGCACTGACGTTCAATAAAATAAAATAAAAAGAAGTCTACCACTGAAAATGACTGCACCATTTTTATGGGTACCTGATACTGAATGATGAAGAGAGGCAAGACTCGTAGCTACTGTTATAATTCTCAAGCTTTAATTATTGTGAAAATTTCTAGTTAAATAATTCATAAGAAACTGGAAAGGCTTTGATGCCAGCTGGGTCTGGTTTAATCATGAGTAAAAATGCCAGATCAAAATCATAGATCCCAGCTTCTTCAAGTTAGGCATATAATTTTTTCTACTAATGAATTTCTGACATTTATTGTGCCCTCCCCACCAAAAAACCACAACCCCTTACAAAATGTTCTTTAATCTTTAGTGAAATTTTGTTTAGAGACATATGAGATTTTATGCTTCCCTTGATGTAAATACTGATGCTATATTATAAGGGAGGTGGTCTCATAAGTTTTAAATGAAATATTCTGCCACATGCAAAACCTGCTAATTTAATAGCATGAAGCCACTTAGCATAATGATACCTCTTGTTTAGTAGATGGACAATTTATGGAATAGGAAATTTCCTTCTATTTAATCTCTCAGAAGCTTCGACAGGTGTCCAGTGATTCTTGTCCATTTAATGAAAAAGGCCATTCAACCTCTGAAATGAATAAAAACCTCTGTCCACTTGCTGCATTTTCCATCACAAAATAGTCGCGAGCTGGAGTTAATGATCTCTCCCAATTTTGTGCAACATTCTGTGCTTGTGAATAAACCCAGCATGCCTCCACAGCTCTGAACACACGAGGCTGCTTTGTCTATCCATTTTCACCGTCTCTGTCAGGCATACTTTCATTTCTCCTCCTTTCCACCCCCATCACTTTGTGGGTCCCTCCTCTCTACCTCGGTGTAATGCAACCCGTGGAAGAGCAATGTCAGGCATAAACAACCAGAACTACCTGTGAATAGGCCCAAATAGATGTTTTATTATTGATCACCGATATTACAAGAATCTTGCCTTCCTTCCCTTGCCAAATGAGAGATATAGACTAAAAGATTGATTCAAACCTTTCCTTCCCTGAACCAACTCTAAGCTGGAATGTCTCTTTATTTCCCTTAGAGGGTTTTCCTGTCTTTCAGCTGATGATGCCCTCATAAGCAGGTAGCTTGAAAAAAACTGCAGGCATTTTTCCCTGCCATCTGACCTTTTCTCCCACTGACAGCATGGGTTTATTTATTGTATGGTTCATTCATTTCAGTGAAAAGGAATACGGGTGGAATAATAAAGAAGTGTGGGAGGAGAAGGGATGAGAGAAGATCAGTAGTTTTGGAATTTTGCAGAGACTATGTAAGTGAAATGGAACAAGTAGGTAAAGGAATGGGTAAGTAGACCAGCAAAAGGAAGAAGGTGTTTTTCAGAGGAGTCGTGAGCTGCAACCGGTTTAACAACTGGTTTTGTGAGTGGGCTCCTGGGCTCCGTTTTTGGCTGAGAAGGCCTCCTGCAAATCTCTGTCAGCAAAAATGGAGCTCAGGAGGGCTGCCCACAGCACTCGTAAACTCTGTTTTCACTGCCAGAGGCACTGCAGACCAGCCTTTCACTGTTTCTTGGGTGGGCCAGATCTAAGCACCCAGTGGGCTGAAACTGGCCCTTGGTCCTTGAGTTGATACCCCTGGTATACAGTCTCTTGCTTGAGAGGAGATTGGACTTAAAAGATCTCTAAAGTCCCTTCCAACTCTGTTATTCTGTGTTTTGTATTATATAAAGTATGAGGGAGGAGAAGTAGACCAGCAAAAGGAAGAAGGTGTTTTTCAGAGGAGTCGTGAGCTGCAACCGGTTTAACAACTGGTTTTGTGAGTGGGCGCGCAGAGTTAAAAAATACAGCAATTTGAAGCTCAACTGCTTACCTTCTAGGGCAGACCCAGTAAGTAGAATAGTTGAGACGTGGAAATAAGCTGTGCCGTGTGAATCAGCTAAGCCAGAAAGCTGGAAACAAGGAGAAACTTTCTGACAGTGAGAACGATCAACCAATGGAACAACTTGCCCTCGGAAGTTGCGGGAGCACCATCAGTTGAGACTTTTAAGAAGAGATGGGACTGCCATTTGTCAGAAATGGTGTAGGGTCTCCCACTTGGGCAGTGGGTTGGACTAGATGACCTACAAAGTCCCTTCCAACTCTGATTATCTGTATCTAAATATATAGGATAGAATAGGGCAGGTGGGAGGGGCCAGCTGATGGTTGGAACTACCAGTTCGCTAGAACCTGTCTGAACTGGCAGTAGCCCACCACTGCTTCAGAGAATAGACAGTGCATATGAAAAAGAAAGTATGGAAGTGTCCAACAAGGAAAAGCAGAATGTGGAATGCTGCAAGAGCTGGCTATTAACAAAGAAGAAAAAAAGTAGAAGAAAGCCTAGAGAGATCTGAAAAAACAGAATTTGTAAGAAGCAAAAATTGCTACATAATTTTGCTATACAATCAGTAAATGGCATTTTTTTTTTTTTGGCAAAACTGCTGTGAAAAATGGTCACATGACTATGGGATGCTGCAAATGGTTGTAATTGTGGCTCGGTTGCTAAGAACCTGACATGCGGTCACATGACCTGGGAGGGGTGGACATTTGAGTTTGGTTTGTAAGTATCCCACCAGGGAGGTCCGTTGTAACTTTGAATGGTCACTAAGTGGCTAGTCATAAGTCGAGGAGTACCTGTATAAAGTGATTGAGATCATTCTTTGTTCAGAATATATTGCAGTATATAAATGGTTAATCTGAACTTTAGAGAAATGGATCCATAGTAGGACATACACTATGGATACATAAATTTTTAATGCATAACTTTAAAGAACAATGTTGAGTTCAGATTCCCATATGGATGGGCACCGTGTTTCAAAATTCATTGAAAACAAAAGTGCAAAAATTGCAACTCATCCTCTCTTTGGATTTTTCTTCTCTGCTTGGGTTCTACCTATCTAGGCTATTGGGCAAGATTCCACATAACTTCAAATAGTGATATGAATCCATATTGAATCTCTTTCAAGAGAGGGGACAAAATGATCCTTGTGTAATGATCCTAACCTTCAAAATAGGAAAATGAGACATCTGAATCCTCTTGTTTTGGAAGCTGAGGCAAAGTAGAAGACCCCAGGTCAACTATTTTGATTAGCTAAATTTGTGCAACATTCCTTTCATTTGGCAGCCAATAACCACAACACGCCTGACCATGTAAAGCTGTTTTGTCTATCAGTTCCAATGCTGGCAGCATTAATTTTCTAGGTCCCTTTCCCAAAGCATTAAAAAAAAAACAATCTCTGAATGACAGGTGATTTTGCAGGATCTTTTTTTTATGCCCATTATTTTGTCTGTTAATGCCAGCTATTGAAATTTGGGCCATTTTCACAAAAAGTGTACAATCTATCATTTTGCTCTTCTTCCCCCTTTTAAAGTTGATCGATATTGTTTATTATGTCTTGTTTTAAAATGTGCATTTTGGAGTGAAGTTTTGTGACATCATTCACAAACTTGAGGTTTAAGGATAATGTCACTGCAGAAAAAAAAGAACACACTAATTTATTGATTGGATTTTTACCTCACCTTGATTTTGTACAACTCAAAGTAGAGGATATTATTATTATTATTGTTGTTGTTGTTGTTGTTGTTGTACTTCACCTTTATTATTTTTTTTTTTTTGAAACAAATTTTATTAATTTTAAAGATAAAACAACACATCATTAACCATTAAATACATAAACACATAAAACCTCTTAATATTGTAAATCCTTACAAGTCAAACAAAACAATATTTTTATACAACATAATTCCAATTTATCCCATCCCCATATGGACACGCAAATATCTTTCATCAAGTTTCTCATTATTTCTCTTTACTCCAATTCAATTTCATTTCTCTTCCATATTTATCCATTTTATAATCATCATATTCTTTTCTTTCTGACTTGTTTAATTTATTCTCATCTAACATTCCTCCAAGGTTTTATTGATTCTTTTTTCCTTTTTTTTAATAAAAAACAAATTTTGTTAGTTTTATCAAAAGCATAATACACAAACATACAAACACAAAACATAGACAAAACTACAAGATCTTTTCTGAAGGTTGTCTGTTCCCGGGTTAAAAACTCTTTACACAGACACAAATTCAAACATCATATTCAACCTAAGTCTCCTTCTATATCTTATTATCATTTTCTTTTTTATATATGTATATAAAAACCATTTTTATCAGTTTTCTAAAATCAATACACACAAAATCAAGGCATAACAGCTTATAAATTCTTTTCTAAAAAAATAATAATAATGATAGACCAATAAAACATAACATTTCCAGATTATAATATCAATATTTCATATAATATTAACTTCATATCTTATCCCTACTTCTCTTTTCCATCCAAATTATTTATCAATTAAAATTTTATTGCCTTTTATCAATATACAAAATCAAAAAAAAAAGCATATATATCCTTCCATTATTACCATTTTCAACAACATTCTTTGTCTGTTCTATTTCCAAACATCCATTCATCTTTTTTCTTTTACTATACTTCTCCTGTAAACCAATTGGAGTTGCATCTATAACACATTACCTAACTTAAAAATACTACATATAAATCTTTCTTGGGATTCTGTTTAAAAAATTCTTAAAATTACATAATAAATTTTTTATTCTAAATATACATACATATAAAAACACACTCTTAAATACCCTCCAGAATCCCTCTTTTAATCTAAATTAAATTCACCCATTGTCTCTAAATAAACTTTTTTTCTTTAAATCTTGCTTCCCCCCATTAAGGCTTCTCCTCCCCCCTTTTCTCTCTTGCTTATTCTTCTCCTTGCCCTTTCTACCCCTTTGCTTTTTCCCTTCGCTTTTCTTGCTCCTTTTCTTTTGTTTTCTAACCTTGCCTCCATCTCTTCGCTCATTTTTCTCTCTTTTGGTTGTTTTTATAATTCTTAAAAAACCCTTTTTCTTATCCTTTTTCTCCTCCTCTCCGGAAGGAACCCATTGTTCATCAAAGATGGCTTCTTCTTCTTCTTCCTTGTCCCAGTCCTTCTGCTGCGTCAACTTTTCTAAGGAACATAACGCCATTTCTAAGAATTGGAACAAAGCGCCCAAAGTATCTTCTTTTTTATATTTTTGATATTCAATCTCTAGTTCATCCACAGAGAATGCCATTATGAAAAGGGAAACTTTTTCCAAAACAACCACAAGTATTTTTAATCCAAGACAATCAAAAGCAATTAAAAAAAGGAAAAAAAGAAAAAAGTTCCAAAAGTTAATACTTTTCTTCCTTCTTCTCTTTCTCTTTCCAAATTAATTTTTGATCAAAGAGGTCCAATTACCATATATCTTCTTTTGGGATCCACCAAGACGTTCTAGACAGTCTCCTCCTTTTTCAGTTTCTGCTCCAATTTTTCTTTCTCCCTTCCCACTTGCAATAACAATTTTAAATAATCAAAAATCCATACCTCCAGCAGAGATTTTCCAATTTCTTAAATTTTTCAATGTCCAAAAATCCCTTTGTCTCTTAGCTTAACTTTCAAAGCAATCCACTTTCAATGTCTAATACATCCAAATATTTCTGCTTTTTCCGTGGGATGAGAGAGTAAAAAAAAAAATTAAAAAAAAAAAGTTCCCTTTAACAGCTTCTCCGCCGCTTTCGATCTTCTTAGGGATACAATGTATCCTCCAGCAACAAGCAGCTCAATTCCAGGAGATTTAAGTTGTTACTTGACCCGGCTCAGACAGAACTTTCACTTTTCACACTTCCTCCAGCACAGTTCTTACCCGGTTGCTGGTTTCTTCGTGGCGGCCATTGCTGACCGCCGCTCCACCGCCTTGGGAAAAAGGGGTTTTCCCGGAGAAGGGGGGGGTCTGCGATGCCCCCACCTCCCTAACCGGCTCCCCTCTATCTTCAGCTGTCCCTACAGGGCAGCCATAACCCCCTGACCCATCTGGATCGGGGGTACCTCGGCAGTTAGCCAGCAGGAATCGCGAGCTGTCGCGAATTCCTGCTGCTCCGAAGCCACGCAAACCGGAAGTCTACTTCACCTTTATTTTTGTGCCATGCTAAGAAGTGTACATGAGGCTCCCACCTATTTTCCCCATAGCAACAATACTTAGTGATGGGTTCACCTGATAGAGAACTGCTGCCCCAAAATCATATCACTGGAGGCACATTATATTATGGATTGTTTGATCAATGTATTAATGATTGATATCTGAGTTTTAATTTTAATATCAACTATTAGAATTGTTATAATATTTTATGTCCATTTTTCTTGTTACAAAACCTTTACAATGCACTGACCTCTAAATTAGTTAATTATGTTTATCCCTATATTTCTGATATTTTTTTTCTAATGCAAGTAACTTCAAAGACTACCACTTATTAAGTTCAGATAGGGTAAAAAAATCAATTCATGGTTTTTAAAGTCCCCCCCCCCCATCCTTAATACATATTTATTTAACATAAAGCTTTTAAAATAACATTTCTGAAGTCATGGACCACTAAATTATTTGGAAGACATATAAATCACTCAGCTAAACAAATACCTCCTCCATTCTGCCTACATTTTTGTCCTCCATAAAATAGGGCTTCATGCTTTTAGGAAAATAACATTTGTATATTCCATTTTAAAAGGTGCTTTAAAACGATGTTTTTATTAGATATATTGTCTATAATTAAATATGAGGGGTCCTTGGTGATCTGAGCTTGGTTGTTTTCTTGCAGATGTTTCAAATTATCTAAGTACTTATTAACACTGATGATGTTGCTTAGTTTGGATAGTGAAATGTATGCAAAAAAACAACCAAGTTCAGAGAGCACCAAGTACCCTGCATTTCAACCTTGAACTAGAAATCTTCTCCTTTATTGATAATATTCCATTTGGTTTATTTTAATAGATCCCACACTAGTATAATTCTTAGGCTCTGAATGTTACCTGGTAGAAATCCCCGAATACTAAATTGATAGTGGTGAGTGGATCTCCAATCCAATAAAACTCAGTTTTTAGATATTGATTTTCCTATTTTCAGTTCATATTTTACTTTTCTTGCTGCATGTGCAAGATCATAATTGTCAGGGCCTAGCAGGGATTATAGATTGGTTTTGGTGCAGCATCTGTTGGACCTTAGCAGACCCCTGTTGGTTCAGGATCAGAGTTTCAGAGTTATAGTTTTAGAAAAATTATTCAGTGGTTAATGGATTGCCTTTATTGAATATTTTAAAATGTCCAACTCATGTGCAATGATTTGGTCTAATCCTTCTTGGTTTTCATTAAGTACAACTTAAACAATTTTAAGTTTTAGAGTTTTTAGTTTTTCATCCATTTGTAGAGTTTAAAGGGCACAATTAAGTTTAAAGAAGCTTATGTAAGTAACAAGAAACAATTTTGTGCCTTAGGTCTGATCTAAATCAGACTTTTTGGTCTGTTACAGATAAAATAAGAATGCAATTTTTTACTTTAAAAATGTTTTTACATCACTAATCATGGGCTAGTCCTACAATTACAGCCACGGTGGCACAGTGGTTAGAATGCAGTACTGCTGCCTGCTGGCTGCCTGTAATTTGCAGTTCAAATCTCAGCTGGCTCAAGGTTGACTCAGGCTCCCATCCTTCCAAGGTGAATAAAATAAGGACCCAGATTGTTGGGGACAATATGCTGACTCTGTAAAAACCGCTTAGAGAGGGCTGTAAAGTACTGTAAAGTGGTATATAAGTCTAAGTGCTATTACTAGTCCACAAATTACAACAGTTCCATTAACAACTATTCAAAGTTATAAAAGCACTGAAATGCCTCTTAACAAATGGCATGTATTTTTCTTTATTTAATATATAAAATACAAAGGGAAAAAAAACATTTTTCCTCTTTTTATTTTATATCCGTAATAAATAAATATTTTGTCTAGATGTAAAGTTGTTACATGAAGAATAAGTAGGAGCTTTAGTAAAATGGAGAAATATTGTATACATGTTTGTAAATATTGCTATAAGTTAAAAGTAGAAAAAACTATATAACATATTAGAATAGTAACAATTATGTCAATATGAGTGAATACAGATACCTGTATGTTGCAATGAGAAGGACCGGGGGACACATGATAGCAGTCTTCCAATATTTGAGGGGCTGCCACAGAGAGGAAGGGGTCAAACTATTTTCCAAAGCACCCGAAGGCCAGGCAAGGAATAATGGATGGAAACTGAACAAGGAGAGATTTAACCTGGAAATAAGGAGAAACTTTCTGTCAAGTGAGAACAATCAACCAGTGGAACAGCCTGGAAGTTGTGGGAGCGCCATCACTTGAGACTTTCAAGAAGAGATTGGACTGCCATTTGTCAGAAATGGCATAGGGTCTCCTGCTTAGGCGAGGAGTTGAACTAGATGACTTATAAGGTCCCTTCCAACTCTGTGGCAGCTTTCTGGATGCCTTACACTCTGATTATCTGTTATCTGTTAAGGAGTGTAAATGTAGTGCTTTAGTTGAAATATGATTGATAAAAATTTACTTTGAGAAAAAAAATTTTTTTTCTAAAAAACCCCCCACAAATGGCATGTATTCACGATGGTTGAGGTATCCTGGGGTCATGTGATAACCATTTGACACCTTCTCAGCCATCTTCTGACAAAGTCAATGCAGGAAGCATGATTCCTTTAAGGATCCCATGATTCACTGAATCCCTGCAGTGATTCGCTGAACAACCATGGTCAAAACAAGGCCTTAAAATTGGGCGCAACTCCTTTAACAAGAGTTAAAACAACCACCTTGCTTAGAAACAGAAATCCCAGAATCTTTGATCATAAATCAAGATCTACCGGTATTGTTGCTTTTCTACTGCTTTACATTGCCCAGTTCCTTTTCTACAGTAGCCAATCAGTCTACAGACTTCAGCTCCCTAAAGTCTCCTGCCATTTCACAGAGCAGATGTTTTCTATGATACCATCCTCAAGCAGAAGCTTGCTGTAGAGCAGGGGTCTCCAACCTTGGCTCCTGGAAGCCTGGCGGACTTCAACTCCCAGAATTCCACAGCCAGCTTTGCTGGCTGTGGAACTCTGGGAGTTGAAGTCCGCCAGGCTTCCAGGAGCCAAGGTTGGAGACCCCTGCTGTAGAGATTGAATCAGCTTTTTGGAACTGGTGCTTAACAAGGCAGCTGGCTTGAGGCAAGTGAAACCAGACTAGGCAACAAGATGTACCAGCGTGTGTGAAAAGGATTTCAGTCTCTTGGGGAATCACAAGCTGAAACCTGAGCCAGCATTGTGATGCAGTTGCAAACTGAATAGAAAGGAACTTTATCTTATAGCATTGATATTCTATTGTCAAGATCTTTGTTCTGCTTTGATCGAACTGCACCTAGAGCATAGAATAGAGTTGGAAGGGACCTTGGAGGTCTTGTAGTCCAACCCTATGCTTGAGCAGGAGATCCTATATCAGATGGTTGGGGGCAATATGCTGACTCTGTAAAAAAACGCTTAGAGATGGCTATAAAGCACTGTGAAGCGATGTATATAAGTCTTAAATGCTATTGCTATTGTCCAGTCTCTTTTTGAAAGCCTCCAGGGATACAGCACTCACAACTTCTGGATGCAGGTTGTTCCATTGCTTGTTAGGAAATTTCTCCTTAGTTCTAGTTTGCTTCTCTCCTTGGTTAGTTTCCATCCATTATTTCTCCTCTTGCCTTTTGGTGCTTGGGGCACTGCATTTTTGGAAGGATATTGACAGACTTGAGCGTATCCCTAGGAGAGCAACTAAGATGATTAGAGATATGAAGGAAAACTAGTTGGAGGCATTCCTTATGTTGAGCCTGGAAAAGAGCTTCAGGAAGTCAGGCTTTTATGTTCTCTACATTGGCCTTGTACAGTCCTTCATCTATGTTGGATTAAAACCTCCATAGTCCTTAGCCAGACTGACCTGAGAATCCTGCAAGTTGCTATCCATCTGAATGGCATCGGATTAGAAAAGCCTGAATTATTCAGATCAGTAGCAATCTCTAAATCTGCCATGACAACTCTGTTGAAAGATAACAGAAAATGAAACCTTTTACATGTCAACCATAAGTAGAGTCAGTATCAGTGGTAGTGTTCAGCCGGTTCTCACCGGTTCACATGACCCGGTAGTAACTTCTGGCTGGCCACGCTCCCAACCCGGTCGCTGCTCGCTCACTTGCCCCACCCACCTGATACTCACTCAACTTGCCTGCCTGACACTAGCCCACTCCTTAAGGTATTTCTGCCCTCCCTCCTGACAATCAACTGTTCCTACCATCATGCCGGATTCCCCTCGCTTACTTACTGCTTTGTCCAGGAGGCTTCCCTGAGGCCCAGGAAGGCAAAAATCCCCCCTGGCCCCCTCCATTTTTTGCCTTCATGGGCCCCAGAGAGGTCGCATGAAGTACCCCCCCTCCCAGGCTCAGTTTTCTGCCTTCTTGAGCCTTAGGGAAGTCTGGGAGCAAAAATGCCCCCCCAGGAGGCTTGCCTCAGGCCCAGAAGGCCCAAAAATGGGGGGTTGTTGCAAAAAAAACCTTCCACCACCACCTAGTCACATGGCCATTCCCCCTAGCTATGCCCCCTAGCCACACCCACAGAACCGGTAGTAAAAAAATTTGAATCTCACCACTGGTCAGTATACAAGTATACTCTGAATTGAATGGACTAATGGGACAAAGGGGATGTCTGTGGAAATAGAATGCCCATCAAATCCAAATGGGGTGATTAATATACGAGGGCTATCCACAAAATAGATTACGTTTTCATCTGTAGCAAGAAGGGGCGGAACTAGCATGGCCATCTTTGGTCTGTGCGTCCGCCGCTCAGTCTGCATCGCCGCTCAGTCTGCATCCTCCCATGCTAGTGGGAGGTTCATATCATTGCCTGTTATTTCACAGCAAACGTTTGAAATGTGTGCTGCAATTAAAAATCCCGCGAGTTGTAAGGTACGATCATTGATAAGGTTTTTGTTGGCAAAAAACCACAAACCGATTGAAATTTTTTGGCAACTGTGTGAAGTTATGGGGACAACATTATCACTAAAGGTGGAGTGCGCCAATGGTGCATTAAGTTTAAAAATGGCCAAACTACGGCACTCGAGAAGTCCTGAATGCTTTCAAGTGGGAGATTTTTCCTCATCCGCCCTACAGCCCCGATCTTGCACCAAGCGACTACCACTTGTTTCCAAGGATGAAGACCTAGCTTGGAACACAGTGCTTTGACGATGATGCGGAACTGTGGGCAGGCGTGACTGACTGGCTCAAATCTCAGGCGGCTGAATTTTATGACAATGGAATTACAAAGCTTGTTCACCGCTATGATAAGTGCCTCAATTTGTTCAGTGAATATGTTGAAAAGTAGTATTTAAGTGTCACTTTCAAGTGTATATAATAATTTTTTTTTCCTACACTTTGTTTTTTTTCTATCGCAAAACGTAATCTATTTTGTGGATAGCCCTCGTATTTTACTCATTTACTTATACATATATAAAATGGGAATGGTATTTTTACATAGATATATTTTACATGTGCATAAAAAGGCCACAGGATCTTATTAATGTGCAGAAACTTGTAGTATGGCCAGCTTTTTCCCCCTGGTCCTATTATTATGACAGGTGGTCCTCGTTTTATAACCCTAATTCAGCCTGTAAGTTGTGACAGTTGTTAAGCGGGTCATCACGTGACTATGATTATGACCTTTTTTTTTTTTTTTTGCAGTGGCTAATCAATGCCATGGTCATTTTGTTTGCTATGGATGTTTGTTGCCAAGATTCATAAATAAATGTTGATTTCTGACAAAAAAATAATAATCACAAATTGTGGTCACATGACCAGGGGATGCTGCAAACAGGTATAAACGCAAGCCTGTAGCTGAGCACTTGAAATATAGTCACATGACTGTATGTGTGGGGCAGGGGTGTCAACTCACGTTGTCACTGCAGCATCACATGACCTATCAGGACTTCCCCCCCTTTGCTAAAATGGGGATGCATGGCCAGCATGTGATGCGTATGGCCCACAGGCCGGGAGTTTGACAGCCCTGATGTGGAGGATACCCAACTATTGCATTTCAAATCCAGGTTGTAAGTTTCTTTTGGGAAGTCCACTGTAACTTTGAACTAAGTGAGTCAAAGACTACCTGTGTCTGTAATATTAAAGGTTAACAGTAATATAATAGAGAGCCAGTATCAAGCAGTGACTCTGCTCTTTAACTGAGATAATCTCAGGTTTCTGGTTATTCACAGAGTTCACTGAGTGATTTTCAGTCTTATCATTTTCTCTGAGACCCAGCCTAAATCTTGGATATAAATGCAACAATTCATACCTAAAGTATATATTAATGCTGATTAATAAGCTTATGCATAAGAAGTGATATCTGCAAGGAATCTTTCTTCAGAAAGAGAAGGCTTTAAAAGGCACAGCGATTTAAAATAATGCTTCTAGTTTAATATGAGGTATTGGCTCAATAGAATAGGACAGCAGGAGCTTCCAGGAACACAGGCGGTGTGTGGGTTAAGCCACGTGGCGCATAAGCCACCAGGCATTCTTTTAAAAAACAAAATGCAAAAATTCCAGGAAGCATATTTTTTTTCCTATTTCAATTGATGGCTATGGAGGAATTAATTGTCCTAAAATAGCAATAGCAATAGCACTTAGATTTCTATATCGCTTCATAGTGCTTTATAGCCCTCTCTAAGTGGTTTACAGAGGCAGCATGTTGCCCCAATAATCTAAGATCTTCATTTTACCGACCTCAGAAGGATAGAAGGCTGAGTCAACCTTGAGCTGGTGAGAATCGAACTGCTGACAAAGGGCAGAGATAGTCTTCAATACTGCGTTCTAACCATTCTAATCACTGAGCCATTGTGATTCAAAATCAGCTCCAATCCTATGATGTTGGAATCAGAGGTGGGTTAGCTAATTGTCCTTTCAGTCCAAGGGTCAATATATCCACGTTACCTTTCTTCACAGAAAAGAGCATCAAAAGGCTAATGTAAGTTGACTTAAAAAAAAACCTCTGGCAGCATTCTACCTTGCTTATGGCTTGCTTATTACTTACTGCATGTTTCTCATTACTACAATTTCTTCCCAGTGTGCATCTGCTGCCATTGTGGAGAATAGGAATGTTTATGTTACTGCACTGACTGATGGTTGTAATTGAGCCTGGAATTATGACCATAAATCAGAGTGGTGATTTAGTGGCTTCGTACCCAATTCTATGACCTTTTTGCAATGGTTGTTATGTGAATGTCATAGCTGTTAAGCTAACCTCTTTTCACTAATGGGTGGGTGTTTTTTTTGCCAGAAACTGGCCAAAAACCATGGTCATGTAGCTGTGGGACGCTGGAAATGGCCCTAGGTGCTAGTCTGTTTTCAAGCACTCAAAATGCGATCGCATGACTATGTCTATGTGGCCATTGGAACTTTGAAATTGAATCATAAGTAGCTCTCGGAAGATTCATTGTAACTTAGAATGGTTGTTAAATGATTGGTTGTTAAATGAGGAGTACCCGTACCCTAAAAGAATGCTTGTGCTAATGCAGGAGACCCATCCTTTTTGCTTTAAAAGACAATTTTCTTGGTAGTTGCTAGAATACAGAGCCTCAGAAGAAAGGAATGGATGGATGGACGGACGGACGGATGGACAGCTTTTTAAAAATGTATATCCACACTGTCATTCACCCCCACAGCAACTCATCTTCCTCTGGATTTCCACAGAAGCCAAACTCTGCAATATTGTTTTTAGTTTATTATTAGATATGGAGGATTGCCTGAATCCTAGAAGATTCTGGGCAGTTTACAGTGCACAACAAAAATGCAAGCATTTTTTTAAAAGTGCCTGCAGAAGGGTAAACAAAGTAAACATAGTCAAACACAACAAGAACTAACAAAGGCTCAGCACACACTCACTCTAATCCAGGGATCCTGGCACTGGGCTGCAGCATGCTAGAAACTGGGCCGCACAAACAAACGAAGCCCCATCTGCAAAATGTAGGCAGCATGCGAAACTATGTCCTCTCTGGTCCATGGAAAAACCCAAAAGATTGGGGACCGCTGCTCTAATCCCAGGACTGGGAGCAGAGCCACTTTTAAAACATCTTTTTTTAATTAAAAAAAGCCTTACAATGGGAACCACACAGAACTCCAGGGAGGTATCATTCAGAGAGAAGACACGATAGGGAGACTTTAAAGTATCTCTTCCATTTGCTGTTTTATTTACTGAAACATTTAAACAGAAGAATAAGACTAATAAAAAGTAGAATAGAACAAAAAGAAAAAAAAAGGAAAGAAAAAAAAAAACTAAGGGTGCAAACAGAAATAATAGCAGAAAACTAGAAAGGAAAGAAAAATAATATAAAGTGGTTTCTGATCTTTCCAGGAGTCATAAATACAATTATAAGTTGACCTTTCTTGTGACTCTTCTTTCTGTATTTATCCTATCCAATCATATGTTCGTTTTTTTCTATTTTATACAAAAACTTCAAAGGAGTTTTCAGTCACCAGTACTTCCCTTTTATGACCCTGTAGTTCCTTAATTTGGGATACAGTTAGGGCAGGGGTCTCCAACCTTGGCTCCTGGAAGCCTGGCGGACTTCAACTCCCAGAGTTCCACAGCCAGCAAAGCTGTGGAATTCTGGGAGTTGAAGTCCGCCAGGCTTCCAGGAGCCAAGGTTGGAGACCCCTGAGTTAGGGGAATTGGATGAAAATTAGTGTTTACTGCCCGGATGCCCATCCTGACACCATGTGAAATTTGCAGTAGATGTTTTTTATAAGAGAGAGAAATATCTGCTACTTAGGATTGAACTCTCTATTTTCCTAGGGGGAGGCGAGAGTCTTCAACACTAGATCACCACACTACTCCCATTTGCAGTTACCAATAAATATAGATATTGTCTTCTCTCTGATTAAGCAAGGCCACATCAGTAAGTTTTGTCAGTTTCATTAACCATTCCTCTGTTCTAGGTATTGCCAAATGTTTCCATCTTTGGATATGGAATGGACTTTATTCCCCAACTATTTCAACGTATTAGAAATATTTAAAGTACACAAGTAGATAATGGAATTTATGATATTTGACATTGTAAGACTGATCTTTGAAACAGAATTATATATGGGTGATGGACATGTCATGATTGCTAAAAGGTATGCACTTTTATTGAAATTTGAAAGAGAAGAAGTTAAGAAATGTATGATAAATGGGCTAAAAATATTGGTTACAATGTACAGGTAGAACAGTAGAAAGGATTGAAATTTATACTATGTTGTAAACTCAAAGAGAGTTTTTATAAAATGATGTATCATTGATATATAATACTAGAAAAATTATCCAGACTATACAGTACAGTACTAGCTGAATACTTGTGCTTCGCGATGAAACGTTGTGATCCGTCTATGCAGGAAAAATTTGGTTCAGCATCCATTGGTTGTCAGTGGTTGTCGGTGATTGAAACATATAAGGGAATATCACTCCCGCCACCTTGAGTCTGAAAGCAGTTCCATAGGTGGAAGATGTAGAAATTTTGGTGAGGTACTGACATTTGGTACTGTAAGGAGCCCCAGACCACTCCTGAGTGAAGGAGTAGAATGTCTGCCAGTTTGAACTGAGGTAACAGAATGTGAGGCAATTGGCAGTTGGAACAGAGTTCTTTTCAGGTGGGGAGAGGGAGCAGAACTCCTTAACATCAGAGCGTGTTAATTACTGTGTAAGAAATACTAATGATCTGATGGTCATTTTGAAAAATCCTTTCTTAGCGAGCACCTAGAAGCCAAATACATGCCAAATTTCAAGTTTGTAGGCTTTACAGTTCTGGAGATTCATGATGAGTAAATGGTACTTGGCTTTTATATTCTATATATAGAAGATAAAAGTACTTTAAATTTATGTTAGAAGTGTGAACAAAAAGAAGGGCCATTTTATCATGCTTGGTAGAAAGAAGTGCAAAAATAGCTAGAAAATGCTGGGTTCAAATATATACAATAATTCAGAAGATTTTAAAGATTAACATTCAACTGAAACAAGAACTTTTCCTCTTGGGACTGAAGTTACAGTTGGGAAAAAGTATGTTCTGCATTTCCCAAAATCAGTTATGTATTCCAGGATTCTCGCCAATGCTTCCTAGCTGCTGCATCTTTTATTAAAGTCGTATTCTATGCTCTGAAAAATGACCAGAGTCCTGCAGGTTTTCAGCCCCTTTATATAAACTCTGTTTTTCACAAAGGCTGTTTTGGGAGAATGTCATCTTTTTAGACCATTTGGACCTGTAGCTTTGAAACATGCTTGCCCTTTTATTTTCCAGATTTATTTTCTTTTCACAGCAAATTGGCTGACATTTATTGGTGTAAGACATTTCCACCATCTCCCTTAATATGGTCGCTTGCATTTCTGACGTTTTTACAGCTTAAGGCATCACAAATCAATAGAAGGGGAAAAAAGGCTAAACTTCTTGACTTGGGGTTTGGAGCTATTGTATGTTATGTAACACCCTGGCATTGTCTATAAATAACCTGAATTGTAACAGTAAGTCTGATGCTGTGAAGAACAATGTGTCTTGACAATTCATTTTGGGGGAATTCAACTATGGAAGCTTAGAGAAAGAAATTTCTGAACCTATTCTTCTGAACTATTTAAATTGCCCATGCAATTTTCTTACAACAGGCAACCGTGTGGTTCTTTTTTAGCACATAATTATATGGAATGGGGTGGGAGATTTTCCACTTGAAGCCTATAATATCTTCTGCAATCTCTCTAGTTTAATGAAAAGAAGGACTGGGGTGACACAGTAACAGCGTTCCAATATTTGAGGGGCTGCCACAAAGAAGATGAGGTTAACTTATTCTCCAAAACACCAGAGGGCAGGACAAGAAGCAATGGATGAAAAGTAATCGAGGAGAGAAACAACATAGAAATAAGGAGAATTTTCTTGACAGTTAGAACAATTAATCAGAACAATTAATCCAGAAATTGGTGCTTCAACATTGGAAGTTTTAAAGAATAGATCAAACACCACTGGAATGAAATGGTATAGGGTTTTGTTCTTGAGCAGAGGGTTGGACTAGAAGACCTCCAAGATCCCTTCCAACTCTGTTATTCTGTTATTCTATTGTTTCTTTTGGCAGGAGTATAACACTTTTTCAGTCTAAGGCCACAGCTTGCCTTTGAGTGAGGTGCTAGAAGCCACCTTTGAAAACCAAGACAAAAAATAGTTAATGTATTATTACACAGGAATATAATTCATGTGGTTAACTCAATATATTTAATACAGTCCTTGCTTAATGGGCATTCGTTCAGAGACCATTTAAAATTATGAATAAAGGGACTTTATGATCTATGCCTAAAATTATGGGCATTGCAGTATCCCTGCACTGTGCTTGCAGTCATGTGTTTGTGATCTGTGTTTATCCTTAACACTGGTTGCCAAGTATCCTGTGATCATGTCATTTCCATTTGCAGTATTTCCTGCCACCTTCCCCAGAAAGTCATTGGGAAAGCCAGCAGGGAGGGTCACAAACTACTGCTGCCTGCCAAGCAGTTTCTGGGGGTTTGCTAGAAAAGGTCCACCCAGAAAACCAAACTGGATTTTGGCATGGAGTGTGTTAGGGATAACATTGTTTTACCCTAACTGGTTTAGGTAAAATAATAACTAAGTAATCATAGTTTGTATGTTAAAGTGTCTGCAACTTTAACTGTGGGATAGTAATTAAGGGAGTGGTTGTGAAAGCACTTTAAAAGAGGCAAGACTGCAGCTTGCTCTCTCTCTGGCTTTGATGATCCCTGATTACTGCAAGGACTCAAGACTGCATTGCTTGAACGGGAGAGAAAACAAAGGACTGATTTGTAAGTGAACTGACATAGGATATTCTAAACGGACTTTGCTAACTGAATATCCCTGAATGGACTGACTAAATGATACATGACTATTGGACTGTTATTTTGACTATGCTATGAACTCATAATGGAATAAACTATATTTTTGATAGCACAAGCGTATCTGTTATTTTTATTGTATGTTAATAAACATACAAGCTTAGCTCACTCATTTATCTGTGTGCCTATCTGACTAACGCTGCACATTCTGTTTAGCTTGTCTCCCTAACCCTGGTTGGGGAAACCAGGCTTAACAGAGTGATTGCAATATGTATCACTGGCACAGCCACCTCCCAGGATTCAGAGAAGACCCTCTTGCTTCTGGGGGCTGGTTGCAATCATCCTCTACTGCAAACACTTTGCATCAAAATTCTGCTTGGATTTCAGGATGGATCTTTTTTAGCCAGTCTCTTCAGAGAAAAAGTCTTGCCCTCTAGAGCAGGGGTGTCAAACTCAATTTCATTGAGGGCCACATCAGAGTTGTTTGATCTCGGTGGGCTGGGGTGGGTGGGGCCAGGATGGGCATGGCCAGTTTGGTATCACTCGTGTCAGGGGCACCTGTGGCGGCCTGAGCACTGAGACAGCAAAAACAGGTTCCCGAGCTCTGTTTTTGGCTGTGGCAGCCTCCTGCAATCCTCTGCCAGGGAAAACAGACTTCAGGAAGGCTGCATGTGGCCCTCCTGAGCTCTATTTTCTTTGGTAGAGGCTGGTCCTTCACTGTTTCCAGAGTGGCCCCGCGGTCCTGATCTAAGTGTCAACTAAAAAGATAGTCCTTTGGTCTTTTTAGCTGCCAGCAAAAGGGAGTGGGGGGAAAACAAGGCATTCCTTAAATACCTAGATAATCACCCCGGCAGCCCAAAGTTGTTGGAGTATAAGAAGGTTATTGGAGAGCATGATGAATGACTCTTGGAGATGGATATGTCTTGTTGGAGAAGTCACATCCAGGGGGTGGGGGGAAGATCAGGGTCAAGGGTAAAATGTATGATGTGATTTTCTTTTCTCTGAGATGCGGCTAGGGACTTTTGATTTGAATGGGGGTTGGAGCCCTGACACTAAGCACCCTGTAGGCCAGATTTGGCCTGTGGTCCTTGAATTTGACACCCCTGCTTTAGAGGGATCCAGCCCTGTACAAGTCTGAGTCCCTACAACCCTACACCTAAAACCAGGAATATTCCAGGATTACAGTTGAGCGAAGCAGCCATGTGATGTCTCACTTAACAATCAGTTCATTCAGTGACTGAAGATTCCACTCTCAATTGTAGTAGTAAGCTGAGGACTGCCTATATTTTCATTCTGTCACACATTCAAATACAATTCCATTAGAACTTCTAGACAGATTTTGGAATTCACCCAGAAGGGCTTTGAGATTTCACAAAGCCTTAAAAGCTCAGTTGTACATCCTGGTCTTAAAGTGTAATCATCTTTCTAAAATAATAGTAAGTCTTCTGATGGAAAGAGTAAATGCCTTTTGAAATGAACTTGTCCTCTTTTAAACATTCATCTTTTATACATTCATCTTTGGAATGTATATAACTTGGATCTGTTGCTATCATGGCAACAATTTTGCAGTTTATCTTCCAAAACTCAAAACTCAAAAAGAAAGGAAAGGAAAAGAAAGGAAAGGAAAAGAAAGAAAAAGAAAGGAAAGGAAGGAAGGAAGGAAGGAAGGAAGGAAGGAAGGAAGGAAGGAAGGAAAGAAAGAAAGAAAGAAAGAAAGAAAGAAAGAAAGAAAGAAAGAAAGAAAGAAAGAAAGAAAGAAAGAAAGAAAGAAAGAAAGAAGCACTCATTCAGAATAATGGTCAAAAACATATTTAACAAGTAAAATATCCCAATCTTTGACCAGCCTTTATAATACAGTAAAAGGGGAAATAGTTTAAACATAATTTGATATTGGGAAAGGAGAAAAAAAGAATAGGATACCTTATTAATAGTATCATACAGATATTTGGCTACCGATATGTGAGTGTGGATTAGCAACCTTAAAAAAATAATAAATATAACATTTATCTCCATGGCCCTTCTTTTTGGGAATGATTGGGGTGAACAGAGGATGTTTTGGTACATCATAGAAAAGAGACCATATGAGAACATGAACAAAAATTTCTACTTCACTGGATCCATAGAGGCAAAGTCTCTGCAAATAAAGATTCCCATGAAATATTCCATTCATTTGTTTTATTGTCCTGTTATTTTCCCCCTTTCCCAATAACAAATTGTTGTGTTAAACTATTTCTCTCTTTATTATACATATTTTTTATTGGAACGACTGGTTCAAAGTCTGTAATAAAGATTTTGATGAGAGGAATGATAAATCTGCCATAAATAATTTGGAAAGTTGAGTGAGATAATAGATACCCAGAGTTCTCTCAAAATATGAAATCAATTATTAGTAATTAGGTTTAGATGGCAATTTTGACTCAAAGCAATGGCAACAATTCATATTAAAGTCTATGTGCAATTACATTATTACAAATAATTGTTTATTAAAAGTGTTTTTGAGTCACTTCTTATTTTTAAAAATTCCAAACTGATTTGCAGTACAGGAAATAAAAACAGGATTTAAAAAAAGAGTTGAAACAATCCATAAGAAGATAGATATTGAGAAAGTTATTGCTAAGTAAGGTCAGCATTAAAAAGTGATTTTTTAAAAAGCATCTAAATTGTGACACCATTCAGGAAGCCTTTTTAGCAGTCATTCTAAAATGTATTTGCCATCACAGGGGGAAGTTCACTCTGTGTAGTCACCAGATGGTAGTCTGCAAATCACATCTTGGAAGGAATGTCAACAAAGCATAAGGTAGTTGAGCTAATATGACTCTCAAGAGATTGTTGTTGTTCAGTCGCTAAGTCACGCCTAATTTTTTGTGACTCCATGGACCATAGCAAGCTACGCCCCTCTTTTCTCCACTGTTTTCTGGAGTTTGCCCAAATTCATATTCATTGTGTCGATAACACTATCTAACCATCTCATCCTCTGACAACTCCTTCTCCTTTTGCCTTCAGTCTTCTCCAACAAGTGTCTTTTCCAGTAAGTTCTCTCTTCTCATTTGGTGGCCAAAGTATTTGAGCTTCAGCTTCAATATCTGTCCTTCCAAAGAACAGTCAGGGTTGATTTCCATCAGGGTTGCCTGATGTGATCTCCTTGCCAGGGACTCTCAAGAGTCTTCTCCAACACCACAATTTGAAAGCATCAGTTCTTTGACGCTCAGTCTTCCTTATGGTCCAACTCACAGCCATGCATTACATGAGGAAAACCATAGCTTTGATTATATGGATCTTTGTCAGCAAGGTGGTGTCTCCATTTTTAATATGCAGAGATTGCCAAACTCTGGTATCATGCAGCATTAGCTGTCTTGGTTGAGGTTGCTTTGAAGTTTTCGATCAGTAAAACTATATCTACCCTAAAGTGGCTAAACAAGATTGTTCATAATTTGGAAAGAATACTGTAATGTATGTGTAAATGGCTTTGGGAGACAGAAGAAAGAGCTGCAGACTAGGACAACAGCCAGATGAGAGACAACTAAGCCCACAGAAGAAATTGGGGCATGGCAAACATCTCTGAAGGGATCCTTCTTATTTTGTTAGACTTTAAAAGTGAGGAGCAGGGAGTGGAGGAGAGATATCCATTCAGACTTGCAAGATTCTGCTAGTGTAGCCTTATAATAAAGATAGAGTTAGTTTTCTGTGGACTCAGTTGTCTCTTATCTATGTTTGTTTGGACCTACCACCTAAGACTGACAGATTGATAGAAGTCACTGCATTTTGGGTTGTGTTCTCCTCTTATTTCCCTATATTCTGAACTCAGGGAAAGAAACGGATAGCTATGTCTAGATCCCACCCACAGGTTTTTAACCCTTTTTAGGGGAGCTCATTTGAATAACATGGACAGCAAAAAGAATCCAAGAAGGTGTAGACTATAACATGTGACTTCCGGCATAATTAGAAACAACATGATCTTAAGAGTTTCAGAGCTTGATTTTGATTTGCTTTTCTGCTTGTGACTATACAAAGTGATTAAAAACAATGAAACTTTACAAAAAATAATTAGAAGCAATAGTTGTAAAACAAACAGTTCAAAACAATGCTAGATAAAAACCAAATCCAAAGCAGCAGGTTAAAAACAGCAGGCTGAGCATTTAGACATTTACATTTCCAGCTCAAAAGTGGAAAACCAAATGCTGGCTATATAATATGTTCCTTTGTAGAGGAAAAAAAATATGGATGGTGTGCTTGTTCTGCTGTTGATTTTATAACTCATGGAAACAAGCTGTTCTGGTACTTTTAATTAATAGAAAACCAGGACATTATTGTTATTATTACGTGCTGGGTCTTTATTCTTATACTTTCATTCCCTAGACTGTAGTACTTCTCTTTTTAATTTTGAATATTAAACAAAACTTGTGATACTGGTTTGTGACACCATAAACATGCTACAGTAATCCATACTCATATATTTATGATGTTATCAATATTTATTAAAAACATTAGTAGCACAGGAAAAGAAAAGTCTGCATATTTTATTATTTCATACTAGCTTTACCCAAAAACATTTTATTGAAAAAAAATAAAAATAAATTGGGGACTTCCGGTTTTGCGTGGCTTTGGCTGCAGCAGGAATTTGCTTGTCTGCAAGTCCTGCTGTGCTTGCTGCCAAGGTGCCCCCGATCCAAATGGGTTTGGGGGATATGGCTGCCCTGTAGAGGCGGCCAAAGAGAGAGGAGATCCGTACAGGGATTTGGGGTGTTGCAGACCCCCTCCCCAGCTGGAAAAACCCCTTTTTCCCAAGGTGTTGGAGCGGCAGTCAGTGATGGCCGTCATAAAGAAGCCTGCAGCCGGGTAAGATTTGTGCTGGAGGTTCAGGAGGAAGTGATAATTTGGCTGAGCCGAGACAATAACAACTCTTAATTACCCTGGAAACTGAACTGTTTGAATTGCCTGAGGATACATTGTTTCCCAAAGAAGACTTGAAAGCTGCGGTTAAAGCTGTTAAGGGGAATTTTTCTTCTTCTTAACTATCCCTCCCCATAGAGATAGCAGACGGAGATCTGGAAAATCTACTTGGGCACGGAAGGTAACTCAATTTGAAATTTAACGCCAAGGGATAAAGGATTTCTGTACATTGGATTTAAAAAAAACCAACAACTTAAAATTGATTTGGTTTGCTTTGTGACTTTGAGATCTTTGTGAAATTTTGTTTTTTTAAAAAAAGGGACTAAAGACATTAGGGTTGCGTTAAAAAAGAAAGAAAGAAAAAATGACATTATCTTTTGAAGGACTACAAATGGAATTTCAAAAACTGAAAAACGAAGATAAGGGCTCGTCTGGATCTATCTTTCGCTTTTTGAAAATGGCGATCTCTACCTACCAAGAAATACTACAGGAAGGCTGGGATGAAGGAGAAGAAGCCATCTTTAATGGACAAACACTTAGTGGAGGAAGAAAAGCGGAAGGGGGGCAAGGAAAAGATGAACTTAAAACTTAAAAAAGCAACCAAGAAAAAGGAAAAGGAGATGAAAAAGCGATATGATGTCAGAAAGCAACAGAAAAGAGAAATACAACAGAGAGGGAAGATTAAGAGAGTGAAATTGGAGAGATGGGGGGGTCAAAAAGTTAGAATGGAGAAGAAAGAAAGGGGGAAAGGAAAGAGAAGTCATAAAGGCTTCAAACAAGATGCAAAAAATGTGTTTTTTTCAGAGATAAGGGGTGAGATAATCTTTTTTTAAAAATGATTCTGCAAAAGTACATAAAAATGCATTGTAGACATTAGTATTTGAAGTTGAGTTAGAAAATTAGAATATTATATGATTTAAAAATGTATTAAAGCGAAGTCATGATTTAATTATAGAGTTTAATTTTTTAATTTCATAATAGTATTGTTTAATACTATCTTTGAAAAGCTATTTATGGAATGCACTTTTGATTTCCAAGCTGCCACAGTGCTCTTTCAAACCCCTTTCCCTGCTCTCTTCCTGTTGGCAACTCTAAAAAGACCATAGAAATATTTTATGAGTTGACAACACTCTTATTTGCATCTTACAAGGAGCACTCCAGGAGCACAGTTAGTTTCGCAGTATAATAAGTTATCCCAAGGTGATGGACTCTCCTTCATTTTTCAAATGGGGATAAGGCTCTCAGGGGTATTTCAGTTTGGATTCTTGAATTGAGCAAGAATACGACTCAGTGGCCTAAGTGCCCCTTTCCTACTCTAAAATGTTATGATCCTGTGTTGTTGGTTACATCTGCAGTCCACCTTTGTCGAATGGTTCTTCTGATAGCTGAGCTTTGCAGTAGTGTGTATTCTAAAAGTATTAACTGTAATAATAGATTTTGTGTAGCACACAGCAAAACACAAAGAACAAGGGAAAGGCCTTGTTCTGAAAGCAAACTGCAACTTTCCAGGCAGAAGTCTTTTTATAAAGGGCTATCTTCTCTATGGAGCTCGATGTAGTTTTGTTAAGGCATCAGGCTTCAAAGTGAGAGGCTATGAATTCTAATCCCACTTTAGCCACAAAGCCATCTGGGTGACCTTGAGCCAGTCACTTTCTCTCAGCTTTAGAAAAGAGGCAATGGCAAATCACTTCTTAGAAACCTTGCTAAGAAAATTTCAAGACTTTGTCCAGGCAGTGTCAGAGAATTGAGTACAATTGAATGGAAGGAAAATATCTGTCTGTCTGTCTGTCTACAATCTGTCATCTACCTGTCTATCTTATCTGTGAGACTGGAATCATATTTACCAAATGTCCAAACACATTTGTTTTCTTGAATAAGAAACAGAAACCTTTTGTCTTTACATATTAAATATAAAGAAGTATGCTTATAAAAATGAGCCGATTGTTTAAACCTGCTGCTCATAAATTTAATTAATTTAATGCCATTCCCTTCTTAGATGACAACAAACAGCTAGATGGTGTTCAATGAGACCTCTTAAGTTCCTTTACAGCTGTTATTTGAGGGAAAACAGCAGTAAGTTACACTTCAAGTTGGTGTTAATTATCTGCACTGTAAATCTTAATCAGCTTCATTAATAACAATCCTTAACTTTGGTAACATTCACATATAAAATGCTGATATTTTTCTAGGAACGATACAAGAAAAGAAAAGGAAGTAATGGAAAAGCTGCATGTTCCTGGCCAAATGAAGAGGCCAAGTTTGTCTTGTTTTCATTATAGCATTCTTCTTGGGAGGACCGAGGTTGAGGTTCATAGTGACCCTTAGCTTTCTTTTCTCTTCAACTTAATCAGGACTATGAATTACTCTTAATTAACAACAAATCTGGAATTTCCTGGCTTGCATCTTATAAAAACAAACAAATGATAGCAGTTGGCATGTGTCTCTCCTTCTTTTCAAATATGTCTACATTTTAGAAAAGTTGTTGTAGAATGATAATCATCATCTCCTTTTAATGGCCCCATAATCCCTTGCGGGGTGGAGTCTGGGCAACTGAATGGAACTGAGTGTTTACTGGCTGGATGCCCTTCCTGTCGCCAATGTGGAGTTTTGCTCAGCAGATATATTCTCATTGTGCCCAGAGAGAGAAATATCTGCCTCTGCCTAGGATCGAACTCATAGCCTCCTGATTGTAAACCTCTAGACCACCGCACCACTCAGTATTGTAGAATGATAATATGATAATAAAATGACAATAAAAGGAGACCTTTTGATAAGCAAATACAGTGTTATATCAGCACCCCAGTGTCCATGGACTTTTTCATCCTACAATGTTAGAACAACCTCTATACTTTTAAGTAGTCTGGTAATTCAAGACATCGGCTTGGAGAGAAAGGAGTATCATACTGCTTGAATACCTTCCAATTTTCCCATGTTTTTGATAATACCAATTTATTTAAATGTCAACTTTGCTGAGAAAATGATACTTAGAAAGCATTTAAGTCCGAGTTTTACTTTCCTGCATCTTGTGTACTGGATATTTTTTTTGCAAATGAACATATTTTGGGGTGCTTTGCCTAAATGTCAAACTATTTGTGCATTGTTACAAATAAATACCTAAAAGCTTCTCCAAAAACAAAAAAAAAAGCAATCTTAAGAGAAAAAAGAATTTTATATGCGTAACTTTGGACATGGCTATATCAAATGCTACTCATGGCCTCTTGGAATGAAGTCTATTTTTTTTTACTCAGGGCTGTTCATTCATTACTATTGCAATATAATACATGCATATTTAAGTCAATTTCTCTTTGGTTTTGGCCAAAGAGGCAAAAGAACCACCTTCAGAAATAAATACGGTTGGGAGAAAAGATTAAGAATAGTTTGCCTGGTTCCTGTCATGGCTGAAAAATAACCCCCTTACTTAGTTGAAACTCTGAGCTTTATTTAACTTTCTTTAAATTGCTGTATATCACTTTATTTGACAGCACATATTTTCTTTTAGCAGGCAAGGGCAGAAACTGCTAGATTAAATGATTTAAACAAAATAAAGAGTTGCTGAGAAAATTTCTTTTTCCTAGCTCCTGAGCCAAGCCAGACGTCAAATAGCTTAGGTTTGGCTTGGGTATGAAACAATGTGTGAAGGGTTCAAGAATCCCACCACTCTATCAATTAATTGACAAGCTTTGCTTAAGGAAGATGTCTGTTGGTCTTATGTTTTTTTTTCTCTGTTGGCATAGTTAATATCTTGTCTCCCATGATTGTATACTTTTTGTATATTTATCAGCATTACCTAGCAGGGAGATTTATAAGGCATCCAGAACCAGTCTGGATTTGGGCAACACTAAAATCAAATCTGATCAGATATGAATGCATAAATATATAGTCCAAAAAGAATGTATAATAAGCAAGTCATTTGAACAATCCAATTGATATTCATAGTAATGAAAAAATGTATGCAAAGAAAGAATGCGCCATTAAATAAGACAACTGCTGCCTTGATAACTTTAAATAGCAATAGCACTTAGACTTATATATTGCTTCACAGTGCTTTACAGCCCTCTCTAAGCGGTTTTACAGAGTCATATTGCCCCCGACAATCTGGGTCCCCATTTTACTCACTTCGGAAGGATGGAAGGCTGAGTCAACCTTGAGCCTGGTAGGATTTGAACTGCCAAATTTCAGGCAGCCGGCAGTCAGCAGAAGTAGCCTGCAGTACTGCACTCTAACCACTGCGCCACCGTGGCTTATGTTTGCTTTAATAAATGTTTGCTTTAAGAGTCTAATTCTGCACTATTAAATGTTTCTTTATTCCAGGTCATGGAAATCAAAGGACAAATGATCCACGTCTCAGAATCAAACTGTATTTTGTTTTTGGGCTCACCCTGTGTGGACAAGCTGGACGAACTGATGGGTCGAGGCCTCCACCTTTCAGACATACCAATTCACGATGCTACCCGTGATGTTATCCTTGTCGGGGAGCAGGCCAAAGCTCAGGATGGCTTGAAGAAGAGGATGGACAAGCTTAAAGCAACCTTAGAACGAACACACCAAGCTTTAGAAGAGGAGAAGAAGAAAACTGTGGATCTTCTTATCTCAATCTTTCCAGAAGAGGTAGCTCAGCAGCTTTGGCAAGGGCAGCAAGTTCAAGCCAGAAAATTTGATGACGTTACCATGCTCTTTTCAGACATTGTTGGCTTCACTGCTGTCTGTGCCCAGTGTACACCCATGCAAGTGATCAGTATGCTCAATGAGCTGTACACCAGATTTGACCACCAGTGTGGATTCCTAGATATCTATAAGGTAACATTTTTCACCCTTCAAGTTTTTCAGAACTATGATATTGCTAACATATTTTTTTCTTAGAACACAGTGAATAGAATTAACAGTGTTCTATTTTCTTAATAAAAGGTTGGTCTAAGTAAATGACAGTTACATGATTGTTGTTGCCAGAAATTTGCTTAAAGGGAAAAAGTGAGCAATGGGGTGATCCAGTCTAGAAATGTGAATAGTCTAAACCAGGGGTGTCAAACTCAATTTCATTGAGAGCCACATCAGGGTCGTGTTTGACCTCAAAAGGCCAGGGCGGAAGGCGTGACCATGGTGGGTGTGGCAAGGGACTGCATCTCCACACACATGGTTTTATACACTTATAAAAATAGAGAGGTGTACATTTCTGTGATTTTGTTTTTTTAATCTTGATCTACTAGATCACTTTATGTGAGAGAGACCAGATCAAGAAACTGACTCCATAGGAAGACTAGAACTATAAATCATTGACATAGGCTATTGTAGAAGAATCCTGCAAGCCTGACAAGTAAAATATTTTACTTTTCCTCCCTTTTATAACCTTCTGAGTCAAGGACGGCCTCCTGGAGCACTCCAGAGGCCCCGTTTTGGTCCTGGAAGGCCTCCTGCCTCACTGTGGCGGCCAAAACTGGTTGCAGGGTGGCATGTGTGGCCGGCGATGTCCCATTTTTTCCAGAGGAGGCACTGTGGACCCATTCTTTGCTATTTCCAGGCTGGTCCCATGGGCCAGATCTAAGCACGTGGGCCTTGGGTTTGACACCCTTGTTTCTGATGGCACAAATCATATCTTTAAAACAATCCTATTTTTACTGTTGATATATAATCAACAAATTAGAAGTGAGCTGAGTTGCAACCATACTTCTGGATGTACCATGTTCAAAATTGGCAGTCCTCTCACTCCCAGATTTAATTGGCACATTGTATTTTAACAATTTCAGATTTCTCCTATTTCACTCAATTGTCTTTTAGTTCCAAGGCTAAAGAGTCTAATTCTATTAAGGTAAATAACTGGTACAAATGTGCTCCCTCCTCCACTTTCAAAAATCAAATTTGAGACTATTGTATATAAAAAGCAAAATCACATTACAGGTAGTCCTTGACTTACAACCACAGTTGAGCCCAAAATATGTGTTGTTAAGCAAGACAGTTAAATGAGTTTTGCCACATTTTATGACCTTCCTTGGTACAGTTTTTAAGTGAGTCACCACAGTTGTGAAGTTAATAACATGGTTGTTAAATGAATTTGTCTTCCCCATTGACTTTGCTTGTAAGAAGGGTCACAAAAACTGATCAGATGATCATGGGATACTGCAACCGTCATAAATACCAGTCAGTTGCCAAGTTTCTAGATTTTGATGACGTGACCACGGGGATGCTGCAATGGTTATAAATGTGAAAAACAATCGCAAGTCACTTTTTCAGTGCTGTTGTAAGTTTGAACAGTCACTAAACAAATGGTTGTAAATGAGGAACTACCTTTAAGTGGTCTAGAGTCCATGTCAGGATTCCAGCAATCGCTCTAATTAAATCATGATTCTCGAGCCAAACTTCAAAAAACTTCAAAGGATTTATTCGAGGCGACATACTGGCACTGCCCTGTATGAAGCTAACTCTGGCATGCGTAATTTACAGTCCCCTGTGACCCTGTTTCCTCCCTCCCCCCTGGGTGTCTCATAAACCAGATGCTCCAATTGAGCACATTCACAGGCTGGGTGTCATCATTCACGTTCTCCAATTAAATATATTTGTGAGCAAAAGCTTTGATATTTTAGTTGCAAACTTTTAAAGATAAGAGTTGGAATGTACTTTCGCTTTCAAACTGCTGCACGGTTCTTCCAGATTTCCTCCCCTCCCCCTTTTTAATGGCAACTACTAAAACAGGCATAGGAATGTTTTATGAGTTGATAGTCTACTTATGTATCTAAATTCTAAAACAGGGGTATCAAATTCAATTTCAATGAGGGTCACATCAGGGTTGTGTTTGACCCTGGGGGCTGGGGTGGGTGTGGCCAGCTTGATGTCACTGGTGTTGGGGACACCTGTGGTGGCCTGAGTGCTATGCAGCAAAAACAGGCTCCTGAGCTCCATTTTCAGCTGTAATGGCCTCCTGCAGCCCTCTGCCAGTGAAAATGGAGCTTCATTTTTGCTGGCAGAGAGCTGCAGGAGGCTATCGCAGTCGAAAACAGAGGCTGGGAGGACCGCAAGTGGCCCTCCTGAGCTCCATTTTCACTGGCAGAGGCACCGTGGGCTGGTCCTTCGCTGTTTCCAGGGTCTAAGTACCCCATGAACCAGATTCGCCCCCTGCACCTTGAGTTTGACACCCCGTTCTAGAACATTCCGAGAAAACACATGTCTGGTGAATGGTTTCTTTATAGAGAGAAACATCTAACCTTCTTATTTCTTAGTTGCGGCTCTGGGGCTGATGGAATGATTTATTGCTATCAAATGATGCCTGGGTATTAGATTTTCTCCAAAAAGTTATGAGACTTATTGGCTGTGATGTTTTTGCAGTTAATTTCTGTGTAGGCTTTCTTTGGTTTTTCTTTTGGGATGCATAGTGACAGGGTGAGCAGTGTCTATTTGTATGTTTCTATTATCTTCAAACATGTTTTGCAAGCTGAGCAGTTATGAATATGAGATGAACAGATCTCTTTGATACCTTTAAATTCCAAGGGGTGGATGCTAAGAAACGTATTGGATTCCTCTCCCCGCCCCATTCTGTTTTCCACTTTGGAAGAAACGGCACAAGAAATTCATAGAATCTTTGGATAATAAGCTGCCATATGTGGTGAGCAGATCATAATATAATTTAGGAGCATGTGCGTAAGCATTGCTAATTTTGCAGTTATATCAGCTCAGCTGTCTTAGATATCTAATTCCCAGCACAAGAAAATTAAATCATTTTCTGAAAAAAAGTGTTCTTAAAAATGCTCAGTCGCTTCAAGATGTTGTCTTCCTTCCCAGATGATACATTCCCCCTTTGGTGCATTGTTTGACAGGTTGGGACATAGGATTTTCTACTGTAAATTATTACCCATCAATCTCCCGTAAATTCTAGTAAGAGTTAAGAAAATGCCTTTTACCAGGCATAATTTTTTTTTTTTTTAAATGTAATCAAATGGTGAAAAGAAACCATATGATGGAATGTAGTCTGGAGTTGCAGAAGAGAGGTGCTCTTTCCCAGAAAGCAAAGAGATAGCAGAGTGTTTGGAATCTATGGCAGGCAGAAAGATCTTTTTTTTTAAAAAAAAAAAAAGGTAAAGGTTTCCTCTGCCCAATCATGTTCGACTCTAGGGGGTGGTACTCATTTCCGTTTCTTAGCTGAGGGGGCCATGGTTATCTGAAAATACTTCAGTGGGTCATGTGACCAACATGTGACCACCGAGGTAAACAAATGCTGTTAATTTCCCATTGAAATGGTACCTATTTATCTACTTGCATTTGTATGCTTTCGAACTTGTAGGGGCAATGAACGGAAGCTCAACCCATCATGCAGTGCTTGGGTCTTGAACCTGGGCTATCAGGGAGGCAAAGGCAATTCCTCCCCCCCAGCAATTCATAGAGTATATTTAATATGAAGGAAGAAAAATATGTGGATTTACCTTTGAGTAATTCTTTGTTGCTGTTCATCTAAAGATAGAATTTTGCCAGACTTTGACCAATTGGTCTCACTATACTTGTTGATGTAGTCAATCCATCTTGTTTTAGGTCTCTTTCATGGATGCTTTTTATCAAGTGGGATCCATTCTATGACTTCCTTGGTCCACTTGCCAATTCTTACTAGGTGACCAATCCATTTCCATTTCAATTCTTTTACTCTCTTGATGATATCATATACTTTTGTTTGTTCTCCAGTCCAGGGGTCACCAACCATTTAGACCTCAGGGACCACCAAACTCATAATTTTAAGTCCCGTGGATCAGAGACCCTGGGAAAATGCCCAAAAAAGTCTGCAGGAAAATTCCCCACCCCGTTTTCCTACTGATCGATCATTCTTTATTGTAAGATACCGTTTCCCGCTCCGTTCTTGGGGAAGGGAGGGAGAGAGAGAGAGACAGACAGACAGACAGACACTCTCTTTTGGCTTCATGCAAGGAAAGCAGCAGAAGCAGCAGAAGTCTTTCTTTCTCTCCCCCAAACTCTGCCAGAAATGAGTCTTAGTGAGACTTGTCGTGTCATCACAGCCTCTTGGAGAGGATGCCTTGCAGGATCCCAAAGACTCATTTCTGGTTTGGGAGAGAGAAAGAAAGACTTTTGCTGCTTTCCTTGTATGCAGCCAAAAGCAGAAGAAAAAAACAGAAATAAGCAGCCCTGTGTCTAGGCGAGGCACGTGGGCCGAGTGGGGCAAGTTCCTCCCCTCTGTCCTTTCCCCCCTCCCCTCACTACCTTGTGTTGTTCGCAATGCAAGTGATGCAAGCCTTGTGTTCCCACAGGCCACGTGGGCGGCACAGCCTTGTATTCCTGCGCAGCCTGGATTAATTGTTTTGCAGGGTGCTTTGGGGACCACCAAAATTTCTTATGGACTACCAGTGGTCCCTGGCTCACTGGTTGGCAACCACTGCTCTTATCCATGTGCAAGTCTTTCTATCTTTTATTTCCTAACATTAAATACTCCTGAGATAATTAGATATACTTTATGAATTGCTGGGGAAGGGAATTTTGCCCTCTTCCTGTCTACCAGAGATTCCAAGCTCTGCTGTCTATTTCCCCTCTGGGAATCAGCCCTTCCCTTCTATTTCTATGGAGATCCTGAGGCATCCAGATCATGGTTGTCCCAAAAGTGCTTTTTTCAAAAGGCAATTGGACTTTGTTTTTCCTTGAAGATATTTCACTTCTCACCCAAAAAGCTTCTTCAGTTCAGACTGAAGAACTGAAGTCAGAATTGAAGAACCTTCTTGCATGAGAAGCAAAATGTCCTCAAGGAAAAACAAAGTCCAGTTGCCTTTTGAAAAAAGCACCTTTTGGGCTTCCCGCCTGTGATTACGCACTACATTCTACCACAAGACATCACTTACTGTTCAAAAAAATATAAAATATAGCAGTTCCTTTCATCTCAGTGTGAATAATTAAGTACAGTAGTGGCAATGTGGATTATCTGTGCTCTTAAAAAGGCAGTGAATCTTTTTCTTTCTGGCATCAAAAGACCACAAATTGAGCAACCATGCTTAAAAATCCAAACTCACTCCATCCCTTCATCTGTGCTCTGTGCAGAAGCTTAATTGCATTCTGTTACATCCATGCTGTATGCTGTTTTCATTTCCCACAGCTGTAATCTGAGTCTCACTAAACCAGATTCTTGCCAGAAATTTCTTTTTAAAAAAAGAATAAACTTTCGTGGTGTAAAGACTGCTAACAGGACAGTTCCCTCTCCTTAAGCATTTTTCTCTTTTTAAGGGATGGCTACATTGACCTTAGTTAGACAAAACATTTTAAAATATTCACTTGCAGTCTATGATCTCGCACGCAAAACCATGCCATTCTTCTTCAGATTCAGATCCTTCAGTAGAATGTGCTTCATGTGTAAACATTAGAGCAGGGGTCTCCAACCTTGGCCCCTGGAAGCCTGGTGGACTTCAACTCCCAGAATTCCACAGCCAGGCTGTGGAACTCTGGGAGTTGAAGTCCGCCAGGCTTCCAGGAGCCAAGGTTGGAGACCCCTGCATTAGAGCAATGAAACACTTAAGTAACCGTCCCTCTCATGGTTGTACTCAAATGCCTTTTACTTCAAGAACACAGTTGGAAATGCTGGAGGATGTTAAGAAAAGTATTCCTTACTCTGTATTTCTACCTGAATTTCCGAATGCTGGACTGAGGCTACTTTTCCATTCAAAACTGTTAGTTTTAATATAGGGTCATCTCAAATCCCCTGAGATTTAGGAATAGGCTTCAAATAAAATTGAACCCTAGAGTTTCAGAATAATATGTGCCCTGATTATCTTGGATGCTATATTACAATCAAGATACTTTTTATTTGTGTTCAAAATAATAAGAGTTGGAAATCTTATGTTCTGTGCGTGGCGCAAGAAGCGGAGACGAGTCGACGAACAGTGAACTTCAACTCTTTATTTAACATAGTGCAACAGCTTGGCTAACGGCCACAACAGCCCCCTTTATATAGGCAAGCTCTTGGGTATTTAGCCAATGAAAATGCAGGAACGTTAGCTCTTTTTAACCAATGAGAAGGGCTCGTTAATAGCCAATCAGATTCTCCTGAACGGACCAATCCCATATTGCTATTATCGGCCAATCAGAAGTGCAGGGCCAGAACCCTGCACTTTGCTTTAAGGTTTCAACAACTTTATTCAAGCACTTTTATTAATTCACAACACCCCTTCCCCCCGGGTTCCGTTTAAGGGGTGCGGTAACGTAGTCTTTGAAGTAGGCAGGTTGTCTATTTGATTTACGCTGTCCTCCTGGTATTTGTCTAGAGTCTTGTTGGGGTAGGACGTTATCTGGTGAGCAGGGTGCCTCTGATTCTGTATCTAAACTTCCGTTACCACTAATGTCCTCGATATCCCTTTGAGGTGAGTTAACCCCTATCCCCGATTCTTCTTCTGAGCGGTCATTTTTTCTGCTTGTGCTTTCTGCCATTCCAAACTCAGCCTCCTCAGCGTCTCCTCCCCCCTCAGTTTGGAAATAACCGGAATCGCAAAACCCAGACTGCAGCCTTGAACGCAGCTGATCAATATGGCGCTTCCATATTCTATCGTCGCGACATTTCACTCGGTACGATCTGGGTCCGGTTACTTGGATTACAGTTGCCTCGACCCACAATGGGTCGCCACAAAAGTTTCTCGCAAAAACCAAGTCGTCTACCTGGAAATTTCGGCATTTCCCGCTGGATCTGTGTGGTTTTTCAGGTTCATACGATGGGTGTAGTCGGTCCAGGTGGGAGCAGAGTTTCCGTCCCATCAATAACTCAGCGGGAGTTTTGTTGGTGACGCTGTGTGATGTGCTGCAAAAGGAGTATCCGGTTAATCTTGTCTTCGATATCGCCATAGTCCATTTTATGTAGAGTTTTTTTGATGAATTGTACCATGCGCTCGGCCCTCCCATTAGCTGCAGGATGCGCTGGTGAAGTTAGCGCATGGCGAATACCACGGTCCGCTAGATACTGTTCAAAAGAAAGCGTGGTAAACTGGGGCCCGTTGTCGGATACCAGAACGTCTGGTAATCCGTGTGTTGCAAATAATCTGTCCAATTTCCTGATGACTGATTCGGTTGTTGTATTTTTCATCTCATGGATTTCGAGCCAGTTCGAGTAGGCATCTACTGTTAATAAAAATGTGTGTCCATTCGTAGGTCCCGCAAAGTCCAGATGAATATGGGACCATGGTCCCCTGGGTGTTTCCCATTCTGTTGGGGTTGCTTTCGGTGGGGTGTTGCTGACTTCCTGGCATTTAGGACAAGTCTTTACCCAGGCTTCGATCTGCTTGTCTATGCCCGGCCACCATGCATAGCTTCGTGCGAGTGCTTTCATGCGCACGATGCCGGGGTGGCCATCATGCAAGGTTCTCAGTACCGCTCATTGTAACCGCTCTGGGACAATGACTCTATCGCCCCAAATGATGCAGCCCTTCTGGGAAAACAGTTCTGTCTGTCGACTTTTAAAGGGAGTGTAGTTGTCAGGGATTTGGTCCAATGGCCATCCACGTTCTACCCAGCTGAGGACACGTGCTGAAACGGGATTGCGTTTAGTTTCAATCGCGATATCGCGAGCTGTCAGCGGTGGTTTTTGGAGTGTCTCGATCTGCAGTGTTGTGACGGTCGAAGCAGGGTCGTCAACGGTTGCTGGAAGCGGTGCATGGCTTAATGCGTCAGCATGGGGAATGGCTTTCCCCGGGCGGTGTTGCAACTTATAATTATAGGCAGCCAAGAATTCTGATCAGCGGGTCATTCTGAGAGATAATATATAAGGGGTTGGTTTATCTCCCACTATTATTCCCAGTAAGGGTTTATGGTCAGTTATTATCGTGAAAGCTCGCCCATAAATATATTCATGAAATCGTTTAACAGCAGATACAGTGGCAAGAGCTTCCTTATCAATTTGACTGTAATTGTGTTCTGCTTTTGACAGCGTTTTTGAAAAGTAGGCAACAGGGGCTTCACTTCCGTTTGGTAAAACGTGGCTCAAAATGGCGCCCATTCCGAAGGGTGATGCATCACAAGTAACCGTTAAAGGCAAAGTCTCATTATACTGCATCAAAACAGTGTCGGTGGTCAATAAGTTTTTTACTTTTCAAAACGCCTGTTCCTCTCGGTGCCCCCAAACCCAGGTTGCTTTTTTGTCTAATAAACAATGTAGGGGTTCAGCTACGGTTGCCTTGTGAGGCAGGAAGACATTATAAAAATTGATAAGGCCTAGGAACGCTTGGAGATCCACCTTATTTCAGGGTCTTGGGGCATTTTTGATTGCCCTAAGTTTGCTATCGGTGGGGTGAATGCCCTGTTTATCTATTAAATATCCTAAAAATTCTACTCGATCAGTATATAGTTGACACTTGTTTTTCTTAACTTTGAGACCCGAGTCTTTAAATCTCTGAAGAACCAACCCCAGGCGCTCCCTTAGTATTTCTTGAGTTGGAGCAGCAATTAAAACGTCATCAAAATAGGGGACAACGCCTTTTATCTCTTGTAATAGTCTTTCCATCAAACTTTGAAAGATTCCCGGGGCCACGCTTACTCCGAATTGGAGTCGGTTACATTTAAACGCACCTCGGTGCGTAATGATCGTTTGGGCCTCTGCCGTTTTTTTGTCTACAGGCAGTTGTTGGTATGCCTGGGCTAGATCTAGTTTAGCGAAGACTTTTCCGCCCCCCAGGGAATGGAGAAGGTGTTGCACCACCGGTACCGGGTAAGCGTTTTGCTGCAGGGCGTGATTCAGGGTGGCTCAGTAGTCCCCACAAATTCTTAACGATCCATCCGGCTTGATGGGTGTCACGATCGGGGTTTCCCAGGGAGAATGGTCGGTTGGTTCTAACACCCCCTGGGCTATTAATTTATCAAGCTGCTCGTCAATCTTTGGTTTAAGGGCGAATGGGACTCGACGAGGCTTAAGGCGGATGGAAGCTATTTCGGGGTTGAGGTTAAATGATATCGGGGTCCCCTTGTACTCACCTAGTTTGTCTGCAAAGACGTCCTGGAATTCTTGGATGAGAACCTCTTCCCAGTCATTGCTGCTGGTTCGGTGAATGCCGGCTACTTCAATTCCAAGTGGAGCAAACCATTGGAGGCCTAACAAGCTAGGCCGATCCCTGTCGACTAAAGTCAAGGGTAGAGATGCAGTACGATTTTTAAATGAGACACGGACTTGGCTGGATCCAACGACTGGAATTTGATTTCCTTGATAATCTTTAAGTATAATTCTTTGGAATCGGAGGTCTTGTCGCTGGATGGTAGGGATGAGTTGCTTGAGGGTCTTCCAGGAAACCATCGAGAGGGACGACCCTGAATCGACTTCCATCATACAAGGCTGGTTTTCAATAGCCACCTTCACCCGGATCTTCTTGGCGTCCAGTGATGAGGCGTGACCAATTGTAATAGTTTGGTGTGCCTCTTCTCGCTTCGTTGAATGGTTTAGGGGTTTGTTTCTGTAGGAGTGGTTGTTCCATTGGTGGTTCAAGGGTTCTCGCTTTGCAGGACGGCTTCCTGTAGATTGGCGATAGTTAGCCCCCCTCGGGGTTTGGCTGGGTCCTTGCTTGCTTCTACCGACCCGTCCGATGTGGCCTCTTTTCCCGCACACATGGCAGAGCGCGTCGAGGAATTTGCAGTCTGATCGGGGGTGGTTTGCCCCACAACCAGCGCATTGGTACTGCGATTTCTGGCGTTGGTCTTGTTCAGACCGGAGCTGGTTGACCTCTTCTTCATTGCTTTCTGATGACGATTCGAGGTCCTCGTGGTGGTCTGTCGTTGCTGGTTCTTCTAAGTGAGGTGAAACTTCACTGGTGAGTTGGCGAAGTGGAGCGTGGGTGCGGCGCATTCGGGCAGCCGACTTCCTGGTTGCTTCTGCTGCAGTAGCTTCAGCGATGGCATCTGTAAAGCTAATGTCGACTTTCGCCATCAGCTTACTCTGCACGCCTGGTGAATCTAATCCCAGAACTATTCGGTCTCTCAGGGCTTCTTCAAGGTTGGCAAACCCGCATAGGCCTCCTAGATTCCGGAGATCCGCTATGAAATCTGAAACGCTTTCGCCCTTCCGCTGATCTCTCTGGTAAAATTCATGCCTTCTCACAAGCATTGGTACGGTCGGTGCATAGTGGGCCCTTAGCAGGGGTTCGAAGACGTCCCAGTCCATGGACTTCACTTCTGCCTGTTTCGCTAGTGCTTTGGCCATCTTGAATACGGTCGGCCCGCAATGAGTTAGGAATACGGCTCGTTTCTTTCCGGTAGTGGCATCCTTCAAATTGTTGGTCTCCAGAAACATCTGGAAACGATCCATATATGAGTCCCAGTCTTCTTGTGCCGGGTCGAATGGAGCGGGTGGTATGACGCTGCCGGACATGGTTCCGCCGTTGGTGCATTTCAGCCACATTTCAGCCACGTTATCACTCTGTAGTGTTCAGTCAGCTCTGACGTCTCCACATCCCATCCTCGTCGCCAGAGTTATGTTCTGTGTGTGGCGCAAGAAGCAGAGACGAGTCGACGAACAGTGAATTTCAACTCTTTATTTAACATAGTGCAACAGCTCGGCTAACGGCCACAACAGCCTCCTTTATATAGGCAAGCTCTTGGGTATTTAGCCAATGAAAACGCAGGAACGTTAGCTTTTTTTAACCAATTGAGAAGGGCTTGTTAATAGCCAATCAGATTCTCCTAAACGGACCAATCCGATATCGCTATTATCGGCCAATCAGAAGTGCAGGGCCAGAACCCTGCACTTTGCTTTAAGGTTTCAACAATTTTACTCAAGCACTTTCATTAATTCACAATAGGAAAGGACCTTGGAGGTCTTCTAATCCAACTCCCTGCTCAAGCAGGAGTCCCTATAACATTTCAGACAACTGCCATCTGGTCTTAAAAACTTCCAGTGTTGGAGCACCCACAACTTCTGATGGCATACTATTTCACTGGTTAATTGTTGTCACGGTTAGGAAATTTCTCCTTAGTTCTATCTAGGTTGCTTTTCTCCTAGATTAATTTCCATCCATTGCTTCTTGTCTTGCCTTCTGGAGAAAAGTTTTTGTACACTTTGTGAAGAAAATGTTAATCTCTGGGGGTGGGGGGTGGGGAAGCAAAGTGGAATGCATGCATGTATTTGTGGCAAAGAGATGAAATGAAAGTCTGAAAGGTTAAATAAGCAGACATGTTAAAATTCTGATTTGTAGGTCTTAAAGTGGTAGCTGGCATGGAATGGCTTGCTTTTAGTTTCCTGCTGTTAAATTACACATTAAAAGCTATCTAAAAATATACTTTTCTGATGCTACTCTCCTATACAAATAATTAGTGTAGTTGCTATAGAGATATTAGATGATCACAAAGGAGACAGCTCATGTGACATCAAAGAGGAGGAAAAATTATGTGACTTAATCTACTTTAAAAACAAAACAAAACACAACCTCATATTAGCATGCATATATTCATGCAGTCTATATACTTAAAATGCCACCAGCAAAAGATTTTTCAAATTACAATTCTAGTTTCACCAAGTAATTCTGCGACATTATACTAATTTGCTCAAGAACAAAGCTGAAATGGCTCCCATTTATTTTAACTAACGTTTTCAAAGTCAGTCCTCCGGGCAGTTGTTGTTACTGCATCTTTCTCTGTAATATTTAGAATTGTACCCTCAACCACTGAAGAAAAGGTAATCTTGTATGCTGCTTATAAACTGGGTTGGTTCATAAATGAAGCAAGATAGTTGAATGAAGAAGTGGTGATGAGGCAAGAGAGATTTAGTGTAGCGAAGATACAAAGCCAAGGAAAGGAGATGATTGAAAAAAAGGTGCACATTGGCTACATTTAATACACTTATAACAGAATAAAGGAGTGGGAAGGACCTTGGAGGTCTTTTAGTCCAACTCCCTGCTCAAGCATCCCAGACAAGTGGCTGTCCAGTCTCTTCTTAAGAGCCTCCAGTGATGGAGCACCCACAACTTTTGAAGCCAAGCTGTTCCACTGGTTAATTGTTTTCACTGTCAGGAAATTCCTGCTTAGTTCTAGGTTACTTTTCTACTTGATTAGTTTCCATCAATTACTTCTTGTCCTGCCTTCAGGTGCTTTGGAAGGTGGATCTCCTCTTCTTTGTGGTAGCGCCTCAAATAGTGGAATACTTCCAGGGATTTCATCGGTATAACAATTGGTTCGATGATCATGAGCCTTGCTTGCACGTTCAATTTTTCAAAAAGGTTTTATATTTACCTTTTTTATAGTCCCTGTGACTAAAACAGCTGAGGTGCAGCAAACCGCTCTGCCACACGAATCAGCTGTGCTCTCACAAAAGGGAATAAAGCACAGGAACGAGCAAGGGCAGGCGGGCAAGCGGGCCTACCTGTTCATCTCAGCGAACTGGTTCGCTGCCAGCTGATCTTCAGAATAAGGGATTTGCCCAAACTGATTCGAACTGGTAGAATCCCATCCCTGAATATTGCTATCATGTCACCCCTAAGTCTTTTTTCTGGAATAAATTCTACCCGCTTAAAAAATATAGAACATTACTGAAATCTGAAGACTCAGCTGCACAGAAAAAAGTTCAAAACCTCGCTCAATCATGAAATCCAACCAAAAACCCAAATGATTTTGTTAATTGCTCTTCTAGCTCATCACAGAATTATTTTGACAGTATATCATTTATAGCAGAGGTTCCCAACCTGTGGGTCACAGCCACTACAGGGCCGTGGCCTGTTTGCAACTGGTATGTGTGAGCAGCAGGCTCATGGCAGGCACCAACACTTACAGCCCCACTCATGTGAACAGCAGGTGCCAGTGCTCACAACCCCACTTGCACAAGCAGTTGGCACTGGAATTCACAGCCCCACTGATTTGTGTGAGCCCGCTGTTCACACAAATGAAGCTGTGGGCATGTGCACATGTGCCTGCTTGCCCCTCACACAAAACCATCCCTTCTTCCTCCACGGCACTAGGCTGCCAACCCAGGAAGGTTGGGGAATGCTGATTTATAGGCAGAGAAGCCCAAGAGAAAGGGAAACATAGAAGCCTTGTTAGTAGACAACTTTGATAGTACTTTATATTACCGTATTTTATTTTCAGACTGTGATTTCAACAATTGGTGTGACTAACAGAAATGTAACTGATGCGACAGCCATGAAACTGCAATAATAAAAAAAGCGTTATTTGTTGACAGTTTGCTTATCAGAGTAACACCAGTATAATTTGCTATGGAGAACAATGGGGAACATTTATCCTATCTTGTGTGATGTTTTATCTTGCGTCATGTTTTAAAGGAATACATGTTATTAATGGTGATCTTTATTTAGAATACTTTAGAAAACATACTTGTTATATGCTCTGGGAAGTTTTAAAGAAAAAAACAACAACAGAAAATTAATATCCTTCAAACCATATCTGGGCACTTCATTTTCTATGATGTATGATTTATTTGTATTCTGCTGAAATTCTCATAACCAAGATAATATAAAAAATGAAATATGGGTAGTCTTCAACTTAGCGACCATTCAAAGTTATGCGGGAGCTCCCTGGGGGTGCTTACAATCCAATTTTGAAATTCCAATGCCTCCTCCTGTGACCATGTAACTGTATGTAACGCACTTGATAACCGGTTTGAAATTATGACCACTTGTAGCATCCCATGCTCATGTTTTCAGTTTTGTTGAAAACCAGCATTTACTTTTTCTTTTTGTCCAAACCAATCCTTAGCGAACAGTGGGTTTGCTTAATGGCCATGGCATTTGCTTAATAGCCACCACAAAAAAGTTTGTAAAATCACATGGGTGAGCCGATTTACAACTGTCTTGGCTTACAACCATGATGGGCAGCCTCCTTTACAGTTGCAAGTTGAGAATGGCATGTAAATAATAACTCCCACCCTCTCAAATCTTCATTAAACCAAACTCAAAATGACTTTTCAGTCACTACTGAATTAGTGATTTAACGTCCACTGGCACATAAATGTTCCCAGCATTTTTCAGAATGCCATGAGAGAGTGGGCATAATGTAGGGGCACCACCACACGTGGCAACTTTTCTACAGGCAATTTCCAGTTTTAGTTTCTCATTGGACCGCTCCCATTTGTTTCTTGCTCTCAGATCAAAGTATTTTAAAACAACCACAGATGCCACTCAAAGCAGCTGAAAGAAATATTTGAATGTTTACTATGAAAGATCAGCAATCATTAAAAGCAGTTCAGAGGCAAAATGGAGCAAAAGACAAACCAAGTAGGAGAGGCAGGAACTGCAGGGAATGGTGTGGGGTTAAGAATGGATTTCCAGAGGAAAAATGGCAGACTACAGGAACCAGGAGCACTACTATGGTAACCCTGAGGACACTAGCTATCTGCAAGGAATAAAAATCTTTCCATTCCCCACTATCCTGTCAGAGTTGAAGGAGCTTCTTGGATGAGCAGCGAAATGTCTTCCAAAAGAAAAACAAGAAAGTCCACCTGCCTTCTGAAAAAAGCACCTTTAGGACAACTATGACTTGAATGACTGAGAATTTCTACAGATTTTTAGCTATACAGTTAGGGATGAACATCTTTTGAATGGTGTGGGAGTAAGATTGGATTTCCAGAGGAAAAATTGCAGACTACAGGAACCAGGAGCACGACTCAGGTGACTCTGAGGGTACAGATAAACCTCCAAGTGCTTCAGTGACCTTCTAAAAGGATGCAGGTGACCAGCTGTCTGCAAGGAATATAAATCCTTCCATTCCCCACTATTCTGTCAGAGCTGAAGAAGCTTCTTGGATGAGAAGCGAAACATCTTCAAAAGGAAAAAGAAGAAAGTCCACTTGCCTCCTGAAAAAAAGCACCTTTAGTACAGGGAAAGGTACAAAAGATGCAAATACGTTATGTAGGAATAGGAGACTGAAATTTCTAGTCCTATCTTGGCCATGGACCCAACTGTCTATGACCCAACAAATCTTAGGCCAGTGACTCTGCCAGCTTTAGGAAGGAAACAACGGCAGACTTTGTTTCCTTTGTATTCTGAAGTCTAGCAATAGTTTGTGGAGCCTCACAGCTGTCTTGCTCAGCAGTGCAGTGTTCAAACACCATAGAGGACAAGATTACTGTGCTTTGTTTCATGCTGTACCAGGCAATACTCCCTTTGTCAAAATAAATCTATGGTCCGTAAATTGACCTCCTATCAGATTTATCTTCACCTCAGGCCAAAGCTATATACCCAGTAAGTTTTGAATCATTAGTAACAGTATTTTAAATAAAAGACATAGCTCTTTTTAAGCATGTACTTAGATTGCTGTCTGATATTCCTGGGTTGGCTAACTGACATTTTTATTCATAGCCTTTACTGGCTATGTCAGATCTATTCACAGTTAACCTATATCAGTGGTTTGAACTCCTGTGCCAGAAATTGCGTGCTCTCATGCTCATGTGCCAGCACCCAGAAGGTAATGTGTGCGCCCCCTCATGCCCCCTGCACATGATTCCCACCCCCTTCCATCCCCTTATCTGCACTGTGCCTCCCAGCTGATTTTTAGCCAGTTTGAGGCATTTATTGGCCTCCCAGAGGCTCGAGGAAAGCCTCTGTAGCCTTTGTAGGCCAAAAAATGGGTCCGTTTCATCACTTGCGGTATTTCCAGAAATATAGGAAGTGATGAAACGGGCCTGGTTTTCGGCCTACAAAGGCTGCAGAGGCTTCTTTCAAATCAGCCGAAAATCAGCTGGGAGGCACGCACATGCGCAGTGAGGTAAGTTTGCCTGGGGCTTGTGTACCCACACAAATGGCTCTGCGTGCCACCTGTGTGCAATAGGTTCACCATCATGGAGCTATAATAATTACTTTTCTCTGCTGTAATTTAGAAAGTTGATAAGTCTTGTTACTATTGGGTTTGATTGAGCAAGTAACTTTACATTGTTCTTTTTCATTTCTGTTCTGAAATAGAATAGTAGATAATATCCCAAAGAAGTGTTATTTTCTATTTCTTACTTAGATTATCCAGTCTATTCAACCTGTCTTTTTTTTATTTTTTGTCCTCTGCAGATACAGTTAGATATTGATATAATAGAGGATGTACATTAGGGATGGCCAACTGCGGCAATTTTACGATCTGTAGACCCAGAATTCCTGAGCCAGCCATGCTAGCTGTAATTAACTATGAAATTATTATTAATGAATAATTAATTAATTAAGCAATTAACTATTACTGCATATAATTTATTAGATGTTACTTGCCATTGCCAATTTCCTGGGTGCAAACAAATATTGTTAGTAAAAATAAATATTGATTTATCCTTTTTTTCTTCCATAAAATAAACAACGCTTCATTCCGTATATTTAATTTTCTAGTTTTTAAATTTCAAACTGAAGCCTTTTGTTCTTGCTTGATAGCCCAGTATTATTCCTAATTGGGTTCTGCAATTTAATTTATTCCTTCTTTTTTTCCTTTTAGAGACGTTTAAATACATTTGGCACTCACATACCTTTAATAGTGACAGATAGGGCTTCTTCTCCTTCCCCAACTCATAGGGGATTTCATCTGCATATTTTGTAGGCAAACAATTTTGAAGGTAAGTATCGTAAGTGCTTCTCCCCAGAAATCAACTGACAACCTCTATCAAACCAAAGGCATCTTCTCATATTTAGCAGGTTTTGTTATGTTTTTACTTTCCGCAACCCCATTTTGCTCAAAGCTGTAGCTTAACATTTTTTAATGTTTTACTTTTTTGTTCTTTAATTAGTTTTCAAAATTCCTGGTTGTAATGCTCTCCCTGTTATCATACTTTACTCTCTTTATTTTTTTTATTGAACTTGTTTTCAGTGTCAGCCTAGAACATGTTGAATTTCTTAAACGTATTCACTCTTATTGGTTATTATGAGATAAGTAAAGGTAGTCCTTGACTTAATGACCACAATTGAGTCCAATATTTCCACTGCTAAGTGAGGCAATTGTTAAGTGAGTTCTGCCTCATTTTATGACCTGTTTGCCACAGTTGTTAAGCGAATCAATGCAGTCATTAAGTGAATCACACAGTCGTTAAATAAATCTGGCTTCCCCCATTACCTTTGCTTGTTGGAAGCCAGCTTGGAAGGTTACAAATAGTGATCCCTTGACCCCAGGACAGTGCAACTCTCTCATAAATGCATGTCAGTGGCCAAGCGCCCAGATTTTGATCATGTGACCATCGGGATGCTGCAATAGTCATAAGAGTTGTGAGTTACTTTTTTCAGTGCTTCAAAGGATCACTAAACGAATAATTGTAAGTTGAGAACTACCTGTACATGTATATTTCATAGGAATAAAATATGCAACGAACAGGTATATGTTGTCAACTTGCAAAGCATCCCTGAGCTGCTTTTGAATTGCCATGGGCAAGGGGGATGGGAGAGCGAACTTCACAGCTGCCTCAAGGAGCTGATATTTCAGTCAAAGCAAGGCACATTCCTGCTAATACGCCAAGCTTGTCTCCACGGGAGACAATGAAGTGGCTGGAGGGAGTGACTTTTACAACCTGCGAAATTGCTTTGTGACTGATGACACATATTGGGGGGAGGGGGAAACAGGGTCAGAGGCAAAGCACGAATTAACTGAGGTCAGAGTTGGCTCCACCTGTTCTGTACTGGCATGAAGCTCCGAATAAATAAATGGATTTCTTTTGAAGCTTGGCTTGAGGCTCATGATTTAATTAAGGAATCTGCCAGAACCTTGACATATGTATATTTTAATGTTAAAAAGTAGCTTTTATCACCCTTCATATTTATTGGGATTTCATGCCAGAAAACTCAAGTTCCATCAGCCGCTTGGTTTATTTGAATTTCCTCCTGGGAAAACTGTTCCTTTTACTTTTTGTCTTCAGTTAGCAGCCCTTTTATTAATTGCAACATTCCTGCCAATTGGAAAGTCTTCATCCTTTATTTTCTTAATAACAGACTTATTAGGGTGACCAAAATTTCACAGTTTTATTTTGATGCATGCATCCTGTTAATCTGTTTGCTTTAGGCTGAAAAAACTTCAGCAAATTAGTTTCATTGGGCTTTCCTTTTAAAGCCACTTGATGGTTCTTTCTTTCTAACAGTACAAAATGTATGCTTGAGCACAATTTCATGGTCACATTGCATAAAAGAATACATGTAGAGAGCATACATATATGCCTCTTGGAATATTTTATCCCTGATTTCTTTAGAATGTATTAGACGTTTCAGTTATAAAAGTTATAAAATATTACAAGCTTAGAACATTGATGCATACTTTCTTCACCAGTCATAATTAGTAAGAGGATAAAGAAAAATTTATCTCCATGTACTTAGAGATAAACTTGGTGCTAAAGTACAGATAACCAGTTGTCAGGATTTCTGTAACCGAATTTCCTTTTTTTGTAAAATACATATACATATATACACATACGGGTACACACACAAGCACACGAACATACACACACATATATACACATACACACATAATCCATGTTTCCCCTAAAATAAGACCCACCCCGAAAAGAAGCCCTATCATGTTTTAATCTCTACCCCAAAATTAGTCCTAATTAAGACCAAGCCCACCTCAGGGTGCAGGGGATGGAGCGAGGTAAACATTATGCTGGGGTGGGGAGGTGGAGCTGCCCTACTTACCAGGCCTCACACACCCTGACACCTGCCTCACCTTCTGTGGCTGCTTCTTCTCAGCCCACTTGTTCTGCGGCTGCTTGCTGCCACTCGCACATGTTGTCCCCAGCCTCCATTTTGCCATAAGAGCCTTCTGAAAAGCCCTCTGCAGCTGAGAAATGGGTTCCAGATTGATGCGCACGATGCCTCCTGGCTTCCATTTCACTTTCAGATGCCTTCCAGAAAGCCCTCTGCAGCCGAAAACAGATTGAAAAGAAGCCGTATCCAACCTTATTTTCGGGGAAGCACGATATACGTATACTCATATATACATACAGTATACATAACCAGACCAAAAAGAATACTGGTATTTTTTGCTCCAGATGTTGGATAAAGATGAGATACTTGAGAGGACAGGATCATAAACAGGTCCTCTTCTGATGACATCACTGGACAGGTACTTATATAATCCATACTTGAAAAAAAAATGTAGTTCTTTTAAAACATACACTGGATTGCAGTCTAACAAAGTAATCCTAGATGCATCTATTCATACTACTGCTACCATTACTGTTAATAATATTCAGTGAGATTGAATCCCTTAAAAGTGCACCGGTAGTCCTTGATTTATGACTGGTTGCTTACTGACAGTTCAAAGTTATGACAGCCCATGAAAAAGCTTCTTATAACCTGGATTTGAGATTCCAACAATTGTCTCTCTCCCAAGGCCCCATAACTCCATTTTAGGTATTTGGTAATCATTCCACATTTATAGCCATTTGCAATGTCGTATGGTCACTTGCAGTGTCGTATGATCACTGTCACTGAGATTTACAATGGTTTTGTCGGAAACTTGTTTTTACTTCGGGTGTTTTGGTGGAAGACCTCATAGCGAAAAGTGGGTTCCCTTAACAACAGAGGTGTTATTCAGCAGGTTCTGACCAGTTCTGGAGAACCGGGAGCAGAAATTTTGACAAGTTCGGAGAACCGGCAAATACCACCTCTGACTGGCTCCGCCCCCATCTATTCTCTGCCTCCTGAGTCCCAGCTGATCGGCTGGGTCTTCTTTTGTTGCCCTGCACAGGAGAACAGAGCTAGAAAGCAAGTTAGTGGGGTGGGAAGGGAATGGGATTTTGCAGTAATCTTTCCTTAGAGTGGGGAGGGAATGGAGATTTTACAGTATCCTTCCCCTGCCATGCCCACCAAGCCACACCATGTCCACCAAGCCATGCCCACAGAACTCGTAGTAAAAAAAAAATTGGAAACCCACCATTGCTTAACAACCATATACTTGGTTAACAGCCACCTCAAGAAAGCCTGTAAAATTGGGTGTGTAGACATGTGGTAACCCACTTAATCACTATCATGACTCATGACCAAAATTGTGAACTCCATTATGGTTGTAAGTCAAGGACTAACTGTGCAGCAGTAGGACTTAAGAATATCTGTTACGTGTGGTTCTGCCCAGGCATGTTAATGCTAAACATTATTGCTTTGCTTCTGTTGAAAGATTATTTTCATTTTTCCTGTGCACTTTTTTTTTTAAAAAAGGTTCACTCCTTCTTTATATAAGTCAATGAACAACAAATGGAGGAAAATATTATATTCCTTGGACACCAAATCTCTTCCTAAAAATTAAAAAAATCGCAAAATGTCCTTTAATATCTGTTAGAGAGGCTATTTGGTGAGAATTGATTGCTGCTTTCCATTCCCTTGAAAGTAGCTGTCTATGGTTCAGCATATTGTTCTTGTTTATCCCTAATTCTCAGAGTAGTCCTGCTTTGACTACTAAGTAGAAACTATAGTGTGAAGTTAGAAGGAGAGCTTTCCTTGGTTGCCAGGTGGGTTATCATTAAATCCTGGCTGTGTGTTTGTGTTGTTGTTGTTGTTGTTGTTTTTAATGACCGTAAGCCTAATAACACCAATTATTTCATAATTAGACTTGGGAAGAAGAAGCAAGTTTTAGAAGAGCACACTTTAAACAGATGGTAGGATGATCACTTGGAGTCTCTTTGCCCTCTCTTTTCCTCTTTCTCTGCTCATCACGGGCTCATTTTCACAAGCAAACTGCTGTGCAGATGCAGCAGCTTTATTTGTTAAGTAATCAAATTTATGGAGCTGCCAATTTCATGAGAAGTATTACTGTCTCAGAAGGAGATTGAGGTATATGCGAGAAGGAGAGGGGTAAAAGAAGGTAAGAACAGGGATGATTTTTTTTTAAAAAAAGAAATATTTGTTCTAAAAAAGAAACCTGTTTGAGCCTGTTTGAAGATGTTATTTGTTTGCAACAATTACTTATAATGAACAGTCCCAGTCCAAATTCCTTCACTTGTATTGCAGCTATTAGAACGAAAGAGAGGAACTTTCTTTTGGCTTCTAGCTTCCACTGGATTTGCTTGCATCTTTGATTAGGAAAAAAGATTGAATCTGGGTTTCTCATTTATTTATTTGTTTATTTATCTATTCAATTTCTAAAGCACCCATCTCAATCAGCTACTCCAGTTGCCTTACAATTCAGTTGTTTTGAACACCACCCTGTCACTCTCAGAAGCTACTAATTAAGCTTAACCTATATATATAGTGATTGCATCCTATATTCTGGTTCAAATTTCTAAAACATCTCCCATGTGAAACATCATCATCACTATGGCCTGGGGGAAAATAAGACTAGAGCTATATCATCCATACAAATAGCTAATCTTTGGAGAGGAATCACATATTTTTAAGTGATTGAATCTGCATAGATTTGCATATCATCAAAGAAAGTTCTGTAGGAATTCGATTTTAACAAAATTCTCACATGGCCCTGCACACTCCAGCTGATTTATCAAAAGTGTTTCCCCAGACTATTTTACAGATTCATTTTAAAAGAACGATAATCACAGTCCCCAGGTTTATAGTATAAAAAACATAGCAGAGATGGAAAAAGGCAAGGAAAGAAGAAAGATTGGGCATCAATTCTTAGTGCTGTATCCTGTATCAAGTATATTTATTAAATGTACTTAGAAATCTTAATTTGATTTAGAAATGTTTACAGACATGGTATGCAACATAATGGCTGAGAAACAGGCAAATTCTATGCTAGTGTTCATTAGGAATGGGTTGAAAATAAAACTGCTTACCTTGGAATGTTCCATACCTCAAATATTGCATACAGTTCTACTTGCCAAGGTATATGTGATGGAAGAGGAATCCCTCCTGTCCCACTCATAAAATAAGCAATAATTGGAAATGGCAACAGCTCCTTCTTACTGAAATTGTTTCCTCTAATCATATTTAAGATAGGCATTTACTCTTTGTATAAAAGAAATGGGGAATGTCTGTTCAAGTTTACCCACAACAGGTTGTATTAAGAATAATTCATTTTAACCATTAATACAATTAATAGCTACCTTATTTGATTAAATACAACAGCCCTTTCTTAAGCAAAATATTTCATGACTGAATGATTAATCTATTGACTATTGCAGCCCTACTGCATGGAAATAATAAAGAAGAAGCCTCCAAGGGCAATTATTTATTATTTGTATGTTTGATTCTAATCCTTGTTATGACTTGGTGGCATTTGTTCTTAGCCCTTGTGGGAGAATATTTCGTAGCAGAATAGTTGCTTTTCTATAAAATATACTCAGTTCGCAATCTTATGCCGTATGTACTTGGAAAATTGTCTGCCTTGTGTAAATCAGTTGATTCAACAGTTCAAACTCAGTAGCTTATACCAGTAAAATTGAATTAGACCCACCTTCCCCAAGCTGCTACTCTGTGGGAAGGTATGATTGCAGCTTCTGTCACTCCCTAACTAGCATGGCTGATGGCTGTCTAGCTGTAACAAGAATCCTGTTTGATCACTCCTAGAGGGAATCGCTGAATTAGATTCTAACTTTCCTAATTCACTAGAGATAGCTAAAGCCATTTGACACAGAATGTAATAATGAACTGATGCACATTTGTAAGTGAATATCTATATGATAGTGAGCTGTTGCTGATCCTGGCTCCCCAATAAAATGCTGCAATATAATACAATATTCTGACATTATAAGTGTGCAACATGTTTGACATTATTGCCAGGGTAAATATGGCTGTCTAGTTACGTGTACTACATTTTACAATAGAATATGATCTTTTTCCCTTTCCAAGGGCTTTTGTGTGGGTTGTAATGCCTCTGAAGATTAGCCCCAAAGGTTAGCAGCTGCTTGAATCGATTAGGATTAATGTTGTAGCAACAGCAATAGCTCTTAGTTTTATATACTGCTTCACAGTACTTTACAGCCCTCTCTAAGCAGTTTACAGAGTCAACATATTGCTCCCAACAATCTGGGTCCTCATTTTACTGACCTCAGAAGGATGGAAGGCTGAGTCAACCTTGAGCCTGATGAGAGTCGACCTGGCAAATTGCAAGCAGTCTGCAGACAGCAGAAATAGCCTGAAGTACTGTATTCTAACCACTGTGCCACTGCAACTCTTGTATCTGGTGAATATAATCCTTATACCCAAATAAGGCTAATTCCTCTTCTGCCCAGTAACCTCTTTCCTTCATCTTTTCTCCTACCAAGAAGTTCCATCCCTTCTTTTTCTCTTTCCTCCGACTCGTAGCATATCCACCCCCCCCCCATTTTTTTCTCCTATTTTTCTTTTAAGGAGGAGGGGGAATGTACACGTGGGCATGCAAACTTGTGTTCTCTTTGGGAATGGTTTATGTGTTTGCGACAGAGAATGATTGTTAATAGAGATTGTTAATTTTGAATGGGCTTATGTAACAGGTGGAATATTGAAGTTATTGAAGTAATACATCTTTTTCTTCCATGAGCTGTTCAGAGCATCCAGTAGTGGGAGGTGCTTCAGTCTCTGCATTTCTAGGCTGGGCTTAATTTGTGGAACATTCCTCCTCCTCCACAGGACTCCTCCCCAGCGTTCCCCAGTTTTGGCTCAGCCTCGTTGTGGATTGGCAGTGCTTTTTGTTCTTCCTTGGCCGAAACAGGAGTATTACTCAGCAGGTTTGGATATAGTCCAGTTTGGTTTTTTTCAGGCTTTTAGCCTCCAAATCACTTGACTATCTCCCAACATTAGCTCTCCATCTGGTCGTCGGAGATCATTTGCATTTTCGGGCAGCGCTGTTTCGCACCCGAAGTGGCGGGCGGCTTCGGCATTGCTCTGAGGCCCCCCCCATCTGCTTGTTCTACCCCATGTCATTGTGATTCCGCATTGCCTTTCTCTATATCGGCAATAGCGGCATGTGCGTTTTCGCTCTCATCCAAGTCATATTGTTTGAGTTTTCCCCTCAGAACGCCGTCTTGATGTGGAAAGCAGTAAGAATTCTTTCCACCCCTTTCCCCACCGTTCCTTTTAGCCACAAGGAGAAGCCATCAGAGGCATTTCCCCATGTGGCGGGAGTTTGTTGCTGGGAAGCATGCGTTCGCCAAAATTAATGGCCGTTGTTTTTGCCTTTACTTTTTTTTAAAAAAATGCATGGCCGCGCTATTTGCAACTTGAGCTGTGTAAGGTAATTTTCCTTCCCGATCAGAGGTTTTTCTTTCTGATAACCTAAGGAATTATTATACCTCATTTTCTTATTAGATTCAAGGCCATCCATGTATTATTGTTGGCTTAACCCTCACAGCTTTACCCAGCGGCACAACAGCGAGCACCCAGGCCCGTGTCCACCTGTGCAGGGAAGCTGTTGAAGGCCTCTCTTTATTATCTTGACCTTTCAGGCATTCTTAATTTGGCTGTTTGGATATTTACTCTGTCAACCTGTTTCTCATATATATATATATATATATATATATATATATATATATATATATATATATATATATATATATATATATTTGTTTTCTGGGGTTCTCGCGGGTATTTGTATGTGGATCTTTGGTTATTCGGGTTTTTTCCCACATAAGATTGGAAGTATCTAGGCAACGTTTTGATGAAGTCTCATTCATCATCTTCAGGCTTGGTCTTCAGCTCTGTGCTTCTCAGAGTGATGTGAGCTTGCAGCTGCTTCTTCCTTTTAACTGCTAGTGGGGGTGTGACTTGATTGGGTGGGGGCTTGGCTGTGTTCTGATTGGGTTGGGTGTGTTCTCATTGGTTGGGGGTTTGGCTGTGTTCTGATTGGTCGGGGGGTTGGCTGTGTTCTGATTGACTGGAGGCGTGTTCTGTTCAGGTGGGGGCTTGGTTGTGCTCAGGTTAGTCTTAGTTACTTAGTTACTTAGTTAAGATAATAATAATAATAATAATAATAATAATAATAATAATAATAATAATAATAATAATAATAATAAATATTCAGTATTAATATCTTAATAAGGAAAGATATTATTACTGTGATATGACTCATATTATATATACATATATCTTAATTAAAAAACAACAACAAGGGGATAAGATATTATCAAGGCAACCGGTCCATTCTTGGATCAGGCTCTGGGCATGCCAACCACCTCAACAGTATCGCTTTGAATAACGAGCATACTGCATCTCTTTCAATTCAAAATGGCAGGCGGTAGTAGCTCTCAACCCTCAACATCAAGGGTCAAAGCTAAATCTCCCCACAAATCCAAGCAGACAAAAGGTCATTCTAAAGCTTCAGAAAAGGATGCCAACATGCGCCATAAAGCATTAGAAAAGCAAATAGATAGGTGTGCAAGGGAGGCACACAGGGCCTCACAGGAACTTCTGCCCCCCAGTCCAGTACCGTCTACCTCTTCCCATCCTCCTCCTCCCCTAGATCTCTCCCTCTCATCCAGACACAGCTTGGTTTCCCAGAGTCAACAGGCCCAGTTACCTGGAACACAGACCATGCAAAGGGCTCCTTAAGCTACATTCACTCCGACAGCTGCTGGTCTTCGACAGGATGACATTCTTCCAGAGGAAGTTCCAGAGAGCATGAAGGCATGGATGGAGCTGGCAATCCACCAGGGAATTGCAGCAGGTCTTCAACACACAGTTCTGACCAGGGAACAACTGGTAACCACTGACTATGATGCTCAATCTCTAAGGTCATTGACCAGATTGGAGCAACACTATACCCAGATACAGTTTCAGGGGGACATGCCCCTCCAGGGGCCGCAGGAGGAGGAGGCAGAAGAAGTGGATCACATTGATCAAATGGAACAGATTGGGTCAGGATCAATACATGACAGTGACCTGGCCCTCTCAGAAGCAGACCCCCTGGAAAGTGGGATGTCTGAGGATGAGGGCCTTATTCCTGATCAACCGATATTTTCCGCCCACAACTATTCAGATCACTTTTGTTTAAGGCAAAAAACATTGCACGCCTGAACAAGTCGGCCCCTTCTACCACTCCAACTCCTTCAGAAGTGGGACCAGAAGATCTAATTTTCAACCAACCAGTAGTCGAGGCAGATGTGATTCCAGTTCCTCACATGTTTTCAGACCTGGTACAGAAACAGTGGGTGTCTGCAGCAATGCACCCTGCCCCCATGGGATATGACAGGAAATATTTTAATTTGGCCCCTGATTTCTCAAAATTGTTGAATACTTGCAAGGTAGATGAACCTATAGTGGGATTAGCGTCCTCGTCCTCCATTCCCAGTGAAGCACTAGAGGCATTAAAGCTGGAGGAAAAATGGGCCGAGCTTGCCCTATGCAGGGCCCATCAGACTGATGCGTGGGCCATCAGAGTGGCCATGGCCGCTTCCTTCTTTACCCGTGCTTCTCTCAGGTGGCTCCATCTCTTACGGAAGCATGTCCCTAATTCCAACATTAGAGCGCACCAAGATATTGTAAAACTTATAGCAGCCGCTGAATTCTCAGCTGACGCAACTTATCATGCGGTCAAGTTTTCAGCCAGGGCCATTACCTCACATGTCACAGTGCGACACTTACTATGGTTAAAACATTGGCAAGCGGACATGAAGCACAAATGCAAGCTGGCTTCATCTCCTATTGTGGGGGACAGACTCTTTGGCCCTGTCCTCGACCCACTGCTAATCGAAACCTGAAACAAAAAGAAAATTCTACCTTCCCTTTTTCGGAAGTCAGATTCTAGAAACACTCAGTCCTTTCAGAGGGGATCCTTTCAGCCCTTTTATCAGGGATTCTTCTCACCCAGATGCCAAAGACCCCCATCTTTCAGAACAGGGTAGCAGCCAGAGAGGTCCGACTTTGGAGATAGGAACAGAAGGGGTGACCAATCCAAGAGATCCTTTCGAGGAGCAGGAAATAGGTCTTTCTGACATCTAAGATAACTCCCTGGACCCAGCTCCCATTGGCGGATGATTAAATTATTCACAGACCAATGGGACTCCTCAACATCTGATTCCTGGGTCAGAGACACGATCAGATTTGGTCTTGCACTGGAGTTTCAACCCACTCCCCCAGACTTTTTCATGTCATGCCCTATTTCAAGAGATCCGGTTAAACGTAATCTTATGGAAACAACTATCCATCATCTACTGGACATACAAGCCATCCAACCAGTAGCTACCAATCAACGAAGGCGAGGTTTCTATTTACATTTTTTTGTTGTTCCCAAAAGTTCGAGGGGGTGTGTGAAGAGCAATATTGGATCAACCGTTTCTTAGTATATCGCAAGTTTAAAATGCACGCTCTGCAATCTATCTTACTTTGCATCAGAAAGGGTGACATTCTTACCTCCTTAGATCTGATGGAGGCATATTTACATATTGCTATTTGGCCTTCCCACTATAAATTTCTGAGATTCTGTTATAATAACCACCATTTCGAATATGTGGCCCTTCCTTTTGGACTAGCTTCTGCCCCCAGGACCTTCACGAAGGTTCTCGCAGCACTAGCTGCTCATCTCTGTGATATCTCCATACGCCTCCAGTGTTATCTTGATGACATCTTGATTTTGTCATCTTCCTATCATTGACTCAGTTAACCCATCTGGGGGCAGTCATAGATACGGTGGAAGGCAAAGTTTATATGTCACCAGATACACTAAATAGCATTCAGCAATTAGTTAAGGAGATCAGGGGTCTTAAGAGGGTGTCCCTAGCGGAACTATCAAAATTGTTAGGCAAGATGATCTCATGTATATCTATCATCCCTTGGGCCTGGCTCCACACTAGATCCCTCCAGTGGTTCCTGCTCCCGTAAGCGCTCCGGCTGAAGCAACTCCAAATACAAGGTCAAGGTACCATCAAAGGTCCTCATATCTCTCCTCTGGTGGACCAGACCAGTCATCAACAGAGGCTGCCTCTTCAAAGAGCCACACAGACTTACCATCACCACCAATGCCAGCCTGTTTGGATGGGGAGCACACGTTCAATTGCTCGCAACCCAAGGCCGCTGGTCCACCATAGAACAGTCGTGCAGCATAAACTGGCTGGAGCTTCGAGCAGTACACCTGGCTCTCCACAGCTTCCTTCCACAGGTACGCAATCAGCACATACTAATATTGACTGACAAAGTAACAGCCAAAGCTCACATAAACAAACAAGGGGGCACACAGTCGAAACATCTCATGTGGGAAGCGTGTCATTGGATGGAGAGCAATCTACTTTCCATCAGAGCAGAGCATATTTTGGGCCTGTCAAATACACAGGCAGACTGGCTAAGCAGGGCCAGATGATCGATCAATCGGAGTGGTGCCTCCAATCGACCCTGTTTCAAGAGGTGGTCAGGACATTTGGACAGCTGGTGGTGGACATGTTCGCTTCCCTCTCAATGCTCAGCTCCTGAGATTTTTTTCCAGGTACCCCTCACAAGGTGCGGAGAACTTCAATTTGCTCTGCTGCTGTTGCCCCCCAGGACTTCTGTATGCATTCCCGCCACTTCCACTGCTTCCCAAAGTCATCCAGAAACTGCTAGACGAGAGGGCGGAGGTGCTTCTAGTTGCTCCTTACTGGCCCAGATGGCTATGGTTTGCAGACCTCCACAATCTATCCATATCAACACCATGGAGAATTCCACCAGACAGGGTCTTGCAAACCCAGGGACCCCTTCAACTTCCGGACCCTCAATGGTTGCACCTGACCGTCTGGAGGTTGAGCGGAGTCATCTGAAGAGCGAAAAGTTTTCCAACCGAGTTATTGCCACCATCTAAGCCGCCAGACGCCCCTCAACAATTCGCATTTACAATGCCACATGGTCCAGTTTCTGCAAATGGCGTATCAAGTCTCGAATTGATCCCATCTCTCCATCTGTGGCTCAAATTCTAGAGTTCTTGCAAGAGGGACTTGACAAGGGATTATCACCTAATACGTTGAAAAGACAGGTGGCGGCCTTGGCATCAGTTCTCACTTGTGAAGGTCTACTATCTCTTTCCCATCATCCATGCATACAGAGTTTCCTTCCAGGAGCCACAAATTTACACCCTCAAGTGGTACACCATTATCCCACCTGGGACCTTAACAAGGTCCTTGTCGCACTCACTAAGGGCCCTTTTGAACCCTTGAAATCATCAAATCTCCAATTTCTGACGTATACAGTAGTTTTCCTTGTAGCGACCACTTCTGCTCGTCGTATTTTGGAACTTGCAGCTTTGTCTATCAGACAAGATCTTTGTGTTTTCCATTCTGACCAGGTGGTCCTTCATCCTGATCCTACGTTTATTCCCAAAATTAACTCGGTTTTTCATAGGGCACAAGAGCTGATACTTCCTAATTTTTGTCCCAGACCATCCCAAGGGTTGGTCAACTACAATGGCAACTACAATGGCATAGGCTTGATGTGAGGCGAGCATTGTGAATATATATTAACCGCACAGCAACTTTCAGAAAAAGGGAAACCTTATTTGTGTCGTTTCAGCCCAACATTCAGGGATGCAAGGTCTCATCTTCTACAATAGGCCGTTGGCTACGGGCCACGATAGCGAAAACATATCAGACTCAAGCACATCAGGTGCCCAGGGGCATAACAGCTCATTCAACAAGGAGCACCACAACATCAGCAGCGTGGGCCACACAGGCACCAATAACTGAAATTTGTCGAGCCACAACCTGGGCCTCTCCATCGCCATTCATTAGGCATTATAAAATAGATGTGTTTGCATCCGCTGAGGCTTCCTTTGGCAGAAGAGTTCTGCAATGGGTCCACAGGGACCAGGAGGGGATTCCAGGCCAGACAGAGTCCCTCCCGTAGGACAGGCCAAGCTGGTATGTCCCACTACTGGATGCTCTGAACAGCTTATGGGAGAAAGGGCATTGGTACTTACCTGACACACCCGTTCTCTTTGAGCTGTGAAGAGCATCCAGCCCCACCCTTTTCCCATCTGGTGGGGTCCTGTTTCGGCCAACAAATTGTTAGGGCATTGAGGACGAGGGCATTTATTTCTCTTGTCTTCGCCAAAACTGGGGAACGCTGGGGAGGAGTCCCGTGGAGGAGGAGGAATGTTCCACAAATTAAGCCCAGCCTAGACATGCAGAGACTGAAGCACCTCCCACTACTGGATGCTCTTCAGAGCTCAAAGAGAAAGGGCATGTCAGGTAAGTACCAACACCCTTTTTTCCCAGGTGGCCTTGTCTTTAAGGTGAGGGAGAATGTGGATTATAGAGACAGGTGAAAATACATATGTCTATGTAGCTTTATGTTTGACACATACATTTATTGGATGTATATATTAGCGGGTACACAAGATCTGCAAGATTGATAGCAGTCGGATTTGGCAAATCTGGATGAGAGATTTGGGGAGTTGGGTACCTGAGAAATTTTCTTTGTTTTATCGTGTTATGGTTGATTGGTTTGTTGTATGTGGTTCATAGCTGATTATCTTAAATTTAGGGTTATCTTCATTTCAAGGAAATATAATATATAAATCTGAAGTCAAATCCTGATCAATTTCCCATTAAACATGCAGGTGTAAGATGTATGTAGATTTCTATTAGAGTAATTGCCTATGAATATTTATATGCTTTCCTGACTTTGCATATTGTTAGTAGAAGTAACTGTGGCATCAAATTAAATGACTGTGCCTAAAAATAGAAATGACTGTGCCTAAAAATATTAAACATAATTGAGAATGAATGGCTATAATGAGAAATATAAGATTTTAGTTTCTATTCGTTTAAGAAATTGTGACAGGTTTGGAAAAGTGAGAGATAAACTGCTAAAATTATTTTTTTAATGCATCTTTTTGTTCACTTGTGAGATCTACAACATATTTGAAGTATTTTCTGATATAATTAATTCTTTAAATCACATTCACCCTTTGGTCAAATCATTTTAATGCCATTCTAAACATTGTTTGAGTTTCTGCACGCAAGTATTTCATAATATTTATTCTGTTTAGCAGCCAAAAATTCTGTTTTGCCAGACTCTTCTGAACTCTGGTTACATATGGGTTAGTTTCATGTACTGGACTAAGCTATGATTTCTTCAAACTGTATTCATAATAGCTGATTTATGTATAATGTTAAACCATAAACTATGGTTTGCTTTTTTCATGCCACATTAAGCTGAAATCAAACCAGGCACTTATATAGCATTCACAAACAGTGTTGGGAAGCTGCTATACTAATTTGCCACATTATATAAATATACATCATTGTCCATAAGAATAGAAGCATTATTTTTAAAAGGTAGAATGGTTTCTATAGGGTCAGTAATTTTTGTAAATGTATCATCATCAAGTTGTCTTTTCATTATATCATTTGACATCTCCCTGCAAGCCAAGTTCTTCTCTTCTGTTATTTATGAACACCTCCGGATCCTGAAATTCCTACTATGCTGGCTGTCAATTCATCTGAGAATTTTTAGAGTTTGCGCGAATCAGGTTACATTCATATCTGCCACCATTGGTGTGAATAAACATTGGTGTGAATTTCATAATCCTGCCTCAGAACACACTATTGGATTCTGAGATACAACAGTGGATGTGTTAGCATGTTGAGGTTAGGTCTTTCCTAACTAGACCTTTGTAAAAAAAAATTTTTTTTTCCAAAATAAAGCATTTCAACAATGCTTCAAATAATGCTTTATTTGAAGTTTTGTTGAAATGCTTTATTTTGAAAAAAGAATAATAAACTTCTTAATTTTGAAAATAATAAATAAACTGCTATAAATAAAGCTGTTTAATGATGTAGAGGAAAACAAAACTGGCATATTGCTTTGTACTGAATTGCTTCTGAGGCTCTCAAACCCAAAACTGAGAATGACACGTGCATTTTTTCCAAGCTGAGTTCTCACATTTGTACCTACAGACAACATCATGCCAGACTGTGGGCTCCACTGTCTACATCTACTATATTCTCTGGAAAATTTTAAACAGGGCTGTCTTCACTCTTGTTTCTCTCAAACATTACATCCAGACTGAATTGTCTCTCCAGAATGCATCCCCTCTTCCTGGGGATCCACCCAGTAGTGGGATTCCACCGGTGTAACAACCGTTCGGTGAGCTCGTACTTTGCACGCACATACATTTGAAAATCACCCATTTTCAGCTCTAAAACATACCTTCTACTGCAGCCCCAGTGAGTAAAATAGCTGAGGCGTGGCAATCCGCTGTGCTGCACGAATCCGCTGTGCTTCGAAATATAGGAAAGATTAGGACAGGGGCGGGTGGGCGGAGACAACTGATCGCTGGAACTAAGGGTTCATCTGAACCGGTATCAGCCCACCCCTGGATCTACCTCCTTACTAGATTATCACAGAAAACTCACCCAGCTAATTCCCACATTTTCAACAACTAATAGGACATGCTGGTGGCTGCACCGGGCTGGCACAGTAGTTTGAATGCTGTGTAACCATCTAATTCTGCACACTGCCTACAGCTGGCAGTTTGGGTCTCACTGGCTCAAGGTGACTTTTGCCTTCCATTCTTCCAAGGTCTTTAAAATGAAGAGCCAGATTGTTGGGGGCAATATGCTGACTCTGTAAATTGCTTAGAGAGGCCTGTAAAACACCATGAAGCAACATATAACTCTAAGTGTTATTGTTCTGCTTAGTAAAAATCTCAGAAGCATCACAAGAAGCTTTGATGAAGTTAATTGCTTCACTCATTGAGAGGCATGGTACCACTTCTGCAGTGTGAAGCACTTTATCTACTTCTTCGCCCAAGTCTGGTACTAACCCTACCTTATTATTTTTTGACTTGATGGTCTTGGTTTTTGCTCTATCTTTGTTCTGCAATGTTGATTTAGCTATAGATCAACTACACAGTGTTGTAAATAAAGGAGGAGATGCTGCTTCACCTAATTTATCCTCATATGAAAAGAGAAGTGCTTTCAGTTCAGAAAGGTTGTTTTTCTCCTCCTTTTGATTGGGTCCTTGGTTGCCTTTTTAAAATGCAGATAAGAAGATTACTTAGAGCAAGTCTAAATAGGTTTCACAGCAAAACTTCTGTGGCATATGAAATACAACTCCTTACAATTAGTTTGTCTATTTATTCATATGCTTAATTCATTTATTCTTTTATTGTGAGGTTGAAGGCTTTTTGTTTTGATAACTGGCTGGGGCAAACCTGTAAAACAAGTCTTTATTTATTTATTCTCATTTATTACAGTCACAGTACTAGCACTAGAAACAGCTTTATGTATAAAAAAGATCAATCGTAAATATACTTATCTCCCTCTCCAAGCACTGACTTTGATTGGGCTAAACAAATCAGTGGTTATTAAGATTAGAACAACAGGCTAAATTAGTGTAAATGCTGCTTGAGTTTTAGTTCTCTATCCCACGCTATTTATATTTTTGTAGTCCAGAATTGGATTTTTCAACTGGAAAATTAGAATACTTATTTTTAGTTGGAGCAACATGTTACAATAGTGAAGTGGCATATTCATGTCTTAAATGATCAAGGAAACACTTCCACTTCCACTACAAGTAAGTTATAAAATGCTTTTTTTTAAAAAAAAATCATGTTTTTAACTGATAGGAAAAATATTTCAGGAATCTTTATAAAGAGCAGACTGTTAAGAAGTAGGTCAGTAAGAGAAAAGAGAGAGAGAGAGAGAGATACATTCTAAATATATGTATCTTTCACATATATAAATCTTTTGTTCTGTGAAGACAAGCTGAGCAAGAAAGATATCAAATTGAACAGAAAATGCTCTTCCCATACTACCATTCCTTCATTGTTTGCAGCACCCCTAAAATTTCTTTTAAAGAAGGAGTTGAAAAACTATTCATACTTTTCCAGTGTTTAATTTGGCCTTTTATAACCAGCATTATAAATATTCATACTTTGGCGTTAGTATTATTTGATTAAAGCATTATCATGGAGTTGAAGCCTACTAAGTAAATTTGTCAGTGAAAATAAATTATGACAAGCAATAAATTATGGCAAATATCTGTCTAATATTAAGTGCATTTTAATGGTATGCCTACTGAGGATAAAATTAGATTAACTGGATTTAAAGTTAGCAGAAGTAAGAAAAAAAGTTAAGAAACCAATACAATACTATTGCTAATGTCTATTGTCTGCCAAACCAAAGAAAGATTTGAAAGCAAATTGTAGATCTTTGAGAGTAGCAGTGATGAAAGCTTTAATCATGCCAACATCTATTGGGAGACAGATTCTTCCACAGAACTCCTGACCATCCTTGGTGGCAACCTTTTCTTTTCGAAAATGGACATGCTCACTAGTAAAGCAAACATAGATGATGAAGAAGTACCAGTAACTTTGGAGAAAAGTGATAATGCAATTCAGTGAGTTTCTTTATTTGAAGCAAAATTAAAGTTGAATGTGTTCAAATGTACTGACTTAAAGAAAATGGGTTTTAATTAACTCAGAACAAAAATAAGTAGGATTCTAATGAGTAAAGCATGGTACTAAAACACAATTGCAAACAATTCTAGCAGGGAGGTAAACACATCAGGAAAAGAAGTCAATGTTGCAGCACAAAAAGCTTAGGAAGATTAAACAAAACAAAACAAAAACCATCTGCTAACTGGAAAGAAGGGTACGTCACCAAGAAATAACAAGATAACATGGTATTATAGAAAAATGCTGTCATGTATGCAAATGGACTACTCGAAATCCCCGTGCCTTGATTGGCTAAGGCGCGGGGATTTCTGATTGGCCAGGCGAGCCGCGCCTGATTGGCCCGATTGAAGTCTCCCGCGATTGGTTAAAGCCAAGAGCGGGAGACTTGAATCGCTGCCATTGGCCGCGGCCGCCGAAGCAAAAGATATAAAAGCCGCGAGCTTTTTGTCTTTTGCGGTTCGGTTCCACCAGTGTTAATAAAGAGCTTGAATTGAAAGTCACTGACTACGAGCCTTATTTTCGGATACGACACTGGCGACGAGGATGGGATCTCGCCATTGAACCGAACCCCGTATCCGTTTAAGAACCAGCGACAGCGAAGATGGCGAAAATAGCACCGCCCGCTCCCTTCAACCCCGCCGCCGAGGACTGGGAATCGTACTCGGATCGATTCCGGATGTACCTGGAATGCGCCGGCATGAAGGACGCCCCGGGCCCGCTAAAACGCGCCGTCTTTCTCACACACTGCGGACCAGAGGTCTTCCAGATGGCCAAGGCATTGGCCAAACCAGCAGACGCAACCGCCATCGACTGGGACGTCCTCGAGCCCATACTGAGACGCCATTACGCCCCCGAGGTCCCCATCCTGATACGGCGAAACGAGTTTTACCGCAGAAACCAGAAGCCGAACGAAAAATTAAGCGACTTTGTCGCTGAATTACGGCGCCTGGGAGGACTCTGTGAGTTTGAAGGGCTTAATAGTCTCATCAGAGACCGCTTCGTGCTCGGGCTATGGGATCCGACACTCCAGAGCCGACTCATGGCCAAAGGCGACATCAGCCTAGCCGATGCCCTCACTGCGGCCGCAGCAGCAGAAGCCACCCGCACGTCAGCAGACACCATGCGAAGATCTGACGCGAAGGGCGGGAACAACAACCCCGCGAGGTCGGCCGACACCAGAAGCGAAGCAACCGCACACTACGGCGAATACCAATCAACCTCCAGCGCGTCAGATGACGAGGAGGACATACACCGTGTACAAATGGGACGAGGCGAACAGCGAAGTCAAAGAGGTCGCAGGTCGAGGACCAACTGCGCCGGTTGCGGCGGCGACCACCCCAGGTCAGAATGCCGATTCTTCGACGCTATCTGCAGGCATTGTGACCGACGAGGCCACATCGCCCGAGTTTGCCGCCAGAAAAAACCCCGCAGCCCGCCCAAACGTGAACAACTTGACAGGAAAAGAGAAAGCTCCCCGCCCAGAGCCAGAGAGCGCCAGCCAACAGGTCGATGGGACCAGAGACAACGATCGCAAAGAAGCGGTGACAGCCGACGTAAAGAGGAAACCCACCAGACGGTGACCATTGGCCACGCCATTTCCGACGGAGCTAGAAAGGTTCACGTAGAAGTTCACATAGAGGGTCGACCATGTAAGATGGAAGTGGACTCCGGTTCCTACCTTTCTATGATTGCTTGGCGCGAAATCAAGCAACTAGTGCCTACACTACAAAGAAGAAACGTACCTGCCCAAAAAATCATCATAAAAGACTATCAAGGTAATCGCGTTCCGGTAGTGGGCACCAAGAACTTTAACATAACCTACAAAGGCCACACAGAACAACTTCCACTCACAATAGTCGACCACGACCGCCCTAGCCTGCTGGGGTTACAATGGTTTGCTCCGCTTAACATCGCGCTGACAGGTGTCAACCACGTATCCATTGAAGCTTGGGAACAGCGGCTAACCCAAGAATTCCAGGAGGTCTTCAATGGAGAATTGGGCAAGTACCAGGGGCCCCTTATTTCATTTGATTTAGACCCAAGGGTTCCCCCGAAGCGGCTTAAGCCTAGAAGGGTACCCTTTGCATTAAAGCCCAAAATCGACGAGCAGCTAGACAAGCTCGTCAGACAAGGGGTGTTACAACCGACAGATCACGCCAGATGGGAAACCCCTATAGTGACCCCAGTAAAACCAGACGGGTCCGTGAGAATCTGCGGGGACTATAAGGCCACCCTAAATGGCGCGTTGCAACAAAGCGCCTACCCAGTCCCGGTAGTGCAACATTTACTGCACTCACTGGGAGGGGGCAAAGTTTTTGCTAAGCTCGACCTCGCACAAGCCTATCAACAACTACCTGTGGACGAGGAAACGGCAGAGGCCCAAACAATAGTGACCCACCGGGGGGCTTTTAAATGTAACAGACTTCAATTTGGGGTCAGCGTGGCACCAGGCATCTTCCAGAGCCTGATGGAACGCTTGCTGCAAGGCATCAAGGGGGTGGTGCCCTACTTCGATGACGTATTAGTGGCGGCGCCAAATGAAGCCGAACTAGAAAACCGTTTAAGACAAGTCTTAACGAAATTTAAAGAAACAGGACTTAAAGTCAAACGCGAAAAATGCCAACTTTGTACAAAGCAAGTAGAGTTTCTGGGCTACCTCCTAGACCAGCAGGGCATCCACCCCACAACAAAAAAAGTAAAGGCCATCAAAGAAGCCCCCACCCCAAAGTCCAAATTAGAGCTGCAAGCATTCTTAGGTTTACTAAACTTCTATAATGTCTTCCTACCTCAAAAGGCTACGGCGGCGGAACCTTTACATAGACTCCTGGACAAGAAGGCAGCCTGGACTTGGGGGAGACGGGAACAAACAGCTTTTCAAAAGACCAAAGACCTCCTCACCTCTGATGCCGTCCTAATGCAATTCTGCGAAACCCTGCCTGTAGCTGTCACTTGCGACGCATCACCCTTCGGCGTCGGCGCTGTCCTCAGCCATACCCTCCCAGACCAGAGAGAAGCACCTATCGCCTTTTTCTCGAGAACTCTGACTAAACCAGAGCGGAACTATAGCCAGCTGGACAAAGAAGCTTTGGCTATAGTGGCCACCGTTAAGCGTTTCCACGAGTACCTTTACGGCCGCCCATTCAAAATAGTGACTGACCATAAACCGTTGCTGGGCATTCTCGCGGGAAACCGTCCCACACCAAACATCTTGTCACCCCGGATGACAAGATGGTCTGAATTCCTGGCAGCCTACAACTATGAACTGCTACACAAGCCAGGTAAGAAGATATCGCACGCGGACGCTTTAAGCCGTTCCCCCTTACCTGACTCTGACCCTGACCCTGCACCAACAACAAATACCCTGTCCATCGAGTGTTTACCCATTACCGCATCGGACATAGCGAGGGAAACGGTTAAGGACAAACACTTAGCGCCAATCTTACATTGGCTACAAAAAGGCTGGCCGGAAAAAGACGATAACGAGACTTTTAAACCTTTCCGCCAGTGCCAGACTGAACTTTCACTACTGAGAGGATGTATCCTTTGGGGAGACCGGGTGGTGATTCCGACTAAATTACAGAACAGGGTCCTAGAGATGTTGCACGAGGGTCATCCTGGCATCGTCAGGACCAAAGCCCTGGCCAGGAGTTACGCTTGGTGGCCTGGCATGGACAAACAAATTGAAACATGGGTCGCCAAATGCCACCGGTGCCAGGAGACCAGATCCAGCCCACCCACGGCACCTATCCGGGACTGGGAGACACCTCGGGGACCCTGGTCCAGAATACATTTAGACTTTGCCGGCCCCACAAATGGGCACACCTTTTTAATCACAGTTGACGCATACTCAAACTGGCTAGAGGTGGCCGACATGAAATCCACCACCACAGAGGCCGTCATTAAAGAACTGTGTAAGCTGTTTGCCACCCACGGCCTCCCAGACGTCGTTGTCTCGGACAACGGACCACAGTTTACATCCATCGACTTTGAACGGTTCCTGGCAGAAAAAGGCATCCGCCACGCGTTAACGGCACCGGCGCATCCGGCGGCGAACGGTAGGGCGGAACGGATGGTCCAGTTTACAAAAAAGACCCTCCGGAAAATGGACCACGGGGAGATCAACGACAAGATCAACAGGCTGCTCTTCATACAGCACATCACGCCAAACACAACCACCAACAAGAGCCCTGCAGAGCTCCTGATGGGCAGGAAGCTGCGATCCCCACTCGACCGTTTACACCCAACCTACAACCCGGAGCAGCCCCCAGACTCCAGCTCCAGGTATCGGACATTTGAACCAGGCGACCTAGTATACGCCAAAAACATGACGGGGGACCCCCTATGGATCCCAGCCGTCATAACTCAGATCACTGGTCCAAAGTCGTACCGGCTCCAAACCACCGACGGGCGAGCCTGGAAACGACATATCGACCAGCTCCGGTCACGAACATTGACTAACCTCAACCCCCAAGACACGAACCAAGGGGGGAGGGAACACCCGGTTAAACAACCGCAAGAACAAATAAAATTTAAAAACTCACCAGAACGCAGCCTTCGCGAATCACAGCCGGAGAAGAACCGTCTGGCCAGCTCTACCGACTCGGAGAAGCCAAGCGGGAGCGGCGGAATCCGCGACTCAACCGACCCGGTAGGCCCAGGCGGGAGCCGCGGCGAAGGAACCGGCCCGATCATCCAGCCGGTTCGCTCAGAGGCAGGAGCAGCCAAAAAGATGACCGCTCCTGCCGAGATACAACAGGAAAATGAGTTGCGCAGGTCAACTAGGACTCGACGGAGCCCCGCCTACCTGCATGACTACACCACGTGAGAAGACCATACCAAGAGGGGAGGGGTGTCATGTATGCAAATGGACTACTCGAAATCCCCGTGCCTTGATTGGCTAAGGCGCGGGGATTTCTGATTGGCCAGGCGAGCCGCGCCTGATTGGCCCGATTGAAGTCTCCCGCGATTGGTTAAAGCCAAGAGCGGGAGACTTGAATCGCTGCCATTGGCCGCGGCCGCCGAAGCAAAAGATATAAAAGCCGCGAGCTTTTTGTCTTTTGCGGTTCGGTTCCACCAGTGTTAATAAAGAGCTTGAATTGAAAGTCACTGACTACGAGCCTTATTTTCGGATACGACAAATGCTACAAAGAATAAAAGTCTGGAATTGGCAAAGGGTTTCTTCAAATCCAATAAATCAACAGATATATTCAAAATAATAAGAGTCAGTATACCAAGTGCTCAGTTAAGATTGCAATATTCCAACAATCACAAGAAATGATAAAACTATTCAACTTTTTACTTCAGCTTCTCCAATAAGGAGGTATACTAAGCAAATGTGAAGAAAAGGATGGAGAAATTTCAGATTGATGGCAATATGGATAAGATTTTATTTCTCATGGGTTCATTGCATTTGATTTCTACTTTTACCAGTCTTAATTTTTTTCTGTTCATTTCTGATTTGTTAAAACAAATAAGTTTCTACATGAATACAATGTTGGAAGAATTATCCTTCTGGGTTCAGTTCCAAGTGGGGAAAAAGCCACTGGAAACATGGAGGCTGTTTGGAAAGATGGATTAATGGTGGACAGGACCACATGGCTTGAAGCTCCAAAATGAAAAGGATGATCACATGCTTTAAGATGTTGGGTGAAGGAAAAGAGGGAAGATGCTGAGAGACCCTTAGTTAATACCCTCTGTTGGGCCCCATCTTAGTGTTTCCTGTTCCTGTGTAAGAAATGTAACCCATTGGCTGTCAGATTCCCAGGTTTGGGAGGGTCTTAGCTAACTTTGTAGGCTTTGTCTGGACCACATGGTTTCACCTGACTGCTGGCTGATGCAATCTTCCCAGGCCAGGTGGTGAGATGGGCAGAGGCCGTTATTATGTAGAATACTCTGATCTAAGCCTTAAATGGCCCACCCATTAACAAAGGTGGGGGTGAGCTTCTGCTTCTGAGTTTCTACTCTTTTTAGGGGAAATATTCTGCCTTTTTAATATTTCCTAGGATATTTCATTTTTCTAGGAGACGGGTAGGTGCTAACTTCCTATACCAACATGAAATTCAGTTTGTTGGGAAAATATGAATTGCATGGATCTGCATTTCTCTTACCATCCAAACAGTTCAGTTAGTGTTGCTGTCCAAACCACCTCAGATTTATATCTTCTCGGTGATGTTTTTAGAGTTCTTTCCAGGTGCCTGGATTTTTGTACACAGATTTACAGTTCACATTTTTTGTTTCCTTGATTTTAATGTCTACATACATTGATAGGGAAAATATCCTCTATGCTGCCTGGCTAAATATTTTTTTTTATCAGGGCAACCTGGTCTACCCAAATACAGGATGCAGCATACTGCTTCCGCTTTTGCCTTTCAGCCCCAGTCCAGGAGCCTTTGCAGGCAGTCACTTTCGCGACAAACTATCTTTGTGTTAAATTGATATTTACCGACAAAGAAATAAGGGGAGACTAATATAGATCTATTTCAAGCTATTTAGTTCTCATCAGTTAACCATACCCTTCTGGGATTCAAGTAAGAGTCCCCAATAACTTCAGAAAGACTAGAATAATAAACTGACACCTTTTGGGGGCTTTTAAAACTTTCTGGATGTTTGGCCAAGAGCATTTCACACCTTGTAAGAGTATCAAATTAGATAAAGTTCTTGGGGAGGGAGAACCATTGAGAAAATCAGATAACATAGCCACTAGCCTCCGAAGGGATTAATTCGCAAATAATAAGAATCATGTAACTCACCAGAAACTCCACCAAGACTCCAAGATCCCTCTCACATCACTGCTACTAAGCCTGGTTTTACCCAGTCTTTTATTTAAGTATTAAATGCACAAAATAATAAACAACTTTTTGGTATATGATCTTTTTTTAGGTAGGGCAAAGAAGTGACATCAAGTTGGCCACACCCACCCAGTCACATGCCCACCTAGCCATGCCCACCCAGCCATGCCCACCCAGCCAGTCATTAGGGCAGAGAGCCCCTTGTTAAAAAATTTGAAGCCCACCCTGATATGATTTGATTAGTAATTATGCCCTATCACTATTATTAAGTGTTGTACCTTATGATTCTTGATGAATGAATCTTTTCTTTTATGTACACTGAGAGCACATGCACCAAGACAAATTCCTTGTGTGTCTAATCACACTTGGCCAATAAAGAATTCTATTCTATTCTATATTAGGCAGATAGTATTAACCTCTAAGCCATGGGATTTCCTTACTTTGTAGGCTATATCAGGGGAGAGATTTTTTTAATCAGGGCAACCTGGTCTATTCAAATATGGGATGGAGCATATTGCTTCCACTTTCACCTTTCAGCCCCAATCCAGGAGCCTTCACAGGCAGTCACTTTTGCGACAAACTATCTTTGTATTAAATTTATATTTACTGACAAAGAAATAAAGGGAGACTAATAGAGATCTATTTCAAGCTATTTCAAGCTATTTAGTTCTCATCAGTTAACCATACCCTTCTGGGATTTAAACCTGGGCTACTTACATATTAGTAGATGTATTAACCTCTAAGTCCAAGTTTGAATCCCAGGCTGGATGACGAGAGCTAACTAGCTTGAAAGAGATCTATGCACGTCTCCCTTTATTTTTTCCCCAGTAAATATAAATTTAACACATGGTGCCTGGCTGTGTTTCATTCAAAGATATAGAACAGAGTTTCTACTATGGCTGGCTGAGGAATTCTGGGATTTGAAGTCCGTGTATCTTAAATGTGCCAAAGTTGAAAAACCACTGGTGCAGAGTAATCAGTGCATCCATCTAGGTGATTTTATTTTCCAGATATATTTCAGCTCTCTCTAAAAACAGTGATGGAAAGGCTAGAAGTAATTAATCTCTGCCTGATCAACTTCTGTATCTCCACTGTGGTGAACAAAAGTAGTTAAGTAACCTAGACTAAAAAAAAAAAAAATTCCCAGCTGGGGAAGGGGGGTGCGATATCCCCAGACCCCTGCCCAGATCTCCCCTGTCTTCCGCTGCCTCTTTGGGATTTGGGGTACCTCAGCGGCGAGCGCAGCAGGGACCCGCAGAGAAGCGGATTCCTGCCGTTGCCGAAGCCTTGCAACCGGAAGCTAGATTCCTTTTTCCTGAGGCGGAGGAGCGGCTGTCAGAAATGGCAGCCTCAAAGGAATCTTCAACCAGATAAGACTGTGCAGGAGGAATTTTTTTAGAAGGAGAAGTTTTCTTGGCTGAACGGAGACATTAAGTTACTTTTAAAACACCCTGGAAACCTGACTTGTGGATTGATACATTTGTTTCCAAAAGATTGTTACAGCAGCGAAAGTGCTGAAGGAAACTTCACTCCCTTTCCTTACGGAGAAAGCAAATGAGCACAGAAAAACCTGCTTCTTTAAGGTAAAAACAAGCTCTTTGTTATAAGTGGGAAGGAGAGGACTAAAAAAAAAATCCTTAAAGACTTGTTGGAGGAGACGCTTTGAAGATTATAAGACTAACAACTAATTGTAATATGGCTTTAAAATATATTTGGGATTTTGACCCAGGAGGAAAAGCTGCAAAGAGAAGAAGAGGAAATAATTTCTGCCTGTTTGGATTGTTTGATAACTTTGACATTTGTAAATTACTTTAAGATTAAAAACATCTGGGTTGTTTTTAAAAATTTACAATGGCACCATTGGTGGGTCAACTAAAAATGGAATATGAAAAATTAAAAGAAAGAGAACAAAATGGCAAGAATATATTGGGAGCTGTCTTCCACTTTTTTAGAAATGGCAGTTTCTACGTACCAGCAAATACTCGAGGAAGAAAGAGAAAGAGAAGAAGAAGAAGAAAAGGAAGCCATTTTTTATGGGCAAAAAAGTTTGATTAAGAAAGAAACTAGGAAGAGAGGAAGGGAAAATGTGAATTTAAGATTCAATAAAACAACAACCAAGAAAAAGAAAAATAAGGCGAAAAAAAGGTACAATGTTAGAAAGCAATTGAAAAGAGAACTACAACGGAGAGGGGAAGTAAAAAAGGTGGAGAGGAGGGGGCAAAAAGACCAGACTGGAGAAGAAAGGGAGGCAAAAAGGGAAAGAAAGCCACAGTCTGAAACAAGGTGCCAAAAAGAAAAAGGGATAAAAGATAGTATATAATTAAAGAAAGATTCTGCCAGAGTACATAAGATACTATTGTAGTATTTGCATTTGAAACAGTCTATTGGAATATTATAAGATTTAACAAAATATTAAAATATTAAAATGTTTAATAATGATATCTCAATACTTAATAAAATATTAAAGAGAATGTGTAAAATGATTAATGCTTAGTTACTGTTTAATTCGTTATTGTTTCAATGTTATTATCAATTTACTATTTCATCTTATTCTAAAATAATGTATTAATTAGATTAGAACTAGAATAAAATGCAGCATGTAGAATGTACTAAGCAGAATCAGGATGGAAATTATGTATTATTTTAAGTGTTACTTTAAGGGAAAGATAGAAAGGCATCATACTTTAAAAGTGATTACAGGGGAAATTCTTTGCTAAAGAGAAGAGATAAATAGATAATTGGAAAAGAACGGAGAAAAGATACAAGCATAATGATTTTGAAATAAGATGAAATAAACAAAATATAATTAAGAGAGTGAAAAGAAGGGAGAAGTTATATAGAAAATATAGAATGGTCAATAAGATATGAACGGTATATAAGGTGAGCATGAATTTGATTTAGGTCTGTAAAAAAAGATGTAACCCGGGGCTAAGCCACTTTTCAAAACAAGTTTTATGTTTTATGTTTTGTCTTTTGGTTAGCTATGTTTGATTGTGAATTAATAAAACCTTGGAGGAATAAAACTAAAGGGAGAGAAATTTGGAAAAGATATGTACAAATGATAATTAGAGAGGTTTTATCTTTTTATGTCTTGTTTTATGTTTTGTGTTTTGGGTGTTTATGTTTGATTGAAAATTAATAAAACCTTGATAGAAAGAAATATAATTGAATAAAAGTGAAGGGAGAAATAATGAGAAATTTGGAAAAGATGTGCTTAAATGGAAATGTGACAATGTGGAACTATGCCTTAAAAATGATGTTTTATTTGCCTTGTTCAAACTTATAACTAATTTTTAGAAAGGAGGTTTTATGCTTTTATGTTATATGTTTTGTTTGTCTTCAAAAATTAATAAAATTTGTTTATAAAAAAAAAATAATAATTTTCCAAGGAATGACTGATGGCTGCAGAAATGTAAGACAAACATATTTCCTGCCTACTGTAAGTCTGTTCATCATTGTCGCAGCCCCCTTCCCTCTGCTCTGGAAGGGATTTTTTTTTTTTTTTTTAAAAGAAAACCACATGAATGGAATGCCTCACAGCAAAAGGAATGGAGGTGGATAATTTTATTGGGAGTCTCCTGCAAAGACTAAAGAATGTTCTATCATCTTATTCTTTCATTGTTAGGAAAAGAGAGGTAGTGCCATAAAAGAATGGTAACTTTCATAAAGCCTCCAGGGACCAATATCATCTTAGGTGTAGGAAAATATTGATGTCCTCCTGAACCTATACTGTGATACAGGTCCTTGCTTAACAACAGTCATTGGAACCAACAATTCCAACATTAAGCATAATCATAAAGTCCAATTGTGAATGGGCCCCAATCTAAATAAAAAATGTGAACCATGGTTGCAAAGCATGTAGACACTTTTTTATTGGTACTATATATCTTGTAATCCATGTAATCCAAACAATCTGCTTTCTTTTGGTATAAATTCTTATCACTCAGTTTATTGTACAAGTTGTCTCAAGTGCAATCGTTTCTTGTTTACTATGGAAAATAACTCCATCAAGGTGTCATGATTTGATGGTGCCTGTTTACAAACTTGGAGGGTAATTATACTCCCTTGTCTTAATAGCTTATCTTATTGATGCTCTGCTGACATGTTTTTAAACAGTATTTGGTGATTGTAAATATTAATGGCACCAATTCCCCGCTCATGTGTTTGCATTTGATTTGCCTGATTGCTGCAGGTGGAGACAATAGGGGATGCATACTGTGTGGCGGCTGGGCTGCACAGGCAGAACCTGAATCATGCAAAGTCAATTGCTCTGATGGCCCTGAAGATGATGGAGCTGTCAGAGGAGGTTCTTACACCAGATGGAAGACCAATTAAGGTACCTTCTTTTCTATATATTTGCAGCAGTTCAATGAACGAAAAGAGCAGCCTTGGCTTGCTAACATAGTGAATAATATCTCTAAAGTTACAGTCTTGCTAGAAGAGGTGAGTTGTTGATTACATGCTGAGCATGATGGTCCAGGATAATATCCCACTTAATTACTTACTCAGGCATTGGCAAAGGATTGAAAAGAGCTGTGGTGACGCAGTGGTTAGAATGCAGTACTATAGGCTACTTGGGCTGACTGCCAGTTGCTAGCAGTTCAGCAGTTTGATTCTCACCGGCTCAAAGTTGAATCAGCCTTCCATCCTTCTGAGGTTGGTAATCTGAGGACCCAGATTGTTGGGGGCAATATGCTGACTCTGTAAACCACTTAGAGAGGGCTGCAAAGCAGTATGCAAGTCTAAGTGCTAGAAACCTGTTATGTTTTATTTACAGGCTTCTGATTGTCTGCTGAAAGATATAGCTGGAGTCCATCATACTGTCTTAACTTCCTAGACCCATCATCCATAGGCAACACGTAGCTTCTCAATTATTTTTTGTTTGGTAATTGGAGTACTCTGAGATTCAGATCTTTAGAAGCAAATTATCAGATAAACAGGACCCTGATTTTCACATTGTGTCTATATTTATGGAGAAGTTACAACCCCAGGAGACTATGAATTCTTGTCTCACCTTAGGCATGAAAGATACCTGGGTGATTTCTGGCCAGTCACACTGTCTCAGCCCACCTCGCCTCACAGTGTTGATGTTATGGAGAAAATAAGAAAAGGAAGCAATATTAGATGTGTTTGTCTTGAGTTATCTACAAATATAAGGGCAGGATAAAAATAATTAAAAAGAGAGGGTCAAGACTCTAGTGAAATTAATGCACTTAGTTTACTTCAAGTTCATTACATTTCAAAAATGGAAGAGAAATGGCCCAAATTCTGGCAAGCTTTAGGATTGATGTCTTCGTTTAAAGATTTGTTGATTCATATGCAATCTTCGATGAGAAATGAGTACTTCAAATTTATATTGGAAATGTGGACAGCATAAAAAGGTCATTTTTGGCATATCTGGTGGGTTTGTAAAACAAGAAATTTTAAAGGTCAATATTTAAGTGAAATCAGAATTTTTCTGGCTGGGATTAATAGACAGTATATTACAAAAGAGACACGGAAGTGGGTTTTTTTTTTAAATACATGTTCACTCATATGACATTATTATATGTGCAAAATGGAAAGACTCTGAAATACCCACAATGAAGAATTGTTGGTAAAGTTGACAGAACTAGCAGAAATGCCAAGATGAACATGTTTGATCAGAGAAAGATCAATAGCTGCATTTAGTAATGATTGAAAACCCCTTGTAGTTATTTTTTTTTTAAAAAAAAAAGAAAAATGGACTTGTGATTTATGAGTTTGAAAATTAGAAAGGGCAACTTATGGAAATAAGGAAATTATGATGTAACTGTACAGAGACAGGGCAAAGTAAAAATTTATAACTGTTGTCACAAAGATCAGAAGCTGGTTTTTTTGTAATCTTACTTTTTCTTTTTCTTTCTTTTTTTCTATTTTTTTCTGTTATTATTTTCATTGTTTACTATTCTTCCTTTTATTTATTTCTCTTATATTTTTTTCTTTTACTATTGTTAAATTATAAAGAAATATAAAATTACTTCTTCTAAATAATTACTTTTTCTTCCACAACTCATTGCTCCTATATCCTTTGAAAAAATTCATTTCCTTGCTTCTTTTGATGGCATGAGCATGTTCTTATTTATTTGTTCATCATTTAAAAAGAGTTGATGCTAGATGTAGGTGTTGCTAGTGGTAATATTCAAGTTTGGATCGATAAAAGTGCATTTAATTTGATAAAAAAAATATTTTAAATTTACTCTGTAAGCAGTCTTAAATGTATACAAATAAAAAAAGAAACCTTTGAATTTGTAAAATGAAAAAATTTTCTCTGAAGGAAAGCAGGAATGGACATGAGAGGTAAGGCAATTATTAACCCAACCTAAAATTCAAAGCCATAACAAGAATTATGTATATAGTGCTAAATTTCATGTATCCCTTAATAAATTGAAAAATAACATGTCATTTAACAATAGTTTTTGCCATCAAGATATTCCATGAAATACACTAAACTCCAGATAATTAAAGTTTAAATTAATTAGTGAACTTGCATCACACATACAAATAATTCTCAGCTCTTCCTTTAAAAAATCATTTATACTTCATTCAGTAAAAGAGACTTAATAGCTTGATCTTGATATTAATATAACTTTCTTCATTAGCAAAAAAAACAAAAGACAATAAATAATTTGGGTAATGGCAGGAACACGGACAGAAAAATATGGAGAATGATTCCCCTTTAGGAGTTTATTTTATTCATTTTATTGTGGCTGCATAATCCAGATGATGACTTATAAAGAATGATAGTGCTCTAAAGTAAATTTAAATATATATTTATTATCTCATTCCTTTATTTGGCATAGGAATGTAATGGGATATGAGAATAATCTTGGAAGACAGGAGGAAGAATCACAATCAGAGCTAGGGTCAGATAAGAAAAATACTGAGTCCAAAGTTGGAATGGGGACACTTTTAGTGATGAATTTCAAAATAGAAGAATAAATAAGTAAATAAATAAATGCATATATACACACACATATGTACACACATATGTGCATAAATATATAAGTAAATTAAATAGAGGTGATCCTTTTTGTGATGAAGATAGATCCTCAACTTACAACTGTCACTCAGTGATTGGTTGAAGTTACAACCCCCCAAAACTTAATTATGACCAGGTTCCAAAGTTTCACTGGCTGCCCCCCCAAGTCACCTGACTGCATTTGGGGCACTAAGGAACTGGCCCATATTTATGGCTACTTGCAGCATCCCATAGTCATGTGACTGTGATTTACAACTGCATTTATTTCCAATTTTTGGAAAAAATGCCCCATAGTGAACAATGGGCGCACTTAATGACGGCCACACACACACAAAATAGTAAAAAAACAGGTCTAATCATGTAATGACCTGCTTTATGACCGCCATGACTTAGGAGTGCAATGAGCAGGCTCCATTAAGTCGATAATTGAGGACCAGATATAGTTGAAAATTGGTTAATGGCATAATTTTTTTTCTTTAGATTGCAATGTTCGATTTCAAAAGTGTTGGCACTTTTGTCTTTCAGGAAATACCTTTTTTAAAAAACAGTGTTTCCAAACACATAGAAATATTTTCAAACATATAATTTCCTTCCAACATAAACAGTATTTCCAGCATTCTTCAAATATAAGGAAAAACTGCTGTTTAGTACTCATTCAAATGCATCTCCTAGAAAGGTTTGTAATAAAGATTTAAAAAAAACTGAACATGCAGATGTTTACCTCTTTTCCCCAAGCTTTTGATATTTTGGTTTTTAACAGCAGTGGTGATAACAAAGGTATAGAATTCCGATATATGCACATACTTTCACAGTCTGTGATTATTGATGCCAAAAACATCCTCATCCATATTTAGTTAACAGTTTGCTCATGATGACTCTCAGTATCAGTGAAACTATGCACGCAGATTTATATCACCATTAACTGCACACACAGGCAAGGTTACTTTTACACATGGATGATTTCCTTTGCTAGGTGTCTTTAGGGACCTAATTTTTCATAACCGTGTAAGGGGAAATTGCTTGCCTTTGACATCTAGTAATGGACCTCTGTGTTGTACTGTAAAAATAGTTTGATTGTTTCGATCCCACTGTTGGCTGATTTTATTGGGGAACTGCCTAAAACATTAAAATATCTTTTAGTTTGTTCTTTTCTATAACACTAGCATAAATTATGATGCTAGTATTACTATTAGTTCAGGAGAGTTGGTAGTGTTATTTGAGAAGCTTTCCATAGCTGGCCCTTATTTAATTTATTTATTTAAAAATTCAGTTTGTATATTCTTTTATGTCAGTCTCGTTTAATGTTAAGTTCTACGTTTCCTTCAGCATTGGTCAACAATGCATCATAGATGCTATTTGAGCTATGCAAAGCTTTACAATTCCCACTAAAAGGGTTAAGGTAAATTTAAATGGGTGATATTACCAATGCTTACACTTTGGATGGTTTCTTTGTATTGTAGCAAAATATGGAATACTGAAAGGCAGAGATAATGCTGCAGTAGGAATTCCCTAAACCAGGGATCTTCAAACTTGACAGCTTTAAGACTTGTGGATTTCAACTCCCAGAATTCCTCCTCCAGTGATGTTAGATCAGGGATTCTGGGAGTTGAAGTTGTGGGGTGGGGACTTGAAAAACCACCAAAGATTCGATATTAATCCAGGAAAACAGCTTTACAGTAGCATTTCTGCAGAAACAGATTCCTACCCTGGCAGATGGGAGGAACCCAGAGCAAAGTTTGCATTCTATTTTATACCCTGACCTACCGCCCCATTCTATAATGGCTTGGTTTACAATCTACCTATTGAATTTCAGTATACAATTCATCACCTAATATGGGACATCAGGAAGTTGGATGCTTTCTAACACGTACACATTTTCCCAGATTTTCCCAGAGCACAATGTGAGATTGTTCAATGTTTCAACTCTCCCTTTGCAGTAGAAAAGTATCAACTCGCAGTTTGAGATTTGAGTCACAGCTATACAATACACAATGGATTTTATTCATGTTTTCCTCTTACAATTCCCCCCTTTTCTGCTTACATTCTTGACTCAAACTCACGCAACATATCCCCAGCCTCTTTCAGATCCATCTCCTTCTGAAACATCATCAGAGGTTCTTCCTCCTGCTTCCCGGATCTTGAACCTAAAGTTTTCCCTAATCTTCCACACATTGCTATTACACCAGGGAAACAACAACACAACATCACACAGCATATAATAATCAATATAATTCCCATGATTGTAGATCTCAACCAAGCAGTGCTGGGAAGCCAAGACCATAATACCCTCCACAGATCTGGAAATGAGGAATCACCTCTTTGTAATAATGGATTAGAACGAATGCATTCCTCCATCATTTGCACTGTTTTTCTAATATTGGGTTGGAAATCATGGATATATACACAGCAATGTGAATGAATCAAAGCACACACACCCCCTTTTGCAGCTAATACAATGTCTAATGCATATCTATTTTGCAAAGCCACTTTTCTAACTTCAGAAAGTTCCGTGTTGAGCATTTTGATTGTCTTGATAGTATCATTAAACATGGCTACTGTAAAGTTATTCAGAATATGTAAATCTCTATAATTCATGGCTACTCCCAACAGTGCCAGCACTCCCCGTGCTATCTGTGTTTTCAACCTTTCCCCCAGCGTTAGTCCTGAACTGATTTCTCTTTTGTTCCGAATCTGTCCCTGGGGTAAGGTATTCAATTTATATATTACTGGTATCACGTATCCCATGGTACAAATCCCACTCCAATGTGGTGGCATTTCTCTATACGCATGTTTCCCACACAAAACCCACCTAAAATTTTCCATGGCGTACGTTTGATTTGAAGTCCGAGTCCAATTGATTATATCTTCAAAATACATACACATCTGGTATTGGTCGTGATTAAAATAACTCGATGATGAGTGTTAGAATAACTGTGGTTACTACAAGATAAAGGCATATCAAAAGTTTTGTTGCATTTTTCCCAATCACCCAAATCCATTCCTTTGGATACATTTCTCTTGAAACACACATATGCTTTTTCTCTCAAATGGACAAATACCTTCCCGGATAGGTTTCTTTTCATAGAAGCCTGTTCAAATTTATGTCCCTTTGGTCTCAAATCCTGTTGACTTAGTGGGATTACATGTAATGTTAAACCCTCCCCTGTTTTCCCTGGCATGTGCATGCACATCCAGCAGTTAGTTATGTTCAATGCTTGTGATACCTTCTTCAAATCCTTCATGTATGTATTGTCTTCCCATAAATCTGTTCCCAAGTCTCCAGCTGGTCCAATATATGGAGTCTGTCCTCCTGATGCAATCATCAGTACTATCGTCAAAGTGGTTAACTCAGTCCAGGGTCCAATCTTCTTCATCTTTTTAAAGTGAATTTCAGTGGCTGACCGTCCACTGGAACTGCCCTCTACGTAGAATTTGGATCTGGTGCCTTCTTGACTCTGCTGTAATGCGTCCAGCCTCCTTCTCAAGTGCGAACTGCAGATTCAGTTGTCAACAGCACCTGGTACGGGCCTTCCCAGCTAGGTTGCAGCTTCTCACTTCTCCACGTCTTTACTAGAATCCAATATTTAACTTCATAGGGGTGTTGGCTTCCCTCAAGTGGTGGTCGTTGTGCCAACAATCCCTGTTTATAAAGAGAAAACAAAGACCTGGACAGTGCCTGCAAATATTTTTTCAGAAACAAATCTTTAAATTCAGCTATAGGATTTCCCAGTCTGGCCAGGTAGGGTTGCCCCATTAACATTTCAAAAGGGGAGACCCCTGTGTCTTTCCTTGGGCATGTTCTAATTCTAAGGAGTGCCAGGGGCAGATTCTTTGTCCAAGGCAATCCATTTTCCAATTGGAGCTTGGTCAGATGTTTTTTCAACTCACCATTAGCTCTCTCCACCTGCCACTGGACTTGGGATGCCAAGGAGTGTGCAAATCGCATTTCACCCCAATCACAGCCATCACTGACTGCAAAACTTTTTGTGTAAAGTGTGTTCCTCTATCCGAATCAATTGCTTCCATCATGCCATATCTGGGGATAATTTGTTCTAACAGGATCTTGGTCACCATGGGGGCTGTTGCCCTTCTGGTGGGATATGCCTCTACCCATCCTGTTAATTGATCTTTAACCACCAATAAGTACTTCCATCCCCCCTTTCCTGGGAGCTCTGTGAAATCGATCTGAGTCCTTTGAAACGCCCAACTAACTAAAGGCCTTCCCCCCATTTCTTTCTTCCTTGCTGCCTTCTTGTTTACCTTAAGGCAGATCAAACCAGCAAATGCTCTGAGCTTATGTCCACATTTTGGGGCTCCAAAAATGTGGTTTTACAGCCATCACCAATGCTTCCATTCCCCAGTGTCCCCCTTCATGTACTTTTTCTAGAATTCCCCTCATTACATCCCTGGGGACAACTTTCACCCCTTCTGATGTTTTCCACCCATTCTCTGTTAGTGTGCACCCTTCTCCTTCCAACTCGTCTTTCTCTTTCCCTTCCAGCTTCCAATTCTCATCCTCTTCTACTTCCAACAAGGGAATTGATACCATTACCAGCTCCATCTCCTCTGCCGCTTCTTTTGTCCATTTGTCTGCCCACATGTTTCCAACTACTTCTGGGGTATCCCCTTTCTGATGAGCATTCACATGTACTATTGACACTTGATTTGGCAGTTGCAGGGCCTCCAGAGCCTGTTCCAAAGCTGTAATTGTTCAACTTGTTTCCCATCAGCCTTGATAAAGCCCCTCTCCTGCCAGATCTTACCAAAGGTATACACCCCAGGCGTATTTGGAATCAGTCCAAATTGTCACATCAATTCCTTCAGCCAATTCCAAGGCTCTCTTCAAAGCAAACAACTCGCACTTTTGTGCAGACCATGAAGAAGGAAGGGAGCCTTTTTCTATGACCTCCCCTTCTCTTGTCACAACTGCAAATCCTGACTTCCTTTTTCCTTCTTCAACCCTACTTGATCCATCCACAAACCATCTCTCCCCATCTTTCAAAGGAGTCTCTTCCAGATCCTCCCTCACCTTTGTCATCAAATCTACTTGCAACAAACAATCATGGTCTTCAGCCTCCCATTCCTGCCTTCTTCCTTCTAAAAATTCAGCTGGGTTCAGATTCCTATCTGTCCCAATCACTACATCAGGACTGGTTCTCAAAATGGTCTCATATTTGAGAATCCTTCCTTCTGTCATCCAGGTTGTTGCCAACTGACTTAGCACAGAAGTAACCTGATGAGGAGAATGCACCACCAGGGCCCTCCAAAGGTTAATTTCTTGCTCTCTACTACCAACATAGCTGTAGCAGCCACAGCCTGAACACAGATTGGCCATCCCCTTACTACCGGCTCCAGAGTCTTGCTCAGAAAGGCGATGGGCTGGTACAGCCCCCCCCTTTTCTGTGCCAACACTCCTAGTGCCATTCCCTGGGCTGCTGACACATACAGATGAAATGGAAGCTTCAAATTGGGCAAAGCCAAAACCAGTGCAGATGATAGTGCCTTCTTTAAATCCTCCCACTTCTCACCATCTCCCTCTAACCATTCTATACTCTCTTTTCCCTACCAACTTCCTGTGCAGGAATTGGGCTAACACAGTGTATTGGTCCACCCAGGCCCTGCAATATTCCAGCAATCTGAGGGCTTTCCTGATTTCTGTCTTATTTCTGGGAGGAGCCAAGCTCATGATCCCTTTCACCCTCTCAGGATCCAGGGACCTCACCCCCTGCTGAATATAATGCCCGAAATATTTCACCTTCCTTTCCACAAATTGGATCTTTTCCCTTGAAACTGTCAATCCTTGCTCCTTCAGCCAATTTAACAAAACCACAGATGCTGCTCTGACCTCTCTGTCTTTCTCCCCAGTCAGCAACAAATCATCCACATACTAAATCAACGTGATCCCTTTCCCTTTCTCAAAAGACACTAACTTCTTTTCCAAAGCCTGTCCAAACAGCAAAGGGCTTTCAGTATATACCTGGGGAAGTACTGTCCACCTTAATTGCTGTTTCCTTCCACTCTCAGGATCATTCCATTCAAATGCAAACAGGTCTCTACTTCTTTCCTCAAGGGGGCACGCCCAGAAAGCATCCTTCAGATCTACTACAGTAAACCATTTGTCTTTAGGAGGGATTCGTCCCAAGATAGTATAGGGGTTGGGAACCACCGGGAATCTGGGAACCACTATGCTATTGATCCTCCTCAAGTCCAAAACCAATCTATGTTTCCCATCCTTCTTCAACACAGCAAGTATTGGAGAATTAAAAGGTGACATAGTAGGCTCCAACATGCCCTGTTTCAACAATTTATCAATCACAGGCTTCAACCCCTCTCTCCCCCTTCTACTCATTGGATATTGTGATGTCCAAAGCTTTGTCACCCCAGGCTGCACTTGAATCTTGATTGGCTGAATGTTCATTCTCCCTACCTTCTCATCTCCTGCCCAAACCTCCTCCGAAATTGCCCTCTCATCTTCCACAGTCATCTTCCACAGTCATCTTCCACGTCCTTACTCCCTTCCCGGTATCCCACAGCTGGATACCAAACACAGGCAACAGATCTCTTCCTAGCAAATTCACTCCCGAATCAGGAATATACAACACTTCAGCCTCAGTTACCACTTCATTCATTTCCAGTCTGATTTGTTCAAACACCCTCACATACTGTGATTTTCCACTCACCCCCACTACTTTTATCATTTTCCTTGATCTATGTGCACCCTCTATCGGGTCACACACAGAAGTCCAGCTTGCGCCGCTGTCTACCAGGAACAGCCACTCCTGATGGTCAGGACCCACTGAAATGTTTACCAATGGCTCCCCGCAGGTCCTCTTAAAGGAGCCAAAACAGCCCTAATCATCATACAATGCATAACTCCTCTCCCTTTGGTTGGTAGGACACTCGCGTGCAAAGTGTCCTTCCTTCCCACACCTAAAGCAACTTCTGTCCATTCCAGGTTGTCTCATTCCCATCCCTCTGAAACATCTTCCTCTTCCTCTGAAACCTTCTGGCATTCCCCCTCGCCTTCTCTAACCCTGGTTTCCCATTGCCCCCCTTACACAATCCACACTTTTCTTCACCTCGTTCTTAGCTGCAGCCTGCATTGTAGCCAACATCATTTCAGATTTCTGTTTGGTTTTCACAGTATCCCTGTTAACAAACACTTGTTGAGCGGTTTTCAGGAGATCTGTCATTCCAACTGCGCCCCAATTATCTAATTTTTGAATTTTCTTCTGAATATCTGGCCAGGCCCCAGTCACAAACTGCATTTTCAGCATGGATTCAAACGCAGGTGTGCTTGGTCCACCCCAGAATATTTTACCAGACTTTCCCTCAACTTTGTACAATTGTCACCAGGGGATTCATCTTTGCCTTGTGTTACTTCAAAGGCTTTGGTTAAATTCCTCCCCTGTGGCACAGCAATTTTGATACCATTCAATATCATTGTTTTGAGGTCCCGCATATTCTGTCTATGCTCCTCATTTTGTATGTCCCAATCAGGAGTGGCCAATGGGAATTTCACATCTCCAGCAACCGCATTGTCATTCCCCAGTTGCGATCTGTGCCAGACTTCTATAGCCCCTTGTCTAATCAAATCCCTTTCTTCTGGGGTAAATAGATGTCCCAAAACATACATCAATTCCGGATACGTGTAATCATTTGGTCCCAAAAACAACTCTAATTGTTCTGACACATTATTGGCATTTTTGGGTCTTCTTTAAGTCCCGTAGTTCACTTGCCTTAATTGGAAACACCGCATACATTGAAACCGCGTTTCCCTGGGCATTTACTCCGTTTGGGACTTCACGGAGGAGAAAGGCAGATGCCTGAGGTTGTTCCAGAAAAGGCAAGTTTTTTTACGTTTTGTTCAAGTTGACGCAGTTCTCTCAGCAGCGGTCTATACGGGGGCGGCTGCTGAGAGGGAGGGGGTGATGGCGGCAGAGGAATCACTGCTGCTTGGTCTACCGGTGCATTAGGCATTACTGGAGCCTGTGGAATTGGAGGGGGCAACGGATGTGTCTTATACAAGTATTCATCCGATCCCTCTTCGTTCTGCTTTGCGCAATATTGTCCTGCCGTGGGTCAGGACCCTCAAAATTTACATGAAACCACACCTCAATATATGGTAATTGTGAATTCATCTTATGTCCAATTATGTATTCTTTTAATTGATTTATCCAATAAATACTGGTCTCCCCGTCCGCAGCCCAGTGGTATGGGAATTTAGGATCAATTAGAGGGTATTTTGGCCACCAGTTTCTACTAAGGTAGATCATATGTTTCTTCTCCAGCTCCTTCGTAAAGTGTTTCAGATTCAGGGAGAACCACTGCTGGAGCAGTTGTCCCAAAGGCGAATCTGTGGGTATTGGTTTCCTGCCATCTGTTTCACTTTCTAACTCCAGGCAATCCCTTCCTGGATCCCCCAATCCCTTACTCTGTCCCTTTCCCATCACTTCCTTACTCGACTAACCAGTCCGATCCTCCAGCAAGCGCTGGATTCTCTCCTGAGAGTTTAAGGATTCCCTCCTCTAATCTTTTTCAAATGAAAGAAACAAGTTTTACCTGATCACTCCAGACCTCCGAGGTAGTGGATGTTTGGGCATCCCTAACTCAGGCTTTCCTCTATTCTCCTTTTGATAGTCCCAGACTATCAGCCAGCAAAACGCTGTTTCCGAGGATCGTCTGGATTTCCAGTTGCCTCTGGAGCTGACCAGAATTCGGGGAGGAGGCACCTCTCAATGGGAGGTCGTGGCCACTACTCACCTAGTCCCCGGCTTCCGGAAGTCCACCATTGAGGCTCCTGGCTTGGCTCGCCAAATTGTGGGGTGGGGGCTTGAAAAACCACCAAAGATTCGATATTAATCCAAGGAAAACAGCTTTATTGTAGCATTTCTCCCTGGCAGATGGGAGGAACCCAGAGCAAAGTTTGCATTCTATTTTATACCCTGACCTACCGCCCCATTCTATAATGGCTTGGTTTACAATCTACCTATTGAATTTCAGTATACAATTTATCACCTAATATGGGACATCAGGAAGTTGGATGCTTTCTAACACATACACATTTTCCCAGATTTTCCCAGAGCACAATGTGAGATTGTTCAATGTGTCAATTCTCCCTTTGCAGTAGAAAAGTATCAACTCGCAGTTTGAGATTCGAGTCACAGCTACACAATACACAATGGATTTTATTCATGTTTTCCTCTTACAAAGTCCACAAGTCTTAAATTTGCCAAATTTGAAGATCCTTCTCCTAAACATTGGCCTTTGTTTATTATATTCTCCAGAATTAAAGGCATTTTGGGCTGCCCCTTTTCTACCCTGCTTAAAATATGGTTCAAAGCATTAATATGCCACATGGCCTTTGCCCATGCAGAATTTATCCCATACTACTTTAAGGCTCACACAGAAATGTTCCCTTGTCACTTACAGTGATGGTATAGCAAAAGCTTCCATCCACTCTTGAGTTTCTGTGTATTTCAGATGGTGTTGAGGCTTAGGTCATTATGTGAGAACCCATCTATCTGCCATTGTCTACTGGCGGGTGCAGTGACTCAGCAGTTAAAGACACTGAGCTGATCACATGGAAAGCTGACAGCACGGGTTTGAGACCCAGATACCTCATGATGGGGTGAGTTCCCGTTATTTGCCCCATCTCCTGCTAATCTAGCAATTCAAAAGCATGCAAATGCAAGTACATAAATAGGTACCACTTCAGTGGGAAGGTAACACCATTCCTTGTGTCTCGGGATATTGTCATGCTGATCAAGGAAGTGCCTTCGGACGACATGGCTCCCTCAGCTAAGAACCCCCTCCCCCAAACTCATACACAACTGGTCAGGGGAAACCTTTAACTTTTATTGTGGCTATCAACATGGTGGGAATGTTATAAGACAACTTCAGGACATGCAAATACAGCATCAGAATTAAAGTATGTAGAGGCTATTTTTAATTGCAAAAATGTTAAAGAGGAAAAGAGAAGGGGCCATGTTGACACAGTGGTTAAAATGCAGTACTGCAGGCTATTTCAACTGACTGCCAGCTGCCTGCAATTTGGCAGTTCGAAACTCACCAGGCTCAAGGTTGACTCGGCCTTCCATCTTTCCAATGACGACCCAGATTGTTGGGGGCAATATGCTGACTTGTAAAACTGCTTAGAGAGGGATGTAAAGCACTATGAAGCAGTATTAAGTCTTAAGTGCCGTTGTTATCTTGGTTATTAGTTTAGGGACGGCTACTCGATAGCCAGAAAATTACCTAAGGAAACCTTGAAACAAGACTTTCTCACTTCTATCTGGCCATCTTTATGATATTGGATTTTCTGGGAAAAGTAGTTCCCTGTGCAGCTTGTAAAAACCTTCTCTTTTCAGTTGCCTAGAGAAGGATTTGGGTATGAAGCTACAAGGCAACTTTAGTTTATGATAAATCCAAGCCTAAAGATGAAAATATAACTCCATATTTTTTATAAAGGATTGTAGTGAAAAGAAAGAGCCAATTTGTTGTAGTAGTTAAGAAACTAGCAGAAGGTGAGTTCTAGTCCAGCCTTTGGCACAAAACCAACTATGTGAGCCAATTTGAGCCAGTCAATTTCCCTCAACTCTAAGAAGCAGGCAATAGCAAAACCACTTCTGAAATCTTGTCAAGAAATCTGCAGAGACTTATCCAGGCAGTTCCCTGGAGTCAACACTGAATCAATTACACACATCACAATCACATACATATACAAAAAATACAAAGGAAAACAATTTTTGCATTAAGGTACCTGACTATTCCAGTGGTCAGTATGTATCATCAATAAAAACAGAGGTGGCCTTTCAGGTGTGCCATTCCAATTTCCTGAAGGATCTTTAACAAGGACCGTCGAAACATTTATGTGGCACTCCCTCCTTTCCACCAGTAATGACTCTTTGAAATTAAATGTAAACCTTTTGAATGGAGACTTGAAGATCAGACCTAGAATTTTGACAGTACATAGGCTGGGCTTCAAACTATGAGTCTTCCAATATATACTGCAGCAGGGAAAAGTTTAATTGCAAATTTGAAGAGAAAGAAGTTTTTCTCCTTCTCTCAGAGTTTTGAAAGTTGCCACTAATCACTTAAATTAAGAGGATTTAGGAGTGGCAGATTTAAATAGCTTTTCACATTTTGTAAGATAACAATTACAATAATGCTGCACCCCATAGTTGAGTAGACCAGTGGCCCTGATAAAAAAAAAAAAACGCTTAATCTTTTCCCTGGTATAGCCGACAAAGAGAGGAGAACCCGTGGCTTAGAGGTTGGTACATCTATCTAATATGTAAGTAGCCCAGGTTCAAATCCTAGAAGGGTATGGCCAGCTGATATTTCAAACTAAACAGTTCTAGACTAATCTCCCTTTATTTCTTTGTCAATAAAACATAAGTTCAATACAATTGCAATAATGGCAGTCAGTCTGAACGGCTTTCAGAGGAGTCTCTGTTCAGTGTCTACTTGCATTAATGGCTGTGTACTACCTCCAGAATCATAGGCAGCTTGTTATGTTTACTGGGAAGTGACAGTGGAAAGAGACAATCATCCTTCAGGCTAGGCTTGTGAGCTTTCCAAATCCATTCAGTTGGCTACTGTGCCTAGATGATCTTTGGCCTGATCCAGCCTTGGGGTAGTTCTTAAATTCTTCTCATATAGCACTTCCAAACCAGAGGTAATATTCAGCAGATTCTGACCAGTTCTGGAGAACCAGTAGTGGAAATTTTGAGTAGTTCGGAGAACCAGCAAATACCATCTCTGACTGGCCCCACCCCCATCTATTCTCTGCCTCCCGAGTCCCAGCTGATCGGCTGGGTCTTCTTTTGTTGCCCTGCACAGAAAAACAGAGCTGGAAAGTGGGTTAGTGGAATGAGGAGGGAATGGGATTCTGTAGTAAACCTCTCCATGGAGTGGGATGGGAATGGGCATTTTACAGTATCCTTCCCGTCACACCCACCAAGCCCTTCCACGCCCACCAAGCCACGGCCACAGAACCGGTAGTAGAAAAATTTGAATCCCACCACTGTTCTAAACCATGATTCAGGTCTATTAAATCGCTATAGCTGTCTTGATATGAGTGAGTTCTCTGTGCAGAGTGCATAAGCTCTGACCTTAGCCGTTGTTATCATTCACACTCCAAATCTTGGGCACTGTGTCGATGTCTCTTGCTAATGTTTGTGCTGATTAGAGAGAACACAGACCAAATATCTAGCAAGACAAACAGTTTCTTTGTTTCCTATTACCAGGGAAGGCAGAAGAGAAGCTGCTGTAGGATATCCAGTGCAGCTTCTTTTAATCTAGAAATTCAGTTCCCAGCATCTCTGGATAGGGGAATGACATTGCACATACTTTTCCCAAGGAAAGAGATTCCCAGGAGAATCACACTCAGAGCATCCTAACGTGACCCTTCAATAAGAGCGCTGTTTACATTTTAAGGTTGCAGTTGCATAGCTATGGCTTTGCTTTGACCTTTTAATGTAAGCAAATAAATGACTGCTGAATTCATTATGAATCCATCCTGATGTAGTCATCTCCTTATAAATAAACTGAGTGCTCACAAGACGGGTTCAATAATCTGGCATCAAAGGATTATAAACAATTCTAATAACATAAAAATTTGATGTTGCAATCCTATATGTGGTTGAGAAAATAAAGAATTTCTTCAGCAAAGCTCAGCTCCTCGTAGCCCTAAAGACACATGCTTTTTAGAACATATCCTTTTAATTTTGCGGAAAACTTTAAAAACTGGCTTACTGACATCTTCAACGGATATTCTCATTTTGTAGTCTAGATTAGAGCCTGGGTATTTCCTGGACAACTCCCATTTAATCTGATCCAATCTTTCTTAGTTTCTCAAGGTCAACCAAGGTATTATATCTAAAAGTAAAGGTTTTTTATTTAAGAAATAAGTTTTACTGATCGCAGAGTAGTTTATTTCTGAGTGGAACATATAGGAGAACCTGTATAATTTAGAATGGAATGGAACGGAACGGAACGGAATGGAATGGAACAGAATCACAGTTGGAAGGGATCTTGGAGGTCTTCTAGTCCAACCCCCTGCTCAGGCAGGAGATACCATTTCAGACAAATCGTTGTCCAATCTCTTCTTCCAGTGTTGGAGAATTCACAACTTCTGGAGGCAAGTTGTACCACTGGTTTATTATTTTGTTAGGAAATTTCTCCTTTCTTCTAGGTTGCTTCTCTCCTTGATTAGTTTCCACCCATTGCTTCTTGTCCTGCCCTCAGGTGCTTTGGAGAATAGCTTGACTCCCTCTTCTTTGTGGCAACCCCTGAGAGATCGGAACACAGCTATCATGTCACCCCAGTCCTTCTTTTCATTAAACTAGACACACCCAATTCCAGAAACTGTTCTTTACATGTTTTAGCCTCCAGTCCCCTAATCATCTTTGTTGCTCTTCTCTGCATTCTTTAAACTCTAAATTTGAAAACTATATCTGATCAGAAATTCCAAATACATAAGGACCCCTCCGTGAAAATTATGCTAATATTTTGTATAAAAATAGATTCTAATATTTAATATTTCTACACTGCCTTCTTCAAAGACTCATATATGTACGTCCATTTTGGCAAACTTTCAGGTGGCTGGCATCACTGCAAGGGTTCATATCTTATGTGAGACCTCAACATCCAAAATAATGGGTTTGGGACATTTTCACTTCACGTAGACATATTTTGGATGAATATTATGTAGTAGCTTTGAGGATACTAGGAGCCCAGGATTCACTGGCCCCTCAACTTTTCTTGAAACAAATTCATCACTTTGGGTAGTTACTGAAAAAGATGGGCCCATTAAATATCTATGGCGATTCTCAGTCATCCAAATCATGCTTCTTTACCTTCTTGGATGAGAAGCAAAACGCCTTCAAAGAAAAACCAGAAGTCCAGTTATCTCTTGAAAAAAAAGCATCTTTGTGCCCATTAAAGTCCACCCTGAACGTATTTTGCACCAACAGCATTGTGGTTTGCATCTCTTCTTTCTCTTAAAAAATGAAGTTTGGAAGGAAACTATTGACTTACAGTATGAACGTGGTGGCTGAGAAATGCTTTTCTTGTTTTTGTTTAGGGTGTTGCTTTGTAAGCACTTAAATATATATTTCAAAAATAATATCACATCTTTTCCAAGAGTACCTGGAATTGCCTGTTAAGTTTCCTAAGGTTTTGGCAAGTTTTCTGATATTTCTTTGAATTTTACACAATGCAAAACATGGGGGCAAATCTTTCTAGCCTTATGTAACCTTGGACTACCATAAATTGTTGTCCACTTATTTACATGTACAATGTAAAGTGTAAAATGTGAAGATACAGATTCATTTTTTTACCTTGTTAGAGCAATCTTGTTTATTACCTTGAAGCTCACACATTGGATATTTGTTCCAGCTGTAGAAGTTAGCAGCTTAAATCACTTGAACTGTGTACAATTTAGCTAAACAAACTCTGTTCCAGAAATGCAGAACTCATGTTTTCTGTTGATAATTCCTTCTCTGGTGTTTGGAAATCTTTTTTGATAGCACTATAGTATCTTAGCAACTTCTGTCTCCCCCTTCTTTTCCCCCCATTCTCTCCCCTCCTTTCTAAAATCTAAATTATTCTCCGTAGAACTGCTGCGAGCATCCAGAGAGTGGGAGGTGCTTCAGTCTTCACTTCTCACAGGCTGAGCTGAAATTGAGGAACGCCCTCCTCCTCCACGTGACTCCTCCATGCGTTCCCCCCAGTTTTAGCTCAGCCTTCGAGAAGCAGGCAGCTTTTTTCTCGTTCCTTGGCCGTTTCAGGTGATCGTTGAGAGTTGGATCAGGTTTGATTCATTTTTTCCTCTCCCTGCAAGGCTAGTGCGATCCCAAATTTAGTTGGTGGAGCGATTTCGCTCCCAGGAGGGTTGTAAGGGGTTGGAGCCCTTTGTCCCCCCCACCCCTTCTAATCTATCCTCTGCCGTTCCAAGCGTGCTGGGCTCAGCCGCTTGGCCCTGCGCTGTATTTTAAAAGCGCAATTGCGTCTTCCCTCCTAGAACGCCTCAGAGGAGGCAGCGCTTCCTCTCCCAGCTCTTTCCTTCGCTCATTTGAAGTTGCGGTGGGCTGGTACGCTTCTGAGCTGTGTGCTCTGAGCCGGGCGGCCATTTTGGGCACGCCTTGTGGCCGGCGCCATTTTGTTTTCTGAACATATAAGGTCTTCTTCTTTTTGGATTGAGAGTGAGCTGCGAGGTTTTTTTGTAGGCCCTTAGTGGGACCGTCAGGCCGCATGGAGCCTTTGTTTTTACTGAGAGAGCACTGTGGTCCCATGCCCTGCTGTCTCTCTTAGAGTTAATATTGTTGGCTTTCTTCCTTGGCCCGCAGCTAGTTCAGAAGCGCAGGCACGTACTCTCCATGTTGTTGGGGGGCTGCCTATAGAGGCCCCTTTTTTCTTGTCTTGCCTTTCACAATTGCTTGGCCTCAGCGTTCATTTGGTCTATTTGGAATTAAGTTATTATTATTATTATTATTATTATTATTATTATTATTATTATTATTATTATTATTTTGCTGTACCTTTTTGGGGCTATTTGGTTTTCCTTACTTGAACCTGACCCCTTTTTTTGTATTTAATTGCCAGTGTATATATTCAGGTTTTTAATTTAGCTGCTAGAATTTTTTTGCTTTTTTTATTGCATAAGGTTCAAAAAAAAAAAATAGAGAAAGGAGATTTTTTTGAATAGATAATAGCTGGTTCTAGAATAAAATTTCTTTCAAAAAGGGGGATGTGACCCAATTTTAGGAAAACCGGTTTACATTTGTAGGCCGAACTCCTAGGCGTGCCAACCGCCATTTTCTTTCAATACCATGGCAGAGGCTAATCCTACTGGATCTTCTCTGAAGGCCAAGTCTAAGACGCACTACCTTCGCAGAAGGGACAAGGATTCTTCCAGTGCTTCTCAAAGAGATGCCTTACGACGTCATAAGGCCCTAGAAAGGGAATTTAGCAAGCGGGCTAAAGAGTCTCACTCTATAACATCTGCCTTTCCTTCTACCCCCCCCTGCCGAGCCAACCATCTTCCTCTAGGAGCGGTACTTCCACCCGAGGCCGCCAGCCCTCCCATGTACCAGAGGCGGCATTTACGCCAACCGCTGCAGGCCTACGCTCTGAGGATCCTGCTCCAATTATTGTACCTGAGAACATCAGGGAATGGATGCAGTCTGCCATCCGTCAAGGTATAGCTGAAGGAATGCAGCAGCTCGCTAGGCCGGATTCCCGAGGGAGGACTCCCGAGGCTGAGTCTTTATCCGGGAGATCTCCTTCTGCACCAGCGTCACAGCATGGTCAGGTACCTCCTCACATGGATGTTCCATTCCCAGAGGAGGAGGATACCCAAGAAGAAGAGGGAGTGGGCCTTGAACCGTTCGGAGAGTACGAAGGTTCTGACAGAGGTTCCTTACAGTATTCGGAACCCTTTCTGGAGGGGGACCTAATGGAGGGAGAAATGTTGGAAGATGAGGGTCTTTCTCCTGAACAACCTGCTGTTGTGGGTCTTTTTAAACCCCATTTATTTAAGTCCTTGCTATTTAAGGCAAAGAACATTTCAGGTCTGGCCTCTCAGCCTCCTTCTGAACCCCCTCCATCGAGTCCAGAAGGTCCTGATGACCTTATGTTTAGACAGCCGACAGTGGCAGCAGACATTATTCCGGCCCCCCCAATCTTCTCAGATCTGGTAGCAAAGCAGTTGGCCTCGGTGGGTCCTTCTCCGGCCCCTTCTAGTCAGGACAAGAGGTTGTTTACCCTGGATTCGGATTTCTCAGCTATGTTAGACACCCCGGAAGTAGATGATCCGATTTTAAGGCTTGCTTCCTCTTCCAATCCTACCGATGCACTAGAGGCACTGAAGCCGGAGGATAAGCGAGCGGAGATGGCGCTCCGGCAGGCTCACACCGCTGATGCCTGGGCTATCCGGTCGGCCACGGCCGCTTCCTTTTTCACCCGATCCTCCATCAGGTGGCTCAGACAGCTGAAGCAACACATTTCCCCAGCTGATACCAGAGCCCATCAAGACATTGCAAAGATCACGGCAGCGGCGGAATTTGCAGCCGACGCTACCTTTCATTCGGTTAAGTTTTCATCCCGAGCTATTTCTTCCCATGTTTCTGCCAGACGATTGCTTTGGCTTCGACACTGGCAGGCTGATATTAAAAATAAGTCTAAGTTGGCTTCAGCCCCCATAGTAAAAGGGAAATTATTCGGGCCCGCTCTGGAGCCATTACTCCTGGAGACCCGAAATAAGAAAAAGTTTCTGCCTTCACTTTTTCGTAGGCAGGAAGCCAAGAGTTCCCAGTCCTTTCGGAGGGGCTCCTTTCGTCCCTCCTTCCAGTCATCATTCTCTCCTAGATTTCAGGGCTCTCCCTCATTCCGGCCGTCCTACCAGGACCGGGGCGACTCGGGAGACAGAGGCAAGAGAGGGGGCAGCTACAGAAGGCCCTTCAGGGGATCCGGGAGTAGAGCAGCCCACCGGCCCAGGTAGCGTTGCAGGTTTTCTTACCATAGGCGGCCACCTCAGGCATTTTGCCGACAAGTGGGAAGAATCCACCTCTGATACTTGGGTTACAAATTCAGTGCACTTTGGTTGACCCTGCAGTTTCTCTCTCCTCCCCCCGAACATTTCAGGGTTTTACCCATTTCTAGGAATCCTACTAAATGGGCTCTTATGACTTCTGCCATCAAACATCTCTCTGATATTAGGGCTATTCAGCCTGTACCCCCCTCCCAACAGGGAAGGGGTTTCTATTCACTTTTATTCTTGGTGCCTAAACATTCCGGGGGATGGAGACCCATTTTAGATCTTAAGAGGTTAAATCGTTTTATTGTATGCCATAAATTCAAAATGCAGACTCTGCAGTCGATTTTACAGGGCATCAGAGAAGGAGACTGGCTTACGTCAATTGACCTTTCCAAGGCTTATCTCCATATTCCCATTCATTCCTCGTATTCTAAATATCTCAGATTTTGTTAAATAATCAGCATTTCCAGTATGTAGCCCTCCCCTTTGGTCTAGCCTCAGCTCCGAGATCTTTCACTAAGGTGTTGGCGGCTATTGCAGCTCACCTTAGACAAATTCCCATCCGGATCCACTGTTACCTTGACGATATCCTGGTTGTATCCCCTTCTTGACATCAAGCCGAGAGCGATACTAGCGTTACCCTCTCGGTACTTCAGTCCCACGGGTTCTTAGTGAATTGGGAGAAGAGTCAGCTTACCCCCTCCACTAGTATATGCCATCTAGGGGCTGTGATTGACTCTGTTGAAGGAAGGGTCTTTCTCTCTCAGGAGAGACTTATTAGTATCCGCACCACTATCAGGGATATCCGGCGGACCGGGAAAGCATCGTTGCTCAATTTATCCAAATTGCTAGGGAAGCTAGTTTCCTGTATTTCCATTATTCCATGGGCTCGCTTGCATTCCAGATCTTTGCAATGGTTCCTCCTGCCGTATCAGCGTTCAGGAAGGAGCACGTCAAGGTTTATAGTGAAGGTCCCGCCGAAAGTTCTCGCCTCCCTCCTGTGGTGGACGCGACCATCTGTCAACAGAGGTCAGCTATTCCAGGAACCTCAAAGGGTTGTTCTCATGACAGACGCAAGTCTTTCTGGATGGGGGGCCCATCTACAATCTCTCTCAGCACAGGGAGTTTGGACCCGTTCGGAGCGAAGTCGGAGCATCAACTGGTTGGAGCTTCGTGCAATGTACCTGGCTCTGCAAACATTCCTTCATCGGGTAAGGGGGCGCCATGTCCTGGTCCTAATGGACAATACTACAACCAAGGCCCACATCAATCGGCAAGGGGGCACCCATTCCCTCCTTCTCATGAGAGAGGCCGAGCGACTGTGTCGATGGGCAGAAGCGCACCTCTTATCCATCAGAACGGAGCACATCTCCGGGGCCTCCAACGTCCAAGCAGACTGGCTCAACAGGGCAACACTGGATCAGGCAAAGTGGTGCCTGCACCCACATCTGTTCAGAGAAGCAGCAGCCAGGTTCGGTCAGCCCCTAGTAGACCTTTTTGCGTCTCCGCTCAACGTGCAAACACCGAGGTTCTTCTCCCGTTATCCCTCCAGCGGAGCAGAGAATCACGATGCCTTGCATTGCCCCTGGCCTCCCGGGCTACTGTACGCCTTCCCTCCGCTTCCATTAATTCCCAGGGTGATTCGAAAGTTGATAGCCGAGAAAGCAGAGATCCTCATGGTGGCACCTTATTGGCCGAGGAGGCCGTGGTTTGCGGACCTCCGCAATCTGTCAGTATCTCCGCCATGGAGGATTCCGTTGGATCAGATTTTGCTGTCCCAAGGCCCGCTGCTCCATCCAGAGCCACAGTGGCTACAGTTGGCTGTTTGGAGGTTGAGCGGGAAAGGATGATTGAGGAAGGCTTATCAGCCCAGGTCATTAACACCATTTTGGCGGCTAGAAGGCCTTCTACTACTCGCATTTATGAGGCTACCTGGAAAAGTTTCTGTAACTGGTGCCACAAATCATTCATCGACCCACGCTCTCCTTCAGTTGCTCAGATCCTGGCCTTTTTACAAGATGGCCTAGATGGAGGTTTATTACCTAACACCTTAAGGAGGCAGGTAGCGGCGCTCTCAACGGTGGTTGCTGGCGGTCCTTTCGGTCCCCTTTCCCACCATCCTCGAATCAAGGCTTTTCTTAAAGGGGCGTCTAATTTGCGCCCGTCAGTAGTGCATAGGTACCCGACATGGGACCTTAATAAAGTTCTCCTGGCCTTGACTAGATCTCCCTTTGAGCCTCTCAGGGAGGCGTCACTTCAATTTCTTACATTTAAAACAGTTTTTCTGGTGGCTATTACTTCGGCTAGAAGGATATCTGAAATTGCAACTCTATCCGTGAGAAAAGATCTGTGCATTTTTCACTCAGATCGGGTGGTTCTGAGACCAGACCCAGCATTTATGCCGAAGATTAATTCACCGTTCCACAGGGCGCAGGAGTTGGTCCTGCCTAATTTTTGTCCGAAGCCTCTGCGCGAGCAAGAGAGGCAGTGGCACACCCTTGATGTTCGAAGGGCTTTGCGTATTTACATTTCTCGTACGCAGTCCATCAGGAAGGCAGAGTCTCTATTTTTGTCATTTCAGCCAAAGACACTAGGCTGTAAGGTTTCTCCATCCACGGTAGGCAGATGGATTAGGGCTACCATATCCAAGGCCTATTTAGTTCAAGATATTCCAGTTCCCAGTGGGGTTACCGCTCACTCCACCAGAAGTGCAGCTACCTCGGCAGCCTGGGCTACTCAGGCGTCTATTCTTGATATTTGCCAGGCGGCCACCTGGACTTCCCCATCTCCCTTTATAAGACATTATAAGATTGATGTTTATGCCTCAGCTGAAGCATCTTTTGGCAGGCGAGTTTTGCAGCAAGTGGTTAGAGATCCTGGGGAAGTTCCAATCCAGACGGACTCCCACCCGTAGGACACTGGCTTTGGTATGTCCCACTCTCTGGATGCTCGCAGCAGTTCTACGGAGAATGGGCGTTGGTTCTTACCTGATACGCCTTGTTAGGGATAACATTGTTTACCCTAACTGGTTTAGGTAAATAATAATATGTAATCATAGTTTGTATGTTAAAGTGTCTGCAACTTTAACTGTGGGATAGTAATTAAGGGAGTGGTTGTGAAAGCACTTTAAAAGAAGCAAGGCTGCAGCTTGCTCTCTCTCTGGCTTTGATGATCCCTGATTACTGCAAGGACTCAAGACTGCATTGCTCGAACGGGAGAGAAAACAAAGGACTGACTTGTAAGTGAACTGACATAGGATATTCTAAACGGACTTTGCTAACTGAATATCCCTGAATGGACTGACTAAATGATACATGACTATTGGACTGTTATTTTGACTATGCTATGAACTCATAATGGAATAAACTATATTTTTGATAGCACAAGCTTATCTGTTATTTTTACTGTATGTTAATAAACATACAAGCTTAGCTCACTCATTTATCTGTGTGCCTATCTGACTAACGCTGCACATTCTGTTTAGCTTGTCTCCCTAACCCTGGTTGGGGAAACCAGGCTTAACACTGGTTATGGGCCCAGAGGCTGCAAAGTCAGTTTAACTAGGATAAAACAGATTTATGTAAAAGTGACAGTTTGTGTTGTTATACATTACAGTAAACAGACAGCTGTGTTTTATTAATTATAGTTTTATATCCATATAAAGAAAAACATGGCACAAGTCAATCTACAAAGTTTGTCCCTTATATCCAAGTTGGATGGAACAAACTATGTATCATGGTCTATGAAATGTAGTCTGCTTCTACGAAGAGAAGGTTTGTGGAACATAATTGAAAATCCACCAAACGTAGAAGAATGGGATCCAGAGGATGAGGAAGATAAACTAAAGAGTAGAAGAATTTATGCATAAAAATCAACAAGCTATTTGCATAATTGGGTTAACCTTAACTGATCAACAGCTTGTTTATATCCACGGAGAGAAAACGGCTGTTGGGTGTTGGCAGAAGCTGAAGAGGATTTATGTTCGAGATAATGTTGGTGCTCACATTAATCTAACACGGAAGCTTTTCAGTACACATCTCCAAACAAATGGTGATATGCTGAGTCATTTGAAAACTATGCAAAGCATTTTTCAAGAACTGCACGAGAAAGAGCTTATTTTCTCTGAACAACACCAAGTCTACATAATTCTATCTTCCCTTGATGAAAGTTATGATAACTACGTAACTTCACTTGAAATATTGCCAAAGGAAAGCCTAACTTTAACTGACATAACTGGCAGATTGATTGAAGAGGCCAGAAGAAGGCTTGAAAGAGACGAATTAAGGAGGCAGCAACCTCAAAAAGAAGATAACGAATCTCCTACTGCATACGCAATTAAAAAGTGCTTTAATTGTGGAGGAAGAGGACATTTGGCAAGATTTTGTAAAAAAGCAAAACGCCAGAATGCTGGCCAGAATACTAAAAGTCATCAAAAGATAAATAAAAATTTAGAGTTAGCCATGTATAGTAACGGAGCTGTAAAAAATAATTTACGGGTGGTTGACAGTGGAGCATCCCATTGTATAACAAATGATAACAAAATTTTTGTTAAAATGTCCCAGAGTACACAGCAGATATCGTTAGCCAATGGCTGGAAACTGAAAGCTAAAGGTCAAGGTATAGCATATTGTTCTTTTATAAAAGAGAATGTAAAAATGTTATATGTACCACAACTTAAGTTTAATTTAATTTCAGTTAGAATTTTGGTTAAACTAGGATATGTAGTTACTTTTAAAGGAGATAACTGCATAATTGAGAAAGAAGATAAAAAAATTACTGCATCTTTAAGAGGTGAATTATATGTGTTAAATGATGATGGTTTAAAGGTGGCTAACACAGTTTATGAAAATAAGAAAACTCATGATGAATGTATTCACTTGTTACATCGAAGGCTAGGGCATTTAAATTTTAAAATGCTTAAGAAAACTGTTGAATTATCTAAGGGAATAAGTTTGAAACCTTGTAATAAGTATTTGCAATGTAATGCCTGTAATCAAAGTAAGAGCAGGGTCACACCACCTAATAGAGTTGATGGATTTACTACCAAAGAGCCTTTAGAAGTAGTATTTGCTGATTTAATAGGTCCGAAAAAACCAAGTGTAGGAGGAGCTCGTTACATACTAAGTATAATGGACCACTATTCTAGATATGGGTTTTGCTATTTAATGAAGAGCAAAACTGAAACGTATCAAAATCTCTTTAATTGGATTAAATTTGCAGAAAGGAAAACTAAAAAGAAATTAGTAACTCTTATAACAGATAATGGTACAGAATTTACAAATAATAAATTCCAGAACAGACTAAGAATGTTAGGTATTCAACATAAAATGTCTGCACCATATAGGCCACAACATAATGCCTTTATAGAGAGAAGAGGCCAAACATTACAATCAATGGCATGAACTATGATGTCTGATTCAGGATTACCTGACAATTTATGGGGAGAAGCAATAATGTGTGGTAATCATATATTAAATAATGTTGTTAATTCAACAACAGGTGAATTACCATTCACATTGTGGCATGGTACAAAACCTGATTTAAGTTACATGCACACATTTGGAGCACCAGCATGGGTGCATATCCCTTCATAACTGAGACACAAAGGACAGCATAGAGCTAAAAGATTATATTTTGTAGGATATACATCTAATCATAGATCTTATAGATTCTGGGAACCAGGTACATCTAGAGTTTACACCAGTGCTAGTGCAAAATTCCTAGAACATGTAGGATGGAATAGATTAGAGCAAGATTTAAATAATGAATAATTATTGAACCCTACAAAAGGCAGAAAGAACAGACTAGTTATAAGAAGAGTCCAATTAAAGAAGAAGTCCATGAAGAGCAAATAGGACCAGAACAAGAGGAAACAGTTGATCAGGAAGAGTTAGATAATCAAGAAGAGTTAATAAATGAAAGTCCACCAGTAAGTCCTGTAATATCTAGACGTACTACATGTGTAACTAGACCACCTGATAGGTATCAAGCAAGTATAGTTTGCCAAGTAACTAAAGTTCCAACTAGTGTAGATGAACTTAGGATGTATCCTGCTAAGGATCAGGAGAATTGGCAAAAGGCAATGGAAAAGGAACTAAATTCATTAAAGGTAATGAAAGTATATGAAGATGCTAAATTACCTCCAGGAGAAAAATCCATTGGGTGCAAATGGATATTTAAAGTAAAAACTGGAAATGATGGGACTGTTACCCATAAGGCTAGGTTAGTAGCTCAAGGATTTAATCAAACTGCATCTGATTACGATGAAGTTTTTGCACCAAGTCTTAAAGCAACATCTTTAAGAGCAGCTTTAGTGTGGGCAGCTAAGAAAAACTATGTCATTAACCATTTAGATGTAGAAACTGCCTATCTGCATGCACCATTGCAGCACACTATATATTTAAGAAAACCAGTAGGTATAAAAGACAATAAAGTAATAGTAATGATTGTTGGAAACTCAAAAAGAGTCTTTACGGGTTGAAACAATCTGGGTTTGAGTGGAACCAATATATTGTGAAAGAATTAAACAATATAGGTTTTAAATCTGGTTTAGCAGATCCATGTGTGTTTAAAAGAGAAAATAATGGAACGGTGTCATTATTGTTATTATTTACAGATAATATTGCTTTGATAACTAAGACTAATAATGAAGCTAATGAGATTATATCATTATTAGCCAAAAAGATAAAATTAAAGCATTTAGGTGAAATTAAAAAGTATCTAGGATTGACAATTAACAAAACAAAAAATGGTTTTAAGATATCTCAAGAAGATAAAATTTGCCAATTAATTAAAACGTTTAAAATGGAACTTTGTAAACCGGCAAAGACTCCAATGAATCAGGAAGTTTGCCAAACTGATGATCAAAGTCCCAAATTTGATAAGTCCATATATCAATCTTTGATTGGCAGCTTATCATATATAAGCAATTGGTCTAGGCCAGATATAGCTTATAGTGTTAATCAGCTGGCACGTTTTAATTCAGATCCACAACAATGTCATTGGCAATCATTAAAGAGAATTTTAAGATATCTTAAAGGAACAATGAACCATGCATTGTATTTAGAGCCAAAGGGTGATTTGAGTCTTAGTGCCTATGCAGATGCAAGTTTTGCAACTGATATAAACACAAGAAAATCAACATCTGGGATGGCTATATTATTTGGTAAGACACTAATAGGGTGGAGGTCAATCAGACAACAGCATATTAGCTTGTCCACGATGGAAGCGGAATTTTCATGCCTGTCATTATTATGCACTGACTTGATTTTGTACAAACAGTTATTAATAGACATGGGTATAACTGTTAAAGATTCCATTATTGTGTACGAGGATAACCAAGCAGCTATAAAGTTAGCTACTAGTATTGCTGTAAAAACTAGATCAAAGCATACTGATTTAAGATACTTAAATGTTAGAGAATCTGTAAAGAATGGGCTAATTAAATTGGAATACTGCATGACGGAAGAAAACATTGCAGACCAATTTACTAAAGCTCAAGGAGTAACTAAGTTTAAAGAAAGTTGTAACAAATATGATTTAAAGATGTAAATAGTTATATTTATTATTATTTCCTAAAAGGGGAGAATGTTAGGGATAACATTGTTTTCCCTAACTGGTTTAGGTAAATAATAATATGTAATCATAGTTTGTATGTTAAAGTGTCTGCAACTTTAACTGTGGGATAGTAATTTAGGGAGTGGTTGTGAAAGCACTTTAAAAGAAGCAAGGCTGCAGCTTGCTCTCTCTCTGGCTTTGATGATCCCTGATTACTGCAAGGACTCAAGACTGCATTGCTCGAACGGGAGAGAAAACAAAGGACTGACTTGTAAGTGAACTGACATAGGATATTCTAAACGGACTTTGCTAACTGAATATCCCTGAATGGACTGACTAAATGATACATGACTATTGGACTGTTATTTTGACTATGCTATGAACTCATAATGGAATAAACTATATTTTTGATAGCACAAGCTTATCTGTTATTTTTACTGTATGTTAATAAACATACAAGCTTAGCTCACTCATTTATCTGTGTGCCTATCTGACTAACGCTGCACATTCTGTTTAGCTTGTCTCCCTAACCCTGGTTGGGGAAACCAGGCTTAACACGCCTCTTCTCGTGGAACTGCGTAGAGCATCCAGCCCCACCCTGTTGGTCTGTCTGAAAAGGGGGAAAACCTGTTTCGGCCAATGATTTCTAATGTTGTAGTTCATGTTGTTTAATACTTAAGAGTAGAGGGTTGTTTTTGTCCTCTCGTCTTCGATAAAACTGGGGGGAACGCATGGAGGAGTCACGTGGAGGAGGAGGGCGTTCCTCAATTTCAGCTCAGCCTGTGAGAAGTGAAGACTGAAGCACCTCCCACTCTCTGGATGCTCTACGCAGTTCCACGAGAAGAGGTGTATCAGGTAAGAACCAACGCCCATTCTCTAAAAGCTATCAGAAACAAGGACCTGTTTCAGAAAGGGTGGTTTTAAATGAAGAATTATTTGTCTTCTTTTGGACTAACATTAGTGCAAATAAAAAAAGTACACAGTTGTTCTAAAAACTCTTTATATTGTTAGTCATATAATAGGACTTTTTGTTTGGATGTAACTGGATTGAATATGGCTGGTAGTGTTCATTTCATAGAAACAAAGCAAGAGGCATTTGTGTTCAGATCAATCAGCTTAAATTTGCAAGAATTTTGATTGCACAGAATTCTTTTGCAATAGTGATAAAGCAGTAATTTTGTTCTCCTTCTCCCTCCATTCCCACTTAAAGCCACAGGAAAAATCCCTACATACATATAATTTGGTTGTAATTAGCATGGTTTCTTCTTTTAGGAAACATTTTCCTTGTGACCTTCCTTTTGAGATAAAAGCAATTTTTTGAATGCTATTCATCTTTTCATGTTGATGTTAAGAAATATGATTGGAGGAGATGTAAAGCACAAACATCTTATCCCCAAATTGTGTCACTTTCTAGGTCATCCTTCCACTTCTTCAGTTCTAGACTAAGATGACCAACATGTCTCATACTAAAACATACTAAAACATAATAAAATAATAAATAATAAAAAACATAACAAAACTTGTCTCTGCTAAACACCTACTTCTCACAGCACTGTCTTATGCCTAAGGATATTTACTCAGGTAGTAGGGCTGTATTACTATTGAAGAAAGGAAAAAAGAAGCCTTGCCCTTTAAGGAATAGGCAAAGTTCTTTCCTTTTGTGGATTCAAATTTCCTGGCTGGGAGAAATGTAAAATGATTTGTTCAGCTGCTTTGAAAGTCAGAATCAGTTTATTAATAGGAAGGCAGGTAAGAAATCTCACAGCATTCCTAGGATTAATCTAATAAGTGAGTAGGAAAACCTCTCTTTTATACACTTCAGGTTCTTTGATTTGTACGTGTGAATCTTTGAAGACTTTGATTTGTGTGTGTTGAATTCCTGTCTCTTTGGGATCTCTTCCTGGGATCTTGGTAGGAGTAATTGTTTTATAGTCCAATCTGTTTTTCCCTGATCCTTTGTAGCTATCAGTTTGCTATCATGTTTCCTTCCTGCCATGACTTTTGGTTTGCTTTTCACAAGTTTTTATAACTTGCCGTCTATTTGATTTCTATGGGAAAGGATCTTAGCTAGTGTGTAGGGTTTTTTCTCTGTATCTCATGCCTGTAATTTTCTCCTTCCTTTGTGAGAATCAGTAAGCTGGCTCCAGCTCTTTTAATATTTTGGATCATGCCCAGTATTTCCTAGTGGAACCACAGACAATTAAATGATCTAATACATATCGATTTTACACAAGACAATGTTGAAAAAGCACTATGCAATCTAAAACCATCTCTATCTATTGGACTGGATGGAATATGTGCCTACTTCTTAAAAAAGCTATCCACTGCCATAGCCAAACCTCTAAGCATAATCTTTGAAAAATCTTTCAGGACCAGCTCCTTGCCAAAACTATGGTCACAAGCCACGGTCATCCCCATCTTCAAAAAGGGAGACCCTAGTCTAGTTGAAAATTACAGACCAATCTCTTTATGCTGCGTCACCTGTAAAGTCATGGAATTAATTATTAACCAATCCATCATCCTCCACTTAGAAACAAACAACCTACTCTCTAATAAACAATTTGGTTTCAGGAAAAAACTATCATGTAATCTGCAATTCTTACACTGCAAAAACATATGGACTATACAACTCAATCAGAGCAAAGCAATAGACGCAATCTACATAGACTTCTGTAAAGCCTTTGATTCAGTGGTACATGACAAACTACTCCTAAAACTAAAATCTTACGGTATCTCTGGACACCTGCATAACTGGATAGAAGCATTCCTGTCAAACAGATAACAAATGGTCAAAATTGGGAGCGTCTTACCAAATTCTGTACCTGTCAACAGTGGTGGCAGTGTTCTAGGATCAACTCTCTTCGTACTCTACCTATATGACCTCTGTGATCCTATCAAGAGCAACTGCGTTCTCTTTGCTGATGATGTAAAGCTATTCAACACCACAGACAATACTGCTATCCTTCAAAAAGACCTCGACTATGTATCAGAATGATCAAACAAATGGCAACTTCAAATCTCAACAAATAAATGCTCTGTCCTACATATTGGCAAAAAAAAATCACAAAATAAAATACAGGCTGAATAGGCAAGACCTTGTTGATGATCCAAACTCTATCAAGGATCTTGGAGTACTCATCTCTAATGACCTAAGTGCGAGAGCCCACTGTAACTACATAGCCAAAAAGGTGTTAAGAGGTGTTAACCTAATCTTACGTAGCTTTTTCTCTGGTAATATTACACTAATAACTAGAGCACACAAAACATTTGCTAGACCAATACTCAAATACAGCTCATCAGTCTGGAACCCACATTACGTATCTGATATTAACACAGTTGAGAAAGTCCAGAAATATTTCACAAGAAGAGTTCTCTACTCCTCTACTCGTTGCAGAATACCTTATGCCACCAGACTCAAAATTCTAGACCTAGAAAACCTAGAACTACACCGCCTTCGGTCCGATTTAAGTATAGTATATAAAATCATACATTGCAATGTCCTACCTGTCAATGAATACTTCAGCTTCAACCATAACAACACAAGAGCAAACAATAGATACAAACTCAAGGTTAATAGCAGGAAATACAACTTCAGCAACAGAGTGGTCAATGTCTGGAATACTCTACCTGACTCTGTGATTTCTTCCCCAAGCTCCAAAAACTTTAAACTTAGACTATCTACTATTGACCTCACCCCTTTCCTAAAAGGGCTGTAGAGGACGTGCATAAGCGCACCAATGTGCTACTGTCCCTGTTTTATTGTTTCTTTTATTTTTCTTATATGTATCCATGTATTCATAACTATGTTTTTACTTATACCTATTATCTTGGAAGCAATTGACAAAAATAAATACATAAATAAATTAAAGAGCCCTACTTGACAAAGGGTGGGGGCTGATGGAGCTGACCTTGCTTGTGTTTTCACCTCTTCCTTTCTTCTAATGTTTTCCCAGAAGAGAGGGGAATCACAACTTCCAACACTATAATCCTTCTCATCTTTCCTATTACTATTGGTATGATTTATCACTTTGTTGTTTATATGTACACTGAGAGTTTATGCCCCGGAGACAAATTCCTTGCGTGTCCAATCACATTTGGCCAATAAAGAATACATCTTCAGCCATTTTTTCTTCTTTGCTGGAGTAGGAAAAAATTAATGGTATACAAGAGTTACAATCAGCTGCCTGACTTTATACATATTTTTCTAAAAATAATATTTTTTTTTCTATGTAATAGGCCTCATTTATTAATAGGATCATTAGGTTTGAGGAAATCTCAGATATATTTCCAAGCAATTTGGAATGCTGAAATGTGTTTACACAGATTATCTTAATCCCTTGGCAAAAAAAAATCTTTGTAGGCTTGAAAATTAATAGATTAAACAAAACAGCCTTGCCAATCCTAGGGTGGCAGCATTGGAACAACTTAGGATTCTTTCTCTCCATCTGTCTATCAGCCGGCACAATAAACTCTTCCAAAAGCACATAGAACAAGACTAAATTGTGGGAGAGAAGAAGAGGTCATCCAAAGAAGATGATGTTTGCAAATGGGAAAGATTAGTTGTAGATCAGTTACAGATCCTATAAGTTAAAAAAACACCTGAAAAATTCTGTCAGGGTTCATTTTAGGAGAAACAATTCTGAAGCTCCTCAAAACATTGCTGACTTCTTATTTTACTTCCCATTCACGTGATCCAGACCACTACATTCAAGCACAAATGCTACATGAGAGAAAAACTAGGGGGAGAAAATATACACAGAGAATAACAGAATAAAAGAATAACAGAGTTGGAAGGTAGCCTGGAGGTCTTCTAGTCCAACCTCCTGCTCAAGCAGGAGACCTTATATCATTTCAGACAACTGGCTGATCAGTCTCTTCTTAAAAGCCTCCAGTGATGGAGCACCCACAACTTCTGAAGGCAAGCAGCTTCGCTGGTTAATTGTTCTCACTGTTAGGAAATTTCTCCTTGGTTCTAGGTTGTTTCTCTCCTTAATTAGTTTCCATCCATTGCTTCTTGTCTTGGCGTCTGCTGTTTTTGGAAACAGGCTTCTTCTTGATGGCAGCTTCTCAAATATTGGAACACTGGTGTCACGTCACTCTTAATCCTTCTTTTCAGTGGACAAGATATACCCAATTCCTGCAACAGTTCTTTGTGTGTTTTAGCCTCCAGGCTACTGCATTCTTTCCAGAGTCTCAACATCTTTTTTTACATTGTGGTGACCAAAACTGAATACACACACCCACACCCACACCCACACAGCACATGACTTCTTTACACAGAAAAATATAAATGTCTGTGTTATGTTTGGAGCATGGGCGAGAAAGAATGGAGACAAGCCTCTGAACGGTGAACTTCAGCTCTTTATTTACATAATGACTTCTAGCTTCTATAGCAGTTTTAACCCGCCTTATATAGGCAAACCCCGTAACTATTAACCAATAACCAACGAGGAGCGCTAGCTCTCATAACCAATAGGAACTCTCTGTTAAGGGCCAATCGGATTCCCCGGAGCGGGCCAATCCGATCCGGCCATTTAACAACCAATCAGAAGTGCAGGGCCAGAACCCTGCACTTTACTCCAAGCTCACGCTTTATTAAAACTTTATACATTCACAATACCCCTTCCCCCTGGCTTCTGTTTGCAGGGCGCAGTTACATAGTCCTTTAGGTAGGACGGTTGTTTTATTAGTCTCTTTGATTTTCGCTGTGTCATTTGGCTGCAATCACGCTGAGGTAGATCGTTGTTTGGCAGTGGGGCTGTTTCTGGTTCAGAGTTCATTTTCCCGTCGTTGCCCATATTCTCTGTAATTCCCTGAGGTGCAACTGTTTCCCTCTCTGGTTCAATTTCCTGGGTCTCTATTATACCGTCGTTCCCTTCGAACGGGTTTTCTTCTCCTTGGAATTCATCTTTTTCTGTACCTCCCCCCCCCTCAGTCTGGTCATAGGGGAGTTCAGGACTGCCCGCCGGAAGCCGCGATCGTAATTGATCGATATGGCGTTTCCATAGTCTATCGTCAAGGCATTGTACAAGGTAGGATCTTGGGTCGGTTACACGAACTATTGTTGCCTCCACCCACAATGGGTCACCCGATAGGTTTTTAGCGTATACCAAATCTCCTACCTGGAAGGCACGACAGCGGCCGCTGGATCCTATTGGTTTTTCCGGTTCGTAAGCTGGGTGTAACCGGTCGAGTTGGGAGCGGAGTTTTCATCCCATTAGCAGTTCGGCGGGAGTTTTGTTGGTGACGCTATGCGATGTGATGTGTTGTAAAAAAAGGATTCGATTGATCTTGTCGTCAATGTTGTCGTAGTCTACCTTCTGTAAGGTTTTCTTCACAAACTGTACCATGCGTTCTGCTTTGCCATTGGTCGCAGGGTGCGCAGGCGAGGTGAGCGCATGTCGAATGCCGCGGTCAGCGAGGTACTGCTTGAACGACAGTGCTGTAAATTGGGGCCCGTTATTGGATACCAGGACGTCTGGTAGTCCGTGGGTTGCAAATAGTCTTTCCAGGGTTTTGATAACCGCCTCAGAGGTTGTAGTCGTCATGCGATAAATTTCGAGCCAATTTGAATAGGCGTCGACGGTTAGTAGAAAGGTGTGGCCTTTGGTCGGCCCTGTGAAGTCCAAGTGAATTCAGGACCAAGGTCCGCGTGGTATCTCCCATTCAGTAGGAATGGCTTTAGGTGGGGCGTTGCTCACTTCCTGGCATTTTGGACAAGCTTTAATCCAATGTTCGATTTGCTTGTCAATGCCCAGCCACCATGCGTAGCTTCGCGCAAGGGCTTTCATTCGCACGATGCCGGGGTGGCCATCGTGCAAGGTTCTCAGAAGCGCTTTCTGGAGTCGTTCTGGGATAACAACTCTATCGCCCCAGATGACACAGCCTTTTTGGGAGAACAACTCGGTTTGTCGAGTCTTGAATGGTATGAAGTTATCTGATAATTGGTCCAATGGCCATCCGTGTTCTACCCAGCTTAGGACTCGCGCTAAGGTGGGGTCACGTTTGGTTTCTCTCGCGATATCTCGGGCGGTTAATGGCGGCGAGTTGAGTGCCTCAATTTGCAACGTGGTTACCGTTGGTGCAGGATCGTCGAGAGTCTCTGGAAGCGGTGCTTGGCTCAATGCGTCGGCGTGGGGAATGGCGGTATTGCAGCCGATAGTTATAAGCAGCTAAGAATTCTGACCATCGAGTCATCCTAGGGGATAATATGTAGGGAGTCGGCTTATCTCCGGCTATTATCCCCAATAATGGTTTGTGGTCAGTCACGATAGTAAAAGCCTGGCCATACACGTACTCGTGGAATCTTTTAACGGCTGACACAATTGCGAGGGCTTCTTTATCGATTTGTCCATAATTTCGCTCAGTTTTTGAAAGTGTCTTTGAAAAATATGCAACAGGGGCTTCGTTCCCATTAGGCAGTACATGGCTCAAAATGGCGCCCACTCCGAAAGGCAAAGCATCACACGTTATATTTAATGGCAAAGTCTCGTTATACTGCATGAGTACAGAGTCAGAAGTGAGCAGTTTTTTTACGTTGCGGAATGCTTGTTCTTCTCGGTGACCCCATAACCAATTTGCTTTCTTATCTAACAACCGGTGTAACGGTTCAGCGACCATTGCTTTATGCGGTAAAAATACATTATAAAATACATTATAAAAGTTGATGAGGCCTAGGAACGCCTGGAGATCAGCCCTGTTTCATGGCCTGGGAGCGTTTTTTATTGCCCTTAGTTTACTTTCAGTAGGGTGAATACCCTGGCTATCAATTAGGTACCCTAAAAACTCAACACTGTCAGTACACAATTTACATTTGTTTTTCTTTACTTTAAGACCGGCCTCTTGGAATTTTTTTAGGACTAATTTTTACTGGTCCTGTAAGATTTTTTTTGTAGGGGCCGCAATTAATACATCGTCAAAATAAGGGACCACGCCTTTAATCCCTTGTAATAACCTCTCCATAAGGCTCTGAAAAATCCCCGGGGCTACACTAACTCCGAATTGAAGCCGGGTACATTTAAAGGCACCTCGGTGCGTCACAATCATTTGTGCCAGTGCCGTCTATTCATCAACAGGTAGTTGCTGAAATGCCTGAGCTAAATCTAATTTAGCGAAGACTTTCCCGCCCCCCAGGGAGTGGAGGAGATGCTGTACCACCGGCACTGGATATGCGTTCTGCTGTAAGGCGTGGTTCAAAGTGGCCCGGTAGTCCCCACAAATTCGGATCGACCCATCTGGCTTAATGGGTGCTACGATTGGGGTTTCCCAGGGGGAGTGATCGATGGGCTCTAACACCCCCTGAGCTATCAGTTTGTCGAGTTGTTTGTCGATTTTCGACTTTAAGGCAAACAGAACTCGACAGGGCTTAAGTCGGATGGGAGCTATCTTTGGGTCTAGACTGAATGAAATCGGGGTCCCCTTGTCCTCGCCTAAGCTGTCCGCAAAGACGTCCCTGAACTCATGGATGAGGTCTCCCTCCCAGTCACTTCTGCTGACTTGGTTTATGCCGGCCACTTCAATGCCGAGTGGCGCGAACCATTGGAGGCCTAGTAGGCTAGGCCTGTCTCTATCGATGACAGTTGGTAGTAAGTATGCTGTGTGCTTCTTGAAGGAGACTCGGAACCAACGACAGGGATTCAATTCCCTTGGTAGTCCTTGAGGATGAGTCTTTGGAAGCGGAGATCTTGGCGTTGAATCGTGGGGATGAGTTGTTTAAGGGTCTTCCAGGACACCATCGAGAGGGACGATCCCGAGTCGACTTCCATGTGGCAAGGCTGGTTCTCGATGGCTACCGTGACTCGGATTTTCTTGGTGTCTAAAGCTGAGGTGTGACCGATAGTGATAGTATGGTGAGCCTCTTCTTTCTGCAAAACTCGATTTCTATAGGAGTAGTTTACTGGCTCTCGCCGTACAGGACGGTTTCCTGTTGATTGGCGATAGTCCCTTTTGAGGCCTGGCCGGGTCCTGGTAAGCTTCGGCAGACCCGTCCGATGTGGCCTTGCTTCCCGCACTCATGGCAGAGCGCGTCGTGGAATTTGCATTCGGACCTGGCATGGTTGGCCCCACAGCCAGCGCAAGGGCGTAAAGGCTTTGGGTGGTGGTCCCGGTCGGACCGCAGTCGATGGACCCCTTCTTCATCGCTGTCTGACGACGAAAAGAGGTCCTCGTGGTGCATTGTTGCCAGCTGCTTTTCTGACCTGGATAAAATGTCGCTTGTCAGTGGTGGTACCGGAGCACGGTTTTGGCGTAGTTGTGCAGCCAACTTCCTGGTTGCTTCTGCTGCAGTAGCATCAGCTATGGCATCGGCAAGGCTGATGTCGCCTTTCGCCATCAGCTTGCTTTGAACGCCTGGTGCATCTAGTCCCAGAACTATGCAATCTCTTAGTGCTTCTAAATCGGTGAACCTGCAGAGGCCTCCCAAATTTCGGAGGTCTGCTATGAAGTCGGCCACACTTTCTCCCTTTCGCTGGCTCCTCTGATAAAACTCGTGCCGTCTCACGAGCGTAGGCACGGTCGGTGCGTAGTGATCTCGTAGGAGAGGTTCGAGGTCATCCCAATCCATCGCCTTCACTTCTTGGGGTTTTGCTAGTGCTTTAGCCATCTTAAATACGGTTGGACCGCAATGCATTAGGAACACCACCCGTTTCTTTCCTGGTGTGGCATCCTTTAAGTTGTTGGTTTCTAAGAACATTTGGAAGCGATCCATGTAGGACTCCCAGTCCTCCTGTACTGGATCGAACGGAGCGGGTGGTACGACGCCGCCGGACATGGTTCCGTTGTGTAGTGTCATCTATCACATGCTCGGTGTTCTTCGAAGTTTCGTTGGTTCAGATGTCTCCAAATCCCATCCTCGTCACCAGTGTTATGTTTGGAGCATGGGCGAGAAAGAATGGAGACAAGCCTCTGAACGGTGAACTTCAGCTCTTTATTTACATAGTGACTTCTAGCATCCATAACAGTTTTAACCCGCCTTATATATAGGCAAACCCCGTAACTATTAACCAATAACCAACGAGGAGTGCTAGCTCTCATAACCAATAGGAACTCTCTGTTTAAGGGCCAATCGGATTCCCCAGAGCGGGCCAATCTGATCCGGCCATTTAACAGCCAATCAGAAGTACAGGGCCAGAACCCTGCATTTTACTCCAAGCTCACGCTTTATTAAAACTTTATACATTCACAACAGTCTGCTATTACTGGGGCTGATAATAGGCTTGTAAAAAATGCCATAAGCCACGTTCCACCCGGTTCCCCAACTTTATACAACAGCTACCTTGAATTCCCACTACTGCAGAATCAGTATTTGCCTTAAAGTTGAAATGTTTGCTTGATGCCTCTGTCTTTTGATTTGGTTTTTATTCAGTTTGCTTGAGTAGCATTAGTATTGAAAGAAGAAACTCAATGATTGTCTTTGGGATTTTATAAGAGAAAAATAGGACAGAGAGAAAAATACATAACAGCCTGTCTGCAATGGCACAAAGGCATTTACTTAAGTCAGGGTCAGAGATGCTAATAAATCACAACAATGTGTTGGAGGAGATCCTGAGATGTACAAGTCCCTACAGAAGGACAAGATGATGTATTAACTTTAGAGCCAAAAAGCACACTTCCTTCCTCTTTCTTTAAAAATTGCAACACGCATTTGCAACTGCAACCTAGGTGCCCTTTATTTGTATTTTATTTGTTCATCAAATGTGTTTTTAGCCAATTTTAGAGATTGCAGTCTTCCCAAGAGTTCTTAAAATAAATAACATCCACATCATAAACATTTTGCTTGTGTTAATTTAATAAAAGTGCTTATTAAAAGAAATTAAAATATAAAAAACAATTGAAAATTTATAATAACCAAATAGAATATGTAATTTAAAAAGTAGTCTAATTTCAAACAACCACTTGGTTTAATGTTTTGAAAAGGCCAATAAAATAAGCTGCTCTTCTTCCTTTTCTTCTTCCTCTTCCTCCTTTTCTCCTCCTCCTAGGAGTCATTCCACAGGGTGGAGGTTGCCACTGAGAAAACCTCTCTACCACCTTACAGTCTTGCAGATTATGCCATCTAGCAAGAATAGCTTCTGTTTAGGAGCAACATTTTTTTTTATTTGGGCCATCTTTTCAAAATTATTTACAATGTGGAAGAGCTGCCGAATGCTGTGAGTGAATGTAAGACTTCACCAGGGAGGGGAATAAAATTGGCTCCTTAGAATGGACCTCTATCCTTAAAACCACATCTATCTCTATTTTCTCTTTCCTCTCCCCTTTGAACATGTAACAATCAGATGCAGCTTCTCTTTGCTCCAACCAGAGAGCCTCAGAAGCATTGGACATCTCCTTCCATTTCTTTTTTTTTTAAGACAAATTTTATTAATTTTACAAAACAACACAAAAAATCCAGGCATAATAACATAAAAGATCTTTTCTAAGAAAACCAATAGAACATATAAACTAGTTCCAAATTGTAATATATATATTTACATTATCTGTTCAACTTCATATCTTATCCCAACTTCTCCTTTTCATTCTATTATCCAAATTATATTTCTTGATAATTAAAATTTTATTGCCTTTCAAAAACAATACACAAACATACAAAACATAAAACATAAAAAACATAAAACCTCTTTTCTGAAAGCTGCTTGATCCCGGGTTAAAACTCTTCGCACAGACACAAATTCAAAAATCATATTTACTTTATATATTATTCTATATCTTATTACCATTTTCAATTTTCTATATAACTTCTTCCCTCTTTTATCTTTCTTAGTTTTATTTTATTTATCTTATCTCAATTCAATTCATAATACTTATCATTCTTTGTCTGTTCTATTTCCAGCTATCCATTCATTTTTTCTCTTTAAATATACTTCTCCTGTACACTGATTGGAGTGACGCCTTTGACTCTTTCCCCTAACATAATACTACTTAATATAACACTTACCTTATATAGGGATTCTGTTTAGTACATTCTAAAATTACACAATACATTTTATGAGAAAAGCAATATAATACAATAACAAAATAAAAGCATATAAAACCACTATCAATACCATTAAAAAGCTAATCATATATATTGATACTCATTTATATCTTAAACATTTTACTCTAAATACACATATAAAAACACAATCTTATGTACCTTCCAGAATCCCTTTTTCAATTAGATTTACCCATTGTCTCTAAATAAGTTTTGTTTTTTTAAATCTTGCTTCCCACCATTAAGGCTTCTCATCCCCTCCTTTCTCTCTTGTTTATTTTTCTCCTTGCCCTTTTTACTCCTTTGTCTCTCTTCCTCCCTTTTCTTCTTCTGCTTACCCCCTTTCTGTTGTTTTCTAATCTTGTATCCACCTTTCATCTCATTTTTCTCTTTTTTGATTGTTTTTTCAAACCTTAAAATCCCCCTTTTCTTTTCCTCTTTCTCCTCCTCAAAAAGAACCCATTATTCATCAAAGATGGCTTCTTCTTCTTCTTTGTTCCAGTCGTCCTGCTGCATAGTCAATTTTTCATAAGTGCATACCGCCATTTCTAGAAATTGAAAAAGAGTGCCCAAAGTATCTTTTCCATCTTGTTCTTCTTTTTTATATTTTTGACATTCAATTTTTAGTTCATCCACAAGCAATGCCATCATGAAGAGAAACACTTTTTCCAAAACAACCACCCAAGTATTTTTAATCAAAAATAATTCCAAAAAGTTCCAAAGTCACCAAAGAATCCAAATAAACTATTTCTTTTAATCCTTTTTTTTTTATTTCTTCTCTTTCTCTTTCTGGGGTTACTGTTTAATCAAAGAGTTCCAATTAAGATATATCTTTCTTTAAAGTTCTAGGCAATCTCCTCCTTTTTCAAATTCTGTTCCAATTTTTTTTTCCTCTCCCTTCCCACTTACAACAGCGATTTTCCTTTAAATGTTCAGAAATCCATACCTCCAATACGGGTTTTCCGATTTCTTAAGTTATTAAATCCAATGTCCAGGAATCCTTTATCCCTTGGCTTTAATTTTCAAATTGAGTTACCTTCGGTGCCCAAATAGATTTTCCAGATCTCCGTCTGCTATTTCTATGGGGTGGGAGAGTGAAGAAAAAAAAAACTTCCCCTTGACAGCTTTCTCCGCCGCTTTCCAATCTTCTTAGGGATACAATGTATCTTTCAAGCAATTCAAGCAATTCAGTTTCCAGGGTATTTAAGAGTTTTTATTTTCCCAGCTCAGCCAGCACTTTCACTTCTCCTGATTCTTCTTTTTCCTTCTTCCTCCAGCACAATCTTGTCCGGCTGCCGACTTCTTTGTGGCAGCCATTACTGACCGCAGCTCCACCGCCTTGAGAAAAGGAGGTTATGCCAGGTCAGGAGGGGGTCTGCAACACCCCCAAACCCCTCTCTGGATCCTCCCTATCTTCAGCTGCCTCTACGTGGCAGCCTTATCCTCCATCAAGATGGGAGGCACCAAGACAGCTAGCGCAACAGGGATCACACAGGATCGCGAATCCCCGCTGCCACCGAAGCCTGGCAAACCAGAAGTCTCCTTCCATTTCTTCATTAGCTGGAGGTGACAATGTCTCTCTCCATATTCCTCCCTTCTTCCTAGAGATCTCAAAGTCAGGGAGAATTTCCACTTCTTTAGCTGAAGTTGGGGAAATATCCCACATACAAACTGTCCTACTTCTTATGATTCTATTTCCCATAACAGAACTGTGGCGGTGCAGTGATAAGAATCCAGTATTGCAGGATAACTCTGTTCACATTGCCAGGAGTTCAATTCCTTCTATCCTGACTGGCTCACGGTTAATTCAGCCTTCCATCCTTCCAAGGTCAGTAAAATGAAGAACCAGATCAGAGGTGGTATTCAGCAGATTCTGACCAGTTGTGGAGAACCAGTAGTGGAAATTTTGAGTAGAGAAGGGCAAATTCCACCTCTGACTGGAGATTTTACAGTATCCTTCCCCTGCCACGCCCACCAAGCCATGCCCACAGAACCAGTAGTAAAACAAAATTGAATCTCACCACTGAACCAGATTATTAGGAGCAATAGACTGACTCTGTAAACAACAATAGCAATAGCACTTAGATGTATATACCACTTTTCTGTGCTTTATAGCCCTCTCTAAGCATATAGAGGACTGTAAAGCACAGAGAAACAATATATACCTCTAAGTGGTATTGCTATTGCTGTTCCTGACACCAAACAACAAGAAGTAGGAAGGGTGAAATTCTTCCGTGTCTTGATCATTCTCCTTCAGTACTGGGTGGGGCAGCCTTGAGTTCTGGTTAATTGTGCTTATTGGAAACGAGGTAGAAGTTACAATATAAAAACTTCCATTGAGTACTTTCAGAGAGACATTTTTGTAAAGGCAATTTTAGGGAAGCAAATACTCTAATGTTTTCTTCTTCCCAGTCTATGCAGAAGAGCGGATTCTTGCCTCTTTCTTGAAGAAGAGTGTGTTCACTGTTATAGTCACAGTCTACTCTCTTTATCAATGTGAGAAATAACTCTTACAGTGATGGAGCTCATAGCTGTAGATAACTTGTTTAACTTCCCTGAAGTTAGCTCTTAGGGGTATCACCAAATTGGTATACTTCTCTAAGTCCAAGCTATTCTGCTTCAGAAGAGCGATTCTCCGTTGTGCAGTTCCTTCTCTCATTAGGCCAATTCTAAATCCTACATAGGATTAATCTGTGGGGAAAAACCTTCAGCACAGAGTCATATCACTCAGAATAAGGAAGGGAAACAATTTGCCAGGATTTATAAGGATATTTGTCAGGTGGCAACAGCCAACAGAGCTTAGACTAGGACTGTTATGACAGCCCCTAATAGTGGCAGATGCTGTGCTGTTTGCTTTCTAGCTGGTTCATCTGTGTTTAACTGATCCCAGTGGATTGCAGTTTGGTTATTATATTAGAGCAAGGCATGACAACCTGATCCATAATCAGTGAAACTGCAAGAGAGAGCAGGGACTTCTACAGATAGCCCTCAACTTACAACAGTTTATTCAAAGTTACAGCAGCACTGAAAAAGTGACTTATGACTGTTTTTCACACTTATGACCATTGCATCATCCCCAAGGTCAAGATCAAAATCCAGATGCTTGGCAACTGACTGATATTTATGGCGATTGCTGTGTCCCAGAGTCATATGATCACCTTTTGCGACCTTCTCACAAGCAATGGGGAAGCCAGATTCACTTAATAAAAATGTTACTTAACAACTGCAGTGATTCAGTTAACAACTGTGGAAAAAGGTTGTTAAATGGAACAAATTTCACTTAACAAATGTCTCACTTAGCAACAGGAAGTTTGGGCTCAATTATGGTAGTAAATTGAGGACTACCTGTACTATGTTACTGAGAACACACTGATTTTGCTGTCAGGTTTCACCAGGCAACAAACTTCAACTCACCCAAAAATGCAACCCTTCTTTCAGTGATGGTAGAAGCGTCACAGATTCGACACAACTAAATAAAAATTGCTTTGCTGTTGTAAAGAAATAAGTCAGTGCTTAATGTAGAAGAAAATATTCAAGCAAAACTTTTCCAGCCATATTCAGTCAATTCTAGGTGGTTTCTCCCATCATTTTGAGTCAGTTGATTTCTGGCAATTCTCTTCCTGCCCTTAAGAGTTGGTGTTAGGGATACACCCTAGCAGAATCTGCACGGCAGGCAGGCAGGCAGGCAAATATGTGAGACAACCATTTTTGTAGCTTACACTCAGTAAAACAGATACACAGTGCTAGTTAAATAGTTTATTCCAGTAAGATTTTTAGCATAGTCAAACAGTCCATATATCATTCACTAGTTCAGTCTGTCCGGGGATTATTCAGTTGCAAAGTCCAGTGTCAAAAAAGAGGTCAATAAACTTACAAATATCAGTCCAGTAATATATCTCTTCGCAGTAGAGATATAAAGAATTCAAACCTCCTTTCTTCCTTCAGCAGCAGGGAACACGCAGTTATCAATCCATTATGGTCAGCAATCAATCCAGCAATACAGTAATACAGCCAGTAGGTTCTCTTGCTCCCTCTTATGGCGGTTTTACAACTGTACCCAAAATTGCATGCTTTGCAGTTTTTAAAGTGACACACACCCAAACTACGTTAGGTAACCTTGTTATTCCTAACAGTTGGAATCATCTGTTCAGTGTTTATATAACAGTTCTGTCTGGTCTGAGAATCACTCCTTACAATTTGATCTTTACTTGTTGTCTCACATCATCATTTTCTCACTGAATGAGGGAGAAAAGGGAACTCTTGTTTGTCAGGTGCAAGCAACCAGAACCACTCCTGAATAGTTTCAAGTAGAAGCTTTATTGTTTGTCACCTATGTTATAAGAATCTCACCAGACTGACTGCATTCCCTTGGAAATCCCAAAGGTGGTTTTTCAAGAGGCAATTGGACTTTCTGATTTTTCTTTGAAGACGTTTCACTTCTTATTGAAGAAGCTTCTTCAGCTGAAGTCCAGTTGCCTCTCAAAAAAGCCCCTTTGGGACAACCATGACCTGGATGGCTGAGAAAGTTCATAGAGATTTTGTGGGAACATGGCTAATGAACACACTCTTGGGGAGAGATCTCTGAAGGATTAATCCCTGGAGTGCTGCTCTCCTGCCTTCTAACTGAAGGGATTGATATACCATTAGCTTTTATGACCCACCTGGTCAGGGTGTGTTGAAGAATTTTCCCCTCAGGGCCTTTCAATACAGCTGTAAGCTAGCAGATTGCTTTTGAAGTTGAACTCCAAAGCTGTCTGCGTGCCAAAAGCTGGTAAGGGAGGGGCTGCAATCTGTTCCGTGGCTGAAGAAGTCGTTGTTTGGAAATTCATGTTTCAAGCCGAAAATGGTCAGATAATGGTTTCTGGGGAGAGGTCAGGCCTGTGTTGTTTTCTGTAATGCAAGGACTCTAAGCTTGGCCCATTCTTAACACCTTCCTCCAGTTTAGCTTGGAGATTCCACTCTATGATTGGCCACGTTTCAACAATCTTTCAAATAGGTGAGAGAACCTGAGCTTGAATTATTTAAAGTTCTAAAGCCAAAAACAGTAATTTTGATGTGAACCCAGAAGAACACACTGATGATTTGAACAACTGATATAATATTACTTTCCAACTACGGTAGGAACAACAGCAACAAATAACAATAAACAAAATTCTTCACCAGCTGATGTTTCAAGTAATCAGGAGTGTTTTCAAGTGAACATCCCTGTAGTTTGCAGTAGAGGACTAGTACATCAGTGTGTTGGAAGAAATATCCTTCTGGGTTCAGTTCCAAGTGGGGAAAAAGACACTGGAATCATGGAAGTTGCTTGGAAAGAAGGTTTAATGGTGGACAGGATCACACAGCTTGGAGATCCTGGGTGAAAAGGGCACTCACATGCTTCAAGGTGTTGGGTGAAGAAAGAAAAGGGCAGAAATTCTGAGAGTGCCCGAGTTTTATACCCTCTGTTGGGCCCCACCTTAGTGTTTCCTGTTCCTGTATAAGAAATTTAATCCACTGGCTGTCAGACTCCCAGGGGTGGAGGGTCTTAGCTAACTTTATAGGATTTGTCTGTGTCCCAATAATCTCCCCAGGTGCCATGTAGTGAGATAGGTAGAGGGCTAATCCTTTCTTTTGTTATGTAGAATAAACTGGCTCAGGCCTTAATGGCCTATTGACAAAGATGGAGGGCAGGGCTGAGTTTCTGCCTCTCCAAGTTTCTACTTCTCTTTTAAGGAAAATATCTGCCTTTTTGTATATCCTAAAATATTTCATTTTTCTAATTTCCAACAAGTCTAATTTAAAATTCACTAGATAAAGGTGCAGCTGATATATTAAGTGAAGTTAAGATAGGTTAAATTAAAATAAGAGAAGATAAACATTCGTGGCTATCTGTATCACCTGTATTTCCTCAGGTATTATTGAATGCTCCAATGCCTATCCAAATCAGCAAATTCTGCCACCGCCTAATCCCCCCGCCCCTCGGATTAAACTTCATTCGTATTCATTGTGCGAGTATGACTCAGAATTCAGTTTATAGTGTTATACAACCTACCTGACAATTTATGGCTTTAAATTTTATCTGAACCAAGTCATTTTACATGGAAACCTTTCACTCAGAGAGAATAGCATGTGGGAAAGACTTTGAGGGACAAAGGGAAGAGATCATGCCTAGAATATGATCAGATAAGAGAAGGAGCTCCCAGTAGCTTAACAGTTAGAGAAAGAAACTTAGGAGGTACCCCTGCCTTAGCTGGTAAGACTATGGAAAGTGACTGTGGAAGAATTGTACTTTCAAACTTGTAAGATTTTGTTACTATAGCCTTACAGTAAAGTAGAATTAGCTCATCTGGTCTGTTTCGTGCCCGATTTACCTGAGAGGGCTGATATCTTGCAAGTCTGAAAGTACAAATCTCCCTCCTGTGACTTTAAAAGCCTGATCAACTAGTGTGGGTCCTAAGTTTCTTTCTCTGATCATTAAGCCACTGTGGACTCCTCCTTCTGTGGTTTGATCCTTTCCTAGACCAGCAGACCTCCAACCTTTTGGGCACCAGGGACGGGTTCTGAGGAGAAGGGTTTTTCCTCAGACCGGAGGGGCCATGGTTTTGCATGCTGACTGCATCCCGCAGATGGGGCCTTGCTTGTTTGCATGGACTGATTGCTGGCATGCCACAAACTGGTGTCAGTCCATGGACCAGGGTTTGGGGATGCTGGAGAGCATCTCTTTTTCATTCCTCTCAAGTTTATGTTCACAAACTCTTACATCTTACATTGATCATGATCCTTTACCCAAATTAGTCTTGTTAACCTAAGAAGTTGTTTGAACTGAGGCTTTCAGAAAGTGCTTTATTAGAGATTTTAGATTTGATTGATTTGATTTTGGTTGCGGTCTGAGCCTAAACACTATTAGTTGATATAAAATCTCTTACTCATTATTGTTGATGAGCTTTTTAAAGGATAGTTTGTAGAATCCTTAGTTATCCACTAAAAATAATATAGTGAGTTATCTTTCACACCAAGAGAGAGAAAATGTTTTTGGTTTTTTTTGAATAAAGTATGAGAATTAAATTTACCCTTTTAAAAATTCAGGTCAGCAAGTTTTCAGAATTAGCTGGCAATTCAGCAGGTTTGATAGACATCAGTCCTTGGCTGCGACAGGATGAAAAACAACTACTCTAGAATGATTCAGTAACCTAAGGTTGAGTGTACTCCCCATTATAAATAAATGCATTGCTAGAATATTAAAATATTTCTATATCTTTGACAATGAAACTTGGAAGATTTTGTACCAATTAAGAAAGACATATATTGCCAAAGTAAGTTAATCAAGTAATTGCTGCATTGTGTTCAGATTTTTCTTTTAAAGAAGAGCAAAATAAATGTAATTACAACAGAAAAACAATACATATTTCAATTAATTTCAAGCAGTAAGGCTTGGCTGTCAGGTTCAAAAAATACTATAAATTAAATAATTTTAAATGAAAATGAGATACAATTGGGATGGATTTTTTTTCACAATCATGAATTTAAATGTGAATGTTTGAAATTCTGTGAAGTTTAATTATGTTAAAACTGTTGCTGTGTTTTTTCTAATATCTATGCCGTTGGTTAACTCCTTATTTGCTCATACTCTAGTTTTCATCCCATTCCTGTTTATATATATTTTGTGAAATGATCAATATATATACAGTATATACATACTTGTTATTTTAGGATCTAAATAAATGGCTGCTTTTTGCCGGAAGGGGCAATCTAAAGTGATGTCTGAAAAAAGAGAGAGAGAGAGAGAGAATCTGTCCTTGCCTATCATGTCCCAGGCATTGCTTATTCACTGAAAGCAGTTTTATCTCTCTTCAGCCTGAAAGCTTCCAGGGACTGCTTATGGGGCACAAAAATCCAAACTGTTCCTCCTGTCGGATTGAGAATTTTTTTAAAAAACTTCTTTATCATTGTTAATTGTTGGTTTGAAATATTTATAGGATCTTGTGGTGGATCACCACCAATAAAATAAACAAAATAAAACAGTAAAATAACAGTTTAATTTAAAACTCGCAGTAACACTAATAACAACCTTTGAAGGACAAAGGACCTGGGCAGACTACAGACACTAAATCCCCAATGTGAGATAAGTCTGCATGTCACACAGAGAAACCTGCCTCTGTGACTGTCCTACTGTCTCTGTATAATTTATACGATAAGGAATTTCAGGAAGCTATTTAAAACATATTTCTGCTCCAGGGTCTTGAGATAGGATTATTGTCTCTATGATTTTGGTTCTTTTGATATAGAATTCTCTTTTCAGTCAGTTGTGTGACTTCTAATATATGTTCTTTTTTCTTTTGTAAATCACCCAGTCATTATGTAGTTGGGTAGCCTTGAAATAAAACAAATACAGATAAATATATAAAATCATACTTGCACCAGCCTGATCTTCAAAGGAAGGGCATTCCAGAAGTTAGTTCAACAATGAAGAAGTGTTTGCCCACCTTATTATTAAGAGAATAATCCACATTGGAAAGCTGCATTTATGTCCCCAATTATTCCGTGTACTGAATACCCAGTGTCACTTGGGACCTATGAATCATGTTTACTGATGTAGACCAAGTCTGCCTAATTACAGTGAAACATGGAAATCTTTTCTTGGAACTGCGCTGAAAAAAATATATATCAGTATGTGTCTTCTATTTTATTATGCAAAATAAGTCATGTCCTTACACAATTTATCTCTTAATCATGGACACTGAGCATTTGTCTCCCAAGATCTTAAAGTTTGGAAGATGCAACCTGGGAGTAGTGTGTCCAGAAGAAAAGGTGAATAAACAGAAGTCTCTATGGAGGGGTATCACATTGCATTTATGGCAGAAGTACCAAGTGTTTCTGGGTTGAAAGGATTAGCCGGTGACATTGTCATTTCCTGTGGAGATGCCCAATTTGGGGTTCCTTTCATGTCCCCGGAGCTGGAACAAAGGACAGGAGATGACCCCACCTCATGGCAGCACTCAGGTCTTGAATGTGGGCTTGCTAACCTCCAACCCAGCATCCTAACCACATGAGGGGCAAAAGGGCAGTCATTGATGAAGTAAGAATATCATGCTATTACAAGACAAGTTTGCCCCATTTCTATGAGTATTGTTATTGTTAGTACAGCTATAGGTACAAAGTGGGTGGAGCTTGTGTCATCACAGTGCAGTAGTCATTTATCATTTTGACCAAGAGACCTCTGGGAATGAAGAGGGAAGAGAAAAACAATATGACTCAGATTTTAGTATAAGACTGAACAACCTCTTTAGTCATAATTTCTGAGATATTTTCATAATATAACCATCAATGCCTTTAAGAATAGCAGAGTTGCTAATGTCATTTTAAAAAGTTCTTAAAAATTCAAAAAGTTATTCAGAGAGGTATCTGCCTTGAAAACAACCCATGCTGAACTGTATAGTGCTGTCAAAGATCAATAGTTGACCACTGGAAATGTTCTAAGACATTTTGTATTATGTCATAACATGTTTTATAGTAATTCTTACATCATTAAATGTTTTATAAAATTTGCCAAATTTAAATTCCACAGGAATCAAACTTTAGGTTCTGCATTATGGACACATTTTTTTTTATTTTTATTCCTTAAAAGCAAAAAATACAAAAATCTCATTTCCATTAACAGTTATTGTGTCATTGTATATACATGTTTCTTATTTTGTGACTATACATTATTTTTATCCTTATCCTTCACCCATTCGTACCACCTGTCGCATAGTATTCTCGATCCTCTTTACCTTTCAGTTCCATAGTGAATTTATCTAGTTCAGCACAATCCATTATTTTTTTAATCAAAACTTCATCTGGTGGTATTTATCACTCTTCCAATTTTGTGCTAACATGATTCTTGCTGCAGTTAAGATGTGTACAATAAGGTATCTTTTATCTTTACTCAAATTCCCTTTGATCATACCTAATAAAAACATTTCGGGTTCCAAATTCAATTTATATTTTGTAATCTCAAAAAGCCATCTCTGTATTTTCTTCCAGTATTTTTTTACCTCTATACATTGCCACCACATATGGAAAAACATTCCTTTCTTTTGTTTGCACTTCCAGCATTCTGATTTCAAGGTTGGATACATTTTCACCAGTCATGCCGGTGCTAAGTGCCATCTACAAAACATTTTATATTGATTTTCTTTGAATGCCGTTGACAAAGTCAGCTTCCAGTTCTCGGTCCAAGTCTTTTCCCATTCATCCAAATTTATATTATGACCTACATTTCTCACCCAGGCAATCATTGGTATGGACATATTAATTAATAGTTAACCCATTTGAGATACTTGGTTCAAAAATTGTTGCCCTACGATTCACCATTTTGTCTTCTTAAATGTTATAGACTCAAAGATTTTAGCAGTAATTACTAAATTACTACTAGACTAAGTAGCCCAGAGTTATCCTATGGTAAGATGGACATCCAATAAATTGAATGAATGAATGAATAAGATAATACATAGCTAGCTGTTGAAGAATGTAAATTGAAGATATCCTCCCCTCTGTAGATGACACCCCATGCTTCGACAGAAGTGAGGAAACCCTTGTAAGAAAGGAGGAGCCTTCAGCTTCACTAGTACTATATTAGCAATGAAGGGAGTGTCTGTTTCTGCTATCTGCTGCTACAGTGTCTCCTCCTCACAAGGCAGATGATGCGCTTGGTCTCCAGATAGCTCGTGGGTTATATTTATTCTTGCATTGAAAACATTTCTTTACCACTTCTTATGACAGAGAATCCCAAAGTGTTTGACAACATAGTAAAACATCTCAGAATAGAAACCCTCAAAGGGGGTGGGGGGAAGCAGTCTATTGAAAGACAAGTGTTACAGGGAGGCAGAACTTGGGGGAGGCTAACATAAGAAGCAGTTTTAAATTATATCTAAAAGACATAAGCCTTGGGATTGGGGTACCATCAGATGAATTATTTTATACAAGTTAGTTGCCACTATGGAGAAGGTTTGCTGCTGTGTCGCCAGCAGATGGCAAAATAGAAGATACATCAAATTATTCTAGTCTTCAGTTATAGACTAGACAATTCCTGGATTCTGACTTGATAGCAGACTGAAGCCATTTTAGCATAGATGTAAAATGAGACAGGATCAAATATGTAGGGGACAGTGTTTGTGTCATGACACTGCAGCACATGTTTTTATCTCACACACAAACACAAACAACCCACACCTATGACACCACCATTGTTAGGAGCCTAGCTGCTTACATTTAGGGAATGAATGTAGCTTCCTGATCAATTCCAAGGACAGATTTCTATAAATTGCATGACAATTAAGCCAATTTCTTATTATCCTAATAATAAATCTAGTCCAGTTTTATACTATTATGTCTATGTCATAAGTTGAATAATTGAAGAAATGGGTGCCATCGTGGCTAGAGTTCTGTCTTTCATTTCTAATCATTTATAGTTTACTTAATTAAATAACTTTGAGCAACTTTGTATATTGTCAAAGTCTTCACAAGAAACCCAGCATTTGAATCCTTCCTTAGGCATGAAAGCCTAAAGAAGACTGGCTGACATTAAGCCAGTCATTCTCCCAGTCCAATCCACTTCTCAAGGTTGTTGTGGGGAAAAGAGAAGTGTTATGTATGTCATGTATATAAAGGGGGATATGATCACCATCCTCATCATCTAATTGGTTCACAACCTGTGGTCTGTAGACCCCTGGGAAGAATGTTGTCACAGGGGGTCTGCAAAGTTTTGAAGAAATATTATGATTGAAATCTTGAATTACACTTTGAGAATCCATGGCCATGGTCCTTGGCCATAAAATGTACCTAAAGGGGGTTCATGGTGAATAAAAGGTAGAGAACCACAGACCCATAATGGATTCTGTAGTATAGTTTTGAGTGAATCAGTGGTTGATTTACTAATAGCAATCATTGATGACAACAGTCATCAAGATGTATTGATTATATTTTATTACTAATGTTTTAACTGCGGCTCGAATTGTATTCGCTCAAAATTGGAAAAATGAGAAAATTCCGACGGAAAAGGAGGTGATTAAGAAAATAATGGAATGTGCAGAAATGAGTAGATTGACATCTACTCATCGCAATTAGAGAACAAGAAGAAAAAGAGTATTATAAAATTTGGGATTTATTTTATCAATGGCTAGATAGAAGAGATAGAAATATATTATAATAGTAATGATATATTATAATTGATTATTTTTAAATAAGTTATGCTACGAATATAATTTAGTAAGAATTTAGTTTTGTTTTTAAAGGTAGCCTGGAAATGAAACTAAAATTTAAATAATAGAATAATAATGAGATAATATGATATGGAATATTGATTAGAATATAATATGAATGTAAAGTTAGGAGGAAAGGATTATAGATATCATGCACATGAGATATATACCAAACCAACACACTGTATAACTGAAAGTTGGTTTTATTTGTTATTTTGTATGTTATAAAAATAAAACACTTTTTTTTTTAAAAAAAAGATGTATTGAATGAAACCATTCAATACATCTTGAAGACTGGGTTTGGGTTTATTTAACAAACCATTGTTAAAATAAACTGTTGCATAACATGATGTGTGCAGTCAGTGTTCAGTGAAACTATGACTCCTATTGCTGTTTTAGTGTTGTTCTAACACTTTATGTGTTAATGTTAACAAGAAATAGAATGAGTCTATTGCGAATCTTGAGAATTGTTCTGCTCAATCAATCCAAAACTTGTCTCAGCATTTCATTTCTCACACTGTTTGACCAGATTCCCCTGGCACCCAGGAGCACAAAAAAGAAATATACCAAGCTCAGAGAACACCAAGGATTCCACAGAAACATACCTTTCTCACACTATTGTAACTTTGCAATTAATATTTGGAAGCCTGTTACTTCCAACTAGAAGATAGCACTGAATCTTCAAGACCAATAGCTCTTGACATGTCTGATTCCATAAATAAAGTAGAGTGGGGTACTTTATTGGCCAAATGTGATTGGACACACAAGGAATGTCTATGATGCAAAAGCTCTCAGTGTACATACAAACAACAAGAGAATATAATCAGTGTCACACAAACATACAAACAACATTATACACAAACAACAAGGTAATATATTCATAATATACCCATAGGAGAAGATAGCAGTAAAGATGACAAGGATAATAGTGATACAGCTCTAGTACATGGCAAATATCCTTAGGCATAAACTGCTGTGGGATTTAGGTGTTTAGCAGTGTGATGGCATGAGGGAAAAATTGTCTTTGTGTCTAGTTGTTTTGGCATACAATGCTCTATAGCAGCATCCTGAGCTGACAACAGTTTATGTCCAGGATGTGAGAGGTCTGTGGATATTTTCTCAGCCCTCTTTCTAGCTCATGCAGTATACAAGGCCTCAATGGAAGGCAGGCTGGTTGCAGTTGTTTTTTCTGCAGTCCTTAACTATCTGTTGAAGTCTGTATCTGACTTGTTTGCTGTACCAGAAAATTATAGAAGATCAAATGACAGATTCAATAATTGTTTTGTAGAACTGTATCAAGTAAAACTGTAGAACTGTATAAAGACTATTGGAACTCTATTTTATTATTTCAGGATATAGTAACAGAATCGTAAGTGGCTGTGAGGTTTGTTTGTTCCTTTTCTTTATACCAAAGATGATTGTGGTGAGGCTTCATTGCCGACCCCTTTCATAACTAAGCTGATGTTAATATAACTGCCCTTGCATTTCTTCTTCAAGGTTATTTTCATATTCTTGTGCACCATCCACATTAGTGGACATTTGCATACCTTGTGGAACAAATTCAGCAGATTAATTATGCACATTGTTGAATAAATGCTTTCTTTTGTTTAGTTCAAATCTTCCAAACAGCTTTATTTGATGGCTTCTGTCCTGTAGTTTGGAGAGAGAGAGAGAAAATAGCTTTGTCCATTTCTTCCCTGCCACGCATGATTTGAACCTCAGCTGTGTTCTTCTTTATAAGAAGTCTTAAATAGCAGCCATGAATAAATCAATTTGGAACAGCCATTTTGCTGGAAGCTCCTCAGTCAAGATGGGGTGAGGTGGTCCTTGTTCAAGGACCCACTTTTAACATCTATTACCTGATCTTCCGTTTTAGGCAAGCTAAACCTTAACTTTGAACATCTTTACTGTGTTTTTGCAAGTTGCTTAGCGCTATTAAGGGAGTGACTGATGCGTACATTTTCCTCATAAAAAAATACGGTTGGAAAAATGTGAACAGAAGATTCTCTGCTTTAATATTCTGGTACAGCTTGGAATAAAAAATTTAAGTCACCAAAGTGATTATGTTTGCTGTGTTAGCTTGACTTAATTCTTTGTTCAAATCCCAAGTAATAATTGCCACTCACAGAAAATTAAGCAATGGAATAAATCTCTCCCAAAAGATGAATTTTCAAAAATCCCTGGGTCCAATGGACAAATACAAATCTTGGAGGAAAAAAAATTACAACTCTCAAAACTTGCTAAAGCAAGATGTGATGAGCTTCTAAAACCCAAGCATCCAGTAAGGCTTTGTTACTGACTTAGATAACTCTCTTTTGCCTATGTTTTCATTATGTTTTAGCTTCTAGGCCCTGGAGCACAAAAAACCCTTTGTTAATTTGATATATAATACAATTTACAACACTAATAAGTTTTTCATCCAAATGAATCTAGTGTGGCACTGCTTTATGAACATTATGGAAATGGAACATTTCTTTTCCCAAGATTTCACTGATTTTTTTAAAAAACAAAATCAAACTCAGTGGAAACTCATAATCATTAGCCATAAAGGCAAGTGCTCTAAACAATGCGTGTGCATAGTTTTTCCCTAGACAACTAACTCTTAGTGTAGATCCAACTAAATTTAAAGGTTAATGCCCAATGTTTATAATGGAATTTGTTAAGTTCTGCGCATGGGCGCAAGGAACGGAGACGAGACGGTGAACAGTGAACTTCAACTCTTTATTAATCATTCTGAACAGAGCAAAACCCGAGGGCAGCAGCAGCCCTTTTATAGGCAAGCCGCTAATCTAGTAACCAATAAGAAACGTGGAGTGTTAACCCCCTTAACCAATGAGAGTGGCTCGTTAACAGCCAATCAGATTCTCCTGAACAGACCAATCCAATATCGCTATTTATCAGCCAATCAGAAGTGCAGGACTAGAACCCTGCTCTTTTCTAAAGGTTTTGAAAAACTTTATTTAAGTGTTTTATTAGTTCATAACAGAATTAAAATTAGGGAGGGAGGAAGAGGAGAAGGGAAGGGAGGGGGAGGGGAGGAGAGAGAAAGAAAGAAAGAAAGAGAAAGAAAGAAAGAAAGAAAGAAAGAAAGAAAGAAAGAAAGAAAGAAAGAAAGAAAGAAAGAAAGAAAGAAAGAAAGAGCTTTGTGTTCCTTTCAGTCAATATTAACTCCTGGTGACTGCCTGAATAAGTCCCTGCAATTTTCTTGGCAAGATTTCAGAAATAGTTTGCCATTGCCTCCTTCCTAGTTCTGAGAAAGAGAGTGACCAAATCAAAGTCAGCCAGCTGGCTTTGGCCCAAGACAGGCGCTAGAACTCATAGTCTTCTAGTTTCTAGTCAGATAACCTAACCATTATGGCAAACTGGCTCAGTTCACCTCTGTTAGCTGCTTGTTTATTTATACTCAAACCTATTTCAGTTACTAACTTGTCTTACATATACATTGCACAAAAATAGCAAGAAAAATGAAATGCTGCCAAGGCATCAAATATATTGTCAGAAAAAATGATGGCTTCCACTGTTACTGCTCTACAGCCACCCCTGAGTGCCAATCATTTGGCAAAATTGATAGTTTAAACACCCACATCTTATTTTTTTTTATTTGGATGTGCTCCCAAAATTATTATCAAGAGTTTGGCTTGGCTTAGCTTTGGTTTTTGGACTGGGGTTTATTTGGGAATACTACTTGCCAATTTTTCCTCCTTGAAGACATTTTTTTCCTCCCTTCTTTTTCTCTTCTTCTTCTGTTTATACTGTTAAGTCTGGGCGGTGAGTCCCAAGGAGAGAAGAGACTCGAAGTAGTGACAACAGCTCTTTATTAGGAAACCAGATACTGAGACAAGGCTCCCAGCCGAGGCAGCTCTTTTTATAGAGCTGGCTGTGGCTAAGCAAACTATGACATATGCATTTGAGCTTGCCGCTCTTGGTTTTACCCAATCGCGGCAGCCAAATAAGAACCAATCAGAACGCTTAGTTTTGTCCAATCACAGCCCGGCTTTTCTGGACCAATAGGAATGCAGGCCTACAAGCCTTCTAGTATGGAACACCCCTCCCCTCTTGGTTCCGTCCAAGGGGTGGGGTAACATAATCACGCAAGTAGGCAGGTCTTCGTACCTGCCTACTAGACTTGCGCAGTTCACAATGTCTCTGTTCACCATCGGGTTTGGACGGGCTCTGCGTCGCTCTCAAGCTGCAAGATGGAACTGCCTGGAAGAGTGAGCCGGTCCTCTGGCTGCAACTCCCGCCTGGTGATTCCGGGTCGGTTGAGTCGTTTGCTCTGTTGCTCCCGCCTGGGCTCTCTGGGCTTGTCCGGCTGCTGCTTCCAGGTGAAGTGCCCGTCTGCCACGACTCCCTTCTGGCTGGTAAGTATTGTTGGTTTTTGTTTAATGTCTGTGGGGGGTGTTCTACTTGTACAGATGTTCGTTCATTTTCTGAACTTGAGGTCCCCCCTCCTCTGATTTCTTGGTTAGAGTCTATGAGGGGGGAAACGGCCAGCCTGGATCTTAGCTGGTCAATATGACGTTTCCACGACCTCCCATCAGTGGTCTCGAGCCGATAGGAGCGGGGGCCTGTGACTTGGGTGATTTTTGCAGGGATCCAAAGTGGGTCCCCTGTAAAGTTTTTGGCAAATACAGTGTCTCCTACCTTGAAGGTGTGGTGCTTGCTGCTGTAACAAAGGGGTTTTTCTGGGGTATAAGCAGGGTGCAGGCGGTCTAGAAGTGACCTGAGTCTTCTGCCCATTAACAGCTCTGCTGGGCTCTTGGTGGTGGTATTTGGTGTGATATGTTGTAGAAGAAGCATCCTGGTGATCTTCTCATGGATGTTGCCATGTTCCATTTTGTGCAGAGTTTTTTTTGTAAATTGAACCATGCGCTCAGCTCTGCCATTCACCGCTGGGTGAGCTAGTGATGTCAATGCGTGTCGGATGCCGCGGTCTGCCAAGTATTGTTCAAAAGCCAAGGCGGTAAATTGTGGCCCATTGTCAGAAACGATGACATCTGGCAGACCATGCGTTGCGAAAAGTCTATTTAATTTTTTGATGACAGCTTCCGTGGTGGTTGTCTTGATTGTGCTCACCTCGAGCCAATTTGAATAAGCGTCAACAGTGATTAAGAAGGTGTGCCCCTTGGTTGGCCCTGCAAAATGGTGGGGCCTTAGGGGGAGCCGAACGAGTCTCTTGGCATCTGTTACAAGCGGTGACCCAGGTTTCAATTTGCTTGTCCATGCCTGGCCACCAAGCATAGATCCTGGCCAGGGCTTTCATGCACACAATACTGGGTGCCCGTCATGCAGCAAGTCTAAAACTTTTTTCTGTAGTGTCTCTGGTATTACTACCCAGTTTCCCCACAACACACAACCTCTTTGTGAAAAGAGTTCAGTTTGCCGGTTTTTAAACGGTTTAAAAAGTTCGTTTGGCTCAGTTTCTGGCCATCCCCTCCACCCAGCTGAGAACTCGTGCCAAGCGTCTGTCCTTCCTAGTTTCGTGGGTGATGTCTTGTGCGGTTACTGGTGGCACGGGGATCGTTTCAATTTGCAAGACTGGTAATGTGGATGCTGGGTCTTCTTGCAAGTCTGTCAAGGGGGAGTGGCTTAAGGTGTCGGCGTGCGAGATTGTCTTGCCAGGACGATGTATCAATTTGTAATTATAAGCGGCAAGAAATTCAGACCATCTTGTCATTCTAGGTGACAAGATGTGTGGGGTGAGCTTGTCACCCGCCAATATGCCAAGTAGGGGCTTATGGTCTGTAATAATGGAAAATGTCCATTATAAATGTATTCATGGAATCTCTTTACTGCTGAAACGATGGCGAGGGCTTCTTTGTCCAGCTGGCTATAGTTTCTCTCTGGCTTGGACAATGTTCTGGAAAAGAATGCAACGGGGGCTTCCATTCCATTTGGTAAAACGTGGCTCAGGATGGCGCCAACCCCGAAAAGCGATGCGTTGCAAGTAACAATCAGAGGTAGCGTTTCATTGTATTGCATGAGGACTGCGTCTGAAGTCAAAAGATTTTTTATCTGGTGAAAAGCTCTTCTTGCCGTCCCCATATCCAGGAAGCCTTTTTATCAAGGAGTCTATGCAGAGGTTCTGCTACAGTGGCTTTCTGGGGTAGAAAAATGTTATAGAAATTAATGAGTCCGAGGAAGGCTTGGAGGTCCATTTTGTTCTTTGGTCTGGGGGCATTTTTGATGGCTTTCAATTTTTTATATGTGGGGTGAATTCCTTGTTTGTCAAGGAAGTACCCAAGAAATTCAACCATTTCAGTACATAATTGGCACTTTTCCTTTTTCACCTTGAGGCCAGCGTCTTTGAATTTCTGTAGGACTGCTCTCAGTCATTTTTCCAATTGTTTTTTGGTAGGGGCTGCTACCAGAACGTCGTCGAAATAGGGCATGACTCCTTTAATTCCCTGCAGCAATCTCTCCATTAGACTTTGAAAAATGCCTGGTGCGACGCTGACCCCAAACTGGAGCCGGTTACATTTGAATGCCCCTCTATGTGTCACTATTGTTTGGGCTTCGGTGGTTTCAGCATCGACTGGCAGTTGTTGATAAGCTTGAGCCAGGTCGAGCTTTGCAAAGATCTTGCCACCCCCTAGTGAGTGCAAGAGATGTTGGACTACTGGCACCGGGTAGGCGCTCTGCTGCAATGCCTGGTTGAGGGTGGCCTTGTAGTCACCACAAATTCCCAGGGAGCCATCGGGGTTTGATGGGGGTGACAATTGGGGTCTCCTAACGAGCATGATCGATGGGTTCTAACACGCCTTGCACTATTAGTTTCTGTAATTGTTCATCTATTTTAGGCTTGAGTGCAAAAGGCACTCGGCGCGGCTTGAGACGGATGGGATCGATGTCAGGGCTGAGATTAAAGGAGATAGGGGACCCCTTGTACTTGCCTAGATGTTCACTGAAGACTTCTTGGAAGTCCTGGATGAGCGTTGCTTCCCAGTTTTCGTCTTCTGTGTGGTTGATGGCTGCCATCTCGATCCCCAACGGTGCGAACCACTGCAACCTGAGTAGGCTGGGTCTGTCTTTATCGACGATTGTGAGTGGTAGGATGGTGGTGTGGTTTCTGAACGAAACTTGAAAATGTCCAGTGCCAACGACCGGAATGCGATTACCTTGATAGTCTCTTAATATTAGCTTCTGGTCGCTTAGCTCTTGGTGGCGGATGCTGGGAATTAGTCTTTTGATGGTCCTCCAGGAGACCATAGAGAGGAAGGAACCGGAGTCTACCTCCATGGTGCAAGGCTGATTCTCGATGTTGACCTCTACACATATCTTTCGTGCGTCTATTGATGAAGAGTGGCCGATGGTGACTGGTGCGTTTCTTCTCTTCTGGGTACCTCGAGCAACTTCCTGGGTCGGCTGTCCCAGTTCCATCGGCTGTCATTATGGCAGTTCTGGTTTATGGTGGGGGTGCCATCTCATCTTCTTGGGCTGTTTCCCCGTCGTCAGGGGCTGGAATTTTGTTTGTTACAGCATACTTTGGCAATATACCCTTGTTTTTCGCAAAAATGGCAAACAGCATCCAGGAACTTACATTTGGAACACGGGTGATTTCCTTCACAGCCGGCACATTGGTAACTTGACTTATGACCACGCCGGTCTCGTGGCTTGCGTTCCGACTGAAGTCTGTGAATTTCTTCCTCTTCGCTGTCAGAAGGGGATTTGATGTCGCGGTGGCAGGTGGATGCTGCATGTTTGTCTACTGCTGTTGCTGTCTCGCTGGTGGGTTGGCGGTCATTTCCATTTGAACGCTGCATTCGCGCCACTGACTTACAGGTGGCCTCGGCTGCGGTGGCCTTTGGCTACGGCGTCGGCGAGGGAGATGTCCCCTTTAGCCATCATTCTGCTTTGGAGAGTTGGGTCTTTCAGGCCGAGGATGACTCGGTCACGCATGGCCTCGTCTAGATTGGCGAATCCGCACAAGCCTCCTAGGTCCCTCAGGTAAGCTACGAACTCTCCAATGCTCTCGCCCTCGTGCTGATCCCTCTGGTAAAAGTCATGCCGATGGATGAGAATCGGCACTGCCGGGGCGTAGTGGTTCCGGAGAATGGGAGCTAGGGTATCCCAATCCATGGTCTTGACGTCTGTTGGCTTCGCGAGTGCCTTGGCCATTTTAAAAACGGCGGGTCCGTAGTGTGTTAGAAAAACCACTCACTTCTTGCTGCCGGTGGCATCCTTCAGGTTGTTTGATTCCAAGAACATTTGGAAACGATCAATGTAGGACTCCCAGTCCTCACTGGCCGGATTGAATGGTGCGTGTGGCACGGCGCTGCTGGCCATCTTGCAGGTCATCTATGCGCTATCTGCCACGTGCTAGTCAGCTCTGTTGTCTCAGTATCCCATCCTCGTCGCCAGTGTTAAGTCTGGGCGGTGGGTCCCAAGGAAAGACGAGACTCGAAGTAGTGACAATAGCTCTTTATTAGGAAACCAGATACTGAGACAAGGCTCCCAGCCGAGGCAGCTCCTTTGATAGAGCTGGCTGTGGCTAAGCATCCTATGACATGCATTTGAGCTTGCCGCTCTTGGTTTTACCCAATCGCGGCAGCCGAATAAGAACCAATCAGAACGCTTAGTTTTGTCCAATCACGGCCTGGCTTTTCCAGACCAATAGGAATGCAGGCCTACAAGCCTGCTAGTATGGAACATATACCACTATGATAAAATGGATTTATCATGGATATGTTAACCAGTGATGGGATTCAGCCAGTTCTCACCACTTTGGGAGAACCGGTTGTTAAGTTTCTGAAAAGTTTGTTTGTTGGAAGAAAACTGTTGAAAACAGGTTGTTGGAAGAAATCATTAGGGCAGAGAACCGGTTGTTAAATGATTTGAATCCCACCACTGGTTTAACCTAAGAGAAAGATGAGTCAGTGTATTTTTGATTGTTAACATAGGAACAAATAAGAATTGCAGAGCCAACCAACCAGAGGTGATATTCAGCAGGTTCTGACCAGAACTGGTAGCGGAAATTTTGAGTAGTTTAGAGAACCGGCAAATACCTCTGACTGGCCCCATCCCCATCTATTCTCTGCCTCCCGAATCCCAGCTGGTCGGCTGGGTCTTCTTTTGCTGCCCTGCACAGGAGAACAGAGCTGGAAAGCAGGTTAGTGGGGTGGGGAGAGAATGGGGATTTCCTTCTCCTGCCACGCCCACCAAGCCACATCCATAGAACTGGTAGCAAAAAATTTGAATCCCACCACTGCAACCAACCACAAGTGTACATCCTGATGGAATAATATACAATCACTTTTATACATATTAGGATTGTACTTTGTAATAAGATGAACCCTGGATTTCATGACAAAGAGAACTAATTTAGACTGGAGTTTCCTTTTCCTAGCATGACACTAGTGGGGTTGAATTCATTCTAATTAGCAGGTCTCCACAAAGATCTATTTTCCTTTTATTCTTCTGGAGTTCTTGGGAGATGCAAAAAAAGAGGTGTCATTTGTATAGCATTGCTATTGGAGAGTGAGGAGAGGGCATTGGCTCCTATGACCAGCAAGTCTATCTTCAAATCAGAGTTAATCTGTTCAGATTAACATTATCCCAAACACAGCATTCTGGAAAATGGAAGATTTTTAAGAATCTTACTGTTCATTTACTCTGTGTGATACTTGTGTTCTTATCAGCAGTCCCTCATCTTCAGCAGCTGAGTAACTATATTTTTTTTCTGGAAATTTCATATATTTCTGCCTGATATTGGGATCACTGTATTCAAGGAAAGGGCATTGCAATATCTATATCACCAAATCCCTTTGGATCAAAATACTCTCAAATAACTAGATTTCTGACTGGAGTTCAAGAAACTCCTTTAAAAAAATAGCTATTCACCAAATATGGAATATAAACTTTTTAAAACTGGAGCATAAGAATAGAGCTCTTGGGAAAATATTTCAAAATGTAGTTTTTATGATAGATGTATACAATAGATGGAAGCAAACATATATTCAAGAAGCCTTTTTACCTGGAAGTCACCAGCATCTTTAAGATTTCCAAAACTGTTAAGATTTCCAAAATTTTCAAACGCATCTCGTTTGTCGCCAAATATTCTGGATGCCTCTCTTTACAAAATATATAGAGTGCTCTGGGAGCAAACATATGGTCCTTATTAACACTCTGGGAAGGGGCATATGGTCTCTAAGGTTGTCATGGAGACAACTCTGAGTAAAACAGGCCAAACAGCAACAATTTCAAAAATTAAATTCATTCTCCTTTAATATTATGATCTGTATAGAACCAATCTTTTTCTCTCCCTCCCCATGCAGAATTCTAACACCAGGATTTCAATATGGTGTCCATGGGCACCAAAGTGTCTGAGGCCATAACACCTCATCTGATTTTAACTTCAAAGCAGTGATGATGATGTCTATTCAGTTGAGTCCAACTCTTGGCAGTTCTATGGGCCAGGTCTCTCCACATCTTTTAATCTTGCATTACTTCTTTGATTTTCCTATGTTCTGGCTGGATTCAGCTTTGACAGTGTTCAAAGCAAAACACTATGTTATTTTCAAAAACATCTCTTGGCTACCAGCTTTCTTAAAGATCTTAGAGCAGGGGTGTTAAACTCAATTTCATTGAAGGCCACATCAGGGCTGTGGTTGACCTTAGGGGGGCAGGGGTGGTGTTGTGGCCAACTGGGTGGGTGTGGCTAGTTTGATACCACTCCCCAAACTGCTGGCATGTTTCCTTTTTGCATTGAGTAGACCGGGCCGAAGCCAGGCTGACCTGATTTTTCCTCTTCACATTGGGTAGACCAGGACAGCCCAATAGGCCAGAGTTTGACGTCCCATCTTAGAAAGTAGCAACAATGGGTTGCTGCATCCTCATACTTTTTTTGGAAGTTTACCCCTCTATCCACTTATGATCCCACTTGGAGATCATAAGAAAATTCCTGTTTTGGGACCAACTGTGCCCAGAAAGAATAGTAGCCATTTTAAGAATTTCACTATGGCAATCATTTTTGTTGAATCTTCCCATCATGCTTTCGGGATATGCTTCCGAATAATAACACACATTTTAGGGAATGCTTGAACAAGAATAAGAAGAATGAATATGAACAAGAAGCTTTTGTGGAATTTATTTGAATGGCTAGCTCAGATGGAACACATCAGATCTAGGACATAAAAATATTTCCCTAAATATTTTTTATGAACACAAATAAGGAAAAAAATAACATCAGCAGTATGCATCTACTTTTGACCAGAACGTTCTTGTGGTTCTTCCAGTAGTTTGAAATCAACAATTATGCATGCAGCTGAAACATCTGCAGCAAAACCAAAACATAAAACATCTGCTGTAGCAATAAAAAATAGAAATTGCAATAACAACAGGATCTTTTTCTGTTAGTTTAAAGTCATGACAAGTCCATTTAATCTGGTCTACCTTTCAGAATCTTGTCATTGCACCCTGACAGTATGGATAATAATGTTCATTCAAAAGCATCCATTCTCCTAAAACTCTGTCCCAGCTAACAAGTAAATTGCATAATAAATGCACTGCAAAAAAATCATGTTGAAATGGAAGATAACAGTAAGAAGACTTATTCCAGTTTACAAGCTCGAAACTACAGTCATTTAATATAGAAAATATGTCATGTTGCATGTGTTAGTGTTACACAGTACCTATAGAATTACATACCTTGAAAATCAACTGCTCCAATAATGGAATTTCCACTTACAGCTTGTATGTGCTGGAATTTGTTCTTGATCCTATTTACTTTTTACACCCTTTTCTTCAGTTTGAGGTTTTCAGTACCATGTTGTGCTCATAATAGTCAGGTCTGTCATCCTTTGTGGTCTCTGAGGATGAAGTGCAGTCAACCATGACCACAAAGCCATATAAATGTTTTCCCTTGGATGTCCTTTCATTCCCTTAAGCAGTAAATGGATAAGATACATATCATATTTCAGATTGATCTTCTTTTCTATTTTCCACTGTGCCTTTTCTCATTTGTCTCCAAGATTCCAGGATTACCCCATTTCTGCCATAATAGCCTTGGGATCTTGAGTAATGATTAGCTAGCTTCATGCTGAATTATTAATATCACACTGTAATTTGTTAATCCCTACCCCTACCCTGAAGTCTAGGCTGATACTACACCAAATGGGCAACTCCCCTCCCCTCTTCTGGACCCAATTAGGTCTTGGTAAGGTAAAGATAGATTCCCCTCACACATATGTGCAAGTTGTTTCTGGCTCTAGGGGGCAGTGCTAATCTCCGTTACAAAGTCAAAGAGCCAGCATTGTCTGAAGACGTCTCTGTGGTCATGTGGCCCACATGACTAAAGGCCAAAGGATGTTACCTTCCCACCAAAGTGGTTCCTATTTTTCTACTTGCATTTTTGCATGCTTTCAAACTGCTAGGTTGGCAAAAGCTGGGACAAGTAATGGGAGCTCAGTCCATTATGCGGTGCTAGGGATTCGAACTGCCAGACTTTTAGATCGACAAGCTCAGTGTCTTAGCCACTGAGCTTGTCGATTTTTAGATCTTGGTACATATTAAATACTTGCTAAAAGAATAGAATCCAGTTGAGTCATTACAGATGAGGAAGGCTTAATCCCTTTTTCTGACAGGCCCAGAAAGTCAATCAGCATTGGATAAACAAGTAGAAAAGTAAAGAGTCTCTTCTAAAATGTTTAGAAGAGAAATATAAAAGTTTTCTGTTCAAGGACAGTGAACAATGGACTTTTGATTTTAAAGAAGTTTGACAAGTCTTCAGAAAGACTACGACAGAAAAAGAAGTTCATCCCCTAGAGTTTTAGGAGAGCTGATCTAATCTTAGAAGAAAAAGATTGAGAGAAAGCTTGAGTGACAGAGAAATAAAGCAGTATGATTATAGTAACATTGTAAAAAAAAACCAAACCAAACCCTAGCATAAAGAACTTAAAGTTCTGACAACATAAAGAAAGCTAAGAAAAGCTTTTGAATGAGATGAAGTTATTTGTCTTCACTTTTATTACTTTTAATAAATGGTGTTTGTTTTGGAAATCCTTTGTCATATGATTCTGGCTAACAAGTTCACATTTACAAGTTCACATTATCTAATAAGCTAAGGGGGTCTGAATATAAACCGAGTTAGATAAAGAGCTCAACAGTGGTGCTTAGCTATGTGGTAGAATGTAGTCTGGATTCCCAGGAGGGAGGGGCTGCATTCCAAAGGAGGAAAAAACAGTGAAACATGGCACTCTGGCAGTAGGAAAAGGATAAAAATGGCTCCTTCTCTAGCAATTCTTAGTATACTGTATCTATAGTTATGCAAACAGTTGGTTTAATTTAGCCACATTCTATCTATGGGTGAGGAACAATAAAGGAAACTACTCAGAAGTAAGTTTGTCTTTCTTGTTTCTTGACATGGTGGACAGTAGTGCTTATAAGAAGCAAACGAAGAGAGTACACCGTTTTTTTCAAGTGGGGAGAAATAATTATATTTGACTTCTGAATTACCACATATTCAGTACTGCCCAATGAAAAACAAGGGGGGAAATCCAGTCCCACCTCTAATAACATTGCTATCACCTGTCTGTTACCTGTAGCCCTTAAAGAATAAAAAAAAACATGGTAGAGATACAATTGTGAGTGTTAAGTTCTGTGCATGGGCACAAGAATTGGAGACGAGATGATGAACATTGAACTTCAACTCTTTATTTAACATTGTGGAACAGAGCAAAAACTACGGCAGCAGTAGCCCTTTTTACAGGCAAGCTGCTGATCAAACAACCAATAAGAAACGGGAAGTGTTAGTTCCCTTAACCAATGAGAGAGGCTCGCTAATAGCCAATCAGATTCTCCTGAACGGACCAATCAGATGTCGCTATTATCAGCCAATCAGAAGTGCAGGGCCAGAACCCTGCACTTTTCTAAAGGTTTTAATAATCTTTATTTAAGCACTTTTATTAATTCACAACACCCTTTCCCCCCGGGTTCCGTTTAAGGGGTGTGGTGATGTAATCTTTGAGGTAGGCAGGTTGTTTAGATTGTCTGTTAGATTTTCGCTGTCCCCCCGGTACTTGTTTATAATCTTGTTTGGGCAGGATGTTTTCTGGCAAGTAGGGTGCCTCCAGTCCTTCATTTAAAAACTCGGTGCCGCTAATGTCCTCGTTGTCCTCTTGCCTTTGTGGGCTTGCTTCTGACGAGGTGTCTCTTTGAGGTAAGTCCACCACCCTCTCTGATTCTTCCGAATGCTCACTTCTTCCACTCGTGCTTTCTGCTGTTACGAACTCGGTCTCCTCGGCATCTCCTCCCCCCTCAGTTTGGAAGTTACCGGAGTCGCAGAAACGAGGTTGCAGCCTTGAACGCAGCTGATCAATATGGCGCTTCCATATTCTTCCGTTGCGACTTTTTACTCGGTTCAACCTGGGTCCTGTGACTTGGATTACAGTTGCCTCGACCGACAAAGGATCGCCAGAAAAGTTTCTAGCGAAGACTAAGTCGCCTATCTGGAATTCGCGGCATTTCCCACTGGATCCGTGTGGTTTTTCTGGTTCGTACGATGGGTGTAGTCAGTCAAGGTGGGAGCGGAGTTTTCGTCCCATTAACAATTCGGCCGGAGTCTTGTTGGTTACGCTGTGCGGAGTGATGTGTTGAAGAAGGAGTATCCGGTTAATTTTATCTTCGATATTGCCATAGTCCATTTTATGTAGGTTTTTTTTGACGAATTGTACCATGCGCTCAGCTCTTCCATTGGCCGCAGGATGCACTGGCGAAGTTAGTGCATGGCGAGTACCACGGTCCGCCAAATACTGTTCAAAAGAAAGCGCGGTAAACGGGCCCGTTGTCGGATACCAGAATGTCTGGCAGTCCATGGGTTGCGAATAATCTGTCCAATTTCCTGATGACGGATTCAGTTGTGGTACTTTTCATTTCATGTATTTCAAACCAGTTTGAGTAGGCATTCACCGTTACTAGGAATGTGTGTCCCTTAGTAGGTCCCGCAAAGTCAATATGAATACGGGACCATGGTCCCCTGGGTGTTTCCCACTCTGTTGGGGTTGCTTTCGGTGGGGCATTGCTAACTTCCTGGCATTTGCAACAAGTCTTTACCCAGGCCTCGATTTTCTTGTCGATACCCGGCCACCATGCGTAGCTTCGTGCGAGCGCCTTCATGCACACGATGCCGGGGTGGCCTTCATGCAAGGTTTTCAATACCGCTCATTGCAGCCGTTCTGGGACGACAACTCTATCCCCCCAAATTATGCAGCCTTTCTGGGAAAACAGTTCCGTCTGTCAATTCTTGAAAGGACTGAAGTTGTCAGGGATTTGATCCAATGACCATCCTCGCTCAACCCAGCTAAGAACTCCCGCCAAAACGGGATCGCGTCTGGTTTCGATCGCGATATCTCAAGCTGTCAGTGCTGGTGACTGAAGTGTCTCAATCTGGAGTGTCGTGAGAGTTGGAGCTGGGTCACCAACGGTTTCTGGAAGTGGTGCACAGCTTAGTGCGTCAGCATGGGGGATGGCACTTTAGACAAGTCTTTACCCAGGCTTCGATCTGCTTGTCGATGCCCGGCCACCACGCGTAGCTTCGTGCAAGCGCTTTCATATGCACAATGCCGGGGTGACCGTCATGCAATGTTTTCAGTACTGCTCATTGCAACCGCTCTGGGACGACGACTCTATCTCCCCATAGGATGCAGCCTTTTTGCAAAAAAGTTCTGTTTGCCGGTTTCTGAAAGGGGTGAAGTCGTCAGGGGTTTGTTCTACTAGCCATCCTCGTTTGACCCAGGTAAGAACTCCCGCCAGGACAGGATCTTGTTTTGTTTCGATCGCAATGTCTCTGGCTGTTAGTGGCAGTGAATGTAGCGTTTCAATCTGGAGTGTTGTAAGGGTTGGAGCTGGGTCGTCGACGGTTTCCGGAAGTGGGGCACGGCTCAATGCATCAGCGTGGGGAATGGCTTTCCCCGGGCGGTGTTGCAGTTTATAATTATATGGAGCCAAGAATTCCGACCAGCGAGTCATTGTGGGAGATATCATATAAGGGGTTGGCTTGTCCCCCGCTATAATCCCCAGCAAAGGTTTGTGGTCGGTAACTATAGTAAAAACTCGCCCATAAATATATTCTTGAAATCGTTTAACAGCAGAAACGACAGCAAGAGCCTCTTTATCGATTTGACTATAGTTACGTTCAGCTTTTGATAGCGTTTTTGAAAAGTAGGCAATAGGGGTTTCACTACCGTTTGATAACACATGGCTCAAAATGGCACCCACTCCAAATGATGATGCATCACATGTAATCGTTAAAGGCAAAGTCTCATTATACTGCATCAAAACAGCGTCTGAAGTCAATAAGTTTTTTACTTGTCGGAACGTGTGTTCCTCTCGGTGTCCCCAAACCCAGGTTGCCTTTTTGTCCAACAGACAATGTAGGGGCTCGGCTACAGTCGCTTTGTGGGGCAGGAACACGTTGTAGAAATTGATAAGGCCCAAGAAAGCTTGGAGATCAGTCTTATTTCTGAACCTTGGAGCGTTTTTGATTGCCCTTAACTTGCTATCGGTGGGGTGAATGTCTTGTTTATCGATTAAGTACCCCCAAAATTCTACTTTATCCGCACACATTTGATACTTTTTTTTTTACTTTAAGGCCAGAGTCTTTAAATTTCTGGAGAACTAACCTCAGGCGCTCCCTTAGTATTTCTCTAGTCGGAGCAGCAATTAAAACGTCATCAAAATAAGGTACAACCCCTTTTATACCCTGTAGTAGTCTCTCCATCAAGCTCTGAAAAATTCCTGGGGCCACGCTAATTCCGAATTGGAGTCGGTTGCACTTAAATGCACCTCGGTGCATAACAATCATTTGTGCCTCTGCCATTTTTTTGTCTGCAGGCAGTTGTTGGTAGGCCTGTGCTAAATCCAATTTAGCGAAGACTTTTCCGCCCCCCAGGGAATGGAGAAGGTGTTGTACCACCGGTACCGGGTAAGCGTTCTGCTGAGGGGCGTGATTCAGGGTGGCTTGGTAGTCCCCACAAATTCTTAATGATCCATCCGGCTTGATGGGTGTTACGATTGGGGTTTCCCAGGGAGCGTGGTTGGTTGGTTCTAACACACCCTGGGCTATTAATTTATCAAGCTGCTCATCAATCTTTGGTTTAAGGGCAAATGGAACTCGACGAGGCTTAAGGCGGATGGGAGCTACTTTGGGGTTAAGGTTAAATGATATTGGGGTCCCCTTGTACTTGCCTAATTTCTCTGTAAAGACGTCCTAGAACTCCCGGACGATGGCCTCTTCCCAGTCGTCGCTGTTTGTTCAGTGAATGCTGGCTACTTCAATTCCAAGTGGGGTGAACCATTGGAGGCCTAACAAACTAGGCCAATCCCTGTCGACTATGGTTAGCGGTAGGGATGCAGTACGATTTTTAAATGAGACACGGACTTTGCTGGATCCGACGACTGGAATTCGATTTCCCTGATAGTCCTTAAGTATGATTCTTTGGAATCTGAGGTCTTGCCGCTGGACGGTGGGAATTAATTGTTTAAGGGTCTTCCAGGAAACCATCAAGAGGGACGATCCTGAATCGACCCCCATCATGCAAGGCTGGTTTTCGATGGCGACCTTCACCCGGATCTTCTTGGCGTCTAATGAAGAGGCGTGACCGATCATAATGTTTTGGTGTGCCTCTTCTTGTTTCGTTGACTGGGCTAGTGGTTTGTTTCTGTAGGAGTGGTTGTTCCATTGGTGGGTTAAGTATTCTCGATTCACAGGATGACTTCCTGTGGGCTGGTGGTAGTTGGTCCCTCTCTGAGGTGGGTTGGATCCTTGCTTGCTTCTACAGACTCTTCCGATGTGACCTCTTTTCCCGCACACATGGCAGAGCGCGTTGAGAAATTTGCAGTCTGATCATGGATGGTTTGCCCCACAACTAGCGCATTGGTACTGCACTCTCTGGTTACGTTGATGGCGTTGGTCTCATTCAGACCGGAGCCGGTTGACCTCTTCTTCATCGCTTTCTGATGACGATTCGAGGTCCTCGTGGTGGGCTGTCGTTGCCTGTCCTTCCAGGTGAGCGAGATTTCGCCGGTGAGTTGGCGGAGCGGGGCGTGGGTGCGGCGCATTCGTGCAGCCGACTTCCTGGTTGCTTCTGCTGCAGTAGCGTCAGCGATGGCATCTGCAAGGCTAATGTCGCCTTTCGCCATCAGCTAACTTTGCGTCGCTAGCACATCTAATCCCAGAACTATTCGGTCTCTCAGGCCTCTTTGAGGTCGGTGAACTCACAGAGGCCTCCCAAATTCCGGAGATCCGCTATGAAATCTGCAACGCTTTCTCCCTTCCGCTGGTCTCTCTGATAAAATTTATGTCTTCGAACAAGCGTTGGTACAGTCGGTGCATAGTGGGCCCGTAGAAGGGGCTCGAGGACGTCCCAGTCCATGGACTTCACCTCAGCCGGTTTGGCTAGTGCCTTGGCCATCTTAAACACGGTCGGCCTGCAGTGAGTTAGGAATATCGCTCGCTTCTTTCTGGTAGTGGCATCCTTCAAGTTGTTGGTCTCCAGAAACATCTGGAATTGGTCCATATATGAGTCCCAGTCTTCTTGTTCCGGGTCGAATGGAGTGGGTGGTATGACACTGCTAGACATGGTTCAGCCGTTGGTGCATCTTCAGCCACGCGCTCTGTTTAGCGTTCTGTAGTGCTCAGTCAGCTCTGACGTCTCCAAATCCCATCCTCGTCGCCAGTGTTAAGTTCTGCGCATGGCGCAAGAAGTGGAGATGGGACGATGAACAGTGAACTTCAACTCTTTATTTAACATTGTGGAACAGAGCAAAAACTACAGCAGGAGTAGCCCTTTTTACAGGCAAGCTGCTGATCAAATAACCAATAAGAAACGGGAAGCGTTAGTTCCCTTAACCAATGAGAGAGGCCCACTAATAGCCAATCAGATTCTCCTGAACGGACCAATCAGATGTCGCTATTATCGGCCAATCAGAAGTGCAAGGCCAGAACCCTGCACTTTTCTAAAGGTTTTAATAAACTTTATTAAAGCACTTTTATTAATTCACAACAATGAGTATTGAAGGTTTTTTGTTGGAAGAATACCACTGTGTAAACAAGATATTGGAAAGAAATGTTGTACCAGATATGATCCAGGCACATTGCTTATCAAGAACAATTAAAGCTTTTATACAGGCTTGTAAATGTGTTTTGACATCTCTTTTCTTATTTTATTTTGGCCAATGATGTTTCCTTTTGGGATTTAATTTTCTATGAACATCCTGATTTATATTTTGGTGGTACGTGTGTTTTTACATGGGGGATAATTATAACATAAACAGATAATGAATAATAACCAAAATATACTGTGCTTGACTTGCATATATGACATAGTCTGTTGAAGATGGCCGTAGTATTAAAACAAAAAATTACTGCCTTGAATTCTACTGTGGAAAAAAAAAATCAAGTGTTTGGTTAATTAAGGACCATCTTTAGTAGCACCGTGAGAATGATATTGTTTCCTGACTGTTAAGTCTGGAGCATGGGTGCGAATAATGGAGACGAGTCGGTAGAAACAGTGAACTTCAAACTCTTTATTTACATGGTGTGACAGCTCAAACTTGATGGCTGCTATAGCCTTCCTTATATAGGCAACTTATTAACTATTCAACCAATCGTAATCCGGGAGCGCTAGCTCCGTTAACCAATGAGAATGGCCTGTTAATGGCCAATCAGATTCTCCTGAACGGACCAATCCGATCTTGCCATTAACAGCCAATCAGAAGTGCAGGGCCAGAACCCTGCACTTGACTTCAAGCTCAAGATAACTTTATTGAACATTTATTCATTCACAACACTGACAGGCACTCATCTAACCATTACCTGGAACAAAACCTGCTTTGGTGTGAATTGCAGCCAGCTCTGCAGTGCCCTTTCTATTTTTACCTGATATAATGCTTATGGAAGTTAGTAGGTCTCTTCAGTTTGTTCAGATTATTACATTGGGCCCTGGAGTTAAGGATGGAACTTGGAATTGTTCCTGAGACCTACATTTTCTCCCCTGCTTAAGAAATCAATCAGAAAACATTGAATTGTTTGCACATAACATGTTGAATGTTACAAGGCAACCTTTTGCTTCTAGCAAGTCTTTCTAACACAATTCACTGGAGTGTTATTTAGAATTGCTGGTGGAGTGGAACAAATTGAATGCAAAGTTCCTAGAAGGCCCAGATATCTATGGAGATTCTCAGTCATCCAGGTCACGGTTATCTTGAAGGTGCTTTTTCAAAAAGCAACTTGGATTTTCTTTGTTTTTCCTTCAAGATGTTTCACTTCTCATCCAAGAAATTTCTTCAGTTCTTACTTCTTGGATGAGAAGCTAAACATCTTCAAGCAAAAACAAAGGAAGTCCAGTTGCTTTTTGAAGAAGCACCTTTGGGATGAGAAACAGATAATGCTATTTATATACAGTATGTGAAGCCTTCTGCCTCTTAAGGATTAGGATATCATTTTAGGCCAATGGGCACTTTGAAATTTTCAGCATGACTGATGGGCAAGTACAATCAAATCTGTGACCCAACTTTTACCCAAGTGGGCAACTGGGTATTTTGCTCTCAGTCTTCCATCAGCAACAGCTTTTCTACCAATCAAAATTAACCTTTATGTTCCAAATAATTCCTAAGTGTATCAGGCTGGCTTAGAAGCATATTTGGCCTGGGGATATGAGATGACATGGGCATCCATCAGGGTTGGTAGGTAAAGGAGGGCAAGCAATGAAACATGTATCAAGTTGTCATGACATAAATACAAGAGATTTGCATTATGAAATGCTTATGTGTTGGCTTTTTGCATTGTGATTTGCTCTTTCACTACTATCGCAAGAATCTATTAATATAATCAGCACAGGGTAGTTGATAGCTCATCTGGCAAGTGGAGGTGGATTAATTCCTTTTACACCTGACATAAGGTAAATCAGTGTATTCATCCTTTGTGCTTTATTGAACAAAGAATGATTCTGTAAAATAACAGCAGTACAAAACAAAACAAGTAGCAATCAAACTCATCTTTCAATCAGCGATACGCAAATATGGGTAAACCCAGAGGTGGTATTCAGCCAGTTCTGACCAGTTCTGGAGAAGCGGTAGCGGACATTTTGAGTAGTTTGGAGAACCGGCAAATACCACCTCTGACTGGCCCCACCCCCATCTATTCTCTGCCTCCTGAGTGCCAGCTGATCGGCTGGGTCTTCTTTTGTTGCCCTGCCCAGGAGAACAGAGCTGGAAAGCAGGTTAGTGGGGTGGGGGAGGGAATGGGTATTTTGCAGTAACCTTCCCCTGGAGTGGGGAGGGAATGGAGATTTTACAGTATCCTTGCCCACCAAGCTATGCCACGCCCACCAAGCCACGCCCACAGAACTGATAGAAAAAAAATTTGAATCCCACCACTGGGCAAACCATATATATTGAAGCAAACAATTTATTATATAATATTGTATTTGGGAAAGGAAAAAAACCAGAAACTTGTCTTACAGACAATACAACTTAAGTGATGTCTTTTACTAAATTAACCTATTTAGTTTGGAGAATACTATGAACTACAATGTAAAACGGCATAGGTTCCCACAATATACTAATGTGTTGTGCAAATTCAGCTGTTTGGTCTTTATGGTCTGTTCCACCATCCCATGACCTTTTTTTGGCAGTTCCCAGAACGTTCCGAATTCTAGCAGTAAAATATCTTGGTGTATTGTTTTTGACAGTATGATTTTTAATGGTAATTATAGGAGAAAGGTTAAAACAAATGTTTTAAGTTGGCATGACATAATGCCCCAATTATGCATTACAAAATTTAAAAAGCATAAAAATTAAAATCCTTCATTAAATATTAGATGTTAATATTTTCACTTGTTAGAGACTCTGTCTGAGCCACTCTATTCTACCAATTGATACCACTACAATTGTCCTTTTGCACATTGATTTGTAAGCATAGATTTACATGAGCAGTCACAATCATTGAGCAAAGCAGTTGTTCAGTGAGGTGCCCAGGTAGCTGTTTCACTCAACAAGTGCCATTTAAGTGCTCTCAGTTGTGGCTGTTAAGTGCCCTCCTGGGTTGTTGAGAGAATGGAGCAAAAGAGCTGTCAACTGATCTTCAGGATCTGAGCTCTGTTTCTTTAGCGCACCAGAGTTCAGCTCCCTTTTGTACATAGAAGAGAACTTCTCCGGCGGGCTGCAGGAACTATTCTTCTTTATTAAGTTGCAAACTTCACTGTGCACTTATCTATTATTTTATGGGAAAGCCAACAGAAAAGGTTGCAAATGGTGATCGCATAATTGCAGGGTGCTTGGAAAACTGGTCATAAGAGTGAACAGGTTGTCAAACACCCAGATGGCAATCACGTGACCAGAAATCACATTTTATGATGGCCAGCAGTGCTTTACAGGCCATAAAGTGCCAGTTGTGCTAAATGATGGGTTATAAGTCAAGGTAGCAATAGGAAGGATATGTATATATTCTAGGACAGACAGGTTATAATCAGCAAAATCACATGCTGTATGTCTTTCTGCATTTTGCCAGTTTCAAATTGCAAAGGACAGACTTTTTTATCTGAATTCTCTGTGTTAAGCTAGAGAAAGGGATAATGCTGGATGTATTGTTCGTTTATTTAAAAAGATAGACTGCCTTGCAGGGGTGAGATTCAAAAATCCCAGCAACCTGTTTGCTGCCCAGTTGCTGGATGGGCATGGCCATGGTGGGCGTGGCCTACCAGAACTCCTGGGAAGGTCATTTTTCGCCTTCCCATGGGTCCAGAGGCTTCCCTCAGGGAGGGCGACAACTACCTCCCCTGGGCTCTGGAGGTCCTCCGGAAGCCAAAAACAGGCCCGTTTCCGGACTTCTGGAAGACCTGTTTTTTTCCCTCTCCCAGAGCCTCTGTGCAGTCCCTGCACTTACCTGCATCAAAAATAGGCCATGTGGAGACTCCTAGGAGGGGAGGGGCAGGGTGGATGGAGCAAGCCGGTCAGTTCAAATACTAGTTTGCCAAACCAGATGCAAATTTAACATCCGGTTCACCCAAACCAGTAAAATCCCACCCCTGCTGCCTTGAAAGGTGGAATGAGGCACCAGCACATGAGAAGAAAATTGAGCCATGTGAATAAATCTAAATTACCAGTAATAAAGGACTAGTTTTATACCTATTGTGAAGAAAATAAACACATTTCAGATTAAAATCTCCTTCCTCTTAGAGCAATTGATTGAATCCAAAATATTCTATTCAGTTGTGTTTTTTCTAGAGAAATATGTTCTTTTATGTAAATGATTGGATTTTATATCTGGCAGTGATTAGTTATTTTTGCTTAAAAACAAGGGGATGCTCTCTTAGTAATGTAGAAGTTTTCCATAGTATAAATTTTAAACAAAATGTTGATAGCTGTTCTCCAAAAGTATGAGAAAGGAAGAAGTCAGTATTTGTGATCAGGTTAAAGCCTTATTTACATCATTTTACAGCAGTCCCTGGGAGATTGCAGATTATTTATCACTAATCAAAATTCTCTTCTATGCTAAGAGCTAACTTAATTCATACTATTTCCTAGATTTTTTTCTATATATTTCTATTCTGTCCTGAAAGTCATAGGATGTTTTCTACTCATGCTACTTCAGTTTTGTTTCTTTGTTTGTTCAGCAAACAGTAGTGTTAAAACTAGACACTAAAAGTTTATCTTAAAGATGACAAGCATTGTTTGCCCGCATTTTATGGATCAAGAAGAGGAAGGAATATACTATATATATTCACTGCCTTGAGATAACTATTAAAAAAATAATGAGGGTAAAAGAAAAACAATTTAATCAATCAATGAATGAGCAAACAAATAGTCTTGTTCCTGCTAAATAGGATAATCTTTGAAAGCCTACCTCCTCTATCATTTGTCCTCTGTGTCCAGTCCAACAAAGCAATACAATAGTCCTCTGGTTTTGTTTGTTAACGAGGGCCAGAATTTTCATTAATAAGTGATATAATGAATGTCACGTGATTGGATTAGTTAGCTATGGCAGTCAGTCCCCACTGCAAAGGTTCATGGGCTGTTAAATGAGGACCAAAAGTGATCGCAACTTGTTACTTCCCGCCAGCTTCCAACAAGAAAATCAATGGGGAAGCCAGCAGGAAACCACAAGTTGCTCTCTCAACAATCCTTTCCTTCTTGGGTGGCTCACAAGCTATCCAGCAGGTGAGAGCTGCAACCTGGTGAGCAACTGAGTACAGGTACTGTGCAGGTGGGTGCCGCAGGTGGACACATGGTTGGTGCTATGGATAGGCACAAATGCAGGTGGTCAGGTGGATGCTACATGAGTGTAAACAGGTGAGTGGTACTGGCAGGAGTAAGTGCAGGAGAACATGTGGGCAAATGCTATGGGCAGGTGCAAACATGGGCAGGCAGGTAAATGCTATAGGTGGGCATCTGGAGGGGACCAAGTGTGGGCAGGTTAGTGAATAGGTGGGTCTTATGAGCAGGCATAAGTGAAGGTGGGTGGGTTGCTCTGGTAGGCATGAATATAGGTAGATGAATTGGTCTTATAGGGGGACGTGAGCACAGGTGAGTGCAAGTGTTACCAGATTTTATGGAGTATAAGGTGGACTTGAATGTAGGTATGGGTTATAGTCTACAGACGTACATCTATGAAGTATGAGATCCCTTTGCCACTCAGAAGGTCCTTGTGAGAAAAAGTGGCAAGAAAAAGCAACTTGCAGGAATAGCTTGAAACCCCCTGATGCCTTCCCCATTGACTTGTCTTGCAAGCAAAGGTTGCACTGTGGGATGCTTTATAAGTGCAAGCTGTTTGCCAAGCACCTGAAACACAATCACATGTCTACAGGAACACTGCAATACTCACAACTTTGAGGATGGGTCAGAAGTCCCCCTCATTTAGTACCATCATAACTTTGAATGGTCCCCGAAAAAATGAACGTAACCCAAGGATAATTTGCAACCATGTACAAGGCTTAACTGTACACAGAGTTAATATTTCAAAAGAGTCTGGCTGCCTTTTGAGTTTAACAATTAATTGAAAAGTTGCTGAATTTTTTGTTTGGGCCAAAATGAACCTTGAATATTTTACTTTCCTGATTTTCACTGCAATCTTGGTAAATCACTAGAAAGTGCTTAAGGGTCATTCTTGAGCTTCAGTTCATAATTTGATTCAAATTGTTTTTATCTGATTTAATTATATTGCCTTCCTTTCTTGTACTTGTTATAAGGCATCCTATTCTTCTCGTGACTTTTCAGAGTAAAACTGTTTTCATCAGAAAAAAAATATTCTTCCCTCCTTTCTTTCTTAGTACAAATATAACCTCCACGATCTGGCAATTTCTAGCAATTAGATGACTCACATCTGATGTGGAAACTAATTGATTAGCGGGTTTAACTGTTGGGGAAATCCTTTAGTAATGCTTGGACTCAACATATGTGCAGCCACAGCTGTTTAGCCTGAGTGTTTAGCTGATTTAATTAAATATTTAAAAGGTTGGCTTCTTTTCTTAGCTTTGGTAATGATGCAAAGATAACTGTCATTATCTTGGTAATGATGCAAGTTTTTGCAAAGAGTTTTTATTAGGTTTGCTTTTACCAAAATGGATCCAACATATTTCACTTCAACAGGGATATTTTTGAAATGTAGGTTTGCAGCATAGCTGCCTGGGAATTCTGGGAGTTGAAGTCCATAGGTCTTAAAGTTACCAAGTTTGGGGACTCCTGCAATAAACTGAGGCAGATTCTCCACAATACTATTGGAAAATAGAATTTGCAGGTTGTAGATTGGTCAGCTGTGAATGGCATTGTTTAGTATTTAACCGTTATTTTTGCCTTTATCTGAAAGTGCTTTATGATGAGCCTTTATGAAGTTAATCTGGTAAACCTAAGGAAGTTCTAGTCTGGTTAGCAGAACCAAGAATAAGCTACTATCAGTCTCATGTAACACCATGTGTTGGTCTTCACCTTTAAAGCCCTTCATGGGTGGGTCCAGGTTATATGAAAAACCAGCTCATCCCAATGGAATCCCACCCCACAGGAAGAAGAGGACCCCATCAGCAAAGGATCATTTGCTGACAGGGTCTCATTTCTGCTGTGTGTTCTGACCTAGGCTTCCCCAACAGCATGAAGCTGACTCCTTGTCCTGATAAACCCTTTTTTAATTTAGTTTACAGTGAATTCCTCTCCAGCAAAGTCCTGGCCTCTTAAAATACTCCACAATTACAGACCTTTATCAGGCTTGGAGAATGGCCAGGCCGATATCTTTCAAATGCCACAATAATTAGCAAGAATGCAGGAACAGATCTTTACCCAAATGAAATAATTATCTCCTGCAAAACCCCACCCCTCCTTTCGCTCCTCTTTTAATTCCCTCTGGGAAGGGCCATTCACCTTCCATCTGTGGCTTTACTCCCAAGTCAACCCTTGTTCCTTAGCTGTTCCCTTCTTTTGGCAGCCATGCGCATGCACATTCTGGGAACAGGCTCCAGCTGTTCTTCTGTCTCACTGATGTCCAACGAAGGCAGCTGATAACTATCAGACGGCCCTGGCCCCATCTCTGCCTCAGATGCAGAGCACTCATCACAGCCTTCCCCAGACTCCAGGACTGGCCCATGTTCCTCCCCAAGTTCCCCACTGTCTGAATCTGCTGCCAGCTCTGCTGGCCACTGGCGGGCCACAACATAGTGGGCTCCTGCACTCTGGAACATTTTGCCCCCCCCCCCCCCCCCGAGGGCAGATTCGCTCTCACCCCTCCGACCTTCTGAAAGGCCTTGAAGAGATGGCTGTGCCCGGGCCATGTGCCTGGGCACTCTGGAAGTGGCTAATGGGATAGAGAACACCCCACCACTTATCTGTGTGCACTTTGCTCCCCTTCTCTCCATCCTATTTAGCTTTATTTTCATTGAATTTTTAAATTTAAAATATTTATCTATTCTTTTAATGTTTTAGTCTGTATTGTATTCAACATCTGGAGCGTCTGGAGTCACCTTTGTCAAAATTTGTAGCATACAAGTTGGATAAATAAGTAAATGAAATATTAACCTACATTGAAGCAATGATATGTGCTTGTTTGTGTGAGAGAAGAATGTAAATAGCAATAGCACGTAGTCTTATATACCACTTCATAGTGCTTTACAGTCCCCTATGAGCAGTTTACAGAGTCAGCATATTGCCCCCAATAATCTGGGTCCTCATTTTACCCACCTCAGAAAGATGGAAGGCTGAGTCAACTTTGAGCCAGTCAAGGTCAAACTCCTGGCACTGGGCAGAGTTTGCCTGCAATACTGCATTCTAACCATTGCACCACCACAGCTAGTTGAATGATGTGCAACTATGTTTTTCAGCAAATTTTGCATCTGCCTACGACTTTTTTTTTTTAAATTGAACTAGAGTATATGGCAAAACAAAGATGGATATTAACACATTTCTAAGTGCACATGTCACAATTTTCATTTCATATTTTAAAAGAAATTGACCTGAGAATCTCAAGCAGAAATCAATATGAGACTTGCCTTACAGCCCTGCTGGATGCAACTGTGATCCAATGGGATATCATTTCACTATCTTCCTGCCTTAATAAACATATTTTAAAAAATACCATCTTGTTTTACAGGATTTTTTTTTTTAAGAGCCTATAGTGCTACATGTAATTACCAGATTCAAATATCCTATTTCGGATACGTTATGTGAAGACCCAGCTCTCTGGAGAAGGCTGCAATGCTGGGAAAATTGGAAAGAAATAGAAAAGGACAACCAGCAGCTAGAATAGGGACTTACAGTAATTTCAGTGGAAATAATTACCCTTGGAAGTGCTGAAAAACCAGGTTAGGGATAGTGCTTCATGAAGAAAATCTATCTGTGGAGTAGTTGGGAGTCAAAAACAACTTGATAATCAATTAGGCTACAGTAATATATGTCTTGCTCCTTAGCGTACCGATTCATATTTTTATGAGACTATCTTAGACTTGTGTATCATGTCCTATAGTAATTGTTCAAGGAGGGTTAAGTTTGTACTTCTTATGATGGATTCTCCATCCATTTTAATGCAAAAACTCTTATGGGAATTCTAACGTAGGCAGAGCCAGCTGGAAGTAAAAAATCTACTGTAGTGGACCTCTTTTCTGCAATTACCAATGATTTTATAAAGGAAATAAACACGTATAAGCCTGACTAAGTTCGTATTAGCAACCTTTCAGTTCAAAATATGGATACTTAAACAATTTCCTTGCACACATTTAATAATGCAGAATGTTTTTATTACTCGTATTCATTCTTTTAAATGGCAAAAAAGGGGGGGGGGAAATAAAAAGTATTTCCTGTCCAAGTCTAATGGGTTTTTTAAATTAATCAGGACTCTGAAATGTCTTTTGCATCCTATTAACATTTCCAGTCTCTGTCTTCTCCATTTGGTGCAGCTTTGCTCAAAATAAACAATATGTCCACTTTTTCATTGGAATGAAAGTACATTAACTGATTGCAACATACCGTATATACTCGAGTATAAGCCGAGTTTTTCAGCCCATTTTTTGTGCTGAAAAAACCGCCCTCGGCTTATACTCAAGTCAGATTCCCCTCTGAAAAAAAATGGTGTGGAGCTCCGGAGCTGGGCAGCCGCTTCCCTGCTTCCATGTTTCCTTTGCAACTTTTAAGCATGGGGGTAATTGGAAGCAGAAAAGTTCTTGCTTGAGGATATATTGTTTTTTCTTTTTTAACTGTTTTTAGGGGGGGGGAGACCCACCACCATGCTCAGACATGAAATCTATCCGACCGAAAATAAGTGTATGTGTGTGGGGGGAGGATTTTAACAGAGGGAAGATGTAGGGAGAAGGCAAAAGCGACGGAAGATCCTTCAGGGGAAACTGAGGGGGAGACTCACCCTTGGTCCAGATGAGCCCCCTTCCCCTTTCTCTAGGCTGAGAAAACAACGCGAGCCGAGGTTGCTTCGGCTCCACTCAGCTTCGTTTCCTCAGCTCCAGCTGCTTTCAGTCCACTCGGGAGGAGGGGGAGGAGGAGGTGGTGGTGGCGGCTCGCGTTGTTTTCTGATAGTGAGATCATCTCCCAAATTAATTGATTCACTAACCCAAAAGAAGAAGATGTTGATGACAGTGGGAGGCAGGAGTCACTCTCTCCCTTGCAAGAAAAAAGCAAGAGCCGTTCTTATGATCTCTCCCTCTCTCTCTCTCTCCCCGTAATACAGTCAAGCCCTTTCCAGCACGCGGCATCCGCCCCCGCCGCTTTGCACCTTGCAAATGCAAAAACCCCAGGATTTTGCATTTGCAAGGTGCAAAGTGGCGAAGTGAGTGTGTGTGTCTGTCTCTCTCTGTGTGTGTGTGTGTGTGTGTGTGTGTGTGTGTCTCTCCCTTCCTTGCACCAGTGCGCCTTCCTTCCACTGCTACCCGTTTGGGCTGCTTTGTGCCCCCCTCCCTCCCCGCCGTCTTTTATTTTCTCCTTTCCTTTAGGAGGTGTCCTAAAGGGCTGGAAGAGCGAGGAGGCAAAGTAGCTTCCTCGAGCGTTTCTTGCTGCTCCTCCGGGCAAGATTTATTGGCTGGAAGCGAGGAATGAGTTGCTCGCTTTCCTAACGAGGGTCTTGGAGCAACAACACCCCCTCCCCGCCACACCCCGCATCCTCACCCCCACGCTTCCACCCGAGTTTGGAATAAAAAACGAAGGTGCGAGTGTGAACTTGGTGGGGACTCTCCTCTCGCGAATTTTTGCGTCGTTTTGGGGTAGTGCTCGGTAAAAGGAAATGGGAAGAGGAGAGCTGCTTAGCCAAAAGTCTGCCTGCCCTTCGCTCAGAAATGAGCTTTTGAGTTCTTCTTCCGCAAAAACGGCAAGTTCTCTGGGGAGGGGTTTAAGGAAAGGAAAAGTAGTCAAAACAATGAGGAGGAGGGAGGAGGAGGACGTGAACTTTAGGTGGCTCCGGAGCTTGAGAATCTGTCCGACCGGAGGAACAGACTGCGTGGGACGAAAGTGTGTCCGTCTGTGTGCGTGAAGGGGGCGGATTGTTGGGGGCGAGTTTCTAAAATGGGCTGACTTCACGTGAGGAAAGGTGAAGAACTCTTGACTTCAGCCAGCGCTTCGGAAAGCCGCAGGGGCCGATCGGAGCAAAAAAAAAAAGAGCCACCGATTGAAAGGGACCCACTTGGGGAGTCCAGAACGGGTGCGCGGTAGGGCGGAGGCTGGGATTTCTAACGTTGAAGCTGTTTGTGGTTTACAGCATACGGAATCCCTGACTGCTTAGGCTGACGCGACCACGGGGGCCCGAAGAGAGGCTGTAGCGGTGGGGGGGGGGGTCTTCATGCGGTCCTCCGGCTCTGGCGCTTTCCAAAGCAACTCAAAACTTGGCGCGTCCTCACCTTCCCTTTCTGCCCCTTCCAAAAAGGTCCCACTCCGGGAGTAGCGAGATACGAGACCCTGCTCTCTGTTTCGGAGTGGGGGAGAGCGAAGGCGGGGGGGAGAGTCTTCCTATTCACCCTTCCATTATAAACTTTAAGATCATTATCTTATTTTCCAAACAACCACTCCCCCCCCGCCACTTTGCACCTTGCAAATGCAAAAACCCCAGGATTTTGCATTTGCAAGGTGCAAAGTGGCGAAGGCAGATCGCGCGTGCTGGAAAGGGCTTGACTGTATTACGGGGAGAGAGAGAGAGAGGGAGAGATCATAAGAATGGCTCTTGCTTTTTTCTTGCAAGGGAGAGAGTGACTCCTGCCTCCCACTGTCATCATCATCATCTTTTGGGTTAGTGAATCAATTAAACCTTTCATGATAGTGAGATTGTTTCCCAAATTTCCCTTAAATCAGGGAAGAAATCAGAAACAAATCTTTGGACTGAGAATAAGCCTGTTCCTATGATGCCATTTTTGTTCACTGCAGTGTGAAAAGTGTGAAAAAACACACTTTTTTTTCTTCATCTTCTTGTTCCCTATTTACTGGTCTCTTTCAAAGAGGAAATTGTGAACATCAAACTTATTCTCAACTGTCCTAGTGAAAGTTTTTATTGGTATCTATTTTTATTTTTGAAATTTACCAGTAGCTGCTGCATTTCCCACTCTTGGCTTATACTCGAGTCAATAAGTTTTCCCAGTTTTTTGTGGTTAAATTAGGTGCCTCGGCTTATATTCGGGTCGACTTATACTCAAGTATATACGGTAAATCATTTTTACAGGTTTTATTGCTCTACATTAGAAATTCAGCTTTTCTCAGTCTCAGTAGAATGCTACTAATTTTTTTTAAATAGATAATCCAGGATGGAAATCTGTTTTCTAATTTTATTCATATCATTTTCAATTTTTTCTCTTCATCTAAAACAGAACCAATTATCACTTACTGTATTTTCATTCTCAAAAAGGCTGACTGAAAAAGGTCCACCCTGAAAGCCAAGCAGGATTTTTAGCTCAGAGTATTTGTAGCATAGGGCATTTGCAACCAGTCTCCATCCTGCATCAAAAGATGGAATCCTTCTAATGCAGGATGCATCAATTTGCAATCTTTCTTGCCGAAAGAGAAGATTGTAAATGGTGATCACATGATTGCAGGATGATTGGCAACCAGTTATAAGCAGAGGTGGGATTCAATTTTTTTTACTACCAGTTCTGTGGGTGTGGATTGGTAGGCGTGGTGTGGCTTGGTGTGTGTGGCGGGGGAAGGATACTGTAAAATCTCCATTCCCTCCCCACTCCTGCTGCAACATCTCCTTTGGCTCCCCACTAACCTGCTTTCCAGCTCCATTCTTCTATACAGGGCAACAAAAGAAGACCCAGCCAATCAGCTGGTACTAGGAAGGCAGAGAATAGATAGGGGCAGGGCCAGTCAGAGGTGGTATTTGCTGGTTCTCTGAACTACTCAAAATTTCCACTACCGGTTCTCCAGAACTGGTCAGAACTGGCTGAATACCACTTCTAGTTATAAGTATGAACAGGTTGCCAATCAAGATCAAGTGAAGTACTAATACCACTCTATAAAGCCTTAGTAAGACCACACCTAGAATACTGCACCAAGATTTGGTCACCACACTATAAAAAAAAAAATGTTGAAACTCTAGAAAGAGTGCAGAGAAGAGCAACCAAGATGATTAGGGGATTGGAGGCTAAAACATAGATAAATTGTTGCAAGTACTCGGTATGGCTAGTCTAGTGAAGAGAAGGACCAGGAGAGGCATGATAGCAGTGTTCCAGTATTTTAGGGGCAGACACAGAGAGGAAGGGGTCAAGTTTTTATCCATGGAATCCAGAGGCCAGACAAGGAATAATGAATGGAAGCTGATCCAAAGGGAGATTCAACCTAGAACTAAGGAAAAATTTTCTGACAGTGAGAACAGTCAACCAATGGAACAGAAGTTGCCTTGGAAGTTGTGGGAGCTTCATCACTGGAAGCTTTCAAGAAGATATTGGACTGCCATTTGTCAGAAATGGTGTAAGGTTTCCTGCTTGGGCAGGGGTGGGTGGATTAGATGACCTACAAGGTCCGTTCCAACTCCGTTAATCTGTAAATCCAATCCTAGATTGCAATCATATGTGTTGAGGTAATTCCCCATTAGGACAATAAGCGAACACAGGGAGACGTAGTGAAAGTGGTGAAGAATAACACACAAAGAGTACACAGATGCACTGTATAGTAAAATGTAGGATTTTACTTCCAATAAACGTTTAAGCAAAGTCCAAACAAGCAGTCCAAGTCATTCACAGTTAAAGCAGTCAGTTTTCAGTCCAGGGATAATCCAAATATCAAAGTCCAGTATCAAAAACAGTTCAGTAACAGACTTACATCAAATCCAAGAAGAACTATGATCAGTAACAGTCAATAAGGAACAGCAACACTCTCAGCAACAGGACAGGAACTAAACAACTCAGGTTTCTGGCTCCATCTTATGGCCATTTGAGGAACCACACCCAATTACCATTTTAGCATTCCCTTAAAGAGACAGTATTAAAATGTCTATCCTGGTTTATATATTTTCCAACCCAACTATTACGTGACTTACATTCCTAACATTATGACCACAGGTATGGCCTGCTATGGCCGTAATTTTGGTACAGGTCATGAATACCTTCATTCAGTGCCATTGAAATCTTGGTCACTGAACAAATGGTCATCAAGCAAAGACTACTTTTATAAAAATATCATGTGAATACTGGATGCCAGATGCAAAAGGACAAATTTTTCAACTCTTGCTGGAAATTTGTTTTTGAGCAGTAAAGGTAAAGGTAAAGGTTCCCTTTGCACATACGTCATTTCCGGCTCTAGGGGGCAATGCTCATCACCATTACAAAGCCAAAAGGCCAGTGCTATCCAAAGACGTCTCCATGGTCATGTGACCAGAATGACTAAACGCCAAAGGTGCACGGAACGCTGTTACCTTCCCACCAAAGTGGTCCCTATTTTTCTACTTTCATTTTTGCATGCTTTTGAACTGCTAGGTTGGCAGAAGCTGGGACAAGTAATGGGAGCTCACTCTCTTACGGGTGCTAGGGATTCGAACCGCCGAACTGCCGACCTTTCTGATAGACAAGTTCAGCATCTGAGCCACTGTGTCCCCCTTTTGAGCAGTAGATCTCCTTATTTTAGACCAGCAAGTTGTCTACATTCGATATAGTTATTATCTATTCCCAAATTTAGGAAAGCATTAATCAAAGTTGATTTTAAGGAACTGTTGATAACTGATAGAAAGTTAAGGAAAATTCACTATTCTTCCAGACTTCATTCTTGTGGTGATCTGGTGATGGAAAAATAACTTGTGTCTTTCTTTGGTACAGATAAAAATCAATGACCCTTTGAACACAATATAATAAGATGCACATCTATCATAAACAAGTCAAAACACAGGCTTAAAATTTAAATTTGTTTCCATTTCAAGCAAGTTGTTGACTTTTTGCAGATATTATGTATATCTGCAAATATCACTTTTTAAAAGAAAATAGTATATTTATTGGTTTATAAATCTCTGTTTAATTCTGTAAGCCTTCTTTTAAAGTAGTGTTATGAGAATAAGTGTAAAAGAACATTAAAAAATAAAAATAATTTGAAACTCTATTCTGCTCACTCCTACTTCATTGTAAATGTCAACAAATATAAAGAGTTTTTATACACACTAAAATATAATATTGTTTCATTTAGTTGGTACCTATATTGCTCTTTTAAAAGATAACATAAATGGATTGGTCCTTATTGTAAAGGCTGCACTGGGCTGTGATAATTATTTGGCCATTTGGCCATTGTTGTAGATGCTTTTATTATTTCTCTGTTTCTCTTCTATCATTTTTTTTTTTTCAAATCAGCTATAGAAATTGTGGCAGATTTCCATAGTTTTGCTTTTCAGAAAAAAAAATTGGAAGCAATATTGATAAAGTAGAGCTTCCTATAAAATTTAAATTATCTGTTTATATCTGTTATAAATATTTGCTTAAAAGCAGCTTAGAAACCAGTTGGCCATGCTCTTCACTCAAAGATGCAAAGATGACCGAGTTCATCGTTATTGAATAGAAGTCTAATAACAAAGAATGTGGGCTTCAGATTGGAGATTAAATAAACCTTTTGCTTAGAGTTGATCTGATTTGGTTGTTGATTTTAATTTAATTGGCTTAGATACTAATTTGGTTTAAGGCACATGGTTTTTAATACTGATGCTGTTAATACTAATTAGCTGACAAGTATTGTGCTAAAGGACATTTCGTTCAAGATGCAGTAATTTTCGACTGGTCTGAGGTAGTATTGAAATAATGACCTCTTAATTGTGGGAAGAAGGGAGGAAGGAAGAATGAAAACAGAACCATAGTTATTTATTCTATGGCTATGAATGAAGGCAAATATAACCCAAGATAATGTTGAATACACACATTCTGGTAGAGAGAAGTTTCCTGAGGGTGGGCTCCAGTATGTCTGAAAGCTCAGAAAACTAAAACTCTGGTCCCGGTGACTGACCCAGATTGGATCCTGCAATTTATGGCTACAAAGAATTAATTTGAACTCATTGACCCAGGTAACAGCTTCTGAGCCATATTTATCTTTCTGATTTGGTCTGCAATATATTTGTTCTATTGCAGATCACGTACAGTGATCTATGATTTAAAAAGGTAAAGATTCCCCTCACACATACGTGCTAGTCATTTCCAGCTCTGGGAAATGGTGCTCATCTCCATTACAAAGCTGAAGAGCCAGTGCTGTCCGAAGACATCTCCATGGTCATGTGGCATGACTAAATGCCAAAGGCACATGGAACGCTGTTTCCTTCCCACCAAAGTGGTCCCTATTTTTCTACTTGCATTTTTTTACATGCTTTCGAACTGCTAGATTGGCAGAAGCTGGGACAAGTAATGGGAGCTCACTCAGTTACACGGTGCTAGGAATTTGAACCGCCAAACTGCCGACCTTTCTGATCGACTGAGCCACCTCGTCCCTTCTGATTTATGACTTACCACCTTGTTATTTGTATGTACACTGAGAGCTTATGCACCGAGAGCTTATGTACCGGAGGCAAATTCCTTGTGTGTCCAATCACACGTGGCCAATAAAGAATATTGCTATTCCTATCCTAGTTCAGAGAAGATTATTTCTGTTCCATCCAGCAAATTAGAATTTTCACAGAAAATAAATGCTTATGGATAACATCTTTCTGTGCAACACATTTTAACAGAATAATTGTAATAGGCAAGAATTACTTTCCTTTCTTAATTCGTTTTTCTCTCATTATTAAACAACAATTTTAACAGTGATATTAACTTAATAAATTTGTATTCATTACATTCCAGCTTTTCCTAGTCTAAAAAATCATTGGAGCTGATTCCCTCTTTTGCTTTATTTTACCGGAATAACTCGATGATGAAATGGATTGCCCTGTTCTGTATTAAGTTCTTCCTTTCTGTTTTCAGAAAGTTCCCTAGTTGTGAAATTTCAGCCAGTTGTTTTGTGAACAATGACCAAAGCAGATGAAAAGCAAGGAAAAGATTTCCTATTCCCAAAGATGATTTCCTAAGCAAATAAACTATCATTGTTGAAACATATACAAAACATAATTCTTTCTTATGCGGAAAAGGTCAGAATGGTTTTCCAGTTTTTACCTGGCATGTAATACACTTTTATGCCTGACAGTTACAAGATACTCCAGGGTTCTTGTTTGGGAAACAGCCGCAAAAAACCATAGCAATATGAGTAGTTCCTCTTTAAATGAGAATGAAATGAAGTTAAGATAGCTTTTCCAATTTGATGATTTCGGAGTCGTGATATTGTTGATGATGTGATATCCCAATGGTAATTCCAGAAAATTACATTTTTTCAAATACAGTCCCAGTCTTGCTGGCAAGGAATGCTTGCATCCAGATTGACCATCTTTCAAATTGAATCTGTAATGTGAATTACAATATGATGCATTCTCTCTCATTCATTATATCATTTTCATACCACAGAATTGCAGTCCCACATTCATTGCAGCTGCAGCCCTTGAAATCAGCTGGCTGAAATTTATTTTTGAAATCTGCTTGTTGAGAGTTTTTGTGAAAGTTTTAAGTGTTCCTTCAGGTTGTTCGGTTAAAAAGATTTCAGAAGCTTTCTTAAGGCAAGGGAATTTCTCTATTGCTAGCCTCTGTACCATGCACACAGATTGAGAGAGTTTACTTAATGATTGGGTATCTCTAGTTTAATGAAAAGAAGGACTTGGGATGACATGATAGCAGTGTTCCAATATCTAAGGGCCTGCCACAAAGAAGAGAGGGTCAATCTATTCTCCAAAGCACCTGAAGGCAGGACAAAAACTAGTGGATAGAAACTAATCAAGGAGAGAAGCAACCTAGAATTCAGGAGAAATTTCCCAACAGTTAGAACAATTAATCAGTGGAACAACTTGCCTCCAGAAGTTGCTCTAACACAGGAAGTTTTTAAGAAGAGATTGGGGAGCCATTTGTGTGAAATGGTATCAGGTTTCCTGCCTGAGCAGGGGAGTGAATTAGAAGACCTCCAAGGTCCTTTCCAACTCTGTTATTCTGTTCTATTCCAATGATGTGCCTAAAATCTCAGACTACTCTTCCTGAATTATGTTACTGAACAAATGAATAAATATGTATGTATGTATGTATGTATGTATGTATGTATGTATGTATGTCGCTCTAGACACAAGCATGTTTCCTCTGTTTATTAATTCTTTCCAATCAAATTAATCATTTCAAATATAAGCACCCAGAATGATTCTGGAGTCTGGCAGCCTCTAACTGAATAACTTTTTCATCAATTACAATTGAATAAATATCTTTTTTTAACATGTGGCTATTGATCTTGGTTTAAATTAACTTACTCTTGGATTATCCTGAGTATTCTATGAGCTAAAGGGAGTATGAATACCAATGAAGGTATTGATGAAGAGCCAATTGCACATTTAACTGTGAAACTTACTTATCTGACTTTTTGTCTGTTATTTTCTGTTAGCGCATGGGGTTTTTATTGTCAAGAAAAAATGAAAGATGATTGTCAGGAAAAGAGGTAGCAAATAAATTCAAGGGATTAAGTCAGTAAGCAAAAGAAGATACTGATTAATGTGGTTTGTTTTATGATTCCTTTGTGTCTTAACAGATGAGAATAGGGATTCACTCAGGATCTGTTTTGGCTGGAGTTGTTGGGGTGAGAATGCCCAGATATTGTCTCTTTGGCAACAATGTCACCCTAGCAAGCAAGTTTGAGTCAGGAAGTCATCCACGTCGCATCAACGTCAGCCCAACGACCTACCAGTAAGTGTTATTTAGCATTTTTTTTTATATTTCTTAAAGCTTTGATACACACCATTTCTCCCATAAAACAAAATCTTATATCCTCCCCAAAGTGCCATCCATTTTCAATAGAAAGTAAATCAAAGGACATAAGACAATTTGTATCCAAGTAAGGTTTTAACTAGAAAGAGAATATACTATCTATCTGTCTGTCTTCTGTCAATCAATCAAATATTTGTAAGAATTTGAGACATACCCAATTAGGACCTGGTTTCAGAATATTTATTTATTTGTTTGTTTGCTTGCTTGTTTGTTTGTTTATTAGATTTGTATTGCTGCCTATTTATCATGGGGACTCAAGGCGGCTTACAAATTATAAAACCACAATTTAAAACAATAAAACTTGCAAAATCAAATAAATTAATATAGTAAACCATTATAGAATTTAGAATTTACCTTTATTGTCATTGCATTCCACGAATACAATGAAATTTGAAAGCTACTCCAGCACAGTGCCCCAAACACCACATCACAATCACACTACAAGTATTTAAAAATTAAAATAATTAAAATAATAATAATAATTAAAAACCTAGTCTAAAACCTATCTAAAAATGTAGTAAGTTAAATAGTTTTAAATGCCACTATATACATAGGACTAGATCACAAATGTGCTGTTTGATTCAACACAATTATTGCCTTGGAAAAGAAACTGATTCTCAGTCTATTAGTCCTCATTTTAAGACACCCATAACGTCTCCCTGATGGTAACAGTTCAAAATACAGGATGAATGACCAGAATGAGAACGGTCGGTGGAGATTTTTAGTGCTCTAGAGAGGAGTCTGGTCTTCACAATCTCTTCCAAAGAAGAAAGAGAGCAACCAATGATTTTTCTTCTTATCCACTACAGAGCATCCAGCATACCACACCGTTACACAGTATGCCAAAATGCTCTTAATGGTAGAACGGTAAAAAGTAACCAGCAACTTCACACTCGGGCCACTCTTTTTCAGCAGCCTCAGAAAGTGCAGGCGCTGTTGGGCCTTCTTTGCAGTGGCCATAGTGTGGACCAACCAAGTAAGTTTGTCGGAAATATGAGTTCCTAGAAATTTAAAACTATGAACTCTTTCCACACAGTCTCCATTGATACATAGTGTGGGAGAGGCTCTGCTTTGCATCGTCTGAAGTCTATAATGAATTCTTTAGTCTTTTTGATGTTCAGGGTGAGGTTATGACTCTTGCACCACAAGACCAGTCTGAGAACCTCTGACCTATAGGCCGTCTAGTCTCCTCCTGATATGAGTCCCACCAGTGGTGTGGGTGTCTGCAAATTTTATTATAGAGTTAGTGGGACAAGAGGGAGTGCAATCGTATGTGTAGAGTGAATACAAAAGGGTGTGGAGAGCCAGTGCTGAGAGCAAGAATGGAGGAAAATTAGCTGCCAATCCAAACAGTTTGGGGTCTGTTAGTAAGAAAGCCCCTTATCCAACAGCAGACGTGAGAGGAGAGGTCCATTTCCAGCAACTTCTTAATCAGTATATCTGGAATGATGGTATTAAAGGTCGAGCTGTAATCAATGAAAAGCATCCTTTCATTATGCTCCAGATGGTCCAGTGCAACATGGAGAGCCATGGCAATAGCATCCTCTGTGGATCTGTTATTCCGATAAGCAAACTGGTATGGGTCAAGGTTTGATGGGAGGCAATCCTGTATTTTAAGACCAGTCTCTCAAAACACTTCATGATTATGGGTGTGAGAGCTGCTGGTCTATAATCATTTAAAGTATATATAAAGTTATATATTCAGCAAGAATTATTGGAAGTTGTGCTTTCTTAACTTTCCCCATGTTTTTAGTTGAGTGTTTTAGCTGAGGGGTCTTCAAACTTGACAGCTTTAAGACTTGTGGACTTCAACTCTAGCTAAGGAATTCTGGAAGTTGAAGTCCACAAGTCTTAAACTTGCCAAGTTTGAAGACCCTTGCTTTAGCGCATGGGTGTCAAACTCTCCATGTCACTTTGCCATCACGTGACATATCGCAATGCTTTTCCCTTCGTGGAACTGGAGTGGGTGTGGCCTGTGTGTTACGCATCCGGCCCATGGGCCACTTATATGACACCCCTGCTAGCATAAGAACTTATAAGTATAATTATCTTCCTTTGAATTGACCCAAGCAGCAAATATTCCATATGAAAATCCCTTAATTTGGAGTAAGGTCAGGGTAAGTGGACGGATCTCAGTGTTTACTGGCCAGATGCCCTTCCTAACACCACTCAGAGTTTGCAACAGATATTCATTTTTTTGCACCCTAAGAGAGAAACATCTGCCTCTACTTAGAATTGAACTCTCAACCTTCTAAGTGGGAGATGTGTGTCTTCACCACTACGACACCACGCCACTCAGCAAATATTCAATATACAGGTCACAAAAATCCATCACAAGCACTTTCAAAATTTCTTCCTTTCCGATACTCTGATTATTCCAAGGTTGCCTTTATTAGTATTTTTGCAAAATACCAATCAAGGCCATTATAGTCGTCTTTTTCAACAGTGCTTTGACTGTGCCCTGTCAGATTAGACTCAATATAAAATATGGCATGAAACAATTGAGAAATTATGTAAGCAGCCCCTAAGGAAAATATTATTGTGAGAGGCACATCATTTGAGTTAGATGTGTCCCCAATGTTTTAATAATTTTCAAAGGCACGTTCAGAGTGATCTGGATTTCTGAACCTGTCCTACGCATATGATTCATTCTGACTAATTTAACTGTTTTGGAGTTAGCCTTTATGAACTACTCACTTTGTAGTTAGAAAATTTCTTTACTGCTAAAGAAAGGGGTTTTGTAGTTTTCTTCCTGTGGTTTCAGCATTGTTTGCCTGTTTGTATGCTTTCCCTTTTTTTAATAATCTCATGAGTCTCTGTGTTTGTGTTTGTGTAAACATCTATGTGAATGAAAGCTTATGTAACTGTCTTCACACAGGATGTTCAGGGACTGATACAATAGAATATAAAATAGCTAGAGATTTTAAGTTTTAAAAGCAATTAAAACTATTGCTCAAAATGAAGATTATTCACTATAGATAAAAAAAAATCAGATAACTACAGAGCCAGTTTGTATGCTTCAATCAGGGGCAGGCATGTTGAGCCGATTTTGATGGATGGATAATGGATAAAGAGAGGCAAAGCAGGAATAAGGGAATACAAAGCAATTTGGGAAGCAATTGCCATAAAATAAATTCTTTGGTCCCGATCGTCCTAGTAACAAACAGTTATTAAAATTTCAGAGATTAGGTATTTGAAATCAGGGTCCAATTTCCCTCTGCAATTCTGTCAGATTGTTTTGGTCTGATTTTTAATTCTTTTCTTGTGATGCTGAAACTCGTCGTATGAATAGATACTCTGCAGCAGGTCCCCATAAATTAAAATCTGATTTATACATTGGAATGTGAATTTTGCACAATCAAGATAATGATTTGTGCTATTTATTGCAAATCCACATAAGATTGAATTGCAGGGACCAAATCTTCAGTGATAGGTATATATGCTGTATATTCTGCTACCAAGCTACAGTCCCTGTTTCTGAAGCTCCCCATCTTACTCCAGCAATAGATCAGGACGAGGCTGAGAAAAGCAAGTCAACAACTAAGCAAGCAAGCCCAGCACCCAACAAATTGTGCTCAGATGTTTTGTTCTAAAATCCATTACTTCTGCCTCTTATGCCATCTGGCTTGTTCTCTTTTACACACTGAAAAACTAGATGTTTGAACAAACTGTGCTTTGGACTCCGTTCTACAGCTGTTTTTGTGAAATCAGTGAAAAATCTAACTACTGACTGTAACTCAACTGAAGGAGTAGTTCACATTCTCCTCCAGTGTTTCTCAACCTCAGGAAATTTAAGTTGTGTAGACTTCATCTCCCAGAATTCACCAACCACCTTAAAGTTCCTGAAGTTGAGAAACATTTTTCTATATTAGGAAGGAATTGAGCTGTACTCAAAGAAGGCTTCTTTCCATGTAATCAGATCGATAAATTGATTCTGTTCCTTTAAAGTTTAAAATGATAGTTTAATTTTTAGTGTTTTAAAATATTTCAATTGTTATTGTCTGAGATAATACAGTATTACAATTTCTCTGTAAAGAACCCCTGTCACTGTTGTTCAAATTTGAAAGTTGCTAAATGAATATAACTTGTGCATTAAATTTGGCATTCTCTCCCAAAGGAGCAACAATTTGGATCATAATACTCTTTTTTTCCACATTTCCCCTAAAAACCCCTGTGTTCTGATTATTCTCCATCTTAATCTAAAATTTTCCAACCTCAAGGTTGCCACCCTTTGCATGAACTTTGTTTGAGCACCCTTCTATGCATGAAAAGAATCAGTTGTTTCTCCTTCCAGTCCAATGTCACTTGACCCACCTCTAGTATAAATTCAAAGTTACTTCTGCAAAATGTTGAAATTTCAAGATCAGCAGGCTATGTCTCAGTGCGAACTCTTCATGCTCACATACTGTTCCTGTATGCCAGTATAAACAGAGTAGTCCTTCCTGAAATTCCTTCTGGAATGAGAATCTCACAAATTTGCTCTCCTTTGCTGAAACAGAGAATACTGTTCCAATTATAACAACATACTAAATCCAATGCACAAATTGCTTGTTCAGTATATTATAGCAATAGCAGTTAGACATATACTGCTTCACATAGTGCTTTACATTCCTCTCTAAGCAGTTTACGGAGTTAGCATATTGCCCCCAATAATCTGGGTCCTTGTTTTACTGGCCTTGGAAGGATGGGTCAACCTTGAACCGGTTAGGATCAAACTCCTGGAGTGAGCAGTGAGTTAGCATATATTATACATTACAAAATGTATGCCCCAAATGAATTTCAAAGCCAAACAAAAATCACCATCAGCAGTTACAGGTCTGCTTTCAAATGGTTGTTTCCTTGGATTATAGCAATAGCAACAGCACTTATACCGCTTTATAGTGCTTTACAGCACTCTCAAAGTGGTTTTACAGAGTCAGCCTATTGTCCCCAACAATCTGGGTCCTCATTTTACCCACCTCAGGAGGATGGAAGGCTGTGTCAACCTTGGAGCCTGGTGGGACTTGAACAGCCAATAGTCAGCAGAAGTGGCCTGCAGTACAGCACTCTAACCACTGCCCCACCAGGGCTCTATATATGATGCGCTCTGTTTATTTAGAAAATTCCACCTCATTGGTTTGCAGCCAGTGGCTCTAATCAAAATACCTCATACTCCGTAGGGAGAAGCAGGGAACACGTATCTCTTACTGCACATAAGGGATTTTCACTTCATCTTTTCTGAAAAGTGAACAGATTTGTCCCACTAATAGCAATGAAAACCTTTGAAAGGTGCACCACTTTCCATGTTTAATCTGTTCCACAGGCAGAACTTGTTTCTGGGCTTGGATTGTTCCCGTTAAATCAAATAACAATTTAAGTGTCTAGTTTTACAGAAAACAATGCCTTTCATTTGCAGTCCATTGTAAAACAAAGGGAGCAGAACTTAGTTAATTTGGATATGGTAGAGAACTCATTTATGAAATGCCAGCTCTTTGCTAAAATAGGTACCATATGTGTGTAATTCAGAATTACTTTATAAACAGCCCACTCTGCATTTCTCTCCTCTTTTTAAAGGAAAGCCATAATACAATATTATATTGAAACATCCAACTGTGATTTTTTTAATCTTAATTATATTTTCACAGAATTTGAAAAATATTAAAGTAATAAATCTGATATAGATTAAATGCTTTATTCCATTCAGTACCCACAGTGATTGTTTGAAGAGGGATGTGGTATGTAGAGGAACATAATGCTTAATTGTCATGACATTAGGAAAAAGAGAAAGCTTTTCTGTTGTCTAGTTTGGAGATTTTCAGTTTATTCGAGGAGCTTTGTTTTTCTGTGGGCTGTAAGATCTTTATTTCCCATTTTCTTCCAATTAATTTAGAACAGTGTTAACATTTCACCCTAAATGTGTGAAGTTGATGATAGTGTGAAAGAGCCTGTCCACAGGTCCAAGTGCATGATTTGATCTTCTGACAGGTGATTTCAGAAAAGCAACTGATTGTGCTGAAAAGTATTAGGTTGGCAATTGGTGTCATTCTTCACATAAAGAATGATTTTGTTCAAATCCAATAATGGATATAGTGCTTAGTCAGTAATTGTAATTGTCAAATAAAAATGTAAATCTGGATTTTTTCCAAGCAGTATTAACACTGGACAAACAATCAACAATAAAGAATACTCCACTCAAGGAAGTACCAAAGGAAAATTACACTCCCACCAACGTAGACAGGGCAAACTACCTTATATAAACAGATCCAGCTCCCTTCTCACCATGAAGTTGTTACCTAGTTGGATAAGGAAATATCTACAAGCAAACAACTAAACTCAGAGAGCACAAAGAACTGCACAGTTCAACCTGACGCACACACTTTTCTCTTCTATTAGTTGTGGATCTTGTCAAATCAGAATTATGTGTCACTACTATTCCAGGTAATTGACTGGCCTACAGCACTACTGGATATACCTGGTCCATGAATGTCCATGGATAATTGGCAAAGGTGCAACTTCTTCTGATGCTCTTCAATGATATATCATTATGCAATTCCAAGAAAATAATCCCGTGTTTATACTGGTTTTGTATTTTTTTTGTCCTACCTGGAATCATTTAGATTAAATAAATGCATGCCAATTTGTAAGCACAGTTGTTTTTCAGATAATACTTGTTACTATATAGACAGACAAGGATATTTTCTGGATCAAGAATTTGTCTTATACAATAATACAGACAGGTCCTATTTACCCCTATTTATATTGACATTTAATCATGGGATCTTTGAGTTTGCTTAAGAAGCTTTGGAGAGATTCTGTTGGTTGGTGTGCTACAGTGATGCCAAGAAGTTGTGTATTTTGGGGGCAATTGGAAATACTCGATTTACATGGCAGAGCGTTCCATTTTATACATCGTGATGGTTATCTTCCAATAAGTCTTGTATTTATTACAGTGTAAGGTGCTGTTTGGTTGTCCATTTCTACTATTTGGAGTTCTGGGTTCCTTTTTTTTTTTTTTTTGTTCCTTTGAATAATGTTGCTATGAAGTTCTTTTTGTGGACAGCTGTGTTATTGCTTTGGTAGTGAAGAACTTGGTTATTGTGAGATGTTTTTTAGATGAACCTTTTTTTGCCACTGTTTTCTCTGCTGATCAGGAAAGTTGTAGGGTTTTTATTTATTTTTTTTAATCTTTATTCCTTTTTTTTATCACAAAAAATGAATACCTAGTACATCCATATTTGGGGCTGAATGTAGTGGACTCTCAGGCATAACTCCTGAGTTGAGTAAATCCATATGTGTTCTTCTGATTTTTATCTATATTTTTCCATTGAAGCGGAAGTAAGTGTTGAGCAAAAGTCAGTAAATACCATGAGCCACATTTCACATATTCTTTTGTGTAGTACTGCTGCCGTTAATAAGCTCCACACCAAACTGGTTCTTGAATGCTCTTGCACATCAGATGCACTTCATCTATTGTGACCTGGGGCATTGTGGTTAATTGCAAAATCAATGTTGTGATGTACCATGCAATCTTCAGATTGCCCATTGACCATCCTTAATGCTGTGAGAGTAGATTTCATAAGTACAGTACAGTCATTAAGCATGCATCCTCTCAGTTTAATAGGTTAAATTTAATTAAGAAAATTCTTAAACTAGGGAGTGCTTTAAGTCAAAGTTTACACAGTTTGTTTGGTTGGTCTTGTCTTGTTTTAGCACCTGTAAATATTCAGACCTTGGATAAACTGCTCAGTGTCACAGAGGTTAAGCTCCAGAAAGGCTATAGCAAAATCACAACTGAATCGGTGAGACTTATGTTCTGGCCCTTAAGAACCATTTGTAAAATATGTCAGGTTTGTTGTCCTCTTAAAATATATCCTATCTTAAACAATACAAAGTGCTAGATAATGTAGTCCCAAGGAAAAGTGTTGTAGGAAACCAAATAAATGTGGTCTAGCAGAGAAATCAAGTTAGGTTTTTGTACAAGTACAGGCAATTAACAGCCAGCTATGATATCTATATTTTAACAAACCAGCCAGTAATTGCTTTATCATATTGCATTTTATATTCAACATTTATGCATTATTCAGGGGCAGTAGTATATGAATTGTTCAGTTGTCTGAGAAATATAATGAGAGATAAAACTTTTAAAAATACATGAGCAATCATAATGGGTAGTTTATTATCATACTAATAACTTTTGCTGGTTGAGTTTGTTATTACTTCTGAGATAAATCTAACTTTTGATTGAAATTATCTACATAACAATAATGTGCATAAAAAGCTTTGGCTTGCAATAAAATGCAAGGTTTTGGTCAGTTAATTCTACAAAAAGAGAGTATGAGTATTTGCCGTTCTTGGTAGATAACAAACCATTCTAAATTCAACCATTGTAAACTTTTTTGTTTTTTTTTAGAGAGAGAAATGGCAGTTTGCATCAAAGTCTGGTAATGAAAAGTCACTTTTTGTCCATGTGGGAGAAATTAGAGAAGACTTCTTTGTTTACAAACCTACTAAAGACCTCTTAATCCTGCTAATTTACTATATGTTTGTATGTGTGTATTTGTAGATATGTAGGTATAGGTATGTGTAAATAGACTGCGTACAGTGTGACTATGTGAGACAACCCAAGAGCAAATACAGAGATTTGTATTTTAAATATGTACATACATGTACTTTAGTCAGACCTCAAACAAAGAGCAATCAGTAATTACAGAATGGAAGGCGGGGGGGAGAGATACATCCCAACAGGGCCTCTTCTTATTACAGGCTCTTAAAGTGATATCAGCCCCAAAACCTCGCTAACTCATTCCCAACATTACATCATCACAGCCACTGATCAGTTCTTAAATTATTACCCTGGCAGTTTTTAATGCATGCATAGAGGAGATTCTGAGTGCCAGTTTCTGGCTAAGCGTATTCTTTAAGCTTGAGGAGAATTGTAAGTGATAGTTAGCAAGAATTTGGCTCTGTTGAGATCTCATGTGGTTAGGAAAATCTTTCTTCTTACTGCATAGGTACAGTCTACTCAGATACCTCTAGGTATAAAGTCAAATTAGTATTATCAACAGACACCAGTATCATAAATCTGTTTTTGTTTTTATTTTGATTTAATTATCCTCATATGCTATTTGTATTCTTTGGTTGTGAGCTGCCTAGAGTTTCTTTAAGGTAGCTAACCATGTAAATGTTCTAAATAGATAAATGAATAACCACACACTTAATGTAGAATCTTTTTCAGAAATATAGTGAGGACCAGGGTGAGTTCAAGGTAAGTTGGAGATTCAGTAGGTTTGCACAGTGTAACTTAAATCATCCTGAGGGCACCATGTTGGAAAAGTCTCCCTGATATAATTGTATTCCTGCTTTGGGATTGTTTTAATAATGAAAAGAGAATAGCAAGCATAGAAATAAATTTCTTATTGTTTACTAACACGACACAAAACTGTTCCCACTTGTTCCATATCCTATTTTTAACTGGCCACAGCTCTCTAAAACAGTACTTCATGATACTGAATTAAGTTCCCACAATTCAAACTGACTTGTGTATGGATTTGTAATATTCTTGGAGTTTTTTCTGGGATAACTCCAACTTCCTAGGACCTAGACTGATCTATAGGTGTGGAATTCCCTGAAGATCTAGCATTCCAGCATCAATCTAGATACTGTCTGCTGATTGTAGTGTGCTAATACACAGTATTAGAAAAGACATGTTCTTTTTCACAAAGGACAGGTTTTTCTTTAGGGGTTATCCCTAAAACTACAGTTGTGCTCATCATTACTAATGACCTGAATTATAAATTGAATCTGATTAAAAGTGATGACATTTTTCCATTATTACAGTGATTTCCCACTTATTTCCTAAATAGTAAATATGGGGAAGAACTGAGTCATATAAAAGTTGGAGTCATTTATTAATAATGATAAAATAAGTGCAATAATTAGTGCAAAACATTCTTTTTTTTCTAATGGTCATCCGTAATTTATTTTAAAGTTATGGTAGATTTTTTTTAAAAAAAATTAACATCTAAAATATTTCCCATTTCAGAATATCTTTCTGTATTATATGGATTTGATCCCAGCTAGTTGAGTGAGTTTCCCACTAATTCTGTCATAATTTTTAATATTCCAATTCTCCCCCTCAAAATTATTGGTTTTTTGCTTGTTTGTCTTGGTCAGAGAGGCAAAAACAGCATCCTACAGATACAAAAAAGACCTTATTGTTATTGGACCCATTTTTCTCAAAACAGAGGAAAAGAGAAAATGAATTTGATTAGTATAAGACTATATTTTATAAAAGATGCCCTATTTTATTCAGTTGTATGTTATCATCTGAAGTTATATGACTTGTGCAAAATATACTGAGGGATTAAAATAACTTTATACATAGACGCAATAAGTTTTAAACAGTTTTGACAGCTACAAGATATGGTTTTGCCAACAAGCTGATGGTCCATTCAATTTGCTCAAAAATAGCATCATGGTCTGAACTATGCCATGAACCAAGTAGCTTGCTAGTTTCAAAATATTTAATTCCCAAGTAAATACTTGCTTATTTATCCCACGTTGCTCTTCCTTAATACAATATGTGCTTTCTATTTTGGGCACTGTGTTTACATTAGTCTTGTTTAGATGGCCCATCTAGACATCATATGGACAGACTTTATGTGTAAATAAATCCTCTACTATACCCAATAGTCTAATAAAAAAATACTATTTTCATTTATGTGTTTCTAACTTTAGAAGTATTATTTTGAACAAAGTACTGCTTTGCCAACATAACAGTAGCACAACAGATTACTTATAGAATAGCATGCTGAAAATACTGGGATTTATTTTTCTCACCAGTAATATTTAAAATGCTCATGAGTTTATTTATCTTCTCTTTCTTCCCAACAAACCAAATATTAATTTCTCTGGACATAATTGAAACAAGGTGTGCTATGACTTAGTGCAGTGTTTTCAATCCTCATCATTATTATGGGGTAAATGGTTCTGTACTATAGGAAGGCTTTCATTTGTTTGAATAAATTAGACGTGCATTCCATCTTTTCTCTGAAGGTAATGCATTTTCCTCATTTAGAATCTCCCCTCCTTATACTACACACCAGTTCTGTGAAAAAAAGTCAGCAAGCAAAACAGTTAATAAAAAGCTGGATCTTTGTGGTTCCCCTCAACAAAGAAACCTTGTTTATCAATGGAGACTGAGTGAAGCAAGTGGCCAGTTTTAAGTTTCTGGATGTTATCAGAAAAGAGGACCTGACCTGGGGTGCTCACATTGCAGCACTGGTCAAAAGGCCCAGCAGAGATCATACTACCTGAGACTTCTCAGAAAACAACTGAATGAAAAACTGCTGGTGACCTTCTACTGCTGCACCATAGAGAGTATCTTATTACTGCACCTCTGGTTTGCCAATTGCACAGTGGCAGATAGGACAGTGCTCCAGAGGGTTAACATGATTGCCCAGAAGATCATTGGTTGCCCTCTCCCCTCTTTGGAAGAGTTTTATAGCTCCTGCTGCCTTAAGAAAGTTCAAAACATTCTTAAAGATCCATCTCATCCTGGGAACCCTTTTTTTTGAATGATTACCAACTGGCAGATGGTACAGAATAATAAAAACAAGGACAAATAGGCTGAAAAACAGTTTCTATCCCAGGGCAGTAGCTCTTTTGAATTCTACTGTATAGTGCAGTGTTGGTGTGGTGTCAGGGTTTTCAATTCAATGTGTGCAGTGTGAAGGATGTGTGTTTGTGTTTATTTTCATGTGCACTGAAAATGGTGTTTGATTTTGTTGTATGAGGTGCAATGACAATAAAGTAAATTAACTAATCAATCACTGAATGGAAGAAAATAAGACAATATTTTTTTCCTTTCTCTATTTGTGCGTATGTTTCCTATTCACTTTGATCAACAGTTGAATCATATCTCAAAAGAGGCAATGAGAAAGTATTCTTCACACACCAAGGCAGCTCAGTGCCCAAACCATATGGTCCATGAACTCCCTCATTGTTCATCCAGCATCTGAACAGACCACCTCAAACTGCCTAATATCATTAGCAATCATTTTAGTTCATATGAATTTGACAGACCTCATGATCAAAACTTTTGAACCAAGAACTAAAAAATGTCAGATTAAATGATGCAGATATGGAATGTATTCAGGCTCACTTATTTCCTTCTGTTTCTCCTCCTCTCCTCCTGTATTCAGGGGAGATTGAAAATGTGATGCTCATCTGCTTTTTCGGTTAGCACCTTGGATTTTATCTTTCTCAGCTGGGTGGACATGGCTGATGGTTCATATCTCTCACTTACATTGTCCAAAGGACTTCATATTATAGCAGCTAGCTATCCAGAAAAAGATGCATGCGTGAATTACAATTGACTTCCACATTATATTCCCTTAGAATAATAGTGTTGTATATCCCTTTGGATTTGTGCCATTATCTGCATTTAAACATTTTTAAAATTTGACTGTCACTCCCAAAGCACAAGCGATAAGGTCTCTTCATCTCTATAATTTATGGTGGATTCTCATTTTACCCAAGGAAGGAATTAGAGGGAATCATATAATAATAATGTGGTGCTTGAGAATTAGGCAGGTATTAGAATACAGAAGAATAGAGTTGGAAGGGACTTTGAGTGTCTTCTAGTCCAGCCCCTGCTCAAGGAAGTGACCCTATAGCATTTCAGACAAATGGTTGTCCAGTCTATTTTTCAAAGCCTCCAGTGATAGAGCACCCACGATTTCTGAAGGCAAGTTGTTGATTGGTTCTCTCCATTAGGAAATGTCTCCTTAGTTCTAGTTGCTGCTCTCCTTGGTTAGTTTCTTTCCACTGTTTCTCATCTTTGACTTTAGGTGCTTTGGAAAATAGTGTGACACCCCCCCACCCCCCCATCTTTGTAGGAACCTGTCAAATATCGAAACGCTATTTAACACTATTAATGGGAAGAAGAGAGGAAGAAAGAAGACGTTTGATTTGAGGGAAAAGCTTTATCTACAGGAGCATTAAAATATATGAGGAAAAGTGAAAGAAAAGAGATGAGAAACATCAAGTTAGCTGTGTAGGCAGGCTCAAAGTCACAAACTTATGGACTCATAAAACTGTAGAATTGGAAGGGCCAAAAGGATAAATATTTATCTGCAAAATGCAGGTAAACCAACTGATCTTCCTCAAAAGATGTCCGTCTGGATTCTTCTTCAATACCTTCAAAAGCAGAGATATCACAGTCTCCACGAGTTGTGCAGGGAGGATTAGGAGAGATCATGCCAAAGGAAAAAAACTCTTCTTCATATCTCAGTTCAGTAAAGTTTCTTTAACTACAAGGGTGCACTCATCCATCAGACATCCCTGAAGGAAAACTTGAAAGTCAGCTGCTCCTCATTTAATGACCATTCTTTCAGTGAGCCTTCAAACTTACAATAGCATTAAATGAGTGGTAGTGACGACTGAAAGCAATGTTGGACTCAGCTGAGATCATGTCGAGGACTCCCTGCATTCTTTGACAACTAAAAGAGAAAATCCAATGTTTATCTCTTCCTTTGGTTGGAATCTTTATAAATATACCTAGTGAGAGATACATTTGTTTGATGTGTTTATTGCCACTGCAGCCAAGCAAATAAAAATAATAACTTTTTTATTATATGTGTATTGTTTTAAATTTGTTTTTGAGCTGCCTTGTGCATTTTTACTACATGAAAGTGCAGGTATAATTTTAAATAAATGTCAAATGGAAAACACATTTTTGTATCAGTCACATCAGTTGAATTGCTAGCTTAACAGAGCATTGTTTACTCTCTCAAAAGCACCATTCTATGCATGGTGCACAAGAGAACAGCTATCTAATAACCCATTTCAATTTATGTGTAAACAAACAAATGGATAATTAAAACTCAATAAACCATAGAATCATTGTTAGCATTATTTATCATTTCATTTTCCACCCACAGAACCATCATTGCATTTCTCAACAACAACACATAACTCCAGGGTTAAAAAGTAGATACGACATGTTACAACTGAACATTTTCAACTATTTTTACTTAATATGATTCAAGATTCTAATCCTTTGGGTATTTTTTTTTTAATCAGATGACTCAAGACATTTGTAATTTATGTGATGATATCTCCAGTACATCTTCTTACAAAAGTTCAAGAAATGTACATTTCCCTCTGCCGTAAAGATTGTAACTTTGCATAAAGTTCAGTCTGTTATGCCAACATCAGCCTTTAAAGTCAGGTGCTGGCAATCCTTCAACAATTTACATAAAGTCTTAAATCAGTTTTCTTCATTATTAGATAACATTGTTTAAAAAGCCAAAAGGCAGCATCCTGAAATATTCAAATTGCTACTAAGCTATAAAATAGGAACAAATAGAAGTTTGAACTGGAATAACAGGGGTGTCAAACTTGCAGCCTGCAGGCCAGATGTATCACGCACTGACCATGCCTACTCCCATTTTAGCAAAGGGGGGAGTCGTGATACATCACATGATGACAACGTGACTACGTGAGTTTGACACCCCTGATGTAGAAGGTCAAGGGGATGAAAATTGAGAAAAGACAATGCAAGGCCATACCTCTGAGGAACCAATTCAAAATCTGTATGCATGCAGTTATATAACCAAATCAAAGCACATGGCCATTCAAACTCAAAAACTGTGACCCTGGGCAGTTAATACAGAATTGCAACCAGTACAAAAATAATATAGCAGACAACAACTGCAAGTCAACCATCTCCTTCTGAGGATGACTGCCTGAGTAGGAGTTATAGTCAAAGGAATGTTACCCAGTCAAGTATACAGTAACTAATAGTAAGGTCTGAACATCTGTGAGAGGAAAATGATAGCCATTCTAAATTCAAAGGCCACTATTACATAGAGCACAAAAAGGGACATGGACATAACAACTAGTTCTAGTAGAATATGCTTGGCATGGTGGATTGCCATGTATGAGGTTTTCAAGAGGAATATTGCTTAACAAAGAAAAAAATATCTAAAGATATTAATCTTTGAGAAGTTCTGGACTAGTTTATATGACAAAAACAATAATTATTTTTCATATCATTTTATGAATTTCTTAAGGAAATGTATTCTAAAGAGTTTTACATTCCTGTAGAACTAGACTTAAAACTCTCTTTCTCACATCTTTTTGTCTGTCTGTCTGTCTGTCTGTCCGTCTGTCTATCTATCTATCTAATGAAATTTTGTATGAAATTTTATATGTTGTCAACTTTGTTTAGTTATTTTTTCTCTCTCAATATGTGCTCATATTTACTACTTGTTGGATTTATTTTCAGTAATACTAATTTATTATTTTGTTCAAGTTTTATGCCATCCATCTTTACTAGGGAGAACTCTAGATGGCTTACAAATCATAAAACGAGCAAGTTAAACAATTAAATAATAACCATTAACTCTAAAATTGACATAAAAGTCAACACTATGGTAAGGAGGGGAGCAAGACACACACAGGGAGAAACCTTAGTCTCTTGGTCTTCTGGAAGGGTCTCAAAACTTGACTGTTCTGGTTGGCTTGGGTCCCAATGGAGCACTCTATGGTAGGGATGATAGATGATGCAAGAGAGAAAAAGTCCACCTCCATACTGTTCTTACACTTGGTTTTTAGTCTTTGTTTAATTCTTGTTAATTCTAATCATTTTTATATTTATATGTAATCTGCCCAGAGTCACTTAGACAGTGAGATGAATGGCATATAAATTCAATAAATAAATGAGAACTCATCCTCTTACTTTCAAGTGACAGTAGCATAGGGACACAATTATTGAGCTTTTCAGATGAGTGACAACTGCAAGGTATTCCTGAAAACTCCTTTTTTTTCCCCTGCTGTCTCCTGGCGTATTGATGGTAGGAGATTGAGTAGTCCATGAAAGTAACATTTACCTGCAGAGTTTATTTGCACATGTGCAAGAACCAAAGAATTGTGGCTTCAGATTGATCTGCTTGGCTTGGTGTCTGTATTTATTTAAGACAAAAACAATGACCAGTCCACTGGCCTAATCTCCAATCTTTAATTGTCTTTGTAAGCAAGGAGTTCACTGCCTTTTGATAACCATTACTCAAAGTTGTCCCATTCTTGTCTTTTCCCTTACCTTCAGGCTTCTGAAAAAGGAAGAAAATTTTATCTTCATTCCTCGGTCCCGTGAAGAGCTTCCAGACAACTTTCCAAAGGAAATTCCTGGAATTTGTTATTTCCTGGAGGTCAGAACTGGTCAGAAGCAGCCAAAGTCTTCTGTCGCGTCTGCCAGAGTGAGAAAAATATCCTACAACATTGGCACCATGTTCCTTCGGGAAACAAGCCTATGAAGCCTGTTGCAGATCAAAGACTCATCAAAAAAGCACAAGCCCAGAACTGGGTCATGACAAGAGAGAGGAGATTCTTTCTTTTTCACTGCATTGTTCCAAGAAAAGCAGTAAAAGCTGTGTGAAATGTCAGGCAATAATTCTTTTTAAAGGTGGGTGATTGTTGTCAGTAAACAAACTGGAAAGTGGCAAACAAGGGAGCAGGAATTTCTTTTCTTTTCTTTTTTTTTACAAAATTCAAATTAAAACAAAATATTTCTCTGTTGCCAGAGAATCCTATTGGTTATAAATGTCAGAATGTTGGGGGGTTTATTTGGTTTTGTTTTAGAAAAGGAATCTAAATTAAACAACTGTGCTTGGGAGATATCCCAATAAATCAAAGGTAGCTTGTAAGCTGCCTGGTTATCATTGGATGCTAACTCCTATCCACTAACATGGCCAGGAATAATGAGGGTCATCGTGCGATATTAACATTAAGAGGGGCCGGGGTTGCTAACCATAACATCCATTAAAATAGAGTACATTGTGGATTGTGTTGCTTTCTTCTGAAATGGGCCATTGTTGTATGCAGGTATTGAACCCTTACTACTGTTCTTATCCTCTTTTTATCACAATAGAATCAGGATTCTCCTGATCTTTTAATCATGTGCACCTAAACAATTTATACAAGAGTTGTGAACAGTGTTAAGCCAAAGTTCAACCAGAGATTGGTCAGATTATGATACATTCCTACATTTGAGGGATTTATTGCTGTGGATGAAAACATTTCTGGTTGATTGCCGTTCTTTAACCACTTCGTACAGATAGTGTAAAGATTATTTATAACCTTTTTAGCAGAAGAAAAATTTAATTTGGGATATGATGTATTAAGGATTTTACCCTTTTTTTAAAACCTACATTTCACTTTTAGGGCAATATTCTATAGCAACAATGAAGCTGGCCAGCTTGTTTATATTTAATAGGTATCCAATTTCTGAAATTGGATGATTATGATACACAATTTTATTGCAGTTTGCAAAGAATGATATTTTAGTGATTTTCATTTTCTTCCATATGTTTTATCCATCCGTGCACATGTTCGCATTATCCATGCTAATAATAGACATCCAATATTGGGATAGTATTAGAAAAAGCCATGATGATCATATCTGTGGAGATTCTGTCATCCAGGTCATCCTTGTCTCAAAGGTGATTTTTTTCTTCAAAAGGCAACTTTTTTCTTTGAGGAAGAAGAAGAAAATATTTTGCTTCTCATCCAAGAAGCTTCATCAGTTCTGATGGCAGGGATTGAATCCACCCCACACCCCACCCCCGCCATCAGAATGGATGAAGCTTCTTGGATGAGAAGCGTAACGTCTCCTTTTTTCTTCCTTTTTCAGAAGTCTGAAGATAAAGGAAAAAAACAGTCCAGTTGCCTTTTGAAGGAAAAAGCATTTTTGAGACCATGCCAATCATGTTTAATAACTGGAAGTAGACTATTCCAAAATGGAATCCTTAGTTACCCTTGTAGAATTTTAACCATTTATCCTGTTAATAAACCAGATTAGAAGTCTTCTCAGATATGCTTGTTACACTAAACGTAACTCTAATTAACACTTTTTTTTCATTAGTAGGTAATGAGACACACCCAAAATATGTGATTAGTACTTTACCCCCTGAACATCTCCCACATTCTTATGGTATGTCATATCCTTTGTTATGTGGCTCACTCAGTCTACTATTACCTAGTTACTAGCACGGATTAAAATCTACAGCTATAAATATTGTTGGATTTAGAAAGTTTTTTGGGGGGGAACTGATACATCTACAATAACTTTCATGCTTAATCATAATGAGATATATTTTAGAAACATCCCATATAATAAAATTCAGTCTTTGGAACTTTGAAATGTTGATGTTAGTTGGAAAAAAAAACAACAACTATGAATGATGTTCAGTGCCTTAGAAAGCTTGGTTCCATGTCTCTCTTTTATTATATTTTCACCACCCTGGTTATAAGTATTGTTCTGTGGCTGTTAAAATATATTCAAAATTAAATAAGGTTAGTATTTGCACTTAGGCTGCCAGTGTAAAATGACAGACTACATTGGAGAATTCTGATATTTTGAGGTAACTTCAGTGTTGGTATTCGGGAGTGTCCACAGTAATGGTCAGTACTTCAAAATGGTAGGTGCAACCAAACAATTGGAAACCTGAAGCATGCAACACACATTAAAAAAGAACCTGCCATTTTGAAGTCAGTAACTGTTGCTGCAGATACCCCTGAAACCATTTGAGAACTATAGTTTGATAATAATAAAAGTTCATTTGGACCTTTTGGACACTTTGTATCCATTTTTCGTGCAAAATATTTCAGAGAGATGTTTTCCTTGTAAAATTTCTAATAGTTACTGTATATCCTACATCGGGTAGCTAAATATGCTTTATAATTTTATGCTTTTCTATAAATGTATCAACTACATGGTCATTCAAGCTTGAAAGTGTATCAAGCAATATATGGCTAACAGATAATATATGGCCATTCAGATCTCAAGAATGGTAACAAAATCAAACCTTTGTGCAGTGACAAGGCCAATAAAATTGTTGCGGCATTCATTTTTTAGGGACTACAGCCTATTTTATCAGATGCATGCAATATTTCTTTTTATAAGCATGAATACATAAGTTATACTTAATAAATATTGACAGAAACAAATAAGAGAATGTGTAAGGGACAATATAAGTTTTAGAATATTTTTGTTGAGTTCAAAAATATTCAAAAATAAGAACAGGACTTTTTGTTTGAGTTCTGCATAAATTTACATTTCATGTTCTTTTTGCCAAAGTGTTTACGGTTTTTTTTCTCTGTCAATGCACACATATCTCTCTCAGAAAATTACAACATTTCACCAACAAAGTGGTGTCTAATCCACAAAAGTCAGTGCCACAATAAATCTTGTTAGTTCTTAAAGATGCTGCAAGATTCTTAGCCACCTTGTGTGGCATAATTCAACACAGTTTCTGTTGAATCTTGGTGATTTATACTTGTGTGATTCTTGAAGTCTGAAGGTGAAACACAGGAGCACATTATATTTCTCCTATCATGTCTCCGGAGCTTTCTCAACAGTTAGGAGAGGGCTGGTAAATCACTTCTGCAGTGATTTCTACAACTGAATAGTAATTTGAAACTGGCTCTGTCTGTGACTTACAAATAAGCACTCAAGTTCATATTTATACAGCAGTTCTGATGTTAAAAGCCAAACAGGGATTTAAGAAGACAGATGCTTGATGTCTATAGCTGTAAAGGTTGACTCCCTTTAGATTCAAAAAGAGAGCAACAGGTTTCCAAGTCAGAAAAGAGGAAAGTTTTCAAAAATTCATAATTTTTCCAAAATGCAGAGAACAACGGTCCAGGTGGCATTGTGCTTTGATTAGTCCAAAAGGTACTAAACCAGTCCATTTTCCCCAACAATTTGGATTATTCTAGCATGATGATCAAGATTGCAAGAAATCAATCAAACTCTTCAAAGATATTGTGCTCTTAGTTCTAAGTGGAAATGTTTGAGAAAAATTAAGTGAATTGACATTCACATTGACAAAGCTGTAAAGAGACCATCTGGGTTAAAATAAGTGGTAGAAAAAATAAAAGCGATACTATTGTTGGTGTCTACCATCAGCCACCTAACCAAAGAAAGGATGTAGATGAAGCCTTATTAAAGCAAACTGCAGATTTTTTCCAAGGGTCATAAAGAGACTTTAATAATTTGCATCTGCTCGGGAACTAATTGTACAAAGCACTGTTTTCTCGGGAGAATTCAGGAGAAAAAAGATTACAAAAGGATAATCTGTCCTTAGACTTGTTATTTTGCCCAGTAAAGTGACAGTGTAATATTGCATCCTTGATTTTAAGGAAAAGCAAATACTGAGCAAACATACTTTTCACTTCATTATGAACAATGAAATGAATTATTTATCAGCCAAATGTGATTAGACACACAATGAATTTGTCTTGGTGCATATGCTGTCAGTGTGCATAAAAAGAAAAGATACATTCATCAAGAATCATAAGTTACAACGCTTAATTATAGTCATAGGGTACAAATACCAATGAAATCATACTAGAAAACAGTCCATATAAATCGTAAGGATGCAAGCAACAAAGTTACAGTCATACAGTCACAAGTGGGAGGGGATGGGTGATAGGAGTGATGAGAAGATTAATAGTAGCAGTAATGCAGACTTAGTAAATAGTTGGACAGTATTGAGGAAATTATTTGTTTAACAGAGTGATGGCATTCAGTAAAAAAAACTGTCCTTGTGTCTAGTTGTTCTGGTGTGCAGTGCTCTATAGCGTAGTTTTGAGGGTAGGAGTTGAAACCGTTTATGTCCAGGATGTGAGGGGTCACATCACTTCAGAAAAAAAAAGATGTTAATTTAGAATAGGGATAAGTGAGAATTTGTGATAAGAGAAATTAATGGAACAAGAGGTGCAAAGACAATTACAAACCATTTCAGTGAGGAGAAAAAAATAGAAGACAGATGAATAAACCATATGGTTTACACAGAATGCTTAGTGAAAAAAAGAAAGCACACATGGACATATATTGGTCATAGAAAGACAAGCTTCAGAAAATGTACAGGAAAGTAGCTCAGAACTGTAGAGAAAAAGGAGGAAAAACCAGAAGGAGCTAAGGTAATGAAATGAAAAAGAAAGAAGGATAAAATTCCAAGAAAAGAAAAGGCAAAGGTACTCAAACACTTTAGTTCAGTCTTCTCCAACAAAAAATAAATATGCATTCCACCCAGAAATAGTGAAGAGCAATTTAAAGGGTCAGCTTGTGATTGACAAGCAGGGTCAGGAAAATACCTCTTTATTTGAATGTTTACATCTTCAGGATAGATGAATTGTATCCAAAGGTAATAAAGGAACTTGCTGATTATCTGTCTGAACCCTTACATGTTTTCTTTGAGAAATCCTGCAGCTCTGAAGAAGTGGCAGATAATTGGAGAATAGCAAATGTTGTTCCTGGTTTGAAACGATAGGATAGGTGGAGTAGGAAGAAGAATCTAGCAAAATAGATAAGACTGACAGCAATACTTGAAAAGTTTGGACTTTTTGTTTTGTTTTGGGGTGTCTCTGAGTCAGTATGGATGGTCCTGAAGACTGCCTGAACAAGTTCTTGCAATTTTCATGGCAAGGTGATAGAAATGGCATTGTAGTATCTGCTTCCTGGGACTGAGCAAAAGTCGCTTGATCAAGATTACCAGCTGGCTTTGTATCTAAGGCAGGATTGGAACTTACAGTCTCCTGGTTTCTAGCCTTAATCACTAAAGGTAGTCCTCCACTTACAACCATTCATTCAGTGACTGGTCCTCGGACTACAAATATTGCAACTTTCCTGCAGTCACATGGACCCTTGGCAGCCGACATTAATTTATTATGGTTGCGGTGTCTTGGGATCAGAGTTATTGCTATTTGCAAAGCTTTTCAGCCAATTTTTGACAAGCAAAGTCGACTGGGAAAACTGGACTTGCTGAATGACTGCATGCTTCATTTAACCATCATGGTTTGCTTAACAGCCATGGCAAAAAAAAAAAAAAAGATTATAAAATCAGGCAAGACTCATTTAACTGCCTCACTTAGCAACAGAACTTGCAATCTGAATTGTGGTCCTAAGTTGAGGGCTACCTGTACGCCAAACTAGCTCACACAAAGATTGTAGGACAGATCAAAAAGAGATCAGTTTGTAAACTCTTTAAAAACAATTGCAGTTAATTTAATTCAGCAAAGATTCGTATACAGTATATTTTTGTTATAGTGTTTTTAATTGTTAGCTGCTCAGAGTCATGACCTTGAGATGGACAGCAATATAAATAAGTGAGAATAAATTTGCTAGATTCATATTCTGATCAAAATAGTATCTTAGTAGTTTTTAGGAATTTGAGCCAAACACTTGACAAAAGAATACCTTGACTTTCTGATTAGCGAGATATTTTAAATCTGGGTTGGGGTGCATAACTCTTCTTTAGAGTATAGCAACATACTGTAATTCATTCAGCCACCCCCACCTGTCTTAAAAATAAATTCTTAAAGCCAGCCTATCAGAAAATGTTTCCCAAACTAACATATACAAGTATATGATGGGGATTCCTAATTGGTTATAATACTTGTAACAAGTAGTTTTGCAAGAGCAATTGATTATAAACGGAGCATGAGCCAGGAATGTGGTGATGTGGCTGCAAAGAAGGGAAAGGCAAATGTAGGCTGTCTTAACTAAAATTTAATATCCAAATCATAGGAAGCTATTGTTCATTTTATTCTGCTTTTGTGAGAATCCAGTTTAAATGTTGCATTTAGTTCTAAGCATTTCATTTTAGAAAAAGACTCGAAGAGTGGCAAAGGAATAAAAATGGAGCAAGATTGAAGGAGCATGATATGTTTAACCTTAAGGAAAGATAATTGTGGATACAGTAGCAGTCTTCAATTATCTGAAAGTATATCCTACAGCTGGTATGTCATTCCAGGGAGCAGGACACAGTAGATTAGATTTAAATACAGGAATTCCTGTTAAATGTAAGAGGGTAAAAGATTATGGATATAGATAGACACACACACACACACACACACACACACAGAGGTACCTACAAGGTGGTGATATGAAAGCTTTCCCCCTCTCCCTGTTTATGTGGGCATCTTGTACAACAATTGAATCAGAGTTGTCATGGAAACTAATCAGCCGGCACATGAAGTCATTTGGATTTTAATTTTGAGTATGTTTCTCAGAATCTAAATTTTTCCCTCCTCACACTAACATACACACTCTTTCTCACACCCATGCATGGAATCCCATTATCAAAAATCATCGGGGCCGCCAGATCCCAGTTAGCTAGGGAAAGCATTGATGCTTTTACAACCTCCAATGTGGAAGCCTTTGCAAGGTCTTTGCTCAATCCTAGGTAAAATTAGAAGATGTTGCATGGCAACATTGCTTGACCAATTATTCCCATTGTTTCCAGACAAGCCAGAAAACCGGGAATGCTAATTTATTTGAATAATAGTGTCCAGAAGGATGATATGATGGGTTTGAATGAAAATGTTGAACCACCATTTAGGAGTGATTTCAAACAGCTAATTTGTAGCAAGAGATGAATTCATAATCACAGAGATCATTACAGAACCTAAACAAGTGTTGTCAGCATCTCCATGGAGATAATGACTATATTTGCAAATAAATCAACTCTTTCTCGAAAGAAAGAATGGCTTCCCATGAAAACCTTATAGACCAGTGCTTTAAAGAAAACAGGTTCAGAAATAGCACATCCCAAACATTCTTTGTATATGCTTTCATATTATGACAGCTAACATTAGTTTGGGGCATACTTCTCTAGTTACTGTACAAGGAAAGCTTGAATATATTGTTAGGTGCATGTCTGTGTTTAAGCCTGCCATAATTGCAGATAATTTCATGTCTTGGAAAGAAAAGTATAGATAGTTTTCCATTGAGCCAAGCATGGATTCTTTCTTCTTCTTTTCTTTATTTATTCAGTTACTATGGCCGCCCATCTCAGATAATTCAATTTGCTAAGCAAAATACTGAAGGGGAACAGATCAATTATCCCTTCTTGACAGGTTTGAGGTATCATAGAAATGTAGTTTGCAAGACTGCGTAGGGTGAATAGAATGAGTAGAGAGTGCATTTGCAGCCTAATTGAGAGAAATTAAAGAAATTTTAATTGTCAGTTGACAAAGGATGACTCTCCAAATGAGAAAGATTGAGAACTTATTTTTGTTTGCTGGAACAATTTTCAGGGGCAGGCTATAAAGTTATTGGTTTTGCCTCGAAGGACATTGTTTAGATATGCAATGTAAGATGTGTTTGGTAAAAACAACATGTTCAAAATGGAAGCATAATGATTCGACAAATTTCTTCAATCAGACAATATAAAAGAATAAAACCATGGCATTGTTATGATTATTAATAGAATGGGTTCAGTTCTATAACATGCCACAGAGTATGGGATAAATACCTATTATCTTAATAGAGGTGGTGGGTCATAGAACAATTGGATGAAGTCCTCAATAGAAGCCACTGAATCATAATTTATCAAGAGGTTCACCTCTATCAGTTTGTATCCCATGAGATCTTATTTAGCTTACAGACGGGGGTTGTTTTCATTATCACCGGTTCTGCTTTGTGAAATATTATAATGTTGCTTTATATTTAGTTAAGCTTTAATGTAATTATTATAGTCAGTATTATTGTATCTCATTTGCCCTGGACATTTCTCCCAACATTTACCTTTGATAAATCTCTATAATCTTGTATATCTGTATTGGCCAGCTTTGGAAAAATGCATTCATGCACCTAATGAAATGGACTCCAGTCCATGAAAGTTTATGCCTATTTTGTTAGTCTTTAATGTACCACAGGAGTCTGTTTATTTTTGATGTCCCATAATTTTGCAAATACAGGGACAAAACTCACATTTCTGAATTTGGTCTTGGTAACCAAATATGACTAAAGTTCCTGTCATCTACTTTTTTAAAGAAAGACCCACTAAACTCATTGGGATTGTCAGTTGATATAGACATGCATTGGAATATGCTGTAAGTGTCACAGGCATCCTTTGACCTTTAAATTGGTCCCATTCCATTGCTTTGGAGGCTTAGACATGTCCAATTTTTGACAGCTGGTTTCTTCAAACTTCTATTCTTGCATCTTCTGAACAAATGAGCTGTAGCTTTTCTTCGATGCCACTGAATCTTTTAAAACTTCTCGAGTTTTTCTTTCCTGCTATATCTGCATATTGAATTGGGATTGATCTGTATTTTATCTCGACTTCAATGTGGTGGGGGGAAACCCTTCACCTAAAATATCACTGTTTTACAATATTGCTGTTGTGATATTTCCTTATTTGGTATTAAAATGTATGTGCTACCTACACAAATGACTCTAAAAGATACCACTGGAATCATGGAGGCCAATGTAGATCTCATAACCCAATAAAATACAAAATTGTATGTGTCAAAATGTTCCACACTGAGACTGAATACACACACACACAAACACACACACACACACACACACACATGAGAGAGAGAGAGAGAGAGAGATACAAGGCCCCAAATATATAGGTCACCTCCCTGTTCACTTTAGCTCATTATAGCTTTTCAGGACATTTTTGAACTGGACTTTCTATCTTCATAAAAAACAATATTTTTTTCTGAACTGACAGAAACCAAAACTTTTCAGTATATATATATATATAAATTATTTTTTCCATGAAGCAAGCATATTCATTATTTATCTGATAAGTTTTATACTGCTCCCTAAACACCACATCTGAAATAGTTTCAGTTTACATATATAAAAAAATCAAAATCTCTTCTCACCCCTATGGAAGTTCCTCATACTTGTACTTATGATGGTTACAGTGTCCCTGGGATCATGTGATCCCCTGTGGCAGTGGTGGGACCCTACCGGCATAACAACCGGTTCGCTTCACATGCATGCGCACCAAATGCACGCATGCTCACTACTTACATATTACCAGGTCCAGCAAGCATTCACCTGCTCCAGTTGATGAGTGGCACTCTGTTGTGTCACACAAAGCAGCTGAGGAGGAAAAAGCAGAGACCAAAGGACAGCCTAGAGCCCAGGCAGTGGGTGGGCCAAACAGATGACCAGAAGATCGTTGCAGCAGTATGGTGTTAGTTGCTCTGTAGAGCTACCGGTTCTATAGAACCGGGCCGAACCAGTAGCATTCCACCCCTGCCCTGTGGCAAGAAAGGTCATCAAATGGGGCAAAATTCTCTTAACATCTGCCTTGTTTAGCAATGGAAATTTTGTGCTCAGTGGTGGTTGTAAGTCGATGACCATCATATATGCAATTGCACTGTGTCTCAGAATAAGAAAATGTAGAACGAAATGAGGTGATGAATAAACAGAGGTTAACAAGTCAATCTGGTTTGCAGCATTTTCAAGCTTTTACTCCACTAAATTAGAAACAGTAAACCAGAAATGCAATTATTTAAGGTAGGTAACTACAGTGATGCAGTGAGGCTCAGCTGTAGGCAGAAGGCATTGCAGGATATTCTCTGGAATTGGTAATTGCTGCAGGAAGGAAACATAACTGTAGCTGTGAAATGGAGGAGAAATTACTAAAGGGAAGAAAAGTTTCTGCTTTGGCATATATTAATAAACTGTAATTGCCACCTCCAGCACATTTAGAGATATGTGGGATAGTCTTTACCCCTTTTCTCCCCTAGGCTTTATAGAATCCTAAAAAAAAACCCCGATCTGCCTACCTGTTGTGAAAGAGGATGTGCTATATATGCTATATATGTTAACTATATAGGGAATAGTTCCATCAACAAGGTAGTGGTCTGCTTTGAAAGGCTTAAGGTGGAGAGATGATGGAGCATGGAGAAGCTCTGTGGAAGACCATTAGACATGATACCTATATGGACTATACTTTCATAGCAGGGGTGTGATTCAACTGGTGTAACAACTGGTTCGGTGAGCTCATGCCCAGAGGATTTGCTACTGATCTTTTCCTGCAATCCTGCACTCTCCCTGTGTATTAAACAGCTGATGTGTAGCAATCCACTGGGCTGCGTGAAGCAGCTGAGCTTGAAAACCAGGAAATAAAGGTCAGAATACAGCGAGCCCAGCAACTGATCATCTGAGTGAACCAGTTTGCTCACAGATGATCTTCGGAGCTACCAGTTCGGCCAAACTGGCCTGAACTGGTAGAATACCACCCCTGTTGAATAGTAAGGAAATGTATTACATCCATACCTGTTTCTGAGGGGCTTCCATATCACATAATTGTTAAATGTGTAGAACAGGGTTTTTAGAGGAGATAAACTCTGGAATTTCTATGATCCTTGGTTGCAGGATCGTGTCAACCAAGCATAATTGATACCCCCATTATTAATTCAGACCCAGTTTAGATTTCAAGCAGCCAGTTCAAATATTTGCTGAAATCATCTCTGCCTATTTGTTACTTAGTTATATAGCAAGATGCTAATGAAGTGTGTAAATGAGAGGATGGGGAGGGAGGGAGAGAGAGAGAGAGAGAGAGAAAGCTTATGCTAAAATCAAATGGCAAATTTGCACTTGTATATTGTGTGTTTGGTTGGTGTTTCACTATCAGTTGTACATGTGTGCTTGGAACAGTGATTTCCTAGCAATAATTTACAATGATGAAGCAATAAAAAAGCCATGATCACAGTGGTATGTGTAGCTTACATCTACCACATTATTTATTTTTCTGAGAACTCACTGGTTATAATTGAAAAAAACAGATACTACACTATATATAAGCAATAAAGCAGAAAGTTTAGAATCTAAAAATAGCCTTTTTAGCAAATAGAGCAATAAGTGATTTCTGTGATGGAGCAAAGGCTATAGAAAAATGCAGGAATGCTTAATTTACTCGGGTACCCATTTTGTGCCAATTTGTGTAAGTCATTATCTCTTTCTCTCTTGGTGCATTCCATTTCCAAGTACGTTTTTCCAAGGTGCGTTTCTTTAACATTGTGAGAAACAATGTATGATTATCAGAGAAACAAATGTGTCACATTAGCTCATGCTTGAAAACTTAAGATCGCTTAGAACAAAAAGAGTAATTTTTGATTTTGTTCAGATGTATGATTGACCAGTAGCTTACACTGTGCTATTGGGATTTCTCTTATTTGACAAGGAAGGATATTCTAATTGATTGATTGATTTCTTAGGAATACTGCACAATGCTCCTGAAAATGTACAGAAGTTGTGTTGTGTTCAGATGCTGCCATGTTTACAAGTAGATCCATAAATCAACTAATTTAACCTATGTAAACATGATTGAGCATAGCTCTTTGAGAGAGAGAGAGGGAGAGGGAGGGAGGGAGGGAGAGAGAGAGAGAGAGAGAGAGAGAGAGAGAGAGAGAGAGAGAGAGAGAGAGTCAAGTCTTGTTATTCTGCATGATTGGGTATTACTTTCCCAGCAATCACTGCTTCCAGGAAGCTCCTTTGTTTCCTCTTCTTATATTATTTTTTATCAGTTCCAAAATGGATAAATCCCTTCCTCAAACTTCAGCTCTTCTGCTGAACTCATCTACTGACTGCATCTTGGCTGTACAAATCTGAGTGATCACTGGATGGTAGCTAAGTTTTTGTTTTTGTTTTTAAATAAAATTCTTCATTACAACTCTCTAGTGATCCATGTGTCAAACAAGCAGCTCATAGTTTCAAGGATTTTTGTTGTTGTTGTTGTTTGCCAATAAATCAGTCAACGGCATAACAAGGTTGATCCAAACAAGAAAATGCATAGCAACCAGGGTACTGGAGAGGGCTTTTTCATGTACATAACGTTGGACAGAGCTGCAGTTTAACGGAGGAACCCATCAGTTACAATTCTTAGAATAAGATGCATAAAGACAGCCAAGACCTATTTCAACTACACGGCAAGATGGGATGATTTGCTGCTCATTTCAGTATGGAAAAAGAGCGCAACAAAACTATATTCCTGAGACTAAGGACCATTGAACTCGGTGAATGTATGTTTATACACTATATATTGTAAATCTGTATCTCATCTATAGCCAAGTAGAATTTTAAACACATCCAAATGATCTAACTCAAAAGTATAGAAATTGTTTTTAAGTCATTAGATAGTTTTTGAAATGTAATGAAGGTAGGACCACTCTTTGTGGCTCTAAAGGACAGAATAAATTAGCATTATTTTTGAATAATTAAAGAAAGTTTTGAATAAAAAGTGGAGGAAGCTATGGGATAGACCCTCTATAAGGGGTGAGTGGTGAATTTTCATGAAGGGAGCCCAGAACGGTGATAAACTATTTTGAAAGAAGATCGAAATGTGCCAGTATTTTTTATCAGACAGAGGTGACTCATCTGTATAATCTTTAATTTCAAAGTGAAGATAAATTTATACACTTCCATCAGTGGTAGTATTCAAAAAATTTTTACTACCAGTTCTGTGGGCATGGCTTGGTGGGCATGGTAGGGGAAGGATACTGTAAAATCTCCAGTCAGAGGTGGTAATTGCCAGTTCTCCAAACTACTCAAAATTTCCACTACCGGTTCTCCAGAACTGGTCAGAACCTGCAGAATATCACCTCTGACTTCCATGTGGTACCATTTTCATTGTTCTACAGTACTAAGTATAGTACTACAAGGCATCATGATCATTAGACACCTCCCTCCCTTGTAGGCAAATATACTTGCTTATGTATAAATCTTTATTGTGAAATATCTTGAAAACGTTAGCCAACCAGCACCTTTCTCACCTGTTTTCTAATTCATCTAATCAAAATATGTAAGAATTAACACATTTTAACTCGGAAGTCAATAATTTTCCTAAATTTGTAGACCAGAATTATTTTTATATGGAATACATCCATATTCCTCATTGATTTAGAAATAAAGCTACATTCTCCAGTCCATATTTTTTCCATTGTCAAGTAATCTCATAATAATCAGGGAGACTACTGGAAGTCATCCAATTAAATTTTTGTATTAATCTTATCCGAATCTGCTTCACTGTCTGCTTTCAATCACATAAAAATTGATTTTTTAATGTACAGCAAATTGTAAATAATGCACAAAAATGCAATGTTCTAACAGGAAATGCGTCCTCATGTCATTCTGCAAGACAATATATACAGAACTGCATGGCTGTTGAATATTTTTTATTTAGTAGTTTATATTTTGTATAGTCCACTTGCCTTCCAATGATTCTGGGCAGCTTGCAATATTTTTTTTAAGTGCAAAACATGAAAAGAATCATGAACAGCCCTATATAAAACCTAAGAAAGTCCAAGCAACATGTGCCCAGCCTTCACTCTGTCTCAGATCCTGGGTGTAAAGTCAGTTATTTAATAGCCTTTCAATGTCAACATGGTAGGAATCAAACAGATCTCTGGGAAAAATCATTCCAGAGGGCAGGCACCATGACAGAGAAGGTTTGATCCCTACAAGTTGACACCCAGTTTAAGCAGTGGGACATGGAGAAATCCCAAGTGTACCAGAAAGGCAGAAACAACTGGAAATCTTTGATTTAACAGGTGCTTTGCCATTTGTAGGACTTTATAGGTGTTAACATGTTGAATTGCATCTAGAAACTAAGAAGAAAGCACCATACCTTGTTGGGCCATACAGCTATAATGAGACATGCCCACACTGCCCATATACCTACATTCTAGGCCAGCTATATCTTCTATATCAGGGGTGTCAAACTCACATTGTCATGTGAAATATCGTGACCTTTCCCACCTTCACTAAAGTGGGCATGGCCAGTGCATGACACATCCGGCCCATGGTGCTGCAAGTTTATCAACCCTGTTTTATATGATCTTCAAGGTCAGCCCCATATAAAGAGCTTTACAGTGTTCCATTCTTGAGGGGATTGGAATATAAGTGCCTGAGCAATGAGTCAGCAGTTAAAAAACACTGAGCTTATCAACTGGAAACTTACAGTCCGGGTTTGAGACCAGAACACTGTGCAACAGGGTGACTTCCCATTCCTGCCCTAGCTCCTGTCTACTTAGCAGTTCGAAAGTATGCAAATGTGAGTAGATTAATAGGTACCACTTCAGTGTTCCATGAACCTTTAGCATATAGCCATGCTGGCCACCATGGCTACAGAAAATGTCGTCCCTTGACCAAGAAATGGAGATGAGCATTGCGCCCTAGAGTCAGACATGACTGGACAGGAAAACCTTTCCCTTTTTGCCTGTCTGAAGAGTGACCTCTTTCAGGAAAGAATGCAACTGGCACACTACAACTATCACATGCTTATGAAAACCAGAATAGCAGAAATGTAAATGTATTGAAAAAAATGAAGTGGAGTCTCTGAACATTGAATAAAAAATTGTGCTGCAGACCTGGGAAACATGAAAACCATACTCTTGTATCCAATAACTAAGAGTGGATTATCTGTGAAACAGAAAGACTGGAATTTGACAGAGCATCCCCTTCCCAAAACAAAGCATTGACCTTGGAAAGAAATGGAATTATTCAGATTATATATATTCAAAGCAGATTCAAATAAGATCAGCAAAGTCACAAGCATTGTAGTCATTATTGGGATACTATATGTTACATATGAGCTTCACATTTGTATTACAATGTACATCAAGTGCCATCTGGTTTTGTGATGATAATCAAGCGGATTTTTATTCCCACTTCTTACACAAGCATGGAAGGAATCCAGCAGTTTATTCTTTGACTGTAAATCTGAAACTTTGGATTAAGGAAGTAGCACAATGAAAATGAACATAAACAGAAGAGGATGAAAATCAACAATACCATTTTGAAGTCTGTCCAAGCAGTCTATAGCTATTTTGTCAAGATTCTTCTGGCACTTTGATTCTCAACCATTGACCCTCATAAGGGAATCGTGCCTGGACTTCACTTCAATGTTTAAGGCAAGAACAAATAGAAAATTGTCAAAGAAAAAGGGACAATGAATGGTAGGATAATATAATTAATTCAAGTGGGATCTGAGAGATGAGGAGGACTAAACAGAAAATATTTGCTATGAAACTGTCTAGGTTTCCATAACATTAATGCCATAAATTATCAAAATAATTTCATATCTAAACTTTTTTAAATGGGGGGGGGTTTAATATTTTAAATAGCAGATGATAACTGTAGTTCAGGATTGAATTGTATAGTTTCTGGTGATCTCTGGCCTTGTTTGTTTGCTTGCAGATATTTCATTACCCACTTAGGTAATATCCTCAGTGCAAGTGAAGGTTTGCATAGTTGGGTTAAAAAATAAACCATATACAAGCAAATAACCAAACTTAGGAAGCACCAAGGAAACTCATGGTTAACACATGATTAGAAAGCTGTTCAAGCTTTCCTAATGTTAGAGCTTGCTATCGATATGTCATCCATAACCCTTTTATTTATTCTTGCTTGCTATTTTGGACTTTTCCTTTTCTCCTGTCATATCTGCCACACAGCCTGCCCCCCTTTGCAATTCGAGGGCACCAAGTGTCTCTGGCACAATGAATCACATTACCTGTAGCACAAAGAAGTCTTGGCAGAGCGAACATACCACTATGCATAATAAATGCAATAAACATGTTTATTTGTTTTTAACTTAATGAAATCTAATGAGATACCTTACCCATTATGGTTTCATGTAAATGTGGCCCATGTCTGTTTTGAGCATTGTTGACAGTGCATCTGTTTGATTAATCTCAAGGCGATAGAATGGAGATGGTATAAACTGAAAGATGCCAGGGTCCAAAAACAGGGACAATGGTGGCATTATGCTGAAACTGAATGTTTCAAACATCCTGCTTCTCTGGCATGTTCAAGTGCAATCCCATCCATGCCAATGTCATGAGGATCATGCTGTAGTAAACGTGCACGGGACTTGGAGCTTCCCAGACTCAGGAAGTTGATCCTTATTGATTTGGCTAGCAAATAGGAGTTTCCCTTGAATTAGGTAGCACATTATTTGCCTTTGAAATATCATCTCCAGACTAATCTATTTTTGTTTAATTAAGCCTTCGGCATGCCTCCAAGGCCAGCCCCATACACTTAATTGAAATAAATGCATTTACTTTTCACTCCCATGTCTTTCATTCTTCTTACTTGTAAAATGTCTTTCAGGAACAAAGTAAGCAACTCAGTGGTGAGATTCAAACATTTTTATTACTGGTTCTGTGGGCTTGGCTCGGTGGGCATGGCAGGGGAAGGATACTGTAAAATCTTCCTGATTTACTGCAAAATCCCCATTCCCTCCCCATCCCACTAACCTGTTTTCCAGCCCCATTCTCCTATACAGGGCAACAAAAGAAGACTCAGCCAATCAGCTGGGACTAGGGAGGCAGAGAATAGATGGGGCGGGGCCAGCCAGAGGTGGTATTTGCCAGTTCTCCAAACTACTCAAAATTTCCGCTACCGGTTCTCCAGAACTGGTCAGAACCTGCTGAATACCAACTCTGAAGCAACTGAGAACAAATGGCTGAAGTGCATGATAAATGGAGAATTCTCTGCTGACCATTGTTCCTGTTAATCATGTTAAAGAAGAGAAAGAAGATTCGGGTGGCAGGACAGGGAGGTGCAGAGGTGGAGAAGACTGCTGTGGTTTTCGGTTACCTTCTCTAGCGTCTGGAGCAATCCCAGGGGATACACAAACCCCGGAGAGGTTCGTGTCAGCATAGGAGAATCTCAAGTTACAGGTTGGGGGTAGGCAACCCCCTGGTAACGAAGAGAAGAGCTCCCGAGCCCAGCGCGGAAGAGCTAGCTGCCAGTTTATGGCGGCTCCAAAGTCCGGTCTGCCACTGAGGTGACTAAGCAAGATAGTGACAGCCTGCAAGATCGGAGCAGTAAAAGGTGTTGAAAGATCATAATACAATATTGAAGATTGAAGAATGACAGTGGCGTGAGAGATTTCTCTTCCTGGTTGTGAGCAACACTTTGTGGAAGCAGGAGAGAAAAGTGGCCAGAAAAGCAGCTTGAAAAGCGAAAGTGTGACAATTGTGAGCAGAAAGGCGTGATCGTTAGAGCGAATGTGTGGATTACAGCTTTTGAAAGGGAAACCCCTGGGGAGAGAGGAAAAACATCGGAAACCAGGAGATTGGAGGACTTGAATCACTTGTGAGTGATTTGGTATTTGGGACTAACTTTTTGACAATATTTGAGAAGAAGGAGGTGACAAGAGGAGGAAGAACTGTGGCACTGAAAGTGACTTATCAACTCTCTGAGAGCTCAATAGGATTATTGGCTTTACTTAATACTGTTGGGAAGACAGATTGTTAAGCAATCAAGAAGAGATGACTATTGGATTTTGGAGGGAATAATAAGTGAAGGAGATTTGTACATTGAACTCAAAACTGGGAAAGGGAAAGAAGGAAAAGGAGGAAGGAGGAAGAGACCAACGGAAGGCTGGGAAGGATTGACTCCTTATTGTGATTAGTCAGCACATTATACCACTCGCTTCCTGGAGTGCTGGGAAGAAACTCAAAACTTAAACCTTTAGCTTGAAGATTGACTATAAAGTGTTTTTTTCTTATCACATTCCTTTATTTGTTGGAATTTCTATTTGGTAATACTTGAATATTACTATTTGGGCACTATTTTTACAATTTGAACTTCTAGTCCCTTGCTTATTGACTTCCTGAAATTGAGATAAACTTTTCTCTCTTCTCTTTCCCCATTTTTTCAGCCTTTCTCCTTCCTATCTTAACCCCTTAAAAAGTCTGATAAATTTACCTACTCAAAGGAAAAAAAAAAAGGTATATTGTCCTTATAGATTTCAGTGACAATTGATTTGATTGTCTTAAATAGTAACAACAAAGAGTGAAAAATAGTGTTGATTTGGATTACTTAGAATGCTTAAGATTAATTCTTAAAGTAGTAATTGGGTTGGATTTGATGTATTATTGGTGATTAATATTGATATTCAGTATATAAATTAATTATAAAGATTATTATATATTATTAGATAACCTTTTATAATATAGGTGTACAGACTGCCTATCTATATATTTGACTGAAGTATTAGAATAGAATTTTTATTTTAGGAGTTAAACACTGAATGGTGATCTGGGACAATATATCCAATATAGTGCAACAGCAAAAACAAATATTAAGAGAGATGACCTCCACGACAACTATGGCTTTGAAATCGGGAAGGAAGACCACTCCGACCCTAACGACTACTTTGACTTCTGCTTCACCAACAATCCAAAAAACCATTGAAGAATCTCTAATAGGGGAAAAACAGTCTAATGTCTCTAATGTTAATATACAAGCTACCCTACTATCCTTGCAAGAAGCAATGTCTAAGATGCAAGAAATAATGATTAAGAATCGTAACGAAACCAGAGCAAACATTAGCGAATTAAAAGATGAGATGGGAAAGCTTAAAGTGGAAATGAAAGCAGATTTACTTAAGGTGGAGAATAAGATAGGGTCCTTGCAACAGGCTATGGAGAAAAATTAAGTTAAGATAAGAGAAATAGAGAATAAGACAGAACGGATGGAGACAAATTTTGAAAAGATAAGGAATTTAGAAATGTAACTATAGAAACCGAAGACTCCCTGGTCCACCTCGAAATGGATAAAGCAGCGGCATATTTAAGGTTTCAAAATGTGGCAGAAGCAAAAAATGAAGAACTAGAACAATTAGTGGCAGAACTACTGGCTGAATGGTTAGAGAAAAAAAAAGACAATCTAATCAAAGAATTTGATGAGGTGTATAGGGTCAGCACAAGTTATGCTAGACGCCATAACTGCCCGAGAGAAATTCATATTTGTTTCACAAGGAGGTGTGTGAGAGACCTAATTCTTAAAATGTCCAGAGAAGAAACAATAACATATAGAGGTAAAGAGATTACGATCATAAAACAAATCCCAAGGAAAGTGAGGGTCATAAGACAGGATTATAAATTTCTGGCCAATTATTTAAATAAAAAAGAAATTCCTTTTAAATGGTTAATCCCAGAAGGGATGTTAATAACTTGGAAAGAGAGAAAAATCAAAATAGACTCTATAGAACAGGTCCAAGACTTTCATGATCAGCTAATAGGCACGGATGACCAATACACCAAGGGGGAAACTAAAAGGAAACCACAGGATGATTGTAATCGCCATAGAAACCAAAAAGAAGGACTTCCTCAAAATTTAGGGAATGATAAACCACAACCAGGGAGAGAAGAACCAATCTCACAACAACAGCAAGAAGAAAACCGAATTATCACTAGACAAAAAACTAAACAGACCTAGATAAATGGAAATAGGAAAGAAACTCCTCTCCATTAATATAAATGGTTTAAATTCAACATCTAAAAGAAAAGGATATTAACTAAATTAATTAGACAAAACACCAAAATAATATGCCTACAAGAAACACACATTAGGAAAAAGGATGAAAGATATTTAATTTGCCCAAAACTTGGAAAACTCTTTACAGCACCAGCAGACAAACATAAAAAGAAAGGAATCGCAATATTTGTGAAAGATGATGTAAAAGCAGAACTAATCTGATCGGATCCAGAAGGAAGAACTCTGGTTATACAAATTTGGATTAATCATATTACATTTTTATTGGTAGCAATCTACGCGCCAAATGAAGAACAAGGGAAATTTTTTAAAGATCTTCATCAGAAAATAATAGGTTTCGAAAAAAGGAATATCTGCATGATAGGCAACTTCAACTCCATTGCTGATCATCAAAAAGATCATAGTAATGTGAATAAGAACAAGAAAGGGAAAAGAGAATTTTCTATGCCCTGTAAGGACATGATGAAAGAATTAAACTTAATAGACTTATGGAGAAAACTAAACCCAGAAGAGAAACAGTTCACATATTATTCAAATCCATACATAATCTGGACCAGAATAGATATGGCCTGGATGGATGGGGAATTGGCCAATGAAATAAAAGAAATTAAAATCCTACCAAATGAATGGGCCGACCACAACCCACTACAACTAATTTGGAGAGATAGGAGAAAAACAAAGAAAAGATGGACACTAAATATGCAGTTAATAAACGAAGAACAGTACATTAATAAGCTGAAAGAGGAATTAAATTATTTTCTAAAAGAAAATAATAACGAAGCAACCACTAAACAAAATATTTGGGATACAATGAAGGCAATTATAAGAGGAACAACAATCTCTTATAATGCCATGAGAAATAAAAGAATATATGCCCAACAAAATAAATTCTAACAAGAAATTAAAGAATTAGAAATACAACTACAAAAATCCCCTAAAAACCAGAGAACACAAAACCAGTTAATAACAATTAAACATAAATTGAACTTACTTGAACAAGATAAAATAGAAATTAACTTGAAAAGGTCCAAACAAAATTATTTTGAGCATGCAAATAAACCAGGAAGATGGTTATCCCATAAACTTAAAAAAGTGAAAGAAAAGAGATTGATACACCAACTAACAGATGAGAAAGACGTCTTACAACATGAGATAGAGAAGAAAGAAGATATCATTTATAACTATTTTCAAAGATTATATAAAAAAGAGGAAGTTAATGAAGATAAAAGAAGAACTTATTTAGAGGAGACGAATGACAAGGTAATTGGAGAGGAATGGATAGAATTATTGAATAAAGATATTACATGGTCTGAATTGAAGTCAGCAACGGAGAATCAAAGTAATAACCAATCTCCAGGACCAGATGGGATTCTGGCAGAACTATATAAAGCAATAATGGAACTAGTAGGACCACTGATGCTGGAAGTGTTTAATGAGGTACTTCTGGCAGCCAAGATGCCAGATTCGTGGAGGGGGGCGCTGATTTCGCTAATCCCGAAGGAGGATGCAGATCATAGATACATTAACAACTATAAACCGATTTCACTTTTAAATGCCGATTATAAATTATTTACTTCTATCATAGCTAATAGAGTAAAACAAGCTTTAAATCCACATATCCACGAAGATCAAAATGGATTTCTTCCGTCCCGACAACTAAAGAACAATTTAAGAACCGTTATCGATGTCCTAGAATATTATGAAGCCCACCCAAAGAAACAATCCGCACTCATGTTTTTAGATGCTGAGAAAGCATTTGACAACTTAAATTGGCACTTTTTAATTCAAAAAATTTACAATATGAGTCTTGGCACCAAATTTGACAACAATTTACAATACACAACAGGCTAATATACTAATCAATGGCAAACAAACAGGTCCAATAAATATAGAAAAAGGTGTTAGACAGGGCTGCCCTCTCTCACCTCTTCTTTTCACTTTTGCCCTAGAATCATTCTTAACACAGGTTAGGCAAAATTCTGAAAATAGAGAAGTGAGGGTCAAATCAGAAGAATATAAACTACAAGCGTTTGCTGACGATATGGTTTTCTTTTTGGAGGAACCCATGGAAAAAGGATATAATCTAATAAAAGAATTAGAACAATTTGGCGCAGTGGCAGGATTAAAAATTAATAGAAAAAAGACAAAATTAATGACCAAAATCTTAACAGAAAACCAGAAGGAAGAATTAGAAGCAATGATGGGGATACAGGTAACAAAAAGGGTGAAATATTTAGGAATATGGTTAACACCACAAGGTAAATCACTCAAAGAGAACAATTATGATAAACTACTTCAACAAACAAAGAAAGATTTAGAATCCTAGAATAAGCTGCAGCTCTCCTTATTGGGCAGGATTGCCTTGATTAAAATGAACATATTGCCAAAATTTCTTTATTTATTCCAGACAATTCCAATTAAGTTGCCAAAAATTTTTTTGAAGAATTAAATAAGATTACACTTAAATTTATTTGGCAGGGGGAAAAAACCCAGGATCAATGTAAAGGCCTTACAAGATGCGAAAAGTAGAGGGGGTCTAGCTCTTCCAAATTGGGAATTATATTATTCGGCTGCTATCCTATTATGGTTAAAACACTGGGTGAACTTACTTAATAAAAGAATTTTAACATTAGAAGGACATGACCTCCAGAGAGGGTGGCATGCCTTCTTATGGGAAATGGAGAAACCCAAGCAGTCTTACTTTCATAGACACCTCATTAGGGACTCATTATTAATTAATTGGAAAAAAAAATGCAAAAAACACTATCTAAAAATTCCGATCTGGCTATCAACAATGGAGGCAATGGTACACCCCAATAATTTGGACGTAACAAAAATGATTAAATATAAAGATTTATTAGATCCGCAAGGAAAATTAAAAACTCGATCAGTGGTTATATATACAAATCCATAGCAGATACAAACAAGATATAAAAGACTTTGGAATTTATAACAAACTGCAGTATTTAGATAAAATTTTACTAGGATCAAACAAAAAGAACATATCCAAATTCTATAAATACTTACTGGAAGTAGAATTAGAACAAGAGATAGTCAAAGGGAACATGATAGCCTGGAGCAGGAATGTCAGAAGAAGTATTGCATTATCAGAATGGGAAAAGATTTGGAACAGAAATATTAAGATTACAAAATCGGCAGCATATAAAGAAAATACATACAAAATGTTTTATAGATGGCACTTGCCCCCTTCGAGGTTGGCAAAAATGAACCCAAACACGAGTCCAAAATGCTGGAAATGTAAAAGCATAGAAGGAACCTACTTTCATATGTGGTGGCCTTGCAAAGAAACCCAGAAATATTGGCAAAAAATCAGAAAATGGTTGGAGGAGATAACCAAAGAACAAATCGAATACAAACCAGAGTTCTTCCTACTAGGGATCTCCAATAAACATTTACCCAAAAAGATGAAATATGTAACAATTCATATCCTAACTGTGGCCAGATTAGCGTTTGCCCAGTGTTGGAAATCACCCTATACACCTACAGAACAAATGGTCATCCAGAAAATATATGATTGTGCAGAAATGGATAAATTAACTATAGCACTGAAAAACAAAGAGCCTTCAACATTTTACGATAATTGGAACTCTTGGTATAACTGGTTATTCCAGAGATAAACTGCTTAATGGACAATGGGTAATTTAAGCATAGATATCGATAAGATGTGTGTATTCAAATTAAGGTAGGAGAATTGGATCTTGCAGAATGTCAAAAAGGATATTGTCTGTTTTTAAATGTATCCTTTTCTTTTTTCTCTCCCTCTCTTTCTTTGTTTCTTTGTTTCTTTTATATTTCTTCTTCTCTTCTCTTTCCGGTTCATAAGATCGAGTGTTTTTTGTTTTTGTTTTTTTCCCTTTTGTGTAAGTAATGTCGATATGTTTTTAATTGTAAAGTTAATAAAATTTATTTAAAAAAAAAAGAGAAAGAAGATTCAAAGTACTGACATTTTATAGTCATTGCATTGAGTATTTCTAGGTTGTAACTATGCCTGCCATAGTTCACTAAATATTTAAAATAATTAAGAAAGGAAGCTGCATAATAACACAACCTTTTCTTTTTTGCTCTTAGGGCTATCTCTGACTGGGGTACCAAATATTAGTGCTTGACTAAAATAGATTGGTATCATTTGTTGCTGTTTTGAGGCAGGAAACATTTTTTAAAAATCAGTTAAAATGTCCTACCTCTAAAACTAGAAGGAAAATATGAAGATCCCTACGCATTTTTATGAAACAAACCTGCTCCTTGTGCATTCATCTCTCATTTCCTTTGACCCTGAAGTTCTGTTTCTGGCCACCAAATGGTGACCCATCTCTTAATTTAATAAATAATATATGCTGTTGACATCTTTTGAGCTTCCTATATTGGCTTTGCAGAGCTGTATGCTTTCAAGGAGAGGAGGAAGGAGAAGGCACTTAAAATGACTATGCTTTCAAAAGGGAATGAAATGTGTTTACATATAGGAGAGGCCGCTGAACTGTGTGCGTAGATGAGATTGCATGGCTCAAGATTCATAACGGTATCACTTGGATTTAGGCTGAATAATAAATAATGCAGTTTTTATATTATTGGCTAAAGGACAGATTTTGACTGGTTCCATTCAACATTTGACAGCTAAAATGTGGCTTCTTATTTTAAGCAAGTATTGTATTTGGGTATCTTAGGTAGGTAGGTAGGTAGGTAGGTAGGTAGGTAGATAGATAGATAGATAGATAGATAGATAGATAGATAGATAGAACTTCGTGAGAAGATTGTGTAAACAATAAAAGCATTAAGACAGAGATTATATATTGCACTTCATGAGAAGATTGTGAATACCTTCATCAAAAAGATTCTTGATTCAAAAAGGAGTGATAGGAGTGATAAATCATTCAAAATATATTTTATAACAAGCAATGGTGGCTTAGCCATAACACTGTATTATATTTTGTTTTCCTAGTTAGTAAAGGTCTTCAATATTTCTAAGTGATAAAGCAAAATTATGATCATCTGAAAGTGTAGGAAAAGGATTGGTAGAACTTGGGGTGGAGTTCAAAGAAGGCTCCAGCTAAGAACCTTTACGTAGGCACAAGTGGTCTAAGTCTAACTTCCCTTGAATTCTGTCGAGCCTTATTTAACTCCATGAAGGCGCTAACTGTTGGTTGAGAAGATTCCTGTTTATAGGCTTTTCAGAAATAAATCAATTTAATTGCACCATCAAGTATGGACCTGGTCTTTCAGGCCTGACAGAAAGCTACAGTATAGATGAAAACAAGATGAAAGTTTTTAAAGTTTCCTATAAAATGCTAAAATGGAAGTGTTGTATCTTACCTTAGAAGTTGATCTTTGTTTCCACACGTGCTGAGCTACAATGTGATTTGGGTCTATCATATGGTGAGAATCTAGTCATGGTGATTTATTCAACAAAATATGGCATAGTGCAATAGGGTCACATCACTTCCATGTTTTAATTTAAAAAAAAAACATCCAATCCCATGATATTTCTATAGCACAAATTACTAAGAGGAGCACTTAATTAGGTTTTTCACCTCAATTTTAATATGTAATACCCAAGTTACCAGATATTACTAATGTAATATTTTGTTCCTTTTTAAAAAAACAATACTATGTGATTAGGCAAAAGGACATTCACATTCATGTTAAGGAGAAAAAATCTTGTCCAGAAGGATAGTTTTAATTTATTGATATTTTTAAAATGGAAGGCCCTTTGCAACCTAATTCAAAACTTTGTTATTAAGATTTAAATTAATGTGATCCTTTGGATATGATTGAGTCATGCTTCTGCTGAGCTTAATAGTGAAAAACTAAAATAATAATAATCTCAACTGAGAAAAGAGTTACTCAGCCAGCAACAACACTATTTCTGCATATAGATTAGCCACTAAAGAAATCATTCCTTTAAAAAAAATTAAAAGGTGTGGGAAATGGCTATAGAGATTTTCAGTCATCCAGGTCATGGTTGTCCCAAAGTTGCTTTTCCAAAAGGCAGTTGGATTCTTTGGGGTTTTTTTCCCTTGAATTGTGGGAAATGTTCTGACAATTGATCTGATATAGAAGCAGAATGCAAGAATTAGTACAAGTGGGCTTGCGTGAAGCACTAATACTTACCTGAAATAAAAGACAGATTTTAAACAGCATAGTTTCTATAAGCTATATTTGCTTTATAACATTAAAAATAAAAGTAAGACAAAGTTAAAAATAAATTAGAATTATCTACCCTAAAGCAATTGAATTTACATCTATCAAGATTGTCTACCGGGACCACATTCTATCCATATTCAAGCCATGCTCCAGTCAAAAATAAGCCTACTTAAATTCCCATGGCTTGTTCATTACTAAATCAGGGGTTTAAAATACTCTCAGTAAAGCCAGTGGGATTAAAAGTTTATAATTTGATCCTTAATCTTTGCTATTATCCTATAAAAATAATAAGAATAGAGAATGTACATTGATCAGAAATTAATTTGAATCAACTCTGAATAGAAAAGCATGGCACAACTTCATTACCCCTTTGTTGGCTTATTTGAGTCTGCATAACTATTTAATTGCCACATGTAAATGCCATAAAATTAAAATCTGAATTGCTCTCCGGGAGAGCTTAATACATTTTTCATAGCAATGATCATCTAAAGCTGTGCAAATAAAAAATGCCAAAGTTTCTATTTAATTTTATTTTCATTATTGGCATTCCTTGTTCCATGTGTATGTTTTCTTAAGTTTTTGTGAGTACTTCCATGTATGGCATTCAGCTTTGTTCGGGTATTTTCCCATGTCATTATAGTTGTGCTTTTAAAGTTGTAACAACATTTCGGCAGAATCTCATCTGCCATCATCAGGCTTCTATATTGTGTTCATCTGACTCACAGACGAACACAATACAGAAGCCTGATGGTGGCAGATGAGATTCTGCTGAAATGTTGCTACAACTTTAAAAGCACAACTATAATGACGTGGGAAAATAACCGAACAAAGCTGAATACTTACCATACCTATGTCAAGAATATGTCTTTGATTTATCTGGCTGCATACTATTCCAGTCTCCAAGGACTTGAATACAGATCTTTCCTGTTTGACATTCTAAGGATTGAAGCACGGGTCATTTGTATGTAAAGCATGGCCATTTTATTACAGAACAATATTCCTTCTGCAGGATAGACATACATTTCATTTCTGATACGGAACAATAGGAGCTAATACTCCTTCTTTGTGGACAAGGGGTGTTTTCTTATGATTCTTGTGATGTTTTTGATATCAATTTTCAATTTTTTGCTCTGCCCCCCAATCTTGCTTTAGAGTAGGAGTATCCAGTCTTGGTTACTTTAAGACTGGCTGGGGAATTCTGGGAGTTGACATCCACAAGTCTTAAACTTGCCAAGCTTGGATATCCCTACTTCAGAGGTAAGTTCTCAGTAGAGGCAAGCACCAAAGCAAGGAGAAAATGAGTGGAGAGATAACTCAAGAGAGGTTGGAAAATACTTCATCAACATTTTATAATCTATTTTTCTCCTACTTGGTATTTTCTTAGGGTATGAATCATTGCCATAGTTTCTGAAAAGCTTAGGTTAACAATTTCAACTCACAGCAGAGACATCAGAAAGAGGGAGAGAGAGAAAGAGAGAGAGATACAGAAAGAGAGAGAGAAACAGACAGACAGATACAAAGAGAGAGAGGAAGAGAGAGAGAGACAGAGAGAGAGAGAGGCAGGGAGGGAGAATGAATATGAATGAATATGTCAGATGGTAGCATTTCTTTACCGGCATTTGCTGACTTGAACGACATTCTTGTTTGCTGTTACAAAGAAAACAAGTTTTTTTTTAATTTGATAGTTAAAAGATAGACTAAGAAATAGCTGAGATAGAGATAAGAAGTCCTGGATGTAAATGGAAGAGAATCTGGATGCTTACAGAAAAAGTATAGGATGAAGAACGAACTTGTAGAACATTACATATGTTTTATATAGGTTACGTTGATGTAAACTTGGATATCAGATCCTTACTAAAAATGCTCACCATCAATATCATCATCACTGTGCTCCATGTTGCTTATGATCCAGTTAATACTGTAGAAGCTGATAATTAAAGTTCTAGCATGCTGTTCACTATCCGTACCACCACAGGAATATATCAGCATTAAGCTTCTTCAGTGATATTGAACTTCAGCTCTCAATAAATCTGACCAGCTTGAGGAAGGATCACATGGGGAGTTTGGAATAGAAAATATGCAAGCACCCTGCTGCAAAAGCTCAAGCTAATGTAGTAGTAGCAACTATTTTTATTTTCACCCCCTCACAGACATGCCGACACAAAAACATGACAGTATACCATATAGGGAGTGTGGGACAGCTGACATGCCAAATTAAAACCAGTGTTCACGGTTATCTCAGTAACCACTGCTGCTTTCAGATTTAGGCATTTAAAAAAATATGACAAGGCAGATGCATAGATGTATAATAACCAAAAAGTCATGGTGTATAAATGAAAGGGGAAAATCAATCACCACATCACAGCAGTTAATTATGCTGTGAAGTCGGGGTGGGGGGGGTAGGAAATGACTGTCCAAAGGTGGGATTCAAATTTTTTAACAACCGGTTCTGTGGGCGTGGCTTAGTTGGTGGGTGTGGCTTGGTGGTCATGTGACTGGCTGGGCATGGTCAACTCAACATCAGTCACATCGAGGCATCTCCTCGTCTAGCCTCTCATGACTGTGGGGATGCTTCAACAGTCGTAAGTGTGAAAAATGGTGATAAGTCACTTTTTTCAGTGCCATTGTAACTTTGAATGGTCACTCTACACAAGTAAAGTACCAGCAAAGGAAGGGAAAAAAACTCCAGAGAAGTTCCTGAGACAGGAAGTCTAGTCCTGCCAAGAATGTAATAAGGGTTAACGGAGAGGCAGTTTCTATAAGCAACACCAGAATGTTTCCTTCCTGCCTTCCTTACAGGATTAGGCCAATAATTCCTTCTAACAACCGGTTCTCTGAACTGCTCAGAATGTTAACAACCAGTTCTAGCGAATAGGGGTGAACCTGTAGATCCCACCCCTGACTCTGTCCCATTGGCCAAAAAAGGGCCCTGCTCCTTCCTGGTTTGCCATGCAAATGGGAATTATAATTTGGTTTCTAAGTGTAAGACTCTTTTGAGATTGAAATAATTCATCTGATTTATATTGTGACTTCTAATCTGCCTTCCATAGTGAAACCTCTATTTCAATACTGTATGTGCGTGTGTGTGTGTATCTGTTTATAATACTGTGTTTTTCCTTTGTTCTGAAAACCTATAGTCTGTTGCCATACTAGAAACTTAAGGTACACTATAAAAAGCAATATATACTCTATTCTGCATCTTCTCCATTGAAGACTTAGCTGTAATCACCTTATTACTATAAATGTTTATAATCAAAATGCAGATTTTTAATATTATGTACTGGACCAAGTGGAATTAATTTGCTTTCTCCAAATATTATTAATACTACAAGAACAATTACAACATTTACTTCTACAGCCATTTTTTCTAATCCTCAACCCCACCTGTTACATTTTATAACCACACTGGCAAAAGGGTTTTTAAAGAGATAATTATTGAGCTCTTTCATAACTGATGTTGACACAGTACCTGATTCATAAAACAACAATAACCCTACAGCATCTCTGTTTGCTTGTTACCTTGATTGCATACCTTGCTAGCACTCTTCAAACTGCTGAAATTGTGGTAATTTTACATATGCTAAGGCAGGAGTGTCAAACTCAAGACCAGTAGGCTGGATCCAGCCTGCAGGGTGCTTAGATCTGGCCTGTGGGGCTGCCCTGGAAACAGCAAAGGACCAGCCCACGGTGCCTCTGCCAAGGAAAATGGAGCTTGGGAGGGACATGCACAGCCCTCCTGAGCTCTATTTTCTCTGACAGTGGGTTGCAGGAGGCCATCACATCCAAAAACAGAGCTTGGGAGCCTGTTTTCACTAGCAGAATGCTGGGCCACCACAGGCGGCCGTGGCACAAGTGATGTTGAAGTTCCATTTAAATCAGATTTCAGGAAATGATAAGAAGTTTGCCATCCATCCCCTTCCTGCCAGTCAACGACTGGACAGGCTAAATGGGCACATGACCCACAGCTCTGGTTATTGTGCAGTCCACCCATTTTATTAAAAACACGTATAGATATATTTCAGCCATAATGCTAAATTTATGCGAGTGAGATTCCCATCCAAATAGATGATAAGCATTGCAGGTCAAGCAGTGCAATTGATTGAGCAATTATTCTTGTGTACTCAGATTGATTTCATTCAATCTTCACTGAGACAGCGGCCTTTAGAATGATTTCAGTGGAGGTTGGTCAAGGACATAGAGATTAGAAAACTTCCACTGCAAAGGAATTTTAATAATTTGATTTAAACTACCAAAAAGAGATGTGGGTTCAGGATTTTCCTTTCCATTTATTGTGGAATCCCAAAAAAAGAGGGTTGTTTTTTTTTACTTATTAGTTCACTTATGATTGTGACTGCATTTTGTTCTCTTTGTCTGAACATAATTTGTGGAATCCTTTCATCCAAAGATTTCTCATGTGCTGAGAATGTGAATGGAGAAGCCCACATGATCACGAGCTCCAAAGCCACACAGAGGGTTTGGGCCATGTATGGGCAACAATCACATTCTTTCACTTTGTATAGCAGCGCTAAGCTTTTTCTCACAGTGCTAAACTTTTAGAAAAACACTCTGCTATATAATTTTAAAAAATATCATTTTGTTTTAATCCAAAGCACCGTGAGCAGCTAATGTACACATAGGGCAACAACCATCCAATGTTATGTATTTTCATTTAAAAAACATTGAGATTGACTTTATTTCAGTTGATCTCGGTGGATGAGTCAATCACATCGCAAGCCAACTCGTTCATTAAAAAGAATGTTAGCAGAAAGGCTTAAATTAACCTTTGTGAAAGAATTTAACCTGAACAAGAGTTGCCGTACCAAGTTTAGCTCTTAGTGAGAAACTCTCACCTGAAGATTTCTGTTCAAGTGGGTGGGCAGTTCCTTTTCACACCTGTGTCAAAACCTATGCTGAGCTTCTTGAACATGTAGCCTTAGGTTATGCATCAGAATTTCTGGTGGAATGGATAACTGTGGTTTAAGACATCTGCAGTAAATTATTCATTGGCTAAAATAATCCATATGTTTCTTCTCTTCTGTTCAATTTTATACATGTTCATATACTATACATAAAAATATATTTAAATAAATATATATTATATACATATACATATGCATATATTTTATGAATCAGGTCTGTGATTTTTACTTTCTTGAGCAATTTGATGCATTTTCATAGGACCATTATCTCTTACTTAGTTAGCAATGTAAATAGTATTGTACATCTGCTATTTTATTATTATACAGTCTGCCATATGTGTTTGTTTATTTGGAAACAAAATCACACAGGAACTGTAATGCCATTTTTTTCGTACTGCTTCCATGTACAACTGTATCTATAGGGGCATGTGTTTCAATGATTTAAGTTTTGCCTAACAAATATTTTCTTTTTTTTTTTCTTTCAGTGAAATATACTGTAGAGTTCCGGATATTGTTTTATGTTTAATTGCTTAATGGGGATGTGTCTGTGTTTTCATGGGGGCTTGAGAACAGACATTTTCCCTTTCCCTTTGCATCCAGACAACCAATATTTTCTGTCAAAAGTGGATAAAATTTGAAGCACAGCCCTAATAACAATTATAGCTACCAGAGCTGGGCTACAAAAATCCAGACAATCAGAAAGTATTTTCTGGTCCTACAAAAATTCTAATTCTTTTAGTGGTGGTTCAGACTTTTTTCCTTTTTTGAAACTGCAAATAGGATTGCCTGATTGGGATATCTTGGTATAAATCTGCAAGTACATATTACATTGCAATGTCCAATGAGCACTGCTATTTGTTTGCCTGGACTTTTGACAGCTAACAGTAAGACATAGTTGCTCTAATCTAGCAAAATGGGCTGCCTTCTCCTTGAGATTGGTTCCTACAAATTGAAAAGACTAGTGTATTTTATCCCAGGAAAACTAGCATCAGCTCAATATTTAGATTTCTGTAAGTGGAATCCCTTACCCATTGAGTAAGGACAGCTCCATTTTGATGGCCAGCTTCATCTTTTCTTAGCAGAACCAAATACATAACAAGGCATTCACAAATAAAGGGCCACATACCATCTGAGTGACAGATGTGATATCAAATCAGACGAGGCATCCAATAACAAACATCAACACTGAATAATGTCCTGGAACTGACTGAATGGATCAGAATAGCATATGCAAAGACATTTTCTTCTAGGGGAAGTCTTAGAGCAAAGCAAAGCAAGGCAGCCATTTCATTTTAGCAAGCAACAGAGGGCACATTGCTTTGTAAACTGCCTTCATTGTACTTTACATAGAGCATTGTGGAAGTGGAAAAAAAGTTTTCAAAAGTATCACAGGGCCCTAATAAAGAGTTATTAGAGCTCCACAGTGCTTCAGTTAAGATTCTGAACACTATAATACAAATGTAGCATTTGCCAGTGATTCATTGGTATGTTTTGAAGATGTTAATATTAAATAGGCAGCAGGAATAACAGAGGCAACATGAGTGAAACTTCAGCTAACATTTATTTGTAACACACAAATGGTTACCTGTAGTAGCTGCCGACTAACAGGGCGACTGGCTGACAGGCAACAGCTGATGCTGCTTGGCAGCTCCCTTTTATACTCAGTTGTCAAGCAGCTCAGCCAATAGGAATGATTTGCATTCCCTCTTGAATTGTGGACCAGAGGGAGAACCACGGCCAAACACAACACTTAACATATCTTGCCTGCCTTTGATCTTATTTCACCAAGTGGCAGCTACTCAAAGAACTAAGCACAGAGTTCGATGTTGCCATGAGATGGGATAATTGTCCTATGTATCTTTGAAAAGGAAAAAAAAAATTAACAATGGGAAGCCATTTTCATGGCAGCCATTATGAGATTGGATTTCTCCTGCCGGCCAGGCAATTTATTGCTAATATTTAGAAGTTGACTACAGTGATATCCAAGGTTATTGGGTTGTTGTTTCTTAAATCCAATGATTGGCAAATTGTGAAGAATTATTACCGAGGAATATAAGTTCCCTGACCTCAGTGGTTGATGTATCTCTGGGGGTTGCAACCACAGCTAAATAGCACAAGGTTGAAATAGGTTAGCTTTTTCTTCTTATCAGCTCCTGACTCACCCCAGTGACAACAGAGTTTAATGAAGACTCAAGGGAGACAAATGTAACCAAAAAAGTTCCTCTCCCAGCATTAATTTTGCTAACACTTAACCCTGATTAAAGTTTATGATGATGAGAATTAAGAAGTAGAAAGTTGTTGGCATAGTAGTCATTTTCCCAATGGCTGTTTATCATCCTAAGAATCTGCTACCCATCTTATTAGTGTTCTGACCTAGGCTTCCCCAAAAAGCACTAAGCAGACTCTTTGTCCTGGCAAAACCTCTTTTATTAAATGAAGGAGAATTTCTTGCATTCACATTCAGCCAAAGGTCTGGCAAACAGTCTTTCAAGGGTTTAACTAGGAGCACAGACCTTATCTAGCTTGGAGATCTGCCAAGTAAATATTTTCAAATTCAGTGCTGACAAGGAAGGACTTGGCACAGAATCTCTGAGATGCACAGACAGATCTTCACACTTCTGCAACGAACAAATTTTTTCCTGCAAAAGCCCCCTCCCTTTTGGTCCTCTTTTAATCCCTATCGGGGGAGGGCATTCACCATCCACCTATGGCTTTACTCCCAGGTCAACCCTTAGTTCGTAATTGTTCTTTTCTTTTGGCAGCTCTGCACATATGCAGGCAGGGAACCTGCTCCAGCTGCTCTTCCGCCTCACTGCTGTCTGATTCCAAAGGCATCTAATAACTGCCAAACTGCCCTGGTCCCATCTCTGCCTCTGACGCAGAGCCCTCCTCTGAACTTCCTCAGCTTCCAGGACTGCCCATATTCCTCCCCAATCTCCTCACTGTCCAACTCTGCTGCCAGCTCTGTTAGCGGCCGGTGGGCCACAACAATTAGGAATAATATAGTATGTACTTAGTTACTCATTTTCCCTTTATACCAGCACCAGGTTGAGAGACCTCTGTTGGAGAGCAAGTCAACATTTATTTCAACGTTGCTTCTCTTATCAATGTCTGTTTTCAAACAAACATTCAAATTACATTCCTTTCCATCTGAAGACAACATTTTGGGCCTTAACACAAGATCTGAAAGGACAAATTCCCCATCAAAAAGAAATCAGCATTCTGTGAATGTCTCAGGCTTTACTCTTGATTTATTGGAGCCGTTGGATTGGATGCTGGATGCAAAGCCATGCGTTTGATGGGTTGTGACCTTAATCAAATCATCTAATTATCTCCCATGTTTTTCCACACAGTAAAAGCCTTTTAATTTGTTTTGTATATTTTTTGTGTATGCCCTATGCGTGTAAATAGCATGTTTCATTATGCAAATCTTTCTAGATCACTCACTTCAGAACAAACTGAATTTATATATGAAGAAAATCAAATCATTTACAGTAAATCCGGATGGTTTAAAAAAAAACATATAAAGTGATTATGACTGTTGTGTGTTCTTCTACTTATATTGTTCATATCCCAGTTTTATGTTTTAAAGAGGAAATGCATTTTCTTTGCCCTTGAATGTCTATAATTGACTATTTAAACTATATTTCCATCAATAAAAACCTTATACCAAATCAGAATACATGAAACAGTTGTTTTTTTCGCCCTATTGTGTTCCCAATTGCAGAAATGTAACATTTAAAACAGCGAGAAATATGGAAACCACATTTACAGATATCTGCAATGGTAGATTGTCTTCCTACTTCCTAACATGACAAGTAGGAAAAGTATCTCAGCCAGGGACTCCATTTAAAAGAATAACTGAAGCCAGAACTCCAGGATTTTTTGGTGAGTGATCTTGAATATTTTAACTATCCCTTTCTTCTGTTCTGTGGGGATGAATTGGGTGGGAGAGGTTAGGGGCAAAGCAAAGACATTTGCTTTGCCAAAGCAAAAAACATTCTATTTCCTTTTTACTAAAGCAATGAAAATATTTTGTCAGTTAAAGGTTGCTGGTAGTTCTCAACTTATGACCGGTCATTTAGTAACCATTCAAACTTATAATGGACTTCCATAAAGCTAGAGTGACCCAATTTCAAAGTTCTGATATCACTCCTCCTCTAATGGTCATATGACCTGCATTTTGGACACTCAGCAACCATCCTGCATTTACAACCATCACATAATCACAATTTACAATGGTGTACTAGAACCTGACATTAACTTCCACTTTCCGGGGGGGGGGACTGGCCAATGGCAAACATTGGCTTTGCTTAATGACCACTGAATTCACTTAAAGGCCACCGCAAAAAAGATCATGTATTTATCTACTTCCCAACTGTCATTACTTATAACTGTAATTGCCAGGTCCAATATATGGTCATAAGTCAAGGACTTTGCCTTTGAATGTTGGCAATCGGTGGGGTGCAAGCTGCAAAAATGGGAACGAATGACTTTCACCATGGGCCAAGAGCTTCCACTCAGTTTTACTTATATATAGAAGACTACTATTTTTTTAAAAAAATTATTAGACAAACACAAAAACAAAACAGAAAAGAATATTAAAAACAATGAACATGGTACAATCCTCCTAACCCGCATAGTTGTCTTACATTGCTAAATCATATTTAAAAAATAGTACATATTTACATTCTATATACATAGTATATAATATATACCAGTGGTGGCTAACCTTTTTGGGCTCCTGTGCCAAAAATTGTACTGACGCTCGTGCTCACCAGCACCCAGAAGGCAATGTGTGTGGGGCCCCACCGCACCCTGTGCATGCTCATGCGATTCCTCCACCCACCTCCCCCTTACCTGCACTGGCCAGCTGTTTTTCGGCATCTCAGAGGCCCAAGGGAAGCCTCTGCTGCCTTTGGAGGCTGAAATATGGGCCCATTTCGTCACTTCTGGTATTTCCGGAAATACAGAAAGTGACAAAACGGGCCTGTTTTTCAGCCTCCAAGGCTGCAGAGGCTTCCCTCAAGTCTCTGGGAGGCTGAAAAAGGTCTCAAACAGGCAGAAAATCAGCTGGGAGGCACGCGCAGTGAGGTAAGTTTGGCTGGGGCTCGTGTGCCCGCACAAATGGTTCTGCGTGCCACCTGTGGCATGCGTGCCACAGGTTTGCCATCACAGATATAGACATTTAATCATTTCTTATTATCTTGATCATTTCTCTTTTCTAACCAACCACAAAACTTATCCCATATTTTGTAATAATCCAATTCATCCTTATTTTTTAATTCTTTTGTCAATTTGTCCATTTCTGTGCACATCCAGATTTCCCTAATTATTTCTATTTCACTTGGAATTTCTTTACATTTCCACTGTTGTGCATAAGCCAATCTCGCAGCTGTGACTATCTGAATTATTAAATATATAATATCCTAAGACTACTACCGTATTTTGTATAGGAGCAACAACTGCTACAATTGTTCCATGAAACACAAGAATACATATTTTGTCTAGTTGATGCTCCAAGATGGTGAATTGGCTTGGGTCAATTTTTCAGAATGTACAGCTAGGAGAGAGTGGTCCACCCTGGAGTGTACAGGAAGGAAGGTATAACCATCAGATATAATCCCATTTTCTTACTGGTATGTGGTGGATTTTTGTGGGCAGTGTGGTGGCCTAGAGGTTGAGCTCGCACCTCGCAATCAGGAGGATGTGAGTTCGATTTTAGGTAGAGGCAGACATCTCTCTCTCAGCACAATGAGAATTTATCTGCTGAATAAAATTCCACATTGGCGACATGAAGGGCATCTGGCCAGAGTAAACACTCTGCTCCATTCTGTTGCACAGACTCCCTCCCCCACCTCAAGGGATTATGGGGTCATAAAAAGGTGATGATGATGATGATGATGATATGATGGATTTTTGCATTTAATGTCCTATACTTATTTTAAAATGTTGCAATTTATTTTGTCCCTCTTTTTATCTTATAGAGAAGTCCATTTTAAGACTGTGTTTAACATCATTACAGTAGTAGCCACTGTTTACTTGTTCATATCTGATCACTCTTGGGGGGGTGATTTACCTGCAGGAAATTGAAATAACCAAACAATGCTATCTGGGGGGGAAAGCTTCTGGTTTTAAGAGGACCTGATGTAAATAATTCATTGTGCTACTTTTCACAAGATATACTTATTTGTTAAATTGCTGGAGTTTAGCAACAGAATTAAGCAGCCCCCAAAAGACAGGATGCATGCATTAGAGTAATTCATAATATAGTTGGTTTGTTTTGGGATTAATACTCTACACAAACAGAATCAGCAAATCAAATTTGGGTGTTTTTTTTCCAGGCAGGAAATAACCAACTCCATACATGAACAAACTAATGAAATAAACCATGGTTTAGCAAAAAGTACAAAATTTAATGGCCAGATAAAAAGAGAATAAAGGCCAGGAGAAAAACAGAATGCAATGACTGAGAGGTTTGTCCTAAAATCAGGATACGTGTATCATATGGGTCACAATGTTTGGGGAATTAGATGGAAGGCAAAAAATGTCCTCAAAACAGGAAACATGAAACAAAACAGTTTCACATGAACATTCCATCAGAGTATTCTAAATGGCTTTTTTTTTTAGAACAAAATTAAAAATAACCATCAGGTTTGTTCCAAACCTGATACAAAACTCTCAGAATATATATTATGTTTGGAACTCTGAAACAGTAATCTTGAATCTGAAATGACCACTTTGAGATGGCTTCTCGTGACCAGAACTCTTGGAATACACAGCTCAAAATGGTTAAACTGCAAGACTGGAACAAGGTGGTATATTTTGTTCTGATCATGAAACAAAATTCTTACAGCATCCAATAGAATAGAGTAGAGTAGAGTAGAGTAGAGTAGAGTAGAGTAGAGTAGAATAGAATAGAATAGAATAGAATAGAATAGAATAGAATAGGACTTTGGAGGTCCTACCTCCCACTCAAGCAGGAGACCGTATATTATTTCAGATAAATGGTTGTCCAGTCTCTCTTTTTTTTTTAAACAAAGTTTTTATTTTTTAAAACAAACATATGAACAAAACATAAAAACATAAAACCATCTTTCAATTACCGTATATACTCGAGTGTTGTGCTGAAAAAACCGCCCTCGACTTATACTCGAGTCAGATTCCCCTCTGAAAAAAAAATGACCCACCGCCATGTGAGAATGCTCAGACATGAAATCTATCCGACCGAAAATAAGTGTGTGTGTGTGGGGGGGGGGGATTTTAACAGAGGGAAGATGTAGGGAGAAGGCAAAAGCGACGGAAGATCCTTCAGGGGAAACTGAGGGGGAGACTCACCCTTGGTCCAGATGAGCCCCCTTCCCCTTTCTCTAGGCTGAGAAAACAACGCGAGCCGAGGTTGCTTCGGCTCCACTCAGCTTCGTTTCCTCAGCTCCAGCTGCTTTCAGTCCACTCGGGAGGAGGGGGAGGAGGAGGTGGTGGTGGCGGCTCTCTCCCTTGCAAGAAAAAAGCAAGAGCCGTTCTTATGATCTCTCCCTCTCTCTCTCTCTCCCCGTAATACAGTCAAGCCCTTTCCAGCACGCGGGATCCGCCCCCGCCGCTTTGCACCTTGCAAATGCAAAAATCCCAGGATTTTGCATTTGCAAAGTGCAAAGTGGCGAAGTGAGTGTGTGTGTGTGTGTGTGTCTGTCTGTCTGTCTCTCTCTGTGTGTGTGTGTGTGTGTGTCTCTCTCTCTCTCTCTCCCTTCCTCGCACCAGCGCGCCTTCCTTCCACTGCTACGCGTTTGGGCTGCTTTGTGCCCCCTTCCCTCCCCGCCGTCTTTTATTTTCTCCTTTCCTTTAGGAGGTGTCCTAAAGGGCTGGAAGAGCGAGGAGGTAAAGTAGCTTCCTCGAGTGTTTCTTGCCGCTCCTCCGGGCAAGATTTATTGGCTGGAAGCGAGGAGTGAGTTACTCGCTTTCCTAACGAGGGTCTTGGAGCAACAACACCCCCTCCCCCGCCGCACCCCACATCCCCACCCCCGTGCTTCCACCTGAGTTTGGAATAAAAAACGAAGGTGCGAGTGTGAACTTGGTGGGGACTCTCCACTTGCGAGTTTTTGCGTTGCTTTGGGGTAGTGCTCGGTAAAAGGAACTGGGAGGAGGAGAGCTGCTTAGCCAAAAGTCTGCCTGCCCTTCGCTCAGAAACGAGCTTTTGAGTTCTTCTTCCGCAAAAGCGGCAAGTTCTCTGGGGAGGGGTTTAAGGAAAGGAAAAGTAGTCAAAACAATGAGGAGGAGGGAGGAAGAGGATGGGAACTTTAGGCGGCTCCGGAGCTCGAGAATCTGTCCGACCGGAGGAACAGACTGCGTGGGACGAAAGTGTGTCCGTCTGTGTGCGTGGAGGGGTGGATTGTCGGGGGTGAGTTTCTAAAATGGGCTGACTTCACGTGAGGAAAGGCGAAAAACTCTTGACTTCGGCCAGCGCTTCGGAAATCATCACAGTTGTTCATTTAGTAACCTGGCTGTTAAGTGAATCTGGCTTCCCCCATCAATTTCACTCATCAGAAGGTCTGAAAAAGTGTTCACAAAATCTGGGGAGAACACTGTACCTGTCACAAATATGAACCAATGGTCAAGCATCCAAATCCTGCTGACGTGATCACAAGGATGCTGCCATGGTCACTTTTTCCAGTGACATAAACAGCCCGAGATCCCCGATCCTCTTTCCCCCCCACAACCTCGACCAAGCCACGGTCTCCTCCAATGAATGGGAACGAACAAACCAGGATTAGCTTCAAGAGCCCCGCGATGATGCTGCAACCCCTTCCAGATGCGGTTTTGCCCTCAAGGATCAGGATTAAAACCAGGCAAAATCATGGCAGGAAATGATCGGCCTCCCTCCCTCCCCACCTTCAGCCCCAAACCTCCCGCCCAGGGCTCCTGAAGGGCTTTCGGTATCCTCGGATGGCACTTCCACCGAGGGGGTGGGGGAAGCAAGCCCGGACCAGGAGGGCGATCAGGTGGGGCCGGGCAGCCAAGCGTATCACGGGTGGGAAAGGACGGTTCCCCGGACGATAATGGAGGAGGAGTCCCCCCCACCCCCTGCTGGCGAGAGGAGGAGACCCCGTGGGCTCCCTCCTCAGGAACGGAACGAAAGCCGCGGGGGCCAATCGGAGCAAAAAAAAAAAAGAGCCGCCGATTGAAAGGGACCCACTTGGGGAGTCCAGACGCGATCACGGGGGCCCGAAGAGAGGCTGTAGCGGTGGGGGTGGGGGGTCTTTGTGCGGTCCTCCGGTCTGGCGCTTTCCAAAGCAACTCAAAACTTGGCGTGTCCTCGCCTTCCCTTTCTGCCCCTTCCAAAAAGGTCCCACTCCGGGAGTAGCGACATACGAGACCCTGCTCTCTGTTTCGGAGCGGGGGAGAGCGAAGGCGGGGGGGGAGAGTCTTCCTATTCACCCTTCCATTATAAACTTTAAGATCATTATCTTATTTTCCAAACAACCGCCCCCCCCCCGCCGCTTTGCACCTTGCAAATGCAAAAACCCCAGGATTTTGCATTTGCAAGGTGCAAAGTGGCGAAGGCAGATCGCGCGTGCTGGAAAGGGCTTGACTGTATTACGGGGAGAGAGAGAGAGAGAGGGAGAGATCATAAGAACGGCTCTTGCTTTTTTCTTGCAAGGGAGAGAGTGACTCCTGCCTCCCACTGTCATCATCATCATCTTTTGGGTTAGTGAATCAATTAAACCTTTCATGATAGTGAGATCGTTTCCCAAATTTCCCTTAAATCAGGGAAGAAATCAGAAACAAATCTTTGGACTGAGAATAAGCCTGTTCCTATGATGCCATTTTTGTTCACTTCAGTGTGAAAAGTGTGAAAAAACACACTTCTTTTTCTTCATCTTCTTGTTCCCTATTTACTGGTCTCTTTCAAAGAGGAAATTGTGAACATCAAACTTATTCTCAACTGTCCTAGTGAAAGTTTTTATTGGCATCTATTTTTATTTTTGAAATTTACCAGTAGCTGCTGCATTTCCCACCCTCAGCTTATACTCGAGTCAATAAGTTTTCCCAGTTTTTTGTGGTTAAATTAGGTGCCTCGGCTTATATTCGGGTCAACTTATACTCAAGTATATATGGTATATACATACAGTGTGTCACTTGGTTGCAATCTTTTGTGCTATCCTTTTTTTACCATTACTCACAAGTTATATAAATTCTCACCTTATCGATCTAGCTTGTGCTTATATATCATTTATTAAACATTCATTTCAATATTTTTCCATAATTTTATATGAGATATTCTAATTTTTATTATGATTTAATCTTATACATTCATCCAATGTTTATATATTTTATATTGTATTCTATATCAATCTATTAACTTTTATTGTAAGGCTTAGTAGTCTATTTCTTTACCATGTCTTTTTATCTAACCATTGATAAAATAAATCCCATATCATATAAAATTGTTTATCCTCTTGTTCTCTAATTTCAAATGTCAATTTACTCATTTGGGCACAGTCCATGATTTTGGTTGTCCAGTCTCTTTTTGAAAGCCTTCAGTGATGGAATACCCATAAATTCTGGAGGTAAATCGTTCCACTGGTTAATTGCTCTCACTGTTAGGAAATTTCTCCTTCGTTCTAGGCTGCTTTTCTTCTTGGTTAGTTTCCAAGAAGAGGTTTCCATTTGTTAGTTTCCATTGTTTCTTGTCTTGTTTCTTGGTCTTTGGAAAATATTGGTGATTTTGAAAATTTAGTCAGCTCCAAATAGCCATTCCAAGATTTAAGCATGCCTATATTTCACAGATATCTAATGAAGACTTATTGAAGGTTCAAAGGAATCATTAGTTATCCTTGTGATCATCATCTTTAAACTTCCAGGCATGCTACACTTAACAAAAGTGTAAAATACAACAGCTTTCCATGCTTAATTTTCAGAAGATAAATCTGAGTGAGATGAACAAGTCTGAATATTTTTAACAGACTGACAAGCTAGTATTCAAATAAGCCCTAAAATAGAGTTTCAACACCCATCTGTTCAACAAATTAACTACGTATTGAATTTTACACTCATTCCAATTTTTGTGTAAAATGATGGAAAATGCACAATTCACTTAAAGAGAAAGTTTTATTCAAAACAAGTGTTTTTTAAAATCAGGACAACCTGGTCTACCCAAATATGGAACAGAGCATAACTGCTTCCGTTTTCACCTTTCAGTCCCAATCCATGAGCCTTCGTAGGCAGTTGCTCTCACGACAAACTATTTTTGTGTTAAATTTATATTTACAAAACATTCCTAATTATAAACTTGGCTAATATGTAATTTATTCATTCTGAAATGTATTGTTTGCAACTGATTGAAAATAATAATTAATATACCATGTTTCTCCAAAATGACAACCCACCTTGAAAATAAGCCCTATCACGTTTTTGAGTGCATGCGATCAAATTAAGCCCCACCCACAAAATGTTCATGTCTCCATATAGCAACAAAACTTAAACTGTCCATCAGATTTTTTTTTAAATGTGGTAATTTGACTGGTGTAATTTTAATATTTTTCTCCAAAGCTTTGTCTATTTTTGCAATCCCCTGTTAAATATAAATGTTCATAAGAAAAGTATATTAGTTTATCATTGTCCTTTATAAAATAATACTGACTTCATTTGGTGCATAAACTTCCAATATCTGAGCTCCATGTAGATTGGCTTCCATTCCAACAAATCTGTCATGCTCATCAATCAATATAAGGTCTGATTGTAGTTGGGAGTTTACATATAAAGCAACTCCGTTTCTTTTTTGAGTTACTGCTGAAATAAATTCTTCCATCAAATTTTTATAAGTCAAGCACTTTATGGCCTTTTCCCCTAATATGTGTTTCTTGTAAGCAAATTATGTCTTGATTTATTTATTTTTAATAATTAAATATTTCTTTAGGGGGGGGAACCATTTGCTCCATTTATTATTCCATGTTAAGTGTTTGTAATCCACAATCAAACTGAAAAGTTAGAAAATTCAATACCTATACTGGCTAATTCAGTAGCATCCCTTCAACTTCCTGTTTAACTGGTCAAAAATTTTGTATAGTATTATCTGTCATTCCAGTAGTGGGATTCAAAATTGTTTACTACCGGTTCCGTGGGCGTGGCTTGGTGGGCATGGCGTAGCATGGCTTGGTGGGTGTGGCTTGGTGGCCATGGCAGGGGAATGATACTGTAAAATCTCCATTCCCTCCCCACTTCTGGGAGAAGGTTATCACTGGTTCTCCGAACTACTCAAAATTTCCACTACCGGTTCTCCAGAACTGGTCAGAACCTGCTGAATACCATCTCTGGTCACTTTCATTTGTATCTCCTCAAATGTTTTGTAATTTTCTGTAAGAAATTATTTCTTCAAGGGCTGCCAAATTAGTATGAAGTGTTTCAAGCATTTTTTACCCAATTGCTCAAACATTAATTATTTTACCTAATTCCTCAAACATTGAAAGGGGGCATGCATAAGCGCTCCAGCGTGCCTACCATCCCTGTCTTACTGTCCCCATTTATTTGTATTTATTTCCTTTGTTCTTATTTATGTTCATACTCATACTTGTTATCTTGTACGTGTTTTGACAAATAAATAAATAAATTTCTGAAGCAAGTTTAATTCCTCTTTCTTCAAGTTCCTTTAACGATCCCCACTTCCCTTCTCCTGGGTTTTTTGGTTTTCTGTGTGGTTGCAATTCTAATATTGGAATATTGTCTCAGTCAAAAAGTAAATAAAAAGCACACTCTCGTCCCTTTTGCCTTTCAGTGTCCTTAATACTTTCATCTCAAACAGCAGTCTATGCTTACTGTCACTATCACAATCTGGTTTATATTATCTTTATTGTCTACATCCTTTCATGCTAAATAGATTCCTACGAAGGTCAGATTTGTTTGTCTATTTAATCCCAATAGTTTCAAAAGCACTTTTACAAAAAAAAAATCTTTCAAAATTACTCTATCCTTTATCTGTTTTAAATGTTCTTACATCCAATCCTTGTTAAACTTTTTACTGAAAATTTAAAGCCTTTAAAGCCTTTTTTTCCCTCCTTTAATCCAGAAAAAATGTTGACTCACCAAGTGGATTTTCTGCCACTGAGAAAATCTCTCTTCAACTGTAAATTGATCGCGTTGTTAGTGATTAAGAAAGTGAAGTTTTTGCAAACCTTCTGTCCATATAGGCTACACTATGGCTGTGAACTCGACTGAAATCCCTTGACCTGAGTTGCTTGGCTCAGTCCACTCATGAGAAGCACCTGTCTATAGTACAAGTATGTGATCTCATGATCTTTCCTTGTCTAAAAAGAATCCATCATCTGGCCATTGATTTCTGCCACAATGTCATCCCCACTTCTACTTCTAGTCTGACATGGACCCAACACCCAGAAGCCAAAAATTCTGAAATATGGAAGAATAGTTGGTGAAGACAACAGAATTTTCAAAGATAGCAAAATTTACTTATTTGATTAGGAAAAATACTGCAACTAATTTGTTAGTGACTGGAAACCATTTATGGACTTATTGCCAAAAGCAGAAAAAAAATGAACTGATTTTGGGATTTGATCATTAGAAAGCTTAGATTATGGAAAAATGGGAGCCTTTAACCTTTGAGAGAGATGATAAAATATAAATTCATTTATATCTAGTGTAAAGGAAATCACAAACTACAGATTTCTCTCTCTTTCTTTTTTCTTTTTTCTTTTATTTCTTACTAATTTGCCTATCACATTTACTTGACTTTCACTTTCCTTTTTAAAAATTTGCATTGTTTTTATTCTATAAAAATACTTCATTTTTATTTTTTTTATAAAAAACCTTGAAATACGTCTGTCTAGAATTAAGAAGGTGATGTAATATTGGGAAAAATTTCTGTCACTTTACACACATCCAAATAATTTTAAATGCCATGTTATGGTTTTCTAGCTATACCAAAAAAAACAGTCCCAAAACCTTAATGCTATTATGTATTATTCAGTTTAAGGTCAAATTAACCAATTACTCTTTTTAACCAATTACTCTTTTAACAATGAGGCTGCCTAAAATATTTAAGCCAAGAAATTCAGTTGACCATTTTGTGTAGCAATTATCCTTTTGATATTTTCCTCTGCTCTGGATCACTAAAACATTACAGAGAGGATGACAGAAAAATTCAAGTTTCTCAAGATCTTAATTGTTTGAGGAAAAATCTTAAAGAACATTTTTAAACTATATTTAAAAAATAGACATAGTTCCTTTCAAACTATTTAAGGTAGTTAATACTCAATTGGCAAATTATTTCAAAGCCAAGCTAAACTGTTCAATTTCTGGCAAACTAACAAAATAATCTTGGAGAATAGATACTAAGAAATATATTTGGAAACTTTGATTTCACTTGGATTTTGTCTTCATTGTAGTGACTATGATTATTTCTATTTGGGAGGAGGGGACTGGGATTCTTGCAAGATCTTGGAACTAAATCTTGGTGCTCTCTGAGTTTGCTTGTTTTCTTGCAGAAATTTCATTATCCAACTTGGTAACATCTTCAGTGCTAGAAGGAAGTGTGGTTTGTGCCAGTGGTGAGATTAAAAAATATTTATTACAGGTTCTGTGGGCATGGCTTGGTGGATGTGGTGTGGCTTGGTGGACGTGGCAGGGGAAGGAAACTGCAAAATCCTCATTCCCTCCCCACTCTTGGGGGAAAGTTACTGCAAAATCCCATTCCCTCCCTATCCCACTAACCTGCTTTCCAGCTCTGTTCTCCTGTGCAGGGCAACAAAAGAAGACCAAGCCAATCAGCTGGGACTTGGGAGGACGAGAATAGATGGGGGCAGGGCCAGTCAGAGGTGATGTTTGCCGGTTCTCCTAACTGCTCAAAATTTCCACTACCGGTTGTCCAGAACTGGTCAGAACCTGCTGAATACCACCTCTGGTTTGTGCTCGGTCTGCAATAAAGCAACCAAGATCAAAAAGCACCAAGGGCTCTACAGTTCATCTCTGAGCTGCATATATTCTCTTTTATAAATACTGAATTGTCTTAATATGAAATCGGCAGAGAAAGTGTTCTCTGAGAACTCTATCAGTAGACATAGGATAGATGGACCTTCCTTATAAGAAGGCCTAGTTTATGAATTGCACTCCCCAGAAAGTTCTACCACACTGTTTGTGCTTGCATTTCATTTAATCCTTTTGTTTATTTGCTTGTTTGTTAAGTCCAATTCCAGAAGTGTCTTCATCTGTGATAGCTTATGCTCCATACTTTAGTACAGAGGATATACTAAAGTAAAATAGCTTAGGTCAAGTATAGTAAGTATAGAAGATATATCAAGGACTAGAAACCTCCCAGGTCCCTTCCAATCCTATGATTTTAGTTTCTCCATAATCTTCCATGATGCTTACAAAATATACAGATTTCTTTAAACAAATACAATATAAACGTTTGCCTTTTTAAAATTCCCCAACTAACCCATTGCTGACTGCAATGGCATCTGAAGAATAATGACAAATATCAAAACAGTGTCTATGAGCAGTGTAACTGCAGCTCCACTCTTTTGCATATGCTTGCAAAATCAACACATATATATAAAAGGGGAACAACATTGATTTGTGTTCCAATATTGCCATCTTAGCTTTTTTTTAAACCTGAGGATGCTGCTAGCTGAATACTGTGTAAATTAATTTCCTACATTGCTAGGTTGAGCAAAGCTTTGGTAGATCCCAGTACAAAACTTCTATTTATTTGTTCTTCCATGAGTCAATGACTCTCATGATTTAGTTCTACCATGACAAAATGGTTGCTCTGTTAAATCACAAAATGGTTGGCACAAACCTCCCATTTCTTGGTTCTTTGTGGTTCAAAATCTTGTTTCTGACCAATGCTTATTGTTTTCTAATAAATCATTGCAGAACCTCTCTGAGAAACTTAAAATGTTGTGTAAACAGCAGCCAAACTTCATTAACATCACTGTCATCTCTGCAACAAAGGTGCCCAAGATCACATTGTCTGTTGCCAGGATCATCATTTGAGTTAATTATACTAAATCCATAGCGGTTCTTTTGACATTAGAGCCTGGGACTTGCAAATCTAACAAACTATGCAGCAGACTCCCATGAGATCATTTACAAATGGCTGATGAAATCAGGGAGGGGGAGGTTGTCATTTTTTCCTGATCAGTACATTTATGGATCTTGCCAAGGCCAAAGCTGGAAATGGTTCTGTACGCAATCAAATACAAGTTATAAAATAGGACTCCAAGCCTAGATCAGATCCATGAGTAAATTAATCTACCAAAACATTAGTTAATTACAGAGATAAAAAATTTAATTCAGAGTTGAGAGCACAGAGACTCATTTGCAGAATCTATCTGAGTTCTGGTGTAGCGAGAAAAAGAACTTGATGGTGATTATTTGTTTACTAAGATCTTTCAATCTGGCTTTTGCAATAATTTTAGACCCTTTTTCTTGCATTTGATTTTTAAAAATGATCTGCTTGCTATTATTGTTTAAACATTTAAAAAAACTGTTGTTAGATATTTAGATATTTATTTGTCTATTTAGCAGGGTAGTATCATTTCTTCCAAGAGCACAATAATCCCAATGGTTTACAATGAATTACTCTAATAACAGATAGTCACACTATTCAGCAATGGGTACTTGTAACTTTGCATTTTCAGAGCAGCTGTCAAAACAAAATATTGTTATTGTTTTCTGTCAGAGGGGATGGAAATAAATTATTTCCATATTGAGGTTCAGAGTTCTCTTCCTTGCCATCATGATATCAATATTAAACTGATTAGTAATAACACGTGATCTACTAATACAATAATCAGCCTTTTTAGCCATCGGGACTAACAATCAAGCAGAAAACAATACACCTAATCAAGGAACTAACAAGGAGAAAAGCACGCTGCCATCAAAGCTGGAGGGCAAACTACTATATATAAACCATGAGCAAACCCCATACTCACCAGCGCTGATGATGCTGCCTAGTTGGGTAATGAAACATCTCCAAGCAAATAGCTAAGCTAAGAGAGCACCAAGGACTCCACAATTTAACCCTGAACTGCAAATGTTTTCTTCTATTGGAACAAAGAATTTCCATAAATAGGGAAGGGAAAAAAGGAAGGAGGAGAACTGCCCCATGGTGGTTGCTTGAGCAGCAGATGGAATCATTCATCTGGTGCTCCAAACTCCTTCCTCCGTGGAGGAAGGAGGAGAACCACCCCATGGTTCCTGCTTGAGAAGTAGGAACACAAATTGACACCTTTACTGACCTGGGAGACTTTGTTCATAGTCACCCGTTCCTTGGTCACCTGTACTGTACATGAGATTGCCCTTAAAGATCATTCAGATATTTTGGCTGATCCAGAACAGAGGTCGCCAAGTTTTTGGACCACCAAACTTATAATTTTAAATCCCGAGGATGGTGGCGTTCTGATGTTGGTGGGAGAGAGAGAGAGAGAGAGAGATGATCTAACCTCTCTCTCTCTCTTACTCTCACACACACAAACACACAGAGATCCCTCATACACCCCACCCCCTCCAAGGCAGCCACATTCCTGCTTTTGAGCTCCATTCTCAGGGGGAGGGGGAGAGAGAGATCTGATCTAACACAGAGATCACACACACACACACACACACACACACACACACCCCCTCCAAGGCAGCACATTCCTAACCTGCTTAGAAGAAGAAAGCAGTGGTAAGAAGCAGCCCGGTGGCCAAGCAAGTTTCCCCCCTCTGCCCTTTCCCCCCTGCCCTACCTTGTGTTGTTCTGATGCAAGCCTTGTGTTCCCACAGGCCAGCCATGTGGGTGGTGCAGCCTTGTGTTCTGGCACAGCCTGGGTTAATTGCTTTGGGGGATGCTCTGCGGACCACTAAAATTTTCTCACAGACCACCAGTGGGCCATGGCCCATTGGTTGGCGACCACTGATCCAGAATGCAGAGTCAGAGGCCCATAGGCTTGCCCATGTGACATGAGTCTACACTGGCTTCCAGTTTCTTTCAGGGTGCAATTCAGGGCACTAGACATCTCTTTTAAAGCCCTATATGGCGCAGGGCCAGGTTATCTGCAGGACCATCTTTGCCTACAGACATCTATTCATCCTACCAGGTCAGATAGGATAGACACACAGGTGGGGTTCTACCAGTTTGGGCCGGTTCGAGCAAACCGGTAGCTCCAAGTATCAGCTGGGAGTGAACCGGTTCAGTTTGCTCCGATGATCAGCTGTTGGGCTCATTCGCCCACCTGGGCTCTTGGCTCTTCTTTATATCCTGTTTTTCAAGCTCAGCTGATTTGCATGGCACAGTGGATTGCCACGCATCAGTTGTTTAACACACAGGGATTGCTGGAGAAGGTCAGTAGCAAACGCTTTGTGTGCACACAAAGTGTGCATGTGGCTTGCACATGTACGCTTACCGAACGGGCTGTTACACTGGTTGAATTGCACCCCTGGATGGACACATTCCTATTCCCTTCCCCTAGTCCATCTGATAGGAACTAGAAGCACGGCAGTCCCTAGCCTATGGAAAACCCTTCCCCTTTTAAGTTTGGCAGCCCTCTACCCTCCTAGCTTTCCATAACAGTTTGAAAGTTTAGCTTTTCCCCAAAGCATTGAGATAAGAGACTATATGACTTGGTGCCAAGTTTTCGATGTTTTTACAGTTTTACAGTTTTATTATGATTTTTATGTCATTTTTACTTATGATTGTGAACTGCCCAAAGTTGATTATAAGATGGGCAGCTGTATACATGTTTTGAGCAAATAGTCTTATCCACATTGCGATTGGGACTGCAAAATGTAATCACCTATTTCCATTCTGCAAATTGGAAATATCTTTTGCGGACACGACACTCACCATCATAGAGGCCTTAGTATCGATTCCTGTCATTTCTGTTTATGAAAGGCTGACTTTTAGCCATGCTCATTCTGAAAGACCTCCTTACATCTGTAAATAATAGATCATCTCTCTCCAGCTCCTGGCAAAAGGAACCTTTCTCTAGGTCAGTAACATTTTAAAATAGTAGTATTGATCAAAATCACACTTTTAAACTTGTGGGAGTTGTCTTCTTTATCACATAATAGTTCAAGTAAGAAATGTAGCCATCAATTGCATTTCTGCCTCCGGAGACAAATTTAAGTCAAAGAGAACTTTAGAGAGGAAAAAAAGAGAAATGCTCCATAATTCCACAGGAACCATTTTCTGATAAATGGACAGTGACAAACCTGCCATTCAATGCAAAGAACTGCCCTATGGTATAATTTTACACCAATTTTACACCAATGAGTGAAAAATAGATATCAACCTAGTTACACACTTATCAAATTGAAAAAGCAGATGAGCTGTGTCAGGAATGACAAAATATGGACTTCAAAAAGTATATCTCAGAATGTAATAATCTACTGGATTTCCTATTTCACTAGATCAGTTTTCCACAGCCTAAAAGTTTTGCTGATGAGTGGATTTGTCCAGGGGTGGGCTGCAAAAAAATTAGCAAGCAGTTATCTGCCTGATTGTTGGGTGGGCAAGGACATGCTGGGCGTGGCATGGTAGTCAGCCTCCTGTACCATGGGTGGGGGGCATGTGTTTTCACCCTCCTCAAGTCTCTGCACAGGGTCTGTACTTACCTGAGATCCAAAATAGACCGCATGGAGACTCCTGGGAGGGGCTAGCCAGTCGCAACTACTGGTTCACTGAACCAGATGTAAAATTAACGTCCAGTTTGCCTGAACCGGTGCAAACCGGTAGCAGCCCACCCCTGGATTTGTCAAGAAATTCCAACCTGGCCCTATATTGTGGAGAATTGACGCCTACATTGGCCAACATTGTTTTTTCTTCCTGGCATTTTCCTTGCTTTTTTTTTTTCTTTCTTTTTTTGATCAACTGAGTGTTGATCTATTGGTTGCAATAGGAATTGAGTCTGATGTCATTGGCTGAAAGAGAGTGACTGGCACAATATCACCAAGCTGACTTTCATGGCTAAGGCAGGATTAGAACTCACAATCTCCTGGGTTCTAGCCTGGTGACTTAACCACTATTATGAACTTCTTTAATTCTGAAGAGCTCAAAGTAGATTACAAGGAATCACTCATCCTTGCATTTATCTTGGATAGGTTGGGCTGAGAAGAATGGAGGGGCCCAAAGTAATCCCCAAACCCATGAGAGAAAGGGGACTTGAACCTAGATCTTCTCAAGACTCTAACCAGCATGCCACACCACTCCACACAAAATATATTGATCTGGTATGGATTGGGGTCCACTACATGCCTGGGATGGAGCCTTGAGACAACTTAAAAAACAGACCTCTTATTGTAATTTCAAGTACAAAAGCTGGAAAATCATTCCCCATTTTTCCAATGGATTCAGTCCCACTACTGCAGAATCAAAAAAAGTGGACAATTTCACTTGGCAATTGGATTTGTTGAAGGGATGTCAGATTTCTAAGTCATACAAACAGCTTGAAAAAATTTCATTTATTATCCTCCAGAACAGGGGTCGCCAACCTTTTGGACCTCAGGGATCACCAAATTCATAATTTTAGATCCCAGGGACCACTAACTGGTTTTGTGGGCATAGCCTAATTTGTGGGTGTGTCTTGGTGGTCATGTGATGACTGGGCATGACTTGTATGTAAATATTATATATATTTATATCAATATTGAATTTTTTTATAAAAAAGAGCAAGTTTTACCCAAAATCAGGCAAAGCAGGCAGATTGAGTTGCCCACAGAATCACAGGTCCATTCAGAGATCTATCTATCTGCCATTGGCTAACTCAGTCTGTCACATAAAATTTGCTTGCAAGCAAACTCATAAAATTAACTCTCAACGCACCATGCATGTAAATATTGAATTTTTTTTTATTTAAAAAAGAGCAACTTTTACCCAAAATCAGGCAAAGCAGGCAGATTGAGTTGCTCATAGAATCATTCAGTGATCTATCATTGGCTACCTGAGTCTTTCCCATAAAATTTGCTTGCCATGAGGCTGCACTGAATTTGCTTGCAAGCAAACCTTCAGTCCTAAGGGAGGTTCAGTTATACTGAACCGAAAAGCTAAAGAGTAGCTAGAAAGCAAGGAATCCAACCATTTCCTGCTTCCTAGCTAATCTAAATCTCCCAGAACAGTAGAACGGAAGATGGAAAGGAAAAAGGAAAAATAGCAATTTAGCAGGCAAGTTTACTGGGTAAGGAGTGAGTGGGCAGGGAGGGTTTCCGTGGGCCATGTGAGTGGCACAAACTTGTGTTTCTGTGCAGCCTGGATTAATTGCTTTGGGGGGGTGTTCTGGTGGTGAAATTGCTCTGCAGCCCACCAAAATTTTCTCACGGCCCACTAGTGGGCCGCAGCCCACCGGTTGGCAACCATTGATCCAGAAGACCTTTAATAATTAAACAAAATTTGATGAAATGTTTTATCTTTTAGCAAACACTCACATACTTTGTAAGAATATGCACATAAATCTTTATGTATGTGTATACATATATGTACACACAACACACACATATATATATCAGGATAGCAATGTGTAGAGAGAGAGAGAAAGAGGATTGATAAATGATAGATGATTAGATAGATAGATTAGATAGATAGACAGACAGACAGACAGACAGACAGACAGATAAATAGATAGATGAAGAAAGAAGAAAAATAGATGATAAATAGATATATAGAGATAGATGATAGATAGATGATTAGATAGATGATTGATAGATGATAGATCAACAGATAGCAATAGTACTTAGACTTATATACCGCTTTACAGTGTTTTACAACCCTGTCTAAGTGGTTTACAGAGTCAGCCTATTGCTTCCAACAATCTGGGTCCTAATTTTACCTACCTTGGAAGGATAAAAGGCTGAGTCAACTTAGAGCCTGGTGAAATTAGAACTGCCAAATTGCAGGCAGTCAGCAGAACTAGCCTGCAGTATTGCATTCTAACTACTGTGCCACCGTGGTTCAAATAAATAGATGATAGATAGATAGATAGATAGATAGATAGATAGATAGATAGATAGATAGATGATAGATAGATGGATGGATGGATGGATGGATGGATGGATGGATGGATGGATGGATGGATGGAGGGACGGACAGACGGACGGACGGACAGACAGACAGACAGACAGACAGACAGATAGATAGATAGATAGATAGATAGATAGATAAAAGAAAGAAAGAAATAGAGATATATCCTGATTTATTTGAAAGATAATGTGCTGGGAAAGCAGGTCAGTGAAGAGGAGAAGCATATGACCCAATTATCAAATGCATAGAATATGAGGTGAACATGAGATCAAAATGTTACGTCTCTAAGAAAAAAGGCAATGAAAGCAGACAGAAAAAAACTAGAATGCACAATGCCTCTGGCATAGAAAATGTGGACTAAACATTTATGAAAGGTTAAGAGAGTATCCAGGAAATTCTACTGAAGTCTTGCCACTGAGCCTGACAGCTGTATTGGAATGGAATTGCTTTGCAATGAAATTTAGAAATTGAATAACAGAATAACAGACCTGGAAGGGACCTTGGAGGTCTTCTAGACCAGCCCCTTTTTTGGACATATTCATTGGAACCGTGACACATATGACTGTGCAATCTCTTTTAAAATCCTGGTGCTGGAGCATCTACAAATTCTGGAGGCAAACTGTTCCACTGGTTAATTATTCTCACTGTTAGATAATTTTCCTTAGTTCTAGGTTGATTCTCTCCTTGATTTAGTCTCCACCCATTGCTTCCTTGTGTTTTTCATTTGTCTTATTATCTTTGTCACTGTGGTTTTGAGAATTATATATAGAAAACCAGGTATAGCAAATGTCTAATCCAAGGGTCTTCAAATTTGGCAAGTTTAAGACTTGTGGACTTCAACTCCCAGATTTTCTGAGCTAATGTGACTGGAGGAGGAATTCTGGAAGTTGAAATCCACAAGTCTTAAAGATATCAAGTTTGAAGACCCCTGATCTAATCTATCCACAGATATTTAGGAATACTTGGCATACTTTATTTTTAAAATGGTATGTCACTGTTGATATAGGCAATCCTCTAGGAATTTTCCTGACAAAGTAATGCCAAAATCCACCTATCTATTTTTGGGGCCCCAACATGTGTCACGTGCAATCCAAATTACACAAATCTTATGACATCATCTCAAAATATCATAACGTTTGCTCTGTTTTGAGGTAGGCTGACTATTGCAAGAGAGTAAAGGAAATCCTCATCTTAAGACCACAATTGAGTCCAAAATTTTTGCTGCTAACCAGATAGTTAAGTGAAATTTTGCTCCCATTTTATGAACCTTTCTTGCCCCAGCTGTGAACTGAATCCCTGAAATTGTTGTGTTAATAACATGGTTGGTAGGTGAACCTGGCTTGCCCATTGACTTTGCTTGTCAGAAGATCACGAAAGTGACACTGCAACCATCATAAACCAGTTGCCAAGCATCCAAATTTTGATCACATGACCACATGCTGGAAAACATTCATAAGTCCATTTTTTTTCAGTGCTGTTTTAACTTCGAGCGGTCACTAAATGAATCATTGTAAGTTGAGGACTACCTGTACAATCACAATGGAGCAGAGAAGGAGTTCTGACTTAGGCTTCACAAAATCATGAAACAAGATTTCTCGTCCCAACAAAATCCCTTTTTATTAGGTTTGTGTGAATTCCTCTTATTCACATCCAGCAAAGTCTCAGCAAACAGTCTTTCAAGAGTGATTTACAACCACAGATCTTATCAGGCTTGGAGAGTTGCCAGGCCGATAGCTGCCAAGCACAATGCTGTACCAGAAAATACTTGGCAAGGAGTCAGGAACAAATCTTCACCCTAATTAAATGAACTAATTGTCTCCAGCAAACATCACTCCCCTTTTGCTCCTCTTTATTCCCTATGGGGGGGGAGGGCATTCACAGTCCACTTGTGCCTTTATTCCTGAGTTGACCCTTGTTCTTTAACTGTTCCCTTCTCCTGGCAGCTCTGTGCATGTGCCCATCGGAAAAAAGGCTTAAGCTGTTCTTCTGCCCCACTGATATCTGACTCCGAAGGCACCTGATAATTGTCAGATGGCCCCATCTCTACCTCCGATGCAGAGCACTCACCAGAGCCTTCCCCAGAGGGAAGCCCAAAAGGTGTTTTCTCAAAGCAATTCCATGATAACTTTTTAATTAACATCCTATTGATTCTCCTAACAAATTTGCAAGAATGCCAATAACCGCCGAGGTTATCCAGCCTCGACTTGCGATGTAGAGATTATTAACCCTTCTGATTTATCTATTCCTTGGCAGTCCTGTACTCTTACCTTAAAAGACCAGGAAAATGCAACTTCAGTGTCAATATGGCTGGCTGTACATCATCCATGCATGTTTTGTTATATTTCCTCCCTGCCACACAAATATGAAAGCTGAGCTATCCCTGACAGTTTTGTTACCAGGCTGCTCCCAATCATATCAAACCGAGGTCTGAGATAATAAGGCTATCAGGCTCTTCTCCTTGCCATCTGCAATGTTGCGACCTCATCAAAATCAGAATCTTGCTGCTCTCTTGTGTGCTTAGCCTGTGTTTCAGTTGACACAAAGGAGCTGCTACCTGAAAAAGAAGATGATAAATCAAAGAAAGATAACATCACCTCCAAAACTAATGGAAATGAAAGTTGGAAATGGGTCATTTAATGTGTGCATTGGGATTTACAAGTGTAGTTATTATTGTTACAAACTTAGATATCTAGAACCATCAGGGTTTTTTTTTTCCTTTTCCCTACAGTTAACACTTCTTCAATTATTTTTATGAGCTGAGAGATTCATACTGAGAATCTTTTCATTATTGCAAAAAAAAAAAAAAGTCTGCCAATGGAATTGCATTGATCCCAACAGCTATACCAATCTTCATCTTGTTAGCTGATAATTCTGGGAATTGTAGACCCAGCACATTTATTGAAGTTGTTAGTCCTAAATCGTGTCCAACTCATTGTGAGGCACTGTTCCTCCAGGCCCTCCTGTCCTCTACCATCCCCCAGAGTCCCTTTAAGCTCATGCCTACTGCTTCAGCCACCTCATTCTCTGCTCTCCCCTTCTTCTTTTGCCCTCAATTGTTCCCAGCATTAGGCTCTTCTCCAGTGAGTCCTTCCTTCTCATTAGGTAGCCAAAGTATTTGAGTTTCTTCTTCTGGATCTGGCCTTCTAAAGAGCAATCAAGGTTGATCTCCTCTAGGACTGACCAGTTTGATTGCCTTGCACTCCAGGGGACTCACGGGAGTCTTTTCCAGCACCATAGTTCAAAGGCCTCAATTTTTTGGCACTCAGGCTTCCTTATGGTCCAACTTTCATAGCCATACATTGCAACTGGAAAAAAACATAGCCTTGATTATAAACACTTCTGTTGGCATGGTGGTATCTCTGCTCTCAGCACATTTAAAGGTCAACAAAATGAGGCAGGCTAAGTCGAAGAATGGCTGACAAAGATTGCATGAATCATATTAAATCCTTTCCTAGGGTAGCATTCTGCAATTCCTTGATTAGCCAATCAAACACCAATGTAAAGCTGAAGGGACAAATATAATAGCTTGTCATTTTATTTGATATAGAACTGGGTTTCATTTCAAAAACTGATGGGAATAAAAAAAAACATCAGTTGGTTTGTTTCAGTAAAATATGATTTCCTGAATCACAAACTTGCATTCCAGAAATGTGTATTGGGGAGGGGATTTTTTTTTAAGATAAAGCAATATTTTTAATGTTATAGTCAAGGAAAAAATAGATTTATTTGTGTCCCGCTTTTCTCTTATTGCATAGTATTATAAGAGACACATTTATAAGCTACTGAACTTCAGACACAAACAACTCAAGCAATGATATGTTGTATTATCTATTCAGAAGGTCCATGGAAAAATAAATGTATAAATCACCAGTATGAAAGTGTCCTTCCAAATTGAATAGCGAGTTACATTCAGCAAGTTTATATTTAATTAAGATTAAATCAGACCTGGTGCCAATAGCCATGGAAAAATTCTGATAAACAATACAGTAGATTGACATTTTAGGTTCTGTTCTGCTTCCTTTCCTTTTCCTTTATTTAAAAATTCCTAGGAGCTTTCTCAACTAGTAAATATGAATTCATTCCTTGATTTGATGCAAATGGGGAAAAAGTCATAAGATAAATGAGATTAAGATGAAGTTGACTACATTTCATCTGAATGTGACATTAAAAGATTCCGTTTATTCTGAGGTAGAGAGGGGCTTTTGTCCACTAAGTTATTGAATAGCTTTCTTTGGCAGGGACATCTTACAGCACTTTCATTGCACAAATTACACTTATATTTTGGGAAAAAAGATGGATTTCCTTTTTTCCATATTTTCACACTGATTCGGTTTAGTGTTGGTCACTTGGTGAAAAAAGCAGTTTCAGAGGTTAGCTCTTCTTTGAGATTTATTTGATCCCACCTAAATTAAGGAAAATTTTGGGAGCCTTGTTTATGTAGAGTTGAATTTCAATCTTGTCTGAAGATTCAGGTTGCATTGACCCTTTTTTAAAACCTTATTTAATTTTTAGCTGATTGGAGAGATGTACTCTCATATGATAGTGCCAAATATTATTTGATGGCTGGCAAGATTCATTAGAACCTTGCCAAAAACAATTTGAGTCCATTATGGTTTTTAATTTACCTCTATTTTGGTCTGAGGTTTATTTTGAATCATTAATCATATCTGATGTACTTTAAGGGCTGCGGGCTGCCCTACTGAGCTCTGTTTTCTCTGGCAAAAGGTTGCAGGAAGATGTTGCAGCTGAAAACGGAGCTTGGGAACCCGGTTTTCGCTGGCAGAGTGCTGGGGCCACCACAACGCCCCCGACATGAATGACATCAAGCTGGCCATGCCCACCCCGGACTGCAAGGTCAAACACAATCCTGATGCAGCCCTCAATGAAATCCAGTTTGACACCCTTGTTCTAGACCACCAGGGAAGAAATTGCAGACTGAAGAAAGCTCTGCGAAAAGGGGAGCCAATGACTGCGGTAGAATGAAGAGTCAGTAGACCAGCTCTATGATAGTTCAGATCACCTACAAGTACTGCAACATGCTCCTAATGAGACAAGTCAGCGGTCTCCAGAATCTATACAACCAATCATATCGCCTGTACAGGGGCTGTATAAGCTTGCAATTCCAGAATAATATCACTAATATCTTTGCACAATGACTATGTTCTCCTTCATTGCACTGGTAGCTCTAAATCGGGAATCAAACTGCCCATGTTTTCCCATTTTCTTAAGTTCTCTGGATTCTATTGAACTTCTGTCTATTTCTTTGTGCAATTTGTATAATTATTGTGCAATTATAGCACAATATCACTAATATCTTTGCACAATGACTATGTTCTCCTTCATTGCACTGGTAGCTCTAAATCGGGAATCAAACTGCCCATTGTTTCCATTTTCTTGACGTCTCTGAATTCTATTGAACTGCTGTCTTTTTTTTTTTTTACTGAATTGGAAATGACATAGAAAACACTGCATTGCTAAAGAAGACAGATTTTCACTTATAGTTGCATATTTATTTCTATGTATGCTATGTTTCCACAATCCTATTTATTTTTATTTCAAGCCCTTCTGTTTTGTTTTTCTGAATGTGCTTCAGGCCATGCCTGAATAATCAAAACAAAAGGAAATGGGGGAGATGGCACCAAGTTAAACAAAGGCAAAAGATGGGGAAAGCAATTAATTGAGCAATGTGGGGAGGAAGAGACATGGAAATAAAGAATGTCTTTCCAGAAAACATCAGTCCCTCCTGAGTGATAGTTCTGAACCCACTCATCTGAGAGAAAGTGATATGTAACTCAGCTGGGGCTTTCATTTGAGCAAATGTGTCAGAATAGCACTGAGATGTCAGCTTACAAGTATGAAAATGACTTTGTTATAATATGATGGCCATATCCTTTGCTCCCAAAAAAAGAAAATATATGCCAAAGAGAGCAGTTCAGCATAAAACTTGCATGTGTGATAAATAAATAATAAATAAATAACTGAATTAGAAATGCCATAAAAAGGAAAATGGTGAGTGTCTAGGTGAGTTATATCCTTACCCAGATGTTGACTGTTTCTTTCCTCCCTCTTTAAGCAAAATATTGACTGATCAAACATAATGCATAAATATTGACTGATCAAACATAATGCAATTAACAGAATAACATAGGTGGAAGGGACCTTGTAAGGTCATCTAGTCCAATCTCCTACTCAAGTATTTCTGACAAATGGCTATCCAATCTCTTTTTGAAAATCTCCAGCGATGAAGCACCCACAACTTTCAAAGGCAAGCTGTTCTGTTGGTTCATTGTTCTTGTTAGATCTGGGAGAGTGGGCACAAGAACGGAGACGAGGCATCGAATAGTGACTCCAACTCTTTATTAGTGACTTCAGAACAGAGCGAAAAATGTGGGCAGCAGCAACTCTTTTTATAGAGCTGGCGGTTGTCACAACAACCAATGATTTAAGTTTGCCGTGCTGGGAAGTGTCCAATCAGCGGTGACCCGCTATCAGCCAATCAGATCAGCCAAAATGACCAATCACGATCCGCTATTAGCGGGTCAATCAGAAGTGCAGGTTTACGAGCCTGTCGTGGAAGGAAAACTATTAGAATTGCAAGCTAACGCGTTTGCTTAGTTCGGAACACCCCTCCCCCCTAGGTTCCGTCTCAAGGGTGGGGTGATATATTCTCACAGGTAGGCAGGTCGTCTCACCTGTCTACCTGATTTACGTTGCTCCAACAGTCTTTGCCCAGACTCTGGTTCTGGTGGGCTGTTCATTGAGCTCAGTGGTAATGATGATCTGACTTCCCTGTTGGATGACTCGGGGTTGTCATCTCTACTCCCATCAAGGCTGTTATCTGGATTCTCTGGGTTTGCTGATGCCGCAGTGCTGCTTCGTGGAGAGATGACCATCTGCCCCGGCTCTTCTTCAGAAGGTGAATATTCTGGGTTTGGTTGTGCTGATTGCTGGGTTTCGCGTACTGGGTCGGATACTAGTTCATTTTCGCCCCCCTTGATTTCCCTTCCCCCCCGGTTTGGAGTTCAGGGCTTGTGAAGGGAGTAGATGCCAGCCTGGAGCGTAGTTGGTCGATATGGCGCTTCCACAGTCTCCCATCAGCAGTTTGTAAGTGGTAAGAACGGGAACCCATAAGTTGAGTTATGGTAGCGGGAACCCACAATGGGTCACCGGTAAAAATTTTTGCAAAAACCAGGTCGCCTACCTTGAACGTGCGATACTTGCTGCTGGAACCCAGGGGCTTTTCCGGCGTGTAGGCAGGGTGTAGACGGTCAAGATGTGATCAAAGTTTCCTGCCCATCAGGAGTTCAGCTGGGGTTTTGTTCATGGTGCTGTTTGGAGTAATATGTTGGAGGAGAAGCATCCTGGTCACCTTGTCGTGGATGTTCCCTTGCTCCATTTTGTGTAAGGTTTTTTTTGTGAATTGGACCATTCGTTCAGCCCTACCATTGGCCGCAGAGTGGGCCAGCGATGTTAAGGCGTGGCATATCCCCCGGTCTGCTAGGTACTGTTCAAATGCCAAGGCGGTGAATTGTGGGCCATTGTCTGAAACCAAGACATCTGGCAAGCCATGTGTAGCAAATAGTCTGTTTAATTTTTTAACGACTGTCTCTATGGTGGTGCTCTTCATTTTGTGGACCTCAAGCCAGTTGGAATAGGCATCCACAGTTAGGAGAAATGTATGCCCCTTGGTGGATCCCACAAAATCGATATGGATGTGGGACCAGGGACCTTGGAGCATTTCCCATTCTGCTGGAGGTGCTTTTGGTGGAGCTGAGCGTGTTTCCTGGCACTTGTTACAGGTGGCCACCCAGGTTTCTATTTGCCTGTCCATACCTGGCTACCAAGCGTAGCTCCTTGCTAGTGCCTTCATTCGCACGATGCCCGGATGTCCATCATGCAGTAGTTTTAGGACCTTATGCTGTAGTCTTCCTGGGATGATGACTCTGTCTCCCCACAAAACACATCCTTTTTGGGAGAAAAATTCTGTCTGCCTGTGTTTGAAGGGCTTGAAGGTGTCATTGGGTTCATTGTCAGGCCAACCTCTTTCCACCCAGCTGAGGACTTGTGCCAAACAAGGGTCCTTCCTTGTTTCTGATGCAATGTCTTGTGCAGTCAGTGGTGGTGAAAGAAGTGTCATGATTTGTAGTGTAGCTAGGGTTGGAGCTGGGTCGTCTAGGACTTCTGGTAGTGGAGAGTGGCTCAGGGCGTCAGCGTGAGGAATGGCTTTCCCCGGTCGGTGTCACAGTTGGTAATCGTATGCGGCTAGAAACTCTGACCAGCATGTCATTCTTGGTGATAAGATGTGGGGAGTTGGTTTATCCCCCACCAAGATGCCAAGTAATGGTTTGTGATCAGTGATTATAGAAAAGGATCTTCCATATACATACTCATGGAATCGTTTGATTGCAGACACAATAGCGAGAGCCTCTTTATCTAGTTGGCTATAGTTCCTCTCAGTTTTAGATAAAGTTCTAGAAAAAAATGCAATGGGCGCCTCAGTACCGTTTGGTAGAACGTGGCTCAGGATGGCTCCTACTCCAAACGGTGAGGCATCACAGGTGACAGTTAATGGTAAAGTCTCGTTATATTGTATCAATACAGCATCTGATGTTAAAAGGTCTTTTACTTGCTGAAAAGCTCATTCTTCACGATGTTCCCAGACCCAGGAAGCCTTCTTGTCGAGGAGCCTATGCAGGGGTTCAGCAACAGTTGCCTTCTGGGGTAGGAAGATGTTATAAAAGTTGATGAGTCCCAGGAAGGCTTGGAGATCTGTTTTGTTTCTAGGTCTCGGGGCGTTTTTTATTGCAGCCATTTTTTTCTCAATAGGGTGAATTCCCTGTTTGTCAAGAAGGTAACCAATGAATTCAACCCTCTCCTTACATAGTTGGCACTTTTCCTTCTTGACCTTCAGGCCAACGTCTTTAAATTTTTGGAGGACCATTCTTAGTCACTTTTCTAGTAGACTTCTAGTGGGGGTGGCTATCAAGACATCATCGAAGTAGGGCACAACCCCTTTTATGCCTTGTAGCAATTTTTCCATCAGACTTTGGAAGATGCCAGGTGCTACACTCACTCCGAACTGGAGTCTATTACATTTGAATGCACCTCTGTGTGTGACTATAGTTTGGGCTTCTGCAGTCTCTGCATTTATGGGCAGCTGCTGGTATGCCTCGGCTAGGTCCAATTTTGCGAATATTTTTCCGCCCCCAAGGGAGTGAAGAAGGTGTTGGACCACAGGCATGGGGTAAGCGCTCTGCTGAAGTGCGTGGTTGAGGGTGGCCTTGTAATCCCCACAAATTCTCAGAGATCCGTCAGGTTTTATGGGGGTTACAATTGGGGTCTCCCATCGGGCATGGTCAATCGGTTCCAACACGCCCTGGGCTATTAATTTGTCCAATTGTTCATCAATCTTTGGTTTGAGTGCAAAGGGCACTCGATGAGGCTTAAGACGAATAGGCGCAATATCAGGGCAGAGATTAAACGATATGGGGGATCCCTTGTATTTGCCTAGCTTCTCGGTGAAAACTTCCCGGAATTCCTGGACGAGGGCCGCTTCCCAGTCATCGCTTTCGGTCTGATTGATGCCCGCCAGTTCGATTCCTAGTGGCGCGAACCACTGCAAGCCTAGTAAGCTGGGTCGATCTTTATCGACGAACGGTAAGAGGTAGGGTTGCGGTGTGGTCTTTGAAGGAGACTTGGACGTGGCTGGAACCGGTGACTGGGATGCTATTTCCTTGATAGTCCTTTGATATAATTATCTGAGTGCTGAGGTCCTGGCGACGGATGTCAGGGATCAGCTATTTAAGGGTTTTCCAGGAGACCATTGATAGGGAAGACCCAGAGTCGACTTCCATAACGCATGGTCGATTCTCAATGGTGACCCTTACTCGGATTTTTCTTGCATCAAGTGATGAAGCGTGGCCGATGGTGATGATTTGGTGCGCCTCTTCTCGTCTGGTAGAAGTGGCTGGTGCTCAATTTCTGTAGTAGTGGTTCCATTGGTTGCTTGGGTGGTCCCGATTTACTGGTTGGGTGCCTGTTGTCTGCCGGAAATTATTTTCCCTTCAGTTTGGGCTGGACCCTCGCTTGCTTCTACAGACCGTTGCAATGTGGCCCCTCTTTCCACAGGAACGGCAGAGGGCGTCTAGGAATTTGCAGTCTGATCGCGGGTGGTTTCCCCCGCATCCAGCACACTGATACGAGGGCTTACGATTCCGCTGGTCTTGCTGATCGCACTCCGACCTGAGTCTGTTGACCTCCTCTTCCTCGCTTTCTGATGAGGATTCGAGGTCTTCATGGTGGGTGGCTGTTGTGTGCCTCTCGGAAAGGGACATAGTGTCACTGGCGAGTTGGTGGTGCGGTCCGTTCGCTCGGCGCATTCGAGCTGCAGACTTCCTGGTTGCTTCTGCTGCAGTAGCATCGGCGATGACATCCGCGAGGGTGATGTCCCCCTTCACCATAATCTTGCTCTGGGTTGTGGGGTCTTTTAGACCCAGAACAATTTGATCTCTCATGGCTTCTTCTAGATTTGCGAAGCCACTGAGGTCCGCGATGAAGTCTCCAACACTTTTGACTCTCCTGTTGGTCCCTCTGGTAAAACTCATGTCTCCTGATGAGTGTTGGCACCGCTGGGGCATAATGGGCCTGGAGGATTGGGGCGAGGTTGTCCTAATCCATCGTCTTGACTTCTGCTGGTTTAGCGAGTGCCTTTGCCATCTTGAAAACGGCGGGTCCGCAATGGGTCAGGAATACAGCTCATTTCTTGCCAGGTGTAGCATCCTTCAGATTGTTGGTTTCCAGGAACATCTGAAACCTGTCCATATACAAGTCCCAGTCTTCGTTAGCTGGATCAAATGGAGCAGGTGGTATGGCACCGCTGGTAATTCTGCTGATATTGGTGTGCTCTCAGCCACGTGCTCTGTTAGCGTTCAGTGAGTGTTCAGTCAGCTCTATCGTCTCTGAATCCCACTTTCGTCGCCAGTGTTGGATCTGGGAGAGTGGGCACAAGAATGGAGACGAGGCATCGAATAGTGACTCCAACTCTTTATTAGTGACTTCAGAATAGAGCAAAAGGCTAGGGCAGCAGCAGCTCCTTTTATAGAGCTGGCGGCTGTCACAACAACCAATGATTTAAGTTTGCCACGCTGGGAAGCATCCAATCAGAGGCAACCTGCTATCAGCCAATCAGATCAGCCAAAATGACCAATCACGATCCGCTATTAGTGGGCCAATCAGAAGTGCAGGTTTACGAGCCTGTCGTGGAAGGAAAACTATTAGAATTGCAAGCTAACGAGTTTGCTTAGTTCAGAACAGTTCTCACTTTCAGAAAATTTCTCCTTATTTCTAGGTTGAATATCCCCTTGATCAGTTTCTATCTATTGTTCCTTGTCTGGCCTTTGGGTGCTTTGGAAAATAGGTTGTCCCCTCCTCTCTGTGACAGCCCCTCAAATATTGGAACATTGCTATCATGTCTTCCCTGGTCCTTTTCTTCACTAGACTAGCCATGCACATTTCCAACAACTGTTCTTCATATGTGTTAGCCTCCAGGCCGCTAATCATGTTTGTCACTCTTCTCATCACTCTTTCTAGTGTCTCTTTTTTATAAAGTGGTGACCAAAACTGTATTCAAGTGTGGCCTTACTAAGGCTTTATAGAGTAGTACTAGTACCTCGTGTGATCTTGATTCTATCCTTCTGTTAATATAACAGGATTGCATTATCTTTTGGGGCTGCTGCCTCACACTGCTGGCTCATATTCAAGTTCCCTCTCACAGTTACTGCTGTTAAGCCAAGTTTCACCTAATCTATACATGTACTTTTGGTTTTTCTCACCTAAATGTAAGACTTTACTTTTCTCTATGTTGAATTTCATTTTGTTCGATAGGACCCAGTGTTCAAGTCTGTCAAGATCCATCTGGATCTTGAGCCTATCATCTAGTGTGTTGGCTATTCTGCTAGTTTAGTATCATCTACAAATTAGATGAGTTCCCCTTTTATTCTCTCATCCAAGTCATTTATGAAAGTATTGAAGAGTACTGGGCCTAAGGCTAAACCTTGTGGTGCTCCACTGCCTACTTCCCTCCAATTTAGATGAAGTACCATTAAGGACTATTCATTGGGTATAATTACAAATCCATCTGGTGCTGATGCTGTCTATCCCAATTTTTTTCTAGCTTACCAAGACATAAGTTGTGGTCTACTTTGTCAAATGCCTTACAGAGACTTTCTGAGTCTTGTGGGCAGCTCAGCTTTCCAATCAGATAGTGAGAAGCAGTACTCAATAGCTGACATTAAAAAAAAATACACGTTTTCTTTTAATTTTCAAGGATTTAAGGGTGAGAACATGAATATTTCACATTCCAGAACCCTTTCATGCCCACTTCTAATTTTATTTTCCTAGCTTGAACAGAAACATTGCATAGTCAAATTTCATTTATTTCGTTGTCTAATTTCAGCAATGAGACCTTGGAAATGTGACTATAAATAACAAGTTGGGACACACATTACCAGAAGTTTATCCTGAGTCAGATCCCTAAATAGAGGCATATCTGTAGTAACCTCAGACATAAACCCAACCTAAACTATACTGATGTTTGGTTATTTTATAGGAAGCTTAGAAGTTGCACATTGATCAGAAAAAGTCAGTAGCATTTCTAGATCATAGAGGTAAAGAAAATGCATTTTTCACATATTTTATTATTCGAGATATGATGATTTTTTTAAAAAAAATGTGGAGGAATCTGGAGTAGCAAATGGCTAGGGCAAAGTAATATTATTCTGCTTGATTCTAATGATTTCATTTTGTTGGCAAGCCTTGTGTCTTTAAAATGGATTTTTAATCTGGGTTTTATAAAATAAGACTGTAGGCCATCTAGAGGGCATAGCTGGCCCAAAAGACAAGATACAAACTGATTCTATTGATCAATACATTACTTCTCCTGAATTTGTGAATTATAGGGCTGGTTTTAATTTCAGATAGAAAGAAAAGAACATGCTTTGCCTTCTAAATGACAGAGATTTCTGTTTTCTAATATTACTGGGGCATCTGTGCCCAGTAAAATGTCAAATTATTGCACTGGCTAGATTTATAATGATGTAACTGAAGTATTTGCATGGATGCCAATTGAATCATCTCATAATTATATTATCTTAAGCGACTTCAACCTTGTACTGTCAGTGGTAGATATGTGCATTTTCTCCTACATGTGAAATGTCCTAGCATTCCTGCCCACAAACTAATCAAAATAGAATTCTAATCTTCAGCATGAATTGATTTTCCACTCCTTGATAATAATCTGCCAAGAGAGATGGTCAATGTTCGGCCTTGTCTGAAGCACTAGTTGAAGGTTAACAAACATCTTTTGTGTGCCTTCTCTCTCTCTCTCTGTCTCTCTTCCTCCCTCCCATTGCCTGCTGGGCTTGCCTTCCATGGCCTCTGCTTCTTTGCGGATTCCTCTGCTTGCCCCATAGAAGGCTATCTCTCCCCACCTCTTTTCTCTTCTTTCCCTTCTCTCCCCAATCTGTCAACTTTCCTAAATGGATATGTGATCTAAATTTAGACTGATTTAAATTATTGTAGTTCTGGAGAATGTTTGATCAGATAAAAAAAATATGCTAATGAATCAATTGATTAATTTAAAAGATAGAATTGAGCAAGCACTTTCTTTGATGGGTTTTTCATGGGACGGGTGTGATCAAATTTGTTTTCACAGGTTGTCAGGAGACAATAATGTGTATTCTTTCAAACAAATGGGCAGCCAAAATGGCATTATCATCTTACAGTATAAGATAGTAACTTATAGATTGTATGTTATTTATAAGTTACTAAGTTTCCTTAGTTACTAAATGTAGACTAAAATCCAAACCAAACTATAAACAGAATGAAATAAAATAAAAACTTTACCATATACATCTTGATGGGGAAAGCATGGTATATGATGATCCTGGAAACCAAATCTCCATAATGGAATTCTCAGTATATTTTTTACCACAATGTCCATTTTCAGTGATGGAAAGCAAAATCCATATTAGAAATGAGGAGAAAAAGGTTGAAAGGAACGCAGTCAGTCATCATGCTTTGATATGTTATTCCCTCCCAGAAGAATCCCACCACAGCTGAGAAAGTAAAAAAAAGGCCAGCTCACCTTCCTGTTGATGATGGGAATATTAACAGTAAAATAAGTAAGAAAGGATATGAATCACATGGAGAAATCAATATTTCTTCCTCTGCATGTGCTACTTTATTAGTAGTATGACCAGGATGGGATTACAACCAGTTATGTGGCTGTGGCTTAGTTGGTGGGCGTGGCTTGATGGTCATGTAACTGGCTGGGTGTGGCCAACTCAACATCGCTCACATCGAGACATGCATCTCCTTGCCTGGCCTCTCATGACTGTGGGGATGCTGCAACAGTCGTAAGTGTGAAAAATAGCAAAGGAGGAAAAAAAAACCTCCAGAGAAGTTCTCGAGACAGGAAATCTAGTTCTGCCAAGAATGTAATAAGGGTTAATGGAGAGGCAGTTTCTTGTAAGCAACACCAGAATGTTTCCTTCCTGCCTTCCTTATTGGATTAGGTCAGTAATTTCTTCTAACAACTGGTTCTCCAAACTGGTTAGAATGTTAACAACCGGTTCTAGAGAATAGGTGCGAACCTGTAGAATCCCACCCCTGAGTATGACCCTTAGCTTTATAAGAGATACATGAAAATATTGCAGTATATTAAGTCTTACCTGGAATCAGAGGGGTTTCCAAGTCATGTTTTAATAGAGTGTTTCACTTGAATGTAGACTTCTTAAGACATTTGGTTGGTTGGATGATGGACAGGAAGGTCTTCTTGGTTTGGGGTTCTCCTATAATGTTTGGAAACAGGCCAGTTGTACTATGAATTATTCACAACCATTAAACCTGGATGCAACTGTTGAACAATTCCTATTAGCATTGATATGTTGCAGTCAGAGACTGCATTATTTTTCTCTAGATTGGTGTGAGTAGAGGAACTATATTCCTTTTGAGGGAAGCAAATTCCTGTGTATAATGTTCACCCATATTGAATAAAGAAATTCATATTAAAATGTAACAATGGATAGTGGGGGTTATGCTGAAATACTCTTTAGAAAATGGGTTATTCCCTTATCACATTGATATATTATATTAATATAATTCAATATCTAGCAGAGGTTTCCAGAACTGAAAAGGGAAATATGTGGAATTTTAAAAGGCTAGAATAATGAATGAGTCAATATCTAAGATCAGGAAAAGAAAATCATAAAACATTCCCCAAGAAATATGAATATATCTCATCAGAAAATTAAGAATTATTAGACAAGTAGTTGTAATAGCATTAATATTAATGGTAACTCATAATGTGCTATTATAATAATAATTATTATCATTATCATCATTATCATTCCTTGCAATAGCAAATTTGGAGAATTAGTGCCTATCAGATAATAATAAGGCTTCTTTTAATTTTTTTAAAAAATGGGATTCCAATATATTCATAGAGCTCAGCTAAGTAGAAATGCATTACCAGGAGACACAAACAAATGCAGATACATGTACACCTAAACACTTTTAAATAATGTCTGTGTGGGAGGGAAACAAAGGTTACAGAACATTTTTACCAAACATATAAGTCGAAGTATAGGACAGCCTAAGTGGCGTATGCTTGTAAACATGAGCATCATAATAAAGTCAGGTCAAGCCAAGCCAAGTGAATAATTAAGGTTTCAAAAGAGGACATTAGAAGAAAATGTAAGGTTCCATGTTTTACTAATAAATACAGTATGCACATGATATCTAAACCTGATTTGAGCATAAACCACTGATGCCATTAAATGTGATCCAAACAACTGACAGTAGGAGAAATGGCTTTATATTTCCTTCTAGTTAAATAATAATCCTAATAATGCAAGGACCACCTTCCATAAGATGTGAGCATGTGGTATCATTATTTGAATATGCTAATGTAGATGCAAATGTACAATTATCTGATCCATAAACATTCAGGAGGCTAACCAGAACAGAGGATACAGATAAACATGCATTTAAACTCCAGTCTTGAGGTACAAGTCTTTTTGGAAACCAACCTATTTCTCCTATCTCTCAAAGATACAAGTGGTATTTGATAGAAGTATATCATGTACATAAATAAATGAAATATGTGTAGTACCATTAGAAGACGGTTGTCTGGAGACAGATCTTATAAATGGTAAAAAATTGAAGCAAGTATTCAAATTAGTAAACTTTGGTAGATGGTTTACAAACATTGGAGAAAAAGAGGAGGAAATGATAAGACGTAACAATGCTGGAATGAAAGCAGCAGGGTGTCTGTGAACTGCTCTGAAGAATTAATGTTTATTAAAGAAGTACAAGTAAAGAGAGTGACAAGAAACAAGTATGAGGTAGGAACGTGATAATTAAGAAGCATTTGAAGTAAAACATGAAAAAATAGAGTCAATGACAGTGGTGGGATTAAAAAAAATTACTACCAGTTCTGTGGATGTGGCTTGGTGGGCGTGGCAGGGGAAGGATACTGCAAAATCCCCATTTCCTCCCCACCCCACTAAGCTGCTTTCCAGCTCCCTTCTCCTGTGCAGGGCAACAAAAGAAGATCCCACCCTCCTGCGCTTTTCTCTTCTTTATCCTCTCAGCCCGTTTGTCGGAGCTTTTTTTTTTTTTTTACTACTGGTTTACTACCAGCTTAACTGGTAGCATTTAACTACTGATCTGGACCATTTGAACACCATCGGTACTGATCGTCATCAGTCAATTGCAAAAGGCAGCTTTACTTGGAACAGCTTACATCCTGAGACAATACCCTTTCATATTAAACAATATCTTCCTATCACAGGTCCCTTGGAAGCACACAATAGGTGAACAAAATGCCAAATTTAATCTAAATATTTGGCTGACTGTGTGACTAACCATCATAGTTCCACTAACCCAATTTAATTTCATTTACATTTTATGTCAAAGTTATAATAAACTAAATCAACTTTTTGTCCTAGCCCATACCTTTTTCTTAGCTTGAGCCTACCACTCTAAAACATCAGTCTAAGGCTGAGTATAGTATAGTCTATAATGTGTTCATCCTCTTTGCAAAATTATCAGGAATAAAAGGCATGTTTTTTAAATAGTTTTTTCCTCCCTTACCAGTTTTGCCCAACCACTTGTAGCTATTTTGTTCATTTTATGTTTCAGGGATGATAAGACCTTCTAACACCTACTGAGTACTTTTTGTGAGGCTCCATCTTATAATGCATCTTACTACATTTTTCTGCAGTAAAGAATTTGAGAAGAGCAGAAACCCAAGCTCTACTGGATTTATCGTAGTTTTTACAGGATGGCTTTCTCAATGTTTTCCATCCTGGCATTTTAAAAGATGCAAAGCAATGACACAGAATCTATTTTCCACTTAAAATACCTGACATCAGATTAGACTGGCTGTAAAGCAGAGGAAATCAAATAGCTGGGTTGGATCTGACAGCAGGCAAAACAGAGTGAGATTTAGAACTGACAGTATCTAGAACGAAAGAAGCATGGTGATTGAAAGAAAAACCCCTAAGGTAGGAAAGATTGGGATGGCTGCAGAGTTGTGTGCCTGAAGGAGGATATCAAAAGGGGAAAAATATGGAATAAAATGCCTAAGATTAATTGCAGCGAATGAGGAAAACACTCTCTGTGATGTTGGTTGCTGAAGCAGGAGAAATAAAATCAAGGACCAGATACTGTAAAGGAGAACATGTTTTTGGCAATTCTGTTGCCTTAAAATAAAATGTCGACTTGGGAGTGTATTCTTTCCATAAACTGGACACAGGCAGAGCTGGACAGGTTGGATAGGAAAACAAGAAAACTGATGACCATACACTATGCGCTGCACCCATGTAGTGACATCGATGCTGATGTCAGTGCTGAAAATTTGAACTGTATTGGACAGTGACTGGATTTCAATTTCTGATTTTCCGTATAACTTCAGATCATCCATGTATAGCAGGTGAGAGATTTTCTGTGAATTTTTAGCAGTTTGATAACCCAGGTTAGTTTTCTGTAAAATTGTTGTCAGGGGGTTCGTGGCGATGATGAACAGCAGAGGTGACAAAGAATGACCCTGGAAAAATCCCTCTTTTGATGTTGACCAGTCTGTAGCTTTCACTTCCAATAAATAGTTCTGTTTTCCAGTGCTTCATTGCATTTACAGTGAAAGTACCAATGCACTTGCATATTCCGATGACATCCAGGCACTTGATAATCCAGCTGTGTGGTAGTGAATAAAATGCTTTCTTGTAATCAATCCAAGTTGTATGCAGATTTGTTTTTCGGCTTTTGCAGTTCTCTAAAATCATTTTGTCGATCAGGAGCTGATCTTTTGTGCCTCTGCTTCCTCGTTTGTTTCCTTTCTGCTCTACTGGCAAGATGTTATTTGCTTCTAGATAGTCCTGGATCCTGTCAGCTATGATGTCGGTCAGCAGCTTGAACATGGTTGGCAGACATGTTATTGGCCTGTAATTTGCAGGTGTTGCCCCTTTTGCAGGATCCTTCTGTATCAAGTAGGTTTTCCCAGCTGTTAACCGTTCACTGATGTTTCCTGTCTGCAGCGTCTCATTGAATTGTTCAGCCATTTTTCCATGCAGACTGGTCAGATATTTGAATCAAAAGCCATGCAGTTGATCGTTGCCAGGTGATGTCCAGTTCTTGACTTTTTTTACCCTGTTGCTTATCATTTCAGTAGTTATTTCCAGTTGGTCCATTTTGTTCTTGGAGAATTTTGTCTCAAAGTCTCTGATCCACCCAGCATTTTTGTTGTAACATTTCTCAGTCTCCCATAGGTCTTTTCAAAACTGAGTAGTTGCCATTTTTTCAGGTTTTTCAATTTTCGTATCCCCCATGTGATTCAGACTCTGATAGAACCATCTTTGGTCTGATTGGAACAATTGATTTTGTTTATACTAGATGACTCTGGCTTCATATCTTTCAATTTTTCTTGCTGTTGCTGTTATCTGCTACTTCACAATTTCCAATGCTTCATCAATTTTTCTTGTGCTGAGCCCATATTTTTTATCAGATGTTTCTTGATCTTGTTCTTCAGCTTTTATTCCTGCAAATGCTTCAAGTTGCTTGCATCTGCTCGCAGGCTCTTGATTTTCAACTCCAACCTGACTTCCCACTGCAGTTTTCCAGTCAATTTTCTAGGGGGCTGCGGCTGTTGAATCCCCAGTTCTTCTGTTACTATGACTGCTGTACTGTAGGCAAGCTGATTTGTTTGTTCAATTGATGTTATCTGGACTGCTGCAAGTACATAGTTCATATCTATCATCAATGGCACCAAATATTTTTTAAGCACAGTCTTCAATGTTGGAAGCCTTCTTCTTTCTACATTTGTTACAGCATGTGCCAAGATTTTAGCTTTCAGTTCTTGCTGCCTGGCATTGAGCACTTCTAGTGTTTGAATGATGACTTCAGGCCCTTGCTGATCCTGTTTTTGCAAAATATCTGCATTTACTTCGAATTCAGGCTGTTCAATTGCTCCAGATGTTATTGGAGTATTTTCTGCTGCTACTTCAGTAGCCTGCTGTTCAGCAGTCTGTGTTCCCATTTTACAATTTTTCCGTATTTCTTCAAGTTCACTTCACTGAGCACTTTGTTCTGAGTGATGAATCATCATTGATCGGCTAATCATAATTTTTTATCCTTGAGTCTGGATATTCTTGTTTCCATAACTTATACATCCTTTTTTGGTAGCCTCGTTTTTCTAATTCTGCTTTGTGGTAGCATTTCATTACAGTGCGGTTCTCTGACATGGTGTATTTCTGTTGCTTTTGAGATTGTTCAGCTTCCCATAGCCCTGCAGGCCCATCCCCTGGTTGCTCAGCTTTGGGACCCATGGCCTGTAGCCCATTTGTCGATGGATGCCCAAGTTCCCCAGCACCCGACGTGGTCCTTGTTAACCTGGGCGACAACCGAGCCGGTATAGACTTCGTTCAGTTGTGTTTCACCATGATTCATTGCATGGGTTGTTAGGTGCACTCAGTTCTGCTCCTTGGTCTAGACCTCTCTGACATAGTTGGACTTGCTGGTAGTTTGTACTACTGCCAGCACAGCTCTCAGCTTCATTGGAACAGTTAAGCCCCCCACCACACCAAGATGGTACCCCATGGAGGATTATTGTTATTATTATTATTATTATTATTATTATTATTATTATTATTATTATTATTATTATTTACATTCATGGGTGGACAATCAGCTCATTCTTTTTTTTTCTTTTTCTGGTCCTAAAACCTCTTTTTTGTGTGCCACCAACTTTTAATGGTGGCATTGTTGAAAGTCAATATTTTTCTTCCATTTTTCAAGAGCATGTGTGAATCCCCAAATAGATTTAAGATGCCTGAAATGCACAGAACTCCCCAGTCCTACCCAAATGCAGAAAACTTCAGCCATGAGTATAACATGCACATATACACACTGATTAGTAATGACTAGTAATGAATGAATTCTGCAAAGTACTTGACCAGCAGTGGAGCAGAATCCATTTCTGACAATGTGCAATTCATTGAGAGCAATCAATTAACACTTCAAAAAAGATTGTTGGTATTATAATAGCTATCTGACTGGAATAGCTGAATATTAGAAGCCACGCCACTATCCTAAAGCTTTGCTGAAGAAAGAAACAATAATGCAGTATTTTGACATGAGGATCACTTGCACAATTTAATTTAGAAGAGAATATTAGCAAACCAAAGACCAAAAATATCTTAAGAAGAATGTTTGATCAGAAGGATCCCCCAAAAATGACACAGCTTCTTGGAATTGCGAAGCAACCTCTGTTCCTTACGATGATGATGATATCTGGTGACACAGTTATTGAACTAGAACAGACTATAAAATTAGTGTGATAACTCACATATTTCTTATGAAATGTTTAGATAGGCAGATTTCAAGGAATGATAAAACCTTAAAAATGGGGGGGGAGATTAAAAGAAGGGAAAAGGTGTTTAAAAATATAATTCAAGTCAATGTTAAAATGAATAAAAACAAAAGTATGGTTTGTCCTGGATCTACTCATTTTTAGAGTGCACACTTACTATGCCATTGAAAGGTCAAGTAGAACTTTCAACCTCAAAAAGATGACTCATTCATGTTTTAATTGATTGAAGGATTTATGATGTTTGACCAGAGACAATCTGTCTGATAAGGATCACATAAGATACCATGTGAGTTACTCTCAATTCTATCATGGAAGAAAAGTGCAAGATAAATATATCACAACCACACCATCTATAGATATTTTTTTCTAGCTGTCCCCATTTATAAATGTGTGGAAATCACTTGTCCTATTTTAGATTCCTCATCCATCTTCCTTACTCATACTAATCTGAAATATCACTACCCCTCATTTTTAAGGTTTTATCATTCCTTGAAATCTGCCTATAGAATCCAAAGACTTTAAAACTCAGTTTTAAAGTCTTTGGATTCTGTATTATTGCAGTTAGTTTGTGCCAAATAAATGCACAAAGGCTGAATAAAGCAAAGGCTGAATAAAGCCTAACCAAATAGATTGCTTTAAATTTGTAACCAAGTAACCTATATACAGAAACATTTATGACTTTTTCCCCCACAGTGCATTTTAGCCAGTAACCCATGTTTCTAGCTTGGCTGGATCCCATGCAAAATAATAGATTCGTGTATGATCTTTTGAAAGTCTTTGTACCAGAAATTACCCACTTTCTCTTCAGAGATAAGGTGGCAGATAAAACCCACCTTTTTGTTCTGCTCTTTTTTGCTTTTTGCAGTTTAATTTTGTACAATGAAGAGATAGGGCAGTGAATGGAGGAACAAAACTAGATACTGCAGAAAGTAAGATAGTCTTTTTTATTGTCTTGTGAGAATAGATAGTACTAGCTCAAAGGGAAAAGGGAGATAACAACAAACGGCTTTTACAAATTTGACACTGTGGAATTTAAAAATTTGGGTAACAATAGAGAATAACTCCTGCATCATTAAATCTATAGAAACCAGAACTGTAGGAAACGAGCTGGATTCAGGACACCATAGGAGCTGAATCAGATTATGGTCCATCTAGGCTAACATTGCTGACCTAGAACCAGAAGACTGCTGGAATAGAGGCCCTTTTTAAATCTTATTTAGTAATATCAGTGAGATCTCTTTCTTTTAAATAATTATTGGGCTGCCAATGAGGTCCAGTGTTCTGCCACAGCTTTGTGAGAATTTCCTGTTATTAGTCTCATCTGAATGCTTTACAGCCACCTTGCAAAGGTAAATAACCAGTGTGCTGTCACGGATCAAAATGCTCCTGAGAAATAATGAGATGGAAGTAGGACAAAACCCACAAACAAAAAGACCATTTGCAAATGTACAAAAATACTAGGTCAGAATCATGGCCAGAATTATACAAGTTGAAATAGGTCGGAATCATGGCCAGAATTATACAACAAATGCAACAATAGACACAATGGACAATGTGCCACAAAATAAGCAGGTGTGTCATTCAATAACAATTAAGTAAACGCATCAGCATATAAAACAATTGTGAAGTTGCATATTGATTGACAGCAAATTTGAAGAATCAGAGGATTGGTTGGATTGTCCTTCTGGTATCAGATTTACCTTTTTACCTTTCCTCTAGCAAGGCCCCAAAGTGAATCAGCTGCAAACCTAGCATCATATCAGCAAACATGCTGAACCTTTAGACAAGTCAGTAAAATGCTTTACAATGAGGAAGATGAATGGTGATAGCCCAAAAGCTACAGGTGATACAAAACAGGTATCTGAGCATTGGCAGGTCAATCTGCCAGTGCAGAATAAACTTTATTTATTTAACTGTATTGGTTACCAGTGTGGTTCTGGACCCAATTTAAGTTTATTTATTCTCCTTTGACCAGGTTCAGATAAAGTATATAGTACTTTTACATATTAGAAATTTTGGTCACCACAATATAAACAAGATGTTGAAACATTAGAAAAAGTGCAGAGAAGAGCAACAAAGATGATTAGGGGACTGGAGGCTAAAATATATTCAGAAACATTGCAGAATTGGGTATGTTTAGTTTTAATGAAAAGAAGGACCAGCAGTGTTATGATAAGCAGTGTTCCTATATCTCAGAGGTTGCCACAGAGAAGAGAGAGTCAAGGTATTCCCCAAAGCCCCTTAAGGTAGGAAGCAATGGATGGAAACTAATCAAGGAGAGAACTTACCTAGAACTTACCTAGAACTTACCTAGAACTTACCTAGAACTAGGGAGAAATTTCCTGACAGTTAGAACAATTAATCAGTGGAGTGACTTACCTCCTTCACTGTTCCAACACTGAAAATTGTTAAGAAGAGCTTGGACAGCCATTTTTCTGAAAATGGTTTTGCCTGAGCAGGGAATTGGACTAGAAGACACCCCAAGTTCCCTTGTTATTCCGTTATCCAAAGACCTAGCTTTCTTGAGAATGTTCTAAAGTTGGGAAAAGAAGAAGAGGACAGACTCAATGACATTGGTGACAGGTGTACCACTGGAAGACTTGAAGGACTAGGTTACAGAGAGATCATCATAGAGAAGATCTATCTATGTGATTGATAAGATTCAGTAGGTGTGCAAAATCTTTCTCAGATCAAAGGTTGGCTGGTCTAGTAGAGAACAATTTCTCATAAGTTCTAGAACAATAATTACTGCTGGGAAATACACCTTTTCTCTCATCTTTGCCTTACATCTTTCCAAATAATGTAATTAAACTAGCTTTGATTAATGCTCTCTTTGTTAAATTCGTACCTGAATAATATGCTCAGGGACATCTGCAGTGTGGTGAAAATTTGTTGGAAATTGCTGTAATGTCATGAAACAAGCTCTATCCCTTACATACCATGTGTCACAATGCAGATACACAAGGATTAGAGTTTGTGTTATGATGTTATAATGTACATTCCACCATTTATATACTGGTATTCTTTAGCCACAAGTTGCCCATGGGTAGGATAGAATTAAACTATAGTCCCTGGACAAAGCAATTCTTTGTTGAAGTCCAACTACTCTGATTTTGAAGCCTTCCAACTTTTCCACACCCAGTTGCTTAAATCCCAACATGCAGAGAAATTTCTATGTATCATTTTATTTTTACTTTTGTTGACTTTTTTTTTCCAGCACAAATAGTAAAAGTTGATTAGCTCTAGAGATAATTCATATTTTTTGCCAGATCATCCATTTATTTGACTCAGATGCCACCCAAGTCCAATTGACTCCGAGTGGCTCACAAAATAAAAGCAAACAACAGGCATGGCATGATGTGGCATGAACCAAGGCTGAGAGAACATTGGTTTCTCCAATATTAAGTCTCCTCCTTCCTTTCTTGACTGATCCACCAGATAATTGCCCTCAGAATCTCAAGATATCCCTTCATAGGAAAAAAAATTGATCCGTTAGAGCAGGGGTCTTCAAACTTGACAGTTTAAGACTTGTGGACTTCAACTCCCAGAATTCCTCTTTCAGTCATCTTAGCTCAGGAATTCTGGGAGTTGAAGTCCACAAGTCTTAAACTTGACAAGTTTGAAGACCCTTGAGTTAGAAGAAAGTCTTTTTTTCATGAAAAATGCAGCAACCGGTGTAACACATCCAAGAATATGTTTTCTGTTGCTGAATTATAAGTTTGACAATTTGCTTCAAACATAATTGTCACTGCATTGAGCTTTGCTCTTTACTATTATGCCAGTTACATCATTTTCCCGGCAGAAATTATCTGTCAAATATGCCATCCTATAAATATTTGTCATGCCAAAAAGGGGGGGGGGGAGAGAGAGAGAGAGAAAGAAAAGAAGGATACAGGGAGGGATGCAATTAAATGAAAGAAAATGAATCCAGAGATTAATCTCCAAGCATCTCAAAAAGCAAAGCAGAAAATGATAAAAATAAGTGGTGAGATTGCTAGTGGAAATAGAAACATAGTTCATAAATGCTTCCTGGCCCAAATAGGCAATCCACCATCAGTATAACAAGAATCTGAGTGACACAATGCCCAGAGCATAACAAATAAAAATTTTCAAATTCCCTAGGAGTAGTATGTGATTGCCTCAATCTTGGATCAACTACCAGAGGCCTGGGAGCTTGAGAGTCTAGACTCTAACCCATACATAGCATTTTAGCTGTTGCTAGCATTTCACTCTTCTGAAACTCTGATGACCCAAATCTTCCTACCACCAGTGCAATCACTTTTGCTCTTTTCTTTCCATATCCCCTCTAGTTTTCAGGCCCTGGTATTTCTCCAGCTTCTCATACTGCTTCATCCTGGTGTTGCTATTACCTGGCACCATTTCATCTATCACCAATGCTGTCTTCCAGTCCTTGTCTCCTACTATGATGTCTGGTTGACTGGCCTGTACCTGTCTGGATCTGGATCTGGAAGTCCAAAGGTCTTAGTCTTGTTATTTTCCATGGCCTTCTGTGGAATCACCCATCTGGACTTGGGAGGGTCTAGACCAGTGATGGCAAACCTATGGCACCAGTGTCAGAGGTGGCATGCACATGAGCCATTGCCCCAGCTCAGTTCCACTGTGCATGCACGCATGCCTCCTGCCAACCAGCTGATTTTGGGGTATCTGCTGTGCATACACGGGGGTGCATGCGGGGAGCACATGCACAGGGGGGCAGGGGGAGCACACAATGACAAAAAGGTTAGCTGGTCTAGACTCTAGCTGCTCCAGCTGCTAGCAGTTCAGCACTTCGAGTCTCACCAGCTCAAGGTTGACTCAGCCTTCCATCATTATGAGGCCAGTAAAATGAGGAGCCAGATTGTTGGGAGCAATATGCTAACTCTATAAAAACTGCTTAGAGAAGGCTGTAAAGCACTGTGAAACGATATATAAGTCTAAGGTCTCATTGCTAATATCCTTGCTGTAGATCCACATCAGATAGATCCTCAGGTTGCCATCCATGTAGAGGAGATAGCTGATGGTAGTTTTTCTCTTGAAGTTGTGTCTGTATCTAATCCTTGTGATTGTCTGGCTAAGGGAGTTCAAGCCTATGCAGAATTGCAGCAGAATCACCTTGATATATGACATACTTGATGGCCACTTGTCTGAGATGTCTTGAGTTGACTTCCAGTGTTGTCTTCACTGAACTCTTGAGGAAGGTCCTTAGTGACAGGTACTTTATATAGCATCAGATATTCACAGATTAATGTGTGTGGCCTTAAGTCATGGGCTTTCTTACAGTCAATACAGATTGTGCTCAGATTATTCTGTCTAGACCTTGAATCTTGGGTGACTGCTCTACCTAACATCTGTTGTCAGTGATTCCTTAGATTATTTCAATACACTATTAAACAGCTATCCTTGAAGATTATACAGAACTGCAAATACTTCAGAATAAAGCATATAGATTATTGTTAGGGATATAATTTGGGACTTCATTGGTTTTAAAGAGATTTCAAGACTGTTAATATATTTCCTGTTCATGGTGATACTGAACTGTTTGGAAACTTAAAATTTAATGGACCTCATTAGTGGACCCCCTGATTGGCTTCAGTTTGTTTCAACTGGTTATTCATCCAAGCTTATGGTGCTGTTAGATCAGTCTGAATTTCTCCTAGATCTATTATTTTACTTTATTGTTTTCATTAATTGTATTATACCCAAGAGATCTACCGAAGCAGACTATTACAGGCACTTTCATCAAGAAAAATGAAACAAATTTGGAGGAAGAAACCAGGCAAAGAATGATAAATAAATGAAAGTTGTGTTTTCATTTTTTTAAAGCCTCTAAAAGCCAGCAGACTACACCTAAAGCAAGGCGTCATCCCTTTCTTTTCAGGGAAGAAAACCCTTTCCAAAATATAATAGGGCACCACAGATTTCAGTTGCCTCTCTTGGCTTAAGTTCTCTTAACTTAGGAGACTCAAGTGCAAAGAAGGAATTGGTTACCGTGAGGAATTTTGTGAAACATCTATTCAGGGAATGGCATTTTACCTTCCTTGGTACAAACACAAAATGTAATACAAGCAAATGTTAAATGACAAACATCAGGTTTTTTCTTTTAATCCTGTCAAAATAAAACCGCTTTAAAAAGAAACACAGCCAGCAGTTTTTAAAAGTGGGGAGAAGATGCTGAAAAAAGATAAAGACAAAAGGACAATTCCTATTGCTCATCTCTTGCTGCCAATTAGTATCCCAGAAGCGAACGCCTCCAAATATGATGATTCCTCAATGTTGCATCTCTCTTGTTGGAGGCTTTTGATCCTGTACTGGATTCTACCAGTGCAAAAACTATAATGTGTTTCATGCAAAGCCAAGCTGCTCTTCCTGCCACCCAGCCAGCACCAACAACTCTGCCAAGGGTTGTGTTTGGAAAGAGTTCTTCTCAGATAAATGCCACAGCTGTCCCTGAAAATACATTCTGCTTTTCTCAGTGTGAAGGAGGGTTTCTTTTTTCAGGATATAAGGAATATTTTCTAATTGTTTAGTTTCAGAAGAGTAAAGTGTCTTTATCCAGGAGAAATTTGTTCCAAATGCAAAACACAAGCAGAGAAAAGGTGTTTCAGTTTCAATTTTAGTTTCATAGCACCAAGCAGCTTTAGTACAGAACAATTGAGTTAAACCACACCCAGGCTCCTTGCTGCCTCCTTCTTGCTCATACGGCAAATACTCTTTTGGTTTCCAAACAGCCCTCAACTCTCTCATACACTGACAGGACGCTGGCCAGATGAATACCAATGGATGCTGGTAGGCAGAGACAGAATTTCTCTCCCCTCCTTATTTTCCTCTCCAAAAACTAAGCCTGACCACATTGTTTTGTAGCAAAACACGGGTATCGAGCTAGTTAGAGATATAGAAATATTGTTTATTTATTTATTTTTATTTGTCAATTGCTTACAAGATAATAGGTATAAGTAAAAACATAGTTATGAATACAAGGATACATATAAGAAAAATATATAAAAGAAACAATAGGACAGGGATGGTAAGCACGTTGGTGCGCTTATGCACGCCCCCTACAGCCCTCTTAGGAAAGGCAGCAGACAGTCAACAGGTTAAAGTTCTTGGGGTTTGGGGAAAAAAAACCCACAGTCAGGTAGAGTATTCCAGACATTGACCACTCTGTTGCTGAGGTTGTATTTCCTACAATCAAGTTTGGTGCAATTAACCTTGAGTTTATATCTGTTCTTTGGTCTTGTATTGTTATAGTCGAAGCTGAAGTTCTCATTGACTGTAGGACATTGCAATGTATGATTTTATATGCCATACTTAGATCTGACTGAAGGCGGAGTCGTTCTGGATTTTCTAGGTCTAGAATTTCGAGTCTGGTGGCATAAGGTATTCTGCAATGAGTAGAGGAGGGGAGAACTCTTCTTGTGAAATATTTCTGGACTTTCTCAACTGTGTTAATATCAGATACGTAATGTGGGTTCCAGACTGATGAGCTGTATTCTAGTATTGGTCTAGCAAATGTTTTGTATGCTCTAGTTATTAGTATAATATTACCAGAGAAAAAGCTATGTAAGATTAGGTTAACAACCCTTAATGCCTTTTCGGCTATGTAGTTACAGTGGGCTCTCGCACTTAGGTCATTTGAGATGAGTACTCCAAGATCCTTGACAGAGTTTGAATCATGAACAACGTCTTGACTATTCAGCCTTTATTTTATTTTCTGATTTTTTTTGCCAATATGTAGGACAGAGCATTTATTTGTTGAGATTTGAAGTTGCCATTTGTTTGACCATTCTGATACATAGTCAAGGTCTTTTTGAAGGATAGCAGTATTGTCTGTGGTGTTGAATAGCTTTACATAATCAGCGAAGAGAACGCAGTTGCTCTTGGTTATGATCACAGAGGTCATTTATGTAAAGTATGAAAAGATTTGGTCCTAGAACACTGCCTTGGGGGACACCACTGTTGACAGGTACAGAATTTGATAAGACAATCCCAATTTTGACCATTTGTTGTCTGTTTGACAGGAATGCTTCTATCCAGTTTTCTATCCAAATCAGAAAATAAAATACAGGCTGAATCGTCAAGACCTTGTTGATGATCCAAACCTTGTCAAGGATCTTGGAGTACTCATCTCTAATGATCTAAGTGCTAGAGCCCACTGTAACTACATAGCCGAAAAGGCATTAAGGGTTGTTAACCTAATCTTACATAGCTTTTTCTCTGGTAATATTACACTAATAACTAGAGCATGCAAAACATTTGTTAGACCAATACTGGAATACAGCTCATTAGTCTGGAACCCACATTATGTATCTGATATTAACATAGTTGAGAAAGTCCAGAAATATTTCACAAGAAGAGTTCTCCCCTCCTCTACTCATTGCAGGATACCTTATGCCACCAGACTCGAAATTCTAGACCCAGAAAATCTAGAACTACACCGCCTTCGGTCCAATCTAAGTATAGTACATAAAATCATACCATTGCAATGTCATACCTGTCAATGAATACTTCAGCTTCAACCATAACAATACAAGAGCAAACTGTCGTATTGTCGGAAATGATGCCAGGAGTCGGTGACTTAGTGTCAAGCTCTTTTATTGAGTTAGGAACCGAACTGGGGCTAAGAAAAAACTTTGCGGCTTTTTATTTCTTTAGCCGCCGCGGCCGCGGCCAATGGCACCGCTTTGAATCTCCCACGATTCGAATTGACCAATCGCAGGAGATTCTCAGCAAGCCAATCGGCGCGGCTCGCCTAGCTAATCGGAGTGCCCCGTGCTTTGGCCAATCAAAGCGCAGGGATCTCAAGAATGCTAATGAGGGGACAGAACACCCCTCCCCTCTTGGTTCAGTCCTTACGTTGCGTAGTCCCGTAGGTAGGCGGGGCTCCATCTTAGCCTACTAGACCTGTGCAGCTCAGTCGTAGGTTGGATCCCGGCCGGTTCGGTCGGGGTCTCTGCTTCTCTGGATGCCGTCGTGGGAACCTCCTGGTCGGTCGGGCCAGGCCGCTCTCCGTAGCTCCCTCCTGGGCTTCCCGGGTTGGTTGAGCTGCGGGTTTCGCTGCTCCCGCTCGGTCTTCCCGGGTTGGTTGAGCTGGCCTGGCTGTCTCTTTCTGGTGAGGTTTCGTGCTGGCTGCTTCCAGGTGAGTATGGTTGGTTTATTCTTCCTCGGTTTTGGTCCCAAGGGTATTCCCTCCCCTCTTGGTTTGTGTTGTGGGGGTTGGTTTTGCCTGTTTGCGCATCGGTGGTCTCTTGGGTGGTCGTCCTCGATCTTAACTGGTCAATGTGGCATTTCCACGCTCGTACGTCGGTTGTTTGTAGCTGGTACGAGTGTGGGCCTGTTAGTTGTGTGATGACAGCCGGTACCCATAACGGGTCTTCCGTTAGGTTTTTCGCGCAAATGGCGTCGCCTGGTGCGAAGGTTCGGTGTTTGCTGGTTGAGTCTGGGGGTTTCTCTGGGTTGTACATGGGGTGTAATCTATCGAGTGGGGACCTTATTTTCCTCCCCATTAGCAGTTCGGCTGGGCTTTTATTCGTTGTGGTATTTGGGGTTATGTGTTGGATGAAGAGTAATTTATTTATTTGGTCCTGGATCTCCCCGTGGTCTATTTTCTGGATGGTTTTCTTTGTGAATTGAACCATCCGTTCCGCCCTACCGTTTGCCGCCGGATGTGCTGGTGCTGTCAGCGGGTGTCGGATGCCCCTTTCCGCTAGGAATTTTTCGAATTCTAGCGAGGTGAATTGGGGCCCATTGTCGGAAACGACGATGTCTGGGAGGCCGTGTGTTGCAAAAAGTTTGCAGAGTTCTTTGGTCATGGCCTCCGTGGTGGTTGTTCTCATGTTGCTTACCTCCAGCCAGTTGGAGTAAGCGTCTACGGTTATTAGGAAGGTGTGTCCTTTTGTGGGCCCGGCGAAATCTATGTGGATCCTAGACCAAGGTCCCCTTGGGGTTTCCCACTCTAGGACGGGTGCTGCGGGTGGGCTTGGCCTAGTTTCCTGGCATCGTTGGCACCTTGCTACCCAGGCCTCAATCTGTTTATCCATCCCTGGCCACCAAGCGTAACTTCTGGCCAGGGCTTTTGTCCTAACGATGCCCGGGTGCCCCTCGTGTAACAGTTCCAGAACCTTCCCTTGTAGTTTTTCTGGGATGACCACCCTATCCCCCATAGTATGCACCCTTTTAGTAACAAGAGTTCTGTTTGCCGGTTCCGGAATGTCCTGACGGACTCGTCGTTGTCCCTTTCCAGCCACCCTTTCTCTACCCAATGCAATACCCGCGCCAGACGTTTGTCTTTATTAGTTTCTCGGGCAATGTCTGACGCGGTTATGGGTAGGTTGGGTAGAGTCTCTATACTGAGGGTGGTCGTCATGGGTGCTGGGTCGGTGTCCAGCTCCGATAACATCGAGCGGCTTAAGTCGTCCGCATGGGAGATAGTCTTACCCGGTCTGTGTGTGAGTCCGTAATTGTAGGCCGCCAGGAACTCGGACCACCTTGTCATTCGGGGAGACAGAATGTTCGGGGTGGCCCTGTTCCCTGCAAGGATTCCCAGCAGCGGTTTGTGGTCGGTGATGATGGTAAATGTCCGGCCGTAGAGATACTCATGAAATCTTTTTACTGCGGCGACGATAGCCAGAGCCTCTTTGTCCAGCTGGCTGTAGTTCTGCTCCGGTTTGGTGAGGGTCCTTGAAAAGAACGCGATGGGTGCTTCTTTTCCGTCGGGGAGAGTATGGCTGAGGACAGCGCCGACGCCGAAGGGAGATGCATCGCATGTGACGGCCAGAGGTAGGGTCTCGTTGTACTGGATAAGGACGGCATCCGAAGTGAGGAGGTCCTTTGTTTTCTTGAAAGCGGCTTCCTCGCATTTCCCCCAAGTCCAGGTCGCCGCCTTGTCCAAAAGCCTATGCAAAGGCTCCGCCAACCATCGCCTTTTGGGGCAGGAAGACATTATAAAAGTTAAGCAGCCCCAGAAATGCCTGCAGTTCTGTCTTCGACTTGGGTGTGGGGGCTTCTTTGATGGCTTTGATCTTTTGGTTTGTTGGGTGAATGCCGTGACGGTCTACGAGGTATCCGAGAAATTCAACCCATTCCGTGTATAATTGGCATTTCTCCCTCTTTACCTTGAGCCCGGTCTCTTTGAATTTGGTTAGGACCTCCCTTAGGCGACCCTCTAGTTCGGCCTGGTTGGTTGCTGACACTAAGACGTCATCGAAGTAAGGTACCACCCCCTTGATGCCTTGTAATAGCCTTTCCATTAGGCTTTGGAATATTCCAGGCGCCACGCTGACTCCGAATTGGAGCCGGTTGCATTTAAATGCTCCCCGGTGGGTGACTATGGTTTGCGCTTCTGCCGTTTCCTCGTCGACTGGCAATTGTTGGTATGCCTGGGCGAGGTCGAGTTTGGCGAAAACCTTGCCCCCTCCCAGTGAATGTAGTAGGTGTTGCACTACTGAAATGGGGTAAGCGCTTTGTTGCAAGGCGCCATTTAGGGTGGCCTTATAGTCCCCACAGATTCTCACCGACCCATCAGGCTTGATCGGGGTGACTATGGGGGTCTCCCACCGGGTGTGGTCTATGGGTTGTAGGACCCCTTGCTTGACGAGCTTGTCAATTTGCTCGTCTATCTTGGGTTTAAGTGCAAATGGCACCCGCCTTGGTTTTAGGCGTTTTGGGGGGACGTTTGGGTCTAGGCTGAATGATATAAGGGGCCCTCGGTACTTGCCTAGGTTTCCGTCGAACACCTCTTGGAATTCCCGAGCTAGTTGTTGCTCCCAGTTGTCGTCGGCGATGTGGTCGATTCCCGTGACTGCGATGCCGAGCGGGGCGAACCATTGCAGTCCCAGTAGGCTTGGGTGGTCGCGATCGATGATGGTCAGGGGAAGCCTTTCGGTGCGCCCTTTGTAGGTTACCTTGAACTGTCCGGTTCTGACTACAGGGATGCGGTTTCCCTGATAGTCTTTCACGATTAGTCTCTGGTTGTCTAGGACTTTTCTTTGGATTGTAGGCACCAAGCGTTTTATTTCTTGCCATGCTATCATGGAGAGGTAGGACCCGGAGTCCACCTCCATTTTACATGGCTCGCCTTCGATGCTTACCTCCACGTAGACCTTCCGGGCGTCGTTGGTTGTGGCGTGGCCGATGGTGACCGTCTGATGGGTCTCCTCTCTTCGCCGGGTCTCGCCGCCTCGTAGGGATCGTCCATTCCGGTCCCATCTGTTGTCAGTGGGGCGATCTCTGGTCCGGGGTGGTGTGCTCTCTCATCTCCGTTCGCTCTGGTTCCATCATGGAGGGCTGCAGTTCTTTTTGAGATGGCAGACGCGGGCGATGTGTCCCTTCTTGTCGCAATGCTGTCAGATTGAATCGAAGAACCAGCATTCAGACCTTGGGTGGTCGCCTCCGCAACCAGCACAGGTGGTCCTCGACTTACGACCCCGCCGGTTCCATGGGTCGTGGCCTGCCTGGAGACAGTGGATTTCCTCCTCGTCGTCGGAAGTGCCCGATGCTGAGTGGACGTCGCCCTGGTGGCTGGTCATCTCGGGTTGGGCCTCGGCCGACCTTGCAGGGTGGTTGTTCCTGCTGTGGTCCCCGGCGTTTGGTCGGCGCATGCGGTCGACGGATGCTCGGGTAGCTTCGGCGGCTGTGGCTTCGGTGAGGGTATCTGCGAGGGTGATGTTGCCCTTGGCCATCAGCCGACTCTGGAGGACGGGGTCCCAAAGGCCGAGCATGATTCGGTCTCGCAGGGCTTCGTTCATGTTGTCGAATTCGCACAACCCCCCTAGGTGCTGTAGTTCGGCGACGAAGTCGCTGAAACTCTCACCCGACCGTTGGTCCCGACGGTAGAACTCATGTCGTTGGATGAGGATGGGCACATCTGGAGCGTAGTGTCGCTGGAGTATTGGCTCAAGGACGTCCCAGTCCATCGTGGTCACGTCGGCGGGTTTGGCAAGCGCTTTGGCCATCTTAAACACTGCGGTCCCACAGTGGGTCAGGAAGACGGCTCGCTTCATTGGGCCAGTGGCGTCCTTCAGGTCGCTGCACTCGAGGAACATGCGGAATCTGTCAGAGTACGATTCCCAGTCCTCGCTGGCGGGGTTGAAGGGTGCGGGGGGTGCGATGTTCGCCATCGTGGAGTTTCATCTAGCTTCCGTTGGACACGTGCTTCGGTTCAGGATCAGGATCCCACCTTCGTTGCCAGTGTCGTGTCATCGGAAATGATGCCAGGAGTCGGTGACTTAGTGTCAAGCTCTTTTATTGAGTTAGGAACCGAACTGGGGCTAAGGAAAAAACTTTGCGGCTTTTTATTTCTTTAGCCGCGGCCAATGGCACCGCTTTGAATCTCCCGTGATTCGAATCGACCAATCGCGGGAGATTCTCAGCGAGCCAATCGGCGCGGCTCGCCTAGCCAATCAGAGTGCCCCGCGCTTTGGCCAATCAAAGCGCGGGGATCTCAAGAATGCTAATGAGGGGACAGAACCCAAACAATAGATACAAACTCAAGGTTAATTGCACCAAACTTGATTGCAGGAAATATGACTTCAGCAACAGAGTGGTCAATGTCTGGAATACTCTACCAGACTCTGTGGTTTCTTCCCCAAACCCCAAAAACTTTAACCTTAGACTGTCTACTATTAATCTCACCCCTTTCCTAAGAGGTCTGTAGAGGGCATGCATAAATTCACCAACATGCCTACCATCCCTGTCCTATTGTTTCTTTTATTTTTTTTATTATTCTTATATGTATCCATGTATTCAAAACTGTATTTTTACTTATACCTATTATCTTGTAAGCAATTGACAAACCAAATAAATAAATAAATATAAACAATAATCAACACTTTTTGTGAATGAGTGCAAAGAAGAGGGCTTCTGTTCTCCAGAACTGAAGAAACTTCTTGGATGAGTAGCCAAGAAGACCACGAGTAGCCAACGTCTTAAAGGAAAAACCAAAAGAAGTCCAGTTGCCTCTTGAAAAAACATCTTTGGGACAATTTTGACCTGGATGACTGAGAAGCTCCATAAACATAATATTCCCAGGAATCTCACATCATCTGACATAGCTGTATTTAGAATTATTGTGTGTGTAAAACCTGCAGTCTAACACCAAGGTAGACAAGGCATGTTTTATATATATAAACATAAAAACATACATATACATACATACATGGCATTATCTTTCATATGCAGCCTTGGTGAACTGCATATGGTCTTCTGTTTTTCCTCTTGCAGAAGTTTATTTTTCTTGTGGAGAAAATGAATATGCTTATTTTGTAATTACTTCTCTCTATCTACCTTGTTAATGCCACTGAATTTGTAAGACAGGGAAATCTTCCAAAGTTAAGCATCCAGACATGGCCTTGTGCTCTTTGTGGGCTTATTAACTAGATTTCAGCAGCTGTTAAATTAAATGTTTTTTTCACCGTTGTTTATTCTAGTGTATGGCATCTGTCCTAAACCTGAGTTAGAAAACATGCCATTTTTAGTCAAGGCTTGATGAATGTTGTGCAAATTAAGAGGATCTTTTAGAAGGTTGAAGAGGAAAGGAAGAGATACAAATAATCTCTGTTGATTCACTATGAAACTGTTTTCTATAAATACTATAAATGTTGGCTCCCACACTGAATATCCACCAAACAGTGTGCCAAATATTATCCACAGTTAAAGTTGTTTCCAGAGTATTTTATGAAGAATTCCACTGGATTAGACCATTAGTTGACTCTCACTTTCACTTTAGAAGAGAGTTCTCTATTTTCATATAAAACTGTCAGGTAATTGATATCTCTTTCCAATGGAGGAGAGGTTTAGTTCATCCCTTTCACTGTGGCATCAGTTGTATTTGCCCTTGACTAAAATATTTTTAAATAAGGCTCAGAAAGTATTTATTTAAACAACACACATACTTCATTCATTTACAGCTAAGTTAGGATGGCCTGTAAGCTACATTTTTATTAGTGTCTCTTGTCTATTTTACTTTTTGTTAATTATATTTGATTTTTTTTTAATATTAAAGGTAACTAACCTGAGCTCAGCACATAGGACATAATATTGAAGGTCTCAATCTCTCTCTCCGAAACTCTATGGTCTTCACACATTAGCCCCTTCTTAGCCCCTTCTTAGACTCCTTTTTTGGGAGTAACAACTTAGGAGGAACCTGCTATCATCATTTATCTCCCTGAAGATGCCTCAAGTAGTGTCCTTCCTCTAATCCTGAGAGCCAGGATAGTGTAGTGATTAAGATGCCCATTCTCTCTCTCTCTCTCTCTTTCTCGAGAGAAAGGGGGGAGCAGGATAAAAATAATAATAATTTTTTAAAACTTGATGTCTTCAATGGATAGGATTTTCAATTGGACATGTGCAGTTTATCTACTTTCAAAAAGTTTGAAATTAAAAAGTTTATATACCGTATATACTCGAGTATAAGTCGAGTTTTTCAGCCCATTTTTTGTGCTGAAAAAACCGCCCTCGACTTATACTCGAGTCAGATTCCCCTCTGAAAAAAAAATGGTGTGGAGCTCCGAAGCTGGGCAGCCGCTTCCCTGCTTCCGTGTTTCCTTTGCAACTTTTAAGCATGGGAGGGGGAGGCTTTTCTGAGCTTTAGGCTGAGAAAGCAACGCAAGTGGAGGTCGCTCCACTCAGTTTCATTTCCTCAGCTCCAGCTGCTTTCAGTCCACTCGGGAGGAGGGGGAGGGGGAGGGGGAGGAGGAGGGGGAGGCTTTTCTGAGCTTTAGGCTGAAAAAGCAACGCGAGCGGAGGTCGCTCCACTCAGTTTCATTTCCTCAGCTCCAGCTGCTTTCAGTCCACTCGGGAGGAGGGGGAGGAGGGGGGGGAGAGAGAGAGAGAGATATCATAAGAACGGCTCGGTTTTTTCTTGCAAGGGAGAGAGTGACTCCTGCCTACCACTGTCATCATCATCATCTTTTGCGTTAGTGAATCAATCAAACCTTTCATGATAGTGAGATCGTTTCCCAAATTTCCCTTAAATCAGGGAAGAAATCAGAAACAAACCTTTGGGCTGAGAATAAGCTTGTTCCTATGATGCCATTTTTGTTCACTTCAGTGTGAAAAGTGTGAAAAAACACACTTCTTTTTCTTCATCTTCTTGTTCCCTATTTACTGGTCTCTTTCAAAGAGGAAATTGTGAACATCAAACTTATTCTCAACTGTCCTAGTGAAAGATTTTATTGGCATCTATTTTTATTTTTGAAATTTACTAGTAGCTGCTGCATTTCCCACCCTCGACTTATACTCGAGTCAATAAGTTTTCCCAGTTTTTTGTGGTAAAATTGGGTGCCTCGACTTATATTCGGGTCGACTTATACTCGAGTATATACGGTAATTTTTACAGAGCTTACTTCTGGTGGTACATTGATGTAACAGCTGACTTAAGGGATGAGCAGGTCATTAAGGAGGATTTTCAGAAAAGATTACACAAACCTGAGCAAGAGGAAAATATCAGAAAGAAACTCAAACTAAACTCACATAATTTTATTTAGTGTAAGTAGAATGGGACTTGGGCAGACTTTCAGGATTCTGTTATTCTACTTTAGTTCAATCAAGAATATTTCTTGAGTCCTGCTTCTACATTCAAGTTAAGTCAGGTCAAGAAATAATATAACACTTGCTTTAGAAAGTTATAGTTTCTTAATTGCTCAAAGGAGTTGGGAGGTGTTTTTTTTTTAATTTCAAATGGGAAGATGATGCGAAAAAAAGTGGATAAGTAAGTAGTTCTGAAATGTGTGTGCGTGTGTGTATGCACGCATGCAAATGTCCAATTGAAGGACATGAAAGTTTGCAATCTGGACAGAATAATTTGCAAACCCCTAGCAAATGGTCTCAAACTAGACAGCATTTTCTCAATCTGATGTGGATTCAAAATGGTATGAGCACAGAATTGGACCAGTTTTAAGAGTGCAGTGAGGAATATATCCTTTGTTATGGGTAAAGAAGACCAATGAGATGTAATTCAATGCATATTAAATAGTATTGTTTTACATTATCAAGACTAAATCAAGAACAATCTCAGTGATTACACATAATGAAACAGAATCTGATCCTTGTTTAATCTTATCTTTTAAATTTCTTAAAGCAGCAGGAGATTAACATTCCACTTTAGTATCATAAAGTAGTTCTTAATGCATCATTTAATAACTTTCCTGTTGATAAATTGCTTCTGACTCTTGTAAAGGAGAAGATACAGTATTAGATGCAATAAATAGAAAATCCCCACACTTTTGTTTTTGCTTTTAACAAATTACACTGCCCTTTGGATGTTATATCAGCCAAATATTTCCCTTTTTAAAGTCTTGTTTCATTTACACCTATGTAGATATGGTGTTGCAAGGTATATAATTTACTCAGTTATATATACAGTATGAAGCTCTAGAAATTTGAATAAAATGTGAACATATCCCATTTTTTATACTTTCGGTTTTCATAATTATTTTTATTATATGTCTAATATTAGACTTATGTTTAGTTATAGATTAAGTTGTCATTCTCATAAATTAAACATGTAAAGCTTAGGCATGATGGAATGTAACCACTTTTGCTTTATTTGAAGTACAATTTGAGTTGGGAAAGGAAGAAAAAGGTAATGTTGTTTTGTAGTTTTGTAGTTCAATCAGATCCTTAAAACTTTAAACTCTCATTTGACTTTTTCCATAAATAGTCTAAGGGAGCTGGTTTGATCTGGTGGTTAAGGCATCAAACTAGAAATTGGGACACGATGAGTTCTAGACTTGCCTTAGGCATACAACTAGCTGGGTGACTCTGGGCCAGTCACTTTCTCAGTCCTAGAAAGAAGACAATGACAAACTACTTCCGAAATTTTGACAAGAATACTGCAGGGTCTTGTCCAGGCAATCACCAAGAGTCAACAAAAGCTAGAAGGCAAAATCAGTCAATCAATCATCTAAGGGTGAGGAAAAACATTTTCAAATGACAATCAGATGAACTTGGTATAACTAGAGTTATGGGTCCAAAATGAACATCCCCATATTAGCATCCAGCCACCTTCGTCTTTCTCCTTCTTCGTGTCGAGATACTTTAAAAGCTGCATTTATCTTATGAAGATTTTAGTGTCTAGATCCCCAGGGAAGCAGAATTTTGGATGCTCATTCTTCCCAGTCAGTTAGAATGCATTTCATTTTTATTCAACCAGTGGCAGACAGAGAAAGGGAAAAAGAAATGGATGTAGCTCTATTGCAAATTCCTGTAGAAAAGTTGAAAAGTGCCCCATCCTCTAATTCCAGTGCAGCTTGCTGATTTCAACCTTCATTTTTACACTTCAGGTTGCACATTTTATCAAGTGGCATGGAAGGAACAACCTGAAGAAAAACCTTTTGCTTTTGTTCCTTTTTGAAGAATGGAATGTCATAATTGATGAATTTCCATTTTATAGTGAATTGTCTTCTGGGCAATAATTTCCTCCAAATCATCTCATGGGCCCATAGAACTCAAATTAGCACACTGCAACACTTTGTAAAGTTATAAAGATTAAGAATCCAAAATTGCTTGTCTGCAGCAGATGGTTGCAACAGACGCCTGAATGAGGACTGGGTTTAAATCTGGCAAAACAGCATCTAAAACGTAGGTTTGTGAAAACGTAAAATATGACTCAGTAATGCTGAAAATATGTTATATTGACAACACAGCATTAAAAAAAGAAGACATTTTGGATGCCAAATTAAGCTCCATAATGAATAATATTATGCATGTATACCATAATGTATGCACATCCTAAAATTCAATTTTTTTCAAATCCTGTTTGAAGATAAGCAACAAACATTCTCTTCTAAATTACTGTATGTATCTGTTCCAGTCATTTTGAGTTCCTTTTGGTCTAGCTTAGACAAGTACTTTGAATTCTAGAGAACAAAATTTGTAATTGGCTGAGTATAAAAATAATCTGAGACCGATCGTGTAAAAAGAGAGGGAGAGGGAGGGAGAGAGAGAAACACGGCTAACCATCTCTACTTGTAATTCCTTCATGCTTTGCACATATGAGGGCAATTCAGATGTATTTGAGCTGAAAAGACAATTATGGTCTGTGTTAAGTACTTGGACATGGGTCGAAGTAATTAGAGACAAGCTCTGAATAGTGAACTTTCAGCTCTTTATTGCACAGTGACTTCACAGTACAACAACAGTGAACTCTGCCTTATATAGACAACCCTTGTAAGAATTGTCCAATAGCGAGCTATGAACGCTATCTCTTTTAACCAATAAGAATCCTCTGTTAAGGGCCAATCGGATTCCTCAGAACTAACCAATCCGATCTGGCCGCCTAACAGCCAATCAGAAGTGCAGGGCCAGAACCCTGCACTTTACCTCAAGCTCATACTTTATTAACTATGGTACATACACAACACCCCTTCCCCCTGGCTTCTTAATTACGGTGTAGTTATATAGTCCTTTAAATAGGACAGTTGTCTTTTAAGTCTTTCGGATTTTCGTTGGACTGGTTGGTTGCAATCCTGTTGAGGTAGATTGTTGTTTGGCAGTGGATCTGCTTCTTGCTCAGGTGCAATTTCTTGCGGTGCAAACGATTCTCCTTCCTGCTCCATTTCCTGAGTATCACTTAGTTCGTTGCTCCCTTCGAGCTGGTTCCCTGGAACGTCATCTTCTTCTGTACCTCCCCCCCCCCCTCGGTTTGGTCATGGGGGAGTTGTTGACTGGCCGTTGTGAGCCGTGACCGTAATTGGTCGATATGCCATTTCCACAGTCTATTGTCAAAGCATTTCACTTCGTAGAATTTGGGGCCGGTCACTCGTACTACTGTCGCCTCTATCCATAACGGATCGCCCGATAAGTTTCGTGCGTAAACGAGGTCTCCTATCTGGAAAGTGCGACAGCGGCCGCTGGATCCTATTGGCTTTTCCGGTTCGTAAGCAGGGTGCAACCGGTCGAGGTGGGAGCGGAGTCTTCGTCCCATCAGTAGGCGAGGTGAGCGCATGGCGGATGCCGCGGTCAGCGAGGTACTGCTCGAACATTAGTGCCGTAAACTGTGACCCGTTATCGGACATCAGGACGTCAGATAGTCCGTGGGTTGCAAAGAGTCTGTTTAGGATCTTGATCACCGCCTCGGAAGTTGTAGTCGTCATATGATGAATTTCTAACCAATTAGAGTACGCGTCGACTGTCAGCAGGAAGGTGTAGCCCTTGGTTGGCCCCGCAAAATCCAGGTGGATTCTGGACCAGGGTCCCCGTGGTGTCTCCCATTCAGTAGGCATGGCTTTTGGTGGGGCGTTGCTGACTTGTGGGCAATTGGCACACGCTTTGACCCACTGCTCGATTTGCCGGTCCATGCCCAGCCACCATGTGTAGCTTCGTGCAAGTGCTTTCATCCGCACGATGCCGGGGTGGCCCTCATGCAGCATTCGGAGCAGCGTCTTCCGGAGTTTTTGGGAAAAAAGTTCAGTCTGTCGAGATTTAAATGGTGCGAAGTCATCTGGTACTTGGTCCAGTGGCCATCCACGTTCTACCCAACCTAGGACTCGAGCTAGGGTGTGGTCTCATTTGGTTTCTCTCATGATGTCTCGGGCGGTCATAGGCGGCGAGTTGAGTGTTTCGATCTGCAACGTAGTTGCCGTTGGTGCCGGATCATCGAGAGTCTCTGGAAGCGGTGCTCGGCTTAATGCGTTGGCATGGGGAATGGCCTTCCCCAGGCAATATTGCAGGTGATAATTATAAGCAGCTAGGAATTCTGACCATCAGGTCATTCTAGGGGATAATATGTATGGGGTTGGCTTGTCCCCGGCTATTATCCCAAGCAAGGGTTTGTGGTCAGTTACAATGGTAAATGTCCTTCCAAACACATATTCATGAAATTTCTTTACAGCTGAAACGATTGAGAGGGCTTCTTTATCAATTTGTCCATAGTTCTGCTCTGTTTGTGAAACAGTCTTCGAAAAGTATGCAACAGGGGCTTCGTTCCCATTAGGCAGTACATGGCTCAAAATGGCGCCCACCCCAAAAGGCGATGCATCGCAAGTTATAACTAACGGCAAAGTCTCGTTATACTGCATAAGTACAGAGTCAAATGTGAGCAGTTTTTTAACATTCCGGAACGCTTGCTCTTCCCGGTACCCCCATACCCACAATGCTTTCTTATCTAATAATCGGTGTAACGGCTCAGCAACAGTTGCTTTGTGCGGTAAAAATATATTATAGAAATTAATGAGGCCTAAGAACGCCTGGAGATCTGCCTTGTTGCATGGTCTGGGGGCATTTTTGATGGCTTTTAATTTACTTTCGGTAGGATGAATGCCTTGGCTATCTATTCGGTACCCTAGAAACTCAACATTGTCAGTATATAATTGACATTTATTTTTTTTCACCTTAAGTCCAGCCTCTTGGAATTTTTTAAGAATGCATTTCAAACGATCTTGCAAGATTTTTTTGTAGGGGCTGTAATTAATACATCATCAAAATAAGGAACCACGCCCTTGATTCCCTGTAATAGCCTTTCCATGAGGCTCTGGAAGATCCCCAGGGCTACACTAACTCCGAATTGCAATCGGGTACATTTAAAGGCACTTCTGTGCATTACAATTGTTTGGGCTTGGGCTGTTTTTTCATCCACTGGTGATTGTTGATAAGCTTGAGCTAAATCTAATTTAGCGAAAACCTTTCTGCCCCCCAGGGAATGGAGGAGGTGCTGTACCACCGGAACTGGATATGCATTCCGCTGTAAGGTGTGGTTTAAAGTGGCCCGGTAGTCCCCACAAATTCGTATTGACCTGTCTGGCTTAATGGGTGTAACAATAGGGGTTTTCCATGGAGAGTGATCGATGGGCTTCAACACCCCTTGAGCAATTAGCTTGTCGAGTTGTTCATCGATCTTTGCTTTAAGAGCGAACGGAACTCGATGGGGCTTTAAGCGAATGGGAGCTACTTTCGGATCTAAACTGAATGAGATTGGGGTCCCCTTATACTCGCCTAAGCTGTCCGCGAAGACGTCACTGAACTCAGAGATAAGATCTTCCTCCCACTCACAACCACCGACTCGGTTTACGCCGGCCACTTCAATGCCGAGTGGCACGAACCATTGGAGGCCTAGTAGGCTAGGCCTATCTCTATCAATGACTGTTAGAGGTAAGTACGCTGTATGCTTCTTGAAGGAGACTCGGACTCGGCAGGACCCGACAACGGGGATTCGGTTCCCTTGGTAGTCCTTGAGGATGAGGCATTGAAATTGGAGGTCTTGATGTTGAATTGTGGGGATGAGTTGCTTGAGTGTCTTCCAGGACACCATCAAGAGGGATGATCCTGAGTCGACCTCCATGTGGCAAGGCTGGTTCTCGATGGCTACCGTGACTCGGATTTTCTTAGTGTCCAAGGCTGAGGCGTGACTGATAGTGATAGTATGGTGAGCCTCTTCTCTCTGCAAAGCTCGATTTCTGTAGGAGTGGTTTACTGGCTCTCGCCTTACAGGACGGTTTCCTGTCGATTGGCGATAGTTAGCCCCTTTTGAGGCCTGGCTGAGTCCTGGCAAGCTGCGGCAGACCCAGCCGATGTGGCCTCGTTTCCCGCACTCATGGCAGAGTGCGTTGTGGAATTTGCATTCGGACCTGGCATGGTTGGCTCCACAGCCAGCGCACGGGTGAAAGGGCTTAGGGCGAGGGTCCCGGTCAGACCGCAGTCGATGGACCCCTTCTTCGTCGCTGTCTGACGACGAAGTCCTCATGGTGCATTGTTGAGAGCTGCCCTTCTGAATTGGGTAAGATTTCGCTGGCCGGTGGTGTTACTGGAGTGCGGCTTCGCCGTAGTTGTGCAGCCGACTTTTTAGTCGCCTCCGCAGCCGTGGCTTCGGTGATAGCGTCAGCAAGGCTGATGTCGCCTTTCGCCATCAGCTTGCTTTGCATGCCTAGTGCATCTAATCCCAGAACTATTCGATCTCTCAGTGCCTCTTCTAAATCGGTGAACCCGCAGAGGCCCCCTAAATTTCGGAGATCCGCTACGAAATTGGCCACGCTCTCCCCTTTCCGTTGGTTTCTCTGATAAAACTCGTGGCGTCTCACGAGTGTAGGCACGATTGGCGCGTAATGGTCTCTCAGGATGGGTTCGAGGTCGTCCCAGCTCATGGCCTTCACTTCTCGAGGTTTGGCGAGTGCTTTAGCCATTTTAAATATGGCTGGGCCGCAATGCGTCAGGAACAGTGCCCTCTTCTTTGCTGGCATCCTTCAAGTTGTTCATCTCGAGAAACATTTGGAAGCGATCCATGTAGGATTCCCAATCCTCTTGGTTTGGATCAAACGGAGCGGGTGGTACGATGCTGCCGGACATGGTTCCGTTGTTGGGGTCGTCTTATCACGTTCTCGGTATTGCTTCCTGGCTTCTTCGGTTCAGACGTCTCCACATCCCATCCTTGTCGCCAGTGTTAAGTACTTGGACATGGGTCGAAGTAATTGGAGACAAGCTCTGAATAGTGAACCTTCAGCTCTTTATTGCATAGTGATTTCACAGTACAACAACAGTGAACTCTGCCTTATATAGGCAACCCTTGTAAGAATTGTCCAATAGCGAGCTATGAACGCTATCTCTTTTAACCAATAAGAATCCTCTGTTAAGGGCCAATCGGATTCCTCAGAACTAACCAATCCGATCTGGCCGCCTAACAGCTAATCAGAAGTGCAGGGCCAGAACCCTGCACTTTACTTCAAGCTCATACTTTATTAACTATGGTACATACACAACAGTCTGCTCCCAATTTTCCTACCATTTCAAGCAGGTAACACACAACAGTTGTATTATAATCCTGAAATGATTTATCCCAATTTGAATTGCAAAGAATGTATTGTTCTGATCTACCTTACCAACCTCCACTACAACTTAAAAATTTTATCTTGACAAATATATACTGCAATTCCCCCTCTTCTCAGCTCTTGATCCTCCCAAAAGATTTAAATGTGATTCCCAACCATCAAAAACCTGCCCTTTCCTGCACTAGATCCATTGAAGTTGATGGGACTTCAGAAAGTAATCTTTTCTAAACTCCTTTGGTTTAATAGCAACAGCACTTAGACTTATATACCGCTTCACAGTGCTTTACAGCCCTCTCTAAACGGATTACAGAGTCAGCATATTGCTCCCAACAATATGGCTTCTCATTTTACCCACCTCGGAAGGATGGAAGGCTGACTCAACCTTGAGCTTGGTAAAATTCGAACCGTCAAATTGCAGACAGCTGGGCAGTCAGCAGAAGTAGCCTGCAGTACTGCACTCGAACCACTGCACCACCGTAATTTAATAGTACATTTGAACAAATTGGCAGACATAGAATGAAGGTAAATATACATGATAATATTGCAGGATCCAATCTGGGATGGTCATTGGGACCAGAGATTTAGTCTTCTGAGCTTTCAGGCTCCTTAGGACAGACTCCAGCAAGAGTCCAAAAGCTTTGAAGATTAAACTCCTGGTCTCAATGACCAACCCAGATTGGATTCTGACAGAGGTAGCATTTCTCACGGGAAAAGCTTGACTTGTTCAATTTTAGCTACCAGTCAGTTGTAAAAGATACGAGAGACCCAGCTACCTTTTTTGTTTAAACCCTCCTAGCCTTTCAATCCCGCTCCTTAAAACTGGTTTACAGTATATAGTAAAGGCAAAGGTTCCCCTCGCACATACATGCTAGTTGCTTCTGGTTCTAGGAGGCAATGCTCGTCCCTGTTACAAAGCTGAAGAGCCAGCACTGTCCATCTTCATGGTCATGTGGCCAGCATGACTAAACACTGAAGGTGCAGGGAACGCTGTTACCTTCCCACCAAAGTGGTCTCTATTTTTCTACTTGCATTTTTACATGCCTTCGAACTGCTAGGTTGGAAGAAACTGGGACAAGTAATGGGAGCTCACACCATTACATTGTGCTAGGGATTCGAACTGCTGAACTGCCAACATTTATGATCGACAAGCTCAGCGGCTTAGCCACTGAGCCACCACATCCCTGCAGTATATAGTATATATGGTAGAATCATGAGTTGTTAAAGTAGATGAGCTGTTTTTCTTAACATGTTTATATTTGTAACTTTTAAGCACAATAAAACAGAGCACCTAAGGTACAACCTAAACTGACATACAGCAAATTTTAAAAGGGTGGTAAACTTTGGGGGCAAATCAAGTGCTCTCTCTCTTGACAATGAAATAATGTTTCTGGGTTTTGGATCCCATAATTGAGATGTCTCCTAAAAAGTTGACACCCTTGATAATCATCCACCTCGTTTAAAATGCAGAAGACTTTCTACTTAAAGTGTAACTAATAAATGTGAACATACATAGAGGGACGAGCGTTCCAATCTTGGGACTTTATATTTTGAACAGTTATAAAAGTCAAAATTTTGGTCAAGAAAGAAAGAACTCCATAGCATAGGAGTATTGTGGTTATTATTGGTGATGGACTGTGAGAATAACTTTGGGAGGCAGCAGGAGATATTGCAGACTAGACAACAGGTGGATAAGGAAAATCTGAGTCCAAAGCTGGAAGGTAATTTGTGAAAACATCTCAGAATTGACTTCCCTGGTTCACTTGAAAGATTCTTTTAATGTTACTGTGTCATGCGATGAATTTCGAGCCAATTGGAGTAGGCATTGATGGTAAGCAGGAAGGTGTGGCCCTTGGTTGGCTCCGCGAAGTCCAGGTTAATTTGGGACCAGGGTCCACGTGGTGTCTCCCATTCAGTAGGCATGGCTTTTGGTGGGGCGTTGCTGACTTCTTGGCATTTGGGACAAGCTTTAACCCACTGTTCGATTTGCTTGTCAATGCCCGGCCACTATGCGTAGCTTTGTGCAAGGGCTTTCATTCGCACGATGCTGGGGTGGCCATTGTGCAAAGTTCTCAGCAGCGCTTTTCGGAGCCTTTCTGCGATAACGACTCTATTGCCAGATAGAGTCCCAGATGACACAGCCTTTCTGGGAGAAGAGTTCGGCCTGTCGAGACTTGAATGGTGTGAAGTCATCTGATAACTGGTCCAATGGCCATCCGCATTCTACCCAGCCTAGAACTCATGTTAGGGTGTGGTCTCATTTGGTTTCTCTCGCGATATCTCGGGTGGTCAGTGGTGGCAAGTTGGGTGCCTCAATTTGCAACATGGTTACCGTTGGTGCCGGATCGTCGAGAGTCTCTGGAAGTGGTGCTCGGCTCAATGCGTCGGCATGGGGAATGGCTTTCCCTGGGCGGTATTGCAGCCGATAGTTATAAGCAGCTAAGAATTCTGACTATCGGGTCATCCTAGGGGATAATATGTAGGGAGTCGGCTTATCTCCAGCTATTATCCCCAACAAAGGCTTGTGGTCAGTCACAATAGTAAAACCCCTCCCATACACGTATTCGTGTAATCTTTTCACAGCTGAGACAATTGCGAGGGCTTCTTTATCAATTTGTCCATAGTTCCGCTCCGTTTTTGAAAGAGTCTTTGAAAAATATGCAACGGGGCTTCGTTCCCATTTGGCAGTACGTGGCTCAAAATGGCGCCCACCCCGAAAGGCGATGCATCACAGGTTATAACTAACGGCAAAGTCTCGTTATACTGCATGAGTACAGAGTCAGAAGTGAGCAGTTTTTTAACATTTTGGAACGCCTGTTCTTCACGGTAACCCCATAACCAATTTGTTTTTATATCTAACAATCGATGTAACGGTTCAGCAACAGTTGCTTTGTGTGTAAAAATACATTATAAAAATTGATGAGGCCTAGGAATGCCTGGAGATCGGCCTTGTTTCGTGGCCTGGGAGCGTTTTTGATCGCTTTTAATTTACTTTTGGTAGGGTGAATGCCCTGGCTATCAATCAGGTACCCTAAAAACTCAACACTGTCAGTACACAATTTACATTTGTTTTTTTTAACCTTAAGACCGGCCTCTTGGAATTTTTTTAGGATTAATTTTAACCAGTCCTGTAAGATTTTTTTTTGTAGGGGCTGCAATTAATACATCGTCAAAATAGGGGACCACGCCCTTAATCCCTTGCAATAACCTTTCCATAAGGCTCTGAAAAATCCCCAGGGCTACACTTACTCCGAATTGCAGCCGGGTACATTTAAAGGCACCTCGGTGCGTCACAATAGTTTGGGCCTGTGCCGTTTTTTCATCTACTGGTAATTGCTGATATGCCTGAGCTAAATCCAATTTAGTGAAAACTTTCCTGCCCCCCAGGGAATGGAGGAGGTGCTGCACCACCGGAACTGGATACGCGTTCTGCTGCAGGGCGTGGTTCAAAGTGGCCCGGTAGTCCCCACAAATTCGGATTGACCCATCTGGCTTAATGGGTGTTACAATAGGGGTTTCCCACGGGGAGTGATCGATGGGCTCCAACACCCCCTGAGCTATCAGTTTGTCGAGTTGTTCGTCGATTTTAGCTTTTAAGGCAAACGGAACTCGATGGGGCTTTAGGCGAATGTGAGCTATTTTTGGATCTAAGCTGAATGAGATCGGGGTCCCCTTGTACTCGCCTAAGCTGTCCGCGAAGATGTCCCTGAATTCATAGATAAGGTCTTCCTCCCAGTCACAACCACTGACTCGGTTTATGCTGGCCACTTCAATGCCGAGTGGCGCAAACCATTGGAGGCCCAGTAGGCTAGGCCTATCTCTATCGATGACCGTTAAAGGTAAGTACGCTGTGTGCTTCTTGAAGGAGACTCGGACTCTACAGGATCCGACGACAGGAATTTGATTCCCCTGGTAGTCCTTGAGGATGAGGCATTGGAAACGGAGATCTTGGCGTTGAATTGTGAGGATGAGTTGCTTGAGTGTCTTCCAAGACACCATCGAGAGGGACGATCCCGAGTCGACCTCCATGTGGCAAGGCTGGTTCTCGATGGCTATCGTGACCCGGATTTTCTTAGTGTCCAAGGCTGAGGCGTGACCGATAGTAATAGTATGGTGAGCCTCTTCTCTCTGCAAAGCTCGCTTTCTGTAGGAGTGGTTTACTGGCTCTCACCTTACAGGACGGTTTCCTGTCGATTGGCGATAGTTAGCCCCTTTTGAGGCCTGGCTGGGTCCTGGCAAGCTGCGGCAGACCCGTCCGATGTGGCCTTGTTTCCTGCACTCATGGCAGAGTGCGTCGCAGAATTTGCATTCAGATCTGGCATGGTTGGCTCCACAGCCAGCGCAAGGGCGTAAGGGCTTCGGGGGAGGGTCCCGGTCGGACCGCAGTTGATGGACCCCTTCTTCGTCGCTGTCTGACGATGAAGAGAGGTCCTCGTGGTGCGTTGTCGCGAGCTGCCCTTCTGAACTAGGTGAGATTTCGCTGGCCGGTGGTGGTACCGGAGTACGGTTTCGGCGTAGTTGTGCAGCTGACCTCCTGGTTGCTTCTGCTGCAATAGCATCGGCAATGGTGTCGGCAAGGCTGATGTTGCCTTTCGCCATCAGCTTGCTTTGGACGCCTGGTGCATCTAATCCCAGAACTATGCGATCTCTTAGTGCTTCTTCTAGATCGGTGAATCCTCAGAGGCCTCCCAAATTTCGGAGGTCTGCTATGAAGTCGGCCACGCTTTCTCCCTTTCGCTGGCTTCTTTGATAAAACTCATGGCGTCTCATGAGTGTAGGCACGGTTGGGGCATAGTGGTCTCGCAGGATAGGTTCGAGGTCGTCCCAATCCATGGCCTTCACTTCTCGGGGTTTGGCTAGTGCTTTAGCCATCTTAAATACGGTTGGACTGCAATGCGTTAGGAACACCGCCCTTTTCTTCCTGGCTGTGGCATCCTTTAAGTTGTTCGTCTCTAGGAACATTTGGAAGCGATCCATGTAGGACTCCTAGTCCTCTTGTTTTGGATCGAATGGAGCGGGTGGTACGATGCTGCCGGACATGGTTCCGTCGTTGACGTCGTCTGTCACGTGCTCAGTGTTCTTCGAAGTTTCGTTGGTTCAGATGTCTCCAAATCCCATCCTCGTCGCCAGTGTTAAGTTTGAGCATGGGCGAAAAAGAATGGAGACAAGTTTCTGAACGGTGAACTTCAGCTCTTTATTTACATCGTGACTTGCTTAAATTAACAGCAATAAAACCCGCCTTATATAGGCAAACCTTGTAATGTTTAACCAATAACAAGCTAGGAACGCTAGCTTTTATAACCAATAAGAACTCTCTGTTAAGGGCCAATCCGATTCCCCGGAACGGACCAATCCGGTCCGGCCGCTTAACAGCCAATCAGAAGTGCAGGACCAGAACCCTGCACTTACTCCAAGTTCACATTTTATTAATCATATTGCATACACAACAGTTACCCTACAATAAAAGTAATTTTGGTATTCAAAACTTTGGTGTCCGAGTCCAGTGGAGTTCAGGAGGCTGACATCCAAAAATGAATATATTATAATATATATAATATATTACTCTAATAAATATATTTTTGCTGACTATTATCAAAATAATTTATGTCTAACCATTTTATTTCCCATTACAATGTTACAGAAACAAATATTTGTGAATCATGAATAATTAAGTGACCATTTATTATAAATAAATAATTAATGGTCAACAACTTGAAAGCTTAGGGGAAAGAAAAGATAAAGATAACCCTAGTAAATAATAAGAACATTTGGAAAGGAAGACAAGATTTCCACAGCTAAGAATAAATATAATTTTCCTTTTGATTAAGCTTCCACCCACCCTTTGGAGAGAGAGAAAGGCCTCTCTGCCAAATATGGGTAGTCCTCAACTTATGGACACAACTGAACTCAAAATTTATGTTACAAAGCAAGACAATTGTTAGGTAAATTTTGTGCTATTTTTATGGCCTTTCTTAGTATATATGATTTTTCTTTCTTGTTAATTTAGTAATATGGTTGTTACATGAATCTGGCTTCTCCATTGACTTTACCGGTCAGAAAGTCACAAAATGAGATTATATGATCCCAGGACATTGTAACTTTCACAAGTACATGCCAGTCACAAGTACATCCAAATTCTGATCATGTGACCATGGGGATGCTGTAATGGTTGTAAGTGTGAATACAGTCATGAGTCGCTTTTTTCAGTGTTGTAACTTTGAATGGTCCCTAAACGAATGGTTGTAACACAAGAACTGTCTGTAATAGGCAGGAAGATCTTTTTTTTTTTTAAAGATAGACCGCCTATTGTTTATGCTGATATCTACCAAGGACTTTATCAGTTTATAGGCAGTTTTAAATTTTGTTTTAGCATCACCTGTTAACAGAGGTGGTATTCAGCAGGTTCTGACCAGTTCTGGAAAACCAGTAGCAGAAATTTTGAGAAGTTCGGAGAACCGGCAAATACCACCTTTGACTGGCCCTGCACCCATCTATTTTCTGCCTCCCGAGTCCCAGCGGATCGGCTGGACCTTCTTTTGTTTCCCTGCACAGGAGAATGGAGCTGGAAAGCAGGTTAGTGGGGTGAGGAAGGAATGAGGATTTTGCAGTAACCTTCCTCTGGAGTGGGGTGGGAATGGAGATTTTACAATATCCTTCCCCTGCCATGCCCACCAAGCCACGCCCACAGAAGCAGTAGTAAAAAAAAATTGAATCCCACCACTGTCTGTTAAGGACATGTTCACTGGAAATATAATCACAATATTTCCAGTCTTGGATACATTATTTCATCACAATGGACAATTATCACTGGTGGATGTAATCTGTGGATGAAAATAGAAACTACCATACCTAGATGAGAAATGATAGTACTACTCAGAAATGGAAGGTAACCTCGATCCCCACAATGGATGTATGGCTGCAAAAATTAATGGAGTTAGCAGAAATGGCTAAATTGACTGTTTCGATTAAAGAAAAAACCAAAAACACAAACACCTTTACTTCTACTTGGAAACTACTTCTGGACTTTGTGCTTGAAAAAAATGAATCTTTGTGTGGGAAAAAATGTATCTTTGATTTTGGGTTTTAATGATTAGATAGATTTGTTGTTATAGAAATGGCTAGTTTCTATTATTATGAAAAAGTAAAAAGTTGATCATAATGCCTTGTTTTTGCACCAAAGGAGTCGGAAGTCAATGCTTTTTTCCCCTTTTTTCCTTGCTTTCCCCCACTATCCACTTCCTTTTTTCCTTCCCTAATTTCCCTAATATTTACTTTTGTATTCTCTTTGTATGTCATATTATAAATTAATAAAAACTATATTATAAAAAAGAAAGAGAAATTATAGTATTACTCTGTACTGCACTGGTCAGATTACACCTGGAACACATCTGGACTGCTATGTCAACTTCACCACAATACAAAAAGGATACTTAGGAACTGGAAAGAGTGCAGAGGACAACAACAAAGATGGCAAGGGACTTGGAGGCTGGATCCTATGAAGAGCAGTGTCAGATATGCCCCAGCTTGGTTCATTAGGAAAGAAAAACCCTTGACTCCATTGAGGTTCACTTTTGCCACGTTCAAGCACTTACAGCATAAGCAAAGCTGGATTTGAATATTCCTGCACAAAGCTTGCATTTTTCTCATTTCCCTGGCCCTCCCCTTTTGCCTAGTCCATCAGTGCCCAATATTATTCACTTTTGATGTTTGGAGAAAGGTTTAGCGCCTCTTTGGTAGAGTTTCACATTCTGTTCTCATGCCCTGTCCTTGATCAGCCAATTTATTCCAGATTGACACCCCTGGTTCCTGTCACCCTGTCATCTCCCCTTTTCCTCCCCATACCCATTCCTTACTTCCCCAATCTCCTCCCCCCCCCATTGCTACATTGGATGCCCGCGAAGCGAGGTATGCTGAAGATAGCAGGCCTGACAAGCAGTATGAAGGAACCTGGTAGGTTTAGAGCAGAAATATAATGAGAGATGTGATAACAATCTTCTGGCACACGAAGGAATGTCTTAGAACAGTGGTGTCAAACTCACATTGTCAGAGGCATTACATGACATATTGGGATCCTCCTCGCCCTTTGTTAAACCAGGCATGGGTATGGCCAGCATGGTTGGCAGACCTGTCCTAGAAAAAAAGGAATAATTTTATTCTCTCAAGCAGCTGAAAATAAGATGAGAACCTGTGGGTGGAAGCTTTTCAGTGAGAGATCCAAGCTTTCATTAAGGAGGAATTTCCTGTGAGCACTATTAAGCAATATAGCAGCATACCTCCCGAAATTGTGGGTACTCCATCACTGGAGGCTTTCAATAACAGACTCGACAGCAGTTCATCCCGAATGGTGGGAGTTGGTGAGAGTCTGCAGGAGGTTGGACTAGAAAACCTCAAAGATTCCTTCCAAGCCTATGATTCTAGATCACAACCAATACTCCCACATAAGTTTTCTCTGAAATAGCCAAAGGATCTATAATTTGATAATTAAAGAACTACCTCTAGCTATAGTTTTCTTCCTGAAGAACCCTTTACAATTTTTCAAGGCTTTCTTTCCAATCTGAAAATGGCTGGTCTGCATTGAAAATTACAATTTCTCAACAATTATAAGAATCTCTCTCTCTCTTAACAAACTAGAAGGAAGTGACAATCGTACTGGGTTCAATATGATTGCCCCATCCTGAATAAATAAGCTATAACCATCAGCTCCAGCCATCTGGAAATATATTTATCCTTGAACAGTGATTTTTGGGAAAGTTGCTTGTCCTTTCTGTTACGTTCTGCGCATGGGCGCAAGGAACAGAGACGAGACGGTGAACAGTGAACTTCAACTCTTTATTAATCATTCTGAACAGAGCAAAAACCTGAGGCAGAAGCAGCCCTTTTATAGGCAAGCTGCTGATCTAGCAACCAATAAGAAACGTGGAGCGTTAACCCCCTTAACCAATGAGAGTGGCTCGTTAACAGCCAATCAGATTCTCCTGAATGGACCAATCCGATATCGCTATTTTCGGCCAATCAGAAGTGCAGGACTAGAACCCTGCTATTTTCTAAAGGTTTTGATAAACTTTATTTAAGCGTTTTATTAGTTCATAACACCCCTTCCCCCCGGGTTCTATTTAGGGGGTGCGGTGATGTAATCTCTGAGGTATGAAGGTTGTTTTGACTGTCTATTGGATTTACGCTGTCCCACCGGTTCTTGTCTGTAACCTTGTTTTGGCGGGACATTTTCAGGCAAGTCGGGTGCTGGTGGTTCCTCATTGGAAGACTCAGTGCTGCGAATGTTCTCATCGTTGTCCTCTGGCCTTTGCGGGCTTGCCTCTGTTGAGGTGTTCCTCTGTGGCGAGGACACGTCCTTCCCTGATCCTTCTTCCGTTTCGCCCGATTGCTGACTTCTTTCGTTCATGCTTTCCACCATCTCAAATTCGGTTTCTTCAACATCCCCTCCCCCCTCAGTTTGGGAGTTATCAGAGTCACAGAAACTAGGTTGTAGCCTCGAGCGAAGCTGATCTATATGGCGTTTCCATATTTTTCCGTCGCAGGTTTTCACCCGATACGACCTGGGTCCAGTGGCTTGAATTACAGTTGCTTGATCCACAACGGTTCACCAGAAAGGTTTCTGGCAAAAACTAAGTCGCCTATCTGGAACTCGCGGCATTTTCCACTAGATCCACAGGGTTTCTCTGGCTCGTAAGACGGGTGAAGCCGGTCGAGGTGGGAGTGGAGTTTGCGTCCCATCAATAATTCAGCTGGAGTCTTGTTGGTGACGCTGTGCGGAGTGATGTGTTGAAGAAGGAGTATTCTGTTTATCTTATCTTCAATGTCCTCATTTTGTAGAGGGTTTTCTTGACAAACTGTACCATGCGCTCGGCTCTTCTGTTAGCTGCAGGGTGCAATGGCGAAGTTAGCACATGGCGAATACCCCAGTCCACTAAGTATTGTTCAAAAGGGAGCGCGGTAAACTGGGGTCCGTTGTCGGATACCAGAACGTCTGGCAGTCCATGCATCGCAAATAATCTGTTCAACTTCCAGATCACGGACTCGGTTGTGGTACTCTTCATTTCGTGGATCTCGAGCCAGTTTGAATAGGCATCCACTGTTAGGAGGAATGTGTGTTCCTTAGTCAATATGAATGCGGGACCTCGGTCCCCGGGATGTTTCCCATTCTGTCGGAGTTGCTTTCAGTGGGGCATTGCCAACTTCCTGGCACTTATAACAAATCTTTACCCAGGCTTCGATCTGTTTGTCGATGCCTGGCCACCACGCGTAGCTTCATGTGAGCGCTTTCATATGCACGATGCCGGGGTGGCCTTCATGCAGTGTCTTTAGTACTGCTCGTTGTAACTGCTCTGGGACGACGACTCTATCCCCCCATAGGATGCAGCCCTTTTGTGAGAAAAGTTCTGTTTGCCAGTTCTTGAAAGGGATGAAGTCGTCAGGGGTTTAATCTACTGGCCATCCTCATTCGACCCAGCTAAGAACTCGCGTTAAGATAGGATCGCGTTTTGTTTCGATCACAATATCTCTAGCTGTTGGCGGCGGTGAATGTAGCGTTTCAATCTGGAGCGTTGTAAGGGTTGGAGCTGGGTCGTCGACAGTTTCCGGAAGTGGTGCACGGCTCAGCGCGTCAGCGTGGGGAATGGCTTTCCCCGGGTGGTGTTGCAGCTTATAATTGTACGCAGCCAAAAACTCTGACCAGCGAGTCATTCTTGGTGATAATATATAGGGGGTTAGCTTGTCTCCCGCTATAATCCCCAGCAAAGGTTTGTGGTCGGTAACAATAGTAAAAACTCGTCCATATACATATTCATGAAACCGTTTTACAGCAGATACAACAGCAAGAGCCTCTTTATCGATTTGACTACAGTTACGTTCAGCCTTTGATAAAGTTTTTGAAAAGTAGGCAATAGGGGCTTCACTACCGTTTGGTAACACATGACTCAAAATGGCTGCTACTCCAAATGGTGACGCGTCACATGTGATTGTTAAAGGCAAAGTCTCATTATACTGCATTAAAACAGCATCTGAAGTTAATAGGTTTTTCACTTGTCGGAACCTGTGCTCCTCTCGTTGCCCCCAGACCCAGGTTGCTTTTTTGTTGAGAAGGTGATGTAGGGGCTCAGCTACGGTCGCTTTGTGGGGCAGGAAGATGTTGTAAAAATTAATAAGGCCCAGGAAAGCTTGGAGATCAGTCTTATTTCTGGGTCTTGGGGCGTTCTTGATTGCCCTTAACTTGCTATTAGTGGGATGAATGCCCTGTTTATCGATTAAGTACCCCAGGAACTCTACTTTATCTGTACACAGTTGACATTTATTTTTTTTAACCTTAAGGCCGGAGTCTTTAAATTTCTGGAGAACCAGTCTAAGACACTCCTTTAGTATTTCTCTATTCGGGGCAGCAATTAAAACGTCATCAAAGTATGGTACGACCCCTTTTATTCCCTATAATAGTCTCTCCATCAAGCTCTGAAAAATCCCTGGGGCTACGCTAACTCCGAATTGGAGTCGGTTGCACTTAAAAGCCCCTCGGTGCATAACAATCGTTTGTGCCTCTGCTGTTTTTTTATCTACAGGCAGTTGTTGGTACGCCTGTGCTAAATCCAATTTAGCAAAGACTTTTCCGCCCCCAGGGAATGGAGGAGGTGTTGTACCACCTGTACCGGGTAAGCGTTCTGTTGAAGGGTGTGATTCAGGGTGGCATGCTAGTCCCCACAAATCCTTAACGATCCATCCGGTTTGATGGGTGTTACGATTGGGGTTTCCTAAGGAGCGTGGTCGATTGGTTCTAAAACACCCTGGGCTATTAATTTATCAAGCTGCTCATCAATCTTTGGTTTAAGGGCAAAAGATACTCGATGAGGCTTAAGGAGGATGGGGGCTACTTCAGGGTTAAGGTTAAATGATATCAGAGTCCCCTTGTACTCGCCTAGTTTGTCTGCAAAGATGTCCTGGAATTCCTGGACGAGGGCCTCCTCCCAGTCATCGCTGCTGGTTTGGTGAATGCCGGCTACCTCGATCCCAAGTGGAGCGAACAATTGAAGGCCTAACAAGCTAGGCCGATCATGGTCGATGACGGTCAATGGTAAAGATGCAGTACGATTTTTGAATGAGACCTGGACTAGGCTGGATCCAACGACCGGAATTCGGTTTCCCTGATAGTCCTTGAGTATGATTCTTTGGATTCTGAGGTCTTGCCGCCAGACGGCAGGGATTAATTGTTTAAGGGTCTTCCAGGAAACCATCGAGAGGGACGATCCTGAATTGACTTCCATCATGCAGGGCTGGTTTTCGATGGCGACCTTCACTCGGATCTTCTTTGTGTCTAATGATGAGGCGTGACCAATCGTAATGGTTTGGTGTGCCTCTTCTCATTTCGTTGAATGGGCTCGTGGTTTATTTCTGTAGGAGTGGTTGTTCCATTGGTGGTTCAAATGTTCCCAATTCACAGGACGACTTCCTGTGGTTTGGCGGTAGTTGGTCCCCCTCTGAAGTGGGCTGGCTCCTATCTTGCTTCGACAGACCTTTCCGATGTGGCCTCTCTTCCCACAAACATTGCAGAGTGCGTCAAGGAATTTGCAGTCTGATCGTGGGTGGTTTGCCCCACAACCAGCGCATTGATACTGCAATCTCTGGTTACGCTGGTGGCATTGGTCTTGTTCAGACTGGAGCCAGTTGACCTCTTCCTCATCACTTTCTGATGACGATTCGAGGTCCTCGTGGTGGCTTGCCGTTGCATGTCCCTCAAGGCGAGGTGAGGTTTCGCCGGCGAGTTGGCGGAGCGGGGCGTTGGTGCGGCGCATTCGGGCAGCCAACTTCCTGGTTGCTTCTGCTGCAGTAGCGTCAGTGATGGCATCTGCAAGGCTGATGTCGCCTTTCGCCATCAGCTTACTTTGCACGTGTGGTGCATATAAACCCAGAATTATTCAGTCTCTTAGAGCTTCTTTGAGGTCAGTGAACCCGCAGAGGCCTCCCAGGTTCCGGAGATCTGCAATGAAATCTGCAACGCTTTCTCCTTTCTGCTGGTCTCTCTGGTAAAATTCATGTCTTCGGACAAGCGTTGGTATGGTAGGGGCATAGTGGGCCGATAGGAGGGGCTCGAGGACGTCCGAGTCCATGGATTTCACCTCAGCTGGTTTCGCCAGTGCCTTTGCCATCTTAAAAACGGCAGGTCCACAGTGAGTCAGGAATACCGCTCTCTTTTTCCCAGTAGTGGCATCCTTCAAGTTGTTTGTCTCCAGAAACATCTGGAACCGGTCCATGTATGAGTCCTAGTCTTCTTGTGCCGGGTCAAATGGAGCGGGTGGTATGGTGCCGCCGGACATGGTTTCTGCTGTTGATGCGCCTTCAGCTACGTGCTCTGTAGTGTCAGCTCTGATGTCTCCGTATCCCATCCTCATCGCCAGTGTTACGTTCTGCGCATGGATGCAAGGAACGGAGACGAGACGGTGAACAGTGAACTTCAACTCTTTATTAATCATTCTGAACAGAGCAAAAACCTAAGGCAGCAGCAGCCCTTTTATAGGAAAGCTGCTGATCTAGTAACCAATAAGAAACGTGGAGCTTTAACCCCCTTAACCAATGAGAGTGGCTCGTTAACAGCCAATCAGATTCTCCTGAACGGACCAATCCAATATCGCTATTTTCGGCCAATCAGAAGTGCAGGACTAGAACCCTGCTATTTTCTAAAGGTTTTGATAAACTTTATTTAAGCGTTTTATTAGTTCATAACACTTTCCTTTTGATATAATCCACATTCCATAACATTCCTAGACCCTTAGCAAATTTCCATTCACTAACTGTTAAAGAGATGAGAAGTCTGTTGCTTGATGATTTGTAGGAGATTTAGCTAAAAGGCTATAGGTCCTGACATGCCCTTTATCACTGAATTCTCTTCTGGTGGGAATCTTATTCCACTTAGCACAGGAAAATATGACCAAATAAGTGATGGTTCCCCCTTGTGCTTCCATTGTGATCACACAGTTCCATATTCTTTCTCAGAGGTTTAGAAAGACGATGAATTTGAATCAGTATTTCATGGCATTTACATCGGAGACTCTCGCCAAGTTTTATGATAGCAGCATTTTCTGATCCTTCACAGACGTTATGAACAATTATAGCTAGTTGTTGGAAGAGAGCCTTCAGGACCATCAATTCTTCATTTTATCAGCAGGTCTGGCCCTACCATTTGGCAGACTGAAACAGGTAGTGGGAAATGGCAGCAAAATAATAGGGGAAACAATGAAATCTGTTCACTATTCACTATAGGGATCACACCGTACTGTCTAAACTTGTCCACATAAAGACTGTAATTATAGTCTTGAGAAAAGATGAAAAGAACCATTAAAAAAATCCATGTGAAACTTTCTATTGAACTATGTGGTCCCCTTTCTTAACATCACATTCATATATTGGCAGATTAATATACATTGTGGGACTTTCCTTTGAGTGAAAAACTTCCAGTGACTGCAGGGACATATCCATGATTTTTTTTATAAATAACTCAAGGTGGTGAACATACCTAATGCTCCTTCCTTCTCCTATTTTTATCCATAACAACAACCCTGAAAGAGAATGACTGGCTCAAAGTTACCAGATGACTTTCGTATCTAAGATGGGACTAGAATCCAGTCTCCTGGTTTCCAGCCTGGTGCCTTAACTGTCAGATCAAACCTGTCAAGTTATTGAGATTTAATAGCTGACCAGCTGTTGTAAGGCTGATGCAATGAGGATGAATCATCATGGTTACTGCTGCTTTAAGACTGAGGATGGGTCTTGCAGGATTTTACCACTTTAAGAAGCTGTCTATATATATGAGGCCATGAGAGGGTATACCTCTCTTCTGTGTTCTGTCTCCATTGTGGTTCTCCATGCAGAGTAATGAAGAAGTGATTGCTTGCCTGGTATGTTCGTATTATGTATATTTATATAAGTAGCTGTCTGTGTATAAACCACTGTTAAAAGGCAAAGCCTCTGTGTGCTGTGTTGTGCTCCTGCGTTTTCTCACTAAATAGTCATGCTGCAAACACTCTGACAGGTTATGGGCCCAGTACAGAGAGAAGGTCAGAGTGACTGGAGAGCCTAGAAAGAAGAGAAACCCAGTGAGAGCTTGCACCAGAGCCAAACGTGGTTTAAACATGGTTAGTGGCTTGTGAAGAAAAGCAGGCAACATGGCCTTCATTGGTGTAATGTCAAACCCAGCTCTGTTATATGGTTTACAGAAAAAGTTATATTAGTGATGGACAATTTCACAGGATATTTTTATGGGTTTGAAGGATTTGATTGAAAGGAACACTACAAAACAGACTATTTTTTCCCATTTGTAACTCACAGTCTGCTTTTGCCTGGTTGTGATGATGTGAAGAACATGTGGGTGTTTCCATGCCCACTAAATAGGATTTCAAGGAGTTTTAAAAGACTTACATATTTCTTCCTCACGCATCATAGCACAGCCTGAGAACTGCAACACCAACTGTGGAGCTGGTTTATCGAGTGGTTTCTTCTGTCTTGCGGGCTTACTGATTGGACGAGCTTTGTAGACTACCTCTGGAGTAAACAGAGGGTCTGACCTGAGAACTAGAAACTATGCCAGGAGGGTCACCTAAAGTTTCTTCCCCTTTTTTCCTCCTTTCCATCTGGGTGAGTGGATCCAGCCCTGGTAGCATAACACTGTTGGTCTTGTTGACTTTAGAAAGGTTCTTGAAGTTGAGCTTTTGTGAGCAGCAGAGACATGATTATGACATAGTGGGAGTGTGGAGGAGTTGCTGTGGGAAGAGAAGAGAAGCAGTTCCATCAGAGCAGTGACGGACAATGGTCTAAAAGGCTGAAAGCTGTGGTTGACAGCAAAAGATAGCTTACACCCATCACTCTTTCCAAGTTCTTAGGGTTCATCCCTGAGGCCACATCATCAGATCTTTAGTAATCCAATTGAATGCTGAATCATTATGTAATTTGCACAATGTCATGTAAAAAATCATTTATGCCTATATCTGGGCTGGCATGCATAATAATGGAGACAGTTTATCCTGGGCCATGCTTGAAGATGACATATAAGTATTACTCAAGAGGCAAAGTTCAAGCGATGTCAGTGTGTTTGGCCCATTCCAAAGGAAGTGATTCATCACCAGCAAGTTATGAGTCCTTTCGCCACAGGTTGAAGGATTTGTCTGACGAGCAAGCCTCATACTGATAATGTAACCTAGACTTCTTTGGACATCTAGGCTATGGAAGACTTGTCATCAGGCATCTGCCGTGATGACACAAAACCCCAAATGTAACTAGAAATTTATATATTCCCTTGAGAGCTCTGAAAGTCTACAAGCGTGGGCAAGAAGTACAAATGTTTTTTTTTTAAAATCAGCTGAAGTTGTCTTTTGTGAGTTTCATTAAATCAGTGGTGCAGAACCTGAGGTTTTAAGGCTGCATTCAGCTCCCCCAAAGCCTCACATATCTCCCTTAGAGATGTCTACAAGTTGTTAATGAAGCTGCAACTTTTAATAGAACAAACTTTTAAGCACATGCACTTTTGTTTTCTTGTATGAATTTGCTTCTTTGTATAGGAGTGTACCCATACAAACACGTCCTTCCCCTCTTTAAAGAACTGTTTGCTAAACAGTGTAGTTTTATACTGTATTCCTAAAGTAAATATATTTCTTTTTGTTTTCCACTTCTCTCCCTCTCTCATTTGTGATTGTCTGCATGCTTAAGATGACATTTTTAAAAAATCTCACAAAAACATGTTTTTTTCCCTTCCTTCCCCTCAGGATATGCAAAAGCTTTCCTTAACTTTTCCACTTCCTTAAGAGCAAAAACAGTATGAGGAGAGATTCCAAAAAATCGAGGAAGAAGGAAAACAAAGAGAGAAGAAGATTGGAAATATTGACAGTAGACTAACAGCGGTTGAACAAGAAAAAGGTGGGATGTTGAGGTGGGAGATGGAAAGATCAGAATTTTACCTTAGATTTCAAAATATAGAAGAGGAAAAAGGAGAAAATTTGGCAGCGGTGATGATAGAAATTTTGGCAGATGCTTTGGAAATTACAGAGGAAAAGATGATGGATGGAATAGATGAGATATATCGAGTTTATACAAGATATGCGATGAGAAGTAAATTACCCAAGGAAGTCCATATTAGATTTACCAAAAAATCTATTAAAACGCAAATATTACAAGTAGTAAGAGAGAAAATACTGAAATACAAAGGTAAAGAGGTTGTGGTTTTAAAACAAATACCCAGAAGAGTGAGAGAGATGAGAAGAGAATATCGATTCCTGACCAAAATACTACTGGAAAACGAAGTGAATTATAGATGGCTGATTCCAGAAGGACTAATGTTTAGGTGGCAAGAGCAGAGATATAGAATTGATTCAATTGAGAAAGCAGAACTTTTTCATGCAGAATTTTTCGGAGGAAGAAGAGAGGAAGCAGAGAAAGAGGTTTCATTAATTGAGTTTCAAGATGAACAACTGGAGACTGAAAAAGAGAAAGGAGCAACAGGGGGACAGATTGATAGCAAAGAACAGCGTGAAGTGAGATCCACGAGAGCTGTTAGACCTAAATATAAAGCATAATCATGGAAGAAAAAAAACTGATTACAATGAATATAAATGGGCTTAATTCGGCTGTTAAAAGAAGGAAAACTTTTCATAAATTAGAGAAATTAAAATTTGATATAATTTGTTTACAAGAAGTTCACATTAAAAAACAACATGAACAATTGTTATTGCAGCCAAAATTGGGGAAAATATTTACTTCTTTGACTCAATGTAAGAAAAGAGGAGTGGTTTTATACATCAAAGAGGCTATCCCGGCAAAATTGATTTACACAGATGAAGATGGAAGAGTATTAATGGTAGAAATAATGGACAATAATATAAAAATACTCTTGATTGCAATTTATGCTCCGAACGATAAACAAGAAGAGTTTTATAAAAAGCTACACATGAAAATAATTGGACTGGACTATGTTAATATAATTATGATGGGAGATTTTAATGGAATTGTGGATAATAAATTGGACTATATAGCAACAACAACAAAACAAAATAGAAAGGCTCTCCCAAGGTCTTTTTTTAAAATGACAGATGAATTAACTTTAAAAGATATTTGGAGAGAAAGAAATGTTAAAACTAAACAATATACTTTTTATTCAAATAGACATTTATCATGGTCCAGATTAGATATGGTCTGGATCTCAACAGAATTAATATCTAATATTAAAGAAACAAGTATTGAAACAAGTACTTGGGCAGATCATAGCCCAATGACAATTAAATGGAAAGGACAAAAAAGAAGATCGAGATGGACATTAAATAATACTATTTTAAAGGAGAAAGATTTTATACAATGGATGGAGAAGGAATTGGCTTTTTTTTTTAGAGAAAATAAAAAAGAAGATACTTCAACGCAGAATGTGTGGGATACAATGAAGGCATACGCTAGAGGTTTGATAATAGATTATACAAGGAAAAAGAATATTAGGAAAAGGCAAGCTTCCAAGGCCTTGGAAGATGAGTATAAAACTCTTGAAAAAGAATTACAGAAAATGCCACAGAAAAAGGATATTAAATTGAAGTTGGATGTAATCAAACATAAAATGGAATTAATAGAGAAAGAAGAACTGGCACAGAAAATTAGAAACTCTAAACAGAATTATTTTGAAGATGCAAATAAACCAGGTAGATGGCTAGCATATAAATTGAGAAAAGAGAAGGAATCAAGAAAAATATTGAAGTTAATAGACGAACAAGGCCAAGTTTGTTATGGGAATAAGGAGAAAAAAGAAATTATTCGAGATTTTTATGGACAACTATAAAAACAAGAGAATATTGATGAAGAAAAAGTCAAACAGTATTTACAGGAAGCTAATTTACCAAAGGTACCTAAAGAGACTGAAGAAATGCTAGAAAGCAATATAACAATGATGGAACTAAATGAAGCATTTAAGAGACAAAATAATGGGAAAGCACCGGGTCCAGATGGGCTTCCAGCAGAATTCTATAAAACATTTCAAGAATCATTGAGCATTCCATTGTTAGAAGTTATGAATGAAGTTATGTTAAAAAAGATAATACCTAAAACATGGTCAGAGGCTTATATTACACTTATACCGAAGGAAGAGACTGACCCATTGCAAATTAAGAATTATAGACCTATTTCCTTATTGAATGCAGACTATAAAATTTTTGCTTCAATCTTAGCAGAAAGACTTAAAAAATATTTAAATAATTTTATTCACCCAGATCAAAATGGATTTCTGCCAAAGAGACAAATTAGAGACAATATGAGAGTAATCTTGGACACTTTGGAATACTATGAGGCTCATCCTGAAAAACAAATGGCTTTGATATTCCTAGATGCTCAAAAAGCATTTGACAACGTGAACTGGAGATTCATATTATTATTATTGGAGCAGATGGGTTTTGCTAAAAAATTTATTCAAGCAATAGAAGCCATATATAATAAACAGACAGCAAGGGTAATGATGGAGGGGGAACTTACAGATTTTATTAATATAAGGAAAGGCACAAGACAAGAATGCCCCCTATCTCCTTTGTTATTTGTGTTGACCTTGGAAGTGTTGAATAGAAATATTAGGGATGATAAAAACATAAAAGGAATGAAAATTAAGAAGGAAGAATTTAAGCTACAAGCTTTTGCTGATGATTTAGCTTTTATTTTGGAAGATCCGCTAGAAACAGCTCCAAAGTTATTGGAAAGGATAGAGGCATATGGAGAGGTGGCTGGTTTGAAAATAAATAAAGACAAAACAAAGATCTTGACAAAGAATATGCTATCGAGACAGAGAGAAGAACTGGCAGACCTTTTGAAAATTCAAGTTACAAATAAGGTTAAGTATCTGGGGATATATTTGACAACAAGATGTAGCACATTAAAGGAGAATAATTATATTAAACTTAAACAACAGATAACTACAGATTTGAAGAAGTGGGAAAACTTGCAATTGTCATTAATAGGGAGAATTTCAACAATTAAGATGAATATCCTACCTAGAATTTTATTTTTGTTTCAAACAATACCAATTAGGCTTGGAAAAGACTATTTTGAAGATTTAAATAAAATTATGTTGAAGTTTATATGGCAAGGTAAAAAAGCGAGAATAAAGCTAAAGCTTCTGCAAGATGCTAGAATTAGAGGAGGTTTTGGCCTGCCTAATTGGGAATTGTATTATCAAGCTGCAAGTTTGATGTGGGTGAAAGAATGGATAACATTAAGGAAACATAGGTTGTTGACATTAGAAGGGCATGACTTGCTGCTGGGCTGGCATGCTTTTTTATGGTATAAGGGAACTAAAACACAGGGTTATTTTAGAAGACATTATGTACGGGAGTCTTTGTGGTTGAATTGGGAGAAGATAAAAAGACAATGTTATTTGAAAATTCCAGTTTGGTTATCGACCATTGAAGCATTTTCCTATCCTATAATTTATAAGAAGGAACAAACAGTTAGATATGGGGAACTTTTAGATGAAAAGGGTGAACTTAAATCGATCCAAAACTTAGAGGAACAAGGTATAAAGATGAATTGGTTTTCATATGCACAAATACATTCAAGGTATGATGAAGATTCCAAAAAGGAGGGATTTTATGATAAACAGACTGATTTAGATAAGATTTTGATGGGTACTGATGAGAAGGTGATTAAAAAACTATATGGTTATTTACTGGGAATTAAATTAGAGGAAGAACAAGTTAAAGAAACTATGATTGTTTGGGGGAAGAATTTTGGATATGGGATTGATTTAGAGAAATGGCAGAAATTGTGGTCTCAAAATTATAAAATGACAATGTCAACAGCATATAAAGAAAACTTGTATAAGATGTTTTACAGGTGGCACTTTCCTCCGACAAGAATAGCAAGAATGTTCAAGAACAAATCTGAAAAATGTTGGAAATGTCATCAGATACCCGGCTCGTATTACCATATGTGGTGGACTTGTGAGGATGCTAGAAAATATTGGACTATAATTCACATGTGGTTGGAAAAAATGACAAATAAACATATAGACTTGAAACCGGAGATCTTCTTATTGGGAATTTTACCTGATATATATAGTAAAGATTTGAAATACCTGATTGTAAATGTATTAACAGCGGCTAGGATTGTATTTGCTAAAAATTGGAAAAATGAGAAAATACCATTACAGGAAGAAATTATTAAGAAAATATTGGAATGTGCTGAGATGAGCAGATTAACATTCGAAATTAGAGAGCAAGAGGATAAACAATTTTATGAAATTTGGGATCTTTTCTATCAATGGCTAGATGATAAAATGCGACAATAGAATATTTAGAATGTTAGAATGTTTTGTTATTATTTTGTTATTTGACATTATATTTATAAAAGGTTTTTTAAGGATTGATATGATATGATGATAGGATTTGTTATAGAGTAAATTGGTTTAAGGTATTGTTAGCTCATAAAGCATGAATGATTAAAAATATAGTCAAAAATATTTTTTTTTTTGGTGATATTAGGATACATAAGTTTGGATTGATGATATGAGTTGTTATGTAACATAATTGTAATTGAGACTACAGAATGAATGCACAAAAATGATGAACCAACTGACACACTTGATGTACATATGAGAGTTGATGTTTTTATGTTTTGTTTGTTTTGTTTGTCTGTAGAAAATTAATAAAATCTTTTTCAAAAAAAAAAAAAAAGAGCAAAAACATCTTCCAGAGCAGTGGTGGGATTGAAATTTTTTTACTACCAATTCTGTGGGCACGTCTTGGTGGGTGTGGCAGGGGAAGGATACTGTAAAATCTTCAGTCAGAGGTGGGATTTGCCATTTCTCTGAACTACTCAAAAATTCCGCTACCGGTTCTCCAGAATTGGTCAGAACCTGCTGAATACCACCTCCATTCCAGAGATAATAGAATACCAGAGTTGGAAGAGACCTTGGAGGTCTTCTAGTCCAGCCCCCTGCTCAAGCCAGAGATCCTATACCATTCCAGATAAGTGGCTGTCCAATCTCTTCTTAAAAGCCTTGAGTGATGGAGCACCCACAACTTCTGAAGGCAAGCAGTTCCACTGATAAATTGTTCTAACAATTAAGGGGCCACGGTGGCTCATGTGGTAAGATGCTGGGCCTGCACACTGCTGAGGTTGTCAGCTCGGTGGTTTGATTCCCGTGAGTGAATAAACCACAGAAGGGACAAGAAAGGAGCTTCCCCTGATTTCAGGCATACAAATAACACCACCCGTAAACATTCCTTTTACAGAGGCAGCCAGTCACCTCTGATCCCTGGCTAACACGAGCCATATGCTAAATAAATGTTGTCATTGTCAGGAAATTTCTCCTTAGTTCTAGTTTGGTTCCCTCCTGGATTAGTTTCCATTGCTTCTTGCCCTGTATTCAGGTGCTTTGGAGAAAAGCTTGACCCCCTCATCTTTGTGTCAGCCCCTCAAATGTTGAAACAGTGCTATCATGTCACCTATAGTCTTTCATTTCACTAGACTAGACATATTCGATTCCTGGAATGATAATGGATAATGGAATGGAGGAAAATTAATGGCGTGGAACAAAGAAGAATGCTGAACATTACTGTTTAATCATTCCCTTAGCTGTCATTTGTCTGATTAAAATATGCTTCCAAGCAGTTTTGTGAGATATATAGGTCGAGGAAGTGGGGTACTTTTTTTCTTCTTCTTCCCAGACCAGACTTATGCAGATCCCTGCCCTCCCCTAGCATTGGTTTCTCATTCAGGCAATTTCCATTGGTCGCTTTTCGATTTAAAACAAAAACAAAAAACAAAATGTGAAGATTGTATATGGGATACAGTGAAATATTAGTAAACCAGATCAGTTCTTTGAGTCTTTATTTATTTGTTGAGCAAATTTATATGGCAGCCCCTCTCATTGAACTGGGCAGCATGCAATCCGCAAAAATTAACACCATTAAGGCACTTAAAACAATTAACCTAACAGTGAATACAGATAATCCTCAACCACAACTGAGCCCAACAAGTACTATTATGTCTTAGGTGGGTTTTTTTAAAGCACAATCTCCAAATTCAAAGACTAATAAAAATACTTACTGTAGGGAGAAAGTTTATAATTAATTGGTTTTTAATTAATTGGTCTTTTAATTAATTGGTTTTTAATTTGAATACACACTGATAGCCATTTCCCAACTTGACTTCATCTATCCTTGACCTGACCTGCCTCTGTTTGTAGTCCATAAGATTCCAGGCAGTAGCACAAGTAGAGCTGAACTGGACCATGCCAGAAGCAATGCCATCAGATGACAGCTGCAGCAATATTGATTGCTGAGCCAACATGGTCATTCCCAAAAGCTTTTGGGGATTTAAACTGCTTATGACAGCATTCCTTCAATGTTCTTTGTGAAAAGAATAATAAATCAAGGTAAAGTTGGCTGGCCATCTAGATAGGGTTTTGTTTTTTGAAAATTTTATTTGGGTTTTCACAAAAACAAAATACAAATAAAACATCTTTTTTGAAAATAGCATGGTCCCAGGTTATCACTTCTTCATAAAGACACCAAACTCAATTTCATACTCATTTTTATATTCTATTCCATATTTTATTACCATTTTGTATTTTCCACATAGTTTTTCCCCTCTTTTAATTATCTCAACTTTGTTTTAATTATCTCATCTCAATTCAAATCATTATATTTATACTTTTGTCTGTCCTGTTTCAATTTCACTTTATCTTTTCTTATTAAGCATTTTTTTCCCCTGTAGTTACCAATTAGAGTATGACACCATTATATCCTTTAATTTTATCCATTCTAACTCTTATTTAAACTTCAATGTATACCTTTAAGATTATAGCATTCAATATAATACATAACTTCAAATTCAGTTCTACTTGGTATATTTTTAAAATAGAGACTATATTCTTAAAAAGACAAAATTATATATATATATGTAAATAAAACACACATTCCATTCCAATTCAATTCTATCATTAATATGCATTAAACATCTTTAACATTTCTTTTCAATTAAATATCATACTTCCTTGGGAACACTTATAAACTTTCCATAGTTAATTCTTTTTTTCCATATTTCTCACTTATATTTTTATAAATCATTACTAATAATTAAAAATGTTCCCTTTTAATTCTCTCAATCATTTTAATTCATTTATTTATTAACAAACATCCCACTACATTACAGTAAATATTTTATCCATCATCATATTTTCTAAAATTATTTCTATTTGTAATAGAACAATGCTATCTTATGTACCTTTGCAGAATCCCTTTTGCAATTAAATTTTCACCCATTATCTCTAAACAAGCTTATGGTTACAATCCTTATATCTTTTCTCTGTTTCTCCATTTCTTGTTTTTGTTTTTTACAACTTCTTTTCCTTGCCTTCTTCCCCCTCTTCTTCTCCCTCCCCTTTTTACCCCCTCATCTTTCTACTTCTAACTCTTTCATCTGTAATCCCCTCTTTGAGGAGATGCGGCTCTCCTCAACCCTGCAGGCAGTCTCCCCCCTCTTCACCACCTCTACAGGGTGGCTTAGCCCCAAAACCAGCTGGCTCAGGGCACTCCAGCGGTGAGCATGGATCAAAGCCTCGGAGAGACAAGGTTTCAGTCTGTCACCGAAGAAGCTCAAACTGGAAGACTAGATCAAGATAGTTTTTGAAGCTTAATTTAACTTTGAGTTTCTGTTCTGGCAGAGCTAGCAGCAGAGTCAGACATTAGTGAGTCGGTTGGGGAGGAACCTGGGCCGGGCTTGGGGGCTGAGGAAGATCTGGACGAGGGCTCTGCATCAGAGGTGGAGATGGGGCCAGGGCAAGCTGACAGTCATCAGCTGCCTTCAGACTCAGAAAACAGTGAGGTGGGGGAGCTTATGAAACCAGTTCCCAGCCTGCGCATGCACAGAGCTAGCAGAAGGCAAGAACAATTGAGAAAACAGGAGGCCTATACCTTGGAGATGATTGGCCCCTCCCATAGGACATAAAAGAGGAGTGAACAGGAGGTGAGCTTTTGCAGGAAGCAATTAGTTCGTTTGCTCAGAACACAAGCTTTGAAAAGTGCTGTTTCACTCTGTGTCAAGTTTGGCCTTGCTCTGCATCTGGTAATTAGTTCTTTGGTGGCATTCCAAGTGTGATAAGGTGGATATTTATCAACATACCCTGAAAGACTGTATGTGAAGCCTTGTGAATGAACATAATTCACAGCTGTGGAAATAAAAGAGGTTTTGCCAGGATTAAGATTGTGTTCTATGCTTTCTAAGGAAGCCTAGGTCAGAACAGTTTCATTAAATTTAACTTATAAAATAGCTGTCCCCCTTCTAAAGTATATAGTTGTCCAAGGAGAGATGCCTGCAAACCATTATATCCATGATATTAAAATATTAGGTGAATTCAGCCTGATTAATCAACTGATCTCCTAATTCCACTGCCAGATTTTATCCAAACTTTTTTCTCCCTTTATGGCATTTACACCAGTGGTGGGATTCAATTTTTTGTGGGTGTGGCTTGGTGGGCATGACAGGGGAAGGATACTGTAAAATCTCCAGTCCGAGATAGTATTTGCTGTTTCTCTGAATTACTCAAAATTTCCTCTATCGGTTCTCTAGAACTGATCAGAACCTGCTGAATACCACCTCTGATTTACACCCTAGTTATCCATACTGTATTCTCTTGGAGATGGTAATTGAAAATGACAAAGAATCTATTTTGAACCTTTGCTGCTGAAGATACTGGCCGCCCACTTTCACCGAAGTGGCTGTGCTATTTCTGTTTTACCCACAGTGTGTATAGGACAGTATGTGCAGCTGGGGGTGTTTGACAAGACAGCATTTACAGCATAGAGTGCAATAATATCAGCAATTGTGATTCTACAGTAGCTTGCTAGACCTGCATAACATTGCAAATTCATTGACAAAAGCAACTGCAAAATGTCAGTTGCTTGAGGAGCAACTAGTCAATGAAGTGAAAACCAAAAATGAGATAATTTTGGCCATGGACTCACATAATAAAGTTAACTAACTTTCCTGTGACATGATGAGACTAATTTGTGATAGTTCCTGTGGCTTAGTCAGTTGAAATTCTTACTCAGGGGTGGGGTTGTACCAGTTCGCACCTATTCGCTAGAACCAGTTGTTAACATTCGAAGCAGTTTGGAGAACCAGTGGTCAGAAGAAATTACTGGACTAATCCTGTAAGGAATGCAGGAAGGAAACATTCTGGTGTTGGTTACAGAAACTGCCTCTCCGTTTGAACCCTTATTACATTCTTGGCAGGACTAGACTTTCTGTCTCAGGAACGTCTCTGGAGTTTTTTTCCCTCCTTTGCTGATACTTTGCTTGTGTGGAGTGACCATTCAAAGTTACAATGGCACTGAAAAAAGTGACTTATGACATTTTTCACACTTGTTGCAGCATCCCCACAGTCATGAGAGGCCAGGCGAGGAGATGCATGCCTCGATGTGAGTGATATTGAGTTGGCCACACCCAGTCAATAACATGGCCACCAAGCCACATCCACCAATTAAGCCACACCCACAGAACTGGTTGTTAAAAAATTTGAATCCCACCCCTGCTCTTACTTATGAATGAAAGGTGGTACTCACGGTGGTACTCACCGTCCTTGAACCAATGAACTGATAAAGCTGTATAAAGTTTTCGTGAACTGTTTAAAACCACTGAAAACAGGGTTATATTAAAAACACGTGGTTGCCTGACTCATAAAAACATTGCTTAGCTTCAGTAGTTCATCATTTCAAGGAAGGAGAATTATCAGGCTATTCATAATTAGGGTGTGTCTTTAAGTCAGATGTCCTTAACTCAGGGGGCTGGATGTATTTCTCTCTTATACTGGATCATTAACCGGATCCAGGAACACAATATGATGTATGGCCTTCATGCCATACACAGAACTTCCAGCACACTGAACTATGAACTATGACAGGGCAGAATAACTGATTTGATCTGATACTAATTGAAGTAGTATTTGAGGGGCTGCCAAGAGAGGAGGAGGTCAAGTTATTTTCCAGGGACCCGAAGGCCAGACAAGGAATCATGGGTGGGAGCTAATCAAGGAGAGATTCAATCTAGAAGTAAGGGGAGGGGTGTTATTTTTTATTTATTTGATTTGTCAATCACTTATAAGATAATAGGTATAGGAATAAACATGAGTATAAATACAGGAAATAGGTATGAATAAATGGGGACAATAGGACAGGGATAGGAGGCACGATTGTGCACTTATGTGTGCCAGTACAGAACTATGACAAGGCAGAATAACTGATTTGATCTGATGCTAATTGAAGTAGTATTAAAGGGGCTGCCAAGAGAGGAGGGAATCAAGCTGTTTTCCAAGGCACCCAAAGGCAAGACAAGGAATAATGGGTGGGAGCTACTCAAAGAGAGATCCAACCTAGAAGTAAGGAGAAAATTTCCAACAGTGAGAACAATCAACCAATGGAACATCTTGCCCTCGGAAGTGGTGGAAGCTTCATCACTGGAGGCTTTCAAGAAGAGATTGGACTGCCATTTGTCAGAAATGGTGTAGGGCCTCCTGCTTTGGCAGGGAGTTGGACTATATGACCTACAAGGTCCCTTCCAACTCTGTTAATCTGTAATCAAGGACAGAAGCAACCTAGAACGAAGGACAGATTTCCTGACTGTTAGAACAAATAATCAGTGGAACAACTTGCCTCTAGAAGTTGTGAATGCTCCAACACTAGAAGTTTTTGAAGAAGAGATTGGGTAACTGTTGTGTATGTACCATAGTTAATAAAGTATGAGCTTGAGGTAAAGTGCAGGGTTCTGGCCCTGCACTTCTGATTGGCTGTTAGGCGGCCAGATCGGATTGGTTAGCTCTGAGGAATCCGATTGGCCCTTAACAGAGGATTCTTATTGGTTAAAAGAGCTAGCGTTCATAGCTCGTAATTGGACAATTCTTACAAGGGTTGCCTATAAAAGGCAGAGTTCATTGTTGTTGTTTTGAGAAGTCACTATGCCAATAAAGAGCTGAGAGTCACTATTCAGAGGTTATCTCCATTCACTCCAACCCATGTCCAAGTACTTAACACTGGCGAGGAAGATGGGATGTGGAGACGTCTGAACCAAAGAAGCCAGGAAGCAATACCGAGCACGTGATAGACGACGCCAACAATGGAACCATGTCCGGCGGCATCGTACCACCCACTCCGTTCGATCCAAACCAAGAGGATTGGGAATCCTATATGGATCGCTTCCAAATGTTTCTCCAGACGAATAACTTGAAGGACGCTACACCAGCAAAGAAGCGGGCACTGTTCCTGACGCATTGCAGCCCAGCTGTATTTAAGATGGCTAAAGCACTCGCCAAACCTCAAGAAGTGAAAGCCATGAGCTGGGACGACCTCGAACCCATCCTGAGAGACCATTACGCGCCAACCGTGCCTACACTCGTGAGACGCCACGAGTTTTATCAGAGAAACCAATGAAAAGGGGAGAGTGTGGCCGATTTCGTGGCGGACCTCCGAAATTTAGGGGGTCTCTGCGGGTTTGCCGATTTAGAAGAGGCACTAAGAGATCGAGTAATCCTGGGATTAGATATGCTAGGCATGCAAAGCAAGCTGATGGCGAAAGGCGACATCAGCCTTGCTGATGCCATCACCGAAGCCACGGCTGCGGAGGCGACCAAAAAGTCGGCTGCACAATTATGGCGAAGCCGCACTCCGGTAACACCACCGACCAGCTAAATCTTACCCAACTCAGAAGGGCAGCTACTATCAACGCACCACGAGGACCTCTCTTCGTCGTCAGACAGCGACAAAGAAGGGGTCCATCGACTGCAGTCTGACCGGGACCTCGCCCGAAGCCCTTACACCCTTGTGTTGGCTGTGGAGCCAACCATGCCAGGGCCGAATGCAAATTCCGCGACGCACTCTGCCATGAGTGCGGGAAACGAGGCCACATCGGCCGGGTCTGCCGCAGCTTACCAGGACTCAGCCAGGCCTCAAAAGGGGCCAACTATCGCCGATAGACAGGAAACCATCCTGCAAGGCGAGAGCCAGTAAACCACTCCTACAGAAATCGACCTTTGCAAAAAGAAGAGCCTCACCATACTATCACTATCGGTCACGCCTCAGTTTTGGACACTAAGAAAATCCGAGTCACGGTAGCTATCGAGAACCAGCCTTGCCACATGGAGGTCGACTCGGGATCGTCCCTCTCGATGGTGTCTTGGAAGACCCTCAAGCAACTCATCCCCACAATTCAACGCCAAGACCTCCAATTTCAACGCCTCATCCTCAAGGACTACCAAGGAAATCGAATCCCCGTTGACGGGTCCTGCCGAGTCCGAGTCTCCTTCAAGAAGCATACAGTGTACTTACCTCTAACGATCATCGATAGAGATAGGCCTAGTCTATCAGGCCTCCAATGGTTCGTGCCACTCGGCATTGAAGTGGCCGGCGTGAACCGAGTTGGTGGTTGTGAGTGGGAGAAAGACCTTATCTCTGAGTTCAGCGACATCTTCGCGGACAGCTTAGGCGAGTATAAGGGGACCCCAATCTCATTTAGTCGAGATCAAAAAATAGCCCCCATTCGCTTGAAGCCCCATCGAGTTCCATTCGCTCTTAAAGCAAAGATGGATGAACAACTCGACAAGCTAATTGCTCAAGGGGTGTTGAAGCCCATCGATCACTCTCCATGGGAAACCCCTATTGTAACACCCATTAAGCCAGACGGGTCAATCCGAATTTGTGGGGATTACCGGGCCACTTTAAACCACACCCTACAGCAGAATGTGTATCCAGTTCCGGTGGTGCAGCACCTCCTCCATTCCTTGGGGGGCGGAAAGGTTTTCGCTAAATTAGATTTATCTCAAGCTTATCAACAATTACCAGTAGATGAAAAAATGGCCCAAGCCCAAACAATTGTAATGCACAGAGGTGCCTTTAAATGTATCCGATTGCAATTCGGAGTTAGTGTAGCCCCGGGGATCTTCCAGAGCCTCATGGAAAGGTTATTACAGGGAATCAAGGGCGTGGTTCCTTATTTTGATGACGTATTAATTGCAGCCCCTACCAAAAAATCTTGCAGGATCATTTGAAATGCGTTCTTAAAAAATTCCAAGAGGCTGGACTTAAGGTGAAAAAAAATAAATGTCAATTATATACTGACAATGTTGAGTTTCTAGGGTATGGAATTGATAGTCAGGGCATTCATCCTACCGAGAGTAAATTAAAAGCAATCAGAAACTCTCCCAGACCACGTAACAAGGTCGATCTCCAGGCATTCTTAGGCCTCATTAATTTCTATAATGTATTTTTACCGCACAAAGCAACTATCGCTGAGCCGTTACAGCAATTATTAGATAAGAAAGCATTGTGGGTATGGGGGTACCGGGAAGAGCAAGCATTCCGGAATGTTAGAAAACTGCTCACATCTGACTCTGTACTTATGCAGTATAACGAGACTTTGCCGTTAGTTATAACCTGCGATGCATCACCTTTCGGGGTGGGCGCCATTTTGAGCCATGTACTGCCTAATGGGAATGAAGCCCCTGTTGCATACTTTTCGAAGACTCTTTCACAAGCAGAGCGGAACTATGGACAAATTGATAAAGAAACCCTCGCAATCGTTTCAGCTGTAAAGAAATTTCATGAATATGTGTATGGAAGGACATTTACCATTATAACTGACCACAAACCGTTGCTAGGGATAATAGCCGGGGACAAGCCAGCCCTCTACATATTATCCCCTAGAATGACCTGATGGTCAGAATTCCTAGCTGTTTATAATTATCGCCTGCAATATCGCCTGGGGAAAGCCATTCCCCATGCCGACGCATTAAGCCGAGCACCGCTTCCAGAGACTCGCGATGATCCGGCACCAACGGCAACTACGTTGCAGATCGAAACACTCAACTCACCGCCTATGACTGCCCGAGACATCGCGAGAGAAACAAAACAAGACCACACCCTAGCTCGAGTCCTAGGTTGGGTAGAACGTGGATGGCCACTGGACCAAGTACCAGATGACTTCGCACCATTTAAATCTCGACAGACTGAACTTTTTTCCCAAAAACGCTGTATCATCTGGGGCGATAGAGTCGTTGTCCCAGAACGACTCCGGAAGACGCTGCTATGAATTCTGCACGAGGGCCACCCCGGCATCGTGCGGATGAAAGCGCTTGCATGAAGCTACGCATGGTGGCCGGGCATGGACCGGCAAATCGAGCAGTGGGTCAAAGCGTGTGCCAAAGCGTGTGTCAGCAACGCCCCACCAAAAGCCATGCCTACTGAATGGGAGACGCCACGGGGACCCTGGTCCAGAATCCACCTGGATTTCGCGGGGCCAACCAAGGGCTATACCTTCCTGCTGACAGTCGACGCGTACTCCAATTGGTTAGAAATTCATCGTATGATGGCTTCAACTTCCGAGGCAGTGATCAAGATCCTAAACAGACTCTTTACAACCCACGGATTGCCTGACCTCTTGGTGTCTGAATACGGGCCACAGTTTACGGCACTAATGTTTGAGCATTACCTCGCTGACCGCGGCATCCGCCATGCGCTCACCTCGCCTGCACACCCTGCGACCAATGGCCAAGTGGAACGCATGGTCCAATTTGTTAAAAAGACTTTGCAAAAAGTGGACGATGACTATATCGATGACAAGGTCAACCAAATTCTCTTTTTGCAACACATAACTCCACATAGCGTCACCGGCAGAACTCCTGCCGAACTACTGATGGGACGAAGACTCCGCTCCCACCTCGACCGGTTGCACCCTGCTTACGAACCAGAAAAGCCAATAGGATCCAGCGGCCACTGTCGCACCTTCCAGGTAGGAGACCTCGTTTACGCACGAAACTTATCGGGCATTCCGTTATGGATAGAGGCGACAGTAGTACGAGTGACCGGCCCCAAATCCTACGTAGTGAAATGCTGTGACAATAGACTGTTGAAACGGCATATCGACCAATTACGGTCACGACTCACAACGGCCAGTCAACAACTCCCCCATGACCAAACTGAGGGGGGGGGGAGGTACGGAAGAAGATGACGTTCCAGGGAACCTGCTCGAAGGGAGCAACGAACTAAGTGATACTCAGGAAATGAAGCAGGAAGGAGAATCATTTGCACCGCAAGAAATTGCACCTGAGCAAGAAGCAGAACCACTGCCAAACAACAATCTACCTCAACAGGATTGCAACCAACCAATCCAACGAAAATCCAAAAGACTTAAAAGACAACCGTCCTATCTAAAGGACTATATAACTACACCGTAATTAAGAAGCCAGGGGGAAGGGGTGTTGTGTATGTACCATAGTTAAAAAAGTATGAGCTTGAGGTAAAGTGCAGGGTTCTGGCCCTTCACTTCTGATTGGCTGTTAGGCGGCCAGATTGGATTGGTTATTCTGAGGAATCCGATTGGCCCTTAACAGAGGATTCTTATTGGTTAAAAGAGCTAGCATTCATAGCTCGTTATTGGACAATTCTTACAAGGGTTGCCTATATAAGGCAGAGTTCACTGTTGTTGTTTAGAGAAGTCACTATTCAGAGGCTGTCTCCATTTACTCCGACCCATGTCCAAGTACTTAACAGTAACCATTTGTCTGAAATAATATAGGGCTTCCTGCCTGCACAGAGAGTTGGACTAGAAGACCTCCAAGGTTTTTCCCAACTCTGTTATTCTATTATAATTTTTATGGAAACGGAGAGAGTAGTTGGCAATCAGCTGTCCATGTGCCAACATGGAGCAGCTTTCAGGAGGTTGCAATCCCTCCATGTATTTAAAGTGTGGCTGAACAAGAGTGTCATTTAATTAAAGAATGCCTTCATAAAGAAATTTTAGTCCTCTGACCATTCTTCAAAAAGACCATTACCTGTATACAGTGGAACATATGGATATTTTTTCTGAATGCCAGTACTGCTCCATTATGGTCACAAGGTTCTGGAGATAACAACATTGTCTGTGGTGGTGGATGTGGTTCTAATATGTGAAGCCTGGGATTGAATTTCCCAGGACTGGAAGCCCATTACAACTAGTCCACAACTTACAATCATTCATTTAATAATCATTCAAAGTTAAAACAGCACTGGAAAAAAAAAATTTATGACCATTTTTCACACTTACAACTATTGCAGCATCTCCATGGTCATGTGATCAAAATTCAGATGCTTGGCAATTGGTTCATATTTATGATGGTTGCAGTGTCCCTAGCAGTGATGGGATTCATTTTTTTTTTACTACCGGTTTTGTGGACATGGCTTGGCGGGCATGGCTTGATGGGGATGGCAGGGGAAGGATACTGCAAAATCCCATTCCCTCCCCACCCCACTGGCCTGCTTTCCAGCTCCGTTCTCCTGTGCAGGGCAACCAAAGAAGACCCAGCCAATCAACTGGGACTCAGGAGACAGAGAATAGATGAGGGTGAGGCCAGTCAGAGGTGGTATTTGCTGGTTCTCCGAATTACTCAAAATTTCCACTACCAGTTCTCCAGAACTAGTCAGAACCTGCTAAATACCACCTATGGTCATGTGATCAACTTTTGTGATCTTCTGAGAAGCAAAGTCAATGGGGAAGCCAGTTTCACTTAACAACCGTGTTACTAATTTAACAACTGCAGTGATTCACTTAACAACTGTGGCAAGAAAGGCCTTAAAATGGGGGAAAAGTCACTTAACAACTCTTTCGCTTAGGATTAGAAATTTTGGACTCAGTTGTGGTTGTAAACCAAGGACTTACCTGGAGATAGGGTATGGGGCATGGATAAATGGACCACCCCTGCTTTTGCTTTAAGGGAGTATCCGAGCTTAAAGATCCCTGTTTTAATCTGATCTCATTTCTGGTGCCTTCCAAAGAACCACTAAACCAGCTATACTGAAATATAATTTTTGACATATACAAATAAAAGTCTGAACAGAGCCCTAGTTACCTTGAAAAATATTTCTTGTATGTATTATTCTGTGCATTATAGATTGACAATCTATGAGATAGATTTCTAACACGGTTGTGAGGGAAATAGATAGATAGATAGATAGATAGATAGATAGATAGATAGATAGATAGATAGATAGATAGATAGACAGACAGACAGACAGACAGACAGACAGACAGACAGACAGGATGGATGGAGGGATGGAGGGATAGATAGATAGAGATGATTGATGGATGGATGGATGGATAGAGGGATAGATAGATAGAGATGATAGATGGATGGATGGATGGATGGATGGATGGATGGATAGATAGATAGATAGATAGATAGATAGATAGATAGATAGATAGATAGATAGATAGATAGATAGATAGATAGATAGATAGATAATGTTTTCGGCTAGTGGCTGCAAAAGTTGTAAAAGTATTTACAATGACATGTAATACAAAATAAATATCTGTTATTGTCCTTGAAGTGTAACCTGCTTTTCTCAAAGGATTATACTTTCCTATGATAATCTTAGTTACAAAGAGAAGCGTTTGTCAGTCATCCTTCCCACATACCACTATGTATAAGAATAAATGAATTATTTTGCACTGGATACATAAGGAGAAAACGTGACATGCAAAACTTTGTTAAGACTGAGAAATTGAGTGAATAGTTAAGGCGTTCCATTTGGTGTTATGTCTTCCCACATTTTTTAAGATTAGGAAATATGTGAATAAGTTAAGGAAAAATGTGGAATCTCCAGATTCAAAGATTTTTGTCTGCCAGTTTGGGAAACATTAAACATTTTTTTTTCTTTTCTCCATGAAACTTTAGCAGGCCTAGGGGCAATTTGGTTCAGGAAACAAGACTTTTAAAGCTTTTAAAGACCTTCCTGCAGTGCTGAGGCTTAGATCCAAATTGAAAACACCAATTTTGGCTGCTAGAAAATTGGAACTCCCCGCTGCTGCATTTACTGGTTTTGAAAAATTAAAGTTCTAATTACAGATCAGTAAATATGCCCACTTTTACCGTTAAGTAGCTTGACTGAAAGTGATAGCACTTGTTCAGTAATGTATCTGCACATGTAACATGGGATACCTTTGAGGAAATCACTTGGACTTTCAAAGCTTAAAGGCAGCCCATTTGGAACTGGGAGTGGGGAAAGCTGAACCATTTGGGGGAAGGAACTAAGGGGAGATTTTTAATAAGGTAATCTTCGATTTACAACAGTTCATTTAGTGATTGTTCAGACTTACAACAGCACTGGAAAAAAGTGATTTATGACTGTTTTTCCGACTTACAATCATTACAACATCCCCAATGGCCACAGAGTCAAAATGCAGATGCTTGACTCATATTTATGACTCATATTTATGATGGATGCAGTATCCTGGGTTCATGTGATCACTTTTTGCAACCTTTTGACATACAAAGTCAATGGGGAAGCCACATTAACTGTGTTACTAACTTAATAATTGCAGTGATTCACCCAACAACTGTGATAAGAACAGTCATAAAATGAGGCAAAATTCACTTAACAAGTGTCTCATTTAGCAACAGAAATTTCAGGCTCAATTGTGGCTATAAGTGGAGGACTACCGAATATCTTTTTCTGAGCAAAATGCAGATAATATTACTAAGGGCCAGATATAATATTCTGGGCCAGCTCCAGTAATTATTATTAGGAAGAAGGTAACTCAGTTCAAATCCTCATTCAGGCGTGGTGCTCATCTCTGATGCACCTTTTGGGATTAGGCTGCCTTGGTTGCTTCAGTACAAAATGGAGGGAAAGGAAGAATTCTATAGGCTGCCTTAAATGTCTTGAACAGAAGATAAGCTATAAATGTAATAATGAATGGATTAGAATAAAAAAGTTGGGTTATCAACAAATACGCCTTTATACTCCAGAAGCCTCAGCCCCCAAACCACTTTTAAACATAATATAAACAGATCGTAGGAACCTGAAATGGTTTTGGAAGCCATATATGGCCTGAGAGCCAAGGATTTTGTAGAGTTTGTTTGCCTTTCTCTACATGTTTTATTTTAATGGCAAGTACAAATGTTTTTCCTTTTGCAAAATATGAGTCCTTCCTTCCTTCCTTCCTTCCTTCCTTCCTTCCTTCCTTCCTTCCTTCCTTCCTTCCTTCCTTCCTTCCTTCCTTCCTTCCTTCCTTCTTTCCCCTCACCCTGCAGTTTTCAATCTCTCTCTGTGTTCACCATTAAGATTGCATGAGATTATTTTTTTATTTGGGCTTCAAACTCTGAAAATGACTTGATGTCTCATTATACAGAGACAGAAAGTGCAGAAAAGAGCAACAAAGATGATTAGGGGACTGACAGCTAAAACATATGAAGAACAGTTGCAGGGATTGGGTATGTCTAATTAAATGAAAAGAAGGACTATGATAGCAGTGTTCCAATATCCAAGGGACTGCCGGAAAGAAGACGATGTCAACTATTTTCCAAAGTGCCTGAAGGCAGGACAAGAAGCTATGGATGGAAACTAATCATGGAGAACTAACCAACTACAGAGAAATTTCTTGACAGTTAGAACAATTAACCAATGGGATAGCTTGCATACAGAACTAGTAGGTGCTCCATCACTAGAGGTTTTTAACAAGAGATTGGACCATCATTTATCTGAAATGATATAGGGTTTCCTGTTTGAGCAGAGGGTTGGACTAGATGACCTTTACAATGCTGTTATTCTGTTATTCTGAACTACTTAGATGCAATAGTGAAGAATCTGATCCTGTGACTACATTTGATACACATTTTACACTGGGCTGACAAAATAAAATCAGTGCTGGATCTGCCTTATTTTTCACACATTCCAGTTTTCACAGAAAAGCCACCAGTAGAAAAGTATTTTCCAAAATTTAAACCAAACCCTTAGATGGACTTTCCACAGCAGATTAGACAATTGGGGGAAGGGGAAAGTGGGGAAGGGAGGAAGAATTACTTTACTGGTGGCTTAGGGAGTATTTATAGCTTTCATTTGTCACATTTTCCAGTTCTCTCTTTCTGCATCCTCGAAGACAGATTATTTCATTAGTATAAGTCCCTACTGCACAGACCTCAAAGGGAGGCAAATATTAAAACAAATCAATTATTAAAGGTGCAATATTTCTTGGATATTAAAGAGGTGACCATTTTTCATTTCAGGTGATGATTTGGCAGGCACTGAAGTGCAGAGGTGGGTAATGCTAATTTTGCAAAAGAAGAGTTCTAAAGACAACCCTTGGTGAATATGGTGGCTGAATGGAGAGATCAAGAACTTAATAACAAGAGTTGACATGGACTCGTGATAAGTCTGGATCAGAAAAATGACCTCTTCATCTTAACGGGACTGTTGTTGAAAAGCTCTCTCAGTACATTCAGTCTTTACAATTCCATATAGTATTTCATGTTGTCTATACACAGCAAAAGTAATACAGAAACAAGACCTTTTATACTAAAATCACCTCTGTTGCTGATATTGTAGTGTCATCAAAGCATCATTTCATAAAGTTTTATTGGTAAAACCAAAGTGGAAAGGTTGATTGTCTTCAGCATAATCTTTCAAGACATATTACATATATATCTTTACCATTTTACCATTGTGGGTAAATCTGAGATTCTGCAGATATTGTTGAATTATTTTTCCTAATAGAATCAACCAGCACTGCCAGCTGGTAGTGGGACTGTCATTGAAGCTGCATTGGAAAGATTACAGAGCACCGCCATCTTTATTGTTGTCCAATCAAGAAGCTTCTAGAACATGGATAACAGGCTTATGCCAATAAATTCAATCAGGCATTGGACTTGTGAGAGAAATTGCCTTTGGGCAACTGTTTCATTGCTTCAAGGATTGGACACAGGGGATTACTTTACTTGCCAAAAAATACACAGGTATAATTATTAACTTTGGCTAGATCTTGAAGTAGGTGAATAAGCTTGAGCTAGTAGGAGATTATTTGCATTATTGGGCAAACAGGCCTCTACAAACAGTCAGATCTCCTTCCATCATGGTATTGTGAACTGTACATTTCAGAGGCAGTTTGGTCTATCTTTCTTATTCACCTGGTAACCATGTTTCCAAAACCATGGCAACAATTTCCCTATATAATTCAGCAAATGCTGAAGAAAGGGCAGGAGAAAGGTCATTATAATGTGTCAATTCAGATTATTTCCTCAATCAGTCTCAAGCACCATCGAATAAGATAACAAGAATATAACTGGCATTCACATAGATTTTTTTACAATTACCACCTCCTTGGTTGGTTGTTGACTTATGGTTATGTTCATTAGGACTGAAAAGTGTTATTGAGCTAAGGCTTTACAGGAAAAAAGAACTGAGTGGAATAGCTCTCATTTATGGCTGCAACTGATTTGTATGTCCTAGAACATTATGTTTTGAAGTAGAATTAACCTTAAGCTTAGACTAAAATACTCAGTTCTATAGTTTAACCACTTAATTCAACCTTTGTGAGGACTTTTAATATTGATGTTTTGTTTTACTGTTACAAGAAGCTGTAAAATATATATATATCAATATGCATTGATTAAGGCTTCTACTAATATTTCATTTGCAAGGCTAAAATATACTTAGCCATAAAAAGTTGAATTTGCATTATATGTTAGACTAGACCATTGTGGCATGGGTAGGTTGTATTCAGGGGTGGGATTCCACCGGTTCTATCCAGTTCTATAGAACCCCTTGTTAACTTCCTAAACAGTTCGGAAAATCATTCGTTAGAAGCAATCTCCTTTTGTTTTTTTCCACCCTTATTACATTCTTGGCAGACAGCCTAGACTTACTGTCTGCAGGCTTACTTCTGCAGGCTTACTTCTGCAGGCTTTGCAGGCCAAAAACTAGCCCCATTTTGTCACTTCCGGTACTTTCATAAGTGATGAAACAGGGCTAGTTTTCATCCTGCAAAGCCTGCAGAAGCCTTTCTCAAGCCTTTGGGAGGCTGAAAAAGGCCTCAAACTGGCTGTGTGTGCAGTAAGATAAATTTGCCTGCAGCTCACATGCTGGCACAAATGGCTCTGCGTGCCACCTGTGGCACGCGTGCCATAGGTTCGCCATCACGGCACTAGGATCTGCCTTCTACTGTTCACCAGTTGCTCCCTCTGTCCTGAAGAGCTCATCTTCCAGTATCATGTTGACAATGTTCTCTTGTGAACGTCTATTCAGCATGGCAGAATATGCTACAGTATGCTATGTTTACTGATAGTTAAATGTTGAATGCTGATGCATTGTATTTAAAGCTACATTCAGAATGCAATGTATTATACCACACACTAGACAATATGTAGGCACACTTGGTAAGTCATATTGATTACTACACCACAATGAATATCTACAGGCAACTATAACACATAGCAGCAAAGATATGTAGAATATTAAAGTAAATTATAACCTCTTTTACTATACAAATGCATATTCCAATAGTACATGCAGATTGGGAAATATTTAAACCCCAAGCAATTTTGAACTACAACTTTCAGCTGTATCAGACAGCTTGTGCGATGATGAGGAATGTTGAGAACAACGATTCTGCAATATGTGGAGACCACACCAGAAGTCCACTCTTGCATATGTTGGTTAAAGCAGTGTTTCTCAACCCCAACAACTTGATCTGTGGTTTTCAATTTCCAGCATTCTGACTGGGGAATTCTGGGGAATTAAGTCCACACATCTTAAAATTGCTGAGTTTGAGAAATACTAGGTTAAAGGCTGCAAAACAATAAAATGGAGAAATGTATCTTCTAGTGAGAGATTATGAATCCTAATACTTTTTTTAAATATTTTGGAGTGAATATGCTTGATAATTCCTCTTCCAGGCATATTTTATTCTTCTTCTTTTTATTATTTAAGAGAAGATTGGAGGGAACATCTTGAAGTAACCTGCATGCTCCTCGGGTACTATTATCGGTATTTTACAGTCATGCGAAATTACTTTTGTCTTCTTTCATTTTAAAGAAAGAAAGAAAGAATACAAAAATGCTACCTCTTGGCATTTCTCACATATAAAGTGTGTTTTGCTTTTTGGGAGATGACAAGATTCTGCCAGGTCTTATTTTCAGTGTTATTTATCAACAGATGCCCTTAGAGTAACCAATCAAACAAACAAACAAACAATTCAGCAAAACCAGATCTTGAGCTAAACAATATTTCTTCGGTGTTTAGAATAATGTAGAATATAAATGTTAGATGTCAACACAACTCAGATACTGTGTGACAAATAAACCTAATTGAAATAATAGGTGCCTTAGTCATAATTTTAGCCACTTTCTTCTCCTTCCTGTAACCACCAATTTCTTGGAATATTGTTATGCACTGTACAAGGTGGGCATATGTGTGCATGGTTTGTGTATTCCTTATCAACAATGCAATAAGCCTTAAAGTCATTTTATAGGGGTGTAATGTATTTCTAAGTCAAATTGACTTTTCTTCTTCAATTTATTTTCAATTGTTTGTTTATTTAAAAGCCTATAAATTATCAGCAGTAATTTCTGTGCTATCAGGGCAACAAGAACAGTTCAATGGACAGACTGAATTCTTTTTAAAAAAAAAAAAAAACAAATTTTATTAATTTTACAGAGAACACAAACAAAACTAAAAGATCTTTTCTGAAGGTTGTCTGATCCCGGGTTGAAACTCTTCACACAGACACAAATTCAAACATCATATTCACTTTATATATCCTTCCATATCTTATTATCATTTTCTTTTATATATATATATATAAACCATTTTTATCAATTTTATATAAACAATGCACAAGGCATAACAGCTTATAAGTTTTTTTCTAAGAAAAAATAATAAAAGAAGAAAACCAATAGAACATAACAATTCCAAATTATAGTATCAATACTTTGTCTATTTAACTTCATATCTTATCCCAACTTCTCCTTTTCATCCAAATTATTTCTTATTAATAAAATTTTTTTTTGCCTTTTTTCAATATACAACATCCAAAAAAAAAAAAAAAAAACATAACAAAACCTTTATATATCCTTTCATATCTTATTATCATTTTCAATAATATTCTTTGTCTGTTCTATTTCCAACTATCCATTCATCTTTTTTCTTTTATTATATTTCTCCTGTACACCAATTGGAGAAACGTCTATAACTCATTACCCTAACTGAAAAGTACTTCATATAACAATTTTTCTTGGGATTCTGTTTAAAAGTTTCTAAAATTACACAATGAATTTTATACTCTAAATACACATATAAAAAACACAATCTTATGTACCCTCCAGAATCCCTCTTTTATCCTAAATTAAATTCACCCATTGTCTCTGAATAAACTTTTTTTCTTTAGATCTTGCTTCCCCCCATTGAGGCTTCTCCTCCCCCCCTTTCTCTCTTGCTTATTCTTCTCCTTGCCCTTTTTACCCCTTTGTCTTTCCTCCTCCCTTTTCTTACTCCCTTTCCTTTGCTTTCTAACCTTGCCTCCACCTTTCCGCTCATTTTTCTCTTCTTTGGTTGTTTTTATAATTCTTAAAATCCCCTTTTTCTTATCCTTTTTCTCCTCCTCCCCGGAAAGAACCCATTGTTCATCAAAGATGGCTTCTTCTTCCTCTTCTTCTTTGTCCCAGTCCTTCTGCTGCGTAGTCAACTTTTCATAAGTACATAACGCCATTTCTAAGAATTGAAACAAAGTGCCCAAAGTATCTTCTTTTTTATATTTTTGATATTCAGTCTTTAGTTCATCCACAAGCGATGCCATTATGAAAAAAGAAACTTTTCCCAAAACAACCACAAATATTTTTAATCAAGAATAATTCAAAAAAAAAAAATTCCAAAAATTAATACTTTTCTTCCTTCTTCTCTTTCTCTTTCTGGGGTTAATGTTTAATCAAAGAGATCCAATTACCATATACCTTTCTTTGGGATTCTAGGCAATCTCCTCCTTTTTCAGCTTCTGCTCCAATTTTTTTTCCTCTCCCTTCCCACTTGCAATATCAATTTTAAATAATCAGAAATCCATACCTCCAACAAGGGTTTTCCAATTTCTTAAGTTTTTCAATGTCCAAAAACCTTTTTGTCCCTTAGCTTCAACTCTCAAAACAATTCACTTTCAATGTCCAATATGTCCAAACATATCTGCTGTTTCCATGGGGTGGGAGAGTGAAGAAAAAAAAAAAAGTTCCCTTTAGCAGCTTCTCCGCCGCTTTCGATCTTCTTAGGGATACAATGTATCCTCCAGCAACTCAAACAGCTCAGTTCCAACCAATTTGAAAGATGTTACTTGACCCGGCTCAGACAGCACTTTCACTCTTCTTACTTCCTCCAGTGCAATCTTACCCGGTTGCTGGCTTCTTCGTGGCGGCCATTGCTGACCGCCGCTCCACCGCCTTGGGAAAAAGGGGTTTTTCCAGAGGAGGAGGGGGTCTGCGACACCCCCAACCCCCTGTCCGACTCCCCTCTCTCTTCAGCTGTCCCTACAAGGCAGCCATATCCCCCTGACCCATCTGGATCGGGGGTACCTCGGCGGCTAGCACAGCAGGAATCGCGAGCTGTCGCGAATTCCTGCTGCCCCGAAGCCACACGAAACCGGAAACCAGGACAGACTGAATTGTTAATATCACTCTTGAAGTTCTTTTTTTTTTTTGAAACAAATTTTTATTAATTTTAAAGATAAAACAACACATCATTAACCATTAAATACATAAACACATAAAACCTCTTAACATTGTAAATCCTTACAAGTCAAACAAAACATTATTTTTATACAGCGTAATTCCAATTTATCCCATCTCCATATGGACACACAAATATCTTTCAGCAAATTTCTCATTATTTCTCTTTACTCCTATTCAATTTCATTTCTCTTCCATATTTATCCATTTTATAGTCATCATATTCTTTTCTTTCTGGCTTGTTTAAATTATTCTCATCTAACATTCCTCCAAGGTTTTATTGATTCTTTTTTCCTTTTTTTTATAAAAAACAAATTTTGTTAGTTTTACCAAAAACACAATACACAAACATACAAACACAAAACATAAACAAAACTAAAAGATCTTTTCTGAAGGTTGTCTGTTCCCGGGTTAAAACTCTTCACACAGACACAAATTCAAACATCATATTCAACCCATATCTCCTTCCATATCTTATTATCATTTTCTTTTTTATATATATATATAAAAACCATTTTTATCAGTTTTATAAAAACAATGCACAAAGAATCAAGGCATAGCAGCTTATAAATTCTTTTCTAAGAAAAAATAATAATAAAAGACCAATAAGGCATAACATTTCCAGATTATAATATCAATATTTCATATAATATTAACTTCATATCTTGTCCCTACTTCTCCTTTCCATCCAAATTATTTATTAATTAAAATTTTATTGCCTTTTATCAATATACAAAATCCAAAAAAAAAGCATATATATCCTTCCATATCTTATTACCATTTTCAACAACATTCTTTGTCTGTTCTATTTCCAATTATCCATTCATCTTTTTTTCTTTTACTATACTTCTCCTGTACACCAATTGGAGTAACATCTATAACCAATTACCCTAACTTAGAAATACTACATATAGCAATCTTTCTTGGGATTCTGTTTAAAAGATTCTAAAACTACATAATAAATTTTATATTCTAAATATACATATAAAAACACACTCTTATATACCCTCCAGAATCCCTCTTTTAATCTAAATTAAATTCACCCATTGTCTCTAAATAAACTTTTTTTCTTTAGGTCTTGCTTCCCCCCATTAAGGCTTCTCCTCCCCCCCTTTCTCTCTTGCTTATTCTTCTCCTTGCCCTTTCTACCCCTTTGCTTTTTCCCTTCGCTTTTCTTGCTCCTTTTCCTTTGCTTTCTAACCTTGCCTCCATCTTTTCGCTCATTTTTCTCTCTTTTGGTTGTTTTTATAATTCTTAAAATCCCCTTTTTCTTATCCTTTTTCTCCTCCTCTCCGGAAGGGACCCATTGTTCATCAAAGATGGCTTCTTCTTCCTCTTCTTCCTTGTCCCAGTCCTTCTGCTGCGTAATCAACTTTTCAACAGAACATAACGCCATTTCTAAGAATTGAAACAAAGCGCCCAAAGTATCTTCTTTTTTATATTTTTGATATTCAATCTCTACTTCATCCACAAACGATGCCATTATGAAAAGGGAAACTTTTTCCAAAACAACCACAAGTATTTTTAATCAAAGACAATCAAAAGCAATTAAAAAAAAAGTTCCAAAAGTTAATACTTTTCTTCCTTCTTCTCTTTCTCTTTCTGGATTAATTTTTAATCAAAGAGGTCCAATTACCATGTATCTTCCTTTGGGATCCACAAAGACGTTCTAGACAATCTCCTCCTTTTTCAGCTTCTGCTCCAATTTTTTTTCTCCCTTCCCACTTGCAATGACAATTTTAAATAATCAGAAATCCATACCTCCAGCAAAGATTTTCCAATTTCTTAAATTTTTCAATGTCCAAAAATCCCTTTGTCTCTTAGCTTCAACTTTCAAAGCAATCCACTTTCAATGTCTAATATATCCAAATATTTCTGCTATTTCCATGGGGTGGGAGAGTAAAAAAAAAAAAAGTTCCCTTTAACAGCTTCTCCGCCGCTTTTCGCTCTTCTTAGGGATACAATGTATCCTCCAGCAATTCAAGCAGCTCAATTCCAGGCAATTTAAAAGATGTTACTTGACCCGGCTCAGACAGAACTTTCACTCTTCACACTTCCTCCAGCACAGTTCTTACCCGGTTGCTGGCTTCTTCGTGGCGGCCATTGCTGACCGCCGCTCCACCGCCTTGGGAAAAAGGGATTTTCCCGGAGAAGGGGGGGGTCTGCGACACCCCCACCTCCCTATCCGACTCCCCTCTCTCTTCAGCTGTCCCTACAGGGCAGCTATATCCCCCTGACCCTTCTGGATCGGGGGTACCTCGACAGCTAGCACAGCAGGAATCGCGAGCTGTCGCAAATTCCTGCTGCCCCGAAGCCACACGAAACCGGAAACCAGGACAGACTGAATTGTTAATATCACTCTTGGAGTTCTTAATAGCAGTTGCAGGTAATTAGGATTCCTAAACCAGCACAGCATGTAGATGAATTGCTGAAACCACCTACCCAAACTCTGGATGAAAAATGAGGGATTCCTGGTGCTATTCTTTGTCTGTGCTATTTGTTTTTATAACATTTGGAATTATTTAAAGCCAATAGGCGGTATCTATTATTGTGTAAAGCAACTGAGCCGTGAGAACAGTCCAAAAACCTTCTCCTTGGCAGAGGCACTGTGTCTTGAATGAGTGCCAGATGCCAGGAAATGTTCAAGCAGAAGTACAAGAAAAAGCTGGAAACTTTTTACTGTATGGGAAATGGGAAACCCTCTATCTAGTTTCCAAAGAATTATGCCACCAAGGTAGGAGCAGTCTATGTCATCGCTGGCAAAAGATTGTACAAAAAGGCAGAAGAGAAAAAGAAAGGGGTGTCAAAAGAATGAAACGAGAAATAAGAAAGAATGGATACCCTACCCATTGCTTTCTTCAGACCCATTAACCTATTGCTCCCAAAAATGCGGCTCATTCAAGGGAAAAGATTGGCCTAGACTTGCAACAGAGAGAACATGACAGGTCAATCATGGACATGACATTTCAAGTGAAAGGTTCTAAGGAAGTTTTCCCAAGCTGAGATGGGAAAGCAATTGCTAGGTTTCATAAAATCTGGTCTAAAAGAAGAGCTGGGTTTTTGAAAACAGCAACAAGCACAACAATATTGCTGTCATTGCTTGATTAAAACTGCTCATGTGCTCTTTAGATACCATGTAATGCTTTGGCATCAGTAAGATTCATTTAGCCATCAGTTAAACCAATGTGCTGTGCTGTACTTATCAGGTTCACACTTGAATTTGTGTTTCTAAATACAGGTTCACACTTATCAGGTTTATACTTGTGTTACATACACACATGTATGTATGTATTGTTTAAATCAGGGGTGTCAAATTTGATTTCATTGAGGGTGGAATCAGGGTTGTGTTTGACCTTGGGGTGTGTGGCCAAGGTGAGCATGGCCAGCTCGAGGTCACTTGTATTAAGGGGGGTTGTGATGGCCCAAGCGCTCGCAGCCCTCCTGAGCACCGTTTGCACTGGCAGAGGATTGCAGGAGGCCGTCGCAGCTGAAAACAGCGCTCAGGAGGACTGCATGTGGCCTTTCCAAGCTCCGTTTTTGCTGGCAGAAGCACTGTGGCCCGATCCTTCATTGTTTCGAGGGCAACCCTGTTGAGGTAATTCCCCGTTAGGAGAATGAGCGCATACAGGGAGATGTAGTGAGAGTGGTGAAGAATAACGCACAAACAGCACACAGCTACACTGTATAGCAGAATGTTTAATGGCCAGATGCCCTTCCTGTCTCCAATGCAAAGTTTTGTTCCGCAGATATATTCTCATTACTGTATAGTAAAATGTAGGTTTTACTTCCAGTAAACATTTAAGCAAAGTCCAGACACAGTCCAAGTCATTCACGGTTAAAGCAGTCAGTTTTCAGTCCAGGGATAATCCAATAACAAAGTCCAGTATCAAAAACAGTTCAGTAACAGACTTACATCAAATCCAAGAATAACAATGATCAGTAACAATCAATAGGGAAAGACACTCTCAGCAATAAGAGAACAGGACAGAACAACCCAGGTTTCTGGCTCCATCTTATGGCCATTTGAGGAACCACACCCAATTACAATTTTAGCATTCCCTTAAAGAGACAGTATTAAAATGTCTATCCTGGTTTATATATTTTTTAACCCAACTGTTAGGTGACTTACATTCCTAACAAACCCCGTGGGCCAGATCTAAGCACCCCGTGGGCCAGATCCAGTCCCCAGGCCTTGAGGTTGACACCTTTGGTTTAAATCATTCTATGATTTTTAAGTGTTCCCTGGTTAGGATTGATTTTTCAGTATGAAAAATGGGGCAAATATTTCGCAAATAACTAAAATACATGAATCCATCCCAAAAAGATTGATGTTGATTTCTATTAACATCAATCTTATTAGATAGAAGATGATGTCTTCCATCTAATAAGGGCTTTCTCCACAAAGGATCTTGGGAATTGACATCCGTAGTTTTGGCTTGATTTACATACTGGGTGAAACAATGTGGTTTTTGTTGGTAAGGAATGCTCTCTTCTCCTATTTTTTATGGCTTAATTCATCATAAAACTCAGTTCCTTGTCATTTGTCTAATAAATCACAGTTAAAGTTATGGCTTAGCATCATGAATTGCAACTCCCTTTTTTGCCAGACCTATATGGTACCCTAGAAACTGCTACAAAGGCACACCACAAATCTTTCAGAAACATTACTAACCATAGCTGAAATATTTGGAGCATTCTCAAAGTATCAATCCATTATTTAGCTCCAGATAGTTTTCACTATCAGAAAAATACATTTGCCGAGATATTATTCTGTTAGCTACCATATTTGTAACTATTTCAGACAATGACTCATGATTTCCACAGGTTCCCTAGAAGCAGATGGAAAACAGAAAGTGAATTGGATATTATAATGATACAGGTGAGGGCACAGACCAAGTTTGGCAACTTTTCTGCAATGTATTGAGTCGATTTTGATTACAGGTAAGGGAAGGATAGAAGCCTCCAGAATGCAAAGACCATAGGAATATATGGTTGACAGATGCTATTGAAGTCAAACAATTAACATTATGAAGATTAAGGCATAACTCAATGGCAAGTATTAATTGATGGCTCTTAATGGAATGCTCCCTTGGCTTAGTGGTAGTGAAACAAAATCTAAATGAAATATCTCAAGCAGCTGGATCTCTTTGAATGGAAAGTTCTTGAACATGTAATCCCTGCACTGACTTAATCCTTTTGACATTTGCAATTTTGATCCATCTTTGTTTGATTCTAATCCTCAACCCCAAATACAGACATGAATAACATTGATTTATAGCTATTGCAAAATAAAATTAACTATAAGAAAAACTTAAGGATTACAAACCTAAGTCTTTGATTCTGTCCCAACCTCCCAGCTTTTCAATCCTTTTTCCTGAGTACCTAATACTATTCATAAGTACAACTTAATTAGAAATTACATTCAACACTTGCACAAGATATTTTTTTCAAAAGGCTATGCATATTTAATTTGATTATAAAGATATTGATTTAATTTCAATATTGTTATAACTAGACTGATTTGCAAGAGTGCAAAGAAAAATATATGTTCTAATCCAGATACAAATGACTTTTTAATTAATCATTAACCCACAGATCAATTCATTCAACAAAGCATTTTTTGAAACCTTGGCTATTATTTCTTTTTTCTCTTACATAGATGAATTCAAAAATGTTTTTGAGTTACTTATTTTGGCAGATATAGTTCCAAATCCTCTTATTTTTTTCCCCCATGACATCTAGGGTTATTTTCTGTTAATCCCGCCTCCATTCAAATTCATTGTCTGCTGATTGTGAAAATAGAAAAATTCACATTCATTGTGACATCTAAACAAATCCTTAATATGGGATATTATGAGAACAATTTGCTTGCCTGCTTTTCTGATAGGAAAACCAGTTTCTATGTAAAGTAGAATTCCTACATATTTTGGAAGTCAAGCTAATATATGAGCATCCTGATTTATTTAGATCCAAGAGATCCAGTTTCAAATCTTTACATAGCTATTTACTATTATCTGGAGCAGTGGTCGCCAACCAGTGGGCTGGGACCACTGGTGGTCCACGAGAAAAATTTGGTGTTCCACAGAGAAATGTCACCCCCAAAGCACCCCTTAAAGTAATTAATCCAAGCTGCACAGGAACACAAGGCTGTTCTGCCCACATGGCCCATGGGAACACAAGGCTTTCGTCCCTTGCATTGTGAACAACATGAGGTAGTGAGAGGAGGGGCAAAGGGCACTTGCCCTACGTGCCCTGCCTGGCCACTGGGCTGCTTCTTTCTGCTTCTTTCTTCTTCTGCTTTTGGTTGCACACAAGGAAAACAGCAAAAGTCTTTCTTTCTTTCCCCCAAACTCCACCAGAAATGAATCTTTGGGACCCTGCAAGGCATCCTGCTCCGAGAGGTTGTGCTGACATGACAAGTCTCACAAAGAGTTTGGCAGAGTTTGAGGGAGAGAAAGAAAGACTTCTGCTGCTTCTGCTGCTTTCCTTGCATGAAGCCAAAAGCCTCTCTCTTTCTCTCTCTCCTCCTCCCTCCCCCTGAGAATGGAGCTGGAGACAGTATCCTGCGATCCCAAATAAATAATGATTGATCGGTAAGAAAACGTGGTGGGGAATTTTCCTGCAGACTTTTTGGGGGATTTTCCTAGGGTCTCTGGTCTGTGGGATTTAAAATTTTGGGTTTGGTGATCCATGAGGTCCAAAAGGTTGGTGACCCCTGATCTGGAGCATCTATTCCTTTAAATCACTTGGTTGCTTGACTAACTATCTATAATCCTGTTGGTGCAGACCAGGAAAAGTTGCCCTTATTAAGCTGAATAGTTAAACTGCAGAATGTAGAAGAGTGCTGGATTCTCCTTCTTTTAAGACCTGTTGGGTCTGGCTTGAGCTCCATCCCATCCTCTTAAAGATATGGTAGTAGGTTGCAGGACAAAATATACATCAAAGAAGTTCGTTTTATGAATAGTACTGAATAAACTCTAAAACTTTTTTATCTCCAGATCTGAAGATTTCAAAGAAACAAAGGGAGAGAGGGAAAGAAGAAAGAATGAGCATTGAGATCCAATATGACAGAAGAATCCCCTCCTGCTGTCAGACTACTCACAAGCAAGAGGTAGAGGGGAAAAGACCCAGAATGTAAAAATAAAATCTGGGGCAGCTTGGCTGGTATGAAGCAAAAGCAACTGGAAGTTTCATCCACTGTGTTTGTGTGGGATGAATCATATCGTAGAAGGCCAAGAGAAGAAGACACTGAAAAGATCAGTTTGGAAGTCTTGTTCAGAAGGAGGGAATCTTGAAGAGAGTACTACAGGAAGTGGTGTTCCAAATGAATTTCATGGAGATTCTCAATCACCCAAGTCATAGCTGTCCCAAAGGTGTTTTTTCAAGAGGCAACTGGACTGTCTTGTTTTTCTTTGAAGGTGTTTCGCTTCTCATCCAAGAAGCTTCTTCAGCCTTTAAGAAGAAACTTCTTCAATGAGACGTGAAATGTCTTCAAAGAAAAAACAAGGAAGTCCAGTTGCCTCTTGAAAAAACACCTTTGGGACAAACAAATTCCAATTTTGAAAATATAGTTTCCAAGAGATATGAGGGAGAATTGGATTGCCTAAGCATTTGTGTTTTAGCATGCTGTTCAGTTTGTTGTATCAGAAGAAAAAAAAGACTTCAGAGCAAACCCTTTTGGAAAGACCCCATGAATCTTCATATCCAATGAAATCAAGAGCTTCGTTTCATTTAATGCTACCACTGTACCTGGATTAATGGTGTTTGATTTCGTTGTATGAGGTGCAATGACAATAAAGTAAACTAAACTAAATTTTTCTTTGCTGGATGTCCCAAGAGGAATGGAAATTGCTCTTAGTGCTAGTGCTGGTAGAAGGCTTCATACCTGCACGAAGAATGAATTCTTTTATGAGCTAAGAAAAAGACCCTGTTGGGAGAATCTTTGGGAGAATATAAACTCTTGTATATTATTTAGAGCAATGTCTATCTATTCTGTTCTGGGCATCGAGATATTTCTTCTTGATACTTCTCTGGACCTTTATTTAGGGTAGACTTACTTTCCCAAAGGTAAACATACTTTTTCATTCTTTCTCAGACCACTTTTATGATGTCTTTCATCTTTTCTCAAGATCCTGTAGTTCTATGGTGTTCGGCATTCATCCTCAGAAGGAAAATACTCAGTCTCTGATCTTTGTATTAATGGTATTTGTTAAGTACTTGGACATGGGGGGAGTGAATGGAGACAGCCTCTGAATAGTGACTCTCAGCTCTTTATTATTTGACTTCCCAAAACAACGACAGTGAACTCTGCCTTATATAGGCAACCCTTGTAAGAATTGTCCAATAACGAGCTATGAACGCTAGCTCTTTTAACCAATAAGAATCCTCTGTTAAGGGTCAATCGGATTCCTCAGAACTAATCAATCCGATCTGGCTGCCTAACAGCCAATCAGAAGTGCAGGGCCAGAACCCTGCACTTTACCTCAAGCTCATACTTTATTAACTATGGTACATACACAACACCCCTTCCCCCTGGCTTCTTAATTATGGTGTAGTTATATAGTCCTTTAAATAGAACGGTTGTCTTTTAAGTCTTCCGGATTTTCTTTGGACTGGTTGGTTGCAATCCTGTTGAGGTAGATTGTTGTTTGGCAGTGGATCTGCTTCTTGCTCAGGTGCAATTTCTTGCGGTGCAAACGATTCTCCTTCCTGCTCCATTTCCTGAGTATCTCTTAGTTCGTCGCTCCCTTCGAGCAGGTTCCCTGGAACTTCATCGTCTTCCGTACCTCCCGTCCCCCTCGGTTTGGTCATGGGGAGTTGTTGACTGGCCGTTGTGAGTCATGACCGTAATTGGTTGATATGCCGTTTCCACAGTCTATTGTCACAGCATTTCACTACGTAGGATTTGGGGCCGGTCACTCGTACTACTGTCACCTCTATCCATAACGGATCACCCGATAAGTTTCGTGCGTAAACGAGGTCTCCTACCTGGAAGGTGCGACAGCAGCCGCTGGATCCTATTGGCTTTTCTGGTTTGTAAGCAGGGTGCAACCAGTCGAGGTGGGAGTGCAGTCTTCGTCCCATCAGTAGTTCGGCGGGAGTTCTGCTGGTGACGCTATGTGGAGTTATGTGTTGCAAAAAGAGAATTTGGTTGACTTTGTCATCGATATTGTCATCGTCCACTTTTTGCAAAATCTTTTTAACAAATTGGACCATGCGTTCCACTCGGCCATTGGTCGCAGGGTGTGCAGGCGAGGTGAGCGCATGGCGGATGCTGTGGTCAGCGAGGTACTGCTCGAACATTAATGCTGTAAACTGTGGCCCGTTATTGGACACCAGGACGTCAGGCAATCTGTGGGTTGTAAAGAGTCTGTTTAGGATCTTGATCACTGCCTCAGAAGTTGTAGCCATCATACAATGAATTTCTAACCAATTGGAGTACGCGTCGACTGTCAGCAGGAAGGTATAGCCCTTGGTTGGCCCCGCGAAATCCAGGTGGATTCTGGACCAGGGTCCCCGTGGTGTCTCCCATTCAGTAGGCATGGCTTTTGGTGGGGTATTGCTGACTTGTTGGCAATTGGCACACGCTTTGACCCAATGCTTGATTTGCTGGTCCATGCCCGGCCACCATGCGTAGCTTCGTGCAAGTGCTTTCATCTGCACGATGCCGGGGTGGCCCTCGTGCAGAATTCATAGCAGCGTCTTCCGGAGTCGTTCTGGGACAATGACCCTATCGCCCCAGATGATACAGCCTTTTTGGGAAAAAGTTCAGTCTGTCGAGATTTAAATGGTGCAAAGTCATCTGGTACTTGGTCCAATGGCCATCCACGTTCTACCCAACCTAGGGCTCGAGCTAGGGTGTGGTCTCGTTTGGTTTCTCTCGTGATGTCTTGGGCAGTCATAGGCGGCGAGTTGAGTGTTTCAATCATCCACTGGTAATTGTTGATAAGCTTGAGCTAAATCTAATTTAGCAAAAACCTTTCCGCCCCCCAAGGAATGGAGGAGGTGCTGCACCACCGGAACTGGATACACATTCTGCTGTAGGGCGTGGTTTAAAGTGGCCCGGTAGTCCCCACAAATTCGGATTGACCCATCTGGCTAAATGGGTGTTACAATAGGGGTTTCCCATGGAGAGTGATCGATGGGCTTCAACACCCCTTGAGCAATTAGCTTGTCGAGTTGTTCGTCCATCTTTGCTTTAAGAGCGAATGGAACTCAATGGGGCTTCAAGCGAATGGGGGCTATTTTTTGATCTAGACTAAATGAGATTGGGGTCCCCTTATACTCGCCTAAGCTGTCCGCGAAGACGTCACTGAACTCAGAGATAAGGTCTTTCTCCCACTCACAACCACCGACTCGGTTCACGCCGGCCACTTCAATGCCGAGTGGCGCGAACCATTGGAGGCCTAATAGACTAGGCCTATCTCTATCGATGATAGTTAGAGGTAAGTACGCTGTATGCTTCTTGAAGGAGACTCGGACTCGGCAGGACCCGACAATGGGGATTCGATTTCCTTGGTAGTCCTTGAGGATGAGGCATTGAAATTGGAGGTCTTGGCGTTGAATTGTGGGGATGAGTTGCTTGAGTGTCTTCCAAGACACCATTGAGAGGGACGATCCCGAGTCGACCTCCATGTGGCAAGGCTGGTTCTCGATGACTACCGTGACTCGGATTTTCTTAGTGTCCAAGACTGAGGCATGACCAATAGTGATAGTATAGTGAGCCTCTTCTTTTTGCAAAACTCAATTTCTGTAGCAGTGGTTTACTGGCTCTCGCCTTTCAGGACGGTTTCCTGTCGATTGGCGATAGTTGGCCCCTTTTGAGGCCTGGCTGAGTCCTGGTAAGCTGCGGCAGACCTGGCCGATGTGGCCTCGTTTCCCGCACTCATGGCAGAGTGCGTCGCGGAATTTGCATTCGGCCCTGGCATGGTTGGCTCCACAGCCAACACAAGGGCATAAGGGCTTCGGGCGAGGGTCCTGGTCGGACTGCAGTCGATGGACCCCTTCTTTATCGCTGTCTGACGACGAAGAGAGGTCCTCGTGGTGCGTTAATAGTAGCTGCCCTTCTGAGTTGGGTAAGATTTAGCTGGTCGGTGGTGTTACCAGAGTGCGGCTTCGCCGTAATTGTGCAGCCGACTTTTTGGTCGCCTCCGCAGCCGTGGCTTCGGCGATGGCATCAGCAAGGCTGATGTCGCCTTTCGCCATCAGCTTGCTTTGCACACCTAGCATATCTAATCCCAGGATTACTCGATCTCTTAGTGCCTCTTCTAAATCGGCAAACCCGCAGAGACCCCCTAAATTTCGGAGGTCCACCACGAAATCGGCCACACTCTCCCCTTTTCGTTGGTTTCTCTGATAAAACTCGTGGCGTCTCACGAGTGTAGGCACGGTTGGCGCGTAATGGTCTCTCAGGATGGGTTCGAGGTCATCCCAGCTCATGGCTTTCACTTCTCGAGGTTTGGCGAGTGCTTTAGCCATCTTAAATACAGCTGGGCTGCAATGCGTCAAGAACAGTGTCCGCTTCTTTGCTGGTGTAGCGTCCTTCAAGTTATTCGTCTGGAGAAACATTTGGAAGCGATCCATGTAGGATTCCCAATCCTCTTGGTTTGGATCGAACGGAGTGGGTGGTACGATGCCGCCGGACATGGTTCCGTTGTTGGCGTCGTCTATCACGTGCTCGGTATTGCTTCCTGGCTTCTTTGGTTCAGACATCTCCACATCCCATCTTCCTCGCCAGTGTTAAGTACTTGGACATGGGTTGGAGTGAATGGAGATAACCTCTGAATAGTGACTCTCAGCTCTTTATTAGCATAGTGACTTCTCAAAACAACAACAGTGAACTCTGCCTTTTATAGGCAACCCTTGTAAAAATTGTCCAATTACGAGCTATGAACGCTAGCTCTTTTAACCAATAAGAATCCTCTGTTAAGGGCCAATCGGATTCCTCAGACCTAACCAATCTGATCTGGCTGCCTAACAGCCAATCAGAAGTGCAGGGCCAGAACCCTGCACTTTACCTCAAGCTCATACTTTATTAACTATGGTACATACACAACAGTATTAATGCTAGCCAAACTAATGATTTTTTCTACCCTTATCTAAAGAGCTTTGCCAGCCTCCCAACAATCTTGCTCCCCATTTGTGCTTCAATATTTGCCATCCCACCACACTGGGATGTCCTCTGTTGGAAAAAAAACTCCACGACTCTAGTTGGAGCCAGCTACTTCAGCCCCATAAATACAACACAGGCAAAAGTGATTTACTTGGGAGACAAAATAGAGATTGCTCTTCAAGAGCTGCACACTCAATATTATATTGATCCAATCTTCTGTCTTTCATCCTACATATAAAAAAACATATTGAGAAGAGATATTGAATTCCAATTCTGAGATGCTTCTAATATTTAGAATTGGGAACCTCACCATGATTAGGAATAACTCTGAAATGTGAAGAATTGGAATGAGAAAAGGAACTTGCTATTCCCGGGATAATTAAAGAGGAAGAGAAATATCTTGATCATACATGTATGTTTTTTCAGCTTCACTAAAGATTTCAAAATGATATATAACATGACTATATTCCTGGTAACACAATGTTGAAACACTGAAAGACAAAAATTGGAATAAAGAAATGTTCTTTTTCAAAACAGTTCTTTTGAGGAAAAAAATGAAACTAGACTGATAGATAAGCTATAAGGTGACATGATCTGAATCAGGCTTTTTCAAATAAAAACTAAAGGAAAATCAAAGGTGCTTTATGATTGTTTTGGTTATCATTTAAGTTGTAAGAGTCAAAAAGATGTGAAATGTGTTATACCTTTGGAATTAAGCTGAATAGACCATATTCCAATGCAACATTAAACATGGTTTGTTGGATTTTATTGACCATAAGAACTGAGGTTAATCCTAAAATTACTTGCATAATGCCTGATTTGCTTCACAGATTGGCTTGGTAGTACCATAGCTTACCGTACATTAGTTTGTGGGAAAGCCATACTTACTTTTTCCCAATTTGGGAGTGTGATTTGGAGAAAACAAAAGTCTGTTAATACTTTGGAAGATATATTCAAGTTCAGAATTATCTTGACAGACTCAAGCAGTGAGTCCTATCCAACAAGTTGCAATTTGGTGGCAAAAAAAGTTAGGCCCTGAATTTTGGTGGAAAAGCTCAATGCATAGGGACACAATAAGTAGTGCCTGGGCTCAACAGTAGTGCCTGTGAGAGGATCTAGGCATCCTGGTGAACTACTGCTTAAGTATGAACCAGCAGTATGCTGCAGCTGCCAAAAAAGCAAATGTAGTCCGAGGCTCCATCAACAGTATATTACAATTATGCAAAGAAAAATTGATTCTAATAAAGGCTGAACTGCAAAGAATATACATAAATCTATCAGTGGTTAGCTTGCTGCAGTTTCTCAGGCCTTGCCTTATGGCATATCATGGTGGTACTACACTATACTGCACTAGTTTAGCCCAGGGGTGTCAAACTCGCATTGTCATGGCAGTGTCATGTGACGTATTGGAACTTTTTTCCCTTCACTAAATTGGGTGAGGCAAGGCCAGCACGTGATGCATCCAGCCCACAGGCCTTGAGGTTGATAGCCCTGGTTTAGCTTAATAAAGAGAAGGCTTAGGAGTAACATGATAGCCATCTTCCAATACTTGAAAGGCTGTCACAGAGAAAAGTGGATTGATTCATTCTCCAAAGCACCTGAAACCAGGACCAAGAAGCAATGGGTGGAAGCTTGATAAAGAGAGACATTAATTAATTGTTCCTGACAGCAAGAACAATTAACTAATGGAACAGTTTCCCTCCTGGAACTGTTGGTGCTCCATTACTGGAGGCTTTCAAAAGAAGACTGGACAGTGATTTTCCTGAGATGGAACAAGGACTCCTTCCTTGGGCAAGGGTTTGGACTAGAAGAGACCCAAAATCCCTTCAAACGCTATGGTTCTTTTTCTATTCTTTTTCTGCTATTTATTGTCTTGTGTAAATATTTCCTCCTGGGTAGTATTTTTCCCCTTATTCTTTAATTAAGGCAGTGGTTGGGCTGCTGGTAACTGCCACGTAACACTCACTCTAGGATAGCAAATAGTCCTGAATTTATCTGGGAAAATTTTGTGCAGACAGTCTCAGTCTGAGACTACAAATGTCATTCCCATCACTTTACCAGGTAGGTTTACAAGTCTAGATGATTCATGACTGTTGCATTGCATGGCTCACTTTGATTAGAGGGTAGGTCTACCTATATTCTGCCTCAGGTTGCAGACAAGCAGGAGCAGTTGCTGAGGAATTGATTTATTTACTACAACTAAGCAGATAACAATAGACAAGAACATAAATCAAGGTCTTTGCAAAGAGTGCTTGCCCGAATAATTCCGTTTAAAGTTCAAGCAGGAATAGAATGGTCCAAATTTATTCCAGGAGTCAAAGCGTCAAACTTGCTGGTCATCCAGTCCAATAGTCAAGGGTTGAAGGCATAAGCTGGGATTCTGAAAAATTGATTCTAATAAAGGCTGAACTGCAAAGAATATACATAAATCTATCAGTGGTTAGCTTGCTGCAGTTTCTCAGGCCTTGCCTTATGGCATATCATTTTTCTCATTGCTGTTGCATGCATCAGGACCTGGGCTGTGCCTCACTACCAATTGCTCCATCTGATCAAGAGATGCCTATGGTTAATCAATCTCCTCAGATGAATTATGGCTTAAAGATTCTTGGGAATGAGAATCCACAGGCGCAGCTGGAGCAACACCACTGGAATCAGAATCTAAACTGTGGCCCATGACAACCAATACCTGACAGATGGGTCTTTTAACAGAGGTGGACTGCTGCCGGTTCAGACTAGTTCACCTGTACCGGTAGTTCCAACCATTAGCTGGGCCTGCCTACCTGCCCCGGTGGTATCCCATCCTACATATCTCACTCTTTGGCTTGCTTACCCCACCCATGCAGCCCAGCTGATTTCCACACCTCGCCCATTCTACTCACCGTGGCTGCCCAAGAAGGTGTGCTAGAAGCTGTGTGCATGAAATCACTGTGTGTTTGAAGCCCCCTCAAGCATTCTTTCAAACATTTTCTGTTTGAAAGAAACAGGTTATTAAATTATGTGAAGCTTACCTCTGGTTTATAAATACCTTTAAACGAGGGGTGTCAAACTCGATTTCATTGTGGGCCACATCAGGGTTGTGTTTGATATTAGGGGGGCATGGTGGGAGTCACCAAGGCAGGCGTATTGGGTCACTCATGTTGGGGGAACCTGTGGTGGCCCGAGCACTCTGCCAATGAAAATGGACTCCCGAGCATTTCCAGTTGCGATGCCCTCCTGCAACTCTCTGCTAGCAAAAATGGAGCTCAGGAAGGCCCTCCCAAGGTTGGTTTTCAGCTGACTTGGCCTCCTGCAACCATATGCCAGAGAAAACAGAGCTCAGGAGGGCTGCACACAGCCCTCACGAGCTCTGTTTTTGGCTGGGGCGGCAATCCTCTGCCAGAGAAAACAGAGCTTGGGAGGGCCGTGTGCATTTTTGCTGGCAGAAGCAACACAGACCAGTTCTTCACTTATTCCAAGGTGACCCCATGGGACAGATCTAAGTACCCTCTGGGACAGATCTGGTCCATGGGCCTTGAGTTTGACACCCCTGTATTAAGACATCCCATCCCCAGTGAAAAATCACCTTCAATTTATATCAGTGGAGATTATTTGAAAATAATCCTTGTTGTGAGAAGGAGGGTTTTCAAGGAACATTATGGACAATATTGGTAGGTGATGAGGCATTTTTATTCCCTGCCATCAGTGGCTACTTGTGAGGGTTGTATTCTACCATTTAAATCTGAGGCAATGGACTTTAAATGCCAGTTACCAAGGAGCAGCAATAGAACTGAGATATAACCATCTTGGCCTTCCAATTAATTTTCAAGATTCAGCTGATTGGCCCCTGGGATTTTGCACCTGATCCATAGTCTAATCCAGTCAGGAGATCCTTATCTTCTTCTCTGTTAAAGGCAAAGCTCCCTTAGACTTAGAATGTCAAAAATAGAACTGGCTGAATCTGAGCTCTCAGAAACCTTTATTGGTGTTTTTTAAAGAGAACACTGTAAAGTTCACAATTTAGCAAGAAATTCAGCTCCAAATCATCCTGACAATAGGGAAAGTCTGAAATGATAGCTTCACACATTTTGAGAAGCATTAGGATTCTTGCCACAACATTGATAGCTTTTCAAATTTGGCATCCTGGAGAGAGTTGGTACGCTTCCTTGTTCTATACATCTTCCTCAGTTTGCCCAGTGATGTCCATAATTCATGTCACATATACCCATTTTCCTGAAAATAAGAATATCCCCAAAATAAGACTGAGCATGCTTTATGCGTGCCCCTATTATAAGCCCTACCCCCCAAAATAGGCCCTACTTAAGCACGTGTATAGCCAGCCATAGGCCCATTCCATCTGGTTGCTTGTGGTGCCGTCAATGCAAGGCAAGGGCTGATGGAGCCGCCACATATGCCCCTCATCAGCTTACCTCAGGGATCCCACAGCCAGGCCATCCATGCCTTGACACCTGCCTCGCAGCAGCAGCACCAGTGGCCATGTGCAGCAGGAACCCATATGGCCACCAGCTCACTTCTTCTGCTTTCTCAAGGCCGCAGGTGTTGCAATGTGGGTGGCCTGGCTCTGGGAGCCCTGAGGTAAACCAGTGCAGGGTGCATAGGGCAGGTCCAGCATCCTCTGCCTTGCGCTGATGGTATTGGAGGACCATGCTGTCTCCTGGCCACCACAATCAAGCAGAAGAAATGGGCCTTGGAAAACAAATAAGACCACCACCACCCCCAAAATAAGCCCCACTGTTTATTTTGGGGCCCAAAAGAAAATAAGACCCAGTCTTATTTTCAGGGTAGATTCCACATGATCTTTCAAAAAAAAAAAAAACATATGGGACATTTGTCTAAATTTTATACCAGTTCTTTTTGTTTAATTTTTTTCCTAGGATTTAAGTCTTTGTTCCCATACCTGTCTGTAAAGGAAGAGTCTAACCAAACTGTAAACCTCAATATTGCTGTGGAGGTGCAGTGGTTAGAATGCCGTATTGCAGGCTGACTCTGCTCAGTACCAGGAATTCGATCCTGACTGGCTCAAGATTGACTCAGCCTTCCATCCTTCCAGGGTCGGTAAAATGAGGACCCAGATTGTTTGGGGCAGTATGCTGACTCTGTAAACCACTTTGAGAAGGCATAAAGCACTGTGAAACTGTATATAAGTCTAAGTGCTATTGCTATATGGCCAGGCTCCTAGGATTTTGGCTAGCATTTTTCTTGTAGACTAGTAATTTATGTGGACTTCTTTTTAAAATTCAGTATTTAAATGCATTAATGTATTGCATAGAGAAACTCTTTGTGGGCAATTTCTGGTGAGTAAGCTGCTAAACTGACAATAGAATAAAAAGACACTTGATAACAAAATCACAGATCAGAAAATTTCCTTGAAAGGTTAAAAGCAATAAATTTATGTGGCAGGGGGAAGGGAGCATGACAAGGAGCAACAAAGTGTAAAAGAGAAGGACTGAGTTTACCTGATTTGAAATTATACTTTTCATATACTTTTATACTTTAGTTGCAGTGGTGGGATTCAATTTTTTTTACCACCGGTTCTGTGGGCATGGCTTGGTGGGCATGGCAGGGGAAGGATACTGTAAAATCTGCAGTCAGAGGCGGTATTTGCCGGTTCTCGGAACTACTCAAAATTTCTGCTACCGGTTCTTCAGAACCGGTCAGAACCTGCTGAATACCACCTCTGCTTTGTTGGTTTGGATAACAGAATGGATATTGCTGAGAAATAGAAAGCTCTGGGGACTAGAAGATATGACTTGAGATTTGAGTAGCATGGATATTTTTGGTACGACAAAGCTAAGATTAATGTAGATTTTAAAAATCATTTTGTTAGACATGCCATATTGAGAATATGGAATAGGTCTAAAGCCAGGTTGTACTTGCAAAATACCTTTGTGGCTCTAAGCACAATAAGTATTTTATAGAAGAGATAATATAACAATAATGTTTTATTATAATATAATCTTACAATAAAGTTATAGCTAGCATTCAGGTTGTATTTCTTGTTTGGACTAACTCAAGTGCTAACAGTTCAGCTATGAAATCTAGATTACAAAAATCCAGACAGCTATTAGATCAGGGGTCTCCAACCTTGGCTCCTGGAAGCCTGGCGGACTTCAAAGCTGGCTGCAAAGCTGGCTGTGGAATTCTGGGAGTTGAAGTCCACCAGGCTTCCAGGGGCCAAGGTTGGAGACCCCTGTATTAGATGAAGCAAAGAGGTTTGGAAACTTTTGGCTATTATCTAGTAGGATAGTTGCAATGTAGAAATGATAGTCCTGTCTCTAGTTGCAATTGACATATTGCTGAAAACAAAACACCAGGCAATGATTCCTTCCCTCCCCAAATGATAAATAAAGATGCATATTTGCAGCTGAACTGCATATGTTTCATAAATGAATGGATGCAAACTTAGAAATAATTCTAATTATAATAGTATAATTATTTATTGATTAAATGCATTAAGATGCTGATTGAAGTGTGTGTTGACTCTTATCAACTCTGTTGATAGACCAGAAATAGCTCTCTACAACATGGCCTTTCAGTCCATCCATTACCTCTATAATCAAGTCCATCCATCTTGCCACCAATTGTCCACCTTTCCCAACATTATAGACTTCTTAATAGAAATTATTTATTATAGTTTAAGTAGAAGAGAGATGCCTTCTCATGGAATCATAAATTGGGCTCATGTTCGGCTTCCTGAGAGCTGAAAGTTGGCTAGTTCTTGTTTAATCACATCCAGTGAACAATAGTTAATCGCTTCTCTGAATAATTGCCTCTAATGTCAAACTGCTCTTACTGCTTTAAAATTTCTCCTAGTGCTTAATTACATTCTGTTCTCCTATAATGTAAATGCTTTCACCATAATGGGAAAAGTGTATTAACACAATGCTGATTGTTCCAAAGCCTTAAATGGGCAATGCCTTCAGATAGCACCTCACTTACCTTGGCTGATCTTGAAAAGCTGAACAAGGCCAAATATGGTTAATACTCATAGAGGACACCACATTGCAGACAGGAGATAAATATCTCAAATAACCAAGGGCAATCTGCCTCTATATTATTGCCCAGAACTATGGTATATATCAGGGATGTCAAACTTGATTTCATTGAGGGCTGCATCAGGGTTGTGTTTGACCTCGGGGGACCAAAGTCAGTGTGGCTGGGGTAGGTGTGGCCAGTTCGACGTCACTCATGTTGGGGTGCCTGTGGTGGCCCGAGAGCTCTGCCAAAGAAAACAGATTCCTGAGCTCCATTTTCAGCAGCAACGGCATCCTACAACCCTCTTCCAGTGAAAACGGAGTGCAGAAGCGCTTCCCATGGTCTCCCCAAGGTCCATTTCTACTGGCAGAGGCACTGCGGCCCTTTGCTATTTCCAGGGCAGACCCGCAAGCCAGATCTAAGCACCCCGTGGGCCAGATCTGGCCCTCGGGCCTTGAGTTGGACATCCTTGGTATATATCAAATAATGGTCTTCAAGGAGAAATATTGGAATATTCTAATTGCTTGCTACGTGATTTTTTTTTTTTTAAGAAATGGAACATGGTTGCAGTATGCGTAACTGTATATTGGACCCAGTAGCAAGATTGTAAGTAATCCACTGGAAGTTTCAATGAATTTCACTGATTAAACAGAAGCTTCTAAAAATTAAGCAGTCATTTTTATATTCTGAGCTGAATAAAACAATATTTGGGGGAAGCCGTTGCTTGATTTGCAACACATCCAAGCAAGTTTGTATTCTAATGCAGTCAACTGTAGTGTTCAATAATGTTTCAGTTTATGCTTCAGTCTTGGTGGAAATAACAATAAATTATGTTTAATACTATTTTATTACCTCAGCCTTCAGATATTAGGCATTATAGCCCAAGAGAAGGAAGTCATTTTGTTTTCAGAGGCAAGGACAGCTCTGTGAGTTTATGATGAAATGTCTTCCATCTCTGCTAATGGATGTTATGGTTTGTTGTATATGAACCAATTGTATGCTTGACTCTTCCTGCTCAGTGAGTTTTGATGTATTATTAATGCTTCTCAGAATTTTTGTAATGTGAGAATAACCCTTTGTGGGAAAACTGCTGAAAGTTACCAATAAAATATGAAGACAATATGAAGGGTATATATGTGTACACTCACTGGCTTTTAATTACAATTCATTTTGTTTTCAGATTCCAATCTCTGCCCTTTGGGGAGTCAGTCAACTTCCTCAGTTGAGCTTTTTCCCCCATTTTTCTTTTTCTTGGGGCTGGAAGATTCTAATATTCTTTTATTTTAGGCAAAACAACCATATCTTCACTGCATGTACATACTCAGTCAGAAGAGTTGGGTTTCACTGAATAGTATTTCTCAGACTTGCAGACTGGGGAATTCTGGGAGTTGAAGTTCACATATCTTAAAGTTGCTAAAGTTGACAAACTGTGGTCTAAATCTAACTAAAAAAATTAAAAGGGGAAGGATGCTCAGTGTTATGGCTTAGCAATATCTGAATAGCTAAAGATCGCCCACTCCAGACAATGCACGCTCTTTCCATTCCATGTACAATTGAAGCATGCTCAGATCACTTGTGTGCCACTTTGACTACTCAAGCCTGTTATGTACCATACAGATGGAAGCTTCAAATGCATGCATAGGATGCAAGCAATGGGAGCTACTTGTGAATAACGAAAGTCAGAAACTTGTCATCATCTTTGTTACAAAACTATCACCAGACTACTTGTATCACCACCAGATGGATTCATAACTGGCTGACCAACCATTCAATGTCGATCCATTCTACATATTCAGTTCAGTATATAATTTGAGGCCATATACCATACATGCCCTAATATGAGGAAACACCTGGCTTGGCTGATCACCTAAAAATTAAGGAGGATTGGGTATCTGGCAATAATGAAATTGCCAAGAAATCCAATTTTTGTAAGCTAGATGGGGAAGTAAAATCTATTTCTCTATCTGTCCTCCACATGTCTGTCCATCCCAGAAGACAGGAATGTGACAGGATTGTGTGAATTTCTATCCAATGCAAGAATTGTCCAGTTCAGTAAACCTTGCTGTGAACATACTTGAGGGTTTGTTAAAGGTTTCCACGATGACACATGAAACAACTGATTGGGCACTGCTAAATAGAATAGCCACTTTTCCTTCCTATATAAATGTGGATTCACTTGTCAGTTTTCAGCCCAGACATGCTAAAAGGTAATTGAGCTCTGACTATGCTCTCTTCAGCTTCAATTATAGGTTATGAAAGCCCAGGGCAGTGATAAGCCACAATATATAATAGAAATAGTAGTACCCCAGAGCACTATCCTTTATCATACATTTCTCTTAGCTGTCCAATTTCTATCTGTTTTGTATGCTTATAAAACTTTATTTCAGCTGGGGGAGGATTTTTTTTCCTTCCCTCTTTTCTGCGAAATGAACAGGTACTTTAATATGTTTGCTCTGGATATTATTTATACAGCAATAAAATAAAAACACTAGGTCCTTGGGATCATTCCCAAAGAAGCAAACCTTCAACATTTATTAGGTCAATGGATGAAAGTTGGCATACCAGACTCTTACCTGGCTGGAATGACAACTAACCCAGACTCAAATTGTTCATAGAATTTACTATTTAAATGCTGATCTCTGCACAATCAGTTCATTGTTTATGACCTGTCTTCTGATGGAATTGACCATTAATTAAGACAAGTAACAGCAATCCCTAAAAGAATAATGGAAATATGGACCAAAGAGTTAACTCCACTACTCCAAGATACCAGTGTAATTCCCATGGTAATTATGGTACTCTTTTTATCTAAATACAAGAAATCAGCTAGCCTACTGAATAGCCATAGGATAGTACATGAAGAGAACAGAAGATGGGAGACTACTGAAGATAACAAAATAATAAAGCGTGCAATAGGTAAAGAAGAATCTTCAAGATGTGTGAAAGGGAAAAAGAGTTAGACTGATTAGAGAAGGATGGAAACAGGGTATCTATAACCATTAATCAAAGACTAGTTTCAAATCGCGGAAGCTTGGTTAAAATTAATACAAGCAGAAGTGAAAACAATGAATTTGAAATTTCTAACTAGTGGGTTAATATTTAGCCATCAACCTGATCAATATATAGAACACTTGGACACATCTGCTAGGATGAACTACTACATGATATTTCCATGCAAATTACAACACTTCTACATTTGTTATAAATCTTCATTTATTAGTATATGCAAATTCAAGACCACTTATTGTAAAGTGTTAACTGTCCATCTAGGTTTTAACAGTGAAACTTAGTTTAAACATTGTGAATAAAATAATGTCACACTTCCTAAGAAATATGAGTTTGGAAAAGCAGAGCTATATTGCCGTAACCATTTTATATATGCGTATATGTCTGTGTATATATACATATATACATACCCCAAGGCATAAACCAAGGCATATACGAAGTCCGGCCACATACATTGGACAGACCAATTGAAGAATAAGTACCCGCCTGGATGAACACAAAAATGCAGTCAAAAAGCTGGAACACACTTCCTCACTAGTCCAACACATGGAAGCCACAGGTCATAGCATCAACTTCAATGGCACCAAAACACTAGCCAATATAGAAAACCCCAGCCACAGAATCATCAGAGAAGCCATAGAGATTGAAAAAAGACCAGACATCATGAATAGAAGAGATGATTCTAGACTGTCAATCATTTGGAAGCCTGCACTCACAAACAAAAAAATCTCCACACCACAAGCCAGGCAAACACCTGGGCACAAACAGATCCCCCCTGATACCTCCAGCTCAAACACACCCCAACCAGGCACCCAGATGAAACCTAGCTTCCTAACCAATGATAGCCATCCATTTACCCGGAGCCAAGCTGCACTAAAGGCCTCCCATAAAGTAACACAACGTTGCCAGCCAATCAAGATACAAAAAGAGCCAAAAAACAGACAGAAGATATTAGAAACACCAATCAAGCAGAACACAGCAAACTCCAAGACCAATAAACACAGACCAAGACTCCCAACCAATCAGGATGAAGAAAAAACTATTCTGGCACAGCAATAGGCTGCCCCAAATTCAAATCTGAAACCACTGTAAAAGTATGACTCACAGATGAACACCATACAGAAGCCTGATGATGGCAGATGAGATTCTGCTGAAACGTTGCTACAACTTTAAAAGCACAACTACTATGACGTGGGAAAATACCCGAACTAAGCTGAATGCCATACATACATACATATATACATACATAAAACAGAGGATGTTTTGTTCAATGAAGTAATATGTTACTACAGAGAACCAGTCACTCTTGCTACTCATGATTAAAAGGATAAACATTTAGAAGAAATAAACTCCACAACTTGTCTTTTGTGAAAGAAATAAATTGTGCATACATTACAGTTTAATTTTTCTATTTGTAAATTCTAATGAAGTTAGGCAGATGTTTCTTGTTTTCTGTTATTCAGAAATTTGGAATCTTGGTGGAGTTCAAGGCCTTTTTCTCCCCCAGGCATCATCTTCACAGAATAACATCTTTATTTCTGGATGTTCCCTGGAAATTACTGCAGTTCTTTTTCCCAGTCTCTGCCTAAGAGACTGTCAGTCCAAGATCACATGTGAAAACACTTCCCCATATGTGTTTTTGCAACAAATGTATTTTGTTGGGTCCAAAAGAATTGAGAACTTTGGACGTTCCATGGTGGAATGGGGTTTCTGAAGAAAATGAGGTGGCGTAGGTCTCATTTCATAGTCCAGATGCAGTGATTGGGACTAGGCAGAAATACCTCAAGATTGTTCAAGCATCCTCTCTGCATATTAACATTCCAGTGGCATCCATAGCTCAGTTCAAGATTTTATCTCTGGAATTCATATTGACCTGGCCATTCTCCCTAATCAATTGGTCCTCAGAAACTACTAAAGCTGAAGATTTAAAGAGTTGGCTATGATGTAAAGAGGGACGTGGTGGCTCAGTGGCTAAAATGATGAGCTTGTCAATCAGAAAGGTTGACAGTTCGGTGGTTCAAATCCCTAGCATCACGAAATGGTGTGAGCTCCCATTGCTTGTCACAGCATCTGCCAACCTAGCAGTTCAAAAGCATGTAAAAATGCAAGTAGAAAAATAGGGACCCCTTTGGTGGGAAGGTAACAGTGTCCTGTGCACCTTCGGTGTTTAGTCATGCTGGCCACATGACTACGGAGATGTCTTTGGACAGCACTGGCTCTTCGGCTTTGTAATGGAGCACTACCCCCTAGAGCCAGAAATGACTAGCATGTATGTGTGAGGGGAATCTTTACCTTTACCTTATGATGTAAAAAGGAACAGGATAAATTCAGGAATGATAGTGTCTTATGTAGGGTGAATCAAATGAGTAAATGAGGAAAAATTGTGGCAGGAAAAAAGGAAAGAGACAATGTGAACAGTTGAGTAGATTGATCATTCTGAACAGATCACTTACGTCTTGAGCCCATCATCTGTAGCTAGGACAGTTTACTTCCAGAGTCCAATTTTGGAATGAAAATAAATACTGTATTTTTATCTCTGTCTCTACTAGAGGAACAAGGAATGAAGATGTGATGATATGTTAGTATTATTTCTCTCCCTCTAGCCCCATTCAAATTAGAATTCTGGCATTAGAAATATTCTTTATTGGATTTTAATCATAGATTTGGTTCTAATTATGATTTTTAAATTCAAAAATGTAACCTAGCAGCTAGAATGTCTGGAGTTAGACTTGTTAAAGCTTCCATCTGATGATGGAATTCCTCCAGACTAATCTACCTTGAAATATTGTTATTGTGGGGATAAAATAAAAAGTGAACCTCCATAGATTGCTTTGAGAAAAGGTATGATGCAAAAGTAGGAAATATAAAATAAAATTCATGATGCTCTTTGGACCAATTCAAAGATAATCCAATTAGGATTAAATCCCAAATGAATTTTGAAGACCTGAAATTAGCACAAATGAACTGAAACAATCCAAAACTATACATTTTCCAATAAAATGGGTACCCCATTTCACTTTATCAAAAAGTGTCTAACTGCCCAACCCATAGTAGCCTACCTCACATAAGCTATGACAAGGACAAGATTATCATACTTTTAAAGCATCTCAGAAACTAAAATATTATGTTAATTTACCCTAGTGGCAATAAAAATCTTTCTACAAATTCAAACTATTCTTGTTTGGGTTTTTTATTTTGATAATCTTTATTGATTTGATTATTTTTATGAATTTATCAAGGCAGAAAACATACAGTACAAAAACTCTGTCCACCTCCTATTTTCCCCACGACAACCTTGTACGGTGAATCGGACTGAGAGAAAGTTGACTGGCCCAATGCTACCCAGCTGGCTTTTATGCCTAAGGTGAATCTAGAACTCATGCAAACCTGGTTTCTAGGCCAACATCTTAACTACTATGGTTTTGTTGTTTCCTAAGTTGGTCAGCATGGTGGGGTTTGATCCTAAAGGAAATGGATTGCCCTTCTTAGTCAATATTTGGAGCTATTTGTGGGACAGAAATGATATTAGTTGTTCTGGAAGATGATATGTGATGGGCCTTGGAACTCACAGTCTGCTGATTTGTAGCATGGGGCAGAGGTGGTATTCAGCAGAACTGGTAGCAGAAATTTTGAGTAGTTCAGAGAACTGGCAAATACTTACCTTCCCCATCTATTATCTGCTTCCCGAATCTCAGCTGATTGTCTGGGTCTTCTTTTGTTGCCCTGCAAAGGAGAACGGAGCTGTAAAGCAGGTTAGTGAGGTGGAGAGGGAATGGGATTTGCAGTAACCTTCTACTAGAGTGTGGTGGGAATGGAGATTTTACAGTATCTTTCCCCTGCCATGCCCACCAAGCCACGCCCAGCAAGCCACGCCCACAGAGCAGGTAGAAAAAAAATTGGAATCCTACCACTGCTAAGATGCCGTAAAATTAGACCAAATTGGTTATTGGTAGAAGTGGAGACAGTTAATGGAGTCACAGAAGGGAGAGAAGGGATTAAAGAACAGGTAGGTTGGGAAGACTGCACTGAACTGGGATAGCAGTGATAGCTACATAAGAAAAATGAGGGAAGGGGAGACCCTAGAACAATGGAGCAGAAAATTTACAAGCCATGTAGGCAAAGAAAGGAAAAAGAGGCCTTTACCCCATAAAATCATTCAAGGATCTCTCTGATCTCTTTATAGCAGAGGTGGTATTCAGCAGGTTCTGACCAGTTCTGGAGAACCGGTAGTGGAAATTTTGAGTAGTTCGGAGAACCGGTGGTAACCTTCTCCCAGAAGTGAGGAGGGAATATAGATTTTACAGTATCGTTCCCCTGCCTGGCCACCAAGCCACACCCACCAAGCCATGCCATGCCCACCAAGCCACTCCCACGCAACCGGTAGTAAAAAAATTTGAATCCCACCACTGTTTTATAGGATAGCAGAGTTGGAAGGGACCCTGGAGGTCTTCAACCCTCTGCTTCGGCAGGAAACCCTATACCAGGGGTCTCCAACCTTGGCTCCTGGAAACCTGGCGGACTTCAACTCCCAGAGTTCCACAGCCAGCAAAGCTGGCTGTGGAATTCTGGGAGTTGAAGTCCGCCAGGCTTCCAGGAGCCAAGGTTGGAGACCCCTGCCCTATACCATTTCAGACAAATAGTTATCTAATATCTTCTTTAAAACTTTCAGTGTTGTAGCATTTACAGCTTCTGGAGGCAAGTCGTTCCACTGATAAATTATTCTAACTGTAGGAAATTTCTCCTTAGTTCTAGGTTGCTTCTTTCCTTGATTAGTTTCCACCCATTGCTTCTTGTCCTGCCCTCAGGTGCTTTGGAGAATAGCTTGAACCCCCTCTTATTTTCGTTCAAAGTAGAACAACCAACGTTTCTGGGTTTTGTTTTTGCTAAGCTGACCAGTTTTTAGCAAAATGTGATAATTTGCTTGGGTTTTGAAACAAAGCATTCTTCTCATTTCATGCACAACCCCAGTAGATCTAAATGATGCCATACTTTCTTCTTCTTTTTTTAAAAAAATAGATCTTGTGGGTGACCTTTGGCATCAATCCTGCAGCTGTATTCACTGAAGTGATTCAGATGAAAAGCATCGAGTCATATATTCCAGCAGGAATGGCTTTGGCATCTCAGGTTCTGGCACACAGGATTTGAACTAATCCAATTCATGCTATTTATACCATTCAGTGATAGGTTTAGAATTCTTGTTTTGGTGATCACGGGAAGGGAAGCTTTTATTTTGAAACTGGAATTACATATCTTAGTTTAACCAGTTAACATTTGCAAGGGAAACCAACTCTCTTCCCCCACTCTTTCTCATATTTTCCCATCATGTACTGATCCCACGCTCCCACATTCTATAATCTCCCATCCCACTTACTTGTCTTGCAGCCAAGAGACTGTCTGAAAGAGTTGGGCCCCTCTCCCTGGCTATTTTCCAGAGTAAACCAAATAGCACCTTCTGAAGATTGTGGTGGAGTCATTCTTTCTCTAGAGACAACACATTATTTCAAAACCACTTCATTTTCTGTCAGTAATTCCCCCCTCAACACCCTCTACAAGAATCTCAAGGTCAACTAAGCACAGCTATCCCTGGTGTACAGCGGCTTCTTTGTACTAGCTGAATACATGGGAAATATTTTTGATTGGAAGCGCTGAGCCAAGCTATTCTCTCTAGATCCAAAACCTGCCTTTGATAGATGCCAGATCCTGGATTATATAGGGCTACAGACCAGTGGTGGGATTCAAAAATATTTATTACCGGTTCTCTGAGCGTGGCTCTGTGGGCATGGTATGGCTTTGTGGGCGTAGCTTTGTGGGCATGGCAGTGGAAGGATACTCTCCATTCCCTCCCCACTCCTGGAGGAAGGTTACTACAAAATCCCATTCCCTCCCCATCCCACTAACCTGCGTTCCAGCTCTGTTCTCCTGTGCAGGGCAACCAAAGAAGACTCAGCCAATCAGCTGGGACTCAGGAGGCAGAGAATAGATGGGGGCAGAGCTGGTATTTGCTGGTTCTCTGAACAACTCCAATTTTTTGCTACTGCTTCTCCAGAACTGGTCAGAACCTGCTGAATACCACCTCTGCTACAGACCTATTATTTTATATTCCCTAATCATGCAAGGTAATAGAATTTATAGTAAGCTGAGTGACTTGCCATATTACTTAGAATCTTCCACTCATATTGGCAAGAGATTATCCAAAGTTTACTCTTTCTAAGACTGATTCCAGGAACATAAGGTAGCTCTCAGGATAGAATTTCTCCTGCATTTTTCCTACCATTCTATTACAGTTTGATGAAATTACTTTGTAATTCTTTGGAAAGAAGAGAACTTAAGTTAAATTCTTATGGATATCTTTTCTTAGTTATGAGGTGGCCATGAAGGATTTGGGTATGGTTTATCAATGAATGATCTTCTATATGCAGTGGTCTCGTGAAAATGAAAAACTCTATAGCACCTTGGACTCAACCATTCTTCCTTTCCCCACACCAAACTGGAACTGGCCATAGAGGTAGAAGGAGAACCACTGTACCACCATGCTCCAAAATGGAAATTCCACATAGCAAGTCACACAAGGTTATTGGGATCAATGGTTACTGAAATCTGCTGAGAATAGAGACACTTCCCTATTGTGGTTCCTCCAGGCAAGGGCAACCCAGTTCTTTGTTAGTATTATGTCACACTCTGAAACCCGACTAGAAAGGATCCAGACATATCTCTAGGGCAGGGGTGTCAAATACAAGGCCCACAGGCTGGATCTGGCCTGTGATGTAGTTGGATCCATCTCATGGGACCATCCTGAAAAATATAAGGTGCTGGCCCAAGTCACTTTGTCCTGGTCTACCCAATGCAATGGGGAAACATCAGGCCAGTGTGGCTTCAGCCTGGTCTACCCAATGCAAAGAGGAAACATCAAGCCAACGTGGCTTCAGCCCAGTGCAAAGAAGAAACTTGCCAGCAGTTTGGGGAGTGGCGTCAAGCTGGCCATGTCCACCCAGTCAGCCATGTCCAATGAGTGGCATCAAGCTGGCCAGGCCTACCAGTTGGCCACAACCACCCAGTTGCTCCTCTTGATGTCAACCACAGTCCTGAGGTGGCCCTCAATGAAGTTGAGCTTTATACCCTTGCTCTAGGTTATTCTCCAGCTGAAGTCCAACCACCATATCCACAACAGTCCTTGAAAAGGAGATGTGGGAGATGAAATCATTGTCCAGGATGATTGGGTCCAGCAATCACTTCTTAAGGAAGCAGCACACAGCATTGACTCTTTCAAAGGTTGTAGAAGTACTCCTTTCTCAAAGACACCATGATGGACCTGACCAGACATCATCTTCCAAGAAACCTGTACTGGCTACTGTAGGAAAGATAAGGATCTAACAATCAGGCAACTGGGTTAGCAATCCACTTCAATGGGAGCTGCAGGATGAGCTAACCAAGCTGGTCTGTGCCACTTTCCTAAGTGGACAATATGAAAATATTGCTTAATTTCTGAGATGGAAGGCAAGCAATTATTGCCTGGGAGGAAGGTATCCAAAGCAGAATATCTAGACATCAGTCACAGTTTTGTTCCATATAGCATCAACCTTGTGTACTCTCAAGTTTCCTCTTTACGTTACATATTCAAAATGGATGGTGATTCATGTGTGTGTGTGTGTATAGCATGTGTATATGTGTGTTGTGTATGTGTTTGGGTAGATGCACACTTTCTCCTGAGAGCAGGCAACATAATTTCATTTTTAACATGGGCCAGTGTGCTCACAGTAAAAAAAAAAGACAATAAAAGTTATCTTATCTTAATTAACTATTCCCAAAGGGATCTATAACTTGATATGGGAGATCTGCATTTAGACAATCTGGTAATGCAAAAGGATAAACCATATTTATCCTTTTTTGAGAATAAATATCCATGTGTGGACTCACGAGTTGGCTAGTAATTTAATCCTGACAATGTAATGCTATGATGCCTTTACAATGTATTGAAAGGGCCTCACTGTATATTTCATGTTAAATGCACATGGGTATGTACTTACTCTTAACACATACTCTCCTTCCAGAGCAGTTTTCAGCTAGTTTTCAACTAGTATAAGTTCATGCCATTTAGAATAATAAAAGGGAGCTTTCTAACCCTTTTGTCGCAACTCTTTTGTCTTTTTATAATCACCAACTTAACAGGGTTATTTTTCTGGAATTTATTAAAGAGATTTATCTAGTGGCTTTTGTTAGTTTTGATAAAGCATGCACTTGTTTGCTGAGTTCATTCAAACAGTGACTGCATTAATTTCTTTCGCAAAACATCTGTTTAATGAAATTCATCTGGCTATTGGAGCTGTAGAGTGCTACAATAGAAGTGCTCTTCTACCCCCATTATTATCTAACATTGCCTAATGAATTTGACAGGCAGAGTTGTTACAAATAATCTTCTAAGCCATTAAAAAAAATGCATCACTATCCATTGCATCCCCAGCTGGTCAAAAAATGATTGAGGGGATGTTGACCACAGATGACAAGTAATCCTGCCAATATGCAAGCAATGCAGACAACGTTGCTAGACATCCAAGAAGCAATGCTTAAAATGCAAGAGACAATGTTGAAGAATCACATCGAGTTGAAGACAGAGATGGGAGAGATGAAGGGCAACTTGATGGTACCTTCTACCACATGTGGTGATTATGCCCCGAGACCAGGATTTATTGGACCCAAATTAAAGATTGGACACAGGAAATTATAGGATATAAAATTGAACTCAAACCAGAACTCTTCTTATTGGGAATAATTGGAGATCATTACCCAAAAAAGATAAAATACATTATTTTACATATACTGACTGCAGCCAGGATAGCATATGCACAAATGTGGAAAAGACCTACTATCCCAACAGAAGACCTAGTCTTACAAAAAATTATAGAATGTGCAGAAATGGACATGCTTACCCTAAAAATGAAAGAAAAGCACGATTCTGATTATTATTCGATTTGGCATAAGTGGTACGAATGGTTAGAAAATAGAGATAAAAAACAGGAAGCGGAGATTAACTAGAAAAGACCTTAAAAGAATGGTGCGTTATTTTATCTCTATACAAATAGATACATTAATATAGATAGAGATAAAAGTTATTGGTTGATATGCGTAAAATACTGTAGAAACTATAAAATAAGAATGTGTGTAGATATCAAACTGTTTTGGAAACTGTGAATATGGTCTGTGTTGGTGGAAAATGCAATAAAAATCAAATATAAAAAAACTGCAATGGGATTTGCTGCGTGGAGCCAGAGTAGCTGCAAAACCCAATTCAGGAAATAACAAAAAATAATATCCCTCTGAGTTTTGGAACAGAAAGGATCTGAACCAGTATCATCAGAGAAAGCAAAAGGATATACAAGAGAAATGATAGTTTGAAGAGAAAATTGACTTCAAAGCAGACTTTATATAGATTAGTCATGGTCCTTAAATACCCTTCGAGTTAAAATTAAAAACTGTCCTTCCAGACATGGCTTGAATTCCATCAAAGCTGGGTCAACCCTCCTGCTCACAAAGCAGTCTGTTCCACTGAGCAGCTATTATTGTTAATATTCTCTTAATGTTTCGTGAAACGCTCATCCCTGCAATTTCTAAGCAGCACTTCCATTCCTGCATTCCAGATGATAAACCTCCCCTATCTGTGCAACAGCACTTCAGATATTTGAAGACATATGTCTTCTCTCCTCCAGGCTAAGCATATCCAGTCCTTTCAATGGTTCCTGGTAGGGTATAGTTTAATCTATTTTTATCCCTCCTTTTAGAATAACGATCTTCAAGGTGACCCACACAATATTAAACTATACACTTAATATTTTAACTTTAAAACAGAAGTTTCAGGGCTTGTAGGTATCATCCGAAATGCTAGGAGCAAGCTATGGGCAAATAGCTTTGTTCTCAGGAGATGTTAATTTGCCTAAACATCATATAAATCCTGTTTTATGGGAGCCAAGCCTAAGTTAAATACATAGGCTAGGTTTGTACAATGTGCAAAGCTATAGTGCGATTGGCTTTTTGGGTTGTGTGGACATAAGTTGGCTTCTGCGTATAATGTACACACAATCAGAATGGGGGTCGAGAGTATATACAGTATATTCTAGGAGGATAAGATGTTCCCTGTTACCCACCAGCATACACCAGTATCAAGGGATGTTTTATGTTACCACCTTGGTGTATTTCCAAGTGCATATTATATAGCTCAAAAAAAATGGGTACAATTCCCACCATGTTTATGTGCTAAAATGTTCATGGTGATTAATTTCTTTTTGATTTATAAAGATGACACTAATGCATGTGGACTTTCCAGATAAATTCATTTAAATTTGCATCATTTATATCATGCCCACTTTAACACATAGACTTCCGTTTCAAAGACTCTTAAAACAATATGATCAAATTGTTAGAATCCTTGGGGGGGGGTATTCACTTAAGCTAGATCTGAGACTTTCTAGTTTCGATGATGATGATGATGTATGAGGACACAACATCATATAAAATCTTGCCATGGCTCACCAACTACCCTACTCCAAAACCTGAGAAAGTAGCTTTTCACTGTCTTCTGGAACATCATCACAGTGGGAATCAGAGATTCTGGATTCTCACTGGATTCTTTCATAAGCTTCTGGTCTTATCTTTTTTTGAATTTGTTTTTTCCATCATGCAGAAGTCTCCCTGCCTTTTCTCACTTCCTAAAAATGAATGCCAAATCCAAAGATTTCTGTCCTAACGTCTTCTCCTGGTTGTAATGTAAACATGGGAAGTCAAGGAGACTACAAATTGTTGGGTAGGGTTGGATAAATGTAGAATGAAAGGGCAGTTTCACAGAGACCTTGGCTACTTCATCACTAAACAATTTCAGAAACACCACAATCCATACCCAATCTTCCTACAAAAGAATTTCTAAAGTAAATTCTCTTTCCAGCAAGAACTAGTTTAAGAAAAAAAATCAGAATGAATCCTCTGCCTGGCACTAATTTCCATTCACTTCATTCGCAGAAATCATATGCTGCAAAATTTATTTGAAAATGAAATATCCATGAAATCTAAATGGGCTGAATGCATTTTACAAAGCAGAATACATTTCAGGGAGCTTCCAGATGGAAAGCTCTAACAATCAAAAGACATGCTACAGCTATTCCATCTTTTCCTCCTAAACATATTTTTTCGGTAGCAAAAAATGACAGGAGAAAAAGGGGATGTTGGGATGATCTATCTTTAGAAGCACCAAGAGATATAAGTTGCCTAGTCATTCTGGCAGCAAAAGGAAAGAAAGAAAGAAAGAAAGAAAGAAAGAAAGAAAGAAAGAAAGAAAGAAAGAAAGAAAGAAAGAAAGAAAGAGAGAGAGGGAGGGAGGGAGGGAGGGAGGGAGGGAGGGAGGGAGGGAGAGAGAGAGAGAAAGAGAAAGAAGGTGGAAGGAAAGAAGGAAAAAGGGAGGGAAGGAAGGAAGGAAAGAAGGCAGGAGAAAGGAAGGAAGGAAGAAAGGAAGGAAGGAAGGAAGGAAGGAGGGAAGGAAGGAAGGAAGGAAGGAAGGAAGGAAGGAAGGAAGGAAGGAAGGAAGGAAGGAAGGAAGGAAGGAAGGAAGGAAGAAGACAAAGCAAGGCAATGCTTAATTTTTAAATTAATCTAGAAACTGTATCTACATGTAAATCTACATCTACAGTACAGCTGCATCTATCATTATCAGTTTAGTATACAAAGCCAATTTGTATATAGTGGTTAAAGTTGCTGGACTAGAAGCTGAGTAAGCATCAATTCTGGTCCTTACTTCGTCATAGAAACTGGCTGGATGGCATTGGGCCATTTATTTTCTCCCAGCCATAGATTGGGATGTCAATGATATCTCTCCATGAGCCAACACTAGACCATAGTAGTAAATTACAACCTATAGTCTTTATTAAATAGCCTTCATAATGTATTGGATTGGTTTAGGATAACAATATATGAAATTGCCTCCTGGAGACTTTAATTTGAGTGGTATTGGGAGATGGTAAGGAGAAAGGAGGTGCTCGATAAAAAGGCAAGATGGCAATACATGGTATTCATATAAAAGGAAGCTATAATACTTGCCTTTTCATTCCCCTACATGGATGCTATTGTTTAATATCTTTGTAAATATTTCACTCCAGTTCCATCTCAGCTTCATTTAATTTTTTTCTTTTTCTCTGGTAATATTACACTACTAACTAGAGCATACAAAACATTTTCTATACCAATACTCGAATACAGCTCATCAGTCTGGAACCCACATTATGTATCTGATATTAACTCAATTGAGAAAGTCCAGAAATATTTCACAAGAAGAGTTCTCCACTCCTCTACTCATTGCAGAATACTTTATGCCACCAGACTTGAAATTCTAGACCTAGAAAACCTAGAACTACACCGCCTTCGGTCCAATCTAAGTATAGTACATAAAATCATACCATTGCAATGTCCTACCTGTCAATGGATACTTCAGCTTCAACCATAACAATACAAGAGCAAACAATAGATAAAAACTCAAGGTTAATCTCACCTTGATTGCAGAAAATATGACTTCAGCAACAGAGTGGTCAACGTCTGGAATACTCTACTTGACTCTGTAGTTTCTTCCACAAACCCCAAAAACTTTAACCTTAGACTGTCTACTATTGACCTCACCCCTTTCCTAAGAGGTCTGTAGTGGGCATGCATAAGCGCACCAACATGCCTACCGTCCCTGTCCTATTGTTTCTTTTATTTTTCTTATATGTATCCATGTATTCATAACTATGTTTTTACTTATACCTATTATCTTGTAAGCAATTGACAAACCAAATAAAATAAATAAAATAAATTTAGGAGAATGAAAATGTATCATTAACATGATGTTCTCATTGAAAACTTCACCTGCGCTATATTCCAGCATAAGAATGGGTAAGAACAGCAAGACGTTTAATTCAAATGTTTTGTTTTATTAATGAAGCACTGCATGCTTTATAAACTAAATTATTGGAATTGAATTGGCTGCATTAGCTTGCAAACTTTTTATATCTCAGGTGAAATTACATATCATTATTGTATAGCAGGCTCTCTTCATACATTATCTAAATTGTTGACTGTCACTGCATTTGATGGCACTGATTCCAAAGATTAAGTGTTGAGTAAAAAAAAATAAATTTTAGTGTTGAGTAAAATAAATAAATCCTTTTGTCAATCCTCCCTTTATTTAAATTTTACAGGTGCCGTCAAGAAAACTCTCTTGTTCTACTTTTTTCCTCATATCAAATATGATTTTAGATAACTCCACCTTGACTTTTCTTCCCTGGTTTTGTTCCAGAGTTAGAATTTTTTTTTTGGGGGGGGAAACAAATTTTATTGATTTTAGACAAACAAACCTTCATTAACCATTAAATACATAAAACCTCTTTCCATTATTAATTTTACAAGTCAAGTAGAATATTATTTTATGCAACATAATTCTGTTTTACACCATTTCAATATAAACATATAGATATCTCTTAACAAATTTCTCATTATTTCTTTATTCGTATCCAATTTCATTGTTACTATTATTATTTTCTATATTTATCCAGTTTATAGTCATCATCTTCATTCCTCTCTGACTTGATTACCATTATTCTCATCCAACATTCCTCCAAGATTTTATTAATTCTCAAACAAAACATAGATACACAAAACAGAAAAATATAAAACTTCTTTTAAGAAAGTAGTTTGGACCCAGATTACCTCTCTTTGTATGGACTTCAATTAAGTTCGTGCTCATCTTATATACCATTACCTATCTTATTTACCATTCTATATCTTCTATATAACTTCTCCCCGCTTTTCATTCTTCTTATTTCTATTTTATTTAATTCTTTTTAATTTAAATCATTGTATTTGTATTTTTTGTCCATTCTTTCCAAATTATCCATTTATCTCATTCCCTATAGTAAGAAAAATAAAAGAATTTCTCCCGAAATCACTGATCAGAGTATGATGCCTTTCTATCCTCCCCCTAAATTAATATTTAAAATAACGCCTAATACCCAATCTGATTCTGCTTAGTACATTCTACCTACTAACCTTCAAAGAGAAAAAATAATAAATTCATAATAATTAATATAATTAGATAATAAATCTAAATATTAAATCTTGTAACATTCCGATTGTCTACTTCAAAAAACAAGTGCTACAATTTTATTAAATTTTAAAATCTGTCACTACTAAACATTTCTGTTGTGTCTTCGGAAATGATGCCAGGAGTCGGTGACTTCAAATCATGCTCTTTTATTAAAGTAGGAACCGAACTGGCTCTTCACAAAAGGTTCGCGGCTTTTATTCTTTCAGCCGCGGCGGCCGCGGCCAATGGCACCACTTTGAATCTCCCGCGATTCAAATGGACCAATCGCGGGAGATTCTTAGCGAGCCAATCAGCGCGGCTCGCCTGACCAATCAGAGTGCCCCGCGCTTTGGCCAATCAAAGCGCGGGGATCTCAAGAATGCTAATTAGGGACAGAACACCCCTCCCCTCTTGGTTCAGTCCTTACGTCGCGTAGTCACGCAGGTAGGCGGGGCTCCGTCTGAGCCTACTGGACCTGCGCAGCTCAGTCGTAGGTTGGATCCCGGCCGGTTCGGTCGGGATCTCTGTTGCTCCTGATGCCGTCGTGGGAACCGGCTGGTCGGTCGGGCCGGGCCGCTCTCCGTAGCTCCCTCCTGGGCCTCCTGGGTTGGTTGAGCTGCGGGTTTCGCCGCTCCCGCTCGGTCTTTCCGGGCCGGTCGAGCTGGCCTGGCTGTCTCTTCCTGGCGAGGGGTCGTGATGGCTGCTTTCCGGTAAGTGTGGCTGGTTTATTCTTCTTTGGTTTTGGTCCCCTGGGTATTCCCTCCCCCCTTGGTTTGTTTTGTGGGGGTTGGTTTCGCCTGTTTGTGCGTCGGTGGTCTCTTTGTTGGTAGTCCTCGACCTTAGTTGGTCGATGTGGCGTTTCCACGCTCGTCTGTCTGCTGTTTTAGCCGGTACGAGTGTGGGCCTGTTATTTGTGTGATGACGGCCGGTATCCATAGTGGGTCTCCCGTCAGGTTTCTTGCATATACGGGGTCGCCTGGTGCGAAAGTTCGGTGTTTGCTGTTTGAGTCTGGGGGCTTCTCCGGGTTATACGTGGGGTGTAACCTGTCGAGTGGGGACCTTAATTTCCTCCCCATTAATAGTTCGGCTTGGCTCTTATTTGTTGTGGTATTTGGGGTTATGTGTTGGGTGAAGAGTAGTTTGTTTATTTTCTCCTGGATCTCCCCGTGGTCTATTTTCCGGATGGTTTTTTTAGTGAATTGTACCATCCGTTCCGCCCTACCATTTGCTGCCGGGTGAGCCGGTGCTGTCAGTGCGTGGCGGATGCCCCTTTCCGCTAGGAATTTTTCGAATTCCAGTGAGGTGAATTGGGGCCCGTTGTCGGAAACAACGACGTCTGGGAGGCCATGCGTTGCAAAGAATTTGCAGAGTTTCTTGATCACGGCCTCCATGGTTGTTGTCTTCATGTTGCTTACCTCCAGCCAGTTGGAGTAAGCGTCTACTGTTATAAGGAAGGTGTGTCCTTTTGTGGGCCCGGCGAAGTTTATGTGAATCCTAGACCAAGGTCCCCTTGGGGTTTCCCACTCTAGGACAGGTGCTGTGGGTGGGCTTGGCCTAGTTTCCTGGCATCGTTGGCACCTTGCTACCCAGGTCTCAATTTGTTTGTCCATCCCTGACCACCAAGCATAACTTCTGGCCAGGGCTTTAGTCCTAACGATGCCAGGGTGCCCCTCGTGTAGCAGTTCCAGAACCTTCCCTTGTAGCTTTTCTGGAATGACCACCCTATCCCCCCATAGTATGCACCCTTTTAATAACGAGAGTTCCGTTTGGCGGTTTCAGAATGTTTTGACGGACTCATCATTGTCCCTTTCCGGCCACCCTTTCTCTACCCAATGCAACACCCGCGCCAGATGTTTGTCTTTATTAGTCTCTCGGGCAATGTCTGACGCGGTTATGGGCAGGTTGGGTAGAGTCTCTTTGCTGAGGGTGGTCGTCGTGGGTGCTGGGTCGGTGTCAGGTTCCGGTAGCGGCGAGCGGCTTAAGGCATCTGCATGGGAGATCATCTTACCCGGTTTGTGTATGAGTCCGTAGTTGTAGGCTGCCAGGAACTTGGACTACCTTGTCATTCGGGGAGACAGAATGTTTGGGGTGGCCCGGTTTCCTGCAAGGATTCCCAGCAGCGGCTTGTGGTCGGTTATGATGGTGAATGTCCGGCCGTAGAGATACTCGTGGAATCTTTTTACGGCGGCAACGATAGCCAGAGCCTCTTTGTCCAGCTGGCTATAGTTCCGCTCCGGTTTGGTGAGGGTCCTTGAAAAGAACGCGATGGGCGCTTCTTTTCCATCGGGGAGGGTATGGCTGAGGACAGCGCCGACGCCGAAAGGTGATGCGTCGCATGTGACGGCCAGAGGTAGGGTCTCGTTATACTGTATAAGGACGGCGTCCGAAGTGAGGAGGTCCTTTGTTCTTTGGAAGGCGGCTTGCTTGCGTTTCCCCCAAGTCCAGGTCGCCGCCTTGTCCAGGAGCCTATGCAAGGGCTCCGCCACCATCGCCTTTTGGGGCAGGAAAACATTGTAAAAGTTAAGTAGCCCCAGGAATGCCTGTAGTTCCGTCTTCGACTTGGGTGTCGGGGCTTCTTTGATGGCCTTGATTTTTTGGTTTGTGGGTTGAATGCCGTGATGGTCTGGGAGGTATCCTAGGAATTCTACCCGTTCTGTGTATAATTGGCATTTCTCCCTCTTGACTTTGAGCCCGGTCTCTTTGAATTTGGTTAGGACCTCCCTTAGGCGACCCTCTAGTTCGGCTTGGTTGGTTGCCGATACTAGGACGTCGTCGAAGTAAGGTACCACCCCCTTGATGTCTTGCAATAGTCTTTCCATTAGGCTTTGGAATATTCCCGGTGCCACGCTGACTCCGAATTGGAGTCGGTTGCATTTAAATGCTCCCCGGTGGGTGACTATGGTTTGCGCTTCTGCCGTTTGCTCGTCAACTGGCAACTGTTGGTATGCCTGGGCGAGGTCGAGCTTGGTGAAAACCTTGCCCCCTCCCAGTGAGTGCAGTAGGTGTTACACTACTGGGATGGGGTAGGCGCTTTGTTGTAGCGCGCCATTTAGGGTGGCCTTATAGTCCCCACAGATCCTCACCGACCCATCGGGCTTGATTGGGGTGACTATGGGGGTCTCCCACCGGGCGTGGTCTATGGGCTGTAGGACCCCTTGCTTGACGAGCTTGTCGATTTGCTCGTCTATCTTGGGTTTAAGTGCGAATGGCACCCACCTTGGTTTCAGGCGTTTTGGGGGGACATTTTGGTCTAGGCTGAATGATATATGGGGCCCTCGGTACTTGCCTAGGTTTCCGTCGAAGACCTCTTGGAATTCCCGGGCCAGTTGCTGCTCCCAGCTGTCGTCGGTGACGTGGTCGACTCCCGTGACTGCGATGCCGAGTGGGGCGAACCATTGCAGTCCCAGTAGGCTTGGGCGGTCGCAGTCGACGATTGTCAGGGGAAGCCTTTCGGTGTGTCCTTTATATGTGATGTTGAAGTGTTTGGTTCTGACTACCGGGATGCAGTTTCCCTGGTAGTCCTTTACGATGAGTCTCCGGCTGTCTAGGTTCCTCTTTTGGATGGTAGGCACCAAGCGCTTTATTTCATGCCATGCTATCATGGAGAGGTAGGACCCGGAGTCCACCTCCATTTTGCATGGCTCGCCCTCGATGCCTACCTCCACGTGGACCTTCCGGGCGTCATTGGTTATGGCGTGGCCGATGGTGCCCATCTGATGGGTCTCCTCTCTTCGCCAGTTATCGCCGCCTCTCAGGGATCGTCCGTTCCGGTCCCATCTGTTGTCCGAGGGGCGATCTCTGGTCCGGGGTGGTGTGTTCTCTCTCCTCCGGTCGCTCTGGTCCCATCGTGCCGGGCTGCGGTTCTTTTTTAGGCGGCAGACATGGGCGATGTGTCCCTTCTTGTCGCAATGCCGGCAGATCAATTTGAAAAACTGGCATTCCGACCTGGGGTGGTCGCCGCCGCAACCGGCACAGTTGGTCCTCGACTTACGACCCCGCCGGTTCCGTGGGTCGCGGCCTGTCTGGAGGCGATGGATGTCCTCCTCGTCATCGGAAGTGCCTGATGCCGAGTGGAAGTCGCCCTGGTGGGTGGTCGTCTCGGGTTGGGCCTCGGCTGACCTCGCAGGGTTGTTGTTTCCGCTGCGGTCCCCAGTGTTCGGTCTGCGCATGCCGTCGGCGGATGTTCGGGTTGCTTCGGCGGCTGCCTTGAGAAAAGGGGGTTTTGCCGGCTGGGGAGGGGGTCTGCAACACTCCCAAACCCCTCACCAGCTCCCCTCTATCTTCGGCTGCCTCTGCAAGGCAGCCTTAGCCTCCAAACCCGTCTGGATCGGAGGCACCAAAACAGCTAGCGCGGCAGGGATCGCGCAGGATCGCGAAACCCTGCCACTGGCGAAGCCAACAAACTGGAAGTTCCAGAGTTAGAATGCTTTAAATGCCAATTTTACTCACAAAGGAGCTGCTAAGTGCTTTAGTTATTCCTTTTTGACCTTTTTCCAGAATGACACCTGGGCTATCAAGATAATCTAAGTTGTGTTGGCCTTACTTAAAAACCCATATAGGTTTATTAGCTGAAAAGAATGAGCCCAAATAAAACCTAAATGTTTTCTTTTTTTGATAACTAGGAATGCAGTCTCATGTATCTGACATTCTGTAGATTCAGAAACTGCAAAAGGGCAATTCCTTCCCAATAAATGAATTAGAGGATTTACACTTAATCAAGAGCAGTTTTCTTGTTTTACAAAAGTTTTATTCTGCTCCAACTTGGCCTGAAACACTTATCTATTCGTATTTTCCCAGAGATAGGAAAAATTGTTAGAGTAAGGCCAAGAGAATACAGGTAGTCCTCAATTTATGACTACAATTGAGCCCAAGATTTCTGTTGTTAAGTGAGACATTTGTTGAGTGACTTTTGCTCCATTTTATGACTTTTCTTGCTTCAGCTGTAAGTGAATCACTGCAGTTGATAAGTTAGTAACCCAGTTGTTAAGTGAATCTGGCTTCCCCAATGATTTTGCTTGTCAGAAGGTCACAAAAGGGGATTACATGACTTTTGGGACACAGCAACAGTCATAAGTATGAACCAATTGCCAAGCCTTCAAATTTTGACCATGGGGATGCTGTAAAGGTCCTAACTGTAGAAAAACGGCCATAAGTCATTTTTTTCATTGCCATTGTAACTTTGAATGGTCCCTAAATGAACTGTTGAAAGTTAAAGACTACCTGTACGAATATCAGCAAGAAAACCCACCATAGCTGGGCTATTTAGTAACTAACGGGGGGATAGGCAGAAGTGTTGTAATGACGAGGCAGTCGAGTTGTTTGATCATGATCAACTGAATCATGATGAACTTTATTGGAATCTAGTCTTGCATTTGTACACATTTTTAGTTATCCTCAATCATTGGTTAACTTTGGTTACTGCTTAACTTTGGTTACTATTTAGCATAGTAATTAACACAATTAATTATCTCTAGTTAAAGTCTAACATATGTTTACTTTCTCTCTCTAATCTTCCTTTAGATTAGTGACTTCGTTTGCCTGAGTTGCATTTGCTTGGAAACATTCTTTATCTGAGGTTTGCCATCCAAGATTAGACTATTCCTGCAATTACAACTCTACACAGAAGGGCTCTTAATGGGTAAGTAGTTTGCTGTACTTTCTGGGTCTCAAGTAAAAGAATGAAGATAAACCAGGTGCAAATAATTTAGCATAATTTAAATAACTTAGCATATAATACATCCATATATGAGCCACAGGTACACAAAAGATGCTTGCACGATCTCACTAAGAACATACTCATGTAGAAAATGAGACACATATACACTTGTATTAATACAGTGTACATGGGTTTTTCCTCATCTTATGAGCTTCAAACATACCACTACATCTGGTTTTCCTTTCTTATCCCTACTTGGTCTATTTTTAAAATCTAGTTATTTTTTAATCTTTGCACTAATAACAACAACAACAACAACAATATATTTTAAGACATGGCCATTGTTTCTTACAAAACTGATGATACTAGAAATCCAGAAAGGGTTTTAACTTCACAGGATTTCCCCCCCTCTATATTGGATTATGCAAATCCTGTTTACAAGTCAGCAAATTCAATTTGGCTGGGTAAATTAGGCATTACTTTTAATCACATTCTACAATTTGTTTTCAGCTGCCCTTTTCACACCCATCATTGCATTAACTTCCTCTTAGTATCCTGTTTGATTGGAAAGCAAACTTATCTCAAGACAATGTTGCTGACTGCCATCCATCTTTGCGAGATGATTAGTTAATATGGTTTCTCTAAGAAGGATAAATTGTTTGCTGCAAAACTGTGGATGACCATATTGAGAATGTAAATTCTGTTGCTTCTCTGGAGGGCCTCAAAAATGCTTGTCTGAATGAATGAATGGAAATCAGGTGGTACCGGTTGATGTCAAATTATCTCATTGGAAGCCAGTTGAAATCATCTAGCAAGTTCTCTTTAAACTGGTGAATGATTTAACCAAACAGTAACCTTTATCAACCCTTTATCATCTTTGTTGCTCTTTTTGGCACACTTTTTTGGGCCCTGGCATCTTTTTTGTATTTTGCTGACCCAGAACCATACACAGCATTCCAAGCATGGCATTACTAGTGCAATAATTATCACTTCTGTTGATAAAGAAAGTTAATCATAAAAAAAGTAAAGCATTCAATTTTGTGAAATTCTTTACATTAAAAAATCAACTTGGAAATTGGCAGTAAAGTGAGGGGCAAAACCAGATATTATATTCTTCCCTGTAAGACTGTAAACCTTGGGGTGGGGGAACCATACTATATTCTAATGCACTTAGGATTCTGATTGCAGGACTATAGGATTGATCTTGAAAAATGTAAGGATTTGATAATGAGAATTGCTTTCAGTATTTTAGAGAAATACAGTTTAGGGTAGTTTGAAAAGCCCAGTACTTCATGGTAAAAGAAAATCCTTACAAGCCAAGTATTTCTTTTATAGAAAACCAATAATAAATTATTTGCCACATGTCATATATTAGACACCCACTCTGAAGTTTCAGGCTAAAGTTTCATGAAGTAATAATCTCCATGACAACCTCTTATGGTCTTTTTCTCAAAAACAAATTGCCAACATTAACTGCTTATTGCTGTAAAGAAAAGCTTACCATGAAAATTGCTGTTTCCTCTTTTCTTCAAGGAACAGTGTGTTTTCAATCAACTGTGTTATTTTTTTCTCCCCTTGAGAGAATACAATATACAATGTTCTAAGGTCTTTGTTTTTTTTAATAAGATAACAAAATTATTTGCTCCATTGCTAAAGATAACAGATTGCTTTGTTCCGTTGCTAAAGTTCACCACCATCTATATCTATATCCACATGAACTAGACAGTTTTGCAGTCTAGTGGAAGAGCGATTGGACACACAGTTCTCTCAAAATCTATTCATAAATGTTTGCATTGTCCTGGAATAAAGTATTGAATGAAAACTTTCAAGGGTATGTCCTTGGTCTAGTACTATCAATAACTTTGAACCCGTGGAACGGCTTGCTTCCATTAGTTGTGGATACTCCAACACTGGAGGTTTTAAAGAAGAGATTGGACAGCCATTTGTCTAAAATGGCATACAGTCTCCTGCTTGAGTAGTGGGGTGGATTTGAAGATCTTCAGGATCTCTGTTATTCTATATTCCATATCTTTATAAACTCAGTAGAGAATGGAGTGCTGGGAATGCTACCAAAATGATCCTGGTTGACTTGAAAATTGGGTCAAATCCAATGTGATGATGGCCAGTTGTGACAAATATAAGATCCTGCACTGAGTCCAGAGGTAAAGGCAGCAGAGCTTTGGCTTGATAACTTATGTAAGACTTAGAGCCTAGGGACCATGATCTGAACACATCCAAGCAGAGTTTTGATTATATGCCATCAAGTCATTGTGATCTCTAGTGACCACATAGATGTTTTTTCTATTTGTTCTTCCTTCCAATGTTACCACTGTCACTGAGTCCATCCATGTTGCTGCTTATCATCCTCTTTTTCTCTTTCTGACTCTCCTTCCACTTTTCCCAGCATTAAAGCCTTCCCTAGAGAGCTTGGTCTTCACATAATGTGCCCAAAGTATGTTAATTTGAGTCATTTGTTTCTTCAGTGATGACTCCAGGTTGATTGTTTGCATTTGTTTGTTTCCTTGGCTGTGTTATGCAGCGTATGAAAATGAGCATTTCCAGTTCATAGGATGCAAAAAAAAATCCACTGGATACACACTGTACATTGTTTATCCTGCATTTAGAGTACTGTGTTCAGTTCCGGGCACCATGTGTTAAAAGGAACATAAAGAGATTGGAGTAGGTTCATTAGAAATCTACCAGATGATACTAGGTCTGAAAATTAAGTCTATAATGAAAGTTAAAGATGGTAGACATTCTAGCTTGTAAAGGGGAGATTTAAGGAGTGGAAGAATTATCCAGGAATACCTAAAAGGCTATGAGAAACACAAATTGAATCTGGGCTCTATTGAAATGAGATTTGGATCAATGTCTAGGAATCTAAAAATCAGGCTGAATTAGGAAGCATTTCCTGACCATAGACTACCTTGTTTCTCCAAAATCACGTCCCACCCCAATAATAAGCCAAACCCAAATTTTTTGGAGGGTGGACCTAATATTACCCCTACCTCAAAAATAAGCCTGAGGGGGGGATGGGCCTGGCCAGCATGAGTGGGGGTGCAGGTGTGGAGGGAACTAGATGGTTATTTGCTAGATATAGCCTACACTTAACAGATTAGATAACTTGACCTATAAAATACCTTCCAATTAATACACTCTGTGATTGATCACACCCACCTGTAGCACTCACTGGCCCACCTGCCCGCATTCATCCATATTGCCTGTCTACCTACCCACACTTTCATCTCTATGTGCCACCACTTGCCCACCCTCTGTTCTTCTGCCCATCTTCAGCACCCACTTACACACCCAGCCATAACATCCAACTGCCTACCCACACTTCCACCCACTTGTAACATCCACCCATTAACACTTGCCTATAGGGCCTACTCCCCTTCCCACCTGAACTCACATCTGCCTGTAGCACAGCACGTTCACACACACACACACACACACAAAATGTACCCTTGCTTGCTTTTGCCAAGAAATAAGAATTACTCCAGGATAACAAAATAAAAAATTTCAAGACAGGTAAACTTTACAGGCAATCTAAGATAACATGACCGAACATTATTGCATATCCTCTGCCTCCAAGACATTAGCAGGCATGCATGAAGGTAGAAAGGCATGCAAAGAGCCAGAAGTGATTTGAAAATGTTCAGGGCAGTCAATCAGTATTCAGTGGCTCTACTTGTTCACCTTCTGATGTCTTCAAAACAAGCTTTTAACACAACTCCTATCTCCTTAGAATTGCAGTCATTACATTTCTCATAACTAGCTGGAACATACAACTATCATCACACATACCAAACATAAAACTCTTCGAACTACATAAAAGTAAAATTTTATGTAATATGACTCGATAACTGTTGCCTGAGTTAACCCTATAGAAATGATACTTGGTTGTGGCCAAGGATAGTTTGTACAGAAATGACAGTATATCTGTCATGCAGTTAATCACACATAAAAATAAACAGTTCATTTCAGGTAAAGAGAAACGGATTTTATTATCAGTATTCATTTAATAATCTTGAGAATTGTCTAAACAGAATCCATAATGTTTATTTCAGAGCTAATGGGAACAGGGGCATAGTACACTACAGGTTGAGAGGCAAATGTACACAAATATATTCAATTTCTCTGCACAGTTTGCTATCACATTGGTTTTTAACTGTATTTTCAGATGATTCATAATCTATGTCTCTGGTAGATACCCATTTTTATTTTGGGGGTGGGTGGGATATAAATGGGGTCAACTCTAGATTTTCTGCAATGCATACAATGCATTTCTCTGGAGAAAAAGATTCTTTGTAGAGAATTCACTTTATATTAAACCACACAGAAAAGTTTCAGAAAGTATTATCCAATTCACTGACTTGGCTTGCCAAACACACTAAAACATGTATTGTTTAAGCATGGTTTATTGAGTAGATTACACAGGTAGTTCATTTAGTGATGATTCAAAGCTACAATGGCACTGAAAAAAGTGTCTTGCAACCATTTTTCACACTTACAACTGTTGCATCATTTCCATGGTTGTGTGATCAAAATTCAGAGGCTTGGCAACTGGTTCATATTTATGACGTTTGTGGTGTCCCAGGGTCATGGGATCACCTTTTGTGTTCTTCTGACCAGCAAAGTCAGTGGGGAAGCCAGATTCACTTAACAATTTTGTTACTAAATTAACAACTGCAGTGATTCACTTAACAACTGTGGCAAGAAAAGTTATAAAATGGGGCAAAATGCACTTAACAAATGTCCAGGTTAGCAACAGAAATGTTGGGTTCAGTTGTGGACATAAGTTGAGGACAACCTGTAATGAGAATGGAAATGGAAAGATTTCTGTTGCCATATCCACATTTAGTCTTTCTACCCCAAAAGCCCTCTAAAGTCCCCAAGCTCCCTTTTTGGGGAAAGGATCAGATCTGTCTTTTTATAAGGTTTGGGATGATTTAAGGATAGAAATGGGAATGAAAATGAGGGGATACTATCCAGAAACAAACCACTTCCATCCCCATCTTTTATACATTGAAAAATTCACCCACTAAAAATTCACAGACTAGCAAATTTCAACCTCATTTTAAGTGACAGGATGAAACTAGAAAGCCTGGAAACTGAGTTAAGACCCTTGATCCTTTCAATATTGCCTATTCTGATCTCTGACCTACATCATGAGGTAGAACATTTGTCACTGTCACATGCCTCTATAACAAGACCCATATGTTCCCATATGGGTCCCATATGTTCATTTACATGTCTCTCCACAAGTAGCAAAAATTTGCTCTACTATGTAGAAGCTTCTTTCACCAATGGTTGCTAGTTGTCAGTTATATTAACTTTGCTTTGTTAACGTTGGGGTTAATTTTGCTTTGTTTCTTTTATGGAGTGTATTTTTATTGGTCAATGACCAAAATAAGGTTTCTGCCTGTCTACATATTGGTATAATGAACCATTTAACTCAGGGTAGATTCTATGCTGTCTTGATTTCTCATTCACAGACATTTGGGATCAATCGATTTATGTCATCGATCATTCATCTGCTTAACTCACAACCCAACAAGCCACAATTTTATATAAAGTTCTCTTAGGTTTGATTGGAACAAATAAGAAATAAATGAGGCAGAAGAATAAGTGGCCTTTGCAGGGAATTTTTTTAAAACCTCAGTAAAAGCAGCCACTCTTTTCTGCAGCCTGCTTAGCTCAGAAAAAAAAGAGGCTTGAAAGGAAAGACCTAAGCTACCATCAGTTTTGTCTCCACAATCATCTGCCAGGAGCCCTAATTTACTTGAGAAAAACTGGTTCAATGGAAGAAAAAGCATATCTTCACCCATGCATGACCAAAGACACAAATCAATATAGGCACAAAGAGCATGACCATGTTAATATTTTTGTAATTATTGAAGATTAAATGGAAGCTGAGCTCTTTTTGAATTATGTTTCTTGATATGAACTTATTTAGAAATGGGACTTCTGCTCCAAGTCTTTGGTGTGCAGTTGTGCGTATGTGCATGTGTGAGAAAGGGGAGTTTTTAAGAGTGTAGGCGACAGAAATACATTTGGGATTCAAACTAAATCTTTTATGCTGTTCAATTAGAAGAAAAACTTAAACATTGTTTTTTTTTTAAGGTAAGTTTATTCCAAGTGTTCATCTCTCATTCAGTGACAGTTTTAGTATTTTACACATTTACATTGAGAGATCTAGAGTGCATAATTAACAAAACTGGCAATTAGCAACCTAGTCTGAAAGGTAATTTTCTGAAAAACAAGACGACAAAACTGAATTGTAAATCAAGACATTTCACAGCATAATTAAGATCCACATCCAAAATCCAGACGAATTATTAAGAATCGTACCGTACACTGCAGGAGAAAAGGATTTAATATGTCAATGTACCAGCACATGTTGTTTAGCATTGTGTTTCTGAGAAGATTTGCAACATCTTATACAGAAACCTTTTTGCTTCCTGCTGCCGCCAAATATGTTAATGGACATCAAGAAAAAATGTATATATGGCCAGAACTAGAGAAAAAGCATTAGGAAATTTAAGGCTCAGGATGTAATTTTAGCCCACAGAAGCAGTTCCCAAATGATGGGAAGCAAAGTGCAACTCTATTTTGCTTTGGTCATACTTCATCCTAAGTACTGTGTGCTATTCTGGGTACCCCACTTTAAGGATTCAAATATAATGGATAAGATAAAGACTAGAAACAAAGTTGTACGAATGATGCTTTTTCAAGAGGCAACTGGACTTCCTTTGTTTTTTCCTTGAAGACGCTTTGCTTCTCATTCGAGAAGCTTCTTCAGTTCTGACTAAAGCCAAAACACAAGAAGCTACTTGAATGAGAAGCGAAATGTCTTCAAGGAAAAAAAATCAAAGAAAGTCCAGTTGCCTCTTAGAAAAAAAAACCGTTTGGGACAACTATGAACTGGATGATTGAGAATTTCCATAGACATTTAAAAACAAAGTTATAAGAAGAGAGATTGAAAGAGATGGGCAGAGAGGGAAGAGTTTGCATTTTCAGAAGCCCAAGTAAAGAAAAGGTCAAGATTTCTTTCTTATCCCACAGGCCAGGTTACAGAATAATGGGTTTAGATTACAAGAAGGATGTTTCTGATTAAATGTGAGGAGAAATCTCCTACATTAAGAGTAACAGAATAATTGCCTCAGAGGTGGTAGACTCCATTTTTCTAGAGATATCTAAGTAGTAGTTGGAGAAAGAACTCTTAGGAATACATACATTTAAAACTCTGCACTGGACAAGGGATTCAATTTAATGGCTTAAATGACTTTTCAACCCTAAAATTGTATCAGTGAGCCTTGGATTTATGTATTTAAAAAACCTGATTTATTGCAAACCAGTAAGTCCCCTGACAATCTGATTATAATCTGAAAACAGATATAAAACCAGTATGGAAATACACTTATCATTTTGTCTAATGCACCAAATTTACAGGTATAGAATAGGTGTATGTGGCTCATGAGCAATAACTGTAAGAGGGATCTAGGTGTCCTAGTGGACAATCATTTCAATATGAGCCAGCTGTGTGCCGCAGTTGCCAAAAAAGCCAATACAGTTCTAAGTTGCATCAACAGATAGTATAAAGGTCATGTCCCATCACATTGTATTAATCTGTATTCTCTAAGGAAGAAAATCCAAGAGTTACAATACACTAAAATACTAGCCCGTATACTAGCCAGTAAATAAAAAGATGGCAGAACCCGGTGAAAGATACAATAGTATCAGGATAAATATAATATCCTGCAAGCACCCCACTCCTGATGGGTTACAATCTTTATTGGCACCCAATCCCTCCCCAACTCAATTTTTGCTAAACAATTGGAAATTTATGACATTTAGGCTTTTGAAGGTGATGGCATTTGATAGTAGAAAAGTTCAATTCCTATCTAGGGCCTGAGAATGTCATCCACTCTCCAGGATCTCTCCATGGTACTGAAGAACACTGAAACTTCCTTGCTTTCTTCTATTGGTCTATTTAGAGTCATATCTTTTTGGGGTCTTTGAGTACATTTAGAATTTTGAGATTATGAAGCCTTTAAAAATGTCATAGTGAGTGGAATGAATAACAAAATTTCCATTTAACAGAAGGCAAACTGGTGAGGCCATTTCCTTACCTCCAATGTACGTTTTGCCTAAATGTTTCTGGTTTTACCTAAGGCTGAGGGACATCTTTGAAAATAGAAATTATGGTTGAGAATGGTACTGTTCATCTATTTTGAACTAGAAGAACCTTTAAAAAAATGATGGATTATTAAGTCTGATACAAACCTAAAGAAGTTTCATGGAATATAATGGTGTTCAGAGATGTCACATTGGACGGCTTAAGATCTACACTCATAATGCCTACTCTGACTGACAATAGCTAATTCTCAATTACATATTTTTCATATCCCTTGTCCTTTGAATCTTTTTTGGAGACTGGACATGGAACCCAGGTACAGACACTCTATGTACTTAAGACTTGAAAGCAACTCAAGATCCTCTTCCTGGTTGAACTTCCACCCAATATTGCATGTCTAGGACTCCACTGCAATCCAAGGGACAGGGTCATTTCCTAGACTTGGAACATATACATGCAGTTTCAGTACTGAAAAAGAGATAGTCCAGGAATAGAAGGTGTAAAACTCAAGACAACTCAAGAGACATTAAGCTACATGTTATACAGGAGTTTGTTTTCATTACTTCTTGTCATTACCTGGAAATACATAACTCAAAAGCAGCTGCGTTTATTTCCTTTCTCACATGCACATTTATTAGATATGCTAACCATGGCGACGTTTTAAGTTATACAGACAGGCCTGCATGAGGTCCAAGTATTTCCCTTAATATTATAGGACACAATCATTAGCCCTTCCTTGTCATGATGGGTAACCAGAGACCACTTACCAATTATCCTGGAATGGAAATAGTTAACAGGGCCTTGCACTTTCCTTCTTCCAGTAGTTTCCATTATGTGATAGGGTAGTACATTTGAATATATAAGAATTACAGAAAAAAAAATGAGATTATTGGGGAAATTGAAGTCCATCACATAATACTTTATCAGCATATTTCTTTTATGAAAAAGTAGACCTGCAACCCTTGTCCTGTATATCTCCTGCAATTACACAGGCCATTCAACAACAAAAAATTAGTGCATGCCCTGATTCATGTGTAGGAGTCAATAGAAATATATCAATTCTTTCATTACAGAGAAAGAAGAAGGAGCCACTTATACGAGTTAAGCCAAAGAACAGTTAAATCAAATCTGAGAGATATGGGAAAATATTTACAAATGTGTACATAGTAAGAAAAACAATTTTAAAAAGTCCCCCCCTCCCCCCAAATGCTCTCCCTCTCGCCCCATACATTTCCACACCAATTAGCTGTTGGTAAAATAACAATTTGCAGCCTCTGAAAGCTTTCCGTTTCTTTTTTCAGTAAACCCAGCTTCTCTCATCTTGGAGTGCAACTCTGCCTTGTTGGCATTTCCTGTCTAGAACAAAACCTTTCCCAGCAAGCAGGGTCTTCTGATGCAAGAGGAATAGCAGAGGTGACTAAATCATTGAAAGTCAATATTGTAAATGCAGGCTTATTGCTGGGAATCATCTAAAAGAAGGGAGAAATGGATTAAGATTTTTCTGGTTGAGAAACAAGGCTGGGATTAATTCAATTAAAAAAAAATATCAGTTTTTTTTTTACATACATGAAATGAAAGTCAAAGAAAATAAATAGTTTTCAGGTATGTTCAAGTTTGACACAGATCGTAAAAAATCCTAGATGTAAATGCTCATCTCACTAGAAATGGTGATTATAGTGCTACCGAGTTTAATTTATAAGTAGATTGGAAATTGCTCAACAATTCCAAAGCAGTCGCATCTGATTTCAATGCTGTAAAAAAAAAAAAACTGTTAAAAAATGAAGGTAAATGGAAAATCAAGAAGTCAAATGTCTCTACATTACTTGGGGATTAGTCATAAACACAATGATAGTAATTGAGTTAGAATGTGCATCATAGATCAAGAAAGGTACTATCCAAGTCCAAAAATTTATTATGATTAATGAGCACTGTCAAGAAAATGATTATAAAAACAGTACTCCTTTAAGGAAATGGAAATATTCTCCAAATGAGACAAATGGATCACAAGCATTCAGAAAATAAATGCCCAGAGGCAAATAAACAGAGCTGGGAACTCTTTTTCCTTAAATCGGGGGCTGCGAATTATTTTATTGTGGTGGTTAGAAACTTGGATTATGTTATTTGAAACTGACAGTAACAGCCAGTTGATTGTGTTCCATCAAGATGGTATTGATTCTTAAGGGATTTCTTCCAGGTGGATCTGTTCCCCCATCTGGTCCTTCAGGTTTTCCAATAACTGCTATAATTGAGTCAATACACTCTGCTGCTAGTCATCTTCTCTTTCCTTTCACTTTTTTCAACTGTATGAACTTCCACTGAGAACTAGATTTTCCCCTTATGTGTCTGAATTCTGATCATTTGAGCCTGGTAATGTGTACCTTGAGTGAGAACTTGGAGTTGATGAGTTCAACGATCCATTTGTTTGCTTGGCTATCCATGTTATTTTTAAAGTCTTTTCAGATCCCAAGGTTCAAAAGTGTCAGTGCTCTTACTATCCTGGTTCTTCAACTTTTGCTTCTGTAAAGTGCCACGGGGAATAGCATGGTTTGCACAATTCTTATTCAAAATTTGACATTTGATTCCCTTTTATTTCTTGGTTTGGCTGTTTCTTTGAATATTCATCTTTAATAATTTCTTTAATTCCCCTCCATAATTCTCTGGTTCCCTGTCAGGAACTCAAAACCAAGAAAGACATATTGAGACTCTTCTAGGCAGTTTCCTTTATTGCACCTTCCCTATAGACATAAATCTTGCCATTAAAATAGACTAATTTGCACCATTAAACATATACTCTAGGAAATACAAAGGAGAACCATCTTAAGTCTCTCCTACATAAAATATTTAAACAGGGCTGTTTTTTGCTCCTCTGGCATGCATCCCTCCTTTCTGCGAATCTGGACAACATTCTTTCGATATCAAAGCAATTCAGGATTTAAAAGTAATTTATTTATTTATGTATTTATTGATTTAAAAGATTTAAATAGTCATCTAGAGTGGTGCAGTGGTCTAGAGGTGGAGCTCTCACCTCACAATCAGGAGGCTATGAGTTCAATCCTAGGTAGAGGCAGTTATTTCTCTCTCTGGGTACAAGGAGAATATATCTGCTGAACAAAACTGCACTGGTGACAGGAAGGGCTTCCGGCCAGTAGACACTCTGCTCCATTCAGTTGCCCAAGACTCCACCCTGATTTATATAGCCATCCACCTTAAGCTACTCTGGGTAGTTGACCCCAACCAAATCCCAATGTACTGTTCAAATTGTTGTGCATAAGTGCAGGATCATATTTTGGAATCTGGTTGGCTTTCTTTTTCTCCTTAAAGCTAAGGAACTTGGAACTTGCACATAAGTAGACCATGATCTGGTCCACAGTTCCCTTCTGTGAATTCTTCCACCTCTTTCTACCAATAATGTATTCATTTTGATTTCTGTATAACTATACCTGGTGGTGCCCATGTGTATAATGTCACTACGGTTGTTGAAAGCAATGTCATAGCAACGGAATGGGATAACAATTCAACTTTTCTTCCCCTTGTTTTTTTTTTCTTTTTGTAAAGGAAAATAATGGTAGTGGGAGCCCTTTATAAGTTCCCATTTCCCTCAAAGCCTCCAAATCAGCTGAAAGTTGTGCCATCAAACTGGCAGATTTTCCATCTGGTTTGGGGGTTTTAAAGGATGTAATGGAATTGGTTTTCCTCAAAGAGGCTGTTTCCATTTCCATTTTCATGTGAAAGACAAGAAAAAACTGCAGTGCTGAAAAGTAATTAGTTTCTGAGCTTCAACTGAAGAAACTCCATGTACTGGAGGGGTTTGCAAATAATGAGCTGTAGGAAGCAGAAGGCCTCTAGTTGTCTGCTTCTGTATTAAAAATGCAAGTTTTTAAAATAACAAGAGCATAAATCCGTACACACACACATGTACTCATCATGTTATTCCCTTTCAAGATAAGTACTGTTACTCAGGGCACAGAAAAGATGTTAAAAAAAAAAATAAGAAATTTGTGAGATTAATAATAGAAAGGAAACATAGCCAGAACTAATTTATTCTTGTTTTTAAAAATCCAACATATGAAATTACTGACAAAATACTTAATTTGTATGTCAAATCTAAAGGTTGGATTCTTTCCAGAGTCACTTTTTGTGAAATGGGCAGGCATAAATAAATTTGAGAAATGGATAGAGAAATAAATAAATAAAATTCAGCTCTGTATCGGTTGATAAAAGTTGCCAATGTAACACTTTGTTAATCTAAGGCTTTAGCAAAGATTCAGGGAAATATAAACGATGGACATGAACTCAAAGAATATTTGTGGGAAAACATTGTTCAAGATAGAATCCTCGTTAATATTTGTATGGACAAATATTGCTGAAGAATTTGGCATGGCTTTTAAATAGTCATATATTTATATATTATAGATATTTTTGAGACAAATAAACTGGCTGGAATTAGTCGGTGTCTCTTTAGGAGCTTGTTTAGGCTCTGTCACCTCCAACGCTAGTTGACACAAATCCTTTAGAGAATATATTTAGCTCAACTCACCTTATTAAATAGCTTTGGGTTTTCCCAAGAAGAGAAATCTATTTCAATCAGATTGAATTGTTGGGAATTGCCATTTGTTACAAATCTTAATTGCATCTCTGAGCAGGTTATTTTTTTCCAAGTGATCAAATTTCATTTTCCCCCAGTAAGGTTGATGAATTGCTAATGATCGCCATTAGCAATTCATCAACCTTACTGGAGAAAAGTGAAATTTGATCACTTGGAATTATCTGGTGCCTTCCTTATGCTATTGTTTTAGGCATTTCTGTATATTTTTTAAAATATTTGATATATTTTAGAACTCTTTTTGTTCAAATATATGTATGTATGTATGTATGTATGTATGTATGTATGTATGTAGAAAGAAAGAAAGAAAGAAAGAAAGAAAGAAAGAAAGAAAGAAAGAAAGAAAGAAAGAAAGAAAGAAAGAATATTTGTTAGTTGTTTTGTAGTCCGGAAACTTCTTTATGGGGTAAAGCATCCTCAAGCACAACACGATCAACAGATATTTAACTGGAGCAAAATTTTAAAATTTCAACTGACAATGAAAACCCCACAGACACACATATTCCCACATAAAGCAGAAAATATCAAATATCAGCCAGTATTAATTTCAAATTATATGATGAAAAATTAAGGATAATTCACAGAATAATTTACCCCAGAATGGTATTTTCCAAATTCTCCTGATTTTCCGAGAGCAACTGCAATATGGTGGCAATCATCTAACTGGGTCTCCTGAGTAACAAATAAAGCAGAAGTAAGATTGGGTTTCGCTTGCATGCTTCAGGCAGGGGTCTAAGGATAGCTCACTATGGTCAACTCACCAGGGCCAACTCACCCCGGGATAACTTGTCATGGCCAACTCACCGCAGGATAACTCAATGCTATGTTAATTGTTTCATTAAGTTACTTTTTTTTTTTTTTTGGTAAAAGTTTTATTGATTTTAACAACAAACAAAAAACATATAAGACATAAAACATGACATAGAAAAAAAAATTTAAAAAAAATTATACCATTCTTCATAAATTTACAGTGTATCGGTTGGTTTACCACTCCCTTTTGTGCATCCATTTCATAGTCATCAGAATAATTATATTACATAATAAGTTACTTTTATTATTGGGGACCAAGTTTTCATTAAAATTATTCTAACTCTTATATTTCTGGATTATCTCTCTTTATTTTATTACTATTGACCATGGCTCCAACAAAATTGAACTTTTGTATTTGTTGAATTGCCCCACAGTGAATTGTCTTGCAAGGTGTTGACCATAGTGTGTTGTGCCATTCCACCAGGAAGGTTGGTGACAATACAGCCAAAGCTAGCCTCTCAACTAAAAGCTTGTTTGCACTTTCCCTCTTTTTTCATTTAACAAGTAAAACAACAAAACTTTGTGATTCTGATGACATGGTCCACCAGCCAAAGGACAGTATGGATGGCAAAGATGCAGCCCAATTTCTTTCTTGATCATTATTTAAAATACAAAACAACATTTGTTTCATCTTTAAATTTCATGTTTCAAAACAGGAACTGAATCCCTTAACCTAGGAGTTAAAAGGGCATTTTTCAATGATTTCCACATTACTTCATTTTAAAAAATCTAATGAATCTGAAGGTATTGTCATAACCTCATGTAAATTACAGACGTTAGAAGTTTAAAAGATGCTTCAATTGGAGATGAGGAATAGGAATTGCGGCAGTTATTTTTATTTGTCTTGCGAAAATGCTACATTTCATTTGGAAAGCCTGTTCTTCAACCCAATCATTACATCAGCATGACAAAAGCTATTGGACAAAAGTCAGATGGTAACTTCATACTCAGTCATTTATAGCTGATGCTAAAAACATGTTGCTGTTAAAGTTATAGCAGAAAGTGAGAGAGGAGGAAAGATTTTAGCTTATGAGAAAGTAGATGCTACTAATGATAGAGACAGTATCATTTATATCAATGCAAACCTGTTATGTTTCAGTTCAATATGTATAATTGATCTTGGGAATAGCTTGTCAATTAAAATCATACCTCAAATGTCCACTCCTTTTCTTCTTCACCATCCAAGAGTACAATAGTTTCATTGTATGTTTTTCCTACTTCCAGCTCCACTGGGGACACATTAAACTCTATCCTTTGAAGGTCAAATCCTATTCCAACACCAATGGCTTTTACAAAGCTCTCTTTTAATGCCTAAAGTTTGACATTCAAACACAAGAGGTTATTGCATGTATACTATAGGTTTTTAAATCATTCTGAATCATTTCTAGGCATTAATTACCCCTCTAAACCAGTCATGCAAGACATGATTCCTTCTCTTTACATGTTTATTTAGTAATTATATGTACACAATTTTGAAATTAGTTGAAGGACAGCTTTAATTATTAAATCGGAACTACTACTACTATTACTCCAGACACTTTCCACTTGTGAATCCAACAAAGCTGTCTTAAACTTGATAGTCTTTGAATGTGTTGGACTAAAATTTCATGGTTTTTTTTTTCAAGTCTTGAACAAGATTTCATTTTTTAGCATTCATGTTCTTTACTGCTACCCACCCCCTTTCATGTTTTTCTATTCCTTCTATTCCTCCATTCTTTCTATTATTTCGGTATGCTGCTAGTCTCTGTTATAAATGAGGCCAACGGAAGCTTTGAAAGAGCTTAATTCATGCGAGCATACGCAACGTTCTAAGGATGGGCAGCGGTAGGAATGAAAGGGCTGTGCTCAACTGTCCTTCCCAGTCACAATATAACTTTTAAAAAAACTTCAATAGCATCAAAGTAATGATTTTTTTAAAAAAAATTGCAGGCAGAAATGCCTAATATGTTCTAAGCATTGTGCAGGTACTGAAAGATAAGGTAATTCCTGTGAAGAGATTCAGTGTCTAAGAGAAAGAAGATAAAAGAAAAAAAAATTAGGATGGAAAAGGAAAGGAAGATCTGAACAGCTATTAATTTTTTCAATGGAAGGATTCATTTACAATGAATATTTTTTCAATGGAAGGATTCATTTTTGCAAATATATTTTTCTTAAGGAGTAGAGGATAGTCTGATTTATCTTCATTTGAGCTGGCCAAATTAGTTCTTAAATAGTTGCCAAAGGATTACCAAGACATCCTGGAAATTCAGGTCCATTAGCATAACGAAGCAACTAATAACAAAATATAATATACTAGGTATTACTAGGTAGAGGGTGTTAAAATATTGTTGGGTTTCATGGGTCAAACATTTGGAAATTAAATTTGTAAGACCTGGATTAAATCTGAGGTCATTGGGTTAATCACTCTTCCACAAGAGTGTCAAACAAGATTGTTAAAATAATCAAACAGAAAACAAACTTTTAGTGTATCTATCCTTAAACCTTTCGTATACCTATCTTTGAAGAAAGGCCAAGATACAACAAGGACAGCCAGAATTACCTTTTCTGAAAAAATGATTAATTCCAGTTTTCTGGATTGTTGTAGAATTGTTCCAGGAAGTTTTCAAAACAGGCGTTCCACATTCAAAAAAGTGTTCTCAAAATGATGAATGCTTATGTGTTTGAACAGGACCTATATTCATTGACTATAAACAATAAATTTTATTACCCAGTGCCTATGAAACATATCCAACTGAAGCCATTCGTTCTTTCTGGACTTGATAACTCGCCATTCTTCTTCTGTGAACTGCCGTTTCATAAGCTGAAAAAAATCAGGAATTGAACCACTTCCTGAAATTTAAAAAAACAACAACAGTAAAACGGAACTGATAACAGACCACTGAAATTGAACAATAGCTGGAATCATTCATTGCATTGTCAGGCCTATTAGTATAATGTATGAACTTTTGATGTTGAGATTTTTAATTCTTACTTAATGGCATAACTTGCTGTGTTAACCGAGATAGTTGTAGTTTATTCAATAATAAAGTCAAAGAAACAATAGGTTGAAATGTTTTGTGATCCAAGCTGTTTACCTTCAACAATACAAATAGAGAGTGAGTCTTTAGGGTTTCAGACAACTTCAGTCATGGGCTTGTGTACTTTCTCAGGTACACAAGCCTGTGACAATTATATTGATGGAAACTGGGAAATTTAACATTTAGAATACACATTCACCTATTGATAAGTCTTTTTTGTACTTCAAGTCAATAGTTAAGCTTACAATGGGATAATTGTATGTTCTAATAAAAAGGAATGGAAAATAACACCATGCGAATTTTGTATTAATGGCTTAACAATTATTTTCTTCTCACTCTCATTAATTTGCCAACTTAAACAGGATCACCTTCAATGAAAACCTTTCTTTTTGAGGGTTGGTTTTGAATAATTTCTGGTTAGTGCTAGGATCAGTGAATTCTTAATTATATTCACCAGGGAGACAATGCATAATTGCACAATACATAATTCCTGAAAATAATTTCTATAAGATCTCATCAAAGCTAGTACTGGATTTAAATGAGAATTAGAAAAATTCTAGTAAAATAAACTATAAACACTTTTGAGTCAGACTTGACAACTGACAATATATATGTGCCTATGACAGAAATATACTGGATGTTTTGTTTTGTCACAGATGAGTTTCTTGAAGACACTGGAGCTGCTCAATAGGTAAGTGGAGTGCAAAACTAGATGGATTGATGTTCTGATCCAAGAAGATCAAAAGAACTTCCTTCTTTTTATAATTAAGGGAGAGAAAACAGACCAAGGAAAATGTGGAATTTATATATATATAAACCTTTGTCTTCAAAATCCTTTCTCCCTGCCTGGCCACAAGGCAATCTAAAGATTCAACTGGATTTCCAGTTGAATCTTTAGATTGCCTTGTGGCCAGGCAGGGAGAAAGGATTTTGAAGACAAAGGTTTAAAATAAAGTTAATAGAAAAGCCAATAGTAATACAACTCTATAGAAATACATCAGAGAATTCTCAGTATAATAGCAGAATCAATTTAAAGAAACAAAGTTTATCACAGTTGAGGTAAATGGCAAAAGGTGACAGTTGTTAGGGCAGCAAAGAATTAAATGAAACAGATAATCAGTTCACTGGATAAATCACCAAAATGCATCAGATTAATCCTGATGGATTACAAGCTGAAATTTATAAGGATGAAAATATAGTGAAATTAACAGCAGATTTGTCGTCTAAATAACTATCTGGAAAACCTCCTGATTATATTTTTTGTTGTTATTTTGATACCATATAATTATAGTTAAAATGATGGAGAACATGGCAATTTCTAATGAAACATTTTTATTTTTTTGCTTTCAGAAAGTCAATGTTTCAGTCATTTGGTAAGTTGAAACTACTATTATTACTATGTTGGCTACCACAACCACTTCTTTATTTTCTCTTTTTTTGTTGGCAAATAATTAACATCTTAAGAATTTCCTGGCATGGTTTCCCCTAATTCTGCATGTCCAAGATTTCTTAGAATTCTTAGTGTCAATCCAACTGCACAGAACCAAATTAGCATTTGTGGATTAACAGGACAAAAACTTGCATTCATTCTTCTCAGGGAATTACGTACCGGTGATGCTTTCCCAAAATTATTTCTTTCTTCTATCGCTAGCTAGCCTTTCTGCCCACAGGACAATCAAGGCAGGTATTTTTTTTAATATATTTAAACTATTTTAAACTGTATTTATATTAAAATACTTAAAAAAGAGATTTAAAAGGAGAAAATTACCACTTTGACTCTAGATTAATTGGAGAAGTAAATGTACAGAAAGACAAAGTTGCTAATTACTGCAATCAATTGCTAGGTAGAGTTTAGAGAATGTCATGATTCTTTCTCTATTTATACCACTTCTACCTGCCTCGTGCCCTGAGCTTGCTATAAACAGAGTGGCAAAATCAGTGGTTTCCAGAAAAAATATTTAGAATGAAGGATATTCAGTCCTGAAGCATCTGGAGAACTGAATGTTAGTGAGGACTGCACAAAGTTAAGTCAAGAACAAATAACATATTACTAAAGGGAACATAAAATTTATTTTAATTCTTAAGTTTTAAAACCTAAGAGATACCTTTGGATTAAAAAAATAGAGTTGGAATGCTCCTATTAATACAACAGCATTTGGAAATATGATCTTTTATTTTTTTCAGTGTTCATGTTGTGAAACTTATTAGCAACTTAAAACTCATTAATCATATTGCCCCATTAGAAATAGATTTTTATATTTAAAAAAAAAAAAAAAAACTAAACTTGTTCTTGAACATGACAATTTGTAATTCTTCCTCAAGGAAAACTGGAAATCTTGAGATAACTATCTAGAAATAAATCTAAGAAACCAAAATTTTGATATTGTTTCTTTTTTTAAGCGCCTAGAAAGCATTTAAGTTTGCATCTGCTTACCTTTTAAAATACCAATATGCCTCCCTACAGCACAGGATTTCCAATTAATACATATTCTGATGGTGCTGTCGTGATTTATTATCACTGGAGTTCAGGATTGGCTGTTTTCTCCTCTGCAATATTATTGTTTGCAAATCAAGTCACAACTCAAGACTTCTTGAACTTCATTTCCATCCTAAATAAAACTATCTCGGTTAATCTTTGATCCATGCTTCTGAAAATGTATTATTCCATGGACAAGAAAGCTCACAACTACTTCACATGTGGAAACCTTGCCCAACAGTCTTGTTTATGATTAATAAAGTTCTTATTCATCCAATGAAATAATGGTTAGAGGGCTACTGATTTACAAATTAGAGCTCTAATCCCACAGCAATAATTTAAGTAAAAACAATCAACATCACATTCAGTATGATTTTCACTGCATTCTCCAAGAGCCAAAAGCATAGTATCTCAAAACCATTACTTTGACTTTGTTGTGATAAGAGTTCATCACTTTTAAGTTACAATGGCAGACTTAAAATATGGAGCACAATCCAGTGCTATCAGAAAACTGAGCACCAGTTCAAAGCCTTCAATCATGTTATACTTCACAGTTCCAAAAATATAATTTTATACACACTCCCACTCATGTAAAATAATTCAAATGCAATAATTTCCATAAAACAATATGAAGAAGCCTCCCACCCCCCTTCACCAGACACAAGGATACACCATTCTGGACTGTATTTCTGTGAAACGTGTGGCTACGTAAATATTACAAAATGACATTTTAAAAAAGGATGGAAAAAAACCCTGAAATAGAACTATTTACTTTTAGTAATGTATTTTAATTCTACCAATGTGGGACAAAGCAAAGTCATCAGGCAATAAGTTGAGAGACCAGTATGAAAATAATAAAGCTATACCTATTCATCCTCTTTGATACAGAAAGATTTTCCATGTTATCAGTTTTTCACAAACATCACTTTATAGCTTATTAATCAGGGCAGCAATATACATTATGTAGATTCTGATGCAAATTAGTCTTTTTAAATAATTATTATTTCAGCATGGGAAGTTTTGGAAAACATAAAGCTTTAGGTGATACTGAATATCAGATATCCACCCTCATTCCTACCCCACCCCATACTTTAAATTCTGAAAGTGCAAAACAGTTTACCCTGTTCCAGGTATTTGATTCCATTCCAAGGTCACATCACTTCCAAAATGGGCCCATTCTGAGTTCCGACCATTTCTGGATCACTCAGAATAGTCCAAATTCAAATTTTTTACGCCATTTTTCACATTCCTATTTTAAATCTCACAGATATCTTTAGACACAAAGGGGAAAGGCATGAATGTAATTTTCATGAAATTATGGAGACTTTAAATAGTGCTTAATGATTGCTCAGACAGCTTAGGCAAACAAGATCCAATGGCATGCATGGTATTGAAGGAACCATAGCTAAGATCTGGGGGACATTGGATTATCTGCTTCCACTTGGGACTAGTTGACACATGATTCTGAGAAATGGATTATTTAACTATAACTGGAAAGGACACTTTTGGTGTGCTTTCCAGAGTCATCTTATGGACCACAGTAGAAAAAAACTGAAAAGGAGTCTGCTGTTATTGAACATGACTGTTCCACCATAAGAACAGTCCCAGATCAGTTAGTCCAAGTCTTCCCATATAAAACTGTTTGTATAGATGAGAAAGGACCATTGCACCTTAAATTAAGAAGACTTTTTCCCCTTTCTTTTTTAATAATTTCTCTGTATGCTGCATCTTTTAAATTTTAAGCCTTAGGACAAGATCTTTCTCACTATGGAAAGCCATTGATTTCTCTTGGATTCTTATTGGGATAAAATAGAAAGATGTTTAAGCACTAAAACTGATCTGTTTCCAGATATCATTATGAAAAGAAGCATATAAAGATTTTGCATTGCAGCATCCAGATCAGAGGTGGTATTCAGCAGGTTCTGATCAGTTCTGGAGAACCGGTAGTGGAAATTTTGAGTAGTTCAGAGAACCGGCAAATACCACTTCTGATTGGCCCCACCTCCATCTATTCTCTGCCTCCCAAGTCCCAGCTGATCGGCTGGGTCTTCTTTTGTTGCCCTGCACAGGAGAAAGGAGCTGGTAAGCAGGTTAGTGGGGTTGGGAGGGAATGAGATTTTGCACTAACCTTTCCCTAGGAGTGGGGAGGGAATGGGGATTTACAATATCCTTCCCCTGCAACTCCGACCAAGCCACGCCCACCAAGCCATGTCTACAGAACTGGTAGTAAAAAAAATTGAATCTCACCATTGATCCAGATTCTAAAACCAGGTGGAATTGGGACCCCATTGGTTAATGAAAATATTCCATTTAGAAAGGAGCTAATGTGGACTTAAGCAATGCTTCTTCCTGCATTAATCTGCAGCCACAAACAGCTGACTAAATAATGTTTTGTTTGTCTTTAAAATCAATGCTATTTGGGTTTACATTGCTACTGATTTCTTATACATAAAATAGCTTTTAATTAATGGAAGCTTTGCAATATGGAAAACATTTTGGCAGAATTCATAACTCATTTTGAAGATCTCACCATACATATGCAGCCCTTCTGTTCTACCCAACAGAGTGCATTTAGTGGGAATCTACAACATATTATACTAAATATTGTTGACAATAAGCAGGATTTTGAAAAAAAAAAAAGTAGGTAAATAGAAACTGTTGATACCAGGATTAGATAGAATTACTAAAAAACTAATTTAAAAAGACAAGTAATCAAGTGGCTTAATTTCTAAAGAAAAACCTTCACAATGAACATATCAAACCACATGATTCCAGAACAGACTATATTCTATATAGAGAGAGACAGAGTCTCTTAAGAATCTGGGAACTCCAGTTTTCTCATCTGAATCTCTGAAGCTTTAAAGATTGCTCCTCATTCCTCCTTATATAAGAAAAATGAAACTGAACACATTTTCTTGAGTCTACACCATAAGCAATAAGGAGTCTAATACTAAAATCACGATCCATGCATATATGCACTACTACATTTTGAAATCTTCTCTTCACCCCATCAGGAATGTCTGGTAGAACAACTATACCACCACGTGGTTTTCTTTGTGATGACACCTGCTACCCCAGATACTATTATTGTAAGTCAGGCTTTCATTCTCTAGATGTGTCAGCTATGATTTTCAACACCTGACATGATGACTGAAAGGAAGCTATAGTCCCAAGTTATTTGGAAACAATGTTGTAAAACTTCTGTCTTGCCACATGCAAATTCATCTCTTATTTTTCTTCAAAAAGTAGCCAGAGCATTTCTTCCTTTCAGCATAACAACAATCCAGCAAGCAACTCAGTAGGTTTCATGGCTGTGGAAGAATTTTAATGCAGGTAACCTTGTACTTTTGAATTATATACTGGGTTTGGTTTATATATTTTCAAGAGACCATTTGCCTGCCCTAACCCTAAGATTTAACAGTTCTAATAATGCGCAATCAAGTGAAAAGAAAGTCAATAACTAAGATCATTTTAAAAATTGGAATGTTGTAATTTAAGTCATATTGAGCAGACCAAAGGCCCATCCTAGATTAGGGCATAGAGGTATCATGTCCTATTACCTGGCATTGTGGTCTTCATAATATCAATGCCAACCTGACAATCAGGTTCAGCTGCCAGTACAGTGTAATTTCCTTGATGAGAAACATTAAAGCTGAAATTGGACTGGCTGCTGCTTAATGCATTTACAAGGACAGGTTTGCCTTGTGAAGTCCTTTGTAACTGTATTTTGTTCCAAGGAATCTTCAGCCTTTCAGCAATCAGTTTTCTTATCATCAGGCGGCCAGCCTGTGGAATAAAATCAACAAAACAACTCACAACATGTAAATTGTTCCATGTGAGTAAAAAAAAGTATTACAATATTATTTGTTCGAAGAACATTTGGACACCTTATGGAATAACTGACAATTCAATTACCTTTAAAAAAAAAAAAAGCAAAATGAACAGATTCAGTATTGCAATTGCAATATTTTATTAAAACTTCTGTGCTTTATTCTAATGATTAGAAAATTAGAAACTAATTTTGCCTGATTCCTGATTACGAAAAATGTCATTTTCCCCAATAATGCAATACTTCATATAAACAATCTAAATTTTCCAGCCAAATTTTCAAAAACATGACTATAGTTTGACAAGTTGTCTTCGTAAAGTCATCTGCCAACAGTTTTTGTTTTAATGTCTCATTTGTTGAAACAAAAATGTTTTGTGGTGCTAACTACTGAGTTCTAATTTCAGAACAGTAAATTGACTTATTTCTTTGTTTTATGATGTAAGTGAAAATGAATCTGAATTCCCTCCAATAATCTAAAGCAGGTCTTCAAATTTGACAGCTTTAAGACTTGTGGACTTCAACTCCCAGAATTCCTCCTCCAGTCATTAGTTCAGGAATTCTGGGAGTTGAAGTCCATAAGTCTTAAACTTGCCAAGTGTGAAGACCCTTGCTCTAAAGAGACTGTTTTACTAATATGGGACAATTTGATTAGAATACTGTAGTATTTAGAATGATTTCCCTTTATACTTCTTTGATTTGTGATGAAGTGAATTTATAAAGAATTTGTAACCATAGTTTGTATCCTGTTCCATTCTTAAATATATTCCTAAATCTGTTTTTTTTTTCATATTTCTTATTGGTATTCAAGCTCATTTCAATACTGAGTAATATTTTATAAATTATTGAAACTAAACCCATTTTGGATTCTTTTATGTAGCAATAGTCTATCTATTTCAATATTTAATTTCTTTTGTAAGAAGGGTTCAGGGATGAGTGAGATACATATAATCTTTTAGAAACTGACTTATTTAATAACTATTCACAGTTGTGATAGCAATGAAAAAATAACTTTATAATCAATCCTTATATTTATGATTTTTGCAGGCTTGTAAAGGACAGGAAAGCTGAAGTAAGATCATAAGCATAGCTGTGGTTTCATTTAAGTGAGCACTTCACTTAATGATTGAGTTGCCAATCTAAGAGGACAACCTAAAATTATAAATAACAAACAGATGAGTACTATATTTTTTTAAAATAAGTCTTTTAAAGGAAATTAATAATGTGTATACAGATACTCTAATTTAGTTATAAAATGCAATGTACAGTGTAAAATTCTATTTTTCTTTCTGTATTTCGAATTCAATATGAAGATAGATTGTGAGTCATAGAAAGCAGGTTTAATTCTCTTGAAGATTGTTTTCAGAGATTAAAAACCCTAACAGAATTTTAAAAAAATACCCACAGAGAAAAAAAACCCAATGTTTTAAAAGAACACTTCTTTTAAAAAATAAAATAGTAGAAGCAGGAACTAAGACATCAATGGAATTTGAATCATTTGGCTTTTCTTCAGTTTAACTGATTGAAATCAACTTATGATCATAATGATTAAATTTATGTAAGCAAGTAAAATATGAAATACTTATTTTGTCATGAAATGAGTGACTTTCCTTATGCTGATAAAAGTTTAATTATGGTATGTGCCCAGACACATAATTCTCTATAACATCAAAGTGAATTTTAAAATCAGATTTATTTATGTGTTGAATGATTGGCTTCTACATTTCCTACTATTATGGAATGAAATATATTGATACATAATGCAGTTGTGTGTTATTTCTAGAACTTTAGCGCCATCTGTAGAGCATAATTTCAGCCTTTTTCAGCTGAAAATTTTGAATTTCAGCCTCATCTTGTTACTAAACTATTAGCTGTTGCTAAAAACATAGAATACTATGCTATTTTAAATAATACCACCAAAGCCTCTCCTATCTTGTGCCTCAGCATACTTAAAAATATGAAGTGCAGTTTTCAACCAAAATGTCGGTGTTATAGAAAATCTGGGGAAAGATACCTGATGATCTCATAAGAGAGGTGAGGGAAAATTTCTAGTTCTCCCTCTCATGCAGCAAGAGCAACACTACTGATATTTGGCTTGATATCCACTGAAGCCCTGAATGATGGGCATTAAATCATATAGCTTTAATGCACTTGTCCCTTCTAAAATTTCCAAAGCCAACAGAATGTTCCAAAGAGTGAATTAGGCTTACCAGAGCAGCTTTCGCATCCCGACCAAAGACGAACTGTTCAATGCGCTTTTTCTCTTCAGGCTGCACAAGGCGCATGGCTAACAACCATTCCTCACAGCAAGGGGCCCAAGCGCGGTATGAAAATGCCCAGCGTATACTTTCCATGTCGAGGCACACCAAGGACACCCTAAAAAGTGATGGTGTCAAACATACATATTCCAATCATCTGGAAAAAAAGAAACAAAGTTGACCAAACTTTTGAAGTTGCTGACTCTGGTTTGAAAGACTTAAATTTGGAGGACACAGCTATCACTGATTTATTCAACTCTCCCTCACATGGTTATCACAAATGCAAACCTGTGGCTACAACAATAAATTTACCTAATTATTCACTAGATCTCAAAGTATTTTAAAAGCTTTTTAAAAGTTTAAGGGCAAATAAATTATTACTCTATGAACTAATTTTAAAGTTCCAAAAGAGTACAACTGCAATAAAAGAGTATGTGAGTAGAAAAAATAAAGGAGAAATCTGAAAAATGAGCAAATCTGAAAGAGGTTTTTAAAAAATCATTTTATGTTTATAACTTTGCTCTAAAAGGGAAAATTCAAGAACAGAACTAAGAAAATAAATTTAAAGATTTTTGATATAAAGGACTGTGCTGTATAATAAAGGACCTACAGTCGCTGATGAAAGCCAAATTTGGCCCTAGGTCCTGCCTGAGTTTATTTATTTATTGGAATTTGTCAAACAAAAACGAGAATAAGAATCAGAGAATAAAAACACAATGACAGGGACAATAGGCACACCCCTCTACTGACCACTTTACCTTAAATAAGCAATTGAATCTTGGAAGATCATTTAAAAGTAGTTTATTAGGGTATCCTGATGAAATGGGATCTCTCAATGAAAAAGGAAGAAAGAGCCTTGAGCCTCATGTTTCCCTCCTTTTTATAGTTAACGCAACAAAGAAAATGCAAGAGAAAAGTTGATTGGACAGGATAAGAGTAAACTCCCCTTTGCACATGTAATCAAACATGTTACGTATTTCCAACCCATAATATCACACATTCATTAAAAATGAGGTCTGATGTCAGCAGGGAGGTAACTGTAAGGAAAAACATTGTTTGAAGTTCACAAGAGATAAACCAGACCTTAATTTGTACTAACAAACTTTCTTTTCTGGAGCTAGTCTCCAGCTTGTTTTATCAGTTTAGGAATGTTAAAAGCTAATAAACCTGAACATCATTTTCAAAGAGAGAAAATAAATCAAATTAAAATATAAAATAACTATGTTTGTTAACAAATTACAAAAACTCATGTCATTTGCCCCTCACCGTACATGGGGAAAAGAAACACACATTGGTATAAAGCAGAGGTCTCCAAAACTTGGCAATTTTAAGACTTGTAGACTTCAACTCCCAGAATTCCCCAGCGTAGCCAGCTAAGAAATTCTGGGATTTGAAGTCTGCAAGTCGCCAAGTATGAAGAAACAGCCAAGTGGATAACACTAAGCGGGAAATGTGCCTACATAGTTGACCCTTTGAGGACAAGACGTGAGTGCTGGTCCGAGTCTTGAAGGGATTCTTCTAATTTGTTCCTACAATACTTTCGGGGATCATTTCTATAGTATCCAACAAGAGAAATGCACTCAAAACACTGGAGGCTTTCAAGAAGAGATTGGGCTGCCACCTGTTGAAAATGGTGTAGAATCTCCTGGGCAGGGGGTTGGACTAGATGACCTACAAGGTCCCTTTCAACTCTGTTAATCTAAAAGTGATTATTTAGAAAAGTGACTTGACCATGTGCTCAATGTGGTGGGCACAAGGTCGATTGATTCTGGAAGCAGGAAGGAGGTAGCAGGTCTTCCTCAGTGGGTAATCCCAAAGATGCTTTTTTTTTTCCCAAGAGGCAACTGGACTTTCTGTTTTTTCTTTGAAGACGTTTCACTTCTCATCCAAGCTCTGACTGGATGGTGGGGAATTACAGTTCTTGATGCAGAGTTCAAACTGAATTCTTCAATCAGAGCAGAAGAAGCTTCTTGGATGAGAAGGGAAACATCTTCAAAGAAAGACCAGTTACCCCTTGAAGAGAGGGGGGGGAAGCACTTTTGGGACAACCGTGACTGGATGACTGAGAATCCCCATAGCCACTCAGCGAGTAGTGGAGCTTTCTTCCCAGCCAATCATTGGACTGTTCAGAATGAGTCAGAGGATATTCCCCCCCAATCACAACCGGGCTTACTTGCAAGGCGACGTAACGGGAGGGGGGGCTCAAAGGACAGAGTAGAAGTATCACGCATTAGCGCTGCTTTCCACCAGCCCTTGCTTCTCTATAAACGACGTTGAACCTGAAGCCGGAAAGGGCGGAAACGCAAAATGCGCCGACCAATCGAGGCATAGCCGCCCAGGAGAAATCTGTCCAATCACCACTGGCCGCAAGCCCCTGCAGTGTGCATAGAGCTAGAAATTTAAAGATAACTATTCTTGTAGCGAACTTCTGTTCAGCATTTTACCACCGTTCAATAAGACAACTTTTATCAATAAGACATAGCAGGGTTAATAGGGTTCCTAAAGGTAAATTCGCGCCCAACAGCATTGCACTCATTGCGGATGAGGCGGGTTTAAATGGATGACTGACATCTGCTCGTACGAATCAAAACGCAGCAGTTGTTTTGACTGACAGGAGGGAAGCCAATGGACGAACTGCGGTGGGTTTTATGCGGCCGATGTAGCAGATGTTTCCTACAGCTCCTGGGGAGGGTGCAGGTAGGTAAAAATGACGCGATACAGCCAGAATTTTTTTTAAAAAAAGGCGGAATGGGAGATGGGCTTCTCTGAATTATAGTGAATTGATTCTCGCAAAGGACGTCACACTTGCGGAACTGGTACGAAGCCCCTTCTCTTCCTAAATGGGGTCGATTGAAGAAAAGAACGGCCCTTTTCGCTAAAGCATCAGAGGCCAAAACGCGCATGGCGGTTACTTGGGCATGCGCATAAACTAAGGTACGTCTGGTGGGCGGGTCGTGGAAAGTGGAAGCCGTTAAAAAAAAACGGAGCGCGCGTGGGAAAGGAGATGCAGGGATGGATTTTTGGGGGGACTCGATTGCAATATGAAAAATCTTGATCCGTTTAAAATTAGCAGAAGAATTACAATGCACCCCATGTTGTGATAAACGGACGTAATTAGCCGTGCTAAGCTGGAAACCCGAATTCAGTTCGATCCCCCTCTTATGCGCGAAGCTGACTGGGTCGTCTTATGCCAGCCACTCTCTTTGGCCCGAGGGAAGAGGCAATGGGAATCACTTCTGAAAACCATGCCAAAACTGCAAAGACACACACGTAAACAAGCGCGCCAATGAAATAGCACTTTATTTGTAATTTGTGTAAAAGCTGGCCTTATTTCCAGCGGACTGACGCCAGAAATCAATTAAAAATTAAAAGCAGCACCTCCTTCCCTCACCAAAATCTCTTGCTTTCCGGAACTGTTGGAATTACAATTTTCAGAATCTCGAGATCGCGGAGGAGCCTTTTTTTTTTTTTTTAGTTTTTTTTTTTAATCCAGAGGATTCTGAAAGTAGCAGATTTAGGGAAAAAAATCGGTCCAGAAGTCGAGATACCTAACGCATGAGCTTTGATGAGCTGTGTTTTTAAGATACAAGGAATATTATTCAAACAGATGCATTTTGGTTATAGAAGGGGACTGAAGGGGGCATATTTGAGTCAGAAAAGGACTGCAAACTCAAAAGGTATAACCGGGAACAATTACAATTTCAGTGCAGTAATTGTTACTGAATAATGTGGTTAGAGCTCATTGCAAGGAAAATGCCTGGATAGTATTTAAGAATATTTCGTATTATTGCTAAAACTGATAGTTTTATTAGGCTTATTGTGATGATTATTTATGGCAGCTAAGAATCAGGGGGAAACTTCCCATCCCTTCAAAAGTGTTGCTAGCCTGAGTCATGAAATGGTGGCTGGACAAAGATTTGGAAGTTGCTTATTCTAGCCAAGTTCTGAAGTGAGACTACTAAATTAAATTTTCACTGTATTTCTTTGGTTATGAAAATGGATAACAGAAATCTTTATTTAATTGGGTGTGTTTATGTGGTACCCAAGTAATTCTGAAATGCAAAGTATACATTTCATATGCTTAATGTATTCAACCTGATATGTATTTAAAAATGTCAGCTTTTGTGAATTTATAGTTTAGGATATTAACAAAAATTTGTGACTGGAAATAAGTGATCAATAGGGCTGTTTATGAAAGAAGTTTTTAGCCCTATGCTATTTTGCTTTAGCACATAAGAAAATTCTTTACTGCAATAGCTACATTATGCATCAACACAGAAGGTATAGCTTTTATTAATTTAGCTGCATGTTCCAGTAAGAAGCCTAGGAAATATGTCCTGCTAGATTTTGGTACATTTCTGTGGCTTCCATACCTCACTAATGGCAAGATTTTGCTTGATAAATGAGATTTAGAAACATTTTGCTTTTGTTAAATATGTTATTTATATATATTTACTGTGCAAACTGATAAAACCGTAGACCTAGTACAAAGAAAAAAGGTGCAGTGAACAACTGAAATATTTACAGATTATATCTATTACTATTACTTCTATTACTATTACTTGAGTAGGGCTAAATCTTTGTCTTCATTTAGTTTTTCCTATGAATTGGTACAGCTTAGCTAACAAGAATGTAAAGTTTAATATCTGTGTTTGAACATAGTGTCTTATTTTTTTTTTTTTGCTTAATGATCCAGAATCAGTGATTAAAGTTAGTGAATTATAATTGCTGCCTTATTTAAGAGTGACCAGTTTTATACTGTAGTTTAAATGAAAAGCCATTTTTACTGACATGAGGAGTCCAATGGGAAATCATTTATAACATAAACACCAGATCATAATTCTCCAGATTTCTAACAGATCATTTTGTGACCATGTGGCCATTATTTTATTTATGAGCTTACTGTTTTTGTTTTGTTTTTTTAAACAAATTTTATTGATTTTATAGAACACAAACAAAACTAAAAGATCTTTTCTGAAGGTTGTCTGATCCCGGGTTGAAACTCTTCGCACAGACACAAATTCAAACATCATATTCACTTTATATATCCTTCCATATCTTATTATCATTTTCTTTTTTATATTATATATATAAACCATTTTTATCAATTTTATATAAACAATGCACAAGGCATAACAGCTTATAAGTTCTTTTCTAAGAAAAAATAATAAAAGAAGAAAACCAATAGAACATAACAATCCCAAATTATGGTATCAATACTTTGTCTATTTAACTTCATATCTTATCCCAACTTCTCCTTTTCATCCAAATTATTTCTTATTAATTAAAAAAAATTTTTTTGCCTTTTTTCAATATACAACATCCCCCCCCCAAAAAAGCATAACAAAACCTTTATATATCCTTTCATATCTTATTACCATTTTCAATAATATTCTTTGTCTGTTCTATTTCCAACTATCCATTCATCTTTTTTCTTTTATTATACTTCTCCTATACACCAATTGGAGTAACGTCTATAACTCATTACCCTAACTTAAAAGTACTTCATATAACAATTTTTCTTGGGATTCTGTTTAATAGATTCTAAAATTACACAATGAATTTTATACTCTAAATACACATATAAAAAACACAATCTTATGTACCCTCCAGAATCCCTCTTTTATCCTAAATTAAATTCACCCATTGTCTCTGAATAAACTTTTTTTCTTTAGATCTTGCTTCCCCCCATTGAGGCTTCTCCTCCCCCCCTTTCTCTCTTGCTTATTCTTCTCCTTGCCCTTTTTACCCCTTTGTCTTTCCTCCTCCCTTTTCTTACTCCTTTTCCTTTGCTTTCTAACCTTGCCTCCACCTTTCCGCTCATTTTTCTCTTCTTTGGTTGTTTTTATAATTCTTAAAATCCCCTTTTTCTTATCCTTTTTCTCCTCCTCCCCGGAAAGAACCCATTGTTCATCAAAGATGGCTTCTTCTTCCTCTTCTTCTTTGTCCCAGTCCTTCTGCTGCGTAGTCAACTTTTCATAAGTACATAACGCCATTTCTAAGAATTGAAACAAAGTGCCCAAAGTATCTTCCTTTTTATATTTTTGATATTCAGTCTTTAGTTCATCCACAAGCGATGCCATTATGAAAAGAGAAACTTTTCCCAAAACCACAAGTATTTTTAATCAAAAATAATTCAAAAAAAGTTCCAAAAATTAATACTTTTCTTCCTTCTTCTCTTTCTCTTTCTGGGGTTAATGTTTAATCAAAGAGGTCCAATTACCATATACCTTTCTTTGGGATTCTAGGCAATCTCCTCCTTTTTCAGCTTCTGCTCCAATTTTTTTTCCTCTCCCTTCCCACTTGCAATATCAATTTTAAATAATCAGAAATCTATACCTCCAACAAGGGCTTTCCAATTTCTTAAGTTTTTCAATGTCCAAAAATCCTTTTGTCCCTTAGCTTCAACTCTCAAAACAATTCACTTTCAATGTCCAATATGTCCAAACATTTCTGCTGTTTCCATGGGGTGGGAGAGTAAAGAAAAAAAAAGTTCCCTTTAACAGCTTCTCCGCCGCTTTCGATCTTCTTAGGGATACAATGTATCCTCCAGCAATTCAAACAGCTCAGTTCCAACCAATTTGAAAGATGTTACTTGACCCGGCTCAGACAGCACTTTCACTCTTCTTACTTCCTCCAGCGCAATCTTACCCGGTTGCTGGCTTCTTTGTGGCGGCCATTACTGACCGCCGCTCCACCGCCTTGGGAAAAAGGGGTTTTTCCGGAGAAGGAGGGGGTCTGCGACACCCCCAACCCCCTGTCCGACTCCCCTCTCTCTTCAGCTGTCCCTACAGGGCAGCCATATCCCCCTGACCCATCTGGATCGGGGGTACCTCGGTGGCTAGCACAGCAGGAATCGCGAGCTGTCGCGAATTCCTGCTGCCCCGAAGCCACGTGAAACCGGAAAACCGAGCTTACTGTTTTTTTTAAGTGTCTATATCAGGGATATCAAACTGGGGGCTGGATGCGTCACATGAAAACCACAACCACCCCAGCTCTGTGAAGGAAAAAAATGTTGTGATACGTCACATGATGGCAATGGGACACGGCCAGTTTGACACCCGTGGTCTATGTCCTATTTTTTTTTTCTTTTCAGCTTACTGCAAAAGTACAGGAACCAGTGCAATTTCATTTTTCTATTTCTTTTTTTTTTTTCATCTAGTTTCTACTCATTTTCTATTCTAGTTAAAATCAGATCATAGAGATGATTTTCGGAAAGTTCAGCTATTTGCAGAGAAACAATAAAATTGTGTTACAGGAGCCCTATTGAATTCAGTGGAGTTTACTTCTTAATAGTAGTAAATATAATTATGTTGCTAGTTAATTGTCCTTCCAGCAACATGCTTCTGGGCTGGAAGGTGTAAATCATAAAGCAATGCAGATATTTCAGTATCAGTGAGAGTTCAATTTCTATATTTTAAATTAGATTATTTAAAATATGAATACACTAGTGTAATTCATATAGAGGACAGTCCTCAATACATCAGGACCATGAAGTAGTTTTCTCAACAATTTGTTATGAAAATGTTTGTAATGTGTATATTATGTCTCTCAATAGTAAAAGGTCAAAGAAGCCATGGACAACCAGTATAATTCAAATCACACTCCAACTTGCAATGGAATTTCAACTCATGACAAAAAAATAAGTTCTTTGGTGGCTGAAGATCATGGTCAGAGAATCCTAACCATTCTGCAAAGCTTCAGAGCTCAAAATATATTTTTTGACTTTAAAATACTTGTAAAAGATGAAGCAATTCCCTGCCATCGTTGTGTACTAGCAGCATGTAGTGATTTTTTCAGGTAAATGTATTTCTAACTGGGCTCCTTTGCTATATATGTTGTTAAAGTTGATTAAAAACCACAGTCGGACCGTACAATTCAAATTGTAGAATTATTTAATATTGACTTATATAAATTACATAAAATTGCATAATTATATAAAAATAATTCAGTTACTTGAAAAATTGCAAGGATTTTAAAAGTATCTGTTCATTTTCTGCAATCATATTCCAGGCTTTTTGGAAGCCCCTTTGAATTCAAAGGTTCTTCCCATATATACCTGTAGAGGATTGTGCTTTTGTTGTTAAGATGACATGATGCTTTGCTACATAAAATCAGCAAGTATGTATACTGAGGATGGTACTGATTATCTCATTTGAGGTCTGAGATTTTTTTCTGATTGAATTGGATATTGATAATGATGACAAAACATGTTAACCTTCTATATTTTAATTACAGGGCCATGTTTGAAGTTAACATGAAAGAAAGAGATGGTGGATGTGTTACGATAAGTAATTTAACATCCAAGGCAGTGAAGGCTTTTCTAGATTATGCTTATACTGGAAAAGCAGAGATAACAAATGATAATGTGGAAATGTTCTTTCAGCTGTCCTCCTTTCTTCAAGTTTCACTTCTTTCAAAAGCTTGCAGTGACTTTCTAATTAAGAATATTGATCTTGTTAACTGTTTACAACTCTTATCCATTTCTGAAAGTTATGGCTCCACCAAGCTGTTTGAGCATACACTTGAATATGCCCAACTCCATTTTTCCTTGCTTCTCCAATCAAATGATTTCTTGGAAATGCATTTTGAGATACTGCAAAAATGCATAGAAGCTGATGAGTTGAATGTACCAGATGAAGAATCTGTGTTGAAAGCGGTCTTTTGGTGGATAAAACATGACTTAGAAACAAGACATAAATATCTTCCTCCTTTGATGAAAAAGATCAGGTTACATCAGTTACCTGAAAAGACATTGCAGGATATTTTGCACTCTGAGGAACAATTACTTAAAACCACAAATTGCTTAGCAGTAATCAAGGAAGCAATTCAAAATGTAGACCGTTTCAGTGGGCTTTTCCCAGATCCTCGCCCATCAACTACAGAAAAATACATACTGGTTCATAAAACTGAAGAAAATAAAGTTAATCAACATACATTTTGCTATAATATTAAAACTGATCAATGGAAAGAACTGATACGCATAAATATGTTTGATCTACCTGGATCAAGTTTATCTAGTTATGGTGAAAAAATATTTATAACTGGTGGATGTAAAGGTAACTGTTTCCGGACTATTAGACTTCATATTGCTGGAACATTTCATGATGCCACAGATCAAACCTGGTGTTATTGCCCAGCAAATGATAGTTTCTCATTAGTGTCTGCCATGAAGAAGCCAAGGACAATGCATACATCTGTTGTGACTTTAAATTGTTTATATGTAATAGGAGGGAAGACCAGGGCATCTCAGGATATCAAAAGCCTTTTGGATGTTGAGGCATATAATCCCCTGACTAGAGAGTGGAAATCTATGAGTCCATTACCAAGAGGCATCTACTATCCAGAAGCAAGTGCCTGTCACAGTGTAATATACGTGCTTGGTTCTGAAATTGAAATTACAGATGCCTTTAATCCATCTCTTGATTGCTTCTTTAAATATAATGCTATAACAGATCAGTGGTCTGAGTTAGTAGCAGAATTTGGGCAATTCTTTCATGCAACCTTAATCAAAGCTATTCCAGTGAACTGCACTTTATACATTTGTGATCTTTCCACTTACAAAGTTTATAGCTTTTGTCCGGAAACCTGTGTCTGGAAAGGAGAAGGCTCTTTTGAATGTGCTGGTTTTAATGCAGGGGCAGTTGGAATAGAAGATAAAATATACATTCTGGGTGGAGATTATGCTCCTGATGAAATAACTGACGAAGTACAGGTCTACCATAGCAGCAGATCTGAATGGGAAGAAGTTGCATCTATGCCAAAGGCCCTTACTGAGTTTCATTGTCAGGTGATTCAGTTTAATAAATTCAGGGATCCGTGGTTGCAAAAGCAATGTGATACAAATGATACATAAGTAATTTCTCTTATGTATTTATTTCTTATTTCATTTGTTTGCTGCCCATCTTAGCCACTATATGATTTTAAGGTAACCAAATATGAGGGTGTCAATCTACCAACCAGATTTCCTCTTCATTTTCTTAGAATGAGGATTGGTAATTGCTCCATAGTTAATGTGTTAAGACACATGTTTTGAGTTTGGATGGACTGTGTTTAATAATTTATAATTTAGTTTAATAATTTATTAAATAAATTATTGAATTTGTATTCCAACTGACTTCCAATAATTGGGTACCTTCCTTCCTTCTCTAGATAAGCTCTGCCTAAAAGCTGGCTACTTTTAATATTGAGAGCAGTTTCTAAAACAATTTTGTGGGACCAAGAACTAATTTAAAAATTACACCAGACAACTTGTAATTAGCCCTCAACTTCTACAAATTTATTTAAAATGGCATCCATTGTGGGAATAAAACTTTGGCTTGGGTAATGATTAATCTAATGCTTTGTACATACATGCTTGTTTAAAGGTCACTGAGATAATGCAAGGAAATGAGAACGGTAATAAACACAAACAAGGAAGAAGCTCAGACGACTGTAAAGTCTGTACTATATCTAATTATTGTAACCCATCAGGGGGTATGCTTGCTATGTTTACCATGTACCAAAATCTCAATAAAAGGGAGCGCTGGAATTTGCTCTGGGCTCTCATCCCGAGAACACTTGCTTGTGTCTCATCTTTTCCATGAGAGACCACCACAAGTGGTGACCCTGACGTGATCCACTGCAGGTGGTATATGTCCAGACCTCCGTGTTTCCCCGCCTGGAATAAATAAAGTACATACTTAACTATTGCTGGACAATAGAACTTTTCAGGAAACATGGGGAAAACTTTCTCAGCCACAGGAATGTCATGTTAGTGAACTGCTGAAGTTAGTCAGGACAAATTTCCTTATCTTTAAACCCTCTGCAGGGGAGCATATAGTTCTTTCAAAAGGTAATGTGAAAAGGCTGCTGCAAGAGATCTGGCAGCAATGCCCCTGGTACTCAGAGAGAGGCTCTTTAAAGTTAGACACATGGACGAAAATTGGAACTATCCTTCATGAGGAACCATGGGCCACAGCTGAAATTTTGACATATTGGAAGATTGTTATGACTGCTTTAGAGACCCAGCAACAACCTCTTTTAAAACCTTTAGTGGAACCTCCTCCTTATAAAGGAGTTGTGTTGCACCCTCCGACTCCAAAACTGGAGTATGTTCTCTCACCAACAGTGCCTACGCCTATGAAGGAGAAACCCCAGCCACAAATGGGAAAAGTTCAAGCAATGATGCATCAGGCTTTCAATGAGGGGAAATTAGAGCCTGATGAGATTCCCCAGATGAATTTGTTTCCAGTTAATAGGCAGGTGGATGCTCAAAGCAACCTGCAGGCGGAATGGATTCCGATTCCGTTGGCAGTACTTAGGGAAATCAAGAAAGCCATTAAAGATTACAGTATTCAAAGTCCTTTTACAAAGGGTCTCCTGACAAGTTTGGCTACCTCACACATGATTCCCAATGACTGGAAAAATTTAATGAGAATGACATTGAGCTCTAATCAGTATGTGGTTTTTGCTTCAGAATACCAGAGGGAAGCTATCACTAGGGACAGAATTCAGGGGGGCTGTATATGCCAGACCAAATCTATGGGGCAGGCTTTTTTGAATCCACTGCTGATTCAAACTAATTTGCCTGATCACGTATTTCCCGTGGTTATGGTGGCTGTCCTTGGGGCGCTGTCCCGCATCCAGGATGTGGGAATCCCAGCATGGTCTTTTTCTCAAATTAAGCAAACAGCATCTGAGACCTACAATAATTTTGTGGAAAGGCTACAATTGGCTATTACCCGGCAAATTTCTAATGAGGAAGCGGCAAAGGAACTTTTGCTGAAATTGACAGTCGAAAATGCAAACGCTGACCGCAAGTGTATCTTACAGCCTTTGGTGGCTAGAGGTGAGGTTACTCTGGCTGATCTGTTAAAGGCATGTGCGGTGGTAGGTTCTCAGGCTTACAACATGGAGACTTCGGCTATGGCATTACAAAAAGGGATGAAACCTATGGGGAACTGTTTTAATTGTGGGAAGCCTGGTCATTTTAAAGCCCAGTGCCAAGCCCCTAGGGGGCAATGGTGTTTAACAAAAACAAAAATAAGGACGTCCGCCCGAAGTCGGTCTGTCTGAAATGTAAAAAAAAGTTTCATTGGGCAAATCAATGTCGCTCTGATCAGAACCAAAATTTGGGAAACTAAATTTGGGGCGTGCAGCTAGCCCCGCTCCCAAGGCTGTCACAAAGGCATTGCCTGCAACTACCGGGAGTGCAGGTTTGGGTTTAAAAATGTTGCACTCGATTGACGTGACTTTTCCTAATCAAGTGTACATTGAGGACACTCATTTGCATGGGCCACTGCCAGAAAAAAACAGTGGGATTGGTACTTCCCCAGTCTTCTGCATCAAAAAAGGGGTTCTTTGTTATTCCAGGGGTTATTGATCAAGATTATAAAGGGGTTATTAAGATACAATTGTACACTGATACTCCTGCATCATTAATGGCTGGTAACTCTATTGCCCAGTTATTATTGCTTCCATACATTCCTATGAATCCTTTAATTGGGATCCCACGAACTGGCAGTTTTGGGTCCACTGAAATGGCCAGTTCTCCAGTTGCTGCAGAATTGCTAGCGCTGACAAAAAAGTTGACTACAGACCAACCTAAAATGACAACTGAAATTCAGGGAAAATCATTTTCTGGCCTTATAGATTCCAGAGCAGATGTCTCTGTGATACGCCAAAAGGAATGGCCAAATGAATGGGTGCTTGAAGATTCTCCGGCTGTTCATGGAGTAGGTGGCATGCAGTTTGCAAGAAGTAGTGTACATTGTTGACGGCATTGCATAGAGCAACTGGCGAGACCACAAGGATTCAACCTCTTTTGTTGTCCCTACATATAAACTTGTGGGGTAGAGATTTGCTGTCACAGTTCCGCACAAAAACTGTTATTGGATAATGGAAAAATTACAATTGTTTACCTCTCAGCCAGTTTGGATTGACCAATGGCCACTTTCACAGGAAAAGCTCGTAGCTTTACATCAATTGGTAGCTGAGCAGCTACAATCAGGCCACATTGAGCCAACTTCTAGTCCGTATAACACTCCGGTGTTTGTCATCAAAAAGAAAAGTGGAAAATGGAGATTTTTACATGATTTGAGAGCTGTCAACGCCATCCTTCAACCAATGGGAGCGTTACAATGTGGTTTGCCTAACCCGAACCTGATCCTGCGCAATTGGGATCTAGTTGTAGTAGATTTGCAGGATTGCTTCTTTTCTATCCCTTTGCATGCAGATGACAAGCAATTATTTGCCTTTACCGTACCTGAGTTGAATAACAATGCACCTACCTTTCGTTACCAATGGAAGGTTTTGCCACAAGGAATGCTAAACAGTCCAAGATGTGCCAGTCATATGTTCAAATGGCTCTGGCTCCATTCAGAACCTCCCATCCTGGGTGGAAGGTTTACCATTACATGGATGATATTTTGATTGCAGCTCCCGGCCCACCAGGAATAGTTAAGGCAGTGTTACCTTGCCTTAAAGAGGTATTATTACGATTTGGACTTCATATTGCCCCAGAAAAAATTCAAAGTCAAATGCCATATGCCTATCTAGGGCATAAGGTCCTTGCAACCTATGCTCATCCGGTCATTCCGGAAATCAAAATTGAGGAAAATATTTCTCTAGTAAAATTACAACAAATATTAGAAACAATTAACTGGGTTAGACCCTACCTGGGGTTAACTACAGCGGTACTCCAGCCCTTGTTCTTGGCCCTAAAGGGCTCCCCGAGTCCGGATTCTGCTCTAACCTTATCAGCAGAACAAAGGGAGGTACTGGCACACATAAATGCGGCTTTAACGCAGCGTTGGGTTGATCGATGCATTCCCGATACCCCATTTGCTTTGGCAATTTTACAAACTCCAGCTTTGCCTATGGCAGCTTTATTTCAATTACATGAGGCGCAGGTTTATATCATTGAATGGTTGCATTTGCAGAATACTCCCAGAAAAACAGTTTCTACTATGGCTATGCTTTATAGTGACTTAATCATCAAAGGCCGGAATCGCAGTATGCATTTATATGGCATAGATCTAGTTCAGTTATTTTTACCTATCTCCCTCACTTTGTGGGAAACTTGGTATAGTCAATCCATTGAATTGCAGATTGTTCTTGAAAATTGGCCAGGGAAAATTTCTTGCCATACCCCCAGTGACCCCCGTTTCCAGTTGCTTCGAAACGTATCTGTAAATTTTAATTCAGTTATTGCTAAGCAGCCAGTTGAGGGCGTGACCATTTATGCGGACGGTGGTAAGACCTACGGCGCTTGTGCATGGAGACAGGAAGGGGTATGGAAAACAAAGATTACCCCTCCTCAGCAATCAGCACAAAGGGCTGAATTAGCTGCTGCTATTTTGGCCTTACAGGAATTTGCGCAAGAACCGCTAAATCTAATTGTGGATTCTCTTTACGTTTATCAATTGATACTTAACATTGGATTTGCTTATCTTTCCCCATCTGTTGATGCTAATCTTATGAGTTTGTTTTTAGCCCTGCAAAGCTGTCTTCATTCTCGCATACATTCTTTGTATGTCGCACATATTCGCAGCCACCAGCCACTTCCTGGGGAGCTGCAGGAAGGGAATGACATGGCCAACGCGGCCACCTCGGCCATGTCCTGTCTCTTGCTTTCCCCTGTTACTCCATGGGACTCACATAGCTATTTTCATCAAAATGCCAAAGCTCTTTGTAAACAATTCGGGCTCACTGCTGCAGAAGCAGTAGCTATTATCCAGCAATGTCCTAGTTGCAGTGCCCAATCCAGTGCTCTTCCTCAAGGAGTAAATCCTCGGAGGACATCTGCTTGTCAGCTATGGCAGATGGATGTCACACAACACCCTCCTTTCAAACCATGGCACCATCTGCATGTCACCATTGATACCTATTCAGGATTTATTATGGCAACACCTCAACGAGGAGAGGCTACAAAACATGTAGTCAACCATTGTCTCCGTACCCTCACACATATGGAGCCACCAATGGAGATAAAAAACGATAATGGCCCTGCTTACGTCAGCACCGCCTTTGTGGAATTTTGTCATCGATGGTCAATTATACATAAATTTGGCATTCCCTACAACTCCACTGGTCAGGCTATTGTGGAACGAGCTAATCAGACACTCAAACAAGCACTCCTTCATATAAAAACAAAAACGGGGGAAGTGGATGGATATGGTTTGCCTTACATACAAAACATTCTTAATATTACCTTATATACTTTAAATTTTCTAAACATGACAGGATCTCCTGCTGCTACGGCAGCCAGTAGGCATTTTGCTTACTCACCTTCTGCAGGAGCACCAAGACCGAAAGTTCGGTATAGGAGACTGCCAGATCCAACATGGAGAGGACCTGTCCCGCTGATAACTTGGGGCCAAGGATATGCTGCTGTTGAAGATGCGGGGACAGTTGTTTGGGTTCCTGCTCGCTGTGTGCGTCCTTATCATCAGCCAAAGGGGCAAGGGGATGGATTTGGGGGAATGGAAAAGAAACATGTGATCCAGGACATGGGGAAGCTAGCAAAACTGATTGTTGGGTATGTATGCACATGCCAACTCACAAAACATCAGGGCTTCCAATGGTTGCAGTACCTCTGGCCGAAGGCGACTGGTATAAGGGACAATGCTATGGTTGTTCAGGGACATGGTCTAACAGTTGGACTCCAAGTAACATAATTACCTTATACCTTGGAAGCCGGATCCAAGAGGTGGCAGGTATCTGTTGGACCCACAAGGAGACAGTAGAGAATATGACTTACTTGGGAGTATATCCGTTTTGCAACAAAACAATTGTTATTGCAATGGAAGTCGGGTTTATCCGGATGACATGAAAACTAAAAATCTCACTTTGTACATAACATTTCTCAATTTGATATCACATCTTTGATCAATGAAAATGGTTGTCCATATTTTCTTGCCACATGTTGTCCCACCACGGAAGAAAACCAGTTGTCTAAATGTGCGAATGGGAATAACGCACCATCGTCCACCTATTTGGCTATGTTAATGGAGTCCTTTGCAAAACTAATCTATGCTGAGCCAGGTAAGGTTGGTCATCTCCTGGGAGCAAATTTATGGTTGCTGTGTGGCCGGATGGCCTATGATCGCATGCCAGCACGATGGAAAGGGGTCTGCACCTTTGGGAAAGTAATCCCATCTCATGTCATTTTAAAATCTTTGGGGACTGCTTATATCCACAATGCACATTCTACATTGGAAGTAAACTCTGTCTTGACCCATGACTACTGGACACAAATATCAAGAGGAGTTATTCCCCCTTTAGGAATCATGATGAACTATAGAGATTTGCATCGTTTAAACAATTGGAAAATTTACTCTGTTTGATGACACCATTAAACGCTAAGGCTGCTTGAAGAAGAGCAAGGCAAAATTCGTGACTTTGTCCTGCAAACCAGATATGCGGTGGATACTATTCTGGCTGCGCAAGGGGGAGTTTGCGCTGTGGTTCATACGCATTGTTGCATGTATATCTCTGATTATTCTCCAAACATTACAGCTACTATACAGTATAAGGAACAAACCTTGAAGGAGAATCCATTACAATCAGAAGGTGAGGGACTGGACGTGTGGTCTACACTTTGGTCCTGGTTGCCAAATGGTTCATGGATTCATCACCTCATTGTTGGAGTGATAATGCTTATATTTTCTCTCTATGCATGCTGTATTATCCAATGTTTCCCTGGACTTTTAGGAATGTGTCAGGTGAAGCCTCCGGAAGGAGAACTGCTGTTGCAGATGGCGAAAAGCTATCGAGGCATCCGCGATCATTAAAAAACTAAAACAGGGGAGATGTGGGAATAAAACTTTGGCTTGGATAATGATTAATCTAATGCTTTGTACATACATGCTTGTTTAAAGGTCACTGAGATAATGCAAGGAAATGAGAACGGTAATAACAAACATAAACAAGGAAGAAGCTCAGATGACTGTAAACAAGTCTGTACTATTTCTAATTATTGTAACCCATCAGGGGGTATGCTTGCTATGTTTACCATGTACCAAAATCTCAATAAAAGGGAGCGCTGGATTTTGCTCTGGGCTCTCAATCCCGAGAACACTTGCTTGTGTCTCATCTTTTCCATGAGAGACCACCACAATCCATAAACTGAATACATTTCAGATTACTAATTTCAGGAATAAAAAATTATTATGGTATAAATGTGCACATGTATGTGTTTGTGTATGAATGATTCATAGTTTTAATAGTGGGAGAAAAACATTACAATCTAAAACATACAAATTCAAGAGTTGTGTTCTATGCATCACATAATTGGCTGTTTGCTATTATGCTTACTTTTCTTTGTGGCTATAAAACTACATTTTTTCCTCAAATATGGTCACAATTATTAATATATTTCATGACCCTTTTTTCTATTTTCTGTTTACATTAATAACTTCTGCAGCAATTTCCTATTGAGTCAACAGTTATACTTTGAAAACCCATCCCAGAGTTTCTAAAATCCCAGAGTTTATTCCTAAATAAATATGCACTTGATTTGAAGGATTTTTCGTCTTAAATCTAAAGAAGAAAATTCAGTTATATTGGTGCAATAGAAATACTTATTACAAGTTCTTCCCTATTACCACCAAGTTGTTTTTTCAATATAATCATTTCATAATTGTAATTACTGAATTTCAACATGTTTTCTTTCATTGCTATCAAATACTATTAAAGTTCCACTAAATCATTGCCATTTATTTCAAATGTTAAATTATGCTTCAATTTATTTTGGGGAAAATGATTGAATTATTGAAATTATTTTTATGCTAAAAGCTAGGCCATTGTTCCTCAAATTATATAGTCATTATAACACGGACCATGGATTGTCAATTCTCCATGCTGCTTATGTACCGTTCATTCCATGTGCTGAAAATAAGTAGGATTATACCATATGTTGTATAAAAGAGTAGTATAATTTGTTCTTGGAGTCTTTATTCTCAAATATGGTCTTGAATAAGTACTGCTATCCCCAGATGTTCCTGAGAAAACATCTTTCAAGGAATTATGCACAACAAAATAATTTAGGAATTAAGATAGAAACTAAGAATGTGATAATGAGTGTTATATTAGATATAGCTCCCAAGAATTTGGACTTGTTACATAGGTTGTTTATTCTTTTTTCATGACATCAAAAAAGACTGAAATTTTTACCAGCTTTTAAGCAGTAGTCAAATGGTAGTTAAATTATAGCTCAAAAAAGAAAAACAAGATCACAATATATTGTGCACAAACAATTGGTCTTGATGGCTATGGTATATGTCAATGAATTGCATGAAAATAAATCTTATTTGCACTTATAACCATATTTCAAATATACAATTATTGTACAGTCAATAAATGTATGGTATGATGCAATGAACATTAATGTAATGTATATAGCTTCTTATCATCTTGAACTTTTTTGAGTTATCTACTATAATCAATTCAAATGTAACATTCAAATGTACTGGTAATTATTTTACTTTACTTTATACAAGCAATGGCTCCCAACCTTTTGGGCACCAGGGACCAGTTCTGTGAAGAAAAGTTCCTGTGCAGACCAGAGGGGTATATAACTTTGTGTGCTGCCTGCATCCCACAGATGGGATTTCATTTGTTTGCGTGGTCCGATTTTTGGCATGTCATAGACTACAGACTATGGCAGGTTGGGAACCCCTGCTTTATACTGCTATAGCAAATTTAACCAGAAAATGAAACAAATGTTGAACCAAAGCCTATTTTGTAACTAGTATCTGAGCAAATAATATCCTACAAAGCAACATGACAACATGGATTTTATTATTTAAAAAATCTTGAATAACTGATATTTAAAAAGCAAATATCTATTGTTAGATGTGACATAGCAATTTTTTTGAACAGAAAAATGGTTAATAGTTATAATCTCCATTGAAGTGTACTTACAAATGCACTGTAGTTTAATGATTTACAGAAAGATAAATATAGTTTATTGTTAAATTATAAATCAGATTTCACTGATGGGATCTTGATTTAAAGTTAATAAGTTAATTTACTTTGTACTAAATACGAGATTGACCGTGGAAAAACAACCAAATTTTGAGGTATTAATGGTTTTTTTGAAGTTGCCAAGGAAGGCAAAAATGAATACATTGGAAAGATACATTTCAAAACTCCTGTGTAAATTGTGTGAAAAAAAATTATCAGTATAATTTTGAAAAATAAGATACGTTTGTCATCAAATTTTTGATATGTTGCATTGTGTACCTTTCTTAAAACAACATAATTGATATTTTAGCTCAATATTTGGGGTTTTGTGAGATTTAACATTTATCTGGATATTAGTGGAAAAGAGTACTGGAATGTTCATTCATTTCCATAATAAAAGCACTAATTATTTGATCCAATATGTCGTACTGAGTTTACACTTGTGTGATAATGAGAAACTGCATCCATATACCTTGCATTATTATTGTAAAGTACATTGTACCAGTGGTCCTCACTTAGCAACCACAGCTGGGACCATCAACTCCACCCCTAAGCAACGCAAACATATAGTAGGCAAGGACTACTGTAATGGAGAACATGGAAATGAAATCACAAGTCAGCAAATCAGGTGGGTTAAGATGTTTTTTCAAGAGGCAACTGGACTTTCTTCTTTTTTGAAGACATTTCGTTTCTCATCCAATAAGCTTCTACAGCTCCATTCAATTCAATTCAATCCTTTATCGTCAATGAACAACATGTGTACAAAGAGATTGAATTCCCCACTATCTAGTCAGAGCTGAAGAAGCTTCTTGGATGAGAAGTGAAACCTCTTCAAAGAAAAAGTCCTGTTGCCTCTTGAAAAAACACCTCCGGGACAACCATGACTGAAAATCTCCATAGACATTTAGTGCAACAAGTACGTGGTATTTTGGCTCATAAAAGGCTCTAAACCATATTGTTTGTTTGGCCTTAGGGTTTGTGAACCACAGTTTAGAGGTACCTTGTATAAATTCAGCGTGCGACAACGCGAACAACCGGTTTCCTCAGGGAACATCTCAAACTTCTTCCAAAAGAGAAAGGCGAGTCGGCGCCGGCTACAAAACGCAAATGACGCCCGGTTTCTGCCTCTCTCTCTCTCTCCAGCCAATGAGAGTGTCCCCTCTGGATGACACGGAGCTCTCGCGCCCAATAAGCCAGTCGCCTGGATGGAGAGGCGTTAAAGGGGGGCAGTTGGAAAGGAGGCGGGAGGGGAAGCGCTGAGCAAAGTTGCGTGAGTTGAGGGAAAAGAGGCGGGGCCGGAGGGAGGCGGTTGGGGCTTGCAAAAGGGAGCGCGCGAGCTGACGAGCCGGGCGGCTTGGCCCAATCGGCGCGCCGCTTGGACCGGTGAGTGACGGGCGAGCTCGTCAGCGGCAAGGGGGGTGGGTCAAAAGGCCGGCGTTCGAAGGGGGAGCGTTTGCGCGCAGGTGAGGAGCTTTTGCGCTACTGAGGGAGGGTGGAAAGGAAAGGAAGGGGAGGAGCCGCGTCGGCTTGTGGGGAGCGGGGTAGCTGTTGGCTTGGTGTAGAAGTGGCGCCATCCTCCCCCCCCCCACCCGCCGCTTCTTCGCCTGTCTTTGCTCGCCGCTGTTTTTCTCCCAATGGGCTCCCCTTCCCTTCCGACCCCTGACATTCCTGCTAGGGGAGTCGCTTGTTCGTCCGCCGGATGGAGGGAGGCCGGTGCGTGCCCCTTTCCCCGATCACCGCCGTGCAGGATAATGCTCCCTTCTCTCCCATTCTGAAGCGCTTCCACCCGCTCTACTTCAAGAGGGAGGGTAGACGCCTTCGCCCCCCTCCCTTCGCTCTGCCATTCCCTCAGACTTATGCTTCAAGGTGGGAAGAACGGGCACAAATTCTGAGGCGGTAGGCTGGACCGTGCCATGTAAGGTGGGGGATGCCTGACAAATGTATTTCTGACCAGATTTATTCTGGTATATTAAGCATTTATATAAAAAAAGAAAAAAATAGAGAGGCCAAGGGTTATTAAGGCAGAACCAATGTGTGCCTTTCGAGAAAAAAAACCTAAGGTATTTGCTTGTTATTCATAGTAGCAAAACGGGCCGAACTCTACCTTTTTGATCTTCCTAAGCCATGGCTTCTCAAATAAGGTGCCCTCATTGCCTTCATAAATGATGGCTTGCGAGTTTTGATGGCGTCTTTCACCAAGCCAAAATTAAATAACAGACCAAACCTACTGCTGTATGCAACCAATCTTTGGGTTTGGTGGCTTCACTTCTTAATCTCTGTGTTCCGGATTCGTAAGACGAAAGGATCTTACTGGATCCAGTTGTTTGGAATGTGTTGAACATGACTTAGCATTTTATGATTTCAGTGGTAGTCTAAATGGCCAGTTTATGAGTCATTTGAACAAGACAATTTCTCTTAAACATCATTTACTGTTCTCTTCATTTCCTAATATAAAATAGTTGTGCTGTTCATTAGTAGAGGGGTTTTTTTTGCACAGCAGTGTGATGCTATGGTCTTTGCTTATCTTTGTATTTATAAGGATTAACATCTTCAAAAAGGTAAAACTACACTACCACTCTCCATTTATTCCAAAAAATAAAACTACTTAAGATTTTAATGTAGGTTTTGATTTCCTGAGCATTCACAAATAGCCTAAAATCTTTACAATCTAGATTTGTCTTCTAGGCATCTAGATCAAGGCAATCTGAGATTGAATACAAGATGGATCCAGAAACTACTTTCCCCAAACCCAAACCATAAGTTCCTCAAGAGATTTATAGTTTTATTTAGCTTTGTTTTCATAGCTTTATTGAAGACAGAAGAAAAACTTAGCATTTTAGTAGTGCTCAAGAGCATTAATAGGTTTAAATTATCTGGAGGTTATGATTGGACTTTGCAGTAGAAGAAAAATAGCAAAGGACAATGGTAGATAATGTAAAAATGTGTTCAGGAAAAGGAACTTTGAATATATTTACAGAATATTAAATTCAAAATTAGCTGTTGCTATGCAAGAAATTATGTAGATAGTGAAGTTGTGGCTAGCTAACTTTTAATCACTGATGCCCATATCAAAGGGGGAGATAAGTTTTTAAAGATTAGCTGTAGCAACAGCTTTTCTTCATTTTGATAATGGGGAATGCATTGTCAAAAATAGCAATCCACAAATGTTTTGCAATAATAGGGCGAAGCCAAAGTAAGTAAAGTTTATTTTCATTGTGATTGGATAACTAAAAAGTTGATGAACTAAAGCAAAAGTGTAAAGTATACATTTACAATTAAAAGATGATGAATGTAGGAATTTTTATATAGACCAAAACTAAGCATCATCAACTCTCATATGTACATCCAGTGTGTCAGTTGGTTCATCATTTTTGTGCATTCATTCTGTAGTCCCAGTTACAGTTATGTTACATAACAAATCATATTATCAATCCAAACTTATATATCCTAATATCACTAAAAAAAGAAAGTTTTTGACTATATTTTTAATCATTCATGCTTTATGAGCTAACAATACTTTAAACCAGTTTACTCTATAACAAATCATATCATATCAAATCAATCCTAAAAAACCCTTTATAATTATAATATTGAATAACAAAATAATAGCAAAATAAAGATATTCCTTACTGTCTAGCATTCTAAATATTCTATTATCGTATTTTATCATCTAGCCATTGATAAAAAAGATCCCAAATTTCATAAAATTGTTTATCCTCTTGCTGTCTAATTTCAAATGTCAATCTACTCATCTCAGCACATTCCAATATTTTCTTAATAATTTCTTCCTGTAATGGTATTTTCTCATTCTTCCAATTTTTAGCAAATACAATCCTAGCCGCTGTTAATACATTTACAATCAGGTACTTCAAATCTTTACTATATATATCAGGTAAAATTCCCAATAAGAAGATCTCTGGTTTCAAGTCTATGTGTTTCTTTGTCATTTTTTCCAACCACATGCGAATTATAGTCCAATATTTTCTGGTGTCCTCACAAGTCCACCACATATGGTAATATGAGCTGGGTATCTGATGACATTTCCAGCATTTTTCAGATTTGTTCTTAAACATTCTTGCTATTCTTGTCGGGGGAAAGTGCCACCTGTAAAACATCTTATACAAGTTTTCTTTATATGCTGTTGATATTGTCATTTTATAATTTTGAGACCACAATTTCTGCCATTTCTCTAGATCAATCCCATATCCAAAATTCTTCCCCCAAACAATCATAGTTTCTTTGACTTGTTCTTCCTCTAATTTCATTCCCAGTAAATAACCATATAATTTTTTAATCACCTTCTCATCAGTACCCATCAAGATCTTATCTAAATCAGTCTGCTTATCATAGAATCCCTCTGTTTTAGAATCTTCATCATACCTTGAATGTATTTGCGCATATGAAAACCAATTCATCCTTATACCTTGTTTCTCTAAGTTTTGGATCCATTTAAGTTCATCCTTTTCATCCAAGAGTTCCCCATATCTAACTGTTTGTTCCTTCTTATAAATTATAGGATAGGAAAATGCTTCAATGGTCGATAACCAAACTGGAATTTTCAAATAACATTGTCTTTTTATCTTCTCCCAGTTTAACCACAAAGACTCCCGCATATAATGTCTTCTAAAATAACCCTGTGTTTTAGTTCCCTTATACCATAAAAAAAGCATGCCAACCCAACAGCAAATCATGACCTTCTAATGTCAACAACCTATGCTTTCTTAATGTTATCCATTCTTTGACCCACATCAAGTTTGCAGCTTGATAATACAATTCCCAATTAGGCAGGCCAAAACCTCCTCTAATTCTAGCGTCTTGCAAAAGCTTTAGCTTTATTCTCGCTTTTTTACCTTGCCATATAAACTTCAACATGATTTTATTTAAATCTTCAAAATAGTCTTTTCCAAGCCTAATTGGTATTGTTTGGAACAAAAATAAAATTCTAGGTAAAATATTCATCTTGATTGTTGAAATTCTCCCTATTAATGACAATTGCAAGTTTTCCCACTTCTTCAAATCTGTAGCTATCTGTTGTCTGAGTTTAATATAATTATTCTCTTTTAATGTGCTACATCTTGCTGTCAAATATATCCCCAGATACTTAACCTTATTTGTAATTTGGATTTTCAAAAGATCTGCCAGTTCTTCTCTTTGTCTCAATAGCATGTTCTTTGTCAAAATCTTTGTTTTATCTTTATTCATTTTCAAACCAGCCATCTCACCATATGTCTCTATCTTTTCCAATAACCTTGGAGCTGTTTCTAACGGGTCTTCCAGAATAAAAGCTAAATCATCAGCAAAAGCTTGTAGTTTAAATTCTTCCTTCTTAATTTTCATTCCTTTTATGCTTTTATCATCCCTAATATTTCTATTCAACACTTCCAAGGTCAACACAAATAGCAAAGGAGATAGGGGACACCCTTGTGCCTTTTATATTAATAAAATCTGTAAGTTCCCCCTCCATCATTACCTTTGCTGTCTGTTTATTATATATGGCTTCGATTGCTTGAATAAATTTTTTAGCAAAACCCATCTGTTCCAATAGTAATAACATAAATCTCCAATTCACATTGTCAAATGCCTTTTGAGCATCTAAAAATATCAAAGCCATTTGCTTTTCAGGATGAGCCTCATAGTATTCCAAAGTATCCAAGATTACTCTCATATTGTCTCTGATTTGTCTCTTTGGCAGAAATCCATTTTGATCTGGGTGAATAAAATTATTTAAATATTTTTTAAGTCTTTCTGCTAAAATTGAAGCAAAGATTTTATAGTCTGCATTCAATAAGGAGATGGGTCTGTAGTTCTTAATTTGCAGTGGGTCAGCCTCTTCTTTTGGAATAAGTGTGATATAAGCCTCTGACCATGTTTTGGGTATCATCTTCTTTAACAAAACTTCATTCATGACTTCTAACAATGGGATACTCAGTGATTCTTGAAATGTTTTATAGAATTCTGCCGGAAGCCCATCTGGACCCGGTGCTTTCACATTGTTTTGTCTCTTAAATGCTTCATTTAATTCCATCATTGTTACATTGCTTTCTAACATTTCTTCAATCTCTTTAGGTATCTTCGGTAAATTAGCATTCTGTAAATATTGTTTGACTTTTTTCTCATCAATATTCTCTTGTTTATATAGTTGCCCATAAAAATCTCAAATAATTTCCTTTTTCTCCTTATTACCATAACAAACTTGGCCTTGTTCATCTATTAACTTCAATATTTTTCTTGATTCCTTCTCTTTTCTCAATTTATATGCTAGCCATCTACCTGGTTTATTCGCATCTTCAAAGTAATTCTGTTTAAAATTTCTGATTTTCTGTGCCAATTCTTCTTTCTCTATTAATTCCATTTTATGTTTAATTACATCCAGCTTCAATTTAATATCTTTTTTCTGTGGCATTTTCTGTCATTCTTTTTCAAGTCTTTTATGCTCATCTTCCAAGGCCTTAGAAGCTTGCCTTTTCCTAAAATTCTTTTTTCTTGTATAATCTATTATCAGACCTCTAGCATATGCCTTCATTGTATCCCAAACATTCTGCGTTGAAGTATCTTCTTTTTTATTTTCTCTGAAAAAAAAAAGCCAATTCCTTCTCCATCCATTGTATAAAATCTTTCTCCTTTAAAATAGTATTATTTAATGTCCATCTCGATCTTTTCTTTTGTCCCTTCCATTTAAATATATATATATATATATATATATATATATATATATATATATATATATATATATATATATATATATATATATATATATATAAAACTGCACTTTATTTATTTATCCAAGGCTCTTATTATGACTCTCTTCTCCAGCAGCTTCAAAGCTAAGCCTCAAGTGTTGAAATATTGATAAGAGTCCAGGAAAACCCCTGTAATAATATTTTGCTGTGTTCTCCCTCTATCTTATCACGTTGAAATGTCCTTGAGAAGGAGTCTTCTTACAACTCTTTCCAATTCAAATAAAGTGTTTTCAAGCCTCTAGTTGGCAGTGTTGCAATGTTTCTTAATGCTCTTCCCCCCCAACCAGAAAAAATGAATAATGTATACAGAAAAAGAAAAAAAAATAGCTAAAGGGAGCCTCTATCCTAGAAAAAATTAAAAAATCACAAGAAGCATAAAAATATATATAAGAGAAAATTCAATCTGGTTACCTACAAAGTCACACTTAAGTCCCCAGAGAAAAAGTAAGGAAAAGAAAAAAGAATCCAAGCCTCAATTTGACATCACTTTAAAAAAACGCCACTCAAACAGTTTTGGTCAAAAAAAAAAGCCTCACAGGTTTCTTCTTTGTTCAGGATGCCCTTTCAAACCTCAGCGAATTTACAACACAAAAGGAATTTCTCACCCAGCCAACACACTTCTTTCCAGCCACTTTCTTTCCGGACCTGTCCCGACTTCAGCAGCTATGGGGGCTGCCTCTCCGCCGCCAGCAAAAGGGCTTCTCCTGGATCAAACCAGAGATTTTGCGATATCTCTGGGATCCTGGGACAGTACCCTTCTCAATCCCCGTCTCTCTGGGACGGTTTAGGTCCGTTGGGACCAACCAGGGGCGAAAATATCGGCTGCGATCTCAGAACCCCAAGATTGCAGCTGTATCGCCGAAACGAAGCTCCGCCTTCTCTCTGGCCTAGAGCAAGTTTTTGTTTTTGTTTTTTTCAGAATAATTTTGGGACAATGGAAAAGTGAAGGCTTCATTTTCATTGGCTGTGAATCAGGTATTGTGTTATAGAATAGAACTTTATTTAGTTAACATTTTGTATTGATAAACCAAGTATATTTTTTTCCATAAGGAAATAACTATTTATTCTATAAAATATAGTACAGAAAGTCCATTGTTACCTTGCTGTAGTTTATAGATTCTTGTCTTAGAAAAAGATAAAGTTCAGTCTCATGTAGAAAGAATGGAAATTTAATTTTTCAGACTTTAATCATAAACCCATAATATAAGTAATATAATCATGCTGTCAGAGTAATGTTTCCATAAGTCCTGTTGGCATAATTTCTTAGTTGCTTTGATTCTTGCAGTCAGTATTGTATGATGAAAAGCAAAACAAAAAAATTAAGTTTTATGGTGGGTTTTTCAAACATTTCAATAGATGTGAAAATGTTTTATTTTCATATTTAAAAATAGTATATTTTACTAACATCTTTTATAAGTAAAATGAGAAAATGGGTGTATGTCTCATTCTCTTATTTCCTTCAAGTGCTTCTAGAATGGGTATGCACTTAGGCCAGGAGTGTCAAACTCAAGGCCCGGGGGCCAGTTTTGGCCCACAGGGTGCTTAGATCTGACCTACAGGGCCACCCTGGAAACAGCAGTCCAGTACACTGTGCCTCTTCCAGTGAAAACAGCGTGGGAGAGCTGTGGGTGGCCCTCCCGACCTCCGTTTTTACTGGCAGAGGGTTGCAGGAGGCCATCACAGCTGAAAACAGCTCGGGAACCCATTTTCGCTGGCAGAGTGCTTGGGCCATCACAAGTGCTCTCGACATGAGTTAAGTCGAGCTGACCATGCCTACCGTGGTCACGCCCCCCAGCCTCCCAAGGTCAAACATAACCCTAATGCAGCCCTCAATGAAATCGAGTTTGACACCATTGACCTAGGCAGTCGAATATGGTGCCACACAAATGGGATTTTAAACAATCTATTTTAGATATATATTTTAGACCAGTCTATTGTCCCATAGGCTATTTCAAAGTGGAATGAAAGAACTTTAAAAACTTCAGAATCAGGCCAGCAAACTATCTGGTCTGGTGTACATTGCTTTAGGTCTAACAATTGCAAGTGCTTCTTTTTTTCTTTTAGTTTCCTGTTTCACTGATCAGACTTTGGCAGAAGCTTTTTTTTTTTAAATAAAAGTTTTATTTAAGTTTTCACAAAACATACAAATACAAATAAAATATCTTTTTTTGAGAACAGCATGGCCCTGGGTTATCACTTCTCCATACAGACATAAACTCAATACATATTTATCTTACACATTCTAATCCATATCTTATAACTATTTTTTCAATAGCTTTTCCCTTTCTTTACTTCCTATAGCCTTATTTTAAATTATCTCATTCCTTTCTTAATCCAATTACATATCTTTTTCGAGTTTTTAAAATCTTTCTAATCAATGTTTTTATACTTTTGTCTGTCCTGTTTACAATGTCATATTATCTTTTCTCATAAAACAATTTTTCCCCTGTAATTACTAGACTGGAATGTAACACCTTTGTATCTTTTTTCAAATATTGTTTAAAAATTTAAGATACACCTTTATAGTTGTAACATTCATTTTTTTAACCTCTATTTTATAACACATATCTATTTTCAATCAAATTCTGCTTGGTACATTCCCTTAAAAATACACACTAAATTCTTAAAAGAAAAAACGTATATATATCTGTGTATATATGTATAACAATAGTAAATGGAATAATTATTCTATTCAAGTACAACTCTGCCATTAATATTAATAACAATCTTTTATGTTTCTATTTCTTTTAACAAACATTACTTAGTAATATCAGTTGTCTTTCACTTTATATTTCATATTTTACTTATTGCTCTTTAAATAAAAAACAAAACAATAGTTATTAACAGTAGTCAATAAAATTATTATTCTTATTCAAATTCATCTTGTCAGCTGATAAAAATCTTCCATGTTTCTTTTCAGTTGTTTTAAACTTTCATTGAGAGCCTTATTCTCTTTACAAACAAATATTCCATTACACATCAATACAAATTTTTCCTATCACTTTAATCATCTAAACATATTTTCTAACCTTTTTCTATTTCTAATATAACAATGCTATCCCATGTACCCTTGGAGAATCCTCTCCTTAAGTTAAATTTTAACCATTGTCTCTGTGTCTTTTAAATAGGTTTATACCTTTAAGTCTTATACACTTTTCCTGTACCTTTATATCTTGTTTCTGTCCTTTGTAGCTTCTTTTCCTTTCCCTCTTCCCTCTCTTCTTCTCCTTCCCCTTTTAATTCCCTTTTTTATCTGATTCTCCCTTCTGTGGTCCTCCCTTCTGCTTCTTCTTGATATTATGATTACTTTTCAAATTACTCTTTTTTGGGGGTTGTTGCTTCAATACTTAAGTTTTTAACTCCCTTTCCCCCCCTTTCCCTTTTTTACCCTGCTTAAAGTTGCTTGGTCATTAGAGATGGCTTCTTCTTTATCCCGCCCTTCTTGTTCTGCCAGCGCTTTTTGTTGTTTTTCATAGTTCAAAATCTCCATTTCTAAAAATTGAAATACAAAGCCAAAAGATCCTCTTCCCTGTTGTGCTTCTTCTTTTTGTTCTTTAAGTCTCATTTTTAACTCTTCAAGGTGATGCCATTTTAAAAATTTTTAAACAACCTCCAATTGATTTTATTTTGTTTCATTAGGATCCACCATCCAAAATTCCAGGAATCATCCAATAATCCAAAACTGTTTCTTGCTTCTTTTCTCACTTTCTCTTTCCAGAGGCTTTATTGTCTTATAACAAAGTTTCAGCTACAATGTATCTTTTGCAAGCCTTGTTAAAATTCCACTATCGATTTTTTTACTTTGTTAAAATTCCACTATCGATTTTTTTACCTTGTTAAAATTCCACTATCGATTTTTTAAAGTTCCAGGTGGTCTCCTCCATTTTCCAGATTCCACCTTCTTGTTTCCTTTTTCCCTCCTCTGCTTTCTTTCTTTTTACTTAAGAATTTTTTAAAATTATCCAAGAATCTTTATCCCTTTGACACTTTATTTTCAGCTAGAAATACCCTATTAATGTCAAAGTGGATTAATTTCAATTTCTTATTCAAATCTCTTAATGTTCCAAGTCAATTAAAACTGTCAGTGTGAGAGGAAGAAAAGCCAATTCTGTTTCCTTTCTCTTTCTTTTTCGCCGCTTAAGATCTTTAAAGTTCAGGTTCCAGGTACCTGAAATAGATGTTCTCCACCGGTCAGTCAAGCTTTCTCCTTTAAACTTCCTCCTGCACAATCTTGTCCGGTCAGGTTTTTCTTTGAGATGGCCATTTCTGACCACCACTGCAAGTGCCTTTGGGAAAGGGAGTAATGGCCAGCCGAGGAGGAGAGATGACTGCTCCCCCTTCTTTACCACCTCTGTGAGGTGGCTTCAGCCCCGAATCCAGGCGGCTCGGGGTGCTCCAGCGGCAAGCACGGATCAAAGCAGCGCACGATCGCAGATTTTGGTCCATCGCCGAAGAAGCCCGAACCGGAAGTCCTTTGGCAGAGGCTAAAAATTGACAAGATGGTTTTCTTCCATTTTAGACAAAAGTACTTTAGCAAATTTAGAAGAAAAGAGAAATCCCATGTGTATAATATGGGTTGCTCCCTTTGTGCTAATTCATCCTCTACCCAATGTAACATTTGGAGAATCAAAAAGTTTCCAATGATGACCTTTTCCTGAGTAATGTTCATTATAATGCTTCTCAGAAGCCCAGAATGAAAACAATTGTTTTCTTTCCATTATCTATATTAAACTTACATATTAAAAATATTCATAATCCCTTTTTTCAAACAGTCTAAATCAAAGGACATAGCAGCATTGTTATATGTAAGAAAACTGCAGGTTTTAAACTCTGATTTACATATGTCTTCTTTAAAAAAAACTGTTCTAGTTTGCATAATTAGAAGTTGTGCCCATTTGTGCTTTTTTTTTCCTGCTTTGCTTACACATTTGTATTCAATCCTGAAACGTGTAACTTGTTCTTATACCACCCAATCTATTACTATATTTTTGTTCTTTTGCTAAGAAAATTTAAGTTTTCAAGTATTATGTTATATTTAAAACGTGCAGTCTTAGTTTTTAAAAAAGAAGCTGCTAATGGAAGAACTCACAGTGTCAAGACGAGGGATAATATGCTAACATAAAACAAGTGCTTGTCAAAACTATTGAAATAACAGCTAAATATCTACTATCTTGGAATGATAAGGCAAAAGTGTAGTGTTTAAACCCCAGAGCACAGTTCTACAAATAAGTTATGTTTTCTGCATGCTGAGAGCATATGGCTTCATTCTGGTTTACAATAAAAAGATGGTTCTACCCAAGCTGTGTCTGAGACTCTTCCACCAAGTAAACTGATTTCTAAATAAGGTGGTTAAATGTCAAGAGAGTTGAAGTGTATTGCCAAGCGTGGTGTAAAACCTGAAAAGTGATCTTTCAGGTCCATTTATTGTAGTCTTAAGGTTATGATGCTAAAATTTATCAGAACTAAATAATGAAACCCAGTGAAGCTTTTTGTAAGGTGTTTTGTAAGAAAAAAAATCAAGATAGTTTATTCCACCTTGGTATTCTTATATATTGGAAAACATTCTCAAATCCAAAGCAGGGCCCAACAGCATTTTTAGTGGCCCAGAAGATTAAATAAATTTGTCTATGGATTGAAAAGGTTGATTGCCCCTGATTTAAAAAAGTTGTTTCTTTTCAGAACAGAAAAATACTATTGTTACTTCAAAAGTATAATTGGACTTATTTGCTGATTGAAGTTCTTCCTAACATGGATTTGATATTTTATGGTTATAGTATTCTATGTTTGCTTAAGATATTCTGAAAAGCTATATTATTGAAGTCATATTAACCTATACAATAAGCAATAAATTATTTTTTTCCAATAAATTTGCCTTCATAAATTAATGAACAAATTATGTTTAAAATCAGGTAGTCAGATCATTTCCAGAATTTTGTGAATTCAGTTTTATTGAAGCTGTTCTGGAAATAGTAATATGTTGTTTGGTTATTAAAAATTATCAATATTAAACTACACAATTAGAACTTTCAATTCTTAATTATGTTTGCCAGTAGTTTTAAGGAAGCATCTGATGTTGCAGAAAATATTTTTATTCCGAAGTTTGCTAATGAATGCTTCATACTTCTAAAAATGTTTTTGTTTTGGTCTTTCAGGGAAAGTATGCCATATAAAATTAATTATTGGCATTATATACTCTTTTTAAAATACATGTTTCCAATAAATTAAGATCTCTCTTAATTCCTAACAATTATTTAATGGTTTTGATTTTTGAATCAAAGTTATTTGGATTAAATATATTACCTGTGTAGTTCAACGTTTAAATTGATTCCTGCTACTCATATTTAAAGAGAGAAATCTAAAAGTTGAAATAAAAAATTGTTTTTATAGTATGCTTATAGAATTCCAGGATGATTAAGTATTAATACCTTTACTACAGAAAGAAATACGTTGAAAGCTGGAAAAGATGAAACAACTGAAAAGGAAAAGGAAAAGCAATTTCAGTGTTCAGGAGACCCAAACTTTACTTAAAGAAATCCGAAAAAGAAGAGAGGTGCTTTTTTCCAAACAGCTAAATACAACTATTAACGAGATGAAGCGGAAGGCTTGGGAAGAAATTGCAGAATGTGTGAATGCTGTAGGTGAAGGAGAACAAAGGACTGGGACAGAAGTCAAAAGGCGATACCTTGACTGGAGGGCCCTTATGAAACGAAAGCGACTAAATACTAACATAAAGTTGGTTGGAGCTGGCTTTCATCTTCCTTCATCTGATCTGGATGATTCTCTCAATGAAGATATTGATGAGAAAATAGGTTTTCCAAATGAATCTAATTTTGAATGGCAAAATATCACAGACTTCAGAGAAGCAGGGGGATCATTAACTGAAGTAAAAGTAGAAGAAGAGGAGGAAGATCCACAAAGTTTTGAAGTAAGTAATTCTTCTATAGTACATCTTAAAAACCTGGCATTTTAACTAGTGTGTAGACTTTTTATATCCCCAATAAGTACAATTTATCTGGTTTGTTTAATGTGAAAGATATATTAACTATTCTGTTTGTGTAAACAGTTTGACAGGATGTATAAAAATATATTAATATTTATTATACGGTTATGGACCTTTTATGTTCACAAATTCATCAAATCCTTAGCTCATGAATATTTGACTAAAAGCAAAATAAAACATCTGGGGTGCATTTTTTTAACTAAAAGAAGCTACCGTAAGTCCAATTACTTAAAATCTTATTTGACCATAAGCCTCACTAATTCTTTTTTTTTTTTTAATGCGAACAGCCACCCCTCCCAGTGAGTCAATAGGAAAGTAAATGCTGTTGTCCGAACAAGAGCCATTTTGATCTAGTGACAAGACCCCAGGCTAAAAACCAGGAGACTGAGTTCTAGTCCTGCTTTAGGCTTGAAAGCTGGCTGGGTGATTGGATCAATCATACACTCTCAGCTAAGATGTCTGGCTTGGGTGACAAATCAGTCGATTAATTCCTGTCAGAACCAATGGATCACTCAGTTGATATGGGAAAGAAAGGAAGCAGATCCTGTCCTAGTGTGAAAAGCATTTAGGAGGAAAAATGCTACTATACAATAAACAATATGTCTTCCACATATGTTTTTAAGTTTTAAAATTGCTTGTTTTACATAATAGATTGTTAATACTATTGCAAACAGAATTGAAAAATGGAGGATGTGCTCTAATTATACATGCATAAACATGTGAACTATCTTAAACTTTTAATAGTACTGCTAAATCTTTTTATTTATTATAATAAAATTTTCGAGGAAGAAGCCAAATTAATCTGCATTTATCTTAATCCTCTCTGCCCCTAAACTCATTAGAGTATTTTCATCATAAGATGCTGAGCTGACGATTTTTTGGATATTTCTTTTGTGAATCAATCAGCTGCTTTATTTGCAGGAGAGCTATCATGATCTAGAACAGGGGTGTCAAACTTGCATTGACATGTGATGTATCATGACTTTTTCCCCCTTCGCTAAACTGGGGTGGGGGTGGCCAGCATATGACACATCCAGCCAGTGGGCTGCCAGTTTGATGCCCCTCATCTAGAATGTGTGTTCATTGGATGACCATGTTTTCTGAAAACTTAGCACGTCTTTTTCTTTGTTTTATTACAACGTTTTCTTGTGTGATTTTTCAACATTCTTTCAGTGTGTGATCCAGCTTTTCATAACGTTAATGGTGAGTTTGTTGGTGGTACAAATTGCCAATTTCACAGATACTTTGACTCTGTTGCCTTATAAGCTGTTTGAATTTTATCCCTTTGATTTGTTTGGTCTGTATCAAAACTTTTGGTATTAATTGGAAAGTGATTAGGTCCTCAGTACATACCTGTTTCAGCATGTGTTTTCCTTATGTGAGCAACACCAGATCTGTATAAACAACTATGAAATCTCTTAAATAGAGGGATTCCTTATTACAGCAGCTATTACTTTTCTGCATTCCAGGTGAATAATTGATATTTGCTGAATAAATGTATAATTCACTTGACTCTCTTTAAAAAAAGTCCTCTTTTGAAAATGTCTTAAAGCTGCCTAATTGATGTAGACATATCTAGGATTGAACTGTCAGAATGTATTTACCTTATTTTTCATAGGACATTTCATTCATCAAATTTTATTGCTTGGTGTAGTGTTCTGACTGGGATAGGTTTGGCCTATGGCTTGGCCTCTGCTAAACAATGACTCCAGAGTGTATACAGTAATGTGGTGATGTTAACAAAGGAGGCAGAGCTGAACAGGTTATGTATTTTTGTTTACAAGGTGTTATGCGGCACAGGTAGTTAATACTTTTAGAGCAACATCTTTTGATGCCTACTTTCTGCTGTTGATTATATCAATACTTCTTCCATGTTAACTTAGAAAATATTTGTGGCTGTAAGTGGGGAATTGTAGATCTACTTTATTTAGAGTGAGATATATATATATATATATATATATCTGTTTAGCTTCATACACTAATATTTCTAATTAATTTCCTTAGTTTCCTATTGAGGAAGAAGAGGAGATTTTGTCTTCAGTTTTACCAGATTCCAAAAAGGAAAGTGATCTTCCTGATTTCACCCATATTGAAGAATTTGGAAATCTAAGTTCTGCTCAAGCCAGGCTGGCTTATGAAGATTCCCACTTGCTGATTAGCTTAGAGAAGCAGAAGCTAGAGCTGGAAAAACAACGCCTGGATATTGAGGCGGAACGATTACAAGTTGAGAAGGAGCGTCTGCAGATTGAAAAAGAGCGGTTGAGGCACATTGACCTGGAACATGAGAGGCTTCAGCTGGAAAAAGAGCGGTTACAAATTGAGCGGGAGAAACTGAGGCTTGAAGCTCAGCATGGTGAAAAACCTATCTTGGAGAATGATCCAAATCAGGCAGAAAAGCCTGTCTTACAACCTTTGGATTTAGAAACAGAAAAACTGAAAATTGAGAAAGAGCGTTTGCAGCTTGAGAAGGAGAGGCTGCAATTCCTGAAGTTTGAATCAGAAAAGCTGCAAATTGAAAAAGAACGCTTGCAAGTAGAGAAAGAGCGGCTTCGAATTCAGAGAGAAGGACATTTGCAGTGAACTTGGAAGAAATCATTACCAATGTGGTGTTCTGTTGTTTGTACTTTTTAAAAAAATCAGAATTGTCCTTTTGTTTCATTAAAAGTGTTGGACAGTCTTGTCTTCAAAGCATTTCACTACTAATGTTATCACTTTGCTACTGTGGTAATTACACTTTGAGAATACTTTTGTTTTGGCCATAATTGAGCATTAATGTATTCATTTAAAAAAAGCTGGGAATTGGTGCTCAGTAAGTTGTTGTGCCTGTATAAATAGAATCTATTTGTGAAATTACATTTTGGTGAAACAGAAGAAGTGTCAATATCCTCTTGTATTCTCTGTTGTGAAACTTTACATCCACATTAAGAATCAAGGCTTGGCTGTGTCTTGTCATTTTGAGAGGGTTATTCTGAATCCATAGGAACCTTTAATGTAAATTTGTGTCTGAGCTGAAGAAGTAAGTTTGAAATAGGCCTTGCACAATAAAGTTAACCTCAAAAGTTATGCCTTTAATGTAAGGCATGTTCTTAAGAGAAATTAAGGCCAGAGATTAAAGCTCTTAATGTTTTTGTTCTCAGTATATTTGTAAAAAAAAGAGAAAAAAGTTTCAAGTGTATTATAAGAGATTTCACTTTTATGTCTAAGCTTGACCAAATTTCCAGCTTCGGTATATAATTTTGGAAGCCAGTTTGATATTCAAGTATTTGAGTTGGAATATATTTCTTGGGATTTACATAGATTATTTGGATTTATCAGTTTATTTACATCCCTATGTAATTATTTTTATTTTGCAAATAAAATGTTATTTTATTATTGAAAGAAGTGTGGTTTCATAGTGTGAAATAAAATTGTCTGATGTTGATTAATTTATTCCCTGTAAACTATTTTTTTAAAAAATAAAGAATGAACACTCTGAATCTTACTCAGTTGTACAAAAAATAATCTGCCTGATCTTAGCAATATGGAGAATGTGGATAGCCTACTTCACTCTAAATTCAAAATTCAAGTGAGACTTGAATTCAAGTGGTCCTAGAATTTTGTTGGGAGAAAAATTGGAATTGAGTTAGCATAACACAGATTCATCAGCCAAACATATCACATGGATTGATTTCACTCTATATAAATAGTGTGCACTTTGAGAACAATGAAATTTATATGATATTCCTTTCTGCAAGATTTTTAGTTTTTTTTTTTGTTGTTGTTCAGGAGCTGAATTTCTCACAATAAAAATATGGAAAACAACTTCTATATAAACATGCAAGTTACTTTTGTTTTAGCAACTGAATTATAATACAGGTGAATGAGGGGGATTAGGCATGAGAGAATTTGTAGCTTTGAAAGTACCATTAAATTGACCTTACCTAATTTATACAGTATTTATTACAAATACTTCTACCTTGCCACAAAGAAAATAACTCTGTTTTACAGTACATATAAAAAGTATGACTGCAATTGAAACAGCATCCAAAGTTGGACAAAGGCTCTCATCTAGCTTAGCTTCTTCCAGCTTGTCAAGCAGGAAACATGAGTTCAGAGGCTCCAGTCCTTGAGTAGATGTGGGTTAAAACTAGAGGAAAAAAAGAGGCAATGGGGAGTGAGGACTCTGCAGTTCATTGACATATCAAGATATTTTTCAGAGGCTGCATCAAAGGAAATTTTTGAGTTAATTTATATAATGTAGTAAATACCTTGTAAACTAGTCATCCTTAAAGTCTAAACTCCCTCAAATTATGCTTTGATTTCTAAAAGTGTAACACAATTCTTTATTTTACAAATCATACAAAACTACATTAAACTCTTTGTTATTTTCAGCCTCTGATATAAGGTGGTTTGATAATTTTCACCGTATCCTTGGACATTTGAAGCTTTTATGACAAATTCCATAATGACCGGTAGTTTATGATTACGAGTCCAAATTTCTGTTACAAAGAGGGACAGTTGTTCAGTGACTTTTGCCCCATTTTACGACCTTCTCTCCCCCAAAATGTGTTAAGTGAATCACTACTCTTAGCAACATGGTTTGAAGTGAATCTGGCTTCCTCATTGGCTTTGCTTGTCAGAAGGTTTCAAAACATGATCATGTAAACCATGGAACATGAAAATCTTCATAAATATGAGCCAGTTGCCAAGCATCCAAATTTTGATCACATGATCAAGGGGAATGCTGCAACAGTCATAAGTTTGAAAATTGGTCATAGGTCACCTTTTTTCAGCACTGTTGTAACTTTGGGAAGGCTTTTCCTAATGAAATACTTCCTCCTGAAACAGCATTTCCAGTTTTCCCTTTTAACGTTTGAATGTTGACGTTTGATGCATAAGATGTACTTCGTACAATCTAAATTAAATGATTAATCCAAAAAAAGACATTGACAGCCACATAGTATCTTAATTCAACAAGCCTCTCTACTTAAAGCACAACATGCAGAATTCTGGAATTAAGAAAGAGGCATGTCAGTCTGTCCCTAGGGTTTAAATTCTATATCTTTTCCTCTGGGTCAATAATTTGTCCCTGATACAAAAGATAGTCAAAAGATAGTGGTTTTATTTATTTATACAATTTATTTGCCACCCATCCAGGGGTGGGATTCTACCAGTTCCTACCTATTCACTAGAACCAGTTGTTAACATTCTAAGCAGTTCAGACAACTGGTAGTTAGAAGAAATTACTGGCCTAATCCTGTAAGGAAGGCAGGAAGGAAACATTCTGGTGTTGCTTACAGAAACTGCCTCTCCATGAACCCTTATTACATTCTTGGCAGGACTGACTTCCTGTCTCAGGAACATCTCGAGTTTTTTCCCCCCTCCTTTGCTGGTACTTTGCTTGTGTGGAGTGACCATTCAAAGTTACAATGGCACTGAAAAAAGCGACTTATGACTGTTTTTCACACTTATGACTGTTGAAGCATCCCCACAGTCACGAGAGGCCAGGGGAGGAGATGCATGCCTCGATGTGAGTGATATTGAGTTGGCCATGCCCACCAATTAAGCCACACCCACAGAACTGGTTGTTAAAAAAAATTGAATCTCACCCCTGCACCCATCTCATGACAAATGATTCTGGGTTGCTTACATCATAGAAATATTGAAAAACATTAAAATCATCTGTTGTAAAAAAAAAAACACACACAAAAGATAAAAAACATGAAACAAATAAAATCATGGAAACAAGATGGCAAAGAAGGAAGCCAAACACACAGGGATGGCAGGGAGAATTGAATTGAATTAACCAACCACCTGTGGTAGGAAACTTTCCCATTGGGTCCCCAAGCCATCTGCCACAGCCATGTCTTAAAGGTCTTATGAAAAGTCAGAGGGTAAGATGTTCCAGAGAACAGGAACCTCAGGAGAAAAAGGCTCTTCTGGAACAGACGCCAGCCCAAATTTCTTGATTGATGGGATCTGCAGTGTGCCTCCCTTCCAGTGTCTGTGGGGTGAACCAGTCCATTGAGGTGAGACAGTTCCTCAAGTAGACTGGATCCATGCCAAGAGGGCTTTAAAGGTAATGACCATCACCTTGACCCGGAAGCAGATTGGCAACCATTTATCTTAGGTCCCTTTGTTGAAAAGAAGCCATATTTTATTTTCCAGTGGAGGGGGAGAAAAAAACCTTGCTGCTTATCTGTGGAATAAGAAAATGTTAACAAATAGCATGGGTATCCTAGCCCTATTAAATCTGGACTTCAAAAATCCAGATGACAACAAAAGTACTGTTGAGAATCCTTACAGAAAATATTATGGAATTTACAGAAAACTTTGCTGTGGACAAGGAAAGACATGTTAGCAATAGACTTTATTTTACATTTATATTATTCATCAACATTTCATTGATTTTTTTTTTATCCTACCTTTATTAATTTTATTAATAATTTACCGGAGTAAACACTCCTTCCTATTTTCCCCACAACAATACTGTGAGGTTAGTTGGGCTGAGAAAGAGTGACCGGCCCCAAGTCACACAGCTGGCTTTCATTCCTAAGGCATGAAAAGGAGGAACTCACAGATTCCTGCTTTCTAACATGGTACCTTAACCATAGAACACAGTGACTGTAATAATATATGAATTTTTATCATTTATCCTGCAATTTTCCATTGTTTCAGTGGCATTCTGTTCCAATGCTCCTGGAACGGTATGCTTGCATTTGCAGTTGCAAATTTGTGCAGATTGCACATGTACTGGTTTGCTTACTTATCGTTATAGGCCATCCACTGGCCAGAGTCAAAGAATAGAGATAACATTTCTACTAATTTTGGCGGTAGAGAACAGTTTGTGCAGCATATATACCAAAATATGTGTTTGGAAAATTGGCACAGCAGGTCCATTTTGAAAGAAAACTGAATGTATTGAAAATGTCCCTACAATTATGATTATCAGATAGAAGTTTCTAGAATCTATTGGCATGTTCTAGGAATTAGTACAAACATATACTTCTTAAAAAGCTGGAAAATACATAATTCCAATACAACAGTTGGTATTGAGAGATCAGCTGTGATATTGATGCCAGTATAAAAGGTGAAAACAGATAACAATTATTGTTCCTTATAGTTCTCATTCACTGAACATGCTAGTCAATGATTATGCATCAACTTCCAAAGAAATCAGTTAATGTTTTAACGTAACTCAAAGCAACTCTCTATTTTTCTCTGCATTGACTCATCCAGCGATGGCAAATTTTGAAGTATCCTCTCTGATTTTGAAATTACAACATGGCACACAATAGGAATGTCATGTGGAGAAGATAAACCTAGCAAATACAAATTACGAAGGCAACTGATGCTACAGTTGTCGTGATAAAGGCAAAAGTTTTGATGGGAACTTTTCCCAGAATAGCTGGTGGCTGAGAGAAATGAAATCATTAGGAATACTGTTAACTTCAAATTTTTGTTTGGCTTAATGGTCTTGCATGATGTGCAGTTTAAAATAAATAAGAGACTCATTACTTTGTCCTTGATATATCTGGAGGAGTGGAACAAATGGACAAATTTGCTAACCTAGAATTATAAAGAAGCATGATACAAGAATACTACAGGTGGCTGTATTCTGTGTGAGCCTGTTTAGAATTGATTGTAAGAACAATAAATCAGCTCTAATATTAATTCATATGAAAAAATGTACCACACTCTATCATATATATAGTTTCTATCAGGTGAGAGCAAAATTTAACTGTTATATAGTGATGAAGCAAGATAGTAAGCCACCGGAGTTACCTTGATGTAACTTGAATGGCCTATAAATGTTAGAAATAAATACTTTCTCAATACAGTAGGTCTATATTACAGACTCTGATTCTTTGTCACAGATAACAATACAAGACATTTTGATAGAATGAAAAATATGCTTTTCTTTAAATGTTCAAAAAGATTTACCTGGATTGTTCATGAACAACAGATAGAGTAGATGGTGTATTTTAATTGTATGTGGGTGATATTTTATTATTATTAGCATCTACTAGGTGCATTCAGAATTCCCAAAGGAAGATTGCAAGAATTATGTCATTTTCTGTATTTCCATCTGTTTCATTGCTCTGTACTGCATTGTATTGCATTCCATTTGTACTTAAATCTTTTTTGTTGCTAAATCCCAAGCTTACATTTTATTTGGTGCATACCTAGGGCACCATATTAGCCATTCAAGTAAATATCTTGGAGAAAAAATGTTTCAGGGCCATTGTGTCATAATATAAAACTGGTTTATTACAGGCAGAGACATGGGCATGGATCCATGTCTTCAATTTATGGCTGAAGGAAGGTGACTTTCTGTACAAATCATCTTGATGAGAGTTTTATATCCATTTTGAAATGAAATATCAAAGAGAAAATATATTAATATGAATTATCTCCACTGTTGTTCAATTAACTAGTGTAAGCAAAGATTATACTCAAGGAGAGATAGCTAGAAGTTCACCAATTTGCTTTTTGTCCCCCAACTACTCTAATTCTAAGGTAGCAACATACCTTAAGCTACTTCCTAAATACTAAAGAATGCTTACCCTCACTTGCTTTAAATAATCTTTGTAAAGTGAGTTTGGAAGGCAGGTTCAGGAACAGAATTAATTTATCTCTGTAGTTTGAATGCCATTAAAATACTGCCACGAATCCTGTTTTACGGGATTTTTTTACCCTTTTGTTAGGATAGTCATAAAAATGTGATATTGCTTCTAATAAGATATTTCTGAGTTTCTAAATTTTACTACTCTCTTTCATACTGAATAGCAAAACATAAAAACTTGGAAATCACCAGGGCTTCCAGAGTATCTCTAATCAGGAGCAATATTATATTATATTGTTATAATTATCCTAATACAATCATACCTTGGTATTCAACTGCTCTGAAACTTATCACATTTTGGTATCCAACACATTTTGATGTGGAAACTTTGTTCTGGTACCCACTGTTTGTTTGGTACTCAATGCACAAGCTAGAACTTGTCAGTGTTGGGAGCCTTGTGACTCACTACATTATTCCTTATGGGAAAGATTCTTTTTGAAACAAATAACAATGAGTACCAAAGTATCACTGTAAGCCCAAATTTATCCTCAAACAGAACTATGGTTGTGCTTATGCCAGATGATCATAATCTTGTTTTAGTGTATTTGTTTTATAAACTGGGGCCAGTTATTCCCTTGTATTTTAGCCTGTAACTGTAATTAAGTTTTTATCTGTTTGACCTAAAATGTTTCATCTCTCCAGAAATGTTGCAAAAAGACATCTGTTCAAGCTACCAACTTCCATGGTTAACACTTATGTTGAATCACTGTCTGTTATTCTGCATTTTCATTGATTAGAAATTCACAGATTAATATTCTCTACAAACTGCCTCTATAATACAGAAGGTGTGGTTGGGGGCTGCATTTTTTTTATTTCACTTCAAATGGAAGGACCCATGTTTTTTTTTTGCTCTTTGGGAGGGTATTTATTTTTGATTTTGAAACATGACTTTTAAACTCAGTGAAAGGTTTGGAAGGGCTAAGAAGCAGCATAGGCATTAACCTCCACAATACTTTAACTCCAAAATCTGGCCCAACAATTTTATTTGTATCTACCATATGTTAAATGATTCTTAATGGCAGATAACTTGCATTTCATGGGTTGCCTATTTATGTGCTAGAGGGAAGCTGGTGAAAAATGCTACTCCTGGATCAAATCCATTATGAATACATGCAGAAGCTTAAAGCATATCTGAAAAATGTATGGAGAAGAGACTGGAAAACTCAGAACGTAAAATACAGGGATAAAAGCTACTAAATGTTGTAGCAAGTAGGCAGTAAAGGAAATTTATCACAGCAGAACAAGCAATCTTTCAATGGCTGATATATCTTAGTTGGCAGTTCCAATTCTATAACTCTTTCTCATTGTCTATAATTGATTGCATTGTTTAATTACTGAATTAATGTTTTTTTAAGTGGACTTTATGGACAAATTAATATCTTTAAGCAAAGACAGGTTTGTGCTACAGAGAATCTCATAACACCACTAATATTGCATCAAAGTTAACTTTGTAATTGCTAGCTACAGGTGTTAGTTGCACTAGAGAGAATATAGGAAAGCTTCTGAGGATCTGCACACTGTAAAGAAGACAAAAGACAGGAAAGATGATAATGAATATATATTTTTACAAGGCAGAAATATAAAATCATGGGGCTAGTGCTTGCTTCTGTTTCAAGCTTTCTTGGTGCTTGCTAATCTGCAACTAATGATAAGATTTGCAGTGCAAGCAGCCTCAGACATTGTAACAATTCATTGCACTGCATATGCAGTGAAATATTGGAGGAAGAGCTGCCTAATTATTTCTTCTGCTTGCAGCTTTCCCCCTTCTTTAAATAGCTGGGAAGATTATTATTTTTTTATTTCTGCTCTAAATATTTTTCCCACTGTAAATGCATATCTAGACAATGTATCTCTTCAGTTGGGTAGAAAAAAAACTTATTTAAAAGGATGTTGTAGCAGCCAATTTCTACAAAGAGGAATCAATCTATAAACATTAGCATTTGCTCTTGTGAGGATATGATCTTCACAAATTTATTACTACCTTTTAAAGTTTACATTTCTACTTCCAAGAATCTTTGTTGTTCACTCAGCACTGATTTCACCTAAAGAAAATAGTATTAGTAAAATTCCCACAATTATTGGGAATATGGGTGTTTTCAGGAGAAACACCACACACCATGAAAAAAATGAAGCTATCACTGAAAACAGCATGGTATAGTTTGCTGAATGAATCATCCTGCTTATATTTGACAATCCATTGCAGAAATGGACATTCACTTGATTGGGATCCATTTTAAGAACAAGTGAGATACTCCTCCTTCTTCCCAATTTGACTAAGGAGCAGGTTTCTACCAGTGGGATTCTACCAGTTCGCACCTATTTGCTAGAACCGGTTGTTAACATTCTAAGCAGTTCAGAGAACTGGTAGTTAGAAGAAATTACTGGCCTAATCCTGTAAGGAAGGCAGGAAGGAAACATTCTGGTGTTGTTTACAGAAACTGCCTCTCTGTTAACCCTTATTACATTCATGACAGGACTAGACTTGCTGTCTCAGGAACATCTCTGGAGGTTTTTTTCCCTTCCTTTGCTGGTAATTTACTTGTGTAATTTCCCTTCCTTTGCTGGTAATTTACTTCAAAGTTACAATGGCACTGAAAAAAGCAACTTATGACTGTTTTTCACACTTTTACGACTGTTGCAACATCCCCAGTCTTGAGAGGCCAGGCAAGGAGATGCATGCCTCGATGTGAGTGATATTGAGTTGGCCACACCTAGCCAATAAGAAGACCACCAAGCCATGCCCACCCAGTCACATGACCACCACCACCTAAGTCACGCCCACAGAACCGGTCGTTAAAAAATTTGAATCCCACTCCTGCTAAGGAACATGAGGTAGATCTTGTGGAAATTTTGGTTCATGATTCTCAGTGAAAGATTTTAAGCTAGGTGCCAGAATTTAATATCAACTTCTATTAGTTTGGCAGGTCATTTTCTAGTTTGTTGCCATGTTTAGTAAAAGCACTAAACACAGTTTACCTTTCCTTTCACAGGAAGTTGAATTTGGAACCCCTTAACTTCACAGTCCTTTCTTTGAGACATGTAGTCCTTTTAATCCAGGGGTGTCAAACTTGATTTCATTGAGGGCCACATCAGGGTTGTGTTTGACCTTGGGGGGCTGGGGTGGGTGTGGCCAGCTCGATCTCACTCATGTGATCAAATGCCACTTTTGCAAGTAGTTTGTTTTGCTAGCACTCTGCCAGTGAAAATGGAACTCGTGAGGACTGCCTGCAGCCCTCCAGAGTTCCATTTTCAGCTGCAACAGACTTCTGCAGTGTTCTGCCTGCAAAAATGGAGCCTGGGAGGGCTGCATGTGGCCCTCACTAGCTCCATTTTCATTGACAAGAGCCACCATGGGCCGATCCTTCACTGTTTCCAGGGTGGGCCCACCTCCCATCCCATATCCCATGTTGGTTGAACAACCATAATACATTCCATGTGAGACTCTTTGGAAATGCCTGGGAAGTTGCAGTGGATACAGAATGTGGTAGCCAGATTATTGTCAGGACAACTTCACCAAAACCCTAATTTTACTGTTACTGTACTCTTTGCCTTCCAGGCCCAATGCAAGACCTGATTATTATCTTTCAAGCTCTACAGGGCACAGCTTTGGGAGGCGTTCAGTATTGCCTTGTCAAAAATTCAGTCTATCTAGTTTGAACATATACTTTGGCCAATATGGTTTCTTCATATTCTCTTTAATATGCTATTAGCTGCTCATCTGTGAAACGGGTGGCCATATTAATGAGCTTAATACTGTTATTAGTAGTAGTTTATAATTAGGAGAGTGAATATTTCCTTTGTTCTTACAGAGTACATGATGTCTGAATTAGTCAAAAGGGTTTTTTGGTTGAAGACTGATATTATAGAACACCTTGCCTTGGGATTTAATTTGGTTGTATTTCTTCTTGCGTTTTGCAAGGCTGTAGCAATTGCTGTTCAATATGCTTTTTGCCTGAATTGAGTGTAGGCGTCATCATAGGTATCATGTTATCTTAGTCTGATTCATAAACCTTTGTTTTTATATTCTTTCAATGTGTTTACTTCTACTTTGTTTTAAACTATCTGTTAGAACTGAGACAGTTTACAAAAGTTGTAAATAAATAAAATAAAAATCCTTAACTTGAAGAAGAAAAAAGAGAGAGAAGCAAGATCTCGATTATTTCTAAATTTTGTTTTGGAAAGCTTTATCTAGGCCTCTGTTGAGAAGGAGAAAATTACCATCAATGTAAAACAAAAATTGTATGCATACAAATATACATAAATGTGCAGTTGAATCGAGCGAGAATAAGGAAAACTAGGTCAGTGGTTTCAGAATATGATTGTGAATAGGATCTTGGTTGGCTAGCAATGAATGATATCACTAACCTTTGTCTCTTTTTTCAAACTCAGATTCCACATTTTAATTTAACAGTTGTTCAAGTGATAATGATTTTTTCTGGAGTTTTGGTGAGAAAGCAATAAAGGAATTGAATTATGAATATGTCACATTAGTCCAGACCCAGATTCACAACAGCTCCCTACTGCTAACAATAAGTATTTATGCATTTCTTACTTTCTGACTGATAACTCTCCATTCACATACTGCAAAAGTGCCAAAAACACTGGACAATGGTTTCAAAACATAAACTGATTACAAAACTATGGTCCATTGAAAGCTCAGTAGTCAAAGAAATAGTTGAATACACCTTTTTCCTGATCATAGTGGAATTTTAAAATGAAATAAAGCTCCTTGTAGTTCTCTCAATAAACACTGGGATGCAATGGGTAAAATAAAATGCAGAATGTCTGTTTAATTTTTATAATGAATGTAAGGTATAAAATTATATATATTTTTCTTGTCACAGCTTAATTTCTCTTGAGCAGTCTACATGTATACATGCCTTAAAGCTCACATTTGGTATCAGTATGTTTACTTGTGTTGGACTGAATCAATGGCAAAGTTCAAAGCAGTTGTTGTTTTTCCATCCTTAAAAAAATACTCGTACTTTATGTCATTAATACACAACTTGGTGTGAATATAACTTGTCTTAACTCTGTGAAATGCGTTCCTCGTATCAGAAAAATCACTCCAGGTATTAAAAGAACAGTTGTTATTTTATTCCTTTTTGGTGGGTACAAAAACCACAGTTTTATTTTTTTTACACAGAACAAGATTATAAATAATATCGGTAACATGACCCGTAGTCTCTTTGATTCTACACAGCAGACTGATGGTGTTCTCTAAACGTATTTGTTGGTTTCCTGTAGTTAAACAGATGCAAATCCGTCGAACACTGAATGGTGGAACAGAATGACGGTAACAGCAAATGAGAGGAGGGCCAACAATGTAAAAAAAAGTCTTTGAAATTTATTACAGTGATGCCATTTTATATCAGTTATTGCAATGAATTGTTCCCTAAGATGGTTAGAAAAAAGAATTGTGTTCTCCACTACTGAATTTACATCCATTAAAAAGCAAGCATGTTTCAATATTCCTCTTTTGTTCCCAAAGGAAAAAGAATGTATTTTTAATCTTTTTTTTTCACAGGATTTACATAGGTTTTTCTTTCCTTCTCACAGTTTAGTAAAACTTTGTTTCCACAGCTGGATATTCTTCCCATTGTATAATGTTGTTCATCTGGAGACACAGGTTACATGTTCATTGATTTCTACAGCCACTGGCTCCCCATTTTGCTGACAGAAAGACTCACACAGCCTTTCCTCAAGTCTGCTCCTCATAGTTTTAATGCGCTAAATTGGCAAGTCCTTGTGAGAGAAATCTCTTGCTGTTCGTATGTCTTTCCCAACCCCTCCCCCCCATAAAACTAAATTATGAATTTTATATATATATCTATCTATATAGGTGTATGTATGTATGTATGTATGTGTATGTATATATATGCATATAAATTTATATACACATATACATATATATGCACATATATGCACATAGATATATATGCATATATACCACATATTTATACAGACAGACAGACATACATATACACAAACTTTTTTCCTGATATAAAATCTGAGCTTGGGTTTCCGAACTGAGACCATGCACGCATTGGCTGCTGACGACACGTTTTGATGCCCTTCCCATACTCAGCCTGTTTCTAAGTTCATCAAGGACATTTCCCGTGTCATGTTACAGTCCGTGCTGTATTCCCGTCAGTCACTGACACGGGTTAATTAAGGCACTCGATTATTTTTTTGGTTTTTATGGTAGATCTGATTCAATTACCGCCAATCCTGAACTTTGTCTAATTGCAGTTCCAGCGTGTACGGCTTTTGGGCAATCCGGTGTGAGAACGCGTCCGTTTTCTCCCATGCTTCCTGTGATTGATAATCTGGCTTTGTTTCGTATGGCTTCAGAAAAGGTCAGCTGGGAAGCAAGAAAAAGAAGAAGGAAAGAGGGAAGAAAAGGAAGTGTTACAATGAATCTATTCCTCGAGAAGATACTACACAGCAAACACCAAAAATGTCCGTAGGTAGACATCTGCATTATTGTGCTACATGGTGATAATAATAATAATAAAAATAATAATGCAATTTGTCTTTTTTAAAACAACAAAAATAATAATAATAAAGCTCTCAAATATCAACTTGGGAATTTGATTTATACTAAAATTTAACAAAAGACTCTGTAATAAATGCGAAATGTGTCTCTGTTGCCCAGTTTCCTAAGCAATCGGTCCTTATACTTTCGTTTTCTATCTTTCTAAAAATGTAAAATCGGTCATATGAGCTAGATGCTTGCTTACAAATGAGCTAGTGAATGTGAGTACAGTATCAAACTGATACTGTCTACAGAGGCACAGGGATTTTTTTTTTTTAAAAAAAATCACATTTTCTATATTTTTCAGTGGCAAAGTTTCAGTCAAAGCTCTTTTCAGCTCCATCTGTTTAAAGAAGAATTAAATATAGCCCTATCTCTCTCAATGAAGCCATTGGGAGTTAATCTTTCATTTGCTCTCTTATTCTATTTTTCGTTCAGTTAAGACACACAAAAGTACAGAAAATGGAACTTTCTAAAAATAGGAGCTACTATAAATTATGAATGGATATTGTACAATAATACATCTATTAAATCTTTTGAGTTTAGAGTTACTCATCAACAACTTGTCCCATGAATTCCCAAAAATCTGTTTTAAAGCTAAGCCTGATTTCAATCCATTGCAGATAACTAATTTAAAGCCCATCTCCAATAATGTTGCTTTTCCCTAGCTTTGGCATCCTAGGATTCTGTTTAATTGGGTATAAGGTTCATCAAATTCAATAGTGGTTATTTCTAATCAAATGCAGAAGTTTTTTTTTATATATATATATAAGATTGGAGTGATCCTTGCTTTTATTTGGTCAAAACTTCTATTATGTTTGATGATCCTTTCTACTAAGAAAGTAGTTAGTATTGGTATATTTTAAAAGTTGTGGCTGCAACTGAAGTATAAAGGAATATTAACAATAGACTTGAACCAAGCATGCTATTAAAACACACTGACTTGGTAATCTTGGTCAAGGATGCTTATTACATGAAAAAGAGCAAGTGCATAGCATACAGCAGGGAAAAATATTTATGTATACCCACACACACAAAAGAGGGTCATTTATGGTAGAGTCAGGCAGTCTACCCCTACCTGTTTTAAACCAATTTACAGTATTGTTCAGTTCTTCAAAACTAGAATGTTTAAGGTTGTTCAATGGCAATATAGACAATTAAATCATGTCTATATTATCCACATATGAACAAACTTTCTTTTTTCTTTTCTTTTAATGACCTTGTACTCTTTTGCACTGATGTGGAGTTGGGATGACTGAATGAAGCTGAGCATTTACTGACTGGATGCCCTTCCTGACACCTATGTGGAGTTTGCTGGAGATAATTTATTCATTGCGCCCAGGGAGAGAAATATCTGCTACTACCCAAGATTGAACTCACAGCCTCCTGATGGTGAGGTTCCACTGGTAGCCACCATGCCGCTCTAATTGACCTAATAATACTATGGGATATCTGGCCAAATTTTAAATTGTTATTTAAACTTGAATATCATCCCTTAATTGTACAAGTTGGTCCTACATGTCTTAATTGCCTCTGAAATTCCTACATCATTTATATGATTAGAAAAATATTATGACATTCTTAAATCTATACAATAGTTAATTTTTTTTACATAAAGTTGTATTCAGTTCTGTATGACCTCAGGTAAGAATAATTCAACAGTTATTGAACAACAAATATTTGCTTCAACAGTAGGATGAGTGGCATAATAAATAAAGGAATAAATAATTGTTAACTTTTTACTTCTTTGTTTTTGATTTAGTTATTTTCTGGCCTGTTTCATTTTGCTTTGTTTACTATCATTTATTATTGAACTTATTGCTTACTTTTTTTCTCCCTGCGATATATTTAAAAGCAGTTAGTTGTTGTCTGTTTAAAGCAAACCTTAAAAAATCCCCACATAGCTAATTGCAATGCAGCAAGTGGGACCAAGTGATCAAGTTGCTGTGTGCTATGATTTTAGCCTAAAACAAAGCAAGGACTTAATAATTGCTTTGTTGGTTGCTCTTAATTAATTGAACCCAGCCTTACCATTTTGAAATCAATCAAATTTGAAAGAGCTACCATGTATTGCCTATTTTGTTTATCATTACATTTTTTTTTTTACTACTGAGAGGGTCTTGTGAGCATCTTCAACTCATGGGCCAAAAATAATTTAGCTGCCTTTAATTACTCTGCGGTTTGACTTCAATGAATTCTATATGCTGCCACTTCTAGAACTATAGTTGAAAGAGGTTCTGTGGGAATTGAGTCTAAAACTCTCCTCAATGTTGGAATCCCAATTAAGGCATCTTTTTCAAAAAATATCTAAAGAAGCTTGCATGAATAAAACCAGTGATGCTAAGTTCACCAATTTTCTTGACTACTGTCAAATTACTCTTGTTCTATAGCTTTTCTTTCCTAACATTCAAATAAAATCTTCATTAAGAGCACTACTGTGTGTCCCACCCTCTGTTTAAGTAGAGTAGGATAGATTGTGACTTTCTTCCTATGACATGCTTTCAGGAAAAGTGCTGATATACTCCCCTTCCTCTTTTATTTTTAGGGTTAAACATTACTGTTTTTCCTTCTAGTGTTTAGCCCCCAGGCCCCTAATCATCCTTATTTTCATTCTTTGTATGTGTTTTTCTGAATGATTCCTTCTTGTGGCACCCAGAACTGAATGTACATTTGATGTAAAGTCTGACTAAGGAATAACAAATAAGAAATTTCCTGCCTGTAACTTAGAAATTATACTTCTATTGATGCAACCTAAACTTATGTTTGTATTTTTTTGTGTCAACTCTTAAGATCTTTTCCATGCATACAGTTACCAAGCCAAGTGCCTCCATTTGATAATTTTTTTTCTAACCTCTCAACCTTGATAACTTTAAGATGTGTGGATTTTAATTCCCAGAATTCCCCAATCAGCATGGAGAATTGAGGAGTTCTGGGTATTGAAGTCCACACATGTGAAAGTTGGCAAAGTTGAAGAATGGTGTTCTAAGTGAAGTGAGGCACTTTGCATTTGTCCCTTCTCCGTTTCTTGTTATTTTAATTTTGTTTCTTTTTTGTATCATACTAGCTATTCCATTTACTGCTCTGCATCAGGCACCATAATAACATTGGCCATGCCTGAACCAATTTATGTTGTGAATCCACAGCTACCAATAACACAGGTAATTCTCAACTTATGACCGGTTGTTTAGCAATCATTCAAAGTTCTGATGGACCTAATTGGGGATGTGTGTGCTTACAACCCAGATTCAAAGTTCCTATGGTCAGCTTCCACCCCATGGCCATGTGACCACATTTTGGTCCCCTGAGTAACTAGGCTGCATTCCCAGCTGTTTGCAGTATCCCACAGTCATACAGCCACATTTTACAATGATTTTGCTGAACACTCTTATTTGCAGTTTTCAGCAAAATCTCACCCATAGCATATTAATCATGGCATTAACCTAATGGCCACAGATTCACTTAATGACCAGGGTAATTAGCTTAACATCTGCTGTGGAAAAAAAAGGTCATAAAAACTGAGTTGGTCACATAACCGAGTTATTTATGATCATCATTAGTTAAGACTGTGACTATTACAGTCGTAACTCAAGGACTACCTGTAAAGATTTTGTCTCCATCATTCTTAATTTGAAATCAGAGTGTCAGCTAACTGATAAATTAGGAAAATGGTTTAGCTGAGTCTGCAGTAGTGGTTTAGAATGAAGCTGTACAGAATAGGAATCATAGGGCTACCAGCTGTATGCTTAGTTACTGTTCTAACTTGACAATGGACAGTTAATGGATAATTAGGACAACTCACTTTTTATCCTAATGCTGTCATTTTTTTCTGACTATTTTCCCCCTCATGACTGGCTGCTACTGACAGCTGGCTAACATCATAGCCTGGAATCATTTCATTCAGAGATTGATGGATACTGCTAGGGTTTTCATGCCTGGTGGCAACGCCATGCTTCTTAAGAGGGCCGTAAACTAAAGCTGATTATTTTGTATTTAGAAAAAAATCTTCTCAATTTCAAAAGGAAACAAAAGCAAAAACAAAGGAGCTTTGATTTCCCACCCACCCTCTCTACTCTTCTCTTTGTTTCTAAAGTCAGGAAAATATTGGATAAATTTTCATGAATGGGGAATTCTATTCCTTTTCTTGGTTCCAAGATGACTAAAGGTGCTTTGTCTAAAGATGACTAGAATTTCTTGGCTTTTTTTTTTCTTGAAAATGTTTCACTTCTCTTCCAAGAAGCAAAATGTTTTCAAGAAAAAAAACCCAAGAAAGTCCACTTGCTTTTTGGAAAAAGCACCTTTGGGGCAACCATGACCTGGAGGATTGAGAATCTCCATAAACAAAAGGTAACTAAAGGGTATGTGGCTTTCTTGCAGACCCAACTGTAGTGTTCCTGGTTTTCCATATTACATTATAATCATATTACTTTATCTGTTATTTTTATTTAGACCACTTCTATAACTGCCCATCTTGCTAGTGCAACTCCTGAGTGGCTATTTATTCCCAAAGAAACATCAGGAGGGAATTTCTGTTTTTTTCAGATCAGTGTGGGCAGCTAGAGAGGCTGCAGACTGGGAAAGGAAAACAAGCAACAGTATATCAGTACTATGAACATTGAATTCAATGTCTTCTCCAACATGGCATTCTCCAAAGGCTGTCTGCAAATTCTGGGCATCGTGGTGCAAAACTTCTAGACCAGGGGTGCCCAACCTTGGCAACTTTAAGACTTGTGGACTTCAACTCCCAGAGTTCCTCAGCCAGCAAAGTCTTAAAGTTGCCAAGGTTGGACACCCCTGTTCTTGAGGATGCCAGTTTGAAGAAGGCATTGGAAGCGGCTCTTTAAACCCCAGCCAAAATCTACAATGATTAGCCAATAGAAAGATTTAAAATATTATGGAAACAATGAAGCGCTAGAGGAACAAAATACCCAAATCCTTCATGAGATAATAATTAAGAGAGGAATCACATCTGAATTCAAATGGGGGAGACATCCCATGCTTAGCCTGGCATGCAAATGTTGTGGCTGCTGTGATAGCAGGAAATGTTTGCTTTCTTGAAGAGATAGCATGATGGCGTGATGATCCAATTAAAAACAAGGCATCGTTTCCCCCACTTTGGAATCCAAAATGTCAGGATAGCACAGAGATTGCAAAATGGATGAGAACGTGTGTGGATGGAATTATGAAAATTGGAACAAATGTATGCATTTCCATACTACTAGTTATGTGACAATTATAGGACTATGTAAGTCCTATGTATGTGTGGGTATCTCTATGAGTGCAAAGCCTAACCCAGAGAAGACAAGGAACAAGTCAAATGTGGTGGGAGAAAGTAATATGATTGAGTTGAGGGAAATTAAAGTCATGAGATCAACTTGAAAAAAAGTAAGAGAGATGATTCCAATACATTTCAGTCCCATTTCAGATTAGCTACTGTGTTTCCCTGAAAATATGACCTACCCTGAAAAAAGCCCTAGCCTGATTTTCATGCCTGTGCCTAATATAAGCCCTACCCAAAAATAAGCCCTAGTTAAGCTCTGCCCACCATCTGGTTGTATGAAGTGGAGTGACGCGCAGGCATAAAAATCAAGCTATGGCAGGGATGGAGGGTTTGGAGCTGCCCCATGTGCCCTGTACCCGCCTACCTTAGAACCACCGCAGCCAGGCCTCCTGTGCCCCGACACCTGTTGTGCCGCTGACTGAGTTCTTCTACAGCTACTTGTGGCCATTCGTGGCCAGATGCCATGTGGTGCATTGCACTGGTGCTGTCTCTCAGGGAAGGATACCATGAGGCTCATCACGCCTGTGCCTCCGCTCATGGTAGAATGGTGCAAGGACATCTGGCCTCATGACGTTCTGCCACGAGGGACAGCACCAGCACATCGAGCCACATGGCATCTCTCCATGAGCAGCCACAGAAGAAGTCAGGCAGCAGCACAACAGGTGTCAGGGCGTGGGAAGCATGGCTGCAAGCAATCCTGCACGTGGTTCTAAGTTAAGACGAAAAGACATCCTTGAAAATAAGACCTGTCGCTTATTTTAGGTCCAAAAAGAAAATAAAGCCAGGTCTTATTTTCAAGGAAACACAGTAGTAATTTGTGAAAAATCTCCATGCCTTCAAGAGTAATTTTAACCATAAAGTTCGACGTTTAGTCCAGACATATCTTCTTGTTATAGATGAGTGACTGGATCTTCCTCATCTCTCCCACACATTATTTCACAAGGAGAAAGGCATAAATAGAATACATGAGAAGAGGGGGAAAGATATAGCCACATGGGGTTGTACCCCATGTATTAACTTGCCAATATCATAACTGAAGCTGATTAAAATTCCAGTGGTTTGGACAGTTTTAATCGGCATCTAACATTAGTTGCTTTTGATACATCTGCTTGAAGGCTCAGCTCTCTGGAGAAGCTGCTTTTCTTGGAAATAATCCGTGAAAAGTTAGAGAATGCAAATCACGATGCAACTCAATGGGCATAGTTTCCCAAGCCATGTGAAATCCTTTTCTATGAAGCTGTATCTGAATAGAAAATATTTTCCTTCTGATTTAAATTCAAACTTCCAATTGTTAGAGTAAAATGACACCAAGGTGGGCATGTTATTATTTGAAGGACTGCACTAAAATTCCTGTAGAAATAATGGTGCTAAAGATACTCTAACAGCTGCAGCATGAAACTGAGTTTTTGTACCTGAAAGTCCTTTGCAATGCTATTATGGAACAATCCTGAAGCACATCTGCTGATTGTGTGATGCCTCACTGCTACTTACAATCAATCCTAGACTCTTCAGGGTGATTGATTGTGCATTTCTGTACAAAGAAGTTATGCAAGTATTTTTTTTTAGCACTAATGAAAGCCTGCAAGTTCTGTCTCCAATCTGCAAAACATTGCTTCTAAAATCAAGAATCTTACTTTATTAAACCATCTAGAATAGCCTGTTGTTTCTATCCACCTCTAGATCCATATGCATCCTTTCTGAACCGCAACAAAACCAAAATGACAAAACACACATCACAATGTCACAATGCAACCTCTGTCTTTCTGCACGTACACATGCAAACACACATATAAAGGCTGGTGCTTGCACGGCCATGTCACAATGATGCATGTTTTGTCACTTGCCCCCTTTCTGCAGATGCCCATGGCTACCATTGTCCAACCTTAAGAGGGCGAATTGGTGCACATACAGTCATGTTCATGTCTACTGAGATGTGAGTTCTATTCATTTCAGGCGAAACAGATAGATAATGTTGTGGTTAGCCAGCAGCAAGTGCGGACAGCTGAGGAGAGTGAGGACTCAGATGAGGGGCCAGGACCATTAGGGAGTGGACTGCTACCTTCAGAGATTGTGGGGGCTGACAGTAGCGATGAGAAAGTTCTCGAGAAGCCAGTGCCATGTGGGTGTGCGTGCAGGATTGCTTGCAGGAAAGAGCAGCTACAACAGCACAGGCGACTCGGGAGTAAGGCTACAAGGTAATGGCCCCTCCTTCAAGAAGATAAAAGGCAGCTGTGCAGTGAACGTTCTTTGTAGGAAGCAAAGACATTTTGAAACTCAGCCTTGTGGACATTACAGTTGGTATTTGAAGATTCTTTGTGTTGTAAACTATTTCTTATCTGTTGTTTTTTGGCAGCCTTGCAAAAACTTGGCAAAGCTCTTTCTTGTCAGAGCTAATTAGTTGGAAGCACCCTTTTATCTGTGGAGAAACAGGATTCTTAGCTGAAATATTAAAAGGTTGTGCTGCCTTTGTCTTGTGTTTGCTCTCTTGGAACCAGGTTTGGGTCAGAACAGATAAGTATGCGAAGGATCTGGGCCATAGTTTGATGTTGAAATTCTCACAAGTTTCCCAGAATGAATCGATGACAATGGAGGTGGGTATGGATGGGGAGGGACCAGCAAGTGAGAAGAGATAAATTGATGCTTCTTTGCCATGAGTGAAGTCTGCAGCTTCGCTTGTCGTCTACACCTAACCTGTACTGAGGAGATTTGCAGTGGCATTCAGAACTGCAGGTGATGCTCCTGGTCAACGAAGCACAGCCAACTTGAGCTCTACGGAGCAAAGGCAGGGTATAAATGCAATAGACTTAACTAACAGTCCAATCCTATGCAAATTTACTCAGAAGCAAGTCACCTTAAATAAGAACGTATCAGAATATAAAGCTCTTCTAGTTAAGAGCAATGGTCCATCTAGTCCAGCATCCTATTCCTAATACAGCTAGGCTTGGTCTCTAGAAATGATATTCAGAGGGATCCTGCTTCTCATCAGAAGGTTGTATAGACCATCCTGGATAAAAAAAAACTTATGGGTTGGATTCAAACATCACATCCATCCAGAATAGGGTTCATTTTGGGGCTTAGCATAAGAGAACTCCTCCATGATGACTTAATGTTAGTTGTAAGTGAGATAATTAAGGTTTGTTCAAACAACCATGGCTAGAAATCCATGGCTTACTTTTATGTGTGATCTTATATTATATGTAATCCTCTTTTAAAGCCATCTGAGATAAAGGCTATCAGCATCCAAAGGGAAGGGGTGTAACTTGCAAAAAAAAAAAAATTCCTAAGTTTAGCCCTTGTATCTCCAAGGAGGTAGAAAACATGCCTGTCTAGGATTTATTGATAGTACTGGGCTAGATGGACTAATTCCAAAGTAAGTATGCATAGGATTTCAACCTAATTATCTACATCAACTCTTGGAATAAGCTTTCTTCATTCTAGCTTCCTCCAGATGATATTACAATTCTAGAATTGCCGGCCAGCAATCTTTAATGGATGAAAATTTGGGGATTTCTTAGGTCAGTATATTTAGGGACTGGCAAATGGGGAAGAACTGATCTATGCTACAGATCCCACAGGGAGCTGCGGAAAAGCAGAAGAAACCAACATTCTCAAGTCAAATCCTTTCATAGACAAAACCAACAGCAATTAGAAAAAAAGTTGCAAGCCCCCCCCCTTTGCCCAAGGAAATATTTCTAGGACCTCTGCTCAACTTTTTTCCTTTCTCTACAAAGCTCTAAATCCTCACCAAAAAATCCAATCTATCCGAGAGCAGAAAATGTTCCTTGTTTTTATAAAAAGAAAATAAATCAGTGTATCATCTCTATCTATCTATATGTATATACACACACAAAAGATAATATACATATATACATATATAGATGCATTTAACAGATCCTTGCAATGCAGATGTCTATTAGCAACATATAAGAATAGACTAAACATCTGCAGCCAAAATTAACCGAACCAGTATTTCCCCCCCACCTCCCCAAAAAGAGGAAGCTCTGTTGAAAAGCAAGCAGGTATCCACACTGAACAGACAGGTCACAACATTGCATGACAAAAATGATGCATCACCCACTCACTGTAGTAGGGCCCTAAGTCCTACCCCTAAATTTTAACACTCTCGGTTCCATATACGTTGTAACCTTCTCTATAAGTTGCTAAATTCTGGGTATTCTGCGAGGAAGTTGGGTTAAAAGTCTGTGCACTCTTTGCCACCTTCATTCTCTTCGCCTCGGCCCTGGATTTGTAACAGAACTCTATCAAAGCCACCAGCATTGCCAACCCCAGGCCGCCAACCAGAATGTAGAAGACGCCAGCAACGTTGCTGAGACTCAGCGCGCTTGTCTTGTCCTGGGGAAACAGAAGGGAAAGTGTTACCATCCAGGAACAAATAGCTGGAAGCACAAACAAACAGCAGTCTACAAAAACAGGAGGTTGGGGGAGGGGGATTGTCTGAGGAATAGCTTCATTTACATAAATAGGAAATTTTAACAAAGTAGGCGCCAAACTGACAAAAGAGACCTTTCAAATTATTGGTACATCCTAAAACACACAGACATGTAAACCCATTTTGAAAAAAAAAATGCAAAAGTTGACCTACGCTTAACCAACCCTTTGCAAATGGACTCCCTTAGCTACTGTATCAGTAATAGTGAAATAGTTTTATGCAATTAAAGGCAGTAGCCCTCAAACATAGCTAGCTTAATGTCTAATTGTGGCTTAGACATGAGCTTATTTTTTTTAAAAAAAATACTAATGAGCTTATTGATCTATACACTGTTTTTTTTTGGTTAGACGCCCAAAGTCAGAGTAAACAAAACATCTGAGAAGTTTTCCAAACACTTGTCAAGTATCAGTTTTAATGAATATTACTTACAGTGTGTTTTCTAAACTCAGCAAAATGCATTCTCTATCAAAAGCCATTCATTATTTTGGGCACAAGGAATCTTTTTCTTCAACTGCTACTCTCTAATGTCCTACAGTACTGTTTCCGCTCTCATTAAAATCCTACTTAACCAGTTAGTTGCAATCTGATGAAAAGTGAAAGTCAGGAAAGCCACAAAAACATTAGTAACATTCCTTGGATCACAAGGTAGAAAGTGGAAAACTTCAGAATTTGGGGTTTTTGTTTCATGATTGTGCTCTTTTTTTTTTTTTTTTTAAGTGTAGAATGTTCTTTGTTCGGTGCTTCACAATTTTACCAGTTTTGAGTTTAAATAAGGGTGTATTAGTTTTAGTGTAGTGGTAAAGGTGTATTTTTAGCCACTGTTATTGTTTTCATATTGTGAAATGATATTGTTAGAATTCATTGTTCATTTTGGTATGGCTGGTATAGATATCAGGTATAGCAAGCTGTAGCATTTTCAGTGAGTGATTGTCTACCTTAGACACTACTGTGTAGTGAGAAAACGGCTTAAAATTAGACTATATTCAGATCTCATAGAAATATTCTAAATCTTTCAACATTCTTTTGAATCTAGGCATTCTATGTCTACAAATCCAGAATATGGAAGGGGATAAAAAAACACTTTGGGCAGATTAAAATTGAAAGGATTTATTGATGGAAAAAGCTTTTGGCTATGCGTTCTCTCTCTCTGTTTGTTTGTGTGTGTGTGTGTTTGTATATGAATGCGTGCAGTCTTGATGAATGTGGCTTTTGCAGATATGTATAAGTGGAGTTGAAACATTGATTAGTGGTTTTACAGCAGTATTAACGGAATATAATTTTGTTCCACAGGAGCTGAGACAAAATTAACATCTTCAACAAGATGGTTCTTCAATAGCTGATTTATTTCAATTCCTAAGTGACCAATAACTCCCTCGTGAACAGAACAATAGGCCCCGAACTTCAGCAACTGACCTTACTTCCAGAATCCTTCGGTCCACATTCACCTTTATCGTACCACCATTTGTTTTTCAGCTTGTCTAAGACGCCTGCCTCACTGAGTTTCAAAACGGCAAGGTTTACAGGAGTTCTTCACGTGGGAAATAACATAAATAACATTATATATGTTATTTTATGTTATTCAAGCAAAACTACATAGAATCGCATGGCAAAGTGATGGAGCACAGGCCACAGTGGTGGTTACACCATGTACAGAGAAGGCCTAGGATCAGAGACAGCTATACCAATGGGACCTGCTCCATCGCTTCAAGTAATGGGCACGTCCTGCTGGGTGAAGTTTTAAATAATTTGTCTGCAATTACTGTAAACCCAAAACTATTGGCTTCAATAATCCTTAATACGTGTTAATGGATTGTCAGATAGTTTGAGAGCTTTTCTGCTTTTGTTTATTTTTTTAAATATATAAATGGATGCCTAGCTATTATCCTCAAAAGAAGTCTATCATTAAATTGTCAGCTGAGCAGTTTAGGCTAGCAAGCCAAAACAGATTTTATAAAAAATGCATTCTAATGAATTCAATGGGATCTACAGCTAAGTAAAAATACTTAGACTTAGATCAGGGGTTCCCAACCTGGGGTGCTCGCACCTCCTGGGGGTGCGAGACAATATTCCAGGGGGTGCGAGAAAACTCCAGGTAAATAATAGGATATTGGCTATATGTTGGCATTTTTATTTATTATGCATGGATTAACTTTGTTTTCATTTTAGAGTTAAGTATTGTTATTTAGTGGCCGTCACATACATAGCTGAAAAGATTCAATCCTACCATATATTTAACGCGTTCAGTAGTTCCTAAAGTCTAAATTTCATGGGGTGCGAGGTTCGAGTGAAATTTCTTTAGGGCTGCAGGGTGAAAAAAAGGTTGGGAACCACTGACTTAGACAATATGTATCTATTGCAATAGTCTTTTTCAATTGTTATATTTTTCAGAAAGTAGGATATATGGGATGGTTTGTACAAGGCTTGGTTACTATCTACCTTAATTTCTTATACTAGTAGCTTGTTTGGAATTTCAGTAATTAAACAACTTATATATAGACTTAAACTATTGCACTATTTTAAAATGAGACTATGATTTGTTTTTGAATTCAATGAAGACTAATATCAGTAATTGTAATACTATAATGTAAAGATCTATTGTTCAGCAAAGTAAGAAAAAAAATGAATTATAAATGTACAAGGCTGTTGAAATGATACCAAAGAGAAGTACATTCATATGACATTCATGTTGGGAATCATAACTTTTTAATTTTAGATGTTCAAACTGTTTTAAGGGATAGAGCTTAATTTTTAAAAGAAACTTTGGAAATCAGATGTCATTAATTCCTTTTTCTGAGTTTGCATAATACATTCAACTTTCTATGAACCGAATTGTGTTTAAAAATACTAACACAACATAAGACACCCACAAGATCTAACCAACCTTAAGAGCTAAGATTAGCTTGTCATAGATTATGCATCTGTTTTCACCTGACCTGGGTCAACATAGTATGCATAGCCTCAGAACAAAGATAACAGGTGATATGTGTGATATAAAATTGATCCCTTCCATACTTGCATTGTACAAGCATGTCAAGAGTGGAGCCTGCATTGTGATGTCACAGCATACAGTTTGTCATTTTGGCATCATTGTGCAAATCTGTCCTAATGAAGAATTATGTTAGGGCAAGAAAAATACTTGATAAAAGATATATGATGAAAGGGATTTATTTTCTTTAAAAGAATTAGGGGTGAGATTAAGCCATAGCCCTTTATTGTTAAACTAATTATTTGTAACTATGCCACATGTTAACTTATCAGCATTTCTCTATCTTCAGGTTCAGGAAACTTACTTTGGAGAGAGATATTATTCCTGAACGGCTCACTTTTTTTTTTTTTAAAGTGAATTTCTTGAGTAATTGCCAAAATGACAAGAAAAATTCCAATTTGGACTTCAAGACGAACCAGCTGGCCTTGGTGAAAAAGAAATTTGTTAGGATGCAAATATTTTTGCTTTGACAGTAATTGCATACATCTGGATGCTGGCTGGCAATGTATTCACTGTGCCACAGGACATCGTTGGGTCTGGCGAGTAGCAAGGAAGAACCACAGCAGGCGCACCGATTACTCAACAGTTCTGTTTACCCACTTTGGGGACATCGAAGCTAACCTTGGAGTCACCTCCCCCGCTGCCACACTCTCCTTTGTCGTACCACCATTTGTTTTTCAATTTGTCCAAGAGGCCTTGTTCATTCAGTTTTAAAACTGCCAGGTTAACAGCATTTCTTGAAACGATAAAACATATCTTGTAAGAAACTGCATAGCGGTTAAGATGTTAGAAGAAATGAGGACTTAAAAAAGCGTTTTATCTATGCACTAAATAAACCTCTCATTCATATGTTGCAAGATTCCTGTAAAAAAAAGAGAGAAAGCAAATTTGTGGAGGGAATTATGCATTTCGGGCATTTTAAAAGAAATAAACTTGATGGTTTAGCACTCTAACAAAGTCATTTGATCATGTTTTTCCAATATGGTAATTAACTCAAGAACAAATATTCAGTTTTAAAATACACACACACAGAGACATACACATTCAATATTTAATCTTAATATGTATATGTGTGTGTGTATGTGTGTGTGCATTTTGTAAGAAAAGGTAAAATGAACTTCTCTGATGCAATCTGAGCTTATTTTCAATTTCTTAGGACTTAATTGTTACCAGCAACATTGTTAAATTCCATCAATGGGAATTGCCTGCTTTCGTACTAGAAGCTGAGTTTATTTTATTTTATTGTAGCCAGACATATGCATCCTATCTATTGCTAAAATTACATAGGAGGTAAATCTCCAGAGAGTTTCATATCATAGCTTCTAGTGTGAAGTTAAGTTAAGCATTCACATTGCTCAATGTGACTTAAAATAGGTTTAATTTTGTATGAATTAATGGACAGAGAATTAAAGTACTTATTATTACATTCTGTCAGGGAACATTTGTCGCTGGTCTGGTGTTTTCTATTAGGAATTCCATTCCAGAATTCTCAGCCAGCATGGCTGTTTTCAACCCAGCTTCATCTTTAAGGGCAGAATGACAAAACAGGACAAGATACTGAGGTAGGCTGAAGGTGGTCAGAACTATTGAGAGTAATCTAGCCCTAAGTTTCCAGACTTGTGCCTCTTCAGAGGTTGCACTCTGCTGCCAAGGGAATTCTGAGATTTTATAACCCATGTTATAATCCATTTAGGCAGGGGTCTCCAACCTTGGCAACTTTAAGCCTGAAAGACTTCAACTCCAGGCTTAAAGTTGCCAAGGTTGGAGACCCCTGCATTTAGGGATATCAGAGCGGAGAAACCTGAGGTAAATAAAATACAAATCGACAGCAATGATTTGGAGTCGGTATTATTATTGCAGCAATAATTTATAGAAGTCCTAGGGAAAGATGGCTATCTAAAACTTTATTTCCCAAGAGAAGAATTGGGCACATGATTCAAAGTTGTATGGCTTTGGAAGTGTGAGAAAATACTGACAACATACAATGTATTGAATTATCCACCCTTTGAACTCAACAGGCCAGTTCGTAGAATGTTGTATTAATGATGTGTTATTTAAGGAGAAAACCGCTAGGTGAGTTTAGTTTCATCCAATGGGTCAGATTCAGGTATGTGATCCAAAGAGAAGGGAGAAAGGGAAAGACTGGGCTAAAATTGTTTATTTGGTTCTTTTCATCCCAGAATTCATTGCTTCTAAATGAAGGATGTTATGGATTCCAATTAAATGTTTGGAGGGCAGTACTTTTAATTCTAGCAACCTTCACTCAATCCTTCCAGTATTCTCACTGAAGTGCTGCTTTGTAGTGGAAGTGTCAAATTTCAACCTTTTTCTTTCTATTATGCTTAAAATAAACCCCAACATCCTATTCTATATGCTATATTTTTCCTTTTAAAAATCAAATCTAACGCGAATGGCAAACAATCCAGTCAGAACATTCATAGTTCAGTGATCATAGACAATAATGAAAATTCGGCAAAAGAGAAATCTTTTTTTAAAATGTAGTTATTTCCTTGTGTTAGAAATCTGAATGTTGCTTCTATTAATCCAAAACGGTGTTTGTCAACCTTGGCAATATTCATATATGTGGACCAGAGATGGTATTCAGCAGGTTCTGACCAGTTCTGGAGAACCGGTAACAGAAATTTTGAGTAGCTGGAGGAACCGGCAAATACCACTTCTGACTGGAGATTTTACAGTATCCTTCCCCTGCCACGCCCACCAATCCACGCCCACAGAATTGGTAGTAAAAAAAATTGAATCCCACCACTGATGTGGACTGCAGCTCCCAGAATTTCCCAGCAACATGCAGCCTTAAAGTTGCAAAAGCTGAAAAACACTATTTTAAGGGATGCTTTGAATGTAATGCAGTAGAATGTTGAATAAGGTTGGAAAACTAGGTATAAATGCCAAGAAATTCATTTGTTGTCCTCTTACAGTCTCCCACCTTAAGAGGAGTAATATAGAATCGAGGACATCCATGCTATGTAGCATCAAATGTGTAGAGTGAAAAGTAGGAATGAATGCATAATATTGAGTTCATTCAAAATGCTAAACCTGGGTTGACACAACCCATGTATAGTATTCACAAAATATATAGCGATCAGAATAGCTACAGTATATCAAAGCTTAACATGTTGGTGTTGAATGACAAACAAACTCTATTTTTGACAGTCCCTAAAAAAAGCAGAAGTAGCAGGTGTATTAATAGAAATGAATGCTTCTTACCTGGATCCATGTATTAGAGTCTAAGGACATGCTAGATTTTTAAATAAACCTATAATTTTTCTTTTAATGATCCTGTAATCCCTTGAATGAAGGTGGAGTCAGGGCAACTGAATGGAGTTGAGCATTTACTGGCCAGATGCCCTTCCTGTTGCCTACATGGAGTTCACAGCAGATATTTTCTCTTTGTGCCCAGAGAGAGAAGTATCTGCTGCTACCTAGGATTGAACTCGCAGCCTCCTAATTGTGAGGTGAGAGCTCCACCCCTAGGCCAACATGCTTCTCTTGTCAATGAACATAGAATACTAATTTATAATTGCCATTGGTATTCATTAAATTACATCTTCAAAAGTGCAGAGGGCCATAGAATAAGAGAGTGAATGCCCAAGACCATTTTGCATCTATGTTAGCATTTCTATGGATTTTAAAATTGTTACTAATTTAGTTTTAAATCTATAGAAAGAAGACACATACATGCAAAATGGTTTTGACTCCATCTTATTGTTTTGAATTATTGGACACATGATTTTTTTCAAAGAAATCTGATAGGGTCAGCTAGTTATGGTATTTATAGAACAAGATTGTTTCACATGACATAGAAGTTATTTCATATGTTATTTTTGTTCTGGAATACTGATTAATTTGGTAAGATACTCATATCCTTTTTCTAATTGGTATATTAATAATTGGAAATTAAAAGGAGGATAAGAAACATGGTTACCACAAAATACTCTTAAGTCTTATTGGGATATTAGTCTGGAATATACTCTAAATTATCATTTATTAATAAACAGACAGTCCCTTGATTGGGGACTCCTACTGAAAAGACTTTCACACTGAATTTAATATCCTGTTTAGATATTTAAAAAGATCACTGATTGAAAAATCAGCATACAGCATAGTTTATTAGATATAAACCACCCACAAGTTACTGGATGCTCCTATCTTATGGATATACTTATTAACTCTGTTACTGCAGGTACTATACTGTACTTGGTGAGAGGATATAAATTTGCTCTTCACACCCTTTTGAAAAAAAATGATTAGTGTTGTCACATTAAGGTTTCTTCCTGTTAGAATTCTGGATGGAAAATTATTTTCTGGATGCTGAATAAAAGGAGCGGCAAAAAGGAATAAAAAAATGGGTAGAATCTTCAATTAAATCAGTTCCCTGAGTATTTAGTGATGTACTGTATCAACTGATAATTAGAAACATTTGTTGGACATAGCAATTTCCCTTTGAATAAAACATGCATATTAGAAAAGCCATATTCATCTTGGGCAACTTTTATCTTTATTGGAAGAAAAAAGTTTTAATTTTTAAGAAAGAATTTGCAACTGGCTTCTGACACTGGTAGTTATTATTATTATTATTATTATTAAAAAAGGCTATTTATGAGAGGGTTATTTAGTAGGTGATTAGCCATATCCATAAACAATTTCACAGCAAATAAGGGAAATAATGGAAATAAAAGGTAATGGAAAAATAAATGAGAATTTTAAGCATGTCTATTCTGCAATTAAGCTTAAACTGGTTAAACAATCTAACTACATTGCATTCCTTATTACATATAGCAGGCCATGTAAAAAACACATTCATTTCACACTGCTTTTTAATAGCTATGAAGATGCAATTGAAGAGATAAAATAAATAAGTTCTGGCCACTTTTTTTTCTCAGCCAACATTTAACATGGTCTATATAGAAAGCTTTTTAAAAACATTTACAAAAAAAATCAAGTGTCTGCAATTTTCTTCAGAGATCTCTTTAAGTTTTTTCCCCCAGAAAGATACAATCCTGCTTAATTGTATTTTGTAATCTAGAACTTTGTTGCTCAACCTTAACATCTTTAACATATATGAACTTCAACTCCTAGTATTTCCTGTCCAGTCAGCTGACTGGGGAATTCTGGGACTTGTAATCCACATTTTATAGTTACTGAGATTAAGAAACACTGATCTAGAATCTATATTCATTTGTCCTCCTTGCATAGAACCAATCAGAAAATACAGCCCTGTTTCCTTGAATTGAAATGTTGGGGAAACTTCATGCATTTTTTCTTACTGAACATAGTAGTAAAATAAATGTGCTATCTTCATAATACACCGACACTTTATTGCATTGCACTAGCAACAGTTCACCGAGCTTCGTTTGACCAAGATTTTAGTAAGTAATCTGGAATTTCTTTTACTGTCAGCAATGGGCAATTGGGTTCCAGGCAACGTATGTCAAATCAGTTAGCGCTGCATTTTCACAATCATGCTTCAACCAGATTTCTAAATATAAATTTAGAAATATTATTCAGTTACTAGGTAGAAATGTACAGATAGTCCTTGACTTATGAATAGTCAGTTATCAACTGTTCAAACTTATGCTGGATCTCCCCAAAGCTACTTACGACCCTGTTTCAAATTTATGGCAGCTGTAGCACCTCAACAGTCATTTGCCCCAGGACTGAATGTAAGGATGTTGTAATGTCCCCCTACTTATCTCCCCCCCACATCTGGCCAATGGATTCTCTAAGTCTTTGGGTCTGCTTCTTTTTAACTAGGTCCCCAGGGCCATGGACTGCTTTCAATCCAGCCACCCGGGGGAAACTCAGTACATGTAAAAATGTTTCAGGATTTCACCTGCTCCTCAGCCACTTCCAGGGTCTAGAAGCACCCCACTTACCTTCCTGTTTTTCTGCAGCTTCTGACAGAGGTGCCCAGTTGATGGGAGGCTTAGCTTTTCCTACAAAGGCAGCTTCATGCTGTTCTGCAAGCAGATGACTTTCCTCACGATCTTTTGGAATGCTTCTTTAAGGAGGCTCCTCCCCAAGGCACCCCATGTCCACTTCATGACCTGCACAATTGCTTAATGACTGCATCAGTGAGACTGGGATGGGAATCATTAAGCGAGGTGATCACATGTGCACCTTGCTTAGTGACCAGGCTCCGTGATAGCCATAACTCGAGGATTACCTGTACAGCCACCCTAATCTTATGGAACTTTGTTATAGAAGATGGAAAAATTCACACAAATTATATACTCCCGCAGGCAAAAGTCAAGATCATGCCGTTTGTCGCTATTACAAATCAGATATTATTAGGTGAATCAGTGGCCGAACTATTCCCCTGGGTCTGGACAGATGAAAGTGGATCCTTTTTGTCTTGCTTCTTCAGTTATAGCTATAGCACTTAGACTTATATATCGCTTCAGTCTTCTCTAAGTGATTTATAGAGTCAGCATATTCTCTCCAACAATCTGGGTCCTCATTTTACCAACCTCAGAAGGATGAAAGGCTGAGTCAACCTTGAGCCTGGTGAGATTTGAACTGCTATCAGTTGGCAGAATTAGCCTACAATACTGTTTTCTAACCGCTGCATCACCACGGCTCTTCCAATGCAAATAGAACATTACACGAGTTACACGATCACTACTCAGGTACTATGATAAGCACTATCAGGGAACCAGCCTAAGCAGATAAGGGGTCTTCAAACTTGACAGCTTTAAGACTTGTGGGCTTCAACTCCCAGAATTCCTCCTCCAGTCATGTTAGCTCAGGAATTCTGGGAGTTGAAGTCCACAGATCTGAAAGTTGCCAAGTTTGAAGACCCTTGAATAAGCCATATACACAAACAGAAATGTTCTCAGGATAGAGCAAGGGTGTCAAACTCAAGGCTCAAGGGTTGGATCTGCCTGTGAGGTACTTAGATATGGCCTGTGGGCTGCCCTGGAAATAGCAAAGGACCAGCCTGCAGTGCCTCTGCCAGAAAAACTGGAGCTCGGGAATGCTGCAGGCAGCCCTCCCGAACTCCATTTTTGCTGGCAGACGGTTGTAGAAGGCTGTCAGAGCCAAAAACAGAGCTCAGGAGCCTGTTTTCACTGGCAGAGCACTGGGGCCACCACAGGGACTCCTGACACAAGTGATGTTGAGCCCACCCTGGCCCCCGAGGTCAAACACAACCCTGATGCGGCTCTCAATGAAATCAAGTTTGACACCCCTGAGATAGAGGAACTAAAAAGTGGCAGAAGCATTGATGGGAAAAAGAGTTGACTTAGCTTGAAGAAGGCGATGAATTCAGCAGCTTTGTACTCTAGAATCAGAGAAGACAACCTCCTATAAGCCTGAAAGACACTAGTCAAAGATAATAATGCTCTTACTTAACTCGAAGAGGAGAGATTATTGTAGAAATAACATTATACACATAATGATTCAGAATCTATCAAACATAGAGGCTTTTGCTTACAGGTGGAGAAATAAGTTAGAAATACTGAAAGTAGCCTGTAAATTATGTATAGCCTTATTGCCATCCAACCTTGTTATAGGAAAAGCTGTATAAAGAGATAAAAGATGAAGGGGAAATGTAAAGAGCAGATGGTTTATCTAAACTGTCTTAAAGCTGCATAATAAGACCTCCAAGTTTGAAAAGGTAGGAAGAAACTTTCATTTAGAAATATGTGTTATGATTAAAGGGAAAATCATAAGAAGTTATGTCTGTTGACTAGAACCCATAGCCTATGAGAGTAATTCTATTTTTCTCTAATTCATGTTAAGCGTGTTCTACATACCTAGACTTGGTGGGACTCAGACAGCTCATCTTGTATTGACTCTGCTGTGGCAAGCATCCTGGCTCAATAGTAGTCACGAGGATCTTGGAGTCCTAGTGGATAATCCCTTAAATATAAGCCAGTGGTGTGCGCTGCAGCTACCAAAAAAGCCAACACAGTCCTAGGTTGCATTAACAGAGAGATAGAATCAAGATCAAATGAAGTGTTAATATCACTTTATAATGCCTTGGTAAGACCACACTTGGAATATTGCATTCAATGTTGGCTGCCACAATATAAAAAAAAAAAAAGATGTTGAGATTCTGTAAAGAGCGTAGAGAAAAGCAACAAAGGTGATTAGGGTACTGAAGGCTAAAACATACGAAGAATAGTTGAAAAGGGTTAGAATGACATGATAGGAGTGTTCCAATATCTAAGGGGCTACCACAAAGAACAGCACCTATTCTCCAAAGCACCTGAAGTCAGGACAAAAACTAGTGGATAGAAACTAATCAAGGAGAGAAGCAACCTAGAACTAAGGAGAAATTTCCTGATGGTTAGAAGAATTAATTAGTAGGAAAACTCGCCTCCAGAAATTGTAAATGCTACAGAACTGGTGGTTCTAAATAAGAGATTGGACAACCATTTCTCTGAAATGGTATAGAGCAGTGATGGCTAACCTTTTTTGTCTCCTGTGCCAAAAATTGTGTGCATGCTTTCATGCTCGCGTGCCGGCACCCAGAAGGCAGGCCGAAATCTAGCCCCATTTGTAGGCCGAAATCTAGCCCCATTTCATCACTTCCTGTTTTTCCTGTTTTTTCGGGGCTAGATTTCGGCCTACAAAGCTTGTAGAAGCCTGCAGAAGCCTTCCTCAAGCCTTTGGGATGCCAAAAAAGGCCCCAAGCCTGCTGAAAATCAGCTGCGAGGCATGCACATGTGCAGCGAAGTAAGGCTCGTGTGCCAGCACAAATGGCTCTGCGTGCCACAGGTTCGGCATCATGGGTATAGAGTTTCCTGCTTGAGCAGAGGGTGAGACTAGAAGACCTCCAAGATCCCTTCCAACTCTGTTATTCTGTTATTAGTGTTGCTGCTACTATTTTGACAGCCTATTTCAAAGTTGTATGTCCACAACACTTTTGATCTAATAATCTTCCAAGACATCATGTTGCTTATCGCTATGTGGAAATACATACCCAATTAAATAAAACATCACATTGGCACCTAATAGGCTGACATTATTGAATATTCCCCCAAACACCTGCATTTTGCAATTTCTGCTAACATCCTATAATGGATAAATAATATACTTGAAACAACACAATAGAATGAAAAGGTTTTGAAACACTTATCTCTGCACATTTTCACCCTTAGGACTGAAAGATATTCTACAATATGTGCAAATATAGTAATTGCCATAGTTATAAATGCATTTTATACCTTCTAACAAGAGGCAAACAAGTTTTGGGCCATGGAATGAACACAGAAATTGCACCTGCTTTTATTTCTCTATGCTTGAAAAATGCTATTTTCTTTTTATATTTTGAGCATACAGGTAATTCTTGTTTAGTGACTCATACAGCAACTGTATGATGATGTTATGATGAATCCTAGGCTGCATTAACAGAGGGATCTTATCAAGATCACAAGAAGTGTTGTGTATGCAATAAGATTAATAAAGTGTGAGCTTGGAATAAGTGCAGGGTTCTGGCCCTGCACTTCTGATTGGCTGTTAAGCGGCCGGACCGGATTGGCCTGTTCTGGGGAATCCGATTGGCCTTTAACAGAGAGTTCTTATTGATTATAAGAGCTAGCGTTCCTAGCTCATTATTGGTTAAACGTTACAGGGTTTGCCTATATAAGGCGGGTTTTACTGCTGTTGAATTGAAGAAGAAGTCACAATGTAAATAAAGAGCTGAAGTTCACCGTTCAGAGGCTTGTCTCCATTCTTTCTCGCCCATGCTCAAAACTTAACAAGAAGTGCTACTACCACTTTATAATGCCTTGATAACACCACGCTTGGAATACTACATCCAATTTTAGCCACTACAATATAAAAAAGATATTCAGACTCTGGAAAGAGTGTAGAAAAAAGCAAACAGATGATTGTGGGGACTGAAGGCTAAAATTTATGAAGAAGGTTGCAGGGATTTCTGTAGGTCTAGTCTAGAGAAAAGAAGAACTACAGGTATACATTAACAGTGTTCCCATGTTTGAGGGGCTGCCACAAAGAAGAGGGGGATCAACCTATTTTCCAAAGCACTAGAAGGCAAGACAAGAAGCAATGGATGGAAACTGAACAAAGAGAGAAGCAATCTAGAACCAAAGAGAAATTTCCTGACAATAAGAACAATCAATCAGTGGAACAGCTTGCCTTCAGAAGTAATGGGTGCTCAGACACTTGAGGCTTTAAAGAAGAAATTGGGCAGCCATTTGTCTAAAATAGTACTGAGTCCCGGAGTAGAAGATCTCCAATGTCCCTTACAACAGTGCTATTCTGTATTCTGATGAAAAAATAATTTTGCAATCAATCCTCACATTTATGACCTTTGTAAGTCTGTAAAGCAAAGCAAAGTTGAAGTAAGATCATAAGCACTCTTAGTTTCATTTAGCAACCACTTTGCTCGACAACTGAGTTGTTAGTCTCAATTTTGATTGCTAAATGAGAACTTCCTGTAAATTTAAATAATATTTTGTATTGGCGATTATAAAAATGTAATATGCCTGACTGCTCTAATTCTGTCTAATAGTTGCCTAACAGATACGTGTACCATTACATCTACTGATTTCATGGGTTTGTGTTATGTATGTGCATAATTAACATACACGGTACCTATAGTAACAGCTCCTCAATATCAAATAATTACCTTTATTATGATACTGGTCAGCAGCCATATACAATTTTGTGAAAGTTACAGAGTCTAGGTTAAAGTACATAAACATTTTCTACATAAGTTCATAGAAATAAAACTGTTCAAACTGAAATGGATCAAAACACTTCATGTGAGCATGATATTATCCTCCTGTTGATGCTTCCAGGTAGCCTCAGCTTTATGATTCTCACTTAAATGAAAAATAATATCAAAAGGCTTAAAACAAGACTACCTGCTCAATATTTGCAGGAGGGGCATTGTTTGTTTGCTTTGCAGTGTAACTGTATCCACAATGGGACAACTTGGCCAACTCACCACAGGGCAACTTGCTATGGGACAATTCAATTTAATTATTTAAAATAATCCTTAAAAATATTTTAATTTTTGTCATTCACACTTCATTTTGTCCCTCCTTTGGCATCCTTTTGTTTAATAATTCTGTTCCACTATTTCTTCAATATTAGGATAACTCTTGTCCCTTGACCATGGAAAGTTGGCTGCAGTGAATTGTTGTAGATCAACTGTTATCTGGTGCCCCTTGCAAACATAGATAAATTCAGGGGTGGGATTCAAATTTTTTAACACTCGGTTCTGTGGGCGTGGCTTAGTTGATGGGTGTGGTTTGGTGGTCATGTGACTGGGTGGGCATAGCCAATCTGACATCACTCACATCAAGGGCTTCTCCTCGCCTGGCCTGTCATGACAGTAGGGATGCTGCAATGGTCGTAAGTGTGAAAAAACGGTCATAAGTCACTTTTTTTCAGTGCCATTGTAACTTTGAATGGTCACTAAATGAACTGTTGTAAGTCAAGGATTACCTGTACAAAAATATAAAAAGCTTCTTTGCTTGCAAAAAGCTGCCCTAAATACCAATCATTAGATTAAAAATACCTGCATGCCGGAGTTACAGAACACCTATACAGCAATGCATATTTCTTTCTTCTTAAATAATTGGGATTAGTGTGAATGAACCTGACTACTAAAACAGCAGCCAATCTGGAGACACAACATTCCCTGTACAAGCTGCACAGTACATAAACAAATAACTATTTTGTATTTAGTAAAAAGAAAAATTGTACAGAAGTAATTCCAAAAGCACTTTGAGAGGTCCATGGATGCAGATTGTCCATGAAATACAAGGGTATTTACACCCTCAAGATTGGCTATGATATTCACTCTACTATGAAACTGAACCTTAGCATAATCCTTCTTCTCCTTCTCATAAATTGTTAAATGATTCACTATAAAATTACTACAACTATCAAATCAGACTATTTCTGGCTAAAGAGCTGTTCTCACGAGAGTGAAGCAATTCACAAGAGGGCATTGGATGATACCTACAATGGAGTAGTTCAATATAAAAACAAGATATATTTCTATCTCTTTATTATCCTATATTTTTTGAGGTGGGTGGGGGAAATTCTTCCTTACACCAAGTCAAACTGTTTTTTTAATCATGAGAAGTTTTCTTTGTAACAATAAAATAATTCATAACAGCAAAAATCCTGAGCCTACACATTAACTACCAATTATTATCCTCCAAGTATTTGCATTTGCTTGGCACTTTTCCAATTCTAGCAATGTTTTCAATGGTTTTGTCCTGGAAATCTAGCTTTACTGAATGTAGGAATTTCTCATACATCTTTATAATTTAAATCATTGCTTCCAGTTACCAGAATTTCAAGAGATTCACACTTTTCTCTACTTCCTCTAAATAATTTGTCTTCATTTTATCAGAATTATTGATGATGATGAATGTCTGTGAAGCTTAGCAGGGAAACTACAGAGAAATAGAGAAACTGAATGGCTGTGCCCTGAAGCAATGAAGAAAATTATCAAAATCTGATTAAATCGTTACACTACTTAATGTTCTACAGCAAAATCTCTGGTAAATATATAAACAATTTAGTCTTGAATTCAGAAAATGATGCATGTTCTACACCACAAATGATACCTGAGTTGCAGTTACAGAACATAAGTAACTTCGTTACTGCATTAACCCATTTTCCTGGGTTTTCTGAATACTGTTTTTTTGCATTGACATATATTGAATAATGAATGTGCAAAGAGGCAAATCTGCATAACCGAAAAAATCCTGATCAAATGAAAATCTAACCAAACTCAACATGCTTTCGCCAAAGAATCTGCTAGATCTTCAACTGAGCTGGGAAAACAAACACTGTGCTGTCATTGTTTGTACTAAGTTGTTCCAAGTGAGAGCAACAGATTGACAGAGTAACATTGCAGTCACAATGTGTGATAATTTTCAGTTCTTCCCATTAAAAGATGGACTGTGGGAGCTACGAAGACTCGGGATAGTGGAAAACTTATTTGTTCAGAGACTTGGCAGAAGGGGCAGACAACACAATCAGTTGTTCTCTCCTTTTCTTTGTCCACTGCTAGTCCCTTGTTACATCACTTATTTTAGGCAGCAACTTAGACATGTCTATGGAGTCATCTAGGTCATGGTTGCTCCAAAGGTACTTTTTCAAGAGGCAACTGGACTTTCTGGGGTTTTTTTTTTGAAGACATTTTGCTTCTCATCCAAGAAGCTTCTTCATCTTCAAAGAATAACCAGAAAGTCCAGTTGCCTCTTGAAAAAGCACCTTTGGGACAGCACGTTAGACAGTGTCAGCCCAAAGGTGCTTTTTCAGAAGCAAGTGGAATTCCTTGTTTTTTTTTTTGAAAATGTTTCACTTCTCATCCAAGAAGCTTCTTCAGCTGTGGTAGGATAGTGGGGAATGGTTGACCTTTGGGACAACCATGACCTGGATGACTGAGAATCTCTACAGGACAGTTTTGGTTGCTCATTGAGGTCATAGATGGCAATGTCTGCTTTTATGAGATCTGTCCTCATTTGATAGTAGCAGATCTTGATGGCTCCTAAGAAGCCATGTTCCTGTCTTATCAGCCTTACTCACTTGCATTCTTCTTCTATTTGTTAATTGTCCATATCCCAAATGTGTTGTACCACAGCTGGCTCCAGAATACTCAGAAGGGACATTCCACTAGAAAGCAGTTTTGGATAGCTTGGTACACATGCCTCGTCCCTGGAAAACAAGGGCATTGAAGCTGCCATCATGGATACTGCCCAGCTCCTAGAGCTATTTTTCGGTTTCTATGATGGTATACCAGGAGCCCATAGTGGTACGCTTCACTCTGAATGGATCAAACGTTACAGATGGTATGGATAGCCCAATCCAAGAGTAAAAGAGCTCCCTTAAATCCCATTGCTCCATGAATCAAAATAAACTTGATATCAGAGCAGAGATGTTAAAATTGAAAACAGACATTCTGGGAATCAGTGAACTAAAATGATGGAAAATAATCATAGCAGAATAGGGGAACACAAAACCTTCTAGTGTGGTGGAAAAATCTTAGAAAAAAATAGAAAATCGATTGCCATTAGAAAAGAAATGTACCAAAGTCAGTGTTCCAATTGCAACCCTCCAAATGACAGAAACATCACAATTAAAGTCAAAAGCAAGCTAATCAATCAGCTTGTCAACTCCTTGACATGACAAGCACGCACACACCAAGATAATGTACTAGTTTTAGGAAATTGCCATTAAAAAATTGGAGGGAAAACAAAAGAGCCTTTGTTTTAATAAGAATTCTGCCCCCCACCTCCTATCCCAATCAATGTTTTAGCAAATACCTTTTTCGAACAACCTAAAAGCTTGACAAATAAGAGTGGCTGAATTCTGCAGCAATTCCTGATTTCATTACCACAGAAACAAAAATATATATATTTTAAAAGGCCTGTCTTTGTGCTGAAAGACATTTGAAAAAATGATCATAAGATCAGGGCCAGTATAAAGCTTCTGTTTTGAAAATTCAGTTTGAGATAGGCAAAAGGGGTAACCTAGGAGTCAGGTGCCTTTGGGGGTCTCCATCTAAAATGGATATTAGCACTTCATAATCAACATCCACAAATCTTTGCCATAGTTTGGGCTATTAAGATAGCCCAGCCTTCCCTGATTGGCATCTCCAGTTATGTTTGACTACATCATTCAGCAGGTAAGCCATAGCTTTCATCTAAAATATCATCCACGGTGAAGAAGGGTTGGAACTGGTTATTGCCTAGTTTAGGCAACGTTCTCTTGAACAAGGCAATCCATACATTCAAAGACACAAAAAGGAATTTGGTATACATATCTTGCATGCAGTGGTGAGCTGCTGCCAGGCTTGCCCGTACCCGTAGTTCCGACCACTGGCTGAGCCTGCCCAGCCACCTCAGTGCTATCTCTTCCTATATATCTGATTCGCTTGCCCCGCCCACACAGCCCAGCTGCTTTCCATGCCTTGTCTGCTCTACTCACTGCAGCTGCTGTGCCAAGGAAATCCCCATGTTTTCGCAGCCATGTGCAAGTGAAGGGGGCATGTTCACATTTTTTGGTTCTGTACTAGGCGAACCGATTGTTTACAGTATGTGCAGCCCACCTCTGCTTGTATGGACCATGAGAGATAAATAAGTTCAGTAAGGATCAGCGAGCTTTACAGTTTGAGTCAAAATAGCTTGGAAATAAAACAAAACTATTTCTGAGGGGTGGGGGATGCGGAGAACAGCAGTTTAAGCATATTTCCAAGCCAACCTAGATTTGAGAATAGCCCATTACCATCCAGTAAGTTCTCAAGGATATTTCTCTTTCTCTCTCTGTCTATATACCATGTTTCTCCAACAATACGCCCCCCCCCATAGAAAGACCCAGCATGTTTTCTAGGCATAAAATGAAATTAAGCACCTCCCCACAAATTTAGGCCTAGTTTAAAACATGCGAAATTGGGGGGGGGAAGGCGGGGGGAACTTGCCATTAGGAGTGCCCCGTGGGTAGCTACGCCTCACCATCAGCCGCTCCTAACACCATGGTGGAGCACGGAAGGCTCCCTTACCTCTCCCTTACCCAGGTCAGCAGGCGGGCGGCGTCGGCGTGGATGTCCGGCAGCATTTCAGCTGCTTCTCAGGCCTCCATAGCTTCCATGGTTCCCACCAGTGTTGGTGTCTCTCACCAGCACCATCACCAACAACAGCGTCTGAGTCGCTCCCGCTTTTCCCCTGTCCCCATAACAACAGGAAAAAAAAACCCATTTTGAGGTACCTGGGAGTGCCGTGCGCTGCATTTTGGTTTAATCCCGAGAGGCTGGGTGGGCGTGAGAAGAGCCGAGCGAGCTTCTCTGCTGCTGCTAACCTTGGTGCTCCAGTTTCAGGCTCTGCAAGTTTGCAAAAGTCCCGGTGCACAGCCCATTCCTCCATTCCAAGCGCCCAGGCCAAGCTGCAGCTGTCCCTCTCTTGCCAGCGCTGTCTCCAATAACAGCGGCAGCAGCGGCAGGAACCGTGGAAGCGTTCTCAGGTGGGGGAGCCACCTCTGTAACTTCCACAGTTCCTGCCGCTGCTTCCGCTGTTATTGGAGACGGCGTTGGCGAGAGAGGGACAGCTGCAGCTCGGCCTGGGTGCTTGGAATGCAAGAACGGGCTGCGCACTGGGATTTTTGCAAACTTGCAGAGCCTGAGGCTGGAGCACCAAGGGCAGCAGCAGCAGAGATGCTCACTCGGCTCTTCTCACGCTCACCCAGCCTCTCGGGATTAAACCAAAATGTAGCATGCAGCACTCCCAGGTACCTCAACATCTTTTTTTTTCCTGTTGTTACAGGGGAAAAGCGGGAGTGACTCAGACGCTGTTGTTGGAGACTGCACTGGTGCACGGGGGGGGGGGGAAGAAATTAATTCACCCCTGAAAAGACGTCCTAGCCATTTTTTCGGGGCTCAAAAAAAAAAAAAAAAAAGGCCCGGACTTATTTTGTGAGAAACACGGTAGCTGTATCGATCTTCTCTCTGTCCTTCTTATTTCTTGAACCAACTCACAGCTTCCTTTCATTCTACCAAATGCCAACATATCACTAACAGTTCTATGCAAGGAGGAGGGGAAAAAAAGAGCAGGATATCCCCCCCTCCACTTTTGAATGTCCACAGTTGTAATTTTGCAGAAAACAGGGACAGGAGCTTTTCCCTTCTCCACTGTCTCCACTCTGCCAGGCCCAATGTTATACAGCACAACAGCAATCACATAGGCTTGAGAAATATGGCCTCCAAAGGTTATTAATTTTGCAGAAGCCATTGAGAAAATGGGCTATTCCAGGATCCAGCTGCAATCTGATTTGTTTCCCAGGAGCAGAGCCAAGTCTGAGACAAGGAAGAAAACCCAGGGCTGAAAAGGAAAGAGAAGAATGCTTCAATTGCCACTACAGCCTCAAAGTATGGTTTCTAGGTCCACTGGGGAACTTGTAGTCTCTGGCTGGGCCTTTGGTTGGGTTGGAAGCCTCACTTCATGAAACTTCTATTTTTAAATATTTCTTTTTGTACTTTTTAAATTTCTATTTGAATTTATCCGATACTTTTCATAAACAATAAGCAATGCAGTGGGACTATATCGCATATCTGCTTTAAACAGGTATCCCTGAATCCTGCAGGGATGGAAATTGCATTGTGAGAACAATTTTATTGTGTCTTGTTTTTCTTGCTTTGCATTCATTAAACTGACGGATTGGGGATTTTTTTCAGCTGAATTATAGGAGTTATACTGAACTAATACTACATTTTTTTTTAATAACCTGAAATTGTCCACAACTTTTGCTATTGCCATTATTCAGAACTCTTGGTAGATTATTTCCTTTTTTTATACACAAATCAAAGAAAAAAAATATTGTTTTTATTTGCAAATCAAATCAGCTTGCATATAAAAACAAATAAGTCCAGTATTATCTTAAGCCTATTCTGCTCTAACTAAGCCTCCTTTTCTTTTCAGTGGGACTTATTCTCAACCTCCACCATGTGGTCATTCTTCCGAGAATAAATTACTCTGATGAGATTGGGACTTACTTCAGAATAAACTGAAATGGGGATTGCACTGCAATATATGTAATATTCTCATTTGGAAAAGATATTTTGTTTGTTTGAATGAATCTATAAGCTATATTGGTGGTCCTTGACATACAATCATTTGCTTAGTGACTGTTCAAAGTTATAACAGCACTGAAAAAGTGGCTTATGATTGTTACAGCATCTCCATGATCCTATGTTGAAAATTCTGGCTTTTGGCAATTGGCATGTATTTATAGATAGATATCACATGACTCCAGGACATTACAATAGTTATAGTGTCCTGGAGTCATGTGATATCTATCTATCTATCTATCTATCTATCTATCTATCTATCTATCTATCTATCTATCTATCTATCTATCTATCCATCCATCCATCCATCCATCCATCTATCCATTCAATTGCCCATCTTCAAGGTAACTCTGGATAGTTGGCTGAAAATATTAAAAATGTTAAATTTTACAAAACCTATACACAATATCAAATAGGTACAGTGGTATTTTTAGTACTCAACTGCTTTGAAACTCATCAAATTTGGTACCCAATGTATTTTGACATGAATTTTTTTTCCTGGTACTCATTTATTTGGTAGTTAACGCACAAGCTAGAACTTGTTGGTGTCAGCTGCCTTGTGACTCACTACATTATTCCTCATGGGAAAAATTGTTTGGCACTCATCGTTCTTCCCAGAACCACTTAACAATGAGTACCAAGGTAACAAAAGGTAATAAAACAAAAAGTAATAAAAAGATAAAGGCTACCTTCTGATAAGCAAAGTCAATGGGAAAGCCAGATTCACTGAACAACTGTGTTACTAACTTAACAACTGCTGTGATTCATTTAGCAACTGTGGCAAGAAAGTTTATAAAATGGGGCAAAACTCACTTAATAACTGTCATGTTAAATTTTTGGATTCAACTGTGGTCATAAGTCAAGGACTACCGTATTTCAGTACTATCTATCCTGCATTATGTACTCAATATTAAGAGCTTCAAATACTTTAAAGGCCCTTTTCAAAGCCCATAATTCCACAAGCAGTTCTCATGGGATAAGTTTCCTCTTTTTTAATGGAATTTTGCAGTTTTTGTTTTAAAAAGCCATTGTGCGTAGACATCAGGTCTTGGGCATTTGTTAAAAAAAAAAAAGACTTGGAAGCAGTGTTCAGAGAGCATGGTTTTTATATGGCCTTGGCTGATAAACACTGATTGTCACTATTTAATGGATTTTGATATGAGCAACTGTTACCTCCTGGACGATCGAAAATATGAAATGGAAAAAAGAAAACAGAACATACCATGTCTACACAACAACACAAAAAGAACTAGATCAGGGACATCAGGGAAGGTGGAATACTATAACAACACATTTTATATTGTTATATTATTCCACCCACCTTAATGAAGAACCCTTTGGTGTGGCTACTCCGTAGCCTTTCGAATCCAGATTTCCGCCCACTTTCATGGTGTCACATGGCTTTCGTTGCTCAATGTATTCATTCATGGTGGATTCCAGGAGGAAGGCAAACTTGCCCTTGGACTTGCGGACACGGGCAACACCCTCAGCTGTGGTCCTAGCGAAGACGGATGGGTCTGTTGTGCTCATGTATGCCCACATCTTTTCATATACTGCTATTTTAGATCTCTAAAGGAAATTAAAAGGAGGTTAGATGCAACAAAGGAACAAGAGCCTTGCAAAACCTGTCAAATACACCAAGAGTCATTTGGTTGCTCCATAATAAGAAATAGGTCTCTTTTGATAGAATGAGATGCTTTCATAGAAAGGGGACTGCAGTTTTGACAGGCATACAGCTAACAGATTTTAACTATTTTATGCCCGGTTCTTGAAGTCCTTTAAAGATATAATCCAGAACAAACAGAAAAAATTATATGAGTGCATACAACAGTAACTAGCTGTCCGAATTAATGGCAGTAAATCTATTGAGTACTGGATGTACTTTCTAGAGCTAATGATTCAAGACAAAAGTAAAACATTTTATTCTAACTTTGGCTAGGGATAGAGCAAATTACTATTTTTGAAGATGAGTTTTTTTTTTTTAAAGTTGAATAGGCTATTAATCTCTGCATAGCCTAAAAAAACCGTCCAAGTGCAAGATTGTTTCTTTTTTCTTGATTATTTGCACAAATATAAGAAGTCCTTGGATTGATTGCTTGGGACCAGTAAATCCAAAGCCTGTAATTATTATATTGTTTTCAATGTGATCAGACATGCTTTTGTACATAAAGCAAATAAAAGAATAATAAAAAGTTGATATTCATGTCTGAACTCTACAGGTGTATGCTTATAATATTTGTTGGAGTAGCTTCAGAGTAGTTTGTTAATAGTCTACTTATGACATTTCTAGATCTAGCTCTGATTTCCACAGTGAATGGAACAAAAAGTAATGTTGGGATCCCCATCAATAAAAATATTTTTAATATAAACAATTGAATGTATTAAATGTAATTGTATTTAAGCTTACTTTGTTTCTGCTTAAAAAGACCAAATTGCAGAAATATATGACAGTATCCACAATAGTGAAATAACTGTTACAAAATAACCATATATCTGTATCATAATCAATCTGCTATTACTATGGATATAATAATACCACATTGCACTATCTATTACTACAATGTTAAATTAAAAAAAACAACTGATGAAATTATTTATCTATCAAATGTATATAGAAGCCCATCTCACAAAATGCAGGTGGCTACATTGAAATTGTTCAAGTAAGAGATAAAAGAAAGAGATACACTTTAGAAAAATGAGACAAATTGGCACAATCTACCTACAAGCTTTTTTAAAAATGACCCATTTAATTTTATTGTTAAGGGATTTTAATACCCTGGTATTCATTATAGTTCCGTCCTTCAATGGCAAACACTTTAAATCTTCAACAAACATTTGTCTGGATCTTTTATATATAGGGCCCGTCTTAACTTATGGTCTTGTATGCAAACATTAGATAGATGCAAGTCCAGTATGCAATGGGAAACATCCCACTTTCTTTATTCTCACCTGAAATATTTATTTTTAATGGTTCTAATTTACATATGAATAATTCTGGAACCAACATATTGCTTAGCACATCTCGAACAGTTTCAGTGAACCATATCCAGTTCATATTTTGGACAGACATCCAAGAATACAAGTGACAATAGATATCATTGTTTATAAAGTTCTATGTCTCCTTGATAACAGTGAGATTTACAACTTAGCATTATAGATTTCTATTGAGAAATACTTCACTTGTGTTTAAAGACTGCAGCAATCTCTCTCCTTTGTCTGAGTCCAGCATTTCTAGAGACCTCATTTAATGTCAATGAGTGAATACAGATAAAGTAAAATATATTTAGATCATATTTGAAAGATGTTAATGCATGCTTATATCGATGGGACCTAGAAGTACTTAACATTTCTTGTTTCTAAGCTGCTAGAAGACATTTTTTTATATCTTATAACAGAGGTCTCCAAACTTGGCAACTTTGGGAGTTGAAGTCCACAAATCTTAAAGTTGCCATGTTTGGGGACTCCTGTCTTATAACATAGCAAACAAAATAAAAGCAATACAAATGAAACCTCTACAAAATTGATGTGATCAATCAAACTGCTGGAAGCATATCTATAGTATTTTCAGTGTAGTTACTTTCTCTCATCCAGTATCTGCACATAGCAAAACTGCATAGCTTTTCATCGAAGTTGCAACAGAATAAAAAAAAAAACACACAATCTGAAATACACTTTATAACCACAAAAAGCCCATCAAAGCTCCTTGTGTTTCAGTACTCTGCTTTGCCATTAAATAGAAAAGAATTCTATTTGAATTTTAGCTCTCTCTGAATCCTCAGATGCTTAAAGCATTTACCCCAAATGGCAAACAATAGAACAGTTCTTGTTTTTGATTTTTAAACAAACAACAGCACTGGAATAACTTCAATATTGCATTTGACACAGAAGAAAAACAGATTAGGTGTAATGGAACAGTACCAGCAGCACACTGGATGGAGAAACTGAATTTCAGGAAGTATACCAACTTACTCTGAAGAATTCTTTTGTTGAACCAGAGTCCAGAGTCCCATATGCAATTTCTGTTTGTTTTGCGAGGTCTTCTGCACTTTCTATGGGTGAGACCATTCGTTCAACAGTCAAGAAAGCAGCAAGATTAGCAGTATACGATGAAATTATGATTAGCGTGAAGAACCACCAGACACCTCCAACTATGCGACCTGAGAGGGACCTAAATATGAATAAGATATGTATATTTTCCTAGAAGGCGTAGCAAAACAAATTATTACAGGAAATGTATTCATCAAACAACAATCATGGTGAGTGTCACATAATAAGGTCATTGTTCTGTTCAATAAAATTTCTCTTTATTATCTGATTCACACTCCAGCGTGCAGCAACAACAGCATGGGGAATGAAGAAAAATATAATATACTCTGAATAAATATTTAATTTATCTCTTACAAGGAGAAGCTGCTTTATACAGTGGCTAGTGGAATGATTTCCAAGCTAAGCAGTCAGAAATCATCTTGGATATTTATCAATTAAAACATTAATAACAGCACAATAATACTATACTAAACTATCACTATGCTGTTGCTATAATATACTATAACTATAGTATTACTATACTATTTCTATACTACACTATGCTATTACTATACTATAACTATAGTATAGTATAGTTATAGTATAGTAATAGCATAGTGTAGTATAGAAATAGTATAGTAATACTATAGTTATACTATACTATAGTATATACTATACTATACTATATAGAATTATACTATACTATATAGAATTACTATACCATAGAATTACTGTACTATGCTATAACTATACTATTTTACTAAGTGAGATTCTCACTATTATTTCTCAAATTAGTACCAAGATTTGCTTTTTGACAGAAAAAATGGATATATGGCAAAAACGAGATCTCAAGTGTTTAGGTCTAAGTGTTGACTTGATTATGTTTAATGTTCTTCCTAAGACTCACTAATGGTAATTTTTCAGGGAAGGGACCTGGAGCACGTCCACCCTATCTGATCTAGTGAGATGGACAGATAACCCCAGGGAGAGATGAATATCCTGTTCCTGTGCCATGTAGGGCTTTAATGGTAATAACCAGGACTTTACATCCAGAGGTTTAACTCATGCAACAGAAGTGAAATGTGTACAAATCTAGGGGTGCTAACACTGCATGCATTGTTGGTCTCTTCTAGGTGGTCTTCAAGGACAACCCCATGTAGAATGTTTTGCAGTAACCCAAAACACAGTCACTCATGCCTTGGAAGTGACCAACGCACGAGTGAACAAGGTTTCTTGAAATGCTGGCTATAGCTGATGGGAATTGTCAAGATTTTTTAATGGAATGGTGTTGTCTATCACTTATCTGTGAACAGACTGCTAATTAATGAACAGACTGCTAATAAAACAATTCCTTATGTCTTCTTATAAAAAAAATAATTTCGACTAGCATAAAATCTTAAACTTTGCATCCAATCTTCTCTCCCCAGCAAAGCACTGTTCTGGATTGATTTTGTAATTTAAAACTATATTATTATTTGACAATATAGACCAGCTACTGAATGACATTTGGTCAGACACTTCATATATTCCTGCCATGCTAGTCGGAAGATGGGCAACATGGAAAATTTCAAATATATGAGGGAAATCAGCTAAGGGAGAAGAAAATATGAATAAGATAGAGGAAGATAAATAAAAAAGATTAGGAATTATTAAAATAGTGTCTATAAGATATAAACCATCTTTTTACTTTGAAGTTTTTCATTTCTCTTTCCCTTGATGAGAAGTTTATTAAAGAATGGCTGAAAATTATAAAAATATCTCTCAGGAGAAATAAATTAACCCGTTGTCAAGATAACCAGGTTGATACTTGGCTGAGCATGCTGATGATGAAAATGTCCATGATAGGGAATATTAATCTGACTGTCACAGTAAAATGTTCTGTCCCATTTTTCCTGTTGTATTCTATTCTTTCCTGTCTTACTTCCCTTCAAAATGGTGCCTTCAATGATTATGACTTGTTACGAGGCACTATATTGTCAGGCCATTGACTTTGTGTCTACAGTTGATCTTATTTTGTAAGAATAATTGAACAGGAAATGCATAAGTTGGTGGGAGAATTCATTAAAACTTTCAGCTCCCCTTCTATTTATTTTCATATCATAGTACTGGCTTCCAAAATTATTATTTCTTTTATATTTTATAGGGATACAAACAGAGGAGATAAAACAAAGCAAAATATCTATTTGGCCCTGTTGACAATTTTCTAAACTAAGATTAATTAAAACAAAACAACTTGTTCACTGAAAATTACTTGTGATTGCCCATTGACTTACCTACTCTGTATGAGCAAGGATCTTGCCCCAAAACATCAAAATCATTTGGGTTCTGACCTCTTTTGCATTATGTAGCATAATCCTACACTATAGAATGCAGTTATTTGAACAAAAGTAGAAACTGCTGTGTAAATAAGGAAAATAAGTTCTGCTAACCAATGTTCCACTAATTTTAGAAGGACTTCAATTAAATTAACATTAATCTAAGGACTAAACTTAGTTTCTGATGGGACCTAAATCTGCTTTCCATTAAACCACACAATTCCCCCCACCCACCCCAAGGGACTACAGTTTATATATTTACAACCAGGGGTGTTCTGGGGAAAATAGGAGAAGGGGGGTGTATTAGGTATGTTCACCACCTTGATTTATTTGTAAAAGCAACAAAGGGGGGATACGAGTACTTAAACAAATACAACATTTTAATTCAGCAATTTATGTTCTACCAAGTATGTTGCTTACATGAGTACTTTAATTCAAAATGCAGAAAGAGAAATTATACAAAGAAAATAAAACACCATTTGAGTATATTGTAAATGTATTTTCAAATTGCCTTCAAATAATATAGAAACTTCTATCTTTATCATCAACCCTAAGGGGTCTTATATCAGTGATTTTAGGGATACTCCTTTTCTCCAGAATACACAAATTACTATATGCTTGTGAGAAATCATTAAATATGTGATCTAATGAAAAAGGGTTGTTTATTGTGAGGCACCTAAACTGAGACAAAGCATCAGATTACATAATATATAGCAGTATTTTTTTTTGAAAAAAACCTAAAATATAAACATTACTGGACTATTCCAGTAATTACTCTTCTTCTTCTTCTTCTTCTTCTTCTTCTTCTTCTTCTTCTTCTTCTTCTTCTTCTTCTTCTTCTTCTTCTTCATCTTCATCTTCATCTTCATCTTCATCTTCATCTTATGATTATAACTTGGGCATTTTTTCCCCAAACATCTTTTGTAACAGTTCTAGCCCCAAAATTGAGAACTCCTCATTCCATTCCTAAGAGGTCTGTAAGGGGGCATGCATAAGCGCATCAGCATGCCTGCAGTCCCTGTCCTACTGTTCCCATTTATTCGTACTCATTTATGATGTATATACTTATAGCAGTTTATATGTATATGTTTATATGTTATGTTCATACTTTTACTTGTTTTCTCACACATGCTTGACAAACTAAACTAAATAAATGAATTAAATAAATAAATAAGAAGATCAAAAAATTAGTAATTTATGGAAAGGCAATAATAGCTTGATACATCGAATTGGAAAATAAGACAATTACAACTTTATAAACAAAAGAGATAAGAAACTAAGGATGTTAACATAAAAAATGCCTGTGATTATACATATGGGGTATAGATTATGATTATCCATATCCTTAGGGATAAAATGCAAACTTAGAAGCCATTTTAGCATTATACCAACCTGGGTGAAATATCACATCCTTGCTGCATAAAGGCACCCAAAGAAAACCAAAGACTGTTGAAGATGCCAAATTCATTAGGAGGTTGATCACTGGGTCCTTCTCTACTGTCCTCTGGCTCTTCTGTATGCCATTCATATGGACTAAACCTGCTCACCAGGAATAGGACCACACTGACTCCAATGTAGGCAAAGACTATGCACATCCAAATTTCATAGGCCAAGGGGTCCAGGAAGGAAAAAACTCCTGGTTTAGATTTCTGGGGCTTTTTGATCATAATGGATATGCCAAGGCTCATAAAGGGCTTAGAAAAATCGATAACCTCCTCACGCACCAAAGTGATGGTCAGAGGTGCAACAGCAATCTCTGCTTTCTGTAAAAGAAAGAAGTAAACAATCGGTAAACAATAAGACATTGTACTTTGCAACGAGTGGATGATACAGGTTTTCATCTGTCCAAAATGAATGGCTAACATAGAGGCTAATGGCAAAAATATAGCGCTAGAGACACTGTAATGGAATTAAGGAATGGAAATTTGAAAGGAGAAAGCAATGTTACATCAGGAAGAAATCGAAGCAAAGATAACCACTCATTTTCAATTAATTGAGAGGTGTTTATAATTGTACTCTACCTAAAGATAGGGACATAGGTAATGTAAATCCAGACAACCTTGTATCCTAAAACAGGGGTCTCCAACCTTGGCCTAAGACTGGTGGATTTCAACTCCCAGAGTTCCTTTGCTGGCTGAGGAACTCTGGGAGTTGAAGTCCACCATCTTAAAGTTGCCAAGGTTGGAGACCCACATCCTAAACTATACATTATGCTATATTATATTAAATAAAACCATCCTTCTTCAATGTAGGAAACCCTCTAGGTAGATTTATATAGGCAGATCAACAAGAAGACAGTGGAAAGCCAAGTCAAATACTTGATTTACATAGATCATTAAAACCAATTTACAGTGGATCTCCAAGATTGTTGGCAAAGGATTTCTTTTGCTCAATCTAGATAGCCAAACACATTATTAAAGGCAAGTATCAAGCAACCTACCAGACTTTTCTGAAGGCACATGCTCTTCAAAAATCTATAGTTTTTCTCCTATGCAATAGGTGAATTTATGAGGCTTCTTGTTGGACATAGTAGTTTAATATTACGAGAAGAGTGTAAGAAATATGGTAAATAGTTCCAAATTGAACCCTTTGTATTTTTAGTTGAGCCATGCTACCAGAATCCCATGTTTGATCCTACGTTTGGTGCCCCTTTTGAGAAGTAGTAATCTTCTGTAGCTTTTTCTCCTTGTCTTCCATTGGGCATTTGAAATGCCAAAGAATAAACTTAGGAATTTCTGCATGTGTACAGATTAAAGAAGGATCACCGCTCCATCCCAACTCAAAAAATCAATTCAGTTTTACCAGCATGACTTTAAAAAAAAAGCCTTGGCAAATTTGAAGTGATTTTGTCGGGTTCTCAAAAGTGCTGATAAAATCCAGTTCTCTCCTTTCTAGTCATAGGTAGGGAAATCTATTTATTTGATCACTTAACTTCAAAACTGGAAACCATTCTTGCATGCAATAAAAATATCATTTCTGCCAAGTAAAAGTGGTTCTTAGTGACATTAATTTTCAGAGCTAGTTTCCAAGCTTAGCCAACTTCAAGGGCCAGCATCCAAAACCAGATTAAAAAAAAACATTTAGGATTTTATTTTTTGCCTTTCTTTCATCTATCCCTAATGCAGAGCTTTGCTCTACCATTGTGTTTATTTTGAACAAAAACAAAGGTGACTCAGGCATGAACTTAATATATTCCCTACCTCTGTGGATATTGTGCATATTATCACTGCTTATTCTAACATTAATAAAACATTCTTGGCTATGCTCAGTTTGTAGCTCAATGCAATATAGCAATCTGCCCTGAAAGGCTTTACTATAGTCTACATCAGCGGTGTCAAACTCAATTTCATTGAGGGCTGCATCAGAGTTGTGTTTGACCTCAGGGCACCTGGGTGGGCATTGTTGGGGTGGGCGTGGCCAGGATGGGCGTGACCAGCTGAACGTCACTTATAGAGGCTCCATTTTTGGTCACAAAGGCCTCCTGCATCTCTCTGCCAGTGAAAATGGAGTACGGGGGGGGACGCAAAATCACCACGGGGCCTTCACTGTTTCCAGAGCAGCTTTGCTGGCCACTTCTAAGCAACCCTGCAGGCCTTGAGTTTGACATCCTTGGTCTACATTAAGCAACTACACGTTAAACTTTCATGTGTACATGAATCTTTGAATTATAATAAGTAATAGTATGCATCTATTATTATATGTTTATATCTAAAAAGAAGTCTAATGTGAAACAGAGCAGATGATAAGTATAATCATGTAATCTGTCGTGTCCTCGAAAATGATGCCAGGAGTCGGTGACTTCAAATCATGCTCTTTTATTTGTGTAGGAACCGAACTGGCACTATAGAAAAGGTTCGCGGCTTTTATTCCTTTAGCTGCGGCGGCCGCGGCCAATGGCACCGCTTTGAATCTCCCGCGATTCGAATAGACCAATCGCGGGAGATTCTTAGCGAGCCAATCAGCGCGGCTCGCCTAACCAATCAGAGTGCCCCGCGCTTTGGCCAATCAAAGCGCGGGGATCTCAAGTATGCTAATGAGGGGACAGAACACCCCTCCCCTCTTGGTTTAGTCCTTACGTCGCGTAGTCCCGTAGGTAGGCGGGGCTCCGTCTTAGCCTACTGGACCTGCGCAGCTCAGTCGTAGGTTGGATCCCGGCCGGTTCAGTCGGGGTCTCTGCTTCTCCGGATGCCGTCGTGGGAACCGGCTGGTCGGTCGGTCCAGGCCGCTCTCCATAGCTCCCTCCTGGGCTTCCCGGGTTGGTTGAGCTGCGGGTTTAGCCGCTCCCGCTCAGTCTCCCCGGGTCGGTCGAGCTGGCCTGGCTGTCTCTTCCTGGCGAGGGGTCGTGCTGGCTGCTTTCCGGTAAGTATGGCTGGTTTATTCTTCTTTGGTTTTGGTCCCCTGGGTATTCCCTCCCCCCTTGGTTTGTGTTGTGGGGGTTGGTTTCGCCTGCTCGTGCGTCGGTGGTCTCTTGGGTGGTCGTCCTCGACCTTAGTCGATGTGGCGTTTCCATGCTCGTCCGTCTGCTGTTTGTAGCCGGTACGAATGTGGGCCTGTTATTTGTGTGATGACGGCCGGTACCCATAATGGCTCTCCCGTCAGGTTTTTTGCGTACATGGGGTCGCCTGGTGCGAAAGTTCGGTGTTTGCTGGTTGAGTCTGTGGGCTTCTCCGGGTTATACGTGGGGTGTAATCTGTCGAGTGGGGACCTTAATTTCCTCCCCATTAATAGTTCGGCTGGGCTCTTATTCGTTGTGGTATTTGGGGTTATGTGTTGGGTGAAGAGCAATTTATTTATTTTCTCCTGGATCTCCCCATGGTCTATTTTCCGGATGGTTTTCTTAGTGAATTGCACCTTCCGTTCCGCCCTACCGTTCGCCGCCGGGTGAGCCGGTGCTGTCAGCGCGTGTCGGATGCCCCTTTCCGCTAGGAATTTTTCGAATTCTAGCGAGGAGAATTGGGGCCCATTGTCAGAGACGACGACGTCTGGGAGGCCGTGCGTTGCAAAGAGCTTGCAGAGTTCCTTGATCACGGCCTCCGTGGTTGTTGTCCTCATGTTGCTTACCTCCAGCCAGTTGGAGTAAGCGTCTACTATTATAAGGAAGGTGTGTCCTTTTGTGGGCCCGGCAAAGTCTATGTGGATCCTAGAACAAGGTCCCCTTGGGGTTTCCCACTCTAGGACGGGTGCTGTGGGTGGGCTTGGCCTAGTTTCCTGGCATCGTTGGCACTTTGCTACCCATGTCTCAATCTGTCTGTCCATCCCTGGCCACCAAGCGTAACTTCTGGCCAGGGCTTTAGTCCTAACGATGCCAGGGTGCCCCTCGTGTAATAGTTCCAGAACCTTCCCTTGTAGTTTTTCTGGAATGACCACCCTATCCCCCCATAGTATACACCCTTTTAATAACGAGAGTTCCGTTTGCCGGTTCCGGAATGTTTTGACGGACTCGTCGTTGTCCCTTTCCGGCCACCCTTTCTCTACCCAATGCAACACCTACGCCAGATGTTTGTCTTTATTAGTCTCTCGGGCAATGTCTGACGTGGTTATGGGCAGGTTGGGTAGAGTCTCTATGCTGAGGGTGGTCGTCGTGGGTGCTGGGTCGGTGTCAGGTTCCGGTAGCGGCGAGCGGCTTAAGGCGTCTGCATGGGAGATCGTCTTACCCGGTCTGTGTATGAGTTCGTAGTTGTAGGCTGCCAGGAACTCGGACCACCTTGTCATTCGGGGAGACAGAATGTTCGGGGTGGCCCGGTTTCCTGCAAGGATTCCCAGCAGCAGCTTGTGGTCGGTTATGATGGTGAATGTCCGGCCGTAGAGGTATTCGTGGAATCTTTTTACGGCGGCAACGATAGCCAGAGCCTCTTTGTCCAGCTGGCTGTAGTTCCGCTCCGGTTTGGTGAGGGTCCTTGAAAAGAACGCGATGGGTGCTTCTTTTCCGTCGGGGAGGGTATGGCTGAGGACAGCGCCGACGCTGAAGGGTGATGCGTCGCATGTGACGGCCAGGGGTAGGATCTCGTTGTACTGTATAAGGACGGCGTCCGAAGTGAGGAGATCCTTTGTTCTCTGGAAGGCGGCTTGCTCGCGTCTCCTCCAAGTCCAGGTCGCTGCCTTGTCCAGGAGCCTATGCAAAGGCTCCGCCACCGTCGCCTTTTGGGGTAGGAAAACATTGTAAAAGTTAAGTAGCCCCAGGAATGCCTGTAGCTCTGTCTTCGACTTGAGTGTGGGGGCTTCTTTGATGGCCTTGATTTTTTGGTTTGTGGGGTGAATGCCGTGACAGTCTAGGAGATATCCTAGGAATTCTACCCGTTCCATGTATAATTGGCATTTCTCCCTTTTTACCTTGAGCCCGGTCTCTTTGAATTTGGTTAGGACCTCCCTTAGGCGACCCTCTAGTTCGGCTTGGTTGGTTGCCGACACTAAGACGTCATTGAAGTACGGTACCACCCCCTTGATGCCTTGTAATAGTCTTTCCATTAGGCTTTGGAATATTCCCGGTGCCACGCTGACTCCGAATTGGAGCCGGTTGCATTTAAATGCTCCCCGGTGGGTGACTATGGTTTGCGCTTCTGCCGTTTCCTCGTCGACTGGCAACTGTTGGTATGCCTGGGCGAGGTCGAGTTTGGCGAAAACCTTGCCCCCTCCCAGTGAATGCAGTAGGTGTTGCACTACTGGGACGGGGTAGGCGCTTTGTTGCAACGCGCCATTTAGGGTGGCCTTATAGTCCCCACAGATCCTCACCGACCCATCGGGCTTGATCGGGGTGACTATGGGGGTCTCCCACCGGGTGTGGTCTATTGGCTGTAGGACCCCTTGCTTGACGAGCTTGTCAATTTGCTCATCTATCTTGGATTTAAGTGCGAATGGCACCCGCCTTGGTTTTAGGCATTTTGGGGGAACGTTTGGGTCTAGGTTGAATGATATAAGGGGCCCTCGGTACTTGCCTAGGTTTCCGTCGAAGACCTCTTGGAATTCCCGGGCCAGTTGTTGCTCCCAGCTGTCGTCGGTGACGTGGTCGATTCCCGTGACTGCGATGCCGAGCGGGGCGAACCATTGCAGTCCCAGTAGGCTTGGGCGGTCGCGATCGACGATTGTCAGGGGAAGCTTTTCGGTGCGCCCTTTGTATGTTATGTTGAACTGTCTGGTTCCGACTACCGGGATGCGGTTTCCCTGGTAGTCCTTTACGATTAGTCTCTGGCTGTCTAGGCTTTTCCTTTGGATGGTAGGCACCAAGCGCTTTATTTCTTGCCATGCTATCATGGAGAGGTAGGACCCAGAGTCCACCTCCATCTTGCATGGCTCGCCCTCGATGCCTACCTCCACGTAGACCTTCCGGGCGTCATTGGTTGTGGCGTGGCCGATGGTGACCATCTGATGGGTCTCCTCTCTTCGCCGGGTCTCGCCGCCTCGTAGGAATCGTCCGTTCCGGTCCCATCTGTTGTCAGAGGGGTGATCTCTGGTCCGGGGTGGTGTGCTCTCTCTCCTCTGTTCGCTCTGGTCCCATCGGGGCGGGCTGCGCTTCTTTTTGAGGCGGCAGACGCGGGCGATGTGTCCCTTCTTGTCACAATGCTGGAAGATCGACTCGAAAAGCACCTGGCACAGTTGTTCCTCGACTTACGACCCCGCCGGTTCCGTGGGTCGCGGCCTGCCTAGAGGCGATGAATTTCCTCCTCTTCGTCAGAAGTGCCCGATGCCGAGTGGAACTCGCCCTGGTGGGTGGTCATCTCGGGTTGTGCCTTGGCTGACCTTGCAGGGTGGTTGTTCCCGCTGCGGTCCCCAGCGTTCGGTCGGCGCATGCGGTCAGCAGATGTTCGGGTCGCTTCGGCGGCTGCGGCTGCGGTGAGGGTGTCTGCAAGGCTGATGTTGCCCTTGGCCATCAGCCAGCTCTGGAGGACGGGGTCCCACAGGCCGAGCACGATTCGGTCTCGCAGGGCGTCGTTCAGGTTGTCGAATTCGCACAGCCCCCCTAGGCGTCATAGTTCGGCGATGAAGTCGCTGAAACTCTCACCCGACCGTTGGTCCCGATGGTAGAATTCCTTGCGTCGGATCAGGATGGGTACCTCTGGAGCGTAGTGCCATTGAAGTATTGGCTCGAGGACGTCCCAGTCCATCGCGGTCGCGTCGCCGGGTTTGGCAAGTGCCTTGGCCATCTTAAATACCTCAGTCACGCAGTGGGTCAGGAAGACGGCGTGCTTCATGGGGCCGGTGGCGTCCTTCAGATCGCTGCACTCGAGGAACATGCGGAATCGGTCGGAGTACGATTCCCAGTCCTCGGTGGCGGGGTTGAAGGGTGCGGGGGGTGCGATTTTCGCCATCGTGGAGATTTGTCTGGCTTCCGTCGGACACGTGGTTCGGTTCAGGGTCTGTATCCCACCTTCGTCGCCAGTGTCGTGTCCTCGAAAATGATGCCAGGAGTCGGTGACTTCAAATCATGCTCTTTTATTTGTGTAGGAACTGAACTGGCGCTATAGAAAAGGTTCGCGGCTTTTATTCCTTTAGCCGCGGCAGCCGTGGCCAATGGCACCGCTTTGAATCTCCCGCGATTCGAATAGACCAATCGCAGGAGATTCTTAGCGAGCCAATCGGCGCGGCTCGCCTAACCAATCAGAGTGCCCCGCGCTTTGGCCAATCAAAGCGCGGGGATCTCAAGAATGCTAATGAGGGGACAGAACATAATCCACTGTTCTTCTGACTTCTGACATATTACTCTAAAAAAGGTTGGCCCAATGCAGCAGAAATTATTTGAACTTTACATCGGAATCTGTCTCAAGATGAAAGAAATGGGCAGTGACCATTTATTCATCATCTGATGAACGGAGAACTTTCCTCTGCAGAAAGATGAATATTTAACTGCATTTGACTGCTAAAGCTTTTCAGAACATCTGCAGGATATAAGCTAATGTCTTTCATTACTAGAAAGGGTTTTACTAAATCATCTCCAAAATGTATCATTGTGTAGCTAATATTTTGGTTATTAAAATGCAAGAAAGAAAGAGCAAATATACCCTATCTCTGCAGGCTGTGCTTCATTTTAAAACTATCTGACAATGAAATGCAACTTGCCCTGGAATTATTGAAATCATAGAAGTACAATAGATAAAGATGATGAAAACTGCCTTAAAATACAGCTAATCTTGCAAATTAAATTAGTTCTAATAAGGACTTTTTATCGGAGCAACCTATTAAAAAGACAGCTACAAAGCTCTTGATGTCTTCTCTTCTTCTCTAAATTTACTTATCATACCCCCTTCAGCATAAATAGTTGCAAGAAGTTTTTTTTTTATTCCACAAGCTTCACTGTTTCAACTAAGCCTCATTAGAACTTCCTCTTTCCAAGGACATTTACTTAATCCACTTGAATCAGATTAAAAATCTCAATCTTGCCTAGGAGCAAACTATCTTTGATCCAGCTCACACACTTCTGAGATGCGTTAGCGTGTGCTATGTGCAGAACTAAACTGAAAACTTATTTTGATGAAATTAAAATATAATACTCTTCTGATGCTTTAGAAATGATGATTTTTTTAAAATTCATTGGTCAATTCAAAAATGTAAAAACAACCAGTTGACTAAGTCAACTAATTAACCTGAAATATTTCCATTCCTATCTTCAGTTAGGCTGATGGATAGAAAATTTTGTCATCTGCTTGGGAAAGAGATAATAAATAAAATGAATAATACAATTAATATCTGAAACAATCCAGAGCTTGCTACAAAAAGAGAAGACTTGTAATACTGCACAAACTGTTGAAATCAAAAAGAAGACCTAAAATATGCCATATAAATATGTCTATTGTTCAGGTATATATGTTTTAAGGTGAGTTTTTCCTTGCAGTTTCTCAAGAAACATTCAGAATAATCTTAACTGATGAAGATGCCTTCCCAAAATGAAGAGCCAAAGAAGTTCCATATCAATAACCTCAATGATTACAGACCAGTGGCACTCATTCCTATCATCATGAAGTGCTTTGAGAAATTGGTCTGCTGGCACATCATTTCTGGTCTTCTGCATACATTTGATAAACACCAGTTTGCATAGAGAAAAAATAGATCTACAGAGGATACTATAGCCATCACTCTTCACACTGCTCTGACTCATCTGGAATAGTGGGAGGGCTATGTGAGGATGCTTTTTGTGGATTTTAGTTCTGTGTTTGACACAATTCTTCCACGTAGATAAGTGTCTAAACTTCTGGACCTTGGGCTTTCTAATTCAATCTGCCTTTGGATTATGGATTTCCTGTCTGGCCGCTCACAGAGGGTCAGATTAGGTAATCATACATTTTCAGCCCTTATTCATAACACTGGTACACCACAGGGTTGCGTGTTGAATCCCTTACTCTATACTTTTTATGTGCGTGACTGCATTCCCACTCACGTTAGTAATACTATTGCTAAATTTGCAGGTGATACAACCGTGGTGGGACTTATCTCCGAGGGGAGGGGGGGATGAGTCTGCCTACCAAGATGAGATGGACCGATTGCTTTCGTGGTGTGGAGACAAAACTTGGTCCTCAACACCAATAAGTCCAAGGAGCTTATAGTGGATTATAGAAGGAACAGATCAGACATCCAGCCCTTGCTTATCAATGGAGACCGAGTGGAGCAAGTGGCCAGTTTTAAGTTTCTGGGTGTTGCCCTAAAAGAGGGCCTCACCTGGAGTTATTCTGGGGTACAGAATAATAAAAACAAGGACAAATAGGCTGAAAAACAGTTTCTATCCCAGGGCAGTAGGTCTTTTGAATTCTGCTGTATAGTGCAGTGTTGGTGTGGTGTCGGGGGTTTCCGGTTCAATGTGTGAAGGCTGAAGGATGTGTGGTTGTGTTTATTTTCATGGTCATGGTCATGATGTGCACTGAAGATGGTGTTTGATTTCATTGTACAAGGTGCAATGACAATAAAATAAAATAAACTAAGTGGAAATGAAATCAACCTTCTCTTTCACCGTTTGTTTTTTCTGCTTCTGTTTTGACCTCCGGGGTGTCCTTCCCAGTTCTAATTTGGAAATACTGGGGATAGAAATAGCTTTTACATGAAACTGCTCTACCAATGAACAGCAATGCAGAAGTTTTGGGGACAGGGTGGGCCCAGCAGTGATAGTAAACTCATCAATCTCCTTCTATTACATTAAGGGCCAATGCACATTTTTGATGAATACTTTCATACTCCAGTAATTCCCTTGTATAGTCAAAATACTTTTCCATCTTTTTTAACTGACAAAAAGGGGGAACTGTCTGGGAATTTTTACATTTACTAGTTCAAATGTTCTGACAAATGACCCTTCAAAGCGAAATTGTTTTAATGTCTCTTCCAGCACAAAAATGCAATTTTCTCTCCAACTCAAGCGTTCCATGAACATACATAAACAGTTTACAAAAGAAGCTGTGGGATTGCAATCTGCCTTCCTTTCATGTCCTTTCCTCTCACATTTGAAGAATTTATCAAAAATTGTGAAGATTCACAATGTAATGTTAATTTTTAATAAATGTTAAAGTGTTTTGTACCATCCTTTGCTTGGTTAGATTTGCCAACCATTTTAACAGGCAACCAGAAGCTTGCAATAGTTTGCCAATATGTGACAATATCACTGGAAGGGACGACAAACATATTTTAATCTTTTCCAGACTCAATTTTAGGGTTTTAATTGCTACTTCTATTCTTACTAACCCCTCTCCCCCTTTAAAACCCTTTTTCTTATTTACAGACTATAGAAAGTCACTCGCTTTGTTGTCAAAATACAGGAGCATGACCTCAGGGTTCATGATTGGCCATAAATGGGCTGCAACATGTGTATAATCCCACGTTTTAGTTGCACTGTTGATAATTTTAAGCTAAAACCTGCATGAAAAAATATGCTTACCCCATATACAAGCTCTCCCACCATCCCATTCCAGATTTTTGTCTGTGGATCCCTTGCTCCATATTTTCCATCAGGGACAATAGCAATTTTATACTTGATGCCAATATGCTTTGCAATTTCTGATGCCAGGTCTACACAGTAACCTTCATACTTCTCATTTCCTTCAAACAATTCTCTGTTTTTTTTCCACATAACATATGGGGCTTCCTACAAGGAAAGAACAAAAACTGTGAAAGAGAAACAGGTACCATACAAAACGAACATGTTCACAATTCAGATTCAAACAAAGTTTCATTGTTCACAGAATATGAACAAGTTACAGAATATGTTGTTTTGTCAGGTTTTCACCATGAAAGATTATAACAAATATTACTGAACAGATATTTACCACAAAACAGAACAAGAAATCCACAGCATATCTGTGGATTCAATGAATTTCTACTGTAATATTAAAGCAATCGTAACTGTTGCGCATGCATGCATGAATCATACTGTACATATCCAATTAAAATCAAATTCCACTGCTTAAAAGTCTACACTGGTGTGCCCCAAATATGAGGAGACAATTAATCTTCATTATTGTATTTACTAATCCAAATAATCTAGCTAATAGTCTTAAGTAATTCTTCATGCTACAAAAACTTGCATATAAAAATATATTTTGTGAGATATCAGCACACATGCCAATGTTCTTGCAAAATAATTAGTACACTTAAATATTTTTTTAATATTTTTGAGATTCGTTCCTTAGGATATAGAAGAAAATTAAAACAAATAAACAATATCCCTGATTAAAATTATTCTGCCTTAATTCATCAACTACTCATTAGTTAATCAGAGCAAGTTAAAACTTATTATAAATTAGATATGATCTAAAAATTGAAATACTATTTTGAGATCTGTGATGTGTCTCTGCCCTGTCAATCTGTCATAGTAACTTCAAAATTAATCAGATCAATCAACAGAGGACTTTTTTTTCCTAAGCATTTAATTTGTTCTCTTTGATCTCTTTTCCCATGTTTAATTTCACTGCTAATTTTCGTACAGTTGCAAGAAACTATATACCCATTTTACTGCAAATAGTAAGAGGAAACACAGAAATGATTGGTAGCACTCAAGCATTTTGTATTCTGTTATATTCTGCGCATGGGCACAAGGAACAGAGATGAGACAGTGAACAGTGAACTTCAACTCTTTATTATACATTCTGAACAGAGCAAAACCCTAAAGCAAAAACAGCCCTTTTATAGGCAAGCTGCTGCTCTAGTAACCAATAGGAAACGTGGAGTGTTAACCCCCTTAACCAATGAGAGTGGCTCATTAACAGCCAATCAGATTCTCCTGAACGGACCAATCCGATATCGCTATTATCGGCCAATCAGAAGTGCAGGGCTAGAACCCTGCTATTTTCTAAAGCTTTTGATAAACTTTATTTGAGTATTTTATTAGTTCACAACACCCCCTCCCCCCGGGTTCCGTTTGGGGGGTGCGGTGATGTAATCTCTGAGGTAGGAAATCTGTTCGACTGTCTATTGGATTTACGCTGTCCCACTGGTTCTTGTCCGTAAGCCTGTTTTGGCAGGGCTTTTTCGGGCAAGTTGGGTGCTGGTGGTTCTTCGTTGGACGACTCGGTGCCGCTAGTGTTCTTGTCATTGTCCTCTGGCCCTTGCGGGCTTGCCTCTGTTGGGTTGTTCTCTGTGGCAAGGCCACCCCCATCCTTGATCCTTTTTCACTTGTCATGCCCAATGGCTGACTTCTTTCATTCCTGCTTTCCGCCATCTCAAATTCGGTTTCTTCGACATCCCCTCCCCCCTCAGTTTGGGAGTTACCGGAGTCGCGGAAACTAGGTTGTAGCCTCGAGCGAAGCTGATCAATATGGCTTTTCCATATTTTTCTGTCGCAGGTTTTCACCCGGTACGACCTGGGTCCAGTGGCTTGAATAACAGTGGCCTCGATCCACAACGGTTTGCCAGAAAGGTTTCTGGCGAAAACTAAGTCACCTATCTTGAACTCGCGGCATTTTCCACTAGATCCAAAGGGTTTCTCTGGCTCGTAAGACGGGTGAAGCCGGTCGAGGTGGGAGCGGAGTTTGCGTCCCATCAATAGTTCCGCTGGAGTCTTGTTGGTGACGCTGTGCGGAGTGATGTGTTGGAGAAGGAGTATTCTATTAATCTTATCTTCAATGTCCCCATAGTCCATCTTGTAGAGGGTTTTTTTAACAAACTGTACCATGTGCTCGGCTCTTCCGTTAGCCACAGGGTGCGCTGGCGAAGTTAGCGCATGGCAGTCCGCTAAGTATTGTTCAAAAGAAAGCGCGGTAAACTGGGGTCTGTTGTCGGATACCAGAACATCTGGCAGTCCATGCGTCGTGAATAATCTGTTCAACTTCCAGATGATAGACTCGGTTGTAGTACTTTTCATTTCGTGGATCTCGAGCCAGTTTGAGTAGGCATCCACTATTAATAGGAACGTATGTCCCTTAGTAGGTCCCGCAAAGTCAATATGAATGTGGGACCATGGTCCCGGAGGTGTTTCCCATTCTGTCGGAGTTGCTTTTGGTGGGGCATTGCTAACCTCCTGGCACTTATAACAAGTCTTTACCCAGGCTTCGATTTGTTTGTCGATGCCCGGCCACCACGCGTAGCTTCGTGCGAGCACTTTCATGCGCATGATACCAGGGTGGCCCTCATGCAGTGTCTTTAGTACCACTCGTTGTAACCGCTCTGGGATGACGACTCTATCCCCCCATAGGATGCAGCCCTTTTGCAAAAAAAAGTTCCATTTGTCGATTCTTGAAGGGAATGAAGTTGTCAGGGGTTTGATCTGCTGGCCATCCTCGTTCAACCCAGCTAAGAACCCACTTTAAGATAGGATCGTGTTTTGTTTCGATCGCGATATCTCTAGCGGTCAGCGGCGGTGAATGCAGCGTTTCAATCTGGAATGTTGTAAGGGTTGGAGCTGGGTCATTGACGGTTTCTGGAAGTGGTGCACAGCTCAATGCGTCAGCGTGGGGAATGGCTTTCCCCGGGCAGTGCTGCAGCTTATAATTGTACGCAGCCAAAAACTCCGTGGCTCAAAATGGCTCCTACTCCAAAGGGTGACGCGTCACATGTGATTGTTAAAGGCAAAGTCTCGTTATACTGCATTAAAACAGCATCTGAAGTTAATAGGTTTTTCACTTGTCGGAACGTGTGCTCCTCTTGGTGCCCCCAAACCCAGGTTGCTTTTTTATCGAGAAGCCGATATAGGGGCTCGGCTATAGTCGCTTTGTGGGGCAGGAAGATGTAAAAATTAATAAGCCTCAGGAAAGCTTGGAGCTCAGTCTTGTTTCTGGGTCTTCTGGTTCTTGATTGCCCTTAACTTGCTACTGGTGGGGTGAATGCCTTGTTTATCGATTAGGTATCCCAGGAACTCTACTTTATCTGTACACAGTTGACATTTATTTTTTTTAACTTTAAGGCCAGAGTCTTTAAATTTCTGGAGAACAAGTCTAAGACGCTCCTTTAGTATTTCTCTATTAGGGGCAGCAATTAAAACGTCATCAAAGTATGGTACGACCCCTTTTATTCCCTGTAACAGTCTCTCCATCAAGCTCTGAAAGATCCCTGGGGCCACGCTAACTCCGAATTGGAGTCGGTTGCACTTAAAAGTGCCTCGGTGTGTAACGATCATTTGTGCCTCTGCTGTTTTTTTATCTACAGGCAGTTGTTGGTACGCCTGTGCTAAATCCAATTTAGCGAAGACCTTTCCGCCCCCCAGGGAATGGAGGAGGTGTTGTACCACTGGTACCGGGTAAGTGCTCTGTTGAAGGGCGTGATTCAGGGTGGCACGGTAGTCCCCACAAATCCTTAACGATCCATCTGGTTTGATGGGTGTTACAACTGGGGTTTCCCAAGGAGTGTGGTCTGTTGGTTCTAAAACACCCTGGGCTATTAATTTATCAAGCTGCTCATCAATCTTTGGTTTAAGGGCAAAAGGGACTCGACGAGGCTTAAGACGGATGGGGGCCACTTCAGGGTTAAGGTTAAATGATATCGGGGTCCCCTTGTATTCACCCAGTTTGTCTGCAAAAACGTCCTGGAATTCCTGGACGAGGGCCTTCTTCCAGTTGTCGCTGCTGGTCTGGTGAATGCCGGCTACCTCAATCCCAAGTGGAGCAAACCATTGAAGGCCTAACAAACTAGGCCAATCACGGTCGATGACGGTCAATGGTAAGGATGCGTACGATTTTTGAATGAGACCTGGACTAGGCTTGATCCAACGACCGGAATTCAGTTTCCTTGATAGTCCTTGAGAATGATTCTTTGGGTTCTGAGGTCTTGCCGCCGGACGGCAGGGATCAATTGTTTCAGGATCTTTCAGGAAACCATCGAGAGGGATGATCCTGAATCGACTTCCATCACGCAGGGCTGGTTTTCAATGGCAACCTTCACTCGGATTTTCTTTGCATCTAATGATGATGCGTGACCAATCGTGATGGTTTGGTGTGCCTCTTCTCGTTTCGTTGAATGGGCTAGTGGTTTATTTCTGTAGGAGTGGTTGTTCCATTGGTGGTTCGAATGTTCCCAATTCACAGGATGACTTCCTCTGGGTTGGCGGTAGTTGGTCCCCCTCTGAAATGGGCTGGCTCCTATCTTGCTTCAACAGACCTTTCCGATGTGGCCTCTCTTCCCACAAATATGGCAGAGCACGTCGAGAAATTTGCAGTCTGATCGTGGGTGGTTTGCCCCACAGCCTGCGCAGTGATATTGCAGTCTCTGGTTACGCTAGTGGCATTGGTCTCGTTCAAACCGGAGCCAGTTGACTTCTTCCTCATCACTTTCTGATGACGATTCAAGGTCCTCGTGGTGGGTTGCCATCACATGTCCCTCAAAGCGAGGTGAGGTTTCGCCGGTGAGTTGGCGGAGCGGGGTGTTGGTGCGGCGCATTCGGGCAGCCGACTTCCTGGTTGCTTCTGCTGCAGTAGCATCAGCGATGGTATCTGCAAGGCTGATGTCACCTTTTGCCATCAGCTTGCTTTGCACGTGCGGTGCATCTCATCCCAGAACTATTCGGTCTCTGAGAGCTTCTTTGAGGTCGGGGAACCCACAGAGGCCTCCCAGGTTCCGGAGATCCACGATGAAATCTGCAACGCTTTCTCCTTTCCTCTGGTCTCTCTGGTAAAATTCATGTCTTCATACTAGCGTTGTACGGTAGGTGCATAGTGGGCCCATAGGAGGGGCTCAAGGATGTCCCAGTCCATGGATTTCACCTCAGCCGGTTTCGCCAGTGCCTTGGCCATCTTGAAAAAGGCAGGTCCGCAGTGAGTCAGGAATACCGCTCTCTTTTTCCCAGTAGTGGCATCCTTCAAGTTGTTGGTCTCCAGAAACATCTGGAATTGGTCCATGTATGAGTACCAGTCTTCTTGTGCCGGGTCGAATGGAGCGGGTGGTAGGGTGCTGCCGGTCATGGTTTCTGCCGTTGATGCGACTTTAGCCACATTCTCTGTTTAGTGCTCTGTAATGTTCAGTCAGCTCTGACCTCTCCGTATCCCATGCTCGTTGCCAGTGTTATATTCTGCGCATGGGCGCAAGGAACGGAGACGAGACGGTGAACAGTGAACTTCAACTCTTTATTATACATTCTGAACAGAGCAAAACCCTAGAGCAAAAACAGCCCTTTTATAGGCAAGCTGCTGCTCTAGTAACCAATAGGAAACGTGGAGTGTTAACCCCTTTAACCAATGAGAGTGGCTCGTTAACAGCCAATCAGATTCTCCTGAACGGACCAATCCGATATCGCTATTATCGGCCAATCAGAAGTGCAGGGCTAGAACCCTGCTATTTTCTAAAGCTTTTGATAAACTTTATTTGAGTATTTTATTAGTTCACAACATATTCTATTTTTTAGTTTATCCAAAAACTCCATGCAGTAGCAGGCCCATATTATTTAGCTTTTCAAGAGAGCTATTTAATATTTAGGGGTGTCTATGTTGTGCCAGTGTCCTCTTCCTCCCTCTCAATAATCAAGACACTGTTTGCCAATAGTTATTTTAAGTCACATCTCAGTTTTTTCTCATCTATTTTCATTTGAGTTAAATTGTGGCAATAGAAGGCAAATGCATTTTCTGAGAATGGTGATTGCTCCACATTTTAAAGCTTTGACATTATGATCAAATAGCTCATGTAATAATATACAGACAAAGGGGCAATCAATCAGATATTTACTATGCTGGTACCTAGGAGCTACTAGGAAAGCAGGGAAATATTATTTCTGTAATAAATAATGAAAGTAAGAGTGCTGAGTTAAGTAATTCGGTAATAATCATTATTTTGATGAAAAAGTTTTTTCTGGGTGTTCCTTGGAAGTAAAGGAGAACTACTAATGAGGAAATTAATATTACCACTGAAAGACATTAGCTATCTCTTGACAATTTTCTTCTCCAACCTACTGAAGCAGGATGTAATTTCCTATAGTGACAGAAGTTTGGCCCCAAGAATTAAGTATGTTTCCCTAGAACATTTTTTTCAGAATTTTTCTGCAATTTGCAATTATTCTTTGATAGTCAAGACAACAGTGAATGTGTTTCTATTCAGATTCAGGTTCCCTTGATGAGAGAGGGACAGAAGATCAACAATCCTTTGGAAATGATCTTAACAGTTTGTTATTCAATAATTATTTCAGTTTTTATTTTTTAAAAATACAATTTATATTGTTTGTAAGACATTTGGAATATTGTCATCTTGAAGGGCAGGATACGTATAGTAATAAATGAATATGGGACTGCTAGCTTATTACAGCATGTACACAAATTTACAATCTGGGAAACTGAGGCTCATACAAGAAAGGGAGTTATTTGTGAATTATAAATTAAATTTATAATTAAATTAAAGTGGTCTGACATTTACTCAGCATTTACTACTGCAAAAAGTAAAAGTAAAGTAATATCTTTCATTTGCTGAAATGATTCAGCCTCAGCTTTGTTATTGAAGTTGTCTGCATATATTTATTTATACCCAAATTTATTTAGGAGGCTTGATATCGCTTTTGATGATGATCACATGTTAAAACACACATTGTATGATCATATATTAAAACACACATGTATGGGCATGCATATAAAATGATTCTTAGGAAATTTTCCACTTAGAAATGGCATGACCATTACTTCATCTCTTGGCCAAATTATTGCAACTTCTAAAACGCTTCTAGAAAGCCATATAATAGTAGCTTACAACATGTAGTAGGCTGCATAACTAAGGTGCTTAGAAACAGGTTTGCCAATGGTTTAGTTCCCATAACACACACACACACACACACACACATCCTTTTCTGCTAGATACTGAAAAAAAAGATTAATGAAAGGCATAGTAGTGTAAGCCAAGTAGTAGCAGTTTATAATGTGAGGAGATCCATTCAGAATTTGCTAAAAAAGCTAACAACTTTGTTGATAAATGTACTGTATAATACACTGTTTTGGAGCATCATTAGATACCTGATTTGACAGTATTCCTTTCAGATATTGAAAACAAAATGTAAAATGCATTTGGGTTGAGATCTATCCATTGTTTCGTTGATATAGTTTTTAATAACTGTAAGACTAGAAAATTTTGAAGCAGATTCTTAAAACTATACTTTCAAAGAAAATCTTTATTTTAAAAGTCTGACAAAGGAAGCTTGTATGGTATAAGATTTAGACAAAGAAATAGCAATAGCACTTAGACTTATATACCGCTTCACAGTGCTTTACAGCCGTTTACAGGGTCAGCCTATTGCCCCCAACAATCTGGGTCCTCATTTTACCCACCTCGGAAGGATGGAAGGCTGAGTCAACCTTGAGCCTGGTGAGATTTGAACTGCCAAATTGCAGTCAGCTGGCAGTCAGCAGAAGTAGCCTGAAGTACTGCACTCTAACCACTGCACCAGCACACCTCTTATCGTACTTTATTTTTTAATATAAAAAATCATCAGACTAAGAAACTTTCTAAATCAGACTAATACTTGCTGAAATAGAAAGGAACATATAAAAATGTTCAACTCTCAATCCCCATTTCCCAACTTAACATAACTTTGCATTGCCTTGGCAACAAGGATCTATTAAATTGTAGTAGAAAGATACTTTTACCAGTGATTGTAAGAGAAAATTATTTGCTTATAAACACTTAATATTGTTCATTTCCCCCCAAATGCTCCTGTTAGCCATTGGTGGCCTGTGGGAGGGGGATGTTCAAATGTTACTAACAATTGTCTTCCGGTTTCTATTCTAGGCAAAACAATCAAGTCACTATTTGCAAAGCTCCTGCAGTTTTAAGATATATAAATAATGGATTCCTTTCCATGATTTATAATGAAACAGGTGAAATTCAATTGGAAGGCAATTTATCTGTTAGAAACTAATTCTAGGGATGACTAAGATTATATTCTTGTTTAACTGTTGTGCCAAAAACCCAGATTTAGTCATTGCAAAAATCGAGCTGGAATTGCCCTTCCTTTTTTGTGTGGGGGAGGATGGGTGTTAAACATTTTTTTTGATTTAGTTAAGCATCGGATAAACCTATTTAAGGTTTTGATTTCTTATTTCAGCCAAAAAAACAAAAACCCTGCTAAGAATCCTAACAACATTGTTTCATGGTTTGTTGCATTTTGATATCAAGGTTTCAATACCATCAGAAAAATAAGGTTTTAATCTATAAAGGTTATTTTCAGAACAGTATCTCCTGGACCAGGGGTGTCAAACTCGATTTCACTATGGGATGCATCAGGGTTGTGTTTGATCTCGGGGGGGGGGACTGGGAGTGGCCAGGGGGCATAGCCAGCATGATGTCACTCATGTCGGTGGGCCTCTGTGGTGGCCTGAGCTCTCTGCCAGCAAAAAAACAGGCTCCCAAACTCTGTTTTCAGCTGCAATGGCCACCTGCAACCCTCTGCCAGTGAAAACAGAGCTCAGGAGGGCCATGTGTGGCCCTCACAAGCTCCATTTTCACTGGCAGGGGCACCACAGGCCAGTCCTTCACTGTTTCTAGGGCAGCCTTGAGGGCCAGATCTAAGTACCCAGGGGCCGGATCTGGCTCCCAGGCCTTGAGTTTGACATCCCTGTCCTAGACAATAATTAGTGGAGGCTGATATAGATTTAAAAGATGTTCTTGCAACTCAATCCAGAATGTCCTAACCTGATTGTTGAGTCTTACAGAACGTAAACACAAATTACAGGCAGTCCTTGACTTATAATCATTTGTTTGCTGACCATTCGAATGGTGCTGAAAAAAAAAAAAAGACTTACAACTGGTCCTTGCACTTAAAACCATTGCAGAATCCCCTGGCCACATGATAAAAATTCTGGTGCTTGGCAACTGGCATGTTTATCATGGTGGCAGCACCCCAGGGTCATGTAATTGCCCTTTGCAACCTTCCCAGCCAGTTTCCAACAAGCAAAGCCAATGAGAGAAGTGGGATTTGCTTAATGGCCATGCAATTCATTTCACAACTGCAATGATTTGGTTAACAACCATGGCAAAAAAGGTCATATCCTGAGCCTCAACTCACTTAACAGCTACCTTGTTTAAACAATGGATATCTGGTCCCAGTTGCAACATAAATCAAGGATTACCTGTAATACAACTAACATACACTGATGAAAATTTAAACATGAAGTTACCACCTGTTTGGGAAGATTATATTTAAATTACCCATACCTAATGGGTTTTTTTCCAGAGCACATTTTAAAGCCTTCTCTTCTGCAATTATGGATGGCAGTACCATAGAACTTAGGCAATACACCTGTATCTTCCATTTTCTAAAGTATAAAATTGTATGCAGAATTGTACTCTCAATTTATTTGCCTTCTTAATTTCCTAAGGGACCACAATCAGTGTTACCTAGAAATTTTCCTAGATGACAGGTCTCCTAAAATCAGCTTTTTAATTGCATTTAATTGTGCATTTTCTATAAGACTATATCATATGCAGATCTGAAAAGAGATGTTTGCTGTTTATCAAACTGTTGAAATATTATTACATTTTTGGATTGTATTTGATTTATTTTAACTTTGGTTACACTGATCTTGGACTCTAGTAAAGAAAGTTGAGACAAGATTTGAAAGATACATAGAACATAACCACTCACACATTTTGGTTTTTTTATTATTTAAAACACTGCAAATGATCTAAACACTAGTCTAAACTAAGAATTCTTATATTACACCAATATTATATAAACAATGCACTCCATGTTTATTTTAGTTAAATAAAGCAGACAGTCATCTTGTTTTCCATATGAGTTTAAGACAGAAATATAAACATATATACATACAACACAAGAACATATCATTTGGTAAAAGAAGACAGTGTTCAATTTCCTAATATGAGTACATAAATAAGTTGCTCTTATATCTTTATGAGTGAAACAGCATAGAATCACAATAAGCATAGGAACATATGAAATGTGAAAGTAAAAAGCAAATAGCTGAATTTCTTTTAAAAGTGTGGCATGCAGTAGGAACTTACAAATCAATACATATCTGATTCTCACAGAATGAAAAAATGGGCATTACTGATTCCACTTAAATGCAGAAATTGGCTCAAGTATCTGATTTAATTTTTCCCCTCTAGTGGCACTAAATAAGTTTTCTTTAATATGAAAGGCCAATGAACAGAGCATATATTTCTTTATATAACTCTTTCTTTTTTTGGAGAAAAAAAAGCAAATTCACCAGATTCTGCAGCGCACTGTATGTTTGGTATACATAAATGAGTGAAAGAGATTGTTGTTGAATGATCCTGGTCGTAATTTGTTTCTAAGTTAAACATGGGATTCATAGCTAAATACTGAAAAGTTAAAAGGCAAAAGAAATCCATGGGATTAACTGAGTTTTGAACAGTGCTACATTTAACTGTGGACATAGTTACACTAAGTTTATTTGATTTAAATGCAAAGTGACCCTATTAGTACATTACGCCAACAACTCACAAGGAGTCTGTTAGTATTTTTCCAAACCAAAAAGTTTTACTAAAAGTGTAAACTCTTAGATTACGCCACTCAGCTACACAAGAGATACCACATCACTATGAAGGCTACAATTCATTGGCAACACCCTAAGCGCATCTTGCCACTAGATTGTATTACTTTGTACTCATTAATAACTACTTCATCTTTGGCAATAATATATATATCTACAAATCACTGGAACAACTATAGGCACATACATAGCTCCACAGTATGCCAATACCTTCACGGCTGACTTGGAACATCATTTGCCAACTCTTACTTTACAAAACTCTTACTTAAAACTTTACAAAATTTTATTTATTTGAGATTAAGAGCCTCAGTGGCACTAAAAACTGTGGTAGCACAGTGGTTAGAATGCAGGCTACATCTGCTGACTGCCACTGACTGCAATTTGGCAGTTCAAATCTCACCAGGCACAAGGTTTCCATCCTTCCAAGGTTTGTAGAATGAAAACCCAGATTGTTGGGGGCAACATGCTGACTCTGTAAACCGAGAGGGGCTGTAAGAGGGGCTGTAAAGCACTTGAAGCAGTATATAAGTCTAAGTGCTATTGCTATTCATTAATGGCATTTTAATCTGGACTCATGGAAAACAATCTCATTACTTTCCATCAAGGCCTTAATAATTTCTATCCACCATCAACCTTAACCTTGACCTATCAAGAGAACTAGTCCATTTCCTTGATGTCATGGCAAAGCTACAAAATGGGCACATTATAAAGGAAACCTATTAAACATTAACATGCTTCCAGTTTCCACACAGAACACCAAATTTATAATCTATGGCCTGGTTTTAGGATAAAACCACATTTGTCCTGACCCACTTGATGGACATATTTGATTGATGGAATAAACTAAGCAACTGAACTTCCCTTCTAACAAAATCAACAGACAAATAAATAAAGGCAGATGAATTCTGAGAGATTACCTACTAAAAGACAGGCCACAAAAACAGAACAAAGGATCATAGGGTTCCTTTGTTTACCTATCAAGCATAGCTGAAGGTACACATTATTAATAAGGTACAACTCATGCAGTACAACAGGCAGTTTCTCAGAAATTTTAACTTCCTGGCATATAGGAAGTTTCCGATATCAAAGTAGCTGTTTGGGAACAACTAATCTACACCAGCACAATCGAGCAAGAGATCATAGACCTCACAAAGGTTAAAGGGTTTATGACTATCTCAGAAAGTCTTAATGGACAAAAGGGGTTGATTACATTAGAATTGCTAATTGTCAGGTACTTGTAATCTGTCTCACATGTAACCTGTATTTGAATAACCATTCTCCTTCTCTCCTTTCCTCATCCATGCCTAAACACTCACAAGATTTCAATATAATTTGTATATTGGAAATGGACTCCGAAATTTTCATAGTTCAACTACTAGTGATTCATCATCATTTTAACCATTGTTTATCCAATGCAGGATGAAGGCCTCTTCTGCATGCTTCCAACCTTATATGGTCCTGAGCTTTCTTTGGCCAATTGGACCCGCAAGAATACCATTGATTAAACTTCTTATATCAGATGTTTCGATTCTGAGATTGGTATGGAGCTGGGAGCAAATTCTATTGCAATCCAGTTGAGAATGAATGGGTTCTGGATTAAAAAATACATTCAAGGCAAGAGTGGCCTGGAGATATCCCTAGAACATGTTAGTCTTTTAGATTTTCAAATGTCAGGATTTTTAGTTACATGGGAAAATTTTCCATGCAGTAAGGTGAAGTCAAATATAATTTACATTACCCCTTATGATAACACATTTCTACTATAACAATGATTTGGTGATGCTATAAATCTGTTATTACTGTATAGCTAAGGCTTCAAGAATTTCATTTAAAAATGAGGCTTATATAGCTATGTGATATAGCCTGAGTAGAATGTTCAAGCCATCTGAAATGTAGCTACACACTGTTCTTTCTTAAAAGTTTCACAGTGTAATTCATCTGAAAATCTTCTATGTTTACTCAAGTCCCCAAAGAATGTTTCAAAAATATTGGCTATCATATTTCCAAAGGAATGTGAGGGCTTTTTGAGTCACATCAGTTATGGGCTTTTTGGTTTTTTTGGCCACAAGTCATTATATAACTTTGGGACAAACATAGTAGTTAGATGCAATACTGAATTGTACGGAAACCCCCCCCACCATAGACTGTGACTTTTCATGACTGAGGAAAGAGTTGGGGAAAGAGGATCATTCTATGTAGGTGCCTGACAAGTTACACTTTTAATATTAGACTAGATTCAAGAGAGCTGTTGCGCATGGCGTTTTGAAATGTCTTCATAGTAGCATAACACTGAGAAGTATAATATTGAGAAGATACAGAGTGTGTTTCTATTTATCCAGATTTAACAATACGTTAGATGATTCTATATTAATAGACTTTTTTCAATTTCAATTTATTTTAATAACAATTATATGTTAAGCTCTTTTTGTATTATTATTGTGTTATTTTCTTCATGTTTATTATATTTTGATTATGTATGCATGTGTGTATGTAGTTTGGAAACTACTATATAGTCTTCATGGTATGATTTTCTTAAAATAATTAGATGTATATATTTATATCCAATATTCATAGCTGCAGCTTTCCTAAAACCCAGTCAGATTAACTCACAGTGTAGATGGCATAACTATGCTACTTTGTCTAGTAACTTGATTGGCATCAAAAGTATGATGGAAAAACTCAATACTTCTTCAACCAATAAAAAACTGTAGGGGAATGGAAATGTTGGTTTTTGTGAAGTTTTGTAGTGCATAGTTCTCATATGTTCTTCTGAAATTGTGTTTGGAATAGCACACTAGCCTGCTTATATATCTTTTGACAAATTATATGAGGCACTATGGAGCAAAACATGTACAGGTACTTCTCACAAAATGCAACAATTCACCTTTTTTCACATCAGTAGTATTATTAAAGCCCTTACTTACAAGTGGCTAATTGAAAGCACTAGTTTGTGGACTGTTCTTGGAAAATATGCTTAGTTTCCATATTTCCTATTGCAATCCTATTGCAAGGATTATCGTTGCAAGTATCAAGTCTTTCTAGAAATTGTCTCCATAAATAATTGCTTAAATGAAAGGCTACCATTTCATAGTTGTCAATTAAATGGAGATGGATTGCATTAAGGAAAAAAGCAAAGATCAAACAAGAGACAAAACCAGAGGTGGTATTCATCAAGTTGACCAGTTCTGGAGAATCAATAGTGGAAATTTTGGGTAGTTCAGAAAACTGGTAAATACCACCTCTGACTGGCCCCGCCTCCATCTATTATATGCCTCACAAGTCCCAGCTGATCAGCTGGGTCTTCTTTTGTTGTCCTGCACAGGAGAACGGAGCTGGAAAGCAGGTTAGTGGGGTGGGAAGGGAATGCGATTTTGCAGTAACCTTCCCCTGCCACACCCACCTAGCCACACCCACCACACCCACCAACCACGATCACAGAACCGGTAGTAAAAATTTTTGAATCCCACCACTGGACAAAGCTGCTTTGAGGATCTAGGCAACACTTGGTTCATTGAAACAAGAACTTTTTCCCAGGAGAAATAAAGTGAATCCAATATTAGTTGTGGCCAAGAAAATTTAATGTCAATTTTATTGTCGGGGAGCTTTTCTCTAAATTATTTTTATATACAAGACGTCAATTCATAGGGCCTTCTTGCTGCTGAATTTCTTCCATATGATTGATTAAAACACATTAATCACATGATTAAATATATTAGGATGTATACTAAGAAAATGACATAATCTGTGTTGAATCTTTGTCTGGACTAGAATTAATTTGGATTAGAAGCCCTGGCAGTGTTCCTTAATCCTGTTTTAAAATATCTCATTTTTGAGATGATATATTCTGTCACCCCAGATTTCACGGTACTTGATTGCCAAACTTGGCACTGCAGGACATCGGGACACCAGACCAAACATACAGGGGTGCCATGAGATATTTTAAATGTTTGTGATGTCCATTTGTTTTATATGCTATATTTCGGTTATAGTTCGGTTTTCAGATGTCCTTTGGTCTGGGACAGTGATGGCTAACCTTTTCAACACCGAGTGCCCAAAGAGCATGCATGTGCAGCTCCAAAATGCAATGTATGCACATCCCCTGCACATGTGCCCTTCCCCATGCATGCGCATATGTCCCCGTGCATGCACCCTGCCCCTGCGCCCTATCCCCTGCATGCGCCGCTCCTCCCATGCATGCACAGCAGAGACCTGAAGACCAGCTTGGCTGGCAGGAGGCACGTGTGCATGTGTGGTGCAGCTGAACTGAGGCAATGGCTCGAATGCCCACAGAAAGGGCTCTGCATGCCACCTCTGGCACGCATGTCATAAGTTCGCCATCATGGGTCTAGGGGCACAGAAAATTACTGAGACATCCAAGTGTTATGAAGCAAGAAAGTCTGGGAACATCTGATCTAGTGTGATACATGCCAAGACCCACGCTCAGACTCTGCTCAGCTAAAATACTGACATTGAGCTATTGTAAGTTATCTTTAGTTACAGTGGTTCAAAACCTGTAGCAGGCCTCATATTAATGGAACATGGGGAATTATATAGCTCAGTGCTTGATTCTTTTTATGAGCTGCATAAGTACCCCTTGGAAATCAGCAAATCAATTTTCTGCTTCAGATTATTTTGGAGTAAAATACCTTGAATGCAACTCCCCCTCAATTTAATAAACAGCTAGAAAAAAATGAACAATGTAAACAAATGCCACATCTTGAATGAGCATTTTTCTGAATACAATTTTTCACCATTGTTCTAGTATTTTCAGAATGTTAGCCCCTTGAAGCAGTCCAGAGAAGAAACACATAAATATTAGCTCTATCCTTATTGTAAGGTTACATTAATAAGTATGAAAATATTCCTCCCCTCCTTTCTTTTTACTCTCTGGAAAACTAGGGAAGGTCCCTCCTGAGATGCTTCCTAATTCCTTTTCCTTCTGTAAACTGAGATGACTTTTACATGACACTTGTGTAGTCTATAGTTCTTCCTCCTGTCTGCCAAAGTCATTTCTGAATACCATTACTCTAAAAAGTAGAATATGCATTACATCTACTTACTGAATTATATAGGGCAGAATATACACAGAAATGAGTTCTATCCTATGGGAAAGATGACAAATTGCAATCACAGGGTTTTCCTAGTCTGGGGAGGGGGATTACTCTCAAATCTTTCATGCGTCCATGGTCTTCAGGCTGGACTATTGTAAAGCACTGTACATGGGGCTACTCTTGAAGGGTATTTGGAAGCTCCAATTGTGCAGAGTACAGTGACGCTGGCAGTTAATGCCACTGGTTATTTGGTGCACGTGACACCACTGTCCCTTTACTTACATTGGCTTCCAGTGTGATTCCTGACACAATTCAAGGTGCTGGTAGTCACATTTAAAGCCCTTTATTCCTTTGGACTAGATTACTTACGGGACTATCTCTTCCTGTTTCTTTCTGCCTATCTGATCTGTCAGGAGGGGCATTTTTTGGATACAATCAGTTAAGGAGTATAAGTTGTTGCAGTCCAGAAGGAAACCTTACACTATCTTGAAACCCTACACTGAATCTTCCCTCCAGAACTCAGGTTAGCCTCAGTCCCAGGGTTGGGCTGCTGGGGTTCACAGGGGATCGGGAGAGCCCCTGGCTAAGATTCTGTGCAGTTCAGAGAACCCCCCACTCCTGGATGGCCCCGCCCACCCCGCCCCGCCCATCTCTGGAGTCTCCATGCAGCCCATTTTGGATTCAGGTAAGTGCAGGGTGATCACAGAGGCTCAGGGAGGGCAAACAACTGGCTTCCCGGAAGTTCAAGAAGGCTGGAAACAGGCCCGTTTCTGGCTTCCAGAGAGCCTCTGGAATTCCGGGAGGCCGTTTTTGCCCTTCCGGTGGCTTGAGGAAAGCCACCGGAGCCCGGGGAGGGCAAAAATCTCCCCGCCATGGTGCAGTAGGCCGACTAGGTCACGCCCACCATGGCTACACCCACCCAGCAACCGGGCAGAAAACCCTTTGCTAAAATTTTTGAAGCCCACCCCTGCTCAGTCCTATTGACCTTCCTCAATGACTTGAAAATGTGGTTTTGTGCTCAAACTTAGAGCCCCGGATGTGAGATGAAGCCTGCCTGTTTGTGTTAACAATCTTTTTATGATTCCTGGCTGCTGGGTGTTTTTCTTTTCTTTTCTCTTCTCTTCTTATATTCTATGCCTTTTTATCTATGTCATTGTAAACCACACAGAGTTTCATGAGATGAGTGGCTATATAAATTGATTAAATCAATAAATAAACTGATAGAGCTTGAATCTTTTTACCCTAGCTGACTCTTTCCAATATATATGATTAAAGCAGAGTTCACTGCATATTTCACGATGAAGAATAATTTTGCACAGTGGCTCTCCTTTCATAGGTAGTCCACTGAATTTAAATTGCACTGTAATATACCAATTTCAACATGAATTTAAAATAAAATGAACAGAATCAATTGGATATTATCACTTGGGGATATTATTATTCCCTTTGGATACTGAAACACCTGGGTATAAGAGATACGTATAAGCCTTAGCTATTTTACATGTTTATACTATGCTACTTTTGATCCAAAGATTTGATTTTTTTCTACAGACATTCTGAGTAGTTTCTCTATTGAAAGAAAAAAAAAAAGTAAAATGGCATACTGGAGTAGATTTTTAAGAGTGTAGTGAAAACATAGCAGAAAATACTTTCACATCACCACTTATTTTGATTGATAGCCTTCTTTTCCTCTTTTCCTTTTTTATTATAACGTTGGTTACTTTCTCCCCATCCCCCCAACTTCTAGGAAATGTTTGGACATCAGTGTCTGTAGCATAAAAATTTAAAGATAAGTAGACCGATCTGTTGCCTTGGGGAAAATGTTTTCCACTTTATCATTATATCCTAAGCTTCACTCTCAGTACGTGCAGTACTCTGTGTACATTGCTAAATTTGATTCTTAAAAAAATGTTTTCACTCTCTATCATACTAAGATGTTTTTAACTATAGAGTTTCATCATATTGTCTAAAAAAGAACTTTCAGTCTTTCTCTTGTGGAAGAGATCTTTGATGTATAAGGCATAGCAGACCAATTATTTCAGGAAAAGAGCCTTTTCTGCCATGGATCCTACTCTCTGGAATATCGTGCCCACTTAGGTGAGATCTTTCTGAAAGGGTCTGAAGACTCTGCCAATTGGCCTGAGGCATTTTACTTGGGAGGGGATAATGGGCTAAGATAAGACCTCACTTCTTCCCCGTGTGCATCTGACTCCTTTTCTTGTCTCGTTTTTAAACCATAGTATTGCTTCAACATCTTATGTTTTTATGCTTTTATTGATTGTAAGTTGCTTTGGTTGCCTTCAGGCAAGATGGGCAGCATGTAAGTTTAATAAATAAATAAATATAATGAGGGACATAATAAAGCCTCCTGTATTATAGGGATATAGCCTACTTTTTGACTGCAATAGAGATGTCTAAAATGCTAAATGTTGTGTTTGCATTTTGCTGTAATATTCCAGAATCTCCTGGTAGTATGCTTACTGGTACTGACTTGTCAGAATTACACTGAAATTATTAACAGACATTATATAGCTGTAATGACGAACCTTGGCATGCGTGCCAGAAGTGGCATGCAGAACCATCTCCCCGGGCATGCTAGCCATCACCTGTTGCTATTCCAGGTTCCAGCGTGCACACATGTGTGCTGGCCAGCTGGTCTTCATGCATGCAGGAACACCAGAAACCAGAAGAGGAGCTCCCCGGTACGCATGCGCTCACCAGGAAGCTGAGCTTCCAGTTTCCGGCATGTACATGCACGTGGGCCAGCTGTTCTTCGCATGCGCGTGCACGCCAAAAACCGGGAGCTCAGTTTTCCAGGGAGCGCATGCATGCTGGGGAGTTCCTCTTCCGATTTCCGTGCTCCCCCACGTGCATAAGGGCACTCCCATTTTTGGCACTTGGTGCCGAAAAGGTTCACCAACACTGTTATATAGTAATGCAGTCTGTAACATAGACTGCACAAATATCATTAAAGTGACCAGGAAAAGTTGGTGACAGTATTTCCTTTCTGAAAATGCAATGTACATGTACAAAACAACTGGGCTTAAGTAATAGCCTTGGATTTTTAAATTTTCCGCCATCCTGCTTCAAAGATCCTAAAAGAGCATTATTTTGAAATATGGAGGTTCTCCCGGATTCAAGGTTTTTGCCTGAAGAGCATGTGGAGGCCATAATCAGGAAGGCTTTTGGACACTTTCAGCTGGCACCCCAGCTGAGGCCTTACCTGGACCAGATGCTACTGGAGATGCTCACTCATGGCCTCATTTCTGAATTGCATTATTGTCATTTGCTTTGCATGGCATTGCACTTGAAATCAGAAATTTGAGCTGATCTAGAATGCCTACTCATAGTGTTGCCATGTCATACACAAATAGCACTGGTCTCTGGAGTTCAAATCAATAGTACTGGATTTCTGAACACAATTTAAGGGGCTGCTTAATTTAACTTAAATTTAAGTTTAGATAGTTTGAAGCCTGGATATCTCAAAAATAGACATTTCCCAATAATTTTTGGATGTCCTACCTAGATCTTTAGGGAGGCCTTCTGAGGGTTCTTGCCTATCAGGAGATCTAACATCATTTAGTCTGTAGCTGCTCTTCCTTTCTGGAGGAGCTTGTCCTCTGACGCATGTATGGTCCCTACCTTCGTGGCCCTCCAGAAGCAGGTAAATATGTTGCTGTTTTACAGCAGGAGTCTCCAACTTTGGTAACTTTAAGACCTGTGGACTATAACTCTGGGAGATTGATAGTTAATAATGAAATTTTTACTCTCTCCCCCCCCCTCTCTCTCTGTGTAATCTTTTTTAGCTTTATATTTTAGTCATCATTTTATTTTTAATTTGTGTTGTGTTTTTAATACTTATGCTCTGGAATCTGCTTAGGATCTATCAGGTTTCAGGTGGGTCATATACATTTCATAAAGAAATAAAGAAGTTCTGTTTGGCTTATGGAATGGACCTTTTAGAATAACAGGAATTCAGATTCCCCAGAAAAACACTAGCAAGTTCTGAATCATTTTGAAAACATGTCTGATTTAACAAGAACTTGTATTTCTAACCTAGGTTATATATATTTTTTCATTATCTTTACTTGGTGCATGATAATGGTAAACACTTTAGATACACCACACAACTCCACACAAATGACTTATCACAAATTAAGTACTATTACAGAAGAAAAAAATATCTGCACTGAAACAATGGAACATTCAACAAGGCATTTTCTCTCTGCTTTTTATGCTTAAAATTGTATACTTTAAGAAATCATGGCATGCCACATAAAAGCTATTCAGATGCTTTGTTTGGAATAACTGAAGACTGGCTAAGTTCTTTTGCAGAGATAACATTTATAATGCGCATGAAAAGAATTCACTACAAGCAAGACAAAGAAATCTTAAGCAGCTTCTCTATCCTGCATACCACTTTTGTCTCTCCTTTTTTCTAAGCATTATTTAGTGGCCCCTAAATTTGGAAGCATTTTACAATAATTAACACAGTACACAGGCGATAGCCGCAATTCAAAAGACAGTAACGAGTGGAAAATTTCAACTGAGATTGTTTTGAAATCTCCATCATTTTCTTCACACCTTGGCCCAGTTGAAGATTGAATGCCTGTGTTTCAAACATTTCAAAGTCACAGAGCCTTGTTGTTGTTGTTTTTTAAAGCAAAGCAAAGCAAAACAAAACAAACAAAACAAAAACATTATTTTGCTTGATGCTTCAGTGCCTGGTCATCCAGTCAGAGGCTCAGAAATCCATATGGAAAAATACATCTCAGTGCTACTATACTGGATCTTATGTTAGGAATGTTCACATGTGCAGCTTGGAACTCTTTTCTTCTTTGGTCAATTTCTTAAAATAGGGTTCTTCATCAGTGGCTGAAAAGAGGAGGACTGTACTGAAGTATGATTTTTCCATTACTGTGACTTTTTTTTCAAAGGAAAGAGACATTTTTTTAAAAAATAAATCCCATGCAAAGAAGAACTATACATCAGGTTTACATCTAGAATTTCTCTATAGAATGTTAGTCCTTTTTATCTAAGAATGATACTCCTTAACGGATAATTTGTCAGAAGGAAGTGTACAGATCACTATACTAAATTATACAGCTATATTTTATACAAACCATGTAACAATACAATATGAAACGCTTTGTATTGTTTAAAATAAATGTAACCTGGAATGTTTGGTTGAAAAAAATCCAAATTTTGTCCAATGTGACATATAAAAAGAACAGTGCATTAAGTGGAGAATGATTAAATTAATCAGATTAAGGTTATTCTTTGACAATCTCCCTCAACATTCATCAGATTAAAGGGTACTACTGACTTCAAGAAAATAAATGTGTTAGCTATTTTGCTCAATTAAAAAGAAACCATTTGAAGTTTAATAGCTCTATAATAATGAAAACTGAATTAAGAAAATGAATACATGTCGTTTATTTCATTAAAATTCTTTCAGAGGTTTATTAATTAAATAATACTGAGTAAGAACAACAGCAGCATAACTATGATCAACCAAAGTTGAAATCTTTTCACAATTCAGTTTGCTATAAAAGAATTAACCACAGCTTGTTCTATGCATTGAAATTACTTTTTCCCCTCCAAGAAGAAGAAGAAGAAGAAGAAGGCATCGTGGGAGGAACAGTACTTATGTAGGAGGGAAGTTAGAAAGTTGTAAACAAGGAAAGTTATTGGAAACTGTTAGAGAGGGTAAGAGTAGAGTAGGATTGATAGGATAAATGAAGTTGCGGACCAGATATTAGTGGAAGGAGGATGGAGAACACAGTGCTTATATTATAATAGATCCATAACAGATCCTCTCTTCTGCCATGAGCCACTGTTGCTTTGTGAGAATATGGATTTAAAGGCCTAGTAACAGCAGAGAGATTGGAGGAATTCATGAATCAATGTAGACAACAGAAGTTTGGTATTCTTTGACTGAAGTTATTTACTGAGTCCAGTGACTAGTATGGCAGGATGTATCTCCTGGAGCAATTGTTATGTGGTGGCCAGAGTCCTCAAAAGAATTAAACATCTGAAAAATGCCTGTACAATTTCTCTGTATGGAAGAAGGTGGTATATATTGAAGAACTGGTTCTGGTAATTTGATATGGAATGCTTCAGCATCTTCTAGCCATTTACAAAGCACTGAGAAAATTAGGAGGACAAAAAAAAAGTATGGAAGTAGAAAAGAAGAAAAGATGCAGTAGACTTGTGACTGGGAGGTGAAAGGACAAGCCTTTGAGTGAAAGTAAAGGATTTCTGGAGTTAGAAACTAGGAGACAACACTTTTTAAATTACTTCTAAGCATTTTCAAGAGCTAAAGTTTTGACATGTAGGAGGTGGGCAGTTGAGTGCAATTAGAATTGGGTTGGAGATGGAAGTTATTGAAAGTTGATCAGTAGTTTTGATGAATCACTCTCATTTTTTGTCAAGTAAACTCGCTGATGGATTGGGTTAATTTGGAAGAAGTGATCTGTAATATTGGAAGAGCAATTACATAGAAATAGAAGTGGAAATGGAAGAGGAGAAATGATAGTAAGGGCCGGTCATCATTGGCACATTCAGGGGTTAGGGAATATTGGAGTAAAAGGGAATGAAGGAGAAATGATACAAATTAAGGTATTGGTGAGTAGAGAGAAACATGATGGGTAAAAAAGGTAGGATTCTCCTAGGAAAAAAGACTGAGCAACTGAGATCCATCCTTACTTCTGTTGCCTCTTCCATAGCTCACACTAGGAGACAGTTTATCATGTTCTGGAAACCTTAGGTTCCAGCTGCTGTTGTTGTTTGATAGTTATAATACATCTCTTCTTGTAATTGGTATTTGTGTGGATGAAAGTGAATACCCATTTTGTATTACTGAGAAACTGATAGGGGTGCTGATGATTAGAGGCAAATATTCTGCAAATAACTGGATATGCCACCTTGTTTTTGAAATTGAGCTCTTAGGACAAGCTGGGAATTGTTATACTACTTTCCTACTTCATAGTGGCATCCCTGTCCAAGCTGTTGGACCTCATCTCAGTTTCCTGTTAGAGTTTCCTGAGTTGAGCTTCAGGAAACTTTAACTGAAACCTTTAATTTGCATTTTTGGGGACCAGGAGTAGAGACAGCTCATGAATTTATAGCCTCCATGGAAACTATAAGTTCATTCAAGATCAAAGGACCCAACTCATGCAAGAGGCCACAAGTTAACTATGGTTGGTTGGTTGGTTTTAAAAAATACTAGAGCAACTGCAAAGTTATTTGAAAGTGGGGGAAATTAACTATTTTTGTTGGGATCAGATGACTTTTTAATTGCCATGGACTTGACTGAAGCTTCCGCTTTCTTCCTATTTGATCAGCCTTTTGCAGAGGTGACAAAAAAACAACAACCCGGGTTTGGACAGTGGTGAATGCATTTTGGAAGACAGGGCATATGGTGAGGTGTCCCTCCTCAAAAAGCCATTGCTCAACTTAGGCTCTTCATCTAGGACTCTGTTTGGGCAGTTATGGCTACAAGGAATTTTGCACAATTTCATCTTGTGTGCTAGTTATGATCTTTCCTAGATTGAGAGGTTTGTTCATGGTCACTTATGCCTTTATCACATTCTATTTGTTTACGGCAATGAACCTTGAAGAGCACTTGGGAATTTAAACTGGCCCAGAATGCAGTTTTGGGCTATCCTGGGTATCAGGAGGTTTGCCCATGTCTGTTTTGAAAGCAGCACTAGTTACTAGTTTATTTCTCAGGGTAATTCAAGATGCTGGTAATCAACCTTAAAAACTGTGTATGGTTCAGTATGTGAATATCTCTGGGACAACCAATAGTTTTGCTCGTTCCTTGAGCCCTGGAAGAATAAGGTGTCTTTGGGGACTGATCTTTAAGAAATGCTAACTTCAGGGATCCTACGATTAGGTGTTTTTAATCATCATTCCCATTCTATTCAACGGCATTCTCATCATATAGATGGGCCCTGAATAACAATCTGTAAACATTGAAGATTTTGGGGTTATATTTATCCTTTCTGAACTATAAATACATGTATAGATTACAACTGTTCATTGACACCTGGGTAATTTATACTATGCTATTGTGTTCTTAATTATTAATCTCATTAATATTTGGAGCTGTGAAGTCTGCTGAGTGTAAGACAGTATTGGAAAGACATGTCAATCTATAAAATAAATGAACAAAATGAAGAAAGGCTAAAATTTGTCTACATTGTAGTTGCTGAATTTTGTTTAATAATTTATTTACAATAGAAAATCGTAGAAATTTTGAGAATCTGTGTTTTTCAATGTTATACCCATTGAAAAAAAGGGGTGACACTCTAAAATGACATAACTAACCAAATATACTGAAGGTATTTGTTACAGAAATCAGGAAGCGTGCATTTTTATGAATTCCTGTTTATTTTTTTTACAAGGCATACAAGTTTCCCTTAAAACAACAGTGTCTACAATAAAACAACATGGCAAGAATGAATGAGGGTACAGTTATGGAAAATAAATGTTTCCCCCATTTTTTCAAAGCTTTCTATTCTTGTTTGTAGTATATTGTAGTATATCTTATAAGCCTCAGTGGTGCAGTGGTTAGAGTGCAGTATTCCAAGCTATTCCTACTGCAATTTGGCAGATCGAATCCCACCAGGCTCAAGGTTGACTCATCCTTCCATCCTTCCGAGGTAGGTAAAATGAGGACCCAAATTGTTGGGGGCAATAGACCGAACTCCATAAACCGCTTTGAGAGGGCTGTAGAGCACTATAAAGCGGTATATAAGTCTAAGTGCTATTGCTGTTGCTATATTGCATTTACTGGAATCAACTGAAAGACTGAATACGATGTTTTGAAAAGTGTTTTGAAATCTCCAAAGCACTCTAAATTAGTAAAAATGTTCTCAAGTCATTTGAAATAGATAGAATCCAAAACATTACTTCCTGAATTCTACCAAAGCAAGCATTTAGTGAATAATGAGGTAAATATTTGGCTTCCCTCAAAGAGTAGAAAAATAAACTTACCATAATTGTAGTTACAATTACTGTTCTGTTCTCAAGGGCAGCTGTGTCATTGCCCATTGTAGGCTCATGTTGAATCAAGACTAATTTATCCATGTCATTCCAGTATCCAATCTGTAATAAACAAATGCAGAAGCTAATTTTCTATTCACTGCTGATGAAGTCAACCACACTAGTTAGTTCAAATGTAATTTAAATATTGAATCAATCCGTTCCCCACCCCACTACAATGTGACAAATATTTTATCTCCTGGTTGTCTTACTTGTCCCAGCTTCTGCCAACCTAGCAGTTCGGAAGCATGTAAAAAATACAAGTAGAAAAATAGGGACCACCTTTGGTAGAAAGGTAACAGCGTTCCATGCGCCTTTGCCATTTAGTCATGCCAGCCACATGACCATAGAGACGTCTTCGGATAGCGCTGGCTCTTCAGCTTTGAAACGGAGATGAGCACTGCCCCCTAGAGTTGGGAACAACTAGCACATATGCGCGGGGGGAATCTTTACCTTTACATATGTACATGTCATATATTTCATCATGCATAATCATGCAAAATCATACATGACAGCAAATAAGTTTCATTTCAGAATCTCAGATTTTAATTTATATCTGAAAATCTGAAATAAAACTTTTATTTGCTGTCACTGTGGGAATTAAGTTGTATAATATGCAGTTTAATTCATATGGAAAGTTGCTATCTGCATTGTTTTGCTTATGGTTTCAGGGGATAAACATAATTGGTATTTGATACAGTATCATTTTGCACAATGGCTCCAATATCTACCTGGGTTTTTTTTGTTTATTTTCTGTCTCTAATGACCCATTACTGGTGCCTTCCTCTCTTCACTGACCAACAGACACCGAGTTTTCTCTCTTTTTCTTGTGCGCTTTTGTTTCCTTGAATATCTACAAAATGTCATTTATCTGTATCTCCAAGAGAGCTTCATTCCCTTTGAAGTGCTCAGAGATATAAGTCTTTCCTCACAATAGCATAGAAATAAATAATGATAAGGCCATTCTAAATTGTTTATTTAACAGATGATTATTTCTCTAGTAGCCGTGAAAAGAATCTAGGATTCCATAAAAGTGTTTATCAGGTATCTTTCCCCTGTGTTTATGTTTTGCACAGTAATGAGGACGAGCTTACCAGCTATTTTACTTCAGGCTTCCTTTATTTTTCTTTGTATTCCTAACTCAAACCTTGCTTTTTTCAGTGTTGTTATGAAAACAAAAAGCCCAGCAAACAAAGGAATCTGCCCTTATGACAAAGAAAGATGCTGTGTCTTGTTATATGAAAAATTGCATACATGTTCTAATAATACAGTATTATTAAAAAACAGATAATAAAATGGTTGGTACTGTAAACATAATTGGATTTATTAGTTAAACTGTGTTCTATTAACAATTTCTATAGATACAGAGACACACATGGATGAACTAAACAAATAATGCAGAATTAGAACACACCTTTCGAGGGCCTGTGCTCTTCAGTTCAAATACATCCATTGAATAGTTGACTCTACGACCATAGTGGTCAAACTGAACATTTCCAGTCAGTCCTTGTATTCGAACCTTCAAATTGAACATAAAATTAAAATATGGATTAGTGATAAAAGTACTCATTCATTGCAAGATCTCATGTAGAAGTAAACCTTTTTCACAAGGGACACGTTAATTGTTTACCCAGATTCATTCTTCTACCGCTAGATCAGGTCTGTCAAACTCCCAGCCTACGGGCTGGATGCATCACGCGCTGGCCACATCCATGCCCAGTTTAGCAAAGGGGTAAAATGTCCCGCTACATCACGTGATGCCACCGTGGCAGTTTGTCACCACTGCCCTAGATTCTCTCCAAAGTTTTAATAAGGATGAAAGAAGAGCGTAGCAATCTCTGTGTGCTTTTGGTTTTTAACACTTTGTTCCTCAACAAACCTTTATAAGGAAATATCTACCTCATCCCATCCCACTCTAGAATCTTGATTTAGATTGAATCCAAAGCATCAAATGTAAATGTCAGGTTTATGTCATGTGTTCTGTCCTTGAAATTTTGAAGTGAGGAATGGTCAGCACATAGCCCATGGATTATCTGTAGCTAATTTTTAGAATTACTTTTAGAGTGTCTCAGGATGAAAATTCAATAGTAAATTTCTGGCATCCACTTCTTAGCAATTTCTGTACGTAACTAAAGCTAAAGAAAAAAATGCCAAATGCCCAAATATTTGTATTTTTTAAAAAATAGAAATGTTCTATCCATTTGTATAATACAATGAGGTCACCATCTCATTGTTCTGCAGCACTCCGTTGTCTACAATATTTGATAATACAGTACTTGATTTCTATGTCATACGGGCCAATGGTGTAAAATAATGGGGGTCAGGGTGGGGGGAGAACAACATGAAATTTTTTTCAAGAAAATTATTTTTTTTACAGTCTCTTCAGGACTGTTGTTTTTTTACTTTTTCTTTTCCTATAGACCAAAACAATTCTCTGTGAAAAGAAAGCCTAAGTCTCTATGTTCATCACGGTATGGAGATCCTTTTCATCAGTTGAAAAATTCCTGTTTTATTTCATTCTTAAGTTATATAATAAAGCAGAAAGATTGAGAGATTATTTGGAATTCTAAGTTATATGGAGCCATCAAATCTTCAGGATGCATTTGACATGCATGTTGAAAAACATAAAATAATTCTTCGACAAAAATATAAACTTTTCATTTCTTTTATCATTGTGATGTGAGATTAGGTTTTCTGTATTCATCTCTTTTGGCAATAAATCACTTTTTTTTAACCTCATAATTTTGGAGAAAAAAAAACCTGGCTTCTGTTCAACATGGAATAGATTAATGTTGTCCACTCCAAGAAAATGTTACCCTATTTTTTTACTTAGATTTATATCACCCACTTCCATGAGAAGTTCAAGGATATATACAAATCATTTCGTTCATATTTTCCCTCATGAGAACTGCTTAAATAGGGCTGGGCTGAGAAAGTATAACTGGAACAATCATACAGTGGGTCTCTATACCTGAGAATGAATCTTCTATTTCATGCGAAACCAGCATATGGAGTAGAACTAACATTCTTTTCATTTGAATGACAAATATATAATGAACAGGGGCAGCTGCAAGAACTGGCCCTTTTGTTGAAATGAGAAAAGCAACAGTGCACAAAAGGATTGCAGTTTATGCTGCATTATGCTTTTATCCATTGGTGCTACCAGTCCCCCACATTTCATTCTGTTTGTATCAGTGGTGGAAATAAAGCATAAGTAATAGCCCTTAGACTTATATACCGCTTACATTGCTTTACAGCCCTCTCTAAGAGGTTTACAGAGTCAGCATATTACCCTCAACAATCTGGCTCCTCATTTTGCCCACCTTGGAAGAATGGAAGGCTGCTGAATCAACCTTGAGTGTGATGAGATTCGAACTGCCAAATTGCAGGCAGTTGGCAATCAACAGAAGTAGCCTGCAGTACTGCACTCTAACCACTGCGCCACCATGGCTCTTGTGTTCATTTATTTTATTTATTATTATTATTTTCTGCTCTTCTCACCACTGTTCAGTTTGCTAGTCTCCAAGCTTTAAAACACAGATGAAAAAAAATCCAATGTTTGATCATGTGCCCAGGAAGATTCTGCAAAGTTCATGTGAAAAATGTTCATAAGTCACTTTTTCAGTGCCGTTGTAACTTTGAAAGGTCACTAAATTTGGATTATTGTTTTAAATGGTCTTTCTGTATTGCATTCGTATCGTGTTTAATTTTGTTCTCTACCCAGACGTCCGTCTAAGAGATGGACCATTAAATAAATTTATTTCATCAATTAATTAAATGTAACACAATAATTCCAATAACCATCTGGAAGTTTAAATATTTGTGATAATTTCTAATATAGCAGCTTCCACAAAAACCAAGCAGATATAAATCTTATAAGAACCACACCTGTTTCAGTGTCCTCTCCATGTCAATTCCTTGGCTCCATGGTGCAGCTGGATTTGCAAGACAATCCCCAGCATTTCCTCTTCGAGAAATATCTATTTTTTGCTTTCGAAGATTTCGGAAAGTCTCGGCCATCACAAGTACTCCGTCATAAGTCAGAGCAGAGGTATACTAATCAAATGGAAAAATTGTACATCAATTATACCTAGTATTATAATTATGCTCAAAAATAAAACTATTAAATCTTTGATTCCTCCATTGACAAGCATTTGTTTGGCAAGCTGAGAAAGATTTCCTAGTAAAAAAGGATGATAAGATTGCCACATTCTTGGGACATTAAGATTAAATTTAATTCTGAAGTTATATTATATAAGGTTAAAGAACTAGAATCAAATGGAAAATTGGACTTCCCATAAAATGTACTTTTGGTCAGATAAAATTGGATCCAAGAGGAAAGAGTCAATCCTTTCACGAAGGCAAAGCCAGTAATATGACTTTATGACCTGCCCCTGAGAACAGAAAACTTCTCAAAGTTGCAATAATTGATTTTGGATGGAACAAAACTGATAGAAGTTGCATAAACAATGGATAAATGAATGGATAAAATAAAAAAATATCAGAATAATAATAAAGAAATAAGATTTTTGGGGATTCTTAATTATAGGGAACAATACATACAATAACAAAACTCCTTTAAACTCAGTTTACTAATAAATACGAAATAAGTTTCACTATAACCGGAAAGAGTTGTTTCACTCAGTCACAAAAAGGACAACAGAGGGAATATCTGTAATTCAGGGTTGAACTGTGGAATCCTTGCTGCTCTCTAAACTAAGCCCTAAACTTGGTTATTTGCTTGCAGACATTTCATTACCCACCTATGTAACATCATCATTTGTTTCTTATTATGATTCAACTTTCAAATGAAGAAAGAGATCAATCTGGATATGGAATGGAATGTACCAGTCCCTGTAACAAGCCTTAGAATGATTATCCAAGATATCCCTCACTAAACTCCATCAGAACCCAGAAGAACTAAGACTAATATTACCACCAACATTATATTTATCTCAGTGCTCACAGTTTGGTCAACAGCAGAATAAAAGTTCCAGGCTGGGGAAAAACAAAGTATGAAGATTAAGTAAAAGGGACTGAGGGAACCTGATTAACACATAGAAGTCAATAGATCTTCACAATATTAGGCAGTTACTTATAACTGCAGTATGGTTGAAGTTAAGTTATATGAAAGGTTATTTCAGATTTTAATGTAGAATAGAACCTTAGGGGGAGTTTCTGATCCTGGGTATTCTCTCTGGTCCAGTTTCTTCCACCGTTGCATGAGTTTAAAAACCATAGGTGTATTGAAGTCCACTAATTGAAATCCTGTGATGTTGGCTCCTCCATGCATAAATCTGTCCAGGGAAATATCTTTGAATCCCTGTGAAAAAAAATTTCCATCATATTGTAATTTCATCAAGCATGTCATCAAAACTTTTTCACTGACATTTAGTCATTAGAATGGTTAAGTTAAAAAGTTATATTTTATTCTTCAATTATTTTAATCTGATTCTTGGGTGTATTTAATAAGAATACAACTGTTCCATTTTCCAATACAATATAATGCATTTATTTATGTATATTTCGTATAATTGTACACTGATATAATTCTACAGCTGGCTCCACACAGACTCATATTTAACAGATTATTGAAAATAACTAGTTTTATTGCTTCTATTTTTCCCTTAAAGGCATCCCAGGGACCATGAGATCTTTCTTAGATCTCTCCTCTAAAGATGGAGAGAAAAGTTTGTATAGTATTCATATATTCTCCCACAGTCACTGCAAAAACTTTTGTGGCATTTCTTTTCTGATCTTGGAATTCTCAAGCTTGAAAATGGGGCAGAATATAGTGTTCAGCCCTTGTCCCATATAGTACTTGTCACAAACTGCCTAGTGTACATCAATTTCTTGCTGTAGGCTAGTATCCTGGTTTTAATGGGAATGAAGCAACCTACCGAAGGATGAAAAACAGATAGTTCTTTCTTGCTTAATATGGATAGGTTTTTTTTGGGCTGTGTCAGATAATTGGCTTTTTCAGTGCAAACAGTCTCATTTTAGCCCAGCAGTATTACAATTACCAATAGAAATACATAAAAATAAAATTATTATACTAGAACTACCGGTATCTACTTAAGTATAAATATTTGAAAACACATTGACATGGAAGAAATAATAAGGTACACCATATCTTATACTAATAGCTGCAGAAAATAATTAATAACCTTTTTTACAAGCTTTTCTTTACTAATCTGATTTGCATAAGCAAGTTAACATTGCATAAACAATGTCAACGTTACTGCTATGTATCTTATTATTTTTTTAAGGGCAGTATGATAAAGAAGAGAGAGAAACTTTCCCACAGTGAGATGCAATGATTTTGGCATCTATCAATAAACTGACAATAACTTTTTGATTCTTAGTATCACATTTAAATGCATCACATATAAAATAGTAACACTGTCAGTAATTGGGACATTTCAAAAAGTATTACTAATATTCTCTTTACTGATCCTATCATTCATTTTTTCTTATTCTACAATCATATATTGTGTTGATATAGGGAGTAACTCATTCATATAACAACTTTGATTTAAAGATATCCACTATAAAACTTAAGGTTTAGAAAATATAAAAGCGAAAAAAAAATCAGAGAACAAGCTTTTTCCTACTAATTATTATGCAGATGGGTTCTTGTGAAATTGCAGAATATGTTTTCTATTTATTTATTTTCTATTTATTTAGTATATCACCTTTATTTAATACTGGTCTTGAGAAAGATAACTTGAGAGTAATTTCAATAATTTACTTTTTATTGCTTTTATTTTTCTACATTTTTGAAATTTAGTTCCTTAAAATGAAATACAGTATATAAATTACATATTTAACAGTAGTAAATAATTGTAACACATTCATGTTTGCTTTTTGCAGGAAAAGTTGGCATTTCTACAAAGAGTGTTGAAGAAATATAGGTCCCCCCCCCCCCCTTTCTCTTAACTGTTATGGGATGCTATATTTTGTTATGGTAAGAACTATTAGAGATCAGGGCAGTTTAATATTATAATTAAAATTAATTGGATTGCACTTGCATCTATGTAAGATTTATAGAGAAATATTCAAGGTGGTATATAATATACATAAACCTAGTAGAAGTTACATCAACACACATGCACACACGAACACACTCATTCATTCATGAATTAATTCATGAATTAATTCATTCATTCATACTACACAGGGGTGGGATCCGACCGGTGTAACTACAGTTCGGTGATTTACATTTTGCTGTGCGCATGTGTGAAACGTCATCAGCTTGCTGCCTGGACAGCTGAGCAGCGTTGCACGCGGGTGCGCAGCGTTTCAAAAAGCACTTTTTTCCTGCTTTTTCAACCGCAGCTGTGCTGCGCAATGCAGCTGGGGTTGAAAAAGCAGGAAATAAAGGTAAGAGACCGGGCAGGCAGATGGGCCAAAACAGCAGCAGACACAGAACTGGTTCTGGGTCTGCAACTCTTCAGAGCTACAGGTTCTACAGAGCCAGACAGAACCAGTAGAATCCCACCCTTGATACTACACCATTGTGAAATGCCAGAGATTCAGGCAGTTCAAATGAATATAAAGATTTATTGCAAGTTTAAGCTCTCTGCAAGGATCTGCACTACTAACCATCAAGGACAATGAGCGGGAGATAAGAAGGCATGGAAGGTGGGCTGGGCTTTTATTTCTTGTGGGTGCTCAGGGATTCATGACTGAAGATGTGTTTGATCCCTCCCTCGGGCTCAGCCTGATCATCTTCTACACTCATATCAAAATTAGCAGGATGGCCATTATAGTGCAAATCTTGTTCCTTTTGAACATGGACTATACAGGTACAAAGGGAGGAGGGTGGGGAAATTCATTGCAACACTCTTTGGAATCTTGCATATCTCCATCATCATCACTGGGTGGAAGGAATGTGCTGCATGACCTCTCCCTGGGATACTCGTGATAAAGAGAGTTTCAGGGAGGAAAGGTTAAATAGAATCAACCAAACCAAAACATGGTTTTAATGTATTACCATTACATTAGATGAAGCCAGCTCAACATCAACAATGAGATTTCAATTTTCATTACTAAATCAACACCATATTTCCCTTTCCTGTGATCATTTATCATTTAACTAGCCTGGCATGAAATTAAACATCAAAAAGGATTCTTACCAGATTTGCAAGAATGTAATGGTAGCCTTTAACATGTTTTCCAACACTCACAATCTGTAGAAAGATGGGGTAGACAAGAGAAAGCAATGAACTGTATATTATCCAAAGGTTACTTTATTTATTATAAGGTTGTTACTTATAATATATTGTCAATATTGTACAACTTCATCAAAATTACAAAGATAGTTAAAATATTTGAATGCTTAAATAATGGATATGAAAATATGAGAATATGCACCGGCTTTCTAAACTAACTCATCTCTCTCTCTATTTCAGTCTCAGTCTCAGTCTTTCTTTCTTTCTTTCTTTCTTTCTTTCTTTCTTTCTTTCTTTCTTTCTTTCTTTCTTTCTTTCTTTCTTTCTTTCTTTCTTTCTTTCTTCCTTCCTTCCTTCCTTCCTTCCTTCCTTCCTTCCTCTCTCTCTCCCTCCCCCTCCCTCTCTTTCACACACAGAGAGAGAGAGAGAGAGGGAGGGAGGGAGATTGGAAGAATGCTGTTGATATATCCCCTAACTTCAACAAAGCATTCAACAAATTTTTAATTAATAACATGATAAGTTGTAAGGTAGATGATAAAAAGATGGAAAATAAACAGTGTAGAATGTAACACCGAGAAATGCATTTCTCATGTATCTGGGAGAAAACAAAGGGCAAAAATAAAGGATGTGGAGACCTGATAATGGTATACAAAATAGAACAAAAGATCTGAATATTTAGTACATCACCAGCTGAACAGAAGCAACAATGAAATAGTTAAAAAGTCAAATGCTATTTTCAGTTTCATTAACATATATAATCAACTCTGCTTAGTCAGGTCTCACTTAGAATATTGCATTCATTTCTATTCATTATTATCCTAGAACAAGATCAGAGAAGAGCTACCAAGATGGTGAGTAGACTGGAAACCAAGTCTTGTAAGGAATGGTCAAAGGAATTGGGTAAATTTAGCTTGTGAAGTAGAAGACTGAGGGTAGATACAACAATGATCCTCAATTATTTAAAGGCTTGTTAGACAGACAAGTGCTTCTATTCTGTTATGGAAGGAAAGGGACAGAACCAATGGACCGAAGGGTAGAAAAGTAAAATCAGGTTGCATATTCTGAGGAATTATATCTCTTCCTTCTTAGGAGGAAGCCTTATGAAGTAGTATGTTCCAATTTACTAGAAATCTTCAAACAGAGGCCGGATAATCTCTTGTCAAAAGATTCACATATCCTGCACTAAGCAGTGGATTGGGGAACATTATGACTTTTGAGATCACTTTGAATTCTGTGATTCTGTAATTCTGTGAATTAAAAAAATCCCACAAGGGCTTCCAAACAGGAGCTGATAAACTGCAAACAACCACTAGAAGGTAAAAATGAATTATGAGTTATCTTTATCTCTGTGCTGCCATATGGCAGTTGTGCAACTGTTTGCAACTCAAGAGTTGGTAGTAAATATTCCCCAGAATTAGAATTTACAGTGTAAATCTTGCACTGGGAAGGAAATTGAATTGGATGACTTGGCTTTTCCTTTCCCATAAATTCTATCATTTCATTTTTTTTAAAGGCTTCTCTTTAAAATATATTGGTTGCAGACTGCCCTGAGGGTGTATGTTTTTGTAAGGACGTAAGCATCTTTTAAGCACAGAAGCAAATCAAGATGAAGAGATATTCATCTTGATTTGCTTCTGTGCTTAAAAGATGCTTACTCAAATATCTTGCTCAAAAGATATGATGCTTACTCATATCTTGCTCAAAATAGTGCATTCCCTTGGTAGCGTGAAACATTTTTCTCATTTAACTTTGCCTCTCTTAAACCATGTTTAAATTTTTCTGAAAGCTACAGCTCCTCATAATAAATAATGATTATGATATGGAGGGTTCTGTGATAGAATTCTGTAACAATTCAGAGAAAAAACAGCACAGGTTTTGCAGGGATGCTTATGGTATCTTCTGCATCTTCTGCAGGGATGCTTATGGTAATGAAATGTTTGCAGACCCAAAACCTAGCTCAGAAAAATCTAGCAACAAAGTTCTTGACACCGTCAAAGGGTCTAACAAAACTAAAAAAAAATGGGACTGGAGTGCCAATATTGCAGCAAAAAAGACCAGCAATATAAATTTCTAAGAGATGAGATTTCTATGCAGCACCTGAAGCAAGGATAAATCTTCCACAAATCCATCCACAAAATATTTTAAGAGCCTCTGACAAGGGAAGAATCAAAAAAGACGATTCACCGAGCACTGGCAAATGTTCAGTACAGCTGCGCTAGCACTGAAGCGTGTCTTTAGAAAAAATACTTTTGTGATAGAACGGGTTCTAGAAGTTCACTAAAAGGGGCAATTGACACTGAGATTTTCTTTCTAGGAGGGAAAGCAGGAGCTATGAGTAGAAGGAAATAGCAGGGCAAGCCACAATGGAAGATATGCAGTTTGTCTCAAATGCAGAAGCACAACAAATAATTACAATGATCACATGCAGTTATGCAGAGAGTGTGAAAAATTATCAGAAAACACAAAGAAAGATTTTTCTGATTCCCCCCCCCATGATATTGTGCTCTTTTTCATTTATGCTTTTCACAACCAAGTTTTAAAAATTAGTATGCCTGCATTCACTATGAGGGATTCTATTACTTCCTGTCAAGATTTAAATATCTGAGCAACCTATCCTGACTGTGTATCTCTACATGTGGATACTTAAGATCCCCGGGGGCACAGTGGTTATAGTGCAGTACTACAAGCTACTTCTGCTGCAGCCAGCTGCCTGCAATTTGGCAGATCGAATCTCACCAGGCTCAAGGTTGACTCAGCCTTCCATCCTTCCGAGATTGGTAAAACGAGGATCCAGATTGTTGGGGACAATACACGGATTCTGTAAACCGCTTGGAGAGGGCTGTAAAGCACTATAAAGTGGTATATAAGTCTAAGTGCTATTGCTATTGCTAAGGTAGGAATTAAAAAACCTGTACTTATGTCTTGATCTTGGTGCAGTATCTGGGGTAGATCATAAATATCATTTAGAGAAGATCAATCACAATAGAATTGGACTTTGGAGGTCTTCCAGTCCAGCTCGCTGCTCAAGCAGTAGACCTTATACCATTTCAAACAAGTAGCTGTCTAGTCTCTTCTTAAAAAACTGCAGTGATGAAGCACCCACAACTTCTGAAAGCAAGATTTTCCACTGCTTAATTGTTTTCTCACTTAGGGAGTTTTTCCTTAATTCTAGGTTGCTTCTCTCCTTGATTAGTTTCCATCCATTGTTTCTTATCTTGCCTTTTGGTGCTTTGGAAAATAAGTGGACTTCCTCTTCCTTATGGCAGCCCCTCAAACACTGTAATACTACTGTCATGCCACTTCTAGTCCTTCTTTTCTCTAGACTAGCCATATCTATTATCAGTTTCTCCAACCTACTTGGCAACTGACATTTTACTGCCTGGGTCTTAACCTTGATTTTTGAAAGCATCTGCACAGTGTTTTGATAACAGTCTCAGTCTCCCTGTGTCTATGGAGATTCTCAGTCAATTCAGGTTATGGTTATCTCAAAAGCCAACTGGACTATTTCCAGAAGGCCCATTTTTCAGCCTCCCAAAGCTGCAGAGGCTTCCCTTGAGTCTTGGGAGGGCGAAAACAGCTTCAAACAGGCTGAAAATCAGCTGGGAGGTGCGCACATGCGCAGTGCAGGTAAGTTTGGCTGGGGCTTGTGTGCCCAACAAATGGTTTTGTGTGCCACCTGTGGCATGCGTGCCATAGGTTCACCATCACGGTCCTAAGATCTTTGAGCATATATCTTTGGCAGTAGGCTTGAGAAAAAGAAACTGTGCTGAAGACAAAATAAAGAAGTTTGACATTGATTTAATTGTCTGCATTCTTTACTTAGAATCACAGAGTTGAAAACTAGCATAATGATTAGAGGGGTGGAGACTAAAATATAGAAGAATGGTTACAGGAATTGGGTATGTCTGTCCTAATGAGAAGAAGCACTAGGAAAAACATGATAGCAGTGTTCCAATATCTGAGGAGCTCCTATAAAGACAAACTATTTTCTTTGGATCAAACTATTTTCCAAAGCACCAAAAAGCAAAGCGAGAAACCATGGATGGAAACTAATCAAGGAAAGAAGCAACACAGAACTAAGGATAAATTTCCTCATGGTGAGAGCAATCAACCAATGGAACAGCTTGCCTTCAAGAAGTTGTGGGGGCTCCACCACCAGAGGCTTTCAAAGAAAAACTGGACAATCATTCATCTGAAATGGCATAGGGTCTCTTGCTTGAGCAGAGGTTTGGACTAGAAGATCTCCAAGGTTCCTTCCAACTCTATTATTCCATGATCTATCTTCATGGTCAGCTACTCCAACCTCCTGTTCAGTCCAGGATCTGTTAAAGCTTTCTGGACAGATGGCTGTGCAGAAGGCTTTAGCCCTGTGATGGGCAAACCTATGGCACGCGTGCCACAGGTGGCACGCAGAGCCATTTGAGCCGGCACACGAGCCGCAGGCAAACTTACCTCACAGCTGATTTTCGGCTGGTTTGAGGCCTTTTTCGGCCTCCCAGAGGCTTGAAAAAAGCCTCTGCAGGCGAAAAAGGCCCATTTTGTCATTTCCTCTAATACCAGAAGTGACGAAATGAGCCTATTTGGCCTGCAGAGGCTTTTTTTCAAGCCTCTGGGAGGCTGAAGAAGGCCTCAAACCAGCCGAAAATCAGCTCTGAGGAGCAATGCAGGTAAGGGGGGTGGGATTGCAAGCACATGTGCAGTGGGTGTGCATTGCCTTCTGGGTGCTGGAACGCAAGCGCATGAGTGCCAGTGCGCACACAATTTTTGGCACAGGAGCCCAAAAAGTTTAGTCACCACTGCCTATATCATTTTATAAGGCAACTTATTTCATTTGTTGACACCAATTACTGCCAAGAAAAACATCATGCTATCTAGCCCGAATCCACTTCTTGAAATTTCAGTCTACTGATTCTGGCTCTGTCCTGCAAGATTACTAAGAATAAAACCATTCCTTCCTCTAAATGATCACACTTCCATCTCTATATCCAGATAGGCAGTGAAGGCACAAAAATATAACGCATTGAAATAATGATGTGAAACTTGAATCAACAATTTCAGCAACACTGTATTCAGGCCATAAATAATCATGTCTGGCAGTTAGTTAGCTGAGGAAAGTCTGAATTGACTAACAAGCTATAGTGAAACTAAACCATCATGTTTTATTATTTGAATCTGCTGTGATCATCATTCAATATAAACCAATAGCTCAGGGCTCTTCAAACTTGACAGCTTTAAGACTTGTGGACTTCAACTCCCAGAATTTCTCTTCCAGTCATGTTACCTTAGGAATTCTGGGAGTCCACAGATCTTAAAGTTGCCAAGTTTGAAGACCCCTGCAATAGCTGAACACTTTTATAAAAATTCATAAAAAAAATTAACCCTCTCAACCTCTTCAGAATCTCCATTTCTCTTTAATTTTTCTAGTTGCATGTAATAACATTTTTGGCTCACAACACATTTAAGCAAATGCATACTAAAATAAAATAATAAAATAAAATTATTTTCCACACATGTTTATTTTTGCATTATAGTGTTTCTGCTTCATTTAAAAATAAATATTCCACATGAACTCTATTTTTCAGATAAATCACATCTTCACTAACTCTGAAAGCAATTAAAAATGAAAACTCTGAAAACCTATTTTTTAAAAAAGAAAACCAGCTGAAACTTCCAGTTTACAACGTATTTTAAAACATATTTAAATAGTAGCAGCATAATAAAACAACTGGCAAAACCACTAGATGGCACTCCTTTGCTGCAGGTCACAACTCGTAGGACAAAGTTTGTCTTTAGATCTTTAACAAAAAAACCAAAATGCACATATGCAACTCCTTTTCCAATCCATAAGTATGGGATACAAATTACTTATGATCTTGGGAATTAATTTAAAGGTCTTTTAAATGAAGCACGAATCCTGAGGTTGTATCAGTGCACCTTTTGATTGGTGGGATAGGACATTTAGGCAACCTACATTGATTTGAAAAAAAGTCATTTTTTCAATTAGAGATTAGTGGCATGATTCAAAATTGGATTCTCATTCCACTGTTTTAAATATTGGACAAAATATGCCAAAACTGCTTTCTGCATGTGGTAGAAGGTAGGACTAAGTTTGATATCCAAACTATAACTTCTCTATCTTACTAAAAGGTAGCGTTGGTAGTCCATGTCACCCATCTGCTGACTTCAATTACAGTCAGAACTATCAAGATGGCAGCCACGATGATGTGATTGATGCTTTACTCATGTTTAATGTGTATTAGCCATAAAAACTGCCCTCATAAGTAAGATATGAAAACAGTGAATAACATCATTTAACACACACACACACAACACACAGAGAGAGAGAGAGAGAGAGATGAGAAAGAGGGAGGGAGAAAGAAAATGGAGAGAGAGAAGGTGAATCTAAGAGAAAGAAGAAGATAACAGTAGAAATGAATGAAATTAGTCTGACTTTGTAGAGTGATCTGGTGCAGGTAAGGTGCATGTTCAATTATGAATGAGAGAATAACAGGCAGTCTTGAACTTAATGACCAATTGAAGTTATAATAGACCTTCCTGGGGATACTTAGAATTTGATGTGGAAGTTCTGATGCCCCCACACCCATATTATCATGCTCAGCAATTAGCCTTCATTTAATGCCTTGTCCAGTGTCCCGCACTCATGTGGCCATATTTTATGACTGTTTTTTTTTTTTAACTGAAAACTGGCATTTACTTCCAGTTTTGGGGCAAGACCAGGAAAAAATCGATTCACTTAAGGAATGCAGATGTCTATGAAGATTCTCAATCATCCAGGTCATGGTTGTCCCAAAGTTACTTTTTTTTTTTCTTCTCAAGAGGCAACTGGACTTTTTGATTTTTCTTTAAAGATGTTTTGCTTCTCATCCAAGAAGCTTCTTCATCTCTGACTGGATGGTGGGGAATGGAAGGACTTAGACTCCTTGCAGACAATGAAAATAATGCAAATGACCAGCTATCTGCAAGGAGTACAAATCCTTCCATTTCCCACCATCCAGTCAGAGCTGAAGAATCTTCTTGGATGAGAAGTGAAATGTCTTCAAAAAAAAAACCACACAAGAAAGTCCAATTGCCTCTTGGGAAGAAAAAAAAAAGCACCTTTGGGTTAACGAATGCAGGTTTTGCTTAATGACTGCTACAAAAAAGACTGTACAATTGGGTTGATCATGGGGTGGCCTGCTTTATGGCCATCACGACTTATGACCATAATGGACAGTCTCCATTATGGTCATAAGTCAAGGACTATCTGTAACATGCAAACCAGAAATAAGCATGGGCAAAATCCAGCAATTGTCTAAAGAGCTGAGGAATGTTCTGTTTCTCCCTTCCTTTAAATGGTCTGGAGATGGCTTGGTCAGATATTAAAATATGCATATATGACAATAATTGCTGAAAACAATGAGGAAGAGAGTAAAATTATTTGTAATGTGCAGATTTAAAAAACAGGTGGTGGCAAGGTTTCCAGGCAGAGCAAAGAACAATTCACACTAGAAGAAAAAAACAGAGCAATTTTGAATGGGAGAACAAAAATCTATCCTGGAAATGGATGAAAACAGATTAAAACAAGAGAATGAATGGGATTAAAAATAAAAGTGCCAAAATTATTTATGATGAACTTGAAGAAAGGGCAGGCTGGATAGAGAATTTGAGAGATCTGCATGGGAATGACCATGGTATATGAAAGAATTGAAGTGAAATGAATACTATTAATTTAGTGTCCAAAAAGAATGGATAAAAAAGGATTTACAAATGCTTTAGAGAATATCGAAAAAGGATAAGGCTGCAAGTGCAGATAATGGAACTGGAAAAATGTTAAAATATGAATATGGTTCACTTGTGAAGTGACTAAATGACTTATTTAACACGTGCATGAAGATGATATTTCTGGATGGTGACTGCCATTATCCCCAAACAACAAAAAAAGTAGCAACAGTGAAGGCAACAACTATGGAGGAATTACTTTTTTGTGTGTGTTTGGCAGAATTTTAAGTGAAAGGATCCAAGAGGGGGCAGTGATCAAAATGTGGGAATAGCAGAATGACTTTATGCTAGGTAGGGCTGTATAAATGTGTGATAAAAGTTAAGGAGCCAGGTTGGTCTGGTGATTAAGGCGCCAGGCTAGAAAATGGAAGATTGTGAGTTCTAGTTCTTAGCCATGAAAAAATGGCTGGGTGACTTTGGGCCTGTCATTCTCTCTCAGCCCAACCTGTTGTGGTCTGCCGGCAGCCTGTGGAGACGGCAGCAGAGTTGGACAGTGGGGAGGAACATGGGTCAGGCCAGGAGTCTGGGGAGGACTCAGATGAAGGTCCTGCATCCGATACATAGATGGGGCTAGGGCCATCTGAGAGTTATGTGCTGACTCCAGAGCCTCCAGGTTGAGTGGAAAGAAACTATGAGATTACTAGTGAACAAATATTAACTTTTCTTTGGTTTACAGAAGAATTCCAGGTCTGCTGTAAAATTGTTATAGTCAAATTGATATAGACAAGATATTATGTAAGATCTCTGGATCTTTGAAAGATTTCCTACCAGTGAAAAAAAATGATCAATGGATTGGCTTGCCTATATAAGTTCTGGGTGCTCTATCTGTTGTGAATGAATAAATGTGTTAATAAAGATTATTGAGAGCTTGAAGTAAAGTGCAGGGTTCTGGCCCTGTACTTCTGATTGGCCGATAATAGCGACATCGGATTGGTCCGTTCAGGTGAATCTGATTGGTTATTAACGAGCCTCTCCTATTGGTTAACGGAGCTAGTGCTCCCTGTGTTTTCATTGGTTAAATACTTAAGAGCTTGCCTATATAAAGGGGGCCGTTTTCAGCCATTGTGCTGAGCTATTACACCATGTTAATAAAGAGTTTGAATTTCACCGTTTCACCGGCTCGTCTCCATTCTTAGCGCCCATGTTCAGAACTTAACACTGGCGACGAGGATGGGATGTGGAGACGTCAGAGCTGACTGAACAATGAAGAACGATAACCGAGCACATGGCTGAAATGCACAATGGTGGAACCATGTCCGGCGGCGTCATACCACCCACTCCATTCGACCCAGCGTAAGAAGACTGGGACTCATATATGGATCGTTTCCAGATGTTTCTGGAGACCAACAATTTGAAGGATGCCACTACCGGGAAGAAACGGTATTCCTAACTCATTGCGGGCCGACCGTATTCAAGATGGCCAAGGCACTAGCGAAACCGGCAGAAGTAAAGTCTATGGACTGGGATGTCCTCGAACCCCTACTGAGGGCCCACTATGCACTAATTGTGCCCACGCTCGTTAGAAGGCATGAATTTTACCAGAAAAGTCAGCAGAAGGGTGAAATTGTTGCTGATTTCATAGCGGATCTCCGGAATCTGAGAGGCCTATGCGGGTTTGCCAACCTCGAAGAAGCCCTGAGAGACAGAATAGTTTTGGGACTAGATGCACCACATATCCAAAGCAAGCTGATGGCGAAAGGCGACATCAGCCTTGCAGATGCCATTATTGAAGCTACTGCAGCAGAAGCAACCAGGAAGTTGGCTGCCCGAATGCGCCGCACCCACTCCCCGCTTCGCCAACTGGCCCGTGAAATTTCACCTCAGTCAGAAGGTCAGCTACTAACAGCCCACCATGAGGACCTCGAATCGTCGTCAGACAGCGACGAAGAAGAGGTCCACCGACTTCGGTCCGAATGAGACCAACGCCAGAGATCTCAGCACCAATGCGATGGTTGTAGGGCAAGCCACCCCTGATCAGAATGCAAATTCCTCGACGCGCTCTGCCATGTGTGTGGGAAAAGAGGCCATATTGGACGGGTCTGTAGAAGCAAGCTAAGACCCAGCCAGCCCGTAAGAGGGGCTAACTATTGCCAACCGACAGGAAGCCATCCTGCAAAGCGAGAACCCATGAACCACCAATGGAACAACTACTCCTACAAAAACAAACCCCTAAACCACTCAATGAAGCGAGAAGAGACTCACCAAACTATCACGATCAGTCACGCCTCATCCCTTGATGCCAAGAAGATCCGAGTGAAAGTGGCCATCGAGAACCAGCCCTGCCTGATGGAAGTCGATTCAGGATCGTCCCTCTAGATTGTTTCCTGGAAGACCCTCAAAAAGCTCATCCCTACTGTCCGGCGGCAAGACCTCAGATTCCAAAGAATCATACTCAAAGACTATCAGGGAAATCGAATTCCAGTCGTTGGATCCAGCCGAGTCCGGGTATCGTTTAAGAACTGTACAGCATTCCTACTCCTGACTGTAATCGACAGGGATCAGCCTAGTCTGTTAGGCCTCCAATAGTTTGCTCCACTCGGAATTGAAGTAGCCGGCATTCACCGAATCTGCAGCAGTGACAGGGAAGAGGACCTCGTCCAAGAATTCTAGGACTTCTTTGCAGAAAAACTAGGCGAGTACAAGGGGACCCCAATATCATTTAACCTCAATCCCAAAATAGCTCCCATCCGCCTTAAGCCTCATTGAGTTCCATTTGCCCTTAAACCAAAGATCAACGAGCAGCTTGATAAATTAATAGCCCAGGGTGTGTTAGAACCAACTGATCACTCTCCCTGGGAAACCCCAATCATGACATCCATCAAGCCGGATGGATCGATAAGAATTTGTGGGGACTACCGAGCCACCCTGAACCACGCCCTTCAACAAAACGCTTATCCGGTACCGGAGGTGCAACACCTCCTCCATTCCCTGGGGGGGCGGAAAAGTCTTCGCTAAACTAGACTTAGCCCAGGCATACCAACAACTGCCTGGAGACAAAAAATCAGCAGAGGCCCAAACAATCGTTACGCACCGAGGTGCGTTTAAATGTAACTGGCTCCAATTCGGAGTAAGCGTAGCCCTGGGAATCTTTCAAAGTTTGATGGAAAGATTATTACAAGGGATAAAAGGCATTGTTCCATATTTTGATGATGTGTTAATCGCTGCCCTGACTCGAAAAATACTAAGGGATTCCCTGAGATTGGTTCTCCAGAGATTTAAAGACTCAGGTCTCAAAGTTAAGAAAAACAAGTATCAATTATGTACGGATCGTGTAGAATTTTTAGGATATTTAATTGATAGTCATGGCATTCACCCCACCGATAGCAAACTTAGGGCAATCAGAAACGCCCCAAAACCCCATAATAAGGCCGACCTCCAGGCTTTTCTAGGCCTTATCAATTTTTATAATGTTTTCCTGCCTCACAAAGCAACCGTAGCCAAACCCCTACATCATTTGTTGGACAAAAAAGCAATCTGGGTATGGGAACACAGAGAGGAGCAGGCGTTTCAAAATTTGAAAAAATTATTGATTTCTGATGCTGTGTTGATGCAATATAACGAGACTTTGCCTTTAACGATCACGTGTGATGCATCACCATTCGGTGTGGGTGCCATTTTGAGCCACGTTTTGCCAAACGGTAGTGAAGCCCCTGTTGCCTATTTCTCAAAGACGCTATCAAAAGCAGAACGCAATTACAGTCAAATTGATAAAGAGGCCCTTGCTATTGTGTCTGCTGTTAAGAGATTTCATGAATATGTGTATGGCTGAGCCTTTACTATAGTGACTGACCACAAACCTTTGCTGGGAATAACAGTGGGAGATAGGCCAACCCCTTACATATTATCCCCCAGAATGACTCACTGGTCAGAATTCTTGGCTGCATATAATTACAAGTTGCAACACCGCCCGGGGAAGGCCATTCCCCACGCCGACGCATTGAGCTGTGCACCACTTCCGGAGACCATTGATGACCCCGCTCTGACAGTTACAACACTGCAGATCGAGACACTTCAAACACCGCCACTAACAGCCCGAGATATCGCGATGGAAACGAAATGCGACCCCATTTTAGCACGAGTCCTCAGTTGGGTCGAGCGCGGATGGCCATTGGACCAGATACCTGACGACTACGCCCCATTCAAGAATCGACAAACGGAACTGTTTTCCCAGAAGGGCTGCATTATCTGGGGTGATAGAGCCATTGTCCCAGAGCGGTTACGACAAGCGATACTAAGAACCTTGCACGATGGCCACCCCGGCATCGTGCGCATGAAAGCCCTCGCACGTAGCTACGCGTGGTGGCTGGGCATCGGCAAGCAGATCGAGACTTGGGTAAAAGCTTGTCACAAATGCCAGGAAGTAAGCAACGCCCCACCGAAAGCAACCCCGACTGAATGGGAAACACCGAGGGGACCATGGTCCCGTATTCATCTGGACTTTGCGGGACCTACCAAAGGCCACACATTCTTATTAACGGTGGATGCCTACTCGAACTGGCTTGAAATCCATGAGATGAGAAATACAACAACCGGAGCAGTCATCAGGAAACTAGACAGACTATTTACAACACATGGATTCCCAGACGTTCTGGTATCCGACAACAGGCCCCAATTTACCATGCTGTCTTTTGAACAGTACCTGGCGGACCGCGGTATTCGCCATGTGCTGACTTTGCCGGCGCATCCTGTGGCCAACGGAAGGGCTGAGCGCATGGTACAATTCGTCAAGAAAACCTTGCATAAAATGGACTATGGCGATATCGAAGACAAGATTAACCGGATACTCCTTTTACAGCCTATCACTCCGCACAGCATCACCAACAAAACTCCCGCCGAGTTATTGATGGGGCGGAAGCTTCGCTCCCACCTCAACCGTCTGCACCCATCGTATGAACCTGAGAAACCACACGGATCCAGCGGGAGATGCCATAACTTCCAGGTAGGCGACTTGGTTTTCACTAGGAACTTTTCGGGCGATCCGTTGTGGGTCGAGGCAACTGTGGTCCAAGTAACCGGCCCCAGATCATACCGCGTGAAATGTCGCGATGATAGAATATGGAAGCGCCATATTGATTAGATGCGTTCAAAGCTACAGTCAGGGATCTCTGAGCCCCCTGACTTCCAAACTGAGGGGGGAGGAGATACTGAGGAAGATGATTTTGAAACAGCAGAAAGCTTAAGCGGAAGTGATGACCACGCAGAGGCAACACGTGAAGAAGGATCAGAGATGGGGGTGAGCTCGCCTTAGGGAGATGCCGAGAACATTAGCGACAACGAAAGTTTGAATGCAGAACTAGGGGCACCCTTTTCACCAGAGAATATCTTAACCCAACAAGACTGTAGCCAAATACTGGGAGTACAACGTAAATCAAATAGACAAACAAAACAACCTGCCTACCTTAAAGACTACGTAACTGCACCCCTTAAACGGAACCCGGGGGGAAGGGGTGTTGTGAATGAATAAATGTGTTAATAAAGATTATTGAAAGCTTGAAGTAAAGTGCAGGGTTCTGGCCCTGCACTTCTGATTGGCCGATAATAGCGACATCGGATTGGTCCGTTCAGGAGAATCTGATTGGCTATTAACGAGCCTCTCCTATTGGTTAACGGAGCTAACGCTCCCTGTGTTTTCATTGGTTAAATACTTAAGAGCTTGCCTATATAAAGGGGGCAGTTTTCAGCCAGTGTGCTGAGCTGTTACACCATGTTAATAAAGAGTTTGAAGTTCACCGTTTCACCAGCTTGTCTCCATTCTTAGCGCCCATGCTCAGAACTTAACACTATCACTGGAGGTTTTTAAGAAGAAATTGGACAGCGATTCACCTGACATTGGGTAAGATCTTCTTCAGAAGACCCCCAAGCTCCCTTCCAGCTCTTATTCTGTATGACTGTTTGTCTGGATTGATTTAACAATCCAATAATTTCATATTGCTATTAGCATATCTGTTCACTATTGTCATCCAAACTATTGCTATGGCAATCTGTTCTGTCAATAAATTAGTGTTGCAATATGATTTATTGATAATACTGATTTCTATCTCCATTGGAAGCAAATATTGGTACTTTTTATATTGTATTCTCCAAAGAAAAGCCAAACTTACAGTGGCAATAGCAGATTCATTTCTTCCACCAGTTTTCGAAGTGTATAGATTGTGTAAATGTATGTATCTTTAGAAGTTAAAATCTTAATATTAATAAATGTGTTCGTGTGAGAGAGATTTATCAAAAGAGTTTTTGAAGGAAGTCTCTCTAAAGACTCCTTTGTTTGAAGAACTGTGTCCCTGCTTTATATGTGACCAATATTCATCCACATTTAAGGCAATAAGTCGTTCACCATTATATTTCATCAAGTCCAAGAATACGCTGCCTCCATTACTTTTCCTAGGTGAATCCAAACACTGTTTTATTGGAATTTCCCATTGATAGTCAAAATGGAGGCAATTGTTGATATTAATTAGCAGACTATGCATAAAAGTGGAGATGAGGAAAATGCCCTCTTGACAGACAGGGAAGAATAAAAGACCCCAAAGAGAGTCCATTTCTAAAGCAACGCTAATGTGTTTCTGGTGGCATGAAAACCAAATATTACCTGTTCTAAGAGATTTTGAAGCCTCTCTATTTCACAATCTATTACGAATTTCTTTTCTTGTCTTCGGTCCAAATCTTCTAAAAGCTGCCTGTAACTTGCATCGTTAAAATTCTCCACACATATGGCGCTAACTTGCCAGCTTTTTTCTCCTGCTGTTTCCATAATAGCTTGAAGTATTGAGTAACCTAAAAGAAAATGAAACAATACACTAAATGACGTAGTCCTTACATTTTGTGAATCACAAGACCATTTAATCAATATCCCTTTTCTTATAATGTTGGTGAGTAGTTAAAATTTATAGTCATTAACCAGATTGTTTTCTCTTCTCTCTACTGCACACACACACACACACACACCAGTCAATTGCTTAAATATTGTTCAGTTTATTAAATATACAATCATAGATAAGATGAGTTTTTGATTTGAATAGGAATGGATTAAGATTAAGGGTCCAGACTATTTCAATCTTGCTTGCTGATGTGAACTGAAGCCCAAAATATCTGACGAATACTAAGCTATTCAGCCTTAATTTTAGGTAATGCTTACTGTAGAATATAAATCAACATGTTCACACTCATCAACTATGCGCAAACAAAGGTCTTCAGAAAGACCATTTCCTAATCTCTGGATATTTTTCCCTCTTCTGTTTCTTTCCTTCCTTCTATATCTGTGCAATAGTCTTCTGTTGCAGTATTGAAAGCATGTATCTTAAACTTATTAATTAATCTGTTCCTCAACTAGTAATGCAAGTAAATGAAAACCGTTCACGAATATACAAGCATATATCATCTGAGAAGAAAAAGTTGCCAAAGAATATGCTTCTATATACGTCTTCATTCATCCACCCACTTATTGTTATGAGTAAATTCATTTAGTTAGGTAGGCAAGTCTTAAGTCTTATTGGTGTCTTTTTCCATTTATAACATTTGCATTATCACCGTTTCACAAATTTGTTAGATAGTACAGGTGAACAGGGTCATATTTTTAAATTTTTTTTTATATATTTGCTTAAAATGTTTCTCCCTTAAAGAAAATAAAGGATGAAAAATAAGTTGAAAAAAAAATCCCTCTGCCAAAATAGTTGGTTAAATTGATTTGCTCCCAAGGAATCTTTTCTTCAACATGAAACTGTCTTGTTTAGTTTACCTGAGGTAAATCCCTTGACAAAAATAACAATTTTTTTCTTTTGGGTTTTTTGTTTTCAATTTCTTTTTTAGTTTGTCAGAATATAAAATACAAAAGAAAATGAAAATAATGGGACAATGCAAATTTCTACCCTAAATAAAGTTGCAGCAAATTATCTGCATCTTTTATATCTGGACACATGGTTAGAATCTAGGATGCACAGATTTTATTTTCCAGCAAAGTCCTTTGCTTAACTCGTGATGACTAGTTGAACTATCCAATGTTGCTTTCTTGGCAGTAATAATGAAGTGTTCTGCTTTTACCTTCTTTTGATTTTTTTTTTTACATTTCAATGATTTAATCTCTTTTTTTAAAAAAAATCCAACTTTTAAGTGTTCAAGGACTGGAACAATAATGGTTTGTTTTCATAAAGTCTGAATGGCAAAGCATTCATTAATGTCTTCAACTTGTGTCAACAGCAGCAGTAAATTTGTCAGAGATTCAACAGTTATAACACAAAGCAGCTCTTTAAAAAGTTAGAATTTGATGTTCGGAAGGTAAAACCAATGACAGGAATTCCAGAAAATCAGAATTTGGCTGAACTTCAGAGGAATCCATCTAATGACAAGAACAGTTAAGCACTGCCTTAGGTCAGAAACTGTTTGATTTAAATTGTTTGTTAGAGAGCCATATCAAAGAGCTGTGGTAGCGCAGTGGTTAGAATGGAGTATTGCAGACTAGTTCTGCTGACTGCCAGCAATTCGATTCTCACTGGCTCAAGGTTGACTCAGCTTTCCATCCTTCCAAGGTCAGTAAAATCAGGACCCAGATTGTTGGGAGCAATAGGCTGTAAACTGTTTAAGAGCTGGCTGTAAAGTACTGTGAAGTGGTATATAAGTCTAAGTGCTATTTCTATTGCTATATAAGCCTGGTAAACAAATTAAATAATTAATTCTATTCCATTACAATATTATACTACATTCTCCTTGCAGAACTCACTGATTGAAGAAATGGATAGATAATTTCACATGTACATTTATTTCTATGAAAACCTTGTGTGACAATGAAATGAGGGAATTTCCTTTAAAAAATCTATTAACGTCTACTATCTTCAGTTTACTAAGAAATGAACAAAGGTGGACACTGTTAATATAATAGTTTATTCACACATTTTGGATTATTAGATGAGAATGTATTAAAGGGTCAGGCTATTGGTAGCACTTATCATACATGGACTTAATTAGTTCTGACCTGACCAACATTGCACCAGCCTATATGACACATACAGACAGCTTAGCCTTATTTACTGATTCTTGATCAGATATGAACCTTAGATTACCAGTTTATTTATATCCTCTGTGTAAAAGTAAATAATTTAACAGGTAAAACAATATTTCAGCCATCAAGGTTAATTTTTAAACTGAAATCAGCTTTCTTGTTTTGTTTTTTTCTTCAGAGAAAGAACAAATAATTATTTTTAATTACTACATAATTATTCAATTCTTTCCAAGATGCATAATCTTTTTTGTTAAGCCTGTCTGTAATTATCTTTTCCAATTTTGCCTATGTCATTTTCCAAATAACATATTCTTAGTCTCATTTCCCAATCTCTTCCATTTATAATTCTCTACTTAAAAGCACATTAGGATTTTATATATGTGTACATGACTCACTTAAGCTCATAACATTGGTTGGGTTTTTGATAGCAACCCTGTCAATTAATCCTTTGCTTCAGATTGAACAGAATAAGAATGTGACTCACAATAAAATGGCCCATTTGTTTAACTGAAAGATGAAATTAACTACTAATATCAAATATAGAGAAGCATAATATCAAATATTGAAAGAGAAGACCCATTTGTCTTACCTTCTTAAGTTTTCGGTGATACAATTATCAATAAACAAAGATGCCGTTTCCAAGAAACAATATAACTGGGACTATTATAATAGCAATAGCACTTAGAGTTATATACTGTATATTACAGTATTTTACAGCTCTCTCTAATTGGTTTACAGAGTCAGCATATTGCCCCCAACAATCTGGGTCCTTATTTTAATCAACCTCAGAAGGATAGAAGGCTTATTCAACCTTGAGCCTGGTGAGATTCAAATTGCCAAATTGCAGGCAGCCAGCAGGCAGCAGAAGTAGCCTGCAGTACTGCACTCTAACCACTGCACCACCATGTCTCATATAAGAAATACCTCCAAATGAATCATATTGATTAATGGAAAGTGCTATAGTGATAGATATAGATTAATGCTAAGTAACACATATAATTATATGAATTCAAGCATTTCCATTCATAACTTACCAGCATGGGAATTTGATATAAACTAACATTAATAAGAATGTGACTAAGCCTATTCACTATAGCCTTCATATGGGACACGGTGGCTCAATGTCTAAGACATTGAGTTTGTCGATCAAAAAGTTGGCAGTTCAGCACTTCAAATCCCTAGTGCTGCGTAATGGAGTGAACTCCTGTTACTTGTCCCGGCTTCTGCCAACCTAGCAGTTTGAAAGCATGTAAAAAAACTGCAAGTAGAAAAATAGGGATCACTTTGGTGGGAAGGTAACAGCGCTCTGTGCACCTTCGGCATTTAGTCATGCCGGCCACATGGCCATGGAGACATCTTCAGATAGTGCTGGCTCTTCAGCTTAGAAATGGAGATGAGCACCGCCCCATAGAACCAGAAACGATTAGCACATATATTGGGGGAACTTTTTACCTTTATAGCCATCATCTGGATTATCCCCCAGAGTCAAGGCTAAAAATGCAATGAAAAAAAGCCCAATTTATTACTGGGGAAGTTATCCTCCCACAGTCCACAGTCTAGAACAGGAACTTCATTTTGTATAGGGCCTCAAATGAGAAATCATGTGGGTCACCTCAAATGTCATCTGATGTATTTTTATGTATGCATGCCTTAAATTAGGGCTGTCAAACTCAAAGCCTGCAGGCCAGATCCAGGCTGCAATGTGGTTGGGTCCAGCCCTTGGGTCCATCCTGGTCTACTCGCGTCACTTCGGCCCAAAGCAGAAAGGAAAGATCAGGCCAATGTAGCTTCAGCCCAGTCTACTCAATTAGGCCAGCATGACTTTGGCCTGGTCTACTCAATGCGAAGAAGAAACATGCCAACAATATGGGAAGTGGCGTCAAGCTGGCCATCCCACCTAGTCGGCTATATTCACCCAGTCAGCCATGCCCCCCGACCCCCTAAGGTCAACCAGAGCCCTGATGCAGCCCTCAATGAAATTGAGTTTGACACAAATCAATCTAGATTCCTGAACAAGTCTCTATCGACAAGATTTTTAGAAGTGATTTGTCATTGCCTTTTCCCGGGGCTGAGAACTAAAACTAGACTAGAACTCAGAGTCTCCTAGTTTCTAATCTGGTGCCTTAACCACTTCACCAAACTGCCTCCTGTCTGCTTTGAAGGCAGTGAAAATGGTTTGACACTAACCTGCCTCCTTCCAGATCTTTACAAGGGGCATGCAGTGCTTTGAATGTGAAAGGGAGCACATAGTAGCATGTCTATCTTCTTAAAGATACACCATCATTTTCTAGAATCACACTGCAATTGCGGATGACAGCTGGGAAGAGATACAACTACTTTAAAGAGCTGCAGTTAAGTGAAATATGAGTGTCCCGGTGCTCTGAACACCCATTTTTCCTATACAGCCATAGTTTTTCTATTATAAGATATAAATTTGCAGCTTTTGTATATATTTATAACCCAAAATTGATCCCAGCACAAAACATTGCAGGTGTGAATTAATAAAATCATTGCTATTTTTCTGTTACAGGAGTGGTGTGGTGACCTAGAGGTAGCGCTTTCACTTCACAGTCAGGAGTATGTGAGTTCAACCCTAAGTAGAGGCAGACATTTCTCTCTCTAGGCACACTGAGAATATATCTGCTGAACAAAACTCTGCACTAGTGACAGGAAAGACAGCCGGCCATTAAAACGTTCTGCTAGCTCCATTCAGTTGTCTAGACTCCGCCCCGCAAGGGATTATGGGGATATTAAAAGGAGTTGATGGTGATTGCTATTTTTCCTGTTATAATTCACAACCGATCATGTCAAATTCTATTAATGATGGTCTCTGATTTGGAATTTCAACATTGGATGGCCATTTGCTGCTATTTAACATTTGGGATTATTTTTTCGTAGATACACTCCATTCATATTAAATAAAACAAGTTTGGAATAAATGTTGAATCAAAGCTTGTAAATTACACATGAAGACCTATCAATGATGTCTTTAAATGACTGCCTCACATGGAACCCCATCTCAGATGGTTGGTACCTACAGCAGGAATTGGGAGAAATATGAAGAGAGAATGAGTGATGTGGGATAGAGCTTCTTTATACAATGGCCTAATCCTTTTTGATAGATGGCAGCAAAGGTAGCCTTTGCTAATAGGTTCTAGATGACCTTTTGGTTTTCCCTGTGGTAATAAGGCTGAAGATCACTGCAACCATAGGCATCTGATACAAACCACAATGATAAAAGAAATGCCCAAAATATGCATGAATAGCACAAACCACAGTTTTTGTTACTTGCGGCCCCATATCATGTAGTTTATAGCACAGTAAAATTGTGCCTGTTACCCTCACTATTGGACAAGATACAAAGGTTTTCAATGGGAGAAAATATTAGTAGTGAGAATTGAACTGGTGCTCTCTGAGGTTGGCTGTTTTCTTGCAGATATTTCACTAACAAACTACGTAACATCATCAGTGCTAATGGGAGTTGGGTTTGATCTCATTTTATAAACTAGTGGTTTGCCCTGTATATAAAAACAATGTCAGTATTGCTGGCAGTGGTCTTGTGATTCCTTGACTAGAAATCCTTGCTTACTGACAGTAAGCTGATAACATAGAAGTCTGACCCAGACACAATCTGTTTGCAATATGAGACTGACAAATATTTAGACAGAAGTTATAAATGGCAATGGACCTTTTGCTTCACCCAACCTGTTTCTCTTTCATATCCGGAAGAAGCATTCTGTGTTATAAAGATGTTCCATTTAACTACTCTGACTAATAAGGATTGACAAGGTTCATCTTACCGCTGTGAATTTTATCTAGACCTCTTATAAAGCCACTTAAGTTATCCACTGCTACACTTAATTGTCACAGCCAATTCTCCAAAATAATTATGTATCTCTTGAAGAAAAACTTGCTTTCAAATATACTGCTATTTAATTTTAGATGTCCTTCCATTTGGAGAGAAAGAGATAAAAATATTTCTCTACATCAAATTTAACTCTAAATCTATTTTGGACACAATCCAGCTCTGCCAACCATTCAGGCTAGTGCAGGACCCAAGATCATTCGGGTGGTTTCCACATCTAAGGTGAGATTGAAATGCATGGTTGCTGGTCTAGTGCCTTAACCACTAGACCAAACTGGCTCTTAGTTTGGAACTTACCGCAATATAAGTAAAGAGGAATGTTTTGCTTCAATTTAACTTATGATTATTCAGAATACTTAAGCCACCTCTCCAATTTTATATTGCTTATTGGACAAAAGGAAAAAAAAACTTCAATTGCAATCATCGGTAAAGGTTCCCCTTGCACATACATGCCAGTTGTTTCCGGTTCTAGGGGCTGTGCTCATTTTCATTTCCAAGCTGAAGAGTCAGTGCTGTCTGAAGACGTCTCCATGGTTATGTGGCCAGCATGACTAAATGCTGAAGGCGCATGAAATGCTGTTACCTTCCCACCAAAGTGGTCCCTATTTTTCTGCTTGTATTTTTACATGCTTTCGAACTGCTAGGTTGGCAGAAACTGGGACAAGTAACGGGAGCTCACTCTGTTATGCAATGCTAGGGATTTGAACCGCAGAACTGTCTGAGCTTTATTAATTTTTAAGCTTTAATTTTATTTCAGTTTATTATTTTTAATCATGGAAGCCCTTGTACTAAGGACCATACCCTACACTACTACTACTACTACTATTCTTCTTCTTCCTCCTCCTTTTCCCCCTCCTCCTCCTCTACCACTACCACCATCCTCACCACCACACACCTCTTCCTCTCCTCCTCCTCCTCTTCCTCCTCCTCGTATTCCTGAAGGTGGGTCCACTTTATGCTCAGTTATTCGACCCTGGTGATTTCATTATGTATAACTTAAGAGCAAGCATTTATTCATCACATATTAACATGAACAATAATATTGCAAAGAAAACCATATGGCTTTTTAAAAAAAATTCCATTTATTGAAATATTAATTCCAGTCTTACTTGGAGATGGAATTGAAGATATCATTGGCAAATATATTTTATGCCTAAGATAACGGTACCCTTCTCATCAACAACCCACACTAGAAAGAAAGTGTTAGATCTGGGAGAGTGGGCGCGAAGAACGGAGACGAGGCATCAAATAGTGACTCCAACTCTTTATTAGTGACTTCAGAACAGAGCAAAATACTGGGGCAACAGCAGCTCCTTTTATAGAGCTGGCTGCTGTCACAATAACCAATGATTTGAGTTTGCCGCACTGGGAACGTCCAATCAGCAGCGACCTGCTGTCAGCCAATCAGATCAGCCAGAAACGACCAATCACGATCCGCTGTTCGCGGGCCAATCAGAAGTGCAGGATTACAAGCCTGCTGTGGAAGTAAAACTGTTAGGATTTTAAACTAACGCGTTTGCTTAGTTCGTAACACCCCTTCCCCCTAGATTCCGTTTGAGGGGTGGGGTGATGTATTCTCGCAGGTAGGCAGGTCATTTCACCTGTCTCCCTGATCTGCGTTGCTCCACCAGTCCTTTCCCTGACTCCGGTCCCGGTGGGTTGCTCGATGAGCTTGGCGGCACAGATGGTCCAACCTCTCCGTTGGGTGACTCGGGGTTGTCATCTCTGCTTCCGTCAAGGCTGTCATCCAGATCCCTTGGATTTGCTGCTATCGCAGTGCTGCTCTGTGGTGAGGCGATCGTCTGGCCCGGCTCTCCTTTGGAAGGTGAATATCCCAGGGTTGGTTGTGCTGATTGCTGGTTTTCAACTACTGGGTCGTATGCTAGTTCTTTTCCGGGCCCCCCGGTTTCCCTTCCCCCCCAGGTTTGAGGTTTGGGGTTTATGACGGGGGTAGGTGCCAGCCTGGAGCGCAGTTGGTCAATGTGGTGCTTCCACATTTTCCCATCAGCAGTTTGTAAACGGTAGGACGTGGACCCGTAAGCTGAGTTATGGTGGCGGGGACCCACAATGGGTCACCAGAAAAGTTTTTTGCAAACACTGGGGTGCCTACCTTGAAGGTACGATACCTGCTGCTGGATCCCAAGGGCTTTTCTGGTGTGTAGGCAGGGTGCAGGCGGTCAAGATGTGAGCGAAGTTTCTGGCCCATCAGGAGTTCAGCCGGGGTTCTGTTTGTGGTGCTGTTTGTGGTAATATGTTGGAGAAAAAGCATCCTGGTTACCTTGTGGTGGATGTCCCCTTGCTCCATCTTGTGTAAAGTTTTCTTTATGAATTGGACCATTAGCTCAGCCCTACCATTGGCCGCAGGGTGAGCTGGCGATGTCAAGGCATGGCGTATCCCCCAATCTGCTAGGTACTGTTCAAATGCCAGGGCGGTGAATTAGGGCCCATTATCTGAGACCAGGACATCTGGTAACCCGTGCGTACCGAATAGTCTATTTAGTTTCTTAATGATGGCTTCTGTGGTGGTGTTCTTTCATTTTACTCCAGCCAGTTGGAGTAGGCATCCACTGTTATAAGAAATGTATGCCCCTTGGTAGGTCCCGCAAAATCGATGTGAATACGGGACCAGGGACCTCGGGGTGCTTCGCATTCCATTGGTGGTGCTTTTGGTGGAGCTGAACGAGTTTCCTGACACTTGCTGCAAGTGGCCATCCAGGTTTCTATTTGCTTGTCTATACCTGGCCACCAAGCGTAGCTCCTCGATAGTGCCTTCATTCGCATGATGCCCGGATGTCCATCGTGCAATAGTTTTAGGACTTTATGTTGTAGTCTCTCTGGGATGATGACTCTGTCTCCCCACAAGCTGCATCCTTTTTGGGAGAAAAGTTCTGTCTGCCGGTTTTTGAAGGGCTTAAAGGTGTCGCTTGGTTCGTTGTCAGGCCAACCTCTTTCCACCCAGCTGAGGACTCGTGCCAAACAAGGATCCTTCCTTGTTTCTGAGGCGATGTCTTGTGCAGTCAGTGGTGGTGAAGGAAGAGTTTCGATTTGTAGCATAGTGAGGGTTGGAGCTGGGTCATCTATGACTTCTGATAGTGGAGAGCGGCTCAAAGTGTCAGCATGGGGAATGGCTTTTTCCGGGTAGTGTAGCAGTTGGTAATGGTATGCACCTAGAAACTCTGACCAACGTGTCATTCTCGGTGATAAGATATGGGGAGTTGGTTTGTTTCCTGCTAAAATGCCAAGTAATGGTTTGTGGTCGGTCATTATGGAGAAAGATCTTCCATATACATACTCATGGAATCGTTTAATCGCAGACACAATAGCGAGAGCCTCTTTATCAAGTTGGCTATAGTTTCTCTCAGTTTTAGACAAAGTTCTTGAAAAAAACACAATAGATGCCTCAGTACCGTTTGGTAGGACGTGGCTCAGGATGGCTCCTACTCCAAACGGTGAGGCATCGCAGGTGACAGTTAAAGGCAAAGTCTCGTTATATTGTATCAATATAGCATCTGAAGTTAACAGGTCTTTTACTTGCTGAAAGGCTCGCTCTTCGCGATGTCCCCAGACCCAGGAAGCCTTCTTATCGAGGAGCCTATGCAGGGGTTCAGCAACAGTCGCCTTCTGGGGCAAGAAGATGTTATAAAAGTTAATGAGTCCCAGGAAGGCTTGGAGATCTGTTTTATTCCTAGGTCTTGGGGCGTTTTTTTTATTGCAGTCAGTTTTTTCTCCGTAGAATGAATTCCCTGTTTGTCAAGAAGGTACCCCAGGAAATCAACCCGCTCAGTACATAGTTGACATTTGTCTTTCTTGACCTTCAGGCCAGCGGCTTTAAATTTCTGGAGGACCATTCTGAGTCGCTTTTCTAGCAGGCTTCTAGTGGGGGCAGCTATTAAGACATCATCAAAGTAAGGCACGACCCCTTTTATGCCTTGAAGCAAACTTTCCATCAAACTTTGGAAGATGCCAGGTGCTACACTCACTCCGAATTGGAGTCTATTATTCTTGAATGCACTTCTGTGCGTGACTATAGTTTGGGCTTCTGCAATCTCTGCATCTACGGGCAGCTGCTGGTATGCCTGAGCTAGGTCCAATTTTGCGAATATTTTCCCACCTCCCAGGGAATGAAGAAGGTGTTGGACTACAGGTACAGGGTAAGCGCTCTGCTGAAGCGTGTGATTTAGGGTGGCCTGGTAATCTCCACAAATTCTCAAAGATCCATCAGGTTTTATGGAGGTTACAATTGGGGTCTCCCATCGGGCATGGTCAATCGGTTCCAACACGCCCTGGGCTATTAATTTGTCCAATTGTTCATCAATCTTTGGCTTGAGTGCAAAGGGCACTCGACGAGGCTTAAGGCGAATGTGCGCAACGTCAGGGCTGAGATTAAACGATATGGGGGATCCCTTGTACTTGCCTAGCTTCTCGGTAAAGACATCCTGGAATTCCTGGACGAGGGCAACTTCCCAGTCATCGTTTCCGGTCTGGTTGATGCCCGCTAGTTCAATTCCTAGTGGCGCAAACCACTGCAAACCCAGCAAGCTGGGCCGATCTCGATCGACGACGATAAGTGGTAGGGTTGCAATGTGGTCCTTGAAGGATACTCGGGTGTGGCAGGAACCGGCAACTGGAATTCTGTTTCCTTGGTAGTCTTTTAATATGATTTTTTGAGTGCTGAGGTCCTGGCGATGGATGTCAGGGATCAGCTGTTTTAAGGTTTTCCAGGAGACCATCGATAGGGACGACCTGGAGTCGACTTCCATAACACATGGTCGATTCTCAATTGTGACCTTCACTTGGATTTTCCCTGCATCAAGGGACGAAGCGTGGCTGATGGTGATGGTTTGATGGGTCTCTTCCCATCTGGTTGAAGTGGCGGGTGCTTGATTTCTGTAGTAGTGGTTCCATTGATTGTTTAGGTGGTCCTGATTTACTGGTGGGGTGCCTGTTGTATGGTGGAAATTACTTTCTCTTCAGGTTGGGCTGGACCCTCGCTTGCCTCTGCAGACCTTTGTGATGTGGCCCCTCTTTCCACAGGAACGGCAGAGTGCGTCTAGGAATTTGCAGTCTGATCGCGGGTGATTTCCCCCGCATCCAGCACATTGACTCGAAGGATTACGATTCTGCTGGTCTTGCTGGTCGCGTTCTGAGCTGAGTCTGCTGACCTCTTCTTCCTCGCTTTCTGATGAGGATTCGAGGTCTTCATGGTAGGTGGTAGCTGTGTGCCTCTCGGATAAAGGCGTAGGGTCACTGGCGAGTTGGCGGTGCAGTGCGTTAGCTCGGCACATTCGAATGGCTGACTTCCTGGTTGCTTCTGCTGCAGTAGCATCGGCGATGACATCTGCGAGGCCGATGTCTCCCTTTGCCATAATCTTGCTCTGGGTCATAGGGTCTTTTAGGCCCAGAACAATTCGATCTCTCATGGCTTCCTCGAGGTTTGCGAAACCACAGAGTCCCCCTAGGTTTTGGAGGTCAGCGATGAAGTCTCCAACACTTTCGCCTTACTGTTGGTCCCTCTGGTAAAACTCTTGTCTCCTGATGAGTGTTGGCACCGCGGGTGCATAACGGGCCCTTAGGATTGGGGCGAGATTGTCCCAGTCCATTGTCTTGACTTCTGCTGGTTTCGCAAGTGCCTTTGCCATTTTAAAAACGGCGGGCCCGCAATGGGTCAGAAATACAGCTTGTTTCTTGCCAGGCGTAGCATCTTTCAAATTGTTGGTCTCTAGGAACATCTGGAACCTGTCCATATATGAGTCCCAGTCTTCGTTAGCTGGGTCAAATGGAGCAGGGGGTATAGTGCTGCTGGTCATTCTGCCGCTTCTTGGTGCGCTCTCAGCCACATGCTCTGTTATTGTTCGGTGAGTGTTCAGTCAGCTCTATCATCGTCTCCGCATCCCACCTTTGTCGCCAGTGTTATGTCTGGGCGTGGGCGCAAAGAACGGAGACGAGGCATCGAATAGTGATTCCAACTCTTTATTAGTGACTTCAGAACAAAGCAAAATACTGGGGCAGCAGCAGGAGCCTTTTTTTTTTTTTTTAAACAAATTTTATTAATTTTACAGAGAAAACAAAACTAAAAGATCTTTTCTGAAGGTTGTCTGATCCCGGGTTGAAACTCTTCACACAGACACAAATTCAAACATCATATTCACTTTATATATCCTTCCATATCTTATTATCATTTTCTTTTATATATATATATATATAAACCATTTTTATCAATTTTATATAAACAATGCACAAGGCATAACAGCTTATAAGTTCTTTTCTAAGAAAAAATAATAAAAGAAGAAAACCAATAGAACATAACAATTCCAAATTATAGTATCAATACTTTGTCTATTTAACTTCATATCTTATCCCAACTTCTCCTTTTCATCCAAATTATTTCTTATTAATTAAATTTTTTTTGGCCTTTTTTCAATATACAACATCCAAAAAAAGAAACATAACAAAACCTTTATATATCCTTTCATATCTTATTACCATTTTCAATAATATTCTTTGTCTGTTCTATTTCCAACTATCCATTCATCTTTTTTCTTTTATTATACTTCTCCTATACACCAATTGGAGAAACGTCTATAACTCATTACCCTAACTTAAAAGTACTTCATATAACACTTAATTTATCTTGGGATTCTGTTTAAAAGATTCTAAAATTACACAATGAATTTTATACTCTAAATACACATATAAAAAACACAATCTTATGTACCCTCCAGAATCCCTCTTTTATCCAAAATTAAATTCACCCATTGTCTCTGAATAAACTTTTTTTCTTTAGATCTTGCTTCCCCCCATTGAGGCTTCTCCTCCCCCCCTTTCTCTCTTGCTTATTCTTCTCCTTGCCCTTTTTACCCCTTTGTCTCTCCTCCTCCCTTCTCTTACTCCCTTTCCTTTGCTTTCTAACCTTGCCTCCACCTTTCCGCTCATTTTTCTCTTCTTTGGTTGTTTTTATAATTCTTAAAATCCCCTTTTTCTTATCCTTTTTCTCCTCCTCCCCGGAAAAAAACCATTGTTCATCAAAGATGGCTTCTTCTTCCTCTTCTTCTTTGTCCCAGTCCTTCTGCTGCGTAGTCAACTTTTCATAAGTACATAACACCATTTCTAAGAATTGAAACAAAGTGCCCAAAGTATCTTCCTTTTTATATTTTTGAAATTCAGTCTTTAGTTCATCCACAAGCGATGCCATTATGAAAAAAGAAACTTTTCCCAGAACAACCACAAATATTTTTAATCAAAAATAATTCAAAAAAAAAAAATTCCAAAAATTAATACTTTTCTTCCTTCTTCTCTTTCTCTTTCTGGGGTTAATATTTTATCAAAGAGGTCCAATTACCATATACCTTTCTTTGGGATTCTAGGCAATCTCCTCCTTTTTCAGCTTCTGCTCCAATTTTTTTTCCTCTCCCTTCCCACTTGCAATATAAATTTTAAATAATCAGAAATCCATACCTCCAACAAGGGTTTTCCAATTTCTTAAGTTTTTCAATGTCCAAAAACCCTTTTGTCCCTTAGCTTCAACTCTCAAAACAATTCACTTTCAATGTCCAATATGTCCAAACATATCTGCTGTTTCCATGGGGTGGGAGAGTGAAGAAAAAAAAAGTTCCCTTTAACAGCTTCTCCGCCGCTTTCGATCTTCTTAGGGATACAATGTATCCTCCAGCAATTCAAACAGCTCAGTTCCAACAAATTTGAAAGATGTTACTTGACCCGGCTCAGACAGCACTTTCACTCTTCTTACTTCCTCCAGCGTAATCTTACCCGGTTGCTGGCTTCTTCGTGGTGGCCATTGCTGACCACCGCTCCACCGCCTTGGGAAAAAGGGGTTTTTCCGGAGGAGGAGGGGGTCTGTGACACCCCAACCCCCTGTCCGACTCCCCTCTCTCTTCAGCTGTCCCTACAGGGCAGCCATATCCCCCTGATCCATCTGGATCGGGGGTACCTCGGCAGCTAGCACAGCAGGAATCGCGAGCTGTCGCAAATTCCTGCTGCCCCGAAACCACGCGAAACCGGAAACCTGCAGCAGGAGCCTTTTATAGAGCTGGCTGCTATCACAATAACCAATGATTTGAGTTTGCCGCGCTGGGAACGTCCAATCAGTAGCGACCCGCTGTCAGCCAATCAGATCAGCCAGAAAAGACCAATCACAATCCGCTGTTCATGGGCCAATCAGAAGTGCAGGATTACGAGCCTGCTGTGCAAGTAAAACTATTAGGATTTTAAACTAACGCGTTTGCTTAGTTCGTAACAGAAATTTTCTTCAAAATAAAAATTGTAGCAAACAACTATCTTTGTTGTAATTAGAATTCCAATATTCCTCTTCACAAATTTATCCTTGGAGCATGTGTCTGATCCCTGACTTTGTGAATTTGTTTTCTTTCAATGTTTAATTTCAGGATGCTTGATCAGCATATGGTTACTAAAGGACCAGAATGACACAGCCCAAATAATATATATATATATATAATTATATAAAGCTGCTCTGGAAACCACTTGGAAAAAGAGTGGGACAAAAATCCTTGAAACAAATAAGAATACATGCCAAACAAGCCTGCACACTTTAATTGATGCTCAAAATCTCAACATTCCCACTTTCTAGAGAAGTGTTACGTTAACAAATCATTACTAAATAGCATGTATCATTAACTGCTTGCTCTTTAGGGCACAAATTAGAATACAAGTATAATTGGTCTTTAAAGGGAAGGCAGTAAATAAAGTCAGAATTTTTGGGGGGTTGGCAATATTATAATTGTAGAATACCCTTCCTGGAAACTTTCGCACATACTCTATACATAAGAGGCGATTATATTCACCAGAGCTTTTAAGATAATTGATTTTATTTTTATTATTATTGTACATAAACTGGTCATGTTACTGTTTTGTTATGAATATTTGATTACTAAAATAGATGGTTGAATATTTTGTTCTATGAAAAATACACATTTACTTTTTTTTTTAAATCTTGCCTCTACCCTCTTTTGCTGAAATACAAAGCTATTAAATCTACCATTCAATAGTCTGTTTTCTGTACTTAGCTGAATGCCATTAGGAATGCTGGCAATAATTATATGCCTTATTTTAAAGATTGCTACTCAAGGCATGGCTGAGCTTAAACTAGACGTTGCTTTATAAACAAACCTGTAAATGAAATGCAGCTCTATATGATATAGTCCATTTTTAGAAGCAAGAGCTGCATATCTTTTTCCAAGCTTGGGCATATATGAAAAAAAAAGCTCTATAGTAAGAACAAATCATGCATAGTAAGTAAAGATGGCAGGGGAGGTGATTCACCAGAGAAGGATGACTACTGATTAAGAAATTTACAAATTTGGTTGAGGTTCTCTGGAGATGGATTAAAGTCTCAGTAATTTTTGATGCATGATGAAATGACCTGTAATCCTCAAAAGCTTCGATGATAATACCTTTATTATTTTATTAGGTGCCATTATAAACATCTGTACACTATTAAGTAAGTAATATAAATATCTGTACACTACCAACTTGTTTAGGCATGTTCAACTGTTTGGCTTACCTGGACTACACTGAGTGAAGAGAAATTGTCTTGGGCTACACATAAAAGATACAATATTATGCATACACATTATATGCATAAATAATGTTAAAAAGTTATGATCTTGTGGGCTACTTTATTAGTTGTTCAGGGCTGCATGTGGGCGGCGGGCTGGATATACTCAACCTTGGTAATGATGCATTGGCTAGGGAAAAAATTAAAAGGATGACCAAGAGAGACAGTAGAATGTCTGATGATTCTAGAAATATTATTAAACCATTAGAAAAACTCCCCCAAAATGCAGACTGGCAGTTCTTAATTCAACTTGATTTGTTAAAATACTTATACACAATTACAAAATGTTATTTTAAAATTCTTAAAAACAAGTCATCCCAAGCTGCTTATGTCTCAGAACTACTTTTGAACTTAACCACATATGTTGAATATAAAGTTCAAAAGAAATAAATATGTGTGCACACAGGCACACATACACACATATACACAGTTTTTATTTATATTTTGTTCAGATTCATTCTTTTAAATAATATTCTTAAAAAGAACATTACAACTAATGCTTCATCACATCAAAAGATTTGTTTATAAGTCTATGCCTCTTTTACTCTTTCTGAACAAAGAGCACATACATTTGAAAGTCTTTTTTTAGTTTCTTTTTTTTAAAAAATGTATAGTTGTTTTTAAAGCTGCCGTCTGACTTTTTTGTTGCAGATTAAAACTTCCAACAATATTGGTTTCTGTTTGCATCGCAGATCTGCTAAGGAACATTTATATCCTTCACTCCTTTCATATTTTAGAAGCTTTTAAAAGTGAAAGACAGGTACTTGGGTAATGTCAAAGCTTGCTACAAACTTGAGAGGACCCTAAAGAATGGCACAACTGTGCAAATATTAATTATCATAGTTTCCCACATATTCTTGAGATTTGTTATCCATGGCAAAATAATTTTATTCCATCATGTTTGGGTTCAGACTAAAAATTATTGAAACGCAGCATCTTTCTTTCCTTGGTAAGAGAGAAAAACACTTGAGAATGAATACATGGCTTGATTTTTTTTTTTGAAACAAATTTTATTAATTTTACAGAATACACAATACACAAACATACAAAACACAAAACATAAACAAAACTAAAAGATCTTTTCTGAAGGCTGTCTGATCCCGGGTTGAAACTCTTCACACAGACACAAATTCAAACATCATATTCACTTTATATATCCTTCCATATCTTATTATCATTTTCTTTTCTTTTATATATATATAAACCATTTTTATCAATTTTATAAAAACAATGCACAAAGAATCAAGGCATAACAGTTTATAAATTCTTTTCTAAGAAAAAATAATAAAAGAAGAAAACCAATAGAACATAACAATTCCAAATTATAGTATCAATACTTTATCTATTTAACTTCATATCTTATCCCAGCTTCTCCTTTTCATCCAAATTATTTCTTGTTAATTAAAATTTTATTGCCTTTTATCAATATACAAAATCCAAAAAAACATAACAAAACCTTTATATATCCTTCCATATCTTATTATCATTTTCAATAACATTCTTTGTCTGTTCTATTTCCAACTATCCATTCATCTTTTTTCTTTTACTATACTTCTCCTATACACCAATTGGAGAAACGTCTATAACTCATTACCCTAACTTAAAAGTACTTCATATAACAATTTTTCTTGGGATTCTGTTTAATAGATTCTAAAATTACACAATGAATTTTATACTCTAAATACACATATAAGAACACAATCTTATGTACCCTCCAGAATCCCTCTTTTATCCTAAATTAAATTCACCCATTGTCTCTGAATAAACTTTTTTTCTTTAGATCTTGCTTCCCCCCATTGAGGCTTCTCCTCCCCCCCTTTCTCTCTTGCTTATTCTTCTCCTTGCCCTTTTTACCCCTTTGTCTCTCCTCCTCCCTTTTCTTACTCCCTTTCCTTTGCTTTCTAACCCTGCCTCCACCTTTCCGCTCATTTTTCTCATTTTTGGTTGTTTTTATAATTCTTAAAATCCCCTTTTTCTTATCCCTTTTCTCCTCCTCCCCGGAAAGAACCCATTGTTCATCAAAGATGGCTTCTTCTTCCTCTTCTTCTTTGTTCCAGTCCTTCTGCTGTGTAGTCAACTTTTCATAAGTACATAACGCCATTTCTAAAAATTGAAACAAAGTATCTTCCTTTTTATATTTTTGATATTCAGACTTTAGTTCATCCACAAGCGATGCCATCATGAAAAGAGAAACTTTTCCCAGAACAACCACAAGTATTTTTAATCAAAAATAATTCAAAAAAAATTCCAAAAATTAATACTTTTCTTCCTTCTTCTCTTTCTCTTTCTGGGGTTAATGTTTAATCAAAGAGGTCCAATTACCATATACCTTTCTTTGGGATTCTAGGCAATCTCCTCCTTTTTCAGCTTCTGCTCCAATTTTTTTTTCCTCTCCCTTCCCACTCCCTTCCCAATTTTAAATAATCAGAAATCCATACTTTTAATAAGGGTTTTCCAATTTCTTAAGTTTTTCAATGTCCAGGAACCCTTTTGTCCCTTAGCTTCAACTTTCAGAATAATTCACCTTCAATGTCCAAACATATTTCATATCTGCTGTTTCCATGGGGTGGGAGAGTGAAGAAAAAAAAAAGTTCCCTTTAACAGCTTCTCCGCCGCTTTCGATCTTCTTAGGGATACAATGTATCCTCCAGCAATTCAAACAGCTCAGTTCCAACAAATTTGAAAGATGTTGATTGACCCGGCTCAGACAGCACTTTCACTCTTCTTGCTTCCTCCAGCACAATCTTACCCGGTTGCTGGCTTCTTCGTGGCGGCCATTGCTGACCGCCGCTCCACCGCCTTGGGAAAAAGGGGTTTTCCAGGATGAGGAGGGGGTCTGCGACACCCCCAACCCCCTGTCCGGCTCCCCTCTCTCTTCGGCTGTCCCTAAAGGGCAGCCATATCCCCCTGACCCATCTGGATCGGGGGTACCTCGGCGGCTAGCACAGCAGGAATCGCGAGTGGTCGTGAATTCCTGCTGCCCCGAAGCCATGCGAAACCGGATGTCCAATACATGGCTTGATTTTGATGGCAAGCCATTAAAACTGTAAAGTTTTATAAAGTGTGAATCTAATCCCAACATGTATTTTAAGCTGCTACATAAAGACAGTTATGCAAAATGTAGTCAAACTCCTACTCAATGCCTGTAATGTCTCTGATTTGGACTGCATTACTCCTGAGCCTGAGTTCCATTTAAACCTACCTTGGCAAGCTAACCTGCTTTACAGGGTCATAATGACTTGGGCGTTGAACTAATTCAGACACCCATGTTTGGAGGGCAACAATCCAAGTATAGGAAGAATCATAAGATCCTCCCCCTTTATTTCCATACCTCCAGAGAAGGCAAAGAAAAACCATCCATGGAAACTAAAGCAATCCCTGTCTTCCAGTCATAATAGCCTCAAATAACCCAGGTTAGAAGACCCAGACAGACTGAATTGACAGGATTAAGTCAGAAAACACAGAATTTATATTCCCCGCCTTTCCTCAAGGCTAGCCTTGACCTGACCACCACCAGGAAACCAAATAGGGACAATTAGAATACAGAAAAGCACATTATTAATAACCCCACCAGGCATCTCAATCTCAAAAGTCCAAGAGGGTATAAAAATCACCCTACTGCCCATGCCAGGCTGTCAGCTGACCCAGAACTGATGCTGAGTCACTTCACTTCTGATTCCTAAATAAATGGATACCTCCTTTCCTGCAGCTTGCCTCCAAATTCATTGCTGTGTCTTTCTCCCAGCTTGGAACTGGACCAGATTTTACTTCCAACACATGGTAGGCAGAGATGTCTATTGTAGGTATCCAACCCCTCCTTGATGGTAACCTTGTGCTCATGTGAGGTTGGAAAGGCTTCTTTGAATACTTTCCAAAGGATGCGCTATGTGCATATCATGGCTTCCACATTTCTCAATTAGCAAAACATAAAGGATTCCCTATTTAGTTGTGTCCGATTCTAGGGCACAGTGCTCATCTCCGTTTCTTGACTGAAGGAGTCAGCATGGTCCAAAGACATTTTCCGTGGTCATGTGGCCAGCATGGCAATATACCAAAGGTGTATAGAATGCTCTTACTTTCCCACCAAATTGGCTCTTGTTTATCTACTTCCATTTGCATGCTTTTGAACTGCTGGGAAGGGGAGCAGGAGCTGAGGCAAGGGAGCTCATCCCATTGCATGGCACTTGGGTTTTGAACCCAGACTGTCAGCTTTCCAGCTGACAAGCTCAGTGGTCCTTAACAGAGGTGCTTATATAGCAGGTTATGACCAATTTTGGAGAACCAGTAATGGAAATTTTGAGTAGTTCAGAGAACTGGCAAATACCACATCTGACTGAAGATTTTACAGTATCCTTCCCCTGCCATGCCCACCAAGCCATGCCCGCAGAACCGGTAGTAAAAAAAACCCGAATCCCACCACTCCTGAACCATTGAGCCACCACACCCCATCAAGCAACCAGAATGATTAGGAGACTGGAGACTAAAACATATGAAGAACAGTTACAGGAACTGGGCATGGCTAGTCTAGTGAAGAGAAGGACCAGGGGAGACATGATAGCAGTCTTCCAATATTTGAGGGGCTGCCACAGGGAGGAAAGGGTCAAGCTATTTTCTAAAGTGCCTATAGGACAGACAAGGAATAATGGATGGAAACTGAACAAGGAAAGATTTAACCTGGAAATAAGGAGAAACTTTCTGACAGTGCGAACAATCAACCAATGGAACAGAAATTGCCCTCGGAAGTTGTGGGAGCATCATCACTTAAGACTTTCAAGAAGAGATTGGACTTCCATTTGTCAGGAATGGTGTAGGGTCTCCCGCTTGGGCGCGGGGTTAGACTAGATGACCTACAAGATCCCTTCCAACTCTGATTATCTGTTATCTGTTACCATCATTAGCAACACCCAATTAAAATCTTTATTTCCTCACATTAATCATTGTATTCCAACTCTCATGGTACAGATTTCTGGAAGCAATAAAAACAGTCCTTAAAACATGAACATAACAGATAAAAAGATTCCAATAATTAAGGTATTTAAATTTATAAAACACTGTAAAGAAAGAAATAAAGGTTGAGGGATAGGTAAGTTGAACCACAAGGCCACTGATATTTACAAGAAGGTCTGGCCAAAATGACACTCCTAAATCTCATCGTGCTAACATTTTCAGCACTTCTTCTATGAGTCTAATATTGATGGTTTCTCAGTACGTATTTATTTATATATATTTAAATAATTTAAATGCTATAGGAGTGATTCTGGGTGATATTCAGAAGTTAAAAGTTCAGCAATTAAAGATGAAATAAAAGCAGTTCTTCAACTAATGGAATTAGTGTGTGTGTCTTTAGTTACTTGTTATGTATGTAAATAGTTAAAATAAAAGCAAGCTTGGGGTAAAGTGCAGGGTTCTGGCCCTGCACTTCTGATTGGTTGTTAAGCGGCTCGATCGGATTGGTTGGGTTCAGAGAATCCGATTGGCCCTTAACGAAGGACTCTTATTGGTTTTGGAGCTAGCGTTTTACAGCTCCCTATTGGTTATTTCACATTAAGGTTGCCTATATAAGGCAGAGTTGTTGTTATTAAAGAAACAGGTCACTATGTAATAAAGAGCTGAAAGTTCACCAACTAAGACTGTCTCCATTCATTTCACCCATGCCTGAAACTATATCATTACTCTTGAGTAGGAATATAAACAAAATATTAAAAGAATTACTTGAGAAAAACCCCCACTCCTGCTTGCTGTCTTCCTTCCCCGCTTTTATTTTTTGCTTACTATTGTTGAATTTTGTGAAACCAGTTCCATCTGAGTTTCAACAGGCACCAATGTCTCAAACATGCCTGAAGCTAACTAATGTACCAGTAAAGAAAACCACCTATTTAGGCAAAATTTGCAATATAAATTTGCTTCAAATCACCCTGAAAAAAAGTCCCACTTCCCCTTACTTGCCCTTTGATGAAGTCACGGTGAATTTTTCTGTAGTTCAGAGTATTGCCCACAATTGCTCATTCAATACTCATACTGGAAAATAAACAATTTTATATATTGTGGTTTCCATAAATGCAATATGGAATAGGGCATCCTGGAGAGATACTGAAAATGCTACCCATTTTCTTGCTTATACGTTACTCTACTTATTAATATCGTCCAAGTGTGCTAAAGGCCCCAAAAATATATATTGATTACACATGGACTTTACATATAGAAAGGTAACATAGAGATAAACATACATACGTTCAAATACATGAACTCGTATAATTATGTCACAGCTTATCTTTTTTAAAGGAGCCATACACTAAAGTTAATGTTACTCTTAGCAGACAGAAGCTACACTTGTGTAAGTCTAAAGTACTTCTCTGAAGAGTGCATAGTGGGGGAGAAAAGTTGGCCAGAAACAATTGCAATCTATGGGTCAAATCTGTCTGGAAACTTTGGAACAAAAAAGTCCCCAATGCAATTCTATAAGAAAAATTGGTTATTTACCCAGAATCCTGCTAATAGCTTTATCCTAAGATCACCTTATGTATCCAGAGCAGATCAGGTACATACTGTGTACACATATCCTTCTCACCACATAGTTTTGACTATTTTGATATGATCTATCGAAATTTACACACACACACACACACAGTGTGTACATATATGTATGCACACACACACACACACACATACACATGTAGCCCTCGACTTACAACAACTGAGCCCCAAATTTCTGTTAAGAGAGACATTAAGTGAGTTTTGCCCAATTTTATGACCTTCCTTGCCACAGTTGTTAAGTAAATCACTGCCATTGATAAGTTAGTAATCTGGTTGTAAAGTGAATCTCGCTTCCCCATTGACGTTGCCGGTCAAGGTTGCAAAAGGTGATCACATGAATTTGGGACAGAGCAACGGTCATAAGTATGAACCAATTGACAAGCATCTGAATTTTGATCACATGATAATGGGGGATGCTGCAACAGTGAAAAACTACAATGGTCGTAACTATTCTGTTTGACATGTTCTCTTTGCTATATTTCCTCATCCTAATTTCCTAAATTTCCTCTACAAATTTCAAAGCAAATAAATTAATTTTGTTTAAAACTTGATCCCAAACTGAACTTTCATAAATTCACAGATTTGAGATGGACTGATATTTTGACCCAATTAAATTGCGTTGCTAAATCTACAATCTTATCTAAATACTGTTTTCTCTAGGCAGCCCACCACTAGATTCATAAGTAATGCTATTTTATTTTTTTAACATAGAAAATGTAATTAAATTTCCTGTAAAGAGTATACTAAATTAACTATTATGGGTTTAAACATCCAGATTATTTTTTCAAAAGACCTATCTTCATCTCTCCTTTGTTACTTTTATAGCAATAGCAATAGCACTTATATACTTTACAGCCCTCTCTAAGCAGTTTAAAGATTCAGCATATTTCCCCCAATAATCTGGGTCCTCACTTTACCCACTTCAGAAGGATGGAAGGCTGAATTTCACAACTTTGAGCCTAGTAAGATTTGAACTGACAAATTGCAGGTGGCCAACAGTCAGCAAAAGTAGCTTGCAGTACTGAATTCTAACCACTGCGTCACCACAGCTCTTATAACTCCATTTGAGATGAACAGCAATATAATTAACATAATATAACATAACCATAACATATTATGACATAACATGACACAATGTAACAGAATGTTACATTGGAATACACAGGAATTGGGCAGCCAATAAATTTAAGTAAATAATAATAAAACAAAACAAAACAGCATGGAGTGGAATGTAACAGACAGAGCAGAACAGGACAGAGAGAAGATGTATGAATTCTATACAGAACATTGAACTCTCATAATTATAATTTCTCTTCTTTATGTAAATAATACATATGGATTCTATCTCAGATGCTAGCTCAAAAGGGAAATTAAATTTGATTGTTTGTGATATCAGAACATAAAATGCGTCAGCTCTTAACATCTTTGTTGTCTTTTTGTGAGTATTTATATGTGTGTGTTAAGCTAAAAATAGCTTCACTGATTTAGTTTAGATTTTGCAAAGCTGAGGCTGAAGGCTGGAGGCTGATTTCTGTCTTCCTAAAATAGGACTAAAGACAGAACCACTTACAGAAATCCAAGGATAGAATTAAAAACAACAATAAAATATGTTATTTGGGGGAAAATAACATCAACAGGAGGCAATTTTAATCCAACAATTGTCTTAACTTTCCTTTCAAATATTCCTTATAGCAGGAAAAAATCCACTTCCATTCACTATACAAGTAGTCCTTGACTTATGAGCACAATTGATTCCAAAAATTATGTTGTTAAGCAAGATAGCTAAATGAGGTTTGCTCCCTTTTATGACCTTTCTTGCCACAATTGTTAAGTGAATCACTGTAGTTGTTAAGTTTGTAATATGATTGTTAAGTGAATCTGCCTTCCTCATTGACTTTGCTCGATGATAAAAGAGGATCACGTTATCCAGGGACATTGTAACCATCATATATATGAATCAGCATCCAAATTTTAATCAGCTGACCATGGGGAATGCTGCAACAGCATGAAAAACGGTCATAAGTCAATTTTTTTCAATGCCATTGTAACTTGGAACGGTCACTAAAAGAATGGTTGTAATTCAAGGACTACCTGTCTTGTCATCATTAAGTTGAATATTTTTTATGTCAGATCTAGCAAAATATGGGCACTGCCTACTTGACAGAAGTTTTCCCACTTCCCAAATACAACGAGGTTAATAACAGGGCAAAGCCCCAAATACAGCAGCCCCCTGAGCTATTTATATTCTATTTTCTCTTTTTATTTTCCTATTAGTTTCTCTCTTTTCATTTCATAGAACTAAACGTGCAGGAAAATTATCAGCAGTCAATTTAGCACATCTCCCATTCTGGTTCTAGTCTGTATAGCAGGCATGATAAATTGATTCTGATAAGAACACTTTTTATAGTTTGCATTATCTTTCCCAGATATAAAACACAAGGCCTTGAGAAAAATGGTATCTCTCTCTCTCTTCTCAGGCCCCAAATATAAAATGTTAAATGGCAAAATGAAAACAGCAGTTCTTGCCTTACTATTCAGATGGACACTGTCACTGGAAAATAGCTGTACTCTTATTTTCCTATTTAATGATTATTCAATGGCATAAGTACCTCTAGCGTGTATCACATGTATGTATGTATATGTGTGTGTGTGTGTGTGTGTGTGTGTGTGTGTGTATACAGAAGCCTGATGATGGCAGATGAGATTCTGCCGAAACGTTGCTACAGCTTTAAAAGCACAACTACAATGATGTGGGAAAATACCCGAACAAAGCTGAATGCCATACATGTAAGTACCCGCGAAAACTTAAGAAAACACACACACACATATATATACATATATCACACACACTTAGTTTAAATGTAGTGCCTAATTTATAGCACTTAGCAATAGCATTTAAGACTTATATTCAGTTACTTTTTTCAGCGGCCCAGTTGCAAACAGCTCACAGCACGGCCCATGGATTGGGGACACCTGCTGTAAGTGGTTTACAGAGTCAGCATATTGCCCCAGCAATCTGGGTCCTCATTTTACCCATCTTGGAAGGATGGAAGGCTGAATAAACCTAGAGCCGGTGAAAATCGAACTCCTGGCAGTTGGGAGAATTAGCCTGCAATACTGCAATCTAACCACTGCACCACCATGGCTCTATAAGGCAATCTCTTACTTTACTGAGGTTTACTGCCATGGTTTGGAGTAGATTCTTACTTTAAAATCTGCAATTCTCAGTTAATGATGGCAGGAGGGAATGCTGGGATTGCAGTCCTTAAGTGATGTGGTCATGTAAAGTTGTGTTTTACAGCTGCATCTGAATAATGGAAAATCTACTTTCAGTTGTGGTCCTAGGTTGAAGACTACTTGCGTTTGCGTCTTTTCTATGAGCAATTAAACACAAAACTGAGACTCGTGGTTTTTTTTATCTGCAGATAACAAATATAAAGAAAACTTTGCAGATGGTATGTTGGTATTATTCATAGAATATGAACATGACATCTGTCAACAGTTTCCCATGTCTTTATCACTTTGCTGTTGTTTGCTTTATGTGGGCCTACCTTTAAAAACTATCCAGAAGCTGTAAGGAAGTGCTGATAGCATCACTCCTAGCGTTGCAGGAGTTGTATTGTTGCCAATAAACCTCCAAAGTTGCATTTTATTGGGACTTCTACATTATTGTTTGTTATAAATGTTTTGAGGTTGGGGGTTGTTGTTTTTTTGGTTTAGAAGAAAATAAATTATTTATAACCAACATTATTCATCAAAGCTCTGCAAAGAATTTTGACTACCTTTCAGAATATCGTCAGAGAGAATTCCAATTGAATATCTCAAAGCTATAGGTTGCCTAATGGGAGCATAGTATAAAGGAATATGCATTGTGGAAGCAGGTGAATTTTGAAAGCATTTGTTGGACACAGTCATAACTCTTTAATTCTATTGTATCTTGTGCAGTGCTCAGAGTTCCTTCTAATGGATGGGAAGCCATATAATTGAATTCAAAGTGCAAATTTTAACTTGTAAACTCTTTTCTGGTATGTGTAGATCCACATACTTGAGGAAGATCCAACTTCTCTAGCAGGAGGCCCAGAAAGGATCTCCATGAATGGAGAAGGAGGAGGGAGGATTTTACTTTATGCTATGCCCCCATTAAGCAACCTATTGCTTCCAGATATTTCAAGTGGAATTCTCTCCGACCGTATTCTGAAAGTCGGTCAGAACCTTTGCACAGCTTTGATGAATGATGTTGGTTATTGTTAAATACTTGGACATGGGTCGGAGTAAATGGAGACAGCCTCTGAATAGTGACTTTCAGCTCTTTATTAGCAGAGTGACTTCTCAAAACAACAACAGTGAACTCTGCCTTATATAGGCAACCCTTGTAAGAATTGTCCAATAACGAGCGATGAACGCTATCTTAACCAATAAGAATCCTCTGTTAAGGGCCAATCGGATTCCTCAGAACTAACCAATCCGATCTGGTCGCCTAACAGCCAATCAGAAGTGCAGGGCTAGAACCCTGCACTTTACCTCAAGCTCATACTTTATTAACTATGGTACATACACAACACCCCTTCCCCCTGGTTTCTTAATTACGGTGTAGTTATATAGTCCTTTAGATAGGACGGTTGTCTTTTAAGTCTTTCGGATTTTCGTTGGATTGGTTGGTTGGAATCGTGTTGAGGTAGATTGTTGTTTGGCAGTGGTTCTGCTTCTTGCTCAGGTGCAATTTCTTGCGGTGCAAACAATTCTCCTTCCTGGTCCATTTCCTGAGTATCACTTAGTTCGTCGCTCCCTTCAAGCAAGTTCCCTGGAACTTCATCTTCTTCCGTACCTCCCCCCCCTCGGTTTGGTCATGGGGGAGTTGTTGACTGGCCATTGTGAGTCGTGACCGTAATTGGTCGATGTGCTGTTTCCACAGTCTATTGTCACAGCATTTCACTACGTAGGATTTGGGGCCGGTCACTCGTACCACTGTCGCCTCTATCCATAACGGATCGCCCGATAAGTTTCGTGCGTAAACGAGGTCTCCTACCTGGAAGGTGCGACAGCGGCCGCTGGATCCTATTGGCTTTTCCGGTTCGTAAGCAGGGTGCAACCGGTCGAGGTGGGAGCGGAGTCTTCGTCCCATCAGTAGTTCGGCGGGAGTTCTGCCGGTGACGCTGTGTGGAGTTATGTGTTGCAAAAAGAGAATTTGGTTGACCTTGTCATCGATATTGTCATAGTCCACTTTTTGCAAGGTCTTTTTAACAAATTGGACCATGCGTTCCGCTCGGCCATTGGTCGCAGGGTGCGCAGGCGAGGTGAGCGCATGGCGGATGCCGCAGTCAGCAAGGTACTGCTCGAACATTAGTGCCGTAAACTGTGGCCCGTTATCGCACACCAGGACGTCAGGCAATCTGTGGGTTGCAAAGAGTCTGTTTAGGATCTTGATCACCGCCTCGGAAGTTGTAGCCATCATACGATGAATTTCTAACCAATTGGAGTACACGTCAACTGTCAGCAGGAAGGTATAGCCCTTGGTTGGCCCTGCGAAATCCAGGTGGATTCTGGACCAGGGTCCCCGTGGCGTCTCCCATTCAGTAGGAATGGCTTTTGGTGGGGTGTTGGCAATTGGCACACGCTTTGACCCACTGCTCAATTTGTCGGTCCATGCCTGGCCACCATGCATAGCTTCGTGCAAGTGCTTTCATCCGCACGATGCCGGGGTGGCCCTCGTGCAGAATTCGTAGCAGCGTCTTCCTGAGTCGTTCTGGGACAACGACTCTATCGCCCCAGATGATACAGCCTTTTTGGGAAAAAAGTTCAGTCTGTCGAGATTTAAATGGTGCAAAGTCATCTGGTACTTGGTCCAATGGCCATCCACGTTCTACCCAACCTAGGACTCGAGCTAGGGTGTGGTCTCGTTTGGTTTCTCTCGCGATGTCTCGGGCGGTTATAGGTGGCAAGTTGAGTGTTTCGATCTGCAACGTAGTTGCCGTTGGTGCCGGATCGTCGAGAGTCTCTGGAAGCGGTGCTCGGCTTTATGCGTCGGCGTGGGGAATGGCTTTCCCCGGGCGATATTGCAGGCGATAATTATAAGCAGCTAGGAATTCTGACCATCGGGTCATTCTAGGGGATAATATGTAGGGGGCTGGCTTGTCCCCGGCTATTATCCCTAGCAACGGTTTGTGGTCAGTTATAATGGTAAATGTCCTTCCATATGCATATTCATGAAATTTCTTTACAGCTGAAACGATTGCGAGGGCTTCTTTATCAATTTGTCCATAGTTCCGCTCTGCTTGTGAAAGAGTCTTCGAAAAGTATGCAACAGGGGCTTCATTCCCATGAGGCAGTACATGGCTCAAAATGGCGCCCACCCCGAAAGGCGATGCATCGCAGGTTATAACTAACGGCAAAGTCTCGTTATACTGCATAAGTACAGAGTCAGATGTGAGAAGTTTTTTAACATTCCAGAACGCTTGCTCTTCCCGGTAACCCCATACCCACAATGCTTTCTTATCTAATAATCGGTGTAACGGTTCAGCGTCAGTTGCTTTGTGCGGTAAAAATACATTATAGAAATTAATGAGGCCTAAGAATGCCTGGAGATCGGCCTTGTTGCGTGGTCTGGGAGCGTTTTTGATCGCTTTTAATTTACCCTCGGTAGGATGAATGCCCTGGCTATCAATTCGGTATCCTAGAAACTCAACATTGTCAGTATATAAGTGACATTTATTTTTTTTTCACCTTAAGTCCAGCCTCTTGGAATTTTTTAAGAATGCATTTCAAACGATCCTGCAAGATTTTTTTGGTAGGGGCTGCAATTAATACGTCATCAAAATAAGGAACCACGCCCTTGATTCCCTGTAATAACCGTTCCATGAGGCTCTGGAAGATCCCCGGGGCTACACTAACTCCGAATTGCAATCGGGTACATTTAAACGCACCTGTGTGCGTTACAATTGTTTGGGCTTGGGCCATTTTTTCATCCACTGGTAGTTGTTGATAAGCTTGAGCTAAATCTAATTTAGCAAAAACCTTTCCGCCCCCCAAGGAATGGAGGAGGTGCTGCACCACCGGAACTGGGTACGCATTCTGCTGCAGGGCATGGTTTAAAGTGGCCCAGTAGTCCCCATAAATTCAGATTGACCCGTCTGGCTTAATGGGTGTTACAATAGTGGTTTCCCATGGAGAGTGATCGATGGGCTTCAACACCCCTTGAGCAATTAGCTTGTCAAGTTGTTCGTCGATCTTGGCTTTAAGAGCGAATGGAACTCGACGGGGCTTCAAGCAAATGGGGGCTACTTTTTGATCTAGACTAAATGAGATTGGGGTCCCCTTATACTCGCCTAAGCTGTCCGCGAAGACGTCGCTGAACTCAAAGATAAGGTCTTCCTCCCACTCACAACCACTGACTCGGTTCACGCCGGCCACTTCAATGCCGAGTGGCGCGAACCATTGGAGGCCTAATAGACTAGGTCTATCTCTATCGATGATCGTTAGAGGTAAGTACGCTGTATGCTTCTTGAAGGAGACTCGGACTCGGCAGGACCCGACAACGGGGATTCGATTTCCTTGGTAGTCCTTGAGGATGAGGCGTTGAAATTGGAGGTCTTGGCGTTGAATTGTGGGGATGAGTTGCTTGAGTGTCTTCCAAGACACCATCGAGAGGGACGATCCTGAGTCGACCTCCATGTGGCAAGGTTGGTTCTCGATGGCTACCGTGACTCGGATTTTCTTAGTGTCCAAAACTGAGGCGTGACCGATAGTGATAGTATGGTGAGCCTCTTCTTTTTGCAAAGCTCGATTTCTGTAGGAGTGGTTTACTGGCTCTCGCCTTACAGGATGGTTTCCTGTCGATTGGCGATAGTTGGCCCCTTTTGAGGCCGGGCTGGGTCCTGGTAAGCTGCGGCAGACCCGGCCGATGTGGCCTCGTTTCCCGCACTCATGGCAGAGTGCGTCGCGGAATTTGCATTCGGCCCTGGCATGGTTTGCTCCACAGCCAGCGCAAGGGCGTAAGGGCTTCAGGCGAGGGTCCCGGTCGGACCGCAGTCGATGGACCCCTTCTTCGTAGCTGTCTGACGACGAAGAGAGGTCCTCGTGGTGCGTTGTTAGAAGCTGCCCTTCTGAGTTGGGTAAGATTTCGCTGGTCAGTGGTGTTACCGGAGTGCGGCTTCGCCGTAATTGTGCAGCTGACTTTTTTGAAGCCTCCGCGGCCGTGGCTTCGGCGATGGCATCAGCAAGGCTGATGTCGCCTTTCGCCATCAGCTTGCTTTGCACGCCTAGCGCATCTAATCCCAGAATTACTCGATCTCTTAGTGCCTCTTCTAAATTGGCGAACCCGCAGAGACCCCCTAAATTTCGGAGGTCCGCTACAAAATCGGCCACGCTCTCCCCTTTTCGTTGGTTTCTCTGATAGAACTCATGGCGTCTCATGAGTGTAGGCACGGTTGGTGCGTAATGGTCTCTCAGGATGGGTTCGAGGTCGTCCCAGCTCATGGCTTTCACTTCTTGAGGTTTGGCGAGTGCTTTAGCCATCTTAAATACAGCTGGGCTGCAATGCGTCAGGAACAGTGCCCGCTTCTTTGCTGGTGTGGCGTCCTTCAAGTTATTCGTCTCGAGAAATATTTGGAAGCGATCCATGTAGGATTCCCAATCCTCTTGGTTTGGATCGAACGGAGCGGGTGGTACGATGCCGCCGGACATGGTTCCGTTGTTGGCGTCGTCTATCACATGCTCGGTATTGCTTCCTGGCTTCTTTGGTTCAGACGTCTCCACATCCCATCCTCGTCGCCAGTGTTAAGTACTTGGACATGGGTCGGAGTAAATGGAGACAGCCTCTGAATAGTGACTTTCAGCTCTTTATTAGCATAGTGACTTCTCAAAACAACAACAGTGAACTCTGCCTTATATAGGCAACCCTTGTAAGAATTGTCCAATAACGAGCTATGAACGCTAGCTCTTTTAACCAATAAGAATCCTCTGTTAAGGGCCAATCGGATTCTTCAGAACTAACCAATCCGATCTGGCCGCCTAACAGCCAATCAGAAGTGCAGGGCCAGAACCCTGCACTTTACCTCAAGCTCATACTTTATTAACTATGGTACATACACAACAGTATAAGTTTTGAAAGCGTGGCAACATCTTTAATTAAAACTTCTTCTGACATCTACACATAGCCAATAGAGTTCAGAATCCCCAAAGACATTATTTCTAAAATTATCCACTTATAAAAACTATTTATATAGTCGTGTTCCCTGTTAAAATTAGATGTGTAAGAATATAGGAAGACTTTAAATAAGAAATTGGAATATCCGGTATATAAACTTTAAGATAATTTTGGCATCTCTGTTTTTCATTTTCTTAAATTTAGAATTATAATTAATTCAACAAAATTATTATTTTACATCCCCTGGGCTTTTACTCATCTTTTTAGAAAAAAATGATGAAGCATAATGAAATGTTGGAGGTGCTATGTTCACATGTAATTCAAATATGGGCTTTTTTCATGTGATATGATCATATACTAAAGTGAAGTTATGATTGCACAAAATTTTCAGTACTAAACATTTGAAAGGATACCATTTTTTATGTAAATGCAGACAGGAAAGGACTATCTTCTTCAGTATTTGAACACAAATTCTACCACCAGTAATCTTTTTGGAGAGCTGCTTAGAAATTTGGAGTCATACATTTGCTTATATGCTTAATTTTCCATTTTTTACTGTTAACTAAAATGACATCAATATTAATAATTTAATTGAGCAACAAGATAGTATACCAGAGTCGCATGCTTTGCTAGGTTTTTATCTTCGTTGTCTTCTGATGTAATTTTTTAAAATAGTGTTTTGTTAATTAAAAAAACATGATTTGCTGACTTAAAAAAAAAAAACATTTAAAAGTACAAAATGGTTTAACACAATAGTTCCAAATTCAGATTTTTATCTTTATATAGTACATCTATTCATTGGGTTTATTAAATCCAGAATCTTAGATACTTAATGCACATGGTAAACATTGTAATGTGATATTCTTCAAATAATATAAAAATAACAGGAAACCTTAACAAAGTAATTCATTAATCAGTTTTGTGTTTCCCTTTTGCCTATGAAGTCTGAACCACCTGTCTTATGGCTGTCAATCAGCTAGTTTGAAGAATTTCATTACTAAAATACTTTTCCCCTGGAGAATCAGATCTCAGAGTTTCTTTGACATTTGCCATCCTTTATAAACACTTTTTCCTTTTTCTTGACCATCTCTCCTTTCATGTCTTTTTTTTTTCATGAAAAAAGTTCTTACTGTAAATAAAATATGGTACATCTGCTCTTAGATAAAAAGAAACCTAGTTGTTTAGACAAGAGATGTAATTTTTTATCTACCAATGGATTGACTAAGCCAAATTATGCCTCACACAAATTCTCCAGGAAATCACTGAGGTAATTTTTGAACCTAGTTGCAATAAGATACCATCTTGTTCCAGAACCTCAGAGTCTAGCTTGGGCTTCCTCGTGTCCTTTCCTGACTGGTTGATAGGGCTATGTGGATAGTCTTTGACTTATGACCACTATTGGGACAAGAATTTCTATTGATAAGTAAGGCAATTGCTAAATGAGTCACAACTGATTTTATGACCTTTTTGCCATATTATTAAACAAATCACCTCAGTTGTTAAGTGAATCACACTCTGAATCCAGCTTTCCCCATTGACTTTGCTTGTCAGAAGCTGGATGGAAAGGTTGCAGATGGTGATCACATGACTCTGGGACATTGCAATCATTGTAAATGATTTTTGTCACAGTTGATTGTGTGTCTATGGGGCTGTGGCAATGGTTGTAAGTATGAGAACTGGTAAGTGTGAGGTCTGAGTGTAATTCTTTTAGTCCAACCCCCTGCTTAGACAGGAAACCCTACATCACTTTTAAAATTGAATAGAATATAATTCCTTATTGGCCAAGTGTGGTTGGACACACAAGGAATTTGTCCTGGTGCAAATACTCTCAGTATACATAAACCATTAGAGAGCATTTCACCAGGGCAGCTGTCGTCGGTGCCATCTTGGATCCAAAAACAGACAAATGGTTATCCAATCTCTTCTTAAAAACTTCTAGTGTTGGAGCATTTACAACTTCTGGAGGCAACTTCTGAAGTTGTTCCAATGATTAATTGTTCTAACTGTCAGGAAATTTCTCCTTAGTTCTAAATTGCTTCTCTCCTTGTTTAGTTTCCACCCATTGGTGGATTAGTTTCCACCAATAAATGGTTGTAAGTCAAGCACTACCTGTAATAGAGGATCACGAACAAGAAACAGGTGTTTTCCTTTCCATCTCTGATGAAAGCTATTTCAGAGACTCTTAATCTTGGCTGATGCAGTTTCTCTTAAAAGTCACTTGCAGAATATATTTTAAAAATGGTCAAGACTTCAGTGTTCTTGCGCAAGATCAAATGTTTATGCCAAACTTCAGACAAGAATTCCACATTCAAGATTTCACATGAAGTTAAGACTGCATTTTTAAATTCTCATATAAAAATCATGTGGAATCTCAGAGGTCTCAGCAGCATTTCATGAAATATTTCAATACTGCAGTTCTGGAAACATGATAATCATGATGATTCCACAAAACTTCATCTGAGATGGATGTCCCCCAGGGGTTGAAAAGGATGCCACATACTACCACCAGGTAATTGATGCCAATAGTTCTAAATTATGAAAGAAAAACCTTTCCCAGGATTAGGTCATTGGTTTACAGAACTGTTCTAGACACAACACAAAAATAACACAGATGGAACCTAGTGGAAATTTTGTCTGTGCTTGTATTTTTATCCTTGCTTGTACGCATATAATTTTGTGAACAGCAATGTATATCTATTACTGCAGTCTATTAAAACATTAAAGTTAATAAATTGTGCAGAATTAAACAGTGTTATTTAATAAACCATTTGTCTGAAAATAATAACTAACAGTTCCTGTGGGGATAGTAACTTCTGTTTTGGGAAACGTATCCTTTCATTCCTAGTTCTGGCTTTATCAGTTTGTTTCTTTGTCTGCAACTTATATAACTCTTTAAAAAAAAACTGTACCAAAATAAAAACTGTTCCTCTAGCAAAAATAGTTGTATCAATAATGCTAAGTTTCGAATAAAAGGGCATTTTCTATTAGGCTTTACAAGTACAATTACAAGTACAATTAATTTTACTTGTGAAGATCATTGCTATTGAAGAGATAATCTCTTTCTGAGGAAATATGCAAATAGTTGTTTTCTCCAAGGGCAAAGATAAAAGAATACAAGCAAAACACATCAAGAATTATGATATCAATTCATAGTACAAAACCCATTACATGACACACTTATCAGGAAAATTAGAGAATGATGCTTAGTACACTGAATTTAGCACAGTCAATAGAATATAATATTCAGGAAAAGAAACCAAAGATTAACATGTATATTATAATAACCCAGAACAGAATCATTGAACCCAGAACCAGAATTATCCCAAATTATGAGATCACTTTCTCCCATATACAACCTCTACATGCATGGCACTGAGAATCTTGAATAAGAACTTACACTGAGAGAGAGAGAGAGAGGGAGAGAGATAGATGCAGAACTGGGAAGTAATATTGCAGCTTCCTGCCCACAGACTGAATTATACGATTCATCCAGGTCTCCATTATGTTAAGAAAAGCTACTCTGTCCACCTTTAGCCTCCAAATATCTTGTATTCTGCTGTATTCAGATTGATTTTATGGATTCACTGTCTCCAGATGGATGGTGACAATACTGTAAATAAAAGCTAGGAGCTTATATGCTTTTTCAAAAGGAGATACTCCGACTTGCAATAAAACTCACTAGACACTGAACCCATCCTCCCCTCCCCTTGAGAAATAGAATATAGCAGAATTTACATGCATTACAATATCCACATAAACAGCCTTTGCTTTAGGCAGACATTTCTTTCCTCTTTCACCTAGCCTGCTTTTTTTTTTTTGGCACTCAAAAGCAATAGTGCCACCCACACCCTCCCTCTTCCCCATCATTTGCTGCCTCCTAGCAATTTTTTCCAATCTGGGGAATCTCTCCGCTAAAATGTCCACCTGCATATTACAATGTAGCTATAATCCTTACAATGCAATATGATTTTCCAGAATTGGGTCAAGATTGGTAGCTTGGGGTTAACTTTGTTTTAAATTTAAACACACGGAGTACAGGTAGTCCTTGGCTTACAGTCGTTTCTTTGTGACCATTCAAACCTAACAATGGTAGGAAAGAAGTGACTTGTGATATTGTTTTTTTACACTTACGACCTGTGATAAAAACAACCAGTGATAAAAATGGAGATGCATGGCAAGTGGCATGTATTTAGGAGGGTTGCAGTATCCCAGGATCATGCAATCACCTTTTTGCAACCTTCCGACAAGGTCGAAAGGAAAACCAGATTCGTTTAACAACTGTGTTACTGCCTGAACCACTGCTGTGATTCACTTAACAACTGTGGCAAGAAAGGCTGTAAAACAGGGCAAAATGTAACTGCTGTCTTGTTTAGCAACAGGAATGTTGTGCTCAATTGTGCTCAAGGAATTTCGTATCAAGGACTATCTACATGGGTGTTAGTCAGAGGTGGAATTCAGCAGGTTCTGACTAGTCCTTGCGGGAGCAGAAATTTTGAGTAGTTCGGAGAACTGGCCCTGCCCCCGTCTATTCTCTGCCTCCCAAATCCCAGCTGATTGGCTGGGTCTTATTTTGTTGCCCTGCACAGGAGAACAGAACTGGAAAGCAGGTTAGTGGGATGGGGAAGGAATGGGGATTTTGCAGTAACCTTCCCCTGGAGTGGGGAGGGAATGGAGATTTTACAGTATCCTTCCTCTACCACGCCCACCAAGCCATGCTCACCAAGCCACACCATGCCACCAAGCCATGGCCACAGAACTGGTAGTAAAAAAAATAATAATCTCACCACTAGTGTTAGTTCATCTCCCCAGAGAAACACCTCTGAATACTAATTGCCAGTTTGTTTCTGGATTCATTTCAAGCTTAACCTCAATTCAATGGAAAGCCAATTCCACTGATGCAAAGATTAAAATGCTGGAGATCATGTGTCTATTTGTCTCTTAAGCATGGAAGACAACTGAGGGACTTGAGGCCTGTTATTTTCTCTTTCTTAAACTCATATGGCTGTTATCAAGAGGAAAACTGGAGGAAGGAGATATATGCCACCTTGAGTTTCTCACTAAAATAACAATATACCGTATATACTCGAGTATAAGTCGACCTGAATATAAGCCGAGGCACCTAATTTAACCACAAAAAACTGGGAAAACTTATTGACTCGAGTATAAGTTGAGGGTGGGAAATGCAGCAGCTACTGGTAAATTTCAAAAATAAAAATAGATGCCAATAAAAACTTTCACTAGGACAGTTGAGAATAAGTTTGATGTTCACAATTTCCTCTTTGAAAGAGACCAGTAAATAGGGAACAAGAAGATGAAGAAAAAGAAGTGTGTTTTTTCACACTTTTCACACTGAAGTGAACAAAAATGGCATCATAGGAACAAGCTTATTCTCAGCCTAAAGGTTTGTTTCTGATTTCTTCCCTGATTTAAGGGAAATTTGGGAAACGATCTCACTATCATGAAAGGTTTGATTGATTCACTAACCCAAAAGATGATGATGATGATAGTGGTAGGCAGGAGTCACTCTCTCCCTTGCAAGAAAAAACCAAGAGCCGTTCTTATGATATCTCTCTCTCTCTCTCTCCTCCTCCTCCCCCTCCTCCCGAGTGGACTGAAAGCAGCTGGAGCTGAGGAAATGAAACTGAGTGGAGCGACCTCGGCTCGCGTTGCTTTCTCAGCCTAGAGCTCAGAAAAGCCTCCCCCTCCCATGCTTAAAAGTTGCAAAGGAAACACGGAAGCAGGGAAGCAGCTGCCCAGCTTCGGAGCTCCACACCATTTTTTTTTCAGAGGGGAATCTGACTCGAGTATAAGCCGAGGGGTTTTTTTCAGCACAAAAAATGTGCTGAAAAACTCGGCTTATACTCGAGTATATACGGTAGATACAATAAGTAATTAAATATAGCTTTTTCATAGTCTATGAAAAGCCTGTTGAGCATAGGTCTCCAAATTTGACAACTTTAAGACTTGTGAACTTCCAGCCAGAGAATTCTGGGAACATGCAGAAATATGCTGGAATCATTACCCACCAAAGAGGGCTGAAACATTCTTTATGTCTGGGGAACCAAGATAGTATTTGGAAGATCCCACCCTGAGTATAAAAGGAGAGGGAAAGCACTTGTAAGATTCTGTTACTTTAGCCTAAATCAATAAAATAAAATTCTAGCCTTGTTTTGGACTTGATTTTCAGGTTTGGTCTATCTTGTGGGGCTGATAATCACAGCCTGGATAGCTGCAGAATTATCTTCTTCCAGAAAGCTCTGCCTGCCATTTGAAAAGTTTCTCTCAGAATCCAGATACTGCAATCCAAAACCCAAGAAAGATACACTGAGGCTCTTCTAAAACGTTTCCTTTATTCTTCCTCACCAAGCCAGAAATCTTGCGATTTCAACAGACTACTTGCACCATCAAACATACATTCTGAGAACAACTAGGAAGGAGCCATCTTAATTCTCTTTCTCTCACACAAACTATTTTAATTTTGGTCTGCCTTGCTCCTCTGGAATGCACTTTCTCCCTCCTGGATATCCACAGATACTTGGAAAACAGATGTTTTAATTTTTTTTTACTACCAGTTCTGTGGGCGTGGCTTGGTGAGCATGGCAGGGGAAGGTTACTGCAAAATCCCCATTCCCTCCCCACCCCACTAACCTGCTTTCTAGCTCTGTTCTCCTGTGCAGGGCAACAAAAGAAGACCCAGCCGATCAGCTGGGACTCGGGAGGAAGAGTATAGATGGGGGAGGGGCCAGTCAGAGGTTCTATTTGCTGGTTCTCTGAACTACTCAAAATTTCTACTACCAGTTCTCCAGAACTGGTCAGAACCTGCTGAATAACACCTCTGGTTCAAATCACTGCCTCCCTTTTCTAGAACAATGCATTCTAATTTAATGCTTGATTTTGTTAGGATTTCAAAATTGGTTGTTTCAGCTGGACTCAGCCAATCTTGGTTAGTGACTGTATTAAAGTTGTTCCTCAGAGCTTGAGATAGTATTTCTTGCATTATTATGTTTACGTTGTTACACTTAGTTTTAAATCATAACTCTTGTGTAGATCTGAAAGAGTACAGAGAAGAGCTACTAAGATGATTAGGGGACTGGAGGCTAAAATACATGAAGAACGGTTACAGGAACTGGGCACGGCTAGTCTAGTGAAGAAAAGGACCAGAGGAGACATGATACCAGTGTTCCAATATTTGAGGAGCTGCCACAGAAAGGTGGGAATCAACCTATTTTCCAAATCACCTAAAGGCCAGACAAGGAATAATGGATGAAAACTGAACAAGGAGAGATTTAACCTAGAAATTTTCTGACAGTGGGAACAATCAACCAATGGAACAGAAGTTGCCTTCAGAAGTTGTGGCAGCTTCATCACTGGAAGCTTTCAAGAAGAGATTGCACTGCTATCTGTCAGAAATGGTGTAAGGCAGGGGTGTCAAACTTGCATCGTCACAGCGTCATCACGTGACTTATTGGGACTTCCCCCCCTTTGCGAAACTGGGCAGGGGTGGGGCCAGCATGTGATGCATCCGGCCATGGGTCGTGTTTGACACCTCTGGTGTAGGGTCTTCTGCTTGGGCAGAGGGTTGGACTAGATGACCTACAAGGTCCTTTCCAACTCTGTTAATCTGTTAATCTATAAATTACTCAGCATCATTGCCTATTGTCTCCATGTACCATGATCAGGACAAAGTGATAAGTTTGGGCTTATTGCTTTTTGACAAAGTTGGTAACAGAAACCATACACCACATAATGATTGCACAGGGGTAGAGGTACCCCTACTTCAGAATCCAAGTGGAAGTTGGACCCAGAATTTAAGACAAAGTGATATATAGTTGAGTGCCAGAATTGGTTTCAGGGTTGTTGATTGCTGATTGGATACTGTTAGGAAACTGGCAGAATAATTAGACTGGCCATTGTCTAGGCATCTGGTACACTTGAAGTGGTGTTGTGGGGAAGACTTAAGTGATTGCTTGTAGAAAAGTTGCGAGAAGTAATGATGGATGCTGTCCCTTAGAATCAGAGGCAGTTGGAGTGGTATATTTATTAAAGCAGGGCTCTAAGGAGAATCATGAGGTTGAAGGTCTACACCAAGTATAACCCCACTCAAGAGCAACCCTGCCAATGAGCAACTGGCATGAAGTAGCCTCCAAATTCTTCCATTTTGCTGGGAATCACATTTTAGCTAGCTTTCATCTCTTGGAACTCCTCATTTCTCCTGCATTCCTCTTATGACTCTTATTATTTCAATGTTTCAGAAATGATCTCGGATGGATTCTGACACCAATTTATTTGTTGAAATCTTTTTAGTATTTCTTAAAGATTGGAATATCTCTATCTCTCACAATACTGACTATTATTTCAGAGCTAGGTCTCTTCTTTTCTCCTGCTTGTTACTGTCAAGCAAAGAAAACTTCTCCTGCTATCAGTATCTTGTCAGAAACAATTGGTTTGACAAGAGAAAGACTGTATATTGGGGAAGGGCTGTTGTTGTTCCTTGCTGGAATATATGTGGGCATTTTTTCAGAGGCCAGGGAGGTTTTGTCTCTTTAAATTTATGCAGTCATTCACTTCTTGGAAATGTCACTCAAAGTATAGCATATGAGTCTTTTTCCCGTAATTATGTTCACATAAGTATTACACATGGAAATAGAAATCTACATTTGAATAACAGGATCTGAGATTTGTACAGATATTTATTTATTTATTCATTCCTTCATTCATTACTTGTATGTAGACCATCTCACCAGAGGTAGCTTACAGACATTCAATTAAAATGCACTATAAAACATTGAAACAATAAATAAGGGCCATACATTTAAAATCCAATTTAAACAGAATTAACCAGAATGGAGAGAGATCAAGATGCTCACAAGATAGAGATGGGGTATTATTTACTCCATTAGTCATCTCCAAAAGTGCAGCACCTCATCTTACGTAGTCTTTTCTCTGGTAATATTACACTGCTAACTAGAGCATACAAAACATTTGCTAGACCAATACTTGAACACAGCTCATCAGTCTGGAACCCACATTACGTATCCGATATTAAAACAGTTGAGAAAGTCCAGAAATAGTTCACAAGAAGAGTTCTCCACTCCTTTACTCATTGCAGAATGAATACCTTATGCCACCAGACTTGAAATTCTAGACCTAGAAAACCTAGAATTACACCACCTTCAGTCTGATCTAAGTATCGTGTATAAAATCATACATTGCAATGTCCTACCTGTCAATGAATATTTCAGCTTCAACCATAACAATACAAGAGCACACAGTAGATACAAACTCAAGGTTAATCGCACCAAACTTGATTGCAGGAAATACGACTTCAGCAACAGAGTGGTCAATGTCTGGAATACTCTACCTGACTCTGTGGTTTCTTCCCCAAACCCCAAAAACTTTAACCTTAGACTGTCTACTATTGATCTCACCCCTTTCCTAAGAGGTCTGTAGAGGGCGTGCATAAATGCACCAACGTGCCTACCATCTATTGTTTATCTTATTGTTTCTTTTTATTTTTCTAATTTGTATCCATTTCATGAATTCATAATTATGTTTTTACTTATACCTATTATCTTGTAAGCAATTGACAAACCAAATAAAATAAATAAAAATGGGGCCCCAGCTAGATGGTTCAGCCATGTCTTCAAGGCTTTTAGATAGGTCAAAAGGTTGGGTGAAGATCTCACCTTGGTGGATATGATGTTCTAGAAGATGGGAGCTATGGCAGAAAAGACTCTTCTTCTGGTCCCTGAGAGCCAAAATTCCTGAGAGAAATTGATTATTTAAACAAATATCCTACAAGTTGACTGGGTGACACGAGGACAAATTCTTCAGGTGGAACAACAGACAGTGGCTGTAAGGTGCTATTTTCTATTAGCTGATTAAATATGTAATCGATATATTATGAAAACCATTCTTTTAAGTTTTCATTTTAAGATGCTGGCAGTCTAAATAGCATCTTGCTATGAATGAAAAAGAAAAGAAATGCCTCTTCTATAGTGCTACTCTAGCTTTGTAAATACCACTTAATGCATTTGCTAATGTATTTTTATACTTGTTTATAATTAATAATTTAATGATTGGCCCTATTATTTAGCTATTATTAGCAATAAAAATAAAAAGGTAAAGGTTTTCCCCTCAGTCATGTCCAATTCTAGGGCCTGGTGCTCATCTCCGTTTCTTGGCTCCCAACATTGTCTGAAAAACGATTTCCATGGTCATGTGGCCACCATGACAGAGTGATGCAGTAGACTAGTGGTGGAGTTCTTGCCTCACAATCAGGAGGCTGTGAGTTCGATCCTAGATTGGGGCAGATATTTCTCTCGCTGGGCACAATGAGAATGTATTTGCTGGAAAAAAAAAACCCTCCACATTGGTGACAGGAAGGGCATCCGTCCAGTAAATCCTCAGCTCTATTCAGGTGCCCAGACTTCACCCCACAAGGGATTATGGGTTTTTTTTTAAAAAAAGGATGATGTGGCCAGCATGATTATAGCCGACTTACAGCCACAATTGAGCCCAAGTGAGTTGCCAAATGAGACCATTTGTTGGGTGAATTTTGATCCGTTTTACGACTTTTCTCACCGCAGTTGTTAAGTGAACCACTGCAGTTGTTAAATTAGTAACATGGTTGTTATGTGAGTCTGGCTTCCCCATAGACTACTGAGCCCGTCATAAATTGCTAAGTCCACTGCTAAGGGATTGAATTTTGATCACGTGACCCTGGGGATGCTATAATGGTTGTCCGTATGAAAAATGGTCATGACAAACTGCACAGAACACTGTTACCTTCTCACCAAAGTGGTGTCTTTTTATCTACTTGCATTTGTATTCTTTCGAACTGCTCGGTGGACAGGATCTGGAGTAAGTAATGGGAGCTCCCCCCATTGTGCGGGGTTTGGGTCTCAAACTCAGGCTGTCAGCCCTCCAGCTGCCAAGCTCTGCATCTTTAACTGCTGAGCTGTTGCATCCCCATCAATTGGGGGGGGGGGGCAATAAGAAAAATAAAGATAATAAGAATAAAAGAATCACACATAAATTCCAATTGTTTTTCACATATTTTCTACTTCTTTAGGAAACTGTGGAAATTGCTGCCACCGTATGCATGATTACAATCAAGCCAGACTGGAAATGAGTAGAAAATTGAAGGGTTACTTGTAAGCACCAACTCTAACTGCTAAGGAGCAACAGAAGAAGAGGAACATAACCTCCTTGTCCATGTCTGTCCGCAATGAATAGAAGGTGAGAAACTTCAGCTGGCTGTGACTGTCCATGCAGGACCATTTCTTCAGAATGATGCAGCTGCCTTGGACAGCAGATGCTGCCTGTCTGAAAACAGAACAGTCTGTGCTGCCTTCTCTGATCCCTATCTGAGACGTGGTAGAGGATAACGTCCCAATGGCAGTGCTGAAGTTAAGATGTATTTATGTATTATTATCTGGGAGCGTTGCCAGCTAATGCTGAAAATGCAGCAATGCTAGCCACCGGTATCCTCCCACTGAAATAGAAACTTAGCCCAAGTTGATCCACAGTTGGAAATTGGAAATCTGCCCTTGAGATGGGAGAAAGATCCACCACCTCTCCTGTGATCACCTTTGCCACTTTTTTCTCCCACACAACATCACCACCACTTATCCTCCAGCTGGCAATTATCTAGTAACCTATAAATGTCACTCTGAATTACTATGCATTGTGAGATGCTCCAACAGCATCCTCAGAATAATATCTTTAGGTCAAAAGGCAGCGCGATAAGCTGCTTCAGAGAGTTGTGTGCTTTAAAGTCAATGAAATGGCTTCTGTAGATGTGCCCCAGTGTTTGGGAGCTGACCTCAATTCATTTCATGTACTGGTGTACCCCTCTAAGCGGCTGTCTTAATGGTCAGGAAAGCTGTGTGAAAAATTAAGAGGAAGATTAAAGTATCATCTAGAATTTGGGGTTACTCTGGAAAAATCTCCATGACTGACCCAATTGCAGCAATTAAAGAGCACAGTCAAATCATTCATCAACGCAATGCAAAGCAAACCTCTTTCTGCCACCACAACATATAGGAGTTATGTTAAAGTGGGAGCAAGCTGATTTTGCTGTTCTCAAAATGGTTTCTGGGTGGGAAGACGGTCTTTTCCTTCAAACATCTGTGCAACAATTCTGCCGTCTGAATATTACATGAAACTTCACCCACCTGTTATAAATGCCATACAAAAAAATTGTTGGGAGGAAATTATATGCATTTTTAGAATTTTGGAATGGATAAATCTGAGTATCTGTGCCTAACAAGATTTAGGATCTTCTCAAAATCCAGCTTGATTATGATGACAGTGATGAAGTTGATGATGATAAATGTTATAGATTTTTTCATCTTCTTAAGTTTGAAATCTGTGGCTACAATCCTGAACTCATCGGCTCACCATTTTCAACTCAAATCTACTGCAAATTTCTACTTTCATTTGAGCTTAAATTCTGCTAATAATTGCTCCACTCTTAAAATAAAAATTGCTGTTTCATTTTTACATTTCAATGCCAGTAGAACAGGAGGATACAGGCTGTACACACAAAAGCAAATTACAAAGGTTTCTAAAATGGAAACATCTGCTATTTACAGAGTATCATTTTCCACAATAAAAATCACCTTTTTATTTTGTTTTTCTGTTTATAAGACACCAATGAGTCTCGCCTTGTCAAAGAAGCAAATATAAAACAACAGATGCATGCCAGCCATATCCAGGGATGAATAACTTACGCAGGACTCAGCAGGGCTATTAAATATAACAGCGGGGATGATGGCATTTTAACACTATAGGGTGTAATGGTCTCTTCCATAAAATGGTTGAAAGTCTGAAAAGGGATATTTGACTTGTCAAGCAAGCAAACACTCTTCTTTTGATTTATCTCTCAAGAGCCAAAGTATTCGTTGCAGTTCTATAAAAACAATATACTGCTCTCAAATGATCAGGGTTGGAGGTGATCATCTTTCATGTTGTATAGAGGTAATTCATTCTTTAGCATAATCATGTACTTTTATATCAGCCTACTTTATCATTGCTGCAATCCATTAACTCAGAGCTCTTCCAGAGCAGCACTGCGTTATTTTAAACAGCAGGGACTGTGTTACCCTCTAAATGACTTCAAATAGACCTTGCTATCATCATTAGAAATAAGCCAACAAAATGGATGAGGGGTTGCAGCTCACTATTGGAGCTTTCTGAGTTCAAGAGTGTGGGAATTATGAAAATTTAAGGACAAAAGGAAGTAGACTCTGAATTGCTAGAGCTTTGAATTAGATAATGATGTTTTCATCTGCCACTTTCGTTCATTTCCTGTACTCCCCTTTTTATTGAAAAAGATTGTCCTGATTGCCTCAATCATTCAGTGCATGAAGGCCAGTAAGTGAATTTTCCATCAACTTGGGATTCATAGAAGAAAATATTTGCAGCTCAGGGTTGAATTGTGGGGTCCTTGGTGCTCTTTGAGCTTGGTTGTTTTCTTGCAGATGTTTCATTACCAAAATAGATAACATCATCAATGCAAGTTGAGAGAGCACCAAGGACCCCATAACTTGGGACTTAAGTCATACTTTGTCAATAGGATTTACCTCACATTCCTCAGAAGCTGATTCTGACTATCCTTCATGCTGCAACTAATGGAGAAAAATTATATTTAATATAAGCAGTAGAAGCTCTGCTTTGTCAAACTCTAATGGCACCTCTTTTCCTTTTAATAAGATCAGAAAGTTTTAACAAATGGAACATAGAAGTAATGAATTCTAGGGGAATGTAATGCTTTGATTTTAATTCCAAAATAATGCTTCAAGAACACAGAATTTGTGGACAGGGAATACATTTATATTGCTGTGACCTCCAAAATCCTCTTTGAGAATTGAATTCAAGGTGGTACATAGATCTACTGATTTAGAATTAATTCAAAATGATTCCTTTTTACCTATAGGATGCCAACAGACATTTTAAGGCTTAAACACAAACATGCATTTTTCTTTTTTTACTTTTAAAAACAGCATCTAATTCAGCCAGGCTTGTGTCCTTTTTGTTATAAGCCTTAAAACCATTCCTTGTTCTAAGGAAGATCTTTAACATAGCAGTATGTGGCACAAAAGCTGCTCTAGAAACTATCTCTGCCTAGAGAAAATGAATGTATTTGCAAGAGTAAGGACAGAAATGAAATGTATTGGAGCTATGGATTTTTATTTGGCTGAGGGTTCCTAAAAGTAATTTAATATTCCAAAGGAGAATGAAGTCAACGACATAAAGATCTCACCCGTTCTGAAATTAATCTGTGGTAACTGACTATCCTCAGGACATCTTTCAATTTATTTCTAAAAAAATATGTATTCTTTTCTTGGATGTGAATAAGAGTGGTGGTGACAAAATAATAAGAAAGGCTCATAAGGGCACTGAGGCAATATTAAACACATTTCAAGACTTTGTTATTAATTTTCCCTGCTTGGCAGAATAGCAAGAGAGTACTAAGAGAAAGAATGTCATTACAGTTATCCAGGTGGAAAAGGAATAACCAAAAAAAAAAAAAAAAAGTTCACTGCAGACTGATGGAAGGGCCAAGAAGTTTTGGAAGACACTCTGAGATCAATGATTGACAGTAGCAAATAGCATTAACACTAGATGTATATACCACTTCACAGTGCTTTACAGCCTTCTCTAAGCAGTCTTCTCTGTAGAGTTAGCACATTGCCCCCAACAATCTGGGTCCTCATTTTACCCACCTCAGAAGGATGGAAGGCTGAGTCAATCTTGAACCTGATGAGATTTGGACTGCCAAACTGCAGGCAGTCAGCAGTCAGCAGAAGTAGCCTGCAGTTCTGCACTCTAACCACTGTGCCACCACAGCTCAGAGCACCACATTAATCCAAGTCAAAGGTTTAAAGAGGTATTTGGCTAAAAGTGTAAATTAGGCACATGATGTACTGGAGGTTGGTCTATAAGAAAGTGTTTCATCTCTCATAGGGTTGTGCAAACCCTAGTAAGGAGGGGGTTTCAAATCCAAAGGCAAAACATGGAGTCTGAAAAAGCACTACCAACACTTATCTGGTAGCTTCTATGTGCCAATTCCTTGACGTAGCTGTACCTACCCTATAATCCAGGAAAATATGCATTTGGTTTAAGATGTGCCAACATCCATAGGCACTTTGAGGTACCGTATATACTCGAGTATAAGCCCAGTTTTTCAGCACATTTTTTGTGCTGAAAAAAAACCCCTCGGCTTATACTCGAGTCAGATTCCCCTCTGGAAAAAAAAATGGTGTGGAGCTCCGAAGCTGGGCAGCCGCTTCCCTGCTTCCGTGATTCCGAAAATAAGTGTGTGTGTGTGTGTGGGGGATTTTAACAGAGGGAAGATGTAGGGAGAAGGCAAAAGCAACGGAAGATCCTTCAGGGGAAACTGAGGGGGAGACTCACCCTTGGTCCAGATGAGTCCCCTTCCCCTTTCTCTAGGCTGAGAAAACAATGCGAGCCGAGGTTGCTTCGGCTCCACTCAGCTTCGATTCCCCAGCTCCAGCTGCTTTCAGTCCACTCGGGAGGAGGGGGAGGTGGAGGTGGTGGTGGCGGCTCGCGTTGTTTTCTGATAGTGAGATCATTTCCCAAATTAATTGATTCACTAACCCAAAAGAAGAAGATGTTGATGACAGTGGGAGGCAGGAGTCACTCTCTCCCTTGCAAGAAAAAAGCAAGAGCTGTTCTTATGATCTCTCCCTCTCTCGCTTTGCACCTTGCAAATGCAAAAACCCCAGGATTTTGCATTTGCAAGGTGCAAAGTGGCGAAGGCAGATCGCGCGTGCTGGAAAGGGCTTGACTGTATTATGGGGAGAGAGAGAGAGAGGGAGAGATCATAAGAACGGCTCTTGCTTTTTTCTTGCAAGGGAGAGAGTGACTCCTGCCTCCCACTGTCATCATCATCATCTTTTGGGTTAGTGAATCAATTAAACCTTTCATGATAGTGAAATTGTTTCCCAAATTTCCCTTAAATCAGGGAAGAAATCAGAAACAAACCTTTGGACTGAGAATAAGCCTGTTCCTATGATGCCATTTTTGTTCACTTCAGTGTGAAAAGTGTGAAAAAACACACTTCTTTTTCTTCATCTTCTTGTTCCCTATTTACTGGTCTCTTTCAAAGAGGAAATTGTGAACATCAAACTTATTCTCAACTGTCCTAGTGAAAGTTTTTATTAGTATCTATTTTTATTTTTGAAATTTACCAGTAGCTGCTGCATTTCCCACCCTCGGCTTATACTCGAGTCAATAAGTTTTCCCAGTTTTTTGTGGTTAAATTGGGTGCCTCGGCTTATATTCGGGTCGACTTATACTTGAGTATATACGGTACTTCTTTCTTTCTGCTCTGATGTCCCACATAACCCTCCCTGCCTCCTCCCTCCCTTCCTTCCTACTTAATGGATCCTTTTTTTTTTTTAGCCCATCAGCAAAATACAATTTGAATCATCTGGTAGAGTCGTGTGAGAAAGGATATGTTTTTTTTTAAAAAAAGAGGTTTTTCAGTATATGTCATAAGCAGAATTCAGTGCAGAATATTAAAACATGTAAGCTTACTATCATGCCTTAAAAGAAACCTTTGCAAAGCTTAGTTTTGGTTTTATTATCCAACAAGGCTACCCTGTTGAATTATTTCTATATTTCTCATATCTTCATTATTCTTTACTTATATTTTCTTTATTACTAAGGATTTAGACCAAGCTTTCTCAAAATGTCCAACTTATTTTTTTGACCTACATTAACATGCTTTTCTCCTGTACAACTTCATGGCGACAATGGAACATTCTCTTTTACATGATGTTGAGACAAGTGATTCTAACAAAATGGATCTTTCCCCTACAAGGTGTCTCTTTGGTACTAAGTGAGACAAACTTCAAAATAGATATCCTTATGAGCGTACAGCCCAGGGATCCAGAACTTGCATTAGGAGTACCTTCATCTTTTCAATTAGAGAAATAAACAGGGGAATACAGCATCATTTTGTATGACTGTAGGCAATATAGACAATTGGATCAACCTTATCAAGCAAGAACTTGAAATGTTTTCCTTGTTTGTCACACAGTATATCTTGCATTCAAGTTCTCAACTTATTAATCTTTCAAATGAAGTATACATCCCCATGCCTGACTGTGGATGCATGTCAGTCGATGGAATACCCTCCTAATGAGATTTTGGGTTCTTGCTTTCTCAGGATTTAGGAAGTATCTCTCCAATATTTTAATATTTAATTCTTTTAATAGTCATTTTTAGCTTTAAAGTTGACTTCAGTTGTATCGGATTTATCATTATTTTATTCTCTGTGCTTTTTAATTGTCTTGTAAGCCACCATTAGTAATGGGATGAACATTGGGATGAGCAGATTAAAAAAAAAAAACCACCACAACCCTGGACATACTTGTGTTCTTAGTTACAGGCTTACTGACAAGCTATTAAAGCAAAAGAAAATCAAAGTGAAACAGTTGTTGTGATCGCAGCAATAAGCAAAAGATTCATATCCATAAATGCAAAATAGAAGCTCAAACATGAGAGCTTTATATTTCTGCATAGCTAATGCAGATTTCATAACACATTGGCAAAAATAACTGACATTGTAAAAAAAATTATCATATTTGCAATGATATTAAAAAAACAGCCATATAGATTAAAACTGCCTATTAATTTCTGATGAGCAGATGTTCTGGTTTGTGTTGATTCATTTCTAGCACAGCTATTTCTTCTCTGTTCCCGTCACCGTCACTCTTACACTTATTTCCTGTGAAAGGTATTCAAACTTGTCCAAGTGAAATGGCTGAGATCTATTTGAATTAACAGCATCCTATTTAGCAATAGTGTGTTGGGATAACTGAAAACATTTCCTACGAGAAGGATCTGTTAAGTAGCATTTTGGTTCTCAATGCATCATCACATCTTAATCTTTCCATCATAATTTCTTACTGAAGGAGAAAAGTAAGAGAATGTTAATCTGTAGAATCCCTTCCAATGAAACGGAAATGTTCTGATTAACTATATGCTTGCTTTGAAATGCAGCCTCATCAATTAAAAGAAATCATGAAATGCACATCTAAACATCAGAGTGTATTACTAGTTGAACTTCTTCTATTCACATACAGTGTATCTAGCATGATTCCCATTATCTAGATCTCTATCGAGATTCTCAATCATCCATGTCATGGACTTTCTGGTTTTTCTTTGAAGACGTTTCACTTCTCATCCAAGAAGCTTCTTCAGCTCTGACTAGATGATGGAGAATTGAAGGATTTATATTCCTTGCAGATAGCTGGTCATTTGCACTCTTTTAACAAATTATCTAGATGATTCTACTTAATTGCTATTTATACAGAAACCACTGACCAAGACCACTGAGTAAAATCATGTCCAATCTGTCTATGTTTCATATCCTGCTTGATCATTCCTGAAAAGCAGCCCCTTCTCTCGCTATTATGAAGGATTAAAACAAAACTCCAAATCCCAATTTCCACTATTTGATGTGATTTAAAAATTCCAGGAAAACATGTTAGAGGTGTGATTTTTGCCCTTCTTAAATTTCCTTATCCCTGCTATCTATTTGTCTATTTGATTTTTATCAGCCAGGAGATAGGGACACGGTGGCTCCCTCCTACCTATTTGTCTATTTGATTTTTATCAGCCAGGAGATAGGGACACGGTGGTTCAGCAGATAAAACGCTGAGTCTTAGATAATTAAAGATTGATGGTTTGGCAGTTTGAGACCTGAACGCTGTAAGATGGAGTGAGCTCCCTTCACTTGTCCCAACTCCTGCCAACCTAGTAGTTTGAAAACAAGTAAAAATGCAAGTAAATGAATAGGTACTGCATATAGCCATGTGGCAAGGTAACAGTATTCTGTATTTTGCCAAACACTCTGTGCTGTGGTGAGATGTCATGCTGGCCACATGACTGTGGAAACTCCTGGCTATTTGACTTAAGAAATGGAGATGAACATCAACTCCTAAAATCAGTCAATGGCTAGTGGAGTAAAACCCACAGGAACACTTTTACCTTTTACCATTTTATCAGCCAGGAGAGAATCCCAGCCCACAGAATAAAGGTAAGGGAATTTTACTCTTTCAATCAAAAAGCAAAATAAAAGAATGATGCAATAGATCGTGTATATTTGGACTTTCAAGAACCATTGACCAAAGATTCCTAGGCAAATTCTCTGACTGGCCCCGCCCCCATCTATTATCTGCCTCCTGAGTCCCAGCTGATTGGCTGGGTCTTCTTTGGTCGCCCTGCATAGGAGAATGGAGCTGGAAAGCAGGTTAGTGGGTTAGGGAGGGAATGGGATTTTGCAGTAACCTTCCCCAGGAGTGGGGTGGGAATGGAGATTTTAAAGTATCCTTCCCCTGCCACACCCACCAAGCCATGCCCACAGAACCGGTAGTAAAAAATTTGAATCCCACACTGCTTGAAACTAAATGCAGGGAGTTTCAGGGTTGGAAGATAGATAGATAGATAGATAGATAGATAGATAGATAGATAGATAGATAGATAGATAGATAATAGATAGATAGATAGATAGATAGATAGATAGATAGATAGATAGATAGATAGATAGATAGATAATGGATGGATGGATGACATAGATAGATGGATGGATAGATAGATAGATAGATAGATAGATAGATAGATAGATAGATAGATAGATAGATAGATAGATAGATAGATAGATAATGGATGGATGGATGACATAGATAGATGGATGGATGGATGGATGGATGGATGGATGGATGGATGGATGGATGGATAGATAGATAGATAGATAGATAGATAGATAGATAGATAGATAGATAGATAGATAGATAGATAGATTTCTCTCCTTCCCTCCAAAGGGGCTTTTTTCAGAAATCCAGTTGCCTCTTGAAAAAAGCCCCTTTTGGACAGCCATGACCTGGATGACTGAGAATCTTCAAAGACATTTAGCGATGTACTTTGGGATGAACACCCTTTGAATGGTGCGGGAGTATCAACCGATTTCCAGAAAAATTGCAGACTACAGGAAACATTTGCACTTCAGTTTGAGATGCAGATGCAGATTCATCCTCAACAGCCTGTTCCAGTGAAGGGACAAAGGGCAGAATACATCCTGCAGAAAGCACAGCTCCAACTTCTCAATGAAAGCAATTGCCTCTTGAATAAAAGCACCTTTGGGATACATTGACAATGTGTATTTGTGTCAATTTTGGGTAATAATAGCCAATTTTGGATAGTTTTAAAATGAAATGGACATGGACAGGGTCATGGAGAATCAGGTTATCAGTGGCTATAAATTTTGATCCTGTTTATGGTTTCTTAAATTCATTGACCACAGGCATTGTGTGCTGATTGTTGACAAGAGACAATGATTGGATTCAGAAATGTATCTGGTTGGCAATTGTACAGTGCAAAAAAACTGAACAGCAAGGGTCTTTGACATGATCTACTAGAATTCTTCTTAATTGTACAATGTTCTAAGGGAAATAATTATGTTCTTAATAAACATAATTTTTATTTTTTTCTTTAGTACCCACAAAAGCTCTAAAGATTTAGAATACTTAAAAGAATGACTGAAAAGTGACATTGAAAATTATATAAATCTACCCAACACCTCCCAAATTTGCACATTTCTGACTTCAATTCAGATATCACTACAGACAAATTAAATATTACTGGAAGTCCTAACAAATTGCAGAAACTTTAATTTATGACAAGTGTAATAAATGACTGATTCAGTAAGAACATGTACCATGGTTCATAGGGCTGGTGTTAGCAATAAACAAAACAAGCTTGTGGGATTTGGTAGACAGCATGAAAAATGTGACCCAGTGTAGTTATGGATCTCTGCCAATTCAATATAAATTTTCTGTCATTCCAACCTGAATATATGCATTGACTGATGACCAATTTATGTTCTGAAATGTAGTAACCTAACAAGCAAGAGAAACACACTTTTTTCTGACTTATATCTGACTTATAATCAAATACATTTGAACCTATTACTTTAAAAATAACTGAAAAGTCTGTTTCTTTAAACAGAAAGCATTGCTTTTTAATGAATGATTGCTGAATGGAAAAAGAACATCCAACAAATGAATGCAAGTCCAGCATACTGTAGATTATCATACAGGATGTACCATAATAATACAATAGGATGCTAGTATCTCTCTTCTATTATTTGTTTCTGACATTTCTGCATTGCCTAATTAACTGCTATATTTATACTTGGAACGAACAAAATGTATAACACCTATACATCTAAATGAGAAAGGAAAAATCCCTTAGTGATTAATGCTCAGAGATAGCAGTCATTTATTCATTATTGAAATTAACCTGTTTTCTAGCAAAAAAAATTGATGGGATAAAATAAATTATACAGTAAAATACCTGAGAAAATAATTGTTAAGACCCCAAAGGTTGAATGAATATTTATTTGACAATTAATTTGACAGTTTAGGATGTAGATAAAGAGTGGTTTATAATTAGGGCCCATTAATTGAGAAGGCCTCATCATAGATTGTTTCATAATGTACTGCTCTGAAAAAAAAAAAGTCCACTCAGAGATTATGATGACGACAACGATGATGAAGAAGATGGTGGTGGTGGTGATATAGCCATCATGATTAAAATTGTGACTTTATCTCCTATAAATTGACAAATTCTCTTTAAAGCCATGTAATCTAGTTAAATCCGTGTATTTAAGGGACATTAATTTTCCCTACAATAACTATATGCTGTATTAAGTTCATGCTACAACTTAATTTTGATTTATCACTTCACTAACAAGCTCAGTTGAACTAATTTGAATTTATTACTAATAAATAAGCTAAAAAACAGGAGGAAGGAATAATCTTTTCACAATGGTGATACTTTAATTTACTCATTCACCACAATTTCATGAGTGATTTTGGTCATTTGCTGCCAGTTTGGATTCCATTGGTGTCTATCTACAGTGAAAATAGTTACTTCTAGGTGAGATGGGCAGTTTACAAGTCAAATAAATAAATAAAAAATATTTATTTATTTTGCTCCAATGTTCACCACTTCTTTCTTACTACTCCTGGAACACATTTAGCCAAGGTGTAAAGATCATTATGAGCTTCATTTTTGTTTGTTTTTTGCTTTTAACAATTGGGATCATTGTAAAGCTGGTGACTTCATTGCCTACTGTAATTCCAGTTAATTTTAGAAACAAGTTAAAAAGTATAGTAAAAATCCCAGGAAAGATTCTGTTAGGATCTCATTGCATACACTTGCCCATTGTGAGAATTGTGTTTTCCTATGGACTGTTTCCTCTTTCATGAGCTACATAATCTTAAAACAACCTGTTCTCAGCAGTGCTAAATTGATAGAGAAGCCTGGGACAGTATTGCCTTAATCAATTTTTTTTAAATCAAATTTATTCAGTCTCTATCAGATCACCATTCCCTGTATTTATTGATACTATTCAAACTCTAAAATGTTTCTGAGTTAGGGCCCGTCTTGAATAAAACAAGATTATTAATTTCCCTATTGTTTCAATTATGTTTGGTTTTTATTATTGTTGAGAACCAGACTTGTGTTTTTAAGATGGGGTGTAATATTAACCGAATTAATGAATGAATGAATGGTTTCTTCAAAAAGCCTGGCTGATAACCTACTTTTTAATATCACTTTCTACAAATTTACATGGAACAAAGATTAAATTATCTAGCCTGTAATTTCCTGGATTCTCCTTTCCCACCACAAAATATCATATTGGTTAAACCCTACTTTTCTAATATACATTGTTATTAATAATGCTACAATATTACATTTGACTATTACATGAATTCTAGTGGAATGAGGTGATTTGTCAATTTTTAATTTGTCAAGAAGACATACAGCATAACTTTCTGTCTTTTATTATTTGCTCCAGACCTGCTCTTTTCTCCTGCATCCTGAAAATAGTCACTTTCATTTATGTTTTTAAATAAAAATCTGCTCTAATATCTCCACATAAATGGCTAGAATCTGAGATCTTTGGTAGTACAGTAATGGTCAAGGTGTCAGGATAGAAACTGGGAGACCAGCCTTAGGCACCCAGCCAGATGGGGAAGCTTGGTCAATCACTCTCTCTCTCTCTCTCTCTCTCTCAGCCCTAGGAAGAATATAAATCAGAATAGAGTTAGAAGGGACCTTGGAGGGCATCTGGCCAGTAAACACTCAGCTCCATTCAGTTGCCCAGACTCCATCCTGCAAGGGATTGAAAGTTGAAAGAGGATGATTTATATGAATATGAGAATTTGTTTGGATTTAATTTACACAAGGAAACTAATTCTGCCCCGCATTTTTCTCAGTTTTCTATTGTACCTTTTCCATTGACCAAACAAAAGATAATCAAATGAGAAGTAGGTTTTTCTGCTTCACTAAATTAACCCAGTGAGCCTGGAGTGTTCCAGTGCATAATGGTAGGTCAACATAATAAAGTTAATACAACACCACAGGCATGCTTACTCAAACATTAACAATAATAATACAATATAGTATACTTTTCCCCACCAGGATTGTATTTCTAAATGTTTTACTATACTTTGAAGACTGGTTTCAAATAATGCCTGATGATCAGTGATGAGGTAAACTCTCTTCTGTACAGATACTGGTTGAAATATTTAACTCTCCAAATTAAGCTCAGCATATTTTTTTCTATGTAGCTTTAAGTGAGCATGATAAAAAACGCTATCAAGAATTCACTACCAGCCTTCATGGTGCATGATACTGATTCCATATTGCGGTGCTTCACAAGACAATTTCACAGGAGGTAAGTGTGGGTTTTAATATTTGAGTGTTTGAAGTCATAATTTTGTTCACACTCTTGTTCCTACTGTAGTTCCTACTGTGGTGACATGTTTAAGGACTGTCTCATGGTAGCTAAATTTGGCATGAATCTTATATAATTATTAACAAACTCTGAAAAGGATTGTAGTTACGACATATCTTGCAACCTTGGGGCATTCATGACAGATTCTATTTTCTCTGCATATTTGCGTAAGGTTGGTGATTCAATGGTATGACAACAATGGGTAATACTAGCTTTTAAAAACTCACAGATACTCCAGAAAAAGCATCTAAAGCATTACAAGAGGCTGAAAAGTGATGAAAGGTGCCCCCCTGAGGCAGACTCCATTTCTTCTTCCACAAAACAAAAGGCAATGTTGTGGCCTATCGGCCGCTGGCCCCTTCAGCAGCCAAATCAGATGAGGAGGTAGCATGGAAGTCAGAGTCAGCATCAAGTTAAACCGAGGGGGAAGAGGAAATGGAACTGTCAGAGAGAGAGGGAGGGAGAGAGAGATACAGAGGCAGACCCTGAGCCATCCATCAGCCCTCAGATGGAGAGTCAACAGCCCCCAGGTCTGGAGGTGGCTGATGAGGAAGAGGAGGAACAGCTGGGTCCAGTGCCTGATGCATGGATGGGCAGAAGGCAGAGGAGAGGAGAGCAGTGGAAATCTATGGGCCAATCCTTGGGACAGAAGAGCCACCACTGCTTATAAAGCCCCACCCTAGCTCTGGGAATAAAAGGCAGGGGGTGGAGATGAATAGGTGTGGCAGACAACTATTAATCTTCCTGCCAGACAGACTTGTTAACCTGCTCTGTGTGTGTGTGTGTGTGTGTATGTGAGAGAGAGAGAGAGAGAGAAAGAGAGAGAGAGAGAGAGACTTTTTGCTGGGGCTGCTGGGGCTCCTAATAAAGGGAACTTTTGTTTAACTACAAAGAGTTTGTTGTATTTGGGAGCCGGGTCAGAAGAGCAACCTAAAACCATCACAAACAACCCTCATGAATAACATCAAGCACATTTGCAAAGGCTGCAGCATCTTGAATCTTCTTTTACCTCCCTCCCTTTTAAACATTTTTCTCTTTTGAAGTCAATTGATTTTGCTCTGAATGTTGCAGGCAATTTCCCATTTATGCACAGATTCAGCTGCAGGGAACTATGGATGCAATTTGCAAATGGCATCACAACATTTTTCCTAACCAGGACCCAAATTTCACTTTTATCTACGGTGGTTTCATCTCTGGTAATTTACTTCTCTTACAGGAAATCTCGGGTGACATTTATCTATCCCATTCTGAAGAAATACCCTGGCAGAAAGTGTATTTATTGCTGATCAAGACGGATGTATTTTCCTCAATTTATAATTGAAGAAAATGTTTTATTGAATGTAGTTTCACTTTGCACTACTGATTGGGTAAAGTTGTTAGCCCTTCAAGATAGACCATGTCAGGAAACAAACTCCACAACCACTCCTAGAACTTTATTAAAGAGTATAAATAACAAAATCTTGAAAGGCTGACAGAGATTCTCTCTCCTTCTTCTCATCCCAAAGACAATCAAAGCAGCGAAATCTTGTTTCGTTCTTACTCCCTGATACCTTCCATGATTAAGCTGGTTTTTACATCATGGTTGCTGAAGATTCTTCTAGGCCAGGGGTATCAAACTCAAGGCCCAGGGTCCAGGTCAGGCTCATGGAGTGCTTAGATCTGGCCCATGGTATCACCCTGGAAACAGTGAAGGACCGGCCCATGGTGCCTCTGCCAGTGAAAAATGGAGCCTGGGAGCCCGTTTTCTCTGGCAGAGCACTTGGGCCACCAAAGGCACCTCTGACACAAGTGATGTCAACCTGGCCATGCTCACCCTGGCCATGCCCACTTCTCCCCCAAGGTCAAACATAATCCTGATGTGGCCCTCAATGAAATTGAGTTTGACACCCTTGTTCTAGGCCATCTTCATATTCTTCCACAAAAGCAGGAACAAATTATTTCTGGTCCATGATTTAATATTCAGACCTTTTTTTCATGCAAATTAATAACCAATAGAAATGAAAGACATCTTACCTGGAAGTTTTTCTTTAGGGCAAAAGGGCACTGATTTGAACCACACGAGGAAACGTGTTATATAGGCTTAGCTACAGTGGTAGCTATATTCCTGCCAAAATTCAGAAGATAGGAAGCAAATTTTGGCTCCCCCAATGTGCTTCATCTAAAGTCACCCACATTTCATCAGGTTAAGTCCTTGACTTACAGCATTCATCTAGCAACCATTATAAGTTACAATGGCACTAAAAAAGTGACTTACAACCAGTCCTCACATTTATGACCATTGCACCAACCCCATGGGTCCACAAAATTTTATCTCCTGGCAATGGGAATGTATTTACAACAGTTGTGGTGTCCTGCGGTCATTTGATTGCCATTTGCAATCTTCCCAGCTTAATTGTTACCAATCAGCAAAGTCAAAAGGGGAGGCTGGACTCATTTAACAATTGCAATAATTTGCTTAACTGCTAGGTCCAAAAATGTTGCAAATGTTGCATGGTTCACCTAACAATTGCCTTGCTTAGCAACAGAAATTTTAGTTTATAGTTGTAAGATGAGGACCACCCATAGTTCATCACGGTGGCTCTTATTATCTCCCAAAAAAGTCAAGTGCAGTCTTTGGATCCTAAAACGTTGCCTGCTGTCAGTATAGAAAAATATTTATATTCACATTAAAATAGAAGTTTGTTGGCTTGATTTCATTCCTCAATTTATTATCCCTTTCCTTTCTCTCTTTTATCTACTTGCTTTCAATTTAGAAGCATTCCTCAGAGTAGGAACCTCCATTTGCTTAGGTTACTCAATCAAAGATCCTGTGCAGCAGTAGTTAAATATTTATGATAATATGTTATATTTGGCTCCTGGCCAATTCCTATGTTCCAGAATTAGTGCTTTGCAGAATTATTATGCATTCATGTATAGATATACATATTTATATATATACTTGCCTTACTTAGCAACAGAAATTTTAGTTTATAGTTGTAAGATGAGGTATAAATAGATATAAATACTTACATAGTGATAATCTTATTTTTCTCAAAAATCTAATTTATGAAATGATCCTGAATGGAAAGGATGAAAACCACAACCTTTTTGAAAGGACTTTCCACAGTACAAATTATAAATAGAAGCCATATTATAGTATCACTTAGCATGCAGCAAACTCCTATAATTTATGCACTTTTTCCCATTTATTTATGATTTAGCAGGTTCACAATTTCATCAACACAATATATTAAAATAACAGTAACAACAACCTTCTATCTGTGTATGCTCCAATATTATTCTACTCTAATATATGTAGAATTTTTCGGAATTGGATTTTCTTTCATCCCATACACACAAATTCTCTGAACTGATTTCTATTGGAATCCTTTGTAATAGATCTAGACTTTATAATCTACAAAGTGCTAATTAACGCCCCCTCCCAAAAAAAAATTACAACCCAAAAATACAAAACAATCTGAAGTTTTAGCTCATAGGGCATACTCGTCTCTCACAGCAATTCTACCGCATTTGTGTTTTAATACTGCACAGATGAATTAAAAAAGCAAAAATTCATTTTGTGTTTCTCATATACAAACATCACAAGGTACATCACCAGCTTTCTTCTTTCTGCTTCAAAAAGCAGGGGCCAGATCCCAAAACCCACACAGTTTAGATTAAAGAAGGTGACTTTAGCCCACTACCCCTGCCACTCGATATCTTATCAAGATTTTAAGTAGGAGGCTAATATGTCGTGAAAGCAAGCTGTCAAGAAGAAAGTGAAATCCTCTGGTATAGCTTTTGGGATCTGAAACACACAGAGAAGGGAGAGCCCAAGAAGTGACAGGCTTTTGAGGACATGATCTCTGAAGAAATGTATCCTTATTGACTTTTTGCCCTTGTACGATTTTGGCCTTCTTCAACTCTAGTGAAATTTCTGGAGATTAATTGTAGTTTAATTTGACGCCCTGTGCATAGAGGAATGTGAGATCATTTCAGGAAAGCAAATCAGCTTTTGTCTTTGAAAGCTATGTCTTCCTTTTCTAATCCACTTTTGTTGTGGTTGTTGTTTCAACAAAATGCGTGCCTTGTACCTTATAACAGCTTTGGGCATTTGTCTATAGTGTACAGAGAATGCTTTTCAAAAGACAAGTTAATTCCCCCCCCCCCCAAACTAGAAACTCAGTTTGGAGCCCAATTGGCACATGCATTTGTTTTACATTCAATGTTTGCTTGGCATAATTGCCAGGCCCTGGCAGCTACTACTGTGCCTGTCTTTGTCTCCCATGACTGTGGGTTCTAGCACTGAAGCCAACACCTGTGGCTATATAAAAGGCTAAGTACAGCAGCTGCCGGACTCAGATGTCCACAGACAAATAAAATTCTAAAGCATACGAGTGTGGATGTGTAGCTGGCTTCTTCCTTTCACGCTTTTCAAAGCTTCCTTGGATGCCTGAAACGCAGGATCCTCATTTATCAACTGTCTGTCAACCAGTGTGACTGACCTGAGGTTTAGGAGTGGCCTTGAATACCCTCATTTAACTAATGCTGCCTTAAGTGATGCCAGATAGCTCTGACGTAACTTCCCAGAAATGGGTGGCTTGTACAGTCTCTACTGTACAGTCCCAAAGGTGCTTTTTTTGCAAAAGTCAATTAGTCTTTCTTTCTTTTTTCCCTTTGAAAACATTTTGCTTTTCATTTAAAAAGCTTCTTCAGTTTTTGATAAGGAGCAAACCATTTTCAACGGGAAAAAAAAAGAAACCCGAGAAAATCCAATTGCCTTTTTGGGCCAACCATGACCTGGATGATTGAGAATCTCTACTGACATCCTAATTGTCATGCCCTTGTTGGAATCTGATTCTGAGGGGAGATTGAGAAGCTGGCAGGGAGTGGGAGTGTGGCTCTGGTGGCTGTGGAAGAAACGGGGGAAGGGCACAGTCCGGCTGGGCATCCAGAGGAAGACCCAGGGCCATCCCCTCTTCATCCTAGAGCACACAGGGAAGAATGAAGAAGGGAACAATGTGGCTTACATGAGAGTAAAGGGCCCTGATCCCTTTCATTAGCTGCAGCTGGGAGAACAGGATATAAGAAGAGCTTTTGCACACAGCACCTTGCTGGAAGCAAAGCGTGCATTATCTTTGTCAGGCTTATCTGGGTTTTGGAGTCCTCCCAACTTTGTGTGCTTCATTATCTTTTAGAAGTCTGCAATTTATTATCCTGGCCTATCATGTTAATTACTTCAGTGTGATTTGTGTTGGGTTTTTTAATTTCTAATTTATCTGTACTTTGGGTTCGGATTGCATTTTTTTCCTTTATAGACTGTTTTTGGAAGAGTTTGATCTCCAGCCGAGGAAAACTGGACATTGGGCGCCAAGTTGGAGGTATTAAGGGGAATTTATCTAATTTTGTGACTGTTATTTTTGTGCCTTGCCCTGGGTCATCTCACTAGTATATTATAAGATGATGGAGCTGAGTCTTATACTCCAGCATCACTAAGAAGGTATATCTGAGATACTGGTCTGGCAGCAATGTTTGTTGTGTATTCCAAGTCACTTTCTTATTGAGCTTAATTTTACAATGAAAAGAGGCACACTCCAGTAAGATGTATGAAAGCTGATGTTTTATATGAACAAAATGCTGAAGGCAGATCACTAAATGCTGATATGCAATTTCCATAAAGCAGTGTTGAATACCCATTACCTGCTTCATGCAGATTACTATTGTACTCACTTTAAAAAGCACAGACAGCATTGCAGCTCTGAACTGCTTCTGTTTACCTCATGTATAATTGGTGCAATGTGCAGAGTAGGAGAAGGAAACTTTTCCCTAAAATCAAATCTTTTTATCAGCTACATACCCTGCTGATCTGTCAGGAAACATATCTGTAACAGCAATAATCCTATTTTAACTTCAAAATCATAAAATAGCAGTAACAATAACACTTTAGACTTCTATATACTGCCCCATGGTGCTTAACATACACTCTGAGCGGTTTACAAATGTAGTATATTGCACTCATTTTATTGACCTTGGAAGGATGGGAGGCTGAATCAACCTTGATTCCTGTCAGGATCGAACTCTAGACTGTGGGCAGAGTTAACCTGCAATATAGCTATCCAATCACTGTGCCACCAGGGCTTAAATACGTTCAATACAAATAAAGGAAAAAAGAATTTACATTTACTATATTTCTGATCTTAACATCCAAAATTAATTTAGTAGGATTAGTTACATGTAAAATTCACAGGTAACTTTAAAAACAGCTAATAAGACCAAATTGAATATCTTTGTTTCGAAATACTGTAAATATGGCATGCTTATCAATGGTGACAGAGTCTCAGCAAGTAACAGGCAGTTAAGCAGACTCAAAATGAAGTGCTGAATGCAATGCAGATGGAGACCTTCAAGAATTCTAGAGTTAGTTAAAGTCTAGGAAGCTGAAAAACATTGCAATGTTCTAGTAACAAAACAAAAAAAATTGGTAATGGTAACAATGTACAGGTTATCCTTGATTTATGATTAGTTGCAACCATGTGAAGTTACAAAGGACCTACCCAAGTGGGAGTGTTACTTATGATCCAGATTCAAAGTTCTGACGGCCATCCCCATGCAGTCACATCACCATACTTATAGTTGCCCTCAGCAACTGCATTTATGGCTGTTTGCAGCATTCTGTGGTCACAAGCTTAACAATGATATTGCAAAAACTTGCCATTTATTTCCAGTTTTCAGCAAAACCAGCCCATAGCACACTTAACAGTCACACAAAAATAGGTTGTAAACCATCATGAGTTACAACTACCAGTATGATGGGCAGACTAAACCTATGGTTTAACCTGAGGATACCAGGAATTTGCAAAATATACTTACATTCTTATACAAATTTGCTTGAAAACCAAGAAGAAAGCTTGGTTTTCTGACTGTTTTGGTTTAAATGATATTTACCTGAAAAACACATTTAGTTTACCATGGAGAAAGTGATTTTGGGTAGTGATTTGCGGGTGCTTTATGGTCTAAGGCACGGATGTCAAATTCGATTGCATCATGTGATATCACATCATGGTTTTTGCTTTTGTGTAGCTGAGGTGGGCGTGGCCTATGCATGATGCATCTCGCCCATAGGCCACCACTTTACCCTGGTCCAAGGGTAAAGAGGGTAAAAAACATGCAAGCCTACTATAACAATTGCTTCACGATTGCTTATAGTTAACTAGCTACTTCAAGAGGCACATCATTACAAAGCAACTGTTTCAAATTATCTTCAATATTATATACAAGAAATACTACCTCAGCTTTTTAACACCATGATTAGTACTTATTACTACTAATATCTGCTGTAGAGGATTGAGGGATTAATTTGAGCTGTTTTTTGAAAGAGGTTTAGGAAAGTGAGAAAAGTGGAAAAGAGGATGCTCGTGGAAAAATGTTGTTTTGCCACACATTTATGTCAGCTAAAAGTTATTTCATCAAATACGTTCGTCATTTTGATCCTTAGCAAGAAAGATTATGATATCAAGTGGTTAACCAGTAAATTAGTAAGACTTTTCAGGCTATAAGCTAGCAGAGCAACCATTCTGGATTTTTTCATATGAATACATAAAAGTTGTATCACTCTCCATCTCAAAAATGTATTCATAATATTCCAAGTTTTTTGAATAGTTTCTTGAGGAATAGTTTACAAAACATATTTCAGGCAAGAAAATTCTGAAACTGCCTGTGGTATGCTGTCACATATTTCAGAACTGTAAGCCTATAATTTATCTTTGGAATTTAGAAGAGAAAGGGGGAATTTGTTTTTTTTAAAGGGAACTATCACTGTTTATTTATTTTTTGTCTTATTTACTATACTGTGCTCATCCAAAACAAATTGCAAAACAGAAACTAGTGTAACCGTTAACAAAATGCTGCAAAGCTTTTTAATCTGAGCATTTAAAAAACACAAAAAGAACAAAAGAAGTAGTCACAAATAAAATAGTACAAGGTAAGGATTATTTTCATATAGAGCTGCACAAAATTTCCAATGTAATAAATCATACAAGGAAAGATTACAAATTAAGTGAAATAATTTTAATAAGAAAGAGAATGTGCATGTGCCCATTTTTGGAGCAATGCAGCAGAAATAAACTAGAATCTCAAATGCTTCTGACATATCTCCTATGTTATATATGGTGCAATTCAGTTCAGCAACTTTATATCTTTTCGTGGTTGAATTTCCCTGCTTGAGAACAGTCCTAAAATCGTTGAGGAGAATTAATCTTAAACATCAAATGTTTTCAATGTCCAATCACCAAGAATATAGTAAGATAAGGTGCAATGGTTTAAAAAAAACATATTAAAACACTCCCTTTTATCTCGAGACTCTATTTTTCTCTGCTATTTTTCTGACTTTTCATCATCAAAAAATTTAAACCTTTAAAAAGCTTAATTGACTGAAGCAGTTTATACAGTCATAAATAAATAAAGCTCGCTGCAAAATGGAAATAAGTTAAATCACTCAGATTTCTAGCACAGATCTAGCACTCAAACACATTTGCTTTAGGACTGTCATATATATCCAGCAAAACACAAAAGTTACCCTTTAGTGGAGGAACTGCTTTAGTGGACGAATTGTGGACAGTGAGATGGGCAGCATATAAACTTAATAAATAATAAATATGAAAGAAAAACTTTCTTGGGATCTCTTCTTTCTAAGGCACATAGTCAAGAACAGAAATTGAGCTAGAAGTTGATTACATACTACCTACAATATACAGAAGAATCTGATCTACTAATGATCAAACCCAACTGGTGCTAGATAAGGGTCAGTGGAATTCATGTGGGCTGGACTTGGGTGTCTTGTGGGAGCATAGCGATTCCAGACGGATGACATATTTGATCCCCACACTCAGGCTTAGCCTCCTCATCTCCTGCTCACATGGCTCACATCTCTTCATAGGTGAGTGTTATGAAGGGGAACACTACTTACCCCTATCCGTGTCATAAAGGAAGACAAAGCGATTCCATTTATAATGGCCCAGCAAACTTAGCAACGCTCCTTGTAAGGAAGGCCTCAGTTGCAGCACAAACTGGCTTTCACCCTCTGTGGGGAAACTGGGTGTGATGAGGGAGATGTGCAAGGCGCTGCAGAATGAGGTCAAGGTGTGTACTGATCTTTTATCGTACAGTCCAAAAATAGCAAAAACTCCTCGTGAGTACTGGGAGCAGACTGAAAGGAAACATAAAACATACAATTAAAACAACATAGCAACAATATGCAATTTAAACCTAGATCCAGACTATATAGAAAATGCTTCCTTCATGTGCCTTGGTCACACGGGAGTATGGAAAATTGTAGTTTTCTTCATGAAGATACCCATTACCAATCAAAATAAATTCTTATTATATACTTTAACTAATTATTTGGTTTTCTTTCTGTGAATAATTACAGAAAGTAATCTTCGATTCAGGATAAACACTTCAGGATGACAGCTGAAATTTATAACGCATTTTATGTTAAATTAATAGTAAAATTAAATTAGCCATAAATTAGCTGCAGTAAAGAAATTGTATTTTTTACAATTAACTTGAACATCATAGCACAATTTGCAAATCATCCAATGTTCTACAATAAGATTTTAAAATATCTTTACTTGAAATATAGAAGACTATGAAAAGCAGAACTCCAAAAAATCCAACCATTGGGTAGACCTGATAATATAATCGACAGTTTCTTTATCAAGTTCATGTTCATATCATTCCTAAGAAGACCTGGTAAATTTCATTATTAACAAAGCCAGTACTGGTGTTTTAATATTTTTCTTTACATTTCACATATTAAAGTAGCACCAATCGTAAAACATGTTTAACAACTTTTTCACTAATTCAGAAGATAAGGAGTTCTAGCATCTTCTGGAAAATTGTCTGTTTTTACTGCACCACATGTCTATGAATTTGGATGACTATAATAAAAATGAGCAGCGAATATATGAATGGGTAGGTAAAGATAGGTAATAGCCATCATAACACAAGTCCTGCAGTCACATTATTTCTTTTGGCATCTAACAGGTCCCGTAAGATTGTTTTAATAACATCATAATCTGTATGTCTAAAAATATTGATAGATCCATGGTACCTAATAAAATAAAATGGTGGATATCTGAAACTCCATACAGGCAATCCTCGACTTACAACAGTTCATTTAGTGACCATTCAATGTTACAATGGCTCTGAAAAAATTTGACTTATGACCATTTTTCACACTTACAACTGTTGCAACATCCCTATGGTCACATGATCAAAATTCAGATGCTTGGCAATTAATTCATATTTATGACGGCTGCAGTGTCCTGGAATCCTGGGATCACCTTTTGCGACGATCTAACAAGCAAAGTCAATAGGGAATCCAGATTCACTTAACAACCATGTTACTAACTTAACAAATGCAAAGATTTACTTAACAACTGTGGCAAGAAAAGTCGTAAAATGGGGCAAATTCATTTAAGAAATGTTTCACTTAGCAACATAAATTTTGGGCTCAATTGTGATTGTAGCTGGAGGACTACCTGTATCTTACTTTGTCTGCTAATGGGAAAAACAGGCAGACACAGAGGTGGTATTCAGCAGGCCCTGAGCAGTTCTGGAGAACCGGTAGTGGAAATTTTGAGTAGTTCGGAAAACTGGCAAATACCGCCTCTGAGGTATTTCAAGAGTAACTAGAAGGTTTGTGGAAGAAGAGAGAATGACTAGAAGATTCTTTCTGACTCCTACCTCCCCCCTTGAAAAAAAATATATCGAATAGATATTTTCTGCCACCATCCTTTTTATTTTCCATAACCAAAGTTACAGGATTATAAAGAAAGAAAATATGTTCCCTTTTCTACCATATCATGACAATTTTAATAGAACTACAAACACACAGGGAAAAACTATAACTCTTTCCTACCATGTAGATATTTTGTTAAATTTGAATCCCATTACTTTTTATTGTGCTTTTATATGCAAATACATAGAATAAGAAGAGAGGAAAAAACCACCCTAAAACATAGTAATGAACAGGAAAATAGAGAAATAAAAAACAGCACTGACAAGGATATATTTACACTTAAAAATCATTCGTCCCAATTTTCATATGCATCATCAAACCTTGATTACACTGAGTAATCTGTTTTGATAAATTCCGTAAATTCTACATTTTTGGATTTTAATTCAAGGGAATTATATTGGTATTCATAACAATATTAATACATTTATGGATATTAAATGATAAATGGGGCAAGAGTGGAGTAAATAAGTATCTCTTAATCTATTTAACATTTCCAACATAGTGAAATTGACAGCCAACCTTTCAAAAACATTCTCTGGTGAGTCCCCCTACCCCAAAAGTGCAAGAAAATCTTTTGTCTAATTAATCTCATCTTACTTAATATTCTTGCAGCTACTCAGTCATTGATTTATTAATGTAAGATATTTCATATCTTCCTCCAAGGGAGCTTGCAAATAATATCCATTCCTGTGATGCTGGTGAATTATTTATTTAAAGGGGGAGGGAAACACACTGCACCACATAAAAGGCCATTATTACAATCACCAAGATGATCACTACAGATTTAATTTTGCTAAATATGCATCCAGGATGCCAAATATTAGTTTCCAAATATTATCTGATTTTCTGGCAACCTTCAGAAAGCCAGATTGTGCCGAATATGGTAATCGCTGGTATCTTTGTCTATATTTTATGTGGTTGCTGTCAATATTTTTGCATCCACATTTAATCAGAAACCAGATGATCAGGAAGGAGAATGTTTAATCGTCTTCTAATCTCACAAAGGCAAATTCTTTATTTTAGTGATCTATCTGGAGAGGCCTAGACCTTCTAAGGCACGCAGGGTGCTTAGATCTGGCCTGCGGGGCCACCTTGGACACAGCAAAGGACTGGCCCGCGGTGCCTCTGCTAGTGAAAACGGAGCTTGGGAGAGCCACATGCAGCCCTTGCAAGTTCTGTTTTTGCTGGTGGAGAATTGTAGGAAGCCATCACAGCCAAAAACGGAGCTAGGGAGCCCATTTTTACTGGCAGAGTGCTCCAGTCACTACAGGAACCCCCAATACAAGTGACATTAAGCTGGCCATGCCCACCCTGGCTATGCCCACTCAGGCCCCCTAAGTCAAACACAACCCTGATGCGGCCTTCAATGAAATCAAGTTTGACACCCCTGTCCTAAGGTTTCTTAACAAATTCCTGAAGAACAAATGACATGGAAATATCAGTCTAAAACTGTTCTGTCCTAATTTACATACTCGAAATCCCCGCGCTTTGATTGGCCAAAGCGCGGGGCTTTCTAATTGGTCAGGCGAGCCGCGCCGATTGGCTCGTTTAGAATCTCCCGCGATTGGCTCGTTCAGAGCGCGGGAGATTCGAAGCGCTGCCATTGGCCGCGGCCGCCGCGGCGAAAGGAATAAAAGCCGCGGGCTTTTTTCCTTTCGCCGGTTCGGTTCCAATCCTTCTAATAAAGAGCTTTGAATGAAGTCACTTTCTCCTGGCGTCATTTTGCGGACACGACACTGGCGACGAGGGTGGGATCCCGACCCTGAACCGAACCCCGTGTCCGACGGAAGCCAGACAAAGCACCGAGATGGCTAAAATCGCACCGCCCGCCCCCTTCAACCCCGCTACCGAGGACTGGGAATCGTTCTCCGACCGTTTCCGCATGTACCTCGAGTGCACCGGCATGAAGGACGCCTCGGGCCCGCTAAAACGCGCCGTCTTCCTCACCCATTGCGGAACCGAAGTTTTCCAGATGGCCAAAGCATTGGCCAAGCCCGCCGACGCAACCGCCATGGACTGGGACGTCCTCGAACCTATCCTTCGGCGCCATTACGCTCCCGAAGTCCCCATCCTGATCCGGCGCAACAAATTCTACCGGCGGGACCAGAGACCAGGTGAGAAATTGAGCGACTTCGTCGCCGAGCTGCGGCGCCTAGGGGGGCTCTGCGAGTTTGACAACCTGAACAACCTCCTGAGAGACCGATTCGTGCTCGGTCTGTGGGACCCCGCGCTCCAGAGCCGGCTGATGGCTAAGGGCAACATCAGTTTAGCAGACGCCCTCACCGCAGCCGCAGCCGCAGAAGCAACCCGTACTTCCGCAGATAGCATGCGCAAACCTGACACGAAGGACCGCAGCGGAAACAACAACCCGGCAAGGTCGACCGAACGAAAAACCGAAACAACCACACACCACGGCGATTTCCACTCTGCATCCAGCACGTCCGAAGACGAAAAAGACATACATCGACTTCAGACGGGGCGCGACCAACGGAACCGGAGAGGTCGTAGGTCGAGGACCAACTGTGCCGGTTGCGGCGGCGACCACCCCAGGTCGGAATGCCGGTTTTTCGATTCCATCTGCTGGCATTGCGACAAAAAGGGGCACATCGCCCGAGTTTGCCGCCAGAAGAAAAACCGCAGTCCACCTCGATGGGACCAAAACACCGGAGAAGGGAAAGCTCGCCGCCCCGGCCCAGAGATCGCCACTCGGACAGCTGATGGGACCGGACCGGACGATCCGCGAGAGGCGGCGACAACCGGCGGAGAGAGGAGACCCACCAGACGGTAACCATCGGCCACGCCATCACCGACGACACCCGAAAAATCCACGTCGAGGTTCACATCGAGGGCCAGCCGTGAAAAATGGAGGTAGACTCCGGGTCCTACCTCTCCATGATTGCATGGCACGAGATAAAACGGTTGGTGCCTACCCTCCAAAGGAGGAACATAGACAGCCAAAAACTTATTGTAAAAGACTACCAGGGCAACCGCATCCCGGTAGTTGGCACCAGAAACTTTAATGTGACATATAGGGGGCGCACCGAACAACTCCCCCTCATGATCGTCGATCGCGACCGCCCAAGCCTGCTGGGACTACAATGGTTCGCCCCGCTCGACATCACTCTCACGGGAGTCAACCACGTCGCCGACGACGGTTGGGAACAGCGACTAGCCCAGGAGTTCCGAGAAGTCTTCGATTGAAGCCTGGGCAAGTACCAGGGGCCCCTTATCTCATTCGACCTAGACCCTAGCGTCCCCCCCAAACGACTGAAACCTAGACGGGTGCCATTCGCCCTAAAACCTAAAATAGACGAGCAAATCGATAAGCTCGTCAAACAAGGGGTACTGCAGCCCATAGACCATGCCCGGTGGGAGACCCCCATAGTCACCCCGGTCAAGCCAGACGGGTCGGTGAAGATCTGTGGGGACTATAAGGCCACCCTAAATGGCGCGCTGCAACAAAGCGCCTACCCCGTCCCAATAGTGCAACACCTACTGCACTCACTGGGAGGGGGCAGAGTCTTTGCCAAGCTCGATCTCGCCCAGGCATACCAGCAGTTGCCGGTCGACGAGCAAACGGCGGAAGCCCAGACCATCGTTACCCACCGGGGGGCTTTCAAGTGCAACCGACTCCAATTCGGAGTCAGCGTGGCACCAGGCATCTTTCAGAGCCTGATGGAGAGGTTGCTGCAAGGCATCAAGGGGGTGGTGCCTTATTTCGATGACGTTCTAGTGTCGGCGCCCAACCAAGCCGAACTAGAAGGCCGACTAAGAGAGGTCCTAACTAAATTTAAAGAAACGGGACTTAAAGTAAAAAGGGAGAAATGCCAACTGTGCACGGAACGAGTGGAATTTTTGGGCTACCTCCTAGACCGGCACGGCATTCACCCCACAAGTAAAAAAATCAAGGCCATCAAAGAGGCCCCCACCCCTAAATCAAAGACTGAGCTACAAGCATTCTTGGGATTACTGAACTTTTACAATGTTTTCCTACCCCAAAAGGCTACGGCGGCGGAGCCTTTGCATAGGCTCCTGGACAAGGCGGCGACCTGGACTTGGGGGAAACGGGAGCAAGCCGCCTTCCAAAAAACTAAAGACCTCCTCACATCCGACGCCGTCCTCATACAATTCAGCGAAACCCTGCCTCTGGCCGTCACTTGCGACGCTTCACCCTTCGGCGTCGGCGCCGTCCTCAGCCATACCCTTCCTGACAGAAAAGAAGCACCCATCGCGTTCTTTTCGAGGACCCTAACCAAACCAGAGCGGAACTATAGCCAACTGGACAAAGAGGCTCTGGCTATAGTTGCTGCCATAAAACGGTTCCACGAATATCTCTACGGCCGACCTTTCACCATTATAACGGACCATAAGCCGTTGCTGGGCATCCTTGCAGGAAACCGGGCCACCCCGAACATTCTGTCTCCCCGAATGACAAGGTGGTCCGAGTTCCTGGCGGCCTACAACTACGAACTCATACACAGACCGGGTAAGACGATCTCGCATGCGGACGCATTGAGCCGCTCGCCGCTACCGGAATCCGACTCTGACCCAGCACCAACGACGACCACCCTCAGCATCGAGACCCTACCCAACCTACCCATAACCGCGTCAGACATTGCCCGGGAAACTAATAAAGACAGGCGTCTGGTGCGGGTTTTGCATTGGGTAGAAAAGGGGTGGCCGGAAAAAGACAACGACGAGTCCGTCAAGACGTTTCGGAACCGCCAAACCGAACTCTCGTTGCTAAAGGGGTGCATCTTATGGGGTGACAGGGTGGTCATTCCGGACAGACTACAGGGGAAGGTTTTGGAAATGTTGCACGAGGGGCACCCTGGCATCGTAAGAACTAAAGCCCTGGCCAGAAGTTACGCTTGGTGGCCAGGGATGGACAAGCAGATAGAGGCCTGGGTAGCTAGGTGCCAGCGATGCCAGGAGACTAGGCCCAGCCCACCCACAGCGCCCATCCTGGAGTGGGAAACACCAAGGGGGCCCTGGTCCAGAATCCATTTAGACTTCGCCGGACCCACGAATGGACACACCTTCCTCATAACAGTTGACGCTTACTCCAACTGGCTGGAGGTAAGCGACATGAAGACAACAACCACGGAGGCCGTGACCAAAGAACTTTGCAAACTCTTTGCAACACACGGCCTCCCAGACGTCGTCGTCTCCGACAACGGGCCCCAGTTTACCTCCCTGGAGTTCGAGAAATTCCTGGCGGAAAGGGGCATCCGCCACGCGTTAACAGCACCGGCGCATCCGGCGGCGAACGGTAGGGCGGAACGGATGGTCCAATTTACCAAAAAAACCATCCGGAAAATGGACCACGGGGAGATCCAGGAGAAAATCAACAGACTTCTCTTTACGCAACACATAACCCCGAATACCACTACCAACAAAAGCCCAGCCGAACTACTAATGGGTAGAAAGCTGAGGTCCCCACGACAGGTTACACCCTATGTATAACCCGGAGCGGCCCCCAGACTCAAGCACAAAGTACCGAACATTCGCACCCGGAGACCTCGTATATGCCAAAAACCTGACGGGGGACCCCCTATGGATCCCAGCCGTCATTACCCAAACAACAGGCCCACGCTCGTACCGGCTACAAACGACAGACGGACGAGCGTGGAAACGACACATCGACCAACTTAGGTTTAGAACAGCAAACGAACCCACCTCCCAAAACGCAAACCAAGGGGGGAGGGAATACCCGGGTGACCGATTAAAAGAAAAAATAAACCAGCAGGACTTACCGAGACGCAGCCATCGCGACCCCTCGCCGAAGAAGAACAGCCAAGCCAGCTCGACCGACCCGGAAAGACCGAGCGGGAGCGGCGAAACCCGTAGCTCAACCAACCCGGAAGGCCCAGGTGGGAGCCACGGAGAAAGAACCGGCCCGATCGACCAGCCGGTTCGCACAGGAACAGGAGCGACCAAAAACCCGACCGAACAGGCCGGGATTCCGCTTACGACTGAGTTGCGCAGGTCAAGTAGGACCAGACGGAGCCCCGCCTACCTACGTGACTACGCAACGTAAGGACTAAACCAAGAGGGGAGGGGTGTTCTGTCCTAATTTACATACTCGAAATCCCCACGCTTTGATTGGCCAAAGCGCGGGGCTTTCTAATTGGTCAGGCGAGCCGCGCCGATTGGCTCGTTTAGAATCTCCCGCGATTGGCTCGTTCAGAGCGCGGGAGATTCGAAGTGCTGCCATTGGCCGCGGCCGCCGTGGCGAAAGGAATAAAAGCCGCGGGCTTTTTTCCTTTCGCCGGTTCGGTTCCAATCCTTCTAATAAAGAGCTTTGAATGAAGTCACTTTCTCCTGGCGTCATTTTGCGGACACGACAAAAACAAAGTTATAGTTTATCAAGCTACATGAAAACAAAGAAGGATGGCTGTTAAGCTTAAACAAAAAGGACTAGAGCTTCTTAAGGAGTAAATGAATTTACAGTACCTTTGTCAATGAACATTAGAGCTCAGAGTAAAATCAAGTGTAGACTGAGGTGTCCTCTGTATCTGGAATTTTTGTCAGACTGAGGAAGCATGCATCACAATATCACAGTTCAAACTCCATATACCCCCATGGGGTATATGTTGTTGAACTTACAAAAGAGGCAGTGCTTGCATGGCAATACACATTTCATCATTGCTCATCCCAATTAAATAGGAAATTTGGCAAGTTTGAGAAACATACAAAAACATATCATTTATTGCTATATATAAGAATTTATATGCATTAGATTCCTTTCTGACTCCTATAAAAATTCATGCCATAAATGAAGGCAAGTTTAAGTCTCTCTCTGTGTGTGTGTGTGTGTGTGTTTGTGTGTTTTCCAAACAACAAACGCCCTTGGAAAATGTTTCTTTCCCAATAATTCCTAAACAAAATATCAGTTTACAGGTTAGTTATGGAAAAGTTGCTAATCTAACAGGGGTCTCTAGGGCTTGCATTTCTAGACAGGCCCATTATAGGAACCATCCAGTTTGTTTCCTGGTAAGTAAATATATTCATCATAACAGCCATTTGGAAAGAAAGCTAACAATAATTTTAAATGTGCTCACATGTGAAAATCTTGCTTTCTTAGCGTTAGATAATAAGTTTACAGTCAAAGAGGACACAATTTACATTACTATTTTCATATAATGCTGACTGAACAGAGGTGGAGTCTCCTATATTCTGGAGACTAGAACATGGTGAAGTACAATAATTCCTAGAACATGTTAAATGATGTAGAAGGGTTTGTGCATTACAATGTTATCTATGTCTCCTTAGCTCTATAGCAGAGGTCTCCAAACTTGGCAACTTTAAGACTTGTGAACTTCAACTCCCAGAATTCTTTATTTTCTGCTAACTAAATTTAATGTTGTGTGAGCTCATTGTAATCTGGGTACAGGGATTTAACTGGCAGTGTAGTGTGCTCAGGCTCAGACTACATTGGAAATTATCCACTGTAATTTTTCAATACTCAAGAAATTTACTAGACTTTTTATATTGTCTTTATTATTTTATGAATAACTCACGGTAGTGAACAAATCTAATATACTTCTTCTTCCACTAATTTTTCCCTCAGCAATAGCCCTATGAAGTGGGTTGAGCTGAGAGTGACTGGCCCAAAGTTTTAAAGTTGCCAAGTTTGAGGACCCCTGCTCCATAGCTTTCAACAGGACTTACTCTAAAATAGCATAAGATTGCAGCCTTAATTGTAAAATAACACACCGCAGTGAACAGATAGGCCCAATAATTTCTGATGGTCAGAACCATCCTTTGAACATAGAGAACTGCACTAAGTAGTAGCCAGACTGTGTGGGACAACTTGCAGATACTTGTATGCATAGGAGTGGATATCCATGCACAATAAATATATGCACATCTTATACAGATAAACACAAACTCACACAAAAAACCATTTTCACTTCTCACTCCATTATATCCATTTTCTCCTGTTAAAAACCCTAGGAATAGGAATAGGTAACACATAGCTTAACATAATTTATTGGACCACAAAACCTTTTATAGAACTTGGGTTTACTAGCAACAGAAGTGCCACATACCCATCTCTGATAATTGATTGAAATCACCTGATTTGACTAAATTACTCTTTTCTACATTTATAAGATTATTGTTGAAAATATATACCTGTAATTAAGACTACAGCAAACTAGGGATAGCTAGGTTCTTACCAAAATGCTCTCTTGCCTTCTTACATAGATTATTTAAGTTTTAAATAAAAAGTGTTTTGAAATAAAAACATGAAAAAAGATGTCACTGTATTCAGACACCCCCTAACTCATGTAATATGTTTCTTTTGATAAAACTGGAATAAAATTAGCATATTTCTATATGCTATCATTTTGCACAAATTAGTACAATAATCTCTTATAAAGCTTAATTGCTTTTTTGTTTTGAATAAAAGAAGAAAGGAGGGATGGGGAAATATAAGCTTCCCTTTTTTTAAAAAAAAATTATGATCCGATTTTCATAAATATACTTGTTGTTTTCTTTTTCTTTCTTGAAAAGGAAGAAAATAAGCTCATTTATAAAACTAGAACTTTCTCCCCTCAAGAAAGTATTTTTAATTTAAAATGGGAGGATGCCCATAAACATGACAGCCTGTTCTAATGAAAACAGTGTTTTAAGCATAGTAGCTCCAAAGAGACTAATCATATATGCTTCTTCTACTTCAAACAAAACATTACTGTATTAAGTTTCAACAAGAGAGGACATAATTATCTCAGGAATATCTACAGATATTCATTTACTATTGTCAGTAAATCAAATCAATTTAGTAGGGGGTAAATTGTCCTTAGAGTAGAAAAGGTAGGTGCTTAATCAGAATGGAAAAGAAAAGAAAGAGAAAAATGTTCTGTGTTAGTGTTAAAAATGGACACAGGATGGCTTTCAAACATCCTTTGTGGTGTGGGGAAAATGGATAGACAGAAACTTTTCTTTTGATCTTTCAAACTCAGGGGCATCTCATGTCGCTGAATGATGAAAAATTCATGATAGATAAAAAGCATTTCTTCACACATCACTAAGGTAAGCTGTGGAATTTTCTAGAGCAGGATGAATTCAGGGTCACCAATATGGATGACTTTAAAAAATTATAAAAATTCACCAAGGACACAAGCATCAGGTACTGGTGAATATATATGACTTTCACTTTTGGGCAGGCTGTCTTTGAAGGCAATATATCTTTTTCAGGGGAAACACAAAGGTGCTTATTTTTCCCCCGGAGATGCAACTGGACTTTGCTGTCTTCCATATTTTGGACAGAGAGGACCAATGGTTTGGAAGAGGGGTCAAAGAGGGCATCTATGTCAAAAGTGAATATCCCTCTCTCAAAAGAGTGGGAGGGATATGACATCATCTATCTCCAATCTACAACAGAGTCCTTTCAAAAGTTCCAAGGAGGCTCCACACCAATTTGCACCACTCAGGTGACCCTGATGACACAGATAAACCTCCAGGTGGTCTTAATGACTCGCTAAAAGAATGCAAATGACCAGCTGTCTGCAAGGAGTATAAATCTTTTCATTCCCCACCATCCAGTCAGAGCTGAAGAAGCTTCTTAGATGAGAAACAAAGCGTCTTCAAAGAAAAACCAGAAAGTCCAGTTGCCACTGAAGGGAAAAAAAGCTTTGGGACAACCATGACCTGGATAACTGAGAATCTGCATAGACATGTTAGGGGAAAACAAACAGAAATACTATAGTGCTCGTATCTCTACTATGGACATGCTTGACAAGTTCATCTACAGTAGGCACAAGAATATTAACTTACTACTGGATACCATTGAAAGACCAATTCAGAATCAGGTTATAATGGAGAAAATCTATCTAACTACCTAACTACTTACTTAACTATCTATTTTGCTAAGAATTAACAACTGATTGTCAGCTTTGGAAGCCATATTGAGATTCGATGCACCCACGCTGCCACAAGCCTGAGAAAGTGGGAGGGGGAGGATTCAATTGAGTAGCGCTAAATAGACAAAAGTGACAGAGATTACTGTTACACAGTCAATTAAATGCATCATCGCCATTCACCAAGATGTTTCTTTCATTGGGCAGAATTGAGGAGAGATCATTTGGTGGCATTTCTAGTCTTCTGTTTTTATGTACCTAAAACAGTGGTGGTATCAGCGATGCTTTTCTACTGGTTTGGCATACCGGTCTGGCATACCGGTAGCACTGAAAATCAACTGGCAGAGAACTGGTGCACTCTGAGTCTCTCCAATACTCTGCAGCTGGGCCCACCCACCCACTTGGGCTCCCATACTGACCTTTATTCCCTGCTTTTGAAGTGCAGCTGCTTTGCACGGCAGAGCAGATTGCTGTGAGTCGGCTGTTGAAGCTACAGGGAGAGTGCAGGAATGCAGAAGAAGGTTAGTAGGAAATTCTCTGTGCGCGTGCAAAGTGTGGGTTTCACATGCATGCAAAGCATGCCCACCAAGCCATGCCCACAGAATCTGTGGTAAAAAAAAATTGAAACCCACCACTGACCTAAAAGGCTGATGATTGGGACTAACCGAAACCCATTCATTTGTTATTTTGGAGGCTAATTGACCATAATATTGTTTTCAGTGGCTCTGGAAAATTTGATTCTTTTGTTATAGAGAGATAGTGATAACATAAATCCTTGCCTCTGCTTCAAATTTTTAACTCTCCCTGCTTTTGCCTGCCTTCTATCCCATGTTTTCCAAATTAACTGTTTTTGATGTTTGCTAATGTTTAATAAGTGAGAGACAATTTGGTGCGGGAGACTGTAGCTTAGTCCCATCTATGGCACAAAGCCAGCCAGGTGACTTTGGGCCAATCAGTATCTCTTAGCCCTAAGAGGGAGGCAATGGAAAACCACTTCTGAAATATCTCACCAAGAAAACTGCAGGGACTATTCCAGGCAGTCTCTGGAAATTGGACACGAGAACAGAAGGAAAAAAAAGATTAATAAAGCTGTATTTTCTGTGAACAAATTTTAATGTTGTGTGAGCTCATTGTAATCTGGGTACAGGGATTTAACTGGCAGTGTAGTATGCTCAGGCTCAGACTACATTGGAAATTATTCACTGTAATTTTCCAATACTCAAGAAACTTATTAGACTTTTTATATTGACTTTATTTTTTTATGAATAACTCAAGGTGGTGAATGTATCTAACATACTTCTTTTCTTTCTCTAATTTTTCCCTCAACAAAAGCCCTGTGAAGTGGGTTGACTGGCCCAAAGTCACCCAGCTGGCTTTTATGTCTAAAGTGGGACTGGAACTTGCAGCTTCCTGGTTTCTAAGTCAGCACTTTCACCGTGTTATGAACTAATAAAGGCACTTAAATAAAGTTTTAACAAACCTTAAGAAAAAGCAGGGTTCTAATCCTGCACTTCTGATTGGCTGATAATAGCGATATCGGATTGGTCCGTTCTGGGGAATCTGACTGGCTGTTAATGAGCCACTCTCATTGGTTCAGGGGTTCAACACTTCCATGTTTCTCATTGGCTAATAGGTCAGTAGCCTACCCTATAAAAGGGCTGCTGCTGCCCTAGGGTTTTGCTCTGTTCAGAATGATTAATAAAGAGTTGAAGTTCACTGTTCACTGCCTCGTCTCCGTTCCTTGCACCCATGCGCAGAACTTAACACTGGCGACGAAGGTGGGATGCGGAGACATCAGAGCTGACTGAACACTACAGAGCACCAAACAGAGCACGTGGCTGAAGGCACATCGACAACGGAAACCATGTCCGGTGGCGCCATACCACCCGCTCCATTTGACCCGGCACAAGAAGACTGGGACTCGTACATAGACCGGTTCCAGATGTTTCTGGAGACCAACAACTTGAAGGATGCCACTACGGGGAAAAAGTGAGCAGTGTTCCTGACCCATTGTGGGCCTGCCGTCTTTAAGATGGCAAAGGCACTAACGAAACCGGCTGAGGTGAAAACCATGGACTGGGACGTCCTCGCGCCCCTTCGATGGGCCCACTATGCCCGTTGGGAAACCCCAATCATAACACCCATTAAACCGGATGGATCATTAAGGATTTGTGGGGACTACCGGGCCACCCTCAATCATGCCCTTCAACAGAATGCTTACCCGGTGGTTCAACACCTTCTCCATTCTCTGGGGGGCAGAAAAGTCTTCGCTAAATTGGATTTAGCGCAGGCATACCAACAACTGCCTGTAGATAAAAAAAACCGTGGAAGCACAGACGATCGTTATGCACCGTGGTGCTTTTAAATGCAACCGACTTCAATTCGGAGTGAGCGTAGCCCCAGGGATTTTTCAAAGTCTGATGGAGAGACTCTTGCAAGGGATCAAGGGGGTCGTGCCATACTTTGATGATGTTTTAATTGCGGCCCTGAATAGAGAAGTACTAGAAAAGCATCTTAAAATGGTTCTCCAGAAATTTAAAGACTCTGGCCTTAAGGTTAAAAAAAATAAATGTCAACTGTGTACAGATAAAGTAGAGTTCCTAGGGTACCTAATCGATAAACAAGGCATTCACCCCACTAATAGCAAACTAAAAGCAATCAAAAACGCCCCAAGACCCAGAAATAAGACTGACCTCCAAGCTTTCCTGGGGCTCATTAACTTTTACAACATCTTCTTGCCCCAGAAAGCGACCATAGCTGAGCCCCTACATAGACTTCTCGACAAAAAAGCAAACTGGGTCTGGGGACACCGAGAGGAGCACGCATTCCGACAAGTGAAAAACTTACTAACCTCAGATGCTGTTTTAATGCAGTATAACGAGACTTTGCCCTTAACAATTACATGTGACGCGTCACCGTTTGGAGTTGGAGCCATTTTGAGTCATGTGTTACCAAATGGTAGTAAGGCCCCTATTGCCTATTTTTCAAGGACCCTATCAAAGGCTGAACGGAACTATAGCCAACTCGACAAAGAGGCTCTTGCTGTTGTATCTGCTGTGAGACGGTTTCATGAATATGTGTATGGATGAGTTTTTACTATTGTTACTGATCACAAACCTTTGCTCGGGATTATAGCGGGAGACAAGCCAACCCCCTATATATTGTCACCTAGAATGACTCGCTGGTCGGAGTTCTTAGCTGCGTACAACTATAAATTACAACACTGCCCGGGGAAAGCCATTCCCCATGCTGATGCACTGAGCCGTGCCCCACTTCCAGAAACCATCGATGACCCAGCTCCAACTCTTATGACACTCCAGATTGAAACGCTACATTCACCACCGCTAACAGCCAGAGACATTGCGATCGAAACAAACAAGATCCTGTCCTGGCGCGAGTTCTTAGCTGGGTCGAACGAGGATGGCCACTAGAACAAACCCCTGATGACTTCACCCTTTCAGAAACCGGCAAACAGAACTTTTTTTGCAAAAAGACTGCATCCTATGGGGAGATAGAGTCGTCATCCCAGAGCGGTTACAACGAGCAGTATTGAAAACATTGCATGACGGTCACTCCGGCATCGTGCGCATGAAAGCGCTCGCACGAACCTACGTGTGGTGGCCAGGCATCGACAAGCAGATCGAAGCCTGGGTAAAGACTTGTCTAAAGTGCCAAGAAGTCAGCAGTGCCCCACCTAGAGCAACTCCAACAGAATGGGAAAATCCCCGGGGGCTGTGGTCCTGCATCCACATTGACTTTGCGGGACCTACTAAGGGACATACGTTTCTCCTAACAGTGGATGCTTATTCCAACTGGCTGGAGATCCACGAAATGAAGAATACTACAACCGAGTCCATCATCCAAAAATTGAATAGGCTATTCGCAACGCATGGGCTGCCAGACGTCCTGGTCTCCGACAACGGACCCCAGTTCACCGCCCTGGCATTTGAACAATACTTAGCGGACTGGGGTATCCGCCATGCGCTTACTTCGCCAGCGCACCCTGCGGCTAACGGCAGGGCCAAGCACATGGTACAATTTATTAAAAAAATTCTCCACAAAATGGACTATGGGGACATTGACGACAAACTAAACAGAATACTCCTACTCCAACACATCACTCCGCACAGCGTCACCAACAAGACTCCAGCTGAACTGTTGATGGGACGCAAGCTCTGTTCCCACCTCGACCCGTCCTACGAGCCAGAGAAACCCTGTGGATCTAGTGGAAAATGCCACAAGTTCAAGGTCGGCGACTTAGTTTTTGCTAGAAACCTCTCCGGCGAACCATTATGGGTCAAAGCATCCATAATTCAAACCACCGGGCCCAGATTGTACCGTGTGCAAACCTGGGATGGAAAAATATGGAAATGCCATATAAATCAGCTTCGCTCTGGGCTACAACCCAGTTCCCGCGACTCCTGTGACTCCCAAACTGAGGGGGGAGGGGATGTCAAAGAAACCGAATTCAAGATGGTGGAAAGCAGAAGCGAAGGAAGTCAGGAATCGGACGCAATACATGAAGAAGAATCAGGGAGGGGATTGGCCTCGCCACAGAGGAATACCTCAACGGAGGCAAGCCCACAAAGATTGGAGGACAACAACGAGAGAATTAGCGGCACCGAGTCGTCCAATGAGGATGCGGAACTGCCTGTACCAGATATATCCAAAAACGTCCCGCCGAAACCGGACTACAGACAGGAACCGGTGGGACAGCGCAAATCTAATAGACAGTTAAAACAACCTACATATCTTACGGATTACGTCACCGCACCCCTCAAACGGAACCCGGGGGGAAGGGGTGTTATGAACTAATAAAGGCACTTAAATAAAGTTTTAACAAACCTTAAGAAAAAGCAGGGTTCTAATCCTGCACTTCTGATTGGCTGATAATATCGATATCAGATTGGTCCGTTCTGGGGAATCTGATTGGCTGTTAACGAGCCACTCTCATTGGTTCAGGGGTTTAACACTTCCATGTTTCTCATTGGCTAATAGGTCAGCAGCCTGCCCTATAAAAGGGCTGCTGCTGCCCTAGGGTTTTGCTCTGTTCAGAATGATTAATAAAGAGTTGAAGTTCACTGTTCACTGCCTCGTCTCTGTTCCTTGCACCCATGCACAGAACTTAACACACCGCTACACCAGACTGCTTTTCTTATGATGGTAAACTTATGATACTAAAGCATAACAGTCTTTGATTTCTAGATGGTTTTTAGAAAGCTGTGGTATATTTTGAAAACTGAAGCTAGAAAACATCTAAAAAAATCAAAGCAAATCTGCAGCATGAGCTTATTTTTTTTTGACAGAGAGACAAAGAATTTGCTGACAAAAAAGACCATATAATTTCTGATTTGGTTGGCTCTCTGGTATGGTTGTTTTTACACCTTGAAATAGAAAGTGTCATTGCCAAGGTCAAATGGAATAGTTAGCTGCCTGGAGGATGTTTGTAGAATTGGTATCCTTCTCTCTGAATCATAAAATTCTCACTTTGTCCATCTTTGTGAAGTAGATTTCTATACTAGGGACACTTTGCCTGTCATCCCCATCTGCTGCTTTTTAATCTTGCTGTCTCACACCTCCTGTCTTACTCTGTATAAAATTATTCAGAATGATCTGTGTCCTGAAAAATCCTTTTTTTAAATCTCAATTCAGCTACCAACGTATTTAAGCAAACATCTCATTTTCTTATCCTTAGTCTCTCTTCTGCAGTGCTAGGATAACAAAAAGTTGGCATATAAGGTAAGAGATAGAGAAAAATATGTTTGAATAACTATGCATTGTTTGAAACTACCACAATATCCAGTGATTTTAAGCTACTTTCAGTTTATGGAGGAGTATACAAATAAAATAAAAATTAAAGAACACTGAAATCCCAACTTTCTTTGGGTGCTTTCAGTATAGAAATGTAGAACAATAGCAAAAAAGGCTATCCACCTCCTAGAATAAGAAATACAAATCCATACAAACATCACGCAGGAACTCATCAGTCATGCAAATCCAAGGTCTGAGATAAAGTAACAGTCACCCCTATAATTAAAAGCATGGGAAGTGAAGCAATTATATATTCTTACAATCATAGAATCAACTCCGGTGTAGAATGGGTTGGATTTGATAACCTTTTAGGTCCTTTCCAATAAAGTTGAAAAGGACCTAAGGGTTTATCAAATCCAATCCCTTCCAGACAGCAGGATTCACTCCACCATCCCTGACAGATGACTAGACTCCAAAGAAAGAGAAGAAATCACTCCATTTGGTACCCTATTTAAATAATTTGACAGCTCTTACTGCCAAGAATTCTTTTCCTGGTGTCTAATGTATATCCAGAGCAAGTTTGATATAGTAGTTAGCTATAAACACGGATACTGTGACTTCTAATCCTTCCTTAAGAATGAAGCCAGATAAGGCTTCCGGTTTCGCGTGGCTTCGGGGCAGCAGGAATTTGCGACAGCTGGCGATTCCTGCTGTGCTAGCCATCGAGGTACCCCCGATCCAGATGGGTCAGGGGGATATGGCTGCCCTGTAGGGACAGCTGAAGAGAGAGGGGAGTCGGACAGGGAGGTGGGGATGTCGCAGACCCCCCCCTTCTCCGGAAAAACCCCTTTTTCCCAAGGCGGTGGAGCGGCGGTCAGCAATGGCCGCCACGAAGAAGCCAGCAACCGGGTAAGATTGCGCTGGAGGAAATGTGAAGAGTGAAAGTTTTGTCTGAGCCGGGTCAAGTAACATCCTTTAAATTGCCTGGAACTGAGCTGTTTGAATTGCTGGAGGATACATTGTATCCCTAAGAAGAGCGAAAGCGGCGGAGAAGCTGTTAAAGGGAACTTTTGTTTTTTCTTCACTCTCCCACCCCATGGAAACAGCAGAAATGTTTGGATTTATTGGACATTGAAAGTGAATTGTTTTGAGAGTTGAAGCTAAGGGACAAAAGGATTCTTGGACATTGAAAAATTTAAGAGATTGGAAAACCCTTGTTGGAGGTATGGATTTCTGATTATTTAAAATTGACATTGCAAGTGGGAAGGGAGAGGAAAAAAAATTGGAGCAGAAGCTGAAAAAGGAGGAGATTGCCTAGAATCCCAAAGAAAGATATATGGTAATTGGACCTCTTTGTTTAAACATTAACCCCAGAAAGAGAAAGAGAAGAAGGAAGAAAAGTATTAACTTTTGGAACTTTTTTTTAATTGTTTTTGATTAAAAATACTTGTGGTTGTTTTGGGAAAAGTTTCTCTTTTCATAATGGCATCGTTTGTGGATGAACTAAAGACTGAATATCAAAAATATAAAAAGGAAGATACTTTGGGTGCTTTGTTTCAATTCTTAGAAATGGCGTTATGTACTTATGAAAAGTTGACTACACAGCAGAAGGACTGGGACAAGGAAGAAGAGAAAGAAGAAGCCATCTTTGATGAACAATGGATCCCTTCCGGAGAGGAGGAGAAAAAGGATAAGAAAAAGGGGATTTTAAGAATTATAAAAACAACCAAAAAAGAGAAAAATGAGCGAAAAGGTGGAGGCAAGGTTAGAAAGCAAAGGAAAAGGAGTAAGAAAAGGGAGGAGGAAAAACAAAGGGGTAAAAAGGGCAAGGAGAAGAATAAACAAGAGAGAAAGGGGGGGAGGAGAAGCCTTAATGGGGGGAAGCAAGATCTAAAGAAAAAAAGTTTATTTAGAGACAATGGGTGAATTTAATTTAGGATAAAAGAGGGATTCTGGAGGGTACATAAGTTTGTGTTTTTATATGTGTATTTAGAGTATAAAATTCATTATGTAATTTTAGAATCTTTTAAACAGAATCCCAAGAAAAATTGTTATACGAAGTACTTTTAAGTTAGGGTAATGAGTTATAGACGTTACTCCAATTGGTGTATAGGAGAAGTATTGTAAAAGAAAAAAGATGAATGGATAGTTGGAAATAGAACAGACAAAGAATGTTATTGAAAATGGTAATAAGATATGGAAGGATATATAAAGGTTTTGTTATGGTTTTTTTTTTTTGATGTTGTATATTGATAAAAGGCAATAAAATTTTAATTAATAAGAAATAATTTGGATGGAAAGGAGAAGTAGGGATAAGATATGAAGTTAAATAGATAAAGTATTGATACTATAATTTGGAATTGTTATGTTCTATTGGTTTTTTATTATTATTTTTTCCTAGAAAAGAATTTATAAGCTGTTATGCCTTGCATTGTTTTTATAAAATTGATAAAAATGGTTTATATATATATAAAAAAAAGAAAATGATAATAAGATATGGAAGGATATATGGGATGAATATGATGTTTGAATTTGTGTCTGTGTGAAGAGTTTTAACCCGGGATCAGACAACCTTCAGAAAAGATCTTTTAGTTTTGTTGATGTTTTGTGTTTTGTATGTTTGTGTATTGTGTCTTCTGTAAAATTAATAAAATTTGTTTTTTTAAAAAAAAGAATCAATAAAACCTTGGAGGAATGTTAGATGAGAATAATTGTAAACAAGTCAGAAAGAAATGAATATGATGACTATAAAATGGATAAATATAGAAAAGAAATGAAATTGAATAAGAGTAAAGAGAAATAATGAGAAATTTGCTGAAAGATATTTATGTGTCCATATGGAAATGGGATAAATTAGAATTATGTTGTATAAAAATAATGTTTTATCTGACTTGTAAAAATTTATAATGTTAAGAGGTTTTATGTACTTAATGGTTAATGATGTGTTGTTTGTCTTTAAAATTAATAAAATTTGTTTCAAAAAAAAAAAAGAATGAAGCCAGATGAGTGACCTTGAGCCAGTCACTTTCCCTTAGCTTTAGAAAGAAGCAGTGGCAAACCATCCATAACAGTTTTTATCCAGTTTTATTTATTGAGATGGGGAGTTATAAAAATCAAATAAATGAATGGATAAATAGCACTTCTGCAAAACCTTGCTAAGAGACTGCAGGGATTGTCCAAGCAGTCTTCAAGAATTGGATACGATCGGGGGTTCTACAGGTTCGCACCTACTCTCTAGAACCAGTTGTTAACATTCTAAGCAGTTCAGAGAACCGGTTGTTAGAAGAAATTACTGGCCTAATCCTGTAAGGAAGGCAGGAAGGAAACATTCTGGTGTTGCTTACAGAAACTGCCTCTGTTAACCCTTATTACATTCTTGGCAGGACTAGACTTCCTGTCTCAGGAATTTCTCTGGAGCTTTTTTTTCCTCCTTTACTGGTACTTTGCTTTGACCATTCAAAGTTATAATGACACTGAAAAAAGTGGCTTATGACTGTTTTTCACACTTACGACTGTTGCAGCATCCCCACAGTCACGAGAGGCCAGGCGAGGAGATGTGTGCCTCAATTGAGTGATGTTGAGTTGGCCATGCCCAGCCAGTCACATGACCACCAAGCCATGCCCACCAACTAAGCCTCGCCCACAGAACCGGTTGTTAAAAAATTTGAATCCTACCCCTGGATACAATTGAATGGAAGAAAAAAAATCTGTATCCACTTTCTTGAAGTTTCATCCCATTCATTTTAGTCTTAACTTATGCAACCTATGTAGCCTTCTACAATGTAACAGCCTTCAGATATCTGATGACAACCATCATATTCCTTCTCAACCTTCTCTTCTGCAAACTAAACATACCTAAGTTTTTTTTAACAATTCCTCTTAGGCTTTGGTCTCCAGTCCTTTTATCATCTTGAAGGCCCTGCTCTGGACTTTCTGAGTCATGGTTCAGGACTTAGGACAAACTTGGTCTTCAAACTTGGCAAGTTTAAGACTTGTGGACTTCAACTCCCAGAATTCCTGAGCTAATGTGACTAGAGGAGGAACTCTGGGAGTTGAAATCCACAAATCTTAAACTTGCCAAGTTTGAAGACTCCTGACTTAGAGGTTGAGGAAGAGGCTTCAGAAGAACCTATATCATGTCAAATCCAGGAATCACTTGATAAAACATAGGAGCAGCTGGAGCAGTCAGATGATTTTGAAGACATTAGGGCTCCCAGCCCCTGCATCCAATGAGTATAGTGAAGAGCAGAGGACTGCCATTATATTAGGCTTCTTGCCAAGCAAGGAAGTAAATCCCTTGATTGATGAAAGTTGGCTGAAACCTAATTTAAGAAGTAGTTCTGACCTATGTTTCCTTTGCCTTAAGCAATGTCTGATCTCCAGATCTTGTGTGAGATCCCTGTTTGCATAAGAAACATTGAACCTCTGATCTTTGGAACGACTGACAATCCTGACCCAACTCTCAAACCTTTGGATGGATTTTGGACTAAAGATACCATAGCAGGACACACTCTTAGTTATCCATGTCATTTTTAATCTGGGGTGTACAGAACTGAATTGGGTATTGTGAAGTTTCCAATTTGTTCGATCAGTGTGCACAGAATTTTGAGACATACAGTGGATATTAAGAATGTATGGAAAGGAGTGTGATAGTGCAGCTCCAGGATACAACAGGCAGCTTGTTCCCAAAATAAAATCTGCACCTCCTGTCCATTCATAGAGAGAAGGCCTACTGAAAATTCCCTCTCCATGTGATGCTAATGAGATAGGAGTGAGGCTGAAAGCCTTCTCTGTAACTTCATATAATATTATCTCCCTACCACTCACTCTGAAATATCTATAGACCTCACCTTGTTGCAATAATATAAACAAATTAAAACTGTTTATTCAAAGGTGCTTTTGGTCCCAGCTGACTGACTTGGGGCATATACTTTGAATTTTAACCAGGGTTTTCTATTTGCTATAATTATTTTTTATATTATTATTATGATTTCTTTTAAGATTCAAAAGCTTTGTTGAATGTTTATTACTTTCAATCTCTTTTGTTTTACATCTCTTTTCCCTTTCTTCTATTTTCAAGTATTCCAGATGTTATTTGAAAATATTATCTAATTTTATGTTTTCTTTTTACAGACAACTTGAAAACTTGTCTTTTAATTAGTGTTTTATCCCATTATCACTTTGTCTTACTGTGATTTTCAGCTAAATTAAGTTGTTCCAATAGACAGTTTCAAATTCATTGTTTTGGTTTTATTTTTATTACATTTATTTCTTGTATAGTTTTCCTAGAACAATGCTAAAAGCAAGAATTCTAGAATTCTTCATACATATATTCTATTTTATTGTGAATCATTACAACAAAAGAAACCAGGAGGACTGTATGGCAGAAGGTGAAACTGCACTGTGTCTTTTTCATCCATCCTGTTTTCAACATTCTGTACTTTAAAGTTATCAGAATTTTCTTTTCTCCTTCTTTCATCCTAGTAAGGGTACCATCTTCTATTTCTTGCATGCCATTAATGCCTTGATTCTAAGATTGTCTATACCAATAAAATTTTGCTCACAATGGAACATTTTTTAAACTGTTCCATGTACAATGTCACTGAAGATTAAAACAAATATACATTCCAATGTGAATTTAGTTTTTTTTCCAATCTGAGCCCAATTATTATTCATCCACTATTACAGAAAGGTTAAAAAAAATTCAGGCAGAGATTATCTGCACTAAGCCTTCCATCAAACAAATGACTTAGAAAGCACATTTCGGACTCAGAATCCCAATTCTGTAACTAATTCACCGTCCTTTCATTCATATTTAAAATATTATGATAAAATATACTTTGGATATTTTCAAGAATAAAATGAGGAATAAAAGATGTATGTAAAAATAAACTCATGATTCTAAAACACTGCATGGTCTTAGAGAGAACAAGACTATTAATGGAAGTTTGTGGTATACTGAAATTGACAAAAGCAGTAAAAGTACAATTCCTGCACTGTTATAGTACTATAGTTCTTCCTAGTTCCCCATTCGTATTTGGGTTTCTTTTTCCTACTCGTAGGAAATATCTATGGATATTCTTGGTCATCCAGGCCATGGTTGTCCCAAAAGTGCTTTTTCAAAAGACAACTGGACTTTCTGTTTTTTCCTTGAAGACATTTCACTTCTTATCCAAGAAGCTTCAGAATTGAAGAATCAAAATATCTTCAAGGAAAAACAAAGTCCAGTTGCCTTTTGAAAAAACACTTTTGGGACATTCTTAGGAAATAAGTGCATTTTACAAGAATTCTTTAGAATACTTTTAAGCAATGCTTGAGAGATAAAAATTTGTTCCATACCGATTTGCTACTGTAGAAAAACTGAAACAGCTCATAAACAATCTCTTTCCAAAAGTTGGATTAAAGTAAGACAGACAGGAGACTTTAAAAAAAAAAAAAGCCAATTTGTTGCTGCTTTGCTTTATTTCAAAATTAATAGATTTTCATGGCATCCATTCCCTTCCATAAGGATGTCTTGGAGAAGCAGAATCAAGGCAGTAGCAATGCCATTAGAAAATTATTTTAAAATTACAACAGTACATGTCAAGATATTCGTTATTAAAACAACTTTTTGCCAGTTAAACCCCGAGCTAAGTTCAGGTAGTAATCCCTCTGGGATCAAGAAATCTCTCAAATCTCCTCTGCTTTTTCTTTATTGTAAATCTAGTTGAATTCCTGTAACACATATTGAGCCTCATATGCAATCTGACAGCTGCTTGAGGTGGACCTACCTTGTGCTAAGGCAGCTCCTATAAATTTTTTTTGGCAAAACTGAAAATTCACCTTTTTCCTTATGCTTTCTAAGGGTGAAAGTATGAAAATAAGACATTATATCTAAGCAACACTGATTGCAGTGGGATATAACATTAAATAAATAAATGTCTTTTATTTTTAAAAGGATTTTGAAAGAGAAATAGAAAAATCTCAATAACTTAACAAAGAGTTTTGGACAGCTGTTAGAAGAGGCAAGAAGTAGTATTATAACAATATCTGAGACACCCATTCAGTGAGGGAGCCATGGTGAACTGGTTGATTGGTAGAACTGTGTTTGTGAAGAAGCTGAAGCTGAATGAAGGGTCCAGAATGGTGAAATCTCTCCAGAAGAAGGATGGATCACTGAAATCTTCTATACTCTGAACTGCTGCTCCTCAGACTGCAGAAATTGCCATTCTGTGGCCAATTTATGAATTGAGTGATTGAGAGATGTGATTCCATCAATCTCACCTCTGCAAAGCAACCTTCAATCTTAAACTTGATTGAGTCCCATTTCTTAATCCCTTTTTGGAATTCTTTTATTTATAATTTGTTGTAACTATGTATCATTCATGTGATTGCAACTTGTATCAGTGCAGACATGTACCATCCTAGCATTGTAACGATTTAGCTTTCTTGTATAAACATTAGACTCCTGTCTCTTCAGTTATCTTTGCCAGACATGCATAAGAAAAGGGGAGTTAAGCAGCTGTCAATGCAAATTGATATTCTAACCCTGCTACCCTGTTATCTTAACTAACCTGAGCTATTATTAATCATATGTATTCCTGCTGACCTAAACTATTATAATTCATGTATGTCTTGATTACCTTGGGCTTTGAAGTATTTCACCCCCCTGTGAAAAAGCATAATAAAAGAGCCTGTGCCGAGGCATTCGGGGCGCGCTCATCCCGAGAAACCTCATCTTGTGTCGTTTCTTCCTCCTTTGCTCCCTCTCATGAGGCGCCCATCTAATGCGGGATGGCAGATACCGCAATAATTGTGTTGGTGACATTAATTGGGAATTAATTAGGAAGCATTGAAGGCAAAAGGAGAAGGGGACAGCAGATAATGAGACAGTTAGATAGCATCATTAATGCTACAAACATGAACATGGACAAACTCCGGGAAATGGGAGGAAAGTAGACTTTGGCATGCTGTGGTCCATGGGGGATGTGAAGAGTTGTACACAGCTTAGAAACTGAATAACATTTGTGACATAAAGACCCTTTCTTGTATTCATCAGATGACACCCTTCTCCTAATGGAAGACAATGCAAACTTCATTTTAAATAAAGTTTTAAATATATTGAGTTTGGATTATACAGCAAGATAATACTTAAAATATGGATTTTAGAAAGTTGACAATGGATTAAGGATGATCCAGATTGGTTTGGAATGATAGCTTTGATCTAATTAGAATAAATTTTCTCATGAGAAAAATGGAATTTGTTTGGGTAATTTTGTGATAAGGAGACCATGAAGGCCGGATGCTAGAGAGAGTTAGAGGATAAAGGAAAGAATGAAGCAAAATTTTATTACTGAAGCCACCGTACATTTTTTTTACCAATATCTTTGAAAAATGTGTCAAACTTCTTGAGCATGTTGTATTGAAGTTATAGAATAAGAATAAGCTACAATGGATATTTTTGAAATAAACCACAATAAGCAATGTTATGGAGAAATATACAAATGGGATTGATGGATGATTTCTTCCCTTAAGGAGATGTACCACTATTGAGTCAGAAATAGATAATTTTTTTTTCTCGGATACATGAAAGATTTTTGTTAAGGTCCTGAATGAATGATTCCTCTGGGACAAACAAAAGGACAAATGTTATGTATTTGACATACAAAGAAATCTCTTAAAGTTTTGAAAGATGACACTTCATCTCAAAAACAGATGAACTGAAAAGTAGCTCTATGGCTCTTTTTGAAAGGATTAAAAATGTGACCCTTCAAAATTCATAGAAAATTATTATAGAGTCAGTTTGTTCAATCAAATAAAAGTGGAAAATAGTTAATCTGGTTTCCATTAGTGGAGTTTTGCTGACAAGGGATGCTAATTCCAAACATTATCAAGTTGGGAGGTTGCAGAAACTGATATAATGTCCACTGGAATATGGCAAGCAACAATAGAAGAATCAATCAAGTACTAAACAGAAAATCTGGAGAACAATACAGTCTCCAACATATTAGATAAGATCAACCTGAATTATTCTAATATCCACAAAAGAAAACTTAACAGTGTGAAAGCTATCATACAATATCATTATTTTCACATCCTAGCAAAATAAACGCTTAGTGTCATCTAATGCAGTACAGGGCTCTAAATGGAAAAAAAGACATGCAATATATTCAAGTTGGCTTTTGACGAAGCTAAAGAACACAAGACATTATTGCTAATACAAACTGGTTTGCTGAGAGAGCCCAAGAATAGAGAAAATTAATTGGTATGTGCTTCATTGATTATAGAAATACCTTTGATTGTTGACTATATCAAGCTGTGGAACATGCTCATAAAAATAGGAACCCAAAGACATTTCATTGTCGTCACAAGAAATGTATACTATATAGAAGTCAGGAATCCAAAATATAGACAGAATATGGAGAAACAGACTGAACCAAACTGGCAAAGGAGTGTGACAAGGCTGCAGACTGTCCCCTTATTTATTCAACCAATATCTTAACATATATCAAAGCAGTGGTTCCCAAAGTGGGTGGTACCGCTCCCTGGGGGGCGGTGGGATGCCTTAGGGAGGCGCTGAGAGGCAAGGGGGCTGGCAGGGGGGTGCTAAGAGGTGGCAGGGTGGCACTGGAGGTGAGAGGCAGGGCACAATTCAGGGGTGAGAAAAAATGCCACCACCGCCGCGTTCGAGGCAAGGCCCCGCAGGATCATCCCATTGACTTGCACGCTCTGGTGCAAGGAGCTCCACCCACGAACGCAGCATTGGGAAAGGAGAGCAAAGCCAGAGTGGCTTTGTTCTCCTTTTCAAACATCCCACTGCCGTGTTCGGGGCAGCAGGGCAGCACCCCGAACACGGCAGTGGGAAAGGAGAGCAAAGCCATTGAGCCCCTTGCACCGGAGGCACTTGCCCAAGCAAGTCCGAACGGAGCGATGCATGAAGTCAATGGGGTGAGCCTGAGAGAGGGAAAGAGAGAGGAAAGAGAGAGAGAGAGAGAGAGAGAGAGAAGGAAGAAGAGAAAGAGAAAAGGGAAATAAATAAATAAAAAGGGACAAAGAAAGGTGGGATGGAAGGAAGGGACAGAGAAAAAAAAATAAAGAAGGAGGGAGGGAGAGAGGGAGGAGAAAGATAATGAGATATCTATTCTAGTCCAATCACCTGCTCCAGCAGGGTTAGAAGGGAGTGTGTGCGTGTGTGTTCTCCTTGTAATTTACCAATACATTTTGATTTTGCCTTCTTCAGAATTGGCACTGTAATACATTGGGGAAAAGTAATTTTTTAGGGTGGAGATCTGGTCCAATGGATCCTGTTTAAAGCCTCAACAAAATGTGAGAGCTTCCTGATAGTCTTGGCCATGTTTCGTCCACAAAACCTTCAATTAATAGAAGCCAAAGATGTTTCAATGTGGAAAAGGGCCTCTAAACTAGGCCTCATTTCAATCTGATGCATCAGATCTCTCTCTCTCTCTCTCTCTCTCTCTCTCTCTCCCTCTCTCCCCATCCTCCCTCCATCCTTCTGTGCCCCTCTTTTTTGTCCCTTTCTCTTTCTTTTCCTTTTCTCTTTCTTTTCTTCCTTCTCTCTTTTCTCTCTCTCTCTTTCCCTCTCTCAGGCTCACCCCATTGATTTGGTGCATCGCTCCACTCGGACTTGCTTGGGCAGGTCCCTCCAATGCAGTGGGCTCAATGGGGTGGACCTGTGGGGCCAGGACTTAGAATGCAGCAGTGCCAACACGTTTGAAAAGTAGAGCAAAGCCAGAGGTCGGCAATTTTTGCTGCAAAGAATCACAAAAGCTTCTGGGTTGTGCACAAGAAGGGACACACATGTCAATGCAATTCAGCAACATAAAATAAAGAAATACAAATAAAACAAATCAACAGGAATTGGCAAAGCATCTCTGATTAGATTTTATTCACTACTAGAATCTAATCAGAGATGCTCTGCTGATTCTAGTCTCATGACCAGCTCCAGCAGGGTTGGAAGGGAGTATGTGTATATGTGTGTGCATGGCTGTCAAAACTCCAAAAACAGGTCAAGTAGTTCTGAGGAGTCCAGTCATAAATTAGAACACTTGCTAAGCAACCGGCCATTAAGTGACGACCACTTGTATTTGGTTTGCCAGTCACCAAACCACACTCACGTGACCAGCAAGCCACACGTCATGTGACCAGCAAACCACGCCTATCCAGTCATGTGACCGGCAAGCCACACCCACCCAATCACATGACCAGCAAATCACACCCTCAAATTAGCCCATGCCCACTGAAATTTGAATCCCGCCCCTGGGTGGGGGGCATTGAGGATGAGTTTGTAGCACCAAGGGGATGGTGGACTGAAAAAGTTTGGGAACCACTGTATTAAAGGAAGGTGGATTAGAAGAAGATGAGCATGATTTTAAAACTGCAAGAAGAGACATCAACAACCCATGCTTACGTGGCTTTTTACCACGTTTTTAAATTCAGCAAAACCTTCCATGAAACAGGACATAATATTTATTGGCCTCTTCCCAATAACTAAGCAAATCAATATAGCGGTTGCCAATATCAATGTAAGTTTACCCTATAGTCCATCAACCACTGCTTGTGGGAAACAAAATCTCTGTATGTTACATTCACAGACACCACCCCCTGTTCCATTCTGCTACATGGGGAGGAACAGGGGTGGAAGTGTTGTTAGACTCTAGATGCAGAGGAAGTGGCTCAAGAATTTAATACACTGGAAATGCTACCCAGTGTCCTAAAAATCAAGGGAAGCAGCAACAGATATCAACACACTACAATTGACTCACTATTTTTACAACCAATATTCCAACAAACCCTAGGAAATTACTTGCCTTGCAGTGTCAAGCATTGATTGGAAAAGCAGAAGGAGTTCTTCTATGGGATGAAGAGAGTTTCAAGTGTAGTAGCTACTGAGATACTATGGATGGCGCTAGATGCTAGCAACAAACTGCAGTGTCTAAAAACCTATATAGGGCCTCTTGGCTACTTGCATGATCTCATTCCCTATATCATGGTGAGGATGGAAAGTCCCGGACTTTCCAGACATATAAGTGATCTCATTTTACGAACATCACTACTAGTACTAAGGATTGGTTGGGAGGTTGTACCAATGTGGTTGGGAGGTTTCACCCATATGGTATCTATTCTCCAGTCCAAATACTGTATCTATGCTACTCTTCCTTGCTTGTAAAAATGGTATAAAAGAATAAATACTCCCAGGAAGTCGGACATCCTGGCACCCTGCACAATGAGTGATGTTTGAAACCCATCATTCAAGTATAACAAGAAACTGAGTAGAGGGGAATGGACCATCTTCTTCTTATACAAGCACAGGAGGTCAGCAGATTCCTGTGGGATCCGCAGCTGCCATCTCAACAAGAGATGATTTATGGAATGCTTGGTGAGGTATAGGGATTTGCAGGAGAAAAGGGGAGCAACACAGCTACATTTTATTCTGACTATCCACAACCTATTTCTCCTGGAAACTCAGGAAGGGAAGATGAGTCTAAAGAGGAAGAGGATGTAATGGAATGTATGGAGGTGTCAAACTCGCAGCCCAGATGCATCATGTGCTGGCCCCACCCCCATCCGGTTTAGCGAAGGGGAAAAAAGTCCTGATATATTATGTGACGCCACTGTGATGACATGAGTTTGACACCCCTGGACAAGATTGACAAGAGCCAATGGCTTAATGGTCACAAAAAGAAATTTAGGAAGAGCCCGCCTAATGAATCAAGAAGCTAAAAGTAGCAGTGGAAGTTTGTACTTTCAGACTTGCAAAATTCTGTTATTATAGCCTTACAATAAAGTAGATATAGCTCATCCAGTGATGCCTCCTGTCTGATTTACCTGGAGGGCTGACATCAGTCTTGCAAGTTTGGTTTGACTGACAGATCAGTTTTAAATATTTCATATCTGAAGCTCCCGAGGTGGTATTTTTGTTCCATTTGCTTTGGATTCATATACAGGTTAGAGAAATGCGAACTGGGTAAATCCTCACTAGAATGAAAACAAAATCAGTTTAACCCTCATGTTTAGAAATAGATATCATTAGGTATACTCTTAAACATAGGTTCTCAGAGTTTTCTGTATCACTTTGTGTCATTTAGAATCATCTGAAGTTCTGTGATCTGGAAACCTTCCTAAAGACTGCATTTCTTCTTTTTATAGGTAAACACTGTCTTTGTTACTGCATTAGTAGTACATTTTTATGACTGAATCCATAGCAGGTAGAGAAAAAGATCAGTATTAGCACAGCTTACAGCTGCAATCACCAGAGTAAAATTTCAGAGCTGCTAGCTTACACTAAGAATCACAACTGCAGCTGTACCTTTACTATAGCTCTACTGGGCCTAATGCTAATAATTTTTAAATGCCCTCTTAGTTACATTCATGGCCTCAAGCGACCTCTTATTTCAAACCCTGTCAATGCTCTTTTTTTTTTTTACAATGTTTTATTAGTTTAATTTACACATATTAATTTATAATTTTCAAATAATATCCTTATTAAGATAATATACGCATGCATACATATGCACAGACTGAGCATACATACCACAGTGCAACAGGAATGAGGACGAAGAACTTATAATTTAGGCCCCATGTCAAAGCAAATCAATCAGGCAAAAGGTATAGTATCTACTAAGCCTACTAAGCTGTGATGTGTTCATTGCAGTCTACTGCAGATTCAAACTGACTGCTCTTACAATAATGGATTTCATATTGCTCGCAGGAACATAAAGAAACAACACACCGCTTTATAATAACAAGTAATAAACTGTAATAACTGTAACAAGTAATAAACAAGCAAGTAATAGCAAGTGATAAACTGGTATTGGATCCAATTTAACCATGCTTACTTCTCCAGCAGTCTTGTCAAGGATATTACCCTCATAGGCTCAGCCTATAGCATCATGTACGGTCAGAGCAAGGAAGCCCCCCAAAAGGAGCAATGGTAGATACAGATAGTCCTTGACCCACAATTGGAACCAGAAATCCTATCGCTGAGCCATGAAGTCATACAGCAAGTTATGTCAGAGCATTTGGCAGAGTGAGTACCTTTATGAGACAACCCAGGAACAATACACAACACACAGAGACTTAGACATTAACAGTGGTTTAATATACAACAGACAATATACACATGGTAGCAAAATGCCTTTAAAAGCAAGCTTTTCTTCTTCCTAACACACAGAAAACTTCTGTACTGAATACTGGTCAAGGAAAGAGAACCATGTCCTCTAATGGCTGTCTTTTATATACACACCTCTTAACTCTCCATCCTTTAAAGAGAAATACCCATACTCTGCTGAATCACTCTTGTTACATCAGCCAGACTTACATCAGATTCACAGCTTCATGCAACTCACTGCTGGTCAGTTTCCAAATCTCAATACTTTAACAAGTCATCACATGACAATATCACTTAGCAATGGCAATTCTAGCAATCCTCCAAACCAAGCAATTCCAGGTTTGGTCCCTCCCAGCACCAAGCCTCAGCAATGTAAATAATTTCTTCCAACTCCCCCAATGTCTGCCCTTTTGGCCTCTTGCATTCTGTCTTGCAGAACAGCAAGAAGCCCAACAACCACACAGCTGTGGGGCTGCTTGCCACATCCCAGGAAGCCACTGCTGAAGTCACCCTCACCAGCATGAACTCTGACACCCCTTGATGCTGCACTATGCTGCCCCAGCTTACCTTCCCTTTCATCATCTTGCTCCAATTGTTGAGAAGGAATGCTGGTCTGGCTGATTTCCTGGCCATTTTTTTTCATAGCAGTCCCAGATTGGTCAAGGAATGCATTGCAACGAGTCTTTTTGGTAGATCATGGCTCTGGACTGCTTTTTTGCTTCTTTTTTTGCACAGCTTGAAGCCCTAGACCAGGCCTGTCAAAATGGTGGCCCACAGGCCAGATGCGTCATGCTCATGCCACACCCACCCGCTTCACAAAGGCAAAAAAACCATGATTTGGCCTGTGACATGGTCAAGTTTGACCCCGTGCCTGTCAAACTCCCAGCCTGTGGGTCGGATGCATCACACATTGGCCATGCCCACACCCAGTCTAACAAAGGGGGTGGGGGGAAGTCCTGATATGTCATGTGACATTGCCGTGACATGAGTTTGACACCCCTATTCCAGCGGCCAGGTCTGGCATACCTTGACATCAGTGGGAGCAAGAAAATGGTAATGGTTAGTTGAGTAGTGGAAGGCACAGATGTGGGGGAGATAAGTGGGAAGAATGGAAGCACCTGTGAAGTGATAAATGTGGGTGGATTCCCAGCACCAAACTTTTGATAATATGACCATGGATATGCTACAAAGGCCCAAACGTTGGGTCCAGGTTGTAAGTCCTTTTGTTCAGCGCTATTGTAAGTCTGAACAGCTGCTGAATAAATAGTTCATAAGTTGAGGACTACCTGTACAACAGTTGCAAAGTTGACAAGTTGTTTTAACATTGAAGATTAAATGTCTTAGCTAACATATTCTGTTAGTAAAGGATATTTTGTGTATTTTACATGTGATTGGGGTTATTTTGTTCATCCTAGTGATGGCTGACTGGACATTCTGTTCTATATCTATATTTCTGTATCTGTATCTGTATCAAGTCTATCTATCTATCTATCTATCTATCTATCTATCTATCTATCTATCTATCTATCCACACACACACACACACACACACACACACTGTGTATATAAATACACACACACACACATATTCTTAAGTTTATGTTGATACTTACATGTATGGTATTCAGCTTTGTTTGGGTATTTTCCCACGTCATTATAGTTGTGCTTTTAAAGTTGTAGCAACGTTTCAGCAGAATCTCATCTGCCATCATCAGGCTTCTGTATTGTGTTCATCTGTGAGTCAGACTTTTACAGTGGTTTCAGTTTTAAATTTGGGGCTAGCCTACTGCTGTGCCAGAATGGTTTTTTCTTCATCCTGCTTGGTTGGGAGTCCTGGTCTGTGTTTATTGGTCTTGGAGTTTGCTGTGTTCTGCTTGACTGGTGTTTCTAATATCTTCTGTCTGTTTTGTAGCTTTTTTTTTTGTCTTGATGGGCTGGCAACGTTGTGTTTCCTGTATTGGAGTGTGGCTTGGCTTCAGGTTAATGGACGGCTATCATTTATATATACACACACACACACTATGTGTGTATGTGTGCCAGACACTATTGAATTAATCACTCTAGTGTTGTAGCATTCTGTCTCTTAAAGGAAATTTTAGATGGCAGCCACATAGTGTGAGTATTCATGAGAACTTATGTTAAGCCTTATGTGTGCATTCACTTCTTAAATAGTTACAATTAAAGCCCACACATTTTATTCCTTTTAGTGGTACTTGCACCGGCAATTAAGACCTGATTTCCATCATAAAGACTATATTTTAAACCTATATTTCTTGATTGCAGATACTACCATAATATCACGTTATCCCCTACCATAATATCATGTTATTATTAATATCATGCTAATAATTTTATTATTAAAAAGTTGTTATTTTAATTTTAACAGCAAATGAATTTGTGAAATGCTTTTTAAAACATATTCTTATGGCAGAAAGGCCATTCCTGAAAATCAACCAAAAGATATTCTCTGCTCAGAAGCTGCAATTTTTAGTCTGAATAATATAAAAGAAAAAAGGAAGCTAATAATAAAATTTTATATACTATATATAGTCCTTGATTTTCAGCTGTTCAATGCTAAAATTACAGCACCTTTGTGATCACATGACTGTGGTCTGGATTCTTGGCAATCTGTTTGTACTCACGACAGGCTGCCAAACCCTTTGCAATCGTATGATCACCATTTGTAATCTTCCTTGCTGGCTTCTTCAGAAAATCAACATGGAAATCAGCGGGAAAGGTCACAGGTCACACAGCATTCCACCTTCCCTCCCTGCCATGGGCGATAGAGAAAGATCATCGGATCTGAGCTTGCTATCTTCAGCCCAGAGGTTCTGCACATGGACAGACCTGTCTGCCCTCTTTTGCTTTTTGCACTTAATGACCTGTGTGAGACTGCTGGGATTGCCATCACCTGGTGACTTGGGAGGGCCAGGACTGTTGTTGTTCAGCAAGACAAGTCACATGACCACCTCGCTTAACAGCTAATAATAACATAATAACAGAGTTAGAAGGGACCTTGAATGTTCTGACCCAGTTCCCCAAACACAACAAATCTTCTGATGTGAACTCAAAAGATTCCTTTATTAGGAGTGCCGGCTGCCCCAGCAAAAAGTTTCTTCAGCAGGCTAACAAGTCCATCTAGCCGGAAGATGAATAGTTGTCTGCCACACCTATTCATCTCTGCCCCCTGCCTTTTATCTCCAGAGTTAGGATGGGGCCTCGCTAGCAGCAGCGGCTCTTCCTTCCCAGGGATCGGCCCATGGATTTCCACTGCTCTCCTTTCCTCTGCCTTCTGCGCATCTGCATGTCAGGCACTGGACCCAGCTGTTCCTCCACTTCCTCATCAGCCACCTCCAGAACTGGGGGCTGTTGACTCTCCATCTGACGGCTGATGGATGGCTCAGGTTCTGCCTCTGTCTCTCTCTCTCTCTGCCAGCTCCATTCCCTCTTCCCCCTTGGAGTTCCCAGAATCTCTTGATGCGAACCCTGACTCCCAAGCCGCCACCTCCTCCTCTGATTCGGCTGCTGGAGTGGCCGGCGGCCAACTTTGAAGGTCAACTTCCTGCTCAAGCAGGAAACTCTATCCAGGGGTCTCCAACCTTGGCTCCTGGAAGCCTGGCGGACTTCAACTCCCAGAGTTCCACAGCCAGCTGGCTGTGGAATTCTGGGAGTTGAAGTCTGCCAGGCTTCCAGGAGCCAAGGTTGGAGACCCCTGCACCATTTCAGACAAATAGTTGTCCAAATTCTTCTTAAAAACATTCACAACTTCTGGAGGCAAGTTGTTCCACTGATTAATTGTTCTCCCTGTCAGGAAATTTCTCCTGAATTCTAGGTTGCTTCTCTCCTTGATTAGTTTTCATCCATTGCTTCTTGTCCTGCTGTCAGATGCTTTGGAGAATAGGTTGAACTTGATCCATTTTTCTTTATGAAAGCCCCTTAGATATTGGAAAACTGCTATGATATCACCCCTAATTCTTATTTTCATTAAACTATACTAAAATCCTGCAAACCATGCATTGTATTTTCGATCCTCCAGTCCCCTAATCATCTTGGTTGCTCTTCTTTGCAATTTTTAGCATTTTTTTCAGTCACCATTCAAAGTTACAACAGCACTGAAAAAAGTGACATAATGCCAGCCTTCAGACTTATGACCATCATAGCATCTCTTCAGAGTTTGAGTATTTGGGAACCAGCATCTATTTAGGAAGCTTGCAGCATCCTTGGGTCATGTGATCACCATTCATGACCCTCCCATCTAACTTTAATAAGCAAACTCAATAGAGGAAGCCAAATTTACTTAAAGACGGTGTGATTCATGAAACCACTGGACTTTCTGGGTTTTTTTTTTTTAAGATGCTTTGCTTCTTATCCAAGAAGCTTCTTCAGCTCAGCTGAAGAAAACGTCTTCAAAGAAAAAACAGAAAGTCTAGTTGCCTCTTGAAAAAGCATCTTTGGTACAGCCATGACCTGGATGACTGAGAATGTCCATAGACTTAACAACCACAGTGATTCATTTAACAGCAATAGAAAAAAGGTTATAAAATGGATCACAGCTCATTCAACAAACGCCTTGCTTAGCAACAGAAATTCTGGTTCCAATTGTGGTTGTGAGTCAAGGATTACTTTTGCTTTCACTTAATTGTTATCTGAATTTCTGCAGCCTAGATACCGCTACATTATTCAACATTCCCTCAGAAAAAATTAGAGGACTACTTTGCATAAAAGCATAAGTAAAAGAATACAAATTTTTGCTTTTGATGTCTTTCTGACAGTGAAGGAAATGGATGGTACACATGGAATTGACAGGCAGGAGAAAATAATTATACCGGTACTTAAAATTTAAACACTTATCTGCAATTGAAGATTTGGTTAAAGTAGTATTAGGAAAAAAATACAGTTCTAATTTTAATATTAAGGTACAGCAAAGCATAGCAGGCATTTCATAGGGAAAACTGAAAAACCATTAAAATTGAAAGGGCGAAAGCACACTTAACAAACAAATGTACTTTATTTTCCTAAGATTTCAAGAATTAAAATAAACCTCGATACAGTTACTGTAGGCTTAACCATGGATTATTTTAATCATGGCTTGCTGAAGAAGTTAAAGTGATCAGATTCACACATCAAATGGTGCCCATGTTATGGCTTGTACGAACTCAGCCAGAGGAAAAGAGGAATGAAATGATAAAAGAGATAAACAAATAAAAGAGAAAAAGCTACAGTAATAGTAAAATCATAGATAAAACAAAGTTCTCATAACACCAAGCATTGTATTTCAAGGTATATTCACATTTAGAACAAACAAAAGAGAAAAAGCTACAGTAATAGTAAAATCACAGATAAAACAAAGTTCTCATAACACCAAGCATTGTATTTCAACAATATAAACTGTAGAAAATTCAAGAAGAAAAATAATGAAAAATGACAAAGTAAGTGGAACAAAACACATTTTGTGAGGGAAAAAAATGGGACCAAATAATACTTATGCTCTTATAAAACAACAGAGAAAGCTTTAGAAAACAAATATTCACTCACTACAAAGAAGAAAGACAAAGAAGAGATTTATGATATAAAAAACACATTGAGTGTGCTCACCAATATTTTGACAAAAAGCAGCAGGGACAAAAATGTGTTTCCCTTAAATTCAATGATAGTATTAAGTTCTGGAACCGCGTAATTTTAATATTGCATTGAAAATAGACTAGGACATTGTTCAGTTCTTATTTAATAAAAACATATCTACTTTTATTTTATTTTTTAAAGATCAGTACTGAATATGTAAGCTGAAATTGATGTGGCAAATTCTACAGCTGCAATAAATAGCTTTTTCATTCCCAATGAGAGAGCAGTTTTTTTCATAAGGAAACAGCCGTGCTCAATGAAGTGAAACCATGTATTTAATGGCAAGAAGTACCTGGAGACATAACAACTCTTGTGATGGTCACCACTGTCATCGCTAGTCCCTCTGGCATTAAACCATAGGGGCTCTTTACAGAGAGAGTGTGTGTGTGTCTGTGTCTGTGTCTGTGTATATATATATATATATTTTCTGAGGTTCTCGCGGGTATTTGTATGTGGATCTTTGGTTATTCGGGTTTTCTCCTGCGTAAGATTGGAAGTATCTAGGCAACGTTTCGGTGAAGTCTCATTCATCATCTTCAGGCTTGGTCTTATAAAACACTCTTATAAAACACTCTCACCGGCGTGCTGACAGCCAATGGATTTCAAAGAAAGAAGATCACCCACCTAATCCAAAAAGAAACACCAACCAAAATCCAAGACAGAGAACAAGAGAATAGCAAAGCCCTCCTCCCATATATAAAAGGCACTACAGACAAAATCAGCAAGATCCTCCAAAAACACAACATTAAGACAGCATTCTGCACAAATAGAAAGATATCCACCATCCTAAGAAACCCTAAGGACAAAATCGAGTTAGAAAATCAAGGAGTATACGAAATCCCTTGCACTGCCTGCCCCACCACATACATCGGACAAACTAACAGAAGAATAAGTGCACACATTGAAGAACATAAGAACTCAATCAAAAAGGAAGAACCGACTTCTTCCCTGGTCCAACACCTCAAAGCCACAGGACATGAGATTGACTTTAAAAATACCAGAACAGAATAATCAGAAAAGCCATAGAGATAGAAAAATGCCCACACAGCATGAATAAACGAGATGATACCTCCCGCTTACCAGCCATTTGGAAACCCGCCCTCATGAACAGACGAGTACCTAACATGAAGAATGACACCAGACCCACACCCCTGAGAGCCACACAAGATGCCACCACCACACTTCCACGTAGAAAGCAGACTCACACCCACATAAAAGATGAGACACGACCATGGACCAGAAGCCACACTGCAGCTGCATCTCTACCCACTTCAAACCCCTCTGAGCTATACATGAAATGAACTGACCCCCACCATGAAGATGCAGCACGACCACGAACTCGAAGCCAAACAGCAAGATCACAGCTCACCAGCTCAAATCCCCCAGCAACTAAGACTAACCTGAGCACAACCAAGCCCCCACCTGAACAGAACACGCCTCCAGCCAATCAGAACACAGCCAACCCCCCAACCAATCAGAACACAGCCAACCCCCCCAACCAATCAGAACACACCCCCACCCAATCAGAACACAGCCAAGCCCCCACCCAGTCAAGTCACATCCCCACTAGCAGTTAAAAAGAAGAAGCAGCTGCAAGCTCACACCACTCTGAGAAGCACAGAGCTGAAGACCAAGCCTGAAGATGATGAATGAGACTTCATCGAAACGTTGCCTAGATACTTCCAATCTTATGCGGGAGAAAACCCGAATAACCAAAGATAGATAGATAGATAGATAGATAGATAGATAGATAGATAGATAGATAGATAGATAGATAGATATATTTGTGAGTCAGACTTTTACAGTGGTTTCAGATTTAAATTTGGGGCAGCCTATTGCTGTGTCAGAATGGTTTTTTCTTCCTCCTGATTGGTTGAGAGTCTTGGTCTGTGTTTATTGGTCTTGGAGTTTGCTGTGTTCTGCTACTAGTATCTTCTGTCTGTTTTTTTTTGGGGGGGGGCTCTTTTTGTATCTTGATTGGCTGGCAACATTGTGTTACTTTATTGGAGGCCTTTAGTGCAGCTTGGCTTCGGGTAAATGGATGGCTATCATTCGTTAGGAAGCTGGGTTTCATCTGGGTGCCTGGTTGGGGTGTGTTTGAGCTGGAGGTATCAGGGGGGATCTGTTTGTGCCCAGGTGTTTGCCTGGCTTGTGGTGTGGAGATTTTTTTGTTTGTGAGTGCAGGCTTCCAAATGATTGACAGCCTGGTGGAATCATCTCTTCTGTTCATGCTTTCTGGTCTTTTTTCAATCTCTATGGCTTCTCTGATGATTCTGTGGCTGGGATTTTCTATGGTGGCTAGGGTTTTGGTGCCATTGAAGTTGATGTTATGACCTGTGGCTTCCATGTGTTGGACAAGTGAGGAAGTGTGTTCCAGCTTTTTGACTGCATTTTTGTGTTCATCTAGGCGGGTGCTTATTCTTCTATTGGTCTGTCCAATGTATGTGGCCGGGCATGATGCACAGGGGACTTCATATATGCCTTGGTTTTCCAGGTCAATTTTGTCTTTGGGGTTCCTGAGGATGGCTGCTATTTTTCTGTCTGTTTTGAAGGCAGTCTTGATGTGGTGTCTGAATAGAATCTTACTAATTTTGTCTGTAGTGCCTCTTATGTAGGGCAGGACAGCTGTTCCATGGGTCTGTTCATCTTCTGGGTCTCTATTATGTCTCAGTGTGTTTTTGTGGATCAAGTTGGTGATTTTGCTTTTGTGGAAGCCGTTGGCTGTCAATATTTTAGTCAGGGTGCATAGTTCAGTCTTAATGTGTGTCTTATCTTCCAGGCGTTTGGTTCTAGTAATTAGTGTTTTAGCCACAGAGTTTATCTGTGCTGGGTGGTGGTGGGATTGGGCATTGAGGTAGCGGTTGGTGTGTGTTTTCTTCTGGTATATGGTGTGTCCTAGTGTGCCATCTGTTTTCTTGTAGATTAGTACATCTAGGAATGGTAGTTGTTTGTTTGTTTCTGTTTCCATGGTGAACTTGATTTTGGGGTGTGCGCTATTTAGGTGTGTTAGGAAGTTGTTTAGGTTTTCTTGTCCATGGGGCCAAATCACAAATGTGTCATCTATATATCTTAACCATAGTTTGGGTTTGAGTATGGCATTAGCCAGGGCTCTGGATTCAAATTCTTCCATGAACAGGTTTGCAATGACAGGTGACAGTGGTGATCCCATGGGGGCTCCTTCAATTTGTTTGTATCTTTGTCCTTTGTATATGAAATATGTGTTGGTTAAGCAGTGTTCTGTAAGTTCCATGAGGTGTTTAGCTGGTTGGTATTTATTTTTGATGATTTCGAGGATCTCTTTTATCGGGACTTGAGTGAATAGTGAAACCACGTCAAAACTTACAAGCAGATCTTCTTGCTCCACGTGTAGATCTTTGATCATTTCCAAGAAGTGGTATGCGTTTTGTACATGAGAAGCTGCTGTTTCAGCATGGGGCTGTAGCTCTTTTGCTAGGTGTTTAGCCAGGTTTTGTAGTGGTGCTCCTCTGGAGCTGACTATGGGTCTGAGAGGTATGCCTTCTTTGTGTATTTTTGGGAGGCCATATAGAGAAGCCATAGAGATTGAAAAAAGACCAGAAAGCATGAACAGAAGAGATGATTCCACCAGGCTGTCAATCATTTGGAAGCCTGCACTCACAAACAAAAAAATCTCCACACCACAAGCCAGGCAAACACCTGGGCACAAACAGATCCTCCCTGATACCTCCAGCTCAAACACACCCCAACCAGGCACCCAGATGAAACCCAGCTTCCTAACGAATGATAGCCGTCCATTTACCCGAAGCCAAGCTGCACTAAAGGCCTCCAATAAAGTAACACAATGTTGCCAGCCAATCAAGATACAAAAAGACCCCCCCCCAAAAAAAACAGACAGAAGATACTAGTAGCAGAACACAGCAAACTCCAAGACCAATAAACACAGACCAAGACTCTCAACCAATCAGGAGGAAGAAAAAACCATTCTGACACAGCAATAGGCTGCCCCAAATTTAAATCTGAAACCACTGTAAAAGTCTGACTCACAAACACCATACAGAAGCCTGATGATGGCAGATGAGATTCTGCTGAAACGTTGCTACAACTTTAAAAGCACCACGTGGGAAAATACCCGAACAAAGCTGAATGCCAGACATGTAAGTACCCGCGAAAACTTAAGAAAACAAATATATATATATATATAATGTACAGTTAGTGTTATTTGCTTGTGTACATCTAGATCAGGGGTGTCAAACTCAAGGCCCAGGGGCTGAATCGGCCCTCAGGGTGCTTAGATCTGGCCTGCGGATGGCCCTCCTGAGCTCCATTTTTGATGGCAGAGGGTTGCAGGAGGCCGTTGTAGCCAAAAATAGAGCTTAGGAGCCCACTTTCGCTGGCAGAGTGCTCAGGTCACCACAGGCACCCACAACACGAGTGACGTTCATGCCCACTCTGGCCACATCCACCCCAGCCCCCCAAGGTCAAACACAACTCTGATGTGGCCCTCAATGAAATTGAGCTTGACACCACTGATCTAGATAGAAAGTTATTACATTGACATATGACCTTTGTAGCATCTTTATGGTTACGTGATCAAAGTTCAGATGCTTGGCAACTGACTCATGTTTATGATGCTTCCAGTGTCCTGGGATCATGTGATCACCTTTTGTGACCTTCTGAGAAGCCAAGTCAATGGGGAAACCAGATTCATTTAACAACTGGGTTGCTAACTTAACAACTGCAGTGATTCACTTAACAACGGTGGCCAGAAAGATCGTAAAATGGGGGCAAAACTCACTAAACCAATGTCTCACTTAACAACAGAAATTTGGAGTTCAATTGTTGTTGTAAGTTGAGAACTACCCATATAGATGAAATGAAATATAAAAAAGGTACAGAAAAAGAAGGAGTATATTATCTGTAGTAAAGATTATTAGCTATTCCTCCTTGAAATGTTCCTCTAAGAAATCTTCATTAAATTTGCATTACTTCTGATATTTTGCCTAATAAATAGTCCATGACTTAGCTGTGGATTACTTACCATGAGATCAGCCCAAGAAAGATCAGTTTAAGGTTAATCATATGCCTATTCTTTAGTTTTTAATGTAACAAATGTAAATTGCCAAAATGTTGTTAAAAACATCCATTTGTTCACATTTTCATAAAAATTCTTTAAATCAAAGTCATTAATCTTTCTAAACTGTTGCATTTTAAAATGGTACAAGAAAGAAAAAGTATCCTGCATTTTTTATATCACACGAGAGAAATAGTTTATTCCAGTAAGATACATTGTCCTGACTGGTGTTTCATTGAGTTCTCACTCTGTCGGATGAAAGAGAATTTTCTTCAGAAATTTTGTCAGAGAGTGTGGTGTTCCTATGCTTAATTAATTCAGAGATGACAAGATTTCTGTATCTGCATGTTCTCTCTCATAAAGTAAAATCACACCTCCAGCAGTTTGCAAACTTCAGGTTTTCCTATGCTTCAATTAAAACCCAAGAGAAGACAAAGAGACAAATGAAATTTTCATTTATTAATTACATGACATGACCATTTTTAGTATTTGAAACAAAAAATTAATATTATATGTTTCTATATAATAAAGGTGAGGTTTATCTATGTTTCTATAAACAAACTTTTTATAATTTTAATTAATTTTTTTTTCTACTTTTATCTCTGGCATTGACTGTTCCCAGCATAACAATGCTGAAAATATTATTTGGTGACCAAGGCATTTATTTTCAAACTTCACATCTCCCTCCCTCTCCCCTCACCCTCTCTCCCTCTTTCATGTGCTTACTGTTAGTTAGTTGGTCCTGTGCCTGACCCTTTTTTCCTTGTTTTCCTCTTGAAGAGCAGAGAGATTGCCTAAATAAGCAGGTTTCTTTAGGCTAGGGGTCTGAAACTCACGTTGTCATAGTAGCATCATGTGACATATAGGGACTTTTTCCCCCTTCGCTAAACCGGATGTGCGTGTGGCCGGTATGTGATGCATACAGCACAAGGGCTGGGAGTTGGACAGTCTTGTCAATTTGACAGCAATCTGTCTTGTGCCTGGCCTGTTTCTCCCCCTTCCTCCAAAACAGAAATATTGAAGAGGAAGGAGTTGCAGAACAGTGAACAAAATCTCATCCCTGTCTCGTCCTTGTCCTTGGTCTTCACTCTCTCTCTTTTAAAATTTTAATTGTTTCTATATTTATCTTTTTTATTATTTATACGCCAACCAGAGCTGCCTTAGGAAATGGTATAGGATTACCTGCTGGAGCAGGGGGTTGAACTAGAAGACCTCCAAGGTCCCTTGCAGCTCAGTTCTGTAAAATTCTATCAGGAGCTCAGCGTGGTACAGATTTCAAGCAGGATTCACACCCCTCAGTTCTACTTGAAAGTGCATTAGCCTTCACAACAGGAGTGGGATTCAAATTTTTTACTACTGCTTCTGTGGGTGTGGCTTGGTGGGCATGGCAGGGGAAGGATACTGCAAAATCTCCATTCCCTCCCCTTCCCACCCCACTAACCTGCTTTGGAGCTCTGTTCTCCTGTGCAGGGTAACAAAAGAAGACCCAGCCAATCAGCTGGGACTCGTGAGGCAGAGAATAGATGGGGGCAGGGACAGTCAGAGGTGGTATTTGCAAGTTCTCCAAACTACTCAAAATTTCCAGTATTAGTTCTCCAGAACTGGCCAGAAGCTGCTGAATACCACCTCTGCTTCATAACTATCCAGTAGATCTACTCTCCAATAGCATAAGGTGCAGAGAATGAGTATTACTTTACACACTTTGACAATTAAAACTCACACCAATAAAAGGGCATTTAAGAAACACGCTGTATGACACAGGTGCACTAATGGGCATTAAGGTCTCCTTGGGTGCCCTGTATCCAACTAAATGTCCACTGTATCCAAGGAGAACTGAGGCATAACTGTAGAGAAAACTAAACACCAATTATGTTATTCTTCCTACAGCTGATTTTCTGACATTTTCATAGCAATCAAATTATATTGGCTCTAGATCATCTGTTGCCACATGCTCTTGCTCCAGAAGCATAGTATCTGGTTTGAACTTTGCTCTCTCATCATATCATATTCTAGCTTGCACAGCTTAGATAGGCCGTTGGTACTAACCTGATATGTCCGTTCTCTGTGAGCTGTGAAGAGCATCCAGAAGTGGGGAGGTGCTTCAGTCTCTTCTTGAAAGGCTGGGCTTAAAACTCCGGGATGCTCCTCCTCCTCCAGGGGACACCTCCTCAGCGTCCCCAAGTTTTCCGAAGACTGGGTGCCAAAGTCTGGGACTCATCACCTAATCTAGATTCCTGACTGGAACGGAACCCCACCAGACGGAAAGAAATGGGTGGGGCTGGATGTTCTTCACAGCTCACAGAGAACGGGCGTATCAGATAAGTACCAATGTCCTTTCTCCCATGAGCTGTTCAGAACATCCAGAAGTGGGACATACCAAAGTTTGGCCTGTCCTTAGGGAGGGACTCTGTCTGGATCAAAATCCACTCCTAAACTCTATGGACCCTCTGCAGGACTCTTCTGCCAAATGAAGCATCCGCTGAGGCGTAGACATCAATTTTGTAATTTCTGACAAAAGGCAATGGTGAAGCCCAAGTTGCTGCTCTGCAGATTTTGTCTATGGAAGCCCGAGTGGCCCATGCTGCTGATGTTGCCGTAACCCTTGTCGAGTGGGCTGCAATGCCCTTAGGAACTGAGATGGACTGGCATTCGTAACTTTTAGTTATGGTGGCTCTCAACCATCTACCAATGGTCGTCGACGACACCCTGTGTCCTAAAGTGGATGGGTTGAAGGATAGGAATAGAGCCTCAGATTTTCGAAATGCCGCAGTGCGGTCTAGATAGATGCTTAATGCCCTTCGAAAGTCAAGTCGATGCCATTGATACTCCAGTCTATGAGATGATTTCAGACAAAAATTTGGAAGCACCAACTCCTGCACTATGTGGAAGGCTGAATGTACTTTAGGGATGAATGATGGATCCAATCTGAGAACCACTCTGTCCTCATGAAACACGCACAGGTCCTTTCTCATCGACAATCCTGCCAACTTGGAAATCCTCCTTCCTGATGAGATCGCAATTAAGAAGACCACCTTATATGTCAGGGATTTGAGACTAGTGGTTCTTAAAGGGTCAAACAGGCCAGTTGTAAGTGCGGTTAACACCTTGTTGAGCTCCCAAGTGGGATAGCGGTGAATTACAGGAGGTCATAAGTTTGCAGCACCCTTAAGAAAGCTGCGGACATGTGGATGGTGCGCTATGGAATGAAGGTCACCCCAGGTTATCACCAAGGCTAAGGCGGCCACCTGTCTGCGTAAAGTATTTGGAGATAGGCCTTTGGTCAACCCCTCCTGTAAAAAGTCCAATAATTGTCATATTGATGGGGCAGTTGGGTCGATCTTAGGCCCCCGGCACCAGCGGCAGAAAGCGGACCACGTGGCCTCATATATACGATTTGTTGAGGACCGTCTGGATGCTTGTATGGTGGCAATGGCATCCTCTGAAATCTGTTGGGCCCTTAAACAGCTCCTCTCAACCTCCATATGGCTAGGCTGAGCCATTGTGGGTCCGGGTGAAGTACCGGCCCTTGCAAGAGGGAAACCCTCGATGGTGGAATTTTCCAAGGTTGTTCTCTCAACAGGTCCTGTAAGTCTGCGAACCACGTTCGCCTAGGACAGAAAGGAGCGACCAATATCAGTTCCGCTCATTCCTCCAATAATTTCTGGATCAACATGGGTATTACAGGGAGTGGAGGAAACACATATAGAAGTCCAGGAGGCCACTGACAGCACAGGACATTGACGGCCTCCATCCCCTGATCGGGTACCTTGAAATATACCGGGGCAATTGGGCATTGAGGGAAGAGGCAAATAGATCAATCACTGGTTGCCCAAACCTCCGCACTACTTCCTGGAAGAGAGATGGGTGTAGGTGCCACTCTGCCTGATCTACCAAGGCCCTGCTGAGCCAGTCCGCTTGTGTGTTTAAGGCCCCTGCTATGTGCTCTGCCTTGAGCAACAACAGATTGGCCTTGGCCCACTTGAACAGCCTGGCCGTCTCTAGCATCAGAAGTTTGGAGTGGGTACCCTCCTGTCTGTTTACATGGGCCTTGGTTGTGATATTGTCTGTCACAACCAGAACATGGCATGATTGGAAAAGAGTAGAAGCTGCGTAAGGCCAGGTGAACTGCTCGCAGCTCCAACAGGTTGATGCTTTGTGATTGTTCGGAAATAGTTCAAATTCCCTGTGCAGTGTGGGATTGGAAGTAAGCTCCCCATCCTACCAGGCTGGCATCGGTTGTGATCGTTGCCCTGCAAGGTTCCTTGAAAGGACACCCCTTGTTTATCATGTTTTCCAACCACCAGCGGAGCGATCAGAGAACATTGTGCAGTACATTGGAAGTAGCTCTTCCAGATCGCTGGAAAGGTAGCAGGAACCATTGCAGATCTCTAGAATGGAATCGAGCCCAAGGCACAATGGAAATACAAGAATTCAGTTTCCCTAACAGTTGAGACAGAACTGCCAGGGAAACCCTCTTTAAGGCTCTGATCTCTCTGGCCAAAGACTGGATACTATTCAACCTGTCCTGAGAGAGAAAAACCTTGCCCTTCACGGTATCTATCACTGCCCCTAAATGAACTAGTTGAAGGGATAAAATGGCTTTTATCCCAATTTATGGAAAAGCCGTGACCTTGAAGGGTCTCCAGAATAATCTTGGCATCCAAATTTGCTTGATGTCTGGAAGATGACAAAATGAAAATATTATCCAGATAACATTGTAAATGAATAGATTTGATCCTGAGGGAGGCAGCCAAAGCCGCTAGGACCTTGGTAAAAGTCCTAGGGGCCGAAGCCAGGCCAAATGGTAGGGCGATATATTCGTAGTGCCGATCACAATAGCAAAATCTAAGGTATTTGTAGCGAACAGGTCTAATTGGTATATGTAGATAAGCCTCTGTCAGATCTATAGAGGTCAGGACATCGTTCTCTCTGATGCTGAGCAGAATGGACTGCAGAGTAGTCATTTTGAATTTTCAATAAACCAATGATCTGTTCCCTCCAGCCCCCCGAATTCTTTGGGACCACAAATAATAACAGCCTTGACCCCGTTGTTCAGATGGGACCACTCTAATGGCCTGAATATGCAGAAGATGATTGATAGCCTCCTGCATCAATGCTCTCTTAATGGGGTCCATGGACCTAAGGCTCCTAATGAAAAAGTTCGAAGGGGAGGATTGAAACTCTAGTGCCAAACCAAACCTAACAGAGTCTCTGACCCACGCATCAGAGGTGGAACTGTCCCATTGATCAGCAAACAATTTCAGCTGCCCTCCAATGTGAGCTGCTGTCAGGGACTCACTTGGGGCGATAAAATAATCGGCCTCTGGTGCCTCTGGGGTTTCTTCTGTTTTGGCCTACCTGCTGACCTCTGTCAGAAGATTCAGACCTATCCTGTCTAAAACTGGGTCTGTAGCCTGATGTTCTTTGCGATCTGGAAACGTATGGGCCTTGATAGTGGGTCCAAAAGGAACCCCTTCGAAACGACTGGGGCGTTCTGTTTTCAGACCTCTGAAAAAGAGGGGGAAGCAGTTTTTTCTTGTTTCTATTCTCAATAAGTAGGGGCTCCAAGACACTGCCAAATAATTTACCCCCCGATATTGGGGCTGATGCCAGCTTGCATTTATGCTTGGTATCCGCCTGCCAATGTCTGAGCCATAGCAGTCTCCGTGCTGATACGTGAGATTCTATGGCTCTAGACGAGAATTTGACTGCATCAAATGTGGCGTCGGCGGAGAATTCTGCCACTGCAATAATTTTAGCAATGTCCTGGTGGGCTCTGACATTTGACGCCGGCAATATATTCCTCAAGTGGAAGAGCCATTGTAGGGAGGACCATGTAAAAAAGGACGCCGCTGTAGCTGCCCTAATGGCCCACGTGTCAGAAACGTGCGCCCTTCAGAGTGCCAACTCTGCTCTCTTTTCCTCCTGTCTCAGGGCTTCCTCGGCCTCATTGGGAAAGGTTGAAGAAGAAACCAGTGCCACAATGGGCTCATCCACCTCCAGCATTTTGAGAAAATTTGAAAACTCTGGTGCCAAATTATAATATTGTTTATCGTACCCCGTTGGGGCTGGGTAGGATGCTGCTGATGCCCATTGATTTTGTACCAATTCAGCAAACATACGAGGGACAAGAATAGTTTCTGCCTCATAAGTCGGTTGTGAGAATATTAGATCCTTGGATTCGTCCTGAGACCCTGTTGACAATGGATGAGGGCTTGATGTGCCTAGTTTAGCTATGTTCTTTGCTTTGAACAGTAAAGATTTGAAGAGGTGCAGACGAAAAAGGCCAGAAAAGGTAGGTTGAATAGTCTCAGGTAATCCTTCCTCCTGTCTTAAACCGGCGGCCATAGGGGTGAAGGTTGCCTCTGGGATTCACTGGGCAGTGCTCATTGGAGGAGATAGGCCTATGGGAGGCTGTCCAGAAATAGCCTGTCTGGGCTGGGTGGAAAAGTCCAAGGGACCCAACAATGTACTTGGGCCCTGATCCAATTGTTGTGTCATAGCCATCTTGTCCACCTCCCTGGCCCGTTTCTGCCACTGCCTTTCCAAGGCTTGGTGCCATCTATGGGCATCCTTATCCACCGCCTTAGAGGCCTTTTTGGGGCCCACTGACTTATCTCGGGACTTATTTGTCTTGGAGTGGAAGACGTCACCTTCCACTGAGGAGGACTGAATCTCGTGTCTCTAACTTTATTTTTTTTAATATGATTATGATTATGATTATTTGTACTTAGGGGTGGTGCCTACCCCTGTATATATATACAAACACACATATATATACATTTGCCTATATCTATATGTAAGCCCATATATATGGGAAACAGTATCTAAGGGTCCCCAGCAAGGGAAACCCCCCAAGCACTCCAAGCAAGAAATATTCATGATCCCTGGTCCCCAACAAGAGAAACCAGCTGTACAGGTCCTGGATGGATCCTTCCCTGTCAAAAACGTTCCGCTGTTTGAAATGGCACTTAAGGCTTCGCTCCAATGTGACGCTCCAAAAGCAATTCCTGTTTAAAGACTAGCCTGCTTATCCAACGCCAGCAGGTTAAGAGAGAAATTATCCCAGGAAAGTGGAGTGGAAAAGTACTTGCCCCGGTCCCTAAGAAGGGAAACCAGCGGGGGATGGCACCTGTAATATTTAGGCGCGAACTTGAAGCCAGCCGTTTAAAAGGCAGGAAGGCAGAAACTCCGATGTTAAATGCCTGAGCAGTTTAACAAGCTGCTGCTGCTGAGTCTCCAAAATGTCAGACAAATGATCCTGTAAGGAGAAGTGAGCTGTGACTGCAAGTGTTCCGGCAAGATCGCAAAGATAAGAAGATCGGGGAATTAGATAGGGTAATTGCCTGAAGCGGCCGTCTCAGACTGCCTGTGAAGTGGCAGGCTCCACCAGTCACAAAGAGCTGCTCTCAACTGATCGGGGTGATAACCTAATAGAACCACAAGCCTTGAAATCACCAGATTAATAGGGGAAAAATTTGCAAGCCGAATTAACCCAAGAGCAAACCTGAATCTTGACTAGCTGAATCAGAAACCGTTCCAGTCAGGGAGTGCACAACCTCTTACTACAAAGGCTGAGCTAAAACTGGGGGATGCTGAGGAGGTGTCCCGTGGAGGAGGAAGAGCACCCCAGAGTTTTAAGTCCAGCCTTTCCAAAAGAGACTGAAGCACCTCCCCACTCCTGGATGCTCTGAACAGCTCATGGGAGAATTTCATGAACTCCAGACCACCTAAAACATAAATAATTAACATTCCCATAAATGGTAACTGCTCTAAGGCCTAAGCATGAAAAGCAGGATACTTTTTTTTAGAATTAATGGTGTCCAAATGTCATAATTAGCTTATTTTGAAGTCAAAGTATATTTAATAATAAATGGACACCCTCCGGTGACATTAGCACCACATATATAAATAAGAGATGAGAAAAGCAGCATGAATGAAATACAAAGCAACTATAGGCTCAGTTTGGATGATTTTGCCTCCAACAAATATTTTGTCAGTTTCCAATTTCAAATTATTTCTCTTTTATCAATACTGTGCCTTGTTTTGCCTGTTAATTTCTTAATTTGTCACCTGTCAATTTACTCTCTTATGGTATGTAAATGTATTTTTATGAAAGAGGAAGTTAAACAGGAAGTTTCACTTGCCTTAACACACAACCAAGCAGGAAGTATGACTAAAGGTTTTTGAGAGAATGTCAGATAACTTATTCCACTTCAACTGCCTCTATAATTTATACCAGAAAAATATATTTATGGGAACAAAATAAAAATGGACGAATGCTTGTCCCAAATAAATCAGCACATATATAGCTTGAAGCAATAATTTTTAATCAGGTGAAATTTCATGGTTTATATTGTTGAGGAAGAACAGACGATTGACAAGCAATAAGAATAATAATTAAGGAGGGTCTTGGAAAAAGATTTTGATCAATAATAAAATAAAATGCACGTGTAGGCTATTATGCAGTGATCTGCTATAGTGGTATGTTAAGAATAACAAAAAAATTCCATCTGGCTATTTTCAGATGTTTTTATTTATTAAAACACTGTATTAATATTAAACTCCTTTAACATTAAATGTTCTTTTTTAAAGCTTTCAAACAATCTGATCAGGACATTCCAATATATTATTATAGGTATTCTTTATTTAACTATTGACTCCCCAAAATGTACATATGAGCTGGTTCTGGACTTCTGATGGTATCCCCACTGTGGTCACATGACTATATTTCTGTTGCTTGGCAACAGCTTGCCTTTATGCTGATTGCAGAGTTCCATGGTCATGTGATTTATTGGGCTGGTTTTTGGTCCAAAACTTCCATAGGAATGACTTATCATATTTAACAACTGTGGTATTCAATTAATGGCTGCATAAAATCAGGTTGGTCATAAGGATAGCATGGCTTCTTACCGTCAGGATTTTCAATGGAAACTCCAGGTTTCTATTATGGACATAAGTTGAGGACTACTTATATCTGTATCAAACCCCAGTGTTTGCACATAAAACCTAATTATCATTTAATAGTTGCCCATAACTTTTATTGTCATTGTAATTGACCAGGAAGTGTTGCATTAAATAAAGAATATCTTTGCATTTTGAAAGAAAGTATGGGTTTGATAGAAGTAAGCAAGCACATAATGGTTGGAAGGATGCTAGGGTTGATTCTGTAATTGGATTTATTTATTTAACTCCCATTCTTAATAACGCAAAGATGGTTCCTTCTTAAAAATCATTCTTCTCTGTAAAGTTGACATTTCTTCCTAATGACATTTCTTCCTCAGTGCCTTATCCTTAAAAGGCATTTAGTAAGAACAAACTCAACATACTACGTTCAGAATACCACAAAAATGTTCACTGATTTGGAGAAGAGAGTTTAATGATCTGTGACAGGACTGATATGCTTTGCATTATCATACAATTGTACTAAAGAAGGATTCTAAAATCCAAAGTATAAAGAATATATTAAAGAAAACTCTGAACATTTTATTTGTCAAATATGACAGGACAAAGAAGGAAAGTATATTATACATACCGATCAATTAAACCTGATAACAAATCTATTTGATATTCTGGAATGTTACAATATATATTTTGAGTACTGAATTAAGAGGCTATAAAATTACAGGCTGTCAACCCATATTAGCTTTATTATCCATCCTGAAAAAGGGCAAGTAATAACATGAAATTAGTGACTTAAGATGCAATATATTGAATCAATCAAATAAAATGCAGTGAGTGTTAGCATTTTGCCAGGAACTACACCAGTTTAACCCAGCCATCAAATTGTAATTCATTTCTAAATATTGATGATCCATATGGCTCTGCAAGCTGACATTCCCAAATTATCTTTATATAAATGAAAAACTCAATTTGGATTAATGTGGTCCTTGGCACTTTTAGGAGTTTAACCATCACAAACAAACTAATTCAACAAATGCAGAGATGGTCTAGAATTCACATGTTATCAGAATCTTAACTGTCTTTTCTTCTTGTAAAAAAAGGAAAAAGAACCAAAATGGTAGGTGTGGCCAGCTTGACATTTCTCATGTCGGGAGCACCTGTGGTGGCCAAAGTGCTCTGCCAGTGAAAATGGGCTATGAGCTCAATTTTTGGCCACGACGGTCTCCTGAAACCCTCTGCCAGTGAAAATGGAGCTTGGAGGGGCTGACTGCAGCCCTTCCGAGCTCCGTTTTCATTAGTAGAGGCACTGTGGGCTGGTCCTTCAATGTTTTTAATGGGCCCCCTTGGGCGAGATTTAAGCACCTTGTGCGTCGAATCCTGCCCGTGGGTCTTCAGTTTGATACTCCTGATATAGACACAATCACCTGGGAAATGCTGGTACATAACTGCCCCACGTAGCATGGCCTCCTCCATAAGGGCTATCAAGTTTATGAAGCGAGGCATGCTGCTGAAGAAAAAAACAGAACCTATTCTTCTCCAGTGCATGGACTACAGACATTCACAGTAGCCGTTGTGCAACCATCATTGCATAAATATTCAGGGCACAGAAGGTAATTTTACATGGCCCTGCTGCTTTCAAACACCAACCCTGCTATAACATACAAAATTTCTGGGTTCTGCAGAGAAGCATTTAAATCTTAAGTCAAATTACCTGTGTGTCAAAAATCAGTTTTAATGAGCATTAGAGCGATTTGTATTACAATAGGTTTAATTTACCATGATCTTTTATATTCCATCTATTGTTTCAAACTATTCTATTGGGGGCCGTGGTGGCTCACGTGGTAAGAAGCTGGGCCTGCGCACTGCTGAGGTCAGCGGCTCGGCAGTTCGATTCCCATGAGTGAATAAACTGCAGAAGGGACAAGAAAAGAGCCTCCTCTACACTCCACAATTGCCTACCAGCATTCAGGTGTCCCGTAGTAAAGATAACACCACCCCAAAAAATTCCTTTCACAGAGGCAGACAGTGACGTTGGTGATCCCTGGCTAACACATGCCATACGCTTAATAAATATTGTTCCTCTTCCTTCTTTTAGATTTTTAGGGTTTTATATATGTTTTTTTTTTATTTTGATGTATCTTTTTAAATTTTGCACCTCACTTCCTCATGCTGGTCTTTGACTGTAATAAAAGTTTGATTTGATTTGGAAAACAATGCAAGTGTGATTTATGTAAGACCAGAACCATCAGCAGAACAATTTCACTGTCTACTCCACATAGGTGTCCAACATGTGGGGAAAAATTGGGTGGCCAAATTTGGTCTAATCTTTGGATATACCATATTTAGTCTTAATGTGATTTTTTTAAAAAAAAAAACTACCATGGTGTCAAGGTCTTTATAAATAATATTAAACAAACAATGACATTAATAAGCACTATATCATACATCAAAACTCCTATTTTGTTAGCAGAATTCAATAATGAAAAGGATATAATTTAAAAATTGCCTTGCTGAAAAGCATAGAATGTTTGATACAATTTGTAATGCTACAGATGTGTACAATGAAGATATAAACCTTATCCTTTCAGCGCAATGCAAGCATTCTTAAAAGTCAATTATTTGAACCTACATCATTCTGTAAGTTTCTTAACCAGATCTGATCATCTAATTAGCTTTATTTAAATTACAATAATTAAAAAGACTCCTTGGTGTCACAATTTTTTTTGCTAAGGTTGGATTTGGTTAAATCTGTTGAATAAGAAACGAAGTTTCTTAAGGTTGCATCGGATCAGGATGGGTACCTCTGGAGCGTAGTGCCGCCGAAGTATTGGCTCGAGGACGTCCCAGTCCATCGCGGTCGCATCAGTGGGTTTGGCAAGCGCCTTGGCCATCTTGAATACCTCGGTCCCGCAGTGGGTCAGGAAGACGGCGCGCTTCATGGGGCCGGTGTCGTCCTTCAGATCGCTGCACTCAAGGAACATGCGGAATCGGTCGGAGTACGATTCCCAGTCCTCGGTGGTGGGGTTGAAGGGTGCGGTGTGTGTGATTTTCGCCATTGTGGTGGTTTGTCTGGCTTCCGTCAGACACGTGGTTCAGTTCAGGGTCTGGATCCCACCTTCGTCGCCAGTGTCGTGTCCTCGAAAATGATGCCAGGAGTCGGTGACTTCAAATCATGCTCTTTTATTAAAGTAGGAAGCGAACTGGCTCTTTGCAAAAGGTTCGCGGCTTTTATTCTTTTAGTCGCGGCGGCCGCAGCCAATGGCACCGCTTTGAATCTCCCGCGATTCGAATAGACCAATCGCGGGAGATTCTTAGCGAGCCAATTGGCGCGGCTCGCCTGACCAATCAGAGTGCCCCGCGCTTTGGCCAATCAAAGCGCGGGGATCTCAAGAATGCTAATTAGGGACAGAACAGTTATTATAAATGTTTCAACCAAAAACAGTATCCTAAATTTCATTTTCTTTAAGACCCCAAAACAGAAATATGATGCTTTCATTAAAAAGTTATTTGCTTTATATAGCCTAAAAATAGTAATAGGAAATTTGTAAAAGCATAAAGGAATTACCAGATACAATTGTTTCATACTTACTCTCAGTATCTCAGACTAGGCCTGTTAATAAATATTTGCTTAGAACAGACGAAAAAGATTATAAACAGCATTCATCACTGTAGCTGTGTGGCCTGATGAATTCAAACATGATTCCTTAGGGTAGTGATCAGATACTGAAGAATAATAAAGATGCCATCTAATTCATTTAATAATTTCTTAAGGAGTGAGCAAATAAATAAATCCTTTTTTTTATTGGGAAAGGAAAAATGGCAAAGTAGCAGCAAAGGTTTTCTATTCAGGCATAAAATCATAAAATCTTACTCCCTAGGAAAAATACCCTCACATATTATACATACCAAGAGTCAATTCTTCTATAGCCTGACATGATAAATGCATGATGAAACTGGGGGCAACATTGTTATAAATGTTATCTTTCAAAAACTGCACAGAAGAAGCAGAAAATGAACAGACAACATTGAACTGCACCCCTAATCCTCCCACCTATAATAAATGGGAAAGTTTACATTGAGAATACTGCTCAGATATGAGGCAAGATCTTCTGACTTGAACAAGAAATTGTGGCCCTAGGAGACACAAATCCCTAGACAGCATGGAACTTTCTTAATTTTGATCCGCCAAATTTTGTATGTGAAATAACACAGCAGGGGGAATCTTGCTAAAGCATTATTGTTGGTTCTATTTTCCTGTGCAGTGCAAATTAGTCAGTTGTGCTTTATTAAACCATGATTAAACAATCTATTTATGCAGACAAACTGTACTTTATTAGAGCATGATTAAACAATGCATTTTACGTAGATGAACATATTAATATGTGATGCCGAGACATAAAAGACAGCAACATAAGTATGTATGAGTGAAATACAGGTTTTTAATCCATGTTAATTACTACAGAAAACTGATAACAAACTCATGATTATTATTATTTGAGTTAGAAAACACACATTATTTAGGTAGTGGTCCAATCTGAATACACATCCTAACATTAAACGTATCTATATGAGTTATATATCACATTCTGACAAAGTTTCATATGAAACTCAAAATTTAACATTCTACATTGTGAATAATACAGTAGTTCTCCAAATGAAAATACTATCTCTGTAATTCCTGTTGTTGGTTTTTATGCAGTTCCTGAATATACATGTAGCAATGGAACTGAATCTATTTCAATATCTAGATTCATATTTTTATATCATCTCCAATTATTATATTTCATGCTTGCGTCCAATGTTTTTTTAAATTGCTAGTATAAATTCATCGCAATCTATTACTGCAAAGTATGATTAAAGTCACTTAGAGAATGAGATAGGCAGAGTATAAATTTAAATAAATAAATAAATAAATAATATGTTCTTTACTACATGTGACTGAAATGCTATCTAATTGGTGGTCTAAGAAAAAAAAATCTGAAGCTGAAATTGTGTGAATTTATAACTGAGGTTCATAACTTTATCAATACTCCTGAATGAATTACTTAAACAGAAGACAAAGACAATGCTCTAGGTGTATTGAATATCTTATTTTTATTTTAAGGATAACCTGCAAATCTTAGAGCAGAGCATGTCTTTAAACTGCACAACAATTACAATTCAAAATTTATTCCACCTCCCCCAAATTTTTTGGGAAAGCTTTTGTTAAATCTATTGTATCATATTCTTGTTTATATAAGAATAGGATAAACTAATAGATAAACAAATTTGAGAAGTTATATTCTAAGAATTGTAGATAAGGCTTTGAATAGTTTTTACAGTTCGATCTTCAGTTTTTCTAGATAGCAGGCTTTATAGTTCATGCAAAAGGTTAGTGCTCATTCTTCCATAAAAACATTTAATAGCAGCATAGGATTAATGATCCTATGATTTCATCATTTAATGTTATGTACACAGCACTTCATTCTTGCCATGCAATACATCATTGTGACATTTTAAAAATTCTAACTACATCAATTTCTTTAATTAACTTATTTAACTTGTACTGTACTTTCAATTAATGAATGCTGTAATGAGTTAGACATATATACTTTTCTATTTGTTTATTTATATCCTACCTTTATTATTTTTACAAACAACTCAACTCTAGTGCTAGATATATATTATATATAAATATAAATGTATTTATATAAATTTATATTTATGAAATACAATATAAAAAACCAGACAAATGCTTAACTACAACAGGAAATAGTTTAAAGATAAAAATAAAAATCATATAGAGTCACATGACTGAAGTGACAATATACTTATTATGCATGAATAAATATATTCTAGAGCAGTTCAAAATATTAAGAAGAACTTGATGCTCAATCAGGCTTGATGACGATCAACTATTTTAAGATCAGCTATTACTTTCAGTTTAAAGCTGTTGATTGGGAGTATCAAATTGCTATTTTTTTTTTATAGGTCTGCATACCTAGCCACTTCTGTGCCCTGATTGCCTTTCAGATTTCTTTAATGTACTGATTCTTATACTACCTGGATCATGATTTCATCCTGTTTGCCATCTGTAACATTTGCCTTTGATTTTTGGACTGTCTATTCTTTGACCATGAGAAACTCCTTGAAAAATTAGAAATTTGATTGCACTACTAAGCATTGGTTGGTTGGTTGATCACTTGTCATCAAGTTATTTTTTATTCCTAGCAACTACATGGATAAGATTTTCTCCCTGAGGCTCTGTCCCTAACTTGGACTTTCAGGTAATCCAACAGTGCACAAATCAAAATTGTAACCAAATCCACTCAATTTTTGGTTGGTCATCCTTTTCCTTTCTTTCTTATCATTACAGCCAAGAGAGCTAATTCTAATTCTAATTACTGTCCTGCCTGATCTGTAGCAGATCTCTTAACACTGAAATTGGTATTATAGTGTCCCTCTGAATGCAAAAAAAGATATGAAATGCATCATGTTAGAAATACTTTCTTATGGAAATGAATACATTGCGTGAAAAGGAGAGTGAAACAGGGAGTACCTTTGCTTTCAACACACTAGCTAATAACATTAATTCAATACAAGCATTGAACAGTTTGGTCACTTAGATAACAAAAATGTCACTGGATGTTGCTTTGCTTCATTTCTCTCACCCTTTGCATATATTCCCCTTTTAAACTATCAATAAACTATCTATGGTTTAATGTTTTGTGACAATAATTGGTTTGCTGATGCATATGAATTAGTACTATAATTGTCCTAAAAATATGAAACCGACCTCTCTAATTCCATTTTTAGTTCCTTTTTAAAAGCAAGTCAAAAGTAAATTGTAATGACAGTTACATAAATCAAGATATAAATGAATCATAGTTACTTTACTAATTAGGGAAACTTGAGAATTAATATTTTTCACTCATCACCCAAGTTGAACAGTTGGACTACACAGGAAAGTGAGAGAATAAGAAAATATCAAAATGGTATACATGTCCATGTGATGGAAGCCCCAAATCTTTTAATGTGCATGTGATTCTTCTTGTAGATGCCTTGAGGCTACTCAATGCATTCAAAGAAGGGAAGAAAAAATCACAAGGGATAAACACAGAAAACAACTGGGAACAACTTCTAAAACAGTGGTTACCAACTGTGGCCCACTGGTGGTCTGTGAGAAAATGGGAGGAGGGGTGTGTGTAGCGCACCCATGTCTGCAACAGGGGTGATATCGGCAGTGGATGGACTGATGCGTGCGGGAAAGGAGGATGGCATGTGAGAGATCGTGGCATCGGAACCCTTCCCGGGTGTTTCCTGGCCTGTGAGGGGGTGGGGGGAAAGGAACATCTGAACTGGTGCTGGGTGGTGGGAATCTGATGTCCAGAGGCCAACAAGCCATGTGCTGAAGAACAGCTGGCTGGTGGGGAACTGTGGCAATCCTGTAGTCTCCCTAGCAAACCCATGTCATGGCTACTGCCTCCTGCCTCAGCACATCGAGGAGACCAAGCAGCAGCGGGAAGAGCACGGACCTCCTGAGTTGCAGGAAGCGGCTGCCAGCGATGCCCTCAGGTGAATATGTTGTGAGGGGGAGGCTCGACCCCTCCACTCAGGAGCCACAAAGCATTCACTGCCCCTCTGGCAGATGCCAAGCCTCCTCCCAGCATTCTTCTCTTCCTCCTCACCAGAAGTGCTCACACGACCAGCGGAAAGGAGGAGGCTTGGTGGGTGCCAGAAGGGCAGTGAGCGCTTTGCGGTCCCTGAGGGGAGGAGTTGAGCCTCTCCCTTTGCAACATCTTCACCTGAGGGCATCGCTGGCAGCCGCTTGACCTCTTCAATGCACAGCCAAGCTAAGTCCCTGAAGGACCCCATCTCATCAGTGGAAATCCAGGCATTTCAGCGAGCGGCATGCTGGATTCATATTAGTGGTCCGCGGGATTTAAAGAGTTTGGTGTCCCTGAGGTCCAAAAGTTTGGCGACCCTTGTTCTAAAAGAAGCTTCTTTCATCATTCAAAAAGAGGTCCTTTGTGCTCCCTTGAGTTCAAACTGTTACAGAAAAAGAGCCCCTGAAACCCTTAAATTTTAACAAATCTTAAGTGTGTTAAGTCTCTTAACACACAAGCTTAATATTCTAATTGTAATGATCTGTTACAATGATTGTTGTTTCACTGTTCAGGCAAAATTACTATAATTTCCAGTTGCATTTCATGTTTTATACTGTGCTGATAACTGCTGTTGATATATTGAATTTTAACAATAGTCTGCAGTTTATAATAAAGCAAATAATATATTCAGTTATGTAAAACCATATGAAAAATTTATATGCAGCAGAAGTCATGGGATTCATGTGCTGATACATTTTTCCTTTGGCAGAAATGGATAATTTGATTTTAGGTAGGTTCCTTGAAAGAGGCAAAGCTTTGCATTTTCTAAGCAAGTCAGAGAATAAACTTCTAACCTTTTCTGTGTTTTGGAATGGAAGTAGTTTATGGAGTGGTTCATAAAATACTTCTCTAATTTTAGCATGGCCATCTTACAGTAGAAGTCAAGAAACCACATTTCAAAGCCATAGTAATTTTCCTAGAAAATAAAAATAGTGCATAGATGGAACATAGTAATTAATAAAGTGGTAAAGTGATTGTACTGATCTCTTTGTATTAAAAATGCATATGTCTACTTAGAAATCCAGGATGAACAGTATCTGAACAAAAAAAGAAAAAGAAGAGTTATGTTCTTGCAAACAAATTCAGGCCACTCAATCAAACTCCAAGCATATGGACACTACTTTCCTGCAGTGATGTTTATGGAACTTTCACAAAGTTGAATAATAAAAATATTTTTTCCCTTATGTTGGTGCTGCTCATCTTCCTCCTCAGATTCAGACTCTGACAGGGTTATGTATGGTAGACACCGTAAAATCTCCATTGCCTCCCCACCCCACTAACCTGCTTTCCAGCTCCGTTCTCTTGTGCAGGGCAACCAAAGAAGACCCAGCTAATCAGCTGGGACTCGGGAGGCAGAGAATAGATTGGGGGGGGGGCAGTCAGAGGTGGTATTTGCTGGTTCTCTGAACTACTCAAAATGTCCGCTACTGGTTCTCCAGAACTGGTCAGAACCTGCTGAATACCACCTCTGGTGCAATTGCCTTTAGTCTATTAGGAAGCAAAAAAGATGTTTTCACCTGATATTTTTAAAAAATGTCTTGCAAAGGTAAGACTTGTAATCAAGACTTAACAAGAAGACCAAAAAATAGCCTGATTCTGTAATGATGAGGCCAGGAAACCTTAAGTCTAAAATAGGGGTCCCCAATCTTTTTTTATTCTGTGGATCAGCGATGGCGGCTTTGGTGGTATGTGCAAATGAAACTTTGCATGCTCAATGGCTGCTACAGTGACCCGATAGCAGTCTGAGGCCCAAGGATTGGGAGATTTCTGGTCTAGAACAAACTGAAATTTGGAAGGGATGACAAGATAAGAACAATCATTTGCACATAATCTGAGCAAGATCAAAGGAAAGTTTAGGTCTATTGTTCAGAGAAAATTATGACTATATATATATATATATATATATATATTTATCTACTTTCAATACAAGTAGTCCTGTACAATCATTCATTTAGTTACTATTTGAAGATACAATGGCAATGAAAAAAGTGACTTATAATCATTTTTCCAACTTATGATCGCTTATAGCATCCCCTTGGTCACATGATCAAAATCCAGATGTTGGCAACTGGCTTGTAATTTATGATAACTGCAGTGTCCTGGGATTTGTGATCACTTTTTGCATCCTTCTCATAAGCAAAGCCATAGGAAACCAGATTCACATGTTACTAAATACGTGCAGCCATTCATTTAACAACAGTGGCAAGAAAGGCTGTAAAAGCTGTCAAAATTCACTTAACTGCTCTTGCTTAGCAACAGAAATAATGGGATCAATTGTGATCGCAGTTTGTCCTGGTCTTCTCCAAAAGCAGAATTATATTTAAAAGTCAAAAATGTACAAGGAGTGCAGCCTTGGATAGATAAAGCAATGGTTAGAGAACCACTTTCTATTTTAAATGAGTTCAAACCTCCAGGGCAAATGAATAACATCCAAAGATGCTAAAAGAGCTTGAAAATGTTATTTCAAAGATTTGCCTGTAACCTTTAAGAATTCTTGGAGGCATGCAAATTTATCTCTATCTGAAAAATAGGGAGAGGCAGATCTAGGAAAAAAAGAATAGATCTGATTAGCCTGGTATCAGTTTTGGATAAAACTTTAATGCAGATTTTTAAAGGCTATTGTTATTATATGCAGAAAATGAACTGATTATTAGGAACCAAGATTTATTATGGATTTCTTCAGAATATGTTTGCCACAACCAATTCTGCCAGATATTAAGTAGTTCACATTATACAGTTGCTTATTAAGGAGGTCTGTCATGCTAACTTTAACATTCATTTTAAACATCTCTCTACAATTTTGTCTAAAATATCTTTGTTTTGGGAGGATTAGTGAGTGTTCATTAGTGCTCACAAGAGCTATATTTTCCATGTTATGGCTTATCAAAAACCTTTGAAGACTGTGTAAAGATTTATGTAAAGGAATTGCTGCTGTACCATGTTAAGAACCTAGAGCAACTTGAAGCAAAAAAAAAGTCATGATGGTGATATATAAACATTTGATTGATATATAAAGTATTTGATTGAAGTTCATAAACTCTTTCCCTGGTGGTCTGTGAGCTTGATTGTTTTCTTTTCTTGCAGACATATTATTACTATTAGACATATTATAGTAGGTAACATCATCAGTGCTATAGATATTATTTAATACTGGACTATTAGTATAACACTGATGATGTTACCTAGTTTGGTAATGAAACATCTGTAAGTAAACACCAAGCACAGAGAGTTCTAAGTTGAACCCTGACCAACAAATATTCTCTTCCATCAATGTCTTTTTTCCAACAGCCAAGCTATCACCACACTAAATGCTCAGAAAATAGCAATTCTTAAAGCATTGTCCTTAAGGACTGCAACCAGTTTTCTCAGAATGTCCTCTTTTATAGAAAATTGTAGTTCCTAATTCAGATAATTTGGTAGCTTTATTAAATACTTCAAAAGTATTAGTTTAAATAGTAAAATACATGCACACATATACCTTGAAGTAGATGATTTTCTTCAAATATGGAGGAAATACTGGAAAATTTGATTCTTTCTAATATGTTTTTTGCCTGAACAAACACAGTGTGTACATGTTGCCTTTTATATTAACTAACTTTGTATCTCGATTGAAAATACTATCTGTATATGATACTGCTTCATTTGTTTTTATTAAAGTCAATTATAAAATGTAGAAAACTGATATAAAGAATTGTTGCAATGCTATGAAAATGACAGAATTGGCCATAGAATGTGACTGAGACAATTTTACTTTTTATTTTATCTATTACAGAGCTGTAATAGACATGCTTAAAATCTGATTCGTTCACCGATGCTATGAACATGATCTATATTTTGCTAAGGTTTGATCTTATTTAAGCTGCACGCTACCATCATTCAAAAATAAAACACTGAGTGTGGAGTTGACATTTCAGTATTATATATAGTCATCTCACAGATTTCATACGAACGTGAATCCTGCAAATCCAATGGAAATTAACTTGAGTAAATTCTCTGGTTCGTTTACAAAAGGCAAACATGTATCAGCTACAGCTTAAGTAGAAAGCCAGCCTGGTTATTGATAAAGGATTTATATGTAGCAAGAAATGTATATGTACCCTTCCTGGTGACATAACAATCTCACCTTCTGTTTACAGTGAAAGAACCACCATATTGTAGCTGTGTAAATAAGCCATAATATTTTAAGCAGATATGCCTGGAATAGCAAAGGTGCCTCATTACCGTTTGGCAGGACATGGCTTAAAATGGCTCCCACTCTGAATGGTGAGGCGTCACAGGTAACCGTTAAGGGTAGAGTCTCGTTGTATTGTATTAATACAGCATCAGAAGTTAAGAGGCCTTTTATTTGTTGAAATGCTCGTTCTTCATGCCGTCCCCAGATCCAGGAAGCCTTTTTGTCGAGAAGTCTATGTAGGGGCTCAGCTACAGTCGCCTTCTGAGGCAAGAAGATGTTATAAAAGTTAATGAGTCCCAGGAAGGCTTGGAGGTCTGTCTTATTTCTAGGTCTTGGGGCGTTTTTGATTGCAGTTAGTTTTTTTTCGTTGGGGTGGATTCCCTGTCTGTCGAGAAGGTATCCCAGGAACTCCACTCTCTCCATACAAAGTTGACACTTGTCCCTTTTTATCTTCAGGCCAGCGTCTTTAAATTTTTGGAGAACCATTCTGAGTCGTTGTTCTAATAATTCTTTAGTAGGGGCAGCTATTAAGACGTCGTCAAAATAAGGCACGATGCCTTTTATGCCTTGTAATAGTCTCTCCATAAGACTTTGGAAAATGCCCGGTGCCACGCTTACTCTGAATTGGAGTCTATTGCACTTTAAGGCACCTCTGTGTGTGACTATAGTCTGGGCTTCTGCAGTCATCGCATCTACGGGTAGCTGTTGGTACGCCTGAGCTAAGTCCAATTTCGCAAATATTTTTCCGCCACCCAGGGAGTGAAGAAGGTGTTGGACCACCGGTACCGGGTAAGCGCTCTGCTGAAGTGTGTGATTTAGGGTGGCCCCGTAATCCCCACAAATTCTTAACGATCCATCTGGCTTTATGGGTGTTACTATTGGGGTCTCCCATCGGGCATGGTCAATCAGTTCCAATACACCCTGGGCTATTAATTTGTCCAGGCACCCGACGAGGTTTAAGGTGAATGGGAGCTACATCAGGGCTGAGATTAAACAATATAGGGGTCCCCTTGTACTTGCCTAACTTCCCTGTGAAAATGTCCTGGAATTCCTGGATGAGGGCCTCTTCCCAGTCATCGCTTCCGGTTTGGTGGATGCCAGCTAGTTCAATTCTGAGTGGGGCGAACCACTGTAACCCTAACAAACTGGGCCAGTCACGATCGACGACGGTCAGAGGTAGCATTGCGTTGTGATCTTTGAAGGATACTTGGACATGGCTGGAACCGACAACCGGAATTCTGTTTCCTTGGTAGTCCTTTAGGATGATTCTTTGAGTGCTGAGGTCCTGGCGACAGATGGCAGGGATCAGCTGTTTGAGGGTTTTCCAGGAGACCATCGATAGGGATGACCCCGAGTCGACTTCCATCATGCCAGGTCAATTCTCAATAGCGACCTTTACTCGGATCTTCCTTGCATCTAGTGATGAAGCGTGGCCTATAGTGATAGTTTGATGTGCCTCTTCTCGTCTCGTTGAAGCGGCAGGTGCTCGATTTCTGTAGTAGTGGTTGCTCCATTGGTGGTTCAGGCGGTCCCGATTTACAGGTGGATTGCCTGTATCCTGGCGGAGATTATTCTCCCTCCGGCTTGGACTGGACCCTCGCTTGCTTTTGCAGACCTTTGCGATGTGGCCTCTCTTTCCACAGGAACAGCAGAGTGCATTGAGGAATTTGCAGTCTGATCGCGGGTGGTTTGCCCTGCAACCAGCACATTGGCGCGGAAGTCTCTGGTTCCTTTGATCTCGTTCTGAGCGGAGCCGGTTGACCTCCTCTTCCTCGCTGTCTGAGGAGGATTCGAGGTCTTCATAATGGGCGGTAGTAGTGTGCCTCTCAGAGGAAGGCGTACTATCACTAGCGAGTTGGCGGTGCGGTGCGTTCGCTCGGCGCATTCGAGCGGCTGACTTCCTGATTGCTTCTGCGGCAGTAGCGTCGGCGATGACATCTGTAAGGCTGATGTCTCCCTTCGCCATGATCTTGTTCTGCACGGTGTGGTCATCTAATCCCAGAACTCTTTGGTCTCTCATGGCTTCCTCGAAGTTTGCGAAACCTCGAGGTTTGCGAAACTTCTCATGGCTTCCTCGAGGTTTGCGAAACCACAGAGTCCTCCCAGGTTCCGGAAGGTTTCCCAGGTTCCCAGTCCTCCCAGGTTCTGGCTACGAAGTCTCCAACACTCTCGTTCTTCCGTTGGTCCCTCTGGTAAAACTCGTGTCTTCATATCAGTGTAGGCACTGTGGGTCATAATGGGCCCGGAGGATTGGCGCGAGGTTATCCCAATCCATGGTCTTCACTTCCACTGGTTTGGCAAGTGCCTTAGCCATTTTAAAAACGGCGGGCCTGCAATGGGTCAAGAACACCGCTCGTTTCTTGCCAGGCATAGCCTCTTTCAGATTGTTGGTCTCCAGGAACATCTGGAACTGGTCCATATACAAGTCCCAGTCTTCATTTGCTGGGTCAAATGGTGCGGGTGGTATGGCGCTGCTGGTCATCCTGCCGTTTGTTGCGTGCGCTCTCAGCCATGTGCTCTGTCTTGTTCGATGAGTGTTTAGCTATCTCTATCGTCTCCGCATCCCATCCTCATCGCCAGTGTTATGTCCTGAGCATGGGCGCAAGGAATGGAGACGAGGCACCGAACTGTGACTTCAACTCTTTATTAGTAACTTCAGAACAGAGCAAAATACTTGGGCAGCAGCAGCTCTTTTATAGAACTGGCTGCTGTCACAATAACCAATGATTTGAGTTTACCACTCTAACAAGCGTCCAATCAGAGAGACCCACTGTCAGCCAATCAGATCAGCCAGAAACGACCAATCACGACTCGCTATTCGCGGGCCAATGAGAAGTGCAGGATTACGAGCCTGCTGTTAAAGTAAGCTATTAGGGTTGTTACTGAATGCGTTAGCTTAGTCCTTAACAGTTACGAAGACTCATGCAGTGTGTTTTGCTGGCATTGCTATTTCCTTGAAGTTTTGTGAGCAGTTCATTTTTTTCCCTTTATCCCTGCTGCCATCTCATTAAAGACAACCTGCAAAACAAACTTTCAAGGGAAGCTTTATTATGATTTTTCTCTAGGACAGAAGGAACTTCGCATTTAGATTTTATCTAGTATGAAAAGGTAACGGCTAGGAAAGCTGCCAAGAAGTAACAATGCTACTTTGAAATAAGGATTTTTCTGTAAGATCTTCATCTTAATGAATATTAATTAATAGTAACACTATTCACTTTCTTTACAGGAGAAAGCTTTCAAAATAATCTTCATCTGAGTGGGTTTGATAATGAAGGAGAAATAGAGTGATGGTAAGACAAACAATATGGTCTGATTCACATAGTAACCAGCACAGGAATGTTTCACAAGTTGACACATAGATTATACATCTGGATAACCCATTGAGACCAGTAATTATCAGGATAGGATTAAGCTTCCCAATCATAAGGTTCAGGTCCAGCTGGACTCCTCACGTCTGCTTAAAAAACAGGTGGAAGTCATGGCTAACAGGATTCTGACCAGATCTTGTTGGTGTACCAATTATGACACTTCTCAGATCAGAAAATCTTGGCAAGAATAACTCATGGCCTGATGATCACTAAATTCCTCAAAAGATATTGGCCAAAGAATCAGAATTTTTCCAGTTAAGACAACCGCTCAAGGTTACCACAAATAAGGTTTGGGATATCTATTGATTTCTTATTTTGAGGAAAAAGGCCCCAATTGCATAATGAACGGTGTGGCAGTAGGAATGGATTTCCAGAGAAAAATTGTAGACTACAGGAACCAGGACCACTACTCAGGTAACCTTGAGGACACAGATAAACCTCCAAGTGCTTCAACAAACCTCCAAAAAGATGCAAAGGACCAGCTTTCTGCAAAGAATATAAATCCTTCCATTTCCCACTAACCTGTCAGAGCTGCAGAAGCTTCTTGGATGAGAGAAGTGAAATGTCCAGTTGCCTCCTGAAAGAGAACCTTTGGGACAACCATGACCTGGGTGGCTGGGAATCTTTACAGGCTTTTAGAAGGACAGATTGTTGCTAAATGTGAGATGCAGCAGAAAGAAGACAAGCAGTTTCTTTCAGTGCTCTCTGAATCAGATGTTTTCATAAGGTAATCCTAAAAATGCCTGATAAGCAGATTTTGCAGGTGTTTAATATTTTTAAATATTTTGAGTCGACTTGACTCTGAGCAGGGGTGGAAAAAAAGAAAATAAAATTTGGCTACATGACTGCTAAAATCTACAATCTCTACATTTGAGATTGTTCACCCCAACAAAGAATCATACAGAAAGAACCCATAAATACTAATGCCATCCCATGCTAGCTGATGTGTTAATGAAATAATTGTAACCATTCGTGCATATTATGCCTTTAAGTAAACTCTACTTATTTACTGAAATTCACATAATCGTTTCAAACTTTGAAAAATATAAATCTAAAATGAATCCTCCCACAAAATGTAGTCATAAGAATAAAAGAGCTAAGATTTTTAATATTTGCATATTTCAAACTTTTTTATGGGTCACTGTACTCCAATAGAATTGGAGTTATTTTTAATTCTTTGAAGAAGTCACTTGAGTGATTAGGCTGTTTATTTTTTTTAGTTTCCTTCTGGCTTATTCTAATTTATAGCCTATAAGTAGTCTTCATTTAGCAGCCACAACTGAATCTGCATCTCAACCATTAAGTGAAACCATGATTGTGGTAATGATCTTATTTCAGCTTTTTTTTTTTTTGCTTTATAGACCTGCAAAAGTCATAGAGTAGAATAAAGTAGAATAGAATAGAATAGAATTCTTTATTGGCCAAGTGTGATTGGACACACAAGGAATTTGTCTTGATGCGTATGCTCTCAGTGTACATAAAAGAAAAGATACATTCGTCAAGAGTCAAGAATCATAAGGTACAACACTTAATAATAGTCATAGGGTACAATAAGCAACCATATCATACTAGGAAACAGTCAAAAAAATCATTAGGATACAAGCAAGAGTTACAGTCATACAGTCATAAATTGGAGGAGATGGATGAAAGGAAGAGAAGATTAATAGTAGTAGTAATAGTGATAGTATTAATAAATAAAGTAGTAATAAATAGTAATCCAAGTGAGAGGATTAGGATTAGGGTTCATCACTCATTTTTTTCAAGAGAAGTCTGGTGTAATTTCAGCTTCATATCATAAAATATTCATAAATAAATTACAAGAAGTTATTTAGATGTATATTAGGTATTGGTTGTCTCCTCTGAAGCCTTACATGGTTTGTGATGGGGCTACCTAAGGGACTCTCTTCTCCCAGTCATTTCTACCTTCCAATTCGGTCTGCCATGTTGAACATATTTTGGGTCCCATCAGCCAAGGAATATCACTGATTGGAACTAAAAGACATACCTTCTGTGCTGTAGCACCTACCTTAAGGAAAATTTTCCCTTCAGGTATTAGGATGATCCTGACCATGCTGGCCCTTTTAAAGTTCTGGTTATGGGGCCTCAAATATGTTAATGGCCTTATTCCTTGGTTATATTGACACCAATGGCAATAGTTTTACTCTGTGGCCACACATTTATTTTGTATGGTTTTAATTGTTTCATGTTTTATACACAATCCAGAGTTATTTGTTGAGATGGGTGACTATAGAAAGCAAATAAATAAGTATGAATTTGCAATGCATGTTAAAGTAAACATTTCTGAAAAGAATACATATAGGTGTTGCTATCAGAAGTTAAGGAATTTTTTTTTAAAAAAACTCTATCTCAAGATTGGATTGAACTGGAAATCTTTCACTAACAATTGGCAATGTCTTGATAGCACATGATCAATCAATGGAAGCGATTCTTAACTTGATACCCTCTAAAATGTGGCTTTTCAATTTCTGCAACCCCTCCCCCAGCTACTATATGCGATACTGGAGTAAACAATCCGAATACACCATGGTATTAGTTTTTCCATATAACTTCCTGAAAAGCTCTTCAGGTCCAGTGGAGGGGAACTGACACTAAGAAGGCGTCAGGAGTCTCTAATAACATTTTCCCAAAGCTGGGACCTTCAACAAGCTACCTATGCATCACCTTATCAGATGGACATATTTCAGATGGACTTTATATCAGATTCATCGATACTTAAAATCTTTGGGCATATGAATACCTTCCTACCATCTAAGTCTAACCTTCCTTTTTGTCCTCAATAGTGCAGCAAATTGTCCTAAATAATTTTTAAATTGGAAAATGATTTTGGGTGGGAGGGGAAACCCTATCAGATCAGAAATCTATTATCAAAATTTGACAAATGAATAAAGAAGTTAAATGATTACTGCTGCAGTTATCGTTGACTTATTGGGATTTTTGGAGACATTCCACTACTCAGAATTGAGGACTGAACATCTCTCCTAGATTTCTTTCTTCTTCAGTCCTGAAGGTTATTTAGCAATTTATCAGTTTGTAGCATTTTATAGTCAGTATTCCCCATAATCCTATTTCCATGAAATTTTATATTAAAGATCTCCGGCCCCATTCATCTGTATTCTAGAGGAAATATTTTCATTTTTCTCTGTTTAACATTATATATATTTCCTTTTCTTTGCTTCCTTTTTCTTTTGGCAAAAACTAATACTGAAAAGCCCACTGTCACTAAAACTATTAATTGGCATTTAACTAAATACTCATTCTTTGTTTCAATTTTTACTGACACCAGCAAACGAATAGCCGAAAACATTAACTTTTTTTAGAGGTTGAAGTTAATTAAATAATGTACTGTTTAAATCATGCCTACGCCCCACTCCTCTCCTCATGCCTTCTTATTTAAGGGGGGAAAAATTCCATTTATTTTCTAGTGATTAGGAAAATTGTATTGGTCTTGGAGTTTGCTGTGTTCTGCTTCTAATATCTTCTGTCTGTTTTTTTTTTGGCTCTTTTTGTATCTTGATTGGCTGGCAACATTGTGTTACTTTATTGGAGGCCTTTAGTGCAGCTTGGCTTTGGGTAAATGGATGGCTATCATTAGTAAGGAAGCTAGGTTTCATCTGGATGCCTGGTTGGGGTGTGTTTGAGCTGGAGGTTTCAGGGGGGATCTGTTTGTGCCCAGGTGTTTGCCAGGCTTGTGGTATGGAGATTTTGTTTGTTTGTGAGTGCAGGCTTCCAAATAATTGACAGTCTGGTGGAATCATCTCTTCTATTCATGCTTTCAGGTCTTTTTTCAATCTCTATGGCTTCTCTGATAATTCTGTGGCTGGGGTTTTCTATAGTGGCTAGGGTTTTGGTGCCACTGAAGTTGATGCTATGACCTGTGGCTTTCATGTGTTGGACTTGTGAGGAAATGTGTTCCAGCTTTTTGACTGCATTTTTGTGTTCATCCAAGCGGGTACTAAGTCGTCTATTGGTCTGTCCAATGTATGTGGCCGGGCATGATGCACAGGGGACTTCGTATATGCCTTGGTTTTCCAGGTCAGTTTTATCTTTGGGGTTTCTAAGGATGGCTGCTATTTTTCTGTCTGTTTTGAAGGTAGTCTTGATGTGATGCCTGTGTAGTATCTTACTGATTTTGTCTGTAGTACTTCTTATGTAGGGCAGGACAGCTGTTCCATAGGTCTGTTCATCTTCTAGGTCTCCATTATGTCTCATTATGATTATAATGTCTCATTATTTTTTATATATATATATAAAGCCATTGGATTTTTTGTACACCAAGACATCTAGGAAGGGAAGTTGGTTGTTAGCTTCTGTTTCCATGGTGAATTGTATTTTGGGGTGTAGGCTGTTGAGGTGTGTGAGGAAGTTGTTCAGTTTTTCTTTCCCGTGTGGCCAGATTATGAAGGTGTCATCTATGTATCTGAGCCAGAGTTTGGGTTTGTGATCATATTTTTCTAGAGCTTGTGTTTCAAAGTGTTCCATGTAGAGATTAGCGATGACAGGTGAGAGGGGTGATCCCATGGGTGCTCCTTCTATTTGTTTGTATTTTTGTCCGTTGTAGGTGAAGTATGTATTGGATAGGCAGTGGTTGGTCAGATCTAGGATGTGCTTGGGGGGGTTGTATTTGTTTTGGATGGCTGTCAAGGCTTCTATATATATTATGTATAAATATATGTTTTCTGAGGTTCTCGCGGGTATTTGTATAGTTAAAAGGAAGAAGCAGCTGCAAAGCTCACATCACTCTGAGAAGCACAGAAGATGATGAATGAGATTTCAGAAGCCTGAAGATGATGAATGAGACTTCATCGAAACGTTGCCTAGATACTTCCAATCTTACGCGGGAGAAAACCCGAATAACCAAAGACACACACACACACACACACACACACACATATATAGAGAGAGAGATCTTCAGCTGAATACTCTTCAGATATGATGGATGACAAGTTCTGATGGTTTATATTATTGTTTTAATTTGTTTTTTAAAAAGATATTCATTCCTTACATGCCATTTGGAGTAGTTTCTCAGACTGAAGCAGCTAATGCATTAATTAAATAATAAAGAAATCCACAATGCATCGCTATCTATGCTGAATGGAGATATTAGAAAAAGCAATATACTTTGAGGGAAGCCAACTAGAGAAAGCTCTTCTAGACCATAGGATGTATATTGCCTGAGACAGTTGCACATGTTTTGGGATCAAAATTACAATGCTACCCTTGTAAAGTTTGAAACAACCATTTAGCTATTTGTGAAAACACCCAGACCAAACAAGAAATAAGCCATTGAATTTCTAGTCAATTAATCGTATACGGTCTTGTAGCTCACCTAAACAGGAGTGAATAATTATATAACATGGCATTTATGAGATGGAAATGTTTTCCTTGAGGATTTCCAGGCTGATGAACAGAGAGACTTTTGCTTCTACTTCACTTGCTTATGGAGAGCTAATGTTTTATGCAGTAACTTCCCTTACTAAGATATCTTGCATTACTTATAGCCTGCAGTATGTTCAGAGCTGGTTTTTCAGTGTAAATAAAACTCCAGAAAGCCTCGTTTACAATGTTTGCATTGTCTTTTTGTTGAAAGTCAAGCACAGAAGAGCACAGTACATAAAATACATTTTACCAGTATCTTTGTACATGCAGTTCGTACACACACACACACACACACACAGAGAGAGAGAGAGAGAGAGTTGAGCTTTCATGCTCTGTTTCAGAGATATAGAAAATATTATGTTGAAGCAGAAATTCATTTACCATACATATACACATACATACCTTGTGGGTACACACTTACAGACATACACACATATCAGTGGTGCTACTCTGTTAGGGATAACATTGTTTACCCTAACTGGTTTAGGTAAAATAATAAATATGTTATCATGGTTTGTTAGTTAGTGTCTGTAACTTTAACTGTAAGACTGTAATTAAGGGAGTGGTTGTAAAAGCACCATAAAAGAAGCAAGGCACAGCAGCTTGCTCTCTCTGGCTTGATGATCCCTAATTACTGGATAGACTGAAGACTGCGTTTTTTCACATACTGGAACGGGAGAGAGAAAGGACTGTTGATTTATCAACGGTGAGAGGAATGATTTATTGTAAGTGAACTGACATTGGATATTCTACACGGACTTTGCTAATTGAATATCCTTGAATGGACTGATTAAAAACGATACATGACTAATGGACTGTTATTTTGACTATGCTGTAAAACTCTAAGTGGAATAAACTATATTTTTGATAGAACAAGCGTATCTGTTATTTTTACTGTATGTTAACTAACATACAAACTTATCTCACACATTTATCTGTGTGCTTATCTGATTAATGCTGCACATTCTGTTTGGCTTGTTTCCTTAACCCTGGTTGGGGAATCCAGGCTTAACACACTCTACCAGTTTGGCCTGGTTTTGGCATACCGATAGCGCCGACAATCAGCTGAGACCCAACCGGTTCTCTCTGACAAGCAGCTGTTGGGCCCACCCGCACATACTGGCCTTTATTCCATGCTTTTGAAGTACAGCTGCTTTGCGCCGCACAGCAGATTGCCGCTTATCAGTTGTTAAAGCTACAGGCATTGCAGGAGATGAGTAGGAAAGCATCTGCATGTGCACGAAGTGTGCATTTGGTGCATGTGTGGAAAGCGTGTGTGCGCCCACCAAGCCACACCCACCAAACCAGTGGTTAAACCTCTTTGAAACCCCCCACTGACACACATATATGCATACATATATACATTTACATATACAAGGCATTACAAGACAAGATAGAAAGACCTACACACAGGTTAGAGAATAAATGAAAGTATACAATACCATCAAGAGAATAAAAGAACTAAAATAGAAATGGGCTGGTCACATAGCAAGAAGAGAACTGATGGCAGCTGGACCAAGGCAGTCATGGAATGGATCCCACTTGATAAAGGAAGGACTCTATATAGATACACACAATACATATACAGATAGAAAAATATCCCTGCAGGTAAATGAATTTCTGCTTCAACGTACTATTGTCCACATTTCTGAAACAGAGCATATAAGACCACTCCTCTGTTCATCCAAATTGTAATCCAAATTGAAATATTTTTACAGGTCATATAACCTGTTGTATAAGTCTCAATAAATCCCCCCCCCCCCCAAGTTTTAATCTATCTATGTTGAACAAAACTCAAAGCAATCTATAACATCAAAATTTTAGCAAAGATTCTTACCAATATTTTTATTTTATTTTATTCCAGGTAGTAGAAAAAAAATAGTAATTGGTAAATATATTTGGGGTTCATTTTCTCCTTCCTGATGTTAATTCTGGTATATACTAATAATTGATAATTCTTTGTTATTTTTATTATTTGAAATGAGAAAAGCTCATATTCAGACGATCTGCTGTATAGCTTGTCATCACATTGACAGGGTCAAGATTACCAATAGAGGTATCTTCCTCTGCTGAGACAAGTGACACATGAACTTGCCTTTCCTCCTTGCACAATCAGGAGCCATCTGCTTCAACAAAATATAAAGCAGCTGTAGCTCTTCTTTCTGTGGCCTAGGTGGTGGAAAAAAGTGGCATAAGGGCTAAAGTTCTGGGGAAAAAATGTTGCAAGGGATGCATTTTTCCTGGTCTACAATATGGTAATAGTTTGAAAGATAAATTTAGGATCTGCATGCTGCTGTTTATTTGTGCATACAAGTGAAACACTCTGATATTCAGAAGAAGTTTAAATGGAATTTTAGATAAGGGCATTAAACAGCATTTTGTTATAGGTAATGGTCAGTTATGACTTGCCTAAACAATGATGAGGAAAAATTATGTTCCTGGAGAAAAATCTATGCATTGGTCACATAGCACTTCTGAGAAGCCCATTACCTCAAGATCCATCTATTTGAGGACAAACTTACCGTTAGATAGTAGTCCATAATCAAAAATACCCTGATAATCCTTCACATAGCCAAATTCTAAGTAATTCATATTTTTCTAGGAAGCCAAGTGCTAACTAAGAAAAGCTTGTCCAGAAAAGTTTGGGTCCAGAAAAGCTTGTTCCATCAATGGGTGGAAACTAATCAAGGAAAGAAGCAACCTAGAAATAAGGAGAAATTTCCTGACAGTTAGAACAATTAATCAGTGGAGCAACTTGTCTCCAGAAGTTGTGAATGATCCAACACTGGAAGTTTTTAAAAAGAGATTGGACAAGCATTTGCCTAATAGGTATAGGATTGAACAGGGAGTTGGACTAGAAGACCAAGGTCCCTTCCAACTCTGTTATTCTCTTCTATTCTACTCTATATTAAAAGTCAAGAGCTCTGCCAAATGTCAATGGAGATTCTCAATCTTCCAAGTCATAGTTGTCCCAAAGCTGCTTTTCAAAAGGCAGTTGGACTTTTTTTTTCTTTTTTCTTTAATTCTGAACTGAAGAAGCTTCTTGGATGAGAAGTGAAACATTTTCAAGGGAAAAAAAAAAAACCAATAAAATCCAATTGCCTTTTGAAAAGCACCTTAGGAAGAAGTCTGCTATTTTGGGGTATTGTGTGGTCCCTTATTTCCAAATGTTTATGCAGAACTTAAATACCTAATAGATTCTGAGGTATGGAATGGTTATTTCTATATCTCATTAAACAATGTCTGGGCCCATGTTTTATTAGATCACAGTCCTCTGATGTCTATCCCTAAAGTGGCTAAGCAGCTGAAAGCAACTTGATTTTGGTGGGAATGATGAAGAGACATATGGAAGGATGGGCTCCAGTCCTGCATCCTTGTTTAACAACCACAATATATTAGGTACCTCCATAGAAAATTTGCAAAATAACATTTTTGAGAAGGAAGTAATTATTCTTTAAATAACTCATCATCACTCCTGGAGAATTCCTAAATCTAGCAAATTAAGGACTTTAAATTCTAGGGCATACACATCTCCAAGTATCCGCAACTTGGAAACATCAGCAGAGAAAGGTCACAGCTATGGCCCCCAAAATTCACAATTTCCATTTCACCAATCATAATAGCAATAAGCACTTTCCTGCTGCTATAAAAATTTTCATCAGAGCTAAGGCCATCAGCTGTTTGCTTTACAGTGCACAAATTTGCTACTTACTATGGAGATTTAACCCCAATTGAGACTGTACAATCTAAATTTTTGAGAGCTCAGCTATGAGTGCCCCATTATGTATCAAGCTCTTCTTTGAGATGAGAATTTGTCCTAATGTTCATGGTGATTTGCTGCCTGAAATACAAAATAGGATGTGTTTTTTTTTTGGGGGGGGGGGATAACATGTGAGCCTCAGTGGTAGGTTTCAAAGTGGTTTACCACCGGTTTGGTGGGTGGGTGTGACCCTGCACATGCACAGAAACTTTCTTACTCATCTCTTGCAATTCTGCACCCTCCCTATGTCTTCAGTCTCAGCTGATCTTCAGAGCTACCGGATCGGCAAAACCAGGCTGAATCCCATCTCTGGTGAGCCTCCTATAGCTATAGGACACCAGTGTCCTCACAGCTCTATATCAATATAGATACAGATATATAGATATAGATAGACATAGAGAAAGCAACATAAAATTCCTGACAGTGAGAACAATTAACCAGTGGAATGGCTTGCCTTCCAAAGTTGTGGGTGCTCCATCACTGTAGGTGTTTAAGAAGAGATTGGACAACCATTTGTCTGAAATAGTATAGGGTTTTCTGCTTGAGCAGGGAGTTGGATTAATAATAGACTTCCAACTCTATTATTCTGTTATTACTATAGCTTATCAATAAACTGACTTTGCTTGGTTCCAATACAGCATTTCTGAAACGGAAATAAGGGTTCTTTATCACCACTGTCCAGAATGAACTAATATATTTGCATAACCCATGTAAATAGAAAGTCTGTTTGGGAGGTTGTTCCATTTCCCTGCAATGTACAATATATGCAAGAAATATTCCCTGCCCATTGAATAGAAAAGTATTACCCTCTGTGTATTACGGTTTCCCATCTTTGCAAGTTGCATTTAATAACTATCAATTTTAATAACATTTCTGCAGAAGACAGACTCTGTCTTGCTTATTTGAGGAAACAGTTCCAACAAGCTTTTACATGCCATGGCAAACCCATTTAATTAATAATTAATTAATTAATCATCCCACAATAACTCATGTTAGTATACAAGTCTAAGTGCTATTGCTATTCATATGTTTAAAGTATTATTATTTAATTAATACTAACTTTTATAAGAGCAGAAGAAGACCCTACCCTTCCTTCTCTATAGCTGCCCATCTCAATCCATTTGACTGAATTAGCTGACAGGTCGCCAGATATTTCCAAATTTATTTATTTTATTTATTTATTAAATGCATATGTCACTCAGCTTGCCATCAAAGCGGTTCCATGAATTTTATTTTAATTACTATTGCTACAAAATGCTCAACTGTCTGTCAATTTTGGGAGCCACATTAAATGGTTGTGTAAATGGTAACCAATTTCATGTTACTTTATTCTTTTTGTCTCTGATCATAAAAGTAGCATTAAAAATATTTATGGTTGTAACTTCTTTTAATTTATGGAATAATTTTGTGTTTTCTGGACTAAAATGTCTTGCTTACTCTCCAGAACTACAATAATATGATGGGTATCCACATAAACTGGTTAGACATTAAAAAAATGAATAAATAAAACTTGTGTATGCTGTTAAAACTGCTTTGAAGTTTCTGATAGCTATCTACCTTCTCTGTATCATTGTACAACTAGCTGTATTTTATACCTAGAAAAATAGTCTAGGAGGACAGGCAATCAAGCTAATAGATTTATAAATTCATTTGTGTTAAATTATGCCATCTACCAATCCAAGAACAAAAACAATTGTTCAGAAAAAGGAACCATTGGCATACTAATTTAAATTGGGCGATTTCTCTTGCCTTGAATTGTTACAATGAACTGCTGAGAAGCTAATAGCTCGCCAGCATTACACAATATGCTTTGTGATTACTACTAATCTCAACCCCAGACAGAATTCAGAGAAAACAAATCATTCTCACTGAAATCCATGTGGTATAGTCATTATAGCCAACTTACCACTGATTTGAACAGAACTAAAGCGTAACAAAACTTGTGATATTATGCACAGTTAACTAACCATCATGTTTCTTTGATTTGTGTGGCTTACTTCTGAGTAGACACAGATACCACTTCTGTGTAATTTAGTCTAGACCCAACCCAATAACTTTTACAGTGGTATCTCAGTACTCATTGTTAATTGCTTCTGGGAGGTCCGGTGAATATTAAAAACAATGAGTGCCAAACAAACCATGTGACTAACCACATGACCCTTTGTTTTGGCCTGGAAAAACTTCCTGTCTTTCCCTTTTCCTATATCAATGACTTTCCCAATATAGCCGACTTCCTGTCTGTTTTCCACAGCCATCCCCCTTTCCCTATCACAACATGTTAAATACCAAACAAACTAGTAGTGGGACAACATTTTAGCACCAAAATGCTTCTAGTACCAAATTTGATGAGTTTTAACCCAGTCGAACAGCAAGGTACTTCATAGTGCCTTGTACCAACCCTCCCCCTTCATTGCACTGTATCTGAAACAAAATAGCGTATGTTTCTTTGGGGGGGAAATCCACAAAAAGTGACATAATTTGACAAGATCTTACGTATATACTATGTAGTATTTTCTACTTAATAGTATCTAGGATAATAAACACATTTAATAAACTTTTTCGTTGCTTATCTTAAGACGTTGTTCAAAATAACTCAAACTGTCAACAATGCAAAATCAATTATTTTATAAACTGAGGGAAAAAAAAGAGATTGCTGTATTATTTTTATTATTTGAACCATTTACATTATTCCATATGACTCAATTATCTTTAAGAATAGTAAATTGTGCATTTTGATTGTCAATTAAATAGCCAAAATAGATAAACCACAAATAAAAAAGGGCATTGGTACTAACCTGATATGCCCGTTCTCTGTAAGCTGTGAAGAGTATCCAGAAGTGGGAGATGCTTCAGTCTCTGCATGTCTAGGCTGGGCTTAAAACTCCGGGACGCTCCTCCTCCTCCAGGGGACACCTCCTCAGCGTCCCCCAGTTTTGCGAAAACTGAGTGCCAAAGTCCGGGACTCATCACCTAATCTAGATTCCTGACTGGAACGGAACCCCACCAGATGGAAAGAAATGGGTGGGGCTGGATGCTCTTCACAGCTCACAGAAAACGGGCGTATCAGATAAGTACCAATGTCCTTTCTCCCATGAACTGTTCAGAGCATCCAGAAGTGGGACATACCAAAGCTTGGCCTGTCCTTAGGGAGGGACTCTGTCTGGATCAAAATCCACTCCTAAACTCTATGGACCCTCTGCAGGACTCTTCTGCCAAATGAAGCGTCCGCTGAGGCATAGACATCAATTTTATAATTTCTGACAAAGGGCGAAGGTGAAGCCCAAGTCGCCGCTCTGCAGATTTTGTCTATGGAAGCCCGAGTGGCCCATGCTGCTGATGTTGCCGCACTCCTTGTCGAGTGGGCTGCAATGCCCTTAGGAACTGAGATGGACTGGCATTCGTAACTTTTAGCTATGGTGGCTCTCAACCATCTACCAATGGTTGTCGACGACACCCTGTGTCCTAAAGTGGATGAGTTGAAGGATAGGAATAGAGCCTCAGATTTTCAAAAAGCCGCCGTGTAGTCTAGATAGATGCTTAAGGCCCTTCGAAAGTCAAGTCGATGCCATTGATGCTCCAGTCTATGAGATGGTTTCAGACAAAAATTTGGAAGCACCAACTCCTGCGCTCTGTGGAAGGCTGAATTTACTTTAGGAGTGAATGATGGATCCAATCAGAGAATCACTCTGTCCACATGAAACACGCACAAGTCCTTTCTCATCAACAATGCTGCCAATTTGGAAATCCTCCTTGCTGATGTGATTGCAATTAGGAAGGCCACCTTATATGTCAGGAATTTAAGACTATATCGGTTCTTAAAGGCTCGAACGGGCCAGTTGTAAGTGCGGTTAACACCTTGTTGAGGTCCCAGGTGAATTACAGGAGGTCGTAAGTTTGCAGCACCCTTAAGAAAGCTGTGGACATGTGGATGGTGTGCTATGGACTGGAGGTCACCCCAGGCTATAACTGAGGCTAAAGCTGCCACCTGTCTGCGTAAAGTATTTGGAGATAGGCCCTTGGTCAACTCATCCTGTAAAAAGGCCAATAATTGTCATATTGATGGGACAGTTGGGTCAATTTTAGACCCCTGGCACCAGCGATAAAAGGCAGACCATGTGGCCTCATATATACGATTTGTTGAGGACCGTCTGGATGCTTGAATGGTGACAATAGCATCCTCTGAAATCTGTTGGGCCCTTAAACGGCTCCGCTCAACATCCATAGGGTTAGAGTGAGAGATTGTAGGTTCGGATGAAGTATCGGCCCTTGGGAGATGAAAACCTTTGATGGTGGAATTTTCCAAAGTTGTTCTCTCGACAGGTCCTGTAAGTCTGCAAACCACATTCGCCTGGACCCATAAGGGGTGACCAATATCAATTCCACTCGTTCCTCCAATAATTTCTGGATCAACCTGGGTATTACCAGGAGTGGAGGAAATGCATATAGAAGTCTGGGAGGCCACTGACAGCGCAGGGCATTGACGGCCTCCACCCCCTGAGTTGGGTACCTTGAAATATACCGGGGCAATTGGGCGTTGAGAGGAGAGGCAAATAGATCAATCACTGGTTGCCCAAACCTCCACACTGCTTCTTGGAAGACAGACGGGTGTAGTCGCCACTCTGCTTGGTCTATCATGGCCCTGCTGAGCCAGTCCGCTTGTGTGTTTAAGGCCCCTGCCATGCGTTCTGCCTTGAGTGAAAACAGATTGGCCTTGGCCCACTTGAACAGCCTGGCCGTCTCCAGCATCAGAAGTTTGGAATGGGTACCCCCCTGTCTGTTTACGTGGGCCTTGGTTGTGATATTGTATGTCACGACCAGAACATGGCATGATTGGAAAAGGGTAGACACTGCGTAAGGCCAGGTGAACTGCTCGCAGCTCCAACAGGTTGATGCTTTGTGATTGTTCGGAAATAGTCCAAATTCCCTGTGCAGTGTGGGATTGGAAATGAGCTCCCCATCCTAGCAGGCTGGCATCAGTTGTGATCGTTGCCCTGCAAGGTTCCTTGAAAGGACACCCCTTGTTTATCGTGTTTTCCAACCACCAGTGGAGCAATCAGAGAACATTGTGCGGTACCTTTATCCGGACGTTGGAAGTGGCTCTTCCAGATCGCTGGAAAGGTAGCAGGAACCATTGCAGTGAACCATTCTCTCTAGAATGGAATCGAGCCCAAGGCACAATGGAAATACAAGATATCAGTTTCCCTAATAGTTGAGACAGAACTGCCAGGGAAACCGTCTTTAAGGCTCTGATCTTTCTGGCCAAAGACTGGATACTGTTTAACCTGTCCTGAGAGAGAAAGACCTTGTCGTCCATGGTATCTATCACTGCCCCTAAATGAACTACCCTGTGGTTGAAAGTAGAATGCTCCTCCAGGAGAGTAAATATATATATATACAGCATCATCAAACACCATACAGAAGCCTGATGATGGCAGATGAGATTCTGCTGAAACATTGCTACAACTTTAAAAGCACCACGTGGGAAAATACCCGAACAAAGCTGAATGCCAGATATATATATATATATATATATATATATATATATATATATATATATATATATATATATATATATATATATATAAGTTGATGCTATGGCATTGAAGTTGATGCTATGGCACCAAAACACTAGCCACTATAGAAAACCCCAGCCACAGAATCATCAGAGAAGCCATAGAGATTGAAAAAAGACCAGAAAGCATGAATAGAAGAGATGATTCCACCAGACTGTCAATCATTTGGAAGCCTGCATTCACAAACAAAAAAATCTCCACACCACAAGCCAGGCAAACACCTGGGCACAAACAGATACCCCCTGATACCTCCATTTCAAACACACCCCAACCAGGCACCCAGATGAAACCTAGCTTCCTAACTAATGATAGCCGTCCATTTACCCAGAGCCAAGCTGCAGTAAAGGCCTCCGATAAAGTAACACATTGTTGCCAGCCAATCAAGATACAAAAAGAGCCAAAAAACAGACAGAAGATATTAGAAACACCAATCAAGCAGAACACAGCAAACTCCAAGACCAATAAACACAGACCAAGACTCCCAACCAATCAGGATGAAGAAAAAACCATTCTGGCACAGCAATAGGCTGCCCCAAATTTAAATCTGAAACCACTGTAAAAGTCTGACTCACAGATGAACACTATACAGAAGCCTGATGATGGCAGATGAGATTCTGCTGAAACGTTGCTACAATTTTAAAAGCACAACTATTATGACGTGGGAAAATACCTGAACTAAGCTGAATGCCATACATGTAAGTACCCGTGAAAACTTAAGAAAACACACACACACACACACACACACATATATATATATACATGTGCCTATATCTATATGCAAAACTGTGCATATGGTAAACAGTATCTAAGGGTCCCCAACAAGGGAAACCCCCAAGCGCTCCAAGTGAGAACTTTCTGGATCCCTGGTCCCCAACAAGGGAAACCAGCTATATAGGATCTGAGGTAGATTCTTTCCTGTCAAAATGAAACATCCCGCTGTTTAAAATGGCACTTGCGTCTTCACTCCAAAGAAATGATCCAAAGGTAATTGCAAGGAAATTCCTGTTTAATGACAAGCCTGCTTATCCAATGTCAGCCAGACAAGAGAAAGCTAAACCCAGGGAGAACGAAGTGGGAAGGTACTGCCCCGGTCCCCCAAAAGGGCAACCAGTGGGGAATGGCACCTGTGATATTTAGGCACGAACTTGAGCCAGCCGTTGAAAAAGGCGGGAAGCCAGAATCTCCGCTGCTAATGTCTGAGAAGTCTAATGAGCCGCTGCTGCTGGAGCTTTAACTTGCGAGTTAAATGCTCCTGTCAGACAAAACGGCAAGGCGAAGTGAGCCGTGGCTGTTAGCGCTCTGCTACGATCGCAGAGAAGACGATTGGAAAATAAGATAAGGTAATCGCCTCAGGCTGCCCGCAGAGTGGCAGGCTCCGCTAGTTGCAAAGAAACTGTTTTTAAACTGATCGAGGCAACCTAATAGAGGCACAAGCCTGAAAAAAGCCAAATTAAATGGGGAAGATTTTTACAAGCCGAAATAACCCAAGAGCAAACCTGAATCAGAAAACCGTTCCAATCAGGAAGTGTACAACCTCTTACCACGAAGGCTGAGCTAAAACTGGGGGACGCTGAGGAGGTGTCCTGTGGAGGAGGAGGAGCGTCCCGGAGTTTTAAGCCCAGCTTTTCCAGAAGAGACTGAAGTACCTCCCCACTTCTGGATGCTCTGAACAGCTCATGGGAGAACAATTCATTATTTAATGGTTTCAAAATTACATTGTGAATTTTATAGCGTAAGGAACTTACCACAGACTCATAAGAATAGCAACATAGCTATAAAATGAAAAACAAGTCTTTTTAAGTGAATTCTTTATCCATTCATTGCATAGGTCAAGGGTCTTCAAACTTGGCAAATTTAAGACTTGTGCACTTCAACTCCCAGAATTCCTGAGCTAACATGACTGGAGGATGAATTCTGGGAGTTGAACTCCACAAGCCTTAAAGCTGTCAAATTTGAAGACCCATGGCATAGATATTCACATTTACCTTTTAACCTCTAAATCAGGGTGAGCTATCTAAGGATAAAAAATTGGATATCCCTCCAAATCCTTTTTATATAGCCCCAGATATCACTACATGATAGCTAAAAACCGGTAATGTGGTTCCCCATAATTACTGCTTTCCCATAATCCCTGATAGAAACAATGTATTTTTTTAAAAAAACTTTAAAAGGTTAATCTTTGAACACAAAACTTGATAAATCCCATTGCATCCATATTTTGATATTGCCTTTCTCGCTTGGCTTTCAGCCATCCAGAAAATGTTGATTGCATTTCTGAGCCAGTAAAAGATTGTCTAATCTGTCTGAGCTGTGGTTATGAATAAGACATTTTCCTTCTATTTCATTTAGATAACATGCCACATTCATCAGAGATGCAACTTTTCTCTGAAAGTCAAGGAAAGGATTAAAATACTTTCCCAGCAAGTGATTATTAGAGACCTATCACCTTTCCCTGTCACGAGTCTAGGCTAGCAAGTATTTTTAGGTGGAAGGAAGCCAAGAGGGCAAAAAAAAAGGATTTTTAAATTATTGCTGGCTGTTTTGACATATCTCTATGTTGATGCTTTAGACATTATATAGATGAATTCTTTGTATGTAACAAAGAAAAAAAAAGCAGCAGGGGAATTGGGAGACTGCAGTCTGGACAATCTTAAGTCAAGTCAGCATGAGCAAGCAACTGGAACTGCTTAAAGATACAGCGTAGAAAGGCCCTGAGACTTGCAAACGTTATACTGAAAGTGGCCAATCATGAAAATACAACCATAATAATCATATTAAACTATGGCTATTGATGAATTTAATTGTTTTAATTTTGACCACAATTAAAAGCATAAAATATATATTAAAAGGATAGCAGGAAATGTAGATTACAATGTGTTCATGAAATAAAATGATGCCTGAAAACCATATTATTGTTGTTATCACGGTGAACAATTTAAAGAAAATGTTCTCTCTCTATCTCTCCCTCTCTTTCCCTGTCTCTAGCAGTACTTCTCTTAGCAAGTGGACAATGAAGAGTGTCTTGAAATATTCATTGTAGAGGAGGCGATTCACATATATTTGTTCCACAGTCTTCAGGATTTTAAGAATCATAGCTAATATGTTAACAATTAATTTTTTATTTATAACTGATTGCTTTATGACCTTCTGAAGTGACAACAGACCTTTCTGGGGATACTTACAGCCCAGATTCTAAGTTCTGAGAGTTGTCACATGACTGCATTTTATGACAGTTTTGCCCAAAACCAGCATTTACTTCCTGTTTTCAGAAAAACCAGCCTATAGCAGACTCTTAATTCATCTAAAGACCAACCATGATGTTCACTTAACAATTGCTGTGGTTACTTTATGAGTATCGTATTTTGAATTCTGCAAAAAAGGTTGTACGTTACATGGATGAGCTGATTTATGACTGACATGAGTTGCAACCACGATGGGCACGTTAATTGACTTCCTGCAAATTATTATAACAGCAAACTACATGAGCAGTGCCTAATTAATTTTTTGAATAACCTGCATAACAGAAATATATTTAACTAGCTCTATACCCATGTTTCGCTACAAAACTATGTGATCCGGCTTAGTTTTGGGGGAGGAAAATAAGAGGGAAAGAGTTGTGCCTCTGCCTACCAGCATCCATCAGTATTCATCTGGCTAGTGTCCTGTCAGTGTGTGAGAGGTGAGGGCTGTTTGGAAACTGAAGCAGTATTTGTTGTGTGAGCAAGAAGGAGACAACAAAGAGCCTGGGCATGGCTTAGCTCAACTGTTCTGTACTAAAGCTGCTTGGTGCTGTAAAACTAAAACTAAAACTGAAACTCCTCTCCTCTGCTTGTGTTTTGCATTTGGAAGAGATTTCTTTTCAGGTGTGGAGGGACAGTAGAACTCCTTAACATCAGAGCCTGTTAATAATAATATATGAAATACTAATGCTCTGATGGTCATTTCAAAAAAAATCCTTTCTTAGTGAGCACCTAGAAGCCAAGAGGAACATACATGCCAAATTTCAAGTTTGTTGTCAGCTTTGCAAACCTTATTCAATGCTGACATTTGTAGCTTTATGGTAGTGGACATTTTGTGATGACACGTGAGTGGTATTTTGCTTTGATATACACTGCTCAAATAAATAAAGGGAATACTGAAACAACACAATGTAATTCCAAATCAATCACACTTCTGTGAAATCAAACTGTCCACTTAGGTAGCAACACTGATTGACAATCAATTTCACATGCTGTTGTGCAAATGGAATAGACAACAGGTGGAAAGCAGAGGCAGTTAGCAAGACATCCCCAATAAAGGAGTGGTTCTGCAGGTGGTGACCACAGGCCACTTCTCAGTTCCTATGCTTTCTGGCTGATGGTTTGGTCACTTATGAATGCTGGCGGTGCTTTCACTCTAGTGGTAGCATGAGACGGAGTCTATAACCCACAGAAGTGGCTCAGATAGTGCAGTTCATCCAGGATGGCACATCAATGCGAGCTGTGGCAAGAAGCTTTGCTGTGTCTGTCAGCGTAGTGTCCAGAGCATGGAGGCGCTACCAGGAGACAGGCCAGTACATCAGGAGATGTGGAGGAGGCCGTAGGAGGGCAACAACCCAGCATCAGGACCGCTACTTCCGCCTTTGTGCAAGGAGGGACAGGAGGAGCACTGCCAGAGCCCTGCAAAATGACCTCCAGCAGGTCACAAATGTGCATGTGGCTTCTCAAACGGTCAGAAACAGATTCCTTGAGAGTGGTATGAGGGCTCGACATTCACAGGTGGAGGTTGTGCTTACAGCCCAACACCGTGTAGGACATTTGGCATTTTCCAGAGAGCACCAAGATTGGCAAATTTGCCACTGGCGTCCTGTGCTCTTCACAGATGAAAGCAGGTTCACACTGAGCACATAATAGATGTGACAGGGTCTGGAGACGCTGTGGAGAATGTTCTGCTGCCTGCAACATCCTCCAGGATAACCGGTTTGGCAGTGGGTCAGTAATGGTGTGGGGTGGCATTTCTTTAGGGGGCCGCGCAGCCCTCCATGTGCTCGCCAGAGGTAGCCTGACTGCCATTAGTTATCAGACTCCTTGTGAGACCATATGCTGGTGCAGTTGGCCCTGGGTTCCTCCTAATGCACGACAATGCTAGACCTCATGTGGCTGGAGTGTGTCAGCAGTTCCTGCAAGACGAAGGCATTGATGCTATGGACTGGCCTGCCCATTCCCCAGACCTGAATCAAATTAAGCACATCTGGGACATTATGTCTTGCTCCATCCACATTGCACCACAGACTGCACAGGAGTTGCGGGGTGCTTTAGTCCTGGTGTGGGAGGAGATCCCTCAGGAGACCATCCGCCACCTCATCAGGAGCATGCCCAGGCATTGTAGGGAGGTCATACAGGCACGTGGAGGCCACACACACTACTGAGCCTCATTTTGACTTGTTTTAAGGACATTACATCAAAGTTGGATCAGCCTGTAGTGTTTTTTTCCACTTTAATTTTGAGTGTAACTCCAAATCCAGACCTCCATTGATTGCTAAATTTGATTTCCATTGATGATTTTTGTGTGATTTTGTTGTCAGCACATTCAACTATGTAATGAACAAAGGTATTTAATAAGAATATTTCATTCATTCAGATCTAGGATGTCTTATTTTTGTGTTCCCTTTATTTTTTTGAGCAGTGTATATAGGTTTCTGTTTGCCTATGCTGATACTTAATACGTTCACAATGTTGAATATTAGATTATACATTTTTATAAGCTTTGGAGCTGCCTTCCTATTCATTGGGAAATATCACGTTGGTAGAACAGCAATAGTATACTTAATATTTAAAATCTCACAGTATACTTAATATTTAAAATCTCATAGTATACTTAATATTTAAAATCTCACAGAGGAGAAGCCAAGATCTTTTCTGAACGTTTTGAATAAACGCCTAGGGAACTTTTCTGACAACAAGGGGTATAAGGCTAATACGCCATGTGATAATTTGCCCATATTTATTGCACTAATAGCTTCAATAAAAATTTCTTTGAACCATGTAAGGGCTTTGATATCTGGCTAAGCATGATCCCTAATAAGAATGTTCTTCATTTTTTTTATACTCTATAGCTACAGTTCAAAACGTCATTATTCACACAGAGTTCTATTAGAGTAAATTAGAGTGCTGTTGAGTAAGTGGGTTACATACTATGGATTTAATGAATAATTGCAGTGAAGCAAAATTAAGGGAGAAAAATTTCCACCTTGAATCTAACTCAATGTATTTTCCTTTAATCTGTAGAGCCAGCTATTTTCGATTTTGCAGTCTTGCTTTCCAATTCTAGTCTTGACTGTTTATCTACTTTCCATCAATTAATTATAAACTTTATAATTAAAAGCCGGTATTTACAAGCCTTACCATATAAACCCCACCGCACGAAATAGATGATATGAGCCTGTCACTTTGCATTTCATGCTTATGCTCAGCTTTTAAGAACTTTGGACAGCAATGCCCTTTTTTTTCAATATCAATAAGGAAGAAGTCTTCTCTGGAGAACTCACAATGCTACATTCACGCTTAAATGTAACTTCATATAATTGCCCTTGTTTTTAACTTCCACAGCACAACAAATATAAAATTCAAAGCACTCAACTTCTGCATCAGGGGTACTACATATGCATGTGAATAATGCTGTTGAGATATTCCTATCTTTATCTCCCCTTCAGAGAGCTCTGGAGAGGTCACTTTTGTCCAACTAACATCCCCTAAAGAGACAGCTGAATATTTTATTTATTTATTTTGTCAAGCAATTATAAGATAACGGGTATAAGTATAAACATAGTTATGAATACATGAAATGGATACATATAAGAAAAATAAAAAGAAACAATAGGATAGGGATGGTAGGCACGTTGGTGCGCTTATGCACGCCCCCTACAGACCTCTTAGGAAAGGGGTGAAGTCAATAGTAGACAGTCTAAGGTTAAAGTTTTTGGGGTTTGGGGAAAAAAACCACAGAGTCAGGTAGAGTATTCCAGACATTGACCACTCTGTTGCTGAAGTCGTATTTCCTGAAATCAAGTTTGGTGTGGTTTACCTTGAGTTTGTATCTATTGTATTTATCTTTATGTATACTGAGAGTATTTACACCAAGACAAATTCCTTGTGTGTCCAATCACACTTAGCCAATAAAGTATTCTATTCTATTCTATTCTATTCTATTCTATTCTATTCTATTCTATTCTATTCTATTCTATTCTATTCTATTCCATTCTATTCTATTCTTATAATTGAGGGGTCCTTGGTGCTCTCTGAGCTTGATTGATTTCTTGCAGGCAGTTCATTACCCTAACTCGTTAACAGCAATGATGTTTGGGTAATGAAATGTCTGCAAGACAACAAGCAAGATCAAAGAGCACCAAGGACCCCTCTTTTCAACCCTGAGCTACTGTACAAATTTTATTCTCCTTTATTGGGGCTTATAATTGCCAAAATTCCCAGGTACCATTTCCTTTCCTAGTAATCTCTCTCTAACCATGGATGTTCGTTTGTAGGTGTATATCAAAAAAAGTCAGAATTGTGACTGATTTTCCATTTGTATGTGTGCACAGGACTTTTTGATCCTCTCTCTAGGTACCATTTTTTGTTTGTATATGGGTGTACATGTGTGTGTTTGTATTCTCTCTTAGGAGAATGAGCCATGCATCTGCTAGTTGGCTGAAAAAACTTGCACCATGATTATTTTTAAGTCTTTGTACTGAAACAGCAGATATGATTACAAGCTGAACACTGAAGGTTTTTTTTTTAATCATAAGGAGGTAAGAACTATGCATTCCACTTGGCAGATAATTACTCAGGATTTGGGCTGATAGTGTTCATAGTCCAACATCTTTCAATAAAAGTAACTGCTAAAGCCTGGAACGTTATCTGCTTGTACTTGTGTTTTATTCTTGAACTGTAGACTCTCTATAAGCACAATTCCCAAACTTAATAGGTTTTACCAGTGCAAAAACATTTGCATGAACATGCTTAAGAGATTGACAATGATTTTAAAAGTTGATGACTTTATTTGCACAACACTCATTTCCATGTATTGAACTGATGTATGAGAACAGGGAAACAGACGCAGCCTAATCAAGAAATGTTATGATATATGTATAAAGATGCCGCACTTCAGTGCTACTTCAGTATCCCAGTTAGTGATCCACAAAATAGCATTAACCCAACAAAAAACATAACTTGGGTTGCTGCATCTAAATTAAAGCTATTAAGCTCTTTTCTTCCCAGATTGGTTTCTGTTCCAGCTTTGTATTTTGGTAATTGGTATGTGATGCCCTACGTTTGTGATTTGAAGAAGCAGAAAGGAAAGATGCTGAATCAGCTATCATGTTGTATATATCTGATAAGGCTGATCTATGAGGCTTGTTCTCACATTACCAAAAATTAAGCAGGATGGGCTTCTTTACAAAATAAAGTTCTTTTTTTTTACTTTTGCTGAGTTATGCAATAACAGATAATCAGAGTTGGAAGGGACCTTGTAAGTCATCTAGTCCAACCTCCCGCCCAAGTGGGAGACCCTACGCCATTTCTGACAAATGGCAGTCCAATCTCTTCTTGAAAATCTCAAGTGATGAAGCTCCCAAACTTCCGAGGGCAACTTCTGTTCCATTGGTTGATTGCTCTCGCTGTCAGAAAGTTTTTCCTTATTTCCAGGTTGAATCTCTCCTTGTTCAATTTCCATCCATTGTTCCTTATCTGGCACACAGTGCCTTAGAAAATGTCTGGCACACTGGTGCTTTAGAAAATAGCTTGACCTCTTCCTCTCTGTGGCAGCCCCTCAAATTTTGGAAGGCTGCTATCATGTCTCCCCTGATCTTTCTCTTCACTAGACTAGCCATGCCCAGTTCCTGTAACCGTTCTTCATATGTTTTAGTCTCCAGTCCCCAATCATCCCAGTTGCTCTTCTCTGTACTTTTCCTAGAATCACATCTTTTTTATAATTGGTGACCAAAACTGGATGCGATATTCTAGGTGTGGCCTTACTAAGGCTTTATAGAGTGATATTAGTACCTCACTTGATCTCGATTGTATCCCTCTGTTAATGCAATTTAGGATTGCATTAGCTTTTTTGGCAGCAGCTGCACACTGCTGGCTCATATTTAGCTGGTTGTCCACTAAGACTCCAAGATCCCTCTCACAGTTACTGCTGTGGAGCCTGGTTATACCCAGTATATGTACTTTTGATTTTTCTTGCCTAAATGTAGAACCTTTTTCTCACTTCAGTTATTTTCAATTCTGTCCTATTCCTTCTCACCTCCATCTCGTATTCATATTCAGTGTACATTATACTGACATTCCACAGAGCCAATAAAAAAGGACAATTTTTAATGTATAGTTTTCTAAAACTACTGGTCACAGCTATTATAAATTCACCACAGCTTGAAATGTCTGGTTTTTTTAACTGAAGGTTTTGGCTTGTCAGCTCAGGTAATCCATGTCCAATAGAATATTTTATAGGCACTGAATAAGAATTCATTTACAGTGAATGCCTTCCTCAATATGCTGCTCTAAAATACAGCTACTTGAAAACAGAGTAGAGTAGAGTAGAGTAGAATAGAATAGAATTCTTTATTGGCCAAGTGTGATTGAACACACAAGGAATTTGTCTTGGTGCAAATACCCTCAGTAAACATAAAGAAAAGATACATTCATCAAGAGTCAAGAATCATAAGGTACAACACTTAATAATAGTCATAGGGTACAATAAGCAATCAAATCATACTAGGAAGCAGTCCATATAGATCGTAAGGATACAAGCGACAAAGTTACAGTCATATAGTCACAAGTGGGAGGGGATGGGTCATAAGAAGTGATGAGAAGGTTAATAGTAATAGTAGTGCAGACTTAATAAATAGTTGGACAGTGTTGAGGGAATTATTTGTTTAGCAGAGTGATAGCATTTGGGGAAAAACTGTCCTTGTGTGTCTAATTGTTCTGGTGTGCAGTACTATAGCATCATTTTGAGGGTAGGAGTTGAAACACTTTTATGTCCGGGATGTGAGAGGTCTGTAAATATTTTCACAGCCCTCTTTTTGACTTGTGCAGTATACAGGTCCTCGATGAATGATTGAATCAGAGATAATAGTAAGTTGTTGGGAGAAATTTGAACACAGAACATAATACGGTTTGTTGACCAAGAATCTGGGGAAAGCCTAGAAGGCATGTTATGTGTAGATGGCTCCATTATCTCTGCGCACTATCAGGGCCATGGACAATCCCCAGGGAAAAGCCCAATATCCTAAGACACCCTGAATCACCCAGTGTCCGTAAAGGACCACCCCAAAGTACCAAGAACATTTTGATATATCTTAGCTATCATGTGCCAGCCTTATCTATCGTGTATCTCTTGAGTGCCAGCTTTATTGAGTGGAATATAAAAGAGGATGAATACAAGCATTTCTGATTACTCAGGGCTTCCTTTCTTTTAAAGTGGCCAGTCTTTAGGTTCAGCTGAATAAACATGTAAGCTTAAAGGCAATCTCTAGCTCTCTTATGTATCTTTTACTAAGCCACACTTTGAACTTGGCAGAACAATACAGGCAACCCTCAGCTTACAACAGTTCATTTAGTTCAAAGTTACAATGGCACTGAAAAAAAGCGACTTAGGACCATTTTTCACACTTATGACCATTCCAGCATCCCCATAGACATGTGATAAAAATTCAGACACTTGGTTCATATTTATGACAGTTTCAGTGTCCTAGGGTCATGTGATCACTTTTTGTGACCTTCTGACATTGCAAAGTCAATGGGGAAGCCAGATTCACTTAATAGTGATATTACTAACTTAACAACTGCAATGATTCATTTAGCAAAACAGTTCGCTTACAAAAAAGTTTCACTTAGCAACAGAAATTTTGGGTTTAATTGTGGTCATAGGTTAAGGATTACCAGTATTGCAATTTGCTATTGCTGCAAAAGTTCCAGAAGAACTTTTTCATTATAAATCTTGCCTTCTCACGCTCAGTTTGTCACTGTGATACGTGAACATACTGAAAAGACTGTTCTCAGGTTCCTACAATTGGCTTTGATAATCAATCATGTACTTCATCTGAGACATTAAAGTCAACAGATGGCACTTTTTTCCATTAGTGAAGAATCATAATGGTAAAGGTATTTGGTGACTTTGGGATTAGCAGCTATATAACATCAGGTTTGTTTTTGGTTCAGATTATAGGGAGGGTTTTATTGTTTTATTATACTCTGTGTAATAAACACCCAGTGTTTGATAAAATGGGTAGCTATACAAATCTTTTAAACATATTAATTTATTAAAATTAGTAAATATTTTAAAAATCTGGATCTACAAATAAATAAAACACAGCTTTTAGGTATATTTTTTTTTACAAATCCACAAACTTGTATTCCACTTAATAGTTTGGCTTTTAAATTGGCTAAAGGATAGCGGGAGAACTGTAGGCATTATTTAGCTATGCATCTAGTCAGATCTTTTGTCAGTATTTCTGCTGAAAAGGTAAAATCTGGCTTTCAGATAATAATCTAATGCAAATTCACTTAAACCTCCACTTTGAAAATCAGACATATTGCAACTCAGTAGCAGGTAGGGGGGAAAAAAACCCACACGCCATGCTTTTAATCTCCTCACCGAAGGCATCTTCGCCCATATTGAATATTGTAAATCTATTTATTAAGAGTCTTGCGTCTGATTGTTTATAACTTTCATCATCTTCATTTAATGACCCTATAATCCCTTGCAGGGTGGAGTCTGGGCAACTGAATGGAACTTAATTTTTACTGGCCGGATGCCCTTCCTGTCATCAATGTGGAGTTATATTCAGCAGATATATTCTCATTGTGCCCGGAAAGAGAAATATCTGCCTCTACCTAGGATCGAATTCACAGCCTCCTCATTGTGAGGGAAAAGTTCCACCTCTACACCACCACACCACTCTATTGTTTGCAACTTTCTGTTGGGTGAAATTGTGTATGACAGGGCAAGAGCTTTTGAATCAATGTATCTCAAATGGACTAACTTACAGAATGCAGGAACCATGACTCGCATAGGATTGAAATTTGGCAAATCTGTGTCTGCTTCAATGCTGCCATACTGCCATGGTCATGTGATCATTTCCAATAATCCTTTTATTTTATTTTATTTGTTTTGGTTTTTTTTGCTTATTTATTTTGTCAAGCATGTTTTAGATAAACATTATGAATACATGAAAGGGGATATTAGGACAGAGATGGTAGGCACATTGGTGCTCTTATGCATGCCTCTTATAGATCTCTTAGGAAAGGGGTGAGATCAATAGTAGATAGTATAAGGTTAAAGTTTTGGGGGTTTGGGGAAGAGACCACAGAGTCAGGTAGTGCATTCCAGGCATTGACCACTCTGATGCTGAAGTCGCATTTTCTGCAATTGAGTTTGGAGCGGTTTATCTTAAGTTTGTATCTATTGTGTGCTCGTGTATTGTTGTGGTTGAATCCTTGCCAAATTCCCACAAGGAAAGTCATTGGGGAAACTGGCAGGATCTCAGAAGCCATTCCCATCAGCACTGCTTGTTTGCCTACCTGTGATCATTCTGCTTTTCTGTTTAGGTAAAGGAACATTTCTGAAGCAATGGCCCAACAAGTCATGGGTTATCTAGTTTTCAATGACAACATACTAATCCAAGAAGATAATATTTGCATCAAACAGTGAATGTTTGTCTATTATCTCTTAACAAATATTTCTTTATTTATAAAACGTATGGGTCACCCATGTTACCTCGAGGTAACTATAAATATTTATGTTTCATTTGCTTCACTCTGTATTAAATTACTCTCTTATTCAAACCACTGTTACAATATACATGGGTAATTTTACTGAATTAGCATATTTTGTATCTCTGCTAAATTGCCTTTGCTCCGACTCTGTGAAAGATCCATAAAAGTGTAAATGGGAGAAAATGGACAAAAAGTTAGGATTATCTATTTTATAGAAATCACTTCATAATTTCCCCACCAATCAGCTTTCTGTACAGATCTAGGTGAAGGCATTATGATATCATTTTTGCCAAGTTATAATGCATTTGGCACTTCATTTCAGTACTGGGATTACAGCATAAAGCCGGAGGTGAAGAATATAAAATCAAATATGTAGTTGAAAGTGTGCCAAAATCTCATTCATTATAATAGTCAACATCAAATGGACAATCATCATGATATATCTATCACACACAATTTAAGCACATTTGCTTCCATTGATGTAAATAAGAATAAGCATGCTAACTATCCACAATTTGACCATACACTGATGTTCTATTCTCACTTCCTTTGACCACTTCTGTGCATTAACTAAAAAGACAAGAACAGCTGTGAGAAAATCACATACTGAGTAAATGCAGTTGTCAGCAAAGTTCCAGTTCCAGTAGATGCACAATGCCATTGCCATCTTATGAGAAAAAGAGGGAAAGAAATGTATTAATTCTAAAACACATGTTTCGTTGAGCTTCACCTACATTGTCACCAAATGGTCATTAAATGGTCTAGTGGCACGGAAGCATTGCTTCTCACTGGCTGATTAAATATAAAAACTTCGCCATCTTTAGACAAGGCCAGGTTGTTCCAGATGGCGCTGTGTACGCTAAAGGACTTCATCCCATTTCAGATTTATTTGAAATACGCAATCCCAGGGAATTCCTTATAAATAAGCATTTGAGACTTCAAAGGAAACACTTAAATCACCTGATAACAGAATTTGGGTTTTTTTTAATTATTTATTTTAAAGATTGTTACATGAGAATGAATTTGCATGTAATTTCCAGCAATTAGTGGAATAATCTTCTGACAAAGCATTTGTTTTGTAATCAAAAATAGATAGAACTTAATTGTAATTAATTGTGGATAACACTTGGGGGAAGGGCAAGAAAAGAATCCCAGTGGAGTTTATTGAACTAGATACAAATCACTTGCCTGCTAAATCAATACATCCTAACAGTCCTTTGACAATCCTTTCGCAGCAAAGGACTTGGATGAAAAGCAGTATAACCTCCTAATGCATTGCCTAATAAAACAGTATTTTAACAGCTAATTCTTTGGGCTATATTATATGAAGCAAATGCCTAAATGCATAAAGACTAATAGGCTCCTGCTCTTTGGAACATCTTGTCTCTCATGGTGAGGTCCCCAATCACCCTTCTGACTTTCCATAAGGACCTGAAGACTAGCCTATGTCCATGACCTAAGCAGGGGTGTCAAACTGCCGACCCCTGGGCCAAATGCATCACATGCCATGCCTACCCCAGCTTCGCAAATGGGGAAAATGTTGCAAAACATCACATGATGGCAACGTGACGCCGTGAATTTGACACCCATTGCCTAGAGTCACAAGGAGGGTACTGGAGGTGATTAAAGGGCTAAGAAAAGTTCCCATCTCTCCTGTATGCTTGTTGCTCCCTTCCCCCATCTTTTAATTGTAGGTTATTATTGATGGTCACACAGTCAGCCAGACTGGATTTGGTATTTTTGTCCACCCATTGAGTATTTGGACAGTGTAATGGCTCATAGGTAAATATGCTGGGTTGTTGGGTGGAGAGCCAACAGCCCAGGTTTGAGACCCAAGCACCTTGCAATGAGGTGAGCTCCCATCCTCACCCCAGCTCTCACCAATCTAGCAGTTCAAAAATATGCAAATGGGAGTAGATAAATAGCACTCCATGATGCCATGCTGGCCACATGTCCATGGAAATGTCTTCAGATAGTATTGGGTCAATGAGCACCCCCCCACCAATTGTTGGCAATGACTAACAGAGTATAAATCCTTTTAATAGCTGTAGGCCACCCAGAGTCACCTCTAGACAAGATGGACAGCATACAAGTCAAACAAACAAATACATTGAAATTTTCTGTTCCTTTACTACATGTATCCTGAGAATGCCACCCATGGTTCTAATATACCATATTTAAGAACCCGGTAAAAATATTCAAAATTTGATAGTTAATTATTCAGATAGGTTAGAATATTTCAGTTTATTTTGGTACTATTCAATGGTTGTAGTCTGGTTGTTACCTTGTTTTTGTAACTGAGATCAAGAAAGAATTTCAAATTTGAATCGGTTTTGCTACATACTTTTTTATGAGAGGGTAGCCTTTATCCCAAACAATATACTGTATTAACAGAGTAAGTTAAAAAGAAAAGTAAATACTGTCTCAAGGTGAACTTATGCCATGGCAACATTCACCTGCTTGTCTCAGTATTTAGATAATCTCTGCCTGGGTACACCAAGAATAGTGTAATATATTTTATTTACTCTGCATCAATTCAGTGATTTTTCTCATCCTAATCATTGTGACTATCAAAATGTATAAGTGAAGCATTTATTCTTATTCAATAACACATCAGAAATGAAATTTTAGACCAAATATTTATAATATGTCATGTAATATTTGTAATATGAGTCTCTTTGCACAGCTTCGTCTAATCGACCAATTACACTTTCCTGGACTAGAAGACCTTTCATCCTATTCAACATCCAACTTGACTCCTGTAACATGCTCTGTTTGGTCTGCCATTGAAGTCCACTCAGAAACGTCAACTGGCCCCGAATGCAGCACCATAAGCAATGATGCATATGAGTAGAGTTATTCATGCACCACCATTGTTTCCTTGAGTTGCATCAGTGAACATTTGCTTCCAGGTGCTGTTTAAGATATTAGTTATGACCTATAAAGCCCTAGATGGCATGGAGTTGATTATTGGAAGGAATGCCTCTCTCCCCTTGTGTTTGCCCAGCTCACTTGGCACACTCTAGCTCACTTCAATAAGACAGTCATGCTTTGGGATCCAAGAAGCTTGCTTTCTCTGCCACAGCATGAGGAACGAGTGAAACTTGAGTGGTTTCTGCCTGATGGCATTTTGGAGATCATAAAGACCTAGCTGTTGCCAGAATACCATCTTGATCTTGTTCTTTATTTTCTCCCTAGTTATTCATATTATATTTTTATTGTTACATTGTAGGTAGCCACCAAGTCAAAAAGCACAAGTCGAAAAGAGAACTGTGAAAATATTTATAGACTCCTCACATCCCGGACACAAACTGTTTCAACTCCTTCCCTCAAAATGACACTATAGAGCACTGTACACCAGAACAACTAGACACAAGGATAGTTTTTTCCCGAAAGCTATCACTCGGCTAAACATATAATTCCCTCAACACTGTCCAACTATTTACTAAGTCTGCACTACTATTACTATTAATCCTACCATCCCTTCCTTTCACCATCTCCTCCCACTTGTGACTGTAGGATTAACTTTGCTGCTTGCATCCTTACAATTTATACTGTTTCTTAGTATGATTTTATTGCTTATTGTAACCTATGACTATGATTAAGTGTTGTACCTTATGATTCTTGACTCTTGATGAATGTATCTTTTCTTTTATGCACACTGAGAGCATATGCACTAAGACAAATTCCTTGTACAATCACACTTGGCCAATTAAAAAAAAAGAATTCTATTGCAACTGAATTGCTTAAATTTACTGCCTAAATTAAATGAGATGTTTGTTTGTCCCATTGAATGACAATCACCACAATAGTCTCCTAAAACATAATTCTCGACATTTTCTAAGATTATTCCAGAATGTCTCCAAATTAAAAAAAAAGTCAAAGTAGAATTCAATAAAAAAAATAGCAACATCCATAAATGATAATAGTAAAAACAATTATCATGGCTCTTTTGTCATGGGCTGCCTACTGCTTATGATGAATGGGAGTCATTCATCAGCACAGAAGTGAACATTTTACAAGCATATTGATGAGGTTTGTAAGAGCAAATAGCATGCCCATTTCAGTTCCTGCTCATGACAAAGCAAGTTGGAGATTTGACCTGCAGGAACAAGCAATGACCATCAATAAAGAAAAAAATAGTTATGTAAAGAAAGGTTAATATATTCTAAATCCAGAGAAAGGTGAAGGTTCCTTTTATGAGTCAGCCTGAAATGGAAGCATGGGAATATAATCTTTAAACAATTGTAGAATCCAAGCTATTTAATATTCCTATTCCGCAGAAATTATGACAACATATTATTTAGATCTTTTTAGCAATAGCATGTCTGCTTTAGTCTCATAAATAATTGCACTGTAATCATTGACACTGAAGTCTTTATTCTGCAATTATCAGGATTATCAGTAACTTTCAAAGCTGTTTCATATACTTAGTGGAACAAAATTATATTTAGTCATCAAAATATTCATGACTTTCTCAGCTCAACTGATAAACCCTAGTTCATGGCTTAGCATATCATAAGGAAAAAAACCAATTTTGGTGAATTTAATAAAATAAGATTTAAAAATATGTGAACACATAAATGTGATGTGTACACCAGGTCACAGGCATTTATTACCTATGTTACTCAGTGGAGTTATATAATAACTCCAATCTCCAACTTCAAGCCAACATAATTCAATTATGTTTTAACCATACAACATATTATTAGTTTGTTACTGAATGTGCTGTAGTTTTTGATAAAAGGCATGGCTCTGTCTTTACTCATAGTGTTCTATGGGCAAGGAAGTGATGAAACATGTATTGTAACACAAACTGCTTCCTGTTTGCACTTGCATGTATCATGACACAAGTACTAAAGAGGAGAGTTCAGGTCAGGGCAATAGAATGAATCACTGTGTTGGGAAAAAGACACTGAGGAGATGAAATGTAAGTAGGTGTATCTAGAGTACAACTAGAAGACAAGGTAGAGTCAGCCTGACTGAGCACAACTTAAAACTACTGTTACAGCCTACCTCATTCTGATAAGGATGGCAAAATGTCAATATTTCTTTACTCTTATTGCATCTGCAAATAACCACCCAGAGATCCTATTTAGAATGGCCTTGTTTTGATATATTTTTTTTAATATGGCATTTGCCAGTTCAAGTTGTTCTTTTAAGAGGCTTTGGAGCTGCTAGCATCTCGTGTAGGAAAAATGAAAACTGTAATATGGGGAATGGCATTTTGATGTCTTTGGTAAGACCTGCAGATGGAATGTTGCCTGGGAGAAGAGACTTGGGAGGTAGGCTTTCAATGAAGAAGTGGGCAGCATTATTGCAAGCAAATTCAGCAAGGGGGATGAAATCAGTCCATGTTGGCCATGAACAACCAGATCCACACATTAGCTATTTGTTCATAGTTTTTTTGCATAGGAATCTTTCCAGACTGGTGGTTTGCATCTCGATCAGACTAGATAACAGCATTTGAGATTGCATGTGTCAGACCTTGCCCTCTCTTGCCTACTAAGGATTCCAGACTAAACACCCATTTGACTCAGAATAACAGAGATGGAAGGGACCTTGGAAGTTTTCTAGTCCAAACTCCCTGCTCAAGCAGGAAACCCTATACCAGTGATGGGGAACCTTTTTCGGCACCAAGTACCCAAACTGGAATGCATGTCACTTTGGCACATGCCAAAGTGCCCGAAACTTGAAGACCAGCTGGCCAGTGTGCGCATGCATTTTTGGGGCCATTTTCAGGCTGTTTTTAGCCTGAAAATGGCCCCCAAAATGGCCTATTTTTTACCATTTTTGGGTCATTCTGGGCTGTTTTGGGGGCATCTTCAGGGTGTTTTCAGGGCGTTTTTCAGGATGTTTTCCAGTCATTTTGGGGGCCATTTTTCAGGCTGTTTTCCTGTGCTTCGGTGCCCGTAAAGACCAGCTGGCAATAGAAATGAGAAGAGCAGCTAGTGACAGCTGCGTGCCCACAGAGAGGGCTCCGCATGCCACCTCTGGCACGTGTGCTATAGGTTCGCCATCATGGCCCTATACCATTTCAGACAAATGGTTGTTCAATGTCTTCTTCAAAACCTCCAGTATTGGAAGCCTGCTATCATATCACCCCAAATCCTTCTTTTCATTAAGCTAGACATACCCAATTCCTGCAACGGTGCTTCATATGTTTTAGCCTCCAGTCCCCTAATCCTCTGTGCTGCTCTTCTCTGCCCTCTTTATAGTCTCAACATCTTCTTTTATATTGTGGTGATCAAAACTGGATGCAATATTCCAAGTGGGGTCTTATCAAGACATTATAAAGTGATATTAATTCAGTTTAGGATTGCATTGGCTTTTTTGGCAGCTGCAACACACTGCTGGCTCATATTTAAGTGATTGTCCACTAGGATCCAAGATCCCTCTCACAATTACTGCTGTTGCACCAGGTTTCATCTATTCAATATTAGTACATTTGGTTTTTCTTGCCTAAACTTTGCTTTTCCCACCTTTGCATTTCACTTTGTTAAAGAGGGCCCAAGACTTCTCCCCCTGGCTCAGCCAGTCTTTAATTCAATAAAAAAGATGAAAAGCTTTCCTTCCTGCTCTCAACTATTTGTGTTGATCTGCCCTAAGTTGGGACTCAGAATTGCTTGGCTATAGTATTGTTGCTTGGGGGTGGAGCATGATTAGGGAACCCACCATGATACATTCAGATAGGTCTCCATAACTCTACCTGAAGAAGTCCAGAATTCTTTCAGATGTAATAGTTCCTCCCTCTCATTTCATAAAACAGTGTATAACTAATACACTAATATTTCTAACAATCTTTTGGTAGAAGTTAAAAGTAAAAGATGAGGGCAATGTAGTTTCAAATTGGGATGAATAAAAACTAACATTTACTTATAAGTACAAATCAGATTTGTTTGACATTTAATAATATTTATAACATTATTATATTATAAATGTTATGGTATGTTATATTAATTATATTATATTATATTATATTATATTATGTTATGTTATGTTATGTTATGTTATGTTATGTTATGTTATGTTATGTTATGTTATAGTATATTATATATTATTATTATTATAAATAATATAATAATAAATCTAAGCTTTCTTTCACTTATGTGAACAGAAACTGGAATCTGAGATATTGATAAAGGAAATCTGTGGTTGAAGCTTAATTTTTTCCCCTCATTATTCATGTCCTGTCATAATCCCTTAAATTAGCATTAATATTTTGGCATTATTTTTTTCAGAAATATGAAAAAAGAGATCTAAAACATAAAAATGTACATTTTAGCAATTATACTAATCCTTGTGGAGCCAAGACCATACTTTTTAATAAGTCAAGACATATGAAAGCTCCAATGAAAAATATTCTGCAGTGGTTCTCCTTTACATATCTACCTGATTTTTAAAAATATTTAATTAGGAAAAATGGTATTCTATGAAGCAAAGTATCATACCTATTTGTAGCAATATCTTTGAGCTGCATTGCAGCGGTACAGGTCATTCTAGGGTATATAAGTTCATCTTCTAAACAATCAAGACTTTGAAACTGGCCATGTCCCTCACTGCATCATGAACACAGCCACTACTTACTTTCAAAATTCAAAATGCGAATTTTTAGGCCAAAAATATTACTTTAGATTAGCCTTCCCCAGACTGATGCCATCAATCATAGGACAGAGTTATAGCAGAGTTTCCCTATTCCATTTCCAATCTCCAAATATATTGGACTTCCTTAGTAGAATCAAACAACTTAATTTCTTGCCTTTAATAATACAGTAGTTACATGTAACTTCAGATGGCATGAAAAACTGTGATTACATGTCACAGTTACATCAAATGTCAGTGTTCTGTCCTCATTTACATACTCGAAATACCCGCGCTTTGATTGGCCAAAGCGCGGGGCTTTCTAATTGGTTAGGCGAGCCGCGCCGATTGGCTCGTTAAGAATCTCCCGCGATTGGCTCGTTCAGAGCGCGGGAGATTCGAAGCGCTGCCATTGGCCGCGGCCGCCGCGGCGAAAGGAATAAAAGCCGTGGACTTTTTTCCGTTCGCCGGTTCGGTTCCAGTTTTCCAAATAAAGAGCATTGCATGAAATCACCGACTCCTGGCGTCATTTCGCGGACACGACACTGGCGACGAGGATGGGATCCAGACCCTGAACCGAACCCCGTGTCCGACGGAAGCCAGACAAAGCACCGAGATGGCGAAAATCACACCGCCCGCCCCCTTCAACCCCGCCACCGAAGACTGGGAATCGTTCTCCGACCGTTTCCGCATGTACCTCGAGTGCACCGGCATGAAGGACGCCTCGGGCCCGCTAAAACGCGCCGTCTTCCTCACCCACTGCGGAACCGAAGTTTTCCAGATGGCCAAAGCATTGGCCAAGCCCGCCGACGCAACCGCCATGGACTGGGACGTCCTTGAACCTATCCTTCAGCGACATTACGCTCCCGAGGTCCCCATCCTGATCCGGCGCAACGAATTCTACCGGCGAGACCAGAGAGCGGGTGAGAAATTGAGCGACTTCGTCGCTGAGCTGCGGCGCCTAGGGGGGCTCTGCGAATTTGATAACCTAAACAACATCCTGAGAGACCGAATTGTGCTCGGTCTGTGGGACCCCGCGCTCCAGAGCCGGCTGATGGCTAAGGGCGACATCAGTTTAGCAGACGCCCTCACCGCAGCCACAGCCGCAGAAGCAACCCGTACTTCCGCCGATAGCATGCGCAGACCTGACACGAAGGACCGCGGTGGAAACAACAACCCGGCGAGGTCGACCGAACAAAAAACCGAGACAACTAAACACCAGGGCGATTTCCACTCTACATCCAGCACGTCCGAAGACGAAGAAGACATACATCGACTTCAGACTGGGCGCGACCAACGGAACCGGAGAGGTTGTAAGTCAAGGACCAACTGTGCTGGTTGTGGCGGCGACCACCCCAGGTCGGAATGCCGGTTTTTCGATTCCATCTGCCGGCATTGCGACAAAAAGGGGCACATCGCCCGGGTTTGCCGCCTGAAGAAAAACTGCAGTCCAACTCGATGGGACCAGAACGACCGGAGAAGGGAAAGCTCACCGCCCCGGCCCAGAGATCGCCACTTGGACAGCCGATGGGACCGGACCGGACGATCCTCGCGAGGCGGCGACAACCGGCGGAGAGAGGAGACCCACCAGACGGTCACCATCGGCCACGCCATCACCAACGACGCCCGGAAAATCCATGTCGAGGTACACATCGAGGGCCAGCCGTGCAAAATGGAGGTAGACTCCGGGTCCTACCTCTCCATGATTGCATGGCATGAGATAAAGCGGTTGGTGCCTACCCTCCAAAGGAGGAACGTAGACAGCCAAAGACTTATTGTAAAGGACTACCAGGGAAACCGCATCCCGGTAGTCGGCACCAAAAACTTTAACGTAACATATAAGGGGCGCACCGAACAACTCCCCCTAATGATCGTCGACCGCGACCGCCCAAGCCTACTGGGACTGCAATGGTTCGCCCCGCTCGACATCACTCTCACGGGAGTCAACCACGTCGCCGACGACGGTTGGGAACAGCGACTAGCCCAGGAGTTCCAAGAAGTCTTCGACGGAAGCCTGGGCAAGTACCAGGGGCCCCTTATCTCGTTCGACCTAGACCCTAACGTCCCCCCCAAACGACTGAAACCTAGGCGGGTGCCATTCACCCTAAAACCCAAAATAGACGAGCAAATTGATAAGCTCGTCAAACAGGGGGTATTGCAGCCCATAGACCACGCCCGGTGGGAGACCCCCATAGTCACCCCGATCAAGCCGGACGGGTCGGTGAGAATCTGTGGGGACTATAAGGCCACCCTAAATGGCGCGCTGCAACAAAGCGCCTACCCCGTCCCAATAGTGCAACACCTACTGCACTCACTGGGAGGGGGCAGGGTTTTCGCCAAGCTCGATCTCGCCCAGGCATACCAACAGTTGCCGGTCGACGAGCAAACGGCAGAAGCCCAGACCATCGTCACCCACCGGGGAGCTTTCAAATGCAACCGACTCCAATTCGGAGTCAGCGTGGCACCAGGTATATTTCAGAGCCTGATGGAAAGGTTGTTGCAAGGTATCAAGGGGGTGGTACCTTATTTCGATGACGTTCTAGTGTCGGCGCCCAACCAAGCCGAACTAGAAAGCCGACTAAGAGAGGTCCTAACTAAATTTAAAGAAACGGGACTTAAAGTAAAAAGGGAGAAATGCCAACTGTGCACGGAACGAGTGGAATTCTTGGGCTACCTCCTAGACCGGCACGGCATTCACCCCACAAGTAAAAAAATCAAGGCCATCAAAGAGGCCCCCACCCCTAAATCAAAAACTGAACTACAAGCATTCTTGGGGTTACTGAACTTTTACAATGTTTTCCTACCCCAAAAGGCGACGGCGGCGGAGCCTTTGCATAGGCTCCTGGACAAGGCGGCGACCTGGACTTGGGGGAAACGGGAGCAAGCCGCCTTCCAAAAAACTAAAGACCTCCTCACCTCCGACGCCGTCCTCATACAATTCAACGAAACCCTGCCTCTGGCCGTCACTTGCGACGCATCACCTTTCGGCGTCGGCGCCGTCCTCAGCCATACCCTTCCTGACAGAAAAGAAGCACCCATCGCGTTCTTTTCAAGGACCCTCACCAAACCGGAGCGGAACTATAGCCAACTGGACAAAGAGGCTCTGGCTATAGTTGCCGCCATAAAACGGTTCCACGAATATCTCTACGGCCGGCCCTTCACCATTATAACGGACCACAAGCCGTTGCTGGGCATCCTTGCAGGAAACCAGGCCACCCCGAACATTCTGTCTCCCCGAATGACAAGGTGGTCCGAGTTCCTGGCGGCCTACAACTACGAACTCATACACAGACCGGGTAAGACGATCTCACATGCGGACGCATTAAGCCGCTCGCCGCTACCGGAATCCGACTCTGACCCAGCACCAACGACGACCACCCTCACCATCGAGACCCTACCCAACCTACCCATAACCGCGTCAGACATTGCCCAGGAAACTAATAAAGACAGGCGTCTGGCGCGGGTTTTGCATTGGGTAGAAAGAGGGTGGCCGGAAAAAGACAACGACGAGTCCGTCAAGACGTTTCGGAACCGCCAAACAGAACTCTCGTTGTTAAAAGGGTGCATCTTATGGGGTGACAGGGTGGTCATTCCGGACAAACTACAGAGGAAGGTTTTGGAAATGTTGCACGAGGGGCACCCTGGCATCGTAAGAACTAAAGCCCTGGCCAGAAGTTACGCTTGGTGGCCAGGGATGGACAAGCAGATAGAGGCCTGGGTAGCTAGGTGCCAGCGATACCAGGAGACTAGGCCCAGCCCACCCACAGCACCCGTCCTAGAGTGGGAAACCCCAAGGGGACCCTGGTCCAGAATCCATATAGACTTCGTCGGGCCCACAAATGGACACACCTTCCTCATAACAGTTGATGCTTACTCCAACTGGCTGGAGGTAAGCAATATGAAGACAACAACCACGGAGGCCGTGACCAAAGAACTTTGCAAACTCTTTGCAACACACGGCCTCCCAGACGTCGTCGTCTCTGACGACGGGCCCCAGTTTACCTCCCTGGAGTTCGAGAAATTCCTGGCGGAAAGGGGCATCCGCCATGCACTAACAGCACCGGCGCATCCGGCGGCGAACGGTAGGGCGGAACGGATGGTCCAATTTACCAAAAAAACCATCCGGAAAATGGACCACGGGGAGATCCAAGAAAAAATCAACAGACTTCTCTACACAACACATAACCCCGAATACCACTACCAACAAAAGCCCAGCCGAACTGCTAATGGGTAGAAAGCTGAGGTCCCCACTCGACAGGTTACACCCTACGTATAACCCGGAGCGGCCCCCAGACTCAAGCACGAAATACCGAACGTTCGCACCCGGGGACCTCGTATATGCGAAAAACCTGACGGGAGACCCCCTATGGATCCCAGCCGTCATCACCCAAGCAACAGGCCCACGCTCGTACCGGCTACAAACGGCAGACGGACGAGCGTGGAAACGACACATCGACCAACTTAGGTCTAGGACAGCAAACGAACCCACCTCCCAAAACGCAAGCCAAGGGGGGAGGGAATACCCGGGTGACCGATTACAAGAAAAAATAAACCAGCAGTACTTACCGAGACGCAGCCATCGCGACCCCTCGCCAGAAAAGAACAGCCAAGCCAGCTCGACCGACCCGGAAAGACCGAGCGGGAGCGGCGAAACCCGTAGCTCAACCAACCCGGAAGGCCCAGGTGGGAGCCACGGAGAAAGAACCGGCCCGATCGACCAGCCGGTTCGCACAGAAGCAAGAGCAACCAAAAACCCGACCGAACTGGCCGGGATCCCGCTTACAACTGAGTTGCGCAGGTCAAGTAGGACCAGACGGAGCCCCGCCTACCTACGTGACTACGCAACGTAAGGACTGAACCAAGAGGGGAGGGGTGTTCTGTCCTCATTTACATACTCGAAATCCCCGCGCTTTGATTGGCCAAAGCGCGGGGCTTTCTAATTGGTTAGGCGAGCCGCGCCGATTGGCTCGTTAAGAATCTCCCGCGATTGGCTCGTTCAGAGCGCGGGAGATTTGAAGCGCTGCCATTGGCCGCGGCCGCCGCGGCGAAAGGAATAAAAGCCGCGGGCTTTTTTCCTTTCGCCGGTTCGGTTCCAGTTTTACAAATAAAGAGCATTGCATGAAATCACCAACTCCTGGCGTCATTTCGCGGACACGACAGTCAGATCTTGGTGAGGTTCAAACTGAGGATCTTCAGATGCACAAGGTTTTGTTTACCTTGTATTAACAAAAAGAAGAGAGCACAAAAAAGGCACAAATCCTATTTATTAGTACTAATTATTTTTATTAAACTCATAGGGTTGCTTTAGATCACGGGTGTCAAAGTTTCTGCGTCATGTTGCCATCATGTGATGTATCCAGGGGTGGGCTGCTACCAGTTCGCACCAGTTCAGGTGAACCGGATGTTAATTTTACATCTGGTTCACCAAAACGGTAGTTGCAAGAACTGGCTGGCCCTGCCCATGCCACCCTGCCTCTCCCAGGAATCTCCACATGGCCCATTTTGGATCCCAGGTAAGTGCAGGGCCCGTACAGAGGCTTGGAGAAGGCAAAAAACAGGCCTCCAGAAGGCTCCAGAAGACTGGAAATAGGCCTGTTTCTGGCCTCTGAAGGGCCTCCAAAGCCCAGGGTGGCTGTTTTCGCCCTCCCAGAGGCTTGATGAAAGCATCTGGAGTATGGGGAGGGCAAAAATCAGGCCTCCCAGAAATTCCCAAAGGACAGAAACAGGCCTGTTTCCAGCCTCTGGAGGGCTTCCGAACCCCGAGGCAGCTGTTTTCACCTCCTGGAGGCTCAATGAAAGCATCCGGAGCATGGGGAGAGTGAAACACAGGCCTCCTGGAAGTTCTGAAAGGCCAGAAATGGGCTCATTTCCGGCCTCAACAGAACCTCTGGAGCCCAGGGAGGCTGTTTTTGCCCTCCAGGACGCTTGAGGAAAGCCTCCAGAGCTCGGGGAGGATGAAAACACTCCTCCTGCCATGGTGCAGAAGGCCAATTAGGCCACATGGGCATGCCCTCCCAGCAACTGGGCAGAGAACCAGTTGCTAAATTTTTTGAAGCCCACCCCTGGACATATCATGACGTTCTCCCCCTTCGTGGAGCTAGGGTGGGTGCGACTAGCATGTGACGCATTCAGCCCGCAGGCCACCAGTTTGACAACCTTGTTTTAGACTCTATATTTTGTCCAAAGTATGTTGATCAATGGTAGTAGTTGTATTGTGAATACCTTTATTAACTTTTTATTGTTTTCAGTCTGTAGAATTATGGCGCAAAACAATATTTTGTTGGAGTTATCATTAATTTGATTATTACTATATGATGCTATTACTAGTAGTGCTACAAAACTGAAAACAAATTACAAAAAAGAAAAGAAGAAATAAATAAATAAATATGCTATAGTTTTTAGTGTTCCTTAGATTACACAATTAGCCCAAGGCCTGCTCAACATAAAAAGACAGATTATCATAAAGCACTGATAATTTTTTTAAAAAAAATGACTGGAATAAATGGAAACAATATGTCGTGTCCGCGAAATGACGCCAGGAGTCGGTGATTTCATGCAATGCTCTTTATTTGGAAAACTGGAACCGAACCGGCGAAAGGAAAAAAGCCCGCGGCTTTTATTTCTTTCGCCGCGGCGGCCGCGGCCAATGGCAGCGCTTCGAATCTCCCGCGCTCTGAATGAGCCAATCGCGGGAGATTCTTAACGAGCCAATCGGCGCGGCTCACCTCACCAATTAGAAAGCCCCGCGCTTTGGCCAATCAAAGCGCGGGGATTTCGAGTATGTAAATGAGGACAGAACACCCCTCCCCTCTTGGTTCAGTCCTTACGTTGCGTAGTCACGTAGGTAGGCAGGGCTCCGTCTGGTCCTACTTGACCTGCGCAACTCAGTCGTAAGCGGGATCCCGGCCGGTTCAGTCGGGTTTTTGGTTGCTCTTGCTTCTGTGCGAACCGGCTGGTTGATCGGGCCGGTTCTTTCTCCGTGGCTCCCACCTGGGCCTTCCGGGTTGGTTGAGCTATGGGTTTCGCCGCTCCCGCTCGGTCTTTCCGGGTCGGTCGAGCTGGCTTGGCTGTTCTTTTCTGGCGAGGGGTCGCGATGGCTGCGTCTCGGTAAGTACTGCTGGTTTATTTTTTCTTGTAATCGGTCACCCAGGTATTCCCTCCCCCCTTGGCTTGCGTTTTGGGAGGTGGGTTCGTTTGCTGTCCTAGACCTAAGTTGGTCGATGTGTCGTTTCCACGCTCGTCCGTCTGCCGTTTGTAGCCGGTACGAGCGTGGGCCTGTTGCTTGGGTGATGACGGCTGGGAACCATAGGGGGTCTCCTGTCAGGTTTTTCGCATATACGAGGTCCCCGGGTGCGAACGTTCGGTATTTCGTGCTTGAGTCTGGGGGCCGCTCCGGGTTATACGTAGGGTGTAACCTGTCGAGTGGGGACCTCAGCTTTCTACCCATTAGCAGTTCGGCTGGGCTTTTGTTGGTAGTGGTATTCGGGGTTATGTGTTGTGTAAAGAGAAGTCTGTTGATTTTTTCTTGGATCTCCCCGTGGTCCATTTTCCGGATGGTTTTTTTGGTAAATTGGACCATCCGTTCCGCCCTACCGTTCGCCGCCGGATGCGCCGGTGCTGTTAGTGCGTGGCGGATGCCCCTTTCCGCCAGGAATTTCTCGAACTCCAGGGAGGTAAACTGGGGCCCGTCGTCGGAGACGACGACGTCTGGGAGGCCGTGTGTTGCAAAGAGTTTGCAAAGTTCTTTGGTCACGGCCTCCGTGGTTGTTGTCTTCATGTTGCTTACCTCCAGCCAGTTGGAGTAAGCGTCAACTGTTATGAGGAAGGTGTGTCCATTTGTGGGCCCGGCGAAGTCTATATGGATTCTGGACCAGGGTCCCCTTGGGGTTTCCCACTCTAGGACGGGTGCTGTGGGTGGGCTGGGCCTAGTCTCCTGGCATCGCTGGCACCTAGCTACCCAGGCCTCTATCTGCTTGTCCATCCCTGGCCACCAAGCGTAACTTCTGGCCAGGGCTTTAGTTCTTACGATGCCAGGGTGCCCCTCGTGCAACATTTCCAAAACCTTCCCCTGTAGTTTGTCCAGAATGACCACCCTGTCACCCCATAAGATGCACCCTTTTAACAACGAGAGTTCTGTTTGGCGGTTCCGAAACGTCTTGACGGACTCGTCGTTGTCTTTTTCCGGCCACCCTCTTTCTACCCAATGCAAAACCCGCGCCAGACGCCTGCCTTTATTAGTTTCCCGGGCAATGTCGGATGCGGTTATGGGTAGGTTGGGTAGGGTCTCGATGCTGAGGGTGGTCGTCGTTGGTGCTGGGTCAGAGTCGGATTCCGGTAGCGGCGAGCGGCTTAATGCGTCCGCATGTGAGATCGTCTTACCCGGTCTGTGTATGAGTTCGTAGTTGTAGGCCGCCAGGAACTCGGACCACCTTGTCATTCGAGGAGACAGAATGTTCGGGGTGGCCCGGTTTCCTGCAAGGATGCCCAGCAATGGCTTGTGGTCCGTTATAATGGTGAAGGGCTGGCCGTAGAGATATTCGTGGAACCGTTTTATGGCGGCAACTATAGCCAGAGCCTCTTTGTCCAGTTGGCTATAGTTCCGCTCCGGTTTGGTGAGGGTCCTTGAAAAGAACGCGATGGGTGCTTCTTTTCTGTCAGGAAGGGTATGGCTGAGGACGGCGCCGACGCCGAAAGGTGATGCGTCGCAAGTGACGGCCAGAGGCAGGGTTTCGTTGAATTGTATGAGGACGGCGTCGGAGGTGAGGAGGTCTTTAGTTTTTTGGAAGGCGGCTTGCTCCCGTTTCCCCCAAGTCCAGGTCGCCGCCTTGTCCAGGAGCCTATGCAAAGGCTCCGCCGCCGTCGCCTTTTGGGGTAGGAAAACATTGTAAAAGTTCAGTAACCCCAAGAATGCTTGTAGTTCAGTTTTTGATTTAGGGGTGGGGGCCTCTTTGATGGCCTTGATTTTTTTACTTGTGGGGTGAATGCCGTGCCGGTCTAGGAGGTAGCCCAAGAATTCCACTCGTTCCGTGCACAGTTGGCATTTCTCCCTTTTTACTTTATGTCCCGTTTCTTTAAATTTAGTTAGGACCTCTCTTAGTCGGCTTTCTAGTTCGGCTTGGTTGGGCGCCGACACTAGAACGTCATCGAAATAAGGTACCACCCCCTTGATATCTTGCAACAACCTTTCCATCAGGCTCTGAAATATACCTGGTGCCACGCTGACTCCGAATTGGAGTCGGTTGCATTTGAAAGCTCCCCGGTGGGTGACGATGGTCTGGGCTTCCGCCGTTTGCTCGTCGACCGGCAACTGTTGGTATGCCTGGGCGAGATCGAGCTTGGCGAAAACCCTGCCCCCTCCCAGTGAGTGCAGTAGGTGTTGCACTATTGGGACGGGGTAGGCGCTTTGTTGCAGCGTGCCATTTAGGGTGGCCTTATAGTCCCCACAGATTCTCACCGACCCGTCCGGCTTGATCGGGGTGACTATGGGGGTCTCCCACCGGGCGTGGTCTATGGGCTGCAATACCCCCTGTTTGACGAGCTTATCAATTTGCTCGTCTATTTTGGGTTTTAGGGCGAATGGCACCCACCTAGGTTTCAGTCATTTGGGGGGGACGTTAGGGTCTAGGTCGAACGAGATAAGGGGCCCCTGGTACTTGCCCAGGCTTCCGTCGAAGACTTCTTGGAACTCCTGGGCTAGTCGCTGTTCCCAACCGTCGTCGGCGATGTGGTTGACTCCCGTGAGAGTGATGTCGAGCGGGGCGAACCATTGCAGTCCCAGTAGGCTTGGGCGGTCGCGGTCGATGATCGTTAGGGGGAGTTGTTCGGTGCGCCCCTTATATGTTACGTTAAAGTTTTTGGTGCCGACTACCGGGATGCGGTTTCCCTGGTAGTCCTTTACAATAAGTCTTTGGCTGTCTACGTTCCTCCTTTGGAGGGTAGGCACCAACCGCTTTATCTCGTGCCATGCAATCATGGAGAGGTAGGACCCGGAGTCTACCTCCATTTTGCATGGCTGGCCCTCGATGTGTACCTCGACATGGATTTTTCGGGCGTCGTTGGTGATGGCGTTGCCGATGGTGACTGTCTGGTGGGTCTCCTCTCTCCGCCGGTTGTCGCCGCCTCACGAGGATCGTCCGGTCCGGTCCCATCGGCTGTCCGAGTGGCGATCTCTGGGCCGGGGCGGTGAGCTTTCCCTTCTCCGGTCATTCTGGTCCCATCGAGTTGGACTGCGGTTTTTCTTCAGGCGGCAAACCCGGGCGATGTGCCCCTTTTTGTCGCAATGCCGGCAGATGGAATCGAAAAACCGGCATTCCGACCTGGGGTGGTCGCCGCCGCAACCGGCACAGTTGGTCCTTGACTTACGACCTCTCCGGTTCCGTTGGTCGCGCCCAGTCTGAAGTCGATGTATGTCTTCTTCGTCTTCGGACGTGCTGGATGCAGAGTGGAAATCGCCCTGGTGTGTAGTTGTCTCGGTTTTTTGTTCAGTCGACCTCGCCGGGTTGTTGTTTCCGCCGCGGTCCTTCGTGTCAGGTCTGCGCATGCTATCGGCGGAAGTACGGGTTGCTTCTGCAGCCGCGGCTGCGGTGAGGGCGTCTGCTAAACTGATGTTGCCCTTAGCCATCAGCCGGCTCTGGAGCGCGGGGTCCCACAGACCGAGCACGATTCGGTCTCTCAGGATGTTGTTTAGGTTATCAAATTCGCAGAGCCCCCCTAGGCGCCGCAGCTCGGCGACGAAGTCGCTCAATTTCTCACCCGCTCTCTGGTCTCGCCGGTACAATTCGTTGCGCCAGATCAGGATGGGGACCTCGGGAGCGTAATGTCGCCGAAGGATAGGTTCAAGGACGTCCCAGTCCATGGCGGTTGCGTCGGCGGGCTTGGCCAACGCTTTGGCCATCTGGAAAACTTCGGTTCCGCAGTGGGTGAGGAAGACGGCGCGTTTTAGCGGGCCCGAGGCGTCCTTCATGCCGGTGCACTCGAGGTACATGCGGAAACGGTCGGAGAACGATTCCCAGTCTTCGGTGGCGGGATTGAAGGGGGCGGGCGGTGCGATTTTCGCCATCTCGGTGCTTTGTCTGGCTTCCGTCGGACACGGGGTTCGGTTCAGGGTCTGGATCCCACCTTCGTCGCCAGTGTCGTGTCCGCGAAATGACGCCAGGAGTCGGTGATTTCATGCAATGCTCTTTATTTGGAAAACTGGAACCGAACCGGCGAAAGGAAAAAAGCCCGCGGCTTTTATTCCTTTAGCCGCGGCGGCCGTGGCCAATGGCACCGCTTTGAATCTCCCGCGATTCGAATAGACCAATCGCGGGAGATTCTTAGCGAGCCAATCGGCGCGGCTCGCCTAACCAATCAGAGTGCCCCGCGCTTTGGCCAATCAAAGCGCGGGGATTTCGAGTATGTAAATGAGGACAGAACACAATACATTGAAAATTATTCAGGCATAAGTGCCATGGAAATATATGGGGTTGTAGTAGGACAGTGAAAAAAAGACAGATGAAAATAACTGTGCCCAAGTGTTAGCCAAAGGAAAGAAAATAACATTTCTTCTTCATAGGTTTCTAAGAATAGTCTCATTATATAAGAGAATATTTTCAAACAATTTTGTTATTGTTGCTTGCAAATTAATGGAGAATATACTTTCTAAAGATATAAAATGATGTATTCCTATTTTCACACATACACCCTGATTATAACCATTTTTTTCATAGTCATACAGCATAGTCTTTTTTAAATACATAGTATTGTACGTCATAATTATAACTATTGTTTTCATATTTGTACCATAACATTCTGTTACTCTATATGTTTTACTCTATATTCACATACAGTCCGATAGTGAAATTGCTTACAGTATATGTCCTTACATATATCTATATACCTGTATTTATTTGTATTTTGCTAATCTTCTTTCGTTATTAAGTTACTAATCTCTGCACCTGTTATTTAACCATTTGTACAATCCATAGTAGTATTCTAACCCTAACCATATGACTTTCAAGCAGTCATTCTCTCCAGCCCAATCAACTATACAAGCTTCCGAGGAGGGGGGGGGGGAAATGACAGAACACAATATACACAGCCTTGGCCCAAAGGTGCTTTTTCAAATGGCAATTGGACTGTGTTTTTGCTTGAAGACATTTCATTCTCATCCCAAGAAGCTTCTTCAGTTCTTGTGTGATGAGAAGCGAAATGTCTTCAAGAAAAAACAAAGCCCAGTTTCTCCTTTGGGCCAACCTTGAATGGGGTGACTTGAGAAACTCCATAGATATATTATGGCTTTGAGTTTCTGAATGAAACATAAAGTAATAAAAAGTACACATAAACCCACAGCATTCAACTTCTCATGGTAATCATCACAATGGTGAAGGCCACAAGCAGGACATAAAAGGAACAGTATCTTTCCATCCTTCAGCATGTGGAACTAAATGTGATATTTATTGTAGTCATATTTCCTTCATCAGGTACAATATGCAAGAATTTCTCTCAAATCCATTTATAATTTAAAAGGGGTCCTGCAGGGATCTTGAAGCCCTCCTGCTTTTCAACTTTTATATCAATGATCCTAGAGAGAGAGAGTATTTTAACTTACAGCACCTCTGTATGGTTTGCCAATTGCAGTGGCAGATAGGACAGTGCTCCAGAGAGTTAACATCATTGCCCATAGGATCAATGGTTGCCCTCTCCCCTCTTTGGAAGAGCTTTAGAGCTCCCGCTGCCTTAAGAAAGTTCAAAATATTCTCAAAGATCCTTCTTATTAAATTTTGAGCATGGGCGAGAAAGAATGGAGACAAGTCTCTGAACGGTGAACTTCAGCTCTTTATTTACATGGTGACTGACTCGTTTAATAGCAGTTAAAACCCGCCTTATATAGGCAAACCTTGTAACTTTTAACCAATACCGAGCTAGGAATGCTAGCTCTTAGAACCAATAGGAACTCTCTGTTAAGGGCCAATCGGATTCCCTGGAACGGGCCAATCTGGTCTGGCCGCTTAAGAGCCAATCAGAAGTGCAGGGCCAGAACTCTGCACTTTCTCCAAGCTCACTCTTTATGAATCTTATTGCATACACAACATCCCTTCCCCCTGGCTTCTTATTTGCAGGGTGCAGTTACATAGTCCTTTAGGTAGGACGGTTGCTTAATTAGTCTCTTTGATTTCCGTTGTATCGGCTGGCTGCAATCACGCTGAGGTAGATCGTTGTTTGGCAGTGGGGCTGTTTCTGGTTCAGAGTTCACTTCTATGCCGTTGCCCACATTCTCTGCAATTCCCTGAGGTGCAACCGTTTCTCCCTCCGGCTCCGCTTCCTGAGTTTCTATTAAACCGTTGTTTCCTTCGAACGGGTTCCTAGAAATTCATCTTCTTCCGTACCTGCCCCCCTCAGTTTGGTCAAAGGGGATTTGCGGACTGGCTGCTGAAAGCCGCGATCGTAATTGGTTGATAGGCCGTTTCCAAATTTTATCGTCAAGGCATTGCACAAGGTAGGATCTGGGGCCAGTTACACGTACTACTGTCGCTTCCACCCACAACGGGTCGCCCGATAGGTTTTTTGCATAAACCAGGTCTCCTACCTGGAAGGTGCAACAGCGGCCGCTGGATCCTAGTGGTTTCTCTGGTTCATACGCCGGGTGTAACCGGTCAAGGTGGGAGCGGAGCTTTCGTCCCATCAGCAGTTCAGCAGGAGTTTTGTTGGTGATGCTATGTGGGGTGATGTGTTGCAAGAAGAGAATTGATTGACCTTGTCGTCAATGTTGTCGTAGTCTACCTTTTGCAAGGTTTTCTTCACAAATTGGACCATGCGTTCTGCTCGGCCATTGGTCGCAGGGTGCGCAGGTGAGGTGAGCGCATGGCGGATGCCGCGGTCAGCGAGGTACTGCTCGAACGCTAGTGCAGTAAATTGTGGGCTGTTATCGGATACCAGGACATCTGGTAATCCGTGGGTTGCAAAAAGTCTGTTTAAAATTTTGATAACCGCCTCGGAGGTCGTAGTCGTCATGCGATGAATTTTGATGAATAGGCGTCAATGGTAAGCAGGAAAGTGTGGCCTTTGGTTGGCCCCGCGAAGTCCAGGTGAATTTGGGGCTAGGGTCCACGTGGCGTCTCCCATTCAGTAGGCATGGCTTTTGGTGGGGCGTTGCTGACTTCTTGGCATTTGGGACAAGCTTTAACCCACTGTTCAATTTGCTTGTCAATTCTCGGCCACCATGCATAGCTTCGCGCAAGGGCTTTCATTCGCACGATGCCAGGGTGGCCATCGTGCAAAGTTCTCAGTAGCGCTTTTCAGAGCCGTTCTGGGATAACGACTCTATCGCCCCAGATGACACAGCCTTTCTGGGAGAAGAGCTCGGTCTGTCGAGACTTGAATGGTGTGAAGTCATCTAATAACTGGTCCAATGGCCATCCACGTTCTACCCAGCCTAGGACTCGTGCTAGGGTGTGGTCGTGTTTGGTTTCTCTCGCGATATCTCGGGCGGTCAGTGGCGGTGAGTTGAGTGCCTCGATTTGAAACGTGGTTACCGGATTGTCGAGAGTCTCTGGAAGCGGTGCTCGGCTCAATGCGTCGGTGTGGGGAATGGCTTTCCCCGGGCGATATTGCAGCCGATAGTTATAAGCAGCTAAGAATTCTGACCATCGGGTCATCCTAGGGGACAATATGTAGGGAGTCGGCTTATCTCCGGCTATTATCCCTAACAAAGGTTTGTGGTCAGTCACAATAGTAAAAACCCTGCCATACACGTATTCGTGAAATCTTTTCACAGCTGAGACAATCGCGAGGGCTTCTTTATCAATTTGTCCATAGTTCCGCTCCATTTTTGAAAGAGTCTTTGAAAAATATGCAACAGGGGCTTTGTTCCCATTTGGCAGTACATGGCTCAAAATGGCGCCCACCCCGAAAGGCGATGCATAACAGGTTATAACTAACGGCAAAGTCTCGTTATACTGCATGAGTACAGAGTCAGAAGTGAGCAGTTTTTTAACATTTCGGAACGCCTGTTCTTCACGGTAACCCCATAACCAATTTGCTTTTTTATCTAACAATCGCTGTAACGGTTCAGCGACCGTTGCTTTGTGCAGCAAAAATACATTATAAAAATTGATGAGGCCTAGGAACGCCTGGAGATTGGCCTTGTTTCGTGGCCTGGGAGCGTTTTTGATCGCTTTTAATTTACTTTCGGCAGGGTGAATGCCCTGGCTATCAATCAGGTACCCTAAAAACTCAACACTGTCAGTATACAATTTACATTTGTTTTTTTTAACCTTAAGACCGGCCTCTTGGTATTTTTTAAGGACTAATTTTAACCGGTCCTGTTAGACTTTTTTTGTAGCGGCTGCAATTAATACATCATCAAAATATGGGACCACGCCCTTAATTCCTTGTAGTATCCTTTCCATCAGGCTCTGAAAAATCCCCGGGGCTACACTCACTCCGAATTGCAGCCCGGTACATTTAAAGGCACCTCGGTGCATCACAATAGTTTGGGCCTGTGCCGTTTTTTCATCTACTGGTAATTGCTGATATGCCTGAGCTAAATCTAATTTAGCGAAAACTTTCCCGCCCCCCAGGGAATGGAGGAGGTGCTGCACCACAGGAACTGGATACGCATTCTGCTGCCAAGTGTGGTTCAAAGTGGCCCGGTAGTCCCCACAAATTCGGATTGACCCATCTGGCTTAATGGGTGTTATAATAGGGGTTTCCCACGGGGAGTGATCGATGGGCTCCAATACCCCCTGAGTATCAGTTTGTCGAGTTGCTCATTGATTTTCGATTTTAAGGCGAACAGAACTCGACGGGGCTTTAGGCAAATGGGAGCTATTTTCGGATTTAGGCTGAATGAAATTGGGGTCCCCTTGTACTCGCCTAAACTGTCCGCGAAGACGTCCCTGAACTCAGAGGTAAGGTCTTCCTCCCAGTCACAGTCACCGACTCAGTTTACGCCGGCCACTTCAATGCCGAGTGGCGCGAACCATTGGAGGCCTAGTAGGCTAGGCCTATCTCTATTGATGACCGTTAAAGGTAAGTACGCTGTGTGCTTCTTGAAGGAGACTTGGACTCGGCAGGACCCGACGATGGGGATTCGATTCTCCTGGTAGTCCTTGAGGATGAGGCGTTGGAAACGGAGATCTTGGCATTGAATTTTGGGGATGAGTTGCTTGAGTGTCTTCCAAGACACCATCGAGAGGGATGATCCCGAGTCGACCTCCATGTGGCAAGGCTGGTTCTTGATGGCTACCGTGACTCGGATTTTCTTAGTGTCCACGGCTGAGGCGTGACCGATAGTGATAGTATGGTGAGCCTCTTCTCTCTGCAAAGCTCGATTTCTGTAGGAGTGGTTTACTGGCTCTTGCCTTACAGGACGGTTTCCTGTCGATTGGCGATAGTTAGCCCCTTTTGAGGCCTGGCTAGGTCCTGGCAAACTGCGGCAGACCCGTCCAATGTGGCCTCGTTTCCCGCACTCATGGCAGAGTGCGTCGCGGAATTTGCATTCGGATCTGGCATGGTTGGCTCCACAGCCAGCGCAAGGGCGTAAGGGCTTCGGGTGAGGGTCCCGGTCGGACCGCAGTTGATGGACCCCTTCTTCGTTGCTGTCTGACGACGAAGAGAGGTCCTCGTGGTGCGTTGTCACCAGCTGCCCTTCTGAACTAGGTGAGATTTCGCTGGCCGGTGGTGGTACCGGAGTGCGGTTCCGCTGTAGTTGTGCAGCCAACTTCTTGGTCGTCTCTGCTGCCGTGGCTTCGGCGATGGCGTCGGCAAGGCTGATGTCTCCTTTTGCCATCAGCTTGCTTTGCACGCCTGGTACATCTAATCCCAGGACTAAGCGATCTCTTAGTGCTTCTTCTAAATCGGCGAATTTGCAGAGGCCTCCCAAATTTCGGAGGTCTGCTATGAAGTCGGCTACGCTTTCTCCCTTTCGCTGGCTCCTCTGGTAAAACTCGTGCTGTCTCACCAGCGTAGGCACAGTCGGGGCGTAGTGACCTCGCAGGAGAGGTTCGAGGTCGTCCCAATCCATCGCCTTCGCTTCTCAGGGTTTGGCTAGTGCTTTAGCTATCTTAAATACGGTTGGACCGCAATGTATTAGGAATACCGCCCGTTTTTTTCCTGGCGCGGCGTCCTTTAAGTTGTTCGTCTCCAAGAACATTTGGAAACGATCCATGTAAGACTCCCAGTCTTCCTGTGTTGGATTGAATGGAGCGGGTGGTACGATGCCGCCGGACATGGTTCCGTTGATGGCATCGTCTGTCACGTGCTCAGTGTTCTTCGAAGTTTCATTGGTTCAGATATCTCCAAATCCCATCCTCGTCGCCAGTTTTAAATTTTGAGCATGGGCGAGAAAGAATGGAGACAAGTCTCTGAACAGTGAACTTCAGCTCTTTATTTACATGGTGACTGACTTGTTTAATAGCAGTTAAAACCCGCCTTATATAGGCAAACCTTGTAACTTTTAACCAATACCGAGCTAGGAACGCTAGCTCTTAGAACCAATAGGAACTCTCTGTTAAGGGCCAATCGGATTCCCCGGAACGGGCCAATCTGGTCCGGCCGCTTAACAGCCAATCAGAAGTGCAGGGCCAGAACTCTGCACTTACTCCAAGCTCACTCTTTATTAATCTTATTGCATACACAACACATGTCATCCTGGAAACTTTTTTTTTTTGAATTATTACCCTCTGGCAGATGGTACAGAATAATAAAAACAAGGACAAATAGACGGAAAAACAAGGACAAATGGACGGAAAAGCAGCTTCTATCCCAGGGCAGTAGTTCTGCTGTATGTTCATGTATTCTGCTGTATAGTGAAGTCTTGGTGTGATGTCGGGGGTTTTCAGTTCAATGTGTGGAGGGTGAAGGATGTGTGTTGGTGTTTATTTTCATGGTCATGGTCATGATGTTCACTGAAGATGGTGTTTGATTTTGTTGTACGAGGTGCAATGACAATAAAGTAAGCTAACTAACTAACTAACTAATTTAGCGAAATGTCTAAATGATTTCCATCCCTCCCAGCTAAGGGATGGCAGCATTGTTCTGATGTTCTATGCCAGGGGTGTCCAACCTTGGCAACTTTAAGACTTGTGGACTTCAACTCCCAGAATTCCTCAGCCAGCTGGCTGAGGAATTCTGGGAGTTGAAGTGCACAAGTCTTAAAGTTGCCAAGGTTGGACACCCTTGTTCTATGCAAATGATATAATTCTTTCCAGACCACAATATGCTTTATAAGAGTGCTGAAAAGCACTGGCCAAATACTGTACTGCAACAATGTCATCCAACAATAAACTATCAGGAAACGAAGATTATGGCCTTTATCATAAGGCCAAAACATCCCTGATAGAGCACTAATGGTCACAGAATAGAACATATGACTTGCTTCGAGTACTTAGGTTATGCATGCCACTGTCATGGAAAGCTCAGTGGGAATAAGCTTCTGCCACTGGTAAAAGATCTGCCGATGCCATCTTTAATTTTTTTTCACTCCAAGGGAGGAAATTATATCCCAGCCACACTTAAGTTTTTCAGTGTAAGATACTAGCCTAATTACTCTATGGAACTTCTTGTTTTTCCATCTTGGAGAGGATACAATCCAAAATCATCAGAGTAGCTTTCCAGATACCTCACTATAGCAATAGCACTTAGATTTACTGTATATACTGCCACATAGTGCTTTACAACCAGGGGTGGGATTCAAACTTTTAACAACCAGTTCTGTGGGCGTGGCTTAGGTGCTGGGCATGGCTTGGTGGTCATGTGACTGGGAGGACATGGCTTTTGGTGGTCATGTTATTGGCTGGGCGTGGCCAACTCAATATCACTCACATCGAAGCACGCATCTCCTCTCCTGGCCTCTCATGACTGTCGGGATGCTGCAACAGTCGTAAGTGTGAAAAATGGTCATAAGTCACTTTTTTCAGTGCCGTTGTCACTTTGAATGGTCACTCCACACAAGCAAAGTACCAGCAAAGAAGGGGAGAAGAACTCCAGAGAAGTTCCAGAGACAGGAAGTCTAGTCCTGCCAAGAATATAATAAGAGTTAATGGAGAGGCAGTTTCTGTAAGCAAATCCAGAATGTTTCCTTCCTGCCTTCCTTACAGGATTAGGCCAGTAATTTCTTCTAACAGTTCTTCGAACTGCTTAGAATGTTAACAACCGGTTCTAGTGAATAGATGCAAACTGGTAGAATCCCACCCCTGTTTACAACAGTGTGGCTGGGTGGTTTACAATGTCAGCATATTGCCCCCAACAATCTTGCTTCTCATTTTTCTGACCTTGGAAGGATGGAAGGTTGAATCAACCTTAAGCCCCATGAGAATAAAACTCCAGGTGTGGGCACAGTTAGCCTGCAATACTGCATTTTAACCACTGTGCCACTATGTCCCAAATGCATATCCATGACTGGAGACAGGTATGATAAAAGTTGAGAGAAGAGTGCATCTTGCATTCTTAAACTCTTGGCTAAAGCTTAGCTTTTTTTGCCTCCAGGTTTAGAATTATTAATTTTCCAGGACAACTTTCCATCTACCTGGATTAAAGCTATGGAATCTAAACTTCTAAATCTGGGCTTCTCTCCCTCCTTGGTTCTTTAGATGGAGCATGATCGGGTGAAACAATTCCTGAAGCATAAGTATAAACGATAAGGAGCATCAGTAGATCTACAGAAGGCCCTAGCTTTGTGGCCATCAGCACACAACAGATATACCATCACTGCCATAAGCTATCTGACACAGCTACAAACACCCATCCATCAGAAAGTTTTGTCTCTTGACCAATGTCATGCTTTCCCCTTTTCTGTATTAACTACAAAAAGGACCATTGGCTAGAAGGTATACCGGTATATATAAAATTTCTTTTCTTGAAATTATGTATTATTTACATAATAATTTTACTAAATTTTAGATTCTATCACGTTTTTGTAATTTTAAATATTTTCAAATTTTATATAAGATTAGAGATTGTAACACAGACATAAGTCGCTCCTTTTGGAGCTCAGACATGGATTCCAATCAGTTTGTTTTAGAAACACATTTTAACTTTGTTTAAATTTTGTTTACTTTCTATTAATATACTCATGGACACATTAATGGACGCATTGCTTGCAGACTAATAAACTGGCTGATTGGATGACTAGCCTTCCTCTCAACTCATTCATTCTTCCTTCATTTTTTTGTTTTGCAATTTGTTCCTCATTTAGTCTTCCTATATGTCCAAGCTACTTCACCATGTTTATTTCATACCACTCATTTTTAGTCCGCATTCATGACTCATTTTTTTCATCCTCCCACCCCCTAGCTTTATCCCGTACATAAGTACACCTTTCCCACTCCACTGAAGTTATTTTTAGATTTCTCCTGACATTTTCAATTCCAATGATATAAGCACACCCTTCTATCAACAAACATTAAAAAGCACCCCATAATTTTTTTAAAAAAACATGTTTGGCACATTGTAATATGTCTTCTCCATCTATGTTTCCCATTTTCAATCAATAATTTGCCAAGATGCAAACATTCATGCACTCATATTAATTTATCCTAGGTATGCATGACTTTGCAATCATTCACTCAATTTCAAATCCATACTCCTTGACGTAATCTATCTGACATTTACTGCATTTTATTCGTGTTCTTGGCCATCAGAGCATCATATGGATGCAATGGTTCACCTATTTACCTATCCACAAACAATATAATTCCTAACATCATGAGCATTTCTCATACTTTGCACAACTACAATGAACAATCAAAAACGCATCACACATTCTTGTCTTACTTTGTGCTTAGTGTTGAACCAGCTAAGCATACTGCTTATTCCCACACATGCTATATATTCTATTAAGCCATGCATCAATAATCTTCAATTTCAGAATTCAAATCTTTATCATATTCTTAATCTAAATCAGTAAATATAGAATAAATTCACATCCCTATATTTCTCAATAAAAATCATGTCCTCAACTTGTGGTAAATTGGTTTCTATAATGCTTTCAATTTAAAATTCACCTAATTTTCATGTAAGTTACAGGACATTCACAGTGGATAAAGAAAATTTTGGGGAGAGAATATACAATTCTGTCTACTCGGAACTTAGCCTGATTAATATCCACTGGATTTATTTCTAGGCCAAAATATATCCAAGTGCATATATAAGTCATTAATTTCATTTGGAAAAAAGCTAATCTATCTTCTTGAGGATAAATAGTAAATCTAATCTACTTTAGTTGCCTTCACAGCACATTTTGTTTCTTTCCAAGCCAAAATCATACAGATCCATTTTGAGCAAGTCACTTTTCAAGTTAAGAGCTACATTTATTAATCAACTATAACAAAGTGATTGCAAAGAAATCATTCTGAGAAATGATGTAGATATACTGTAGCATTTTGAAGGTGACAACCAAGAGGAAGCAAGATAGATGGGATCAATTGACATACTGCAATACATTTCTTGGTTTAATGTCATTTAATTATTTTAACTTCCATAAATACCTCTCAAACCACATGCAAATGCATTGCTAACCAAGTTTTTACATTTACATGGTTATCTGTGAAGCAGTCACATTCCCATCCTAAGTACCGTATTTCTGAGCTATTAAGATTAATTTCTAGTTCTTCCGATGATTTAAATATTCCTCTGGACTCTTGTTTAAGGATGTACAGCATTTTTCACGCACAGAATTGTTTAGACTGCTTTTATTCACATTCAATATGAATTCCTTTTCTTGCCATAAGTCTTGTGATGTAGGTCTAACTTTTGTGAGACTCCCTCCCCTTCATCGTACTTGCCATCTGTTAAATTTTTACCTTTTATTAGTTTTACTATAATTTCTTTGTTATGAACTGCTCAGAGTCACTGACATTCAGATAGCATACAAGTTTAATGCATTCTTATTACATACAAGACAATGTGAAATCTCAGCTGCCAGCAATTTAGCTGGTGTTGGCCTTCATATGCATTGAGTTCTTCCCAAGAAATCTAGGCTGTTGTAATATATCGATATAATATACATGCAAATCCAAGAAGTGTGGCCTTTTTGAAATTTTGTCAATATTTTTGGGTATGGCACCCAGTATCCTGATAACTATGTGGTCCACTATAGTCTCCTTATGCCACAATCTTTCAACTTTGATTTTCAGATCTTGATACTTAGTGATCTTCTATGATTCTTTGTCTTTTATTCTACTGTCCCTTGGTATTGCCAGATATAGGAGATGACCAGGCTGACTCTGAGGGAGGGATCAAGTGCATCATGAGTGTTGAGTCCCTTCATGCCCACAAGAGATCTAAGTTCAGCTTACTTGAATTCCTTTGACTTTTATCTACTGCCAATTTGCCTTAACCATAGTTCAAATTCTTGTAGCGAGTGTTAGCATGCAATAAACCTGAATTCATTTGAACTGCCTTGATTTTCTGTGCTTGACACCACATCAATTATCCATTCTTATTTTTAACCATAGTTAAATCTGGTGTTTTGTATATAGACTTTATCAGTTTGTGTTCGGAAATCCCACAATATTTTAACTTGCTTATTTTTGACTAGTTTTGAACTAAACGTTCTCACCAATTTTTCATTACTGGCATCTGATTTTTACAAACACTCCAGTGAACCATTTTGGCCACTGTGTTATGTCATGGTTTGTAATCAGTTTGTGAAAACTTCTTGTACAAATTGATTATAAGATCTACTAATTTTTCTGCTTCTTTGCACAATCTGCACTTTGAATCATTTGACAATTTGTCAATTCTGGCTTTGATTGCGTTAGTTTAAACAGCTTCTTCTTGAGCAACCAAAACTGAGCCGTCAATTTCTTTTTCTTTTTAAATATTGCAGCTGTAAGCCATTATTTTATCCATTTTCCCCTCAGTCTTATATAGAAACTGACCACGTTATGCTTTTCCTAGCCAGAATTCTGTTCATGTTTTTTATTACATTATTTCAATATTCATGTTTAGCTTCTTGCACATTCAGTAAATTTCTACTTTTAACTTGCATCTGTCAGTGTTCGAGCTAACCAACTCCATATGAATAGACTCTGAGACAATCAGTTCTTCAAAGTTCCATTTTATTAGAGTTGTTATATTGACACATCTGGGAAAACTCAAATCTGAAAGTTCCAGGTTTTCCCTTCCCAAAAGAGAATTCAAAGATCCATCCACTGTACCCATCAGTCCATCACATGGTGCAACCAATTCTTCATCCCAACTGGAGACATTCCTCCAGCCATTCCTCTCCAGGTACAGGGAAACTTGTCCTTGACTCTCTGAGAAAGAATGTTGTTATGTCTAATCTTCTACCTCACTATGAAATCAACCCTCCTAAATCCCAGGCACTAAATGTGGCAGCCTCGAAGCTTCCAAGTAAAATATGGCTTCCAAGGCTGATAGTGTCCAATTTTGTTCTTGCCTGTTTTTTGTGTAATCAGCCAATGCATACTTTTTTCTTCTTCAATTGTTTAAGTTGAAGTAAATCACTGCATCCATTTTTTCAGGGCAGATAAAATCTATCACTAAAACTGTGAGGATGCATAGTGAATAGTCATTATCTTTCCTGTTTTTCAGTTCACATTGTCAGGTGTAAATTGTGTCCAGTTAATAATTCTAACAGTGTATCATATCACAAGTATGATCCAGGTATTGATTACTTTGATACCATTCAAGTTTGGGTTTAGCAATTTTGTCACTCTGTAGGCATATTCTTTACTATTCACATTTTTAATTTATCCATGTTTTATATTATTTAACTGTAAAATGCCTAGATACTTGTAGGCTTCATCCTGATGGCTTCTGATGGTTTGTCCATTTCGAATTTCAGTTCCATTTCCATCCATAATTTTATCCTGCTTAGTTGCTGTTGTTCTCTAGGGCAAATTCCATTGCTATATATGTGCTGAAAAGTCTTACGGTATTTGTCAAGGATTTTTATTTCCTGCTTTTCATACACTTTCAGATTATTTCTTTATTATTATTATTTCATTCAAATAAAAAAGAAGTTTGCCCCTATGTCCTGCAATTCTGCAGCACTTCACAGATATACATATGACACAAATTTAGGAAGAACGGTTAACATTTTAGAAGAAAAAAAGGTGATCCTATATGATATCGATAGGGTTGAATAGTGGACCAAATGATTGGTCCAAAGAAGATGGGGTTTACCTGAGAAGAATTACAATATTGCCGAGAGGTTTATCACTAACTAGCTCAGTACCTGTGCTTCACTATGAAACTATGTGGTCAGGCTTAGTTTTTAGGGAGGAAAATAGTGTGTGTGTGTGGGGGGGAAATCCGCCTACTACCATCCATCGGTATTCATCTGCCTAGCATCGTGTCAGTGTGTGAGAGAGTTGGGGCCTGTTTCGAAATTGAAGCAGTATTTGCTGTGTGAGCAAGGAGGCAGCAAGGAGCCTGGGTGTGGCTTAGCTCAACTGTTCTGTACTAAAGCTGCTTGGTGCTGTGAAACTAAAACTGAAACTCCTCTCCTCTGCTTGTGGTTTTGAATTTGGAACAGATTTGTTTTCAGGTGGGGAGAGGGAGTAGAACTCCTTAGCATCAGAGCATGTTAATAATAATATATGAAATATTAATGCTCTGATGGTCATTTTAAAAAATCCTTTCTTGGTGAGCACCTAGAAACCAAGAGGAACATATGTGCTAAATTGCAAGTTTGTAGGCTTTACAGTTCTGGAGATTTTGCGAAGATGCGTAAGTGGTATTTCGCTTTTAAATATATATATAAAAGAATGAGATAAATGGGTGGGTGGATGATGGATGGAGAGAAAGAGAGATGATTTAAGAACATTTGTTTTCTGTTGCAACCTATCTAGAGAAGATTGATGCCTGAAAGACACTACCTATAAGTAATTTTAATAAATAATACATTGAAGGACAGGGATTATGTGTCACAGATCAGTTTCTATCCCTCACTATAGTTTCTAGAAGTTATTTGGAAGAGATAGAGAATATCTTTTGGACCATTTTAATTCCATTTTAAGTATTGACATGTCTATCCAGACTGTAATGTAAGATGATGACCTCAAACAAGATTTAACATTGTGAAGGGCTCCTAAGCAGCTGCTGAGTTAGTACCTGCAGCACAAAATGAAAAATAAAGTATCTAAAATAACATTCATTATAGCAAGCTTCTGGGATTTTTTGTCCAGAGGCATAGTGCAAGCAGGTTTAGTTACATATATTTTAAGTGCAAGTCCAACTGATACTGCCTTTCTCTGAACTGACAAAATCAGCTTACATCAAACCAGGAATGCAGCATAGTACACTCCATTAATTTAGCTATCTTCTCCAATCAGTAGGGTGCAAATAAAGCTTTCTTTTGCCAATGACTCAGCAGCACAACAAAGTGAAAAGCATTAAAAAGAGACAGCAAAGCACCATACTAAAAGTCTATATTAAAAATGTATCAGCCTATAATAAACTACTCTTCTATAACCTCGTATCCTCTCCAACATGTCTTCTCCAACATGGGAAATGATCTTCCAATATTTTATATGCTAGTTGAGGAGTGATGGGAATTAGAATCCAGCCCATTTTTTGAAGAAGATGGATCTAGTGACTTTTTTGCTTATGCTTCCCATAATTTTAGTGAGATAAACAAATTGCTTATTTGTTTCAGTCAATGATTCATGAGATAATGCTAATAAAAAGACATAAAAAGATTTTTTTCAGATTTTTTTTTCAAATGAAAGTTTTTTTAGAGAAATTCTCCTGATATTCTTTCACTTACTGAATGGCTAATGTGTTTGTGTTGTCCCTTATTCCTTGCACAATTATCTCTAGAGACATCCTAGCCAGCCTGGCCTCTCAAACTGCAATTAAATCTCAAGGAAATACAAGATAAGAAAATTCCTCCAATAGTTCTTCTTCTTTAAAATACCTAAAGAAGGGGCAGTCTGATGAGTTTCAGAACATTGGAGCAGAGATTTTTTTTATTAAAAAAGTAAACAAATAACAGCAGCAGAATTCCTTATCATATTCTAACAATAAAGTAAGCTTGAACACAACATAAAAAAAGTCAAAAGCAGCCTTTAGAATTAGGTAGCAGCAACCTTTGAAAATCGAAAAACAAGATAAATCTATGTCCAAATTATTCAAAACTGACAGAATGGTATCTCTCATAATCTAGGCATGCAGGAAGCTTCCAACAGCCATATTCTAGTTTGTCTGTGGTTCAAATTAGTCTCATAATTTACCTAAATAGTAGTTTCATTTTAAGCCATTATTCTAATAATGTAAAACAATACATTATAAAACCAAATCATTATCTTTTATGGTGAATGAATACACAAAAGAATAGCATGACAGAAACAGATGCAAATGGAAGGAATTCACTGTCCATCTAGTGAGTTTATATGCTCTGCTAATTAGGTGTGCATATATGCATTTAAAACTTTTCTATTCCAATTATTCTCCACACTGTTTTAAACAGTGAACACTTCTAAAGCCTAGCTGAAATGTGTAGGAATTATTAGCAAGTCTCATTCTTTGCCCAGTAACCCCATGCTTTAAAAAATAAATTGACAAAACAAGTAATGGACACTTTAAAAAAAAATCCCTATAATTTTGAGATTTGTAAACTTTCATAGATAATAGGTAAATTGGACCCACCAATAAGTAGAGTTGAGGCATTGGCTTGACATGGACAGATGCCCAGAGATGAATGGAACCAAGTGACCTGTTGTCAGCGTTCCAACTAACAAACTCCAAATCAGAGGTGGGATTCAAAATTTTTAACAACTAGTTCTGTGGGCGTGGCTTAGGTGGTGGGCATGACTTAGGTGGTAGGTGTGGCTTAGGTGATGGGCATGGTTTGGTGGTCATGTGACTGGGTAGACATGGCTTGGTGGTCATGTTATTGGCTGGGTGTGGCCAATTCAACATCACTCACATCGAGGCATGCATCACCTCGCCTGGCCTCTCATGACTGTCGGGATGCTGCAACAATTGTAAGTGTGAAAAATGGTCATAAGTCACTTTTTTGAGTGCCATTGTAACTTTGAATAATCATTCCACACAAGCAAAGTACCAGCAAAGGAAGGGAAAAAAAACGCCAGAGATGTTCTTGAGACAGGAAGTCTAATCCTGCCAAGAATGTAGTAAGGGTTAACGGAGAGGCAGTTTCTGTAAGCAACACCAGAATGTTTCCTTCCTGCCTTCCTTACAGGATTAGGCCAGTAATTTCTTCTAACAACCGGTTCTCCGAACTGCTTAGAATGTTAACACCCGGTTCTAGCAAATAGATGCAAACTGGTAGAATCCCACCCCTGCTCCAAACCAATAAACTCCAAGACAAACATCATTTCATTTTATTAGAGTTGTCATATTGGCTCATCTGGGAAAACCCGAATCTGAGAGTTCCAGGTTTTCCCTTCCCACAAGAAATGCAAAGATCTATCCCCTGCACCCATCAGTCCATTATGTGGCCCAATCAAATCTTCATCCCCACTGGAGACATCCCTCCAGTCACTCTCCACCAGGTGCTGGGCAACATGTCCTTGACTCTCTGAGAAGAATGTTGTTGTGTCTAAACTTCTACCTCACTACAAAACCCCCCTTCCCAAATTCCCAAGCACCAAATGTGGCAGCCTCGAAGCTTCCAAGTTTAAAAAAATGGCTTCCAAGGCTGACACTTGCACCATGGACTTATCCTGCTGTTCTCAGGAACAACAAAGAATGATGTCCCATCATCAAAGCTGGAGAGAATAACTCCACCTTTGTCACATATAATGGCTACTATCTTCTTTGTTTTAGCCTTAAAATATACTGATCAATACTAATAGAACTTAATGGTAAAGCATTATTCATGTTTACAATTTAATTTTTGAAAAACAAACAAAAGCATTTAAATTTCCCTGGGCTTGAAATATGTCATAAACGTACACAAGTAAATGTATATATTAGTAAATGCCCAGCTATACATCTAATTTAACATTCCAAATGCAATTACCAAAAATTATTAAAATACAGAAAAAATAGACAAATTAGTTTATTATGTTCCTAAAGTTTTCCATTGCTACTAGAAGGTCACCTATAAGGAGATGCATTTTTAAAATAGTTTCACTGATTTATGTCCCCAAATCATTCACAATAGTTGTAAGTTAAAAGTTTGCTGTAACAGGCCCTGGTCAATTACATGACTATAGGATTCTAAACCAGATGACATTTTCAAGTTGTCTGCAAGAAAAGTAGTTGCAGTTAATGTTAATAAACTGCTAACATGATCCTTATGATTGGATGAGATATTCATAAGGGTAGCACTGGAACACCAATAGAACAAAATGTACTTAACTACTCTAGAAATTTATCAAGTTTAAAAGTGAATCTAGGATTATAGAGTGAAATTCAATCCAACTAATCTAGTTTTCAGACTCCTCTTTCTGGAGCCTTTCAGTTTGTGCATCCATATTAATCTACACCAAGAACCAGACAATGATACAGACCATCAACCACTTCCTTGAATTATAATACAAACAGGGGAAAATGTTATCCATATATTGATAGGTCCAAAATGCCTGAAATAGTAACCCAGTAGGTTCAATTAGTTATTAGATAGCATGGCAAAATTGTCTACAACACTTCTCTAGGAAGTCCCAAATGTGCTTTTCCAAAAGGAAATTGGACTTTCTTGGTTTTTTCTATCTATTCTGATTGATAGAAGGATACAAGTCAAAGCTATAAAATATGCAATCTTTATATATACACTTGCTCTGAAATCCAAACACCAAAATGATCCCATATGAACAATGACAATAATCCAATGAAACTTTGGAAAAGGGGGATTTTTCAATAACAACATAACTAAAAAGTTCCTCACACCTTCATAGTTTGGGAAACCCTGCTCTTCAAATATAACCAGTTTATTGTTGGAAAAGATGATTACATTCAATGGATTATTGGGTGGTGCAATCGAGACAATGTGACCCTTGTTGTAATAGCTTCTCCCAAGTGATATAGCTGTAGCCTAATCTTTGTCTTTAGAAAGTAACAACAGCAATAGCACTTAGACTTATATACCACTTCACAGTGCTTTCCAGCTCTCCCTAAGCAGTTTACAGAATTAATATGTTGCCCCCAATGATCTGGATCCTCATTTTACTGACCTCAGAAGGCTGGAAGGCTGAGTCAACCTTAAGCCAGTGAGACTCGAACTTCCAAATTGCTGGCAGCTGGCAGTCAGCAGAATTAGCTGCAATACTGCATTCTAACCACTGCGCCACTACGGCTCTTAGTGGTTAAAACAGTGTTATTCAACAGAGCTATTGTCATGTGATTATCTTCAAAATGGTCACTGGTAAGAGCATATTTTACTTAGTTTTTATTTTATTAGTTGTTTTAATAGTTGATTGTACAAACAATCTCCAGGCATAGTAATGAAGCCAAGTAAGCACCCCAGGACTAACGGTAGATATAAAGAAGACCAATTAATAACAGCTATAACACCTGCCTTAGAAGTGACAATTAAGAAATTGAACAAATGAATAGCTTCTATCCTTTATAATTGACTAGAGTTATAATTGACTATAATTGCAAGAGTAAGGAACCAGCACACAAGAAATATGCTGCAGACCAGCACTTCATAGAGCAATTAATGAAGGCCTTAGAAATATTCAGGCGCTAGGATATGCTGTACCTACAATGATCAGAATATGCAGACTATGATTTTTCCAGTGATACACTATGGAAATGGAAGTTTGGCTTCCAGGAAGCAGGCTAGAAAGGCTATTGATAACTTTTGAACTTAGGTGTTGGAGAACTCCAGAAAACCCAGAGTTTTCATTCAAGACACCAGCAACAAATCAAATTCTCATGGTTTAGATACAATATTCAAACACTACAGATTCTCTGGAGAAATCTGTAATGCTGGAAATATACAAGGAAAGGAAGAGGATGACCCAGCTGCAAGGTGTGCAGATTTAATTATAGCAGCAATGAATACACCACTAGCAAACTGGATGCATCATGTTGAGGACAGATTTTCCTGGAGAAAATCTATTGGTCTCCGACAGTTAACACAAACTTAAAGGTATATAATCAACCAGTCACTTATATTAATTGCTGTTGTTTTTTGTGGAGATCACAAAGGGTCACTTTAGAATGCAGTCAATACAGAAATAAATTAAGAAATATTTCATATAAGTTTGTGAAATACATTTGAACATGAGGGTTATATTTGGAGACTGTTTTGATTGCTCTAACATATTTATACATTTGTTTACTTGGGTCTGGGGAGAAAATAATGTATGATGGTTACTCCTCAGTTTGGGAAAACCTTATTTTCCTCTCTAGAACATGCAAGTGCATTAGTGCAGCTCCTCTTTAAAGCAGCAATGTCTTTATTCAGGCTTCTACATGAACCTGAAAAAAGATGGTCAGATAAGTTAAAGATAGCATATTAAATCAGCCATTTCTTTCAGATTTAAGAAGACTGAAAAAATCACACATTAAAAAGATGCAACATTCGCATCACTGCATGTTGAGATGGATGGATGGATGGATGGATGGATGGATGGATAGATAGATAGATAGATAGATAGATAGATAGATAGATAGATAGATAGGATTGGTGGATGGATCGGTGGGTGGATAGATGGATGGATGGATGGATGATACAATAGATTTAGATCATCACCAACTTTTAACAGCCCCATAATCCCTTGTGGGGTGGAGTTTGGGCAACTGAATGGGGCTGAGTGTTTACTGGCCGGAGGCCCTTCCTGTCACCAATGCAGAGCTATATTCAGTAGATATATTCTCATTGTGCCCAGAGAGAGAAATATCTACCTCTACCTAGGATTAAATTCAGATAGATATATATCAAACTACCTTTGCCTGCTCATTCTGAGAAATGTCCCTGAATGATAATGTTTGGGGATACTTTCCTAACACCTTCATGCATTATCTTTTCAGGTATGCTTCTAAATAGCTTCTAACGAACAAGAGGATCTTAAATATTGACACCAATGCATTTGTGAATAACACCAAGAAATTAGTCAAGTAATGCCAGAAAACCCTTTTACACTATCTTAGCATTGCAGGAATCAGAATAAATCCATGCATTTATTTGTCAGTGCAGATATACAATCAGAGTCTTTTGAAGTCAATGATTCACTCAAACATAAATTCTGTCCAGACACAAAATAGTGGAATAGTAGAAAAGAAGGAATATCCCATAACACATAAGTAACTTGTAAAATGTAAAATAGTAGGAACCAAATATAAAAAATAGTTTGACAATATTGTCACCAATAACTCCAGTGCAAATTGAATGCTAATCATAATTATCTCCAAACTGTTTCAGCCAATGCAGGAACAGGAGCCATTACAGTGCTTACAGTCATCAATCATACTCTGTTGATTAGCAACATTAAATGCAAACCAAACAGTGGGGAGTAAACTGATCTAAACATCTTGGTGCAACAGAGTAATATATAACAGCAAATCATTTGTTCATCGCACTGCTACAATTAATAATACCTTGATTATAAAAGACACTGTAAGTTGTGAAAATCTGCTCAATTGTGGAATTAATCCATTGGTTTCTACTATCTCCCTAAAGCATAACTAGCCAGCATTACCTCAGAAATTCCCAAGAAATAGATCTCTCATGAACTGCATGCAGGTTGCTTCAGACAAATCTGATTAAAAAGAAGGTAAGAGAAGCTGATTGAAAAGAAATACAACCAATTGTGTATGTAGCTGTAGAATTTACCGATAGGACAGCCTAAGGACAAATAAAGATTTTCAGATGAAAAGCATCATGTTTACATAGTGAAACAACCTAATTTTAGAGTTATCCTTCCTAACTTGGCTTTATTCTCTGTTGTGCAAAAGAAATCTGAGAATAGTATTGCAATTTTGCAATGTGTTTCCCATTAATTGCCTATTTTGGAAAGAAAAGTCCTCAGACAAGCGCAAAAACTTGCTTACTACACATATGTTGGGTATGTGTTCTCAACACACAAACCTTACGTTGTTGAAGTGTACTTAATTCTATCATAATAGTAGAATGTATCCCTATACATAAAGATTAACATCATCATAAAAAACATTTTAGTCAGCTTATAACCCTGTTCTTAAAGGTAGAGATATAACCTTTATAGTGATGAAATTGTCTATGTCCATATTCAGCTAGACCTATTTCTTTAAGTACACTTTTCTCCCATCTGCAAGAAAACACAAGAGCAATGTATGAAAAGCCTAACACATAACAGGAAGACATGTGAACTATACTAACATAAATAATGTCATCTTTATTGAACCACAATGGAATCTATATGTTCAAATCATCTGCTTTTCCTATATCTGAGGGCCTGGAGAAAATTAAAATAGAAGGAACATGACATTTATTCAGAGCAAAACAAATATTGTAGTTACAAAACAAACTAATGTATCAGAGTGGGAAATTTACTTGCTCCACATGTTTCTACAGGATCATGCCTGATTTGTGTAAATTCATCTTTTGACACAGATCTCTCTGTGTTTTGTTTATTGCCTTTAATTCCCCAAATTGTCCAGATAGCGCAGCTTCAATAAATAACTCCTTCAAAAGAAAATGAAATAAAACGAAATGACCACATCTTAAATCTTTGAGGTTTGACTTTATATCAATATTCATTTATGTCCAATAGCTGTCAGCTGAGAGACTTTTATACAGATTGGTTTTTAGAACTACTATACAAGGACACACACACTACTACTACACACACACACACACACACACACACACACTTATGCATTTCATCAGAATTTCTGATAATTTTCTCCTTTTTCTGCACACAAGAGTCAATACAAAATTATGTTTGACAAAGAGTCAGTTTGATTTTTATACTGTACATGCTTGCCACAGTCTTAGTGTATTTTTCCATAAATATATTTAATTAGGTTAGAACATATCACACATCTGTGCTCTGGAAGCCTCTGTCAATCCAGCTAATGCAATCACATGGAAACCAATGTCCTCCAGCTATCAGACAATTGATTTTTGCAGGATTCTGCTCTTGTGTAGCTTAAGGGACATGCAATATGTTCATTCATTTGTTAGACCGTTCACCCTTACTTCATTAAGAGGGTATATTTAATATAAGATTGAAATATTCTGTTTCCTCTTCTTCAAACACCAAAAAGAACTGTTCTTAAAATATGTACCCAAAGCTTAATGTTTAGTTACCATCATATATCATATATATATATATATGATATGATATAACCAATGTAATTTCAATCCATTTCAGGAGGAATATGAAATACATTCTGAGATACTTTCCACTGAAATAAAAGGGATTTCATTGACATTGTACCCAAAGGGTACAACTTTGAGATTTTTAAAAAATGTAACTGGAATCAATAACTTGTGTACAGTCTGAAAGAGCACATGTAAATTATGCAGATTTTTCTCTTCAATATTTTGTATATATGATATAATTGATCACTGATGCATTGTTGAAATATGCTATTGATCTAATATTGATAGATGACAAAAACAGTACAGGAACAATGAGTAAAAACAATCACATAACCCAAAAGAAAATAACCTGTACTACAGAAAATAAAAAATCTTCTATAGTACTACAACATATATTCTCTAAAACTGTAGAGGATTACATAGGAAGAGTTTCTGCAACTTATTGGTTAAGGGCACTTCAACCTGTGAACATGCAGTATGAATTCCAGTTATGAAATTCATATCCACTGCCTAAAACCATTGAGAATATTGCATCCCTTCTCCCTCCAAAACACCTCGGAAAAATCTTTTCCTACAATATGCAATATAATAATTGACATGTAATGCAGCAGGGGTATTTAGCATAAAAACATCTGGAGATGAAGAGAGCAAAACTTTCTTAATTGGGAAGCTTCCTTGTAAGGTCAGGTAGAACTTAAAATGAACTGCTCCATTTCACTTGGCAGTTGTCCTGCAGTTCCTCTTTGGAACTGGGTAAAGACTCTCGTGTTGATATTTTGATTCATATTAAACCGCCAAAGCTCCATTTGAAAACAACACAAGGAATATGCTTTAAAAACCTTCGGCACCATATTCCTATTTTTAATGCCAGGAAAGAAACAGTATCTGAAATTTCTTGTTTAAGGATCATATATCTTTAGAGAAAATATAATCTGAAACCATTTTTTAAGTTTAGAAGAAAAAGAGGATCTCAACATGCCTTATTTGTTGTAGTATTGCAGGTTTACAGTCCACTTATGGCTGGCTTCTACCCTAAACTTCAAAAATATCTGATATATTTATGTGACTTTTTATAGAAAAATATCACAAATATTTTTAGCAAGCTGGGATACATCCAGTATGGTCTTCAGAAGCATCCCCTTTTAAAATCCATCACATTTAAGCCCACCCTTTCTCTTTAAACAAGTCCACATACATAAATGCACATATACAGAGGCATAATTCCAGTTATGTGTTCACTCAAGTAGATCAGACATTAACTTGACTTGACACCAATGTATGGATGTATAAGACATATCCAGAGGATGTATGCATTACAAGATAATAAGACATTTACAACCCAGAATATAGGAGCAGGGCAGCCACAAGTGACATCACCAGACCAACTGCAGTGTCAAGTCACTCCAATATATAACCATGCACATCATTGCTCTCACAGTCTCCTCTCTGCTCTCAGCGATTAGGAAACACTTCTGATTGCAAATATCAGAGCTACTTTCCAAACACAGCCAAGGATGCCATATCTTGTTGGCATACAGGAAGGATTGTGGAGGTTGCGAAATTGATCAAGACATTCGTGTTTTTAAAAAGATCTACAAAATGCATCACCATAGAAACTTAAAAGTAAGAAACTACAGTAATAACACTAAAGTAAATGCCATATCCAGTTATTCAATACAAGTCAGCCTAAGAGACTTCACCAACAACAGAAAGTCACGGGGGTTTCAATGCATCCAGGACATGGGGCTTAAAAATTCAACGGTTTGTTGTTGTTATTGTTGTTGTTTTCATCCCTAAGGGATGTAACTATACGGTGTCTTTATTTCCCTATCATGTGATCATATCTTTAGACAAACAATTATTTTACTTACAGGCATTTGTCACAGCGAAGCTATTTGCTGTTTCGATGTTGTCTACGTGAGGAACCAAATTAAAAGGTGCTTCAGATGCATTGGGGCTGGTGTTGTGAAGAAAAATTGCTAATCGAAAAGCAGTATATTCCTGATCTGTGTTTCTGATGAAGAGACCACCTATCAATAAATAAATAATAGAAAAGGAGGAAAATGTATCTGTTATTTTTATGCCAACCCTTGTAAGTAGCTTTCTCATTAATCATAAAATTCATGTTTATGAACATAAAGACTCAAAGCTTGGGAGACTTTTAGAATCCCAGTTTCTGATAGGGTTTTACCATTCACCTTTCATCTATGTCTAAATTGGCCCTCCCCATCTAAAGCAGCAGGCAGATTAAAGAGAACAGGGCTCCCAAAATACTGGCAAAGTACGGAAGAGATGAGAGACCTTATGCACTCATATACTACAAGGTATGCATTCCCTTTTTATGGGCTGACACAAGGAAAGGGTAAGAAGATTTTTTGTTTTTTTGGAGGAGGGGAGAGAGAACATCAAGAACTTTCCTCTTCTGCAGCCTCTGGGCAGGCAGGAAGTTGCTTAGCCTTATTAACGGCATCTTTAGGAGTGCACGAGAAATGATGCAGTGGTTTAGCTGGAACTGGAAGGGATTCAAGGGCTGAGTCCCATTCAAAAGAAAAATGAAGGCAACTGAAACGCGGCAGAGACAAGTAGGATAGGGATGCTTAGGGAGACCTTTAAAAAAGAAATAAAGAAATCGTAGCCAAGTTTTCAAAGTAATGGTACCCAAGTCTATTCTAACACCAACAGCAGCTCCGGCGCTCCTTAACAAATAGCTTGCTGCAATGGGCAGGCTGGGCTAGGAGGAGGTTTACGGAGCATCTTGGAAAAACGGTGCATTTCATTCATGGTGGGAACATCTTCCCAAGTTTGAACACACATTGCACACATGCATAGATATAGATATCCGTCTTCCCGACCATAACAGGCAGAGCCACTACTCTCTTTCCCTACCCCCCCCTCCCACCAGCCCACCCTGCATCCCTGCCTTCACAAAGACACGTGAGGGGACGGGAAAGGGGCACACGGGGACACTCGATTCCCCCTCTTTCCGAAAGGGAAAGCTGTGGCCAGGAACGGAGTTGCCCATCCACTTTCTCCCCTCCCTCCATTCCGTGCCACCCCGCCGGGTTCAACGCTTCCTCCCCCCCCCCTCGCCTCCAGCCCAATGCAGCGCTTACCTATTTGCACGCTGCTAGGAAAAGCGCCCATTGCAAGTCCCCAAAATCCAGAAAACAACAAGACAAGCTGTCTGCAAATAATCCTCATCTTCTTCTTTCTCTTTGCCTCCCTGGGTCTCCTCCTCCTCCTCCTCCCGCGCTCTTCCTATATGTTGTTCAGAGAGGCATTGAGGATGTGGTGGTGGGGGGTTGATGTCGGGAGAAGGAAGGGGGGGGGAGGAGGACTGGACACCAAATTGAGGGGGGGGAATGGGGAGGGGAAGCCAAACGAAAGGGAAAAGGGGGAGGGAGAGAAAAGGGTGGCTGGTCTCTTCTTCTCTTTCTGTTTTTTTTTTCTCTTCTTCTCCCCCTCCCTCCCCGCCTGCTCGCCTGCCTTCCCTCACCCCACCCCCCCCAACCCCACTCAGCAAGCCATCCTGCCGAGGCGCCTTTTTCCCGCAGTCTCCATAACCTCGGCAGAGGTTTCGGTCCGACTGCAAAGGTTTCACGCGCAAAAAGATGGAGGAAGAGAGTTGAGCGGTGAGAGCGAGGAACCGACTGGCCGCCGCCGCTCCTGCGCTTGGAAACCTAGACCTGCGCTATTCCTCCCGCCTTCCTTGCTCCGGCCACCGCTACCCCTGCCTCTCCTTGGCTGTTTCTCTCCCGCCCGCCTTCCCGCCCAGGCTCCTTTCGGCAGACAGGCAAACACAGCCTCACCACCAGAACCGCCACCGTGCGGTGGGCATTCCCTCAGCAGCGCCTCGGACGCCAATCCTGACTTAACCCCGCCCAGATAAAGGCGCTCAGAAGAGCCGAGCGACGGGAAGGAAAACGTGCCCTCGAAAGCAAGTTCGGCCGTCGGGCTGCTCCATCGCCTCATTGGCCTGCGCTCCGCCTGCATAGGCTAAGGAGGACTCGCCGGCCCGCCTAGGAGGATTGGTTCGCACGTGGGAAAGCTTCACCTGCTAATATTGCAGGTGTGAACGGACTCCACAGAAACATTTGCCCTGAATTCACACGCAGCAAGTTCAACCCGGCTGGTTGTGGAAGTGACATCTTGGATGGAATTCCAAAGGTGCTTCTTCAAGAGGCAACTGGACTTTCTGGTTTTTGTCTCAAGACGTTTGGCTTCCCATCCAAGAAGCTTCTTCAGAACTGGAGAAGGTTCTTGGATGGGAAGCTAAACGTCTTCAAAGAGAATCCAGTTGCCTCTTGAAGAAGCATCTTTGGGGCAACCATGACCTGGATGACTGAGAATTTCCATAGACATTTAGGTGTGCACTTTGGGACAAAAACCCTTCAGAGCTGAAGAAGCTTCTTGGATGACAAGTGAAATGTCTTCAAAAGAAAAAACAAGAAAGTCCAGTTGCCTCTTAAAAAAGCATCTTTGGGGCAATTATGGTCTGGATGATTGAGAAGCTCCATTGACTCTTAAACGGGATCTTAGCTTTTTTGCAGGGGTCTCCAACCTTGGCTCCTGGAAGCCTGGCGGACTTCAACTCCCAGAGTTCCACAGCCAGCTGGCTGTGGAACTCTGGGAGTTGAAGTCCGCCAGGCTTCCAGGAGCCAAGGTTGGAGACCCCTGGTTTAGGGTTTCCATAACTTGCAAGAAAGGTAGAACTTGGCCAGGAACTTGATTAAAGCTCATCGTATGGAGCTGCTGTTGGGCTTGAGGTGGAAAGGGGAGGGATGCATAGCTCATTCAACTTGTAAGCCCTTGCTTAAAGCATCAGAGCTTCAAACCCAACAGCAGCTCCATATAGTGAGCTTAACTCAGGTAATTAGCCAAGTTCCACCCCTGCTGCAAGTTATTGAACCCTAAGCTGTCCATATGCACAGAAAACTAAGTTCCTATCTAAGATGTTGCTTCACATTAACCCGATTGAACATGCTGTGTGGATTCAGGCCTTCTGTTTCCATGGAATCCATTCACATGTGCAATATCAGCAGGAGGGCTCTCCCGTGTGTGAACATTTCCCCCCCCCCCCAGGCTGGCCAGCGAGCACTCCTTGGCCTGTACAGGTGGAACACAGGCCAACGAGGTGAGGGACCATCCCAATGTCCAGTTTTCTTGAACTTGCTTTTAGGGCACGTTTTCCCTCCCGCTGCTTGGCTCTTTCAAGCACCTAAATTATCCATAAGTTTCTCATTTTTAGGCCGCCAGTTGTTTTGGACTACAATTCCCATTGTTCTTTTCTTTAGCACAATGAAGAGCAAGAGCAAATTCTGCTGCAAAGATAAGTTGTATTCTTTTTAAAAGTCTGCAAGCCATCACAGATATGCAGGAATATCCACAGCATATGATCGAGAAAGACAAGATGACAGTTGTGACCATATGATCAAAGCTCTGTGCAACCCCATACTAAAATTAGACTGAAGTCATTCACACATTTTCAGCAACCATTTTCACTTTTGTGACGGTAGACAGCCCTGGTTCCCAAGTCAGGACATACAGCTTTCACTCATGCCACCATGATAGTGTAACTTAAAAGAAACTAACAATGATACAATGCAGTGTTGTGTGAACTATGATATATAAAGTCCCTGGTTCAAACTTCACCTCAACTTTGAATTCATTAATCAAGGTACTATGATTTCAGAATAATGCAAGCTCGTTTCAGGACTCTTAGAAGAGTCCTTTTATTTTTATACCACATGTTATACAAAACCCTAGTCTTATTCACAACTCCCACTAGTAGCTTTGTATGTTACAAATACCCTGCAAAATTCCACCCCGAGTAAGTCTATGCCTTTTTTGTTGTGAAATAAATCAGCTGTTCTTAAATATAAAGTGGAAGAAAAATAGTGGTTTCCTAATTCAGGGAATCCCAAATAAATTGAAATAGGGATCAATCTGTATGGTTCAGCATACTCAACCGGTGTGAGAACATAAAATATAAGAAGGTCGTGTTAGATCAGGCCAATGACCCATCTAGTCATATTTTAGCAACCATTAATTCTCTCCCTCTCCCTCCCTCCCTCCCTCCCTCTCTCTTTTCTAAGTCTGCAGCATAATTGAAGCTTATATACAATCTAGTCAACTAATGGTCAGCACTAAATTGGTGCTAGATAAGGATCAACAGAATTCATGGTGAACCAGGATCTCTTGTGACAACTAATGACTCTAAACCAGGGGTCTCCAACCTTGGCTCCTGGAAGCCTGGCGGACTTCAACTTCCAGAGTTCCACAGCTGGCTGTGGAATTCTGGGAGTTGAAGTCCACCAGGCTTCCAGGGGCCAAGGTTGGAGACCCCTGCTCTAAACTGATGATATATTTAACTCCACCTTCCAGGTCTGCCTCATCTTCTCCTATAAGAATTCAACAATCTCTTGGTTTCTAACCTGATGTCTTAATTACTACACCAGACAATCTCCATTGGACATAGTAGTTAAGACATCAGGCTAGAAAGTTAAAAATTAATGCCCCATTATCCTCCTAGACATCAAGCTAGTAGTTAAAAATTAATCCTCCATTAATTTTTCTTGCCCCATTTAAAATATATAAATTAGCAGTTAGAATCACCTTTGATGGCAATACATTCATAATTATTTATATGTAGAATATAGATGTATTTTTAATCTCCCTACACTTTGTTTTCTTGTATAACCTGTGTTTTAACATTATGTATTTCTGTCCACATTTTATCCCATGCATAATATATATTGGTATATATCACATCTCCCTTTATTTACCATGGCTCTAATTAAAGATACCCCAATTGCTTCAATCTTTCCTTGTAAGGGAGATAATAATTTTGGATGCTTTTTTTATGCCTCTCTTTATGATTCCCCATAGCATGACTGATCGAAATGGTTTCCATAACTATCTGGAACAAACTCTGGTTTCAAAACAAAATCATAAATGCAAATGTATTTCTGCCACAGCACTTACAGGTGAAACTCAAAAAATTAGAATATTATGCAACAGTTTATTTATTTCAGTAATGCAACTTAAAAGGTGAACCTAATATATGAGTTAGACTCATTACATGCAAAGCAAGATAGTTCAAGCCATGATTTGTCATAATTGTGATGATTATGGCTTACAGCTCATGAAAACCCCAAATCCACAATCTCAGAAAATTAGAATATTACATATAATCAATAAAACAAGGATTGTACATAGAACAATACCAGACCTCTAATAAGCTTACATATGTACTCAGTACTTTGTTTGGGCCCCTTTTGCAGCAATTACTGCCTCAATGCGACATGGCATGGAAGCTATCAGCCTGTGGCACTGCTGAGGTATTATGGAAGACTAGGATGCTTCAATAGCGGCCTTCAGCTCTTCTGCATTGTTCGGTGTCATGTCTCGCATATTTCTCTTGGCAATGCCCCATGGATTCTCTATGGGGTTCAGGTCAGGCAAGTTTGCTGGCCAATCAAGCACAGTAATCCCACAGTCATTGAACCAGGTTTTGGTGCTTTTGGCAGTGTGGGCAGATGCCAAGTCCTGCTGGAAAATGAAGTCAGCATCCCCATAAAGCTCATCTGTGGAAGGAAGCATGAAGTGCTCCAAAATCTCTTGGTAGATGGCTGCATTTACCCTGGACTTAATGAAGCACAGTGGACCAACACCGGCAGATGACATGGCTCCCCAAATCAACACAGACTGTGGAAACTTCACACTGGACTTCAAGCATCTTGCAGTGTGTGCCTCTCCCTTCTTCCTCCAGACTCTGGGTCCTTGGTTTCCAAATGAGATGCAAAAGTTGCTCTCATCAGAAAAGAAGACTTTGAATCACTGAGTAACAGACCAGTTCTGTTTTTCTTTTGCCCAGGTAAGATGCTTTTGCATCAGGAGTGGCTTGACAAGAGGAATACAACATTTGATGCCCATGTGTGTCTCTTTGTGGTGGCTCTTGATGCACTGACTCCAGCCTCAATCCACTCCTCGTAAAAGTCCCCAACACTTTTGAATCGCCTTTTCCTGACAATTATCTCCAGGCTGCGGTCATCCCTGCTGCTTGTGCACCTTTTTCTTTCACACTTTTCCCTTCCACATAACTTTCTATTAATGTGCTTTGATACAGCACTTGGGAACTTCCAACTTCGTTTGCAATTACCTTTTGAGGCTTTCCCTCTTTATGGAGGGTGTCAATGATGGTTTTCTGCACAACTGTCAGGTCAGCAGTCTTTCCCATGATTGTGATTCCTACTGAACCTGACTGAGAGACCATTTAAAGGCTCAGGAACCCTTTGCAGTTGTTATGGCTTAATTAGCTGATTAGATGGGATACTTTGAGCCAAGAATATTGAACCTTTTCACAATATTCTAATTTTCTGAGATTGTGGATTTGGGGTTTTCATGAGCTGTCAACCATAATCATCTCAATTATGACACATCACAGCTTGAACTATCTTGCTTTGCATGTAATGAGTCTATCTCATATATTAGGTTCACCTTTTAAGTTGCATTACTGAAATAAATGAACTTTTGTACAATATTCTAATTTTTTGAGTTTCACCTGTATTTTAAGGCTTTTTTTAAATCAATGAATGGGTATTTAAAAGTGCTCAAGTTGAACTAGGTTGTATCCCATGTACATATTGGATTGTTCAAATTTAGCAACTTTAATATGTGTGGACTTCAAATCCCAGAATTCTGCAGCCAGCATGAAATTGGCAAGTTTGAAAACTTTGGTTTAAAAGATTCTTCCATTAAGCATGAAATTCGACTTGAAGTTATTCAGGATGCCCTCAATTATATACTGTATATTCTAAGACTATATACATAAATAAATAATTATTACTACTAATCCAACAAGCAAGCTCTCTAAAATGTTGATTTGAATCCCAGATTTTGAAAACCAAAATCAGATACATATCTAATATCAATTTCTGGCCATATTATCACTGTGTGCAGATCTGCATTTTTAGTGCCAACAAATAATCCCTGACATAGAGTTGAAAGGGGTTCTCATTAAATCATAATATTATGAGACAACAACATATCTTACTGTCCTGTACATCACTTGTGGCATGTTTTTAGAAACTAGCCTCCACAGCTAAAATTCATAATGTGTTGTCCTAAGTAAGCAAAAATAGCACTCTATGTTGCTGGTAGCTGACTTATACTCACAGTGATCATTGTTGTTCTATAATTCTCAGAATCTAAGTTTTCTGGGAGCACATCAAATAGCATGGATGCTGTGAGAAAATGTTTCTTTAGACCTAACAAAAAGGCACTTGATAGTCATGATTGTGAAGAGATTACTCATCTTCCTTTTCTACTGCTAGACTAAGGGAGGGGTTGAATGCAGCCTCTGTGTAGAACAGGAAATCACTAAGTTTTGGAATTGGCCTACAAAGAAGGCAGAAGCTTGTTTTATGTTCAGGAAATGCCACGGCCCTCTGGATTTTCAGAGAAGTTATAGAAAAGAAGAGGTAATGTTGAACATCCTCAGCCTGCATATATACTAAAATAAACCTTCTATCAGAAAAATACTATCAGATGATGTGACCTTCTTTCAAGAAAACTGAGCAGAGGTGCTTCTGAAATTTCTCATTGCTTGGTATGTGATATTCATACTTAACAATGTTTATTGATACGTGGCCGCAGAGGAGCAAAAATAATAAATAGTAGAGTGAAAAGATGAAACAGATTAAACAAATAAAATTATGCCCCAAGATGTGTTCTGGTCACCCTAATCATTTCCAAATACGAAGGCCACTCAGATAAATTTCATGTTTACAATTTTTTAAGGGATACTAACCACACAGGGGTGGGCAAACTTTTTGGCTCAGGGGCCGCATTGACTTTTAAAATTTGATAGACGGGCCGGGTCAGCACAAGATTTTTGGGGAATCGCCCCCCACCCTTTCCCCCCCTCTTCTCCTCCTTCCCCTCCCTTCGGAGGCCCCCCGAGTCAGGAGTTGCCAGCCCCAGTGCACCTCCGCGCGGCTCCAGTCCCGCGTTGCCTCGGGAAGGGAAGGGCAAAAAGGAAGAGCCGTGGCAGTGCTTTCCAACGGCAGCAGCGGCACCGGAGGCTCAGGGTCAGCGGCTCCTGGTTTTGCCTTTTCCTTCCCAAGGCAATGCGGGACTAGAGCCACATGGAGCTGCGCTGGCGGTAGCAACTCCTGACAGCCCCAGCTGGACACCTGAGCAGAGCCCGGGCAGAACTGCCTGTTGCTGCTGCCGGAGCACTGCCGGGTCGCCTCCTGCAAGCAGCCCACCCGCCCGGCTTCCCCTCTACCACGTGGCTCAGGGCCAGGCACGAGTGCCCGTGAGTTAAAAGGAAGCCGCAAGTTGCTGGGAAGTTGCTAGGATGCTGGGAGCAGGCTTTTAAAGTGCTGCTCGAGCAGGACCACTGAGCCGGGAAACGGGGCACCAAGGCAGAGCAAGGCTCCACCAGCAGCGGCCTAGCTTTTGGTGGCTCCAAGCAGCCCGCCCGCTGGGCAGAACCCTTCCCGCTCCTCGGTCGGAAGACACTCCCACCTGCAAACTTTGCCTTTGCAAAGTTTAAGCCTGGAAGCCCCAGAAAAAAAAGGGGGATCGGCGGGGACTCACCTTCGGAGAAGTTGCACTTGAAGGTGATTTCAAACTCCCAGCCGAGGCCTTTGCAAAGTTCTTCTTTTCTTTCCTACCCCGAGAGCACTCTGCACTGTTTTGTAGCTTTGGGGGCCACGCGGTGCAGGACAATATGCCACGCCCAGTTGTTGTTTTTTTAGAGGTGGGCCGGATTGAACAGACCAATGGGCCGGATGTGGCCCGCGGGCCGTAGTTTGCCCACCCCTGACCTATTAGGTGGCCAAATAGCTTCATCAAACTACACAACTGTGCATATCTTAATTAGATATGTTCTTTTATTGTCCTATTGTTTTTTCCCTTTCTCAATAACAAACAAAAATCAAACTATTTCTCTTTTTTATAGTAAAGCTGGTCGAAGATTATGTTCTATTGCTAGAACAAGATAGACTCAAGACCAGAGTTGAGTTCAGCTCTTTATTTAACTGTCAGTAACTTCAACTAAACTCGAGCCGCGGCAGCCTCTTTTATAACGGCTGCTCGCGACTCGCAACCAATGGCGTTATTTTAAACCTCCCACCGTTTGGGCGGCCAATCATAAACTGTTGTTAACCACCAATCGCTAGGCAGTAGTGATTGTCCAATCGGAACGTAGTATTACGAGTATGCAAATGTCTATATACAACAGATCATATTAAATATTTTTGTTTTGATTTGAATAAATACCGTCTGTGAAAGTATTGTGCTGTTGTTTGTTTATTTAAGGGAAAATGAGGTGCAGGACATCTGTGAAATTTAGGGGTGAACAAGAATTAGAAGGAAGATCCTGAAACTACGTTTTGTTTTCCCCTCTGTAAGCAGACATGTGCTGTATATGCTTGAAGTTGCTAATCTTAGTTACCTGTACATGAGATTGAGTACCATTTTATTCAGCGGTACTTATTCTGAACTATGGCACGCATATTTGCTATAAAATTTCTTTGCACTGACCATTATCTGACACATGATGATCATCATATATCTTTTTCAAATTTTGGATTTTAAATGTAAGAAGTAGGAACTATCGTTAGAATTTCTTGCATTCTATAAGAAATGTTTCAAGTTGTTACATTTTGCTTCTACTGTCTGGTGCCTTTCAGTCACAGTTGGCTGTTATACGTGCTTCTTCTGAACCAGCATTTTTTTTTGTAATCTGACTTCTTTTTAAACAGTATTAAATTAAATATATATTCTGCTTTTCCTCCAGGAGCAAAGGAGCTCTCCATGTTCATTCTGTAAGGTAGGTCAGGTAGAGAAGTGGTGAATGGCTTACAGCCCTCCTGTGAGAAATGAACTTCGTTGGCTGATCCATCTCAGCAACATGATTTTAGATTTTCCTCTCCAATTTGATATCCCCGAGTCTTTCCTCTCTTTTCTGATACTGGGAAAACAAGTCAAAGTTCTCAGAAATAATACATTGGTCAGCAGGATTTATCAAGAATAAATTATGCCAAACTAGCTTGATCTCCTTTTTCTGACAGAGTCATTTCTTTAGTTAGAGGAAAGCGAAGAATATAGTGTACATTGGTTTCAGCAAAGCATTTGACACAATCTCATGAGTTTCTAGCAGAAGAAATGGCAAAATGTAACCTTGGTTAGGCTATCCTTAAATGGATATACAGTTGTACTTAACAAATCATGTGATTCCCTTTGCATGAAGCTGGAGGAAAATGCTGAACAGAATTAGAGATTCTCAGTCATCCAGGTCACGATTGTCACAAAAGTGCTTTTTCAGGAGACAACTGGACTTCCTTGTTTTTTCTTTGAAGACATTTCACTTCCCATCCAAGAAGCTTCTTCAGCTCTGACTGGACAGTGAGGAATGGAAGGATTGATATTCCTTGCAGACAGCTGATCATTGGCATCCTTTTTTGGAGGGTCGTTGAAGCACTTGGAGGTTTATGTGTGTCCTCAACGTCACCCAAGTAGTGCTCCTGGTTCCTGTTGTCTGCAATTTTTCTCTGGAAATCCATTCCTACTCAGGTGACCCTGAGGACACAGATAAACCTCCGAGTGCTTCAAATGAAAGGTTGAGTCAACCTTGAGCCGATCAAGATCGAAGGAATCGAACTCCTAGCAGTCAGCAGAATTAGCCTGCAATACTACTTTCTAACCTCTGCGCCACCATGGTAAATGAGAAAAAAATGGTAAATGAGAATAATAACAAATTAAATTAAGTAAAACCCACATTTCTGCCCAGTGATTGGTATGCCTATGAAGATTCCCCTTCATGTGAGAGCTTAAATATAAAGGCAACCCAAATAGAACAGTTGGATGTGATAATAAAAATTGTAGAGCCAAATGAATGGCATAATTCTAAGGCACGTGTGTCAAGCCCGTGGACATATTGTGATGTTTTTCCCCTTTGCGGAGCTGGGGTGGGTGTGGCCTCTGCATGACATATCTGGCCCACTAGCTACCAGTTTGACACCCCTGTTCTAAGGCATACAAACCAATACAAATAGTCCAGTGGTGGGGTTCAAAATTTTTTACTACCGGTTCTGTGGGCATGGCTTGGGCATGATGTGGCTTGGTGGGCAGGGCAGGGGGAGGTTATTGCAAAATCCCATTTCCTCCCCACTTCAGGGGAAGGATATTTTAAAATCTCCATTCCCTCCCCACCCATAGAGGTAGATTACTCCAAAATCCCATTCCCTCCACACCTCACTAACCTCCTTTCCAGCTCTGTTCTCCTGTGCAGGGCAACAAAAGAAGACCCAGCCAATCAGCTGGTACTCGGGAGGCAGAGAATAGATGGGGGTGTGGCCAGTCAGAGGTGGTACTTGCTGGTTCTCTGAACTACTCAAAATTTCCGCTACCGGTTCTCCAGAACTGGTCAGAATCTGCTGAATACCACCTCTGAAATAGTCCTTGACTTATAATCTTTCATTTAGTGACCATTTGAATTTACCACAGCACAGAAAAAAGTGACTTATGGCTATTTTTCACATTTTTATCTGTTGCCGCATCCTCGTAGTCACGTGAACGAATTCAGACACTTGCGAATGGAGATATATTTATGACGGTTACAGTATCCTGGTCGTGTGATCTCCTTTTGTGACCTTCTGACAAGCAAAGTCAATGGGGAAGCCAGATTCATTTTACAACCACATTACTAACTTAACAACTGCAGTAATTCACTTAACAACGGTGGCAAGAAAGGCAATGATGGGATTCAATTTTTTTTTTTACTACCAGTTCTGTGGGTGTGGCTTAGTGGGCATGGCAGGGGAAGGATACTGTAAAATCTCCAATCAGAGGTGGTATTTGCCGGTTCTCTGAACTACTCAAAATTTCCACTACCGGTTCTCCAGAACTGGTCAGAACCTGCTAAATACTTCCTCTGAAGAAAGGTCTTGAAATGGAGCAAACTGTGACTTCACAACTGTCTTGCTTAGCAACAGAAATTTTGGCCTCAATTGTGGTTGTAAGTCAAGGACTACCTGTATAAGAAACAGACAAATGAACAAACTTATAATAATAGTGGGAAAATAAGGACATATTAGGAACTGTTAAAATCCAAGGCTATTGGGGAGAATTTTTTTATATATCTTTCGTAGATGAAAGTACTGCATTATGGAAAGCTGGATGCTAGCATTGGATTTTGGCAGATATCTTTGAGTGAAAATAGTTCAAAGCTGTCTATATTTAATACACATTTTGACAGATATAGATCTGAAAGATTGCCATTCAGTAATTCATTTGCTTCTAGACTTTCTTGGACATCTCTATACTAGCTCCTTAAGGACATCATGAGAGTTATGTGAAAATATATTGACTGGAGCAAAAAAAATTAAAAAAAAGAATGATAAAAGAGAAAAACAAAGAGTAAGAGCCAGTTTGGTGTCATTGTTGAGGTGTTGGCTAGAAACCAGGAGGCGGATACAAAATTTAAAAAACAATATTTTAACTTAGTATACCAATTCTGAGACACGATGACATTATTAAAATGGCTACCGTTTCTGTTGACACTATTGCTTCAGGCTTGGGAACAGTAACGCTTCTTTTAAAAAAAAAGATTACAATTAGAAACATAAAAATTAACACAAATTAAAAAAAATAAAAAATAAAATGCAGAAAAAATAGAAAACAAAAATAAAAAAGAATATAGTTATATTTTTATATATAGTTGAATCAATCAATCAATCATATTTTGTTACAGCATCTCATTTAATCACAATTATAAACAATTTTAGGAAGTTCTCTTCTCTTAATATAAAATAAATAATTTCTTCTTTCTCATATCCCTTCTCTTATCTATAAACAAATCTTAAACCCTTGTCATTTCAGTCCTGATCAGTAAAAAATCCATTAAGGGTGACCATAGATAATAATATATTGATTTCAATCGTAGTCAAATAGTCTAACTTTATATTTCTTCCTTTTACTTTTAACAGCCTTGATTTTTAGTTCCTTCAAATAATGATGTGGAATTTTATTTCTTTTCATTTGTCCCTTATAAAATTCTCCAAAGCTTTAACAAGCCTGTTTCATAAATCCAATACAGAAAGATTATCAAGGTCACTTTCTTGGTTTGTTATTTTTATATTCCTTTTAATTATTAAGACATAAACCAGTTCCATTTTTATATCCTAGGTAGTATCTTTCCCTCATTTTAAAATAATGGCTATTATAATAGGTAGTATCTCTTTCCCACATTTTTAAATAAAACCAGTCTTTTCCAGTAAAGCATGTTCTTCTTCCATGTTATATTTTAAACATAGGCAGTCATTCTTAAAATTAAATTCTGGGTCCTACTGTTCAAAAATATCCTTCAGTATATTCAATATTAAAATGTTTTGTTTCAATCCATATTAGCAAATTTAGTATACTTATTCTTCTCCTTTAATTGCAATTTTTTATTCCTTCTCGTTCTTTCTAGTATCCAACATACCAGATTATGACCCATGGTGGCAGAATGGTTAGGGTACAGTACTGCAGGCTACTTCTACTGACTGCCGGCTGCCTGCAATTTGGCAGTTCAAATCTCACCAGGTTCAAGGTTGACTATCCTTCCATCATTCCAAGGTGGGCAAAATGAGACCCAGATTGTTGGGGGCAATAAACCTCTGTAAACCTCTTAGAGAGAGCTGTAAAGCACTATGAAGTGATATATAAGTCTTAAGTGCTATTACTATTTCACCCTATTATATTTTCTAAATAATTCAAAACAACCACATTTTCCCACAAGAAGGATTCTTATTAATTTCAAGATCTTAAATAAAATCCATCTGATCCATTGTTAACTTTCCAAAATCAGCATTCTAATCACCCTTTTCCTATTTATTTCAACAAATGATTTTTTTCCCTAAGCCTTCACATTTATGTTTAAAACTTCTTTCACTAAGGATTGAAAGGAACTCCCTGCTGTTATACAGGTTCCTGAAAAGCAGTTAACAAGCAATTTCCAAAACTGATTAAGAAAGGAAGTATCTTTTAACAAGATACCAACCATGAGGTTAGAGCAATGATGGTAATGCCTCATCTCCCAGAACTCTAAATCCACCAGAGACCACTGTCTTATGTCTTCTTGTAAGAATCAACTGCCTGGGAACACTTGTGTGCAATCTCAAGTCTTTCCCTGTGTAGAGAGGAATCATAAAGAGCCAGTCCATTTGCCAGTTCTTCATTCTATTTGGTCATCTGTTCTGCTTCTAGCTGAGGTTGTCTGAGCTTTCAGGTTTGGTTAATGTTGTGTATGCAATATAACTAATAAAGTATGAGCTTGGAGTCAAGTGCAGGGTTCTGGCCCTGCACTTCTAATTGGCTGTTAAACGGCCGGACCGGATTGGCCCGTTCCGGGGAATCCGATTGGCCCTTAACAGAAATGTCTTATTGGTTTAAGAGCTAACGTTCCTAGCTCATTATTGGTTAATCGTTACAAGGTTTGCCTATATAAGGCAGGTTTTACTGCTGTTCAATTGAAGAAATCACAATGTAAATAAAGAGCTGAAGTTCACCGTTCAGAGGCTTGTCTCCATTCTTCTCGCCCATACTCAAAACATAACACTGGCAACGAGGATGGGATATGGAGACATCTGAACCAACGGAACCAAGAAGCAATACCGAGCACGTGACAGACGGCGCCAACAACGGAACCATGTCCGGCGGCATCGTACCACCCTCTCCGTTCGATCTGACACAAGAGGACTGGGAGTCCTACATGGATCGCTTCCAAATGTTCCTCGAGACGAACAACTTAAAGGACGCCACACCAGGAAAGAAATGGGAGGTGTTCCTAACGCATTGCGGTCTAACTGTATTTAAGATGGCTAAAGCACTAGCCAAACCCCAAGAAGTGAAGGCCATGGATTGGGATGACCTCGAACCTATCTTGCGAGCCCACTACGCTCCTACCATGCCTACGCTCGTGAGACGTCACGAGTTTTACCAAAGAAACCAGCGAAAGGGAGAAAGCGTGGCCAACTTCATAGCAGACCTCCGTAACTTGGGAGGCCTCTGCGGATTCACCGATCTCGAAGAAGCACTAAGAGATCGCATAGTTCTTGGATTAGATCCTCCAGGCATCCAAAGCAAGCTGATGGCAAAAGGCAACATCAGCCTTGCCAACACCATTGCCGATGCTACCGCAGCAGAGGCAACCAAGAAGTCGGCTGCACAACTACGCCGAAACCGCGCTCCGATACCACCACTGGCCAGCGAAATCTCACCTAGTGCAGAGGGGCAGCTTGCGACAACACACCACAAGGACCTTTCTTCATCGTCAGATAGCGACGAAGAAGGGGTCCATCGACTGCGGTTCAACCGAGACCACTACCCGAAGCCTGTACGCCCTTGCGCTGGATGTGGAGCCAACCATGCCAGGTCTGAATGCAAGTTCCGTGACGTACTCTGCCATGAGTGCAGGAGACGAGGCCACATCGGACGGGTCTGCCGCAGCTTGCCAGGACCCAACCAGGCCTCAAAAGGGACCAACTATCGCCAATCGACAGGAAACTGTCCTGTAAGGTGAGCGCCAGTAAACCAATCCAACAGAAATCGACCTTTGCAGAGAGAAGAGGCTCACCATACTATCACTATCGGTCATGCCTCAGCCTTGGACACTAAGAAAATCCGAGTAACAGTAGCCATCGAGAATCAGCCTTGCCACATGGAGGTCGACTCGGGATCGTCTCTCTCGATGGTGTCGTGGAAGACACTCAAGCAACTCATCCCCACAATTCAACGTCAAGATGTCCGGTTCCAACGCCTCATCCTCAAGGACTACCAGGGGAATCAAATCCCCATCGTCGGGTCCTGCCGAGTCCGAGTCTTTTTCAAGAAGCACACAGCGTACTTACCTTTGACAATCATCGATAGCGATAGGCCTAGCCTATTGGGCCTCCAATGGTTCGCGCCACTCGGCATTGAAGTGGCCGGCGTAAACCGAGTCGGTGGCGGTGACTGGGAGGAAGACCTTTTCTCTGAGTTCAGGGACGTCTTCGCGGACAGCTTAGGCGAGTACAAGGGGACCCCGATCTCATTCAGCCTAGATCCCAAGGTAGCTCCCATTCACTTGAAGCCCCGTCGAGTTCCGTTTGCCTTAAGGGCAAAAATCAATGAGCAACTCGACAAACTGATAGCTCAGGGGGTGTTGGAGCCCATCGATCACTCCCCTTGGGAAACCCCTATTGTAACACCCATTAAGCCAGATGGGTCAATCCGAATTTGTGGGGACTCCCGGGCCACCTTGAACCACGCCCTCCAGCAAAACACGTATCCATTTCCGGTGGTGCAGCACCTCCTCCATTCTCTGGGGGGCGGGAAAGTTTTTGCTAAATTGGATTTAGCTCAGGCATATCAGCAATTACCAGTAGATGAAAAAACGGCACAGGCCCAAACTATTGTGACGCACTGAGGTGCCTTTAAATGTACCCGGCTGTAATTCAGAGTTAGTGGAGTTAGTGTAGGATCTTTCAGAGCCTTATGGAAAGGTTATTACAAGGAATTAAGGGCGTGGTCCCATATTTTGACGATGTATTAATTGCAGCCCCAACTAAAAAAATCTTACAGGACCGGTTAAAATTAGTCCTAAGAAAATTCCAAGAAGCCGGTCTTAAGGTTAAAAAAAATAAATGTAAATTGTGCACTGACAGTGTTGAGTTTTTAGGGTACCTGATTGATAGCCAGGGCATTCACCCTACCGAAAGTAAATTAAAAGCGATCAAAAACGCTCCCAGGCCATGAAACAAGGCCAATCTCCAGGCGTTCCTATGCCTCATCAACTTCTATAATGTGTTTTTACCACACAAAGCAACTGTCGCTGAACCATTACACCGATTGTTAGATAAAAGGGCAATTTGGTTATGGGGTTACCGTAAAGAACAGGCGTTCCGAAATGTTAAAAAACTGCTCACTTCTGACTCTGTACTCTTGCAGTATAATGAGACTTTGCCATTAGTTATAACCTGTGATGCATCGCCTTTCGGGGTGGGCACCATTTTGAGCCACGTACTGCCTAATGGGAACGAAGCCCCTGTTGCATATTTTTCGAAGACTCTTTCAAAAATGGAGCGGAACTTTGGACAAATTGATAAAGAAGCCCTCGCAATCGTTTCAGCTGTGAAAAGATTTCACGAATACATGTATGGCAGGGTTTTTACTATTGTGACTCACCACAAACCGTTGCTAGGGATAATAGCCGGAGATAAGCCGACTCCCTACATATTATCCCCTAGGATGACCCGATGGTCAGAATTCTTAGCTGCTTATAACTATCGGTTGCAATACCGCCCGGGGAAAGCCATTCCCCACGCCGATGCATTGAGCCGAACACCGCTTCCAGAAACTCTCGACGATCCAGCACCAACGGTAACCATGTTGCAAATCGAGGCACTCAACTCGCCGCTACTGACCGCTCGAGACATCGCAAGAGAAACCAAACGCGACCACACCCTAGCACGAGTCCTAGGCTGGGTAGGCCATTGGACCAATTGTCTGATGACTTCACACCATTCAAGTCTCGACAGACCGAGCTCTTCTCCCAGAAAGGCTGTGTCATCTGGGGCGATAGAGTCGTTATCCCAGAACGGCTCCAAAAAGTGCTGCTGAGAACCTTGCACGATGGCCACCCCAGCATTGTGTGAATGAAAGCCCTTGCACGAAGCTACGCATGGTGGCCGGGCATTGACAAGCAAATCAAACAGTGGGTTAAAGCTTGTCCCAAATGCCAAGAAATCAATAACGCCCCTCCAAAAGCCATGCCTACCGAATGGGAGACACCACGTGGACCCTGGTCCCAAATTCACCTGGACTTCACGGGGCCAACCAAGGGCCACACCTTCCTGCTTACCGTCGATGCCTACTCGAATTGGCTCGAGATTCATCGCATGACTACTACAACCTCTGAGGCAGTCATCAAGATTTTAAACAGACTCTTTGCAACCCACGGATTACCAGATGTCCTGGTATCCGATAACGGCCCACAATTTACTGCACTAGCGTTCGAGCAGTACCTCGCTGACTACGGCATCTGCCATGCACTCACCTCGCCTGCGCACCCTGCGACCAATGGCCAAGCAGAACGCATGGTCCAATTTGTAAAGAAAACCTTGCAAAAGGTAAACTACGATAACATTGACGACAAAGTCAATCAAATCCTCTTCTTGCAACACATCATCCCACATAGCGTCACCAACAAAACTCCCGCTAAACTGCTAATGGGACGAAAGCTCCGCTCCCACCTCAACCGGTTGCACCCTGCTTATGAACCGGAGAAACCACTAGGATCCAGCGGCCGCTGTCGCACCTTCCAGGTAGGAGACCTGGTTTATGCAAAAAACCTATCGGGCGACCCGTTGTGGGTGGAAGCGACGGTAGTACGTGTAACCGGCCCCAGATCCTACCTTGTGCAATGTCGTGACAATAAACTCTGGAAACGGCATATCGACCAGTTACGGTCGCGACTTGCAGCAGCCAGTCCGCAACTCACCTATGACCAAACTGAGGGGGGGCAGGTACGGAAGAAGATGAAGCCCTAGGAAACCCGTTCGAAGGGAACGATGATTTAATAGAAACTCAGGCTGTGGAGCCAGAGGGAGAAACGTTTGCACCTCAAGAAATTGCGGAACATGGGGGCAACGACGCAGAAGTGAACTCTGAACCGGAGGCAGCCCCACTACCAAACAGCAATCTGCCTCAGCAGGACTGCAACCAACCAATACAGCAAAAGTCAAAGAGACTAAAAAGACAACCGTCCTATTTAAAGGACTATGTAACTGCGCCCTGAACTAAGAAGCCAGGGGGAAGGGGTGTTGTGTATGCAATATAACTAATAAAGTATGAGCTTGGAGTCAAGTGCAGGGTTCTGGCCCTGCACTTCTAATTGGCTGTTAAATGGCCGGACCGGATTGGCCCGTTCCGGGGAATCCGATTGGCCCTTAACAGAAATGTCTTATTGGTTTAAGAGCTAACGTTCCTAGCTCGTTATTGGTTAATCGTTACAAGGTTTGCCTATATAAGGCAGGTTTTACTGCTGTTCAATTGAAGAAGTCACAATGTAAATAAAGAGCTGAAGTTCACCGTTCAGAGGCTTGTCTCCATTCTTCTCGCCCATGCTCAAAACATAACAGTTAAAGTTTGAGCTGCTGAAATGATGCAATGAAGAGGCTTGTGTTCTGAAGGGTGTTGGGCAATTCCTATTGTGGCTTAACGGCTTTTTCTGTGCTGGATCTTGGGCAAGTATATTTGATTATGAATAGAGCTATTTATCTCTTTATCTCTTAAGTGCTGACATCTGCTGAGGGCTATTAAGAATGGTGAGGGATGCTTTCTGTCTCCAAGAGTATATTTCTCTCTTTAGGGAAATATAAAAATTCTACCTTTTTAATATTTTTCAAAATGTTCTATTCTTCTAGAAAAGGGGTGGGTGCTAACTTTCTACAATCATTTTTAAAAAAACTAATATATAGTGTGTCTCCTATGATTCAGGAGCTGTTGCAAAAATAACAGCTTCATGTTACTTATAGACCAGGGAGGGAATGAGTAATAAATGACACTTTGTCCAGAACCCAACTAATACAGGAGGAATGATTGATGCTGAGAAATCAAAATAGTAAGTTTTATGAACCTTTTTTTGTCTATTATTGATTCTAAATTTAGCCTTCAAGGAGGTTATGAATATAGTACTTTGTAGCTCCTGTAATACATTATTTTTAATAGATGGCTTCAGAAAAGAATAATATTCTAAAGTGAGATCTTATTGGAATTAGAGAGAAGAGTAAAGTGTTTACAGGGACTTAATTTTTAAGAGTGATCATACAGTAGTGCCACAAAAATCAGGAACTGAATTTTTCTGAGTTCCTGAAGCAGTCCTACTGAGTTGAGTTTCATTACTTGGAACAGCCAGCTGTCTTCACCAGAGTAGTTTGATCCAGAATCCAAACAACAGAGGTGGTATTCAGCAGGTTCTGACCAGTTCTGAAGAACCGGTAGCAGAAATGTTGAGTAGTTCGGAGAACCAGCAAATACCACCTCTGACTGGAGTTTTTACAGTATCCTTCCCTCCCATGCCCACCAAATCATGCCCACAGAACTGGTAGTAAAAAAATATTGAATCCCACCACTGCCGAACGAGTAGCCACTGTTTGAACTAGTCTGAATCTCTTCTTCTGGGAAAATAATGGCTTTAGGAAGGAATGCAGTCAATGAACAAGGGGGCCCTTAGTTTTCTGTTTTGTTCTCCATTTCCAAGTTAAGTGCTGTCTATGTTTTTAAAAAAAGTGTTGCTGTTGTGTCCGTCGCTAAGGAGACCAGGAGGCGGTGACTAGGTTTCAGCTCTTTATTGGGTCCCCGGAACCGATATGGCTCCAAGGGAAAAAAAACAGCGCCTTTTTATTCTCAAGCCATGGCGGCCGCGGCCAATGGCACCGCTTTGAATCTCCCGCGATTCATATCCACCAATCGCGGGAGATTCTTAGCGGGCCAATCAGCGCGGCTCGCTAAACCAATCAGATCGCCCCGTGCTTTGGCCAATCAAAGAGCGGGGTTTCAAGAATGCTAATGAATGTACAGAACACCCCTCCCCTCTTGGTTTGGTCCTACGTAACGTAGTCCCGTAGGTAGGTGGGGCTCCATACTTGCCTACTGGACCTGCGCAGGTCAGTCGTGGGTTGGTTCCCGGCCGGTTTGGTCGGGTTCTCTGTGTCTCTCAGACTCGTCGGTGGAACCGCCTGGTATGTCTTGCCGGGCCGCTCGTCGCAGCTCCCTCCCGGTCTACTCGGGCTGGTTGAGCTGCGGTTTTCGCCATTCCCGCCTGGTCTTTCCGGGCTGGTCGAGCTGGCCTGGCTGCTTTTTCTTGGTGAAAAAGGTTCCGAGCTGGCTGCTTGCTGATGAGTATGGCTAGTTCCTTTCTTCTGGGTTTTGGTTCCCGGGGTATTCCCTCCCCTCTTGGTTTGTGTTAAGGGGATTGGTTATGTCTGGTTGCGTGTCGGTTGTGTTTCTTGTGGCTGTTCTTGATCTTAATTGACCGATGTGGCGTTTCCATGCTCGTCTGTTGGTTGTTTGTAGCCGGTACGAGCGGGGACCTGTCAGTTGGGTTATGGTTGCTGGTACCCATAGTGGGTCTCCGGTTAGGTTCTTTGCATAGACGGCGTTGCCTGGTGCAAAGGATCGGTGCTTGCTGGAGGAGTTTGGGGTTTTTTCCGGGTTGTATGTGAGGTGCAGTCTATCGAGTGGGGACCTTATTTTCCTCCCCATTAGTAGCTCTGCCGGGCTTTTGTTTGTTGTTGTGTTTGGGGTTATGTGTTGTACAAAACGCATTTTATTTATTTTGTCTTGGATCTCCCGGTGGTCTATTTTCTGGATGGTTTTTTTCGTAAATTGAACCATCCATTCCGCCATTCTGTTCGCCGCCGGATGCACCGGGGCTGTCAGTGCATGTCGTATGCCCCGTTCCACTAGGAATTTTTCAAATTCCAGCGAGGTGAATTGGGGCCCGTTGTCTGACACGATGACATCTGGGAGGCCATGTGTTGCGAAGAGCTTGCAAAGTTCCTTGGTCACTGCCTCTGTGGTGGTGGCTTTCATGTTGCTTACCTCCAACTAGTTGGAGTAAGCGTCTATGGTTATTAGGAATGTATGTCCCTTTGTGGGCCTGGCGAAGTCTATGTGGATCCTAGACCAAGGTCCCCTGGGAGTTTCCCACTCTAGGATCGGTGCCGAGGGAGGGCTTGGTCTGGTTTCTTGGCAGCGTTGACACCTTGCCACCCAAGCCTTGATTTGTTTGTCCATCCCTGGCCACCAAGCATAACTCCTGGCCAGGGCTTTCGTTTGAACTATGCCCAGGTGCCCCTCGTGTAACAACTCCAGTACCTTCCCTTGCAGTTTTTCCGGGATAACCACTCTATCCCCCTACAGTACACACCCTTTTTGTAGCGAGAGTTCTGTTTGCTGGTTCCGGAATGTTTTGAATGTCTCGTCATTGTCCTTTTCCGGCCACCCTTTCTCTACCCAATGTAACACCCGCGCCAGACGTTTGTCTTTATTAGTTTCTCGGGCAATGTCTGACACGGTTATGGGTAGATCGGGCAGAGTCTCTATGCTGAGGGTGGTCGTCGTGGGTGCTGGGTCGGTGTCTAGCTCAGGTAGCGGTGAGCGGCTCAAAGCATCTGCATGTGTGATCGTCTTACCAGGTCGGTGTGTGAGCCGGTAGCTATAGGCGGCAAGGAATTTGGACCACCTTGTCATTCTAGGAGATAGAATGTTCGGGGTGGCCCCTGTTCCCTGTGAGGATTCCCAGCAGCGGCTTGTGGTCAGTGATGATGGTGAACGTCCGGCCATAGAGGTACTCGTGGAATCTCTTTATCGTGGCGATGATAGCCAGGGCCTCTTTGTCCAGCTGACTATAGTTTCTTTCTGGTTTTGTGAGGGTCCTTGAGAAGAAGGCGATGGGTGCTTCTTTTCCATCAGGGAGAGTGTGGCTGAGGACGGCACCGACGCCGAAAGGTGATGCATCACATGTGACTGCTAGAGGTAGGGTCTCGTTGTATTGGATGAGGACAGCATCCAAAGTGAGCAGGTCCTTGGTTTTCCTGAAGGCGGCTTCCTCGCGTTTCCCCCAAGTCCAGGTAGCTGCCTTGTCCAAGAGCCTATGCAAAGGCTCCGCCGCGGTCGTCTTTTGGGGCAGGAAAACATTGTAAAAATTAAGTAGTCCCAGAAACGCCTGCAGTTCCGTTTTAGTCCTGGGTGTGGGGGCCTCTTTAATGGCTTTAATTTTGGTTTCGGTTGGGTGGATGCCGTGCCGGTCTAGGAGGTACCCCAGGAACTCGACCCGCTCTGTGAAAAGTTGGCACTTTTCCCTCTTCACCTTTAGCCCGGTTTCCTTGAATTTGGTCAGCACCTCCTTTAGTCGACCCTCTAGTTCTGGCTGGTTGGCTGCCGATACCAGTACATCGTCGAAATAGGGCACCACCCCCTTGATGCCTTGTAAGAGTTTCTCCATGAGGCTCTGGAAAATTCCAGGCACCACGCTGACTCCGAACTGGAGTCGGTTACATCGGAAAGCTCCCCGGTGGGTGACTATGGTTTGTGCCTCCGCAGTTTCTTCGTCGACCGGCAGCTGCTGGTATGCTTGGGCCAGGTCGAGTTTCGCGAAAACCTTGCCTCCCCCAGTGAGTGTAGAAGATGCTGCACTACTGGGACGGGGTAGGCACTTTGTTGCAAGGCGCAATTTAGGGTGGCCTTATAGTCCCCCCAGATTCTCACCGACCCATCGGGCTTGACTGGGGTGACTATTGGGGTCTCCTACCGGGCATGGTCTATTGGTTGTAGGACCCCTTGCTTGACAAGCTTGTCAATTTGCTCGTCAATTTTTGGCCTGAGTGCGAAAGGTACCCGCCTTGGTTTTAGGCGTCTTGGGGGAACATTCGGGTCTAGGCTGAAGGAGATAGGGGGCCTTCGGTATTTGCCTAGGGTGCTGTCGAACACTTCCTGGAAGTCCCGTGCCAGTTGTTGCTCCCAATCGGTCTCGGCGATGTGGTTGATGCCCGTGACTTCGATGCCGAGCGGTGCGAACCATTGCAGTCCCAAAAGGCTGGGTCGGTCTTGGTCCACGATTGTCAGGGGAAGCTTTGCAGTGCATCCCTTAAATGTTACTCTGAATTGTCCGGTTCCGACTACCGGGATGCGGTTTCCCTGGTAGTCTTTAATGATTAGTCTCTGGTTCTCCAGTCCCTTCTTTTGGATGATAGGCACCAAACATTTGATTTCTTGCCAGGAGACCATGGAGAGGTAGGACCCTCAGTCCACCTCCATTTTGCATGGCTCGCCTTCGATGCCTACCTCCACGTAGAATTTTCGGGCGTCGGTGGTTGATGCGTGGCTGATGATGACCGTCGGGTTCTCCCGCTCTGGTCCCAACAGCTGTCGGCTGGGCGATCTCTGGTTCTGGGGGGTGTGCTGTCCCGTCTCCGCTCGCTGTGGTCCCGCCGTCTGGGGCTTTTGGCTTTCTTTAATCGGCATACGTGGGCGATGTGACCCTTTTTGTCGCAGTGCCGGCAGACTGCATAGAAGAACCGGCACTCGGATCTAGGGTGGTCGCCTCCGCAACCGGAACACGTGGTCCCTGACTTACGATCCCACCGACTGCGCTGGTCGCATCCTGCTTGGAGCCGGTGGATATTCTCCTCCTCGTCTGAAGTGTCGGATGCGGAATGGAATTCGCCATGGTGGGTGGTGGGTTCATGGTGACTTGCTTCTGGTTGGGCCTCGGTCGCCCGTCCAGGGTTGTTGGTCACAGTGCGGTCCCCGGCGTCCGGTCTCCGCATGCGGTTCGCTGACTGCCTGGTGGCCTTGGCTGCGGTGGCTTCAGCGATGGCATCGGCGAAGGTGATGTCGCCTTTGGCCATCAGCCGACTCTGTAGGACTGGGTCCTGAAGCCCGAGCACGACTCGGTCCCGAAGGGCCTCGTCCAGGTCAGAGAACCCGCATAATCCTCCTAGGTTCCGCAGCTCCACAACGAAGTCGCTGAGGCTTTCACCCGATCTCTGGTCTTGCCAATAAAACTCGTGCCGCCTGATGAGGGTGGGCATGGCGGGAGCATAGTGTTTTCAGAGTAAAGGTTCGAGGTCGGCCCAGTCTATCCCGGTGACATCAGCGGGTTTTGCTAGGGCTTTCGCCATCTTGATCACTGCGGGCCCGCAGTGTGTCAGGAAGACGGCTCGTTTCTTTGGCCCGGTGGCATCCTTCATGCTGCTGCATTCGAGGAGCATGCGGAATCTGTCCGTGTAGGATTCCCAGTCCTTGCTAGTGGGGTTGAAGAGTGTGGGCGGAGCGATGCTGGCCATCTCGTCGGTCTTGCTTCCATCGGACACGTGCTCGATGGGTTTCAAACTCGGGATCCCACCCTTGTCGCCAGTGTCGTGTCCGTCGGTAAGGAGACCAGGAGGCGGTGACTAGGTTTCAGCTCTTTATTGGGTCCCCGGAACCGATATAGCTCCAAGGGAAAAAACAGCGGCTTTTTATTCTCAAGCCGCGGCGGCTGCGACCAATGGCACCGCTTTGAATCTCCCGTGATTTGTATCCACCAATCGCGGGAGATTCTTAGCGGGCCAATCAGCGCGGCTCACTAAACCAATCAGATCGCCCCGCGCTTTGGCCAATCAAAGCACGGGGTTTCAAGAATGCTAATGAATGTACAGAACAGTTGCCCTTTAACATATGTAGCATGTTTGAATTCTGCTTCTTGTAAATGATACTCTTTTAGGGTTTCTTATTATGGAAAGGCAATGTTTTTTCCTCCTGCCTTTTGTATGGACTAATTCTCATAGATTTGTATTGCTTATTATATGCTAGCATCATATCTTAGCCTTAAATATTAAAATGACTGCATGTATATGTATATGTGTCACACACACATGCCCATAAACTATTCTAAAAATCCTAGTTCCATATATACTTGTAAAAGAAGAAACAGATATCCTGCGATCTCTGGAACTTAAAATTACATGTATTGCATTTACTAATCTTTTGTCAGTCTCTGCTGACATCATCAGATTAAGCTACCATTGCAGAGATCTCTGCCTTTATATATCATTAATCAAGTTAGCCCTTGCATGCGTGATAGGCCCTTCCAACTGCATCCTATCTATAATTAGCTCTGTTGTTTTGCTTCCATCGTGTTGGTCAATGGAGGCTTTTCTTTTGTTATTGTTTTTCTCCCTTTAACATATGTAGCATATGTAGCATATGTAGCATATGTAGCATATGATTGCCTTTACACACTTAGTTTCAAATATATCTACATCTCCCTATCCCTGTCCCTATACCCCATCCTCATTTCCATCTCCATCTTGATCTCCATCTCCCAGATGGAGATGGACTATTTGATCTCACTGAAGTTTTGCAAAAAGCTAAGGAATGCTTCATTACTGATCTATGCACATCTGAAAAATGTTCATGTACAAGAAGAAGCACCTGTTCTTAGTTGAAAGCAAGGAAGGACCAAGGAGTTGTGTCAATGTGTCATGGAGAATATTTATGATGGACAAGAGTTGGATTGAAAAAGTGCAAAATGCCATCCCACATTTTTCTTCTTTTAATTCAGTTACTGAAAACCCACAGCATATTTCCATCAAACCTTTGCACATGCAGTTTATAGTTTCTCAGCATATTAGTATAAACAGTTTCGCCCTCCCCTTCTTCCTGATAAGATAGGACATCAAAAAGAACATTTTCCCCTAACTTCAAAGTTTCATGTCTAGTAAATTCTAAGTAGCATATGCATGCCCCAGCCTTTTCAATCCTTAATCATTTGAAAAGTACCTTTCTACAACAATTTGGAGATTTTCTTCTGTTTCACGACCTATAATGATTTGAATAGGTAGAGAGAACACTTATCAAGATTAACATGAAAGGTTGTTGCATTTCTTTGCAAGTTCTGGGTTTTATTACAGAAAGAAGCAATTGCTTCTTATTACCTTAACTTGAAAACTTTGTCTTTGATAATGTAGTCTCTGTGTAGAGTTCTATGGAGAGTTCTAAATTTGGGGAGGTGGAAAAGAACTCAGGAAGGGTAATGCTTCAGGTCAGCAAAAGTGAATTAATTATTCCTTTAGAGATTTGTTCCTTAGTAGCATGTTCACTGCAGTGCAGGCCTCAGCCATCAGAAGATGTTTGAATAGTTCTTATTTTCCCCCCCTTGGAGCAGATAAAGTTTCACTCAGGAATGTAGTAGCAATTACTTCTCCCTTATTTAACAATAACACTATAATTTCTTGTGAGGATACTGTGACTGCCTTCCTGTTGCAGATAAATTTTTATGGCTAAATACTCAAAGCATGGCTGGCTGTATTTAATGAACACTCCTAATACTCCAGATTCAAAATTTATGTTTGTGTAAACATGTTATAACGTGGGCTTAGCTGAGTCTCCTTTTACTCAGAGGAGTCACACTGAGAAGACTTGTCAAGAAAGTTTCTCTTTCAGACCATGGCTGGGGGCTCTTCATTCATTTAATTGATTGACTGGACTGCAAAGCAAAGCATTGCCCCAGGAGCCAATTACACTTGCAAGTTTCATTTGAAAGAGGAATCTTTTCCCTCTGGACCATTCTTGGCCCCAAAATTTTATGTCTCTGAAATCATTGGCACTAACTTTTGGTTGATGGCCTAATTTCAAAACTTACAAGCAAGCAAGTAAGCAAGCAAGCAAGCTATTCAAATCTTTGGCAAGCAAAATCCGACTTGGCTTCCTGCGTGGAGGAAGAGATAAAAGTATAATGTGAACCAGTGGTACAATAAAGAGAAGAAAATACACAAAAAGAATATTAGAAGAAAAAAGGCCATGAAAAAGAAAGTCTTGTAGCTCTACTCACTTTGGTTCTATCCTTGCCTTTTACTTGCTTAAGACTCACTCAAATTGATATTTGTACTTTCAATTTCCTATAAAATGCAGCCTTTGTCAGAAAATTTGATTCCCTAACTTCCTCCTTTAGGGCTCATCATCTTTGTATAAACAGACATTAGCTAATGGCACGTTAGGGGTCATTATGTTAGAAATATTGTTAAACTCCCCCCCCACACACACATAGAAGGTCAAAATTTAGGACATCACAATTAGTTTACCACATTAGCTGTGAGATGCGTTCCAGTTTTTCATGTTACATTAATATGGTAAATTATTGTGTTGGCCATCAGATACATTTCATAAATACATTTTGGCCATGTTCCATGTCTAACTCGAAGATGTGTAGCCCATAAAGATGGGTGGCATTTTTATGCCAATTCAATTGATGCATAATTATACTTCCAGTGGTAGCCCTTATTTTATAATAGTAGTTGAAACAGTATTTGTCGTGTCCGTTGGCAAGGAGACCAGGAGGTGGTGACTAGGGTTTCAGCTCTTTATTTAGTCCCCGCGCTTTGGCCAATCAAAGCGCAGGGTTTCAAGAATGCAAATGAGCGTACAGAACAGTATTTATCCTGTCCCAGGACAAGCACAAACATAAACACACGCAGGGGTTGTTGTTTTTCTCTTTCTTAAATGGGGCTTGCAAACACATGTACTTGCTGTATAGAGACAAATTCCCCACAAAATTCAGCACATTTGAGTTATAAGAGTTCCAAATCCAAGCACCATGCAGAGGAGGGTAGTTAGGTGGAATTGGAAGGGCAAAACCTATGGCTTAATCATCAGTTGATCCAGGTTCAAGGTTAGAACTGCGAGTTCAAAAGTCAAGGCACATAGAGGGATTGCCATCAATGGAGAGCTTGTGTTTACTGCTACATTTTAATATAAGCAGTCTCTGTGTAGCTCATTTAGTTGGGTGAAATGCCTTTCGCCATTCATAGAGTAATTTTGCTCTACTCTCTTTACAGCCTGCCAGGCTCTTGCCTTGAGAAGGGGCACTAATTCTTCAATCTCATCTTCAGAGATTGGCAGAAGCCGTCCAACCTCCTTGCCTGTTCAGACAGCAATCCATTGGATTGTCATAGTTCCAAGTAATGCACCTATAGAAAGCAGAACTCAGAGGTAGGTAGAGTCCTCAAAGAACAATTTATTGAATGCATCATATTGGCACAACTGGTGAAAACTGACTCTCACCTAATTAAAAAATGAAAGTTCCCCCTTGCCCCAAGTCATCAATCAAATTGTCCAAGGTGCTGGCCAGTTGCTTGGTTACTCCACTCCTCCTCTCCAGGGGTGGGATTCTATCAGTTCACACCTATTCTCTAGAATCGGTTGTTAACATTCTCAGCAGTTCAGAGAACCAGTTGTTAGAACAAATTACTGGCCTAATCCTTAAGGAAGGCAGGAAGGAAACATTCTGGTGTTGCTTACAGAAACTGCCTCTCTGTTAACCCTTATTACATTCTTGGCAGGACTAGACTTCCTGTCTCAGGAACTTCTCTGGAGTTATTTTTCCCTCCTTTGCTGGTACTTTGCTTCTGTGGAGTGACCCTTCAAAGTTACAGTGGCACTGAAAAAAGTGATTTATGACCATTTTTCACACTTACCACTGTTGCAGCATCTCCACAGTCATGAGAGGCCAGGCGAGGAGATGCGTGCCTCGATGTGAGTGATATGGAATTGGCCATGCCCAGCCAATAACATGACCACCAACCCATGTCCGCCCAGTCACATGACTACCAAGCCACGCCCACAGAACCGGTTGTTAAAAAAATCGAATCCCACCCCTGCTCCTCTCCCCAGCCACCTGTTGGACTATCTTTCGTTCCCATAGGAAATTTTTTTTGTTTTGATTACTAACCTCTAGCTATCAATTTTCCCCCTCCCTGTCCCTTCTTCTTCCTTGTGGCAATCCTGAAGCCTCAAAGTGGGCCTCCGCCAGGTTTGCTTCAGGATTAACACTGATGGTGCTGGAGCTGGCTATACACTGTCAGTGTCCTCCTTTCGCTGATGTGGAGAGCTCATAATGACAGCATGAAAATATATATGTCTGGTTGTTATGATCAATTTAGAATTACATTCCTTATTGTAGCTGTCTAATATATAAACCAATTCAGTAGGATCACATAGGGCTTTTAAAACCTCCCACTTAATTTCACCTTAAATAAATTATAATGTAGATGTCATCAAGGAAAACAGGTTTTAGAATTTGAAAAATTACAGACCTTTGAAATAAAATAGGAGACAATTTGTTAAGTTCTGCGCATGGGCGCAAGGAACGGAGACGAGGCAGTGAACAGTGAACTTCAACTCTTTATTAAACATACTGAACAGAGCAAAACCCTAGGGCAGCAGCAGCCCTTTTATAGGGCAGGCTGCTGATCTAGTAACCAATGAGAAACATGGAGTGTTAACCCCTTGAACCAATGAGAGTGGCTCGTTAACAGCCAATCAGATTCTCCTGAACTGACCAATCCGATATTGTTATTATTGGCCAATAAGAAGCGCAGGATTAGAACCCTGCTTTTTCTAAAGGTTTGATAAAACTTTATTTAAGTGTTTTATTAGTTCATAACACAATTATGAAAAAACATTTCATAATTAATTATGAAAAATCATTCCTTCTAGGAGCACACTTAGCTAATTTTAACAGGCATGCTAATAAGAATTGATCCAAACTAAAATAACTGAGAATAAAGCAAGCACAGAATAAACCTGAGATTTCACCTGAGCCCCTCTGCATTCATGAAGTCTTAGCCGGTAAGTACTGTGTGCAATAGTAAAACAATAAAAATAAATAAATAAAAGTTGAAAAAGACACCAAAATATTGAGTGGGAAACAACAAATGAATGGAAAAGGGGCATTCTACTTAGAAGAAAGTATTAAAAAGAACAAGATGCACAGACAAAATGAAACAGAGATTGCCGTCAGGAATATGCAGAACAGGTTCTTCTACCTAATCTGAGACTGTCTTCTGTTTCAGCTCAGCTTCAACTCAAAGCAGATAAGGACCATGTTAAGTTCTGTGCATGGGCGCAAGGAACGGAGATGAGGCAGTGAACAGTGAACTTCAACTCTTTATTAATCATTCTGAACAGAGCAAAACCCTAGGGCAGCAGCAGCCCTTTTATAGGGTAGGCTGCTAACCTATTAGCCAATGAGAAACATGGAAGTGTTAAACCCTTGAACCAATGAGAGTGGCTCGTTAACAGCCAATCAGATTCCCCAGAACGGACCAATCCGATATCACTATTATCGGCCAATCAGAAGAGCAGGATTAGAACCCTGCTTTTTCTTTAAGGTTTGTTAAAACTTTATTTAAGCGCTTTTATTAGTTCATAACACCCCTTCCCCCCAGGTTCCATTTGAGGGGTGCGGTGACGTAATCCCTAAGATATGTAGGTTGTTTTAACTGTCTATTAGATTTGCGCTGTCCCACCGGTTCCTGTCTGTAGTCCAGTTTCGGTGGGACGTTTTTGGACATATCTGGTACAGGTAGTTCCGCATTCTCACTGGATGACTCGGTGCCGCTAATTCTGTCGTTGTTGTCCTCTGATCTTTGCGGGCTAGCCTCCGTTGAGTTATTCCTCTGTGGCGAGGACACTCCCCTCCTTGATTCTTCTTCATTTATCGCGCCCGATTGCTGACTTCCTTCGCTTCTGCTTTCCACCATCTCGAATTTGGTTTCTTTGATATCCCCTCCCCCCTCAGTTTGGGAGTCACAGGAGTCACGGGAACTGGGTTGTAGCCTAGAGCGAAGCTGATCTATATGGTGTTTCCATATTTTTCCATCGCAGGTTTGCACATGGTATGATCTGGGCCCGGTGGTTTGAATTATGGTTGCTTCGACCTATAATGGTTTGCGGGAGAGGTTTTTGGCGAAAACTAAGTCACCTACCTTGAACTCGCGGCATTTTCCGCTAGATCCACAGGGTTTCTCTGGCTCATAGGACGGGTGAAGCCGGTCGAGGTGGGAACGGAGCTTGCGTCCCATCAACAGTTCAGCTGGAGTCTTGTTGGTGACGCTGTGTGGAGTGATGTGTTGGAGTAGGAGTATTCTGTTTATTTTGTCATCAATGTCCCCATAGTCCATTTTGTGGAGAGTTTTTTTAAACAAATTGTACCATGCGCTCAGCCCTGCCGTTAGTCGCAGGGTGCGCTGGCGAAGTTAGCGTATGGCAGATACCCTGGTCCGCTAAGTATTGTTCAAATGCCAGGGCAGTGAACTGGGGTCCATTGTCGGAGACCAGAACGTCTGGCAGCTCGTGCATTGCAAATAGTCTATTCAATTTTCAGATGACGGACTCGGTTGTAGTATTCTTCATTTCGTGGATCTCGAGCCAGTTGGAATAGGCATTCACTGTTTGGAGGAACGTATGTCCTACAGTAGGTCCCGCAAAATCAACTTGGATGTGGGACCACGGCCCCTGGGGGATTTCCCATTCTGTTGAAGTTGCTCTAGGTGGGGCACTGCTGACTTCTTGGCACTTTAAGCAAGTCTTTACCCATGCTTCAATCTGTTTGTTGATGCCCGGCCACCACGTGTAGCTTGGGGTGACCTTCATGCAATGCTTTCAAAACTGCTCGTTGTAACCGCTCTGGGACGATGACTCTGTCTCCCCATAGTATGCAGCCCTTCTGCGAGAAAAGTTCTGTTTGCCAGTTTCTGAAAGGGGTGAAGTCATCAGGGGTTTGTTCTATTGGCCATCCTTGTTCGACCTAGCTAAGAACTCGTGCCAAGACAGGATCTCGTTTTGTTTCAATTGCAATGTCTCTGGCTGTTAGCGGTGGTGAATGTCGTGTTTCAATCTGGAGTGTCGTAAGGGTTGGAGCTGGGTCGTCGATGGTTTCCAGAAGTGGGGCACGGCTCAATGCATCAGCGTGGGGAATGGCTTTCCCCGGGCGGTGTTGTAATTTATAGTTGTACGCAGCTAAAAACTCCAACCAGCGAGTCATTCTAGGTGACAATATATAGGGGGTTGGCTTGTCTCCCGCTATAATCCCAGCAAAGGTTTGTGGTCAGTAACAATAGTAAAAACTCATCCATACACATATTCATGAAACCGTTTCACAGCAGATACAACAGCAAGAGCCTCCTTGTTGATCTGGCTATAGTTACGGTCAGCTTTTGACAAGGTCCTTGAAAAATAGCCAATAGGGGCCTCACTACCATTTGGTAACACATGACTCAAAATGGCTCCCACTCCAAACGGTGACACGTCACATGTAATTGTTAAAGGCAGAGTCTCGTTATACTGCATTAAAACAGCATCTGAGGTTAGTAAATTTTTCACTTGTCGGAATGCGTGCTCCTCGCGGTGTCCCCAGACCCAGGTTGCTTTTTTGTCGAGAAGTCTATGTAGGGGCTCAGCTATGGTCGCTTTCTGGAGCAAGAAGATGTTGTAAAAGTTAATGAGCCCCAGGAAAGCTTGGAGATCAGTCCTATTTCTGGGTCTTGGGGCATTTTTGATTGCCCTTAGTTTGCTATTTATGGGGTGAATGCCTTGTTTATTGATTAGGTACCCCAGGAACTCTACTTTATCTGTACACAGTTGACATTTATTTTTTTTAACCTTAAGGCCAGAGTCTTTAAATTTCTGGAGAACCATTTTAAGACACTTTTCTAGTATTTCTCTATTCGGGGCAGCAATTAAAACGTCATCAAAGTACGGCACGACCCCCTTGATCTCTTGCAAGAGTCTCTCCATCAGACTTTGAAAAATCCCTGGGGCTACACTCACTCTGAATTGGAGTCAGTTGCACTTAAAGGCGCCTCGGTGCGGAATGATCGTCTGTGCCTCTGCGGTTTTTTAATCTACAGGCAGCTGTTGGTATGCCTATGCTAAATCCAATTTAGCGAAGATTTTTCCACCCCCCCAGGGAATGGAGAAGATGTTGTACCACTGGCACCAGGTAAGCGTTCTGTTGAAGGGCATGATTCAGGGTAGCCCGGTAGTCCGCACAAATCCTTAACGATCCATCCGGTTTGATGGGTGTTACAATTGGGGTTTTCCAACGAGTGTGGTCTGTTGGTTCTAAAACACCCTGGGCTATTAATTTATCGAGCTGCTCATCAATTTTTGGTTTAAGGGCAAAAGGTACCCGACGAGGCTTAAGGCGGATGGGGGCTACTTCAGGGTTAAGGTTAAATGATATCGGGGTCCCCTTGTACTTGCCTAGTTTGTCTGCAAAAACGTCCCGGAATTCCTGGACGATGGCCTCCTCCCAGTCGTCGCTTCTGGTTTGGTGAATGCCGGCTACCTCGATCCCTAGTGGGGCGAACCATTGAAGGCCTAACAAGCTAGGCCAGTCACGGTCGACGACGGTCAGTGGTAATGACGCAGTACAATTTTTGAATGATACTTGGACTTGGCTGGATCCAACGACCGGAATTCGGTTCCCCTGATAATCTTTGAGTATGATTCTTTGGGCTCTGAGGTCTTGACACCGGAAGGCAGGGATTAATTGTTTAAGAGTCTTCCAGGAAACCATTGAGAGGGACGATCCTGAATCGACTTCCATCACCCAAGGCTGGTTTTTGATGGTGACTGTTAAGCCTGGTTTCCCCAACCAGGGTTAGGGAGACAAGCTAAACAGAATGTGCAGCTTAGTCAGATAGGCACACAGATAAATGAGTGAGCTAAGCTTGTATGTTTATTAACATACAGTAAAAATAACAGATACGCTTGTGCTATCAAATATATAGTTTATTTCATTATGAGTTCATAGCATAGTCAAAATAACAGTCCAATAGTCATGTATCATTTAGTCAGTCCATTCAGGGATATTCAGTTAGCAAAGTCCGTGTAGAATATCCTATGTCAATTCACTTACAAGTCTGTCCTTTGTTTTCTCTCCCGTGCGAGCAATGCAGACTTGTTTTCCTTGCAGTAATCAGGGATCATCAAAGCCAGAGAGAGAGCAAGCTGCAGCCTTGCTTCTTTTAAAGTGCTTTCACAACCACTCCCTTAATTACTATCCCACAGTTAAAGTTGCAGACACTTTAACATACAAACTATGATTACATATTATTATTTACCTAAACCAGTTAGGGTAAAACAATGTTATCCCTAACAGCGACCTTCACTTCGATCTTCTTTGCGTCTAGCGATGAGGCGTGACTGAATGTAATGGTTTGGTGTGCCTCTTCTCTTCTCGATAAAATAGCTGGTGTTTTATTTCTGTAGGAGTGGTTGTTCCATTGGTGGTTCAAATGTTCCCGACTCACAGGGCGATTCCCTGTGGTCTGGCGGTTGTTGTTTCTCCTCTGAAGTGGGCTGGATCCTTGCTTGCTTCTACAGACCTTCCTGATGTGGCCTCTTTTCCCACAGAAATGGCAGAGTGCATTGAGGAATTTGCAGTCTGATCGCAGATGGTTTGCTCCACAACCCACGCATTGATGTGGTAATCTTTGATTCCGCTGGTGGCGTTGGTCACGATTAGACCGGAGTTGGTTGACCTCCTCCTCATCACTTTCTGATGGCGATTCGAGGTTCTCATGGTGGGTCGCTGTTGTGTGCCTCTCTAGGCGAGGTGAGGTATTGCTGGCGAGTTGACGGAGCAGTGCATTAGTGCAGCGCATTCGGGCGGCCAACTTCCTGGTTGCTTCTGCTGCAGTAATGTCCTTGATGACATCAGCAAGGTCGATGTCCCCTTTGGCCATGATCTTGCTCTGCGTAGTGTGGTCATCTAATCCCAGAATTATTCGGTCTCTCAGAGCTTCTTCGAGGTCTGTAAACCCACAGAGGCCTCCCAGGTTCCGGAGATCTGCAATGAAATCTGCTACATTCTCTCCTTTCTGCTGGTCCCTTTGGTAAAATTCATGTCTTCGGACAAGCGTTGGTATGGCGGGTGCATAGTGGGCCCATAGAAGGGGCGCGAGGATGTCCCAGTCCATGGTTTTCACCTCAGCCTGTTTCGCTAGTGCCTTGGCCATCTTAAAGATGGCAGGCCCGCAATGGGTCAGGAACACTGCTCACTTTTTCGCTGTAGTGGCATCCTTCAAGTTGTTGGTCTCCAGAAACATCCGGAACCGGTCTATGTACAAGTCCCAGTCTTCTTGTGCCAGGTCAAATGGAGCGGGTGGTATGGCACCGCCGGACATGGTTTCCGTTGTCGATGTGCCTTCAGTCACGTACTCTGTTTGGTGCTCTGTAGTGTTCAGTCAGCTCTGATGTCTCCGTATCCCACCCTCATCACCAGTGTTATGTTCTGCGCATGGGCGCAAGGAATGGAGACGAGGCAGTGAACAGTGAACTTCAACTCTTTATTAATCATTCTGAACAGAGCAAAACCCTAGGGCAGCAGCAGCCCTTTTATAGGGCAGGCTGCTGACCTATTAGCCAATGAGAAACATGGAAGTGTTAAACCCTTGCACCAATGAGAGTGGACTCATTAACAGCCAATCAGATTCCCCAGAACGGACCAATCCGATATCGCTATTATCGGCCAATCAGAAGAGCAGGATTAGAACCCTGCTTTTTCTTTAAGGTTTGTTAAAACTTTATTTAAGCGCTTTTATTAGTTCATAACAGACCATGATAACTAGACACAGACAGATAACTAGATACAGGAAATATGTAGAGATTCTGCTTTGATCTATACTGAAATCTGCAAAGTGTCATGTAATGGGATACAGCCAGGCAGGCGGTGATACGGAGATATTAACGTTGCCTTTGAGGGAAACATCTCTCCTGCTACGAACTTGGGGAGATCTTCAGATATAGAAGTAAGTGTGCTGCATAATCAGACTCATGAAACAGAACAGTTTTCAAAATTACTTACTTTCATATCTCATGATTTGAGAAAACTGCCAGAACACAATCAGAATGGCTGAAATGGCATGATCTGAAAGAATACAGGATCATTCCAGAATATTCTGAAATATTTTGTTCCTAGCACACTAGGTTTTGTACATATTTTCTTTTGTACGTACTATAAACTCCACTGGGCGTGATTTCTGAGCTTCTAGTGTACCAACAGTTACAAAATACAACGAGTTGTACTTTTCTTCATGAAACTAATTACATGAACTAACATAATGTGTTACTCTGTCATAGCTATTTCTAAGCACACCTCTTTCTCCTCCTTTGGTTGTAGTTAATATTAAACCTGGCACATTACATCATGGCCTGTATATTTCTTAGGTGATCCTCCATCAATTATATTCTGCTCAGGCATGGAAAATTTCTTTCATTTCATAAAGAAAAGCCAACGTGTGCAATAATCTTTCTGAAAGAAAGTTAGCTTTTATGCAAGGAAATAACACACTGCTAATTCCTTTCATTGTACACTAGATGATACTGGCTTGAGCACTTCAATTAATGATTTCTCTTATGGTATTAACTCACTTATTTTGAAAAGATATTTTATTTTACCCAGCATTTCAATTATCTAAAAAGAAAAAGCTCATGTGCAGCTTCACTGCAATTAAGATAAGAAATAAGACTACATCAGAGGTGGCATTCAGCAGGTTCTGACCAGTTCTGGAGAACCGGTAGCAGAAATTTTGAGTAGTTTGGAGAACCAGTAAATATCACCTCTGACTGGCCCCGCCCCTATCTATTCTCTGCCTCCCAAATCCCAGCTGATTGGCAGGGTTTTCTTCTGTGCAGGGCAACACAGGAGAACGGAGCAGGAAAACAGGTTAGTGAGGGTGGAGAGGGAATGGAGATTTTGCAGTATCCTTCCCCTGCCATGCCCACCAAGCCATGTCACACCCACCAAGCCATGGCTATAGAACTGGTAGTAAAAAAGAAATGCTGCTAGACATGTATCCCTTATACCTATATAAACACAAAATGAACTATTAATGAATAGGAACATTACTTTCTGGAATACAGATAATAGATAATCAGAATTGGAAGGGACCTTGTAGGTCATCTAGTCCAGCCCCCCCCTACCCAAGCAGGAAACCCTACACCATTTCTGACAAATAGTAGTCCAATCTCTTCTTGAAAGTCTCAACTGACGCCACTCCCACAACTTCCGAGGGCAAGCTGTTCCATGGGTTGATTGTTCTCACTGTCAGAAAGTTTCCCCTTATTTCCAGGTTGAATCTCTCCTTGAATACCTAGCAAGAGTGGATTAACATTCACATTAGTAGTGCTTTATTTTGTATTTATTAAATCCTGTTTTAAATTTTAAGTTATGTTCAGTTTTTGATTTCAAACTTTAAAAAGTATGAACTGACATCATTTTAGGGAAGAAGACAAAGATGACCTTACTCAGCTGCCAGTTTGTTGTCTATACATAGTTTTGATACAAACATGCCATTCTGCTCTAGCCTTATGTTATGGGCCTCTCAGAGCCCAGTGAGGAGGAAGAAGAGGAGGAGGAGGAAGAGTTGGAACTGGGACTGTCTGAAAGGGAAAGTACCACAGGGACTGAGTTAAATGTTAATCCTGGGCCCTTAGGCATTGGGGGAGTGGTCAATCAAAGTGAGAGCTGTCTATCTGCATAGACACAGAGGAGGAATGGCTGCTGACTGGCAGTGGTGCTGATAGGCAGCCGATCTCCTCTGATGAGGAACAGCTGTCTTATCGATCCAAGGGCATAGGCAAGCCAAGAGAAGGGCTGCAGGGCTACTTGGGAGGAGGTTACTCCACCGCCCTGCGCAAGGAACGCCTGGAGGGGAGTAACTTAAGGAGAAGCCATGACAGGTACAATTGTTTGCTTTGGTGTACACTCATGCCTGTTGTTGTTTGCCTTGCCTTGCTTGGAAGATTTCTCTTCACCTTTTATTTGGACCTAGCCTTTCTCTTGTGGACTCTGTTGAGCTTTTTCTTCACTGGAACTGCTTCTTGCCTAGGGACTGTTTCTTGTCCTGAGGACTGCCCTTGTCTTGTACCTGGACTCTGCCTTGTGGATTTGGCTTAGAACGATGGACCTTGCCCTGTGAGAGTGTGCCTACTCCTACTCTTTCTTTGTATTACTGGGACTGTGTTTGGGAGACTGAGGGAGGCTGCCTTCAGAGAGGCATGGGGGTGGAACCTTACTGATCATTGGAGAGCTGTTGGCTGGAACATCTGTTAAAGAAATAAAGAACTTTCTGGAGCAGGGGTGTTAACTCACATTGTCACGGCAGCGTCACGTGACATATTGGGACTTCCCCCTCCTTTGCTAAACCAGGCAGCGGCAGGGCCAACACTTGATGCATCTGGCCTGCAGGCCAAGAGTTTGACACCCCTGCTCTAGAGGCATATCTTGCCTTGACCAGCTGGGCCATAATATCTTATCTCCTTTTTTGACAAAGTTGTTAGCTGAAGAGATTAGTGACATTCAACACATGCATTATAGCTTGAACTGCTGCAGATCATTCAGTGAATTCTTTCAGGACATTTGCATTGTCAAAATCCTAACATATTGGTGATTTTATTATACATAATAATTTGTACACAATACAAGTATTATATAATTGTTGTTGTTTTTACTTGCTTAAATGACCACTTCCAGAGATTACTCACAAATGATTCCACATCAACTCACAAAATATTATTGACTATTATAGGATTTTGTCTTTGGCTGTGTGCTATTCAACTTATTTACTAATTACCAGAATGAAGCAATTGGGAGGATGATGATCATAGATAGATAGATAGATAACAGAAAAGTAGAAGGTATGACTGTTGAGGTAATTCCCCGTTAGGAGAATGAGCGCATATAGGGAGACGTATTAGAGAGGAGTGTTTGAATAATACACACAGAGTACACAGATGCACTGTACAGTAAATGTAGGTTTTTACTTCCAGAAAGGTTTAAGCAAAGTCCAAAATAAGCAATCCAAAGTCATTCAGAGGTAAAATCAGTCAGTTTTCATCCAGGGATAATCCAAATATCAAATTCCAGTGTCAAAAATAGTTCAGTATCAGACTTACATTAAATCCAGGAATATCAGTCAATTAGAAGAAATGGAGCAACAGCAATACTTTCCAACAGAAGGAAACAGAGATACACTCACACTCTCTTCTGAGACTAAGACTAAAACAATCCAGGTTTCTGGCTCCATCTTATGGCCGTTTGAGAAACCACACCTAATTACAGTTTTGCATTTTCTTAAAGATACAGTTTTAAAATGTTTATCCTGGTTTATATATATTTCTAACCCAAATAGCTGTTAGGTGACCCATATTCCTAACAATGACATTAGAAGAGAATGACAACTTGCAAAAAAATTCAAAAGATATTTACAAATAGGTAAAATGGAAATATAAAGTCTGACAACTGAGGAACGAAAAAAAGTATAATTATAGGAATCTGGTTTTGCAGCAGTACATATAAAAAGGATTTGGGTGCGATAATAGCTTTTCTGAAAACTGAAAAACTGTGTGGCCTTGCTTCTTTTTTCTCAATTCTCTTAAACACATTTGATAATGAACTAAATTCAACAATCAAATATATTATTGTCCTGTATGTAAAAGCATTCCATTTGAGCTCAAACTATGTACTCAATAAAAGCTACTCTATTATTATTTTAATTTATATAGACACACATCTCACTTTTCCATGTCATTAAGCTGTTTATCATGAAATAAATAAAATACACAATAAAGTAATAACAATAAAGATAAAACACCATAACATATCCACATTTTATATCCTAGGTCCTAGGGAAAGATTCAAAGTGGACAGAAAACAATGCCAAATCCAGTCTGAACTGTGCCACAGATCATAATTTATACATTATATTTAGAAGTTATTTTTTAACAGAACATATCCTTGTAACTATCTTACCTCACTATTAGTTTATCAATAGATTGGAAAAATGCACTGCATGAAACAAACAAGAATTTAAATTAGTTCAGAAGCAACAACAATATGTCGTAATAGAATATTGCATTTGATCCAAAATGAGCTGTCTATGAAATATGAAGGGATGGTGAAACCAACTCCACAGACCTTGCTCCCAAATATTCATCAAGAAAAGAAACAGCTTGAAAATTGGAAATGAAAGCTTACTAGAAATATAACTATCAAACTATAATTAGACTGGCAAGATAAAGGAACCCAAATATAGTAGGCTGGCAAGATACAAAAGAAGAAGGGGAAGGACTCGTAGACTTTAATAGCTATGTGGAAGGTTTGCTGTTGCTGAGATTCTCTCTTTGCATAACAGTTAAACATGCTATTTTCTCTTTTGCATCCTTTGATGCAAATAGAAGACCATTTCCCTTGATTTAACAAAAACAAACTCAATTTCTTTCTCAGTGTCTTTTGTTCCACCAATCTAGTTTGGAGGACTAGTCTACAAATACCTTAGACTTTAAAAACCTTGGCAAGGATTAAAGAATGGTTCTAGACAGTGCATTATTATTTTCTTAGCATTATCCAGGTGCACTTTCCCTCCCCACTGGAATTAAATATTATTCATGTTTAAATATAAAATGCTGTTTTGGGATTAAGCATAAAGAGATGAAAATGATTTTAGAAACAGAACAACACAAACTTTGTTTTTCAGCAGGTTTTGGGGTTGTTTTTATTAAAAGTTAATTCTCACTGAACAAATTGTGAAAAAGATTTCCATACCAGCTACAGCTGTTTTTATTGAGATGGATGTCCTGGGGAATACTGTAATTAAATGGATTTCATTTGACCTATGAACGTAGATGCTACAACTCAGCTAAACCATCTGTCCTATTCAAGGTTGAAAGCAATTAGGCTGGAAACTATATAGAATGTAATGAGGAAGGTAAGATGATGTCCAGGAGTCACACCAAAGTACTGCACAAGTAGTTAACACATCAGTCCATTATCCAAAGCCAAAGCCACTAGACTGCAAATCTTGAGAGCAAGGGAAGAGGTTCTAACTGTAAATTGCGGACAGAATACAGGCAATTAAAGGCAATATCACTCACTGAAGCCAGGGAGTTGTCAATACAAGTAACAGATAAGCCATTCTGAGGACACAAACCACAAAAGAGCAAGTGTATAAGAAGTACTTATTAAGACTCCACAGAGTGTTAAGACTCCACTGACTATGAAGAGAAAAAAACAAACCAGAGAGTAGGTAACCATGCACATATCAACACGTACAACAAATGTGGTGGGATTCAACCGGTGTAACAACCAGTTTGGTGAGCTCACGCTGTGTTTGAAAGCAGCTCTAAAACTTACCTTCTACTGCAGGTTCTGCCGTGCCTATCAGCTGGGCTTCAAACAAAGGAAATATAGGACAGACTAGCACAGCAGCGAAGTGATCACCAGAACTGTCAGTTTACCCGAACCGATCCATACCGACTGGTTTTTTCCTGCTGCATAAGTCCAGATAAACACTCAACTTTTTCAAAATTTACCAATTAGTACTGTATTTGCTCTTTGAATCATTTGCTCTTTTGCTCTTTGAATCAACTTCTTTCCCCTTCATCCAGGGGTGAGATGCTCAGCTAACCAGTTGTTACACCAATTGAACCCCCACCCCTGCCCTCGTCTGAATCTTTGCAAGGCTCCAGCATTTTACAAGAAACAGAAATGATGGTTATTTCTAACAAAGTTAAAAATCAGACAATGTTAATGTAATATTAAGCTCCAATTATTGCTCTTGTTCGTTGCCTAGTATTTCACAGCTTGGCACTTGGACAAGTCTGTAGGCACCCTCTAAGTATCAGAATAATTAGCTCCCTGGTTTTTTTTTTAGCAGAAGGATCTGCATCTGCTGGCTAAGAGTAGGTTACTCTCCCACAGCTCGTCAAGTCCCATTTTCTTCTGACTCTAAGAAGCTACATTTAAGAAGCACTTAAATAATTCTGAGAGAAGAAGACAGAGGAGAAGGGAAGACAAAGACAAATTAGAAGAAGCCATTATACTGCTAAGTCTAGTCATCATCAGAAAGGCAAGGCAATGGACACCATGCTGTTCCCATAAGTCTTGATTCAATGTCAGTTGAGATCTTTACTCTGGCAATCACTGTTGAGGCGATCAAAGGGAGAAAATCAGAAGCACTATCAATTGCTGAATTCTATACCTAATAATCAAGTTTCTTAGAAATCTTCCTTTTAAATTACAAGTCAATGGCAAGAACTAACTTGCTTTTTTAGAAACTCCTACTTGTAAGTTATTTGATGAGTATTTTAGCCTGAAAAAAAAAAAAAAAACAGTGTTAAAAACCAATTTGGTAGGAAGAAATTCCATTTCTTTCTATATTTTAATTTCCTTAGATATCAAATACTGAACTTCTCACTAAGAACATATATCAAAGAATATTGCCTTAAATTCATATATGACTTCCATTACTCAGGTTTTGTAAGAGGATCTTTTAGTAGTTTTGCATCTAAATTCTTCTGTTTGGTAAGCCTGACTGCATTGAGTTGGTTCTCTGCTCTATCATCAATATATTTTCAGACAGTCAAATATTTGGACCAAAATACAAGTTAGCACCTTCTCCAAATCTAGATGCCCTCTAAATATGGAGTCTTCGACTCTCTGAACTTCCTTCAAACCATGTTGGTTGGGGAATTCTGGGAATTGAAGTCTAAACACCCAGTGCACCTTACCACTGTATGTTAGAAATGTAAATAGCTATCATCCTTTTAGTGCAATCATCTCTGACTTTTAGCTATAAAAGAATTCTGCAGAGATCTCCCAAAGGAGCTGATTGCATTAGAATCTTTGCTAAGAAAGCACAAGCCTGCCATGAAAACAACAGGCTTCTCACCTTTCTAATTAGTGCCAGAAAGGAAAGAAATCTTGTATTTGTTCCTATCATTTCTCATTCAGTTTGTTGAAATAGAATTTGTTTTAAAAATCCCTCCAAAGGAGAAAAGAATGTTAGAGATGGTTGAATGTATTCTTTTACCAAGTTATGAGGAGGCTGCATATTCTTGTATTTACTTAGTTATAAGTTGGCCCAGACATATAAATATCTTGCCTTTCATTGTAGAATAAGGCTTCCAGTGATCTGCAGTTTCCCTTATATTATATTTCAAAGGAGAGTAAACAATGTATGCAGTGGTGGGATTCAAAAATTTTCATACTGGTTCCGTGAGCATGGCTTGGCGGGCATGGCAGGGGAAGGATACTGCAAAATCTCCATTCCCACCCCACTCCTAGGCAAAGGTTACTGCAAAATCCCATTCCCATCCCATCCCACTAACCTGATTTCCAGTTCCGTTCTCCTGTGCTGGGCAACAAAAGAAGACCCAGCTGATCAGCTGAGACTCAGGAGGCAGAGAATAGGTGGGGTCAGGGCCAGTCAGAGGTGGTATTTGCTGGTTCTCCAAACTACTCAAATTTTCTGCTACTGGTTCTCCAAAACTAGTCAGAACCTGAATACCACCTCTGCTGTGTTCTATATTTTTAATCATTTCCAAAGGAAATATTTCACAAGCTCCATTCCTGTTCATCAATTTTATCAACCTTGGGTGGGGGAAGTTGAGACATTCATAAAGTTTGCAGATGACAAAGAGCTAGAAAGAACAGCTAGGGATGATGGCTGAGAAGAGAGACAGGAGCAACCCTCTGCTCTTCTCTGCCCTCTTGAACATGATCAGTGGGCAGAGTCAGCATGCAATTTCACATTCTTAGTTTTTTATTTCAAATTCTTTACTTTCTTAAGCTTTTAATTAATTTTTATTTGGCTCAGAGTTGAAGATAAACTCTCCCAATGGCTTTTCTAACTTGTTGTTCTGAAGGAATCTATTTTGTGATTTTATCTTTTGAGATAGCTTAGGTTTAGAAAGAAGAACTGTTCATTTCCAATTTGTGATTTTCCATGGTTGAAGTGTGACTTGAACTTGGAAGTTTCCTAGCTCTAGTCTAACACCAACAGATCACAACTAGAGTATTTCTCAGTGATAATTATTGAGATGGTTGCAACACTGTCAGGTTTTTAAAGTAATGTGGTAGTTTGATGTCCATTGTCGTGTCCGCAAAAGACGCCAGGAGTCGGTGACTTAGTTTAAAGCTCTTTATTTTAAAGTTGAGAACCGAACCGGCGAAAAGGAAAAAGCCCGCGGCTTTTATCCTTTTCGCCGCGGCGGCCGCGGCCAATGGCAGCGTTTCAAGTCTCCCGCTCTTGGAGTGAGCCAATCACGGGAGACTTTCAACGGGCCAATCGGCGCGGCTCGCCTGGCCAATTAGAAATCCCCGCGCTTTAGCCAATCAAAGCGCGGGGATTTCGAGTATGTAAATTAGGGACAGAACACCCCTCCCCTCTTGGTACAGTCTTTACGTTGCGTAGTCACGTAGGTAGGCGGGGCTCCGTCTAGTCCTACTTGACCTGCGCAACTCAGTTGCAAGCTGGATTTTGACCGGAGCGGTCGAGTTTTTGGCCGCTCCCTCTTCTGTGCGAACCGGTTGGATGATCGGGCCGGTTCTTTCTCCGTGGCTCCCACCTGGGCCTTCCGGGTTGGTTGAGCTACGGGTCTCGCCGCTCCCGCTTGGTCTTTCCGAGTCGGTTGAGCTGGCTTGGTGTTTCTTCTCCGGTGGGGGATCGCGATGGCTGCGTTCCGGTAAGTACTGCTGGTTTATTTTTTCTTGCGTTTGTTTATTCGGGTATTCCCTCCCCCCTTGGTTTGTTTCTTGGGGGGTGGATTCTGTTGCCGAACGTGACCTGAGTTGGTCAATGTGTCGTTTCCAGGCTCGCCCATCTGTGGTTTGGAGCCGGTATGAGCGTGGGCCTGTGATTTGGGTGATGACGGCTGGGATCCCTAGAGGGTCCCCCGTCAGGTTTTTCGCATACACGAGGTCTCCGGGTGCGAATGTTCGGTATTTTGAACTTGAGTCTGGGGGCCGCTCCGGGTTATATGTTGGGTGTAACCTGTCGAGTGGGGACCTCAGCTTCCTACCCATTAGTAACTCGGCTGGGCTTTTGTTGGTAGTGGTGTTCGGGGTGATATGTTGTATAAAGAGGAGTCTGTTAATTTTGTCTTGGATCTCCCCGTGGTCCATTTTCCGGATGGTTTTTTTGGTAAATTGTACCATCTGTTCCGCCCTACCGTTCGCCGCCGGATGCGCCGGTGCTGTCAATGTATGGCGGATGCCCCTCTCCGCCAGGAATCTCTCGAAGTCGAGGGAAGTAAACTGGGGCCCGTTGTCGGAAACGACGACGTCTGGGAGGCCGTGTGTTGCAAAGAGTTTGCAAAGTTCTTTGGTTACGGCCTCCGTGGTGGTAGATTTTATGTCGCTTACCTCCAACCAGTTGGAGTAAGCGTCAACTGTTATTAGAAAGGTATGCCCATTTGTGGGACCGGCAAAGTCCAAATGGATTCTGGACCAGGGCCCCCTCGGTGTTTCCCACTCTAGGATGGGTGCTGCGGGTGGGCTGGGTCTAGTCTCCTGGCATCGCTGGCACCTAGCTACCCAGGCCTCTATCTGTTTGTCCATCCCTGGCCACCAAGCGTAATTTCTGGCCAGGGCTTTAGTTCTGACGATGCCAGGATGCCCCTCATGCAACATTTCTAAAACCTTCCCTTGCAGCCTGTCCGGGATGACCACCCTGTCACCCCATAAGATACACCCCTTAAGCAGCGAGAGTTCGGTTTGGCGGTTTTTAAATGTCTTAACGGATTCGTCATTGTCCCTTTCTGGCCAACCTTCTTCCACCCAATGCAAAACCCGCGCCAGACGCCTGTCTTTAATAGTCTCCCGGGCAATGTCTGACGCGGTTATGGGCAGGTTGGGCAGGTTTTTGATGTTCAGGGTGTTTGTCGTTGGTGCTGGGTCAGGGTCGGAGTCTGGTAACGGCGAGCGGCTTAAAGCGTCCGCGTGCGAAATCTTCTTACCCGGCTTGTGTATTAGTTCGTAGCTGTAGGCTGCCAGGAACTCGGACCACCTTGTCATCCGGGGAGACAGAATGTTCGGGGTGGCTCGATTTCCTGCAAGGATGCCCAGCAACGGCTTATGGTCTGTCACAATGGTAAAAGGGCGGCCGTAAAGGTATTCGTGGAACCGCTTAACGGCGGCAACTATAGCCAAGGCTTCTTTGTCCAGCTGGCTATAGTTCCGCTCTGGCTTGGTTAAGGTCCTGTAAAAGAATGCGATGGGTGCTTCTTTTCCGTCAGGAAGGGTATGGCTGAGGACAGCGCCGACGCCGAAAGGTGATGCGTTGCAAGTGACGGCCAGGGGCAAGGTTTCGCTGAATTGGATCAGGACGGCGTCGGAGGTGAGGAGGTCTTTGGTTTTTTGGAAGGCGGCTTGCTCCCGTTTCCCCCAAGTCCAGGTTGCCGCCTTATCCAGGAGCCTATGCAAAGGCTCCGCCGCCATTGCCTTTTGGGGTAGGAAAACATTATAAAAGTTCAGCAACCCCAAGAAAGCCTGTAGTTCAGTCTTAGACCTAGGGGTGGGGGCCTCTTTGATAGCTTTTACTTTCTTACTTGTGGGGTGAATGCCGTGCCGGTCTAGAAGGTAGCCCAAGAATTCCACTCGCTCCGTGCACAGTTGGCATTTCTCCCTTTTTACTTTAAGTCCCGTTTCTTTAAATTTGGTTAAGACCTCTCTGAGTCGGTTTTCTAATTCGGCTTCGTTTGGCGCCACTACTAATACGTCATCGAAATAGGGCACCACCCCCTTGATGCCCTGCAGCAAACGTTCCATCAGGCTCTGAAAGATGCCTGGTGCCACGCTGACTCCGAATTGGAGTCGGTTGCACTTGAAAGCCCCTCGATGTGTAACGATGGTCTGGGCTTCCGCTGTTTTTTCGTCGACCGGCAACTGTTGGTATGCCTGGGCGAGATCGAGCTTGGCAAAGACCTTGCCCCCTCCCAGTGAGTACAGTAGGTGTTGCACGATTGGGACGGGGTAAGCGCTTTGTTGCAGCGCGCCATTTAGGGTGGCCTTATAGTCCCCACAAATTCTCACTGACCCATCTGGCTTGACCGGGGTCACTATTGGGGTCTCCCATCTGGCATGGTCTATAGGTTGTAACACCCCCTGTTTGACGAGCTTGTCAATCTGCTCGTCAATCCTAGGTTTTAGGGCGAATGGTACCCGCCTAGGTTTTAGTCGCTTGGGGGGGACGCTAGGGTCTAGATCAAAAGAGATAAGGGGCCCCTGGTACTTGCCCAGGCTTCCGTCGAAGACCTCCCGGAGCTCCTGGGCTAGCCGCTGTTCCCAGCCATCGTCGGTGACGTGGTTGACTCCCGTGAGGGCGATGTCGAGCGGGGCGAACCATTGTAAGCCCAGCAGGCTTGGGCGGTCGCGATCGACGATTGTGAGTGGGAGTTGTTCGGTGCGGCCCTTGTATGTCACATTAAAGTTCTTGGTGCCCACTACCGGGACGCGGTTTCCCTGGTAATCTTTTATAATAAGTCTTTGGGCGTTTATGTTTCTCCTATGGAGGGTGGGCACTAACCGTTTTATCTCGTGCCATGCAATCATGGAGAGGTAAGACCCGGAGTCCACCTCCATTTTGCATGGTCGTCCTTCAATATGGACCTCTACGTGTACCTTTCTGGCGCCGTCGGAGATGGCGTGGCCGATGGTTACCGTCTGGTGGGTTTCTTCCTTGCGCCGGTTGTCGCCGCCTCTCGATGGTCGCTGGATTCGGTCCCACCGGCTGTCCGATTGGCGATCTCTGGTCCTGGGCGGTGGGCTTTCTCTTTTACGATCGTGTTGGTCCCATCTGGGTGGACTGCGAGTCTTCTTTTGGCGGCAAACCCGGGCGATGTGTCCTATTTTATCACAATGCCGACAGATAGAGTCAAAAAATCGGCATTCTGATCTGGGGTGGTTGCCGCCGCAGCCGGCACAGTTGGTCCTCGACCTACGACCTCTTCGGTTCCGTTGGTCGCCGCGCCTCGTCTGGACTCGATGTATGTCTTCTTCGTCTTCGGACGTGCTGGATGTAGAATGGAAATCGCCGTAGTGTGCGGTCGTTTCGTTTTTTGGGTCGGCCGACCTCGCCGGGTTGTTGTTTCCGCCCTTTGCGTCTGGTTTTCGCATGCTGTCAGTGGAAGTGCGGGTCGCTTCTGCGGTTGCGGCTGCGGTGAGGGCGTCTGCTAGGCTGATGTCGCCCTTAGTCATAAGCCGGCTCTGGAGTGCAGGGTCCCATAGGCCGAGTACGAATCGGTCTCTTAGAAGGCTATTCAGGCCGTCAAATTCGCAGAGCCCTCCTAGGCGCCGCAGCTCGGCGACGAAGTCGCTCAGTTTTTCGCCTGGTTTCTGGTCCCGCCGGTAGAATTCGTTGCGCCGGATCAGGATTGGGACCTCGGGGGCGTAATGTCGCCGAAGGATAGGTTCGAGGACGTCCCAATCCATGGCGGTTGCGTTGGCCGGCTTGGCCAATGCTTTGGCCATCTGGAATACTTCGGTTCCGCAATGCGTGAGGAAAACGGCGCGTTTTAGCGGGCCCGGGGCGTCCTTCATTCCGGTGCACTCGAGGTACATGCGGAATCGGTCTGAGAATGATTCCCAGTCCTCGGTGGCGGGGTTGAAGGGGGTGGGCGGTGCGATTTTCGCCATGTCGGTGCTAAGTCTGGCTCTTGTCGGACACGGGGTTTGGTTCAGGGTCTGGATCCCATCCTCGTCGCCAGTGTCGTGTCCGCAAAAGACGCCAGGAGTCGGTGACTTAGTTTAAAGCTCTTTATTTTAAAGTTGAGAACCGAACCGGCGAAAAGGAAAAAGCCCGCGGCTTTTATCCTTTTCGCCGCGGCGGCCGCGGCCAATGGCAGCGTTTCAAGTCTCCCGCTCTTGGAGTGAGCCAATCACGGGAGACTTTCAACGGGCCAATCGGCGCGGCTCGCCTGGCCAATTAGAAATCCCCGCGCTTTAGCCAATCAAAGCGCGGGGATTTCGAGTATGTAAATTAGGGACAGAACACCCATCATGACCCTTTCAGTGGATTCTTTTATTGTTCCTTTTCCCGGAAGCTATTTGGGTTGATATTTATATTTTATGTAAGTTATTCTTTCTTATATGTTGGAACATATAATGAGAACAGGCTAACGATAAATAAATAGACTGAGAATCATTTATGGCTTAGAGAACCAATGGATTTGTATAAAACAAGTCGCTCTATTTCTTCTGAACTGATACCCTTACCTCTGCTCTCAAGAACAGAAGAAAGAGATTACGAAAGAATAAAAATAGGTAGTCTATCTGGGAGAAGGCAGGAGAAACAAATAAAAAATGGAATTGTGTATAGCCTCAGTTATAAAATCTCTGAGCCTGACACTTTACTATACATTTTTAAAGAAGCTTACACAATTCTAGAATATTATGCTTTTAAAAGACAGATCTTTACTCTTTGACAACTCTACAAAGAAACTCTTAATGGATATAATCAAAGGGAAACATTATAGAATTATGCTTCTCCTCTCCTCTATTTTTGACAATTACTTGCCTCACATCTTAAAGAAACCTATTTATCTCTGGAAGTATGCTACCAAACCACGAAAAATACCTTGAATTTAAAGGTCACATCTTTAGAAATATAAAGCAATTATAAATCATATCACTTCTAAGTAAATACAATCTCTTCTTAAGACAAAAAGCTTAAATAGTTCAGAAATATATAAAAAAGTTAGTTACAGTTGAGAATGGGAGAAAATGCTATATTCTAATATGCAAAGAAGTGCAGGTAGAGGACAAATAAAATACAGAATATACTGCACACCTTTCTTTTATGCAGAAGAAATGCATTTTCCAATAAATAAGATCTATTCCCTTGGTAGCAACATGCAAATCATTAAAATTGTATCTTCTTAATTTCCCATATGTTTAGGGAAGTAAAAGGCAGTGCTTCTCTCTCCCTTATGGATTAAAATAAAGAAGAATTGTTTAACGATAGTTGCAACTTTTTGTATCATATATTTCTTTGAACACTCACCAATTTATATGACCATTAATGCTAAGCCCCCTTTTTAAAAAATGAAAACACTCTTGCTATAATTCTTTCACTGTAAATTTCCTTTGTGCAGAGTTTTCAAGATACATGTTATCTCAAGGTAATCTCTTCTTAAATATTACCTATTGTTGTACCATATCAATCCCCTCCATCTACTAAATTCAGCCATTTATTACAATTGCATGAGCATTCCAGACACCAAAAGTTAAATTCTGCTTTCCTTAATGCACAGATAAGCCATGGAATTTGCTGGTATGAAATGAGGGGATGACTGCTATTTTAATGTAAAGGTTCTTTCGAATTTAAAGCAACCTTCCATTTTGGAATTGACACTCTTGCCCAAAAGATGAGCCAATCTCATATTGATTTTTGGGAGACCTTGTTGGGATATAATAAAGGGAAGAATATAAAAGCATCTCAAAACAATGCAGAAATTGCTGCAATTTCAAATGATGTCAAAAACATCTTGCTAGATGTTTTATTTATTTGTCAACTCATACATGTAACTTTAGGTAGCTAAACACCATATAGTTAAACACCAGATAAATAAAAAAAAACCCCAAGGGAAATCCAAAAGAGAACATGGAATACTGCCAGAGAGCAATGCCACATATTCCCCACTATATCACCACCATTTCTCCAGCCTAAGCTGAGCCTGATGACAGACCAAGGTTTCCCTGCTTTAAGAACCCCAATCAATATAGATCTCAGGCATGTTATTTCAAAGGGAAGACATAGTTAAGGTACCAAGAAGGCATGTCTCCTAGATCCCACAAGGTGATAATACTTTATAGCTTGGATGTGGATGTCAACTCTTCCAGATTTTACTGGATGGGCAAAAACATCAAGGTTGTTCTGTAGGTAATCAGGACGTGATCATAAAGAGGTTTATAGGTGGCAATCTATAATAGTTTGTAATGCAGTAAGAATCCAACCATTAGCCATTATAGCTTGTGGTGTTCAATGGGTGAAGTGAGAAGCACCTATGCCTATATATGTGGTGGCATTTTGAACCATTTGTAGATTCTGAGTTTTATTTAAAAGTAAAGGTAAAGGTTCCCCTTGCACATACGTGCTAATTGTTCTGGATTCTAGGGAGTGTGCCTACCATTCCTGTTTCAAAGCCAAAGAGCCAGTGCTGTCCAAAGACATCTCCATGGTCATGTGGCCGGCATGAATAAACACCGAAGGTGCACAGAACGCTGTTACCTTCCCACCAAAGTGGTCCCTATTTTTCTACATACATTTTTACATGATTTCAAACTGCTAGGTTGGCAGAAGCTGGGACAAATAACAGGAGCTCACTCTGTTATGCGGTGCTAGAGATTCGAACCATTGACCTTTCTGATCGACAAGCACAGCGTTTTAGCCACTGAGCCACGATGTCCCCTATTCTTTAAGTGTATCCCAATATAAAATGTGATCATTCAAATAGGAGATTCACTGCAAGCCTCAGAAGACTCATTTTGATTAACTTTTTTAACACATTGTAGAAATGTTATGTACACATAGAATATATTTTGCAAAGCATTTTGACGAAGTATTCTCTAGCATTCCATTTACCAAGTATGTGTTAGCTGGATAGCACAGTGATGAAGGGCATTCGTAGCTGGCTTGATAAATGAATCCCAAGTGTTTTCTTCAATGCTTCTTCATCAAACTGGAATGAATGGAGTACTATAAGATTTAGTCCTGGGCCTTTTAGAATGATCAAAGTGAACATACTATATATGCTCATGGATCAGCTAAGAACTTTAAGTTAGAAAATATAGCCTCATAATTGAATACGGCTTACTCATGAATGAGCTTATCCACAAATATACATGATACAAGTATACAAAACTTATTAAAAATACCTGTATATACTCAAGGATATGTCCACCCACAGATAAGCCAACTCTTTCATTTTTAACCAAAGCACCATAAAAAATGTACACACACTCACAAACACAAAATCCAATTGTGAACATTAAAAACATTTAAAAATTCATTCCCAGATTAAAAAAAAAAAATTGTAAAAATTTCTTCTGAAAATTTATGAATGTTCAGATTCACTGAACTTCATTAAGATACTGTGTTAATGTTTATTAAGTGGCCAATTTTTCTAGGAACTGAAGGATAATCACCAGCTGCTTGGTTGCTTTATTTATAAAGAGCTGTGCAGTATTGCAGACTAATTCTGCCAATTGCTAGCAGTTTAGTTGTGACTGGCTCAGCCTTTCATCCTTCTGAGATTGGTAAAATTGTTTGGGGCAATATGCTGACTCTATAAACTGCTTAGAGAGGGCTGTAAAGCACTATGAAGTGGTATATAAGTCTAAGTGCTATTGCTATTTATTTATATTTATTTATTAAATTTGTCTGTCACCCATCTCTGACTCTGACTAGGTTACAACTTCAAAATAAAACCATAAATATATATGCCAATGTATATGCCATCCTAATACACACCTTCCATGTCAGCATTGTCAAATAATAAAGTCAGATTAGTATCCTGATCGAACATTATATTATCAAACTATGGCATTCTGTTCCCTCATGTGCTACAATCACTTAATTGGTTCAGGTTACATTGGTTAACAGATTTGGGTATCTTTAGGAACATTTGGTGAACATTTTCTGGGCTCAGAAAGCATTATTTTCATGTTTAAAATGTATGTTCTCTTGATTTATTTCATTATTAATTTATTAACAGATGATTGATAAGTTCTTGACAACCAGAACAAAGAATCCAAGGACAGGTAAGCCATAAAGCACTGTCATGTTTACTTGGAAGTCAATCCCATTCGGATTAAAAGAGTTGGAAAGGACCTTGTTGGTCATCTAGTCTAACCCCCTGCCCAAACAGGAGACCCTACACCATCTCTTCTTGAAAGTTTTCGATTAATTTCATTTCATAAAGAAGGCAAAACATTGCAGATTTCATATATTACAACCAGTTGCAATGAAATTGGGTACCTCTCCCAAAAAAACCCAATATTTTATCAGCTTATATTGATAATCACCTTTGAATATTGGACAGGGATAAAAAAAAAGGACCCATTGTATTGTAACACATTTACTGAATTGATTTATGATTTTTCTTCTGAATATTAAACAAAATCATAAGTAAAAATCAAAGTCTGGCATTGCTTTTAATGAATGCTCTCTATTAAATTATACCTTAGAATGCCAGATGAGGGTTACTGTAACTGCTTTCTCTGTAATTCCACAACCCATATATAATCCGGTGACTGTATATTTTTTGCATTTCTATATAACTTGTAGTGAAACCATAATCCAAAACCAAATCAAGAACTTGGCTGGAACTTCATGATCCTGCAAGAGTGTTGATTCTACAATGTATGTGCATATTTATGCTCCATGGTCTGTAAATGTATAAAGTAACTAGCATAATGTGTGAAAGGTATTATTTGGCAGATCTGCACCCTGGAAGTATCAGGACCATGGAGAGTTCATTTACAAGCAATAACAGGGTAAATTCTGGAAAAGAATTATGTTGATCTGGGGTCAAGTGAAACTTTTAAAAGGCAATTTTTTTTTTATTGTATGCTGGGTTTGTTTTTTGTCCTTTTAACTTCTGATGCTGAGAACAGAGAGCACAGTAAAACAATGAGCATCAGCTCTGAAATTTTATGTTATGTTCGTGAAAAACAGTTTCCTGATCTTCTTTCAATTATATTTTCTATCTGTTCTTCATACAATTTCCAGGATAATTGGAGTAAACTTAAAAAAAAAATAGTTTGGAACTTTTTCTCAAGCATTCCATGGATCTTCTCTCTAATTATTTTCTTGTGATGTTTGCAGGCTTCTGAAGGAAATACATATGCTTCTGTCCAAAATTAGCATTTGATGAAATAGTTTGAGATCCTCTTACTCCCACATTGTCTTCTGAGATTTCAGTTTTTGCTTACAGGTGGATTCCTCAAAGAATAGCTTTATTGGAAATATCCTATTGGCACATATCTGGTGAAAACGACTCTGAAGGGTCCCTCGGTTTTCATCTAATTAAAAGTGAAAGTTTTCCTCCCCATCCCAAACAATCAGTCACATGGCCCAATCAAGGCAACATCCACTGGTCTGGGAACATCACTCCTCCTTCCTCCAGCCAGGTGTGGGAATGTTCTTGATTCCCAAGAGAAAATGTTTTATTTTGACTACACAATCTCAGCTATCTCTAACCCCCCCCTCCCTATTTCTCACTCCAGTGTGGCAGCACTGAAGCTCCCAGATGGCTTCAGCCAGGCCAACTTTAGGGTTGACAAGTTCAACAATGTGGATCTCTCTCTCTCTCTCCCTCCCTCCATCCATCCACCCTATCTATCTACTGGTATGTATGTATGTATGTATGCATGCATGTGTGCGTGTATGTATGTATTTAGTTGTTTGCTTGTTAATGCATACAGTGTCAGAGAAATCTACAGATGCCAGACACAGTGCAGTCCTGACAGCCTAAATTGCTAGTTCATTCTTTGGCACTTTATGGCTATTCTTGGTGTACCACAGGAAGTGAAACTATCTTATACCTGCTGACTACCTGGCTCTTTTGCTCTCCTCTGCCAGTCTCACCTTGCCTCATGTCTTGATGCCTCACATCCAGCCAGGTCCACTGCCAGATTCTGATCTCTGTACTGATGAACACAGCTACATGTTTCTCACTGAAGTGGTACCCATTTTTCTGCATTCATTATTGTACACTTTCAAACAGCTGGGTGAGCAACAGAAGCTCACTCCATCTCACAGAGCTGGGCTTGAACCACTGGAGTGCAGACCATTGCTGGCTGGCAGTTCCAGCATCATTAAGCTACTGTGCCACCGCATCCCCTAATGTGTTTCTGAGAGCACTGAATGAATTTTTGTACTGCATTTTTGTATGTTAATGCATAATTGATTTTTACAACTGTTACAATTAATGTGATGATAAATTATGTACCAAAAATATAGAGTTTTTCAGTTCATGAATAACTTTGGATTTATTGAGCTTGGAGCATTTCCAAGAAGTTGTTTCCCTTTGTTAGAAACTACTGCTCTAGACTTAAAATTCAAGACTGAAAACATATGCTCATTTTTAGCCTTTGAACCAGCTCTTCACCAATACACTAATTTACTATATATGATTATATAAGGGAAGATGTAATGTGCTTAAAATCTGAATTGTGGTTACACGTCTATTGCAATATGTAGGGGATTTTATATTGTTTTATTATATAGAAGAATCAGGCATCAGGCTAAAAACCATAACATTGTGACTATTAGACAAAGCCAGCTGGTTATTAGGGCCAGTCACTTTCTTTCAACCCTAGGAATCAGGCAATGGCAACCCATTTCTCAAAATCTTGGCAAGATTTTGCACAATGAAAGAACAATGAAAGAACTTGTCACTAGGACTGATTCAAAGGCACTTAAAAACACTCAAAGCCAAAACCACTCACTACCAGCATAAACAATGTATAAATATTAAGCACTGATGATGTTACCTAGTTTGGGTAATGAGACTTCTGCAAAAAAACAAGCAAGCTCAGAGAGCACCAAGGATCTCTCATATCAACCTTGAGCTACAAATATTATCCTTTATAATTATATATCTGCTGTTTATAATTCTAGGCCCTCTCAAAAGGACAAATCTGGAGGAACTGGATAAAATGCAGATTAAATTATATGCCCTGGCATTACTGCTTGGAGCATTGTCAGTCAAAATACTTGCAAAGGTACTAGCATACATATAATGAAGATTTTGTGGAAGGGAAAGGAAAACCAGTATTCTTTTGCTGCAAAACTGGAATATACTTACATGAAAGCAAGGATGATTGAAAGCAATGGGACTCATTTCTCCACAGTCATGTACAGTGGTATCTTGGTACTCTTTGAAACTCATCAAATTTTGCTGAGAAAATTTTATCTTTTGTACTTGTCATTTGTTTGGTGTCCAATGCGCAAGCTGGAACTTGTTTACCTCATAACTTGCTACCTTTTCCACCCAAAACAAAGAGTGACATATTAATCACCCAGTCTACATACACTTGCAGCCTTACCTTAGCTTCTGTTTTATGTATTTTATTTATTTATTTATCTCATCAGTTCAACTGAAGTTTTTATTTTATTTAATTCAAGTATGTAATAATTTGTAGGTTTATTTCTCATGTAAAGTAATGCTATACAATCTATTTTTTTTTTAACATATTGTCTTAAAATATGCATTGTCTTTGGTATGGGAATGTATTACATTTATTTAGAAATTATTCCTTATGGGGAAAATTTGCTCAGTACTCATTGTTTTTGGTACTCATTGAGCCTCTCAGAACCAATTAAGGATGAGTACATAAATATGAAACATAAATAGATGATTACATGATGGGCCAGAATTTAATTATATGAGATTCTTAACAATCCTTTCTAAAAATGTAAATATTGCAAGTATTGTAATGGAATCTAATTCACGTAGGTCAAAAAGAAATCATATGGAAATATTCCTCCCTCTCCAAATAGTTTCTTTCCCTATGGTTAGATATTAAGATTCTACCAATTTTGCTCTTATAAGTGTGCATTTAAGGTGATAATGGTTTGAAAACTGGGGAGCTTCCCTCCCCCTTTTGTTTGGGGTAAAATTGGATCTGTAAAAGTATTCTCAACTTTCTTATAACCTTCTTGACTTTTACTGTCTAGTTGTTGCTACTATCTGTTATGTCAGGGAAATATTGGAAGCTGACACAAGTTAGTGAAAGAGTATCACATCACTGCATGTGCACCCCTAGACTAATAACTTGCAACCTAATCATGGAATGTAGGTTGCTACTTGAACAATAATACTGAAAATTCATCTGACAGTCCCCTAAAGAATTGTATCTGAAATCTATTTGTTGTTGTCGTTGCTGCTCAAACACAACAATTACTTTCTCTTGTCTGCCTTCTCTCCTCCTGTGTCACACTACTTCTCTTTCTCCTGCTGCTACCAACTGAAAAGTAAGAGAAGTGTTTGAGGAGTAGTTGCTGCTGCATAGGACTTTGAAGACTTGTGAGAATTAGTAAGCCAAAGCTTGAATTCTTATCTCTTGGGATCTGGTAGATTTCCCTCTGATCTCTGACCTTGTTTCAAGTTCATCTCATGTGATTTAGAGAGTTCACCAGTTTCCAGTCACAGCAACTGCATAATAAATCATCCACATACTACAGCTATATAGGAAAAACATAAAAGACAACAGCTCATAAATATTTTAGCTAAGGCTAAAGCTGTATCTTGGTTTTTCTTCCTTCCTGGATTTTCTCTCTATAATTCCTTTTAAATGTCATTTCCCCCATCATTTGGAAATGTAATACACAATACAAAAACCTGAAACTATAAGATGGAAAATAGTATTTGCATTTCACAGATTAAAGAGTTTGTAAAGTTCCACAGTCTATAATACAGTACAGTACAATGAAAAAAATATTTACCATGAATATCAGTGACAGTTGTAACTGGAGTCCAATATATTTATTGGACTCAGCTTGATTACATTTATTGCATTATTCAACTTGAGTGGCAAATACAAACAGTCTCTCTCATTTCATTTTTGAATATATTGAATGCAGAATGCCATGTCTTGGTGCTGAAACAAGGTTCGGGAACCTAGGAACAAATGTGGCTAATTTTTCTCCCATAATCTATATATATTTCTTTAGAGCCCTTTACACTTTTTACATTCTGAAGACTGAAACATTGAGTAATCTCTAGTTTACCTAGCCAAACTAATGTATTTTAGTTCAATTCATAAGTATAAATGTATAAACAAAGATTTTAAGGACAGTGCTTGATATTAATACTGGAAAAATAAGCAGTTGAAGGTTGTCTTCTCTCTTATTCATTTTCTCTTATTGTCAACTCATAAAATGTTTCTATGTCTGTTTTAGAATTGCCATGAATTGGGGGTGCAGGGAGAGAAATCTGAAGGAGCAGTGTGGCAGTTTAAAACCAAAAGTGCATTTTATTCTTAGCTTGCAAAGATTGTAACTAAGCTACCAGAATTTCTGCTACGAAAATCCCTAATTGGAGAATGCGATTGATGACTCTCAGCTATGAACATGTTTCTTGGAGAATACGAATTATGATACACCCAGAGGGGTGGGGGGAAAACAGGGTCATAGGTGATAGTGAATCACGTGTCTCAGAATCAGCTTCATGCAGGTCATGATGACATGTTTGCTCTGAATAAATCCTTTGAAGTTTTTGAAGCTTGGCTCAGGGCTCAGGATTTAATTAGGGCAACTGCTGGAATCCTGACACTTATGGTCCATTCAAAATGGCTCCATTCAAAATCCAAGAAAAAACACTTAGACTCCATTAATATAGAGAAAAGATCTTTTACTGGAAATTAAGTGGTAGCATCAAAGGAATTCTGAATCTGAGGAATTGCATGAAAAAAACATATATGCAAGTGATGGCAACGTTCCCACCCACAATAGTTCAAACTGTCCATCCAATCAAAGATGTGTACAACATCATGTGGGACATCATCAGGTGATGATGCAGACATCTGGCCATTGACCTTGGCCTATTTTGATAAAGAGCTGCGACTGTGCAGTAAGCAAGCAAGTATAAACAATAAAGTTTTCTCCAAGTTATACAGTTCATTCTCTAAAACCTCCAGTACATTTCCCATACTCTCAAAGCCCAATTAATTCACACACACCCCATTACTATGGCAGCCGAAAGATGTGAAGGAAAGGAATCTTGAAGGCTGACACTTATATTTCATTTCTGTGTTGCAACCATGAGGAAAAGAGCTGAAGGGATAAGGAGGAGAAGAAAGGTCTCCAAAAAATGCTTTATTTTTAGTAGCAATACAGAGTTCCAACTTCTAAGTATAGTGGTCTCTGAAATAGCAAGGCAAATGAGGAAAAACATGGTACAACATCATACCACAAACTCTACCCCTTCCATGTTTCCTTAGGATGCCAAAGAGTGGACTTTGTGTTGTGACATCCAATGGATGTTCATAGTTATTTATTTATTAGAATTGTGGGTGAGATACCAGCACAACCAAATGATACTTAGGGGTTTACGAGAGGAAAAAGCATAATGAATCTAAGCATAACAAATATTAAAATTATCTTAAAACTGGAAAATAAATCATTTTCATGAGGCTAACAAAACAGATCTCCAGAAATGCCATTTCTATTTTAGAGTCCTTCTGGTAAGGAATGTAAGCATGTGTTACTAGGAAATCGTAACATTTCAGCCCATAAAGCTGGTCCCAACATAGGTTACAAAGTTCTATGCAATCTGTTTTTGCATTTAATACCAATCCTCCACAGATTTATTTCTTAGTAATATATATATATATATATATATTACTTATATACCGTATATATTATATATATACGGTAGCTACTGAGGTGGTATTCAGCCGCTTTGGACTGGTTCTGGCATACCGGTAGCAAAAATTTTTACTGGTTCAGAGAACCGGCAAATACCACTCCTGCCTGGCCCTGCCCACCCGCCTCTCACCTCTCACCTCTCACCTCTCCTATATTCTTTTGTTTATTAGCTCAGCTGATTCACATGGCAAAGCGGATTGCTGTGCCTCAGTGGTGCTAAGAAACAGCTTTTTGTTGGTCTTAGATTAATTCATGTATCTGCAAATTGCGCATTTGGCATGCCTCAGCAGAAGTAAGAAACAGCTGTCTTAGCCTCATTTGTGCATGTGTGAATCACATGTTTTGTGTGGCTCAGTGGAGGTAAGAAACAGCTTTTTGTTGGTCTTAGACTCATTTACATGTGTGCGAATCACACATTTGGCATGCCTCAGTGGAGGTAAGAAACATCTGTTGGTTGGTCTTAGGGTAGCACTAGGTTTCACATGTATCTGGAAGTAATCTGACCACAATAAAGTCTAATGTCCTTCATAGCATATATAATAAAAACCATATTTATTGCTCCAAAGTAAAGCCAACATCTATCATATCTTCACCTATATTAATTGGTTCTAAATTACCTTGGACTTGTCCATGGTTATTACGGAGAACATCTGAACTTTTTCAGAACCCATCCCCTAAAACATGGAGAGTACACAACTAAGGGACCTCCAACCCTAGTACACAACTAGAATATACATCTAAAGGACTTCCAACCACAGTCCTGAGTCTATATTTGGCAGAAGGAATCCTGTTAGACACAATGGCAGTCATATACAAGCAGAATTCCCAAATTCTCCTCATTCCCACAACTTGATACATAAACAGTCCAACTTCAGTACTCCTGAATCAGAATATGTGGTCATAGAGAAAGTTCCTTTAATTATAATCAATTCTTCCTTCCTTGCCCAGAGAGTTTTAATGGCTATGGGTTAGCTGAAGCCATTGATTTTCCATCATTTATATTAAATCTACAATAAACATTTGAACACTACTGTTAATAATAAACATTGGGAGCAGTGGTGGAATTCAATTTTTTTTACTACCGGTTCTGTGGGCGTGGTTTGGTGGATGTGGCAGGGGAAGGATACTGTAAAATCTCCAGTCAGAGGTGATATTTGCCAGTTCTCCAAACTACTCAAAATTTCCATTACCAGTTCTCCAGAACTGGCCAGAACCTGCTGAATACCACCTCTAATTGGGAGAAAACTGTTGCCCACAGAGTCTATATTTTGAACTTGCTGCTGTGTTGGAAACACATTGCTGCATCAAAGAGACATTTGGCTTACTCTAATGGACTTTCCTTAAATGTTCAACTTACTTTCTTTTCAGAATACTTTGGAAATGTTCAAGAAGATTCCCAAAATAAATTGAGGCATAGCATGGCTCCTGCTTTCATGATTATTCATTTTATGCATAGGCTTTTAATTTTTAAAAGCGGGCTACTATATGAAATCTTAGCAATTATAACAAGTGCAGTTCAATGATTCTGTACACATAAAAATGTCAAGCCTTTCTGACATGCTGAATTGTGCAAATAGTTTAGAGAAGGGAAATTGGACAATCTACTGCCAAGTTAGTTTGCAGCATATGTGCTGACAGGCACTACAAGCTTTTCTCAGTGTTTGGTGCAAAAGATTTTGATTGGAAATATTAAGAATGAGGAAAATATTTCTGTGAGCATAAGAAATATTTAATGATGTGAATCATCTTTAAGCAATCCCTGAAAAACTGTTTCATGCTACTTTTGGCAAAAGCTTGAAAACCAAAAATCAATAGTGATAGCAGAGATACATCCTTGAAGAATGGGAGCATGCAGGAAGGTGCCATTGGAGTCATCCCTGGTTTTTTTTGTAAGTTTCTGTAGTGTACACTATACTATAAGAATAATAACAACATAACATAATAGAACATAACACCTCACAGCACAATTTTCTTTTCTACGACCCTGTAATCCTTGAATTTGGGATAGGAATCAGGGCAAATGGGTGAAGCTGACCAGATGCCCTTCCTGACACCACACAGAGTTAGCAGCAAATATTTTTTTCTTTGCATCGTAGGAGAGAAATATCTGCTGCTATGGGGGTTCATCTCACCTCTGGAGGGGCAGTGGCAGAGAAGCCTCTCTTCCTGTACTCCACCAGTCCAAATTCTTTAACCGACAGGATTCACAACATATCATCTCGCATGAGAGGGTGGGATGGGCTGATGTAATAAGATAAAGACAGTTCTGAAGATAACCTGGTCCATGCCATGTAGTGCTCTGAAGGTTATAACCATGTTGAATTGGACCCAGAAACAGACAAGCACTCAATGCAACACAGGTGTTACATGTGCTGTTCTTTGTATGCCCAGAATTGGCCATGCAGCCACATTTTGTATCAGCCACAGCTTCTGAATATTTTTCAAGGGTAGCCTCATATAGTGGAATAGTCCAAGCTGAGATAACCACGAGTGAACAAGCAGAGCAGGCACCTGAATGCAAAAGTCCAGAGCCCTTCACACAAGTGAGCACATGAAACCCAATTGGTCTGGCTTATTGTACTTTGGAAAAGTAAACAATTTTACCATCCACAGAGATAGCTCTTCCCAGGCCAGAGTCTCACATAAACACTTTCAGATTGCTTCTAAGTGCTTCAAATTATCCAACAGCAGAAAGAAGGAAGAGAAATTGTCAGCAGAGGAAGTGACACTGCTTCCTCTCCATCTGCTTCTTATCTAGATATTGCCCTAGATTAGAATGTGCTAGACTTTGGTTTTTAAACTCCTATAGGTTTAAATATCTTTCCCAAGGTTTTAACATTGAGAAGAAGGTAAGAAGAGCTCATTAATACAATGAATTTATGAAAAGAAACTCTTCTTGGAAATTTTTTCATGGAGTCACTGATAAAAAGAGTTGAAAGGAAAGAGGAAAAAGATATAACAGGGTTGAGAACCAATGTTTTATCTTTAATTCATTGTATAAAAGAAAACGGTAATGTATATGATTTGGGGTGAAGCTATCAAGCTGGTAAAAGTCTATTTCCAAGAGCAAAAATATCAAAGCAGGATAGAAGAAAACGGGGGAGAAAAGGTAGGTCAAAGAGAAAAGTGTTGGTGATGCTTATCTAGCTGACAAGGCAGTGATTTTGCTGAAAATGTAGGAGGTTATCTTAAGTTCCTCAACCTTAAGAGAAAAAAAAATTCAGTTCTTCCAAGGCAGTTGGTAAAATATTGGAGATCATTAGAAGATCACTGCAGTAGTATGATGGCCTAAAGATGGAGCTCTCTCCTCACAATCAGGAGGCTGTGAGTTCAATCCTAGGTAGAGGCAGATTTTTCTCTCTCTCTTGGCACAATGAGAATATATTTGCTGAACAAAGCTCCACATTGGTGACAGGAAGAATATCCAGCCAGTAAACACTTAGCTCCATTCAATTGCACAAACTTCACCTTGCAAGGGATTATGGGATCATTAAAAAGAGATGATGATTTGAAGATCATTGTTGTGTATAGCAAAAGGCTTGAAATTCATTGTAGCTTTCTTGTGTCCTGTTGAAAAAGTAAGAAATACTAGTTGTCAGTTTAACAGTAGAAATGCAGCATATATGCTGAATATATGCTAAAACACAATGTCTACTCTTACTCTTTCTTATGATTAAGAACCCAAAGAGAGTGTTTAGAGTCAAACTTGTGCTCAACCAAAGTGTTGAGGGGAGCTGCATCTCTCCTTGACTGGTCTTTACTCCCTCTCCTGAAGGCAGTTGCAGTGGTGGTCAGAAATGGCCACCTCAAACAGGAACCCCACCAGACAAGATTGAGTAGGAGGAAGACAAAGAGAAGAACTTGACAGACCAGGCTAAGGAGAGATAACATCTATGCAAAGTACCCTGGAATTTAAATTAAAAGAGTGTTACTCCTAAAAGAAGATTCTTAAAGTGACAGAGGAGAGAGGGAAAAGCAAAAAAGATTTTTTCCCTCACATCAACAGCTGCAATGGCTTTGAATGCTAAAAAGAAGAGATTTAAGCAAGAAATTTGTGTTAATCTAACTTTGACATTAACAGGCAATTTTAAGCTGAAATTAAAGTGTCAAAGGGAAAATAAAGACTTTCTGGATATTCTAAAACCTTCCAAAGGAGGAAAGTAGAGGAAAAAAGAAAGGATGGGACTTGGAAACAGCAGAGAGTACCACCTGGAAATAAAAAGAATTAACAGTGGAATTTTAACAAGACTTCCAAAGGATACATTGTAATTGAAAATTTGTACAAGATAACAGAGCCCCTAGAAAGGGAAAGTGGAAAAAAGAAGCAAGAAGAAACAGTTTTGGAATTTTTGATGATTTTTGAAATTTTGGGTGTTGGATTTCTAGTGGTCTGAACTAAAATTAATTAGGTGGTTGTTTAAAAGTGCTTAAAATGGCAATATGCAAAGAACTAAAAATGAAACTTCAATTCTTAGAAATGGAGATTTTGAATTATGAAAAACAACAAGAAATGTCTGAAGAAGAAGAAGGGCTGGACAAAGAAGAAGCCATCTTTAATGACCAAACAATTCATGTGGGGTAAAATGGGAAAAGGGGGGAAAGGGAGTAAAAACCCTGAGGAAACAACTAAAAAAAAGAATAGTTTGAAAAGTAAATATAATACTAGGAAGAAGCAGAAGGGAGGATTACAGAAGGGAGAATCAGAGAGACAGGGGGACAAAAAGGGTGGTGAGAAAAAGAGGGGAAGATAAAAATGAAAAGAAGTTGTAAGGGACAGAAACAGGAAATAAAGAAATGGGAAACATACAAGGATTAAAAGTATTAGCCTATTTAAAAGAGATAATGGTTAAAAATATAAATTAAAAGAGAGGATTCTGCAAGGGTACAAGAGACAGCATTGTAATATTAGAAATAGTAATGAGCTAGAAAATATGAAATATAGGTAATTAAAGGGAAAGGCAAAACTGGTATTGTTATGTAATGGGATTTTTGTTAATAATTAAATGAAATAAAGAGAGAAAGGAACAAAAGCAGAAGAAGAGGGAAAAAGAGAAAGGAATGGAAATACTTTAATTGTTCTTAACAATTTATAAAATATAATTGAAAAGAAATGTAAAAGATTTATAATGAAATCAGTATCAGTATCAGATGAAATTGAACAGTGCAACCATTTTTTTTTTTTAAAAAAAAGTTTTTATTAATTTTCTACAAACAAACAAGACAGACAAAACATAAAAACATCAACTCTTATATGTACATCCAGTGTGTCAGTTGGTTCATCATTTTTGTGCATTCATTCTGTAGTCTCAATTACAATTATGTTACATAACAACTCATATTGTCAGTCCAAACTTATATATCCTAATATCACTAAAAAAAGAAGATTTTGACTATATTTTTAATCATTCATGCTTAATGAGCTAACAATACTTTAAACCAGTTTACTCTATAACAAATCATCTAATCATATCAAATCAATCCTAAGAAATCCTTTATAAATATAATATCAAATAGCAAAATAATAGCAAAATAAAGATATTCTTTACTATCTAGCATTCTGAATATTCTATTATCGTATTTTATCATCTAACCATTTATAAAAAAGATCCCAAATTTCGTAAAATTGTTTATCCTCTTGCTCTCTAATTTCAAATGTCAATCTGCTCATCTCAGCACATTCCAATATTTTCTTAATAATTTCTTCCTGTAATGGTATTTTCTCATTCTTCCAATTTTTAGCAAATACAATCCTGGCCGCTGTTAATACATTTACAATCAGGTATTTCAAATCTTTACTATATATATCAGGTAAAATTCCCAATAAGAAGATCTCTGGTTTCAAATCTATATGTTTCTTTGTCATTTTTTCCAACCACATGCGAATTATAGTCCAATATTTTCTAGCATCCTCACAAGTCCACCACATATGGTAATACGAGCCGGGTATCTGATGACATTTCCAGCATTTTTCAGATTTGTTCTTAAACATTCTTGCTATTCTTGTCGGAGGAAAGTGCCACCTGTAAAACATCTTATACAAGTTTTCTTTATATGCTGTTGACATTGTCATTTTATAATTTTGAGACCACAATTTCTGCCATTTCTCTAAATCAATCCCATATCCAAAATTCTTCCCCCAAACAATCATAGTTTCTTTGACTTGTTCTTCCTCTAATTTCATTCCCAGTAAATAACCATATAATTTTTTAATCACCTTCTCATCAGTACCCATCAAGATCTTATCTAAATCAGTCTGTTTATCATAAAATCCCTCTGTTTTAGAATCTTCATCATACCTTGAATGTATTTGTGCATATGAAAACCAATTCATCCTTATACCTTGTTCTTCTAAGTTTTGGATCGATTTAAGTTCACCCTTTTCATCCAAAAGTTCCCCATATCTAACTGTTTGTTCCTTCTTGTAAATTATAGGATAGGAAAGTGCTTCAATGGTCGATAACCAGACTGGAATTTTCAAATAACATTGTCTTTTTATCTTCTCCCAATTTAACCACAAAGACTCCCGTACATAATGTCTTCTAAAATAACCCTGTGTTTTAGTTCCCTTATACCATAAAAAAGCATGCCAACCCAACAGCAAGTCATGTCCTTCTAATGTCAACAACCTATGTTTCCTTAATGTTATCCATTCTTTGACCCACATCAAACTTGCAGCTTGATAATACAATTCCCAATTAGGCAGACCAAAACCTCCTCTAATTCTAGCATCTTGCAAAAGCTTTAGCTTTATTCTCGCTTTTTTACCTTGCCATATAAACTTCAACATAATTTTATTTAAATCTTCAAAATAGTCTTTTCCAAGCCTAATTGGTATTGTTTGAAACAAAAATAAAATTCTAGGTAAGATATTCATCTTAATTGTTGAAATTCTCCCTATTAATGACAATTGCAAGTTTTCCCATTTCTTCAAATCTATAGTTATCTGTTGTTTAAGTTTAATATAATTATTCTCCTTTAATGTGCTACATCTTGTTGTCAAATATATCCCCAAATACTTAACCTTATTTGTAACTTGAATTTTCAAAAGATCTGCCAATTCTTCTCTCTGTCTCAATAACATATTCTTTGTCAAAATCTTTGTTTTATCTTTATTTATTTTCAAACCAGCCACCTCTCCATATGACTCTATCCTTTCCAGTAACTTTGGAGCTGTTTCAATCGGATCTTCCAAAATAAAAGCTAAATCATCAGCAAAAGCTTGTAGCTTAAATTCTTCCTTCTTAATTTTCATTCCTTTTATGCTTTTATCTTCCCTAATATTTCTATTCAACACTTCCAAGGTCAACACAAATAGCAAAGGAGATAGGGGGCATCCTTGTCTTGTGCCTTTCCTTATATTAATAAAATCTGTAAGTTCCCCCTCCATCATTACCTTTGCTGTCTGTTTATTATATATAGCTTCTATTGCTTGAATAAATTTTTTAGCAAAACCCATCTGCTCCAATAATAATAACATAAATCTCCAGTTCACATTGTCAAATGCTTTTTGAGCATCTAGGAATATCAAAGCCATTTGCTTTTCAGGATGAGCCTCATAATATTCCAAAGTGTCCAAAATTACTCTCATATTGTCTCTAATTTGTCTCTTTGGCAGAAATCCATTTTGATCTGAGTGAATAAAATTATTTAAATATTTTTTAAGTCTTTCTGCTAAGATTGAAGCAAAGATTTTATAGTCTGCATTCAATAAAGAAATAGGTCTATAATTCTTAATTTGCAATGGGTCAGTCTCTTCCTTTGGTATAAGTGTAATATAAGCCTCTGACCATGTTTTAGGTATCATCTTTTTTAGCATAACTTCATTCATAACTTCTAACAATGGGATGCTCAATAATTCTTGAAATGTTTTATAAAATTCTACTGGAAGCCCATCTGGGCCCGGAGCTTTCCCATTATTTTGTCTCTTAAATGCTTCATTTAGTTCCATCATTGTTATATTGCTTTCTAGCATTTCTTCAGTCTCTTTAGGTATCTTTGGTAAATTAGCTTCCTGTAAATACTGTTTGACTTTTTCTTCATCAATATTCTCTTGTTTATATAGTTGCCCATAAAAATCTCGAATAATTTCTTTTTTCTCCTTATTCCCATAACAAACTTGGCCTTGTTCATCTATTAACTTCAATATTTTTCTTGATTCCTTCTCTTTTCTCAATTTATATGCTAGCCATCTACCTGGTTTATTTGCATCTTCAAAATAATTCTGTTTAGAGTTTCTAATTTTCTGTGCCAATTCTTCTTTCTCTATTAATTCCATTTTATGTTTGATTACATCCAGCTTCAATTTAATATCCTTTTTCTGTGGCATTTTCTGTAATTCTTTTTCAAGAGTTTTATACTCATTTTCCAAGGCCTTAGAAGCTTGCCTTTTCCTAATATTCTTTTTTCTTGTATAATCTATTATCAAACCTCTAGCGTATGCCTTCATAGTGTCCCACACATTTTGCGTTGAAGTATCTTCTTTTTTATTTTCTCTGAAGAAAAAAGCCAATTCCTTCTCCATCCATTGTGTAAAATCTTTCTCCTTTAAAATAGTATTATTTAATGTCCATCTCGATCTTTTTTTTTGTCCCTTCCATTTAATTGTCATTGGGCTATGATCTGCCCAGGTACTTGTTTCAATGCTTGTTTCTTTAATATTAGATATTAGTTCTGTTGAGATCCAAATCATATCTAATCTGGACCATGATAAATGTCTATTTGAATAAAAAGTATATTGTTTAGCTTTAATGTTTCTTTCTCTCCAAATATCTTTTAAAGTTAATTCATCTGTCATTTTAAAAAAGGACCTTGGGAGAGCCTTTCTATTTTGCTTTGTTGTTGTTGCTATATAGTCCAGTTTATTGTCCACAATTCCATTAAAATCTCCCATCATAATTATATTAACATAGTCCAGTCCAATTATTTTCATGTGCAGCTTTTTATAAAATTCAGTGCAACCATTTTATTCATTATTGTTATATATATTTTTTCTTTTTTTAGAATTTAGTGTGTATTTTTAAGGGAAAGTACAAAGCAGAATTCAGTTGATAAGAGTTATATGATATAAAATAGATATTAGAAACTGAACATTATAATTGTATAATTATAAATTAAATGTTAAATGAGATTTGAATGGATAACAACTATAAGATATAAAAGTGATACACTCTATTTGGTAATCACAGGGGAAACCTTGCTTTTTAATGCCTGGAAGGTGATGGAATTGTTTTTCTTTCTTTTCCCTTTTGGGATGATGATGGAAAAAGAATGTATGAAATTGTAAGCAGGACAGACAAAAATACAAATATAATGATTAGAAAGATATAGAAATTTAGAAAAAGATATGTTATTGAATTAGAAAGGAATGAGATAATCAGAAATAAGGTTGAGGAAAGTAAGGGAAGGGAAAAATTATTGAGAAAATGATAAAATAGTGACAGGATATGAAATAGAATATAAAGATGAATATGTAATTGAGATTATGTCTATTTGGAGATGTGATAACCTGGAATCATGCTGCTCTGAAAAAAAGATATTTTATTTGTATTATGTTTTGTGAAAATCCAAATAAAACTTTTACAAAAAAAATACATACATGGTTTTTGCAATTCACTATTTCACATTGAAAAAAAATAGAAGGTTGTTGAAGGCAGCGCACATCCCAAATCCTCGTTGCTTTTTGGAACTTTTGCAAGATTCTTTGGCTCTTGATTGCTTGATTGATTATGTGCCATCAAAGTCACTACTGACTCTTAGCAACCACATAGATAAATTTTCTCTGTGGTAGTCTGCTCTTTCAGGTTTTCCAACTCAACATTCTTCTTATTCAGCTTCTTCAAAGTCCAGCTTTCATTTCCATGCAGTCTCACAGGGAATACCATGGTTTACCCAGTTCTGATCTTTGTAGTATAGACCCATCAAAGCATTTGAATATCTTTTGCAAGGCCTTCAAGGCTGCTCTACCAAGTGCTAATATGTGGTGTATTGCTTGACTGCTGGTTCCTTTCCTTTTAATTGCTCTTGGAAGCCAAGCAAAATCACACAGTTGTATGTGTATGTGAGTGTGTGTGTGTGTGTATTCCATCATCACTCATACAAACTCCCTTTATGACTCTGTAGTCCCTATTTGTAATAGAGACAGGGTGACTGAATGAAGTTGAGCATTTACTGGCCAGATGTTGTTCCTGATGCCTATGTGGAATTCATAGCAGATATTTTCTCTTTAGACCTTAGGACAGGGGTCTCCAACCTTGGCTCCTGGAAGCCTGGCGGACTTCAACTCCCAGAGTTCCACAGCTGGCTGTGGAATTCTGGGAGTTGAAGTCCACCAGGCTTCCAGGGGCCAAGGTTGGAGACCCCTGCCTTAGGAGAAAGATCTGCTGCTACCTAGGATTGAACTCTCAACCTTCTGAGTGGGAGGTGAGCATCTTCACCATCAGGCCACCATGGCCCTCATCACTCATATATACATATACATATAAAAACCATTTTCCTGAAAAAATTATTCTCAAAATCTATTATGTTGCTTGATTCCCATTTTATGTTTTGTATTTTATTTGTATATATTATATGTTTAATGTTATATGAAGGGTGGGAGTTTGGAGATTTATTGTTTGTTTGTTAATAATTTATACTGCCTAGATACATATTGTTTGAGTTTTGTATTTTTTGTAAATGTTAATAAATAAAATATAAGGTAAAGCGATATTACATACACATGAAGGTTATTATATAAATAACAACAAACACATTAAAGCACAGAATATACTGGATTTTTTAAAACAAAAAATCTGAATTAATTGTGCTGGATACTACTGAACACTTCCTTAGTGATTAAGATTCATTCCAGCAGGTCTGAGATTTAAATAATCATGAATATGACTAAGGCAGTATTTACTTTGAATATCTTCTTTTCCTAACATTATCTGGCAAAATGAATCCAAATGCTAAGCTTTCTTATGGAATATGGATACAAGTAAACCATTTTTGCAAAGGTGCATATGGAATTGGAGTTTTAAAGGATTCTTCATTTTATTTGACATTTTTTCTTAGAATACTTTTGCTAACAATTCGCCACAATAAAAGAAGCAAACAAACAAAGCTTAGAGCATTCCGATGCATATCTATGTTGAAAACAACTACCTTGGGTAAATAAAGAATTCATATTTATATCTGTTTTAGTTGTGGTCAATAAATCTATTTTTTAAAGACCTCCAGTACGGGTCTAGGAAATTAAGAAAAAACATATCTAGTTTTCCTGATGCAATTTTTAGTACACTTGCTGTATATTTCCTTGAAAGATAATTAAGTGTCACTGTTCAGATAAAGGCTAGTGATTTCTTAAAGGCTTAAATGTTAAGGCTATTTTTTATGTCACCTCTGTTAGGTCTCTTCTGCTGACCATTGTAGATCCCAAGTCCATTAGCAAAGAATATTGACATAAGGGGCAGAAAAGCTAGGGACAAATCACTGCAAATGGTGCTTTCCTTTATAGTATGCGTGATGGGCAAAATTATTTCCTTTCTTTTTATGGACTCATTCACTTGAAAATATTCTGATTGGGTGGGCATCTGAGGATGGATCTTAAGAAGAAGTAGGCTTCAGACAATATAAATGGAGAATACTGTTATCTCTCTGGCCTCCATCTCATCCTTCTGTCTCTCTTTCCCGCCTGACATTACTTTTGGTTCTTTTACCTACTCTTTCATTATTCTTTTCTGTATAAAAAATAAGTGTAGAAGTCTAAATTGCTTGGTATAAAAACACTTCTATAGTTGAAAGCCAGACTGGAATTTTCATATCCAGTGATATATAAAGTGGAACAAACAGTTAGATATGATGAAATTATGAATGAAAAGGGTGAACTTAAATCTATACAAGAACTGGAGCAATGAGGTATAAGGATGAATTGGTTTTCATATGCGCAAATACATTCTAGATATGATAAAGATTTCAAAACAGAAGGTTTTTATGATAAATTGACAGCTTTAGATAAAATTTTAACAGGTACCGATGAAAAGGTGATTAAGAAATTATATGGATATTTATTAGAGGTTAAATTAGAAGAAGAACAAGTTAAAGAAACAATGATTGCATGGGGGAAATTTTTTGGATACGGGATTGACTTAGAGAGATGGCAAAAATTATGGTCTCAAAATTATAAAATGACAATGTGAACTGCATATAAAGAAAATTTGTATAAGATGTTTTACAGGTGGCATCTTCCTCCAATGAGAATAGCAAGAATGTTTAAGAATAAATCTGAAAAATGTTGGAAATGTCATCAGATACCTGGCTCTTTTTACCATATGTGGTGAACATGCATAGAGGCGAAAAAATATTGGACTACAATCCACACATGGTTGGAAAAAATAACAAAAAGTCATATTGATTTTAAACCAGAAATATTTTTATGGGATATTGAACTGATATATTTGCTTGTGAATGTACTAACAGCAGCTAGAATTGTATTTGCAAAGAATTGGAAAAATGAGAAAATACCAACACAGGAGGAAATTATTAAGAAAATAGTGGAATGTGCTGAAATGAGTAAATTGAGATTTGAAATTAGAGAACAAGAAGAAAAACAATATTATAAGATATGGGATTTATTTTACCAATGGTTAGAAAAAAAAAAGTGTGGAAATGATATATTTTATAGATAACTTTACAATATAAAAATAATAGAATTTAAGAGAAAATGATATAAGAATGTATTTTTTATTAGATGAAATGGCAATGGAAGTTACATTATTGGTTTAAAATGTTGAATATTTTATATGAAGTGGTGGAACAAATAGTTATTGTTAAATGAAAGAACCATAATGATAATAATACTTATATATATATACTTATATAAACACATATATAAAATGGAAAATATGAGAATTTATGTGACTTGTGAAGGAGGACTATGGACACGTAGCACAAAAGAATTGCAACCAGTTGACACACTGTATGTAATTGAAATATGTTTTTATGTTTTTATGTATTGTTTGTCTGTGTTTGTTTAGAAAAATAAAAAACTTAAAAAAAGAAGAAGTCTAAATTGCTTGCAGGTATATTTTAAGATACAGTAGCAGTAGCTTCTGAATCTGAACTGGAAAAATGTCTTGGGCTTTGTTTTAAGAAGCAGAGGAAAAACTTATGCCACCAGAGATAACGGAATGGAATCTGGTGCCAGAAATGTCTGTTCCTTGTCCGTGTAGATATTCCATAAAAGAGGTTAATTGTTGGTTTCCGGTTTCGCGTGGCTTCGGGGCAGCAGGAATTCGTGACAGCTCGCGATTCCTGCTGTGCTAGCCATCGAGGTACCCCCGATCCAGATGGGTCAGGGGGATATGGCTGCCCTGTAGGGACAGCTGAAGAGAGAGGGGAGTCGGATAGGGGGTGGGGGTGTCGCAGACCCCCCCCTTCTCCGGAAAAACCCCTTTTTCCCAAGGCGGTGGAGCGGCGGTCAGCAATGGCCGCCACGAAGAAGCCAGCAACCAGGTAAGATTGCGCTGGAGGAGAAGAGTGAAAGTGATGTCTGAGCCGGGTCAAGTAACATCCTTTAAATTGCCTGGAACTGAGCTGTTTGAATTACTGGAGGATACATTGTATCCCTAAGAAGAGCGAACGCGGCGGAGAAGCTGTTAAAGGGAACTTTTTTTTTTTTTTCTTCACTCTCCCACCCCATGGAAACAGCAGAAATGTTTGGATATATTGGACATTGAAAGTGAATTGTTTTGAGAGTTGAAGCTAAGGGACAAAAGGATTTTTGGACATTGAAAAATTTAAGAAATTGGAAAACCCTTGTTGGAGGTATGGATCTCTGATTATTTAAAATTGATATTGCAAGTGGGAAGGGAGAGGAGAAAAAATTGGAGCAGAAGCTGAAAAAGGAGGAGATTGCCTAGAATCCCAAAGAAAGATATATGGTAATTGGACCTCTTTGATTAAACATTAACCCCAGAAAGAGAAAGAGAAGAAGGAAGAAAAGTATTAACTTTTGGAACTTTTTTTTTGAATTGTTTTTGATTAAAAATACTTGTGGTTGTTTTGGGAAAAATTTCTCTTTTCATAATGGCATCGCTTGTGGATGAACTAAAGACTGAATATCAAAAATATAAAAAGGAAGATACTTTGGGCGCTTTGTTTCAATTCTTAGAAATGGCGTTATGTACTTATGAAAAGTTGATTACGCAGCAGAAGGACTGGGACAAAGAAGAAGAGGAAGAAGAAGCCATCTTTGATGAACAATGGGTTCTTTCCGGGGAGGAGGAGAAAAAGGATAAGAAAAAGGGGATTTTAAGAATTATAAAAACAACCAAAGAAGAGAAAAATGAGCGGAAAGGTGGAGGCAAGGTTAGAAAGCAAAGGAAAAGGAGTAAGAAAAGGGAGGAGGAAAAACAAAGGGGTAAAAAGGGCAAGGAGAAGAATAAGCAAGAGAGAAAGGGGGGGAGGAGAAGCCTCAATGGGGGGAAGCAAGATCTAAGGAAAAAAAGTTTATTTAGAGACAATGGGTGAATTTAATTTAGGATAAAAGAGGGATTCTGGAGGGTACATAAGATTGTGTTTTTATATGTGTATTTAGAGTATAAAATTCATTATGTAATTTTAGAATCTTTTAAACAGAATCCCAAGAAAAATTGTTATATGAAGTACTTTTAAGTTAGGGTAATGAGTTATAGACGTTACTCCAATTGGTGTATAGGAGAAGTATAGTAAAAGAAAAAAGATGAATGGACAGTTGGAAATAGAACAGACAAAGAATGTTATTGAAAATGGTAATAAGATATGAAAGAATATGTAAAGGTTTTGTTATGGTTTTTTTTTTTGGATTTTGTATATTGATAAAAGGCAATAAAATTTTAATTAACAAGAAATAATTTGGATGAAAAGGAGAAGTAGGGATAAGATATGAAGTTAAATAGATAAAGTATTGATACTATAATTTGGAATTGTTATGTTCTATTGGTTTTTTATTATTATTTTTTCCTAGAAAAGAATTTATAAGCTGTTATGCCTTGATTCTTTGTGCATTGTTTTTATAAAATTGATAAAAATGGTTTATATATATATATAAAAAAAGAAAATGATAATAAGATATGGAAGGATATACAAAGTGAATATGATGTTTGAATTTGTGTCTGTGTGAAGAGTTTTAACCCGGGATCAGACAACCTTCAGAAAAGATCTTTTAGTTTTGTTTATGTTTTGTGTTTTGTATGTTTGTGTATTGTGTTTTCTGTAAAATTAATAAAATTTGTTTAAAAAAAAAAAAAGAGGTTAATTGTTGCACATGAGTGTGCCATCACAATTGCACTGGAAGTATCTCCAAGAATTGTTCTAGTAAGCACTGTGCCCTATATCGAGTGCTAAGGTGTGAATATGGAAATGTAGAATGTCAATTCCGACAGCAGAAAGGAAGAGAGAGGGGGGAGAGGGGGAGGGGGAAGGAGATAGATACCGTGTTTCTCACAAAATAAGGCCGGGTCTTTTTTTTTTTGACCCCTGAAAAAATGGCTATGCCCTCTTTTTGGGAGTGACTTAATTACCCCCCCTTGCCTCGAGTGGGCGGGCGGTGACAGCTTGGATGTTGACCTCGGCGTTGGTGGGGAACTTCTTATTGGGAGACCTTCCGCCACCATTGCTTTCCCTTCTCCCTTGCTGCGGCAGCATTAGAGCAATGGTGCGGCATTTGGCGCAGCCAGGTACGGCCAATCAGGGCTCCTCCTTGCAAGTGTCTGCAGAGACACTTGGCTTCAGGTGCTCCTGTCGCTACCTTCCCTTTGCCTTTGAAGGTAAAGTCAATTCTTTTAAAAATGACACCCTACTACAACAAAGCCTCCCCTGCCCGAGAGGGCAGCCCAACCCCACGTGGAGAGGTGAATCTCCCAGGGCCGCAGCACAGGATCGGCCCACCTCGGGAGAAGTGCCCAGCTGCCATCCCTGCCTGGTGCTGGGTAGAGTGCAAAGAGTTTCACCTGGGGTGCCCAGCACAGCTGGCAGGCAGGCCCTCCTTCCTGGCAGCAGAGCTCTCACCAAGGCAGCGAGTGCCTCCCTGCCAGATCCTCTGCTCATCCCGCCAGGGCTGCACCAGAGCTGTGCGGGCTGGGCAGAGCCAGGAAAGCAAGCCACGGGTGTGCACCCGCCTGCCAAGCAAAAGAGCCGGGCCGACCTGAGCTTGGCTTCCTTCCCAAGTCCCTCCAGCACAAACCCAAAGGTGCCACCGGGAGAGGCTACCCGAGGCAGTGATAGCTCCCACCCATCCACGGACAGGGAGGTGAGGTGATGGCAGCGCTGCTTCCCTGGACAGTGGAGAGAGCTCAAAGCCCCACATCCTTTCCACCCCTCGCCCAGCCTGTCCCCATGCATCTCCAAATGCGCCGGCAGCTCCAAACACTACAGCAGAATGGGCATCAGGCAGAGGTGCTGACTCGGTGGGGCTCAGCTTGGAGGAGGACATGGCACAGGCCATTGCCTTGCCTCCCTGTGCATGGATGGGTGGGCGTTATCACTGCCTCAGGCAGCCTTTCCTGGTGTCCCCTTCAGGTTCAGGCTGGAGGAACTTGGGAAGGAAGCCAAGCTTGGATCGGCCCGGCTCTTTCACTTGGGAGGCGGGTGCGCACCCGCAGTTTGCTTTCCCAGCTATGCCCAGCCCGTGCAGCTCTGGCATGGTCCTGGTGGGATGAGCGGAGGGTCCAGCAGGGAGGCGCTCGCTGTCTTGGTGAGAGCTCTGCTGCCGAGAAGGAGGGCCCACCTGTCAGCTGTGCTGGGTGCCCCAGGAGAAGCTCTTCGTGCTCTGCCCAGCGCCAGGCAGGGATGGTGGCTGGGTGCTTCTCCCGGGGTGCGCCGATCCTGCGCTGCAGCCCTGGGAGATTCGCCTCTCCACATGGGGTTGGGCTGCCCTCTCGGGCAGGGGAAGCTTTGTTGTAGTAGGGTGACATTTTTAAAAGAGTTGGTTTTACCTTCGAAGGCAAAGGGAAGGTGGTGACAGGAGCGCCTGAAGCCAAGTGTCTCCGCAGGGCTCCGGTTGCAGGGAGGAGCCCTGTCTGGCCATGCATGGCTGCAGCAAATGCCGTAGCATTGCTCTAAATGCTGCGGCAGCAAGGGAGAAGGGAAAGCAACGGTGGCGGAAGGTCTCCCGATATGAAGTGCCCCACCAAGGCAGGCAGCATCATATCCAGGCATGAAACAAAAGTACTTCCTAATGGCAAGCCCCCCCATTCCCCCCCAATTTTGCATGTTTAGTATGGGCCTTAATTTGGGGGGAGGGGCTTAATTTGATTTTATGCCAATAAAACATGGTGGGGCTTCCTATTGATGGAGGCCGTATTGTTCGAGAAACACGATAGATAGATAGATAGATAGATAGATAGATAGATAGATAGAGCGAGAGCGAGCGAGTGAGCGAGCGAGAATCCTCAGAAATTTTTTTTTCATATGTCTAGGTCCATCTGTTCATCTATTCATTACATCTGGAGGGCACCAGGTTAGGAAAGACTGAATTAAAATGTTCCAAGGGCATTTATTACTATTCAAGTGTAATAACAATGTTGAAGTAATGCTAGTCAGCTTGATGAGAAAACTATTTGTTCAAAAGACTGCAATCTTTCTCTTTAAATAAAAAATTAAAAAAAGCTTTTATCCTGAGTATCTTTGACTAGTAGTTTAAATCAAGAATAATATACTGTAGTGTTCAGGCAGAAGAAATTGTGAATAAATACTTCCAAAGATCAAAAGCCACCAAGGATCCTGCACTGGAAATGGCCCCATTGTCTTCAATACCATCATTTGACAGCATTGATTTTTCTTTCTTCCTTTTCTTTGGTGAACAAAAAAGAAGGAAGATTCATGGTGCTTCCTCTGTATGTGCTGCATTGTTCCTTGAAGAACATTACATACATTAACTCCAGCTTATTGAAAACTCTGCAGAGCTAAATACATTCACCACAAACAGCTGTGGGGATGCAGTGGTTAGAATGCAGTATTGTGGGCTAACTCTGCCCACTGCCAAGAATTCAGTCCTGACTGGCTCAAGGTGAATTCAGCCTTCCATCCTTGAAGGTCAGTAAAATGAGGACTCAGATATTTGGGGCAATATGTTGACTCCACTTAGAGAGGGCTGTAAAGCACAATGAAGCTGTATTTAAGTCTAAGTGCTATTGCTATCTACTTTTCCTACATTTCAGTGATGTTCTCCCTTGTGCCGAGGGATCTAGGTGCGTCCCATCTCCCTGATCATGATTGTAGAAAATAGTGGCTTCTTAAAATTGATGTAAGGAAGTTCCAACATTGATGTAATAGAGTATTAAAGCCGAAGACAAAAATGATCCAAATCCAAGGGGAAAAAGAAAACCAAGCTTTATTGATATATATACCCCTCTGCTCTGCATCTTATCCAATTGACTTTTTAACGCCCAGGAAGTTGCCTGCTCTAGATGTAAAAGTAGAGAAAGGATCTTACGTAAAATACAAACCTACTCTAACAAACTATCATCATAGTTTCTAAAATACAAAAATATTGCTTGTAGGAAGGAACGGGTTGTGTGTTGCCTAGAATTTTTAAGTCTTTATTGACAGATGGGTTCCTGTGTTATGCTGCTTGCATGTGTTATATTATTTGTTCCGGAAGATGTTTTGGGATGTGCCTGCTGTGAGAGGAAATGGCAATGACAATTCTATTGCAGCAATGTCTCTTGCTGCTGCTTTCAGATGACCTCCATTCCCTTCAAAACTGGTTTGTAACTGCAGTAACTTGATCTTGTCTTCTCTACTGATCCATGGCCTGCTCATGTTTAATATGTACTGCAGGGGTGTCAAATTTGCAGTGTCACATGACATATTGTTGTTCTGACTCAGGCTTTGTAAACCGTAATGATGCATGAACTTATTTTTAAAACAAAACCTATTTTATTGCAATGCTGGGAATTGTTTTCATTCCCAGCCAGAATTAATCTCAAACAGTCCCCCAAGACAAGCACACACCTTTCGGTTCTGTGAAGTGCTGCCAAAAACAGAAGTATCCAATTAACTAGAAAATAAACCAACCGAAGTACAAAAAAACCCAATCGAAGTACAAGGAGCTTCAATGATGACTCAGAACCGATCAAACTACTTTGCTTCCTGCAACGGTTTCATCATCTCGGCCTGACTTTTATCCCTTATGGGAGGGGCAATCACCTTCCAGCCTTACTCCTGAGTTGCCCCTTTTGTTTCAGCTGCTCCCATTTTCTCTGCATACACGCGCACTGGGAACAGGGTTCCCTGGGTCCTCTGCCTCACTGCTGCCAGACTCTGAAGGCAGCACCCCATTCCCAGATGGTCTTGGCACCATCTCTGCATCAGACACAGGGCCCTCATCTGAGTCCTCTCCAGACTCCCAGACTAGTGTCCATTCTTCCCCACTGTCTGATTCTGTGGCCAGCTGCACCAGCTGCTGGTGAACCACAACAATTGTGACTTTCCCCCCTTTGCTAAACAGGAGGTGGGCATGGCCAGTGCATGATGCATCTGGCCCATGGGCTGCACATTTGATATCCCTGATGTACTGTGTGGATCTCTTGCCATCTAACTGCAAGAGCCCTCCATCTTTTTACCTCAGGAAATAGAATATTCTGATTTGAAAGCAGAGGTTTGCCAAATTGAGTTCCTCTGAGCCTGTTGAAGAAATTGCTCTGAATGCAAGTATAGAACAGGCAAAAATGTATTGCTGGTCGGTACAAAGTGCCTGTACCATTGTATTGATTAAATGCTTCTGAAAATATTACATAACTCTTCCATTATCCCTTATGGCTCCAGAACCTTGTTGTTTATGTACATATTGTAATAAGTGCCCAGAAGATATGGTCCCAAAAGATGGAAAGAAATTGATTAGGAATTTTGTTATGGGGCAGCCTGAACGATTGCAGTGAAGGCTTGGAAACAGAGGTTTATGTGGAATGGAAAAGTGGCAGAGCTGGAAGTAAGCTGCAGCTGCTATATTAAAAATATTCAAATGCCAACTTCATATTAAGTAGACCAAAATGGTTTTTTTTAAATATAAAGCTCTGTACAACTGTATTTCTGTAAATCATTTTAAAAATCCCTATAAGATTTTATTTAATATTATTCCTGGCAATGCCTAGACTGAAATAAAGAAACAAAACCAATAAAAGGAGGGTTTCCAAGGCATAATAAGTAGCTGATTCCTCATTCCATATCAGGTAGATCACTCCAAAATATAAAACTATATACTTTACAACTATTTATAGTTGTATATATACTTCTCTTTTGTTTGGATATATGGATGAAATGTTTTATCTGAATGTCTTGATTTGATTAATAATGAGGATACATCTTACTCATAACTTTACTGCAGAAAAGTGCAATAAAAATACTTGAATTTTAACTACAGTATCAACATTGACACTTATAGAGAGAGGAGAGAGTTTTCAAGCATTATAGTCATAGGGTGGAATATAAGAGGGTGGAACTAAGCAAAGTTAACTTATTATTACAAAAAGTGAATGCTACAAAGAAGTATTATGTACAATTGTCTCCTATGCTTTGATGTATCCAGTCCTTGGGAAACAAAGAACTTTCACACTACCAATCAGATGGAAGAGTCAGTGAAATACAGAGGATATAAAGAAGTTCTGTCATTCATTCATTCATTCATTCATTCATTCATTCACTCACTCAGTCATTCACTTACTCACTCACTCACTCATTCATTCCATTGTCAGCCCTGAAGCTCACCTGACTGAAGCCATTTTGAGACTTTAGCGCTGACAAACCAGCCTGTGCCAATACGACATATCCAATAAATTTATATCTTGAGGAATTTACCTGCCTCAGAGTTTTGTTTGCTAAGGTATGTTACTTGGAACCTGACAACTATTTGGCTGCCCATCTCAAATACCTGACTCTGTGCTGTTTATAATTAAAATAATAAAACAATAAACAAAACAGCCGAGCCATAACACCTAGAAAATATCCACAATCAATACATCTAAGGAATAGGTTTATTCACACGTCCCTTGGGATGCTTCAAAGGTTTGGAGAGTCTGGCCTCTTTATGTTTAGCTTTTCTTAAGTTGCTGCCAAAACCTGTGCTAGAATGAGGTAGCAGTTTTGTGGCCAATTGACACAATTTGGAGTGGATAAAACTGCAGTGGGTAAAGTGGTGATGAAAACCTTGATTTGGATTTGATAGGATTTCTATGACACGCAAATAAAACAGATCTAGGGAAGCATATAAAATAAAAAATATCCATTATGTTGCATAAAATATTAATATTCATTTCTTAAATCAATAAAATGTCCATGGTATGTAACTTGTTCTACAACAACCAATTAAATCTTCAGTAAGATTCTACTACAACTATTATTAGTAACTGTCAGGTGGTACTCCATTCTCTTTAGATTAGAGAAAATATATCTTTTACTGAAAATGAAGTGGTAGCATCAGTAGAATTCTGAATCTGAGAAATTAGGCGCACAGATCACATATACAAAGTCATGGAAATGTTCCCACTCCCCATAGTTCAAATGATTCTTCCAATTAAAAGTTGTGAATATGATCATGTGGACATCTTCAGGTGGTGATGAGGCCTCTGTCCGTTGACCTTGGCATATTTTGATAAAGATTTGCAGCTGCGCAGAGAAAAGAAAGCTAAGCAAGAAATAGAAACTTAAGCAGGAATTTATACTCCCCCCTCTCCTCATTTACACAACACAAGAATGTAACACCTCTAGCTCTCTTCCCAGATGTTGCCCCCTCCTCCCTCCCATTACTTATGGCAGCCAAAAGATGCAAAGCAATCGTAGAAGATCCTGAAGGCTGACAGTAACAGTCTTATTAAGCAGCCTGCAAATACTCCTTATTTCTCGGGAGGTTGTGGATTTAGGGTTATGATAAATCTAGATAAAGATAGTTCTACTTTTCCCATCATTGTTTTCCAATGAAAACCAACAGTCAACAGAATGGTCTCTGGGTTTTGCAGAAAAGGGCTTAGGGATTGATTTAGTAAATCAAATATTTATTATATTTTCACAAGCACATTATAAGAAATCTAACTGATCAGTCCAGGGGCCCTTCATTCTATTCTACCATTGCTATTCTTATATAGCGGGACCTAGTACATCTAATCATTTTCAAGAACAAGAGATTTAAGAAACTAGAGGCAAAGCAACCTTTGTTGTTCATATGGTATGTTTTGGAGTATCCACTTCCATAATTTATTTTCTTTGGATATAATGAATAAGAGGCAAGTAAGGATTGGATTCCAATGGATTCAGATGTCAATATTCTGTCTATAATCTAAAATGTATTTGTTAAGCCTGGTTTCCCCAACCAGGGTTAGGGAGACAAGCTAAACAGAATGTGCAGCTTAGTCAGATAGGCACACAGATAAATGAGTGAGTTAAGCTTGTATGTTTATTAACATACAGTAAAAATGACAGATACGCTTGTGCTATCAAATATATAGTTTATTCCATTATGAGTTCATAGCATAGTCAAAATAACAGTCCAATAGTCATGTATCATTTAGTCAGTCCATTCAGGGATATTCAGTTAGCAAAGTCCGTGTTGAATACCCTATGTCAATACACTTACAAGTCTGTCCTTTGTTTTCTCTCCCGTTCGAGGAATGCAGTCTTGTGTCCTTGCAGTAATCAGGAACTTCAAAGCCAGAGAGATAGCAAGCTACAGCCTTGCTTCTTTTAAAGTGCTTTCACAACCACTCCCCTAATTACTGTTCCACAGTTAAAGTTGCAGACACTTTAACATACAAACTATGATTACATATTATTATTTACCTAAACCAGTTAGGGTAAAACAATGTTATCCCTAACATTCTCCCCTTTTAGGAAATAATAATATAACTATTTACATCTTTAAATCATATTTGTTACAACTCTCTTTAAACTTAGTTACTCCTTGAGCTTTTGTAAATTGGTCTGCAATGTTTTCTTCCGTCATGCAGTATTCCAATTTAATTAGCCCATTCTTTACAGATTCTCTAACATTTAAGTATCTTAAATCAGTATGCTTTGATCTAGTTTTTGCAGCAATACTAGTAGCTAATTTTATAGCTGCCTGGTTATCCTCGTACACAATAATGGAATCTTTAACAGTTATACCCATGTTTAATAATAACTGTTTGTACATAATCAAGTCAGTGCATAATAATGACAGACATGAAAATTCCGCTTCCATCGTGGACAAGCTGATATGCTGTTGTCTGATTGACCTCCACCCTATTAGTGTCTTACCAAATAATATAGCCATCCCAGATGTTGATTTTCTAGTGTTTATATCAGTTGCAAAACTTGCATCTGCATAGGCACTAAGACTCAAATCACCTTTTGGTTCTATATACAATGCATGGTTCATTGTTCCTTTAAGATATCTTAAAATTCTCTTTAATGATTGCCAATGACATTGATGTGGATCTGAATTAAAACGAGCCAGCTGATTTACACTATAAGCTATATCTGGCCTAGACCAATTGCTTATATATGATAAGCTTCCAATCAAAGATTGATATATGGACTTATCAAATTTGGGACTTTGATCATCAGTTTGGCAAACTTCCTGACTCATTGGAGTCTTTGCCGGTTTACAAAGTTCCATTTTAAACGTTTTAATTAATTGGCAAATTTTATCTTCTTGAGATATCTTAAAACCATTTTTTGTTTTGTTAATTGTCAATCCTAGATACTTTTTAATTTCACCTAAATGCTTTAATTTTATCTTTTTGGCTAATAATGATATAATCTCATTAGCTTCATTATTAGTCTTAGTTATCAAAGCAATATCATCTGTAAATAAAAACAATAATGACACCGTTCCATTATTTTCTCTTTTAAATACACATGGATCTGCTAAACCAGTTTTAAAAACCTATATTGTTTAACTCTTTCACAATATATTGGTTCCACTCAAAGCCAGATTGTTTCAACCCGTAAAGACTCTTTTTGAGTTTCCAACAATCATTACTATTTACTTTATTGTCTTTTATACCTACTGGTTTTCTTAAATATATAGTGTGCTGCAATGGTGCATGTAGATAAGCAGTTTCTACATCTAAATGGTTAATGACATAATTTTTCTTAGCTGCCCACACTAATGCTGCTCTTAAAGATGTTGCTTTAAGACTTGGTGCAAAAACTTCATCGTAATCAGATGCAGTTTGATTAAATCCTTGAGCTACTAACCTAGCCTTATGGGTAACAGTCCCATCATTTCCAGTTTTTATTTTAAACATCCATTTGCACCCAATGGATTTTTCTCCTGGAGGTAATTTAGCATCTTCATAAACTTTCATTACCTTTAATGAATTTAGTTCCTTTTTCATTGCCTTTTGCCAATTCTCCTGATCCTTAGCAGGATACATCCTAAGTTCATCTACACTACTTGGAACTTTAGTTACTTGGCAAACTATACTTGCTTGATATCTATCAGGTGGTCTAGTTACACGTGTAGTACGTCTAGGTATTACAGGACTTACAGGTGGACTTTCATTTATTAACTCTTCTTGATTATCTAACTCTTCCTGATCAACTGTTTCCTCTTGTTCTGGTCCTATTTGCTCCTCTTGGACTTCTTCTTTAATTGGACTCTTCTTATAACTAATCTGATCTTTCTGCCTTTTGTAGGGTTCAACAATTACTTCGTTATTTAAATCTTGCTCTAATCTATTCCATCCTACATGTTCTAGGAATTTAGCACTAGCACTGGTGTAAACTCTAGATGTACCTGGTTCCCAGAATCTATAAGATCTATGATTAGATGTATATCCTACAAAATATAATCTTTTAGCTCTATGTTGTCCTTTGTGTCTAAGTTGTGAAGGGATATGCACCCATGCTGGTGCTCCAAATGTGTGCATGTAACTTAAATCAGGTTTTGTACCATGCCACAGTGTGAATGGTAATTCACCTGTTGTTGAATTAACAACATTATTTAATATATGATTACCACACATTATTGCTTCTCCCCATAAATTGTCAGGTAATCCTGAATCAGACATCATAGTTTGTGCCATTGATTGTAATGTTTGGCCTCTTCTCTCTATAAAGGCATTATGTTGTGGCCTATATGGTGCAGACTTTTTATGTTGAATACCTAACATTCTTAGTCTGTTCTGGAATTTATTATTTGTAAATTCCGTACCATTATCTGTTATAAGAGTTACTAATTTCTTTTTAGTTTTCCTTTCTGCAAATTTTATCCAATTAAAGAGATTTTGATACGTTTCAGTTTTGCTTTTCATTAAATAGCAAAACCCATATCTAGAATAATGGTCCATTATACTTAATATGTAATGAGCTCCTCCTACACTTGGTTTTTTAGGACCTATTAAATCTGCAAATACTACCTCTAAAGGTTCTTTAGGAGCAAATCCATCAATTCTATTAGCCGGTGTAACCCTGGCTTTGCTTTGATTGCAGATATTACATTGCAAATACTTATTACAAGGTTTCAAACTTATTCCCTTAGATAATTCAACAGTTTTCTTAAGCATTTTAAAATTTAAATGCCCTAGCCTTCGGTGTAACAAGTGAATACATTCATCATGAGGTTTCTTATTTTCATAAACTGTGTTAGTCACCTTTAAACCATCATCATTTAACACATATAATTCACCTCTTAAAGATGCAGTAATTCTCTTATCTTCTTTCTCAATTATGCAGTTATCTCCTTTAAATGTAACTACATATCCTAGTTTAACCAAAATTCTAACTGAAATTAAATTAAACTTAAGTTGTGGTACATATAACATTTTTACATTCTCTTTTATAAAAGAACAATATGCTATACCTTGACCTTTAGCTTTCAGTTTCCAGCCATTGGCTAACGATATCTGCTGTGTACTCTTGGACATTTTAATAAAATTTTTCTTATCATTTGTTATACAATGTGATGCTCCACTATCAACCACCCATAAATTATTTTTTACAGCTCCGTTAGTATACATGGCTAACTCTAAATTTTTCTTTATCTTTTGATGACTTTTAGTATTCTGGCCAGTGTTCTGGCACTTTGCCTTTTTACAAAATCTTGCCAAATGTCCTCTTCCTCCACAATTAAAACACTTTTTAATTGCATATGCAGTAGGAGTTTCATTATCTTCTTTTTGAGGTTGCTGCCTCCTTAATTCGTCTCTTTCAAGCCTTCTTCTGGCCTCTTCAATCAATCTGCCAGTTATATCAGTTAAAGTTAGGCTTTCCTTTGGCAATATTTCAAGGGAAGTGACGTAGTTATCATAGATTTCATCGAGGGAAGATAGAATTATATAGACTTGGTGTAGTTCAGAGAAAATAAGCTCTTTCTCGTGCAGTTCTTGAAAAATGCTTTGCATAGTTTTCAAATGACTCAGCATATCACCATTCTTATGGAGATGTGTACTGAAAAGTTTCCGTGTTAAATTTATGTGAGCACCAACATTATCTCGAACATAAATCCTCTTCAGCTTCTGCCAACACCCAACAGCTGTATTCTCTCCGTGGATATAAACAAGCTGGTTATCAGTTAAGGTTAACCCAATAATGCAAATTGCTTGTTCATTTTTATGCATAAATTCTTCTATCTTTAATTTATCTTCATCATCCTCTGGATCCCATTCTTCTACGTTTGGTGGATTTTCAATTATGTTCCACAAACCTTCTCTTCGTAGAAGCAGACTACATTTTGTAGACCATGATACATAGTTTGTTCCATCCAGCTTGGATATCAGGGACAAACTTTGTAAATTGACTTGTGCCATGTTTTCTTATATGGATATAAAAATATAATTAATAAAACACAGCTGTCTGTTTACTGTAATGTATAACAACACAAACTCTCACTTTTAACATAAATCTGTTTTATCCTAGTTAAACTGACTTTGCAGCCTCTGGGCCCATAACCAGTGTTAAGCCTGGTTTCCCCAACCAGGGTTAGGGAGACAAGCTAAACAGAATGTGCAGCTTAGTCAGATAGGCACACAGATAAATGAGTGAGCTAAGCTTGTATGTTTATTAACATACAGTAAAAATGACAGATACGCTTGTGCTATCAAATATATAGTTTATTCCATTATGAGTTCATAGCATAGTCAAAATAACAGTCCAATAGTCATGTATCATTTAGTCAGTCCATTCAGGGATATTCAGTTAGCAAAGTCCGTGTTGAATACCCTATGTCAATACACTTACAAGTCTGTCCTTTGTTTTCTCTCCCGTTCGAGGAATGCAGTCTTGTGTCCTTGCAGTAATCAGGAACTTCAAAGCCAGAGAGATAGCAAGCTACAGCCTTGCTTCTTTTAAAGTGCTTTCACAACCACTCCCCTAATTACTGTTCCACAGTTAAAGTTGCAGACACTTTAACATACAAACTATGATTACATATTATTATTTGCCTAAACCAGTTAGGGTAAAACAATGTTATCCCTAACAGTATTCAACTACATGATGGATGTTTGCTACTGATTCAGTGGCTGTTCTGTTCCAGTGACACAGGTTTCCAAATAAATAAGGTGTCTTTACTCAATCATTTTGACGTGCTGACTCAATAATCTTGGGAAAGCAACACTGTTTCAGTCAATACTGCTAATTAATCATTTAGTCAAATTGGTGAATTTTCAGTTCAAATGAACAGCTATGAGTCTTAATTAAAAGACATGTCTTCTGTCCATGGTCCTGAAATTTGGAAGTTGCTTAAAATAGGCCTTTATTTAATCAAAGACTCCATACTTCTGTATTCACTATGCTTCACTGGATCCAAAGCTAAGTCTTGCATTATTCTTTATTTAAAAAAGATAGTGTGCAATATTTTGCCTGAGAAATTTTAGGGAAGTAGCAAGCCCAGAACATATACCTTGAACTTTGAATACCATTTGGAAAATCAAAAGGCATGAAAGAAGTAGCAATGGTCATTATGTATATTTCCCCATAGGCATAAGTTATTATGTTTCATCAAACCAATTTGAACTGCAATCAACATTCTGAGGTATTTCTGTAGCTTGCTCCATTAAAAAAGTATAAGGAACCATAAATAAAATGCTGGTTGCAAAAGGAAACCTTTTTTTTCTCCTATAGCCACATTTTTGACAGATTCTGTGCTTTAGTCTTCTCATCCTCCCTAATTTGTTTTTGTCTTGCTTTTATAAACTATTAAAGAGCAGACACAGCGCTATTCTGAAGTTTACTATATTTATCAGAACTCCATTCCACTTTCTGAAACTGAGACATTTGTATTCCTATTAAAATCAATGGAACTTATTTTGCAGTTGTTTGGATGTGTCCATGCTCTGATAAAGAAGGGCAAAAATGTAGGCTCTTAACTTTTATGCATTATACGTTCCCCAAATAGGATCTTCTGCTAAAAGAATTTTTCTTCTGAAATGTCACTGATACCCACTTGTAGCAGATTTGTTTTTAGCATGGATACCATCTCTTTGAATTGCTTTTTTTTTATTTATTATGAATCCTGTAAAGAAAAAATTCATAATCTAGGTCCACTTTCCCCAATCTAGAATCCTTTTAAGCATATTTCTCAATCTTAGCAGCTTGAAGATGTGTGGATTTTAATTCCCAGCATGCTTTGCTAGGGAATTCTTGGAATTGAAGTCCACACATCCTCAAATTGCCAGTGTTGAGAATTGCTTCCCTAGATAAATTGCACTATTTTCCTAGAACTGTCAAGCAGCTGAGAATTCTGGGAATTTTGAGTGCAACGTATTTAGAAAGTGCAGGGAACCAAAGTCTTTCTTGATTTGGTTGTTAAAAGAGGTTTTTTTTTTTTTTCTTTTGTTTCATACTGAGCATATTTTAATGCATATACAGAGTTCATGTGTTTTACATTTAAACTTCTGATAGTTTTATTATGAAATTATTTGTATGATCATTTTTGGCTGTTGTTATTATAACTTGCCTTTTCACCAACCAATCAGAAAGAGAGATAAACAGTTACTTGTCTAATTCATTAGCCAGTTTACAAACCAATGAGTAATGGATTGATTAGTTTATTCTTAGGAGGCTTTATTATGTCAAGCAATGCAACCATTGTTAATGATCCACTGCAATGTAATGCCATGTCAGTCTAACACCCATGTATGCATGCAAAGTGACTTCCTGGACTGAAACCAGGGAACTTCTTTGCTTTCATCTGGTAGCTGATTATTCTTTTTATGATGGACACCATCAGTTCATACTGTGCTTGTAAAAAAAGCAGCAGCTTGGTCACAAAAGAGTTACTCAGTTTGCTTCCAAAATAGAAAAGTCTGGAGCAACAAACTTGTCAGCTCAGCGAAGTTGGGAAGATTTGTCCTGGAGTCAATTGCTCAAGCAAGACAATATCCCAGATAATAATATGAAAATGTTCTGTGCAAATCCAGACAAGAAGTTTATAAGTTATGGTAGATAAATAGAGATAGAGAAGGTAAGATGAGATGTATGACAGAGAATTCTGAGTGATAGGCAGTAGTTGGCAAAACATTTTTGTAGCAGATAACTAATGTTAAAGACAGATTTTCCTTCTTTTAGTGTTCATATCCTGCATTCAAATAATCCTTACATTTGTATACATACATACATTCAAACATACATACATTTTCTTTCATGCAATGCATCCTGTTGCTAGTATCCATTTTTAAAAATATAGTACATTAACTACTAACAATACAGAAAACAATAAATCACATAAAAGAAAATAACAGTCACCACAAAACTGCTTTCTTTCCAAATGCTGAATCCAACCAATGTTCAATATTTGCTAGAATATTTCTCTAATCAAAAAGTCCTATTCCAACAGGTACCATATAAATCCCTACTTACTGACTGATCTTGGTTTTGTGAATCTAAATTACTTGAAAGAGTTGTTTGTATATTTGGAATAAAGATCCTTGCCAATTTCCCAAAGAATAGAAGTAGATACAGTATATACAACCATGAATTTAGGAGGAAAAGTTGAATTAAATAAGAACATAATTATATAAAAACAATAATGTTTGCAGGACACTATAATGACTCTTGCTTATCTTGGATAGCTACCGGCTGTTCTCCATAAGGAACAACTATAATTTTGGAGAAAGGTTTACTCAGGGCAGAAGCAATGTTTACTGGGATTTGTTTAATCTAATCTAGTTTCTGGTTCACGCTCATTCATGATTACTTCACCCATGACTTGGCTCTCCTATGCATATTTTTTTGCTTTGCTGTGTTGTTGATCACTATCTACCCATCTTTGTGTCCATTTGTACTACATTTGTACTACAGCCTGGGAGAAAACACACAGGGAATCTGTCTTACTTAAACTAGGTGCAGTTGACAATCCAGTGAACAGTTGCACTTAAGGACTTGGTTTTGCAATGTGTTGTAAATGTGTTGCAAGGTGTTGCTTTCTATTTCTAATAAAGCCAATTTCCCAAAGAATAGAAGTAGATGCAGGTGAAATCTAAATGTTGGTTGCTTCAGTGACAAATGAGTTCTCAAGAACACCTATTCTTCAGTGAAAAAAACCCTTAATGGCCCTTTTATGGTAATTAGAATGCTAAATGAAAAGAGAATTAACCAGCATTTATTGACTGACACCCCATCTTCCTACAAGGTATCACTAGTTGATAATAAAGGCGATCAGAGTAGGCATAGTCAGGAAAGCAGAAAGAATAGCACATCCAATTGGTACACAATCAAAAATAGTGTCTTTTTTCATTTTTAGAATGCAAAGAATTTTGTCTCCCTAAAAACAGGAACTATCTTATGTAGATTAGCCCAAAATATAGGGCTATAAGACAAATAAATTATTTCTCATGCTAAAGAGAAATACAAATTTAATTAGGTTCTAGAATCAACATTTAAAGATATCAATAAAGAAAACATTGCCTCGGGTTTCCATCTTGCAGTAATTTTTATGTGGTATTCCTTGATGGATGGCTCCAAATATTGTCTGTGAAACCAATCAGGCACAAAAGACCAGATCCATTAGTGAAGATCCAATTAAACTCATATATTGCCAGCCTATGCAATCTTCCCAACTAACACCAAGTGCTTGCTTGGAGTTAGAAAGGATCCAAAGAATATAAAGGGATTGGACTTAGTCTTCTTGTGACTACATAAGGATTCTAGGCTGGTTCCTCTTTTAACTCTACCCCCTGGTTCTGACACTCCTACATAAATTTTCAAAGAGGTTTGTCCCTCAGAATAAAAATATCAGCAAGGGAATGCTGAAAAGATTGATGTGAAATACCAAAGATTGTAGAAGAGACGAGAAGCATGTTATGTAAAAGCTGAGTATGCTTGAACAGCATAAAATACTATATGTGTGATGGTATGTATGTGTGTAATACAGGGACCGAGATAAGAGACAATCTGGGATTGCAACGTTTTGTTCTAATTTTCAAATCTTGTTACTACTAGTTTTCTGAAGTTGACAAAAGCATGCTACATTCTAAGAGAATTGAAGGTAAGCATTTTTCAGGCATCTTAATGGAATCAGGACTATTTACTGATGGGATGTAGAAACTAGATAAGCTTATTTGGATATAAGATTATTTGGGTCAGATTATCTGAAATTGGCAGCGATTGTTGCCCTTCCAGTGATTCATCTTATGAGCTTGGTTTGCCCCTGAAGACTATGCTGTTTAAACATGATTTCTTGCTTGACAAGCATCACAGATATTTCTATAAATATGTTCTTCTTATTGGTGTACAATACAGCTCTTGAAAGTTTTATAAAGCCAATAGCAATGAGCAAGCACAGCAACTGCAGCCTGCCACACAGCAATTGCTCTTTGAGAATTGACCTAATGTTGTCCTGAAAAATAAAAATATTACCATAGTTTCTGCTCATTTTTCATAAACGTATGTGAAACATTAGAGATGAAAGAGCTTATGAAGGACAAAAAGACTTACAGGTGAACATCCATCTTGAAGTAGTTACGTGCATCAATTATGTACCATACTTCCCTGAAATGGCTAAAGTAAAGGATCAGCACTAGTAACCAGATTTCTTTAATGGTTTATGGCAAGGGTGTCAAACTCGATTTCATTGAGATCAGCTTCAGGGTTGTGTTTGACCTCAGGGGCTGGATGGGCAGGTCCAAGTGGGCATGCCATCTCAATGTTACTCATGTTGGGGTAGAGGTGGGATTCAGCAGGTTCTGACCAGTTCTGGAGAATCGGTAGTGGAAATTTTGAGTAGTTCAGAGAACCGGCAAATATACCCCCTCTGACTGGAGATTTTACAGTACCCTTCCCCTGCCATGCCCAACAAGCCATGCCCACAGAACAAGTAGTAAAAAAAATTGAATCCCACCACTGTGTTGTGGTTGCCCATGGTGGCCCAGGAAGGGCTGGGAGATCCACTTTTCTAGTAGTTTGTTTTGCTAGCACTCTGCCAGTGAAATCGGAGCTCAGGAGGAGCCCACCTGGGCTCTGTTTTTGGCTGTGACAACCTCCTGCAGTGCTCTGCCAGAGAAAATGAAACTTGGATGGGCCATGTGAAAATATTTTCACTGGCAGAGGCACTGTGGGCCAGTCCTTTGTTGTTTCCACGGCAGCCTACAGGCTGCATCTGGCCTGCAGGCCTTGAGTTTGACACCCTTGTTCTATGGTAACTATAAAGACAATACTTAGCATTGTCTTTCTTAGTAGGATCTTGGAACTCTTCTCTGGATGGAAATATGAAGGAAAGAATTGTGTATCTTTACATCACATATTTCTGTTTGAGGGCACCCAAGAAAGAGAACAATTAAAATAGGAAACAAACAATTGAAGTTAACTCAGACTAAAAATATCTGAATAAAAAGGTCCAGATTCCTTTTTGAAATAAGAAACAGAGAGGAGAACTGCCAAGACCAAGCACTCCATAGGTCATTAGTAATATAAATGTTATGAATTAATAAAGGTGTTAAATAAAGTTTTAATAAACCTTTAGGAAAAGCAGGGTTCTAATCCTGCACTTCTGATTGGCCGATAATAGCGATATCGGATTGGTCCTTTCTGGGGAATCTGATTGGCTGTTAACGGGCCAACTCTCATTGGTTCAAGGGTTTAACACTTCCATGTTTCTCATTGGCTAATAGGTCAGTAGTCTACCCTATAAAAGGGCTGCTGCTGCCCTAGGGTTTCATTCTGTTCAGGATGATTAATAAAGAGTTGAAGTTCACTGTTCACTGCCTCGTCTCCGTTCCTTGCACCCATGCGCAGAACATAACACTGGCGATGAGGGTGGGATGCGGAGACATCAGAGCTGACTGAACACTACAGAGCACCTAACAGAGCACGTGGCTGAAGGCGCATCGACAACGGAAACCATGTCTGGCGGCACCATACCACCTGCTCCATTTGACCCGGCACAAGAAGACTGGGACTTGTACATAGACCAGTTCCAGATGTTTCTGGAGACCAACAACTTGAAGGATGCCACTAAGGGGAAAAAGCGAGCAGTGTTCCTGACCCATTGCAGGCCTGCCGTCTTTAAGATGGCCAAGGCACTAGCGAAACTGGCCAAGGTGAAAACCATGGACTGGGATGTCCTCGTGCCCCTTCTATGGGCCCATTATGCACCCGCTGTACCAATGCTTGTCCGAAGACAAGAATTTTACCAGAGGGACCAACGGAAAGGAGAGAGCGTCGCAGATTTCATCGCAGACCTCCGGAACCTGGGAGGCCTCTGTGGGTTCGCAGACCTCGAAGAACCTCTGAGAGACCAAATAGTTTTGGGATTAGATGACCAGACGGTACAGAGCAAGATCATGGCAATAGGGGACATCAATCTTGCTGATGTCATCAAAGACGCTACTGCAGCAGAAGCAACCATCCGAAAATTGAATAGGCTATTCGCAACGCATGGGCTGCCAGACGTTCTGGTCTCCGACAACGGACCCCAGTTCACCGCCCTGGCATTTGAACAATACTTAGTGGACCGGGGTATCCGCCATGCGCTAACTTCGCCAGCGCACCTTGCAGCTAACCGCAGGGCTGAGCGCATGGTCCAATTTGTTAAAAAGAAACTCTCCACAAAATGGACTATGGGGACATTGACGACAAACTAAACAGAATACTCCTACTCCAACACATCACTCCGCACAGTGTAACCAACAAGATTCCAGCTGAACTGTTGATGGGGCGCAAGCTCCGTTCCCACCTCGACCGGCTCCACCCGTCCTACGAGCCAGAGAAACCCTGTGGATCTAGCGGAAAATGCCGCGAGTTCAAGGTAGGTGACTTAGTTTTCGCTAAAAACCTCTCTGGCAAACCATTATGGGTCGAAGCAACCGTAACTCAAACCACCGGGCCCAAATCGTACCGTGTGCAAACAGGGGACGGAAAAATATGGAAGCGCCATATAGATCAGCTTCTTTCTAGGCTACAACCCAGTTCCCGTGATTCCTGTGACTCTCAAACTGAGGGGGGAGGGGATGTTGAAGAAACCGAATTCGAGATGGTAGAAAGCAGAATCGAAGGAAGTCAGCAACTGGGCGCGATACATGAAGAAGAATCAGGGAGGGGATTGGCCGCGCCACAGAGGAATACCTCAACGGAGGCAAGCCCGCAAAGATCGGAGGACAACAACGACAGAATTAGCGGCACCGAGTCGTCCAGTGAGGATATGGAACTGGCCTGTACCAGATATATCCAAAAACGTTCCGCTGAAACCGGACTACAGACAGGAACCAGTGGGACAGCGCAAATCTAATAGACAGTTAAAACAACCTGCATGTCTTAGGGATTACGTTACCGCACCCCTCAAACGGAACCTGGGGGGAAGGGGTGTTATGAACTAATAAAGGCGTTAAATAAAGTTTTAATAAACCTTTAGGAAAAGCAGAGTTCTAATCCTGCACTTCTGATTGGCCAATAATAGCAATATCGGATTGGTCCTTTCTGGGGAATCTGATTGGCTGTTAACGGGCCAACTCTCATTGGTTCAAGGGTTTAACACTTCCATGTTTCTCATTGGCTAATAGGTCAGCAGCCTACCCTATAAAAGGGCTGCTGCTGCCCTAGGGTTTTTGCTCTGTTCAGGATGATTAATAAAGAGTTGAAGTTCACTGTTCACTGCTTCGTCTCCGTTCCTTGCACCCATGCACAGAACATAACAATAAGGGAAAGCCTTATCATAATCATCATCCTCTTTTAACAACCCCATAATCTCTTGCAGGGTGGAGTCTGGCTGGATGCCCTTCCTGTCACCAATGCAGAGTTTATTTCAGCAGATATATTCTCAGTATGCCCAGAGAAAGAAATATGTGCCTCTACCTAGGATTGAACTCAGAGCCTCCTGATTGTGAAGTGAGAACTCCACCTTTATGCTACCACACCATTCAGGGGAAAGTCCTTTCCATGCACCAGACAAATTATGATATATGGGAGACAATATCTAACTCCCTAATTCTGCAAGATAGATGGACCAGGTTGTCATTTTGCTATACATCCTGGAACAGATAGTGCTGTCTGTCGCCACTTGTGACTGTCAATATTATTACATTTCGGCATGAATATGAAGGAATCTAAGCCTAAGGGCTGAATTTCTAAAGAAGAAAAAAATCTCTTTTTTAAAGGATCTCTTCCCTCCTTTAGAATCAGGTAAGAACCCTGTTTGAGACATGTCTACAATCATTCTGCATGATATGAAAGATCAAAAATCAACTTCAATTTCCAGCTTATTTATTAAAGAATCCAGCTAACAGGAGTCAGAAATGATTGGTTGCATGAGGCATTTACAAGAGGGATGGGGATTAAATCATGTTACTGAAAACACCATCTTGCTTTTTAGAGTACTGATAGACTATTGCCGTTTAGAACAGGGCTGTCAAACTGGATTTCTTTGAGGGCTGGATCAGTATTGCGGTTCTTCTCCAAGGGCCAGCTGGGCGTGGGTGGGAGAGACAGGATGGATGCCTCACCAGCTGAAATGGGCCTCGTTTTTGCCCTCCATGGCTTCCTGTAGCACTCTGCTGATCAAAAACAGGCCAAGTGGAGGCCTCCCAAGCAGGGGTGGGATTCAAATTTTTTAACAACCGGTTCTGTGGGCGTGGCTTAGTTGGTGGGTGTGGCTTGGTGGTCATGTGACTGGCTGGGCATGGCCAACTCAACATCAGTCACATCGAGGCATCTCCTCACCTGGCCTCTCATGACTGTGGGGATGCTGCAACAGTTGTAAGTGTGAAAAATGGTCATAAGTCACTTTTTTCAGTGCCATTGTAACTTTGAATGGTCACTCCACACAAGCAAAGTACCAGCAAAGGAGGGGGAAAACTCCAGAGATGTTCCTGAGACAGGAAGTCTAGTCCTGCCAAGAATGTAAAAAGGGTTAACGAGAGCCAGTTTCTGTAAGCAACACCAGAATGTTTCCTTCCTGCCTTCCTTACAGGATTAGGCCAATAATTTCTTCTAACAACCAGTTCTCCAAACTGCTTAGAATGTTAATAATCAGTTCTAGCGAATAGGTGTGAACTGGTAGAATCCCATCCCTGCTCCCAGGCCCCCCTCATGGCCCATTTTTGGCCTCTGTGGCCTCCAGGAGTACTCTGCCAGCCAAAAACAGGCCTCGGGAGGCCTCCATGTATGGGAATAAACTTTGACTTCAGTATTGGGTAATGATTAGTCTAAGACCTTATACATACATGTCTGCCTAAGGGTCACTGAGATAAGCAAGGAAATTAAAAACAAACACCAGGAACAATTAAGCAGCTCAGACAATTGTAAACAGTTCTGTGTGCTATATCTAATTATTGTAATCCACAATGTGAATGCTTACTATGTACGAATTTCTCAATAAAAGGGGGCACTAGAATTTGCTCTAGACTCCCATCCCGAGTACACCAGCCTCTGTGTCTCATTCTTTCCATGGGAGACCACCACAAGTGGTGACCCCGACGTGATCCACTGCAGGTGGTACGTGTCCAGACCTCCGTGTTTCCTCGCCTGGAATAGGTAAAGTATGTTCTTAACTATTGCTGGACAATAGGATTACTCAGGGAACAAGGGGGGAAAACTCTCTCAGCCACAGGAACGGCATGTTAATGAGCTGCTGAAGTTAGTCAGGACAAACTTCTTTATCTTTAAACCCTCCGGGGGGGAGCAAATAGTTCTTTCAAAAGATAATGTGAGAGAGCTGCTGCAAGAGATCTGGCGGCAATGTCCCTGGTATCCAGAGAAAGGCTCTTTAAAGTTAGACACATGGAGGAGAATTGGAACTATCCTTCATGAAGAGCCATGGGCAACAGCTGAAATTTTGATATTTTGGAAGATTGTTATGACTGCTTTCGAGACCCAGCAACAACCTCTTTTAAAACCTTTAGTAGAACCTCTTCCTTATAAAGGAATTGTATTGCACCCGCCTTCCCCTAAACTGGAGTGTGCTTTATCATTTCCAACAGCGCCTATGCCTGTGGATGAGAAAATCCAATCAAAAATGGGAAAAGTTCAAGCCATGATGCATCAGGCTTTCAATGAGGGGAAATTAGAGCCTGATGACTAGGGGAAGGAATTCGGGGGGGCTGTGTATGCCAGACCAAATCTATGGGGCAGGCTTGTTTGAATCCACTGCTGATCAAGCTGCTAATTTGCCTGATCACGTATTTCCAGTGGTTATGGCAGCTGTCCTTGGGGCGTTGTCCCGCATCCAGGATGTGGGAACCCCAGCACGGTCTTTTTCTCAAATTAAGCAAACAGCATCTGAGTTTTATAATGATTTTGTGGAAAGGCTATAATTGGCTATTACCAGGCAAATCTCTAATGAGGAAGCTGCAAAAGAACTTTTGCTGAAATTGGCAGTTGAAAATGCAAACGCTGACTGCAAGCGTATATTACAGCCCTTGGTGGCTAGAGGTGAGGTTACTCTGGCTGATCTGTTAAAGGCATGTGCAGTGGTGGGTTCTCAGGCTTACAACATGGAGACTTTGGCTATGGCATTGCAAAAAGGGATGAAACCTACAGGGAATTGTTTTAATTGTGGAAAGCTTGGCCATTTTAAAGCCCAGTGCCGTGCCCCTGGGGGGGGAGGTGTAGGCATTTTGCTTCCTCCCCTTCTGCAGGTACACCAAGACCGAAAGTTCGGTATAAGAGACTACCAGATCCAACGTGGAAAGGACCTGTCCCGCTGATAACTCGGGGCCGAGGATACACTGCTGTTGAAGATGAGGGGACAGTTGTTTGGGTTCCTGCTCGCTGTGTGCGTCCTTATCATCAGCCAAAGGGGCAAGGGGATGGATTTGGGGGAATGGAAAAGAAACACGTTGATCCAGGACATGGGGAAGCTAGCAAACCTTCATAATAAAACTGATTATGGGTATGTATGCACATGCCAACTCACAAAACATCAGGGCTTCCAATGGTTGCAGTACCTCTGGCCGAAGGTGACTGGTATAAGGGACAACACTATGGTTGTTCAGGGATGTGGTCTAACAGTTGGACTAAAAGTAACATAAATACATTGCATCTTGGAAGCCGAATCCAAGAGGTGGCGGGTATCTGCTGGACTCACAATGAGACAGTAGAGAATATGACTTACTTGGGAACATATCCATTTTGTAACAAAACAATTATTATTGGTAATGGAAGTCGGGTTTATCCGGATGACATGAAAACTAAAAATCTCACTTACTTTGTACATAATATTTCTAAATTTGATATCATATCTTTGATCAATGAAAATGGGTGTCCAATTATCCCTGCCACATGTTGTCCCATCATGATAGAAAACCAGCTGCCCAAATGTGCAAATGGGAAATACACACCACCGCCCACTTATTTGGCTATGTTAATGGAATCTTTTGCATGATTAATCTATGCTGAACCAAATACGGTTGGCCATCTCCTGGGAGCAAATCTATGGTTGCTGTGTGGACGGATGGCCTATGATCGCATGCCAGCACGATGGAAAGGAGTGTGCACCTTTGGGAAAGTAATCCCATCTCATGTCATTTTAAAATCTTTGGGGACTGCTCATATCCGCAATGCGCGTTCCGCAACGGAAGTAAACTCTGTTTTGAATCATGACTACTGGACACAGATATCAAGGGGAGTTATTCCTTCTTTAAGAGTCATGATGAACTAGAGATTTGCATCGTTTAAACAATTGGACAGTTACTATGTTTAAAGATACCATTAAAATTCTAAAGCTGCTTGAAGAAGAGCAAGGAAAAATCCTTGACTTTGTCCTGCAAACCAGATATGTGGTGGACACTATTTTGGCTGCGCAAGGGGGAGTTTGCGCTGTGATTCATACACATTGTTGCATGTATATCTCTGATTATTCTCCAAACATTACAGCTACTATACAGCATATGGAACAAACCCTGAGTGAGAATCCATTACAATCGGAGGTCTGCACTTTGGTCCTGGTTGCCAGATGGTTCATGGATTCATCACCTAATTGTTGGAGTGATATTGCTTTCTATACTTTCTCTTTGTGTATGATGTTGTGTCCAATGTCTCCCTGGACTTTTAGGAATGTGTTGGGTGAAGCCTACGGAAGGAGAACTGTTGTTGCAGATGGCGAAAAGCTACTGAGGCATCCGCGATCATCAAAAAACTAAAACAGGGGAGATGTGGGAATAAACTTTGACTTCAGTATTGGGTAATGATTAGTCTAAGACCTTATACATACATGTCTGCCTAAGGGTCACTGAGATAAGCAAGGAAATTAAAAACAAACACCAGGAACAATTAAGCAGCTCAGACAATTGTAAACAGTTCTGTGTGCTATATCTAATTATTGTAATCCACAATGTGAATGCTTACTATGTACGAATTTCTCAATAAAAGGAGGCACTAGAATTTGCTCTAGACTCCCATCCCGAGTACACCAGCCTCTGTATCTCATTCTTTCCATGGGAGACCACCACATCCATGCAGCCTGATTTTGACCAGCACTTTGCTGCAGGAGGCCATGGAGGCCAAAAACAGGCCATGGGGGCTCTGCACGTGGGCCGTTTTGCCTGGCAAAGGCACCATGGAGCAATCCTTTAATATTTCCAGGCCAGCCCCAAGGGCCAAATTCGGCCTGTGGACTTTGAGTTTGACACCCCTGATTTAGAATAAAAACTAACTTGACATTTGATGATGCTTCTAAGTGATTCCTTAGGGCTTATTCAAGGACTTCCCTTGAAAACAATGAAAGTTTGTTCATAGATGTGTATTTGTAAGCATGCATGTGTGTAGCTTTTAATGTGGACATTCAAACTGATTGATTCATATCATGACTAAATTGGTCACTTATCTTCTCTATGAGTTCCATCATATCTCTTCAAGACCTCTGAAACACAATCAAGTTGGGATGTGAAGTCAGATACAATAAACTTGAGCATGTCTGAATATGTCCTTATTTTTTAAAAAATGTTTTAAAACATTTAAACATGTTTAAAAAAAATAAAAATGCTCATGGGAAAGAAAGTCTGACTCCATTGTGCAAACTGTCCTAAGAAAGCTAGAGCATCTTGAATAGAACCTTTTATGTTGAACGTAATGTCCAGAGAGATTAACAATACAAGAGGTATCCCTCCAATATTCCTAAACCATTAAAGCTTTATTTCATTATCTTAAATTGTTTGTCTGTCATCCTGGCCATAACATCCTTCTGAGTCACAAACACTTTATGAATATAATTGAAAAGCATAACTTTGTGCCATTTTTAATAAGAAAGACTTACTTAAATTATAAGAATGGATAAGGTTAATATGGAAAGGTTCTATGATTGTTCATGGTAATTGGAAAACAGACTCCTGTAAATAAATTAGCATCACATATTTGAAGCAGGCAAATAGGTCTAGACATATAGTCTAAAAATATTGAACATTGAATACTGAACCTTGTACAATATCAAGATTGAGTTTAATTGGGATTTAGCCAGTTAAGCATTTTTAAATTTTATAGTTATACTGGTATCTATAGTGTCACTGACAATCCAGCTGGTTATTTGTAATATTTTTTGTTGTTGAAGATTTCAGCTGGAAAATTGGAGACTAACCAGAGAAACACATATATCATAGTTGCATAATTTGGTCTAATTCTGTATTATGTATAGTCACGTGCAAAACATTTTATAATAAATCTAGTTCATATTGATTTGTCTCTGTTGCACCATTCTCTTTGTTTACCAGATAAGGAATTTCAATGTGATGGTTATTACTGTCACTGTTCCAATAAACCAGTGTTTTTCAGCCTTGGGAATTTGAAACTGTCTGATGTTCAACTCTCAGAATTCCCCAACAAGCATGATTGGCTGGCAAATTCAGGGAGTTGAAATCTACACAGCTTCAAGTTGCTAAAGTTGAGAAATACTGCAACAGACCAACAGCAAGGTTAAGAACCAGATGGAAAAGTCATCTATTCCCAACTTAATGTCTAAGTTAAACTACTGTTATCACCATTCTCACTTTCTGGGAGGCTAAGTGTGAAAATTAATGCTTTGCTGCTATATGGAGGTGAAATATAATGGAGAGAAAGCACTACTTGTGGGAAAGGTTATGATTTTAGCAACTGTTTCTCAATTGCTGAATGTTAACAGGTGCTTCACAGAAGCATCTGAAATAAATGGGAACTTTCAGGTGGTTAGGAAGTCCCCACAGGAATTGTTCATTGCATTGTGCAAACAGTTTGTTTCTGATCTTTTTATCTAGAATTGTTTACCACGTGTGAGAAATATTTCTTGTTCTTTCACAGAATTAAGGATTTGAAAGGTACATTTAGGGCACATTAAAAAGTGTTGGTCTGTGTACACATTTAGAGTAAGGCAGCTATGGCAGATGGCTGTTTTAATTTAAATTCCTGCATAAGAAAGAATTCATTTCAACCCAGATGCTCTTAGTAGTATCACAATGACCATTTCTTTGGATTTCTACACAAATATTTATTGCTTTCCCCCACCTCTTTTAAACCAGATTGTATCCTTTCACTGCTATACTACAAACAGGAGAATAATTTGAACAAAGCTCATTTAGAGCTATTAACTTTTTATTTTGTTTTACAATAAGGATTCAGGGTCATGTGTTTATTTGGTTATTATGGGTACACTCATGAAAGCTGAATCTTAACTTTTTGTGTAAATAGCAGTACACATTTATCAGCTTTTCAGAGATGTAATACAAATCAGAAATAGTTTGGATTCAATAGGTTTTATCCTTGCATATTGGAAGAGTGCATTGTAGCCTTAATAAATAAGCAGCCTTCCTTAGTGGGCAGTAAGGAAGAAGAAATTACTGATTGAATTGCTAATTGCATTAGCTCTTCAGTGTCTATTAACTAGAAAGTAATTCCACCCATTTCAGTGAGGAACCTGGAAAAAAAACACAATCTGGTTTGTACCATGTGATGGTGTTGTTAAAGTGTAAGACTGTGAAGATTCAATTCACTTGAGCTATAGAAACTCATTAGTTGACTTTGGGCCAGTCACTCTCTCATACTAATCCTATAAACATAATGTGAAAGATCTTGAGCTTCTGGAAAGAAGTGAGATAGCAAAGAGATAAATATAAAATTAAGCTTGCAAATGTTGGAAGAAATGTCCATCTGGGTTCAGTTTCAGGTGGGAAGAAAGACATTGGAAACATGGAGACTGCTTGGAAGGATGGTTAATGGTGGACAGCAGGACCACATGGTTTGAGGTCCTGGGCAAAATTGACCACATGGGCAAGAAATGTTTCCTGTTTGGTTGGGGCCATGCAGGGGTAACTTTGTAGGTTGTCTTGAGTCCCAGGCTTGGATGAATCTCTCTGGGTAATGTAATTGGGGCTTTGGGCAATTCCTAGTATGGCTTAAAGGCTGTGTCCTAGTTTGGATCTGAGTGAGGGCTAATCCTATCATGTGCAAAGGGTGAAAGTCTTTTGTGTTGTAGATAAGCTGGCACCAAAATATCTGCTAGGGCTGAGTTCCTGTGTCCTTAAGATTTCTATTTCTGGAAGAAGGCGGAGCTTCGTTCCGGCGATACAGCTGCGATCTCAGGGCTCTGAGATCGCAGCCGATATTTTCGCCCCTGGTCGGTCCTAACGGACCTAAACCGTCCCGTAGAGACGGTGATCGTGAAGGGCATTGTTCCAGGATCCCAGAGATATCGCAAAATCTCTGGTTTGATCCGGAAGAAGCCCTTTTGCTGGCGGCGGAGAGGCAGCCTCCATAGCTGCTGAAGTCGGGACAGCTCCGGAAAGAAAGTGATTGGAGTGAAGTGTGTCGGCTGGGTGAGAAAAACTCTTTTGTGCTGTAAATTCGCTGAGGTTGGAAAGTTCATCCGATATAAAGAAGAAAGCTGTGAGATCTTTTTTTTGACTGAAATTGTTTTGAGCGGCGTTTTTTAAAGTGATGTCAAATTGAGGCTTGGGTTTTTTTTTCTTTCTTTTCTTTATACTTTTTGGGAAAGATTTTACCGTGACTTTGTAGGTAACCGGATTGAATTTTCTCTTATATATATTTTTATGCTCCCTTTGATTTTTTAACTTTCTTTAGGATAGAGGCTCCCTTTGGCTATTTTTTCTTTTTTTTTCTGTATATATTATTTCTTTTTTCTGGCGGGGGGGGGAGAAAGAGCATTAAGAAACTTTGTAACACTGCCAACTAGAGGCTTGAAAGTATCTTTATGTGAATTGGAGAGAATTGCAAAAAGACCTCATCTCAAGGACTTTTTAACGTGATAAGATAGAGGGAGAGCACAGCAAAATATTATTGCAGGTGCTTTCCTGGACTGTTATCAACAACACTTGAGGTTTGGCTTTGAAGCGGCTGGAGAAGAGAGTCATAACAAGAGCCTTGGATAAATAACAAAGTGCAGTGTGTTTTCTTATATATACCCCATTCGCTAGCTTTTTTCTAAATTTTAATTTTAGTAATATTTTTATTTTTGCCTTTTATTTTAAAGGGAAAGCCTCAGAGTTTTTTTTTTCTTTTTTCTTCTTTATTTTTCTTTTCTTTTTTATTGGGACTTTTTTGCTTTGCATATTTATGTTTTTGGACTACTTTGTTGTTGTGGTTGTTGTTTTTTTTTTTTTTTTGTTTGGATTATTGAGACTTTTTAATTGGATTAAGGTGTGAAGAATCTGAAGGAACTGTTCTTTTTTTTTTTTTCTCTTCTTGCTTTTTCTTTTTTCCTTTGCTCTTAATCAATATTATTATTTTTGGATTTGTTTCTTTTTTCCTTTCTATTTTTTCCTTTTTTATGGTGGACTATCTCGTAATTGGATTAGGGTCTAGAAGAACCTGAAGATTTTTTTTCTTCCTTTTTTTCTGTTTCTTCTTTGGCTTCGTGTTTTTTACTATTGGAGTTCTCCATTTTGGATTATAATTGGCTGCTCTACCAGTTGGATTAAAAGTTAAGAAGAATTTGAAGTTTTGGAAACATTGAAATGAGCAAGAAACCAATTCCATCTGGCATTTCTGCTTCTACCTCTGCTTCCCCACCAGCTGGAGGACAACGTTTAATTCAGACAATGTTGAAGCAAGATAAGGAACAAGAAAAAATAACTTTACAGTTACAGATGATTATGCAAGGAATCCAAGATCTCAAGACAAAATCAGATATCATTGAACAAAGAACAGGAAATATTGAACAAAGAACAGAAAATATTGAACAAAGAATAGAGAAGACTGATGAAAAAGTGGAAAATATTAAACAAATGATGGTTAAGTATGAGGAGAGATTCCAAAAAATTGAGGAAGAAGGAAAACAAAGAGAGAAGAAGATTGGAAATATTGACAGCAGATTAACAGCGGTTGAACAAGAAAAAGGTGGGATGTTGAGGTGGGAGATGGAAAGGTCAGAATTTTACCTCAGATTTCAAAATATAGAAGAGGAAAAAGGAGAAAATTTGGCAGCGGTAATGATAGAAATTTTGGCAGATGCTTTGGAAATTACAGAGGAAAAGATGATGGATGGAATAGATGAGATATATCGAGTCTATACAAGATATGCGATGAGAAATAAATTACCCAAGGAAGTCCATATTAGATTTACCAAAAAATCCATTAAAACGCAAATATTGCAAGTAGCAAGAGAAAAAACACTGAAATACAAGGGTAAAGAGGTTGTGGTTTTAAAACAAATACCCAGAAGAGTGAGAGAGATGAGAAGAGAATATCGATTTCTGACCAAAATACTATTGGAAAACGAAGTGAATTATAGATGGCTGATTCCAGAAGGACTAGTGTTTGGGTGGCAAGAGCAGAGATATAGAATTGATTCAATTGAGAAAGCAGAACTTTTTCATGCAGAATTCTTTGGAGGAAGAAGAGAGGAAGCAGAGAAAGAGGCCTTATCAATTGAGTTTCAAGATGAACAACTGGAGACTGAAAAAGAGAAAGGAGCAGCAGGGGGACAGATGGATAATAAAGAACAGCGTGAAGTGAGATCCACGAGAGCTGTTAGACCTAAATATAAAGCATAATCATGGAGGAAAAAAAACTGATTACAATGAATATAAACGGACTTAATTCAGCTGTTAAAAGAAGGAAAACTTTTCATAAACTAGAGAAATTAAAATTTGATATAATTTGTTTACAAGAAGTTCACATTAAAAAACAACATGAACAATTGTTATTACAGCCAAAATTAGGGAAAATATTTACCTCTTTGACTCAATGTAAGAAAAGAGGTGTGGTTTTATACATTAAAGAGGCTATTCCAGCAAAATTGATTTACTCGGATGAAGATGGAAGAGTATTAATGGTAGAAATAATGGATAATAATATAAAAATACTCTTGATTGCAATTTATGCTCCGAATGATAAACAAGAAGAGTTTTATAAAAAGCTGCACATGAAAATAATTGGACTGGACTATGTTAATATAATTATGATGGGAGATTTTAATGGAATTGTGGACAATAAACTGGACTATATAGCAACAACAACAAAGCAAAATAGAAAGGCTCTCCCAAGGTCCTTTTTTAAAATGACAGATGAATTAACTTTAAAAGATATTTGGAGAGAAAGAAACGTTAAAGCTAAACAATATACTTTTTATTCAAATAGACATTTATCATGGTCCAGATTAGATATGATTTGGATCTCAACAGAACTAATATCTAGTATTAAAGAAACAAATATTGAAACAAGTACCTGGGCAGATCATAGCCCAATGACAATTAAATGGAAGGGACAAAAAAAAAGATCGAGATGGACATTAAATAATACTATTTTAAAGGAGAAAGATTTTACACAATGGATGGAGAAGGAATTGGCTTTTTTCTTCAGAGAAAATAAAAAAGAAGATACTTCAACGCAAAATGTGTGGGACACTATGAAGGCATACGCTAGAGGTTTGATAATAGATTATACAAGAAAAAAGAATATTAGGAAAAGGCAAGCTTCTAAGGTCTTGGAAAATGAGTATAAAACTCTTGAAAAAGAATTACAGAAAATGCCACAGAAAAAGGATATTAAATTGAAGCTGGATGTAATCAAACATAAAATGGAATTAATAGAGAAAGAAGAACTGGCGCAGAAAATTAGAAACTCTAAACAGAATTATTTTGAAGATGCAAATAAACCAGGTAGATGGCTAGCATATAAATTGAGAAAAGAGAAGGAATCAAGAAAAATATTGAAGTTAATAGATGAACAAGGCCAAGTTTGTTATGGGAATAAGGAGAAAAAAGAAATTATTCGAGATTTTTATGGGCAATTATATAAACAGGAGAATATTGATGAAGAAAAAGTCAAACAGTATTTACAGGAAGCTAAGTTATCAAAGATACCTAAAGAGACTGAAGAAATGCTAGAAAGCAATATAACAATGATGGAACTAAATGAAGCATTTAAGAGACAAAATAATGGGAAAGCTCCGGGTCCAGATGGGCTTCCAGTAGAATTTTATAAAACATTTCAAGAATTATTGAGCATCCCATTGTTAGAAGTTATGAATGAAGTTATGTTAAAAAAGATGATACCTAAAACATGGTCAGAGGCTTATATTACACTCATACCAAAGGAAGAGACTGACCCATTGCAAATTAAGAATTATAGACCTATTTCTTTATTGAATGCAGACTATAAAATCTTTGCTTCAATCTTAGCAGAAAGACTTAAAAAATATTTAAATAATTTTATTCACTCAGATCAAAATGGATTTCTGCCAAAGAGACAAATTAGAGACAATATGAGAGTAATCTTGGACACTTTGGAATACTATGAGGCTCATCCTGAAAAGCAAAGGGCTAATCCTATCATGTGCAAAGGGTGAAAGTCTTTTGTGTTGTAGATAAGCTGGCACCAAAATATCTGCTAGGGCTGAGTTCCTGTGTCCTTAAGATTTCTATTTCTCTTTTAGGGGAAATATTCTGCCTTTTTAATATTTCCTATAATATGTCATTCTTCTAGGAGGGGAAGGGGTGCTAACTTTCTACACAAGGAAACAGGTGTTGTTGTTGTTGTTGGTTTTTTTGAGTAGCTAACTGGGAACAAAGCCAAATAATTCAGTTTGTAGAGATATGTTTTCCATTCATCTGAGGAATAAATCTCACTTGGGCTATAAGTGAAATTAAGAAAGCTCTAATCATGATTAACATGAGACCAACAATCAAGAAGCAAACAATGCCCCGATCAAGGAACTACCAACTCAAACAAACTAACAATAAAGAGAAACCCAATCAAGGAAACAGTAAGATCACTCCCACCATCACTGACAGGGCAAGCCAGTAACATATGAGAACAAACCCCACCTCCCTACTAGCACTGATGATGTTACCTAGTTTGCTTATGAAACATCTGCAAGAGAACAACCTAGGTCACAGAGTACCAAGGACCATATGGTTCAACACTGAGTTACAATTATTCTTTCATATCACTCCCGGTTTAATTCACATAGAATCAAGCAATTTTCTAAAGTGCTAAATTAGTTTTATACCAAATCTTCAAAAGTGAAATATCATTTGTTCTCAGAGAAAATAATACTGATTTAATAGTTAGCTGCACAATTGGATTGCTTCTCTGTTCTTCCATGGTTCATTTTTGATATAGATTAACAAATGTTACATCACTTAGAACCAGTTTGGCACAGTGGTTAAGGCAAGGTTATCAAACTCAAGGCCCATGGGCCAGTTCCGGCCCATGAGGTATTTAGATTTGGCCCATGGGGACACCTGGAGACAGCAAAGAATTGGCCCGCAGTGCCTCTGCTAGCAAAAATGGAACTCGAGAGGGCCATGGCCTCCCGAGCTCTGTTTTCACTGGCAGAGGGTTGCAGGAAGCTGTTGCAGCTCAGAAGCTGTTTTTGCTGGCAGAGCGCACAGGCCACCATACATATCCCTGACATGAGTATCGTCAAGCTGACCACACCCACTCCAGCCACACCCACCCCAGTCCCCTGAGGTCAAACACAACCCTGATGCGGCCTTCAATGAAATTGAGTTTGACACCCCTGGGTTAAGGAATCAGGCTAGACATTGAGAAACTGGGACTTCTAGTCTTGTTTTAGGCTTAAAGTCTGATGAATGACATTGGGCCAGTCATTCTTTGTTGTTCTTTGGAATAGCAAACCACTTCTGAAAAACCTTGCCAAGAAAACTGCACGGATTGGTCCAGGTCAGAGGTGGGTTTCTACTGGTTCTGTCCACCTCTGTAGAACCAGTAGCTCTGAAGAGCAGCAGAGTTCTATGTCTGCTGATGGTTTTGCCCACCCGCCCACCTGGGCTCTTACCTGATCTTTATTTCCTGATTTTTCAACTTCAGCTGCTGAACGAGACACAGCTGCAGTTAAAAAAAGCAGGAAAAGAGGGCTGTTTCAAAGGCTGCTTCTCTGCACACAGTGTGCTGATGACGATTTACAGGCGCGCGGCTCACAGCATGCAGGGAAGCTCATAAATCCGCAACTGGTAGTTAACCCTGTCATATCCCACCCCTGGTCAGGTACTCACCAGGAGTCAACCTTGACTTGAAGACTCGATCCCCCATCGCCCACTTCACTATGCGAAATGGGTGGCTCCAAAACAATATTTTTTTAAAAAAAAGAAAGCTCTCTTTTTCCTTTAATTTACTTTACACTGTTCCTTTTCCAAAATCAAAACTTTGGCTGTTTTTTAGTGAGCCAAGTGGTTGCTTAGCTAACCATTCAACAGGCCAAGAGAAGCAGATCAATTTTGTCTCACACTGGGAGTCTATTACTGGCCAAGTTTTAAAGGGCTGGTGTGCATGCTCTCTGTATGTACCTGAACACATTTTGTGTCCAGCCTTTATCTGTCCATTCAAATTGGCAAAATTGAATCTATTCATTTTACATTAACCTCCTAAGGATCTGAACTTCTTTTCATCTTAGAAACCATCAACTGCAAAAGAGAGAGAGAGAGAGAGAGAGAATATCAGGGATACTTCATAAACAAGTTACATAACTGTTTGGCTTCTTCATTGTCCAAACAGTCTACTTAAGCCATATTGCTGTGAGTTCCTGCCTTCCTATTTAGGTTTTTGGTGGTCTGTGAACATAAGAGTTGTAGAGGAGAGAGAGAGGGGGTGGGGGTGGGGGGGAGACCAGACATTTTGCACTAACTTTGTAATGCCTGCTGTTTTCAATTTTCAATGATACAAGTTGCATATAATGGAGCAGATAAGCAGAAGATGTCAGTATTTGAATACCTCCTTCTGTTTTGGTTTGTGCATTTAAAAGGAATTTATTTTTTGTTTATGTATAAAATTTATTTTCCGCCCATCTCGCAATCCAAAGATACCAGAATGGGACAACTTGCTGTGGCCATTCTGCCATGGCCAACTCACCATCGCCAACACACTGTGGCCAACTCACCATGGGACAATTCAACAATTCAATTTTAATTATTTCAGATAATGAAACAATTATTTTAATTTTTGTCATTCACATTTCATTTTGTTCCTCCATTTGCATCCTTTAATTAATTCTATTTCACCAACTCTTCAATAATAGCGTAACTCTTGTTCTGTCAATTGCCCTGTGGCAAGTTGGCTGTCGTGAGTTGTCCTCTGGTGAGTTGACTGCAATGAGTTGACTGCAATTTCATAGAATAACAGAGTTGGAAGGGACCTTGGAGGTCATCTAGTCCAACCCCTTGCTCAAGCAGGAAAGTCTATTCCAAATATAGGATCAAACTCACAGCCTCCTGATTGTGAGGCGAGAGCTCCACCAAATGAGTTGGCCGTGGCAAGTTGATTGTAATGAGTTGTCCTAGACCCAAAGAAACTGGGTGGAATCTTCTCTGAGTTAATCACATCAAGAAGTGGGACAAAAATTAAATAAATAAGCTAGTGATTTAATCAATCTCAATCAGGTAGTCCTCACTTTACAACCATATGTTTAACAATGGTTTAAAGTTACAATAGCCCTGAACAAGTGAGCTACAAATGATCCTCACACAACTATTGAGGCATCACAACAACTATTGAGGCATTTTCTTTCTTTCTTTCTTTCTTTCTTTCTTTCTTTCTTTCTTTCTTTCTTTCTTTCTTTCTTTCTTTCTTTCTTTCTTTCTTTCTTTCTTTTTCTTTTCTTTTATGTATACTGTCTTTTATGAATTTGTCTTGCACCAAGACAAATTCCTTGTGTGTCCAATCACACTTGGCCAATAAAAGAATTCTAATTCTAATCTCCATGGACATGTGTTCAAAATTCAGGTCTTTGACAACCAGCATTTATTTATTTATTTATTTCATTTATATTGCCAGCTATTTGCCCATGGCGACTCGAGGTGGCTTACACAATGTAAAACCATATTTAAAACAAAAAATAAAAATAAGAACAATAAAAACTAACAAAAAGAATCAAATAAATTAGTTAAGTACAATAGAACAAAATTTGGGAAAACAAAACAAAAAACAGAAAATCAAAAACCAACTCCCATCCTCCTCCCTGACGACAGCAGATCACACTAGCTACATGATGGGCTCCATCCCTCTCTGGGTTCCCCGGGCCCGCTGGCCAAACCAGGTCTTCAGTGCCTTTTGGAAGAGAGCTAGAATGGGGGGCATTCTAATTTCTGGGGGAATGATGTTCCAGAGAGACGGAGCAACCATGGAGAAGGCCCTTCTTATAGGTCCTACTAAGTGTATCTCCCTCAGAGGTGGGACTCACAACATTCCCTGCCTCCTGGGTCAGTGGATGTGATTGACAAGATATGTTTCCTTAGATAACCTGGTCCCAAGCCATGAAAGGTTTTAAAGGTAATAACCAGCACCTTGAATTGCACCTGGAAGTAAATCGGCAACTAATGCAGCTCCTGCACGAGAGGTGACACATGTGCACACTGGGGTCTGCATAAAACCATGCAGGCCGCTGCATTTTGCGCCAACTGGAGCTTCTGGGTGCTCTTCAAAGACAGCCCCATGTAGAGCGTGTTGCAATAATCAAGACGGGAAGTGACCAGGGCATGAGTGACTGTGTGTAGGGACCGCTGATCCAGGAAAGGGTGTAACTGGTGCACAACACGCAGTTGTGCAAAGCATTTATGATGGTTGCCATTTGCGACTTCTTAGCCAACTTCCAACAAACAAAGATAACAAGGGAAACTAGTTTCGCTTAACAGCTGCAGGATTCACTCAACAATTGCAGCAATTTGCTCAACAATTGTGGCAAAAATGGTCATAAATTTGGATATGACTCACTTAAGATCAGCCTTGCTTAGCAATGGAAATTCTGACTCCAATTATGGTAGTAAGTCAAGGATTACCTGGGGAAAAGTTTATTTTGAGTAATGAGGAAACCTCAAAAAATTCAGCTTGTCCCAAATTTATTGGGAAAGCTATTAAAACCAGAATATTTCAACAGGAGGATGGCAATAAAAACGATTCTTCATGTGAAAGAATATGTATGTTTAGTTTAGTTTATTGATTAGCCCATGTATCAAAATACAGAGTTCCAAACACAAATTGTTAATACAATCTATAAAAACAATTTAAAATGAAATTGGAATAAAACACAGAAATTTAATATATAGGTAAGTAAAAGAAGATAAAATTATATTTCATTATCACCACTACATTCTACCCCGATCAGCCTCACATATGCCGATCTCAGCCGAACCATTTTATTCAAATACTGTGTCCAATTAAATACTGTTTTCAAATTCTGGCCACAGATAAGATAATGTATATGTATGTATGATGTTTCATATTTCTTAATTGCTCATCTTCCTCAGAGAGAGGCTCTGGTTGGATGTTTACATGGAGTTATTTTTCTCAGCTTAGAAAATAGGTAATATTGTTTGTTTAGTTTTGTTTGTTGTTTTAGCCTTGTTTCACATATAGGAAGAATGTAAGCTGCTCACAGTTGATTGACAATTGAAGCGTTTGTATATGCCTGGTAAAATAATTGAATGAATAAATAACTCCTTTGACCATTTTAAAAAATGTGGCTTAGATAATTATTTCTAAATCATGCATAATATCGCTATTAGCAGTTGACAATCACTCAGTCATATAAGTGACTTTTACTTAAGACGACTTATGATACTTATGACTTTCATTATACACTCATTATGAAAATAACACTTCTGCATACCATAGACTCAGTTTGGCACTCAGTTAAGGTAATTTTTAAAAAGCAGTTTAAAAATAGATGCATCTGCTGATTTCAGGTCTGCTCCCATCTGTTCATGTATTAGTCCATTCCAACCTATTTTGCATGCTCGTAAAAAAATCTTAATAATATTTAAATTTATATTTTAATTTACTTCATCCCATGAAATGTATATGTAAATAATTTCATCCTTTATTTATATGTAATCTACATGTTCTTAAGTGCCTTCATGGGTATTTTAAACAACAAATAAATAAAGCTTTCTAAAATTCAGAGAAATCTAATTTTATTCTGATCAACATTTTAGCCAAGGAGTGTAAATATTTGGTGTATGCTACCCAGAGTTGTTATTGGTGAGATGGGTGGTCAGATAAGTTAGATAGGCAAACAAGTAATGTTAGCTTAGTCACAAAACTGAAATCCTCAAGCATCTTTAAAAGAACTGATTTCTGTGTAGGAAATAATACTGTTTGACTTTTAATTATTCAATAGAGCATGATGATTTCTTAAAAAGAAAAGGAGCAGGAGGACTGTGGGGTCACAGTCTTCTGAACTTAGTGGTTTTTTTGCAGATGTTTCATTACCTGAGTAGGTAACAGCATCAGTGCTAGAAGGGAGTGGGGTTACTCTCTGTTTACATACAAGTGACTCCTTATCAGTGTTGGTTGGAATGTTCTTGATATTTCTTTGATTAAGCTATTGTTTACTATTTGATTGTTTGTCTGGGCTGATGGTTCCTTGATTGGCGCATTGTTTGCTTCTTAGGTGTTGGTCTAATTATAATTTTGGTTGGAACTTTCTGATATTAAACCTGATGTTAATTTTCCTTATCTGTGTGGCAATTGCTGGCAAGGAAGTGTTTTGTTTCATTTTGTTTTCTTTTAGCTTTTCAGTTGTCTTTTTTGAATAGTATGTTTATCTCTATGTGTTTATTGATGGCTAATTGGTCTGAGTGTCAGGCTTCAGGGAATTCGCCAGTGAATTTAGCCTGATCTGAGACGTACAGTTTCCCAGTTGTAACAATAATTGAGTCTTTTCATGTGTTGTGCAATGAAATATTTTTATTATTGTGTTTTCTGATTAACAGTTGGTGTTCATGACTACATGCTGTTAGTTGTTGTTATTGTCATTACACTATATATGTATATGTTGTAGATCAGTGGTTGCCAATTAGTGGGCTGGGATTCACTGATGGTCTGCAAGAAAATTTTGGTGGTCCGCAGAGAAATGTCCCCCCCAAAGCACTCCACCCAAAGCAATTAATCCAGGCTGCACAGGAAGACAAGGTTGCACCACCCACATGGCCTGCACACCTGCTGGCCCCCACCCTTTGGCTGAGTGCAAACCTTACCCTGAGTAGAGCCACGTGAGCTGGAACTGGAAGGTAAGACCAATGGCAGGGGAGGGAAATCTGTCCCGGGGTGGCTTGCTGATGTTGGTGGGAAAGTTGGTCCCATATTCCAGAGCTGCAGTAGTCACAAGATTACTTTGGTCATCCCGGAGCAATTTCTCTAGTCCATAGCAGGCCTGTGCACCCAGGTGGAGGATCAGCTGCTCCGGGATGACCAAAGGAGCAATCTTGTGACTACTGCAGCTCTGCACTTTGGGACCAACTTTCCCACCAACGTCAGCAAGCCACTGTCAGTCAAAATTCATATTAGTGGTCTGCGGGATTTAACATTATGAGTTTGGTGGTCCCTGAGGTCCAAAAGGTTGGTGACCTCCTGTTGTAGATGAATCCTATTTTTTTTTCTGGGACTACTAGGTCTTTTGGTTTACTTAAGATGTTTTGGAGAACTTTAGTTGGTTTGTGTGGTGTAGTGATGCCATGTAGTTGTAATAATCTGCTGATTGTTTCTGAAATGTTTTTGATGTATGGCAGTATTATCTTTTTCATAGCTTGTGTGTCTTACTTGTGTTGAAGTGGGTTAATTGGTCAGGTACTTTTTAATAAAGTTGCATGGGGTATTCAATTTGTTGGAAGATGTATAGATGATCTGTTTCCTTCCATTACTGTCTTTCACATGTGCCATTACTGTCCTTCACAAAGGCCAACACATTAACAATTCATGTTAAGCAAAATTATCCTTCATGGTGTGCTTATCTCTTCTTTTGATTTGCTTTAAAAAGTAAATTATGTTATGTAAGATGAGCTCGTTACAAAGTTCATAAGCATTCTGAAGAGTAGTTGGTGTTTTCATAAAGTAGAGTCCTGTGCCTTATCTCCTAAAATTTATTTGTTAGCCACCTAGGGTTATTTTATGTAATGTAGGTGGCCATAATTTTTTAAAACTAACACACCAATCAATCAATCAATCTGTCAAAGTATCAGTTGATTTATTACAAGGCAGCATATGTAAATTAATTCTGGTTGTTTATAAGGATGAATGTTGTTGTCTTGAGGATAACATTAAGGATTCATTGTACCACTCCTACCTAATTCATAGAGCCAGTTTGCTGTTGTGGTTATGGCACTAGGTTGGAAGTGGTATGGGAGAATGTGAGTTCTTTCCCTACCTTAGGTACAAAGCTGGTCACTCTTTTGGAAGCCCTAGGAAGCAGGCAAAGGTAAACTACTTCCAAAATCACTGCCAACAAAACTTCAGAGACTTGTCCAGTTGGTCTTGACAACACTGATTCAAAGGTGTGCACACCCACGCCCTCACACACGCTCACTCACACATATTTAATTAAGGCAGAAATCCTGATGTTCATATCCCTCCACACTGGCCCAAGACATTAATTATGTAGTTTTCATGCAGTGAAACCTGTATTGTGTGATATATTTCTTTTGAAAATATTTGCTTTTGTTTTTTTTATTTTACTTTAGTCCTGAATATTCTTGTCCTTTTGTTTTGTTCCGATCATATTTCCCCAGGGCATATTTTAAAGAGTTCTTCTTTGCAGGATAATTAACATTTTACAACAGAATTCACACCCCAGCTATTCATTGTTTTAGGAGCTAGACTGGGGAGTGATTTGTAAAGTTGGTGATCTTCACAAACTAGAGTGAAAAGCAGATATTTTGAAACTATGATTATACTATGACCTCAAAAGGTATTTTTCATCCTCTTGAAAAAATAAAGTTACTTTGAAGAGGCATTGAGCTGGTTTCCTTAGCTTCCAGATTTACGGTCAGCATCATTGCTACCAGAATTAGACAAGGCTGTAGTCTGCCATCACTCTTCTTCCTCATGGCCCTCAACAAACATCATGCACTGAGAAAGAAATTCATTATTCTGACCAAGACTGTCTAGGTGATCTGGATATTGCAGGTGATATTGCCTTACTTGAGGAAGATGAGATGCAACTATAATAAGTGACAAGTACCTTAGATGATGAAGCAACCAAATTGGCCTCAGGATAATTCCCAAGAAATTGAAGATCATGTGTCCACCACATAGATACAAGGAATCACACCCAGATCATAGGAGCTAGAGGAAGTAGAAAAGTTTACCTATTTGGGTAATGGAGATGCAGAGACAGACATCAAATGCTACATTGAAAAAGCAACAACTGTTTTCTAGATGATGAATAAAATCTGGCCCTCATCATCTATATCATTGAAACTTAAATTCTGTTTGCTTGTCTCTATAGTGATCCTGACAGATATTTATGCCAGTTAGACTTGGAAGTCATCAGCCAATATTAACAAGAGACTTGACGTCTTCCAACAAAGATGCGTTCGTTGAATCCTAAAGATTTATTATTTTGACCATGTTATTAATGAAGACATTATCTAAAAGAGTTTCACAAAAGAATTACACAACATCATCTCACGTAGAAGATTCCAAGTTGGAGATCATATACTCTGTCTAGAGAATAATCAAATTCCCAAGATGGCAATGAGATGGACCTCTCCCAGATGTCAAGTAACCAAGAGGATGCCCTCAAACTTACATGGTGAAGAATAAGTCATCTATAAACAAAGACCTTAAATATTACATGAGGAGACGCTGAAATATTCTCTCCAAACTCAAAATCCTGGAGAACCTTTGCTGCCTTATATGCTACTGAGCATGGGAGGATATAATGCTAAAATCATGACTTTGCAATAAATGGAGATAAGAATATACAGTAACATAGAAGAAGATGACCATCAACACTGAAGATGGTCTGGGTGAAGCCACCTTGGAGCTTCAGTGCTGCCACACTGGAGCAAGGGATAGAAAGGGGAGAATTAGAGACAGCTGGGTTTGTGTCATCAAAATAAAATACTTTCTTCTGGAGACCAAGGATGTTCTCACACCTGGCCGGAGAAAGGAGGAGTGATGTCACCAGAGCAGCAGATGCTGCAGTGATTGGGCTATATGACTGATTGTTTGGGGTTGAGGGAAAAACTTTTACTTTTAATTAGGTGAAAACCAAGGGGCCCTTTAAAACCTTGGTTTTCACCAGATATGTGCCAATATGGTATTTCCATTAAAGCTATTCTTTGAGGAATTCACCTGCCTTGGAGTCCTTGCTTGCAATGGATTAATTACTTGGAACAAGGGCTTTTAAATATGATGCTTTATAGGATTTAACATTACAGAACCTTTATCCCCTTTGAAACTCATAACAGGGTAGTCATATTCAGTAAGAACTCAAGAAGAACACTTACTGATCAAACCATCTAGTTCATCATCCTGATTCTTATAGCAGTCAACTTCTAGGGAATCAACACCTAATCCAACATCTTTATTAATCATGATGTGTATAGGGAGGGGTACCAGTGACTAAGATGTGATGTTTAATTAGATCAGCCTTTTTTCTTATCAATTGATGGGACATATGCCTATAACTATCTGGCAGGAGAACATATATGGCTGATAGCTTGCAAAGCTGTCATGCAGAAAAATATCTAAATGCAATAAAACAGCCATAAAATAATAACATCAACTGGATAATTATGACCAGATAAACCCATAAATATATTGGCTACTCATAAAGGACTAAATATATGGATATTGTCAGGTCAGTTTTTTTCTCCTGGTCCTTGCAGTTTTCTTGACAAGATTTCAGAAATGATGTGCTGTTGCTTTCTTCCTAAGACTGAGAAAGAGAGAGCAGCCCTAGGTCATCCAGTTGGCTTTGTGCTTAAGCAGGACTAGAACTCATATTATCCTGGTTTCTAATCTGATGCCTTAACCATTACACCAGCTGGCTCTTAGAGGTCTAAACAAATTAGAGTAATGACATATTTTGAGTTGGCTGCAAAAATCAGATGACCACCAGATTAGATTCCGGACCAAGTTCAACCTTGGGAGTTCACTGAATGATTTCAGATCAATAGGTCACTCATCCCAACCTGATTCACAAAGTTATTGTGGAAAAAAAACCTAGCTCTTGTGCTACATGCTTAGATATAATGTGCTAGATATATCTAAGCATTAAGCAGGTGAAAGAACTGCATAAATAGGAAACAATATCAATAATGCCCCATTCCTTACACTAGAAAGAATTTACCATTCTTATATCCCAAAGAATCTAATATAACATTTCTCAAGGGCATTGGGAAACTGAAATTGTAACCCTGTCTTAAAATGCTCCAGGGCAGTATTATTTAAGGTTGTTGTGTGACATTTTAAATGATGGCTGGTCTCCAGCAAAGAACCCCAGGCTGCCAGAAGCTGTAAGATGCTAAAGCTAGGTTTACCTAGGACATAAATGCTCTACAATATTTCATTTTTTCCTTGCAGAATGGCAGCAATGAGAAAAATTGTTGCATAACAAACTTAAATGAAAAAACTTAACCATTTATCCAGTATAAACATTTAGTTTATATGATGTATATAAAATGATGTATATAAAATGATAAAATGAGAATTGATATCTGTGCCTGTCTGCCTATTATTAATGTAGCAATCTGATTTCTTTGAAAATATTGAATATCTCTTGTGCAGTATTGCAGGTTGTTTCAGAAGATATATTTACTCTACTTCACTCAAGCACATTAAATTCATGTTAAACATAGGCTGAGTAAGAAATGCCTTTCAAAAGAAACCTCTTTGGTTTATTTGCCTTTGAGAAAAGTCTTATTTTTATACATACAGAAACCCCCACACAGAGAAAAATGCACAGACACACACAGAGTGAGCCATTGCCATGGCACATTTAAAATCCAGCTATCTTGCAGTGTTCAGGAATAGTACGGTGGCCTAGAGGTGAAGACTCTCACTTCCTTTTCGGAAATCGAGAGTTTAATCCTAGGCAGTGACAGGTGTTTCTTTATCAGGGCACAAAGAGAAAATATCTGCTGCAAACTCAACATAAGCATTAGGAAGGGCATCCGGTCAGTAAATGCTCAACTCCATTCAGTCATTCCAGACTTCATCCTGATAGAAGGGATTACAGGGTTTTATTTTTATTTATTTTATTTATTTTGATCTGTTAATCGCTTACAAGATAAGAGGTATAAGTATATACATAGTTATGAATACATGAAATGGGTACATATAAGAAAAAAACAAAAAACAATAGGACAGGGATGGTAGGCACATTGGTGCACTTATGCACGCTCCCTACAGACCTCTTAGGAAAGGGGTGAGGTAAATAGTAGACAGTCTAAGGTTAAAGTTTTTGGGGTTTGGGGAAGAAAACACAGAGTCAGGTTTACAGAGTTATCTCTATAGAGACAACTGCAATCAAGTTTGGTATGGTTAACCTTGAGTTTGTATCTATTGTTTGCTCTTGTGTTGTTATGGTTGAAGCTGAAGTATTCATTGACAGGTAAGTCATTGCAATGTATGATTTTGTATACCATACTTAGATCAGACCGAAGATGGCATAATTCAAAGTTTTCTAGGTCTTGAATTTCAAGTCTGGTGGCATAAGGTATTCTACAACAAGTAGAGGAGTGGAGAACTCTTCTTGTGAAATATTTCTGGACTTTCTCAACTGTGCTAATATCAGATACATAATGTGGGTTCCAGACTGATGAGCTGTATTCGAGTATTGGTCTAGCAAATGTTTTGTATACTCTAGTTAGTAGTGTAATATTATCAGAGAAAAAGCTGCATAAGATTAGGTTAAAAACTCTTAATGCCTTTTTGGCTATGTAGTTACAGTGGGCTCTAGCACTTAGATCATTAGAGATGAGTACTCCAAGATTCTTGACAGAGTTTGGATCATCAACAAGGTCTTGACTATTCAGCTTGTATTTTATTTTCTGTTTTTTTTTTTTTTTTGCCAATATGTCAGACAGAGCATTTATTTGTTGAGATTTGAAGTTGCCATTTGTTTGACCATTCTAATAGATAGTCAAGATCTTTTTGAAGGGTAGCAGTATTGTCTGTGGTATTGAACAGCTTTACGTGATCAGCGAAGAGAACGCAGTTGCTCTTAATGTGATCACAGAGGTCATTTATTTATTTATTTTTAAAAATATTATTCAGTTTTTCACATTAAAAACAAAAATCTCTTTTTAGTGGACAACATATTTCCGGGTCATCACCTTTACATATGACAGCAATTATACATTCATATATGCATACTTAATTCTATTATTACCTTTTCCATTCCAAATTTTCAGTAAGGAGAGAAACAAACACATTAATTCTAGCCTCTTTCATTAATCTCAATCGAAACATCTTTTTGTTTCATTTCAATTATTTCAAATATAATCCTTTAATATTTGTTTTAAAAATAAAGATAAACAATATGTGTTTGCCTGATAGTGATAATGATAATGATAATGATAATAATAAAAAAGATACCAATGTCTCTCCTTGCTTTTAATAGTCTATATTAACTTATTAATTTAGTTGATTCTGTAGTCTGTCATGTTCCCTTTCCATTACACATTCTTTTTATAAATTCTAGATTAATACAAATTTAACACTAAACCCCCCCCAAGTATAGATTTCCCCCCTTTTACTGTTTTGAGTGTGACACCTCAATGATTAAAATATACCTTTATTCCCTCATCTTGATTCCCAATAAAGCATTATTTTTAAGAAGTTACAATAATAACCATTATATCTTTTCATTTGGATTCCACAGCTTATCCCCCCCCTTGAATTTTAATAAGAGTTATCAATATCTATATTACCCTATTTTCTAAATATTTTTAATTGCAGAAATATTCTTATTACCCCTTGTCACCCTGCAGAATCCCCTTTTTAATTCATCAACCATTATTTCTGAAAAAACAATTTCTTTTCAACATTTTACTATTTCTGTATTTCTATATGTCATGCATCTGTTTCTTACTGCTTCTCCTCCCCCTCTTTTCCCCATATCTTTTCTCATTCCAGTTTATATCCCTCTCTTTCTTAATATCTTCCTTTCCCCTTTTCTGCTGGGTCTTTCTGCCTTTCCCGACTTCACAGGTATTCCTCTTTGGATTGCCTTCTTAAATCTCAACTTTTTAACCTTCCTTCTTTCCCCACTTCTTTGTAGTGTTCTTTGTGTTAATTGTCTATTTAAAATGTCTTCTCCTTGAATCGATTCCTCCTCCTCTGAAGCTCTTTCTTCTTATTCTTCAATCGCCATTTCCGTTTTTTCTAACACAGAGCAAAGTGATTTGCCTCTTTCCTGTAGTAATTCTCTCATATCTTTAAGTTCCATTTTTAATTCCCGAAGAGATATCATCATTACACACTCTTGTATTTTATGATCATTAAAGTCCACAAAAAAACTTTTACTTTCCTTCTCTCTTCTTTCAATTTTCTAAAGTTCTCAGTTATTCCAGCCCAGGGTCTGTACCAAAAACATCAATCAATCCCACAGTCAGTCTTTCCTTGCTTTTTTCTTTATTCTGGTTCTGCTTTCACTTTCTAAGATTCTTACTTTGTTTCAATATTTCTTTAATGTTATATCCACACAAGTTCATTCAGAAACAGGATGTTTCTGTTCTGTACCTTCATTTATATTCTTGAAAGCCCCGCGTTTTGAATGGCCAAAGCGCGGGGTGGTCTGATTGGTTGGGCGAGCTGCGCTGATTGGCCCGCTAAGAATCTCCCGCGATCGGTGGATTTGAATCGCGGGAGATTCAAAGTGGTGTCATTGGCCGCGGCCGCCGCGGCTTGGAAATAAAAAGCCGAAAGTTTTCCCTTGGAACCTAGTTTGGTTCCGGGGACCAATAAAGAGCTGAAACCTAGTCACCAACTCCTGGTCTCTTTCCCGATGGACACAACACTGGCGACGAGGATGGGATCCTGATCCTGAACCCCTTAAGCACGTGTCCGACGGAAGCAAGCAAGACCGACGAGATGGCCAGCATCACGCCGCCCGTATCCTTCAACCCCGCTAGCGAGGACTGGGAATCTTACACGTACAGATTCCGCATGTTCCTCGAATGCAGCGACATGAAGGACGCCACCGGGCCGAAGAAACGAGCCATCTTCCTGACACACTGTGGGCCTGCAGTGTTCAAGATGGCGAAAGCTGTGTTCAAGATGGTGAAAGATGGACTGGGATGACCTTGAGCCATTACTCCGAAGGCACTACGCTCCCGCCGTGCCCACCCTCATCCGACGGCACGAGTTTTATTGGCAGGACCAATGGTTGGGCAAAAGCCTCAGTGACTTTGTTGCAGAGCTGCGGAGCCTAGGAGGACTATGTGGGTTCTCCAACATGGACAAGGCCCTGCGGGACCGAGTTGTGCTCGGGCTTCGGGACCCCGTCCTACAAAGTTGACTGATGGCCAAAGGTAACATCACCCTCGCCGATGCCATCACTGAAGCCACTGCAGCCGAAGCCACCTGGAAGTCAGCAAACCACATGCGGAGACCGGATGCCGGGCACCGCACCGCGAACAACCACCCTGCACGGGCGACCGAGGCCCAACCGGAAGCAAGTCACCGCAAAACTACCACCCACCATGGCAAATTCCACTCCACCTCTGATACTTCGGACGAGGAGGAGGAAATCCACTGGCTCCAGGCAGGATGCGACCAGCGCAGTCGGCGGGGTCGTAAGTTGGGGACCGCGTGTGCCGGTTGCGGAAGCGACCACCCTAGAGCCGAGTGCTGGTTCTTCGATGCAGTCTGCCGGCACTGTGACAAAAAGGGTCACATCGCCCACATCTGCCGACTTAAGAAAGCCTACAGCCCCAGACGGTGGGACCACAGCGAGTGGAGACGGGACAGCACACCACCCAGAACCAGAGATCGCCCAGCCGACAGCCATTGGGACCGGAGCGGACGAGCCCGACGAGGAAGGGAGGGAGGAAAATAAGATCCCCACTCGATAGACTACACCCCACATACAACCCAGAGAAACCCCCAGACTCCACCAGCAAACCAATCCTTCGCACCAGGCGACGCCGTCTACGCGAAGAATCTAACCGGAGACCCACTATGGATACCAGCAACCATAACCCAGCTGACAGGTCCACGCTCGTACAGGTTACAAACAACTGACGGATGAGCATGGAAACGCCACATTGATCAATTAAGATTGAGGACAGCTACAAAAGACACTACCGACATGCAACCAGACACAACCAACCCCCTCAACACAAACCAAGAGGGGAGGGAATACCCTGGACACCAAACCCTAGAAGAAAGAAACCAGCCATACTTACCAGCAAGCAGCCAGTGTGGAACCTCACCAGGAAGAAACAGCCAGGCCAACTCGACCAGCCCAGAAAGACCAAGCGGGAGCAGCAAAAACCGCAGCTCGACCAACCCGGGTAGACCGGGAGGGAGCTGCGAAGAGCAGTCCGGCAAGACATACCAGGCGGTTCCAACGATGAGGCCAAGAGACACGGAGATCCCGACCGAACTGGCTGGGAACCAACCTACGACTGACCTGCGCAGGTCCAGTAGACAAGTTTGGAGACCTGCCTACCTACGGGACTACGTTACATAGGACCAAACCAAGAGGGGAGGGGTGTTCTGTACCTTCATTTACATTCTTGAAAGCCCCGCGTTTTGATTGGCCAAAGCATGGGACGATTTGATTGGTTGGGCGAGCTGCACTGATTGGCCCGCTAAGAATCTCCCGCAATTGGTGGATTCAAATCGCGCGAGATTCAAAGTGGTGTCATTGGCTGCGGCCCCCGCGCTTGGAAATAAAAAGCCGAAAGTTTTCCCTTGGAACCCAGTTCGGTTCCGGGGACCAGTAAAGAGCTGAAACCTAGTCAGCAAATCCTGGTCTCTTTCCCGATGGACACGACACTTTCCCTTTTATTTGAGCTCAAGTTTTTGTCAAAAGGTGGCACTCTCCATTATACAAAGTCTTCACCTTTTCCCCCTATTTCTTTTATTGACGGTTTTTCAAACCTCAATATTCCAGCACAGTCCAGTCTCCAATTTGTAAACTTTATTATTATTATTTTTTGACAATCTTAAGTCCAGCTTTATTTTATGCCTGCTTATTCCCAAAATATTTTAGTCCAAATGGAACTAAATCTTTAGTTCCAGCTTCTTCCTTTCCCGGTTCGAAGTCCCGCTTAGCTATCAAAAATATTTTCTTTTTTTCCCCCTGTCCCTTTGTAATTTTGCCGCTCACTTTTCTTTTCTTAAAAATTCCATATTACCTTAATCCCAGAGTACTTTTGTTTAGTTGTATTGCCCAGTTGTCCCAGTTCAGATGTTATCCACCTCTTTCTTCCTTCCTGCACAAATCTTAATCCAGTTGAGTCCTCCTCTTCGGGGTGGCCATTTTAAACCACCGATGCAGTCGTCTTCGGGGGGGGGGAAGACCAAGCCCAGGGCGGGGAGATGCGGCTCCCCTCAATCTGGCTTGTGGCTTCCCCTTATTCCGCCGCCCCTCCAAGGCAGCTTCAGCCCCTAATCTTAATAATCAGGGCTCTCCAATGAAAGAGCATGGACCATAGCCACAGAGACTCACGATCTATGGTCCGTCAGTGAGGAGGCTCGACCTTCTTCCTCCCCACAGAGGTCATTTATGTATGAAGAAAGTTAGTCCTAGAACACTGCCTTGGGGGACACCACTATTGACAGGTACAGGATTTGACAGGACATTCACAATTTTGACAATTGTAACAATAAGAAAAATGCCATCTTCAGGAGAATTGGCTTTACTTCCAAATTATAGACAACAAAAGAAAAATAAATAGCAATGTGAAATCTGGTTTGACCATGTTTTTCATATACTGGAAACTAGAAGCAGAGTTGATTAATAGATAAATAGAAACAGTTGTGTTAAGTACTTGGATATGGGTCAGAGTAAATGGAGACAGCCTCTGAATAGTGACTTTCAGCTCTTTATTAGCATAGTGACTTCTCAAAACAACAACAGTGAATTCTGCCTTATGTAGGCAACCCTTGTAAGAATTGTCCAATAACGAGCTATGAACGCTAGCTCTTTTAACCAATAAGAACCCTCTGTTAAGGGCCAATCGGATTCCTCAGAACTAACCAATCCGATCTGGCCGCCAAACAGCCAATCAGAAGTGCAGGGCCAGAACCCTGCACTTTACCTCAAGCTCATACTTTATTAACTATGGTACATACACAACACCCCTTCCCCCTGGATTCTCAATTACGGTGTAGTTATATAGTCCTTTAGATAGGACGGTTGTCTTTTAAGTCTTTCGGATTTTCGTTGGATTGGTTGGTTGCAATCCTGTTGAGGTAGATTGTTGTTTGGAAGTGGTTCTGCTTCTTGCTCAGGTGCAATTTCTTGCGGTGCAAACGATTCTCCTTCCTGCTCCATTTCCTGAGTATCACTTAGTTCATCACTCCCTTCGAGCAGGTTCCCTGGAACTTCATCTTCTTCCGTAACTCCCCCCCCTCTGTTTGGTCATGGGGGAGTTGTTGACTGGCCGTTGTGAGTCATGACCGTAATTGGTCGATATGCTGTTTCCACAGTCTATTGTCACAGCATTTCACTACGTAGGATTTGAGGCCGGTCACTCGTACTACTGTCACCTCTATCCATAACGGATCGCCCAATAAGTTTCGTGCGTAAACGAGGTCTCCTACCTGGAAGGTGCGACAGCGGACGCTGGATCCTATTGGCTTTTCCGGTTCGTAAGCAGGGTGCAACCAGTCGAGGTGGGAGCGGAGTCTTCGTCCCATCAGTAGTTCGGCGGGAGTTCTGCCGGTGATGCTATGTGGAGTTATGTGTTGCAAAAAGAGAATTTGGTTGACCTTGTCATCGATATTGTCATAGTCCACTTTTTGCAAAGTCTTTTTAACAAATTGGACCATGTGTTCCGCTCGGCCATTGGTCGCAGGGTGCGCAGGCGAGGTGAGCACATGGCAGATGCCGCGGTCAGCGAGGTACTGCTCGAACATTAGTGCCATAAACTGTGGCCCGTTATCGGACACCAGGACGTCAGGCAATCCGTGGGTTGCAAAGAGTCTGTTTAGGATCTTGATCACCGCCTCGGACGTTGTAGCCGTCATATGATGAATTTCTAACCAATTTGAGGTTTGGCGAGTGCTTTAGCCATCTTAAATACAGCTGGGCCACAATGCGTCAGGAACAGTGCCAGTTTCTTTGCTGGTGTAGCGTCCTTCAAGTTATTCGTCTCGAGAAACATTTGGAAGTGATCCATGTAGGATTCCCAATCCTCTTGGTTTGGATCGAACGGAGCGGGTGGTACGATGCCGCCGGACATGGTTCCGTTGTTGGCGTCGTCTATCATGTGCTCGGTATTGCTTCCTGGCTTCTTCGGTTCAGACGTCTCTACATCCCACCCTCGTCTCCAGTGTTAAGTACTTGGACATGGGTCGGAGTAAATGGAGACAGCCTCTGAATAGTGACTTTCAGCTCTTTATTAGCATAGTGACTTCTCAAAACAACAACATTGAACTCTGCCTTATATAGGCAACCCTTGTAAGAATTGTCCAATAACGAGCTATGAACGCTAGCTCTTTTAACCAATAAGAATCCTCTGTTAAGGGCCAATCAGATTCCTCAGAACTAACCAATCTGATCTGGCCTCCTAACAGCCAATCAGAAGTGCAGGGCCAGAATGCTGCACTTTACCTCAAGCTCATACTTTATTAACTATGGTACATACACAACAAGTTGTTAATGTAAGGCTGTACAAATGGGTGGGAATGAGGTAAGGTATGTACAGAAAACATTTCCAGAATCCAGTATATATCTTATATTTATTAACTCAATTGGAGCATATTAGAAATATAGGCAAACAATTTTAAAGAGGGGGAACTGGGTAGCATCCAACTAATCCATGACAGGATTATATTTGTGTCCATGAGCATGCATGATGCCCCTTGAGTTATCAGATTCAGAAATTACTACGAGTTTCACTATGCACCTGACAGAGATTTGGCTTTCTCCAGTCAACTTTGCTTTAAAAAGCAAAACCAAAAATCCCAAAGGTGAAGAAAATTGAAGCTTATTTTTTTCGTGATCATATTTTCTGCAGTTGATATTAACAATCATGGAAAGGTAGAAAATTATCAATGTAGTTCAGTTATTTTTTTTTTTAACCAAGGAACATTTCAACATTTCATCTAAATCTGTAGAGATAAAAATAAGTTTTATGTGTTCTCTGAATTTCCCCCCACAACTTTCAAAAACAACAATGTCAGGGGCCTCTTTTTTTTTTGGCATTGGAGCATTGCTACTGAAATTATCCAATAGCAAGATTTTCTTCAAGATAGCTATGATGACACTTGTAAAAATGTTGGGCTTCAAGCATAGGGTCCTCGTTGCCATGATGTCTTCCCTTTGGACTTAATGGAATTGTTGGACAGTGCCGTCACAAAGAAAAGAATGCTGTTTAATGCATAGAGCACTTAAATGCCTTCAAAGTTGGTCTTCAGAAGACCAATGCGTGGGTTCTTATGCATTTTCCATTCTTAAATCTAAAAGAATTAGAATTTTTAACCCCTCTGATGTAGAGTGATCAAGGGGTCTGGAGGCCAAACCATAAGATGAACAATTGAGGAAATTAGGTAAGTCTGGTTTAACAAAGAAAAGAACTAGGGGTGACATGATAGCAATTTTCCAATATTTTAAGCAGTTTAACAGAATTGGAAGGGACTTTGTAGGGTTGGAAGGGATCTTGTAGGGAAGATACCCTGTCCTGAGATATACAGTAGATTTAAAGGAGAAAAGTGCTTGGGGTTCATGTGGGCAAAGCATCTTAAAGAAGCCAGATGTTTCCCTAGGATGTTGCAGCTGTTGTTGATTTAAGATGGTACCAACAAGCTATTGAGTAGAAAAGTATTCTAGTCAAAGCAGCTCCTCCCCCTTTCAATTTGAACTACTGTATGGGCTCATTGAATTATAGGAATTCAGGAAGGCGAAGAAATAACATTAAAAGAAAAGGACATTCAAGCATATTTTTTTCCAGTTGTAATTCTAGTTATCTGTGATAAGGAAAAGCAAGAAGACCTTGCTTCTCTTATGAAGACTGTTAGTAAAGGTTGAATCTTGAAATTTCTAAACCTGGAAATCTTGGAGGTAAACTCCTCTGCGTTGCAACAAGTGGCTGATTTGTGTGAGAACACAAGTTTCTGCTATAGGCCTATTTTTGGATCTAAGATAAGGGATTCTGATAATTGCTTCTACTCCTGCTTACTAACACACCAATATCAAATGACTGGATGGTTCCATTTGATCTGATGTAATCGTTTCCTACTAAACTTATTGAAAAGCTATGTGATTCTAAAGAACAGTGATCCTATGCTCCTGACTCAAACAGATCCTAGCACTAAATAGGAAGAAAGTACATCTGTATAAAGATGCTAAAATTATCAACTGGAGAGCTGACAGCCTGAGTTTAAGACTTGAGATCCATGCAAAGGAATGAGCTCCTATTTTTTGCTCCAACTCCTGCTACCTAGCAGTTTGAAAGCATGCAAATGAAAGTAGATTAATAGGTACCACTTTGGTGGGAAGATAACAGTGTTCCACGCACCTTTGGCATATAGCCATGCTGGCCACATGTTCATGGAAATTATCTTTGGTCAGCTCTCGGGCTCCCTCGAACAAGAAATGGAGATGAGTACCAGAGACGTGGTGGCTCAGTGGCTAAGATGCTTGTCAATCAGAAAGGTCAGCAATTTGACAATTCATATCCTCAGAATGCATAATGGAGTGAGCTCCTGTTGCTTGTCCCAGCTTCTGCCAACCTAGCAGGTCGAAAGAATGTAAAAATGCAAGTAGAAAAATAGGGACCACTTTGGTGGGAAGGTAACAGTGTTCCATGCACCTTCGGCATTTAGTCATGCCGGCCACATGACCCTGGAGACGTCTTCAGACAGTGCTGGCTCTTTGGCTTTGCAACAAAGATGAGCACTGCCCCCTAGAGCCAGAAAAGACTAGCACACTTGTGCTAGGGGAACCTTTCCCTTTCCCTTACCATGGCCTAAAACAGTGATGGCGAACCTTTTCAGCACCGAGTGCCCAAACTGGAACGTGCATGCATGTCCATGCAGGTACATGTGCCTGAGCACCAAAAACCCAAAGACCAGCTGGCCAGTACATGCATCCCTCTGTTTTGGCTGTTTTCTGCCATTTTGGGGGTTGTTTTCTGGGCCTTTTAAAAGCCATTTTCAGGTCATTTGGGGGGCTGTTTTGGGGCCAAAATCAGCCTCTTTTTTGGCTGCTTTTCAGGCCATTTTTTTGGGCACTCCAGCACTCATGAAAATCACCTGGCTGGCATGAATGACCACAGAGTGGGCTCTGCATGGGAGAAACCCGAAAAACAGCTGACGCTGCTGTGCATGCCACAGAGAGGGCTGTGCATGCACCTCTGGCACGTGTGCCATAAGTTTACCATGACGGGCCTAGAATCAGACACAACAGATAGGGAAACCTTTCCTTTTAAAATATCTATATTTGACATATGTATTACACTTTATTTTGCTCTCAGAATATCATTCTTATCCTTGATACAATTAGGATGGCTTGCAGTGATCTGAACCCTTGCTCCTTGCACCTAATCAAGATTTGCCTATTTTTATAACTTTAACCATAAGATAGCTTTACATCTCTTCACTTGAACCATGAAGAATATGTCATGAACAATTCTCATCCTCTCTGAAAAAGCCTTCCAGCTTTGTTCTATTCATATTCAAAATCAGTTTCTGGAAATATCCATCTAATAAGGCTTTAAATTCTTTTTTTTTTTTTAAATAATTGGGAGCAAAACATTTTTCTCCTTTCAGTGTGCTGCTAGAACTCTAGGTCAGCCATATTTACACTTTCTCTGATATTACATTTAGTGCTGGGCAGAAAAATTCTCAAGCATTTTTCCCCTTACATTTTCCACTTATTTTGATAAATGACCATTTGCTTTTGAAATGTGTCTGAAAGGAGAAAAATGTTGCAGGGAAATTATCACGGATAGAGTGTGGTGCTCCGATACTTACAATCTTCTTTCCTGTGATCTACAGCTTTCCTGTTTTCCCACTCTTCAATTAAATCCCAAGGAAGGACATAATAGATGATGATGATGAAACTCTAGCCCAGCAGGGAAGATTAGATTAAGGAAATATAATTTAAAACATTAAAGATCAAAACTAACAGCATATGAAAATCAATAGGAATGTAGTATGCCTGTAAAACAATAGCATCATATTACATTATACTACATAATATTGTATTATTATAACATTGAAATAACATGCCATAAAGGACCAGCTGTGCAAAAATCCAGGCAGCTGTGGTTGCATCCGTTAAAACAATTTGTTTATTTCAAAAGGACCTCTTGTAGGACTCTTTTCACTTATCTACTCTGAATATGAACAAGGCATGAGTAACCAAGGCAAGATCTATCATCAACAGTTTGTGTATTAGTGCTGATAAAAGGTGCCCATGGCCCCCATTGTTTATGATTGCACTGGGCATTTCCAAGTTGTGAAAGTGGTAATGTAATATTTCTAATTCTAAAACTGGCTGAACATCTCCATTGTAGATTGATTTTATTCCCTGTTAGATGAATACATGATATCTATGAACAGATTCATTTTAAGATAGTCACAGGACCATATTTTCATACCTGCCACACCCAGTTCTATTGAGAAAAAAAAATAGTATCAGAAGATATGAATAACACAGAGAAGTTATTCCCTACCAACTTTTTATGTAAGTGTCTATGGAAATTTTCAGTCATCTGGACTTTCTGTTTTTTCTTTGAAGTTGCTTCACTTCTCATCCAAGAAACTTCTTCAGCTCTTTTTATGTAAGTGAAAAACCAAATTACAATAAATCCAATGACTCAGCATTATCAAAAACTATTTCAATTTAAGAAGGTATTAGGTATTAGTTTGACCCAAATAATAATAAACCAAGTAATGGTACAAACTTCAAGATTCAAAACTGATATTGTTGGGGTTTTTTTCAAGCAAAGAAATAATCATTGCTTAACTGAATGAAACATTAATTAGGGCTGATGTTAAAGACTAAGTCTGGTTATGACCCCTGTTAGGAAGTGCAGGAAATAGGAAGTGCAAAAATTTGCTAGTAGATCTCAGAGTTAACATTTTTATTCAGTTATAGAATAATATAAAATACAAAATACAAAGTAAATAGGAAAGCAGTGGGGAAGGAAAGGTGAAGAAGTAAGGAAAGATAAGAGAGAAAGAAAAAGAACATAGTAACTAATATATGAATATGAATGTTGATGCTGTTACATTGTTGAAAGTATTGATATGTTATGGATTGCGGGAAAATGTTTAATAAAATTTATTTAAAAAAGAAAGAAAGAAAGAAAAAGATCTGTTGACTTCTGGTTCTCTCTGTTACAGTAAAATAAGGCATTAACTTCAAATCACAACTTTTTCCTTTTTCCTGATAGTATAAACAAGCCATTTCTATAAAGATCTATCAATCTAATCGATAAATCCCAAAGTCACAGTTTCATTCTTCTCCACACCAAGCATGAAATTCAGAAGTGGTCTCCATGTGGACACAAAAGTACTTATGTTCTTTTGTTTAATCAAAGGGATCAGTTTTGCCGACTCTATCAATTTAGGAGAGAACACATCAATATCTGCAACCATTCATCCATAGTAGGAAATAAAGTATCCTTCCATTTTTGTGCAAACAGTAGTCTATAGCAAAAAAATTTGCTGGTAGATTTCAATCTTCCAAGCAACTCTGAAGCCACTGGTCCATGTCTGTAGACTGCACAAGTAGAAACGGATCCAAAATAGCTTGATAAGACATATTTCCACACCTGTCTTTGTGGTAAAGTGTGGTGTGGAAATATGAGTAGTTTTATTCAAAAAGTGCAATGTAGACTGGTCGTAGCTGGCCTTGGGATTTCTTTTAACTGATTCCCAAACTGATCTTCAAAAATTTCCAATGGTCACGCTCTGCAGGGAAGAGAAATAATTACCCCAGTATAACCTAGTTCCTGAAAATTGTAGAAAATTAAATAACAGCTAGTCCAACCTATTGGATCATTCTTGCTTAACTTTTACCCGCTGTGATCTTCAAATAAATATTAGGACCTATTAACAGAAAACCCCCAGTGAGCTCTTTGTTCCATTTTTAGTGAGAGATATGAATTTTTGATTCAATTCTAATCCAATTAAACAGCATTGTTCCCATTAGATGTTCAGCTAAAAGTAGCAACACAAGCACATTGATCAAATATAATAAAAGATACAGTTCAGTACCTCTGCCAATGAAGGAACATTGTAAGTTACTGTTTTCTTGCATGATGTATTGTGGTAGTCTATTTTTTTCCTTGTTTAAGTTCCCCCATTATCACATTTTGTCACCGTAAATGGAAATATGAAAACTTTCAGAAATTAAGGATAATATTCACTTGATGGTCTGCTTCATATCTCTAAGGCAACACCAGAATCTTTCATTAGAAACAGCTTAAACGACATAGAATAACAAATAAATATTGCAGTTCCAACTATGTTCTCCTCAACTTGAATGGCTTAACAATGGCTGCATTTTTTTCTTAAAGATTTGAGGAATATGCCGCTTTGCAAAAGAATGAGACAAATTCAAGATGAATCCAGATAACTTTTTTTCTAGAACATTTGCAGAGTTCTTGAAGAATGTCACATAGGTTTAATCTATTTCAAAGTTATGAAAAGAAAAAAAAGAACATCAGCCCTACTTTTCTATGCTAAAATATTTTTAACACTGAAATTTATCTTCTAGGTAGAAATAATCTAAGTATAATAATGCTTCTGCTATCATTCAAAAGAAACACAAGGTAGAGCTTTTGTCTCTCAGTGGACAATTGTTTCCTTCTTCCTTTTATAATGGCTAAAATTACCCCAAGAATAACCCAAAGTTGAGTCTATAATGAATATAACCACAGTTCCAGTAGTAAAAATTACTGGTAACATTGCAAATCCTTGTCTCCGAACTACTCAAAATTTCTACTACCAGTTCTCTAGAACTGGTCAGAACTTGCTGAGGTTTATAGTTCTTCTCCAGAAATACTGATTGGAAATGTGCTCATCTCCATTATAAAAATATTTCTCCAATCTTCAACTCTTGCAGGTAGTCCAGAAGGATAGCATGATGTATGGTATTGAATATCACCTAAAGCAGTGGCCCCCAACCTTTTTTGTCCCATGGCCCGGTACTGGCATCACAAAATGATCCATGGACCGGTACCGGCATCAGCGCGCATGACCAAGGCAAGGCAAGCTGAGTAACCGGCCAGCCAGCCATCCCCTGCTTCTCCCCGCCACCTTCAACTCCTCCTTTGTACTTTTGTCAATGGGCTTTTGGGGCTCTTTCTTAATCTCCTCCTAATGTGAGATTCCACTGCCATCGGGATGGCTCTTCGTTCGAAGCCACCACCCCCCTCAACGAAACTAAGGCGCAAGGATTCCTCTAGCACCCAAATGCTGCTTTCCAACTGATGACTGACAAGCTCACCCGGAAGCACTTTCTCAAGTGCCATCGAAACAAGATGGCGGCGCCCACTTCTTTGCGGCCTGGTAAAAAATGATCCACGGACCGGTACCGATCCGGGGCCTGGTGGTTGGGGACTACTGACCTAAAGGTTGGGATCTACTTTCCACAACCAGGTCCTAATAAGATGATCCATAAAGTGTCACTTCAGCTCCTTGATCCAAGCTTGAGTTTTGTTTCGTTTTTTAACCAAAGGGATCTGAATAATTTGCTTCATCTAGAAATCCTTTGTCTCTCTCTCCCCCCACCCCCTTGTTTCTAAATCTGCTTTGCTGCCAGGCAGGAAGTGGGGAAGAGTTCTTGGGAAGGATGAGTAAAAATACTAGAAATGTGTTGCAAAGAATCTATACTCCCAGTAGGTTTCTCATGGTGTTGGAGAAGACTGTTGAGAATTCTATGGACAACCAAGAAAACACATAACTATATTATAGAACAAATCAATCCAGAATTCTCATTTGAGATACAAATCACAAAGCTCAGATTATCATGATTTGCATGCAATTATATGAAGTCCCATCTTCCTTGAGCAGTTCATAATGCAAGATGGACAGACTGGTGATGGATGGACTGTTGTAAAATTGAAGGGCCAGGTTTGGAACAAATCATCCTGAAAAAGATCTAACTATGTGTTGGCTAAGATCTGACTGATCTCATAGCATATCCTCCTCCCATCTTCTAACTGATTCTCTGCTATTCTCCTCTAAGTAATTATCTGCTATTCTCCCTCCCTAAAAAATAGCCAACATCCTAAGAAACCCCAAAAGACAAGATCCAGCTAGAAAACCAAGGAGTTTATGAAATGCCATGCAACAATTGCCCAGCCACATACATTGGATAAACCAACAGGAGAATAAATGCATGCATTGCAGAACACAAAAACACATTCAGAAGAGAAGAAAATACTTCCTCCCTCTTCCAGCACCTTAAAGACACAAGACATGAAATTAATTTCGAAGGAACCAAATTAATATCCAACACTGAACACTCTAGCAAGAAAATAATCAGGGAATCCATCGAGATAGAGAAACACCCTCATAACATGAATAGACGGGATGATACCTCCCGCCTACCAGACATCTGGAAGCTAGCCCTCACCAACAAATGAGTCCCAGCCATGAAAACCAACACCAGACCCAAAACAATGCGGGACACCACCGCCAATCCCCCTCAAAAGACCCAGGCCCAAGCCCATCCTATAAACGAAGGACAACCACCATCCAGAAAACAGACCACGGCTGCTTCGCCAGCTGTTGCACCCCCCCGACCCCAAAACCAAATAAGCTGACACATACCAAGAACACAGACCCAGACCGCATACTCGAAGCCAGACTAAAACCCAGAATGCTACATCACAGCCACCTGCTCAGGTCGGTTCTTCCTCTTCCCTGGTCCAACACCTCAAAGCCACAGGACATGAGATTGACTTTAAAAATACCAGAACTATCGCCAAAACCGAACACTCCAGCAGCAGAATCATTAGAGAAGCCATAGAGATAGAAAAATGCCCACACAGCATGAATAAATGAGATGATGCCTCCCGCCTACCAGCCATTTGGAAACCCGCCCTCATGAACAGACACGTACCTAACATGAAGAATGACACCAGACCCACACCCCTGAGAGCCACACAAGATGCCACCACCACACTTCCACGTAGAAAGCAGACTCACACCCACACAGAAGATGAAACATGACCACGGTCCAGAAGCCGCACTGCAGCTTCATCACTACTCACCTCAAACCCCTCTGAGCCATACATGAAGCGAACTGACCTCCACCATGAAGATGCAGCATGACCACGAACTCGAAGCCAAACAGCAAGATCACAGCTCACCAGCTCAAACCCTCCAGCAACTAAGACTAACCTGAGCACAATCAAGCCCCCACCTGAACAGAACACGCCTCCAGCCAATCAGAACACAGCCAACCCCCCAACCAATCAGAACACAGCCAAACCCCCAACCAATGAGAACACACCCCCATCCAATCAGAACACAGCCAAGCCCCCAGCCAATCAAGTCACACCCCCACTAGCAGTTAAAAGGAAGAAGCAGCTGCAAGCTCACATCACTCTGAGAAGCACAGAGCTGAAGACCAAGCCTGAAGATGATGAATGAGACTTCATCGAAACGTTGTCTAGATACTTCCAATCTTACGCGGGAGAAAACCCGAATAACCAAAGATCCACATACAAATACCCTTTGTTCGGGTATTTTCCCACGTCATAATAGTGGTGCTTTTAAAGTTGTAGCAACGTTTCAGCAGAATCTCATCTGCCATCATCAGGCTTCTGTATGGTGTTTGTCTGTGAGTCCAACTTTTACAGTGGTTTCAGATTTAAATTTGGAGCAGCCTATTGCTGTGTCAGAATGGTTTTTTCTTCCTCCTGATTGGTTGAGAGTCTTGGTCTGTGTTTATTGGTCTTGGAGTTTGCTGTGTTCTGCTACTAATATCTTCTGTCTTTTTTTGGGGGGGGCTCTTTTTGTATCTTGATTGGCTGGCAACATTGTGTTACTTTATTGGAGGCCTTTAGTGCAGCTTGGCTTCGGGTAAATGGACGGCTATCATTAGTTAGGAAGCTGGGTTTCATCTGGGTTCCTGGTTGGGGTGTGTTTGAGCTGGAGGTATCAGGGGGGATCTGTTTGTGCCCAGGTGTTTGCCTGGCTTGTGGTGTGGAGATTTTTTTGTTTGTGAGTGCAGGCTTCCAAATGATTGACAGCCTGGTGGAATCATCTCTTCTGTTCATGCTTTCTGGTCTTTTTTCAATCTCTATGGCTTCTCTGATGATTCTGTGGCTGGGATTTTCTATGGTGGCTAGGGTTTTGGTGCCATTGAAGTTGATGTTATGACCTGTGGCTTCCATGTGTTGGACGAGTGAGGAAGTGTGTTCCAGCTTTTTGACTGCATTTTTGTGTTCATCCAGGCGGGTGCTTATTCTTCTATTGGTCTGTCCAATGTATGTGGCCGGGCATGATGCACAGGGGACTTCATATATGCCTTGGTTTTCCAGGTCAATTTTGTCTTTGGGGTTCCTGAGGATGGCTGCTATTTTTCTGTCTGTTTTGAAGGCAGTCTTGATGTGGTGTCTGTATAGAATCTTACTAATTTTGTCTGTAGTGCCTCTTATGTAGGGCAGGACAGCTGTTCCATAGGTCTGTTCATCTTTTGGGTCTCTATTATGTCTCAGTGTGTTTTTGTGGATCAAGTTGGTGATTTTGCTTTTGTGGAAGCCGTTGGCTGTCAATATTTTAGTCAGGGTGCATAGTTCAGTCTTAATGTGTGTCTTGTCTCCCAGGCGTTTGGTTCTAGTAATTAGTGTTTTAGCCACGGAGTTTATCTGTGCTGGGTGGTATCCTTCAATTTGTTTGTATCTTTGTCCTTTGAATATGAAATATGTGTTGGTTAAGCAGTGTTCTGTTAGTTCCATGAGGTGTTCAGCTGGTTGGTATTTATTTTTGATGATTTCAAGGGTCTCTTTTATCAGGACTTGAGTGAATAGTGAAACCACATCGAAACTTACAAGCAGATCTTCTTGCTCTACATGTAGATCTTTGATCATTTCCAAGAAGTGGTATGAGTTTTGTACATGAGAAGCTGCTGTTTCAGCATGGGGCTGTAGCTGTTTTGCTAAGTGTTTAGCTAGGTTTTGTAGTGGTGCTCCTCTGGAGCTGACTATGGGTCTGAGAGGTATGCCTTCTTTGTGTATTTTTGGGAGGCCGTATAGTTTGGGGCATTTCTATATAAATCAATCCACAACAAGCTTATTTTAATGTACAGTTGCATACAAAAAACCAAATTGTGTGTTTCCCTGAACCCTAAGTGAACAAAAGCTATTGTAACTCTCTATGGTACAAACAAAAAAATGACATATTTTCGGAAACCTAAATGCATTCTTAATATTCACGTGTGATGGTTATCACTTCAAATTTAATGTTCATCTGGCCTTAGCCTTTCCCTGATGTTCCGAATTAAGCAAACTCGTTAGCTTGCGATTCTAATAGTTTTACTTTCACAGCAGCCTCGTAAATCTGCACTTCTGATTGGCCCGCTGATAGCAGATCGTGATTGGTCGTTATCGGCTGATCTGATTGGCTGTTAGTGGGTTGCCACTAATTGGACGCTTTCCAGCACGGCAAACTCAAATCATTGGATGTTGTGACAGCAGCCAGCTCTATCAAAGGAGCTGCTGCTGTCCTTGCTTTTCTCTCTGTTCTGAAGTCACTAATAAAGAGTTGGAGTCACTATTCGATGCCTCATCTCCATTTTTGTGCCCACTCTCCCAGATCTAACACTGGCGACGAGGATGGGATGCGGAGACGATAGAGCTGACTGATCACTCATTGAACGTTAACAGAGCACGTGGCTGAGAGCGCACCAATCATGGCAACATGACCAGTGGCGCCATACCACCCGCTCCATTTGACCTGGCTAACAAAGACTGGGACTCGTATATGGACAGGTTTCAGATGTTCCTGGAAACCAACAACTTGAAGGATGCTACGCCTGGCAAGAAATGAGCTGTATTCCTGACCATTTGCAAGCCTGCCGTATTTAAGATGGCAAAGGCACTTGCAAAACCAGTGGAAGTCAAGATGATGGACTGGGACACTCTCGCCCCAATCCTCCAGGTCCATTATGCCCCAGCGGTGCCAACACTCATCAGAAGACACGAGTTTTACCAGAGGGACCAGCAGGAGAGCGAGAGTGTTGGGGACTTCATCACGGACCTCAGAAAATTGGGGGGATTCTGTGGCTTCGCCAATCTTGAAGAAGCCATGAGAGATCGAATTGTTCTGGGTCTAAGAGACCTCACAAGATTATGGCAAAGGGAGACATCGGCCTCACAGATGTCATCGCCGATGCTACTGCAGCAGAAGCAACCAGGAAGTCGGCTGCTTGAATGCGCCGAGCAAACGGACCGCTCCGCCAACTCGCCAGTAACACTACGTCTTATCCCGAGAGGCACGCAACAACCACTCACCATGAAGACCTTGAATCCTCATCAGAAAGTGAGGGAGAGGATGTCAACAGACTCCGGTCAGAACGTGATCAGAGAGATCAACGGAGTTGTAAGCCCTCATTCCAGTGTGCTGGATGTGGGGGAAACCACCCACGATCAGACTGCACATTCCTAGACACACTCTGCCATTCCTGTGGAAAGAGGGGCCACATTGCAAAGGTCTGTAGAAGCAAGCAAGGGTCCAGCCCAAACCGAAGAGAAAATAATTGCCGGCAGACAACAGGCACCCCACCAGTAAATCGGGACCACCCAAGCAACCAATGGAACCACTACTACAGAAACCGAACACCAGCCACTTCTACCAGACGAGAAGAGGCACACCAAACCATCACCATCGGCCACACTTCACATCTTGATGCAAGGAAAATCTGAGTAAAGGTCATCATTGAGAAGTGACCATGCATTATGGAAGTTGACTCCGGGTCATCCCTATCGATGGTTTCCTGGAAAACCCTCAAACAGCTGATCCCTGACATCCGCCGCCAGGATTTCAGCACTCAGAGAATTATATTAAAGGACTACCAAGAGGTGCATTCAAGTGTAATAGACTCCAGTTCGGAGTGAGCGTAGTACCTGGCATCTTCCAAAGTCTGATGGAGAGATTGCTACAAGGCATAAAAGGGGTCGTGCCATATTTCGATGATGTCCTGATAGCTGCTCCCACTAGAAGTAAACTGAAAAACGACTCAGAATGGTCCTCCAAAAATTTAAAGACGCTGGCCTGAAGGTCAAGAAGGACAAGTGCCAACTATGTAAGGAGAGGGTTGAATTCCTTGGTTACCTTCTTGATAAACAGGGAATTCACCCTACTGAGAAAAAATTGGCTGCAATAAAAAACGCCCCGAGACCTAGGAACAAAACAGATCTCCAAACCTTCCTGGGACTCATCAACTTTTATAACATCTTCCTACCCCAGAAGGCGACTGTTGCTGAACCCCTGCATAGGCTCCTCGACAAGAAGGCTTCCTGGGTCTGGGGACATCGAGAAGAGCGAGCTTTTCAGCAAGTAAAAGACCTTTTAACATCAGATGCTGTATTGATACAATATAACGAGACTTTACCATTAACTGTCACCTGTGATGCCTCACCGTTTGGAGTAGGAGCCATCCCGAGCCACATCCTGCCAAATGGTACTGAGGCGTCCATTGCATTCTTTAATAGAACTTTATCTAAAACTGAAAGAAACTATAGCCAACTAGATAAAGAGGCTCTCGCTATTGTGTCTGCAATCAAACGATTCCATGAGTATGTATATGGAAGATCCTTTTCTATAATCACCGATCACAAACCATTACTTGGCATCTTGGCGGGGGATAAACCAACTCCCCACATCTTATCGCCAAGAATGACACGCTGGTCAGAGTTTTTAGCCACATACGATTACAAACTGCGACACCGACTGGGGAAAGCCATCCCCCACTCTGATGCCCTGAGCCACTCTCCGCTACCAGAAGTCCTGGACGACCCAGCTCCAATCCTAGCTACACTGCAAATCGAGACACTTCCATCACCACCACTGACTGCACAAGACATCACATCAGAAACAAGGAAGGACCCTTGTTAAGCACGAGTCCTCAGCTGGGTGGAAAGAGGTTGGCCTGACAACGAACTCAACAACACCTTCAAGCCTTTCAAACACAGGCAGACAGAACTTTTCTCCCAAAAAGGATGTGTTTTATGGGGAGACAGAGTTGTCATCCCAGAAAGACTGCAGCATAAGGTCCTAAAACTATTGCATGATGGACACCCGGGCATCGTGCGAATGAAGGCACTAGCAAGGAGCTACACATGGTAGCCAGGCATAGATAAGCAAATAGAAACCTGGGTCACTACCTGCAACAAATGCCAGGAAACATGCTCAGGTCCACCAAAAGCACCACCAACTGAATGGGAAGCACCCCAAGGTCCCTGGTCCCATATCCACATCGATTTTGCAGGATCCACCAAGGGACATACATTTCTCATAACAGTGGGTGCCTATTCCAACTGGCTTGAGGTCCACAAAATGAAGAGCACCACCACAGAGGCAGTCGTTAAAAAACTAAACAGACTATTCGCTACACACGGCTTGCCAGTTGTCTTTGTTTCAAACAATGGCCCACAATTCACCGCCTTGGCATTTGAGCAGTACCTAGCAGACCGGGGGATACGCCATGCCTTAACATCGCTGGCTCATCCTGTGGCCAACAGTAGGGCTGAACGAATGGTCCAGTTCATAAAGAAAACCTTACACAAAATGGAACAAGGGAACATCCACGACAAGGTGACCAGGATGCTCCTCCTCCAACATATTACTCCAAGCAGCACCACAAACAAAACCCCAGCCGAACTTCTGATGGGCAGGAAACTTCGATCACATCTTGACCATCTACACCCTGCCTACACACCGGAAAAGCCCCTGGGGTTCAGCAGCAAGTATTGCACGTTCAAGGTAGACCCAGTGTTTGCAAAAAAACCTTACCGGTGACCCATTGTGGGTCCCCGCTACCATAACTCAACTTACGGGTCCCTGCTCCTACCATTTACAAACTGCTGATGGGAGACTGTGGAAGCGCCACATCGACCAGCTACGCTCCAGCCTGGCACCTACCCCCTTCACAAGCCCTGAACTCCAGACCAGGGGGGAAAGGGAAATCGAGGGGGCCGAAAACGAACTAGTACCCGACCCAGTACTCGAAAACCAGCAATCAGCGCAATCAAACCTGGATTATTCATCTTCCGAAGAAGAGCTGGGGCAGATGGCCATCTCTCCACGAAGCAGCATGGTGGCATCAGCAACCCCAGAGAATCCAGATGACAGCCTTGATGGGAGTAGAGATGACAACCCAGAATCACCCATCGGAGAAGTCAGATCACCATTACCGCCAAGTTCAACCAACAGCCCGCCGGAACCAGAGTCCGGGCAAAGACTGGTGGAGCAACGTAGATCAGGTAGACAGGTGAGATGACCTGCCTACCTGCGAGAATACATCACCCCACCCTTGAGATGGAATCTAGGGGGGAGGGGTGTTCCGAACTAAGCAAACTTGTTAGCTTGCAATTCTAATAGTTTTACTTTCACAGCAGGCTCGTAAACCTGCACTTCTGATTGGCCTGCTGATAGGGGATCATGATTGATCATTGTTGGCTGATCTGATTGGCTGTTAGCGGGTCACCACTGATTGGACGCTTTCCAGCACGGCAAACTCAAATCATTGGATGTTGTGACAGCAGCCAGCTCTATAAAAGGAGCTGCTGCTGCCCTAGCTTTTCGCTCTGTTCTGAAGTCACTAATAAAGAGTTGGAGTCACTATTCGATGCCTTGTCTCCGTTCTTGCGCCCACTCTCCCAGATCTAACACCTGAATTATGGATTGAATCACAAATTTGAAGTAAATCTGGGAAAAGAGAAAATGCTCAAAAAGTTTTGGATAAAGGTAGCAACATTTCTGCAGATATGGTTTCGAGACTACTCAGTCTTCAAAAATAGCTATGGTGATATTAATGGGAACAGGAAATGATATTGCTTTTCTATCTTCCCACAGCCTGCTTATTATCAAAAGGCAAGTCTTAGCCAGTTTATCTTTTTTCAGTTTTATATCCTGTTCTGAAAGGTACAAAGCAGCCAGTGACAGAAATATCACGCATGTACCTCCTCATGTTGCTTTAGATGAGTTAAAAATTATGCTTGTTGCTGAGACATTTCCCCAATAGATAAAACCACAGCAACTTTATTTTTGGCTGAGGAAGAAAAATATAACATCACAGCTTATTTATTTTTATTTGTCAATTGCTTACAAGATAATAGGTATAAGTAAAAACATAGTTATGAATACATGGATACATATAAGAAAAATAAAAAAATAAAAGAAACATTAGGACAGGGACGGAAGGCACGCTGGTGTGTTTATGCACAACCCCTACAGACCTCTTAGGAAAGGGATGAGGTGAATAGAAGACAGTTTAAGGTTAAAGTTTTTTGGGTTTGGGGAAGAAACCACAGAGTCAGGTAGATTATATTAATGGGTCTTGCTCCTAGGTAACTAGGTTTGGAGTCAGCTTGCCAATCAATTTTATAAGCTCTCTGAAATTACATTTTTTTAAAGAAGGGGAATGCCTACTATCTACCTGAGCCTTAGAACAGAATAAAATAACAGAGTTGGAAAGGACTTTGGAGATCTTCTAGTGCAACCCCCTCCTTAGGTAGGAAACCCAATACCCGTGATGGCGAACCTATGGCACACGTGCCACAGGTGGAACACAGAGCCATTTGTGCTGGCATGCGAGCTGCAGGCAAACTTACCTCACTGGGCATGCATGTGCCTCAAAGCTGATTTTTGGCCGGTTTGAGACCTTTTTCGGCCTCCCAAAGACTTGAGGAAGGCTTCTGTAGGCTTTGCAGGCTGAAAACTAGCCCTGTTTCATCACTTCCTGTTTTTCCGTTAATACCGGAAGTGATGAAACGGGGTTAGTTTTCAGCCTGCAAAGCTTGCAGAAGCCTTCTTCAAGCCTTTGGGAGGCTGGAAAAGGCCTCAAACCAGCCGAAAATCAGATGTGAGGCACAGTGCAGGTAAGGGGGCAGCAGGGGAAGGGGGTGCACATGCATAGAGGGTATGGGGAGGCACGCATTACCTTCTGGGTGCTGGTATGTAAGTGTGAGTATGCAAGTGAGGGCACAAAAGGTTAGCCACCACTGCCCTAAACAATTTCAGACAAATAGTTGTTCAATCTCTTCTTAAAAACTTCCAGTGTTGGAGCACTTGCAACCTTTGGAAGCAACTTGTTCCACTGATTAATTGTTCTAACTGTCAGCAGTGTCATTGGTGCCCTAAGCACTGACAAATGTTGGTGCCCTCCCCCTTTGTACATACTGTGCAAATAAAGCCAAAGTTTTTGTGATGCCCTCATCGAGCCTGGTGCCCTAAGCACAAGCTTAGTCTGCTTAATGGTTCATACACCACTGACTGTCAGGAAATTTCTCCTTAGTTCTAGGTTGCTTCTCTCCTTGATTAGTTTCCATCCATTACTTCTTGCCCTGCATTCTGGTGCTTTGGAGAATAGCTTGATTCCCTCTTCTTTGTGGCAGCCCCTGAGATATTGGAACCCTGCTATCATGTCACCCCTAGTCCTTCTTTTCATCAGACTAGACATACCCAGTTCCTGCAACTGTTCTCTATATGCTTTAGCCTTCAGTCCCCTAATCATCTTGGTTGCTCTTCTCTGCATTCTTTCTAGAGTCTCAACATCTTTTTTACATCATAAAAATTTTGCAGCCTTGTGGTCTGGAAAGAGAGAAGTAGAGTATTGCTTCAATTTGATTTGAAGGAACACTATGATCAAAGCCATGGAGAAGGAAAATATTTCTTCAAAATCTACATCATATTGGATCCTATCAGAAAATGGCTGTCCTTGTAGATATCTTGATTGTTATATTTCAGTACCAATGAAGTTCAGAAACTTGGATATGTATCCAAGTTCAAAGCAGAGACAGTGTTACATGTGCTTCCAAGTTTGGCTTATATTCACTCACACACATACAGCTCTGGGAAATATCCACACTCGAATCACTTTCAACTAAACCCTGAGGCCCAACTGGTTATTTAGAATACATAAAGACTTGCTGAATGTAACATAACAGCAAAAGTGCAGTGATTGTTTATTTATTTTATTTTTTATTTTATTTATTTTGTCAAGCGATTATAAGATAACAGGTATAAGTATAACATAAGTTACATACATGAAATGGATACATATAAGAAAAATAAAAAGAAACTAGAACAGGGACAGTAGGCACATTGGTACGCTTATGCACGCCCCCTACAGACCTCTTAGGAAAGGGGTGAGATCAATAGTAGACAATCTAAGGTTAAAGTTTTTGGGGTTTGGGGAATAAACCACAGAGTCAGATAGATATTCCAGACATTAACCACTCTGAAGTTGCTGGAGTCGTATTTCCTGCAATCAAGCTTGGTGCGGTTTACCTTGAGTTTGTATCTATTGTGTGCTCTTGTACTGTTATGGTTGAAACTGAAGTATTCATGACAGGTAGGACACTGTAAAATATAATGTTATATGCTATACTTAGATCGGACCAAGGGCAGCGCAGTTCTAGGTTTTCTAGGTCTAGAATTTCAAGTCTGGTGGCATAAGGTATTCTGCAACGAGTAGAGGAGTGGAGAAGTCTTCTTGTGAAATATTTCTGGACTTTCTTAATTGTATTAATATCAGTTACCTAATGCGGGTTCTAGACTGATGAACTGTATTCAAGTATTGATCTAGCAAATGTTTTGTATGCTCTAGTTAATAGTGTGATATTACTGGAGAAAAAGCTACACAGGATTAGGTAAACAACTCTCAATACCTTTTTGGCTATGTAGTTACAGTGGGCTCTAGCACTTAGATCATTAGAGATGAGTACTCCAAGATCCTTGACAGAGTTTGGATCATCAACAAGGTCTTGACTATTCAGCTTGTATTTTATTTTCTCATTTTTTTTGCCAATATGTAAGACAGAGCATTTATTTGTTGAGATTTGAAATTACCATTTGTTTGACCATTCTGATACATAATCAAGGTCTTTTTGAAGGGTAGCAGTATTGTCTGTGGTGTTCAATAGCTTTACATCATCAGAGAAGAGAACACAGTTGCTCTTAATATGATCACAGAGGTCATTTATGTAGAGTGTGAAGAGAGTTGGTCCTAAAACACTGCCTTTGGGGATACCACTATTGACAGGTACAGAATTTGATAGGACGCTCCCAATTCTGACCATTTGTTGTCTGTTTGACAGGAATGCTTCTATCCAGTTATGAAGGTATCCAGAGATACCATAAGATTTTAGTTTTAGTAGTAGTTTGTCGTGTACCACTGAATCAAGGCTTTACAGAAGTCTATGTAGATTGCGCCTATTGCTTTGCCCTGATCGAGTTGTGTAGTCCATATGTTTTTGCAGTGTAAGAGTTGCAGATTACAGGATAGTTTTTTCCTGAAACCAAATTGTAATATATATATATTTGTTCTTTCTCTCTCTCACGCACACATTCATGTACACATACCCACAACTCTGGTATTAGTCAGAGGAACTGACAGTTGCCAAGTCTGGATCCAAAGACAAATTAAAAAGTGGCTGGGCTGCAGGACCCCTTTTATCCCCTAAAGTCCTTGCTTGCTTTGTTATGTTCATTGACAAGCCTGGTAGCAACTCTTCCTTATTGATTTACAATTCTGATAATTGTTAATCAGATTGGGGAGATGGTTTCCATGTGCTCAGGCCCATCTTGCTTTGTCTGGTTCAGATGGTTCATTTTTTTGTCCTTTATACTACCTTAACAACTTAGTTTATTCTTATTTACCTCCCCTGAGGGATATTTTACAAAAGATTCCTAGTTTTTGTCCACTCTGCTCATGTGCCTGCTTCATCTTTAGATATAGCAGTTTCAGCCTAATCTCACAGTTGGACCTAAACCCCAACATCTAAAGAGCACATCTGCAACTACAAAGCAAAATAAAAAGCAATTTCTCTGAAGTAAAGTGAATGATGCTTTCCTTTGTTCTCTCTCACACACAGACTTAATCATGTTATAAGGAAGAGGAAGCATGCAGATGTTTATATGAATAAGAGATAAAATACATACATACACTTCTTCACAAAATGAAGGTGAAAAATACAACACTAGAAAACACAGTCTGGGAAAAGAGTACAGTATTCACACATAGATTGTGTGAATAGAGTAAAGTATTCACACACAGGAATTATTAGTGACAAGTTTATTATGAACTTTAACAAAATTTTCTCTTTGTCTACGATACTTGACTGATTGCATAATTTCTTCCTTTTCCAGATAATTCCATGTTCTAAATAATGGCTTGGGCTATCTTCTTGGGTGTTAGCTATTCCTGCCGGCTTAGAATCATCTGTAAATTTGGTAAGTACCCCTTCTATTCCCTCATCTAAGTCATTAATGAAGATATTGAAGAGTACTGAGTCTAAGATAGAACCTTGTGGCATCCCACTGTTTACTTCCCTCCATGTAGACTTAGACCCATTAAGGGCTACGCATTGAGTACCGTTTGTCCGCCAGTTGTGAATCCGTCTGGTGGTGGTGCTATTTATCCCACTTTTTTCTGGCTTACCACAATGTATGTTGTGCTCTACTTTGTCGAATGCCTTTTTGAAATCTAAATATATTATGTCCACAGTATTTTGCTGGTCTGCTAATTTAGTCACTATGTTGAAGAATGAAAGAAGATTGGTTTGGCATGATCTGTTTTTAACAAACCCGTGCTGACTGCTACTTATTACTTTACTTGTTTCTAGATCTGTTTTTTTATTATCTTTTCCACTATCTATCTGGGTATTGATGTTAGGCTGATTGGTCTATTGTTTCCTGGGTCTGTTTTTTTCCAATTTTTTAAAGATGGGAACCACATCAGCTCTTTTCCAGTCTTCTGGTAGTTCCCCGTCGCTTCAGGATTTTTGAAAGATATGGTGCAGTGGTGCAAAGTCCATATTTTGGACAGAGAAGATCACTGGTTTGAAAGAGGGGTTAAAGAGGCCCTCTATGTCAAAATTGAGCAGCCCTCTCTCCACACAGGGGGAGAGATACAACATCATTTATCTCCAATCTACAACACAGTCCTTTCAACAGTTCCAAGAAGGCTCCACACCACTTTCCACCACTCCAGTGAGCCTGATGATACAGATAAACCTCCAAATGACCTTAAAAACCTGCTAAAAGAATGCAAATTACCAGCTGTCTGCAAGGAGTATAAATCCTTCCATTCCCCACCATCCAGTCAGAGCTGAAGAAGCTTCTTGGATGAGAAGTGAAGCATCTTCAAAGAAAACCAGAAAGTCCAGTTGCCTCTTGAAAAAGCACCTTTGGGACAACCATGACTTGGATGACTGAAAATCTCCATAGACTTTTACGATTTGTGGACTTCAACTTCCAAAAGTCTTGGGAGTTCTGACTGGGCAATTCTGGGAGTTGACGTCCACAAGTCTTAAAATTACCATGGATGGACACCCCCTGACCTAGACTACCCTATCTCTGGGGAAAGGAAGTACTCAAGTTCCAGTTAAGGTCACACTAAGATAAGATGTTAACAAACAAGTAGGCTGCATTCTTTACTATTTTGTTAGAAGGCAAATGTCTGGAGAGTAAAGACAAATGAATAGGAAGATTATTCTTAGATTTTTTTTCATTTAGAAAGTGAAAGCACAATAAGGAGCTAAAATGTGGAAGAGATTTGTAGAGATTCAATCACTGTAGTATGGCAAGCTTTCTTTCTTTTTTTCTTTTTTAAAGGTTTTTTTTTTTGCTGAATCTTTACTTTCCCAAGGTCAGAAGTTTCATTACAGTATCTTATTATCTTGCACACAGCTTATTTTGATCCCTTAGGAAATATTTAACACTTTAGATGATAAATGAAGAAAAGCAGTAATAAACATACATCGGGGATAATTTTTTAAACTATATGGAAATGCTTGGTATTTTTTGCAGGTTAAAAAATGGACGATAATGTGCTACAAAGCTATCATATGCGTGAATGATTTTTATGGAACACAGTCAAGGGGAAGCTTGGCAAAGATATGGTTATTGTCTTCATCTGGAAGAAAGAATTAACCGTTTTAAAAAAAATTTTATAGCCAGTTCTCTTTACAGCACACTTTTGCTCATGTCTATTCAAAATTAAGCTTCACTGAATTCAGTTAGGCTTACTCTCAAGTAAATGCATATTATATTACATCTCTTCTAGGAGAGAACACAAGAGACCCAAGCTGGACTTATTAAGTATCCAAACCTTTTACGATTGTTTTACTTTTGACATGTTCTTTGAACCTAGCCACTGAGCTTGTAAACTGAGATTTATGGCTTAGTGTGTGTCAATCCAGCCACATGTGGCCTATTAAAAAGGGTTAATAGTTTGCAGTTCAGCAATGACTCAGTCATTACAGAGTCATTATAGGTTTAAAAGTTTGAGCAATTACTTTTTATTTAATTTAGAAATAAGCACACAAATAAAGTGGGTTGATTAGATAAGCTGGATTCAGAAGAATTATTTGGCTAGATGCTTTCAACTTGTTATTCACAAATGACAACATGTTTTTCAGATCTCACTTGGCAGTTGAATTTACATTGCAGTATTGGGTTAGTTATTCACCAATTATTCTCAACCAGGATACTCTGGCAAGTAATGACCATAGCAAGAGAGTTATTTCTGCACTGTAGCAGGACTTCATGGGCAACTTTTCTTACAGACTTCAAAAATAATTGGTGTATCAGTTACATTAATCAAGTAGATGACATGTTGAAGTTATCTTCTTTTTTTTTTTTTTTTGGCAGACATGTTGTCTTTTTCAAGAACATTCTTCATCTCAAACTGGCACCCTCAAAAATAAAGACACTGAGAGTTTCTGAAAAGTTTAAAGTTTCTGAGAGCTTAAAGGAGCAAGTGTCAATCAATTAATGTATCTTCCCTATTTTAATGTGTCCAATATTTACTCATTTCTGCTTTTGGATCTCTGCCTGTCAACATATTAGCAGTAGCACTTAGACTAATATACTGCTTCACAGTCCTTTTCAGCCCCCTCAAAGAGGTTTACAGAGTTAGCATATTGCCCCCAACAACTTGTGCCCTCATTTTACCGACCTCAGAAGAATCTGAGTCAATCTCAAGCCACTCAGGATCAAACTCCTGGAGTGAGCAGCCCTGCAGTACTGCATTCTAACTACTGCACCACCACAGTATACCGGGGTGTCAAACTCAATTTCATTGAAGGCCGCATCAGGGTTGTGTTTGTCCTTGGGGTGTGTGTGTGTGGGCATGGTTAGGGTGGGTGTAGCCAAGGTGGCATGGCCAGGTCAACATTATTCATGTTGGGGGTGCTTGTGATGGCCCAAGCACTGCCAGAGGCACCACGGGCTGGTCCTTCACTGTTTCCAGGGTGGCCCCATGGGCCAGATCTAAGCATCCTGTGAGCTGGATCCAGCCCGCGGGTTGTTGTGGTCCACCAGCAGCCTGCAGAGCTGACAGCAGAGTTGGACAGTGGAGAGGAACATGGGCCAGTTCTGGAGTCTGGGGAGGGCTTGGACAAGGGATCTGTGTCCAACACAGAGATGGAGCCAGGCCCATCTGAGAGTTATGTGCAGACTCTGGAGCCTCCAGAATCTGATATCAGTGAGGCAGAGGAACAGGTGGAGCCTGTTCCCAGTGCACACTTGCACAGAGCTGCCAGAAGGCAAGAACAATTAAGACAAAAGGGGCGACTCAGGACTAAGGCTTTGAGATGATTGGCCCCTCCTATAAGACATAAAGGAGGAGCAAAGGGACTTGAGCCTTTGCAGGAAGCAACTTTGTTCATTCTGGTCGGTTTAAACTCTGAAACTCCATGTTGACTTTGTGCTTTGGTTGGCAATTTAGTCATTGGCAGCATTTCAAGGGAGATAAAGGTGGGTGCTTATCAGCCTTATCCTGAAAGACTGTGGCAGTCTTCTGTTGGACTATTCATAAACTGTTTGGGACTCATTACGGGCTGTGAATGCATATAATTCACAGCCATTGAAATAAAACAAAAGGTTTTTGGGAACAATGTGATTGTTACTGCCTCAGGAAACCTTGGTCAGAATATGGGCCTTGAGTTTGACACCCCTGCAGTATACTGATGAAAGTAAAAGTATTCCTAAATCCCAGGAATAACTCTCTAAAACCATCATGCTGTTGTGCTGTGGAAGCATAACCACTGTTTACTTTTGCCTCTTTGATATCATATGCTTACATAATAGGCATGCGGCTTTGAAAAAAAAATGTATTGCCTTGAACTCCTCCAGGAGCTCAACTATCAAACTAGCTATTAGGTGCTTCTGGTGAGCAAACCTGCTGGGATTTTGACATCTGCCACAAATGAAGTTGAGAGTTGGAGCTATTCGCTGCACAATAAGGAGGCATTTGCAAGCCATTCATATGGTTAAGTGTGCAAACCTGATTAATTCACTGAAAAGCCTCTTAGTTGCCACTGATTATCATCATTATGTTTCTAGCAGAGATAATAGCAGCTGAAATATTTGGTGTAGGATCTGTAAGTCCTTTCCATGAAGCAGAGATTTGAGTGGTTCAGGGTTCCAGTATACCTGGAAAGGCAATTCACACCACTGGCTCTTAGATCCTGCAAAGTTGGAAAGGCCACGAAATAAAAGAATTGTAAACATAGAAAACAATCACAAGATTTTAGAAGAATGTATAATATAAGCTCTTGTATAGAAGTTTAAAAGGCAGTAAGACAGCATAATGCAGCACTCAGTAAGTAAGAAAGAAGGACAGAAACACCCCTCCCCCCTTTCTCTGGATGTTGAAGATGGCAGTTTGTCTTTAGAGAAGAAGGAGACTGTTGTGGAGCGGCGGTTACAGAATGAGACGGAGCCAGGTTAAAAGCTAACAGACTTTATTCCATTGAATAAAGGATCGCCGTGGCTGCCGGGGCTAACTGACAGCCAGCTGGCAGTGACAGCTGATGCTGTTTGACAGCTCCCTTTTATAGCCGGCTGTCAAATGGCATCAACCAATGGGAGTGATCGGTGCTCCCACACAGGCGGCGGACCGGAGAGAGGACTGTTGTTAGTCTCTGAACACAGCAGAGACATATCACAAATATCAGTGCTTATATCTGACAAGTAACTGTTCTGTACTGAGTATGACCTGGCTAGAATGTGAGGGCAACCCCTTATGCAGGGATCTTCAAACTCGACCGCTTTAAGACTTGTGGACTTCAACTCCCAGAGTTCCTGAGCTAACATGACTGGAGGAGGAATTCTGGGAGTTGAGGTCCACAAGTCTTAAAGCGGTCAAGTTTGAAGACCCTTGTCTTATAGAGATGGAATGCAATCATAAACTAGATTGTGGCAGCACTATTTGATACTGGAGCTCCATAAATACACAGATATTTTTCTCTACATATGTCAGCAAGTACAGACTGTGGCAGAAATAAACGTTTTTGAAACCAATCTTAGTAACATGTCTAAGAACCATCTGTAGAAGAGGTTTTCACTGGCACAAACTGTTTGTATAACAAAAGAGGAAAGACTACTGAAAAAAAAAAGAGAGATATTAACAAAGAAATAAACACAGTCAACAAAAATTTATATCAATTGGTCAGTAGCAAAAGGGATCAGCAATTTCTTATTATCTATGCTTAGTAAAAAAAAGAGCAAGTTTAAGTATGAGGTGAATTGTCACAGTAGTTTTCTTCCTTTCATTGGCATTTGCGCTGAGGAAAAGGAGAGAGTATTGGTGTAATTGTAATAACATGCAAGTGATGTAAGTGATATAAATTTGGTTTCATGATATCATGACATCCTCATGACCTCTCAAGGGCACCTATGTCTTCTCCTTTTAAAACAGACAATAATTAAGAATGTCCATTTTGAATAGGAAGGCATGGAGCCTATTTTTAAATTTGGACTTAAATGTGTATTTATTTGCATTAATTCCATACTAAAGCCAATAAGCAAGACTTAGCGTATTTTAAACCCTGATGTTGCTGTTGGAAAAAAATTGAGCATGAGTGATAATGTAGCTATAATACTATTATCCAGCAGCATACAAAGTATCATCTCATTATCATTATTTGATTGCAAATATGAATCCCCTCAAATATTAAGGAATGAGGAAATTTGAAAAAAGAGATCACATGGTGGGAATATAAAAGCATGTCCTTGGAATTCCATTGTGGGTTTTTTTTGGTGGAGGGGAGGCAAGGAATCCTTGATGCTCCTCGACCTTGATTTTTTTTTTGTGCAGACATTTCATTATCCAGCTAAGTAACAGCTAGTAACATCTCTTTTGTTACAAATCTATTGCATATTTTACTTTGAGCATTTCAGGTTTTATTTTTCCTGTGAGTGACTTGCACACTTTGATAATAGTTTTATTCTATCAATTTAAGCTCCTTTGAACAGGAATAAAGATCCTGATTATTTTAATTTCAACTTTAATAGCTTGGCAAGAGGATTGCTCAGAGACTTCAATGAGTTGAGAACAGTAATTCTGTAAAATACAAATGTCTTACACACCCCTTGCAAGTCCATAATTGTTGACCCTATCCAAAAAAATATCTGGACTAATATGTTTGGAATGAAAAATAAGTAGTACAGAATATAATGATCTGAAACTGGCCTATGAGTTTCTCTGAATTGATAAGCAAGGATATTGAAGATGTGTTATTCATCTGAGGTGTATTCATTTTGATATTGATTCTAGGACAACCAATATAAAAACTAAAACCATAAATATACAAATTATAATGGATATTGCATCACCCAAACTTATACATTTGTGTCAGGCATCAGAAAGTAACTATGCAATTGATGATGACAATTGGCATGATGTTGTATTTTATGTCTTTTGATGTCATTTTTTTCTTGTGCTGTTGTCTGAAATCAAGATAGACTGCAACAGTATGTAGTTTCTATTATGAGCCAGCAGTGTGCTTCAGCTGTTGAAAAAGTCATCTCAATCCTAGGCTGAATAAACAGAGGGACAGAATCAAGATCATGTGAAGTGCTAATATAACTTCATAATGCCTTGGTAAGGCCACACTTGGAATACTACATCTAGTTTTGGTCACCACGATGTAAAAAGACGTTGAGACTCTAATTCAATGGTCAAAGGAAAAATCTAGCCAATATGCACAGAATTGGTTTGAAGTACAGCAGAATGCAAGGATTCCATTTATCCGGGCCATTTCCTCACTTAAACTAATTTAATATTTCAATGCATTTCTTAATTATAAATTGACAAGAAAATTACAAATTATTAAACTACAAATTAAGTGTTAAAATGCTTTAAAATTCGCTGCCTTGTAACAACTGATGAAAAGCACACTAGCAATGGGTGTGCATATCATCAAAATCTTGCACCCTTTTCTTCTTTTCAGTCTAAGCAATCTAGGTTAGAATGTTGTCTCTTTGCCAACTGCATAAAAGTATGATGCAGCCGACAGGAAGGTTTTAGATGATTAGCACACCTAAAAGGAAGCACATTTCTTTTTCAGTACAAAAGTTATAAATTACAGATGTTGTTAGACAAGGGATGTAGGTCACTGTGTGTTAAGTGCATTAAAGAGCATTGGTGTTTGAAGCTGTTGAAGGATGAAAAACAGCTAAAGCAGTTGGAGAGATATTTCAAGGAGGAATGTCTGAATGATCCAACAGGATTAAATAGAATTGGAGAAGATTTGTGGAACAGATTGGCTGGTGAAACTATGGGAGCTGCATCAAGAGAGACCAGGGTCAACAGTATGGAGGAGAATGACTCCAGAGCCCTAATCGTGCAGTGGTTAAAGTGCAGTATTGCACACAAACTCTGCCCACAGCCTAGAGTTTGATCCTCAGAGAGCTCAAAGTTGACTCAGTCTTCCAGCCTCCCGAAGTCAGTAAAACGAGGACCCAGAATGTTGGGGGAAAAATGCTAATAATGCGGACATTATAAATCACCCAGTGCTGTAAAGGAGCAATATATACTATAAGTCTAAATGATATTGCTATTCTAAGAGATCAGAAAAAGAACAATTCCCCCCTCCTCAGAATAGGAAAATGGAATAAAGCAAAGCTGTAGGGAAGGAGTTAGCAGTGATTAAGTTTAGTAACTGTGTGGATAAAAAAGGGAGTGATTGAAACCCTTAAGGAACTGTAAGAAACTGTGTATATAAATGATTGCTAAGCTAAGAGTGTCATATACTAGACATCTGACCATGAATATATTTACTAATGCATCATAATAATAAAACATCATTTTACTCTGAAGAATAACTTCGTGTCCAGATTAATTCCTTTTTGTTTCCTACTTTCCAACACAAACCTATTTTGCAGAACCAACTCCAGGACTGGTATATTTTTCCAAAGTTCCCTGAGAGGAATAAGAAACAATGGATTCTGTTCTGTAAATTCATACTAGAACTTGCGGGCTGTGGATCCTGTCAGTCAAGGAATTTTGGCTGGTGGGATCCAGGAGAAGAGCCTTTTTCTGCTGTGGCTCCTGCCCTCTGGAACTTTGTGGCCCTTGAGGTGAAGTTCAAACCTACCCTCTTGGCCTTCTGAAAGGTTAATAAAAGCTGATTCTTCCAATTATCCTGAAGCCTATGTGATACAGGAGGTGTTTAACGAATTAAGAGAAAAGACAGCTCCACCCCTTTTATACTTTGCTCCCTTCCTTAGCCAATTTTGTTAATTTTAATGTTAAGAAAGGTAACAAATAAGGTAAAAGTTCCCCTCGCACAAAAGTGCACGTCATTTCCGGCTCATCTTCTTTACAAAGCCTAAGAGTCAGTGCTGTCCGAAGACATCTCTGTGGTCATGTGGCCGGCACGACTAAACGCCGAAGGCACACTGAATGCTGAACCTTCCCACCAAAGTGGTCCCCATTTTCTATTTGCATTTTTACATGCTTTTGAACTGCTAGGTTGGCAGAAACTGGGAAAAATAACAGGAGCTCACTCCATTACGTGGCGCTAGGGATTCAAATTGCCGAACTGCCAACCTTTCTGATTGACAAGCTCAGGATCTTAGCCACTGAGCCACCATGTCCCAATTAATATTAAAATATTAATTAAAATTAATAAATATGAATTAATGTTAATAGTTACTCCCTTAATATTTTAATGTTTTATCTTATTTTTATTTTGCAGTAAGCTGCCTAGTCTCACTTCTAGAAAGGTGAGTGGTAGAGAAATTAAACAAGCAAGCAAGCAAACAAACAAACAAAAGCCTTCATCTTTTATGAACCCATGAAATCAAACAGGGAAGGCAAAGATTGGGCTTGTTTAAGTTTTCATTTCCTCTGGGTGAGACTTTATGAAATCAGCTTTCCCTCTCCAGGATTGAAAGATTTACTTTTCAGGGAGAAAAAAATCTGAATTGTCCCTTGGATAATTGAGAATCAGCCTAATATTTCTTTGTAACCATTTTTTCCCCAAATGCAAATTGATTTTTCTATGAACAGCTGTAAAGATGTAAGTTGGAGTCAACCTTAGAGTAAATTAAGGAAAAGAACGTGATAAAACATTCCACTCGGAATGTTTCTGAAATAGACCTCATGCACATTAAATTAGATTGATTTCTATACCATTTTCTATTAATGTGTCATCACTAATTAAACATGTCATTTTCCAGATTATAATTTAGCAGAGAACCAGACACAGGGCAAATAGGAGTTGTTGCTAGGATGCTGATTGATGTGCAAAATGTTAGGTATGAATTACTTACTGGAATACTAACATAATTCCATATGAGAAATAACTTTGACATGCCATTCCTGTGCAATCATTTACTTCTAGATTCTTGTGCAACCTGTATAAAAATAGAAATAGCTTCATGAGGCATAATTTATGAGTATGATGATGCTTTTAAACCGTGAGTCCCTCAAATTCCCAGGTGGATCCTGCATTGTGGGCCTTCTTCTTTAACAGCATAAGAGAGACAGATTGTTTTGCTCCTGGTTTATTTACCTAGAAGATGAGGGTGATGGTAATGATGATGATGATGACAGCTGGTTGTTTTTAAAGAATTCCATATAAATTTCCATCCAATGTTTTATATAGTTACGAACAGTAGAAAGAGACATCAGGGGGGAAAAGGAAACCAAATGTGTTTTTTCAGTCACATTGCTGAAAGATTAGATTAATGGAGTTGGAAGGAACCTTGTAGGTCATCTAGTCTAACACCCCCCACCCAAGCAGTAGACCCTATACCATTTCTGAAAAATGGCAGCCCAATTTCTTTTTGAAAGCCTCCAGCATTGAAGTTCCAACAACTTCCGAAGGCAACTTCCATTGGTTGATTGTTCTCACTGTCAGAAAATTTATCCTTATCTCTAGGTTGTAAGTCAGATACAGAATAACAGAGTTGAATCTCCAAATTGTGGTAGCTTACATCTAAGCCACAAATTGGCTTTTTCTCCTTCAACAGAAGCTATCCAGATTTCAGGTAATAAACAGATAAGGGTCTTTCATAGGGACACAGGAAACATGATTCAGTAGACAGTGTGCAATTAATTATTCCATCCCAGAAGATTTAATTGGTTGCATAATATTCAGTCTCTCTCTCTCTCTCTCAACATCTCTGAAGTATTACAATGGGTACCATGAACAATTCTGGATGACTAAAGGAATTTCACCAGGAGTTCTAAAGTTTTTGATGATGCTTTATTTAGTCTGCAGAAGGTCACTGTGCTGCTCCTTTACTCCTCTAATGAAAAAAATCAATTCATATATGTATTTGTCTCCAGAATGTCAGTTCTGAAAGGCATAGAGTTGATAATGATTCAGTTGTAGATATAGATTTAAAGATATAAATCAACTTTACTATGATATGTATAAACATAGAATCCTACCTTTGGGAGCAGTATTTAATCGTTCATCTCCAACCCCTTGTTCACTGTAGGAATCCATATTAAAGCATAAATTAAAGCAGCATGTCATGGACAAATATGTCAAATGCATTGCTGAAAACAAGATATATTATTTCCATAACATCCCCACAATATGTTAATGAAGTTACCTGTTGCAAAGTGAAATCAGGTTAACCTGGTGTGGTTTGTCCTTGATAAATTCATACTGATATTGTTTTTAGGGTGGTTAAAATTCAACTCTTAATAATACTAAAATCTTCCTGAGTTGTTCTGAAAGAAAAATTCTATATGCATTGAAAATTCAAGGGTTAGTGACATAACTAAATGACAGTAACACATGGGGGAAAAATTGTGATTATCCCATTCAAAGTGCAGTAGAAATTAATCATATTCCTAGTTGTATAAAGCTATGTTTATGGTTCTATTGCAAACATGCCAAGATGAGATAGTATTTTCTATATTTGTTGCAAAATATTAACTGCTAATCTAATATACTGTAAAAGTATGTGGCCAGAATTAATGGCTAGAATTAATCTTCTGTTTTTGTTTTTGTGTAACCGTTTTATCTAATTGGAGTTAGTTACCTCACTCCCAGTGATACTTTTCCACCTAACTGAACTACACCTCAGAAAGACACAGCTTTGAAGTGATAAATGGATTATAAAATGTAATTGTAAAATTATATTTTACTGCCTATATAATTTATTTTAAGCAGTTAATTGCACTGGCTTTTTCTTTCTAGAGTTTCTCTGAAGTTGTGTTTTGCATTTGCTCTTAATATATGTACAGTTGGGCGCCATTTTGGCGATTCACAATTGTCAATTCATTAAAGCTTTTCTGAGACAATTTGTTTTGTCAATTGATTAATACATTTGATTATCAAGTTACTTAAATGAAAGCTTACAATGCATCAATATGGAATCATTAAGCAATCTGCTTTCTTGTTTTTTTTATCATAATCTTGTATTGCTTGCTTTGCTTCTTGCTTTCCTAAATTATATTCCTAATGGGTTTAAGGATTGCACAGATTCAATATTCTTGTCAAGAAATGAGGCTAAAATATGAGCTGTAGCTCGTAGCTCAATCTTATATTGAAGCTGATACTCCTGCATCAGAATGAGGCTGGCATACAATTGTTGCTGGCTTGAAAAAAATCCTAGTTTAACAGAAAAGTAGCTCATCAAAATTCTTACAACGATAAGCACATTGGAATATTATTAAAATGAACTTAGCATTGATTTTCATAATTCACATAATTCAAGATGGCGCTACCAATGGCTGCCTCGGTGAAATGCTCTCAGACACTAGACATAAGGACAGTTTTTCCCCCCATGCCATCACTCTGCTAAACAACTAATTCCCACAACACTGTCAAACTATTTAGTAAGACTGTATTAATATTCTTCTCATCTTTCCTATTACCTATCTCCTTTTTGTACTTATGACTACAATTTTGTTGCTTGTATCTTTACAATTTATATTGTTTTATTTAGTTTCCTAGTATGATGTTGATTGTGTTGTGTTGATTGCTTATTTAGTATCCTATGACTATCACTAAGTGTTGTATCTTATGATTTATGATGAATGTATTTTTATGATGACTATGATCATGATTGATTACTTATAGCTTTTATGAGAGCTTATGCACTGAAGACAAATTCCTTGTGTGTCCACATAAATTCCTTGTGTGTCACACTTGGCCAATAAAGAAATCTATTCTATTATAAATAGGTTACATGACTGTAAAAAGTTATACAAACATTCTCTCAATGCTATCATATTTGTTGGGACAAAAACAAAAAAAGTGGCCTTATCAGACCTCTGATCTGATCTATTTGGCTTGCCTGCAATAGCTCTGGAAAACAAAGCATGATACCTGGAAAATCTTTTCTCAAAGATATTTTAAGAGGATGTGGGAATGACCTCAGGAGACAAGACCAAAAGGCACAAACTAGGCAATGGTCAAAAAGGTGAGAGATGCATTTTCAGATTTACAAGATGGATGTCATTTGTGACCAGGACTCCATACAAGAAATACACCCAGAAGTACAAGCTCTAATCTTATTGTAAGGTTAACAAAATCTTGCAACTCATTCTTTGCCCTTGCCTTTACAGCCAGGGGAGGGATCTTTCTGAGACATTTGCCATGCCCTGTCAGCCCTCCTGGGTAAAACAGATGGGAAACAAGACTAGATGAGCTAAATATACTTTATTGTAAGGCTACATTAACAGAATTTTGTAAGTCTGAAAGTACAGAATTCCTGCCCATCACTTTGCACTGCAAGATCAGTGTTAAATATAATAGAATTGCAGAATAACAGATTCAGAAGGGACCTTGTAGGTCATCTCGTTCAACCCCCCCACCCAAGCAGGAGACTCTATGCCATTTCTGACAGATGGCAGTCCAGTCTCTTCTTGAAAGCCTCCCGTGATGAAGCTCGCACAATGTCTGAAGGCTGTTTCATTGGTTGATTGTTCTCATTATCAGAAATGTTCTTCTTATTTCTAGGTTGAATCTCTCCTTGATCAGTTTCCATCCATTGTCCATCTGTGTCTGGCCTTCAGGTGTTTTGGAAAATAGTTGACCCACTCCTCTCTGTGGCAGCTCCTCAAATATTGGAACATTGCTAACATGTCTCCCCTGATTGTTCTCTTCACTAGACTAGCCATTTCTTGTAACCGTTTTTCATATCAGGTCCCCTAATCATCTTGGTTGCTCTTCTCTGCACTCTTTCTAGAGTCTCAACACTCTTTTTATAGTGCGGTGACTAAAACTGGATGCAGTATTCTAGGTTTGGTCTTACTAAGGCTTTATAGAATGATATTAGTACCTTCCTTGTTATTGATTGAATCCTCTGTTAATGCAATTTAGGATTACATTGGCTTTTTTGTCTACCGTTGCACACTGTTAGCTCATAGTTAATTGATTGTCCACTAAGACTCTAAGATCCCTCTCATAGTTACTGCTATTAAGCTTGGTTTCTATATGTGTATTTTTGGTTGTTCTTGCCTAAGTGTAAGACTTCACTTTTCAGATCCATTAGGGCAGGCCCTTCTCAGATGTTTCTTTGACCATTAATTGACTGTGGGCTTCTGCCTTTTTTGTTGATTGGTTTCCTAGAGTTCCTACATCCTGAAAGAGATCTAAATCCAGCCTCCACCCCTTGGAGTTCATTGCCTTTTATCTAGTGCCAATTTGCATTGACTGTTAGTAGATCAGATACTTATACAGTGTAGCTCTGTGATGGCAAACCTATGGCCTACGTGCCAGAGGTGGCACGCAGAGCCCTCTGTGTAGGCATGCAAGTCATCACCCCTGTCCTGCTCTGCCGTGCATGTAAGCTTGCCTCCCTCTGACCAGTTGGTCTTTGGGTCTCTGCTGAGCATGCATAGGGGATGGGGCACAGTGGGGAGTTGGAGTGTAGGAACAGGGTTAGGGTGCATGCATGCACATGCACGGGGTGGGGCGCATGTGAGGGGACATGCACAGGGTGTGGTGGGGCACATGCATAGGAAACATGCATGCATGCATGGGGGATGCACAGGCATTTCCATCTTCTACTTCTAATATCATTTTTTCTTGTTTTTCAATTTATATGCCAACAATTTCTCTGGTTTGTTTGCAAATTCATTTTTTTTGCATAATTCATAATTTACCTTCATTTCTGTTACTGGAAAATAAAGTAGTATTTTACAAATAGTAGATTTGTAAAGTGCAAGAAATCAGGAGCCAGCACAGAGTTGAAAAGCACTGTGAGTATATTCCATCTAATCTATACCAGCGATGGCTAACCTTTTCAGCACTGAGTGCCCAAAGCGTGCAAAATCAGGAATGTGCCTGGATCAAATGGTTTATCAACTCTTATTATAACAGATATATTGTTTTGAAGACAAACTACTACAACTGTTGCAACATTTGATGAACTCTACTTTACATCTTGGAAAGATAATACTATATTGGCTTTTATCCAAATGTCCATTAATACCTTGTGCTCAATATATACTGTTTGCACTAGTGTTATCCTTATTTATGGCGCACTGGGCATGCTAAGGATATGGTGAATTTCCCTAACTTTTCAAGCCAGAAGGAAAATGTCAATTAATTTATTTCTTTAATGATAGAAAGGAAACAAGCTTTGATACATACTGTAGTGATATTAATGAGTTTAGCCATCTCTCACAATTCACTCTGATTCTGTAGAACAGGATGTATTGAAAAGGGCATTAGCTGGGATCCTGGTGGACATGAGTTTAGCACTTTTTTGTGAAAGGATACCACATTGGTGTTCAAAAATAGCCCAGATAACAAATGTTGCATGGACAGCTAGTCTGGGAAATGAAAGGGAATTATCTTTTCCCCTCTCTTCTGGTTTATCATGTAGTCTGTCTGCCACTATTGTTGGTTAGTTACAGTTTAGGCTGATTTAGGTCTCTGAGCCAGGAATCAGCTGGAGACTTGGTAGATGCAAGGAAAAAGCCTACTTGAAAAAATCCAGATTCTTCCATTGATGAAAGCAATATTCTGGTTATCATGCCAAAGGAGTGGAAAGGTGGGCTGGGTGGGTAAAGTCCCTAGTAGGAAGCTAGGCTGATTTTACTCTGGGGGAATCCCTTATGATATCAGACAAATGTTTGGTTAGATATGTTTGGTTGCCTCAAAGGCAAAACTTTTGCAGCTTAAACAGGAAGCATGGCATTAGCCCCAGATAAGCTAAGTTGACTTTGAGTGGCATGGTGACCTAAAGGTACAGCTCTTGCCTCACAATCAGGAGGCTATGAGTTTGATCCTAGATATCAGCAGATATTTTCTTCTCTGGATGTAAAAGAGAAAATATCTGCTGTGAGCTCCATGTAGGCTTCAGGAAGGGCATCTAGCCAGTAAATGCTCAGCTCCATTTTATCAGCCTGACTCCAACGTGATACAAGGGAATACAGCAGGGATGTCACGTGACATATTGAGACTCCCCCCCTTTGCTAAACCAGGTGGGAGTGGGGCCAGCACATGATGCATCTGGCCCATGGGCCAGGAGTTTGATACCCCTGGAATACAGGGTTGTTAAAAGAAAAAGAAAAACTAAAATAACTCTATGTTGCATCAGTTTACATTGAGAATGAGATGAAAGCATTCTAATGAGGACACTGAAGAATAAAAAGGTTGATGAGGCTTGTTCACCCACCAGTAACATTATTTATTATCAATTATTTTAATGTATTGTTTCTATTTGTATTCTTTGCAATCTCCCCTTTGTTGTTGGCAAGTACTGCTCTATACTTTTACAAATAAATGCAATGAATGTATGCTATGAAAGTGGGAAAAGCCCCTAAGACCTTGAAATCACCATGGTCCCAAGATAAAATGAAAGCTTTGATCTCTCATCTATCAATATACTTGACACCTTTTCCTCTCCTACCAATCCAGGATTTATGCACGCAGAAGTAATCCTGTCCCATTCTTTTGAAGGTGGTTGCAAGTAATTTTTAATCATGAGAAGCAGCTTTGATGCTGATGATGTTACCTAGTTTGGTAATGAAACATCTGCAAGAAAATCACTACGGACTTTTTAGCTGTACAATTTTGGGATGAACACTCTTTTAATGGTGTGGGAGTAGGAATGGATTTTCAGAGAAAAAAATTGCAGGCTACAGAAACCAGGAGCACCACTCAGGTGACCCTGAGGACACAGATAAACCTCCAAGTGCTTTGACAACCCTCTAAAAAGATGCAAATGATCAGCTGTCTGCAAGGAATATAAATCCTTCCATTCCCCACTATTCTGTCAGAGCTGAAGAAGCTTTTTGGATGAGAAGCGAAGCGTCTTCAAAGAAAAAGCATCTTTGGGGCAACCATGACCTTGGATGTTTGAGAATCTCTGCAGACATCTGCAAGAAAACCACCATGCTCAAAAAGCTCCTAGGACCCCACAGTTCAATCCTGAGAGCTACAAATATTCTCTTTTATCAAAAACAACTTTGTTTTCAGATTCGCTGCTCAATGCGGAAGTTCAGTTATATGGATCCTAGTTCTTCATTTTACTCTTCTAGTGTTTCAGCCCAGATTATTTTTGTTCCTTTCTTGAATCCTTTCTCCCTATCAGGATTTTTCCTTTGGATGCATTAAGAGATTTAGTATTTCTGGAATCAGATTATCTCCCCCCCCCCCCCCCCCCCCACATCATGACAGCTAGAAATAGTCCTGTTTCTTATCCTTTTTGTAATTTTTTTTTTAATTTTCTTGCTATGGAATATATGGCTGATTTCTTTCCTGGTTTATAATAGTAGCTGTTTTCCCACCTCCCTGACACACATCTTTTTCCCCTTCCCTGTTGTTTGCATGGATGTTTTCTGCTTGCTCCACTCACAGCTGCTCATGATGTGTTATTGTCTCTGTTATCTTTTTGCATCTATGCTCATGAGTAAAATTTTTATTGAACTTTATTGAAGTTGTTATTCTGCTTTTATCACCTTTAGTAACTGCATCTGGACAACTCACAGGGGGAAAAAACCTGTTACCTAGATTAGCTTTCTCTTTGGATTCTGTTGTATGAACTCTGCAGTTAAAATCTTGGGACTTCTATTTAAGGAAAAAATCTCATGTAAGAAAATTAACTAGTGGAAGGAGTCAGGATAAAACAGAGAAAATAGTTAAGGGACCAGGAAACAGTGAGTCCTGCTCTTGCCTTTTGCATAAAAGCTGGCTGGATGACTTTGGACTAGTCATGCTATCTCTCAACCCAACTCTTACAGGGTTGCTATTGAGAGGAAAATAGAAGGAAGGGGTATGTTCTCCTACTTGAATTACTTGTAAAATTAACAATGGAGGAATTAAAAATTAAAAAGAAAAAGGAATAAATTAGGATTAAATAGATAGAGCTAGATGATAGATAGAAGTTAGAGAGATGATAGATGATAGATGATAAATAGATGATAGATAAATAGGTGATACATGATAGATAGAAGATAGCTAGATGATAGATAGATGATAATTAGATAGATGACAGAAGATAGAAGATAGATGATAGATATATAGATGATAGATACCAAGATAGATGACAGATAGATGATAAATAGATGGGACATAGATAGATAGATGATAGATAGATAGATATATAGATATAGGACTAAAATGGGTAGACAAGGAGAACAGTAAAGGATGAGCTGTTATTTATTTCCAAATTCAAGTTGAACTAAAAAAGTCCTTACATATATTTTCATATTATGTTCTGTGTTTTTAGTAAAGTCTGTAATCTCAGGTAGATATAACTAGAGCAAAGAAATTTCAGAGAACCTCTATGTCTCCTGAGGATGACAGATCATCAAAGTAGCAGAAAGAATGTTCAGGGGGGAAAAGTATCAATAATGCATTACAACATGTTGTATGTTTATCTAGAATTCTCAGTCACTTCAAAATCTCCATACAGCAACCCTGATCATATCTTCATTGCTCCTCATTCTTTGATTTAAACCTTTATATATTATGCCTTAAACAATAATTCTTAATTCTTTAGTCCAGGGACTTTATCTTTTATTCATGCTTTGTATACCTTTTAAACAACACAATTTGTTTGCCTAGCCCTGGACAGGTTTTGATAACTTCTACGTAAATGTGTATTTCTTCTCAAAGTGCAAAGCCTTCTTTTTCTTATTCACAAGGTCAATATTTATAGAAACTTCCTTAAAGTGTCAGCAAAATATGGAGGCATTTGCTAAGAGTTAAACTTGGGAAAATTCATAGAATTTCTGCAAGGTAGGAGAAGACGAGAAATGGCAGTGATAACTCTTCAACAAAGAAAGGGAACTATTGTGGGATGTTATTGCACACAGACCACTGTTTAGCAGGGCTAGTCAATTTTCTCTTAACGTTTCTGTCTGACTCTGAATGGCCTCAAAGGTTGAACATTGAGAATAGATTTGTCACTTTGTGTTGGGAAACGTGAAAACTAGAGTGTAAATCCTGCCCATAGCATGTCATGTTCAACACCCCCCCACCCAGAACCTCACCCATGTATGGTATAGACCAGGGGTGTCAAACTTAAGGCCCACAGGCCAGACCTGGCCTATGGAGTTGTTAGATCTGGCCCGTGGGATTGCCCTGGGAACAGTGAAGGACTGGCCTGTGGTGCCTCCTCCAGCAAATATTGAGCTCAGCCCTCCTGAGCTCAGTTTTTTCTGTCAGAGGGTTGCAGGAGGCCATTGCAACTGGAAAAGGAGTTCTGGCGCCCGGTTTTTTTGCTGGCACAGCACTCAGGCCATCACAAGCGCCCCCGACACAACTGACATCAAGCTGGCCATACCCACCGCACACACACACCCGCCCCCAGGGTCAAACACAACCCTGATGTGTCTCTTAAGGAAATCGAGTTTGACACTCCTGGTATAGACTATTTACTTTATATGGGTCAGACAAAACCTCAAAATTTAAGAATGACATTTGGTTAACAAAAGGTTGCTGCCCCTGTTGTAGAAGAACAGCACTGAAAAAAAAAGGAACTTTGGCATTTTAAGTTCCACTTTTGTGCAATCTTACTATTACACAATAGCTACATTGCTAATTGCACATGAAAGGTATCTTCTCTCTCTTCATTAATGGGAATGAACCAGATTAAAAGAATATATTTAAAAAACACCCAGAAAGTCAGAGTGTTTTGCAATGTAGAATACAGAATATCTTCTATTTTAGTTTCTCAAATCATTTTCATTTTCACTCAACAGTTAATTTCCAAAGCTTAAAAAAGTGCCTCCCCCTCTCTGTCTCTCTCTCTCTCTTTGTAACTTGAAACATTTGTTATTAGCAGCCATGGCTTAATTAGCATAGACCAGCTTCTGTATTATCATTGATAGTTGTTGTTTAAATGTGTCAGTGCTGCAAGACCTAAAATCATTGAATATTATATCAGTCACACACAGACAATATGAATTATATCCTCATTTCTTCTATATGCTCAGAATTAAACCTCAGTTGAGTTGGCATGAACTTGTGTGGTTAGCCACACATGTAAATCACAGCACAACACTCCCTACAGTATCTAACTCACAAACTAGCATTGGCTTGCTTCAATGTCCTGTTTTTTGGGCACTTCCTAGGACTGCCAAGATAAAGGAGTCTTCAACCATCCATATATTTTTGTAAGTCAAGAACAATTATTGGCATGTTATATCTGAATCATTAATTGAAAGGCTGTGTAAGCATGCTATCTCAGAATAATTCAATGGTTGCTAGATAGGATAAAACTTGTCTATCTTGGAGACAGTGTGCCCTGCCTGAATAATGGATTACCTTGGACTTCCCAAATACAGCTGACTGTTTGGTAAGATAGGATCTTAGACTAGGCATTAGAAGTTCTAGGAGAGAGCTAGTAACATTGTTCAAATGAGGGGTTCAAAAGAAGCAATTTTATTAACCATTCTGACTTTCTTCCTTTTTTTCTGTTGCAGTTGAAGTTACATAGCTTGTGCCAAGGTATAGTAAAAACAACAACAACAACCATTTTTCCATAATGGACAATAATGCTGTCTTCAAACTAGAAAAATCCATTTGCTGCACTTAAATCAGAGGAAATTCCAATTGTTCTGCAGCTTTGTCATGCCTCGTTAAATTGTAATTAAATATAGTGAGCTATTTATATGCTACTGTTCCTATTAGAGATCATGGTACTTAAACACACTCCTGCTATCACATTAACCCTTGATTGGGATGATTTCCCACTTTCAAACCTGCTATAATCTATGTCACCTTAAGAACTTTATTTACTTCTAGAGAAGTGGTCCAGGGAAAGCTTTCCATGAATCAATTTGCTTTAATGCCCATTTTTGTGATTTAGATAAGGTACTGGGGTACTAGTGGAAAGGGGGAGACCTCTGATCAGGAATAACAAGAAATGGTGCATTAAGATGGAAATGCAAGTTCATAAAGTTGGAAATGATAAAAGCCAAAAAATAGAAGGATTGCTTGATTAAGGAAAGCTTTGCAGCATTAATGGTATAATAATATGATGAATAGACCAAAGGCACATTACATAGTGGTCTGGTTCTGTTCCATTCAGCATCAAACATTTCAGGTGTCAATCAAACCACATTATTAGGCTCTGCAGTCAGAGAATTCAGAAGCAGAGTAAACCACAGGAGGGGTGGGTCATGATTACATCAGAGGTGGTTTTAAGCATGTTCTGACCGGTTCTGCAGAACCGGTAGCGGAAATTTTGAGCAGTTTGAAAAACCGGCAAATATCACCTCTGACTGGCCCCACCCTCATCTATTCTCTGCCTCCTGTGTCCCAGCTGATCGGCTGGGTCTTCTTTTGTTGCCCTGCATAGGAGAACAGATCTGGAAAGCAGGTTAGTGAGGTGGGGAGGGAATTGGATTTTGCAGAAACCTTCCCCCAGGAGTGGGGAAGAAATGGAGATTTTGCAGTATCCTTCCCCGACCACGTCCACTAAGCCACGCCACCAAGCTGCGCCCACAGAACCAGTAGTAAACATTTTTTTTAAAAAAAAAAGTTTTATTGATTTTAACAACGAACAAAAACACATGAAACATAAGACAAAAAACATAAAAACATAAATCCTCCTTCATAAATTTACATACAGTGTATCGGTTGGTTTGCAACTCCCTTTTGTGCATCCATTTCATAGTCTCCATTATAATTGTATTACATAATAGCTCATATTATCAAACAACAATTATATAACCTGATATCATTATTAAACAATCATTTGACTACAATTTTATTAATTCATGCTTTAACGAGATAACTATAGTTTACGTAGTTTATTTTATAACCAATCATAAAATCATACCAAGTCTATCTTAATAAAATTTTATAAAGATACTATCAAAGAAAAAAAAAAGGTTTAAATTGATAATTTCCTTAGTTTCTAAATATTCTATTATTATGTTTTATTATCTAGCCATTGATAAAAAAGGTCCCAAACTTCATAAAATTGTTTATCTTCTTGTTCTCTAATTTCAAATGTCAATCTACTCATTTCAGCACATTCCAATATTTTCTTAATAATTTCTTCTTCTGATGGTATTTTCTCACTCTTCCAATTTTTAGCAAATACAATCCTAGCCGCTGTTAATACATTTACAATCAAATACTTCAAGTTTTTATTATATGTATCAGGTAAGATTCCCAATAAAAAAATCTCTGGCTTCAAATCTATATGTTTCTTTGTCATTTTTTCCAACCATATGCGGATTCAAGTCCAATATTTTCTAGCGTCCTCACAAGTCCACCACATATGGTAATATGAGCCAGGTATCTGATGACATTTCCAGCGTTTTTCAGATTTATTCTTGAACATTCTTGCTATTCTTGTCGGGGGGAAATGCCACCTGTAAAACATCTTATACAGATTTTCTTTATATGCTGTTGCCATTGTCATTTTATAATTTTGAGACCACAATTTTTGCCATTTCTCTAAATCAATCCCATATCCAAAATTCTTCCCCCAAGCAATCATTGTTTCTTTAACTTGTTCTTCCTCTAATTTAATTTCCAGCAAATAACTATATAGTTTTTTAATCACTTTTTCATCAGTACCTGTCAAAATCCTATCTAAGTCAATCAATTTATCATAAAATCCTTCTGTTTTAGAATCTTTAAGATACCTTGAATGTATTTGCGCATATGAAAACCAATTCATCTTTATACCTTGTTCTTCTAAATTTTGCATCATTTTAAGTTCACCCTTTTCATCCAATATTTCCCCATATCTAACTGTTTGTTCCTTCTTATATGTTATAGGATAAGAAAAAGTTTCAATAGTTGATAACCAAACTGGAATTTTCAAATAATGTTGTCTCTTAATTTTCTCCCAATTCAACCATAACGATTCCCATATGTAATGCCTTCTAAAATAGACCTGTGATTTAGTTTCCTTATACCATAGAAAAGCATGCCAGCCCTGCTTTTTTATGGTATAAGGGAACTAAAAATGTTAGGGATAACATTGTTTACCCTAACTGTTTTAGGTAAAATAATAACTAAGTAATCATAGTTTGTATGTTAAAGTGTCTGCAACTTTAACTGTGGGACAGTAATTAAGGGAGTGGTTGTGAAAGCACTTTAAAAGAAGCAAGGCTGCAGCTTGCTCTCTCTCTGGCTTTGATGATCCCTGATTACTGCAAGGACTCAAGACTGCATTGCTCGAATGGGAGAGAAAACAAAGGACTGACTTGTAAGTGAACTGACATAGGATATTCTACACGGACTTTGCTAACTGAATATCCCTGAATGGACTGACTAAATGATACATGACTATTGGACTGTTATTTTGACTATGCTATGAATTCATAATGGAATAAACTATATTTTTGATAGCACAAGCGTATCTGTTATTTTTACTGTATGTTAATAAACATACAAGCTTAGCTCACTCATTTATCTGTGTGCCTATCTGACTAACGCTGCACATTCTGTTTAGCTTGTCTCCCTAACCCTGGTTGGGGAAACCAGGCTTAACAAAAACACAGGGTTATTTTAGAAGTCATTATATGCGGGAGTCTTTGTGGTTAAACTGGGAGAAGATAAAAAGACAATGTTATTTGAAAATTCCAGTTTTGTTATCGACTATTGAAGCATTTTCCTATCCTATAATTTATAAGAAGGAACAAACAGTTAGATATGGGGAACTCTTGGATGAAAAGGGTGAACTTAAAAGGATCCAAAACTTAGAGGAACAAGGTATAAGGATGAATTGGTTTTCATATGCACAAATACACTCAAGGTATGATGAAGATTCTAAAACGGAGGGATTCTATGATAAGCAGACTGATTTAGATAAGATCTTGATGGGTACTGATGAGAAGGTGATTAAAAAATTATATGGTTATTTACTGGGAATGAAATTAGGGGAAGAACAAGTCAAAGAAACTATGATTGTTTGGGGGAAGAATTTTGGATATGGGATTGATCTAGAGAAATGGCAGAAATTGTGGTCTCAAAATTATAAAATGACAATGTCAACAGCATATAAAGAAAACTTGTATAAGATGTTTTACAGGTGGCACTTTCCCCCGACAAGAATAGCAAGAATGTTTAAGAACAAATCTGAAAAATGCTGGAAATGTCATCAGATACCCGGCTCGTATTACCATATGTGGTGGACTTGTGAGGGTGCTAGAAAATATTGGACTATAGTTCGCATGTGGTTGTTAAAAAATGACAAAGAAACACATAGACTTGAAACCAGAGATCTTCTTATTGGGAATTTTACCTGATATATATAGTAAAGATTTGAAGTACCTGATTGTAAATGTATTAACAGCGGCTAGGATTGTATTTTCTAAAAATTGGAAGAATGAGAAAATACCATTACAGGAAGAAATTATTAAGAAAATATTGGAATGTGCTGAGATGAGTAGATTGACATTTGAAATTAGAGAGCAAGAGGATAAACAATTTTATGAAATTTGGGATCTTTTTTATCAATGGCTAGATGATAAAATACGATAATAGAATATTTAGAATGCTAGACAGTAAGGAATATCTTTATTTTGCTATTATTTTGTTATTTAACATTATATTTATAAAGGGTTTTTAAGGATTGATTTGATATGATTATATGATTTGTTCTAGAGTAAACTGGTTTAAAGTATTGTTAGCTCATGAAGCATGAATGATTAAAAATATAGTCAAAAACTTCTTTTTTTAGTGATATTAGGATATATAAGTTTGGATTGACAATATGAATTGTTATGTAACATAATTGTAATTGGGACTACAGAATGAATGCACAAAAATGATGAACCAACTGACACACTGGATGTACATATGAGAGTTGATGTTTTTATGTTTTGTTTGTCTTGTTTGTTTGTAGAAAATTAATAAAATCTTTTTCAAAAAAAAGAAAAGAAAAGCATGCCAGCCCAATAATAAATCATGTCCTTCTAATGTCAACAATCTAGTCTTTCTTAACATTATCCATTCTTTGGCCCACATTAAATTTGCAGCTTGGTAATACAACTCCCAATTAGGAAGGCCAAATCCTCCTCTAATTCTAGCATCTTGTAAGAGTTTTAATTTTATTCTCGCTTTCTTACCTTGCCATATATACTTCAACACAATTTTATTTAATTCTTCAAAGTAATCTTTACCTAACCTAATTGGTATTGTTTGAAACAAATATAAAATTCTGGGTAAAATATTCATCTTGATTATTGAAATTCTAGCTATCAATGACAATTGTAGGTTTTCCCATTTTTTCAGATCAGATGCTATCTGCTGTTTAAGTTTAATATAGTTATTCTCTTTCAATGTAATACATCTTGATGTCAAATGTATCCCCAAATATTTAACTTTGTTCGTAACTTGAATTTTCAATAGGTCTGCTAACTCTTCTCTTTGTCTTAATAGCATGTTCTTTGTCAGAATCTTTATTTTGTCTTTATTTATTTTCAAATCAGCCATCTCACCATACATCTCTATCTTTTCCAATAGTTTTAAAGCTCTCTCTAGAGGGTCTTCCAAAATAAAAACCAAGTCATCCGCAAAGGCTTGCAATTTAAATTCCTCCTTTTTAACTTTCATTCCTTTTATATTTTTGTCCTCTCTAATATTTCTATTTAACACTTCCAAGGTCAATACAAATAACAAGGAGATAATGGGCATCCTTGTCTTGTACCTTTTCTTATATTAATAGAGTCTGTAAATTCTCCCTCTATCATTACTTTTGCCGTTTGCTTATAATATATGGCTTTTATTGCTTGGATGAATTTTCTAGCAAAGCCCATCTGTTCCAATAATAATAGCATAAATCTCCAATTCACATTATCAAATGCCTTTTGGGCATCTAGGAATATCAAAGCCATTTGTTTTTCAGGATGCGCCTCATAATATTCCAAAGTGTCCAGAATTACCCTCATATTGTCTTTAATTTGTCTCTTTGGTAGAAATCCATTCTGATCAGGGTGAATAAAGTTGTTTAAGTAATTTTTTAAGCCTTTCTGCAAAAATTGAAGCAAAGATTTTAACGTCTGCATTCAATAAAGAAGTAAGTCTATAGTTCTTAATTTGTAATGGATCGGCCCCTTCTTTTGGGATAAGTGTAATATAAGCTTCTGACCATGTTTTAGGTATTTTCTTATTTAACATAACTTCATTGATGACTTTTTTCTTGTTTAACATAACTTCATTCATGACTTTTAAATAACTTTCTTATTTAACATAACTTCATTGATGACTTTTAGCAATGGAGTGCTCAATGATTCTTGTAATGTTTTATAAAATTCTGCCGGAAGACCATCTGGACTTGGTGCTTTCCCATTATTCTGTCTGTTGAATGCTTCGGTTAGTTCCATCATTGTTATAGTGCTTTCTAACATTTTTCCAGTTTCATCAGGTATCTTAGGTAGGTTAGCATTTTGTAAATACTGTTTAATTTTTCCCTCATCAAGATCTTCTTGTTTATATAGTTGTCCATAAAAGTCTCGAATAATTTCCTTTTTCTCCTTATTGCCATAACACATTTGAACTTGATCATCTATTAACTGTAATATTTTCCTTGATTCTTTCTCCTTTCTCAGTTTGTATGCTAACCATCTACCTGGCCTGTTTGCATCTTCAAAATAGTTCTGTTTAGCACTTCTGATTTTTTGTGCCAGTTCTTCTTTCTCTACCTGGCCCATTTTATGTTCGATTATGTCCATTTTAAGTTTAATATCTTTTTTCCATGGCATTTTCTGTAATTCTTTTTCCATTTTTTTGTAGTCATCTTTTAGAGCTTTAATAGCGTGCCTCTTCCTAGTATTTTTTCTCTTTGTATAGTCTATCATTAATCCTCTCGCATATGCCTTCATTGTATCCCAAACATTCTGTATTGAAGTATTTTCTTTTTTATTTTCACTAAAGAAGAAAGTCAATTCTTTTTCCATCCATTGTGTGAAGTCTTTTTCCTTTAAAATAGTATTATTTAATGTCCATCTAGATCTTGTTTGTTGTCCTTTCCATTTAGTTGTCATTAGATTATGGTCTAACCATGTACTTGTTTCAATATTTGTTTCTTGAATATTAGATATTAATTCTGTTGAGACCCAAATCATATCTATTCTGGACCATGATAAATGTCTATTTGAATAAAAAGTATACTGTTGAGTTTTAGCATTTCTTTCTCTCCAAATATCTTTTAAATTTAATTCATTTATCATTTTGAAGAAGGATTTAGGGAGAGTCTTTCTATTTTGTCTTGATGCTGTCGCTGTATAGTCCAATTTATTATCTACAATTCCATCATAACTATGTTAATATAGTCCAGTTCGATTGCTTTCATATGTAACCTTTTATAAAATTCTTCTTGTTTATCATTCGGGGCATAAATTGCAACCAGGAGTGTTTTTGCATTATTATCCACGATTTCAACCATTAATATTCTTCCATCTTCATCATTATAGATCAGTTTGGCTGGAATAGATTCTTTAATATACAAGGCCACTCCTCTTTTCTTACAATGAGTCAGGGAAGTAAAAATTTTCCCTAATTTTGATCGTATCAATAAATGTTGATGTTGTTTTTTAATATGTACTTCTTGTAAGCAGATTATATCAAATTTTAATTTCTCTAATTTATGAAAAGTTTTTCTTCTTTTGGTAGTTGAATTCAGTCCATTTATATTCATAGAAATCATTTTTTTTTCCTCCATAATTATGTTTTATATTTAGGTCTAACAGCTCTCGTAGATCTTACTTCACATTGTTCTTTGGTCTCCACTTGTTCACCTACTGCACCTTCTTCTTTTCCCATTCCCATTTGGTCATCTTGAAGTTCAGTTGAGATGGTCTCTTTTTCTATCTCTATTTCTCTTCTTTTGAAGAATTCATTGTAGAATATTTCTGCTTTCTCAATTGAATCAATTCTGTGTCTCTGTTCTTGCCATGTAAACATTAATCCTTCTGGAATCAGCCATCTGTAATTCACCTCTTTTTCCAGCAACATTTTAGTCAGGAATCGATATTCTCTTCTCATCTCTCTCACTTTTCTGGGTATTTGTTTTAAGACCACAATCTCTTTGCCTTTATACTTCAACGTCTTCTCTCTTGCCACTTGTAATATTTGTGTTTTAATAGTTTTTTTTTGGTAAATTTAACATGGACCTCTCTTGGTAGACTGTTCCTCATCGCATATCTTGTGAAGACTCGATATATCTCATCTACTCCATCAATCATCTTTTCCTCTGTTATTCCCAGAGCTCCAGCCAAGATTTCTATCATTACTGCAGCCAAATTTTGTTCTTTTTCTTCCTGTATGTTTTGGAATCTGAGGTAAAATTCTGATCTGTCCATCTCCCACTTCAACATCCCACTTTTATCTTGTTCAACCATTGTTAATCTGCTGTTGATGTTTCCAATTGTCTCATCTCTTTGTTTATCTTTCTCTTCCATTTTTTGGAGTCTTTCATCATATTTCACCATCAATTGTTGAATGTTTTCAATTTTTTCATCAGTCTTCATGATTCTTTTTCAATGCTCTCTGTTCTTTGTTCAATACTTGTTTTAAGTTCTTGAATTCCTTGCATAACCATCGTTAGATCCATTTGTGCTTTATCTTGCTTCACCATTGTTAAAAGTTCTCCTCCAGCTGATGGGGAGGCAGGAGCAGAGGTTGAAATGCCAGAAGGTAAAATTTTCTTACTCATTTGGATAGCTCCAGGTCTTCAAGCTCTTTTAATCCAATTGGTAGGGTGGCCAATTATAATCCAATTAGGAAAAAGGAAAACATAAGAAAAAGCCAATAAAAAAATAAAAAGCCCCAAATTAAAAAAGGGTAGTAAACATTTTTGAATCCCACCACTGGCCTACATGGTTCAAAAGATCCAGAAAACTAAAAATCTAGGACTTTAATCAGCAGTAGCATCTGCAAAAAATGGCGATGGTAAAAAATAAAGTGAGCCAGAACCATGTAATCAAAGCCCTTTATTTTTTAAAACTCATGTAAAAAGAGAAGGAGTTTGATTAAGTCCTCCCTACAGATGGCCATGGCAGCAGCAAGATATAAATATATCTTTGTGTTGTGTTGATGCAGTCTCCCCCCCCCCCAAAAAAAAAAGAAATCCTGATCAACTGGTTGGGCTTGGCTAGCACAATTTCCTTGACAAAGTTAACCATAGCCCTGCCTTCCTAGAGAGACCAGGATTAGTGAAAGTTTGAAGAAGGAGTCTTCCATCGCCAGTGTTCAACTTCTCAAATTGAATGCATGCAGTAGACACATAATTATTTGCACCTCTTCCTTGTCCTTTTCCCTACTTGGAGTCCTGTTAGGCTCCTTTTCCCTACTTGGAGTCCTGTCTAGGCTAGTGATAGGTAACCTTTTCAGCACCAAGTGCCGAAAGCATGCATGTGCATATCCCCAAAATGTGATACGTGCTGACCCCCATGCACGGCAGAGACCCAAAGACCAGCTGGCTGGCAGGAGGCATGCATATGCATGCATGGCAGAGCAGAGCTGGGGAGACGGCTTGCGTACCCAGAGAGAGTGCTCTGTGTGCCACCACTGGCACACGTGCCATAGGTTTGACATCATGGCTCTAGGCCATTACTGATAATTGTGAGTCTTGTGGCAGAAGCAAACATAGTGTGTAACCCTGACTTGTATGGTGTGTAATCTTGGGCTTGGTCTGCACTGATTTTGGCAGAAGTTTAGTAACAGCAGCCTGAAATATAGGATTCCATAATTCTGTATTTATTATAATTTCTTATCACATTATATGAAGGCTGCTGGATAAGGGAGACCTTTTATCTCAACCTCATGAGAATGCTTCTATGTTGAGTAGGTAATTTGCCTGTTTGCAGATACACTGGGTAGTCTGACCTTCTCAAAGACATCTCCAACCTCATTATATGATATTGTTGAATTGCTGCAGCTGGTATGGACTTCATTGGGATTTGTGGGTGCTCAGCACTTTTGAAATGTACAGCTGTAATTAATCTCTTGATGCCTCAGTTTCTTCAGTTGTGGATAAAAGCAAGGTGAGCATTCATAAACAGCTGCAAAGGGCATTGTGCTCCTTCATACAAATACCAGATGTGTGCAAATAGAAAGGAAAGCATATTGTAAATAGACAGAAAGAACTTTTTTTCATGGTGCTAAATTCTATTTGCAAATCAAACATAACAAAAGATATTGGGAGACAAAATTAATCATCAAATATGATTTATGTTCAGAGGTGGGCTGCTGCCGGTTCAAACCAGTTCACCCATACTGGTAGTTCCGACCATGAGCTGAGCCCCCACCTCGGTGCTACCCCATCCTACGTATCTCACTCTCTGGCTCACTCTCCCTTCCCATGCAGCCCAGCTGATTTCCGCACCTTGCCTGCTCTACTCACCACGGCTGCCTGGGAAGGTGGGCTGAAAGCTGTGCACATGAAATTGCCTTGTGTTTGAAGCCACACACAATTGAGGAACAACTTTGCGAGGTAGTCCAGACATGAATTGTATCTTGAAGCTCTAATTTATTCTGTAAGGCTTCGTTAAAAGAAAATTGCAAGTCTGAAAGTCCAATTCTTCTTTACAGTTCAATACACTAGGGAAGATCCTTTATGAGGGTCATGGATCTATCTCAGCTCTCTCCAGATGTGATTTTAAAGGAGGATGGCAAGTTTGAGTCTGCAGAGGAAAGCATGGAGTTGAGTATTGGTCAATATTGCGGCTCAGAGAATGCTAGCCTGATGGAGTAGGCTCAGCTGGGTTGATGGATGAGTGACAGCTGCAGCAAGTTGGCCAGGAGGCTTCAGGCAAGGACCAGGAGCAGCTGTTGCCCCTTAGCAATGAGGAGGTGGTGAAATCCACACCTCCTCTTGATCCAAGGACATGTAGAACAGAAAGGAAACAGGCATGACACCATTCAGACTATTCATGTGGAGGCAACCACACTAGTGGTGGGATTCAAATGTTTTTACTACTGGTTCTGTGGCCATGGCTTGGTGGGCATGGGATGGCATGGATTGGTGGACATGGCTTGGTGGGTGTGACAGGGGAAGGATACTGTATAAAATCTCCATTCCCTTCTCTTCCCATCCCACTAACCTGATTTCCAGTTCCATTCTCCTGTGCAGGGCAACTAAAGAAGAGTCAGCTGATCAGCTGGGACTTGGGAGGCAGAGAATAGATGGGGGTGGGGCCAGTCAGAGGTGGTATTTGCCGGTTTGACACCCCTGTGTTACATTATGTCATAAGCTCAGCAGATCTCATGATAGTTACTAGAACATGTCAAATATGAGGGTATCGAGATGAGAAGGTCTTCATTTGTTTGTTTCTATTTAAATTTGTGGGCTTCCAAATTTTCAAGGTTCACAGCCACTTCCAACATAATAGAATGGAATAAAACGTTCACAATCTTTCCCCTTAATAAATGCATCGGCTTTGCCTTCAAATTAGTGTTGATTCTTCCTCCCCCCCACAAAACTCTATTGAATTTTTTTTAAAAAAAAGTTAAAAAAGGAAGGAAGGAAGGAAGATCAAAGTGGGAGAAGAATCAAAAATAGGGAAGAAGAAAATTGGGGGTGCAAAAGGGAAAGGGAAAAGTTATAAAAAAAAGTGTAACTTTCAATTTTCTTGTGCCAAGTATAGATAACCTAACATCAAAAACATCATCAAAAAAGCACAACAAAGAATGTTCTTTCTGCACCAACTCAGAAAGCTCAAACTGCTCAAGGAGCTGCTGATACAGTTGTACAGAGGAATTTTTGAGTCTATCATCTGCACTTCTATAACTGTCTGGTTTGATTCTGCAACCCAACAGGACAGACACAGACTTCAGAGGATAATTAGGACTGCAGAAAAAAACAATACTGCACGAGTCAAAAAGAGGGCTGTGAAAATATTGACAGACCCCTCACATCCCAGACATAAACTGTTTCAACTCCTTCCCTCAAAATGACGCTATAGAGCACTGCACACCAGAACAACTGGACACAAGGACAGTTTTTTCCCGAAAGCCATCACTCTGCTAAACAAATAATTCCCTCAATACTGTTCAACTATTGCAAAGTCTGCACTACTATTACTGTTAATCTTCCCATCACTCCTTATCTCTCATCCCCTCCCACTTGTGATTGTAGGACTGTAACTTTGTAGCTTGTATCCTTACGATTTATATTTACTGTTTCCTAGTATGATTTGATTGCTGATTGTACCCTATAATTATCATTAAGTGTTATACATTATGATTCTTGATTCTTAACGAATGTATCTTTTCTTTTATGTATACTGAGAGCATTTGCACCAAGACAAATTCCTTCTGTGTCCAATCACACTTGGCTAATAAAGTATTCTATACAAGAAGCCATTGAACTAGAATATAACATTGCTCACCATACTTCAATAATCAGAATCAGTTCTAATCATTTTTTTTCAGTTTCAAGCAAATAGTTCCAAAGGGATTTACCTGGAAGTCATTGCTGGTTCCTGAAAGTTCATTTCAAAGTTGAGAGAGGCAGCAATTAAAAAAAATTACTTTCTTTTTAGTTCACATGTGTGGGAGTGATAGAAAACTGAGTACTTGAGACTTGATTTCTTACACAGATTTCTGCCGGGTTATACCATGATAAAAAATACATAATTGATTTTGGCTCATATGTAATTAGATCACATCTAATTATCATATATATTGGAATGGCTTGTGAATATTAATAGGTTTAATTATTTTAAAAAGTATGAATATCAATATTGTTTATAATAAAATCTGATCGATCTTTATATACTCATATTGGATCAGTGATAGAAACAAAATTGCCACCAAAATAGCAAACCATTAATATAATTTACAAGAACAGGTAACAGAATAACAGAATGACAGAGTTGGAAGGGATCTTGGAGATCTTCTAGTCCAACCCTCTGCTCAAGCAAGGGACCTTATACCATTCCAGACAAGTGGCTATCCAGTCTCTTCTTAAAAGCCTCCAGTGATGGAGCACCCACAACTTCTGAAGGCAATGAATTCCATTGGCTAATTGTTCTCAACTAAGGAGAACACTAATTTCTCCTTAGTTCTAGGTTGTTTCTCTCCTCAATTAGTTTCCATCCTTGCTTCCTGTATTGCCTTGTGGAGGTTTGGAAAATAGGTTGACCCCTTTCCCTCTTCTTTGTGGAAACCCCTCAGATATTGGAAGTGTTGTGGTTAGCCGGTAGCAGGTGTGGATGGCTGAGGAGAGCAAGGACTCAGATGAGGGGCCAGGACCATTAGGGAGTTCTACAGAGAAATTATTGAGTCTATCATCTGCACCACTATAACTGTCTGTTTTGGTTCTGCAACCCAACAGGACAGACACAGACTTCAGAGGATAATTAGGACTGTATGCGAGTAGAATAGAGAATACAGAGAGGATACTTTTCTCAAAGGTCTTATTTAAGTATTACAGGAAACTGTCCACTTCTGTTTCTAATGTGGTAATGAGAATAACAATTGATATTACCATGAAGGTTCTTTTTTTTTTTTTGTAAATTTTATTTGAGTTTTCACAAAAAAAATACAAACAAAACATCTTTTTTGAAAGTAGCGTAATCCCGGGTTACATTTCTTCGTACAGACACAAATTCAATTTCATGCTCATTTTTATGTTCTATTCCATATCTTATTACTGTTTTACATTTTCTGCATAGCTGTTAGGAATAACAAGGTTACCTAACTTAGTTTGGGTAAAATAATATATATAAACTATGATAGTGAGGTTAAGTGTGTGTCACTTTAAACTGCAAAGCATGTAATTTTGGGTGCCGTTGTAAAACCACCATAAGAGGGAGCAAGAGATCCTACTGGCTTACTGAATTGCTTGCTGACGATGATGGATTGATGGTTTGCTAATTGCGTATTCCCTGCTGCTGAAGGAAGAAAGGAGGTTTGGCATCTTTATATCTCTACTGCGAATAGATATATTACTGGACTGATATTTGTAAGTTTACTGACCTCTTTTTCAACACTGGACTTTGCAACTGAATAATTCCCGGATGGACTGAACTAATGAATGACATATGGACTGTTTGACTATGCTAAAAACTCTTACTGGAATAAACTATTTAACTAGCACAGTGTATCTGTTTTACTGAGTGTAAGCTACAAACACGTTTATCTCACATATTTGCCTGACTGCCTTCCTGCCATGCAGATTCTGCTAGGGTGTATCCCTAACACTGGTTATGGGCCCAGCTTATTGTCCACCTACTGCACCTTCTTCTTTTCCCCTCCCCATTTGATCCTCTTGAAGTTCCGTTGAAATGATCTCTTTTTCTGTCTCTATTTCTCTTCTTTCGAAGAATTCATTGTAGAATATTTCCGCTTTCTCAATTGAATCAATTCTATGTCTTTGTTCTTGCCATGTAAATATTAATCCTTCTGGAATCAGCCATCTATAGTTCACCTCTTTTTCCAGCAACATTTTAGTCAGGAATCGATATTCTCTTCTCATTTCTCTCACTTTTCTGGGTACTTGTTTTAAGACCACAATCTCTTTGTCTTTATATTTCAATACCTTCTCTCTTGCCACTTGTAATATTTGAGTTTTAATAGTTTTTTTTTGGTAAATCTGACATGGACCTCTCTTGGTAATTGGTTCCTCACTGCATATCTTGTGAAGACTCGATATATCTCATCTACTCCATCCATCATCTTTTCCTCTGTTATTTCCAGAGCTCCAGCCAGAATTTCGATCATTACTGCTGCCAAATTTTGTCCTTTTTCTTCCTCAATATTTTGGAATCTGAGATAAAATTCTGACCTGTTCATCTCCCACTTCAACATCCCACTTTTATCTTGTTCAACCATTGTTAATCTGCTATTAATATTTCCAATTATCTCATCTCTTTGTTTGTCTTTCTCTTCCATTTTTTGGAGTCTCTCATCATATTTCACCATCATTTGTTGAATATTTTCAATTTTTTCATCAATCTTCCCAATTCTTTGGTCAATACTCTCCGTTCTTTGTTCAATACTCGTTTTAAGTTCTTGAATTCCTTGCATAACCAGAGATGGAGAGGCAAAAATCCCAATGAAAAAAAAAGAGAAAAGAATATTCTGAGGCTTCCTCTTTAAAAATAAAATAAAATAAAAATAAAATAAAAAATAAATATACCAATATTACAAAATACTGTGTGGTTGAAGAGGAGGGATAAAACAGCTAGTAGAAGATAAAAGAAAAGCACACACTGTATTTTATTTATCCAAGGCTCTTATTTTGGCTTCTCCACAAATTTCAAAGCCAAGCTTCAAATGTTCAATTGATAATAGAAGTCCCAAAGAGCACCTGTGTAAACATTCTTCAATGCTCTTCCCTCTATCTTATAGTTTCCAGTGACCTTGAGATTTTTTTTTCACAGCTCTCAACTTCAAATAAAGTATTTTCAAGCCTCTAGTTGGCAGTGTTACAAAGTTTCTTTCATCCACTCCCCCTTCTTTCCCCCCCAAAAAAGCCTAATAAAAAGAATGTATGTATGTATGTATGTATGTATGTATGTATATTTATATATATTTTAAAAAAGATACTAAAGGGAGCCTCTATTTTAAAAAATATAAACAGTCAAAAAGGAGAAAAAAGAGCAACTAAATATAAAAGAAAAAACCAGCCTGATTAACTAGATCACAATAGAAGTTCAGTGAAGAGGAAAAAAAAAAGTAAAAGTAAAAAGCCAAGCTACTTTGACATTCTTTAAAGAATCGACGCTAAGTCAAATTTTGTCAAATATTTTACAGATTTCTTCTCACTCTAGAGTGTCCTTAAGTCCTAAGTATTAAAAAAAAAAAGTCCTCACCAGCCGATACACTTTATCTTTCTGTCTCTTCCTTCTGGAGCTGTCCCAGCTTCAGCAGCCTAATGGCTACCTCTCCGCCGATGGTAAAAGGCTTCTCCTGGATCCACCAGGGACTTTGCGATCTCCCTGGGATCAACAGAATGCACCCCTTGCTATTACCATCTCTATGGGACGGTTTAGGTCCGTTGGGACTGACCAGGGGTGAAGAAATCAGCTGCGATCTCGGAGTCCCGAGATTGCAGCTGTATTGCAGTGACAAAGCTCCACCTTTTCCGGAACAAACTATGTTTCATGGTCTATGAAATACAGCCTACTTCTATGCAGAGAAGGTTTGTGGAGTATAATTCAAAACCCACCAGAGGTAGATGCTTGGGATCCGGAGGATAAGGATGATGCCCAGAAAATACAAGAATATAAACTCAAGAATGAGCAAACTCTCTGTATAAAAGGACTGACACTCTGTGACCAGCAGCTTGTCCATATTCATGGAGAAGAAACAGCTGCGAAATGTTGGGAGAATTTAAAGAAGATTTATGTTCGAGACAGTGTAGGAGCACATATAAATCTTACACGGAAACTGTTCAGAATACATCTTCAAAAGAAGGGAGACAAGTTGACTCATTTAAACACTATGAAGAGAATTTTTCAGGAACTGCATGAAAAAGAATGTATCTTCACAGAACTACATCAGGTTTATATAATTTTGTCTTTGTTAGATGACAGCTATGACGACTATGTAACTTCACGAGAAGTACTGCCAAAAGATAACCTCACATTAACTGACATTACTGGCAGATTAATTGAAGAAGCCAGACGAAGGCTTGAAAGGGATCAACTCAGAGGGGAACAACCACAAGAAGATAAAGAATCTTCGACAGCCTATACAATTAGAAAATGTTTTAATTGTGGAGGAAAAGGACATTTGGCAAGATTCTACAAGAAAGGAAAATGTCACAATGCCAGCCAGAATGCTAAAAGGCATCAAAAGGATGAAAAATGCATAGAGTTAGCCATGTATAGCAACGAAACTGTGAATAATAATTTATGGGTTGTAGATAGTAGAGCATCGCACTGCATAATGAAAGATAAGAAAAGATTTGTTAAGATGTCCACGAGTTCACAGCAGATATCATTAGCTAATGGCTGGAAACTGAAAGCAAAAGGTGAAGGTATTGCACATTGTTCTTGCATAAAAGAAAATGTAAAAATGTTATATGTACCACAACTTAAGTTTAATTTGCTTTCAGTTAGAGTTTTGGTTAAACTCGGTTATGTTGTTACCTTTAGGGGAGAAAACTGCATAACAGAAAAGAAAGGAAAAAAGTGACTGCAACTTTAAAAAGTGAATTGTATGTGTTAAATGATAATCAATTAGAGGTAGCTAACACAATGTATAATAACATTAAACCTCATGATGAATGCATACATTTGTTACACAGACGTTTAGGGCATATAAATTTTAAAATGCTTGAACAAACGGTTGAACTGTCTAAAGGTATAAAACTGAAGCCTTGCAGTAAGTATTTGCACTGCAATGCTTGCAGTCAAGAAAAGAGCAAGGTAATACCAGCAAATAGAATTAATGGATTTAAAACTAAAGAGCCTTTAGAGGTAGTATTTGCTGATATTATAGGTCCTAAAAACCCAAGTGTGGGAGGTGCTCGTTATATATTAAGTATAATGGATCATTATTCTAGATATGGTTTCTGTTATTTAATGAAGAGTAAAACGGAAACATATCAGAATTTCTTTGATTGGTTGAAGTTTGCAGAAAGAAAAACTAAAAGGAAACTAGTAACTCTTGTAACTGATAATGGTACAGAATTTATAAATAATAAATTCCAAAATAGACTGAAGATGGCAGGTGTTGAACATAAAAAGTCTGCACCGTATAGGCCACAACATAATTCCTTTATAGAAAGAAGAGGCCAAACAATACAGGCAATGGCTCATACTATGTTGTTGGATTCAGGATTACCTGAAACTTTGTGGGGAGAAGCAATAATGTGTGGAAATCATATATTGAATAATGTTGTTAACTCAACAACAAGTGAATTACCATTCACACGGTGGCATGGTAGAAAACCTGACTTAAGCTACAAGCACACATTTGGAGCACCAGCATGGGTGCATATTCCTACACAACTGAGATATAAGGGGCAGCATAGGGCTAAAAGATTATTCTTTGTAGATTATGAATCTAATCACAAATCGTACAGATTCTGGGAAAAAGGTACATCTAGAGTATATTGTAGTGCTAGTGCACAATTCCTTGAACATGTAGGATGGGAAAAACTGGAGCAAGATTCAAGTAATCATAGAAATCTACAAAAGACCAAAACAACATATCAGTAATAAGAAGAGTACAATTAAAGAGGACGTACAGGAAGAGCACATAAGACCAGAACAGGAAGAAATAGGTGAACAGGAAGAAATAGATAATCAGGAAGAGGTAGAACATGAAAGTCCACCTGTAAGCCCTGTAATACCTAGATGTTCAACTCGTGAAACCAGACCACCTGACAGGTACCAAGCAAGTGTAGTTTGCAAGTTAGTAAAGTCTACTGTTGAAGAACTTAGAATGTATCCTGCAAAGGATCAAGAAAATTGGCATAGAGCGATGGAGAAGGAACTAAATTCATTGAAACAAATGAAAGTTTATGAAAATGTTAAATTACCTCCAGGTGAAAAATCCATTGGCTGTGAATGGATATTTAAATTAAAAACAGGTAAAAATGGGACTGTTACCCATAAGGCTAGGTTGGTAGCTCAAGGATTTAATCAAACTGCATGTGATTATGATGAAGTATTTGCACCGAGTCTAAAAGCAACAACCTTGAGAGCAGCTTTATTGTGGGCAGCTAAAAAGAACTATATCATAAATCACTTAGATGTAGAAACTGCTTATCTGCATGCACCATTGCAACACACTATATACTTAAAGAAACCTGTAGGAATCAAGGATGATAAAATAAATAATGACTGTTGGAAGCTTAAAAAGAGTCTCTTTGGATTAAACAATCTGGTTATGAATGGAACCAATATATTGTTAAGGAGTTAAACAATATAGGGTTTAAAGCAGGTTCAGCTGATCCATGTGTATTTAAGAGAGAGACTAATGGAATAGTGTCATTATTATTGTTGTTTACAGATGATATTGCCTTAATTACAAAAAACTAATAATGAAGCTACTGAAATAATATCATTATTAGGTAAGAGAATAAAATTAAAGCAATTAGGAGAGATAAAACAATATCTAGGATTGACAATAAATAAAACCAAAGGTGGCTATAAGATATCTCAAGAGGATAAGATTTATCAATTACTAAAAACATACAAGATGGAACTTTGTAAACCGGCAAAAACTCCAATGAGTCAGGAATTTGGCCGCACTGACACTCAAAGTCCAAAATTCGATAAGACTATTTATCAATTGTTAATTGGTAGTTTATTGTACATTTGTAATTGGTCAAGGCCAGATATTGCCTATGGCGTTAATCAATTGGCAAGAATCAATGCTGAACCCACTGAACAACACTGGCAAGCTTCAAAGCATATCTTAAGATATCTTAAAAGGACAATGCACTATGCATTGTATTTGGAGCCAAAAGATGATCTGATTTTAAGTGCATATGCTGATGTAAGTTTTGCAACAGACGTAAACACTAGGAAATCAACTTCAGGTACGGCTATACTGTTAGGAAAAGCACTGATTGGTTGGAGGTCAATTAGACAGCAACACATAAGTATGTCCACAATGGAAGCAGAATTTTCATGTCTATCTTTATTATGTACTGATTTAATTCTGTTTTAACAGTTGTTATTGGATATGGGAATAACTGCTAATGATTCCATTGTAGTTTATGAGGACAATCAAGCAGCCATACGGATGGCTACAAATATTGCTGTGAAACATCTAAGCATACAGATCTTAGATATCTGAATGTAAGACCATCTGTAAAAAATGGTTTAATAAGATTGGAATATTGTATGACTGCAGAAAATATTGCTGATCAGTTTACGAAAGCCCAAGGTTCAGTCAAACACAAAGAAAGTTGTGATAACTATCGTTTAAGGTTGTAAATAGATATATATATATATATGTATATTATTATATTACCCAGAAGGGGAGTATGTTAGGAATAACAAGGTTACCTGACTTAGTTTGGGTAAAATAATATATATAAACTATGATAGTGAGGTTAAATGTGTGTCACTTTAAACTGCAAAGCATGTAATTTTGGGTGTGGTTGTAAAAGTGCCATAAGAGGGAGCAAGAGAACCTACTGGCTTACTGAATTGCTTGCTGATGATGATAGATTGATGGTTTGCTAATTGCGTGTTCCCTGCTGCTGAAGGAAGAAAGGAGGTTTGACATCCTTATATCTCTACTGCGAATAGATATATCACTGGACTGATATTTGTAAGTTTACTGACCTCTTTTTCGACACTGGACTTTGCAACTGAATAATTCCCGGACAGACTGAACTAATGAATGATATATGGACTGTTTGACTATGGTAAAAACTCTTACTGGAATAAACTATTTAACTAGCACAGTGTATCTGTTTTACTGAGTGTAAGCTACAAACACGTTTATCTCACATATTTGCCTGACTGACTGACTGCCGTGCAGATTCTGCTAGGGTGTATCCCTAACAATAGCTTCTCCCCTCTTTTAATTTTTTCAATTTTATTTTAATTATCTCGTCTCAATTCAAATCATTATATTTATAATTTTTGTCTATCCTGTTTCAATTATCTATTATCTTTTCTCATTAAACAAAGTTTCTCCTGTAGTTACTGATTGGAGTATGATGCCTTTATATCTTTTAAATTTATCCATTTAACTCTTATTTAGACTTCAATATATACCCTAAAGTTATAACATTCAATATAATACATAACTTCCATTCAGATTCTGTTTGGTACATTCTTAAAATACACACTATATTCTTAAAAAAAGAAAAAATTATAAATATGTGTAATTAAAACAACACATTCTATTCCAATTCAATTCTGCCATTAATATTAATATTCATTAAAATCTTAACTTCTTTAACATTACTTTTCAATTAAATATCATATTTCTATGGGAACAATTATAAGCTTTCCATAATTAATTCCCCCCTCTTCACTTATATTTTATAAAACATTAACTAATTAAAATGTTCCCGTTCCTTCCTAATTCAATTTTCTCATTTATTTTATTTTACTTTTTTTATTAACAAACATTTCACTAAATTACACTATTTTATCCCTCATTTTAATCATACATTGTTTCCAATTTCCTAAAGTTATTTCTATTACTAATATAACAATACAATGTTATGTACCTTTACAAAATCCCTTTTTTAGTTAAATTTTCACCTATTATCTCTAAATAGGTCCTGTTTCTTTCTATCTTGTTCCGGTCCTTTGTAACTTCTTTTCCTTTCCTTCTTCCCTTTCTTCTTCCCTCTCCCCCTTTTACCCCTTTGTCTCTCTACCTCTATTTCTCTCTTCTGTATTCCCCTCTTCTGTTGCTTTCCAGTATTATACTGATTTTTCGAATTATTATTTTTTCCTTTGGTTGTTTTTTTAAGTCTTAAATTCTCCATTCTCTTCCCCCCCCCTTTCCTTTTTCTTCCCCACATAGAATTACTTGTTCATTAAAGATGGCTTCTTCTTTGTCCCAGTCTTCTTGTTTTGCAGACATTTCTTGTTGCTTCTCATAGTTCCAAATCTCCATTTCTAAGAATTGAAAAATGAAGCCAAAAGAACCCTTCCCTTCTTGTGCATCTTCTTTGTTCTTTTTAAGTTCCATTTTCAATTCATCCAGAAGTAGTGCCATTGTATAAATTTTTAAACAACCACCCGATTAATTTTAGTCATTCAAATGCAATAACCAAGAATCCAAAAATCACCAAGTAATCCAAATATACGCAAGCTGTTTCTTTTTGCTCTTTTTTTTCCACTTTCTCTTCCTGGGGTTCTACTGTTTAGTTACAAAGTTTCAATTAAAATGTATCTTTTAGAAGTCTTGTTGAAGATTTACTGTAGATTTTTTTAAAATTCCAGGCAGTCTCCTCCCTCTTTCCATATCCTGCCCTTTTATTCTTTTTCTCTCCCTTCCTGCTTATGAAAAAAAAAATTAGTGTCCAGAAATCTTTATTATCCCTTTGACATTTTGTTTTATTTTCAGCTTAATTGCCTGTTGATGTCAAAGCAGATTTTTCTGATTTCTTATTTCTCTTAGTTGTCAGTGTAGGGAAAGGGAGAGAAGGAAAAAAAAAAACCCCAAACCTTTCCCTTTTCACTTTCCTTCGCTGCTTCCGACTCTTCTTTGGGAGCGATGTTATATTTTTGTAAGTTTAAATTCCAGGGTATCTCAGTTGTTGCTTTTGCAATTTAACCCAGTCAGCCAAAACTTTCACTTCTTATCTTCCTCCTGCACATTCTTTTCCGGTCAAGTTCTTTGAGGTGGCCATGAGGTGACCATCGCTGCAACCGCCTTTGGGAAATGGAGTAATGGCCAGCTGAGGAGGAGAGATGCAATTCTCCTCAACCCTGCTGGCAGTCTCCCCCCCTCTTCACCACCTCTATAGGGTGGTTTAGACCCCAAACCAGCCAGCTCAGGGCGCTCCAGCGGCGAGCCCGGACCGAAACCGTGCACAATCATGGATTTCTGTCTATCGCCGAAGGAACTCAAACTGGAAGACCATTACCATGAATGTTCTTATCGAGGTCCAGGTAGACAAGGCTTATTTTGTTGTTCCATAGGTGAATGAACATAATGAAGCAAATTGTAAGATTGTGATGACATTTGTGAGTTACATGAGATAGAAAAATGAGAATTGTAGATAGATCCTGCCAATATTTGAACATGCATTCTAAGCTAACAAGCATCAGTAAGATCTGAAGGATATCCCAGAAAGTGTTCTATTAATTTTTACTGCCATGGCAACAGGTGTAGTACACCATAGTAATATATTTATCTCTTATGGAAGTGTGCTCCTTAAGTAACCTCATCAAATCCCGTTATAATAAACCCTCCTCAGATCCATCGGGAACACATGAGTCTGAGGAACTGAATCAAATAAAATTTTATTATTACAATAAAAAAAAATCAGCAATACCAAACAAAAATAATAAAATTAGTAAAGTGGATCTGGGCTGGAAAATGTATCAGTTTTGTACTAACTGTTGCCACATTTTCACTGCAGCCACAAGAAATGTGGTCCTTGTGTCATTGACAGCATACTCAGTTGGAGACCAAGAAAAGATGATTGGAATGATTATATGTTTCTGTTCTTCCTGGAAGTCAGTTCAGCAAGGATAAAATCATCCTGATTCATTGCGTACAGAAATTGCAGTGAAAAAACATACACTGGACAATTTCTATTTTCTAGATTCACATCTGGGAAGATGAGTCCTGTATATTGGAATTTGTGTGGTTTTCCCCCCTGCTTTTATAATGCTGAGAACAACATGTTGGGCCAAGCTCAGAAGAAGTCCCTGCCAAACCTGCAGCAGATTAATCGTAGATAAATATCTTGCAAATCTCCGAATATCTTTAGCTGTCAAGGTTCTGCTGTTCTGAGGAAAGAATGCTGACTTTGGTTGATAGCACTTAGACTTATAGACTACTCCAAAGTGCTTTACAGCACATTCTGAGCAGTTTACAAATGTCAGCATATTGCCCCCAGCAGTCTGGCTCCTCATTTTACCAACTTCGGAAGGATGGAAGGCTGAGTCAACCTTGAGCCCTGTCAGAGTTGAACTCCAGGCTGTGGACAGAGTTAGCCTGCAATACTGCATTCTCACCACTGAGCCACCATGTCTCATTCAATGTTTAGTAACTAATTTATTTCCCTGATCAAAAGGGAGAATAAATAGCAAGTCTAAGAAACCTTAGACTCCAGTTCACTGCTGATAACTACGGTGAGGGGTACTTGTCTCTCAGAATTCACAGTACCAGGCTAATGGGAAGGGTCTGAGAAATGGTGCAGCAGCTGTCAAAAAAGCCAATGCAATACCAGGTTGCATTAATAGAGAATCAAGATTACATGAAGTATTAGTATTGCTTTATAAAACCTTAGTAAGACTGTACCTGGAACACTGCATCCAGTTTTGATCACCACATTACAAAAAAGATGTGGAGGCTCTGGAAAGGGTGCAGAGAAGAGCAATAAAGATGATTAGGTCTGGAGGTTAAAATATATGAAGAAGAGTTGCAGCAATTGGTTAGTCCAGTGAAAAGAAAGACCAGGGCTGACATAGAATAGAATAGAATAGAATAGAATAGAATAGAATAGAATAGAATAGAATAGAATGAATTCTTCATTGGCCAAGTGTGATTGGACACAAAAGGAATTTGTCTTGGTGCATATGATCTCACTGAACATAAAAGAAAAGATACATTTGTCAAGAGTCAAGAATCAGAAGGTACAACACTTTATAATAGTCATAGGGTACAATAAGCAATCAAATCATACTAGGAAACAGTCAATAAAATTGTTAGGATACAAGCAACAAAGTTACAGTCCTACAGTCCTAAGTGGGAGGAGATGGGTGAAAGGAAGGATGGGAGGATTAATAGTAATAGCACTCCAATATTTGAGAGGCCAATACAAAGAAAACGGGGGTCAACTTATTTTCCAAAGCACTGGAAGGAAAAACAATGAATGGAATCTAATTAAGGAGAGAAGCAACCTAGAATTAAGGAGAAATTTCCTTTACTAACAGTGAGAACAATTAACCAGTGGAATGGCTTGCATTCAGAAGTGGTGTACTGGACAGTCACTTGTCTGGAACGGTATAGGGCGGTAATGGTGAACCTTTTGGGCACCAAGTGCCCAAAGCATGCACGCTCATGTGCATACCCAAAATGCAAGGCGCCCCCCACGTATGCATGCGCCCCCAAGTATGTGCATGCCCCTGAGCATGCATGTGTGCCCTCGTGCATGCATGTGCATCCCTGCACAAGCACACATTACCCTGCATGTGAGCAGCCCCCACATGCACCCGCCTCTCCCGTATGCACCCCTCCCCATGCATGCGCAGCAGAGATCCGAAGGCCAGCTAGCTGACGGGAGGCCCGTGCACATGCATGGTGGAACTGAGCTGGGGTGATGGTGTATGTGCCATCTGTGAGTTCAACCAGGGGTGGGATTCAAATTTTTTAACAACTGGTCCTGTGGCCGTGGCTTATGTGGTAGGCGTAGCTTGGTGGTCACGTGACTGGCTGGGGGTGGCCAACTCAACATCACTTACATCGAGGCTTGCATCTCGCCTGGCCTCTCAAGACTGTGGGGATGCTGCAACAGTCGTAAGTGTGAAAAATGGTCAAAAGTCACTTTTTTCAGTGCCATTGTAACTTTGAATGGTCACTCCCCACAAGCAAAGTACCGTTAAAGAAGGGGAAAAAAATCCAGAGAAGTTCCAGAGACAGGAAGTCTAGTCCTGCCAAGAATGTAATAAGGGTTAATGGAGAGGCAGTTTCTGTAAGCAACACCAGAATGTTTTCTTCCTGCCTTCCTTACAGGATTAGGCCAGTAATTTCTTCTAACAACCGGTTCTCCAAACTGCTTAGAATGTTAACAACCAGTTCTAGTGATTAGGTGCAAACTGGTAGAATCCCACCTCTGGGTTCAATACCACTGGTATAGGGTTTCCTGCTTGAGCAGGGGGTTGGACTAGAAGACCTTCAATGTCTCTTCCAATTTTGTTATTCCGTTCATGTATCATTGGGAGAGAGAAACCTACAATGCACCTGATAAACCAAACAACAGCACACTTTTCTCAAGAGCCAATATGTAGCTATGTGTCAGCTCTATAGACCAGACTAGGAAACCAAATGCAATACAGAATCTTGCAAGTGTGCATGAGCTTCTCTCACCCTGCTTTTATCTTTGTGTGAAGAAGGGAGGGGTTTGCCTGAGACCTTTTCTCAATTTTCTTTCCCGGCCTAAGCATAAGTCCCTCTCATTGTTTTGGTAGTGTTTCTTCCTTCTATTCTTCAAGGCCACCCCCTGTTTCCTCTACATAATGCCACCAGAATAAGCATTTTTAATACAGTGTCCATGTGTATAGATGCAGAGATAATCCAAAAAGGACATGGATGTTCCAGTACAACCAGAATCAAATTTGCTCACAGGATTTCTCTTAAGTTTTTCCATATCTCCTAATATACTGCTAAAGTTACAAACTTGCTGATTCTCAAAGGATTTTTACTACTAATTAGGTATGCATGTAGAAAAACCATTCACTTTGAATCTTATCTGGGTGCTTCATTCTGATAAGTGATTAATTTGCCCCAGATGGCTGCATTTTGAAATCCAAAGGCATAAAGTAATTTGTTTTAAATAAAATAAATAAAATGAATAAAGTATTCTGTCAAAACTGAAGAAAACCTGAAGAAAAAGTCTTTTTTTTTCTTACAAGGGGATTAATTCTGACAAAATATACAGCAAAGATAGCAGTGCGGTTTTATACAGTGACTCTCTCAATTTTAAGCATTTTTAAAGAATTGTGTTATTCCTTTCTGAGTTGGAGAAAACAGCTGCCTTTGAAATCTGGCAAGGTTACAAAAAAAGCATACATCCTCCCATGTTTTGTGCGCCCTTCTTGTGAAGATAACCAGAATCACAGAGATACTTCTAGGTAAGTAACCTGTAAAATTTCAAAAAGATAGGTGCACACAGGTTAGGGAGATACAAGGTGGGGGAATCACAGGAGGGTTTCTGCTTCATATTGCTTTGTGTTCAGTTTTTGGCATTCAAGTCATAAAGAGATCCATCCTTGATAGAAGGTAGATGGGTGACACTTCACTGAAAAAATACATAAGAGTGCACACTTAAATTACACTACCTTTCATACCCTACAATATAAGTAACATATTTTATAAGGGTGCATGTTAAATACGATGTATTATATTATGCATTATTGAAAGGAAGTTTTAACAGCTTGAGATGCGTTTCTTAAAATGTATTGCCATAATTTTTGTGACTCATGTGTTGCTCTTGCTGTGATTATATTATAGATTATTTAACACACTGCCTGTGGTCAAATATCAAGTCCTTTAAGCCAGGGCTTCTCAACTTGTGGTCCACAGCAAAGGTGGTATTCAGCAGTTCCTGACCAGTTCTGGAGAATCGGTAGTGGAAATTTTGAATAGTTCAGAGAACTGGCAAATACTACTTCTGAGTGGCCCCGCCCTCATCTATTCTCTGCCTCCCAAGTCCCAGCTGATCAGCTGGGTCTTCTTTTGTTGCCCTGCACAGGAGAATGGAGCTGGAAATCAGGTTAGTGAGCTGAGGAGGGAATGGGATTTTGCAACAACCTTCCTCCGCGAGTGGGGAGGAAATGGACATTTTGCAGTAGCTTTCCCCTGCCACACCCACCAAAGCACACCACACCCACCAAGGCACATCATGTCCACCAAGGCACACCCACGGAACTGGTAGTAAAAAAATTTGAATCTCATTCTAGGTCTACAGACCCCTGAGGTTTAAATAAATGATATGATTTAAATCTTGAGTTAAGTCTTGGGGATCCATTCTAGGTCTACAGACCCCAGAGGCTTAAATAAATGATATGATTTAAATCTTGAGTTAAGTCTTGGGGATCCATGGCCACAAAAGGTATTTAAAGGGGGCCCCATGGTGAAGAAAAGGTCAAGAACCACTCCTTTAGGCTTCTAAAGCCTTCCCCTGCTAGTCCCAATTATTTCCATACAGAGGTGGTGTCTGTTCTGTCCCCTCATTAGCATTCTTGAGATCCCCGTGCTTTGATTGGCCAAAGCGCGGGGCACTCTGATTGGTTAGGCGAGCTGCGCCGATTGGCTCGCTAAGAATCTCCCACGATTGGTCTATTTGAATCGCGGGAGATTCAAAGTGGTGCCATTGGCCGCGGCCGCGGCGGCTAAAGGAATAAAAGCCGCGAACTTTCCCTATAGCGCCAGTTCGGTTCCTACATCAATAAAAGAGCATGATTTGAAGTCACCAACTCCTGGCATCATTTCCGAGGACACGACAGTGTCTTTCTTGTCTTTGGTTCAGAATATGAAGCTCTACACATGCCCGCAGTCTGAGAGGAATGGAAGCTATAGAGCAGCAACTCAAGGCCCAGAGTGCTTAGATCTGGCCTGTGGGGCTATGCTGGAAATAATGAAGGACCGGCCCGTGGTGCCTCTGCCAGTGAAAACAGAGCTTGTGAGGGCCGTGTGCAGTCCTCCCAAGCTCCATTTTCGCTTACAGAGAGTTGCAGGAGTCCATCCCAGCTGAAAACAGAGCTTGTGAAGGCTGTGTGTGGCCCCCTGTGCTCCATTTTCACTGGCAGTGTGTTGCAGAAGAAAATGGAGCTCAGAAGCCCATTTTCACTAGCACAGCACTAGAGCCATCACAGGTGCCCCCTGACACGATTGACATCATGCTGGCATCAGGCCCATCCTGGTCCCCTGAGGTCAAACACAACTCTGATGCAGCCCTCAATGAAATCAAGTTTGATACCCCTTCTATTGAGGTTGCCTCAGTCTTCTTTCCATCATGCTGTTAGGTGCCAGAAAGATGCATACCTTACCATCAGGTCTCAGCACTCATCAACTGTCATAGAAAGACATTGCTCCACGTCTTCTGAACTGAAAGCCAGGGAAAAAGTTGTGAGCCTAGCAGAGTCCAATCATGAGGACTTGTTAGAGTGGCAAACACCCCCGTTGGGTGCCATTAGTAGACCATCAAATATTCATAAATGCTACAAGGCATTTATGGAAGCTCAGAAGGTCTTCCAAGGCCATGAACACCTGCCATAAAAATAAGTGAAAATGTTATAATAGCCTCCATAAGTTCATTAGATCCTCCTTCCCAAAGCATTGTGATTTGCTTTAAACAAAATGAAGCTATTCTTGCTTGGAACTGAGAATGATCAATTATGCAGTGAATACATTCTCTTCCCTGCCTATCCCACTCCACCTCACTTAAATGCCATACTTTTCTATGCAGTTATTGTAAATGTGTATGTCATAGCATGTGTCAAGCTAGATACTGTAGATCTTGAAAAGGCTAAGCAGGGTTGGATCTAGTTAGATGGGAGATCAATCTGAAAACCTAAGGAGAAATTGTCTGGAAGAAGGCAGTGGCAAACCATTTGCTGATGCCAGACAAACAACATGGTCATAATAAAAATAAAGTCAGCTGAAGCTGAGATTGAATAGTAGGCAATTTCCTTCCTTTCCATATAAATTATTAGTCATTTTTTTTCAGTTTGATTTCAATTTGCAAAGACAACTGGCAAGAATCTCAGTGAATTTCTTATAAATTATCTTTTTTGACCCTCCTTATATAGATGCTCCTTGTATATTTTTGGACTTGGTTAATGGCTAAGAATTGCAAGGGACCTTGGAAGTCTTCTAGTCCAACTCCTGCTTAAACAAATGGTTGTCCAATCTCTTCTTCAAAATGTCCAGTGTTGGAGCATTCACAACTTCTGGAGGCAAGTTGTTCCACTGATTCATTGTTCAAACTGTCAGGAAATTTCTTCTTAGTTCTAAGTTGCTTCTCTCCATCCATTGCTTCTTGTCCTGCCTTCAAATGCTTTGGAGAATAGCTTGACTCCCTCTTCTTTGTAGCAACCCCTGAGATATTGGCACACTGATATCATGTCACCCCAGTTCTTCTTTTCATTAAACTAGACACACCCAATTCTAGCAATTGTTCTTTATATGTTTTAGTCTCCAGTCCCCTAATCTTTGTTGCTCCAGTCTCCTAATCATCTTTTTTGCTCTTCTCTGCACTCTTATAGACCTTTTGTTAAATGACAAACGCTTGCCCTTCATTTTTTAGTCATGTCACCAGCAACCTGTAGCTTCCTTGACTTTACACACTTCAATAAAAGACAGTGCTTCAGGATTTTCCAGGAATGGATTGATTATGGATGGGAAATATGAACATTACAGCAGCAGCAGCAGCTCTCTTTGTACTTTTAATGAAACAATAAGTTAAAAGCAAGCATAAATTTAAAAGGGAAGTGTTGTGTATGTACCATAGTTAATAAAGTATGAGCTTGAGGTAAAGTGCAGGGTTCTGGCCCTGCACTTCTGATTGGCTGTTAGGCGGCCAGATCAGATTGATTAGTTCCGAGGAATCCGATTGGCCCTTAACAGAGAATTCTTATTGGTTAAAAGAGCTAGCGTTCATAGCTCGTTATTGGACAATTCTTACAAGGGTTGCCTATATAAGGCAGAATTCACTGTTGTTGTGGGAGAAGTCACTATGCAAATAAAGAGCTGAAAGTTCACTGTTCAGAGGCTGTCTCCATTTATTCCGACCCATGCTCAGTACTTAACACTGGAGACGAGGATGGGATGTGGAGACGTCTGAACCGAAGAAGCCAGGAAGCAATACCGAGCATGTGACAGACGACGCCAACAATGGAACCATGTCGGGCAGCATCGTACCACCCGCTCTGTTTGATCCGAACCAAGAGGATTGGGAATCCTATGTGGATCGCTTCCAAATGTTTCTCGAGATGAATAACTTGAAGGACGCCACACCAGCAAAGAAAAGGGCTCTGTTCCTGACGCATTGCGGCCCAGCCATATTTAAGATGGCTAAAGCACTCGCCAAACCTCGAGAAGTGAAAGCCATGAGCTGGGACAACCTCGAACCCATCCTGAGAGACTATTACGCGCCAACCGTGCCTACACTCGTGAGACACCACGAGTTTTATCAGAGAAACCAACGAAAAGTGGAGAGCGTGGCCGATTTCGTGGCGGACCTTGGAAATTTAGGGGGCCTCTGCAGGTTTGCCAATTTAGAAGAGGCACTAAGAGATAGAATAGTTCTGGGATTAGATGCACTAGGCGTCCAAAGCAAGCTGATGGCAAAAGGCGACATCAGCCTTGATGACGCCATCGCCGAAGCCACGGCTGCGGAGGGGACCAAAAAGTCAGCTGCACAACTATGGCGAATCCGCACTCCGGTACCACCACCAGCCAGCGAAATCTCACCTAGCACAGAAGGGCAGCTATTAACAACGCACCACGAGGACCTCTCTTCATCGTCAGACAGCGACGAAGAAGGGGTCCATCAACTGCGGTTCGACCGGGACCCTCGCCCTAAGCCCTTATGCCCTTGCGCTGGCTGTGGAGCCAACCATGCCAGATCCAAATGCAAATTCCGCGCGCACTCTGCCATGAGTGCGGGAAACGAGGCCACATCGGCCGGGTCTGCTGCAGCTTACCAGGACTCAGCCAGGCCTCAAAAGGGGCTAACTATCGCCAATCGACAGGAAACCGTCCTGTAAGGCGAGAGCCAGTAAACCACTCCTACAGAAATCGAGCTTTGCAGAGAGAAGAGGCTCACCATACTATCACTATCGGTCACGCCTCAGCTTTGGACACTAAGAAAATCCGAGTCACGGTAGCCATCGAGAACCATCCTTGCCACATGGAGGTCGACTCGGGATCGTCCTTCTCGATGGTGTCTTGGAAGACAGTCAAGCAACTCATCCCCACAACTCAATGCCAAGACCTCCAATTTCAACACCTCATCCTCAAGGACTACCAAAGAAATCGAATCCCCGTTGTCAGGTCCTGCCGAGTCCGAGTCTCCTTCAAGAAGCATACAGCGTACTTTTCTCTAACGGTCATCGATAGAGATAGGCCTAGCCTACTAGGCCTCCAATGGTTCACGCCACTCGGCATTGAAGTGGCCGGCGTGAACCGAGTCGGTGGTTGTGAGTGGGAGGAAGACCTTATCTCTGAGTTCAGTGACGTCTTCGCGGACAGCTTAAGCGAGTATAAGGGAACCCCGATCTCATTCAGTCTAGATCCAAAAGTAGCTCCCATTTGCTTGAAGCCCCGTCGAGTTTCGTTCGCTCTTAAAGCAAAAATCAACGAACAACTCGACAAGTTAATTGCTCAAGGGGTGTTGAAGCCCATCGATCACTCTCCATGGGAAACCCCTATTGTAACACCCATTAAGCCAGATGGGTCAATCCGAATTTGTGGGGACTACCGGGCCACTTTAAACCACGCCCTACAGCAGAATGCGTATCCAGTTCTGGTGGTGCAGCACCTCCTCCATTCCTTGGGGGGTGGTAAGGTTTTCGCTTAATTGGATTTAGCCCAAGCTTATCAACAATTACCAGTGGATGAAAAAACGGCTCAAGCCCAAACAATTGTAACGCACAGAGGTGCCTTTAAATGTACCCGATTGCAATTCGGAGTTAGTGTAGCCCCGGGGATCTTCCAGAGCCTTATGGAAAGGTTATTACAAGGAATCAAGGGCGTGGTCCCTTATTTTGATGACGTATTAATTGCAGCCTCTACCCAAAAAATCTTACAGGACCGTTTGAAAGGCATTCTAAAAAAATTTCAAGAGGCCGGATTTAAGGTGAAAAAAAAATGTCAATTGTATACTGACAATGTTGAGTTTCTAGGTTACCGTATTGATAGCCAGGGCATTCATCCTACCGAGAGTAAATTAAAAGCCATCAAAAACGCTCCCAGGCCACGCAACAAGGCCGATCTCCAGGTGTTCTTAGGCCTCATTAATTTCTATAATGTATTTTTACTGCACAAGGCAACTGTCGCTGAACCGTCACACCGATTATTAGATAAGAAAGCATTGTGGGTATGGGGTTACCGGGAAGAGCAAGTGTTCCGGAATGTTAAAAAACTTCTCACATCTGACTCTGTACTTATGCAGTATAACGAGACTTTGCCGTTAGTTATAACCTGCGATGCATCGCCTTTCGGGGTGGGCGCCATTTTGAGCCATGTACTGCCTAATGGGAACGAAGCCCCTGTTGCATACTTTTTGAAAACTCTTTCACAAGCAGAGCGGAACTATGGACAAATTGATAAAGAAGCCCTCGCAATCGTTTCAGCTGTAAAGAAATTTCATGAATATGTGTATGGAAGGACATTTACCATTATAACTGACCACAAACCGTTGCTAGGGATAATAGCCGGGGACAAGCCAACGCCCTACATATTATCCCCTAGAATAACCTGATGGTCAGAATTCCTAGCTGCTTATAATTATGGCTGCAATATCGCCCGGGGAAAGCCATTCCCCACGCCGACGCATTAAGCCGAGCACTGCTTCCAGAGACTCTCGACGATCCGGCACCAACGGCAACCACGTTGCAGATTAAAACACTCAACTCGCCGCCTATGACCGCCCGAGACATTGCGAGAGAAACCAAATGAGACCACACCCTAGCTCGAGTCCTAGGTTGGGTAGAACGTGGATGGCCACTGGACCAAGTACCAGATGACTTCGCACCATTTAAATCTCGACAGACTGTTTTCCCAAAAAGGCTGTATCATCTGGGCCGATAGAGTCATTGTCCCAGAGCGACTCCGGAAGACGCTGCTGCGAATTCTGCATGAGGGCCACCCTGGCATCGTGCAAATGAAGGCGCTTGCATGAAGCTACGCATGGTGGCCGGGCATGGACCAGCAAATTGAACAATGGGTTAAAGTGTGTTCCAATTGCCAACAAGTCAGCAACGCCCCACCAAAAGCCATGCCTACTGAATGGAAGATGCCACGGGGACCCTGGTCCAGAATCCACCTGGATTTCGCGGGGCCAACCAAGGGCTATACCTTCCTGCTGACAGTCGACGCATACTCCAATTGGGTTGAAATTCATCGTATGACGGCTACGACCTCCGAGGCCATGATCAAGATTCTGAACAGACTCTTTGCAACCCACAGATTACCAGACGTCCTGGTGTCCGATAACAGGCCACAGTTTACGGCACTAATGTTCGAGCAGTACCTCGCTGACCGCAGCATCCGCCATGCGCTCACCTCGCCTGCACATCCTGTGACCAATGGCCGAGCTGAACGCATGGTCCAATTTGTTAAAAAGACCTTGCAAAAAGTGGACTATGACAATATCGATGACAAGGTCAACCAAATTCTCTTTTTGCAACATATAACTCCACATAGTGTCACCGGCAGAACTCCCGCCGAACTACTGATGGGATGAAGACTCCGCTCCCACCTCGACCGGTTGCACCCTGCTTACGAACCGGAAAAGCCAATAGGATCCAGCGGCCGCTGTTGCACCTTCCAGGTAGGAGACCTCGTTTACGCACGAAACTTATTGGGCAACCCGTTATGGATAGAGGCGACAGTAGTACGAGTGACCGGTCCCAAATCCTACGTAGTGAAATGCTGTGACAATAAACTGTGGAAACGGCATATCGACCAATTACGGTCACGACTCACAACGGCCAATCAACAACTCCCCCATGACCAAACCGAGTGGGGGGGAGGTACGGAAGAAGATGAAGTTCCAGGGAACCTGCTCGAAGGGAGCGACGTACTAAGTGATACTCAGGAAATGGAGGAGGAAGGAGAAATGTTTGCACCGCAAGAAATTGCAGCTGAGGAAGAAGCAGAACCACTGCCAAACAACAATCTACCTCAACAGGATTGCAACCAACCAATCCAACGAAAATCCGAAAGAGTTAAAAGAAACCGTCCTATCTAAGGGACTATATAACTACACTGTAATTATGAAGCCAGGGGGAAGGGGTGTTGTGTATGTACCATAGTTAATAAAGTATGAGCTTGAGGTAAAGTGCAGGGTTCTGGCCCTGCACTTCTGATTGGCTGTTAGGCGGCCAGATCAGATTGATTAGTTCTGAGGAATCCGATTGGCCCTTAACAGAGAATTCTTATTGGTTAAAAGAGCTAGCATTCATAGCTCGTTATTGGACAATTCTTACAAGGGTTGCCTATATAAGGCAGAGTTCACTGTTGTTGTGGGAGAAGTCACTATGCAAATAAAGAGCTGAAAGTTCACCGTTCAGAGGCTGTCTCCATTTATTCCGACCCATGATCAGTACTTAACAGGAAGGAGGATTCAGAGGAAATTCTCAAGCAATTTGAGAATAAATTAGAAAATGAGGGAAAATATATACTGGAAAATATATACTGATATTCTAAAGCAAATTTGAGCCAGCAGTAATTTAAATGCCTGTTTCCTAATTCTGTCATAGTGGTACAAATTGGCTCTAGAAAATTTCAGAAATAATTTCGGACAATTCAAAATGAATCCCTTTTTTATCTGGATATGGGTTTCTTCACACTCTTAATCCCAAATGTTTTAATCTATCTCCAAAAAGTTATATAAAGTTTTTTTGTTTTCTATTTTAAAATAACTCCTCAGCAGAGATACAAAGCAAACATAAATATTTCAAGGTCACTGTCAGCTGTTGTTTATTGACCTAAAATGCATATATGTCCACACATCTAGTTTAGCTAAATTTGTTTTTTTAGTGCCATGAAAATAAATACCTTAATCACATTAGCAATGCTGGATCATCCTCTTTGAATTCCAGAGTTGACTAAACAGATGAAGAACTGTCTTCGATATTTCTGATATCAGGTTATGCTTTCAGTCTGTCTGTGACTTTCCTCCTCCCTTTTGCAAGCAAATCATTTCATTTCTTTCTTTTTTTTTAAATTATCTCACTGCCTCCAAATGCTTAATCCATAATCAGAATAAAATGGTAGAGTGATAGTTTCTGAATTTATTGTGCAATGCCAGGGCTATAACTATTCAGTATTCATAAGAAATGATATTGAATAATAATTCACTACTGACATCCAACTGGAAAAAAAAAAACTTCAGTTGGTTATAATCCTCAATTCTACTATTATTAAGTTAGGATTACTAATTTAAGTGTTACCAACCTGGCATTTTATAGGGGTGTTCATATTATAGCACCTATAATTTTGTGGTCCAGGTAGTGGAAGGTGTATTCTTAGCACATTTTCAAGAAATGCTTATTTTAACACGAATTCAATGCCAGCAATGGAGAAAGAATAGGATAGGATAGAATAAGATAACCAGAAACTGAAACAGCCTTTGACTTGGTCACAAAAGTAAAACAACTTTTACACTGTGTCTATCTATGCCAGTGTTTTTAACCTTGGCAACTTTAAGATGTGTGGACTTCAACTTCCAGAATTTCCCAGCCAGCATGCTGGGAGTTGAAGTCCATTTTTCTTAAAATTGCCAAGATTGAAAAACACTGATCTATGAAAATAGAACTTGCAACTTTTTTTCTTCTGTTCTTCATTCTAGGCAACTATTCCCTTTTTTAGGATAATTTATTCTATTAGCCTTTCGAGCTTTTTTCCTTTCCAAAGAAGCACATCATGGGCATTGACCATTAACTCTATAGGGCTTCTTTCATTTCCAAAATATCTGATTTCAAATATGCTTTGAACTTTTGAACACTTTGGATTCTCTCTGCTATTTTGGACTTGTAAAAATCCATCTTATGGAGTCATTTATTATTATGACCATGAGTGCTATAAGATCTGTCTGCCTGTCCATCCGTCCTTCCATCCATCCATCCATCCATCCATCCATCCATCCATCCATCCATCCATCCATCCATCCACTATCTGAACAGCATAGGTAGATAGATAGATGGATGGATGGATGGATGGATGGATGGATGGATGGATGGATGGATAGATAGATACCAAGTAAAACACTGCACATTTTCTTGTGTGTACAACATTTTATCCATAAGAGCTCAAACTGAGACAATTAGGCAGGAGGTGGTGGTGGAAACACACAAGAGAAGAGGCAGGAAGAGTTGGCATCCTGTATACCACCTTTAATTGAAGAAGAATGAGGTGTCTCAACAAGGTAAAGGAGAAGACAGGTGTGGATACCATATATTAGCCTTCATTCCTTAATAGCAATAGAATTTAGACTTATATACTGCTTTATAGTGCTTTTACAGTACTCTCTAAGTGGTTTACAGAGTCAGCATATTGCCCTCAACAGTCTGGGTCCTCATTTTACAACCTTGGAAGGATGGAAGGCTGAGTCAACCTTGAGCCTGGTGGGATTCGATCTGCCAAATTGCAGGCAGCTGGATGTCAGCAGAAGTAGTTTACAGTACTAACCACTGCACCACTGATGCTCTTAAATTAGCCTATTTCTTTCAGGTGAGATGAGGATGCTGTTCCATTGCTAATGTTCAGGTAAGAATCATAATTCTTTTAATATATAGTTTTATTATTGCAAAACCAAAGGGGAAAAAAAATTTTATGCACAAACTCCATGACACAAAAAAGAACCAAATAAATAAATGTGGATAATCTAAAGAGTAGGGAATTGTGTCTGTGTATATACAGACACAGGTACATATATACAAACACTACACACACATATACATATGCATGTACATATACATATTAAGGAGAGTACAGAAGATTATTTATTGATGTTTAATATACAGTATTTATACAAAAATTACATTTTATATGGCAAGAGTTTATCGGTAAAACTTGGTATAAACCACTCATTTCTCATTCCCTTCCATACAATTCTTGATAGTATCAAAACTGTAATTACACCTTGCTCTTTGGGGGGTGGGTGGGAAAGATTTATGAATGGCCACCGCAGGTGCACATGGGCATCCATTAAAAAAGCACTAAAATTAGATTGAAACTTTTGAGAAAATGAGAGAAGTAATTATCAGAAACAAAACTGATAGAGAAAAACTGCAACATGAATCGAAACAAGTTAGCATTCCAAGTACTTGGGTTACCCATAATACATCATAGAAAATGTAGAACTAGACAAAAATATGTAGGAACTATAATTTCTAATGTATTTGTAATAAAATAATTGCATTAGCAGTTCTGAAATTCAGATAAAGAATTTGAAATATCTATGCAGGGATACCTTGAAGTTACTGCTAATTTTGTTCCAGATTGGCAATAGAGCAAATACTGCAATAAAGTAAATTACATAAATTTGTTGGTTTCACAGTGCATATAAAAGTTATGTTTACACTATACTATAGTTTAAGTGTGCAATAGCATTTATGTCTTAAACATCTCCAACATATATATTTTAATTAAAAAAACTTTATTGCTAAAACATGCTAATCATCACCTGAACCTTCAGCAAGTCATAAGATTTTTGCTCCACTGGAGGTTCTTGTAAAAAAGATGGCAATATTTGCAAAGAGCAATAAAGCGAAATACAATAATGCCTGTATATTGAAATTGTTGGTTTGCAATATCGACTTTGTACTGAGTCAAGCAATCACTATGGGAATTGGCACATCTCTTTTGTGGTTTATTATATAATGAAATCTTGCGCAAAATATTTTTCCCAAGTTGGTTCATTCAGTTATAAAATATAAATAATACTTTATAGAATACAGAGAATAACCAAGTGTAGTGGTATTTATACAACAGGAAACTGTGCACTGTGAGATTTAATTTTAAATATAAATATAAAATATATTTTAATATAATTTTAAAGATTTAATTTTAAATATGGGCTCATTAGAGAAAATGTTCAAATGTATGTTTTTTTTGTGAAAATAACAAAAAAAAATTAAAATAGCATTATTGATTAACATTACTGGATCAAATGTATAGTTCTAACTCCTGAGGTTATTTAGCAATTCACAGTTTAAATGTATAGAATTTCATTGTGAATTGTATGCATTTTTAACTTTCTCAGGTCACTTACAACCCATGAAAGATCAGAGTTAAATTTAACTCCTAATCCCCATTATATGCATTTTTCCCTTTAGGGAACCAGCCGAATTGAGATCAAATAAATTGCACTTTTTGGCATAGATATAGTTGCCAATACATGAATGCAGTTCCTTTGGGAAAATATTGAGTACAATATTAATAACATCTTTAGTTGTCCTTTAATTAATACTTCATAGAACAGAAGACTTTTGTAGAAAGCATTGGACTGCTACTGCTCCTTAAGACAGGCTTAAAAGAGGATGACAAATAATGGTGTTTTGCTTGAAATATACATTGTCCCAAGGCTCTCGTACAGAAAGGACTTTACATAGATGAAGAGAGACCAGTTGATGCACCCTGGGCTGTTTCAGGATCTAGAAAACAATTTTATCTTGCCCATAACAACTTAACCAACTATAAATCATGGTGCAGGAAAACATTCTGTGTCAGAGGAAAGCAAATGAATGTAAACTCTAAAATACTAGACTAGATCCAGAGCTAAGCTCAGAGTTTATCTACTGAATTCATTGAAAAGTAACTTAATCATAATCGAATTAGCTCCCTTTTTTTCCTGCACAGAAAAATATAGGGTTACTTATGCAAAATAGTATTGTCAAGTGATGAAATCCACTTAAAAAGAAAAGAGCAAAGTCCATCTTCCATAATAATTTCTTTGATTTAGAAAAGCATCAAATTGGCAAAGTCTGTTTTAATTCCAGATCTGACACAACCTGAAATTACACCACATAATATTGGAAGTCAGAAACAACCTCTAAAAGTCACATTCTCCAATAGAAGTAAATCAACGTTACTTGGTGTCATAAATCTCCATCTCAAGGCCTCAGCATGGTCAGCTCATGTTCCCACGGGAAGAAGAACCATCTAGTCTAAACAACTCTCTCTATCTCCACTCCTCCCACCTTAGAAAGTGACAAACCCGAAACCCTTCCCGCCATAACCAGCAAAGAAAAAGAAAGAAAAGGAATATATAATAAGGCTACACAAAATGGCCATGCATATGTCAATTCCGGGCTTGACAAGTATATTGTTAACTTTGTTAAGTGAGTCATGCCTCATTCTGACATTTTTTTGCCATGATCAATTAAGTGAATCACATGGTCATTAAGTAAATTCAGCTTCCCCCATAACTTTGCTTGTCAGAAACTGGTTGGGAACGTCATGAATGGGGACCACATGCCAAATGCCAAGTGCTTCAGTTTCTAAGGTTTTGATTGGGTGACCATGCAAAAGTTGTAAGTCTACTAGTTGTAAGTCACTTTTTAAAAATACTGTTGTAACTTTGAACAGTCACTAAACAAATGGTTGTAACTCGAGGACTACCTTTATAAATGAAAGATAGTTTTAAAGAGTAACTTTAAAGAGTCTTTCAGGGTTTCGTCTGCATCCTGATGAAATGTTTAAAGTTCTTACTTCTAATAGTGTGTCTTCTCCAGACTTCAGTTCTTCAGAGATTGTTTCAATCTGATATTATAAAGAAATAACCCTTTATTCCCTTGCTTTGACATTTAGTTGTACAATTTAATGTTTCTTATAAAAGTCTACAAGAATACTTGCTTCTTTTCAAATGATGCAAATTTAGTCACAGCTAGAATAGGGCCTTTGAAATGTATGAATCCGTCTGGATATTGGAATCAGTAGAAGAGGTACTTTAAGATCTCTCTTTCTTTCCTCAGACAGGAACCTTGGAGATGCTACCTCAGAAATTGTTCTCATCCCCACATTTGAGTCTTTCAGGAAATGGAATCAAGATCTCTTTTCTACTGCTCAGGTACAGTTTGTTTTACAGAAATGAAAGATTACACCTTAACTTCTACCTCATTTCTGACATATTTTGTTTTACATTCAAACAGATCCAGTTCCATTTTATTATTAGTGCAGTAAATGATTAGTACTGATTTTCTATACTTTGGAAACTTACTCCTTGGAATAAATTCTACACATTAGAGAAATTAATAGAATTTGAAGCAAGCCTGCTGCATTCATATGTTCTCATTTTTTATTGTTTCGTATTTGACAGTGGGTAATGATTCACAATAAGCTAAGTACTAATGTGTCTGACAAAGGCAGATTAATTTGATAATGCTATTGACTTGCATTTAGATACATATTGTTGTATCAGATGAGACAGTCATGGGCAGAATCAATGCTGCTTTTTTGCTGAGTAGGACTATTGGTCTATGAAGCACACATTCTCTAACTAGGCTGATATATACCAATCCATTGCTAATTGAGTTTGTTTTAGTTTAGTTTTCCTCCAACAGCTATAGGTAGGCCTTGATTTACAACCGTAACTGAGCATAAAATTTGGAGTCATAAGCTGTTGTGATTGTAGTGAAGCAGTGGAAAAAGAGCATATAAAGCACTTTTCATATAAAGCATATAAAGCATTTTTTATATTTAGTATAGGTCAACAAGTCATATTTAGCAAAGGTCCCAGTTTCCCCTTTCCTCTACAGTTTTGCTTTGCTTAACATAACATTGTGAAACCCGCAAGATTGCTAAACTAAGGAACTTGAACTAACCATGTTACTGTAAACAAGGGTGAACATGGAAAATAGCTGATGGTGTAAGATAACTGAAAAATCAAAAATATGCTTGTTATTTCCTTTTTATACTTTCTCTAGAAATGTATGCAATTTTGTCCTTATTTGATAAATGTAATACGAATAATGCCCAAGTCTTTGCTGATGTCATATTGGGTATAAAAATATTGTCTCAGGAAGAGCTGGGGGTTCAGAATTCGTCATGTTAATGCTCTGAACACTTTGCGCAAATAAAACCTGTATTCTCCTACCTTTCGTGGTCTTGTGTCCTGATTTGGAACCAAGATTTGCTGCAACAGAAGGTTGAGGCATCACATGACTGGTGCTAAATTTGAGGGTTTTTTTGCAGCCATCGTTAGGCAAACATTGCTCTCATTAAGCAAATCCATTTTACCCAATGAGCGTTTTTTGCTGGTAACTGGAAGTAAACACTGAAAATAGGTAAAAACCATTTACAAAACCCCAATCATGTGACCATGTGACACTGCAAATGGCTGTAAAGGTGTGCAGGTTGTCAAGTGCCCAAATTGCAATTATGTGACTCTGGGGAGGAAAAAAGGGACCACTCACTGCTGCCAACTTGCCCAGCCAACACGGTTGTTGATTGTAACTTCAAATGATAATAAAATGAATGATCATAAGTCAAGGATTATTTGTAAGCACAAAGGAAAATTTAAAATTGTCCATCAAATCCATGGGCAAAGTAAGAGGATAACTTCTCCAATGATTTCTTAAAGGTAGAATTTTCTTTTATTTATGAGAGTAGAATAGTTACAGAAAAGGCCCACTGGTGAGAGTCTCTACCTGATGTCTTCTTTATTTATCCAATGGGAGGGGTTGCAGACCTGTGTAATCTGAATTCAGAGTTGGAAATGACTTTGTAGGTCTTCTAATCCAACCCCTTGCCCAAGGAGGAGACCCTATATCATTCCAGACAAATGGCTGTCTAATATCTGAAACATATTTAAAAAATGAAGATGATAGTCACAACCCTGCAATTGTCCTTCCATTTCTTTTGTGTGCAAGTCAATGTTGTACTCACACACAAAGAGGCGGAGCTCCAATTGTACAGTTCTGGCTGCCATCTTGACTTTTTTGACCATTAGAGAGCTCACTGTAGAGTGGCAGACAGAAATATCCCAGAAACGTCTTGGCCTCATCTGAATTAAATAATTATAAGAAGAGCATTGTTCGACATGATCATCTTTCCTCAATTCTCTTATCCTAAACTCATGCAAATTCTGCTGCACTAAACTGAATGAGAATGGTTGGGAAAAAATGCAAGAGAATTTCTCAGTGCATAACTAGGTTTTATGGCTGAAGCTATACCAAACACCACAAGTATACCTTTTACAGATTGGCTGATCTCCAAAACAACTCTGGGCAGCTTACATTTTAAAAAGATAGAAAATGATTAGGTTAAAAAAAAGAGAAGATAATGTTCGTCCAGACAAACCACACTCCATACATCATGAAACACAGCCAACAAAAGATCCAACAAAAGGATCCTACCCCCATGGCCTGGGAAAACAGCCAATTTTTAAGAGACTTTCAGGACATCAAGTGAACAGGGAGGAAAATCATGCAACTATTAAATATGAACATGCCAAGGAAAAAAACTGGATATTTTCTCTTGATGCCAATCCAAAATACAACGCAGTAGATTGAATACTAGTATGATATCATCCTATTGGTGAATCCCAGTTAGTAGCTTTCTTATAGTGGAAAATGTAAGGAATTAAACAGGCCATAGGATACCAGTCTTGGGATTTTCATTTTCCTCTAATATTTTGCCATTTCTTCATTTTGAAGACATATTTCTAAAAACCTGTAACACTACTTTTATGTGTTTAGGCTCTTCAGTGAAAAAAAGGGCTTAATGAAATAAAGAAAGGCTTTTTGCATTTTGCTTATGGGAATGTCTTCTTGGTTGATAAATAGCCACATTGCTGAAAGTAGGAGCTTAACATCTGTGCCCTTGAAAATTTAGATCATACAACATAACTTAGCATTTCCTACACATCTTAAGTTATACACTCTGCCAATTTAGCTAAATCATGGTCTCCTTTGCTGTCAAAATCCATTTGCATTTGTTTAATCAATACACAATATTAGCATTAGCAGAATCTAGTGCAGAAGCATGAGACTGAAGGTGGATTCCTGTACAATGGCTGGAAATATGATCAAAATAACCTCTATAATGGCTTCATTAAAAGCACTTTTGTCATATGCTTAATATCATTTGGGCTTGATCCAAATGTTGTTTACAAAAGGTTGATGGTCCAGTTTATACAACCAGCAAAAGCAAAATAATTCCTGGACTATACTATTTAAATTTATGAATGTTGCACTTCTAATAAGGCAAAAAACAGGGCAGAAGACTAGCCTAACATTTTTCCTGACATCATCTGGATAGGGGCAATACAAACCATGATGGCCTCATGATATAATCAGGCAAACTGATTAAGTTATGTAATTTCTGTTACTTGCAAACTGTTTTATGACGTTTGGTTACTACTTCTTCCCCTTGTCTTCCCTCCCATAGATGACTATATAGAGAGCAGGAGTCTCAAATCCCAGGGCCAAGAATAGAATAGAATAGAATAGAATAGAACAGAACAGAACAGAACAGAATAGAATGGAATGGAATGGGATGGGATGGGATGGGATGGGATAGGATAAGATAGAATAGAATAACAGAGTTAGAAGGGACTTTGGAGGTCTTCTAGTCCAATCTGCTGCTTAGGCAGGAAACCCTATACCATTTCAAATAGTTATTTAATCTCTTCTTAAAAACTTCCAGTATTGGAGCATTTACAACTTCTGGAGGCAAGTTGTTCCACTGATTAATTGTTCTAACTGCCAGGAAATTTCTCCTTAGTTTTAAGGTTGCTTTTCTCCTTGATTAGTTTCCACCCATTGCTTCTTGTCCTGCCCTCAGGTGCTTTGGAGAATAGCTTGACTCCCTCTTCTTTGGGGCAGCCCCTGAGATATTGGAACACTACAAGAATGTCACCTCTAGTCCTTCTTTTCATTAAACTAGACTACCCAATTCCAGCAACCATTCTTTGTATGTTTTAGCCTCCAGTCCCCTAATCATCTTTGTTTGCTCTTCTCTGAACTCTTTCTTAGAGTCTTAACATTTTTTTACACCATGGAGATCAAAACTGGATGAAGTATACCAAGTATGTACTTATCAAGGCATTATAAAGTGTTGTAGACTGTCCATGGCCTGTTAGCAATTGGTCCTACAGATGGAGGAGAGCAGTGGGTGAATGAGTGAAGCTTCATCTATATTTGCAGCCACTCCCTAGAACTAGCATCACTGTCTCACTTTCACCTCAAATTATCCGGCATTAGATTTTCATAGGAGTGCAAACCCTACTGTAAACTACACACGTGAGACATCAAGACTGTGCATTCTGCCTCCCCTTCCCAGGCCTTGGAATAATTGTCTTTGGCAAAACTGGTCCCTGGTACCAAAAGGTTGGGAACCACTGGTATAGAGGACTCCCACATCACCATTTAACATTCATGTGCCCAGGTTCCACATCACCATTTAACATTCAACTGTCCAAGTTCTACCAGCAAACATGATTATAGTTGCTGAGAGCTGCAATTCATTGACAATAGTCTCTGTTGGAATCTTATATAAATTTGCATATATAGCAATAGCACTTAAAACTTATATACCACTTCACAGGGCTTTTCTGCCCTCTCTAAATGGTTTACAGTGTCAACATATTGCTCCCAACAATTTGGGTCCTCATTTTACCCACCTCAGAAGGAGAGAAGGTTGAGTCAACCTTGAGCCTGGTGAGATTCGAACTGCCAAATTGCAGGCAGCTGGCAATCTGCAGAAGTAGCCCGCAGTACTGCAATCTAACTACTGCACCACTGCATCTCATCACCTCATATATATCCTATATGTCTATCAAAAAATGGCATGTCAGGTTAATAATATTGAATTATTTTGAAAACCATATTCAAGCAGCTCATATATTTGTATAGAGGCGAGTAGGAGACAGATGTCTTAGGGATGAGGTCTTCTTACTTTGTAAACCACCTTCAGAAATGAGAGCCCCCCCCCCCAATCATCACCAAGAAAACCAGTAAAGCCAAAAGATTCTGGAAGTCCAAAAGATTGGTAGCAATGTTTATTTCCAATGATAAGAGTGTTTCACAGGGATGGGGCCACAGCAGAAAAGGCGCTTCACCTTGAATCTGCCTGCTGGAATTCCTTGGCAAAGTCTGTAGCAAGTAACTTCCATTGGCATGAGTGGGGCAGGCTAGTTCCATTGGAAAGAGATAGCTCCTCAGATGATGGAACTATTGTTTTCCCTTTCCTCATCTGATAATTTTTGGATTAAAAAGTGAATTAGCTCATGGACTATATAGCCAAACAGAGTTCTCTATTCCTTCACATTGTTATAAATCTGGTTGTGTTCATAGATTAGCCACAATAAAATGAAGATTTCCTTTAGGAAATTTCAATAGTAGGAGCAAAATGTGAAGTTCACAATGACATTCACTTTGGGGAGGAAACTACAGAATAAAGCTATTCTGAAATATAGAAAGGAACTTTACAGATTATTAATAATTGAGGAATAAGGAATCTTCCACTGGATAAAGTTATTAAGGAACTGAGGTATATTTTCACTCAGGAAAGAAAAATTGGTGAAGAACTGAACTGAAAAAGTGAAAAGAACTGAAGAAACCTGAAGGTGGTTTACAAACTAAGAAGACCTCATCCCTAAGACATCTGTCTCCTACTCTTAGTTTTTGTATCGTGTGATGACCCAGGGCATGGCACAAAGGCAACACAGTCAAATAAGCAATAAGAGTCTCTTTATTATCTCCAACTTTCCCCCAATGTCCAGGTTACCTTTGGCTGGAGAAAAACTCTTCCAGGAGCAGCCTTTAACTGTAGAAAATTCAGTCCAATTGAAGTACACACAAACTGTAACTTAAAATCCAAACAAACCAAACTGAAGTAATTAGTTTAACAGGGCAGGAGAAAGAATTTCAGACTTGAAAGCACGGCAAAGCTCATACAGTTGGGAAGACAACAGGAACACAGATAAGCCACAACAGTACAGGTAAAGTCATGATTGCTCCCAACAGCTTGCTTGCATGAAGCTTGCCTTTTTTATACACTGTGTTCCCAGCTCAGCTAATGAAGGGAATCAGGGCCCTTTCCTCTCCCATAAGCCATGCAACCCACATTGCTCTCTTCTCTGTTCCTCCCTGCGTGCCCTAGGGTGAAGAGGGGGGTGGGCCTGGGTCTTCCTCTGAATTTCCTCTCCTTGTTCTACCTCTCTCCAGCTCTGCTCAGCTGGACTTTGCCCTTCTCCAGTTTCTTCCACAGCCAATGGAGCCACATTTTCACTCCCTGTCAGCTGTTCAGCTTCCTCCTCCAAGTCAGATTCCGACAGGGGCATGACATATAGTTTTAAGATTTTAATTGGCGTAGTTTTAATATTTGAATTATCTTTCTTTTGTCTTTTTATAATCTCTCTCATGTAGGGGAGACTCTAGGGTCATGATTAAACCCACAAAACGTGGCTTTATCACATGTTACTTTCCTTCCAACAGCATGAGCAAAGTCTCTTGTCAAAGCAGCTAAAAATGTAGCATCTGAGACCCTTCCGTTTACAAGGTGCAAATGCACACTCATTGAAATGTATTATTATGCATCCTAAAGCTGCATTTTAAATCAATGAATTATGCATTGATTAATGAATTATGCAATGGATGCATTTTCAAAGATTCTTCAAATTATAAATTGTACCTTATTAAAGCTAACTATGATTAGTTCTTTTTTTAAAAAAACTGCAGATCATCAGTGTTTATGAAATTTACATAAAAGAATGATTCTTCTGATAAGAATTAGGCCTACAACTTAAATTATTCTACACCAGCGTCATCATCATGAATTGTGTTTTTTCCTCCCTTCACTAAATGGGTCATGGGCGTGGCCAGCATGTGACACATCTGCCCCACCGGCTGCGAGTTTTACAGCCCTGTTCTATGCCATCCAATGCTACTTTCACTTAAGTTCAGGCAAAACATTTAGCTTTTCACTATATCCTTTGATTGAATTTACCTGTATGCTGAATATATGATAGTTACATCTGAGTTTATTGCATGCAGTTACAATGTCCTTCTATAATATTATTTAATGTTGCATTAATTTATATGTCCAAGAAAGTAACTTGTTCCAAAAAGTCAAGGGGGGACGATTTCCAAAAGTCTCCTCCCAGATACAACATTGATTTTTGGTTGATTTAAAAAAACAAGATTGCTATTGCTTTGCCTGTAATGTTACACAGGCATACCTTTTCTCACAATCACATGATAGTTAACTTTGGAAAATGCAAGAGTTGCAGCAAGTGCTACGTTCTTATCCTTACGTGCCTAGCAGTATCTTTTTGGAATATGACCCAAACGTAAGGTCTCTAATAACTGATTTGTCAGTATGCATATATTTTGTCTGGGTTGGGCTTGAGGCCTCTTTACTCAAGCTTTCCACTGCTGTAAACAACATCTGTAGTAGCCTTACCCTCATGTTCAGGATTCACTTTAATCTTGGCTAATACTTGAGGGAATTCTAATCTTACTGCGGTGGATTTAATGGAACTGCTAAACTGGACTCTGGATTAGATTTGTTTTTGTGTGTGACCTTTTTCTTGAGCTCTTGCAGCAGGATAGCAGATCACTTGTGTGCTATTTGTTGTTTTGCCTCAGAAGCAAAATCTAAAACCTCATTGGAAATAATCATACAGAACTGTTCACCTGAAAATCTATATAAGTTTGTGCTCTGCTAAACATTCCTTATGCATTTTTCTGTCCTTCCCATTTACTTTGATGGAGATGAATCATTTGAGTAAAAATGTATGGAAGGTATGGATAACTATTACTCATCCTTATTAAGTGCCATGATTCAGGGATAATTATCCTATTCTTCACCAGTTTATAATAAGTGCATTGGTTGATGCAGTCAATGAAGAGTTGAAGTCATCGTGTCACAGCCCTTTTCACATCCATAGACTTGGAATTAGCCAAAGAATCTAAGACAGAATTGTTCCACAGCATACCTGACTTAACCAAATACATGAACATTGAAACTTACACCCAGGATTATGGATCTTATAAAACTCTGCCTAACCACATATTTTCAATTTGATGGACAACAATCAAGAAGTAAAAGGTAAAGGTCTCCCTTGTCCAGTCATGTCCAACTTCAGTGCACTGTGCTCTTCTCCATTTCTTGCCCAGGGGAGCCAGCATTGTCCTTCCATGGTCATGTGTCCAGCATGACTATATACACCAAGGCTCATGGAACACTATCACTTCCCACCAAAGTGGTACCTATTTATTTACTCATGTTTCCATGCTTTTGAACTGACAGAGCAAGCCACTAGAATATAAATTGAGAGCAAATCCCACTCCTTATTAGCAGGGGTGGGATTCAATCAGTGGAACAACCGGTTTGGTGAGTGAGCGCTTTGTGTGCATGCAGTGTTTGCAACTCACTGCAAGCCCTTTGTGTAAAACAGCTGACGTGTGACAATCTGCTGTGCCACACAAAGCAACTGAGCTAGAAAACCCAGAAATAAAGTACAGACTAGAGCCGGGGCAGGTGGGTGGGCCCAACAGCTGATTGTCAGAGTGAACCAATTTGCTCACAGTTGATCTTTGGAGCTACCGGTTTGCCTGAACAGGCCCAAACTGATAGAATCCCACCCCTGCTTATTAGCACTGATATTACCTAGTCTGAGTAATGAAACTGCAAGCAAACAACCAAGCTCAGAGAGCAGCAAGGACTCCTGATTTGAAATCAGTGCTGCCATGCCTTCAAAGGCAGTATTCTACATGTAGGAATGTTTTCTCTCTAAAATGGCATCTTCTGCATAACTTTAATTTAATAAATAATTTAATAAATAATTTGACTAGCTGCAGGTTATCTGAGTCATTTCGGACCTGCAGAATCACCAACCATCTTTTTTTAAGTGTGCCAGTGTCTGTCATATCTCAACTAATTTTCTCATTCTGGAGAAGCGTCTGAATTCCCATGGGCAACATTTGCTTTTAAAGTGCATTTGATCTCATCTAAACATTTGTGAATATCAGCTGTAAGTACTTTGGAATAGAATCTCTTGCCTTATTACATCCACCGAATTGGATAGTTTGCACAAAATAATAGGTGCACTGAACTCAAGAACAAAATGCAAAATATAAAATATAAAAGGCTTTTATTCTTGTCCCTTTGCTCATTGTTACAATAGATCAATCACTGTAAACAGCTTTCATACATTGGCTATATTTTTAAAAAAGAAAATCAGTGTGAGATATCAAAGACCAGTTCTTCAAATATGACTGATTTGTAAGAACTTTAATGAAAAACTAAATTAACGCAAGACATTTTTGGAATTCTTGTGACACCTTTTGTTAGGTAAACATATCTTGAAACGACATAGACTTCCCATTCTTTCCAACTTAAAACATAGGGGTTTTATTTGATTGAACTGATTTTGATGTGAGTAATGATCAAATAGGGAAATGGTTCTCTTACCTTACTGGAAGAAACCAGATGAGAGGTTTGTATGATTAAAAACCATATCATTCAGTCAGTCTCCAATGTATTATATCTGTATTTATAAGACATGCTTATCCATAAATCTTTTGCATTTTGTTTGTTTCCTGTAGACAGTCAAAACCTCCTGGGTTTAAGTCTTGGTAGCTGTTTAATTTATCTCATTTCAATCTCTGGGATGAAAAATTGTCAAGATGCATGATGGTCCCACATAAACATTGGTGGTTTTTTTTTCCAGGTATTCAGTTAGATATCACTTCTGTGAATTATGGAAGCTGACAACTTGGTTTGACTGAATGTTTTTTTAAAAAAGAAAAGATTATCTAAAATCAACATATTTGGTTGTTTTCCTACTATGCCATAAAACAATCTAGAGTTAAATCTCCACATACATACATACATATTGTTCTGAACTAAGCAAACTCGTTAGCTTGCAATTCTAATAGTTTTCCTTCCATGACAGGCTCGTAAACCTGCACTTCTGATTGGCCCGCTGATAGCAGATCGTGATTGGTCGTTGTTGGCTGATCTGATTGGCTGTTAGCAGGTCGCCACTGATTGGACGATCCCAGCGTGGCAAACTCAAATCATTGGGTGTTGTGACAATAGCCAGCTCTATAAAAGGAGCTGCTGCTGCCCTAGTATTTTGCTCCGTTCTGAAGTCACTAATAAAGAGTTGGAGTCACTATTCGATGCCTCGTCTCCGTACTTTGCACCCACTCTCCCAGATCTAACATTGGCGATGAGGATGGGATGTGAAGACGATAGAGCTGACTGAACACTCATTGAACGCTAACAGAGCACGTGGCTGAGAGTGCACCAATAGCGGCAGAATGACCAGCGGTGCAATACCACCCGCTCCATTTGATCTGGCTAACGAAGACTGGGACTCGTATATGGACAGGTTTCAGATGTTCCTGAAAACCAACAACCTGAAGGATGCTACACCTGGCAAGAAACGAGCTGTATTCCTGACCCATTGTGGGCCCACCATTTTTGTTGTAACTATGTATCATTGCAACTATGTATCATTCATGTGTAATCATTAACTTCTGTCTCCTCAGTGACCTTTGCAAGGCACGTACAAGGGACAAGGAGCTAGACGGTTGTTAATAAGCTTATCCACATTGTAAATGATCTGTCTGGTATGCAGCTTTGTAAACATGCACATCCTGATGGAATTATCCTGTTTGACTTGAGCTTTGATTAAATCATTTTCTTGTAAAAAAGCACAATAAAAGAGCGTGTGCCAAGACATTCGGGGCGCGCTCATCCCGAGGAACTTCGCCTCCTGTCGTTTCTCTCTCCTTCGCTCCCTATCATGAGCCGCCCATCTGATGTGGGATAGCAGATACCACATTCTGGTGACCCCGACGTGATTCCCTAAGGGGGATACGTTGCGACGCGCCCATATCTTATCAGCTCGATGGGAGCTGTGCATCGCCAGGCCTGAAGTGAATTGCACATCATCGGATCTGAAACATGGTCTCGACTTTCGTAAGTATGGGTGGAAACTTTTCTCAACAACAGACGCAGCATCTGAAGGAATTGAGGGAGTTAGTCGCTTCTTCTTCTAAATATTCTACTATTTTAAAGGGCTCGCCTGTAAAAATGAAACCTATTGCTACATTATTGGCTTATGTGTGGCAACATTGTCCCAATTATTCAGAGGAAGGGTCCTTAAAAATTTCCACTTGGCAAAAAATTGGTGAACATCTCCATAGTCCTCCTCGTGCACCTATTGGCATTTTGGTCACTTGGAGGAAAATTATGGAAGCTTTAATGGTCCATTATAAAATAGAAGCAGGGAGTGTGTTTGAATCTCCCCCGCCAAGTTATGATAACTTTTCAATTTGCTCTAACTCAGGCAGAAGCTGCTGCCATTATTCAACAATGCCCCACATGTAGTAAGCAAGGACATTCCATTCCCATAGGAGTAAATCCTAGAGGATTAAAAGCTTGTGAAATTTGGCAAATGGATGTAACTCAGTATCCACCTTTTGCCCCTTGGAAATATTTGCACGTTTCCATCGATACATATTCAGGGTTTATTCTGGCCACCCCTCAAAGGGGAGAAACTGCAAAACATGTCATCAATCATTCAATTTGTATCTTTGCCTGCTGGGACGTCGAAAAGAAATCAAAACTGACAATGGACCTGCCTATACAAGTTCTGTGTTCCAGGACTTCTGTAACAGATGGGATGTAACCCACAAGTTTGGGATTCCCTACAACAGCCAGGGGCAGGCTATTGTGGAACGAGTGAACTTATCTCTGAAAAGTGCTCTTGATCGATATTCGTTGCGGGAAAAAACCCTGAACCTCCCAGCATTGCAAAATTCTCTTAATATTTGTCTTTACACTTTAAACTTTCTTAATCTGACTGGCATTCCTCCCACTTCTGCTGCTTCATGTCATCTTTCCTCCCCCTCACCCCCGCCTAACAGACCTCTAGTATATTATCGCAGATTGCCAGATCCTGCCTGGCAGGGTCCCGCTGAGCTTCTCACTTGGGGACGAGGCTACGCTGCGATTTTACTACCAGACAAAACCACTTGCTGGATCCCTGGTAGGGCGGTTAGACCCTATCATGGGAATTCCTCCGCTACATCTGTATCTTAAAACTCTTCCTGATATTCTTGCCTATATCTTCTTTGCAATTTCTACCTTACTTCAACAAAACCTATGCTTCCTGTCAAAAGACTATTCGTGTTAAAACCATTTCATTAACAGAAGGCTATTATACTTGTTCCATGTGGGTATGTCATGAAAATGCTACCCGTAGTTTTCACTCTGTCACTTCTGTTTTGTTCAAAGAACACTCTACCACTCGCTTTTTTGTTCCTTCTTTACTCTTCCTATGGAAAGGAACCTTAAAATCTTTTCCTCTATTCAATCTAAACATAGGGGGACCTAGTTGTCCTTCTATTTTATTATGGGGTCCCCCATCCCAACTAACATCCTTGATGAATTACCAAATTAATCTTTATTGTCATTATTGTAATTATTATCCTTTTTCTACTAATTGCATTCCCTCCTCATTTCGCAAATGTTCTACAGCTAACTTGTCCATAGCCCTCTCTCCTGCTTGTGATGTTTTTATATATCCGAACTCTGATCCTGTCAACAAACGACGCTTCAAAAGAACTGTCCATGACGATCCACAGAAGCCTCATAGAAGATATAATATTGCTTGGACTATAACTGACTTTCAAGGAGTTCGTTTAAGTTCTACAACCAATTTTTCTCACATAGAAGACTTCTACCCACCACTTCAATTCGATTTGGCAGACGCACCCACACAACCAGGGGATATTCTGCAATCTACACCACTTCAGGAGGAACTTTAACATCACGCCTGAAAGGAATGTATTTTATCCCTGGCAATAATTTTGTTTGGACTTGTTCCACCGGTCTCATGGCATGTGTCCATGGGGATGAAATTGTTAAATCCAAATCATTTTGCATTCAAGTATGGCTTGTGTGTATAACTCTGATGATTTTATATCCCTACAGGTACCCATGGAATACCCCCTTTTGCAAAATCGTAAAGATTTAGATCTGTTATTTTTTAAAACAAGGGGGATTGTGTGCTACGCTTAAAGAAGAATGTTGTTTTTATGCCAATAGCAGGGGGGCTTGTTTTCTATTTCGCCATGGTTTACAACCTTTTTAACTGCATTGGCAGGATCATTAATAATCATTATATTGATATGTATTATAGGACCTTGTTGTTTTAATAGAATATTGCATTTTTTTAAAAAAAAATCAATTATCCTCCATAACTGCTGATGTTAATGTGCTATTGCAAGCTCATGTTATATCCTCAACACCGGATGAAAAAATGTCATTGCTGAGTTACCGCTTCTTGGACAACCCTGACGCTGACGGGTCGCACTCTTGCCCAGATGACGGGGACGGCGAACATTCCATAAAAATGGTTCCTGTCTTCTCGGACGAGGAAGAAGACTCGTCATAAATAATAAAAACAGAGGAGATGTTGTAACTATGTATCATTGCAACTATGTATCATTCATGTGTAATCATTAACTTCTGTCTCTTCAGTGACCTTTGCAAGGCACGTACAAGGGACAAGGAGCTAGACGGTTGTTAATAAGCTTATGCACATTGTAAATGATCTGTCTGGTATGCAGCTTTGTAAACATGCACATCCTGATGGAATTATCCTGTTTGACGTGAGCTTTGATTAAATCATTTTCTTGTAAAAAAGCACAATAAAAGAGCGTGTGCCAAGACATTCGGGGTGGGCTCATCCCGAGGAACTTCACCTCCTGTCATTTCTCTCTCCTTCACTCCCTATCATGAGCCGCCCATCTGATACGGGATAGCAGATACTGCACATTTTTATGATGGCAAAGGCACTCGCAAAACCAGCTGAAATCAAGACGATGGACTGGGACAACCTCGCCCCAATCCTCCAGGCCCATTATTCCCCAGCGGTGCTAACACTCATCAGGAGACACGAGTTTTACCAGAGGGGCCAACAGGAAAATGAGAGTGTTGGAGACTTCATCGCGGACCTCAGAAACCTGGGGGGACTCTGTGGCTTCACAAATCTTCTTTGACTTGTTCTTCCTCTAATTTCATTCCCAGTATATAACCATATAATTTTTTAATCACCTTCTCATCAGTACCCATCAAGATCTTATCTAAATCAGTCTGCTTATTATAGAATCCCTCCGTTTTAGAATCTTCATCATACCTTGAATGTATTTGCGCATATGAAAACCAATTCATCCTTATACCTTGTTCCTCTAAGTTTTGGATCGATTTAAGTTCACCCTTTCATCCAAGAGTTCCCCATATCTAACTGTTTGTTCCTTCTTATTAATTATAGGATAGGAAAATGCTTCAATAGTCGATCACCAAACTGGAATTTTCAAATAACATTGTCTTTTTATCTTCTCCCAGTTTAACCACAAAGACTCCCACATATAATGTCTTCTAAAATAACCCTGTGTTTTAGTTCCCTTATACCATAAAAAAGCATGCCAGCCCAACAGCAAATCATGCCCTTCTAATGTCAACAACCTATGCTTTCTTGATGTTATCCATTCTTTGACCCACATCAAGTTTGCAGCTTGATAATACAATTCCCAATTAGGCAGGCCAAAACCTCGTATAATTCTAGTGTCTTGCAAAAGCTTTAGCTTTTTTCTCGCTTTTTTACCTTGCCATATAAACTTCAACATGATTTTATTTAAATCTTCAAAATAGTCTTTTCCAAGCCTAATTGGTATTGTTTGGAACAAAAATAAAATTCTAGGTAAAATATTCATCTTGATTGTTGAAATTCTCCCTATTAATGACAATTGCAAGTTTTCCCACTTCTTCAAATCAGTAGCTATCTCTTGTTTGAGTTTAATATAATTATTCTCTTTTAATGTGCTACATCTTGCTGTCAAATATATCCCCAGATACTTAACCTTATTTGTAATTTGGATTTTCAAAAGATCTGCCAGTTCTTCTCTTTGTCTCAATAGCATGTTCTTTGTCAAAATCTTTGTTTTATCTTTATTTATTTTCAAACCAGCCATCTCACCATATGTCTCTATCTTTTCCAATAACCTTGGAGCTGTTTCTAACGGGTCTTCCAGAATAAAAGCTAAATCATCAGCAAAAGCTTGTAGTTTAAATTCTTCCTTCTTAATTTTCATTCCTTTTATGCTTTTATCATCCCTAATATTTCTATTCAACACTTCCAAGGTCAACACAAATAGCAAAGGAGATAGGGGACACCCTTGTCTTGTGCCTTTTCTTATATTAATAAAATCTGTAAGTTCTCCCTCCATCATTACCTTTGTTCCAATAGTAATAACATAAATCTCCAATTCACGTTGTCAAATGCCTTTTGAGCATCTAAAAATATCAAAGCCATTTGCTTTTCAGGATGAGCCTCATAGTATTCCAAAGTATCCAAGATTACTCTCATACTGTCTCTGATTTGTCTCTTTGGCAGGAATCCATTTTGATCTGGGTGAATAAAATTATTTAAATATTTTTTAAGTCTTTCTGCTAAAATTGAAGCAAAGATTTTATAGTCTGCATTCAATAAGGAGATGGGTCTGTAGTTCTTAATTTGCAGTGGGTCAGCCTCTTCTCTTGGAATAAGTGTGATATAAGCCTCTGACCATGTTTTGGGTATCATCTTCTTTGACATAATTTCATTCATAACTTCTAACAATGGGATGCTCAGTGATTCTTTTTTTTTTTTTTGAAAAAGTTTTTATTAATTTTCTACAAACAAACAAGACAAACAAAACATAAAAACATCAACTCTTATATGTACATCCAGTGTGTCAGTTGGTTCATCATTTTTGTGCATTCATTCTGTAGTCTCAATTACAATTATGTTACATAACAACTCATATTGTCAATCCAAATTTATATATCCTAATATCACTAAAAAAAGAAGTTTTTGACTATATTTTTAATCATTCATGCTTAATGAGCTAACAATACTTTAAACCAGTTTACTCTATAACAAATCATCTAGTCATATCAAATCAATCCTAAAAAATCCTTTATAAATATAATAGCAAATAGCAAAATAATAGCAAAATAAAGATATTCCTTACTATCTAGCATTCTAAATATTCTATTATCGTATTTTATCATCTAGCCATTTATAAAAAAGATCCCAAATTTCGTAAAATTGTTTATCCTCTTGCTCTCTAATTTCAAATGTCAATCTGCTCATCTCAGCACATTCCAATATTTTCTTAATAATTTCTTCCTGTAATGGTATTTTCTCATTCTTCCAATTTTTAGCAAATACAATCCTGGCCGCTGTTAATACATTTACAATCAGGTATTTCAAATCTTTACTATATATATCAGGTAAAATTCCCAATAAGAAGATCTCTGGTTTCAAGTCTATATGTTTCTTTGTCATTTTTTCCAACCACATGCGAATTATAGTCCAATATTTTCTAGCATCCTCACAAGTCCACCACATATGGTAATATGAGCCGGGTATCTGATGACATTTCCAGCATTTTTCAGATTTATTCTTAAACATTCTTGCTATTCTTGTCGGAGGAAAGTGCCACCTGTAAAACATCTTATACAAGTTTTCTTTATATGCTGTTGACATTGTCATTTTATAATTTTGAGACCACAATTTCTGCCATTTCTCTAAATCAATCCCATATCCAAAATTCTTCCCCCAAACAATCATAGTTTCTTTGACTTGTTCTTCCTCTAATTTCATTCCCAGTAAATAACCATATAGTTTTTTAATCACCTTCTCATCAGTACCCATCAAGATCTTATCTAAATCAGTCTGTTTATCATAAAATCCCTCCGTTTTGGAATCTTCATCATACCTTGAATGTATTTGTGCATAAGAAAACCAATTCATCCTTATACCTTGTTCCTCTAAGTTTTGGATCGATTTAAGTTCACCCTTTTCATCCAAAAGTTCCCCATATCTAACTGTTTGTTCCTTCTTGTAGATTATAGGATAGGAAAATGCTTCAATGGTCGATAACCAAACTGGAATTTTCAAATAACATTGTCTTTTTATCTTCTCCCAATTTAACCACAAAGACTCCCGTATATAATGTCTTCTAAAATAACCCTGTGTTTTAGTTCCCTTATACCATAAAAAAGCATGCCAACCCAACAGCAAGTCATGCCCTTCTAATGTCAACAACCTATGTTTCCTTAATGTTATCCATTCTTTGACCCACATCAAACTTGCAGCTTGGTAATACAATCCCAATTAGGCAGACCAAAACCTCCTCTAATTCTAGCATCTTGCAAAAGCTTTAACTTTATTCTCGCTTTTTTACCTTGCCATATAAACTTCAACATAATTTTATTTAAATATTCAAAATAGTCTTTTCCAAGCCTAATTGGTATTGTTTGAAACAAAAATAAAATTCTAGGTAAGATATTCATCTTAATTGTTGAAATTCTCCCTATTAATGACAATTGCAAGTTTTCCCACTTCTTCAAATCTGTAGCTATCTCTTGTTTAAGTTTAATATAATTATTCTCCTTTAATGTGCTACATCTTGTTGTCAAATATATCCCCAGATACTTATTTGTAACTTGAATTTTCAAAAGATCTGCCAATTCTTCTCTCTGTCTCAATAGCATATTCTTTGTCAAAATCTTTGTTTTGTCTTTATTTATTTTCAAACCAGCCACCTCTCCATATGCCTCTATCCTTTCCAGTAACTTTGGAGCTGTTTCTAGCGGATCTTCCAAAATAAAAGCTAAGTCATCAGCAAAAGCTTGTAGCTTAAATTCTTCCTTCTTAATTTTCATTCCTTTTATGCTTTTATCATCCCTAATATTTCTATTCAACACTTCCAAGGTCAACACAAATAGCAAAGGAGATAGGGGGCATCCTTGTCTTGTGCCTTTCCTTATATTAATAAAATCTGTAAGTTCCCCCTCCATCATTACCCTTGCTGTCTGTTTATTATATATAGCTTCTATTGCTTGAATAAATTTTTTAGCGAAACCCATCTGCTCCAATAATAATAACATAAATCTCCAGTTCACGTTGTCAAATGCTTTTTGAGCATCTAGGAATATCAAAGCCATTTGCTTTTCAGGATGAGCCTCATAGTGTTCCAAAGTGTCCAAGATTACTCTCATATTGTTTCTGATTTGTCTCTTTGGCAGAAATCCATTTTGATCTGAGTGAATAAAATTATTTAAATATTTTTTAAGTCTTTCTGCTAAGATTGAAGCAAAGATTTTATAGTCTGCATTCAATAAAGAAATAGGTCTATAATTCTTAATTTGCAATGGGTCAGTCTCTTCCTTTGGTATGAGTGTAATATAAGCCTCTGACCATGTTTTAGGTATCATCTTTTTTAACATAACTTCATTCATAACTTCTAACAATGGGATGCTCAATAATTCTTGAAATGTTTTATAAAATTCTACTGGAAGCCCATCTGGACCCGGAGCTTTCCCATTATTTTGTCTCTTAAATGCTTCATTTAGTTCCATCATTGTTATATTGCTTTCTAGCATTTCTTCAGTCTCTTTAGGTATCTTTGGTACATTAGCTTCCTGTAAATACTGTTTGACTTTTTCTTCGTCAATATTCTCTTGTTTATATAATTGCCCATAAAAATCTCGAATAATTTCTTTTTTCTCCTTATTCCCATAACAAACTTGGCCTTGTTCATCTATTAACTTCAATATTTTTCTTGATTCCTTCTCTTTTCTCAATTTATATGCTAGCCATCTACCTGGTTTATTTGCATCTTCAAAATAATTCTGTTTAGAGTTTCTAATTTTCTGTACCAGTTCTTCTTTCTCTATTAATTCCATTTTATGTTTGATTACATCCAGCTTCAATTTAATATCCTTTTTCTGTGGCATTTTCTGTAATTCTTTTTCAAGAATTTTATACTCATCTTCCAAGGCCTTAGAAGCTTGCCTTTTCCTCATATTCTTTTTTCTTGTATAATCTATTATCAAACCTCTAGCGTATGCCTTCATTGTATCCCACACATTTTACGTTGAAGTATCTTCTTTTTTATTTTCTCTGAAGAAAAAAGCCAATTCCTTCTCCATCCATTGTGTAAAATCTTTCTCCTTTAAAATAGTATTATTTAATGTCCATCTCGATCTTTTTTTTTGTCCCTTCCATTTAATTGTCATTGGGCTATGATCTGCCCAAGTACTTGTTTCAATATTTGTTTCTTTAATATTAGATATTAGTTCTGTTGAGATCCAAATCATATCTAATCTGGACCATGATAAATGTCTATTTGAATAAAAAGTATATTGTTTAGCTTTAACATTTCTTTCTCTCCAAATATCTTTTAAAGTTAATTCATCTGTCATTTTAAAAAAGGACCTTGGGAGAGCCTTTCTATTTTGCTTTGTTGTTGTTGCTATATAGTCCAGTTTATTGTCCACAATTCCATTAAAATCTCCCATCATAATTATATTAACATAGTCCAATCCAATTATTTTCATGTGTAGCTTTTTATAAAACTCTTCTTGTTTATCATTCGGAGCATAAATTGCAATCAAGAGTATTTTTATATTATTGTCCATTATTTCTACCATTAATACTCTTCCATCTTCATCCGTGTAAATCAATTTTGCTGGAATAGCCTCTTTAATGTATAAAACCACACCTCTTTTCTTACATTGAGTCAAAGAGGTAAATATTTTCCCCAATTTTGGCTGTAATAACAATTGTTCATGTTGTTTTTTAATGTGAACTTCTTGTAAACAAATTATATCAAATTTTAATTTCTCTAATTTATGAAAAGTTTTCCTTCTTTTAACAGCTGAATTAAGTCCATTTATATTCATTGTAATCAGTTTTTTTTCCTCCATGATTATGCTTTATATTTAGGTCTAACAGCTCTCGTGGATCTCACTTCACGCTGTTCTTTATTATCCATCTGTCCCCCTGCTGCTCCTTTCTCTTTTTCAGTCTCCAGTTGTTCATCTTGAAATTCAATTGATAAAGCCTCTTTCTCTGCTTCCTCTCTTCTTCCTCCAAAGAATTCTGCATGGAAAAGTTCTGCTTTTTCAATTGAATCAATTCTATATCTCTGCTCTTGCCACCCAAACACTAGTCCTTCTGGAATCAGCCATCTATAATTCACTTCGTTTTCCAATAGTATTTTGGTCAGAAATCGATATTCTCTTCTCATCTCTCTCACTCTTCTGGGTATTTGTTTTAAAACCACAACCTCTTTACCCTTGTATTTCAGTGTTTTCTCTCTTACTACTTGTAATATTTGCATTTTAATGGATTTTTTGGTAAATCTAATATGGACTTCCTTGGGTAATTTATTTCTCATCGCATATCTTGTATAGACTCGATATATCTCATCTATTCCATCCATCATCTTTTCCTCTGTAATTTCCAAAGCATCTGCCAAAATTTCTATCATTACCGCTGCCAAATTTTCTCCTTTTTCCTCTTCTATATTTTGAAATCTGAGATAAAATTCTGACCTTTCCATCTCCCACCTCAACATCCCACCTTTTTCTTGTTCCACCGCTGTTAATCTGCTGTCAATATTTCCAATCTTCTTCTCTCTTTGTTTTCCTTCTTCCTCAATTTTTTGGAATCTCTCCTCATACTTAACCATCATTTGTTTAATATTTTCCACTTTTTCATCAGTCTTCTCTATTCTTTGTTCAATATTTTCTGCTCTTTGTTCAATATTTTCTATTCTTTGTTCAATATTTTCAGTTCTTTGTTCAATATTTCCTGTTCTTTGTTCAATGATATCTGATTTTTTCTTGAGATCTTGGATTCCTTGCATAATCATCTGTAAAGTTACTTTTTCTTGTTCCTTATCTTGCTTCAACATTGTCTGAATTAAACGTTGTCCTCCAGCTGGTGGGGAAGCAGAGGTAGAAGCAGAAATGCCAGATGGTATTGGTTTCTTGCTCATTTCAATGTTTCCAAAACTTCAAATTCTTCTTGACTTTTAATCCAACTGGTAGAGCAGCCAATTATAATCCAAAATGGAGAACTCCAATAGTAAAAAACACGAAACCAAAGAAGAAACAAGAAAAAAGGAAGAAGAAAGATCTTCAGGTTCTTCTAGACCCTAATCCAATTACGAGATAGTCCACCATAAAAAAGGAAAAAATAGAAAGGAAAAAACAAACAAATCCAAAAATAATAATATTGATTAAGAGCAAAAGAAAAAAGAAAAAAGAAAAAGCAAAAAGAGAAAAAAAAACAAAAAGTTCCTTCAGATTCTTCACACCTTAATCCAATTAAAAAGTCTCAATAATCCAAAAAAAACAACAACAACCACAACAACAAAGTAGTCCAAAAACATAAATATGAAAAGCAAAAAAGTCCCAATAAAAAAGAAAAGAAAAATAAAGAAGAAAAAAGAAAAAACTCTGAGGCTTTCCCTTTAAAATAAAAGGCAAAAATAAAAATATTACTAAAATTAAAATTTAGAAAAAGGCTAGCGAATGGGGTATATATAAGAAAACACACTGCACTTTGTTATTTATCCAAGGCTCTTGTTATGACTCTCTTCTCCAGCAGCTTCAAAGCCAAACCTCAAGTGTTGTTGATAACAGTCCAGGAAAGCACCTGCAATAATATTTTGCTGTGCTCTCCCTCTATCTTATCACGTTAAAAAGTCCTTGAGATGAAGTCTTTTTGCAATTCTCTCCAATTCAAATAAAGATACTTTCAAGCCTCTAGTTGGCAGTGTTACAAAGTTTCTTAATGCTCTTTCTCCCCCCCCCGCCAGAAAAAAGGAATAATATATACAAAAAAAAAGAAAAAATAGCCAAAGGGAGCCTCTATCCTAAAGAAAGTTAAAAAATCAAAGGGAGCATAAAATCAAAGGGAGCATAAAAATATATATAAGAGAAAATTCAATCCGGTTACCTACAAAGTCACAGTAAAATCTTTCCCAAAAAGTATAAAGAAAAGAAAAAAAAAAAACCCAAGCCTCAATTTGACATCACTTTAAAAAACGCCGCTCAAGACAATTTCAGTCAAAAAAAAATCTCACAGCTTTCTTCTTTATCTCAGATGAACTTTCCAACCTCAGCGAATTTACAGCACAAAAGAGTTTTTCTCACCCAGCCGACACACTTCACTCCAATCACTTTCTTTCCGGAGCTGTCCCGACTTCAGCAGCTATGGAGGCTGCCTCTCCGCCGCCAGCAAAAGGGCTTCTTCCGGATCAAACCAGAGATTTTGCGATATCTCTGGGATCCTGGAACAATGCCCTTCACGATTACCGTCTCTACGGGACGGTTTAGGTCCGTTAGGACCGACCAGGGGCGAAAATATCGGCTACGATCTCAGAGCCCCGAGATCGCAGCTGTATCGCCGGAACGAAGCTCCGCCTTCTCCTGGATGTTCAGTGATTCTTGAAATGTTTTATAGAATTCTGCCGGAAGCCCATCTGGACCCGGTGCTTTCCCATTGTTTTGTCTCTTAAATGCTTCATTTAATTCCATCATTGTTATATTGCTTTCTAACATTTCTTCAGTCTCTTTAGGTATCTTCGGTAAATTAGCATTCTGTAAATATTATTTGACTTTTTTCTCATCAATATTCTCTTGTTTATATAGTTGCCCATAAAAATCTCGAATAATTTCCTTTTTCTCCTTATTACCATCACAAACTTGGCCTTGATCATCTATTAACTTCAATATTTTTCTTGATTCCTTCTCTTTTCTCAATTTATATGCTAGCCATCTACTTGGTTTATTCGCATCTTCAAAGTAATTCTTTTTAGAATTTCTGATTTTCTGTGCCAATTCTTCTTTCTCTATTAATTCCATTTTATGTTTAATTACATCCAGCTTCAATTTAATATCTTTTTTCTGTGGCATTTTCTGTAATTCTTTTTCAAGTCTTTAATACTCATCTTCCAAGGCCTTAGAAGCTTGCCTTTTCCTAATATTCTTTTTTCTTGTATAATCTATTATCAGACCTCTAGCATATGCCTTCATTGTATCCCAAACATTCTGTGTTGAAGTATCTTCTTTTTTATTTTCTCTGAAAAAAAAAGCCAATTCCTTCTCCATCCATTGTATAAAATCTTTCTCCTTTAAAATAGTATTATTTAATGTCCATCTCGATCTTTTTTTTTTGTCCCTTCCATTTAATTGTCATTGGGCTATGATCTGCCCAAGTACTTGTTTCAATATTTGTTTCTTGAATATTGGATATTAATTCTGTTGATATCCAAATCATATCTAATCTGGACCATGATAAATGTCTATTTGAATAAAAAGTATATTGTTTACCTTTAACATTTCTTTCTCTCCAAATATCTTTTAAAGATAGTTCGTCTGTCATTTTAAAAAAAGATTTAGGGAGAGCCTTTCTATTTTGCTTGGTTGTTGTTGCTATATAGTCCAGTTTATTGTCCACAATTCCATTAAAGTCTCCCATCATAATTATATTAACATAGTCCAGTCCAGTTATTTTCATGTGTAGCTTTTTATAAAACTCTTCTTGTTTTTCATTCGGAGCATAAATTGCAATCAAGAGTATTTTTATATTATTGTCCATTATTTCCACCATTAATACTCTTCCATCTTCATCATTGGAAATCAGTTTTGCTGGGATAGCCTCTTTAATATATAGAACCACTCCTCTTTTCTTACATTGAGTCAAAGAAGTAAATATTTTCCCCAATTTTGGCTGTACTAACAATTGTTCATGTTGTTTTTTAATATGAACTTCTTGTAGACAAATTATATCAAATTTTAATTTCTCTAATTTATGAAAAGTTTTCCTTCTTTTAACAGCTGAATTAAGTCCATTTATATTCATTGTAATCAGTTTTCTTTCTTCCATGATTATGCTTTATATTTAGGTCTAACAGCTCTCGTGGATCTCACTTCACGCTGTTCTTTACTGTCCACCTGTCCACCTACAGCTCCTTTCTCTTTTTCAGTCTCCAGTTGTTCCTCTTGAAACTCAATTAATGAGACCTCTTTCTCTGCCTTCTCTCTTCTTCTTCCAAACAATTCTGCATGGAAAAGTACTGCTTTCTCAATTGAATCAATTCTATGTCTCTGCTCTTGCCACGTAAACATTAATCCTTCTGGAATCAGCCATCTATAATTCACTTCATTTTCCAGTAGCATTTTGGTCAGAAATCGATATTCTCTTCTCATCTCTCTCACTCTTCTGGGTATTTGTTTTAAAACCACAATCTCTTTACCTTTGTATTTCAATGTTTTCTCTCTTACCACTTGTAATATTTGTGTTTTGATGGATTTTGATGGATTTTTTGGTAAATCTAATATGGACTTCCTTTGGTAATTTATTTCTCATCGCATATCTTGTATAAACTCGATATACCTCATCTACTCCATCCATCATCTTTTCCTCTGTAATTTCCAAAGCATCTGCCAAAATTTCTATCATTATCGCAGCCAAATTTTCTCCTTTTTCCTCTTCTATATTTTGAAATCTGAGATAAAATTCTGACCTTTCCATCTCCCACCTCAACATCGAAGGCGGAGCTTCGTTTCAGCAATACAGCTGAGATCTTGGGGTTCTGAGATCACAGCCGATATTTTCACCCCTGGTCGGTCCCAACGGACCTAAACCCTCCCGTAGAGACTGTCCCAGGATCCCAGAGATATCGCAAAATCTCTGGTTTGATCCGGGAGAAGCCCTTTTGCTGGCGGTGGAGAGGCAGCCCCCATAGCTGCTGAAGTCGGGACAGCTCCGGAAAGAAAGTGGCTGGAAAGAAGTGTGTCGGCTGGGTGAGAAATTCCTTTTGTGTTGTAAATTCACTGAGGTTTGAAAGGGCATCCTGAACAAAGAAGAAACCTGTGAGGCTTTTTTTTTGACCAAAACTGTTTGAGCGGCGTTTTTTAAAGTGATATCAAAATGAGGCTTGGATTCTTTTTTCTTTTTCTTACTTTTTCTCTGGGGACTTAAGTGTGACTTTGTAGGTAACCGGATTGAATTTTCTCTTATATATATTTTTATGCTCCTTTTGATTTTTTAATTTTTTCTAGGATAGAGGCTCCCTTTAGCTATTTTCTTTTTTTTTTTTTTGTATACATTATTCATTTTTTCTGGTTGGGGGGGGAAGAGCATTAAGAAACATTGCAACACTGCCAAGTAGAGGCTTGAAAACACTTTATTTGAATTGGAAAGAGTTGTAAGAAGACTCCTTCTCAAGGACATTTCAACGTGATAAGATAGAGGGAGAGCACAGCAAAATATTATTACAGGTGTTTTCCTGGACTCTTATCAATATTTCAACACTTGAGGCTTAGCTTTGAAGCTGCTGGAAAAGAGAGTCATAATAAGAGCCTTGGATAAATAAATAAAGTGCAGTGTGCTTCCTTATATATATATTTATATATATGTACCCCATTCGCCAGCCTTTTTGTAAATTTCAATTCTAGTAATATTCTTATTTTTGCCTTTTATTTTAAAGGGAAAGTCTCAGAGTTTTTTCTTTATTTTTCTTTTTTTCTCTTTATTTTTATTGGGACTTCTTTGCTTTTTCTATCCATGTTTTTGGACCACTTTGTTTTTCTTTTTTGATTATTGAGATTAAGGTGTGAAGAATCTGAAGGATTTTCTTTTTTTCTTTTGTTTTTTATTTGCTCTTGATCAATAATATCATTTTTGGGTTTGTTTTTTTCCTTTCTATTTTTCCTTTTTTATGGTGGACTACTTTGTAATTGGATTAGGGTCAAGAAGAACCTGAAGATTTCTCTTCTTTCTTTTTTCCTTTTTCTTCTTTGGTTTTGGATCTTTTACAATTGGATTTTTCCATTTTGGATTATAATTGACCAGTTGGATTAAAAGTCAAAATAATTGACCAGTTGGATTAAAAGTCAAAAAGAATTTGAAGCTTTGGAGGCATTAAAATGAGCAGGAAACCAATACCAGTTGGCATTTCTACTTCTACCTCTGCTTCCCCACCAGCTGGAGGACAACGTTTAATTCAGACAATGTTGAAGCAAAATAAAGAACAAGAAACAATAACTTTACAGATGATTATGCAAGGAATCCAAGATCTCAAGATAAAATCAGACATCATTGAACAAAGAATAGAGAAGACTGATGAAAAAGTGGAAAATATTAAACAAATGATGGGGAAGTATGAGGAGAGATTCCAAAAAATTGAGGAAGAAGGAAAACAAAGAGAGGAGAAGATTGGAAATATTGACAGTAGATTAACAGAGGTTGAACAAGAAAAAAATGGCTTCACAAATCTTGAAGAAGCCATGAAATATCGAATTGTTCTGGATCTAAGAGACCCCACAACCCAGAGCAAGATTATGGCAAAAGGGGACATGTTGCAGATGTCATCGCTGATGCTACTGCAGCAGAAGCAACCAGCAAGTCGGCAGCTCGAATGCACCGAGCAAACGGACTGCACCGCCAACTCGCCAGTGACACTACGCCCCTTCCCAAGAGGCACACAATGGCCACCCACCATGAAGACCTCAAATCCTCATCAGAAAGTGAGGAAGAAGAGGTCAACAGACTCAGATCAGAATGCGATCAGCGAGATCAACGGAATCGTAAGCCCTTATATCAATGTGCTGGATGCAGGGGAAACCACCCGCGATCAGACTGCAAATTCCTAGATGCCCTCTGCCGTTCCTGTGGAAAGAGAGGCCACATTGCAAAGGTTTGTAGAAGCAAGCGAGGGTCCAGCCCAAACCGAAGAGAAAATAATTTCTGGCAGACAACAGGCACCCCACCAGTAAATCGGGACTGCCCAAGCAACCAATGAAACCACTGCTACAGAAATCGAGCACCAGCCACTTCTACCAGACGAGAAGAGGCACACCAAACCATCACCATCGGCCACGCTTTATCCCTTGATGCAAGAAAAAACCGAGTAAAGGTCACCATTGAGAATTGACCATGCGTTATGGAAGTCGACTCCAGGTCTTCCCTATCAATGGTTTCCTGGAAAACCCTCAAACAGCTGATCCCTGACATCCGTCGCCAGGACCTCAGCACTCAGAGAATTATATTAAAGGACTACCAAGGAAATAGGATCCCAGGCACCGGTTCCAGCCACATCCAAGTCTCCTTCAAAGACCACACTGCAACCCTACCTCTCCTTCAAAGACCACACCGCAACCCACACCGCAACCCTACCTAAAGATCGACCCAGCTTACTAGGCTTGCAGTGGTTCACGCCACTAGGAATCGAACTGGCGGGCAACCACCAAACCGAAGGCAATGACTGTGAAGCGGCCCTTGTCCAGGAATTCTAGGAAGTTTTCACCGAGAAGCTAGGCAAGTACAAGGAATCCCCCATATCGTTTAATCTCTGCCCTGATATTGCGCCCATTCACCTAAAGCCTCGTCAAGTGCCCTTTGCACTCAAACCAAAGATTGATGAACAATTGGACAAATTAATAGCCCAGGGCATGTTGGAACCGATTGACCATGCCCAATGGGAGACCTCAATTGTAACCCCCATAAAACCTGATGGATCTTTGAGAATTTGTGGGGATTACAAGGCCACCCTAAACCACACACTTCAGCAGAGCGCTTACCCCATGCCTGTGGTCCAACACCTCCTTCACTCCCTTGTGGGTGGAAAAATATTCGCAAAATTGGACCTAGCCCAGGCGTACCAGCAGCTGCCCATAGATGCAGAGACCGCAGAAGCCCAAACTATAGTCACATGCAGAGGTGCGTTCAAATGTAATAGACTCCAGTTCAGAGTGAGCGTAGTGCCTGGCATCTTCCAAAGTCTGATGGAGAGATTGCTACAAGGCATAAAAGGGGTCGTGCCATATTTCGATGATGTCTTGATAGCCACCCCCACTAGAAGTCTACTAGAAAAACGACTAAGAATGGTCCTCCAAAAATTTAAAGACACTGGCCTGAAGGTCAAGAAGGACAAGAGCCAACTATGTACTGAGAGGGTTGAATTCCTTGGTTACCTTCTTGACAAACAGGGAATTCACCCTACTGAGAAAAAATTGGCTGCAATAAAAAACGCCCCGAGACCTAGGAACAAAACAGATCTCCAAGCCTTCCTGGGACTCATTAACTTTTATAACATCTCCTACCCCAGAAGGCAACTGTTGCTGAACCCCTGCATAGGCTCCTCAACAAGAAAGCTTCCTGGGTCTGGGGACATCGAGAAGAGCGAGCTTTTCAGCAAGTAAAAGACCTTTTAACATCAGATGCTGTATTGATACAATATAATGAGACTTTACCCTTAACTGTCACCTGTGACGCCTCACCGTTTGGAGTAGGAGCCATCCCAAGCCACATCCTGCAAAACGGTACTGAGGCGCCCATTGCATTTTTTTGTAGAACTTTATCTAAAACTGAGAGGAACTATAGCCAACTAGATAAAGAGGCTCTCGCTATTGTGTCTGCAATCAAATGATTCCATGAGTATATATATGGAAGATCCTTTTCTATAATCACCGATCACAAACCATTACTTGGCATCTTGGTGGGGGATAAACCAACTCCCCACATCTTATTGCCAAGAATGACACGCTGGTCAGAGTTTTTAGCCACATACGATTACCAACTGCGACACCGACCGGGGAAAGCCATTCCCCACGCTGACACCCTGAGCCACTCTCCACTACCAGAAGTCCTGGACGACCCAGCTCCAACCCTAGCTGCACTACAAATCGAGACACTTCCTTCACCACCACTGACTGCACAAGACATCGCATCCGGAACAAGAAAGGACCCTTGTTTGGCACGAGTCCTCAGCTGGGTGGAAAGAGGTTGGCCTGACAATGAACTCAGCGACACCTTCAAGCCTTTCAAACACAGGCAGACAGAATTTTTCTCCCAAAAAGGATGCATTTTATGGAGAGACAGAGTGGTCATCCCAGGAAGACTGCAGTATAAGGTCCTAAAACGATTGCATGATGGACATCCAGGCATCGTGCGAATGAAGGCACTAGCAAGGAGCTACGCTTGGTGGCCAGGTATAGATAAGCAAATAGAAACCTGGGTTGCCACCTGTAACAAGTGCCAGGAAACACGCTCAGCTCCACCAAAAGCACCACCAACTGAATGGGAAGCACCCCAAGGTCCCTGGTCCCGTATCCACATCGATTTTGCGGGACCCACCAAGGGACATACATTTCTCATAACAGTGGATGCCTATTCCAACTGGCTTGAGCTCCACAAAATGAAGAACACCACCACAGAGACAGTCATTAAAAAACTAAACAGACTATTTGCTACACGGCTTGCCAGATGTCTTGGTTTCAGACAATGGCCCACATTTCACTGCCTTGGCATTTGAACAGTACCGAGCAGACCGTGGGATACGCCATGCTTTAACATCGCTGGCTCACCCGGCCAACTCAAATCATTGGTGTTGTGACAGCAGCCAGCTCTATAAAAGGAGCTGCTGCTGCCCTAGTATTTTGCTCTGTTCTGAAGTCACTAATAAAGAGTTGGAGTCACTATTCGATGCCTCGTCTCTGTTCTTTGCGCCCACTCTTCCAGATCTAACACATATGTAGAGTTGTAATTGCAGGAATGTTCCAATCTCTGATGGCAAACCTCAGATAAAGAATGTTTCCAAGCAAATGCAACTCAGGCCACACTAATGTATGGATAAAGGAGGATTAGAGAGGGGAAGTAGACATATGTTAGACTTTAACTAGAGATAATTAATTGTATGGATTACTGTACCAAACAGTAACGAAAGTTAAGCAGTAACCAAAGTTAACCAATGATGGAGGATTACTAAAAATGTATATAAATGCAAGACTATACTCCAATAAAGATCATCATCATAATTCAATGTTCATGATCAAACAACTCGACTGCCTCATCATTACAACATACATACCCATCAGACTATTGACTTTTGGGGTAAGCAACATTATACAGAATGTAAGAGGGGAACAAAAAATAATAAGAGAAAGACATCAAAGGGATGAAATGACAAAAAAATAAAGAAACTTAATTAGTCAGCAGTATTCACAATACTTCTTGATATTTTTTCTGTGCTCGTAAACATCTCTGTTTCTACCATGTCCATAATTTGTCTATTGCCTTATGTTCTTTAAACTTTTCACCTCTCTTTGAAGACCTCATAAATTCCATCCTAAATGACTCTGTTGATTCATTCATCTTTTGTTCATGTAATCATCTTGAATTTTGATTCTCATTCATTCTCTCTCTATAACCTGCTTCTTTTGTACTGGTCACTTATATATATAAAATCAACATTCATTTGCATCCATTCAATCTTGACTCTGTGTTTTCTTGTTTCACTACAGTTGCTTCCTAAGTACTCCATTATCTCTACTTCAACTTTTAATTATTTTTGGGCATATCAGATTCTCACTTCCATAAAACAATCTTGGTAGAAACACACCTATATTTAACCATTTTTACTTTTTTTCACAAACATTCAATTCCTTGCAACAGATTATTTTAATCTCTATATTAGATGATCAATATTTGCACATTTTAAATTTTATCTGTTTCTCCATTTTTATTAAATATTCAATTAAGGGCCATAAATGTATCCACTGGTTCCCCCCCCCCCTTCATTCTTTGTTTAAGTTGTATTATACATTTTCTTTGTCAAGAAAGTATAAATGGGGCAAAAATATATCCACTTGTTCCCCCTGCCCTTCATTTTTGTTTAAGTTGTATTACACATTTTCTTTGTCGAATAAAACTATTTGGTCTTTGATGAATTACTTTTCAGAGTCATATTCCTCATTGCATCTTTGATTGATTGACGAGGATTATGTGTCATCAAGTTGTTTGTGACTCCCAGTGACCATGGATTCTTAGCAAAAATGTTTACTAAAAAAACATAAGCAAACAGTACGCATATTTTAACATTTTTTTCCACTTATTTATCTCTAACCTACCTGTTTTCAACATTCTGATAGCATTTATGATTTCGTCAGTATCATTTTCTTGACCCTAATTTAGAATAGTTGGTTTATTTCCACTGTGACATTTATTTTGCTGCTTGCTGCTTGCTGAGAGATCTTTACTCTGTTTCCCAAGCATTTCTTTTCTTCCTATCAAAATTGCTGTCTAATTTTCATTACTGCATTTTTTTGTAAACAAAAAAATACTGCATCTGTATTGTATACAAACAAGTTATACATTACAATGTTTGATCCTCAGTTACAGGTAGTTGTCAACTTATAACCATCCATTTATTAACCATTCAAACTTACAAAGACACTGGAAAAAGTGACTTATGACTATTTTTCACACTTACGACCATTGCAGCATCCCCATGGTCACATGATCAAAATTCAGACATTTTGGCAACTGGCATGTAGTTATGATGGATGCAGTGTTCAGGTGTCACCTTTTACAATGTGCAATGTGCAAAAATCAGTGGGGAAGCCAGATTTGCTTAACAAATAGGTTTCTAACTTAACATCTGGAGTGATTTACTTAACAATGGTGGCAAAACATCTGTAAATTGGGGCAAAACTCATTTAAGAACTGTCTTGCTTAACAAGGCTTTTGCTTGGAGGTTTTGGGCTCAATTGTGGTTGTAAGTTAAGGACTGTCTGTATGCAGAAGTCCCTTCCTTATTGTCTCGCATACATTTTTCTCTTATTCATAGCTTTCATTACACCACCAAGCATCCTTTTTCCTTATTTCCCTTTAACATAATATTGGGCACTATCTAATAAAATGAAATTCAATGATGAAAAAGGTAAGGTTCTACATTTAGGCAAGAAAAACAATATGCACAGGTACAGTATATGTGGTACCTTGCTCAGATGAGAGGGATCTTGGAGTCCTAGTGAACAATCACTTAAATAGGAGCCAGCAGTGTGCTGCAGCTGCCAAAAAAGCCAATGCAGTCCCAGGCTATATTAATAGAGGAATAGAATCAAGATCACATGATGTGTTAATACCACTTTATAATGCTTTGGTAAGGCCACACTTGGAATACTGCATCCAGTTTTGGTTGTCACAATGTAAAAAAGATGTCCAGATTCTAGGAAGAGCGCAGAGAAGGGGAACAAAGATGATTAGGGGACTGGAGGCTAAAACATATAAAGAACAGTTTCTGGAATTGGGTATGTTCAGTCTAATGAAAAGAAGGATTAGGGGTGACATGATAGCAGTGTTCCAATATCTCAGGGGCTGCCACAAAGAAGAGGGAGTCAAGTATTCTCCAAAGCATCTGAGGGCAGGACAAGAAGCAATGGGTGGAAACTAATTAAGGAGAGAAGCACTCTTAAAACTAAGGAGAAATTTCCTGGCAGTTAGAACAATTAATCAGTGGAACAACTTTCCTGTGAATGCACCAATACTGGAAGTTTTTAAGAAGAGTTTGGACAACCATTCATCTGAAGTGGTGTAGCGTTTCCTTCCTAAGCAGGGGGTTGGATTAGAAGACCTCCAAGGTCCCTTCCAATTCCGTTATTCTATTGTATTCTGTTCTGGTCTGTTCTGTTCTATAAATCCATCCAATGCTGATACTTTCTACCATATATTTCTTTCATTGATTCTCAGGAGATTAACTTGTACTATCTCTTTTGATATCCTATTTTATCATCATTTTGTCACTATTAATCACCTTCCATTTAAATTGAGGGAGTACAAGCTAATGTACCTGTAGGCCTTTCCATTATTTCAGTTAAATTTAGCAGAGGGATGTGGTTGTTTCCTCATCTTGAAAATAAGTGTGGTGAGACCCCCCCCCCCCCCCAAAAGAGGCTTTGGATATCTTTGGCCACATAATCAAAAATAGCCATGAAATTTGTCCTTGCCTGTCATTGATTTTAAGGGGTGGGATTTTTATATAGTTTATTATTTATTATTTATTGCTCTTAGGAAGAGAAAATGTGCTTTGGCTGCTTAGAAAATCAGCCCATATAATTTCTTCCTTCTGTGACTCAGATTGCTGTTCATCCACACTGATAGCCTCATTTTCTACAGGGCACTATAATGTCAGAATCCAATTCCTGAGTAACTGAGGCCATGTCATGATAGAAAAACAAGAGGCTCTGTCAAGTGGTGCTGTAGCAGGAGATCAAAGTAGCAGTGGAAAGAGAAATTTAAAAAGTGCAAAAATAGTGGAAGATACAGTAGGTAGTTCCTTCTGTTAAGTTCTGTGCATGGGCGCTAAGGAGGAGACGAGCCGGTGAACAGTGAACTTCAAACTCTTTATTTACATGTATAACAGCTCAGCTCTATGGCCGTAATGGCCCCCTTTATATAGGCAAGCTCTTGAGTATTTAACCAATGAAAACACAGGGAGCGCTAGCTCCGTAAACCAATGGGAGAGGCTCGTTAATAGCCAATCAGATTCTCCCGATGTCACTATTATCGGCCAATCAGAAGTGCAGGGCCAGAACCCTGCACTTTACTTCAAGCTCTTAATAATCTTTATTCAAGTACTTTTATTAATTCACAACACCTTCCAAAATAATTTGTCCCATTCCACTGAAAATATTTAGAACATAGAACATCAGAGTTGGAAGGGACCCTGGAAGTCTTGAAAGGGTCGCCAATCTTTTGAACCTCAGAGACCACCAAACTCATAATTTAAATCCTGTGGACCACTAATATAAATTTTGACTGACAGTGGCTTGCTGATGTTGGTGGGAAAGTCAGTCCCATATTCCAGAGCTGCAGTAGTCACAAGATTGGCCCTTTGGTCATCCCAGGTGCACCAGCCTGCCATTGATTGGAGGAGCAATTGCTCTGGGATGACTAAAGGGCCAGTTTTGTGACTACTGCTGCTCTGGAATATGGGACTGACTTTACCACCAACATGAGCAAGCCACCCCGGGGCAGATTTTCCTCCCCTGCTATTGGTCTTACCTTCCAGTTCCAGCTCTACTCAAGGCTAGGTTTGTGCTCAGCCAAAAGGTGCGGGCCAGCAGGTGGACAGGCCATGTGGGTGGTGCAGCCTTGTGTTCCCACGAAGCCTGGATTAATCACTTTGGGGGGCATTTCTCTTTGGACCACCAAAATTTTCTTGCGGACCACCAGTGGTTCCTGGCCCACCGGTTGGTGACCACGGTTTTAGGTCAACTCCCTGCTCAAGTAAGCGATACTATACCATTTCAGACAGGTGACTATCCAGTCTCTTTTTAAAAGCCTCCAGTGATGGAGCACCAAAAACCTTTGAAGGCAGGCTGTTCCAATGGTTAGTTGTTCCCACTGTCAGAAGAACTATTTGTAGGACAATCTGAAGTGCAGAACTTGTCTAGGATGAAAATCTCTTAACTGTTCTACATATGTAGAAAAAAAAAGAGACATAGGACTGTACATATTCCATTCTGGTTTTTAAAATTTAGGCTTCATAGCCTAAATCATGTATATCACATTAACAAGACATTTTTAAATAGCAGAGAAAACACACAAAATATGTGAACAATCTGTTGCCAAATTAAACCTAATTAAAAGCATTTGTCCCTTCCAACTGCAGTCAGATTCTTTCAATTTGATAAAAAATTAGACTTTGTTTATCAACACTTCATGCTACAATTTCAGAAATACTCTATCCAGCAAATTATTTACTGGAAAAATGTGTGTGTATATATATGTGTTTGTGTGTATGTGTGTGTGTGTGTATGTGTGTGTGTTTTAAAAAGCTTGCATTTGCATTAAAAATGCAGAGCCATTTAAATGGAGCTTTCCTTCAACATGCTATGAAATAAACAGCTGATTTTTAAGCTAGGAGGCACTATAGTAGAAAATATAATAATTTTGTATCAACTTGGATGGATAATGCTCCTGATTAGGTTCCTAGGAGATAACTCAGAGAGCATATGACAATCTTAGACAAATGTCAAACTTTTTTTATCACTAATTTAAAGTATATAACATATAAATTATATAAAATATATAAAATATATAAAATATATAACAAAACTGGGTGTAAGAAAATGGAATAAGAAAAACAGAACAATGTTTTTTTGGATACAAATAAGTTCTGATTTACAAGCAGATAAAATTGCATTCACATCAGATATGTAATATGAATCATTATGGGATGTTGATTTATTTCAGGATGGCATAATTTAGGAAGACATTAATCATTTTTATCAGATACCTTACATTTAAGAAGTCTTCATAAGGTTTCCAATAGTGTTTCAAAAATCCCAGGAAATTGGAATGTAAATCATGCATTTAATAGGCTGTACTACATAAACTGAATAACGGAATAACTAACAGAGTTGGAAGGAACCTTAGAGATCTTCTAGTCTAACCCCCCCCCCAATACCATTTCAGACAAATGGTTATCCAATCTCTTCTTAAAAACCCCCAGTGTTGGAGCAGCCACAACTTCTGAAGGCAAAGCATTACACTGGTTAATTGTTCTCACTGTTAGGAAAGTAACTGTAAAAACCTGATTCAGCCACATATGCTATATTCAGCAGGTTCTGGCCAGAACTGATAGCGGAAATTTTGAGCAGTTCAGAGAACTGTTAAATAACACCTCTGGTTGGCCCCGCCCCCATCTATTCTCTGCCTCCCATTGAGTCCCAGCTGATTGGCTGGGTCTTCTATTGTTGCCCTGCACAGGAGAACGGAGATGGAAAGCAGGTTAGTGGGTTGAGGAGGGAATGGAGATTTGGCAGTATCCTTCTCCTGCCATGCCTACCAAGCCATGCCTACAGAACCAGTAGTAAAAAGAATTGAATCCCACCACTAGCTATATTAAGTTTATAAATCAAGGAACCTTGAAGCCACAGTTTTCAATAATTTTTCAGAACAACTTTGGACTGAGATGGGATGTATTTAGGTAGGCATTCCAGTGGTAGAGTTTGATTGTAACTTACTAGAGATGCTCCTGAGGGATATGTGTCTGAAACACAATTATCAACCTCAATGATTTCCCAAAATTCCATTCACTATAACAATTGAACAGATAAAAACTCAGTAGGTGTGTTCAGTCCAGGGAAGAAATTTCTTTCATGCTAAAAATTTCGGCCCTATTTTTTTTTTGGTAAGTTTTTAACTTCCCTTTGTAATTGTTTTTAAAGAATATATCTCAATATTATTTTAATTTTCTTAAAAGTCAATAAGTAAAAAAACAATAAGTGTATCTTTCCAGTAGAAGAATGATTGCTAGAAATGTAAAATATGTCCAGATTTTAAAACTGCTTTTCAGGCAAATTTTAAACAAATTACACCAATTTGCCTCCCAAGGCTAGTAGCTCTGACTTCATGTGTACTGAAATGGAAGTAGAATGAAATGTATTAATTTTTAGTGCATTAATGTTTAGAAAAAGGGATGGTTATGTAAAAGCCTGATCTATCCTCTGTATAAGAATATATCTCTAATTTCAAAATCTGGCAATGCAAAAGATCACTTTTGAAAGTGGGTGATAAATTTTACTTTCATGTATTTTAGGCAGATGACTATTGTTTAATTGTAAAGTGCAGTCAAAGTCCCAGTTTTTATGTATTTTATTTTTATTTTATTTATTCAATTTTTATAACTACCCAAACTCAACCAAGTGACTCTGTTCAGTTCAGTTCAGTTCCTAGAACAAGATTTTCATAAAAAATAATTTATGAAGCACCACTAGGAAAGTACCATGAGTTCAAAAGTGGAAATTATTCTGTTTTGAAATACATCCTGAGGAGTTCGCCAAATAAATGTTAGGAAAAATATAGTATATCCTAAAATAAAGTTCTTGGGAGTTATTTACCTATACAATTTATTTCTTCAATCGAGTTAATCAATTATGGTTTGGATTGATGAAGAGGCCTGGAGGAAATGACCCCAGTTTCACACAGACTCAGTGGGCATATGAATAACTGGACAAGTGTTAGGACACTGGTAATCCTTGAGATATGACCATAATGGAACCTGCCCATCATGATCATAACTGGTGATGTTCATAAATCAGGTAACCCATTTAATTGACACAATTTAACAACCTTTTTTGTTCTTTCAGTGACTGCCATGATTAAAAGGCTCAGTCCGAATGAGGTTATTGATAAAAAGTTGAAGTAAATGCTGGCTTTCAGGAAAACCACTGTAAAAACAAGGCCATGTGATTATGGAATATTGCAAACAGCCATAAATGTTGCCCAATTGCTGAATGACCACAGGGAGGGACCCGACCATCAGAACTTCAAATCTGAGACATAAGTACCTCAGGGAGGTTCATCATAATTTTGAATAATTGCTGCAACCAATTGCAAGTTGAGGACTACCTGCTTTGATGACCTTGATCTAGGGGTATTTTGAGCTTTTGAATTAAATGTTAGAATAGGGGTGTCAAACTCACATTGTCATGGTGGCATCATGTGATATATCAGGACTTTTCCCCCCTTCACTAAACTGGGCGTGGCCAGCTCATGATGCATCCAGACCACAGGCCGGGAGTTTGACAGTCCTGTGTTAGGGCATCATTTGAGACAAAACCTTAATTTCCCACATTTTCTGAAATGGAGGTAGTTCCCTTTAAATCAAGTTTTGCTTTTTCCTAGTCCTTTAACACTTAAAATCTCCTACATGGTTTTTGCAGACCTGATAATTTTAATTTTATGCAATGAGATGCTTACAACAGTGGAAAGGGAGATATTATTTAGATGGGAGTAGCAAAATTAAAGACTGTAGTTCCAAAGTTGTAATATTGCTACATTTTCTAAAACAAATAAAAGCAAGAATTCTTAGAATTCTGAATGCCTATATGTTACCATACCATTTTCAAAAAAACAAATTAAAAGATCACTTTCTAAAAGCATTAACAATGCAATAACAGAATGGAACAAACTTCTCTGTAAAACATAATTAAAATTTTAGCAAATGGAGGAAAAGTGAGACTCAGCTTTTATAACTTCAGGTATAATTTCACATTTCTCTCAGTTTTTAGTCCTTATTATATAAATTAGAATAGATTTCAGTTAGAGAAAGGAAAAAGGTGATAACGCAGCAACACTATTATGAAAACTGTAGCAATAATAAGCAGATATGGTATTGATCTGACTATCGGGCAATTACAAAGCCTACGTTAAGAGTAATTCAGATTCACATGCATTCAAGTGAGTCATACAGAGCTGTGATTAAAAAAACACAACAAATAATATAGAAGACAAATAATGGAAGAAAAACAGATAAAAATATTTTTTTCTAGAAAAAAAATGCACGGCTATCCTGGACCAAATGGATGTTCAAAGAATCTCTAGTAGAAACAAATGACCTTCTAAAACCAGGCTCATAGCCCTCCCACGCAACACATTTTTAAAATGGACACCTGTTTAACATTAACTGAACTCTATCATATACAGTAATCAGTGAGATAAAGATTCTATCCTAGACTGAACAAGATTAGATAGATGATAAATAGACAAGGCTCCAATTCTACCTGGAAATGTTTTTGTCTGAGGAACTCCTTTTGCCTAGGAGCAAACAGATCTGTACTTAAGCAAAAAAGATGGTTCACTATTCTTAATAGCTTTTAAAAAAACACTGATAAAATGTTTGCTGCCAATGACCTTGCATTTTTCTCAACAGGACTCTGATTAAATTGCGGATGAGCAGAAACTCTGTAATCATAGATTTGCAGGTTTGGGAGTTCCTATAGATTAAAAAAATGAAGAGTGCTAAGTCCAACTTTCTGATCCTGGTTGGTGCTAAGTATTGTTTTTTTCAGAGGAAAAGTTTAGATTGCTTCATATGGGGTGTTTTATTTATTTTTTTGAAGTTCTGCATGAACTGTAACTTTTTTTATTTGTTTCTTTCAATTATTCCCAGTGTTTTGCTGGCTTCTTGCCATCATGGGAATCTGGATGTCCATGAATACACTGTCCATATGCAAGAGCAATGTCAGAGAAAACATTGGTTGTTTATGTGTTCCTGCAATAAGGACATGGACTCAGCTGAACATAAAAGATGGATGTGTGAAATCATATGGTTTAATGGTACCTTGGAATTCTTTGAGTGTAAGTCCCAGCTGAGGTCAGGAATTCTCAGATTATCCAGACCATTGTTTGAAAACCATCAGTGATGGGGAACCATTGTCTGTTCGGGGAGGCTGTTCAATCACTTAACAATTCCCACAGTCAGGAAATTTCTCCTCATGTTTGGTTTGGGTCTCTCTCTATAAAGCTTCCATTTCCTTCATTAAAAAAGAAAGAATGGAATGGCATTGCCTATTCTCCATTGTTTTAGCATTTCCCCTGTGCGGTTCTTGGTGCTCACTGTGCTTGGTTGTTTTCTTACAGAGATTTTCAGTAACACCATCAGTCCTAGAAGTGAGTGGTTTGCTCACTGTTTATGTTATGTTCTGCACTTGGGCACAAGGAACGGAGACAAGGCAGTGGACAGTGAACTTATTAATCATTTTGAACAGAACAAAAACCCTAGGGCAGCAGCAGCCCTTTTATAGGGCAGGCTGCTGACCTATTAGCCAATGAGAAACATGGAAGTGTTAAACCCTTGAACCAATGAGAGTGGCTCATCAATAGCCAATCAGATTCCCCAGAACGGACCAATCCGATATCGCTATTATCAGCCAATCAGAAGTGCAGGATTAGAACCCTGTTTTTCTTAAGGTTTGTTAAAACTTTACTTAAGCTCTTTTATTAGTTCATAACACCCCTTCCCCCCAGGTTCCGTTTGAGGGGTGCGGTGACGTAATCCCTAAGATATGTAGGTTGTTTTAACTGTCTATTGGATTTGCGCTGTCCCACTGGTTCCTGTCTGTAGTCCGGTTTCGGCGGGACGTTTTTAGACATATCTGGTACAGGCAGTTCCGCATCCTCACTGGACAACTCGGTGCCACTAATGCTGTCATTGTTGTCCTCTGATCTTTGTGGGCTAGCCTCCGTTGAGGTATTTCTTTGTGGCAAGGAGAGTCCCCTCCCTGATTCTTCTTCATTTATCGCGCCCAATTGCTGACTTCCTTCGTTTCTGCTTTCCACCATCTCGAATTCGGTTTCTTCGACATCCCCTCCCCCCTCAATTTGGGAGTCACAGGAGTCGCGGGAACTGGGTTGTAGCCTAGAGTAAAGCTGATCTATATGGCGTTTCCATATTTTTTCGTCGCAGGTTTGCACACGGTACGATCTGGGCCCAGTGGTTTGAATTACGGTTGCTTAGACCCATAATGGTTTGCCGGAGAGGTTTTTAGCGAAAACTAAGTTGCCGACCTTGAACTCGCGGCATTTTCCGCTAGATCCATAGGGTTTCTCTGGCTCATAGGACGGGTGAAGCTGGTCGAGGTGGGAACAGAGCTTGCGTCCCATCAACAGTTCAGCTGGAGTCTTGTTAGTGATGCTATGTGGAGTGATGTGTTGGAGTAGGAGTATTCTGTTTATTTTTTCGTCAATGTCCCCATAGTCCATTTTGTGGAGAGTATTTTTAACAAATTGTACCAGGCGCTCGGCCCTGCTGTTAGCCGCAGGGTGCCCTGGCGAAGTTAGCGCATGGCGGATACCCTGGTCCACTGAGTATTGTTCAAATGCCAGGGCGGTGAACTGGGGTCCGTTGTCGGAGACCAGAACATCTGGCAGCCCGTGCGTTGCGAATAGCCTATTTAATTTTCAGATGACGGACTCGGTTGTAGTATTCTTCATTTCGTGGATCTTGAGCCAGTTGGAATAGGCATCCACTGTTAGGAGGAACGTATGTCCTTTAGTAGGTCCTGCAAAGTCAATGTGGATGTGGGACCATGGCCCCCGGGGGGGTTTTCCCATTCTGTTAGAGTTGCTTTAGGTGGGGCACTGCTGACTTCTTGGGACTTTAAACAAGTCTTTACCCAGGCTTTGATCTGTTTGTCGATGCCCGGCCACCACGCGTAGCTTCGTGCCAGCGCTTTCATATGCATGATGCTGGGGTGACCGTCATGCAATGTTTTCAATACTGCTCATTGTAACCACTCTGGGACGACGACTCTATCTCCCCATAGGATGCAGCCTTTTTGTGAAAAAAGTTCTGTTTGCCGATTTCTGAAAGGGGTGAAGTCATCAGGGGTTTGTTCTATTGGCCATCCTCGTTCGACCCAGCTAAGAACTTGTGCCAAGACAGGATCTCATTTTGTTTCGATTGCAATGTCTCTGGCTGTTAGCGGTGGTGAATGTAACATTTCAATCTGGAGTGTCATAAGGGTTGGAGCTGGGTCGTCGACGGTTTCCGGAAGTGGGGTACGGCTCAATGCATCAGCGTGGGGAATGGCTTTCCCCAGGCGGTATTGTAATTTATAGTTGTACGCAGCTAAAAACTCTGACCAGCGAGTCATTCTAGGTGACAATATATAGGGGGTTGGCTTGTCTCCCGCTATAATCCACAGCAAAGGTTTGTGGTCGGTAACAATAGTAAAAACTCATCCATACACATATTCATGAAACCGTTTCATAGCAGATACAACAGCAAGAGCCTCTTTGTTGATCTGGCTATAGTTACGTTCAGCCTTTGATAGGGTCCTTGAAAAATAGGCAATAGGGGCCGTTTGGTAACACATGACTCAAAGTGGCTCCTACTCCAAACGGTGATGCGTCACATGTAATTGTTAAAGGCAGAGTCTCGTTATACTGCATTAAAACAGCATCTGAGGTCAGTAAATTTTTCACTTGTTGGAATGCGTGCTCCTCTTGGTGTCCCCAGACCCAGGTTGCTTTTTTGTCAAGAAGTCTATGGAGGGGCTCAGCTACAGTCACTTTCTGGGGCAAGAAGATGTTGTAAAAGTTAATGAGCCCCAGGAAAGCTTGGAGATTAGTCCTATTTCTGGGTCTTGGGGTGTTTTTGATTGCCCTTAGTTTGCTATTAGTGGGGTGAATGCCTTGTTTATCGATTAGGTACCCCAGGAACTCTACTTTATCTGTACACAGTTGACATTTATTTTTTTTAACCTTAAGGCCAGAATCTTTAAATTTCTGGAGAACCATTTTAAGACGTTTTTCTAGTATTTCTCTATTCGGGGCAGCAATTGAAACATCATCAAAGTATGGCACGACCCCCTTGATCCCTTGCAAGAGTCTCTCCATCAGACTTTGAAAAATCCCTGGGGCTACGCTCACTCCGAATTGGAGTCGGTTGCACTTAAAGGCGCCTCGGTGCGTAATGATCGTCTGTGCCTCTGTGGTTTTTTTTATCTACAGGCAGTTGTTGGTACACCTGTGCTAAATCCAATTTAGCGAAGATTTTTCCACCCCCTAGGGAATGGAGAAGGTGTTGTACCACCGGCACTGGGTAAGCGTTCAGTTGAAGGGCATGATTAAGGGTGGCCCAGTAGTCCCACAAATCCTTAACGATCCATCTGGTTTGATGGGTGTTACAACTGGGGTTTCCCAAGGAGCATGGTCAGTTGGTTCTAAAACACCCTGGGCTATAAATTTATCGAGCTGCTTGTCAATATTTGGTTTAAGGGCAAAAGGTACCCGACGAGGCTTAAGGCGAATGGGGGCTACTTCAGGGTTAAGGTTAAATGATATTGGGGTCCCCTTGTACTCGCCTAGTTTGTCTGCAAAGACATCCTGCAATTCCTGGACGATGGCCTCCTCCCAGTTGTCGCTTCTGGTTTGGTGAATGCCGGCTACCTCGATCCCGAGTGGGGCGAACCATTGAAGGCCTAACAAGCTAGGCCGGTCACGGTCGACGACGGTCAGTGGTAATGACGCAGTACGATTTTTGAATGATACTTGGACTAGGCTGGATCCAACGACCGGAATTCAGTTTCCCTGATAATCCTTGAGTATGATTCTTTGGGCTCTGAGATCTTGACGCTGGACGGCAGGGATTAATTGTTTAAGAGTCTTCCAGGAAACCATTGAGAGAGACAATCCTGAATCGATTTCCTTCATGCAAGGCTGGTTTTCGATGGCGACCTTCACTCGGATCTTCTTTGCATCTAGCGATGAGGCGTGACCGATTGTAATGGTTTGGTGTGCCTCTTCTCGTCTCGTTGAAATGGCCAGTGGTTTATTTCTGTAGGAGTGGTTGTTCCATTGGTGGTTCAAATGTTCCCGACTCACAGGACGATTCCCTGTGGTCTGGAGGTAGTTGTTTCTCCTCTGAAGTGGGCTGGATCCTTGCTTGCTTCTACAGACCTTCCCAATGTGGCCTCTTTTCCCACAGAAATGGCAGAGCGCGTCGAGGAATTTGCAGTCTGATCGCGGGTGGTTTGCCCCACAACCCGCGCATTGGTGTGGTTGTCTTTGATTCCGCTGGTGGCGTTGGTCACGTTCAGACCGGAGCTGGTTGACCTCCTCCTCCTCACTTTCTGATGGCGATTCGAGGTCCTCATGGTGGGTCGCTGTTGTGTGCCTCTCTAGGCGAGGTGAGTTATTGCTGGCGAGTTGACGGAGTGGTGCATTGGTGCGGCGCATTTGGGCGGCTGATTTCCTGGTTGCTTCTGCTGCAGTAGCATCCTTGATGACATCAGCAAGGTTGATGTCCCCTTTTGCCATGATCTTGCTCTGCGTAGTGTGGTCTTCTAGTCCCAGAATTATTCGGTCTCTCAGAGCTTCTTCGAGGTTTGTAAACCCACAGAGGCATCCCAGGTTCCGGAGATCCGCGATGAAATCTGCAACGCTCTGTCCTTTCCGCTGGTCCCTCTGGTAAAATTCATGTCTTCGGACAAGCGTTGGTACAGTGGGTGCATAGTGGGCCCGTAGAAATGGTGCGAGGACGTTGCAGGCCATGGTTTTTACCTCAGCTGGTTTCGCTAGTGCCTTGGCCATCTTAAAGATGGCAGGCCCGTAATGGGTCAGGAACACTGCTCGCTTTTTTCCCGTAGTGGCATCCTTCAAGTTGTTGGTCTCCAGAAACATCTGGAACCGGTCTATGTACGAGTCCCAGTCTTCTTGTGCTGGGTCAAATGGAACGGGTGGTATGGCGCCACCAGACATGATTTCCGTTGTTGATGCGCCTTCAGCCACGTGCTCTGTTTGGTGCTCTGTAGTGTTCAGTCAGCTCTGATGTCTCCGCATCCCATCCTCGTCACCAGTGTTAGGTGACAAGGAACGGAGACGAGGCAGTGGACAGTGAACTTCAACTCTTTTTTTTTTTTTTGAAACAAATTTTTATTAGTTTTAAAGATAAAACAACACATCATTAACCATTGAATATCATAAACACATAAAACCTCTTAACATTGTAAGTCCTTACAAGTCAAACAAAACATTATTTTTATACAGCATAATTCCAATTTATCCCATCCCCATATGGACACGCAAATATCTTTCAAGAAATTTCTCATTATTTCTCTTTACTCCTATTCAATTTCATTTCTCTTCCATATTTATCCATTTTATAGTCATCATATTCTTTTCTTTCTGGCTTGTTTAAATTATTCTCATCTAACATTCCTCCAAGGTTTTATTGATTCTTTTTCCCTTTTTTTTTTATAAAAAACAAGTTTTGTTAGTTTTATCATAAGCACAATACACAAGACATACAAACACAAAACATAGACAAAACTAAAAGATCTTTTCTGAAGGTTGTCTGTTCCCGGGTTAAAACTCTTTACACAGACACAAATTCAAACATCATATTCAACCCATATCTCCTTCCATATCTTATTATCATTTTCTTTTTTATATATATATATAAAAACCATTTTTATCAGTTTTCTAAAAACAATGCACAAAAAATCAAGGCATAACAGCTTATAAATTCTTTTCTGAAAAAAAAATAATAATGATAGACCAATAAGGCATAACATTTCCAGATTATAATATCAATATTTCATATAATATTAACTTCATATCTTGTCCCTACTTCTCTTTTCCATCCAAATTATTTATCAATTAAAATTTTATTGCCTTTTATCAATATACAAAATCAAAAAAAAAGCATATATATCCTTCCATATCTTATTACCATTTTCAACAACATTCTTTGTCTGTTCTATTTCCAATCATCCATTCATCTTTTTTCTTTTACTATACTTCTCCTGTACACCAATTGGAGTAACATCTATAACTCATTATCTAACTTAAAAATACTACATATAGCAATCTTTCTTGGGATTCTGTTTAAAAGATTCTAAGATTACATAATAAGTTTTATGTTCTAAATATACATATAAAAACACACTCTTATATACCCTCCAGAATCCCTCTTTTAATCTAAATTAAATTCACCCATTGTCTCTAAATAAACTTTTTTTCTTTAAGTCTTGCTTCCCCCCATTAAGGCTTCTCCTCCCCCTCTTTCTCTCTTGCTTATTCTTCTCCTTGCCCTTTCTACCCCTTTGCTTTTTCTCTTCGCTTTTCTTGTTCCTTTTCCTTTGCTTTCTAACCTTGCCTCCATCTTTTCGCTCATTTTTCTCTCTTTTGGTTGTTTTTATAATTCTTAAAAACCCCTTTTTCTTATCCTTTTTCTCCTCCTCTCCGGAAGGGACCCATTGTTCATCAAAGATGGCTTCTTCTTCCTTGTCCCAGTCCTTCTGCTGCGTAATCAACTTTTCAAAGGAACATAACGCCATTTCTAAGAATTGAAACAAAGCGCCCAAAGTATCTTCTTTTTTATATTTTTGATATTCAATCTCTAGTTCATCCACAGACGATGCCATTATGAAAAGGGAAACTTTTTCCAAAACAACCACAAGTATTTTTAATCAAAGACAATCAAAAGCAATTAAAAAAAGAAAAAAAAAAGTTCCAAAAGTTAATACTTTTCTTCCTTCTTCTCTTTCTCTTTCTGAATTAATTTTTAATCAAAGAGGTCCAATTACCATACATCTTCTTTTGGGATCCACAAAGACGTTCTAGACAGTCTCCTCCTTTTTCAGTTTCTGCTCCAATTTTTTTTTCTCCCTTCCCACTTGCAATAACAATTTTAAATAATCAAAAATCCATACCTCCAGCAGAGATTTTCCAATTTCTTAAATTTTTCAATGTCCAAAAATCCCTTTGTCTCTTAGCTTAGCTTTCAAAGCAATCCACTTTCAATGTCTAATATATCCAAATATTTCTGCTTTTTCCATGGGGTGGGAGAGTAAAAAAAAAATAAAAAAAAGTTCCCTTTAACAGCTTCTCCGCCGCTTTTCGCTCTTCTTAGGGATACAATGTATCCTCCAGCAACAAGCAGCTCAATTCCAGGCAATTTGAAAGTTGTTACTTGACCCGGCTCAGACAGAACTTTCACTCTTCACACTTCCTCCAGCACAGTTCTTACCCGGTTGCTGGCTTCTTCGTGGCGGCCATTGCTGACCGCCGCTCCACCGCCTTGGGAAAAAGGGGTTTTCCCGGAGGAGGGGGGGGTCTGCGATGCCCCCACCTCCCTAACCGGCTCCCCTCTCTCTTCAGCTGTCCCTACAGGGCAGCCATATCCCCCTGACCCATCTGGATCGGGGGTACCTCGACAGCTAGCACAGCAGGAATCGCGAGCTGTCGCGAATTCCTGCTGCCCCGAAGCCACGCAAACCGGAAGTTCCCCGAACTTCAACTCTTTATTAATCATTCTGAACAGAGCAAAAACCCTAGGGCAGCAGCAGCCCTTTTATAGGGCAGGCTGCTGACCTATTAGCCAATGAGAAACATGGAAGTGTTAAACCCTTGAACCAATGAGAGTGGCTCGTCAACAGCCAATCAGATTCCCCAGAATGGACCAATCCGATATCGCTATTATCAGCCAATCAGAAGTGCAGGATTAGAACCCTGCTTTTTCTTAAGGTTTGTTAAAACTTTATTTAAGCACTTTTATTAGTTCATAACAGTTTATATACAAGTGACTCGCCCTGTCACTGTTAGTGAGAATCAAAGGTGGTATTCAGCAGGTTCTGACCAGTTCTGGAGAACCGGCAGCGCAAGTCTTGAGTAGTGCTGAGAACCAGCAAATACCACCTCTGACTGGAGCTTTTACAGTATCCTTCCCCTGCCACACCCACCAAGCCATGCCCACAGAACCGGTAGTAAAAAAAATTGAATCCCACCACTGGTGAGAATATACCTGGTGGTTCCTTGATTAGGCTCTTGTTTGCTGTTTGATAGCTTGTCTGAATGGGTAATTCTTTGACTGGGGTATTGTTGTACTGGTTGATTGTTGGTCTAATATTAATCTACAAGAAAACCACCAGGCTAAGAACCCCACATTTCAACCTTGAGAGCTACAGATATTTTCTTGAATTGGTCATCCCTTTAATATTAGTCTATTCAGATTTGTCTGCTGCATCTCCTGCTAAATTCCTAAGCTATATTTCCTTCTCACCCTTTTCTTCCTGGTTGTAAGTTTGACCAAGGGTCTTCAAACTTGCCAAGTTTGAGACTTGTGGACTTCAACTCCTAGAATTCTTGGGCTAACATGACTGGAGGAGGAACTGTGGGAGTTGAAGTCCACAAGTCTTAACGCTGTCAGGTTTGAAGACCTCCTGATATATACACACAGAGAGACAGATGCACACATGAAAAATACACTGAATGGAATACACACATCTAACTGCAGAATGAGCATCCTCTTGGAAACCACTGAAAATATTGATGAATTTTGATGATATCCCTTGTGTTTTGTTCCTTACATTTCCTTGGCAAAGAGAAGGAACTGTTGTTATATTTTTACTCAGCCAGGATAGTCTGACTGTTTCAGGGATGACAAATTCTGTTTGCATGAGAAGCAGATGCTGGTATTTACCTAGATATAATTTACAATCATGAGCAATGATGACTGAGATACTTTTTCCCCCAGAGCAATATGTTCCAAAAGGAAATGCTACAAATAATCTCCTATAAAAGTGCTTTAAACATTTCCAACTAAAATGCTTTATATCTATCCTATGTGCAAAGAGTTAGGTGTCAGAATGGAGTAAACAATAAATTTCCCACTTCCTTTATTCCTTACTGCTTTTCTATTCCAATGCTTGGTACTGCACTCAAAACTGTCACTTTATATAGACTGACAGCTGTACCTTAAGTAGAAATGTAAAACAATTCCTCTAAGGAGAAATTTGCAGTGGTTTCCCCAAGAGGAATTCATTATGGGTTAAATTTGAGCTTTAGTATGGCTGTAATTGCATTTATTGTATTTTTAAAATGTATAAGGTTCAACTCCTGGAATTTTTCAAAGCAGAGAGAAGCTTCAGCATACAATATAATTGTGATTTGTTCAAGGAGGCAGCCAACTACAGTACATTTGATCATTTTTCTTGCATGTCTGCTTTTTTGCTTAGTGCCACAATCTGTGACAGATACATAGTTCAGAACCCTAAAGGATTGGATAATTTTATTTTGCCAATATCATATTTTTTCGAGGAAAATAATCCATTGTTCAAGAGTAGGAATATGAATTGTTGCAGTTCTAAGTTGTATCCAAACAAGTTTGGTTACATCCTTTAACAGAAATATCAATGTTGGTTGGGTGACTTCATTTCAGACAAATAGTTTCATTGTTGACACAGTCAAGTTTGTCATAAAGTCATTTCTCAACATAGTCATTAACAATCAGCTGTCAGGGTCTCAAGCTGCAGCTTTTACCACAACCACCAAGGACTAAAACTGGCTATTTTGCATGAATAAAATAAAATAGAATTCTTTATTGGCCAGGGAATTTGTCTTGGTGCATATGCTATCAGTGTACATAAAAGAAAAGATACATTCATCAAGAATCATAAGGTACAACATTTAATGATAGTCACAGGGTCCACGTAAGCAATCAAATCATACTAGAAAACAATATAAATTGTAAGGATACAAGCAACAAAGTTACAGTTATGTAGTCATAAGTGGGAGGGGTGATAGGACTGGTGAGAAGATTAATAGCAATAGTAATGCAGACTTAGAAAATAGTTTGACAGTGTTGAGGAAATTATTTGTTTAGCAGAGTGATGGCGTTCGGGGAAAATTTTTCCTTGTGTCTAGTTGTTCTGGTGTGCAGTGCCCTATAGCATCACTTTGGGGGTAGGAGTTGAAACAGTTTATGTCCAGGATGTGAGGGGTTTGTCAATATTTTCACACCCCTCTTTTTGATTTGTGCAGTATACAGGGCCTCAATGGAAGGCAGGCTGGTAGTAATTGTTTTTTCTGCAGTCCTAATTACTCTCTGAAGTCTGTGTCTGTCTTGTTGGGTTGCAGAACCAAACCAGACAGTTATAGAGGTGTAGATGACAGACTCAATAATTCCTCTGTAGAACTATATCAGCAGCTCCTTGGGCAGTTTGAGTTTTCTGAGTTGGTGCAGAAAAAACATTCTTTGTTGTGCTTCATTTTTGATGTTAGGTGTCCATCTTAGGTCTTGTGATATGATAGAATCTAGAAATTTGAAGGTTTCTACTGTTGATACTGTGTTGTCTAGTATTGTAAGAAGTGGTAGTATGAGAGGGTTTCTCTTTAATGAGTGCAAAGACATCAAGTTTCCACTTCTTTTGTTTAATCAAAGTGTTGTCAATCATCCAGGTCATGGTTTCCCAAAGGTGCTTTTTTCAAAAGGCAACTGGACTTTCATGGTAAATATGGTTCAGCAATGGAGTCTCTGGAGAGCACCTTTAGAATGCAAAATATAGATATGAATAGGTTTGGGCTGTTTCATGTTCCTTGTATCTTATAGATCAGCCACATTTTTATTAGTTAACTTATGTTCAATTAAATTGCCCAATTGGTGTTCAAACTCCATGTTTGTACCCAGAATTGCAAGCGTTTCATATGTAAAATAGAAAAACCAAACCAAATGCATCAGAAAACAAGACTACAGTTCTTTAAAAGAGAATTAAAAAAATAAGAATTGAATTACTGTAGTCCTCAACTTATGATCATTCATTTTGTGACTGAAGTTATAATAGCTTTGAAAAAAAAATGACTTATGGCAGTTTTTCATACTTATAACCATTGTAGCAACCCAATGGTCACATGATCAATTTTCAAATGCTTGGCTACTTGCCTATATTTATGATGACTGCAATGTTCTAGGATCACGTGACCTTTTATGTCCTTTCGATGAGCAAAGTCAATGGGGAACTCAGATTCCCTTCACAATTGTGTTATCAACTTAACAGTTGCAGTGTCATGCCCCTGTCGGAATCTGATTTGGAGGGGGAGGCTGAGCAGCTGACAGGGAATGTGGTTCCATTGGCTGTGGAAGAAACTGGGGAAGGGCAAAGTCCAGCTGGGCAGATCAGAGGAGAGGTAGAACAAGAGAAGGGGGTTCGGAGGAGGACCCAGGCCCACCCCATCTAGGGCACACAGGGAGTAACAGAGAAGGGATCAACATGAGTTGCATGGCTTACGACCTGGAAAGAGCCCTGATTCCCTTTCATTAGCTGCAGCTGGGAACACAGTGTTTAAAAAGGAAAGCTGCACACAGCAAGTTGTTGGCAGCAAATCGTGAATTATCTGGTTTTGTTGAGGCTTATCTGTGTTCCTGATGTCTTCCCAACTGTGTGTGTTTTGCCATGCTTTCAAGTCTGAAATCCCTTCTCCTGCCCTGTCAAGTTAATTACTGCAGCATGGTTTGTTTGGCTTTTTAGTTACAGTTTGTATGTACTTTGTTTTTGAACTGAATTTCCTCCACTTAAAGAGTGTTCCTGGGAGAGTTTTCCTTCTTTATTTCTGGCCATTAACATATCCTATCACAAAATCAAAAATCAAATGAGAAAGTAGAATGGTAGGATTGGAGGATTGGAGGATGTCTAGCTTTATAATATTACTTGGAATAATAGTGTGGGAGAGGCAAATTCAATTGTAGGCTGCATTACTAGAGGTATCATTTTGAAATCATGGTAAATAACCATTTCATTTTATTCTACTTTGGCCAGGCCCCATATAACCAATAGTACTATTTCCATGGGTATCACATTTTGAAAAGTGTTAAGAGAAAGTGGAACAAAACAGAGAAGAGCAGTAAGAATGATCAGGAGATTAGAAGTTACATGTCATAAAAAAAAGGGAGTAGATATGTTCAAACTCGAGGGGATGAAATGGAGGATGGGAGATGACAACATGCTTCAGTGCATAAGAGATTTCACACAGAAGTAGGTCAAGATCTAATCACTCTTGTTCTGGAGTGCAAATAATGAATTTAAATTAAAGAAAAGCAGGTTCCAAATTAAGGTGAGAAAAGAAGGAATAACAATAACAACAGTGGGGCCAGTTTCATAGAGATCTGTTGAGCTCCCTTTCAGTTGGATTTGTTTAGGCAGAGATTACACAGCCATATTCCTAGAATGCTTCAGCTTAGATCTCTGCACTGGATAGAGCTTTGAAGTCAAGAGGTCAGAGGTCGTATGTTGCTGATCTTGTTCCAGTTTGTGGCTACACTTGAAATGTTGCCCAAAACTGCAACCAAGGAGTATACAATTCAGTTAGAGCAAATTTACATAAACTTTGTTCACTATATGGCATTGCAGGGTGCTAGGAAAAATCTTATAACTTTATGGATGCAACTTTTAAAGAAAGGAATTGTATTAGCCTCAGGGGTGGGATTCTACCAGTCCACACCTATTCGCTAGAACTGGTTGTTAACATTCTAAGCAGTTCAGAGAACCGGTTGTTAGAAGAAATTACTGGCCTAATCCTGTAAGGAAGGCAGGAAGGAAACATTCTGGTGTTGATTACAGAAACTGTCTTTCTGTTAACCCTTATTACATTCTTGGCAGGACTAGACTTCCTGTCTCAGGAACTTCTCTGGAGTTATTTTTCCCTCCTTTGCTGGTACTTTGCTTGTGTGGAGTGACCATTCAAAATTACAATGGCACTGAAAAAAGTGACTTATGACTATTTTTCACACTTACGACTGTTGTAGCACCCCGACAGTCACGAGAGGCCAAGAAAGGAGATGTGTGCCTCGATGTGAGCAATATTGAATTGGCTATGCCTAGCCAATAACAAGCCAAGTCCACCCAGTCACATGACCACCAAGCCATGCCCACCAACTAAGCCACGCCCACAGAACTTGTTGTTAAAAAATTTGAATCCCACCCCTGATTAGCCTACACCGGAAACTGAGCCAAACTACTCAAAATATTTTGTGAATTGTTCTATTTGTGAACTTGCAAGCTTTTGTGATTCCACACACACACACTCCAACAGCCCTGGAAAAGAAAAAGGTTATCAAAACAAGTAGAGCCATTTGTTAATTATCCTGATTTGTCCCTAATTTTGTCATGTCATGCAACCATTTCTAATTGTGGCATTCGTCACATAGTGTGGTAACAGACTGGATAGCGGAGAACTAGCTGGGTTTAGTGGTTGTGAAAGTGTGAGTTCTAGTTCCCACTTTAGCCATGAAAACCACCTGGTGACTTTGGCCCAGTTACACTCTTTTAGTCCAAGATTTCAAGCTTGGAAAACAAGCTGCTAGGTCAATTTCAATTTCTGTCAGAACCAAAAGATTGATCTGAAAAACCAGACAGGATGTTGTTGTTGTTGTTGCTGATGTTGTTGTTGTTGATGATAATGAGGAGGAGGAGGAGAGTTAGAGGAGAAGGACATAATTGACATGGAAGAGGAAAGCAACAATATCAGCAGAAGTGAGCTTATTTTAGGCAGGGTCATTGGACAAACAAATCCTCTCTTTGAACCTTGCACAAGGAAGTATTTATTCCCTTCTTATTTTTCTAGAATATAAAATGCTAAATCATCCCACAAGCATCCCTTTTAGTGTCCTTCTGCCCCACTAAAACTGAGTTAATACCAAACCTAAAACCAGGGGTTATTTTTCAGTGCCTTTAACCATTTTCAGTTACTTTGATTGGCAATAAGCTGAGGGCATATACCAGTCCAGAATCTGATTTTTTTTTAAATATAAATGTTGCTATGCTTCAATGGTTAGTGTTACATTTTGAGCATGGGCGAGAAAGAATGGAGACAAGCCTCTGAACGGTGAACTTCAGCTCTTTATTTACATTGTGACTTCTCGCTGAATAACAGTTAAACCCGCCTTATATAGGCAAACCCTGTAACTTTTAACCAATAACGAGCTAGGAGTGCTAGCTCTTATAACCAATAGGAACTGTCTGTTAAGGGCCAATCGGATTCCCCGGGACGGGCCAATCCGGTCCGGCCGTTTAACAGCCAATCAGAAGTGCAGGGCCAGAACCCTGCACTTGACTCCAAGCTCACACTTTATTAAATCTTTATTCATACACAACAGTTAGTTTGCCTAGACATTGGCATTTGAACAAAGATCTTTTTAACATTCATATTTTATTGTGTTTTACTAATCTAAGTGAAATGTTAGTATATATTGCTAGCCCATGTATGATATACCATATGCTAAATAAAGTCAGTGATGGGATTCATTGTTTTTTTACTACCGGTTTTGTGGGCATGGCTTGGTGGGCATGGCAGGGGAAGGATACTATAAAATCTCCAGCCAGAGATGGTATTGGCCGGTTCTCCGAACTACTCAAAATTTCCGCTACCGGTTCTCCAGAACTGGTCAGAATGTGCTGAATACCACCTCTGAATAAAGTGCCTTTAATATAGATTTACTAATCAAAGAAAATTGTCACCTTGCTTCCTCTTCTCTGCATCATGTAATTTTTTTTGATGAGGAGTTTCTGTATGGATGGCTTGTTGATCTATGTACAAAGTCATGTTTCCCTCTCTAGAAGTGGGCACATTTATTTATATCCCATCCTTTCTCCAGGAACTCAAGACAGTGGACATAATACTGTTTCCCTCTTTCCCCTGAAATAGGAACTTTGTGACACAGGCTAACCCAAAGTTTCCCCACTCAGCAACTTTAAGATGCCTATGTTCAATTTCCAGAATTCCACTGACTGGGAAATTCTGGAAGTTGAAGTCCAAAGTTGTTGAGTTTGAGAAATACTGGGCTTGACTAGTCCAAAGTGATTTTCTACACTTCTATGATACTTGTTAGCATTTTGTTGTCTTGACTCAGCAATAGTTTTATTTTATTTTGAACATGTCTTGAATCTTTAATTTCTCCTTTTTTGGAACTTCCACTTATCTTGAGCCCCCTTTCTCATTAACCTCTCTTGTGTGTGCATTTGTGTGTGCCTTTGAGTAACTCCTGGAAACTAGCTGGAGTACTCCCTCCAGTTTTCTTGGAGAGATTTTAAAAGTGGGTTGCCATTGCCTAGGGCTGAAAGAGAGTACAACTGACTTTGTACCTAAGGTGGAACTAGAACTCACAATCTCCTGGTTTCTAGTCCAGTTCCTTAACCACTACACCAAAGTTACTTTCCTCCAACCATGGGAATCCCTACTAATCTTTGCTATCCATGTCTTTGTTTTTGCATTCTTAAAATGTAAGATACATATTCTAATCTACAACACTCAGTTTTATTGCACCTTAAAATCAAACTGTCAATATTAAATAGTGTTCCCCCCACCAATGTTCTATCTAATTCCAGTTTTTGTTTTTCATACTGGTCACTCTTTCAGTCTTTTAACCAATTAAAAAGAGAGCTTTTAATAAGAGAACTGAAAAAATTTCTGGAAGGCCTATGATTAACATAACTTGTTTGGAATAATTGACATTTCACTACCCTCATTCTCAATCATGTGTCTCTGAAAAACTGCAGTTTTATTTTGGAAAGAATATTCTGAGTCTTCTTCTAATTGGAGCTGGAGATTGTTAGATACCATCAACCATATATTATTTTTCAATTCTCACAATTGTTTTATCCATTTTTCTATTTATGTTATTATTTCTTCCACTTATTTTATTCATTCTTCCAATTATTTTAAGCTATATGTTTAAGATAAATTATATTACTACAATGTTGCCATAATAGTTTTACCCAATGTATCAGCACATATGGATAGATTTAACATTTGAATATCCCTTTCTCTTTTTTTTTCCTTTTGAAAAAATTGCATTATCTAAAGGCTGTTTTTTCACTCATGGGAGTCAGTGTATGCCTATTAATCTGATGAAGGAGAATCTTCTTTAAGAGTAGAAAATTAAAAAAAAAAAATCCCAGAGAGTCAGGTATTCTCAAAGTTGCTTGAGAAGAGGATACAATATGTCTCTATACTGTCTGTATGTAATGGCAGTTTGAGGACTGAATTTATTTTATACATTATATATGTAGTCATTATATAGCTCTTTTTAGTTTATAATTTTCAAATTTAGGTTTTCTTTTTTCACTATATAATTACTATCTTTTGAGAGGTATTGTTTTTTTATATTTAACCTTAATAAATTAAAAAGTGATCCAGAGTTAAGTCATTTTAAAGGCCATGTAAAAGTAGCACTCCAATTTGCAAGAAATATTGATGTCCATATACATTCATGCAGATATATCCATTTATACCAGTAGATTTTGTTATTTTTTTTACATTTCTTCCAATTTGTGCAGACTATTCACAGGAAAACCATCTCTATCCCAAATAATGTGAATAAAGTAAATGAACAAAAATCCTTTAAAACCTAATTAGTATTCTTTATAGTAAACACTTGCTTAGAAATGCAAAACAAATTTTATAAAGGCAATAACATTTCAATTTAAAAAAAATCCTTAAGCGTCATGGCAATAACAGCATAGAAGCGGTGTTAATTCCTTCCCTCATCCTCTACACAGAATCATGATATTATTAAAGGTTCATTTCTTTGGGGTTTTATTACTACAGTGTTTTGTTGCACATATATTTGCCTTCCACTCCCAGTAGTGAAAAGAGGGTAATGTGAAATGTATGTGCAAAGAAAGAAAATAATCTAGACTGAAATATTTAGAGAGATGAGGCAGATGATATTTTTCTTTTCTGTATGAAATTATAGAAAAACAATTTCTTGGGGAAGTAGAAATGTTTTGGAGAATGATGCATAGGTCATGTGCATGTGTAAGAAATGGCACCAAACACACCTTTGGTTTTAATTCCGAATCACCTTTGTTTTTAATTCTAAATCAGTGCTTGAAAACATGTTAATAGTACTGGAAATACTATCTAAAAAGAGATAAATTGATAGATGGATGGATGATAGGTAGATAGATTAGATAGATAGATAGATAGATAGATAGATAGATAGATAGATAGATAGACAGACAGACAGATAGATAGATAGATGTTAAAACAGTAAAAAACTAAGCTACTACACCTCTCAGCTGTTTAGCATAGCAATCCGCTCGGCCATGCCAAACAGCTGAGAGGTTAAAAAGGACCTAGGAGCAGGAGCGGGCAGACGGGCAGGTGGGCAGGCCCAATTGAAGAGTGCCGGAGAGACTTGGAGTGAGCCAGTTCTCTGCCAGCTGATCTTCAGCATTACTGGTACACCAGAACCAGGCCGAACCAAGTTACTCCTTCTGTCCAACACATGGGCAGCAACAAGGTACCCCCATACTATTATCACCTGATTGCACGATCAAATTGCTTTTACCGTGAGGATATTTTTCTCTATCAATTTGCTTTTCTGTGAGTATTATTCCATATCTTACTTTCTAAGGCATTAAAGAGTAGGGTGGGCATATTGTCTAGCATATATTGGATTAAGAACTGCAATTGTATTCTTCCTTATGTCTTTTCTCAAACACAAAAGTATATAAAGAATCCACTGGAGTTGGGCAGCCAATAAATTAAAATAAATAAATAGAAATAAATGTCTACGTTCTTCAATTTCACCTTTTGGAACTAAGTTTTCAGCTTTCTATCTTCCTCCATCTTCTCTGAACCAGCCCTCCCTTTGTTTTTCTCATTAAAGTGTCATACCTGGAAAGGAGCAGATTATTTGAGACAAATACTTGACTAAAACAGTATAAAGTGCATGGATTACTTCTTGCATTGTAAACTATGTTTGTTTAGCTGTACCCTAAAATCTTGTTTATTTTGCTACATTTTGTTTAAAAGCCAAATCTCAATATTGACTCATATACAAGGTATAATCCTCCTACCATTCCAAGTTCCTTTTCACAAGTACAAATCAGATTTTCCTCGTCATGTACCTTAACATTTGATTCCTGCTTTGTAAGTGAAGAAGTTTGTGTTTCTCTCCATTAAATTTATCCTGTGGTTTTCAATAGACTCTGTGATCTTTCTCTAAAACCTTTAGGTTCCTAGGGCCAGGTACAACCCAAAAAACCTTTTATGCATTTTTCTTTCTAAGTAAGAGATTATGTAAAAAATGCAAGTTAATCTTGTGAATAGGCCTAAACTGTTAACATAAACAAAGACTTTATCACAAATTAAAAACTAGAAAATCCCAGCCTAGCTCAGGTGTGAACAAAGCATCTCGATACATTTTGCATCATTAATCCACTCACCATGATCCTAGCCTTCCCTAAAAATGACAAGAACTCCTGATATTTGAATATTGCCCACCTCTGTTTTAAATGTAATTGTGAGGTCCTTTGGATCTAAAGATGGTACACCAAAGACATTCACATACCATGTTTTCCCAAAAACAGGACCTATCCCCAAAATAAGCCCTAGCCTGATTTTTTAAGTGTTCAGCAATAGAAGCCCTGCTCCAAAAATAAGCCCTAATGAATGGGTGTGGCCAGCGCAGGAGGCAGGGAGCATGCATGTGGGCTGATGATAAATCTCAGTCCATTTCTCTCTTGTTTCTAGATTGCCTTGAACCAACAGGGTGTGAGGGAGTCTGTTAGCAGCCATTTGGTGCACAAGTTTAGTGTTCCTTGTAATTGCTGAACTGATATGGGAGTTTCATTGCCAGAATATAAACCTAATCAAGAAACGTCAGCTATTTTTTTTTCTGTAATGCTGATTTATGCAGCCATCTGGTTGGGGGGAAAAGCTCCATTTTCTAAAACTTGCCAGAATAGTCAGAGAAAAGAACTAAACCAAAGCATGCACAATAACAACAGCAAACAACATTGTTAGGGATACACACCCTAGCAGAACGGGCAATGGCAGTCTAGCAGGCAGGTAAATGATGTGAGATAAACGTTGTTGTAGTTTACACTCAGTAAGACAGATACACTGTGCCAGTTAAATAGTTTTTTATTCCAGCAAGAGTTATAGCATAGTCAAAACAGTCCATATGTCATAAACTAGTTCAGTCCATCCAGGGATTAATCAGTTGCAAAGTCCAGTGTCGAAAAAGAGGTCAGTAAACTTACAAATAATCAGTCCAGCAATATATCTCTTTTGCAGTCAGAGATATGAAGAAAATCAAACCCCTTTTCTTCGTTTCAGCAACAGCAGGGAAAACACGCAGTTATCACCATCAATCCAACATTTGTCAGCTACTACAGTAAAAGCCAGCAAACAGTGAGCTCTCTTGCTCCCTCTTATGGTGATTTTACAACCGCACCCATAATACATGTTTTAACAGTTAAAGTGATACTTACACTTAAACTCACTAACATAGTTTATATATTATTTTTACCCAAACTAAGTTAGGTAACCAATGTTATCCCTAACAAACATCAATGAACATGTTGCCCCAAATAAGTATTCCGAAGCAGAATTATTGTACTAAACGTGTAAAATACAAAAAGTTTAGCATGAGGATTTTTTCTAAAGACTAATATATCTATCAAATATGTACAAGAGAAGGTATCAGGTATTAAACCCACTACTGTTAGCATGTCATTAGAATAAATGGTAATTTCTCAGATATTATAAGTGAGAAGCAAATATACTTATGGGGCATAAAATGGGTTAGATGGATGATATGAAGCAAACATACAGTTTCTTTCCTATTTCACCATAAAATAGAGTATCATGGAACATTATTTACTGGAAAAATAATTAGCAGGGTTCACTGTAATCTCTGCAACTCCATGATTTTCTTCTTTCAAAGTCTTAGGTTTCTAAGATTGAATTTATCTTAGAAAAAATAGGAGGAATTAAATGAAAAAAAAAATCACTGAAACGAAGAGCCAACCAACCATCTTCACCTACAAATTTCCCTTCAAACCAATGCTGATTTGGTAATGTGTTTATGGACATCACTTATAGCTTCATGTGAAAGCAGAATTTCATCTAAACTCCAGGAGTTCAGATGCTCCCCCCAGAAATCAGGAACATCCCTCCCCCGATTTACAAATGCTCACTTTTTAATGAGTTTGAAGGGGGGAGGGAGTATTAAACACATGACTGGAGAGTAATCTTGTTAATTTAATTTAACTTTAATTAAATTGGAATTAACTTACTGTCACTTGCTTTCTGATTGGATAAATTTTAGAAAGCAGATTTTCATTTGGCTTTCTTATGGCAGGAGCTCACAGAACATTATCATTTTTTCCCAATGTATAGGGTGAAATGAGATAAACAAATAAACATTAATGCATTGAAATCTGAATACATTAATCAATCAACTTCAGTTTCTCTCCCATTATTTGTTTAAATGCACGCTCCTTAAAATCTAGGTCAAAATCTTGGTACATAATTCATTGTCTGGGACACTTTATTAGGATTACCATATTTTTTTTAAAATTTCAGGCTCTTGATCATTAGTGTGAGGCACAGTGGCTTAAACACAGTGGAGATGGTCTCTATTCCAACAGTTCAAGTCCTAGCACTGCCTGATGGAGTGAACTCCTGTCATGTTCCTCAGCTTCTGTCCCCCTAGTGGTTCAAAAGCATGCTACCTGAGAGTAAATTAATAGGTACCACTTTGGTGGGAAATATGACAGTGTTTTGTGCTGGCAGTCAGATACCTGCCGATGCTGCACTTGCCTGGGTGCAATGCCCAATTGTGAAGTGACATAGGTGATGACAGAAGGCCCTATGTGATGTCACAGGAAACTACTTGTCTTTCTGGTAGAGAGCTAATTAGTGCAGACCGAATAGTGTGTGAGCACGAACTAAGGACTAACACTCTTCAGCAGCCAAATAAATATGTCTTAACATTGTAATCTGGTCAATTGTAATACCACCATATGTACATGTACAGCAAACAGAACTAGTCCTTCTATCTCCACGTCAACCAGCCAGAACTGATGAAGCTTCTTGGATGAGAAAAGAGGGAAGTCTTCCCCTTCCTTGAGAAAAAAAAATATCCCAGTTGTCTTTTGAAAAAGCACCTAACAGACAACAGATAATCAGAGTTGGAAGGGACCTTGTAGGTCATCTAGTCCAACCCCCTGCCCAAGCAGGAGACCCTACACCATTTCTGACAGATGGGAGTCCAATCTCTTCTTGACAGCCTCAAGTGATGGCACTCCCACAACTTCCCAGCTGTTCCATTGAACACCTTTGAGATATGGCAAGCAGGTAAACAGGATTTCCTTCATGGTAGATGACAATTTTGTTCATTCGTTTTTGCAAGCAATTACCAACTCCAATCACATTTCTTCATCCTGCAATGCAAAGAAATTGAGATGGAAACAAATAAACCAAACAATCAAGGTGAAGATAAAATTTATAAATCTTTTCTTCCACACTGAACATTGAAGGATTTTTAAGTTTTCTTTAACTGATATAAAATTCTCTTCTGGGTTAAAGTGCTTTAGAAACAGAAGCTGTTCCACATCTTCAGAAAATTACAGTACAAATGGAAGCTAGCATTGAATTAGAAGCATTTAGATTTTAGTACTTCAAATCTTTTGTTGGCTAACATGCAATATCTGTTAACAGCTCTTAATGTTTTTAGGAAAATGGGAGGAAATATATGAAATATTATGGCAAATTGGCTTTTAATTGGAAAAAAAGAGAAACTAGTGCAAGGTTATATTTTGATTTTTCATTTAGAAGAGATGTAAAATTATATTTTCTTTTCTTTTAGAATGAGATGACATTTGCAGTCAAATAGTAGGTATTTTACAGTCAAATACACTTCTCTGCTCTTCTCTTTTTTCCAACCCTGATGTTTAACAGGGAAACAGAACCTAGAAACAACAGAGACAGCTCCATATCTCTATCATTCTCCCTGTATGAATCTCATCTAAGTCTAGATTTGGAAGAAATACAAACTTTCATTCTACATGCTCTGTAAAGGGTCTCAAATTGGCATCACAAGTGTTATGTATGTAAATAGTTGAATAAAGGCAAGCTTGGGGTAAAGTGCAGGGTTCTGGCCCTGCACTTCTGATTGGGTGTTAAGCGGCTAGATCAGATTGGTCGGGTTCTGAGAATCTGATTGGCCCTTAACGAAGGACTCTTATTGGTACTGGAGCTAGCGTTTCACAAGCTCCTGTTGGTTATTTCACATTAGCATTGCCTATATAAAGCAGAGTTGTTGTTATACAAGTTAGAAGTCACTATGCAATAAAGAGGTCGATTCGGGATCGTCCCTCTCGATGGTGTCGTGGAAGACATTAAAGCAGCTCATTCCTACCATCCAACGCCAAGACCTTCAAATGCAACGCCTTATCCTTAAAGATTACCAAGGGAATCGGATCTCTGTGGTCAGGTCTTGTCGAGTCCGCGTCTCGTTTAAAAAGCATACGGCATACTTACCTCTAACGATCATCGATAGGGACAGGCCTAATTTGTTGGGCCTCCAATGGTTTGCGCCACTCGGCATCGAACTAGCCGGCGTGAACCGAGTCGGTGATTGCGAGTGGGAGGAGGATCTTATGTCTGAATTCAGCGATGTCTTCGCAGATCGTCTGGGCGAGTATAAGGGGACCCCAATTTCATTCAGCCTCGACCCTAAGGTCGCCCCGATCCGTTTAAAGCCCCGTCGAGTTCCGTTCGCCCTTAAGGCCAAGATAGATGAACAACTTGACAAACTAATTAAACAAGGGGTACTGCAACCCATTGATCATTCTCCATGGGAAACTCCTATTGTAACCCCCATTAAACCAGATGGGTCAATCCGAATCTGTGGGAACTACCGGGCCACTCTAAACCACGCCCTCCAACAGAACACGTATCCAGTGCCGGTGGTGCAGCACCTCCTTCATTCCCTGGGAGGTGGAAAGGTTTTCGCTAAGCTAGATTTAGCTCAAGCCTATCAACAATTGCCCGTGGACGATAAAACAGCCCAAGCCCAAACGATAGTAACGCACAGAGGTGCTTTTAAATGTACCCGATTGCAGTTCGGGGTGAGTGTGGCCCCGGGAATATCCCAAAGTTTAATGGAACGATTGTTACAGGGAATCAAGGGCGTGGTTCCGTATTTTGATGACGTATTGATTGCAGCTCCTAGTAAAAAAATTCTGCAGAATCGTTTAAAATGTGTGCTTAAAAAATTCCAAGAAGCGGGATTGAAAGTAAAAAGGGATAAATGTCATCTGTATACCGACAGTGTTGAATTTCTAGGTTATCGCATTGATAGGCAGGGTATTCACCCAACTGAGAGTAAATTAAGGGCGATTAGAAATGCTCCCAGACCTCGTAACAAAACTGATCTTCAAGCATTTTTAGGCCTTATCAATTTCTACAATGTGTTTTTACCGCATAAGGCAACTGTGGCTGAACCATTACACCGGTTATTAGAAAAAAAAGCATTGTGGGTTTGGGGTTACCGAGAAGAAAAAGCGTTTAGAAATGTAAAAAAATTTACTTACATCTGATTCTGTACTTATGCAATATAATGAAACATTACCCTTGGTTATAACTTGTGATGCCTCACCGTTTGGGGTGGGCGCTATTTTGAGCCATGTGCTACCTAATGGAAATGAGGCTCCCGTTGCATACTTTTCGAAGACTCGATCCCAGGCAGAACGTAACTATGGACAAATAGACAAGGAGGCTCCTGCAATTGTGTCAGCCGTAAAAAAATTCCATGAGTATGTATATGGAAGGACATTTACAATTGTAACCGACCACAAACCTTTATTGGGGATAATCGCTGGGGACAAACCAACTCCCTATATATTGTCCCCAAGAATGACTCGATGGTCAGAGTTTCTAGCTGCTTATAATTATCGATTGTTACATCGACCGGGGAAAGCCATTCCCCATGCCGACACACTCAGCAGAGCACCACTACCAGAGACCCTCGATGATCTGGCACCAACAGTATTGGCGTTACAAATCGAAACGCTCAACTCGCCTCCTATGACCGCTCGAGATATTGCGAGGGAGACCAGACGAGACCACACCCTAGCACGAGTCCTAGGCTGGGTAGAGCGTGGATGGCCATTGGATCAGATCCCAGATGACTTCGCACCACTTAAAACAAGACAGACTGAACTTTTTTCTCAAAAAGGCTGCGTTATCTGGGGCGATAGAGCTGTCGTCCCAGAACGACTCCAAAAGACGCTGTTACAAATCTTGCACGATGGACATCCCGGGATCGTGAGAATAAAGGCACTTGCATGGAGCTACGCTTGGTGGCCAGGCATGGACCGACACATCGAGCAATGGGTCAAGGCCTGCACCAAGTGCCAACAAACCAGCAACGCACCACCAAAAGCTGCACCGACCGAATGGGAGACGCCACGTGGACCCTGGTCCAGAATCTACCTGGATTTCGCAGGGCCGATCAAAGGACAGACATTGCTGTTGACTGTCGATGCATACTCTAATTGGTTAGAAATTCATCGAATGGCCAATACAACCTCCGAGGCAGTCATTAAAGTCCTCAATAGACTCTTTGCAACTCATGGATTGCCGGACGTCCTGGTGTCTGATAACGGACCACAGTTTACAGTGCTAATGTTTGAACAGTACCTTGCTGACAACGGCATCCGCCATGCGCTCACCTCGCCGGCGCATCCTGCTACCAACGGCCAAGCGGAACGCATGGTACAATTTGTAAAAAAGACTTTACAAAAGATGGACTATGATAATCTTGATGAAAAAATAAACCGCATTCTACTTCTACAACACATCACTCCGCACAGCGAAACCGGCAGAACTCCCGCTGAACTTCTTATGGGGCGAAAACTCCATTCCCGCCTTGACCGACTGCACCCTGCTTACGAGCCAGAAAAACCTCCAGGATTCAGTGGACGCTACCGTACCTTCAAGGTAGGCGACCCCGTTTATGCAAGAAATTTATCGGGCGACCCAGTTTGGATTGAAGCAACGGTAATATGCGAGACTGGGCCCAGATCCTATATTGTCAAATGTATTGATGAGAGACTATGGAAAAGACATATTGACCAATTACGGTCATGACTTATAACTGCTAGCCAACAACTTCCCAACGACCAAACTGAGGGGGGGGGGAGGAAGAGAAGATGACGATATGCCAGGAAACCTGTTCCAGGAAAGCGATGAATCAAGTGAAACCCAGGAAATGGAGCAGGAAGAAGAATTGTATGCTCCAAGGGAAATCACACCAGAACGAGAAGCTGAGCCACTACAAAACGACATCCTACCTCAATGAGACTGCATGCAGCCAGTCCAAAGAAAATCTGACAGACCCAAGAGACAACCGTCCTATTTAAAGGACTACATAGTCACAAACTAATTGTGAAGCCAGGGGGAAGGGGTGTTATGTATGTAAATAGTTGAATAAAGGCAAGCTTGGGGTAAAGTGCAGGGTTCTGGCCCTGCACTTCTGATTGGGTGTTAAGCGACTAGATCGGATTGGTCGGGTTCTGAGAATCTGATTGGCCCTTAACGAAGGACTCTTATTGGTACTGGAGCTAGCGTTTCACAAGCTCCTGTTGGTTATTTCACATTAGCATTGCCTATATAAAGCAGAGTTGTTGTTATACAAGTTAGAAGTCACGATGCAATAAAGAGTTGAAAGTTCACCAACTAAGACTGTCTCCATTCATTCTACCCATGCCTGAATCTATGACAACAAGAGTATATGATTGGCAGGGCTGTATACGTAACAACAAAAGCTTGAATTACCATGAGAAGGTAATAAATGTACAGGTAGCTCTTGACTTATGACCACCATCGAGCACCAAATTACTATCGCCAAGCAAGATAGTTGTTAAGTGAATTTTATGACCATTTTGCGACCTTTCTTGCCACAGTTTTTTAATGAATCCCTGCAATTGTTAAGTTAGTAACATGATTGTTAAGCGAATCTGGCTTCCCTATTGAATTTGCTTGTCAGAAAGTCCCAAAAGGTGATTGTATGTCGCTGGGATGGTGCAATCATCATAAATACATGCCAATTGTCAAACATTCAAATTTTGATCAAGTAACCCATTGGTATGCTGCAGTTATTTTAAGTGTAAAAAATGGTCATAAATCACTTTTTTAAAGTGCTGTTGTAAGTTTGAACAGTCACTAAATGAAAGATTGTAAGTGAAGGGTTACCTGTAGCTAATAATGCCTATTTTTCTTTTCAGGAGTCAAATGATGGTCTGGACTTTTGTCGCCCAAATCTGATGCTCGTAATGAATGAGTCTTCATTATTTACAGTTTAGCAGTACCACCAATGGTTCCATTGATCACCTTGCTAGAATCCAGGCATGCATTTCACAATTACTGTCCCACTTTCTATTTATTAATTCAGTTTTCAACAATGCCCCATTTCTTCCAATACTCAAAAGGAGTAGAGAGGGCAGGGTGATACAATGCCTAATCTTCTCTTTTCTTTTTACTGTTCAGAATTCAAAGAGACTCAAGACAAAGATATAAAGATATCCTCACCAATGTCAAAGAAATAGCACTTTGAAGGGAGGAGGTAGGGAAGTCAAGATTGAGCAGAAGCATTTCATATTAAAGCATTTCATTGTCAATGCCACCAGTAGGCAGCCCATTCCAGAAATAGTTAGATTCAGTTCACGTGGTTTATTTTTTATTACAATATCCATGAATATGTTTTTGATTCATGAAACAAAAAAATATGAAGCATTCACATGCCAATCCATAGATGCATATTTAGAAACAATATTGTGACTGCTTAGTCTTCTGTCACCTTATGAGCATGTTCATGCTCTCTTAACCAAGACTCCTGTTTTATTATCTTTGAAACAAACTTGGATAGAATAGATCTTGTAGCACAGGCTGCTTTTGAGATGTGTACTTGTCTGTCATACATTGGGATATGTGACCATCATAAACTGAATGATAGAAGTGGATGAATAATCAAACAGGTGTTCACTGTCGATCATAAAGTTTTTCCAGGGACCAGTGAAATGCAAACCTGAGACCAATCCAGCCATTGATTTCTATCATTTGAGCCTCATTTATGTAATCCTGAGCATTAATCTAAATCTGAATACCTTAAAGGTATTAATTATTTGAATGGCCCTTATGGCACAGTGGTTAGAATGCAGTATTGCAGAGTCTGGAGTTTGATCCTGATGGGCTCAGGTTTGGCTCAGCTTTCCATCCTTCCGAGGTAAGTAAAATGAGAACCCAGCTAGTTGGGGGCAATATGTTGACATTGTAAACTCTTCAAAAAGTGCTGTAAATCACTATGGAGTGGTATATAACTAAGTGCTGTTATTATCACTATTTCCTTGGCCTTTTTTTTTTTTTTTAAAGTAGAAGTTGGAGGTTTGAAAGTATAGAAGCTCTGAGAAGCTATAATTGCAAATAATCCAATGGATAATACAGCCTCCAAAGGATCAAGCTAGTGACCCATTTCCAAATGTTCATTGAAAAATATATATCAATGCTCTTGAAATCTAATTTCTTAATTACACTGAAGTAAAAACAATCCTCTGGGGCCAGTTTTCACATTTCCACCACACTGCTTGAACTTGAAATCTATGCAAAGAAAAGTTAGAACGAATGGAAAACAAGCAGGGGTGCTGTTAAATGTGTGGCTTGGGGTAAAGTTTCTGAAATTGCCTACATGCCTTAGCAGATGGGCAGCGTAATGCACAATATGCTTTGCTAAAGCAAATTAGATTTGTATGAGTAAAATGCTTTGGGGATCAGGTTGTAACTCTCATTTCCAAACAGCCATGAGAACACAGTGTTGTGGTTCGCCAGCAGCCGGTGCAGGCAGCAGAGGTATCAGACAGTGAGGACGAAAGGGAACCAGTCAGGGAGTCAGGAGAGGACTTGGACGAAGGTTCTGCATCCGATGCAGGGATGGAGCCAGGACCATCTGAGAGTGGGGTGCTATCTTTGGAGCTTTCAGAATCTGGCAGCAGGGAAGCAGAAGACCCAGGGGAGCCTGTTCCCAGTGCGCAAAGCAGCTCGAAGGCAAAAACAGCTGAGGCAGAAGGGACGACTCAGGTGTTATGTTCTGTGCATGGGTGCAAGGATGGAGACGAGCCAGTGAAATAGTGAACTTCAACTCTTTATTTACATGTGAAAACAGCTCAGCTCAATGGCCACGATGGGCCCCTTTATATAGGCAACTCTTAACTTGTTTAACCAATGAAAACACAAGGAGCGCTAGCTCCATTAACCAATGAAAGAGGCTCGTTAATAGCCAATCAGATTCTCCTGAATGGACCAATCCGATGTCGCTATCATTGGCCAATCAGAAGTGTAGGGCCAGAACCCTGCACTTTGCTTCAAGCTCTTAATGATCTTTATTAAACATTTATTGATTCACAACACCCCTTCCCCCTGGGTTCCATTTAAGGGGTGTGGTCACGTAGTCTTTGAGGTAGGCAGGTTGTTTCGATTGTCTATTAGATTTTCGTTGTCCTCCCGGTATTTGGCTACAGTCTTGTTGGGGTAGGATGTTATCTGGTGAAGAGGGTGCCTCCCATTCTGCATTCGAATTTTTGTCGTCGCTACTGCTCTCGGCATCTCTTTGAGGCGAGGCCATTCCAGGTACATCACGTGCTGCCTCTGAGTGGTCATTACTACCGCTTAAACTTTCTGCCATTTCGAATTCGCTCGGCCCTTCCATTGGCCGCAGGATGCACCGGTGAAGTCAGTGCATGGCAAATACCGCGGTCCGCCAGGTACTGTTCGAAGGACAGTGCGGTAAATTGAGGCCCATTGTCGGATACCAGAACGTCTGGCAATCCGTGTATTGCAGAGTCTGTCTAGTTTCCTGATGACTGCTTCGGTCGTTGTATTTCTCATTTCATGGATTTCAAGCCAGTTTGAGTAGGCATCCACCGTTAGTAAGAATGTGTGTCCCTTGGTAGGACCCGTAAAGTCCAGATGAATGTGGGACCATGGTCCCCTCGGTGTTTCCCATTCGGTTGGGGTAGCTTTCAGCGGGGCATTGCTTACTTCCTGGCATTTGTGACAGGCTTTTACCCATGTCTCTATCTGCTTGTCAATACCCAGCCACCACGCGTAGCTTCGTGCAAGGGCTTTCATACGCACGATGCCAGGGTGGCCATCGTGCAAGGTCCTTAGTATCGCTGGTCACAACCGCTCTGGGACGACAACTCTATCACCCCAGATAATGCAGCCCTTTTGAGAAAATAGTTCCGTTTGCCAATTTTTGAATGGGGCATAGTCATCAGGTATTTGGTCCAACGGCCATCCCCGCTCGACCCAATTGAGGACTCGTGCTAAAATGGGGTCGTCTTTCGTTTCCATCATGATATCTCGGACTGTTAATGGCGGCGTTCGAAGTGTCTCGATCTGCAGTGTTGTGACCGTCGGAGTGGGGTCATCAATGGTCTCCGGAAGTGGTACGCGGCTCAATGCTTTGGCGTGGGGAATGGCCTTCCCTGGGCGATGTTGCAACTTGTAATTGTATGCCGCCAAGAATTCTGACCAGCGGGTCATTCTGGGAGATAATATATACGGTGTTGGCCTATCTCCCACGATTATTCCCAGCAAAGGTTTGTGGTAAGTCACTATGGTAAAGGCTCGGCCACACACATATTCATGAAATCTCTTAACCGCAGATACTATAGCAAGGGCCTCCTTATCAATTTGACTGTAATTGCGTTCTGTTTTTGATAACGTCTTTGAGAAATAGGCAACAGGGGCTTCATTACCATTTGGCAAAACGTGGCTTAAAATGGCGCCCACCCCGAATGGGGATGCATCACACGTGATCATTAAAGGCAAAGTCTCGTTATACTGCATCAGAACAGCATCTGAAGTCAATAAAGTTTTAACATGTTGAAACACCTGTTCTTCTCTGTGTCCCCATATCCAGGTTGCTTTTTTGTCCAATAAATGATGTAGGGGCTCAGCTACAGTTGCTTTGTGAGGCAGGAAAACATAAAAATTCATAAGGCCCAGAAAAGCCTGGAGGTCGGCCTTGTTCCGGGGTTTTGGGGCGTTCTTGATCGCCCTGAGTTTGTTATCGGTGGGGTGAATGCCTTGACTATCAATTAAATATCCCAAAAATTCTACACGATCCGTACATAAATAACACTTGTTCTTTTTAACTTTGAGACCGGAGTCTTTAAATCTCTGGAGAACCAACTTCAGACATTCCTTTAGTATTTTCTGAGTTGGGGCTGTGATTAACACATCATCCAAATATGGAACAGCACCTTTTATCCCTTGTAATAGCCTTTCCATCAAGCTTTGGAAGATTCCCGGGGCTACGCTTCGAACTGGAGTCAGTTACATTTAAACACATCTCTGTGAGTAACGATTGTTTGGGCCTCTGCCATTTTTTTGTCAACAGGCAGTTGTTGGTATGCCTGGGCTAAGTCTAGTTTAGCGAAGACTTTTCCGCCCCCCAGGGAATGGAGGAGGTGTTGCACCACCGGTACCGGGTAAGCGTTTTGTTGAAGGGTGTGGTTCAGGGTGGCTCGGTAGTCCCCACAAATTCTTATTGATCCATCCGGCTTGATGGGTGTTATGATTGGGGTTTCCCAGGGAGAGTGATCGGTTGGTTCTAACACACCCTGGGCTGTTAATTTATCAAGCTGCTCGTCAATCTTTGGTTTAAGGGCAAATGGAACACGACGAGGCTTAAGGCGGATGGGAGCTATTTTGGGATTGAATTAATTTTTCTACTGCTATTCAAAATGCACATCATTTCAAACACTATGAATCATTTCCCCAATCTTACCAAAACTGCTTCAGCTTCCCAGAATTACTTGAATATTTTGCTCAAGTCTGATCCTGCTATTTCCTTCCTCTCAATGTTTCACTTTAGATTAACTTCAGGAACAGTCCTATTCAGAATGCAAATGGGAAGATTTCATATCAGAATGTTTGAGTAGTGAAGGGATTCCAACTCATTGTCATGACATTTACTGCATTCAGAAGACCCCAAACGCAATCCTTGTACCTAATGCCACTTTTTTATTTGTTGTTGCTTATAAAATGAATGTCCTATCTTTCCTCCCACATAACAAGACAGCTTACAGGAATTTAAAATACAAATGGTTAAACCAATAAATAAGTGCTATAATTAAAATCAAGGCTTCACTGAAACAGCTATAATAAAAATCAGTTCAGCTGACCAAAACTTAATGAAAGTTTTCACCAGTTTCCTAATTCTGAGAAAATGGGAAACAAACACCTACTTGGAAAGTATATTCCGCAACCTTAGAGCCATGCAAGAGATAATCTTTCCCTGTATACTCTGTCTTATGACACAGGCAATTCTTCTGATGAATTAAGTAACCAGGGACCTTCACAATAGGATAAGTCCAAAATCATTTAGATCAACACCAGCAATTGTGTGTAGTGATCAACTTATAACAGGTACAGATTTTTCACTACAGGTGCCATATGACTTCCTTAACTGCACACGCAGCACACATAGCTTCTGTATTTAGCACTTGACAGTTTTCAAGACTAGCCCCATTTTAAGCACCATAGCCAAGATGGGATGGTTTGGGGGAATAACTGAGGGTGGAAAGGATAATGTTTTATCCTCAAGAAATCACATGCTCCTTGTTCAAATAAATAAATGAGTTGGAAGGGACCTTGGAGATCTTCTAGTTCAATTCCATGGAGCAGACCCTGTACCATTCAGATAAATGGCTGTCCAGTCTCTTCTTAAAAGCTTCCAGTGATTGGGCACTCCCAACTTCTGGAGGCAAGCCCTTACATTGATTAATTGTTCTCACTGTCAAGAAATTTCTCCTTAATTCTAGGTTGCTTCTCTCCTTGATTAGTTTCCATCAATTGCTTCTTATGCTGCTCTCAGGTGCTTTGGAGAATAGTTTGACCCCCTCTTTTTTATGGCAGTCCTCACATATTAGAACACTGCTAATGTCACTCCTAGTCCTTACTTTCCATAAATTAAACCAGTGGTGGGCTGCAACCAGTTTAAAAACAGCTTCTGTGAGCATACACTTGGTAGTCCATGGGCCAGGCCAGATATCGGTACCATCTTGGGTGACCAAATCTTAATGGTACTAAAATGTTTATGGGTCCATACCAAGTACATTAAGATGTGATAGCCTTTTCAGATATGTAGCTTTGTATGTTTTTTAAGAAACCATCAATTTGACTGAATAGCGGCCTTGTGATATCACATGATAACACATATATTTGCGAAATGAAGCTGTAAATCATTAGAATTAAACCTAATTGATGTTGATAATTTATTAAAATCATGTGCAGAGACTTTTTGTGGTAAATGTAGAGCATCATAGCAAATTAAAATGTATTTCGTAAATTGCTAATATGTTTTTTTTTTCTCTTCCAACATCGTTACAAAGAGTTTTGAACTCAATTTCTCAATGCGGACTACTGTTGAATAATTGCAGTTCTCTGTTATATTGTGACAAACTACTAAGGCCCACATGATGGATTCAAGTGGAGACAAGGCCACTGCATTGCCAAAGAAAGGAGTGCGGCCAGGCTGCATTATTCACTGTTCTGGTGAAGACACGTCTACCTTCGTGTTACTAAAAGACTTGGACTCATGGAAGACACTGCTAAGAGCAGCAGAGATTAGACAACATGCTCCACTTCTGGACATTGCAAAAGACTTGGAAGAAGGCCAAATACCGCAGATCCAGTATCATCGCAAATGTCGCAGCATCTTTACCATGAAGAAGACTCTCGACTCCATCCTTTCTAAAGACAGGCCGAGTGCAGAAGAACAGACTGGTGTCCATGGTGTCAGAAGATCATCTAGGGATGCACCGAGTACATCAAGAGTGTATGACAAGACATGCATCTTCTGCTGCAAGTCAAGCAAGTACCTGAAAGGAAGACAGACAAGGGAACCTATCATCCAGTGTGTTGAGTTACGTGCAGATGACAGAATCCGCAGTGCAGCAACCCAAAAAATGGACCAGCGAATCCTCGCGTTGTTAAGCAGAGACCTTGTTGCCGCAGAGGGGCACTACCACAAGTCGTGCTACAAAGTGTATACAAAGGAAGGGGCATCCACCAGTTCTGGTGCATGTGATGAGCAGGAGCAGTCTGAGCAGGCAGTATACGAGGAAGCCGAGAAACAATCCTACGAAGAGCTATTCCTATATATCAGGAATGAACTCATTCTCAACCCTGAGGTGCTGCCTATGACAGATCTGACAGCTGGACTTGAGAAAGCCATGCACTCTCGCGGAATTTCTCAGATCAGACCATCAACCAAGAAACATGTCCGTCGTAAACTTGAAAGTGAGATAGGAGGATCGCTTTGCTTCGTTTCTGATGAGAAAGGGAAGCTTCTCATATATCCAGAGAGCTTGTCATTTGATGAGCTTGTCAAGCATGCCTACAGACTAGGGAAAGAACTCCACGAAGCAAGGGCTGCCAACTCTGGGGATGTCCTAGCCAAAGCAGCAATGCAGCTGAGGAATCAGATTAAGAAGCAAGATGTAAGCCAGACATGGCCCCCTGACACAGAGCAGAATGTCATTCCTGAATCTGTCACTGAATTCCTGTATACCGTGCTCACTGGAGAGTGTGAGTGTGCAGATCCTTCTGACAGAGTCCAAAGGCTTGCCACTTCTCTTGCCAGTGATCTGATATTTGCTGTCACATGTGGCAAGACAAAGCCATCCAAGCACGTACTTTTGTCATTTGCTGTGAAGACCTTGACAGGCAATACAGAACTTGTACGCACACTCAATCGCCTGGGCCACTGCATTTCTTATTCACAGATTGAGGAGATCGATACAGCACTGTGCATTCAGAAGCTGGAGTGTGCACAGGAAGACATCCCACTGCCAGCAGACATCTGCCAAGGTGTGTTCACAACCCTGGCATGGGATAACATTGACCGACTTGAGGAGACACTCAGCGGAGAAGGTACTTCTCACAGAGTCAATGGCATTGCTGTCCAGCCCAAGATTGCAGGCCCCAAGCCACAGAATCTCTTCCCATCTGTCAGCAAGTCCAAGAAAAGGAGCATCAGTCCAGCCCCAACAATGTTACCAACCTACAATGTTGGTAAGCGAGCCCAGCCTCCAAAGACCGAGACTGTACATGTTGACAGCATGAAGGAGGTCCACGAAGCCAAGATGAAGAATTTTATCTGGTTACTGACTCGACTGTCAGACCCTGAGAACCAGACTGTCAGCAGCTGGACTGGGTTCAACATCATGGTCCGCAATGATGTCACGGTGAACCAAGACATTGTGGGCTACCTGCCCACTATCAATGCTCCTGCAACAGACATGTCCACGGTCAATGAAGTGCTGGAGCGGACCCTACACATCATGCAGGCCCTTCAGCTGAACCAGATTGTCTGTGTCTTTGACCAGGCGCTTTATGCGAAGGCTGTTGAGATAGTATGGAAACATGACAAGTTCAACAGCATCGTCGTCAGGATGGGAGACTTCCACACAATCTGCAATATGCTCTCCATCATAGGGAAGCGATTTCAAGATGCAGGGCTCAGGGATCTCTGTGTTGAAGCTGGTGTCATTGCAGAAGGCTCAGTGAATGGTGTGATGGATGGTCGCAAGTACAACAGAGCAGTAAGATGTCACAAGCTGGTTTATGAAGCACTATTGAGGCTTGCCTGGAAAGGATTCCTCCGATGGCTGGAGGAACACCATGCAAGAGACATTCACCACCTTGATGAAACCCTGAAGAAGATTGCCAGCTTCCACGACGGTGTCTCTCAGGCTGCACTGCAAGACCTGCTTAATAACGAGTCATGTGTGCACACAATAAAGCTGTTTAAAGTCTACCTGGAGTCTCTCAGAAATGCAGATAACCTCTCTGCATTCTGGATGTCCTACTTGGACATGGCAGAGATCATGCTGTGCCTGATCCGAGCATCCAGAGAGGGCAACTGGATGCTTCACCTGGCAGCAATCAGGCAGATGATCCCATGGTGCTTTGCCTATGACAAGGTGAACTATGCCCGCTTCTTGACCTACTACTATGCCAAAATGTCTCGACTGCCAATAGAACACCCTGAAGTGCATGCCCACTTCATGCAGGGAGGTTTTTCTGTCCAGATTGGGAGTCAGAACCCATTTGGGCGGATACCTGTGGACCAGACAATTGAGGAGACGGTTAACAAAGACACGCAGACACCAGGAGGCACCAAGGGCTTCAGCCTGAAAGGTGGAGCTGTGGCAAGGTACTATCTGACATCTGAGTACCGCAGTAGATACTTGAGGCAACTGAGGAACATGGTAGGTCAGCATGACACTGACTTCCATCATCCAGACCTACAGCTGCCAAGGATAAGAAGAGATGAAGCTGATGTTTTCCACGTGGGGGGGGGTGGCAAATGACCCCCCTTGCCCCCCACCCTCCCTCCGGACGCCCATGACTAGACTGTTCATGCATACTAACAATGAAAGGGTTCTGGAGATATTTTGGATAGTATATTTGGTCATTAGCATAAACGTGGTGATGTTCAGAATAGAGAATATTGTCAAAGTATGTGTTCACCCTTTCTTTCCGTGTACATAGGGTGCATCTATTCTAAGAGTGATAACCTCGATTAAGCTACGAGTTAACAAGGGCTATCACATCAAAACATAAACTAGAGACATAAAAGAAGCCAAAAACACCTAAGATTATTAGTCACCTCGGGTGGTACCAATATGTGAAAATTCAGGTCTTGGCTCATGGACTATGGTTAGAGTGCAGTACTGCAGACCACTTCTGCTGACTACCAGCTGCCTGCAATTTGGCAGTTCCAATCCCACCAGGCTCAAGGTTGACTTAGCCTTCCATCCTTCCAAGGTGGGTAAAATGAGGACCCAGATTGGTGGGGACAATAGGTTGACTCTGTAAAAACTTCTTAGAGAGGGTTGTAAATCACTATAAAGCAGTATATAAGTCTAAGTGATATTGCCTAATGCCAAGGAACAGATCCTTAAATATAGAATACTTAAAAAATCCAAGTATGCATTCCTGTGAATTGAGCTTTTCAAATAAATTAGAAGATGGTGATACTCTGAGATGGCTGGAACTCCCAGTTTATTAGTAACTTCTCTGTACAATGGTGAAAAGAAATGTCAGATCTCCACCTCTGATTCCATGGAATCCATTTCAGAATTGAATCGGGACAATGGCAATCTTCAATAGCTAGATAGTCCCTCACAGGAACGCACAATCTTTAACTGCTATTGCCCCCATATGAGCGAGGGGTGAGAAAAGGTAGCTCAAGCTACAGGGCAAACATCTGAAAACAATGAAGAGATTGGTTTGAGAAGTGGGCTTAATAATCAGAGACTGTCTCTGTAATGACTACCATTCTTGAGTTGCAATAAAGATATACTGTGTTTCTGAGAAGCATCAGTCACATTTGTGTCTGCCTTGGGAAGCAAACTTGGAGATGGTTAGTATTTGGTTTATTGATCACCAGGATATTTCATATCTAGAAACCATGCTATGGGGTTTTTTTTTAAAAAAAAAAAAAACTGGCAATGATGAGACAGTTCTGTTGCTAAAAAAACGTGATGTGGGTTTGATGTGAAGATCTTCAGGATTGCCTACCCACAGGGTCTTTATTGCAGATATAATTTACATTTTCTAAACACCCTGCCAGACAAAACCAAACTATGTTACAGGTATCATGTGTCAATTTATATATGTGAGATTATATAGCTTCAGTCATAATGTAAGCTTGAAATCAAAGCTGCTTATTTGGGGTTTTTTGGTATGGAACATGGCTGTATGACTTCCTCTACCTGAAAAATACCATATATCATATCATATCATATAATACCATATCTTATATTATCAATCACCAGTCAGAGCATAGAAAAACTCAAAAATAGTGCATCATATAAAGAAGTTGTCAATGTAAAGAAGAGCTAAATTAATAATCCTTCAGCTAAATTAGTTGTAACAATTTAATGTTAAGAACACCTAGGATAAATTATATAATGATACTAATAATGGTATTAATAGCATCCATTGATTAGTCAATTAATAAATTCTTCCAATTTTAAACAATCATGATTCTATAACATTAAACAAGCATCATTCTTCCTACAATTGTTTGTTTATCAGCTTTATCTCTCCAAGAAATAATAGATATCATTAAATCTATAAAACAGGAAGAACTCCTGTTCAGAGGATAATCCCACTGAATGATATAAAACATATACTGAAGCCTTTTGCTTTCACTGTAGAAACCTGATTAAACATTACCTCCAGCTAAGGACTCCTCAGCATTTCCTTGTTTTTATAGTTGTTATTTTCTTTTATATTTCTCCAATTTCTAGGCGGGATGTATATTTTTAGACTCTGAAAATTGACATGTGTGGCCCAGGAACAAAATTGTACAAATAAAAGAAAGCGGTAGCAAAGAAAAATCAATAAATGCCACTCTATAGTAGTCCATACAAAGTCAGCCAATGTAGGTTGGTTTTCCAAGGACAAATAAGATTTGACTTTATCCCTGCAGATCAAGTGGTCATGGTAAGTACTGGATCAGTTTCTAGGGCTTTGTAAATTCAAAGATGGAATGACCTAGAGAGAGAAAAAATCAACTAGAAATTCATGTCTTTGTGTGTAATATGGAAAAGATTTGCTGATAATTAGACAGGACTGGAACATATTAATATTGATTCCTACCTCCATGAATTGCTTACTAAGTTTTGCACAATGAAAAAAAAAATCTGCTTTGTAATATTATGGGAATGCTAATAAGGATTTTTCTTGAAATACAGAGTTCTAAGCTTGGAAAAATGTGATTGTTTTAGCAATTCAGAAAGAAGAGCTATGTGCTCCTACCCATGGCAAAGCTTTTCTTTAGGCACAGACCTATTGCTTACTACATCTCTCATATTTTGGGGAACACGTACTACTGAACAGAAGCAAGGAGGAAAGCAAATTCACACTGTACTAAAATCTGCTGTCAACTTTCCCCATATAGGTTTTTTGTCCCTCTGGATTTCATTAGGGAAAAAAGACATTTTCCAACAGTTTCATCACATCAGGTCTATAACTTGATAGTCATAGTAACAATTTTATTGATAAAGCTTCAAGCAAGACATCCCTTTTTTGGGATTGTCCCAAGACATCCCTTTCCTTGAGATCTAAAAGAGGTGGAGGAATCCAGAGATGTTTGGGAGCATTAGAGGCAATTGTGAGAATACCACATTCAGTCGGTGATGTTTTTCCACCCTGAAATTCTTTTCTTGGAAAGAAATTGAAAAGCAGATGTGCTTTCATCAGACTGAATGAAATATTGAGGACATATCTATGTTTCATCTCTTTTATAGGTATGACAATGGCAAAGTTTTTTTTAAACAAAAAATATGAAAAGTTAACAAAGCAATAAAATAAACAATATTAACTTTACAAATCCATTTGAACAGATATCATAATCAAAATGAATGACTTTTAAAGCATGAAGAAAAATAAAGAAAAGAAAAAAAGAAAGTGCCTTGATTATGAGTTATGTTATAAACTACTAAGCCCTCCATCAAATTTAACTGATGTCAAGAATTCATAGCTGTATTTTAAAAAGTTCTGTCATTTTGATGTAAGTCTCCTTTTATAATATGATTATTATGATTTTCTTCTAGTTTAAACCCTGTTCTTAAGTTTAAAAAAAAATGGAATTTAGGATCAAGAAGGATTAATCAGTTTATTTCCAGTCTAAATCCATTCTACATTTTCCATGTTTATCTTTTTAAAAAAAAAAAAAAAAAAACAATTGAGAAACATCTATACAGCATCAGGAATGAATTTTATGCATTCAGTCTTGGCTGTAACATGTTTATAGCCCTCAAATTTCATCTTGGATAGGGGGAAACCTTTTTTCTTTTTTTCTTTTCCTTCATATTTTATATTCATTTATTTTATATGGTACCTGTTCAAATGGATTTGTAAAGTTAATATTGTTTATTGTATTGCTTTGTCAACTTTTCCTTTTTGTTCGTTTTCAAAATATTATTTGCCATTATGGAAGCTTTGGTTATTAACTTTGTTAAGTACTTGGACATGGATTGGAGTAAATGGAGACAACCTCTGAATAGTGACTTTTAGCTCTTTATTAGCATAGTGACTTCTCAAAACAACAACAGTGAACCCTGCCTTATATAGACAACCTTTGTGAGAATTGTCCAATGGCGAGCTATGAATGCAAGTACTTTAAACCAATAATAATCCTCTGTTAAGGGCCAATTGGATTCCTAAGAACTAGCCAATCCGATCTGGCCGCCTAACAGCCAATCAGAAGTGCTGGGCCAGAACCCTGCACTTAACCTCAAGCTCATGCTTTATTAACTATGGTACATACATAACACCCCTTCCCCCTGGCTTCTTAATTATGGTGTAGTTATATAATCCTTTAAGTAGGATGGTTGTCTTTTAAGTCTTTCGGATTTTCATTGGACTGGTTGATTGCAATCCTGTTGAGGTAGATTGTTGTTTGGCAGTGTCTCTGCTTCTTGCTCAGGTGCAATTTCTTGTGGTGCAAACAATTCTCCTTCCTACTCCATTTCTTGAGTCTCACTTGATTCGTCGCTCTCTTCGAACAGGTTCCCTGGAATGTCATCTTCTTCTTCTGTACCTCCCCCCCCTGGTTTGGTCATGGGGGAGTTGTTGACTGGCCGTTATGAGTCGTGACCGTAATTGGTCGATATGCCGTTTCCACAGTCTATTGTCACAGCATTTCACTACGTAGGATTTGGGGCCGGTCACTCGTACTACCGTTGCCTCTATCCATAATGGGTCGCCTGATAAGTTCCATGCGTAAACGCGGTCTCCTACCTGGAATGTGCGATAGCGGCCACTGGATCCTATTGGCTTTTCTGGTTCGTAAGCAGGGTGCAACCGATCGAGGTGGGAACGGAATCTTCGTCCCATCAGTAGTTCTGCGGGAGTTCTGCCAGTGACGCTATGTGGAGTTATGTGTTGCAAAAAGAGAATTTGGTTGACTTTGTCATCGATATTGTCATAGTCCATTTTTTGCAAAGTCTTTTTAACAAATTGGACCATGCGTTCTGCTCGGCCATTGGTCGCAGGGTGCGCAGGCGAGGTGAGCGCATGGCGGATGCTGCAGTCAGCGAGGTACTGCTCGAACATCAATGCCGTGAACTGTGGCCCATTATCGGACACCAGGACGTCAGGCAATCCGTGGGTTGCAAAGAGTCTATTTAGGATCTTAATCACTGCCTCAGAAGTTGTGGCCGTCATACGATGAACTTCTAACCAATTGGAATATGCGTCGACTGTCAGCAGGAAGGTATATCCTTTGGTCGGCCCCACGAAATCCAGGTGGATTCTGGACCAGGGTCCATGTGGCATTTCCCATTCAGCAGGCATGGTTTTTGGTGGGGCATTGCTGGCTTGTTGGCAACTGGTACACGCTTTGACCCACTGCTCGATTTGCCGGTCCATGCCCGGCCACCATGCGTAGCTTCATGCGAGTGCTTTCATCCGCACGATGCCGGGGTGGCCCTCATGCAGGGTTTGTAGTAGCGTCTTCTGGAGTTGTTCTGGGACAACGACTCTATCGCCCCAGATGACACAGCCTTTTTGTGAAAAAAGTTCAGTCTGCCTTGCTTTGAATGGCGCGAAGTCATCTGGGACTTGGTCCAATGGCCATCCGCATTCTACCCATCCTAGGACTCGGGCTAGGGTGTGGTCTCGTTTGGTTTCTCTTGCGATGTCTAGGGTGGTCATAGGCGGCGAGTTGAGTGTTTCGATCTGCAATGTGGTTGCCATTGGTGCCCGATCGTCGAGAGTCTCTGGAAGCGGTGCTCGGGTTAATGCGTCGGCGTGGGGAATGGCTTTCCCCGGTCGATATTGAAGGCGATAATTATAAGCAGCGAGGAATTCTGACCAAGGGGTCATTCTAGGGGATAATATGTAGGGGGTTGGCTTGTCCCCGGCTATTATCCCTAGCAACGGTTTGTGGTCAGTTATAATGGTGAATGTCCTCCCATACACATATTCATGAAATTTCTTTACAGTGGCAACGATTACGAGAGCTTCTTTATTAATTTGTCCATAGTTCCGCTCTTCATGTGAAAAAGTTTTCGAAAAATATGCAACAGGGGCTTCGTTCCCATTAGGCAGTACATGACTCAAAATGGTGCCCACCCCGAAGGGCGAGGCATCGCAGGTTATAACTAGTGGTAAAGTCTCGTTATACTGCATAAATACAGAGTCAGATGTGAGCAATTTTTTAACATTCCGGAACGCTTGTTCTTCCCGGTAACCCCATACCCACAAAGCTTTTTTATCTAATAACTGGTGTAACGGTTCAGCAACAGTCGCCTTATGCGGTAAAAATACATTATAAAAATTAATGAGGCCTAAGAATGCCTGGAGATCGGCCTTGTTACGTGGCCTGGGGGCATTTTTTATCACCTTTAATTTACTTTCGGTAGGGTGGATGCCCTGGCTATCAATCCTATACCCTAGAAGTTCAACACTGTCAGTATATAAGTGACATTTTTTTTTTTTCACCTTAAGTCCAGCCTCTTGGAATTTTTTAAGAACACTTTTCAAATGATTCTGCAAGATTTTTTTGGTAGGGGCTGCAATTAATACATCATCAAAATACGGAACCACTCCCTTGATTCCCTGTAACAACCTTTCCATGAGGCTTTGGAATATCCCCGGGGCTACACTAACCCCAAATTGCAATCGAGTACATTTAAAAGCACCTCTGTGCGTTACAATTGTTTGGGCCTGAGCCGTCTTTTCATCCACTGGTAGTTGTTGATAAGCTTGAGCTAAATCTAATTTAGCGAAAATCTTTCCGCCCCCCAAGGAATGGAGGAGGTGCTGCACCACCGGAACTGGATACGCATTCTGCTGTAGGGCGTGGTTTAAAGTGGCCCGGTAGTCCCCACAAATTCGGATTGACCCATCTGGCTTAATGGGCGTTACAATAGGGGTTTCCCATGGAGAGTGATCGATGGACTTCAACACCCCTTGAGCAATTAACTTATCGAGTTGTTCGTCGATCTTAGCTTTAAGAGCGAATGGAACTCGACGGGGCTTCAAGCGAATTGGGGCTACTTTTGGATCTAGACTAAATGAGATTGGGGTCCCCTTATACTCGCCTAAACGGTCCGCGAAGACGTCGCTGAACTCAGAAACAAGGTCTTCCTCCCACTCACAACCACCGACTCGGTTCACGCCGGCCACCTTGATGCCTAGTGGCGCGAACCATTGGAGGCCTAATAGACTAGGCCTATCTCTGTCGATGATCGTTAGAGGTAAGTACGCTGTATGTTTTTTGAAGGAGATTCGGACTCGGCAGGACCCGACCACAGGGATTCGATTTCCTTGATAGTCCTTGAGGATGAGGCGTTGAAATTGGAGGTCTTGGCGTTGGATTGTGGGGATAAGTTGCTTGAGTGTCTTCCAAGACACCATCAAGAGGGATGATCCCGAGTCGACCTCCATGTGGCAAGGCTGGTTCTCGATGGCTACCGTGACTCGAATTTTCTTAGTGTCCATGACTGAGGCGTGACCTATAGTGATAGTATGGTGAGCCTCTTCTTTTTGCAAAGCGCGATTTCTGTAGGAGTGGTTTACTGGTTTTTGCCTTTCAGGACGGTTTCCTGTCGATTGGCGATAGTTGGCCCCTTTTGAGGCCTGGCTGAGTCTTGGTAAGCTGCGGCCGACCTGGCTGATGTGGCCTCGTTTCCTGCATTCATGGCAGAGTGCGTCGCGGAATCTGCATTCGGCCCTGGCATGGTTTGCTCCACAGCCAGCGCAAGGGCGTAAGGGCTTAGGGCGAGGATCCCGGTCGGACCGCATTCAATGGACCCCTTCTTCGTCGCTGTCTGACGACGAAGAGAGGTCCTTGTGGTGCGTCGTAAAGAGCTGCCCTTCTGAGTTGGATAAGATTTCGCCGGTCGGTTGTGTTGCCGAAGTGTGGCTTTGCCATAATTGTGCAGCCGACTTCTTGGTCGCCTCCATAGCCATGGCTTCGGCGATGGCATCAGCAAGGCTGATGTCGCCTTTCGCCATCAGCTTGCTCTGCACGCCTAGCGCATCTAATCCCAGAATTACTTGGTCTCTTAGTGCTTCTTCTAAATCGGCAAACCCGCAGAGGCCTCCTAAATTTCGGATGTCTGCCACGAAATCGGCCATGCTCTCCCCTTTTCGCTGGTTCCTTTGATAAAACTCGTGGCATCTCACGAGTGTAGGCACGGTTGGCGCATAATGATCTCTCAGGATGGGTTCGAGGTTGTCCCAGCTTATGGCTTTCACTTCTCGAGGTTTGGCGAGTGCTTTTGCCATTTTAAAAACAGCCGGGCTGCAGTGCATCAGGAACAGTGCCCGCTTTTTTGCTGGTGTAGCGTCCTTCAAATTATTCATCTCAAGAAACATTTGGAAGCGATCCATGTAGGATTCCCAATCCTCTTGGTTTGGATCGAATGGAGCGGGTGGTACGATGCTGCTGGACATGGTTCCGTTGTTGGTGTCGTCTTCCACGTGCTCGGTCTTGCTTTCTGACTTCTTAGGTTCAGACGTCTCCAAATCCCACCTTCGTCGCCAGTGTTAAGTACTTGGACATGGGTTGGAGTAAATGGAGACAGCCTCTGAATAGTGACTTTTAGCTCTTTATTGGCATAGTGACTTCTCAAAACAACAACAGTGAACCCTGCCTCATATAGGCAACCTTTGTGAGAATTGTCCAATAGCGAGCTATGAACACAAGTACTTTAAACCAATAATAATCCTCTGTTAAGGGCCAATCGGATTCCTAAGAACTAGCCAATCCAATCTGGCCGCCTAACAGCCAATCAGAAGTGCAGGGCCAGAACCCTGTACTAAACCTCAAGCTCATACTTTATTAACTATGGTACATACATAACAAATTTTGTGAGAATTATCTCTATCGGCAGAAGGATCTTGTCACAACAGGTGTCCTTGCTTGGAGAAATCCATTTCCTGTTTAACTTTGTGTCAGAAAGAATATTTTTATTGTGCTTTAGATGCTCTGTCAGAATAAAAAGATCTGAAGCCTGTTGCCCTGTCTCACTTAGTTTCACAAGTGGAAGAACTGGTTAATTGATAGAGGTAGCTAGTTCCAAATTGGAAATACTTGGGTTGCCTCATATGGTATCTTCTTATTTAGGGGGCTCTACCAGGCCCAAAGAACCAAGAATGGAATTTCTTCTGATAAGTTTGCAGCCGGTTGCTTGGTTACTTCATTTCTCCTCTCGCAGCCACCTGTGGCAGTGACCTTGGTTCCCACAGGAAGTTTTTTTGTTTTGACTGCAAAACCCCAGTTAAGTGTTCCCCCCATCCCTGTTCCCTCTTCTGCCTTGTGGCAACCCTGAAGTCACAAAGATGGCCTCAGCTAGGTCTGCTTCAGGAATGACACCTTTGTTGCTGTTCACCTATAGACAGAATCATGCCAGACTAAAGCCATTATTTGCAATAATTATAGATATGCACTGTTAATTGCTGGGGAGAATCCTACTTTGCTCTCTTCTTGCCTGCCAGAAATTCCAAGCGGTGCTAATACCTTGTCCTTTGGGAAAGAGCCCTCCCTCCTGTGATTCCTGAAGATGTTCCACCACAAACTCCTAATCCAAACCCCACCCACAAATCTGGGACAAGCAGAGAAGAAGCCATAACAGAATTGTGGCTTATTATAAGGAGAAAGAGTACACTGTTTTTGAAAACTACAAGAAAGAGAGAAAATATAGTTTTCTGATTGCAAGGAAGGCAATTCAAAAGTGTTTACTTTGGCACACAGGTAATTTTAAAAGGAAGAAAAGAAAAGGCACGTGTTGAAATGAAAGCTGGGGGACTAGAACAAATCAAGTTTTCCTTGGATAACTTAATTATTCTCCGCAGTGAAGAATGCAACTTTAACCTCTGAGAGCTTCAGGCAATTTGTCACATAACAACATTAGTGCATGAATTTCAAATCAAGCAAGAATAGTCAAAAGCTTTAGGCTGCCTTGGGTACATTCTGATACCCAGTGACAGAATCACTTTAAAACCTCAGGCTAGAATAAACCTGAAGATAATGCAATGTTTTCCAATAAGAGAGAGCAGAGAATCATATTTAAAATGTGTCATTCAGAAGGATGGGCAACGTGGTGTCATTACATTCTGCTGTTTCTACTGGGTGTGCATTTGTTCTTCAACAACAGCTCAGAAATAATAGTTTTTGAGGTTTGCCAATGATTCATTTTTTAAAAATGAACACGCTGCTGCTTCCTAGACTCTTTCATGAGTCTATATGACAGATACAAATGGATAGGCAGGCACAGGGATAGGAAAGTGTAAGGAAAGCTAAGATTATGAGTTGCTGGCATTAAGCTTCATCCAGGCAGCTAAATTTCTCCTCACACTTGTATATCTATATTGGGGGTTATCATGTGAGGGCCAGGGTCCCAGACCCTGAAATCACTGGAAGCCTTGAGGCTCTCTATAGATTAATCACATGAAGAAATGATCATATGAATTTAATGAATTTAAATTTACATTAAGTTAAAATTAATGTTGGTCCTGGTCTTCCCCCCTTGTTTATTTTGGCCTCACTGATCTTTGGGGAGCTTTGTTTGAAGTATATTATTCAAAGACATAGTCTTAAAGACAAATGAAAACATTTGTTTTTCACGTATTATTCAAAGACAGTTATTTAAAAGGGCTGTGATAGCTCAGTGGTTAAAAACACTGACCTGAAAAGCTGACAGCTCAGGTTTGAGACCCAAGCACTGTGCGATGGGGTGAAGCTCCTGTCCTTGCTCCAGCTCCTGCCCACTTAGCAGTTTGAAAGCATGCAAATGCAAATAGATAAATAGGTGGGAAGTAATAGTATTCCATTCACCTTTGGCATATAGCTATGCTGGTCACATGACCACTGAAAAAGTCTTTGGACAATGCTGGCTCCCTCAGCCAAGAAACAGAAATGAGTTTTGGAAGTTTGGCTCGAGACTCATGATTTAAATGGGGTCAAGTGCCAGAATCCTGACATGCCGTGTCTTAGGCAGACTGTCAGAGAAACCTTTAGCAATAGCACTTGGACTTATATACCACTTCACAGTGCTTTACAGCCATCTCTAATAGTTTATGGAATCAGCATATTTCCTCAACAATCTGAGTCCTCATTTTACTGACCTTGGAAGGATGGTGAGTCAACCTTGAGCCAGCGAGAATCGAACTCCTGGAGTGAGCAGTGAGTTAATTCTGCAGTAGAATGCCGTACTGCATTCTAAACACTGTACCACCACAGCTTTACCTTTACTTGTTCAAAGACCAAGCATGGTCCTTGGTCAGAAAAAAAAGTTGCGCATCCCAGATCTAATCATTGAATTTTGAGAGAGCAGTTTGGCTGTTCATTCATTTGATTAATAATTAGATAAATGGAGAGATAAAGGTTGTACCCACTTTACTTTTTTCTTGTCATTATAAAAAGCCACTTTAGCTATACCGTAATTTGAGGGACTAATTTCCTTAAAGATGCTTTGGAACCTGAAGGAATACAAACATGGCCTGCCAATCCATAAATCAGTCACGTATTTTCCAGGGAATGCAAAACAGCTGCCTGCACAGGGCAATTGCATAATCCTGGGGATAAATGCAGGTGCTTTCCAAAATGGGAAGAGAGGCTGCATTCCCATGCTTTAAGAAGCATCTTTTTAAAAAAATCTTTTTCACCACCTGTATTATTTTTTTTTATAAATAATTCAAGGTGGCAAACATACTTAATACTCCTTCCTTCTCCTATTTTCCCCACAAGGGGAAGTTGGCTAAAAGAGAATGACTGATCCAAGGTTATCTGGCTGGGTTTCATGCTTAAGGTGAGACTAGAATTAAAATTCTTTAATTAGCCAAGTGTGATTGGACACACAAGGAATTTGTCTTGGTGCAAATGCTCTCAGCATACATAAAAGAAAAGATACATTCGTCAAGAGTCAAGAATCACAAGGTGCAACACTTGATGATAGTCATAGGGTACAATAAGCAATCAAATCATACTAGGAAACAGTCAATATAAATTGTAAGGATACAAGTAACAAAGTTACAGTCAAACAGTCACAACTGAAGGGGATGGGTGATAAGGAGTGATGAGAAGGTTAATAGTAATAGAACTCATAGTCTCCCAGTTTCTAGGTGAGCATCTTAACCGCTACGCCAAACTGGCTGTTTTTGGAACCAAATCTGAAGTTTTGTACTGCCCTAACATCTAACACTTGCATGTGCAGAAGAAAAAACTGAAGAAAAGAACTGGGAACTCTGGGGGTATAGTGGTTTGAATGCACTATTGCAGGCAAACTCTGCCCATTGTCTGGAGTTTGATCCTGACGGGACTCAAGATTCACTCAGTCTTTCATCTTTCTGGTTTCAATAAAATGAGGAACCAGATTGTTGGGGGCAATATGTTGACATTGTAAACCGCCCATAGAGTGCTGTAAAGCACTGTGGGGTGGTATATAAGTGCTACTGCTATTGCTGTTTGTGTATAGGGAGCAGATCTCTTATCCTACCACACCTTGGAACATATGTACAGTGGTTCTCCAATTTATCTAATCTATTCTCTACATGCATGGACAAGGATTGATTGGTATAATGGCAATGAACACAGAATGAAAACAGGGGCCCTATGTAACTTAGCAGTTAATTATTTACTCTATGGCTTAAATAATCCAGTCAAATATAAAGGTAAGCAGCTTAGTTTCAATCAGTTTTTCTGCCGGTCAGAAAGAACAGAGTTTATAGTCCAAAATATATGAGAGGCAGCAATCTGTCTGTCCAAATACATAATTGCTAATGCAGACTTGTTGGCCTGCATCAGACTCTAGATGGGTTGTATCCGTCTCCCACCCTCCATGGAGTACTGCAAAAGTGCTCTCTGCTGTATTGAATGTCTCCCTGCTAGCTGTGAATGGAAGGTGAGCTTATGATGGATGATAACTTTGCAGGAGGTAATGTGCAAAGGGAAAATCATTGTTGCAACATGCTCTGTTCCTAAACATATTTTCTCTTGGAGTGTGTACACAAGTACAACAGAGAGTGACTGTTTAGAAGGGAGTCCAATTTGGCATGCAAAAATATGCTAGATGTTTATGGGAAATCCAGATACATGGATGTCAGGAAGAAAAGAAGTTGGTATGCACATGTTTTATATCATTATCAATCCATTGTCGCTTTGAGACAGTCTTGGCTTCTAGCAGCTGTTGGACAACCGTATGCACTTTTTGTTATGAACTAATAAATGCTTAAATAAAGTTTTATCAAACCTTTAGAAATAGCAGGGTTCTAATCCTGCACTTCTGATTGGCCGATAATAGTGATATCGGATTGATCCTTTCAGGAGAATCTGATTGGCTGTTAACGAGCCACTCTCATTGGTTAAAGGGGTTAACACTCCACATTTCTCATTGGTTACTAGATCAGCAGCTTGCCTATAAAAAGGCTGCTGCTGCCCTAGGTTTTTGCTCTGTTCAGAATGATTAATAAAGAGTTGAAGTTCACTGTTCACCGTCTTGTCTCCGTTCCTTGTGCCTATGCCCAGAACTTAACACTGGTGACGAGGGTGGGATACGGAGATGTCAGAGCTGACTGAACACTACAGAGCACCAAACAGAGCACGTGGCTGAAGGCACATCAACGGCGGAAACCATGTCTGGCGGCAACATACCACCCGCTTGTGACCCAGCACAAGAAGACTGGGACTCATACATGGACCGGTTCCAGATGTTTCTGGAGACCAACAACTTGAAGGATGGCACTACTGGAAAAAAGCGAGCGGTATTCCTGACCCACTGCGGACCTGCCATTTTTAAGATGGCTAAGGCACTGGCGAAATCGGCTGAGGTGAAATCCATGGACTGGGACATCCTTGAGCCCCTCCTACGGGCCCACTATGCACCTACCGTACCAATGCTTGTCCGAAGACATGAATTTTGCCAGAGAGACCAGCAGAAAGGAGAAAGCATTGCAGATTTCATCACGGATCTCCGGAACCTGGGAGGCCTCTGCGGGTTCGCTGATCTCGAAGAAGCTCTAAGATACCGAATAGTTCTGGGACTAGATGTACCGCAAGTGCAAAGTAAGCTGATGGCGAAAGGTGACATCAGCCTTGCAGATACCATCGCTGATGCTACTGCAGCAGAAGCAACCAGGAAGTCGGCTGCCCGAATGCGCCGCACCAACGCCCCTCTCCGCCAACTCGCCGGCGAAACCTCACCTCATCTAGAGGGACATACAACGGCAACCCACCACGAGGACCTCGAATCGTCATCAGAAAGTGATGAGGAAGAGGTCAACTGGCTCCGATATGAATGAGACCAACGCCACCAGCGTAATCAGAAACTGCAGTATCAATGTGCAGGTTGTGGGGCAAACCACCCACGATCACACTGCAAATTCCTCGATGCGCTCTGCCATGTTTGTGGAAAGAGAGGCCACATCAGAAAGGTCTGTAGAAGCAAGCAAGGATCCAGCCCATTTCAGAGGGGGACCAACTACCGCCAAACCACAGGAAATTGTCCTGTGAGTCGGGAACATTTGAACCACCAATGGAACCACCACTCCTACAGAAATAAACCACTGGCCAATTCAACGAAATGAGAAGAGGCACACCAAACCATTACAATTGGTCACGCCTCATCATTAGATGCAAAGAAGATCTGAGTGAAGGTCACCATCGAAAACCAGCCCTGCATGATGGAAGTCGATTCAGGATCGTCCCTCTCGATGGTTTCCTGAAAGACCCTTAAACAATTAATCCCTGCCATCTGGCGGCAAGACCTCAGAACCCAAAGAATTATACTCAAGGATTATCAGGGAAACTGAATTCCGGTCGTTGGATCCAGCCTAGTCCAGGTCTCATTCAAAAATCGTACTGCATCTTTACCATTGACCATTGTCAACCGTGATCGGCCTCGCTTGTTAGGCCTTCAATGGTTCGCTCCACTCGGAATCGAGGTAGCCGGCATTCACCAAACCAGAAGCGACGACTGGGAGGAGGCCCTCGTCCAGGAATTCCAGGATGTCTTTGCAGACAAACTAGGCGAATATAAGGGGACCCTGATATCATTTAACCTTAACCCTGAAGTAGCCCCCCTCCGCCTTAAGCCTCGTCGGGAACCTTTTGCCCTTAAACCAAAGAGTGACAAGCAGCTTGAAAAATTAATAGCTCAGGGTGTTTTAGAACCAACAGACCACGCTCGTTGGGAAGCCCCAATCGTAACACCAATCAAACCGGATGGATCATTAAGGATTTGTGGGGACTACCATGCCACCCTGAATCACGCCCTTCAACAGAACGCTTACCCGGTGCCGGTGGTACAACACCTCCTCCATTCCCTGGGGGGCAAAAAAGTCTTCGCTAAATTGGATTTAGCACAGGCCTACCAACAACTGCCTGTAGATAAAAAAACAGCAGAGGCACAAACGGTCGTTACACACCGAGGCGCTTTTAAGTGCAACCGACTCCAATTCGGAGTTAGCGTAGCCCCAGGGATTTTTCAGAGTTTGATGGAGAGGCTCTTGCAGGGGATAAAAGGGGTCGTACCATACTTTGATGACGTTTTAATTGCTGCCCCGAATAGAGAAATACTAAAAGAGCGTCTTAAATTGGTTCTCCAGAAATTTAAAGACTCCGGCCTTTAGGTTAAAAAAAAAATGTCAACTGTGTACAGACAAAGTAGAGTTCCTGGGGTACCTAATCAATAAACAAGGCATTCACCCCACCAATAGCAAACTAAAAGCAATCAAGAACACCCCAAGACCCAGAAATAAGACTGATCTCCAAGCTTTCCTGGGGCCCATTAATTTTTATATCTTCCTGCCCCACAAAGTGACTGTAGCTGAGCCTCTACATAGACTTCTCGACAAAAAAGCAACCTGGGTCTGGGGGCACTGAGAGGAGCATGCGTTCCGACAAGTGAAAAACTTATTAACTTCAGATGCTGTTTTAATGCAGTATAATGAGACTTTGCCTTTAACAATTACATGTGATGCGTCACCGTTTGGAGTAGGAGCCATTTTAAGCCATGTGTTACCAAATGGTAATGAGGCCCCTATTGCCTATTTTTCAAGGACCCTATCAAAGGCTGAATGTAACTATAGTCAAATCGATAAAGAGGCTCTTGCTGTTGTATCTGCTGTGAAACGGTTTCATGAATATGTATATGGATGAGTTTTTACTATTGTTACCGACCACAAACCTTTGCTGGGAATTATAGCGGAAGACAAGCCAACCCCCTATATATTATCACCGAGAATGACTCGCTGGTCGGAGTTTTTGGCTGCGTACAATTATAGGCTGCAACACCACCTGGGGAAAGCCATTCCCCACGCTGACGCGCTGAGTCGTGCACCACTTCCAGAAACCGTCGACGACCCAGGTCCAACCCTTATGACACTCCAGATTGAAACGCTACATTCACCGCCACTAACAGCTAGAGATATCGCGATCAAAACAAAACGCGATCCTATCTTAACACGAGTTCTTAGCTGGGTCGAACGGGGATGGCCAGTAGAACAAACTCGTGACGACTTTACCCCCTTTAAGAACCGGCAAATAGAACTTTTTTTGCAAAAAGGCTGCATCCTATGGGGGGATAGAGTTGTCATCCCAGAGCGGTTACAACGAGCAGTATTACAAACACTGCATGAGGGTCACCCCGGCATCATGTGTATGAAAGCGCTTGCACGAAGCTATACGTGGTGGCCGTGCATCGACAAACAGATCGAAGCCTGGGTAAAGACTTGTTTAAAGTGCCAAGAAGTTAGCAATGCCCCACCTAAAGCAACTCCAACAGAATGGGAAACACCCCGGGGGCCGTGGTCCCGCATCCACATTGACTTTGTGGGACCTACTAAGGGACATACGTTCCTCCTAACAGTGGATGCCTATTCCAACTGGCTCGAGATCCACGAAATGAAGAGTACTACAACCGAGTCCGTCATCTGGAAGTTGAACAGGCTATTCGCGACGCATGGACTGCCAGACGTTCTGGTCTATGACAATGGACCCCAGTTTACCGCTCTACCCTTTGAACAATACTTAGCGGACTGGGGTATTCGCCATGTGCTAACTTCGCCAGGGCACCCTGCAGCTAATGGAAGAGCCGAGCACATGGTGCAATTTGTTAAAAAAAATCCTTTACAAAATGGACTATGGGGACATGGAAGATAAAATAAACAGAATACTCCTTCTCCAACACATCACTCCCCACAGCGTCACCAACAAGACTCCAGCTGAACTATTAATGGGACGCAAACTCCGTTCCCACCTCCACTGACTTCACCCGTCTTACAAGCCAGAGAAACCCTGCGGATCTAGCGGAAAATGCCGCGAGTTCAAGATAGACTACTTAGTTTTCACCAGAAACCTTTCCGGCGAACCGTTGTGGGTCGAGGCAACTGTAATTCAAGCCACTGGACCCAGGTCGTACCGGGTGAAAACCTGCGATGGAAAAATATGGAAATGCCATATAGATCAGCTTCGCTCAAGGCTACAACCTAGTTTCCGCGACTCCGGTAACTTCCAAACTCAGGGGGGAGGGGATGTCGAAGAAACCGAATTCGAGATGGTGGAAAGCAGGAGCGAAGGAAGTCAGCAATCGGGCGTAATGAATGAAGAAGAATCAGGGAGGGGCATGTCCTCGCCACAGAGGAACACCTCAACAGAGGCAAGCCCGCAAAGATCAGAGGACAGCAACGAGAACATTAGCGGCACCGAGTCATCCAACGAGGAACCATCGGCACCCGACTTGCCCAAAAACGTCCTGCCGAAACCGGGTTACAGACAGGAACCGGTGGGACAGTGTAAATCCAACAGATAGTCAAAACAACCTTCATACCTCAGGGATTACGTCACCGCACCCCTTAAACGGAACCCGGGGGGGAAGGGGTGTTATGAACTAATAAATGCTTAAATAAAGTTTTATCAAACCTTTAGAAATAGCAGGGTTCTAATCCTGCATTTCTGATTGGCCGATAATAGCGATATCGGATTGGTCCGTTCAGGAGAATCTGATTGGCTGTTAACGAGCCACTCTCATTGGTTAAAGGGATTAACAATCCACGTTTCTCATTGGTTACTAGATCAGCAGCTTGCCTATGAAAAGGCGGCTGCTGCATAGGTTTTTGCTCTGTTCAGAATGATTAATAAAGAGTTGAAGTTCACTGTTCACCGTCTCGTCTCGTCTCCGTTCCTTGCGCCCATGCGCAGAACTTAACACTTTTATTGGCACTGTTTCTATAACTGGTTTGTTACTGCCTTCCTTCTTGGGTTGAGGAAATATGATTGGATCAGTAGTGGGATTCAACTTTTTTTACTGCTGGTTCTGTGGGTGTGGCTTAGTGGGCATGGCAGGGGAAGGATGCTGTAAAATCTCCAGTCAGAGGTGGTATTTGCCAGTTCCCTGAGCTATTCAAAATTTTCATTACCATTTCTCCAGAACTGGTCAGAACCTGCCGAATGCCACCTCTGGATTGGAATAAGATACCCAGCTAGTTCTGTGTTTTAGACAGAATTGAATCTCAGTGGTGCAGTGTTTAGAGTGCAGTGCTGTAGGCTACTTCTGCTGCCTGCTAGCTGCCTGCAATTTGGCAGTTCAAATCTCACCAAAAGTTGACTCAGCCTTCCATCCTTCCGAGGTGGGTAAAATGAGGACCCAAATTGTTGGGGCAATATGCTGACTCTGTAAAACCACTTCGAGAGGGCTATAAAGTACTGTAAAGAGGTACATAAGTGAAAGTGCTATTGCTATTCTTATTAGGTCTCACAGCTTCCAATCAAGCATCTTTATTCACTGTACCAAACTGCCTCTCTATTCACAGACTAGAATCTCCTATACTTAAGACTGGTGGGCACAGTTGGAATTTTGAGAACATGTTGTGGATGGATGCCTATTCACAAAGAATCACACAGGATATTGCCAGTTTCAAGGGACAAGTTTCAAGGGATGTGCAACCTATCCAACAGCATGCTCTTTTCTTGTAAGCAGATACTCACACTTCCAAACAAAACACTGATTCATTACCACTGCATTTAGATCCTCTCCACACTCCTCCATTGGACTGTTATGGAGATCCAGATATAGTTTTGAAACACATGTGATACTGGAGGTAGTTATTTCTTTTAATTAAAATATTTTTAAATGTTGTCAGGTGGGCAAGAAGAGAGATAACTCAGGGGACATTGGAGCTCCTGAGGTCCTCCTTCGTTTTACTATTGTGGTTGAAACTATTATTGCTGGTTCCATTTTTATATATTTGAGCCAAGTAATTATCTAGTAAATCTAAAAAATCATGTATTACTGAAGTAAATGAGATAAAAAAGCTTTGCGGTGGGAATTCATGATCCTTTGACTCAGTCCTCACCAAATGTTTTTATCAATTATCTGACATATGGTATATCTTTTCAGGATTTCCTTTTTCCATTTGATTTCTGGAAACAATCTTTTTTTTTCTTTCTTTCTTTCTTTCTTTCTTTCTTTCTTTCTTTCTTTCTTTCTTTCTTTCTTTCTTTCTTTCTTTCTTTCCTTCCTTCCTTCCTTCCTTCCCTCTTTCTCTGTTTCTCTCTCTCTGTTTCTCTCTCTCTCTCTCTCTCTCTCCCTCCCTCCCTTCCTCTCTCTCTCTCTCTCTCTCTCTCTCTCACACACACACACACACAGAGAGATTTTTGATATGCAGTAAAAGGAGTTTTGTAAAGATGGACACATTCACCAAGTCTTGGTTTAACTAATTTTTCAAACTATATCCCCAACTGGGAAGAACTGAACAAGTGTTCTGAACCAATCTACAATTTGAGAGTTGGAAAGAACTAATTTTTGTCCTTTTGTACTCTTGCCTGCTAAACTATGGGTTGCCTCTTTGCCCACTTTAAAATCCTTCATTATATATTTGTGACTAGAGAAACTGGACAGGTGATTTCTTGACATTTTTCCAAGGGAAGGAGAAATACTTGAGCACTTTTTGAAGCAAGGACATCCTCTTAACAGTAACAAAAACACAGGACAATAAGACTGGCACTTGAAATGGGCAGAATCTTCTTAAGATGTCTTCCTCTTGGAATTTAACATGTGTAAAAACAGAGAAACTGCAGACCCATGGAGAAAAAATTGTATAATGAAAGTCAAGTCATTCACACAACTCCTTGACCATCAACTGCAGGGGTCTTCAAACTTGACAACTTTAAGATTTGGGGACTTCAACTCCCAGAATTCCTCCTCCAGTCATGTTAGTTCAGGAATTCTGGGAGTTGAAGACCACAAGTCTTAAACTTGCTAAGTTTGAAGACCCCGATCTACTGTATGTGTATGTAAGAACATCACATGCCACCCATGAGTATCTACCTTCTTTTATGAAAGTGTTTCTAAAATAAATTCTTTTTCAACATATTATACAAGAAAATGTACACTGAGGTATTTTTTCCAGCTCAGTATTATTCCAAGATAAAACTATAACCAGCCAAGATAATGTTGATGATGCAACTGATTATTTTCCCCAAGAAGATGAGGTAGAAACTGAAATTCTGTTCCTGTAGACTGGTTGCTTGGTAAGGGACATGTTGTTACTAATTTAAGTTCATTTTATTTTTTCTATTTCTCCTTTTTACTCAGGTACATTTATCTCTGCAGTTCTCCTAGATCTTGTCATTATTATTTGAGATTTGCTGGGCTATATGCATGAATTTGATAAAATCCAGGGGATTAGTTTGAAATAAGAGTGGTTTATAAGTAGTAGAGATTGGTTTTAACTATATAGGTAGAAAGAGATGATTTATATTCAGTCACGTTCAAGAATGAAAGCACTATGCCAAACCAACAATGCATTTTACAAGAACATCCGTATGAATTGAGAATTTGAATGTGAAAAAGGATGGTAGTTTAATCTGACATCATATTGTAAACTCATATTTGTAATGAAGTTCAGAATTTCACCCCAAATCTGCTTTAAAATATAAGTAGAACATACCTTTTATATAATTTAGTAAAAAAAAAAAACGAATTGTGGATTAAATCACAAAATTGCAAGGGAGCATTTAGACTTTGGTTTCCTACCTCCCTGTTCAGTGTAGAGATATGAAGTAAAGCAAATCTAACAAATATTTATCTGGTGTCTTAAGACATCCATCAGATAAGAACTCATCATGGATATTTGGTTCCAGAGCCAAACTGCTTTTGCTTAGTTTGCTATTTTTTAATAATAAGCCAGAATCTGCCTTACTGTAATTCCTGTAATACTGTAACACTATTATTCCTTGGATGACAGATAATATATTTTGTTCTTTGTATTTGAACTGTATATAGCCATTTCCCCCTTTCTCTTCTTACAAATTAAATTTCCAGTTTGTAAATCATACTTATTGCCCTTCTTCCCATTTAAATGAATGCATCTTAAGCCATGGCATACTAGACCATTACTTGAGGCACAGTTTGAAAAATGTTGAATATAATGGAGGTTTTGCATCCATTCTTGGTAACTGTATTTCTGTTAATGCAGCTTAGATTTGTGTGTCTTTTTAATCATATCCAACTTTAAATTCATTAAGCAGATATCCAGAGACATTCCTTTATCCATATTTGGATATTTTTTCCAAGTAATTACAGACATTCCTGTTCTGCTGCTGTTGCTCTACTTAGCTTAGCAACTCGAAGCAGATTTTTTAAAAAAGATAACTTAAAATTTGGAAGGGGTCTGCAACCTCCTGACCAGTCTTCCTTCAGCTTTCAGATCAAAGCAAAGGCAATTTCCTACTTTTATCTGCTTCCGTTTCTCTGTGTTGTCCTCTTCCATCACCTTTCCCCAGTGGTGGGATTCAGCCAGTTCGCACCATTTCGGGAGAACTGGCTGTTAACTTTTTGATCAGTTTGGTGAATAGAATAGAATAGAATAGAATAGAATAGAATAGAATAGAATAGAATAGAATAGAATAGAATAGAATAGAATACTTTATTGGCCAAGTGTGATTGGACACACAAGGAATTTGTCGGTGTAAATACTCTCAGCATACAATTGTTAAGAATCAAGAATCATAATGCACAACACTTAATGATAGTCATAGGGTACAATCAACAGTCAAAACATACTAGGAAACAGTCAATATAAATCGTAAGGATACAAACCACAAAGTTACAGTCCTACAATCACAAGGGGATGGGTGATAAGGAGTGACGAGAAGATTAACAGTAAGAGTAGTGTACATTTTGTAAATAGTTGAACAGTGTTGAGGGAATTATTTGTTTAGCAGAGTGATGGCTTTCGGGGGAAAAATTGTCCTTGTGTCTAGTTGTTCTGGTGTGCAGTGAGCTATAGCATCATCTTGAGGGAAGGAATTGAAACAGTTTATGTCCGGGATTTGAGGGGTCTGTAAATATTTTCACAGCCCTCTTTTTGACTCGTGCAGTATACAGGTCCTCAACTGAAGACAGGTGGGTAGTAATTGTTTTCTCTGCAGTCCTAATTATCCTCTGAAGTCTGTGTCTGTCCTGTTGGGTTGCAGAACCAAACCAGACAGTTATAGAGATGCGGATGATAGACTCAATAATTCCTCTGTAGAACTGTATCAGCAGCTCCTTGGGCAGTTTGAGCTTTCTGTGTTCGCACAGAAAGAACATTCTTTGTTGTGCTTTTTGGATGATGTTTTTGATATTAGGTGTCCATTTTAGGTCATGTGATATAGTAGAATCTAGAAATTTGAAGGTCTCTACTGTTGATAATGTGTTGTCTGCTATTGTAAGTGGTGGTAGTATGGGAGAATTTCTTCTAAAGTCTACCACCATTTCTATGGTTTTGGGTGTGTTTAGTTCCAGATTGTTCTGGTTATACCACGAGGCAAGTTGTATAACCTCCTGTCTGTATGCAGATTCATCATTGTCTCAAATGAGACCAATCACTGTTGTGTCATCAGCAAACTTCAGCATTTTAACAGATGGATTGTTTGAGATGCAGTCATTGGTATATAGGGAGAAGAGAAGTGGAGATAGCATACAGCCTTGGGGGGGGGGGAGCTGTGCTGATTGTACTGGTATCAGATGTGATTCCGCTTAACTTCACCTGCTGCTTCTGTCTGTTAGGAAGCTTATGATCCACTTACAAGTGTGTTCAGGTACCGTTAGTTGGTTTAATTTACTTAGAAGAGTCTCTGGAATGATGGTATTGAATGCTGAACTGAAGTCTACAAAGAGGACCCTTGCATAGGTATTTGGAGATTCAAGGTGTTGTAGGATGTAATGCAGAGCCATGTTAACAGCATCATCTATAAATCTATTTGCTCAGTATGCAATCTGCATGGGATCTAACAGCGGATTGTTGGAAGAAATAATTAGGGCAGAGAACCAGTTGTTAAATTATGTGAATCCCACCACTGCCTTTCTCCCCTGCTTTCTCTTTCTCAGTAACTTTCTACCATTTGCTCCATGTCTATCTCCTTGATTTCAGCCAGCCTTCAAAATGTTGTATTATCCTTTTCATTAGAGATGCAGAAGTTTTGTGTAATTTCAAAAGGAAAAAAAAAATCTTTAAAATATTAACAGGGGCCAGGTGAACCCATCAGATGATGCACTGGGGGCTCTTGGCCAATATAGCAAAATAGTAATGAACTTGAATTATTGTTTTTCTAATACCTTCATTCGCCAGGTGCCCAGAAAGACACATCTGGATGGTTAAACTGCCTAGAGCTTATAGTTTGAGGAATGCTAGCTTCATTCGCCAGGTGCCCAGAAAGACACATCTGGATGGTTAAGCTGCCAAGAGCTTATAGTTTGAGGAATGCTAGCTTTTACTGTGATGTGTTGCTGTAGCTGCACCTTTGACTAGCTGGCCCACAAAATTGCACTTGATTTTTTTTTCTCTAGAGTTGTTTTCTAGAGTTTTCTAGAGTTGATCAATGCTTTCCCATCTTGATCCTGCTTAATAGTGAATAGAATAGAGTAGAGAAGTAGAGTAGAGTAGAGTAGAACAGAGCAGAGCAGAGCAGAGCAGAACAGAACAGAACAGAGTAGAATTAGAGCTGGAAGAGACCTTGGAAATCTTCTAGTGATTAGTCCAGTGAATCTAGTCCAGCCCTCTGCTCAAACAGGAGAAGCAATACTATTTCAGATATGTGACTGTTTAATCTCTTCTAAAAACCTCCAGTGATGGTGCACCCATGATTTTTGAAGGCAAGCTGTTTCACTAGTTAATTGTCCTCACTATTAGGAAGTTTCTCCTTAATTACAGGTTGCTTCTCTCTTTGATTAATTTCCAACCATTGTTTCTTGTCCTGTAATTAGTGTTTTAGCCACGGAGTTTATCTGTGCTGGGTGGTGGTGGGATTGGGCGTTGAGGTAGCAGTTGGTGTGTGTTTTCTTCTGGTATACGGTGTGTCCTAGTGTGCCATCTGTTTTTTTGTAGATTAGAACATCTAGGAATGGTAGTTGTTTGTTTGTTTCTGTTTCCATGGTGAACTTGATTTTGGGGTGTGCGCTGTTTAGGTGTGTTAGGAAATTGTTTAGGTTTTCTTGTCCATGGGGCCAAATCACGAATGTGTCATCGATATATCTTAACCATAGTTTGGGTTTGAGGATGGCATTGGCCATCCTAATTACTAGAACCAAACTAATTACTAGTTACTAGACTAGTTACTAGACTAATTACTAGAACCAAATGCCTGGCAGATAAGACACACATTAAGACTGAACTATGCACCCTGACTAAAATATTGACAGCCAACGGCTTCCACAAAAGCAAAATCACCAACTTGATCCACAAAAACACACTGAGACATAATAGAGACCCAGAAGATGAACAGACCCATGGAACAGCTGTCCTGCCCTACATAAGAGGCACTACAGACAAAATTAGTAAGATACTATACAGACACCACATCAAGACTGCCTTCAAAACAGACAGAAAAATAGCAGCCATCCTCAGGAACCCCAAAGACAAAATTGACCTGGAAAACCAAGGCATATATGAAGCCCCTGTGCATCATGCCTGGCCACATACATTGGACAGACCAATAGAAGAATAAGCACCCACCTGAATGAACACAAAAATGCAGTCAAAAAGCTGGAACACACTTCCTCACTAGTCCAACACATGGAAGCCACAGGTCATAACATCAACTTCAATGGCACCAAAACCCTAGCCACCATAGAAAATCCCAGCCACAGAATCATCAGAGAAGCCATAGAGATTGAAAAAAGACCAGAAAGCATGAACAGAAGAGATGATTCCACCAGGCTGTCAATCATTTGGAAGCCTGCACTCACAAACAAAAAAATCTCCACACCACAAGCCAGGCAAACACCTGGGCACAAACAGATCCCCCCTGATACCTCCAGCTCAAACACACCCCAACCAGGCACCCAGATGAAACCCAGCTTCCTAACGAATGATAGCCGTCCATTTACCCCCAAGCCAAGCTGCACTAAAGACCTCCAATAAAGTAACACAATGTTGCCAGCCAATCAAGATACAAAAAGAGCCAAAAACAAACAAACAAACCAGACAGAAGATATTAGAAGCGGGGAGAAGGCGGAGCTTCATTCCGGCGATACAGCTGCGATCTCGGGGCTCTGAGATCGTAGCCGATATTTTCGCCCCTGGTCGGTCCTAACGGACCTAAACCATCCCGTAGAGACGGTGATCGTGAAGGGCATTGTTCCAGGATCCCAGAGATATCGCAAAATCTCTGGTTTGATCCGGAAGAAGCCCTTTTGCTGGCGGCGGAGAGGCAGCCTCCATAGCTGCTGAAGTCGGGACAGCTCCGGAAAGAAAGTGATTGGAGTGAAGTGTGTCGGCTGGGTGAGAAAAACTCTTTTGTGCTGTAAATTCGCTAAGGTTGGAAAGTTCATCCGATATAAAGAAGAAAGCTGTGAGATTTTTTTTTTTGACTGAAATTGTTTTGAGTGGCGTTTTTTTTTTAAAGTAATGTCAAATTGAGGCTTGGTTTTGTTTTTTTTTCTCTTTTCTTTATACTTTTTGGGAAAGATTTTACTGTGACTTTGTAGGTAACCGGATTGAATTTTCTCTTATATATATTTTTATGCTCCCTTTGATTTTATGCTTCCTTTGATTTTTTAACTTTCTTTAGGATAGAGGCTCCCTTTGGCTATTTTTTCTTTTTTTTCCATATATATTATTCCTTTTTTCTGGCGGGCGGGGAGAAGGAGCATTAAGAAACTTTGTAACACTGCCAACTAGAGGCTTGAAAGTATCTTTATGTGAATTGGAGAGAATTGCAAAAAGACCTCATCTCAAGGACTTTTTAATGTGATAAGATAGAGGGAGAGCACAGCAAAATATTATTGCAGGTGCTTTCCTGGACTGTTATCAACAATACTTGAGGTTTGGCTTTGAAGCTGCTGGAGAAGAGAGTCATAACAAGAGCCTTGGATAAATAACAAAGTGCAGTGTGTTTTCTTATATATACCCCATTCGCTAGCCTTCTTCTAAATTTTAATTTTAGTAATATTTTTATTTTTGCCTTTTATTTTAAAGGGAAAGCCTCAGAGTTTTTTTTTTTTTCTTCTTTATTTTTCTTTTCTTTTTTATTGGGACTTTTTTGCTTTTCATATTTATGTTTTTGAATTACTTTGTTGTTGAGGTTGTTTTTTTTTTTTGTTTTTTTTTGGATTATTGAGACTTTTTAATTGGATTAAGGTGTGAAGAATCTGAAGGAACTTTTTGTTTTTTTTTGTTTTTTCTCTTTTTGCTTTTTCTTTTTTCCTTTTTCTTTTGCTCTTAATCAATATTATTATTTTTGGATGTGTTTGTTTTCTCCTTTCTATTTTTTCCTTTTTTATGGTGGACTATCTCGTAATTGGATTAGGGTCTAGAAGAACCTGAAGATCTTTCTTCTTCCTTTTTTCTTGTTTCTTCTTTGGTTTCGTGTTTTTTACTATTGGAGTTTTCCATTTTGGATTATAATTGGCTGCTCTACCCGTTGGATTAAAAGTCAAGAAGAATTTGAAGTTTTGGAAACATTGAAATGAGCAGGAAACCAATACCATCTGGCATTTCTGCTTCTACCTCTGCTTCCCCACCAGTTGGAGGACAACGTTTAATTCAGACAATGTTGAAGCAAGATAAGGAACAAGAAAAAATAACTTTACAGATGATTATGCAAGGAATCCAAGATCTCAAGACAAAATCAGATATCATTGAACAAAGAACAGGAAATATTGAACAAAGAACAGAAAATATTGAACAAAGAATAGAAAAGATTGAACAAAGAGCAGAAAATATTGAACAAAGAGCAGAAAATATTGAACAAAGAATAGAGAAGACTGATGAAAAAGTGGAAAATATTAAACAAATGATGGTTAAGTATGAGGAGAGATTCCAAAAAATTGAGGAAGAAGGAAAACAAAGAGAGAAGAAGATTGGAAATATTGACAGCAGACTAACAGCGGTTGAACAAGAAAAAGGTGGGATGTTGAGGTGGGAGATGGAAAGGTCAGAATTTTACCTCAGATTTCAAAATATAGAAGAGGAAAAAGGAGAAAATTTGGCAGCGGTAATGATAGAAATTTTGGCAGATGTTTTGGAAATTACAGAGGAAAAGATGATGGATGGAATAGATGAGATATATCGAGTCTATACAAGATATGCGATGAGAAATAAATTACCCAGGGAAGTCCATGTTAGATTTACTAAAAAATCCATTAAAACGCAAATATTACAAGTAGTAAGAGAGAAAACACTGAAATACAAGGGTAAAGAGGTTATGGTTTTAAAACAAATACCCAGAAGAGTGAGAGAGATGAGAAGAGAATATCGATTTCTGACCAAAATACTATTGGAAAATGAAGTGAATTATAGATGGCTGATTCCAGAAGGACTAGTGTTTGGGTGGCAAGAGCAAAGATATAGAATTGATTCAATTGAGAAAGCAGAACTTTTTCATGCAGAATTCTTTGGAGGAAGAAGAGAGGAAGCAGAGAAAGAGGCTTCATCAATTGAGTTTCAAGATGAACAACTGGAGACTGAAAAAGAGAAAGGAGCAGCAGGGGGACAGATGGATAATAAAGAACAGCGTGAAGTGAGATCCACGAGAGCTGTTAGACCTAAATATAAAGCATAATCATGGAGGAAAAAAAACTGATTACAATGAATATAAATGGACTTAATTCAGCTGTTAAAAGAAGGAAAACTTTTCATAAATTAGAGAAATTAAAATTTGATATAATTTGTTTACAAGAAGTTCACATTAAAAAACAACATGAACAATTGTTATTACAGCCAAAATTAGGGAAAATATTTACCTCTTTGACTCAATGTAAGAAAAGAGGTGTGGTTTTATACATTAAAGAGGCTATTCCAGCAAAATTGATTTACACGGATGAAGATGGAAGAGTATTAATGGTAGAAATAATGGACAATAATATAAAAATACTTTTGATTGCAATTTATGCTCCGAATGATAAACAAGAAGAGTTTTATAAAAAGCTACATATGAAAATAATTGGACTGGACTATGTTAACATAATTATGATGGGAGATTTTAATGGAATTGTGGACAATAAACTGGACTATATAGCAACAACAACAAAGCAAAATAGAAAGGCTCTCCCAAGGTCCTTTTTTAAAATGACAGATGAATTAACTTTAAAAGATATTTGGAGAGAAAGAAATGTTAAAGCTAAACAATATACTTTTTATTCAAATAGACATTTATCATGGTCCAGATTAGATATGATTTGGATCTCAACAGAACTAATATCTAATATTAAAGAAACAAATATTGAAACAAGTACCTGGGCAGATCATAGCCCAATGACAATTAAATGGAAGGGACAAAAAAAAAGATCGAGATGGACATTAAATAATACTATTTTAAAGGAGAAAGATTTTACACAATGGATGGAGAAGGAATTGGCTTTTTTCTTCAGAGAAAATAAAAAAGAAGATACTTCAACGCAAAATGTGTGGGACACAATGAAGGCATACGCTAGAGGTTTGATAATAGACTATACAAGAAAAAAGAATATTAGGAAAAGGCAAGCTTCTAAGGCCTTGGAAGACGAGTATAAAATTCTTGAAAAAGAATTACAGAAAATGCCACAGAAAAAGGATATTAAATTGAAGCTGGATGTAATCAAACATAAAATGGAATTAATAGAGAAAGAAGAACTGGCACAGAAAATCAGAAATTCTAAAAATAATTACTTTGAAGATGCGAATAAACCAAGTAGATGGCTAGCATATAAATTGAGAAAAGAGAAGGAATCAAGAAAAATATTGAAGTTAATAGATGAACAAGGCCAAGTTTGTTATGGGAATAAGGAGAAAAAAGAAATTATTCGAGATTTTTATGGGCAATTATATAAACAGGAAAATATTGATGAAGAAAAAGTCAAACAGTATTTACAGGAAGCTAATTTACCAAAGATACCTAAAGAGACTGAAGAAATGCTAGAAAGCAACATAACAATGATGGAACTAAATGAAGCATTTAAGAGACAAAATAATGGGAAAGCTCCGGGTCCAGATGGGCTTCCAGTAGAATTTTATAAAACATTTCAAGAATTATTGAGCATCCCATTGTTAGAAGTTATGAATGAAGTTATGTTAAAAAAGATGATACCTAAAACATGGTCAGAGGCTTATATTACACTCATACCAAAGGAAGAGACTGACCCATTGCAAATTAAGAATTATAGACCTATTTCTTTATTGAATGCAGACTATAAAATCTTTGCTTCAATCTTAGCAGAAAGACTTAAAAAATATTTAAATAATTTTATTCATTCAGATCAAAATGGATTTCTGCCAAAGAGACAAATTAGAGACAATATGAGAGTAATCCTGGACACCTTGGAATACTATGAGGCTCATCCTGAAAAGCAAATGGCTTTGATATTCCTAGATGCTCAAAAAGCATTTGATAACGTGAACTGGAGATTTATGTTATTATTATTGGAGCAGATGGGTTTCGCTAAAAAATTTATTCAAGCAATAGAAGCTATATATAATAAACAGACAGCAAGGGTAATGATGGAGGGGGAACTTACAGATTTTATTAATATAAGGAAAGGCACAAGACAGGGATGCCCCCTATCTCCTTTGCTATTTGTGTTGACCTTGGAAGTGTTGAATAGAAATATTAGGGATGATAAAAGCATAAAAGGAATGAAAATTAAGAAGGAAGAATTTAAGTTACAAGCTTTTGCTGATGATTTAGCTTTTATTTTGGAAGACCCGCTAGAAACAGCTCCAAAGTTATTGGAAAGGATAGAGACATATGGAGAGGTGGCTGGTTTGAAAATAAATAAAGATAAAACAAAGATTTTGACAAAGAATATGCTATTGAGACAGAGAGAAGAATTGGCAGACCTTTTGAAAATTCAAGTTACAAATAAGGTTAAGTATCTGGGGATATATTTGACAACAAGATGTAGCACATTAAAGGAGAATAATTATATTAAACTTAAACAACAGATAACTACAGATTTGAAGAAGTGGGAAAACTTGCAATTGTCATTAATAGGGAGAATTTCAACAATTAAGATGAATATCTTACCTAGAATTTTATTTTTGTTTCAAACAATACCAATTAGGCTTGGAAAAGACTATTTTGAAGATTTAAATAAAATTATGTTGAAGTTTATATGGCAAGGTAAAAAAGCGAGAATAAAGCTAAAGCTTTTGCAAGATGCTAGAATTAGAGGAGGTTTTGGTCTGCCTAATTGGGAATTGTATTATCAAGCTGCAAGTTTGATGTGGGTCAAAGAATGGATAACATTAAGGAAACATAGGTCGTTGACATTAGAAGGGCATGACTTGCTGTTGGGTTGGCATGCTTTTTTATGGTATAAGGGAACTAAAACACAGGGTTATTTTAGAAGACATTATGTACGGGAGTCTTTGTGGTTAAATTGGGAGAAGATAAAAAGACAATGTTATTTGAAAATTCCAGTTTGGTTATCGACCATTGAAGCATTTTCCTATCCTATAATCTACAAGAAGGAACAAACAGTTAGATATGGGGAACTTTTGGATGAAAAGGGTGAACTTAAATCGATCCAAAACTTAGAGGAACAAGGTATAAGGATGAATTGGTTTTCATATGCACAAATACACTCAAGGTATGATGAAGATTCTAAAACGGAGGGATTTTATGATAAACAGACTGATTTAGATAAGATCTTGATGGGTACTGATGAGAAGGTGATTAAAAAACTATATGGTTATTTACTGGGAATGAAGTTAGAGGAAGAACAAGTCAAAGAAACTATGATTGTTTGGGGGAAGAATTTTGGATATGGGATTGATTTAGAGAAATGGCAGAAATTGTGGTCTCAAAATTATAAAATGACAATGTCAACAGCATATAAAGAAAACTTGTATAAGATGTTTTACAGGTGGCACTTTCCTCCGACAAGAATAGCAAGAATGTTTAAGAACAAATCTGAAAAATGCTGGAAATGTCATCAGATACCCGGCTCGTATTACCATATGTGGTGGATTTGTGAGGATGCTTGAAAATATTGGACTATAATTCGCATGTGGTTGGAAAAAATGATAAAGAAACATATAGATTTGAAACCAGAGATCTTCTTACTGGGAATTTTACCTGATATATATAGTAAAGATTTGAAATACCTGATTGTAAATGTATTAACAGCGGCCAGGATTGTATTTGCTAAAAATTTTACGAAATTTGGGATCTTTTTTATAAATGGCTAGATGATAAAATACGATAATAGATTATTTAGAATGCTAGATAGTAAGGAATATTTTTATTTTGCTATTATTTTGCTATTTGCTATTATATTTATAAAGGATTTTTTAGGATTGATTTGATATGACTAGATGATTTGTTATAGAGTAAACTGGTTTAAAGTATTGTTAGCTCATTAAGCATGAATGATTAAAAATATAGTCAAAAACTTCTTTTTTTAGTGATATTAGGATATATAAGTTTGGATTGACAATATGAGTTGTTATGTAATATAATTGTAATTGAGACTACAGAATGAATGCACAAAAATGATGAACCAACTGACACACTGGATGTATATATAAGAGTTGATGTTTTTATGTTTTGTTTGTCTTGTTTGTTTGTAGAAAATTAATAAAAACTTTTTCAAAAAAAAAAAAAAGATATTAGAAGCGGAACACAGCAAACTCCAAGACCAATAAACACAGACCAAGACTCTCAACCAATCAGGAGGAAGAAAAAACCATTCTGTCACAGCAATAGGCTGCCCCAAATTTAAATCTGAAACCACTGTAAAAGTCTGACTCAAGACAAACACCATACAGAAGCCTGATGATGGCAGATGAGATTCTGCTGAAACGTTGCTACAACTTTAAAAGCACCACGTGGGAAAATACCCGAACAAAGCTGAATGCCAGACATGTAAGTACCCGCGAAAACTTAAGAAAACATATGTTTTCTTAAGTTTTCGCGGGTACTTACATGTATATATATATATATATATATGTATGTATGTATGTATGTATGTATGTATATGTATATGTATATGTATATGTATATGTATATGTATATGTATATGTATATGTATATGTATATGTATATGTATATGTATATGTATATGTATATATACATACATACATATACATATATATATGTGTGTGTGTGTGTGTGTGTTTTCTGAGGTTCTCGCGGGTATTTGTATGTGGATCTTTGGTTATCCGGGTTTTCTCCCGCGTAAGATTGGAAGTATCTAGGCAACGTTTCGATGAAGTCTCATTCATCATCTTCAGGCTTGGTCTTCCGCTCTGTGCTTCTCAGAGTGATGTGAGCTTGCAGCTGCTTCTTCCTTTTAACTGATATTGGGGATGTGACTTGATTGGGTGGGGGCTTGGCTGTGTTCTGATTGGGTGGGGGTGTGTTCTCATTGGTTAGGGGTTTGGCTGTGTTCTGATTGGTTGGGGGGTTGGCTGTGTTCTGATTGGCTGGAGGCATGTTCTGTTCAGGTGGGGGCTTGGTTGTGCTCAGGTTAGTCTTAGTTGCTGGGGGATTTGAGCTGGTGAGCTGTGATCTTTGGCTGCGAGTTCGTGGTCGTGCTGCATCTTCTGTGTGGGAGTGAGTCTGCTTTCTACGTGGAAGTGTGGTGGTGGCATCTTGTGTGGCTCTCAGGGGTGTGGGTCTGGTGTCATTCTTCATGTTTGGTACTCGTCTGTTCATGAGGGGGGTTTCCAAATGGCTGGTAGGCGGGAGGTATCATCTCGTTTATTCATGCTGTGTGGGCCTTTTTCTATCTCTATGGCTTCTCTGATGATTCTGCTGCTGAAGTGTTCGGTTTTGGCAATAGTTCTGGTATTTTTAAAGTCAATCTTATGTCCTGTGGCTTTGAGGTGTTGGACCAGGGAGGAGGTCGGTTCTTCCTTTTTGATTGAGTTCTTATGTTCTTCAATGCGTGCACTTATTCTTCTGTTCTTTTGTCCAATGTATGTGGTGGGACAAGCAGTGCAAGGGATTTCGTATACTCCTTGATTTTCTAACTCGATTTTGTCCTTAGGGTTTCTTAGGATGGTGGATATCTTTCTGTTTGTGCAGAATGCTATCTTAATGTTGCATTTTTGGAGGATCTTGCTGATTTTGTCTGTAGTGCCTTTTATATATGGGAGGAGGGCTTTGCCATTCTCTTGTTCTCTGTCTTGGATTTTGGTTGGGGTTTCTTTTTGGATTAGGTGGGTGATCTTCTTTCTTTGGAATCCATTGGCTGTCAGCACGCCGGTGAGAGTGTGTAGTTCGGTCTCTAGGTGTTGTTCGTCGGCTAAGCATTTTGTTCTGGAGATGAGTGTCTCAGCTACAGAATTGATCTGTGCTGGGTGGTGGTGTGAGAGTGCGTGTAGATAGCGGTTTGTATGTGTTTTCTTCTGGTAGATGGTGTGTCCTAGGGAGCCATTGGATTTTTTGTATACCAAGACATCTAGGAAGGGAAGTTGGTTGTTAGCTTCTGTTTCCATGGTGAATTGTATTTTGGGGTGTAGGCTGTTGAGGTGTGCCAGGAAGTTGTTCAGTTTTTCTTTCCCATGTGGCCAGATTATGAAGGTGTCATCTACGTATCTGAGCCAGAGTTTAGGTTTGTGATCATATTTTTCTAGAGCTTGTGTTTCAAAGTGTTCCATGTCGAGGTTAGCGATGACAGGTGAGAGGGGTGATCCCATGGGTCCTCCTTCTATTTGTTTGTATTTTTGTCCATTGTAGGTGAAGTATGTATTGGATAGGCAGTGGTTGGTCAGATCTAGGATGCGCTTGGGGGGGTTGTATTTGTTTTGGATGGCTATCAAGGCTTCTTTTATTGGCATTTGGGTGACATCGAAGCTGACTAGTAGGTCACTGGGTTGTAAGTTTTGTTTCTTTATGATCTCAATGAACTGGAATGAGTTTCTTCCGTGTGAGTTGATGGATTCTGCATAGGGCTGTAGTTGTTTGGCAAGAAATTTGGCTAGGTTTTGTAGAGGTGAGCCTATGGAGCTGACTATTGGTCTACGTGGGGTTCCTTCTTTGTGTATCTTGGGGAGACCAAAAGGAAGAACCGACCTCTTCCCTGGTCCAACACCTCAAAGCCACAGGACAAGACATTGACTTTAAAAATACCAGAACTATCGCCAAAACTGAACACTTCAGCAGCAGAATAATCAGAGAAGCCATAGAGATAGAAAAACGCCCACACAGCATGAATAAACGAGATGATACCTCCCGCCTACCAGCCATTTGGAAACCTGCCCTCATGAACAGATGAGTACCTAACATGAAGAATGACACCAGACCCACACCCCTGAGAGCCACACAAGATGCCACCACCACACTTCCATGTAGAAAGCAGACTCACTCCCACACAGAAGATGAGACACGACCACAGACCAGAAGCTGCACTGCAGCTTCATCACTACCCATTTCAAACCCCTCTGAGCCATACATGAAGCGAACTGACCCCCACCATGAAGATGCAGCATGAGCACGAACTCGAAGCCAAACAGCAAGATCACAGCTCGCCAGCTCAAATCCCCCAGCAACTAAGATTAACCTGAGCAAAACCAAGCCCCCACCTGAACAGAACATGCCTCCAGCCAATCAGAACACAGCCAACCCCCCAACCAATCAGAAAACAGCCAAACCCCCAACCAATGAGAACACACCCCCACCCAATCAGAACACAGCCAAGCCCCCACCCAATCAAGTCACACCCCCACTAGCAGTTAAAAGGAAGAAGCAGCTGCAAACTCACATCACTCTGAGAAGCACAGAGCTGAAGACCAAGCCTGAAGATGATGAATGAGACTTCATCGAAACGTTGCCTAGATACTTCCAATCTTACGCGGGAGAAAACCCGAATAACCAAAGATCTATCTATCTATCTATCTATCTATCTATCTATCTATCTATCTATCTATCTATCTATCTATATATATATATATAGAGAGAGAGAGATGATATAGATATAGATAGATATAGATATAGATATAGATATAGATATAGATATAGATATAGATATAGATATAGATATAGATATAGATATAGATATAGATATAGATATAGATATAGATATAGATATAGATATAGATATAGATATAGATAGATATAGACTACAAACCAAATGGGTGTCCTTTTTCTAACAGCTTTCAGATTCTACTGTTCAGTAGTATTATTACTCAGGAGGGAAATGTTAAATCTGATTTTATTCATACTTCATGTGGGCTTGTTTAATTCTGTTTGGCTCAAGGGATGTATATTCTCAGTCATATATTATATATCATACATCTTATAGTATGTTCTAAGAATGACTTCATTCCCCTTGGGGGCCAACCAAGGAGTGAAATATTAACTTGTAGCTGGGTAGGCATGAGTGTATTATAACTGTAGACCTTGATTAACACTCAAAGGTTCATGACAATAGCTATCAAGTACTTGTTCATAAGAAATAATGATGGGTACATTACTTCTCTGCATAGTTGATCTGAACATTGTATCAGTCAATTGACTACCCCTTCTCATCACAAAGGAAGATATTAACAATCTGATGGTATCCTCCAGGGCCCCATTAGACCCTGTGCTTTCCAACATATTTCTGAATAGTGTAGAAGACAAAATGGAAGGGATACTCATCAGATTTACAGATAACATTAAAGTAATGAAATAAACTAATATTTTAAAGAAAGAACACTGTTAAAAATTATCTTGAGAAGCTTGCATACTGGGGGAAAGGATAAGTTCATAGAATCACAGTATTGGAAGGAATGTTAGAGGTCTCATAGCCTAATTCCCTGCCCAGAGCAGGATCTTCATATCCCAGAGAAATTGCTGTCCAACCTATTATTGAAAACCTCCCAATGATGAAGCACCAAAGAATTCTGCAGGCAGGTTGTTCCACTGGTTGATAGCTCTCACTGTCTGGAAATTCCTCCTTATTTGAAATTAGGATGTCTTTCTGTTAAGCTTCTTCCTGTTTGTTCTTGCCTTACTCTTAAATGCTATGGAGAACATATCCATATCCTGTACCCTGTGGAATGGGACAACTTGCCATGGCCAACTCACTGTGGCCATTTTGCCACAGCCAACTTGGTATTGCCATATCACTGTGGGACAAATTGTCCATGGGACAATTCCTTGCAGGATAACTCAATGTGACAAATGTTATCCCCCAGTGTTTCTTTGACATTATTTTCATTGACAAAAAATAATGTAGAAGAAACAGCAGCAGATAACATCTATTGCGTTGAATTATTTCACCTAGATTTTCCTGTGGCAAGTTGTCCACAGTGAGTTGGCTGCAGCTGTCCCCCAGTGAATTGGCTGCAGCAAGATGGCTGTGCCAAGTTGGCCATGCCAAGATGGCCATGGTGAGTTAGCTACAGCGACGTGGCGGTGGCAAGTTGGCCATGGTGAATTGTCCTAGACCCCCTGTCCTGTGGTGCCTCTTCATTTATTGGAAGATTGCTATCATGTCTACCTTTTGCTATATCTTCTTTGGGATTAACATACCAAGCCCTTGCCATACTTGTCCCTCTACTCTGCATTCTTTTTGGATTGTGATGACCAGAACTGAACACAATATTCCAGGTATAGAATATATCTCATATTGATGCAGCCAAAAACTGCACAGGCTCTTTCAACAGCTATGGCAGGATATCCAGATCCTATTATCAATCCTTCCAACTTTGTGTCATCTGCAGGTTTTATAAGCATCCCTTCTACACTTTCATCAAAATAATTTATAAAGATGTTGCAGGGTGTTGACCCAAGACAGAACCTTGAGGGACTCTACAGCATATCTCCTTTTAGGTGGACATGGATCCATTAAGGATCAAGTGTGAGTTATGGTTCTTCTGTCAACTGTAAATCTATCTTGCAATGGCATCATCCATTGTACGTTATTCCAAGTTCAATTAATGAAATTGACTTATAGATATAAGTAGAGAACTTGGAATAACTGGTTTGATGGCACTTCATACAAGAAAAGTCTAGGAGTCCAAATACCATCAGCTGAATATGAGTTAGCAACTTGATAAAAAGGAGAAAAAAAATTTGGCCCTATCAACAGATGATTGTATTAAATCACAGAATAAATTGTATTATTTGCTAGTTATTTTGAAATTACTGTGTCAAATTTTGAATACTGAGCTTTAAAAGAGTTGGAGTGGATTAGAGGAGAACAGTCAAGATGATCAAGGATCAGGAAACCCAGGTTTACAAACAAAGGTTAAAAGAATTAAGCATATTCAATAATTTAATTCAATCTGTTCAGTTTAGGCATTAGCAGTCTGAAAAGCATACAACAAAAACAGATGGAGTAAAAATACTGTACAATAATTATAAAGGAATATACCAGAAGATGAATATAAAAAATGTAATTTATTTCAAGATATTCTCTTGATATAATTATTGTGCCAGTCTTTTTTTTTCTTTATCATTTTTATGTTGTTGTTTCTTATCTCCATTGGAGTTTTAATTGTATGGTTTACTATGAATGTTGTACTTTGTATATCCCTTAAGCCAATTGATTGGGGATGGGAGTTTTGGAGGGAGGGAGATGGGAGGGAAGGGGGGGGAGGAAGGATGGTACATTACATGCAATAATATCAGAATAACAGAAAAGTTGGAAGGGACCTTGGAGGTCTTCTAATCCAATACCTTGCTCAAACAGGAAACCCTATAACCATTTCGAAGACCTGTTTGTTGAACATGAGAATAAGAAAAAGACAAGAAGAGTGACATTAAAGGAAAAGAGATTCAAGCTTTATATTAGGAGACATATAAAATATGTATCGAAATCAGAGGTGGTATTCAACAAGTGGAGAGGGAATGGGATTTTGCAGTAACCTTCTCCTGCAGTGAGGTGGGAATGGAGATTTTACAGTATCTTTCCCCTACCATGGCCACCAAGCCATGCCTGCCACGCCATGCCACGCCACGCCACGCCACGCCACGCCACGCCACGCCCACAGAACCAGTAGTAAAAAGAAAATTGAATTCCACCACTGGTCAAAATACATAAATCAATCCTGTTGATTAATTAGTAGCATAAATTAGTCTGCTCAGAACACTGAAAGTTTTCAGATTTGGGTTTCTCTATGCAGTTTACTGAATAGTGACATGGACTAAATAACTGACTTTTTCCCAAGCTCTGAGATTTTTCCAAGCTATGGAAACTACAAATCTATGTTTGATTGATTGTGATTTATTTTGTTCCTATGATCTCATTACCATGCCAAAACAATTTTTGGCAATTATAAAACAGGCTAAAAAAAGCCCATGAAGGAAACATTAGAGAAAATTAATGGCCTAAATCAACATATGAAGATTTTTTAAAAAAAGAAGTCGCTGTAATACTTGATGTAAATTTAGGGTAATCACTGAGCCTTTTATGCCTGATTATTAGACTGAAATATACTAAAACTAATGAGGTTCAGCAGCTTCCATGGTTTCTATTGATTTTTTGTGAACACTTTAAAGAAGTGAAATTGTTTTCAATATATACATTTTCTAGATAGAGGAAGATTTTGATAATCATTCTATAATACTATAATACCCCAAGAGAGTATATAAGGGAATGTGTTCCCTAGACAAAGAGAGAGAGAGAGAGAGATCTGCCATACTATCAATAAGCATAGATTAAAATTGTCACTACATTTCATAAGAAACCTCTTTTACTAGAGGATTTGTGTGAAAATCACCTGGAACTATTTTTCTTTGTCTCATAAGTGTAAAAAAATCAGGTGCTTCTTGAGAAATAGTGGAATAGGTTCTCACTTTCTTGTTGTACTCTTGGACAATTCATAATCAAGTCTTTCTCTGTTTCATATAGAATAGCAGCTGATTTCTCAATGGGTTGTCAGCTGGAGGTTGAACTAGCCATCATTAAACCTCCTTTTAATAGTCTGACTATTCTTGAAAATTGAAAAAAATGAAATCTCAGACCTGTGAGAGAGAAAAAAAAAAACCATGGCTAAAGGAGATCATCATGTTGATGACAGGAATAGTTTCAGGAAAATCCCTTTAAGTTGTGAAAAATCCCTTTATATCTAGTTCATATAATAGACAATAATAATTTACCATAGCAGATTTGGTATACTGGCAGAAGCTCTTTTGCTTTATAGGCAAGTTATAGCCCCAAATTTATATGTGCTTGAAAGGAAAGGAATGTATTTAGGAGGGTTCTGCAATATACAGAATAACAGATTGGAAGAGAATTTGAAGATCTTCTAGTCTAATCCCTGCTCAACCAGAAGACCTACACCATTCCAGACAAATGGTTGTCCAATCTCTTCCATCTGCTACTCCTGCCTTCAGGTGCTTTGGAGAACAGATTAATGGTAACCCCCTCTTCTTTGTGACAGCCTCTCCGATATGTCACGTTCAATTCCAGGAAGATGTTCTGAAGAGTTTCTGACGGAAAGACTCATAGCTATCTATGTTCCCAACAACCCTTTTAGAAATGACCTCAAAGTGCTACACAATCATATTATTTAGGCTTTGGTAAATTGGTTTTAGAGTATACCTTCTGGCTATCTGGTTGGGCATCACATTCATTATTATAGTTGTACCTATTTTGTGTTTACCCAAATGGGGTAAATTGAGAATTGAAGAATTGGAGCTTTGCATTTTCTAAGAATATATGATTAAAGATTCTGCTGAAAGTCAGCAAACTGGTGATTGCAATAAAGTCAGGAGAGTGGAGAAGTTATTACCATAATTTCAAAGAAAGTGACAAATATTGTTAGGATTGTCATATACGTTGTTGCCAAAATCTGGAAAGTAGATTAGTGGCCACAAAGAATGGTTTTATGGATTACCACAATATGTGGTAATGGTGTCCTCTTCTTATTTGGGTGAAGGGATAGTGAAATTAGGAGGTCCAGGACCAGAGGAAAAATTAGATAAGGAGAGAGATACAGAGCCAATGAGAGCCAGTTTGCTATAGTGATGAAAGAACCAGGCTAGACCATGAGTTCTAGTTCCACCAACTTGGGTGACTTTGGGCCAGTCACTTTCTCTCAGCCTTAGGAAGGAGGCAATGACAAATGATTTCTGGAAGAAAAAAACTTTGCCCCCCCTCCCCCCCCAAAAAAAACAACCCATGGGGACTTGATCAGGCACTCCCCAAGTATTGGACACAACTGAACAAAAGAATAAAAAGCAAATTGAAAAAAATATTAATACTAATTTAGTTTCCTATTGCAATCAAGCTGTGGCTATTCTCTTGTTTTTATTGGCTTTCCAAGGAAAGAGATAGAAACGTATTTCCGTAAAGCCCCAGAATTGAGCGAAGGCATACAATGGCAGATTTTGTTTAAAGAAAAAGTTGATCAGAGGCAGAAGGAGCCCAGCAGGATTTTTGAAAAAATGAATTCCCAATCTGGTTTGCACATATATATGGATAGAGGGAGAGACAAAGCATGCCACAAATAGGTATATTTTACAGTAATTTTAATTCTGATGTTCTGACTTCAAACAATATTCATATTTAACAAGTCCTACATTTATCAGAGAAGCCTCTGCTTGTGCATAAAAAAATTCATGAACATATGGACACATAATTACAAGTAAGCCAAATTCACACATTTGTTTGCAGTAAATCTTTTTAGGATTGGTATAGCAATCTTACTTGTAAATATAGAGAAACCAAAGACCTTTTTTTTGTTTCTTTTTAAAAAACCTTTTTTGTCTCCAAAGAAAGTACCTTACCTTAAAGATTAAAAATAAAATTATATAATACAAAATACAGTTGCTTGCCTATTTCCCCCTCTAAAGACTTAAGTTATCAGCCTGTCTTGTGAAAATCTACATGACAAATAGAGGACAGCAAAGAGACTGAAAATTGCTTGATTTTTGCTGCCATCCACTGGTCATATGGATTTTTACAAGCTAAGCTGATAATTTGGCATCAGATCTCCAATTTGGTAGCCATTAAGAAGGCTTTCCCAACTCTGGCAACTTTAAGACACATGAACTTCACCAGAATACCAACTGGAAAATTATGGCAGTTGAAGTCCACGTATCATAAATTTGCCAAGATTACCATGCTCTAAAGTTTCTTCGTTTGCACCAGAAACTTGGGTTGGGTCTTTCAGTGCCTTGCATTCCAGGACAATAAAGATAGCTGCTTTGAAAGGACTGTACTGTCACAGACAGTGCCATCACAGGACCAGAATTGTCATGTTGTGGTGCATATTCTTCTCTCTTGAAATAATTTATCTAATGCTTTCCACTCAAAGAAATAATGAAGAGGTTTACAGTTAAAGTGTGCATATTTCCAATCAAAACTGATAGATTAAAATAATGGATGAAAACATACCTTAAGCAGCTTTCTAAAAATACTCTGCAAATATATAAAGTAAAATCAATATAAAAATATGAAAACTGTAAGAAAAATTAAGAGCAATAACAACTATAGTGACATGGTGGTGGCCCAATGATACAATTGCCCAGGAATTCTCTCTATCCATTCCCACCCCTCTTCTAGTCGTGCATAGTCCCCCTGTTAAATGATTTAGAGACTGGGAGTAAAATCTGACCATGTAGATCAAATTTGGACTTCATCCTTTCTTCCCATTACCACTAATAAAAAGACAGCAAATTCAAATGTGAATCTCTCCAACCAAGTGTAGTTGACCTACAAGTAGCAGAGTGGGCAAAAGTTAAGGGACTGGAGCAGAAGCAGGCAGAGTCAAGCTCAAATCGAATGTCAACCATACAAATGTATTTTTTTAAATTCTGTATGGACAGAAGCTAATATAAAGTTAAGAGCTGTGAAAAGCATGCAGAGCAAAACACACCAAGGTATCCAATTGTTAAAAGCGGGAATGGTAATCAGAAATGTACAGGGTCATAGAATCAAGCTTTTCCCTATACAGACAAATGACTGATTTCTGTAACCCAGCTTCACAGTACATGAAACACACTGAAAGAACAATGTGATGATACAGTTAAGGACCAGACTAGAAGTGTTCAAATTCATGTACAAGTCCACCTCAGCCATAAAAACTCACTCAGTAATTTTAGTCCGTCATAGCTGAACACCTGTTACACAAATGTTGTGGAAAAATTGGAGGAGGGGTCTATGTGACCAACCTTGGGCTCTTGAAGAAAAGACAGGATTTAAATCAACTCAATCAATATTTTGATATATGGTAGTTCTTTCTTCTACCATTCATCTGTTTTGGAGTCTCAGTAGCTTTGCTAAGGAAGGTTGTGGATAACGAGTGACAAAAGTGGTTGTGATGGGATGCAAAAAGTTCATGGCTTCCTGGGGAAAGGTATATACATACTTTTCCTATAACTGCTGTCACATATTTAGTAAGAAATATTTTGTGCTGTTGTGAAAGTTTTCCACTGTTTCTTATGGAAACCTTACAATTATTTGTATCAAAGCCTGGTTGCTTTGAGCTTATCAATCCATTTGATCCTCATTCTTGCCATTTGCATCCCAGTTTAACAAAAATAACAACAAAACTCCGATAAAAATGGATCCTGAAGATGTGAGAGAGTATGTTTTACACCAAGGGGTGCTTTATTGATCCATTAATATAAGCTTCAGGTAGCTAAGGCTCCATCAACATGATTTCCTGTTTTTCATGCCATAAAATAATCTAACTTGTTTAACCTTTCCCATAACACAAAATAGATTTCTGTTGCTCAGCTACCCCAAGCTAGATAAGGTAGGTAAGCAAAAAATTACTAGTGAAAGACAGAGCATAGGGCAATATGGTCTATTGGGCTTCACCATGGTTACAAGATAAAGTGGTTAATGTACCTCTAACTGATTTATCAGGCATTTAACACAACTTACTCCAATGGGCATCCTCTTGAGGAGTGGAACAGAGTGATCACTGACTCTAGCTAGTTCAATGACATCACATTCTTGAAGAAAACATCTGTGACAAGAAGGATCTTAATGTGCATTTATGTCAATCACTTTGGACTTATTATGTTCATAATAGAAATATTAATAGTGCTGGAAACAACGATGGGAATAATATTTTTCCTGCTGTTACATACTATGTTTCATGAAATCTGTTTCTGCTCTGTTATGGGTAAGCTAGCAAATGTTAGCACATTTTCACTGCTTCACATGGCATTGCCTGGAACTCTTCCTTTTGTTACATACACAAAAGTGCACACATAAACACTACTTATCTCTATCCATTTTGTTTTACACTAGGGAAATTGCATCCTTGCTTTTATGTGATTGGCCACAGCATGAATAAAACTGCCTTTTTGTTGCTGGGATAGTTATATTTCCAGGGAGGCCTTTCAAAAGAGTACAAACAATTTCTATTCTAGAGCTCTGCTGATTTATCTAGTCCTGATTTATCTTATGTTCATTAGAGAGCAGAAGGAGCAGAAAAGAAGTGGTAGGAGAATTGAGCTCATCTGATCATAATCTAGAGTACTGCAGGCAAAAATTGAGATAAGCTAAGTTCATTCTATGATGATGGTGTAATCCATTCAGTCATGTCCAACTCTTGAAGAGTCTATGGACCAGTCTCTGCACATCTTCTAATCTTTCACTAATCAATTAACCAGAATAGAGTTGGAAGGGACCTTACAGGTCTTCTAGACCAATCTAGCAGGAGACTTTATGCCAGGGGTGTCAAACTTTTAGGCTGGAGGCCAGATGTGTCACCTGGTTTAGCAAGGGGGGAAAGTCCCGATACATCACATGATGCCGCTGTGATGATGCAAGTTTGAAACCCTTGCTCAATACCATTTCAGACAGGTGACAGTTTCTTCTTAAAAGCCTCCAGTGATGGAGCCCCTACAACTTCTGAAGGCAAGTCATTCCACTGGTTAATTGCCCTCACTGTTAGGAAGTTTCTCCTTAATTCCAGATTGGAATTCTCTGCTTGATTAGTTTCCATCCATTGTTTCTTGTCTTGCCTTCTGGTGCTTTGGAAAATAAGAAAGAAAATATGAACAGGGGATTGCTGGTTTGAAAAACGGGTTAAAGAGGCCATCTATATCTAAACTGAACAGCCCTCCCTCAACAGAAGAGGAAGGATACAATATCATTTATCTCCAGTCTACAACACAGTCCTTTCAGCAGTTCCAAGAAGGTTTCACATCATTTGCACTATTCAGGTGACCCTGAGGACACAGATAAACTTCCAAGTGGCCTCAATGACTCTCTAAAAGAATGCAAAATTCTATGATATTTTTAATTAGGACCCATTTGTTATCATTTAATTTGTACTTTATGAAAAATTCCACTCGCTTCTTAATTTTAAAGAAAAATGCTTACATAGCTCTCATTTATTTGGAACTGATTTCGAATCAGATGGTTTTCTCTACAAGATTTCTGTTGTCACCGTTTTTCTTAGTTGCTATTTGTTCCTGAGCAGGGAGTCGGACTAGAAGACCTCTAAGGTCCCTTCCAACTCTGTTATTCTATTCAAAGTTTCTGTGTTGAGGAAACCACCTGATTTTTGCCAGGAAAACTCGTATCCTTTACATCTTTTCTTTCAGTGCTAGAACATTGTTTTCTGGTTAAACATCTGTCTTTCTTCTTGGGAAGTCTGGAACCCCAGAAAAAATTACAACATATTCCCAGATCCACATGATTGTTAAATAGATGTGAATGTCTTTGTTGCTATTTTTTCTTCATTACAAAAATTACTCTTCTTACCAGCATACCAGAGATGAAGAAATCAGCTTTGTTTTCACAGACACTTCTCTTTGTAAAAGCAGAATGAATCTATTTAGGTTGCTTTTAACATATTTTCCCCTAAAAAACTACAACTCAGTCTTGCTCCTGCTCGCTCTCCCCCTCCTTCCCCTCTACCCTCTCTCTCTTTCCTGCTCCTTAGCTGGACCAGAAACATGAAAACACATTTAACAGACCTTGAACCAACTCCAGAATACTTTGAAGCTCTATAAAACTCTAATGAACTGCTAACAAAATCCCAAATAAAACCTTTGTATTTTTCTAATTACATTATAATAGAAAGTTTGCTTTTTTGTAATGTGGCTATAAAACTGATAGGGATTGGCTGTTAACTCCATCCAATGCTGAAGCCATTGTTAAGCAAATTTTGGCACAGATTTCATCACTGCTTTCTCTTCATACTCGCTTTGCTTAATGTGTATTGTGATGGATAACATATGGGATATCATTTTCACAGTTGTTCTCTTTCATACAAGGACACAATTAGAAACCCAGGGCATTGCACTGCAGAATATGTGCATTGTTAACTGCTTGTAATTTTAGGTTAACCAGGGGACTAGTTTCTGGAAAATTGGTGATTAGCAACTATTGTTACATATGGTCACTCAAAAGTGCCCTGGCACATCACCATTCATTCAAATGGAATTTCAGAAAGAGAATTTACTCTGTTGGACACAACTTAGTTGTTATTAAAAGCATTTAAGAGCCAGCCACTTCAAGTTGAAGATGCTGCAGTGATGGCATTTTTATTAACTCTGAACTCCAGTAATTTTTAAAGTATAGCTTTTGAAAAATATTTTTTTAAAAAAACTATATCCATAATAATTTTGTACAGAAAATAATAATCTTTCTCTTTCTCTTTCTATCTGTGTTGGTTTTTTTTTCAAAGAATTTCAATGTCTCGCTCTCTGAATAATAACAATAACAATAACAACAACAACAACAATAATAATAATAATAATAATAATAATAATAATAATAATAGATTCAAAATGATTCTCTTTTTTATTGGTTGTTCATTTTTCAAATGTGATTTCTGATCTGGCAGCTGCAGTCATAGAATCTGTTTTAGATCTGTTATTATAAACATGTTTTTTTTAATTTTAATGTAAACAGAAGGATTTACATTCATTGCATTTACTTGTTTCATATTTAGAGTTTGGAGTGAGTTAGAATAACCACCAACTCCAAAAATAGAGACTCTGTTCCTTTATTAGATACAATATTCAGCTTACTTATGGCCCATGATGATTGCAACAAAGATAAAATTTGATGAGAGAATTTAATACTAGTCATTCCATTCTTGAAACTCTAATCTGCACTACTTACTTTATTGCTGTGCTGAATTGTGATTTTCAAAGAGAAAGGGGGAAAGTAAAACCCTAACATCCATCATTTTATTATTTACAAGTGTTGTTTCTCTGATCCTCTGTTGCAGATATAGTCATTTCATTGTTGGAGCAATCTGAATAGCAGGATTCAATCCAGAAAAAAATGTGGTGACCATAAAGACTGATATAGTTTGCAAATATTAATTGATTGGTTGATTAGTTGATGGATGTATTGATTGATTGATTTATTCATTCATTCACCAGTGAGGCCACAGTCTGCTTCAGGTATAAGAGAAAATCATGATTTTCCTCATATAAGCAAGAGTTCACAAGTTTCAGGAATATACTATCCCATGTCTCACCCAGACATGAAAAGAGATTAAAGGATTCTACTTTGCAAATAATTCCATGGCTTAATTAGGCTAGTTCCCACAATTGAGGCATAATTATAGTTTCTTTAGAAATGTTGGTATATGTGTCTAAACTCTTTATTTAAGTTGTTCAAGATAGGATTCATGCAAGTTGAAGGCTCATGAAAATTCATTTTTCTAACAGGAAATCCAGATTATCTTTGGTATCGAAATTAGATTTGTGCTCTTTCTTCTATGGATTACAAAATTACACATTGCCACTTCAATCTAATGAAAGAGGAGAGAGTCAATTAAGTATGCTGATTTGGGCAACCATGGGAGCAGAAATAATGCAGTTTCCTTCAGATGCAAGGAAATATAAGAGAAGGAGCAAAATAAAAACTCTAACCTTAAATCATGAATTTGGACAAAGCATCACAATGACAGAAGCAATGACCCTGGTCTTTCTGGGTAATCAGTCTGATGGAGATTAATGGATGATCAAATCAAATGGAGAAATCCTTGCAAGTTGTCAGTATAAAAGAAATATAGCCTAATATAGATGAGAAGCTTTGATAGTAAGCTGGTCCTGCCAAAATGAATTTAAAAAAAAAAAATTAATACATTTGAAGTTTGAGAAGTATAAGCAGGGAAGCTTGGACAAAATAAATATAAATTGCCTTTTTAAAAAATTGACAGCTTACAAGTCTATTAAACATGTCCTTCACTTACACACCTGAACTTGATCCATGTCTCCAGTTCTATACGGAATACCGGAAGCTTATAGGATTAAATCAAAGTAGCCTCGCCCTGGCATTTGCACATATAACAGGACAGCTAAAAAGTTAAAAAGACATATTGGTGATCCATGAGACTAGATATATAGATCTGCATAAATATAACTGATCCTTCAATCAGCTTATTACAGTCTGAGAACAGAGACCAGAACAAATAAAAACGCTCAGTAAAGATACAATTAAAAATTCTAGTATAAAATAATAAATAACAACTAAAATCTATAATAAAATCCAGTCTGTCAATTACACATGGTCTAATTATACTAAAATTACAATCCATAAACTGTGTGGTCCATTGTAGGGTCACTGCTAAAAGGGAAAACACTAAGCAGTGCAAAGGATTTGTCACATTTGTTATATAACATAACTATGGTGGAGAAGACACATGTTTGTGATGAATCCCCAGTGCTGCTGTGCAGAATCTGGCCACCTGCACTCTATTTATGGGTTGTTCATCCTTAAGCAGCCACTGAAGATAGGTAGTATCGGAGTGGCCAGGATACCTAGCAGTTATTGGCAGAATATGTGTTTTCCTAATCTCTGTGTAAAAGGAACATCTAAGGAGCATGTGACCAACAGTCTCCTGTTGATTTTTTCACATTGTTTCTTAAAATCTCCATGTGAACATGACAGTAAACCTCAGGAATTGAACTTAACTCAAAGGAGATTTTATCTTAATAGTATCAACAACTGAACAGGACTTGTTTCTTGGATCAATCTGCAATTGTCAGGTGTATTTACAGTAGCTGTGGAAAGACATGAAGAAAGAATAAGGAGTATTGATATACATGAAGTTGAAGTTGGAAGCTTTCTTGCTTATGGCTGAATAGGACTCAACTGAATATGCATTCATTAGATATATCCTCCTTAGCATAGCATAGAATATCAGGTTGTTACATGTGTAACAACCAAGAAAACCAGTCTAATGCTACTTGTTGTGTCCGTTTGGAAAGAGGCCAGGAGTCGGTGACTTTGTATCAAGCTCTTTATTGTAGTTAGGAACCAAACTGGCTCTCAGGAAAACTTTGCGGCTTTTTATTTCCAAGCCGTGGCGGCCGCGGCCAATGGCACCACTTTGAATCTCCCACGATTCGAATCTACCAATCGCGGGAGATTCTCAGCGAGCCAATCAGCGCGGCTCGCCTAACCAATCCGATCGCCTGCGCTTTGGCCAATCAAAGCGCAAGGATTTCAAGAATTCAAATTAAGGTACAGAACACCCCTCCCCTCTTGATTTGGTCCTACGTAGCATAGTCCCGTAGGTAGGCGGGGCTCTGTCTTTGCCTACTGGACCTGCGCAGGTCAGTCGTAGGTTGGATCCCGGCCGGTTCGGTCGGGGTCTCTGTTTCTCTTGACTCCGTCGTGGGAACCGCCTGGTATGTCAGGCCGGGCTGCTCTTCGCAGCTCCCTCCTGGGCTACCTGGGTTGGTTGAGCTGTGGGTTTCGCCGCTCCCGCTTGGTTTTCCCGGGTTGGTTGAGCTGGCCTGGCTGTCTCTCCCTGGTGAGGTTTCGTGCTGGCTGCTTGCAGGTGAGTATGGCTGGTTTCTTTCTTCTGGGTTTTGGTTCCCGGGGTATCCCCTCCCCTCTTGGTCTGTGTTGAGGGGGTTGGTTTTGTTTGGTTGCATGTCGGTGGTGTCTTTTATGGCAGTCCTCGATCTTAACTGATCGATGTGGCGTTTCCACGCTCGTCCGTCGGTTGTTTGTAGCCGGTACGAGCGTGGGCCTGTTCGCTGTGTTATGATTGCTGGAACCCATAATGGGTCTCCGGTTAGGTTCTTCGCGTAGACGGCGTCGCCTGGTGCGAAGGTTCGATGTTTGCTGGTGGAGTCTGGGGGTTTCTCTGGGTTGTAAGTGGGGTGTAGTCTATCGAGTGGGGACCTTATTTTCCTCCCCATTAGCAGTTCTGCCAGGCTTTTATTTGTTGTGGTGTTCGGGGTTATATGCTGTATGAAGAGTAATTTATTTATTTTGTCTTGGATCTCCCCGTAGTCTATTTTCTGGATGGTTTTTTTTTGTGAATTGAACCATCCATTCCGCCCTTCCATTCGCCACCGGATGCGCCGGGGCTGTCAGTGCATGTCCTATGCCCCTTTCTGCTAGGAATTTTTCGAATTCCAACGAGGTAAATTGGGGCCTGTTGTCGGACACGAGGACGTCTGGGAGGCCGTGTGTTGCGAAGAGTTTGCAGAGTTCTTTGGTCACGGCTTCCATGGTGGTTGTTCTCATGTTGCTTACCTCCAGCCAGTTGGACTAAGCGTCTACGGTTATTAAGAAAGTGTGTCCTTTTGTGGGCCTGGCAAAATCTATGTGGATCCTAGACCAAGGTCCCCTGGGGGTTTCCCACTCTAGGATGGGTGCTGTGGGTGGACTTGGCCTAGTTTCCTGGCATCGTTGACACCTTGCTACCCAGGCCTCGATCTGTTTGTCCATCCCTGGCCACCAAGCGTAACTTCTGGCCAGGGCTTCCGTTCTAACGATGCCTGGGTGCCCCTCGTGTAACAGTTCCAGTACATTCCCTTGTAGTTTTTCCAGGATGACCACCCTATCCCCCCATAGTATACACCCTTTTAGTAATGAGAGTTCGGTTTGCCGGTTCCGGAATGTCCTGAAAGTCTCGTCATTGTCCTTTTCCGGCCACCCTTTCTCTACCCAATGCAAAACCCATGCCAGATGTTTGTCTTTGTTTCTCGGGAAATGTCTGACACGGTTATGGGTAGGTTGGGTAGAGTCTCTATGCTGAGGGTGGTCATCGTGGGTGCTGGGTCAGTGTCTGGTTCGGGTAACAGTGAGCAGCTTAAGGCATCCACATGGGAGATAGTCTTACCGGGTCGGTGTGTGAGTCTGTAGTTGTAGGCGGCCAGGAATTCGGACCACCTTGTCATTCTGGGAGACAGAATGTTCGGGATGGCCCTGTTCCCTGTGAGTATTCCCAGCAGCGGTTTGTGGTCAGTGATGATGGTGAACGTCCGGCCGTAGAGGTACTCGTGAAACCTTTTCACTGAGGCGACAATAGCCAAAGCCTCTTTGTCCAGCTGGCTGTAGTTCTGCTCCGGTTTGGTGAGGGTCCTTGAAAAGAACGCGATGGGTGCTTCCTTTCCATCAGGGAGAGTGTGGCTGAAGACAGCGCCGACGCCGAAGGGTGATGCGTCGCATGTGATGGCTAGTGGTAGGGTCTTGTTGTACTGGATGAGGACAGCATCCGAAGTGAGCAGGTCCTTGGTTTTCCTGAAGGCGGCTTCCTCGCATTTCCCCCAAGTCCAGGTAGCCGCCTTGTCCAAAAGCCTATGCAAAGGCTCCGACGCGGTCGCCTTTTGGGGCAGGAAGACATTATAAAAGTTAAGTAGCCCCAGAAACGCCTGCAGTTCTGTTTTTGACCTGGGTGTGAGGGCTTCTTTGATGGCTTTGATTTTTTTGTCGGTGGGGTGAATGCCATGTTGGTCTAGGAGGTATCCTAGGAATTTGACCCGCTTTGTGTACAGCTGGCATTTTTCCCTCTTCACTTTAAGCCTGGTTTCTTTGAATCTCGTTAGCACCTCCCTTAGGCGACTCTCTAGTTCGGCCTGGTTGGTTGCCGATACTAGTACATCGTCGAAGTAGGGTACCACCCCTTTGATGCCTTGTAAGAGTCTTTCCATGAGGCTCTGGAAAATTCCAGGCGCCACGCTGACTCCAAATTGGAGGCAGTTACATCTAAAGGCTCCCCGGTGGGTGACTATGGTTTGCGCCTCTGCAGTTTCCTCGTCAACTGGCAGCTGCTGGTATGCTTGGGCCAGGTCGAGTTTCGCGAAAACTTTGCCCCCTCCCAGTGAGTGTAGGAGATGTTGCACTACTGGGACGGGGTAAGCGCTTTACTGCAAGGCGCCATTTAGGGTGGCCTTATAGTCCCCGCAGATTCTCACTGACCCATCAGGTTTGATTGGGGTGACTATTGGGGTCTCCCACCAGGCGTGGTCTATGGGTTGTAGGACCCCTTGCTTGACGAGCTTGTCAATTTGCTCGTCGATTTTTGGTTTGAGTGCAAAAGGTACCCACCTTGGTTTTAGGCGTTTTGGGGGAACGTTTGGGTCTAGGCTGAAGGATATAGGGAGCCCTCGGTACTTGCCTAGGGTGCCGTTGAACACTTCTTGGAAGTCCCGGGCCAGTTGCTGCTCCCAGTCGGCTTCGGCAATGTGGTCGATGCCCATGACTGCGATGCCGACCATTGAAGTCCCAGCAGGCTAGGTCGGTCTCGATCGACGATGGTCAAGGGAAGTCTTTCGGTGTGCCCCTTGTAGGTTACTGTGAACTGTCCTGTTCTGACTGCAGGGATGCGGTTTCCCTGGTAGTCTTTGAGGATTAGTCTCTGGTTTTCTAGTCCCCTTCTCTGGATGATAGGCACCAAGCGTTTAATTTCTTGCCAGGCTACCATTGAGAGATAGGACCCGGAGTCCACCTCCATTTTACAGGGTTCGCCTTCGATGCCTACCTCCACGTAGACTTTTCGGGCGTCAGGGGTTGTTGCGTGGCCGATGGTGACCGTCTGGTGTGTCTCTTCTCTCTGCCAGGTCTCGCCACCTTGTTGGGCTCGTCCGTTCTGGTCCCAACGGTTGTCAGCTGGGCGGTCTCTGGTCCTGGGTGGTGTGCTCTCTCGTCTCCGCTTGCTCGGGTCCCATCGTCTGGGGCTGTGGGTTTTCTTGAGGCGGCAGACGCGGGCAATGTGGCCCTTTTTGTCACAGTGCCGGCAGACTGAGTCGAAGAACCGGCATTCGGATTTGGGGTGGTCGCCTCTGCAACCGGCACACGCGGTCCTCAACTTACGACTCCGCCGGCTGCGCTGGTCGCGGCCTGCCTGGAGACGGTGGATTTCTTCCTCCTCGTCTGAAGTGCCTGAGGTGGAGTGGAGTTCGCCCTGGTGGGTGGTAGTTTCAGGTCGGGCCTTGGCCGACCTTGCAGGGTGGTTGTTTGCGGTGCATTCCCCGGCGTTCGGTCTCCACATGCAGTCTGCTGATTGTCGGGTGGCTTCGGCTGCCGTGGCTTCGGTGAGGGCATCGGCAAGGGCGATGTTGCCCTTGGCCATCAGCCGACTTTGGAGAACGGGGTCCCAAAGGCCAAGCACGATTCGGTCCCGCAGGGCCTCGTTCATATTGGAGAACTCGCATTGTCCTCCCAGGCGCCGCAGCTCTGTGACGAAATCACTGAAACTCTCGCCTGACCGCTGGTCCCGCCGATAAAATTCATGTCGTCGGATGAGGATGGGTACGGCTGGAGCGTAGTGTCTCTGGAGTAATGGCTCGAGGTCATCCCAATCCATCGCGGTAACGTCGGTGGGCTTGGCTAGCGCTTTTGCCATCTTAAACACTGCGGGCCCGCAGTGCGTTAGGAAGACGGCTCATTTCTTCGGTCTGGTGGTGTCCTTCAGGTCGCTGCATTCGAGGAACATGTGGAATCTGTCCGTGTAAGATTCCCAGTCCTCGCTAGCGGGGTTGAAGGGTGTTGGTGGCGCGATGCTGGCCATCTCGTCGGTTGGCTGGCTTCCATCGGACACATGCTTCGGTTCAGGATCAGGATCCCACCTTCGTCGCCAGTGTTGTGTTCGTTTGGAAAGAGGCCAGGAGTTGGTGACTTTGTATCAAGCTCTTTATTGTAGTTAGGAACCAAACTGGCTCTCAGGAAAACTTTGCATCTTTTTATTTCCAAGCCGCGGCGACCGCGGCCAATGACACCACTTTGAATCCCCCGCGATTCGAATCTACCAATCGCGGGAGATTCTCAGCGAGCCAATCGGCGCAGCTCGCCTAACCAATCCGATCACCCGCGCTTTGGCCAATCAAAGCACGGGGATTTCAAGAATTCAAATTAAGGTACAGAACACTACTGGCTCTACATAAATATTAGCAGGCCCAACCTTCTCATCATGCCTTCACCTCCACAGTTACTTGGGCAAATTAACAATTTGGTGCTTGCCTCATTTGGAGGGGAGGGGGAAAGAGAAACTAAGAGAGCTGTGGTGGTGCAATGCTTAAAATACATGTTGCAGGCTAATTCTACATTGCTACCAGTTTGATCCTGACCAGCTCAAATTCGACTTAGTTTTCCATCCTTCTGAGGTTGAGGAAATGAGGACCCAGATTGTTAGGGGCAATAGGCTGACTCTGTAAACCACTTAGAGAGTGCTATAAATATGTTATGAAGCAGTATATAAGTCTAAAGGCTATTGCTATGTGAACAATGGAACAGTATCCAGTCTTCTCTACAAGTTAGCAGCAGGTCTAGCAAAAGAGGTCCAGGTATAATTCAGGATCCTACAAATATAAGGCCCTTCATCCAGCTTGAGTTCATTTTTAAAATTATATGCCAATATACTTTTTCAGGCAATAATCTAATCAATTAACACATCACCCAAGTGTTATTTTAATATCTTTCCTAAAGAAGGTAACTTGCTGGTTGACTGTGGACCACTTGCTATTTCTTAGAGCATCCTACCTTGTAGAATGTCTTCATTGGATAGGAGAAAAGCACATGAAATCTCAACTAAACAAATAAATAAGTGATGATTTATCTTAAACTGATGTTAATCCGTTCTTCTGAGATTGCAAAAGGATCTGTGGGCCATGAATGATTGGAGATTGTGGTCAGTTACAAGCATCTGTCTTCTCATTATCCTCCATACTTGTTCACATGTCCAAGGGTCATTTGGCACATCTGATGAGCCTGAGTAACAGCTCTAGTACATGAGGTTCTGGGGAGAACATTTTACAGGTTGATGGCTGCTGCTACCCTTGGAAGTACATGAAATATTGCAGGGAGTTAAATTATTATGCTCTTTAGAAAAAGCAGGCAACTGCAGTGAGATTCAGGAGGTAAATTATATATTGTTGAAGGTCATAAATGGACAAATAAATCTCTGCCTTAGATGGAAATATTTCGCATCTTGCTAAGTGAACCCGAAAGGCCAAATTAATATTAATAATAAGTAATAAGGGAAACTAAGACCCAAAGGGACACCTTTTGATTTGTGCACAGTTGTTAGGTCGAATGACACAATGCTGCAGGCATTCTGAAACACACAAGTCCCTCTGGGTGTGTTTTTAAATGATTTCTGTATGCTGTTAGATTTTAATGCTTTTATGCCTGTATCCCAGATATGTGCAGCTTATAAATCTGAATCACACAATATCATTTTTTTTCTTATTTTCTGTATTCCTTAACATTCTTATTCTGGTCTTTGTCGAGTGTTTGATCTCCCTTGATAAAATTGCTGAAGCTCTTACATCAGGTCTTTTATATGCAAAGAAGGAGCTTGCTCCAAAAAAACAAAGCCAAAAAGTTGAAAACCCTGATAAATATCTCAAAATGGAATTTTTCTTTTCCCATGCTTATTATTTTTCTCTGCTTTGCATTTTTCTTGTTAGAAGTAATAGTATTTTTAAAAACCCCTCATTTTGCTGAATACCTGTGAGTTTTCTGACTGTTGCTGAAATTTTTCTTTCAACAGGAGATTGACAAAGCAGAAGAATAATATAATTGTTGCCTTTGTCACACATTAAAGAAACCTTAAATTTCAATCTTATGGACACTTAGTATGTGAATCCAACTGAAATAATCTACGTCAATAAAAACAAGAACAATTACTGGTTACTCGTGCAAGGTTTAGTCATGAGCAGAATAAAGATACAAACACAAATTCCATTTGTTTTATTTTAGATGTGATGGAAACTTACAGAAAATATATATGATTATGGTTCTTGTCAGCTGTAGTTTAATAAATCCTTGTGTTAAATATTGAGCAAAACTAGAGGTGAAATGAATAATTAACACAGTTTGGTGCAAGTGTGTATGTACAAGTCTTTTAATTGAGGAGCACTCCTTCGCCATTGACTGTCATGTGAAAGACTACCCAATAAATAATATTGCAGTCAGACAACTAATTTTCCCAAACAAAGATTATCCTGTTTTAAGACAGTTCTCTACAAAAGGCAATTAGAAAGAAGAAAAACTAATTTTCCTTCCGTTATTGGCTATATAAACAACCCTCTCACAATAAAACTAAAATGACTGGCAGAGGAAGCAACAAAACTAGCTCTTTTCAGATAGCAATAGCACTTAGATTTATATATCATCTCACAGTTTTTTACAGACCTCTCTAAGCAGTTTACAGAGTCAGCATATGGCTCCCAACAATCTGAGTCTGCATTTTACCCATCTGCTAGGTTGGTAGAAACCAGGACAAATAACGGGAGCTCACTCCATTACATGGTGCTAGGGATTCGAACTGCTGAACTGCCAACCTTTCTGATCAACAAGCTCAGCATCTTAACCACAATGATGATGATATTATTTTTTTCTATTTGTATGCATTTTGGATTCTGAATTAATATAATTCTTTATAGAATAGAATTTTTTATTGGCAAAGTATGATTTTGTCCCAAGGAATTTGTCTTGGTGCAAATGCTCTCAGTGTACATAAAAGAAAAGATACATTTGTCAAGAGTCAAGAATCATAAGGTACAACACTTAAAAATAGTCATAGGGTACAATAAGCAATCAAATCATACTAGGAAACAGTCAACATAAATCGTAAGGATACAAGCGACAAAGTTGCAGTCATACATCACAAGTGGGAGGGGATGGGTGATAAGGAGTGATTAGAAGATTAATAGTAAGAATAGTGCAGACTTAGTAAATAATTGGACAGTGTTGAGGGAATTATTTGTTTAGCAGAGTGATGGCATTTGGGAAAAAAACTGTCCTTGTGTCTAGTTGTTCTGAGGTGTAGTGCTCTATAGCATCATTTTGAGGGTAGGAGTTGAAAGAGTTTATATCTGGAATATGTTGAAAGGTTTTCAACTTACTTTTATAAACAGAAGACACTATTTCACATGTATACACAACAGTCTCCCTCCCCCCGAACAATGTAAAGTGACAAAATGATAATCTAAGATTTATGTTTTACAGAGAGTAAAACAGTGGGCAGTGGGCAATTATCAGGGCAAACTGGTCTCCCCAAATATGGGATGGAGCATACTGCTTCCACTTTCGCCTCTCAGCCCCAATCCAGGAGCCTTCGCAGGCAGTCGCTTCTGTTACAAACTATTTTTGTGGTAAATTTAAATTTAACACTCCTCTAGCGTATTTATAACTGAACACTAGGAATCTAGGGGATAATTAAGATAAATTCTTTGATACTGGGAGATAATGGAATAAAATAGAGGCAACAATCCAGGTGTGTATTTACTTCTGAAGAACATTGCCACTTAGAAGTGTGACAAAAAAAAAAAAAAAATCTCTGCCCTACTTCAAAATCTAATTTTATATTTTATTAGATGGAATTCATAGCTGCTTTGCATTGTTTTGAGTTATGGGGTATTCCTGCAAACTAAAAGGGACAAACAAATTAACTCATTGTACACCTACCTAAATAACTTGCTATGTTCAGAACACTGAGGGAATTAATACATTGCAGTATAGGAGAAGAAAACCAGCAATAATTGTCTGCTTTACATAATCACTCATTGAATTTCAGTCTAGTTCTCCTGTCAACAAAAATCTAGCTAGTATATATTATTTATGATTTCTTTAAGACATATTTCAAGTTGAACACATGTCACTGCTTATACTAGAATTCAGTATTTAAAATGAGCCAATGATAAAGATAATGGACATGAACTTTAACAGGGAAAATGAATAAATTTACTCCAGTCATGATTCATGAATACTTAGTACAAGGATAAAATAACATTTGATTATGCTTTTATACTAAACTTCAAGAATCCCTCTAAATTTGGATGCTTCTATGCAGCTGCAGAACAAAGTACTCCTCATAATCATTGATATATAGAGCATTAACATCCAAATTGTGCCTAATATTTTCTATTATGTCCCTCCACCCATTTTTTTCCTTAACATTTTAAATTAAATTCTGCTTCAAAGCCACATTTTTTTTCTGTTGATCTTTCAGATTTCAAGGGATGTGTGAGTTTTTTAAGGCTTGTCTCATGATTCAGAATTCTTTCTTCCATGAATGTGTTCACAGCAATAATTGGGAAGATAAAGTTTTGTTTTGCAAGGGATGGAGAACAAATGGATTTCTGATTTGTGTTTGATCAGGGATTGGAATGGAGTGATCTCTGATAAAAAAATATCACTCAAAACAAAGTATCTATAGTTTTCCTGAATTTTTATGGACCATTTAGGGCTTTTTGATGAGTGGCGCGATGGCCTAGAGGAGGAGCTCTTGCCTCACAATCAGGAGGCGGTGAGTTTGATTCTAGGTAGACGCAGATATTTTTCTCTCTGGGCACAATGGGAATATATCTGCTGAATATAATTCCACACTGGTGACAGGAAGGACATCTGGCCAGTAATCACTCAGCTCCATTCAGTTGCCCAGATTCCAACCCACAAGGGATTATGGGGTCATTAAAAGATGATGATGAGTTTAGGAATACTTGATATATAGAGAGAGTAAAATGGCAGAGAGTGCAGTTATTTTTCTGAAAGATGTAGATCCTTTTCAAGGATAGATATGATTTCATAATACTTGGCTACTAAGATTTCTAAAGTAGAGATACTTCCAGAGATTTTTTTCTCCCTTATAATAATTCTGTGAATATAGTTTATAAAAGAAAATCCAGTTCTTTTAGTTGAAGATTAAATGAAATGTTGTTGCAGTAGTAAGATCAATAGTAGAGATTTGTATCAACAACAGTTATGTTAGCTGTAAGATAAATGAAAATAAAAATGAACTATGTAAAGAAGAAAACATTGAGTAGGGAAATAGTTAGCATATAAAATATGGAAAGAAAAAGAAAATGATAATGATAATCAAAGTACAGGAGTGAGTTACTATATTAATGGATAATGTGATTAAGGAAAAATATTTAATCAATATTATTCCAACTTGTATAAAGGTCAAGACATCTCTCTGGACAAAATAGATGAATACCTAAAGAAACAAAATATACTGAGGATCATAGATGAATAGAAACAAATTATGAATGGACCTATATGAATAAGGGAAGTTTGTGAAGCTATATTTTAAAAAGTTTAAATAGAAAAGGTTCCCAGACCAGATGGATTATCAGGTTCTGATTATAAATGTTTTGAGGATAAACTTTTGTAATCTTTCAAAATATATTGAACTTTATTTTACAGGGAGAAAAAGATGCCAGAGACTTGGAAAGTGGCCAATATAGCGCTAATTTCTAAAGGAGGACAAGAGTTTAGTTTAAATAAAACTGTAAGCCAATATCATTTTTAATAAAGACAAGTTCTTTGTAGATTGAGTATGAATGATAATGTGAAAATAATTTTACAGAATTTATTCATGAGGATCATTGTAGGTTTTATGCAGATCTAGTGTCCTTGTGAAGATACTGACTGTGGTTTTCTCATCTCCCAGAGTTCCAAACCTGTTGGAGATCATCTTATGATTTCCTCATCAGGAACATCTGTCCGGAGCACTTGCTGGTGATCTCAAGTCCTCTCTTAGTTCATAGTGGAATTAAGAAAAGATGACCTATTTGCCAGCTCTTTATTCTGACAGAGTCATTGGCAGAGCCATCTTCAGTCCACCATTTTTTATGAGGAAGTTCTTGTCATTTCTCCCCAATAAAAATTCAGAGGAGACAAGGGAGTAACTATCTTGCTTCAACCACAGTCAAGATTTCTGAAAGGACACTAAATTTGCAGACTGGGTGTTGGTTTTGATAGATCCTCTAAAAGGTATTGGAATGTTAATGGGAAAACAAAAAGAATTTGGCACATCAGCAGGATTAAACTCAACAAACAGATGATAAAGAAATTAACTAAAAACATGAAAATAGAATATCAAACAAAACTGATGAGTAAAATGAATTTTAAGCTTGAGAAAAAAAATAAAATAGTCAGGTATCACTATGACAAATTAGGGAAGTTTGTGAAGCTATATTAAAAAAGGGTATCTGTTATTTCAAGATAATTATATGGAATGAAATTTTAAAAAGACATGTTAAAATGGGAGAAACTATGATAGTTATTGCTGGAAAAAAAGTTCTGTAATAAAAAAAAGAATGATGTTCTTCTTTCAGATAATACCTGTTTTGATAATGAATGTGCTATTTCAAGAATGGAAAAAGGATTTATCTAAGTTTGTGTGACAGAAGAAAAAAAAAATCCACAAGTGAAATATAAGGTATTACCAGATGCAACGGAAAGAAGAGGATTGGCTGTACCTGACTTGATATTGTATTTTGCAATTTGTTGTTTGGTTTGGATTAAAGACTGAGTGCTACTGAGAAAAAGAAGACTGTTGTTGTTAGAAGACATGACCTGCAATTTGGGTGGCATGGATAGTTGTGGCATGATAACGTCAAGGATACTATAAGTTTCAAAAATCACTATGTTCGATGTCTCATATTGAGAATATGTCAACCCTAAAGTTGGCCGCACTGTAACCATTTTCTTTTGTAGTTTTTCTCTGGAGAGTTTCTTTTCACAATGTCAGGAGCAAAGGGGCCAGGGAGGTGGGGTGTAGAGATAGCTGGGGTGCTGTAGCCACACTAAAATTCTTTCCCCTGGAATCAAGGATGTTGGTGCAGGTGTTCAAAAGGTGGAGACTGAGGTCACCTAGCAACTGGCCTGTATGCTGATTGGACCATGTGATTGGTGACTCTGGGGAAAAGTGACAAAGTTTTACTTTTAATTGGGTGTAAAACCGGCAGGAACTTAGTTCTGAATGGGATAATAATGAATACAACACATAATACAAATTAAATGTTACACATTAAATGTAAATATAAACAAAAAGCAAGTCTGTAACTCAAGCCAAGCAGATCAACTACTTTTTAAAAAGAAATATATTGTTGTTTTAAGAAATATATTTTAAACAAAAAGGGAAAAATACGAATAAAAATAAAAATACAAGTCCAAACAATAATATGAAGAATAGCTAATAAGATTTTTTTTTAAATAAAATAAAATAAAATTTAAACAATAAAATACAGCCAGAGTTTAACAAATTAAACTTTGATGCATTTTAATGGATCATTCAAAATTTATTTTGCTATAAAACATGTAACATCCTTTTTATATATAAAAAAGAAAACATCTCAATTAAATTTTAAATTAATCATTCTATTTATGAATGGCTTCATAGTCTAAAAGGTTTTTACCTTTGAACTTCTTCTGAAAGAATGTTGTCTAGGGAGAAGAAGATAAAATATTCTGGCAGTAGACATGAATGGATGGAGGAAAAGTTAAGAGAATAAAGAAATAGCAAAACACAAACCAGAGAATGAATGAGAATGATAAGTATGTTTTACGAGTATCTGCTTAGATAAAGGCCTGATTAAAATATGTGTTCTAAGTATAAATCTATTTACAGATATGCCATGCAAACAACTATGAATCAATAGTATGGTTAATTTGATTGTTTGTGATGATAGACTGAGATAATTAATGAAGGATACAAAGGTGATAAGAGTTTCTGAATATAGGAAAGACCATTTTTCTAGTAGTATCCTAGCTAAATCTAAAGGGGAAATTGGATATGTAAAGGAGAAAAAAAACTAGAACAAATGTGTAATTACTAATTTCAAGAAGAGAAAGTACAAGTCCTGTGTAAAAATTATTAAACATGGATTAATCTCTCAAAAGAATCAATCAAAGCAGAAATAATGAAAGAGGATGGGAAAGCTGCGTGAGGAACGAAAAGAATTATATCACAGAAGGATATTGAGGTATGTTAATTAGCAAAATGCTTGGGAAAATGATAAAGTGAAAATGTAGAAAAGTGAATACTTGCACCCAAAAATTGAGAGTGAGAGAAAGGTACTTTATAGTGTGTGCGTGTGTTTGTGTGTGTGTGTGTGTAAAGAGGGATAGGAATTGATTGATTGATTATGTGCCATGAAGTCAATTCAGTGACCACATAAATTTTCTTCATGCCAAGGACAAAGAATCATTAACATTAAAACAGGATGGGAACTATGGGAGGTGTTGTTAGAAACAAACAAGCAAATAATACTAATACTAACAGTAACAGTAATAATGGACTTCAAAATATTTATTATTATTATAATACTTTTATTGATTAAACATGAAACTTAGTCAACTGAACATTGAAAAATATATCACAAATATCATTGCCTGGCACTGATGGTTGATACAGGTTGCTGCCAGCATCCTAGGTATCAACCAAGTATCTTCTTAAAATGTACAATGTTCTGAGTAGCACAGTTTTTTGCAGTTCCGCTGGTGTTATTGCAGGAAGCATTTTGTAAAATTCTTGGACATGGTACCAAGTGCCCATCACTGTCACTGTTATGGATGTTTCATCCATAATCACGTAGTTTTGATGGCCAGGTCGCAATATTTTGTGATTTTTTTTTCGAGTTCTTTTTCTTCGACTTTGGTGTCTCCTGGTACAGAGATATCAATAAATTATATGCTTCAGTTTTGATGACTGTAATATCTGGCATGTTTTATTCTAAATGACAATCTGTCTGTATTTGAAAGTCCCACAAGATTGAATATGGATTGCCTTTTAAAACACAACATACCAGATATCAAAGTCATCAAAAAGTTGTTTTATTGTTATTATTGTTGTTGTTGTTGTTGTTGTTGTTGTTGTTGTTGTTGTTAATCTTTAGTGAGATTCACAGCCTTTGGGGCTAGTTGGTAGCTCAATAGCTTGAGTCCTAACCAAGGACCTAGGAACAGTTCAGGTAGCATCGGAGGATATAGATGTTCTGAGTAGGGTGGTTTTTTTGTAAAATCAGAATATTCAAGTCTGATAAATTCAGGATTTCCAAATAGCGAGGCAGCCCTTTAGGTATTGCTCCAAGGGCTCCAATTATAATTGGGATAACACACGACTTCTTTTTCCAAAGTTGCTCAGCTTCAATTTGTAAGTCCCGATACTTTGTGATCTTTTCTTGCTGCGTGTCTACAATTTGTGCATCACCAGGTATTGCAATGTCAATGAACCAAACCCTTTTCTTCTCAACTATTGTTATGTCAGGCGTGTTGTGGGCCAACTGCCTGTCCATCTGAATTCTGAAGTCCCACAAGATCTTGACTTTTTCATTTTCCAGAACCTTCTCAATCTGATGTTCCCAGTAGATGTTACTATACTCAATTCCAAACTTTTGGCATAGTTTCCAGTGAATGATTTTAGCAACTCGGTTATAGGATTCTACTACTACTACTACTACTACTACTACTACTACTACTACTATTATTATTATTATTATTATTATTATTATTATTATTATTATTATTATTATTATTTTGATAATCACATAGTCAGCTGTGATTATGTTCAGATGTTCAGACTGGGTTTGGCATTTTTGTCTACCTATTGAGTCTTTACCAAGGACCTGGGATAGACAAATCTGCATGTCTGATGGAGTTACAGATATCATTGCAGAATGGAAGCTATTTCATTGCCTTCAAACAGCTTCCATCCTGCAATGATATCTGTAACGTCATCAAACATCAAATTGTACTGCATGAATTTTCTTTCAAGCATCCTCTTCATTTATAATGCAAATGGAAGCCCTTCATTTTTCAACTATTTATGTTTTAACAGCTTAACGTGAAGAGTTAATGCTTTCGATTAGAAAATGGAAATCACCTCTGTCCCACTTTTGAGGTCAAGAAAAAATATGTCTGGTTTCAGTTGGTTTAGTTTCTGTTATTTATTGACATTCTTTAGAACTTAATCCTCAAATACTACCATAGTATAATGTGTATCAAGTCTATATCCAATTTTAGATTCATCGAGGTTCAGGAGGGTACCAGTTCCCAGCAGGGATTAGCAGGCAAAGGATATCTGCACTGTTTTAACTGTTTAACTTTTGAAGGCAGATTTCTAATCTGGCAAACTTTGCACCTATTTTTGAAATAATGACCTGGAAAAAAAAAGAGACCTGGGAATGGATGGGGTTTCTCTAACTTTTTGAAATGTGGAAGATGGCTGTATAACTTTCACCATAACTCCTTGATCTATACAAATGTGAGATTTGATCTTGTGATTTTTAGACTCTTTTAGAACATTTGTTGCCTCTATGACCTATAGAAAGAACAGTGGAGGGCATTTCTGAAAATGTTTCTACTTTGCTACTATATTCTTTCTTAGTTTAGATTGGGAGATTTCAATTTAGCAGGAACTTGAATTCCTGAGAAAATGCAGAGTGTAAAATAATACGAAGTACTTAAATGTAAAGATTTCCCCCTATCCAGTTGTGTCTGATTGTAGGGGTTGGTGCTCATCTCCATTCCTTAGAGAAAGGAGTAACTATTGTCTAAAGACACTTCTGTGGTCATGTGGCCAGCATGATTATATGCTGAAGTGCATGGAATGCTGTTACTTTCCCACCAAAGTGGTATTTATTTATCTACTTGCGTTTGCATGCTTCGAACTGCAAGGTAGGAAGGATTTGGGCAGTGGTGGGATTCAAATTTTTTTACTACTGGTTCGTGGGTGTGGCTTGGTAGGCATGGCTTGGAGGGTGTGGCAGGGGAAGGATACTGTAAAATCCCCATTCACTCCCAACTCCTGGGGGAAGATTACTGCAAAATCCCATTCACTCCCCACCCCACTAACCTGCTTTCCAGCTCCATTCTCCTGTGCAGGGCAACAAAAGAAGACCCAGCCGATCAGCTGGGACTCAGGAGGCAGAGAATAGATGGGGGCAGAGCCAGTCAGAGGTGGCATTTGCCGGTTCTATGAACTACTCAAAATTTCCACCACCGGTTCTCCAGAACTGGTCAGAACCTGCTGAATACCACCTCTAAATTTGGGGCAAGTAATGTGAGTTAACCAGAGGTGGTATTCAGCAGGTTCTGACCAGTTCTGGAGAAGTCCACTTGCTTGGTGGCAATGGTGCATTTGTCTTTTTTCAATTTAAGCCCGTTTTGCCTAAACCTGTCAAGGACTGACCTGACTCTGAGTAATAATTGTGTTTTGTTGGTGGCAGAGACTAAAATGTCATCAAAGTATGGAACTACCCCCGGGAGCCCCTGGAGGATTCTCTCCATGAGGAACTGAAAAATGCCTGGGGCCACACTAACTCCAAATTGTAAACGTTTACATCTAAAGGCGCCCCTGTGTGTAACTATAGTTTGCAAGTCAGCGGTGTGTTGGTCCACAGGAAATTGCTGATATGCTTGGGACATGTCTAACTTTGCAAAAATTGTACCTGGCTCAAAGAAGTGTAGCAGGTGTTGAATTACAGTTACTGGGTATGCACTAATTTGGAGGAAACGGATCAGGGACATTTTATAGTCAGCGCAGATGCTCACTGTTATGTTCTGAGCATGGGTGCAAGGATGGAGATGAGCCAGTGAAACAGTGAACTTCAAACTCTTTATTTACATGTTAAACAGCTCAACTCATGGCCACGATGGGCCCCTTTATATAGGCAACTCTTAACTTATTTAACCAATGAAAACACAGGGAGCGCTAGCTCCATTAACCAATGAAAGAGGCTCGTTAATAGCCAATCAGATTCTCCTGAATGGACCAATCTGATGTCGCTATTATCAGCCAATCAGAAGTGCAGGGCCTGAACCCTGCACTTTACTTCAAGCTCTCAATGATCTTTATTAAGCATTTATTGATTCACAATGCCCCTTCCCCCTGGGTTCTGTTTAAGGGGTGCGGTCATGTAGTCTTTGAGGTAGGCAGGTTGTTTCGATTGTCTATTAGATTTTCATTGTCCTCCTGGTATTTGGCTACAGTCTTGTTGGGGTAGGATGTTGTCTGGTGAAAAAGGTGCCTCCCGTTCCGCATTCGAATTTTTGTCGTCACTACTGCTTTCGGCATCTCTTTGAGGCGAGGCCACCCCCATTCTGGTTCCATTATGTGCTGCCTCTGAGCGGTCATTACTACCGCTTAAACTTTCTGCCACTTCAAATTCAGCTTCCTTGCTATCTCCTCCCCCCTCGGTTTGGAAATCAGGGGAAAAGTTCCTAGCGAAAACCAAATCGCCTACCTGGAAATTGCGACATTTCCCGCTGGAACCGTGTGGCTTTTCAGGTTCATATGCTGGATGTAGGCGGTCGAGGTGGGAGCGGAGCTTCCATCCCATTAATAACTCGGCGGGAGTTTTATTGGTGACGCTGTGAGGAGTGATATGCTGTAAAATCTTGTCTTCTATGTCACCATAGTCCATCTTATGCAAGGTTTTCTTGATGAATTGTACCATGCGCTCGGCCCTTCCGTTGGCCACAGGATGCGCCGGCGAAGTTAGCGCATGTCGAATACCGCGATCCACCAGGTACTGTTCGAAGGACAGCGCGGTAAATTGAGGCCCGTTGTCGGATACCAGAACATCTGGTAATCCGTGTGTCGCAAAGAGTCTGTCCAGTTTTCTGATGACTGTTTCGGTCATTGTATTCCTCATTTCGTGGATTTCAAGCCAGTTTGAGTAGGCATCTACCGTCAGTAAGAATGTGTGTCCCTTAGTAGGACCCGCAAAGTCCAGATGAATGCGGGACCATGGTCTCCTCGGCATTTCCCATTTGGTTGGGGTTGCTTTCGGCGGGGCGTTGCTTATTTCCTGGCATTTGTGACAGGATTTTACCCATGTCTCTATCTGCTTGTCAATACCCGGCCACCACGCGTAGCTTCGTGCGAGGGCTTTCATACGCACAATGATGGGGTAGCCATCGTGCAAGGTCCTTAGTATCGCTGGTCGCAACCGCTCTGGGACGACAACTCTATCACCCCAGATAATGCAGCCCTTTTGAGAAAATAGTTCCGTTTGCTGATTTTTGAATGGGGCGTAGTTGTCAGATATTTGGTTTAACAGCCATCCCCGCTCGACCCAACTGAGGACTCGTGCTAAAATGGGGTTACGTTTTGTTTCCATCGCGATATCCCGGGCTGTTAATGGCGAAGTGTCTCGATCTACAGCGTTGTGACCGTTGGAGCGGGGTCATCAACAGTCTCTGGAAGAGGTGCATGGCTCAATGTGTCGGCGTGGGGTATGGCCTTCCCTGGGCGATGTTGTAATTTGTAATTGTGTGCCACCAAAAATTCTGACCAGCGGGTCATTCTGGGAGATAATATATACGGTGTTGGCCTATCTCCCGCGATTATTCCCAGCAAAAGTTTGTGGTCAGTCACTGTGGTAAATGCTTGGCCATACACATATTCATGAAATCTCTTAACTGCGGACACTATAGCAAGGGCCTCCTTGTCAAGTTGACTATAGTTGCGTTCTGTTTTTGATAACGTCTTTGAGAAATAAGCAACAGGGGCTTCATTACCGTTTGGCAAAACATGGCTTAAAATGGCGCCCACCCCGAATGGGGATGCATCACACATGATCGTTAAAGGCAAAGTCTCGTTATACTGCAGCAGGACAGAGTCAGAAGTCAATAAATCTTTTACATGTCGAAACGCCTGTTCTTCTCTACGTCCCCATACCCAGGTTGTTTTTGTCCAATAAACGATGTAGTGGCTCAGCTACGGTTGCTTTGTGAGGCAGGAAAACGTTATAAAAATTGTTAAGGCCCAGAAAAGCCTGGAGGTCGGCCTTGTTCTGGGGTTTTGGGGCGTTCTTCATCGCCCTGAGTTTGTTATCGGTGGGGTGAATGCCTTGACTATCAATTAAATATCCCAAAAATTCTACGCGATCCGTACATAAATAACACTTGTTCTTTTTAACTTTGAGACCGGAGTCTTTAAATCTCTGGAGAACCAACCTCAGGTGTTCCTTTAGTATTTTCTGGGTTGGGGCTGCGATTAACACATCATCAAAATATGGAACAACTTTTATCCCTTGTAATAGCCTCTCCATTAAGCTTTGAAAGATTCCCGGGGCTACGCTCACTCCGAACTGGAGCCGGTTACATTTAAACGCACCTCTGGGCATAACGATTGTTTGGGCCTCTGCCGTTTTTTTGTCAACAGGCAATTGTTGGTATGCTTGGGCTAAGTCTAGTTAAGTGAAAACTTTTCCGCCCCCCAGGGAATGGAGGAGGTGTTGCACCACTGGTACCAGGTAAGCATTTTGTTGAAGGGCGTGGTTCAGGGTGGCTTGGTAGTCCCCACAAATTCTTATTGATCCATCCGGCTTGATAAGCGTTACGATTGGGGTTTCCCAGGTTGGTTCTAGCACTCCCTGGGCTATTAATTTATCAAGCTGCTCGTCAATCTTTGGTTTAAAGGCAAAGGGAACTCAACGAGGCTTAAGGCGGATGGGAGCTATTTCGGGATTGAGGTTTAATGATATCGGGGTCCCCTTGTACTCACCTAATTTTTCCGCGAAGACGTCCTGGAATTATTGGACGAGGTCTTCTTCCCAATCGCTGCTGTAGGTTCGGTGAATGCCGGCCACTTCAATTCCAAGTGGAGCGAACCATAACAAACTAGGCTGATCCTTGTCAATTACAGTCAGGGGTAAAAATGCTGTACAGTTCTTAAACGATACCCGTACTCGGCTGGATCCAACAACCGGCATTCGATTTCCTTGATAGTCCTTAAGTATGAGTCTTTGGAACCGGAGGTCTTGCCTACGGATAGTGGGGATGAGCTGCTTGAGGGTCTTCCAGGAAACCATCGAGAGGGATGATCCTGAATCGACTTCCATCAGTCAGGGCTGGTTTTCGATTGCCACTTTCACTCGGATCTTTTTCGCATCCAGTGATGAGGCGTGACCAATCGTGATTGTTTGGTGAGCCTCTTCTCACTTCGTCGGGTGGTTTAGGGTTTTGTTTCTGAAGGAGTGGTTGTTCCATTGGTGGTTCACGGGTTCTTGCTTCACGGGACGACTTCCCGTCGGTTGGCGATAGTTAGCCCCCCTTGAGGGCTGGCTGGGTCCTGGCTTGCTTCTACAGACCCGTCCTATATGGCCTCTTTTCCCGCACACATGGCAGAGCGCATCGAGGAATTTGCATTCTGACTGGGGGTGGCTTGCTCCACACCCGCTGCATTGGTACTGTGATTTCTGGCGTTGGTCCCGTTCGGACCGAAGTCGATGGACCTCTTCCTCGTCACTGTCTGACGATGATTCAAGGTCCTCGTGGTGGGCCTTTTCTAGCTGTCCCTCTGACTGAGGTGAAATGTCGCTGGCTCATTGGCGAACCGTGGTGTGTGTGTGGCGCATTTGGGCAGCCGACTTCCTGGTTGCTTCTACTGCAGTAGCTTCAGCTATGGCGTCTTTAAGGGTGATGTCGCCCTTTGCCATTAATTTACTCTGAGTGCCTGGTGCTTCTAATCCCAGAACGATTCGGTCTCTTAGGGCTTCTTCGAAGTCAGTAAACTCGCATAGGCCTCCCAGATTCTGGAGATCCGCGATGAAATCAGCAATGCTTTCGCCCTTCCGCTGACTTCTCTGATAGAATTCATGCCTTCTCACGAGCATTGGTAAGGTCGGTGCATAGTGAGCCCTTAGTAGTGGTTCGAGGACGTTCCAGTCCATGGATTTTACTTCTGCCGGTTTTGCTAGTGCCTTGGCCATCTTGAATATGGTTGGCCCGCAATTAGTTAGGAATACCACTCGTTTCTTTCCGGTAGTGGCATCCTTTAAATTGTTGGTTTCCAGAAACATCTGGAAGCGATCCATATATGAGTCCCAGTCTTCTTGTGCCGGGTCGAATGGAGTGGGTGGTATGAAGCTGCCGAACATGGTTCCGCCATTGGTGCGTTCAGCCACGTGCTCGGTTATGGTTCTTCGTCGTTCAGCAAGCTCTGATGTCTCCACATCCCACCCTCGTCGCCAGTGTTATGTTCTGAGCATGGGTGCAAGGATGGAGACGAGCCAGTGAAACAGTGAACTTCAAACTCTTTATTTACATGTTAAAGAGCTCAATTCATGGCCATGATAGGCCCCTTTATATAGGCAACTGTTAATTTATTTAACCAATGAAAGCACAGGGAGCGCTAGCTCCATTAACCAATGAAAGAGGCTCATTAATAGCCAATCAAATTATCCTGAATGGACCAATCTGATGTCGCTATTATCGGCCAATCAGAAATGCAGGGCCTGAACCCTGCACTTTACTTCAAGCTCTTAATGATCTTTATTAAGCATTTATTGATTCACAACACTCACGCTGCCATCTTTTTTTAAGGGGGTGTCTATGGGCATTTCCCATTTTGCGAAATCTACCTGTTCCAGCACTCCTTGTTTAATAAGTTCGTCTAATTCAGCATCCAATTTAGGCCGAATGGCAAAAGGTACCCTTCGCGGTTTTAAAAGAATTGGGATGGCTTGTGGGCCCACATCGAAAGAGATAGGGGTTCCAGAATAGCAACCTAGTTCACTACTGAAAACATCAGAGTAGTCCCTGAAGAGGGAATCTACTTCAGAATTTACCACAGAGTGAATCCCTGTAATGTTAAGGCCTAGGGCAGGGAACCAATCTAGTCCTAGCAATCTAGGAAGGGCACCATCTACAACCACCAGTGGCAAGTGGCCTCTAAAGTTCTGGAATTGAATGAGGAATTTGCCCTTACCCAGGACTGGAATGGTCTTTCCCTGGTAGTCTCGAAGAGTCAGATGGCAGTTGAGCAGCTTCTTCTTTGAGAGCGAAGGTAGCAACTTCTTGAGGGTGGCCCACGAGATGATGGAGAGGGCAGACCCAGTGTCTGGCAGTGTCCATCTGGCAGGGTTTACCTTCTATAAAGAGAGAAATGCTTATTTTGTTAGACCTAGGGGTGGTATTGTCTGCGTGGTAACATGTGTAGCAATCTTCGACTTGCCTTTGGAAGGAGGCAGCAACCTGAGGTCTTTGCATGGAGGTCTATTCGGCTTGGCAAACCCTGGCTATGTGCCCTCTCTTCTGGCAGTTCAGACAGATAACGTTTCTGAATCTGCAAGTTGATCTGGGGTGGTTACCCCCACAGCTCATATAATTGGGTTGCTGTCTGGCTGTCTGATTGTTGTTTTTCTTAGGTAGCTCTGGGGGGGGGGGTCTTGGACGTCTGAGGCAGTTTACCTCAAGAGGTTCCTCCTCTTGGGAGACCTCATCATAGTGAATGGTAGAGTACCCTTGTCTTAAGGGGTTCCCCTGAATCTCAGCTGCTGATAGCTCTGACAGCTCAGCAGCCTGAGCTTCCTCAATAGCTAAGGCCAGGGTTAAATCTTTTTTAGCAAGTAAACCCTTTGTAGCTTTAGGTCCCTAACTCCTCCCACAATTTGGTCAAGCAGCATGTCCTCAAGGTAATCCCTAAACCCACAGTGTATGGCAGCTGACCTTAAGGCTGCCATTTACTGACTCACAGTTTCCCCTTGAACTCTCCTCCTAAAAGCCAATCTCCTAGCTATCTGAGAGGGTCTGGGGGAATAGTGATTTCCTTCAACTCATCCCAGGGAATAGTCTTTATAGATCGTGGGGACACTAGTGCAGAGGCTGTATTGAAAACTGTAGCCCCATAGAAGCTTAAAAAATAGGACCTTTTCCTCAGGTCAGTGGCTTCAGTCAGATCAATGGCATTTAGGAAGCATTCGAATCTGTTCATGTATGATTCCCATGTCTCTGCCCCCAGCTGGAAGGGAGGGAATGTAGGGTTTGAGGCCATTAGAGTGGCAGTGTCGGTCTCCTCAGCTGAGGGAACTTTAAATTTCTGCTTTTAGAATAGCGTTTCTGGCTGCGCCTGTCAAGCGGCGTTCGGCTCCTCTTTAAAGTTTAAAGTTCGCGCTCTTTGGAGAGCGTCAGCGGCGGTGACTTCATTCAGCTTGCAGCGGCTTCAGCTCTTTTTACTGTGACTTCGGCTCAGTTGTCTTGCCTGGTCGTCTTTACTGCATCCAGCTCTCGTCGCTAGTGTTGTGGAGCAGCAGTTACGGAATGAGATGGAGCCAGGCTGAAGCTAACAGACTTTATTCTATTGAATAAAGGGTAGCCGCAGCTGCCTGGGCTAAATGACAGCCAGCTGGTGGCGACAGCTGATGCCATTTGACAGCTTCCTTTTATAGTCGGCTGTCAAATGGCATCAACCAATGGGAGCGATCGGCGCTCCCGCGTAGGCGGCGGACCAGAGAGAGGACATCTGTCAGTCTCTGAACACAGCACGGTGGTGGAAATTTTGAGTAGTTCATAGAACCGGCAAATCCCACCTCTGACTGGAGATTTTACAGTATCCTTCCCCTGCCATGCCCACCAAGCCTTGCCCACAGAACCAGTAGTAAAAAAAATTGAATCCCACCACTGGAACTAACCCCATTGTGAAGTGCTTGGGTCTTGAACCCAGGCTGACAGATTTCCAGCTGACAAGCTCAATGTCTTTAACTACTGAGCCATTGCACCATCCTACTTAAGGCAACAAATTTTGCTGAAAAGGGAACAGACTTATTAAACAGTAGATATCAGGTATGGTTTAAACCCAGCTTTTGGTAAACACAAAGGTGTACTAATTCTATTTGAAGTCAAAAGTAGGTTCATTAACAAATGTTTAGAAAAAAAATTACTTTTATCAAACTTATATCATGAAGAGAAAAAGACAAGAAAGGGAGAGAGAAATTTGCTGCCTCATTTTAATAATGGCAGGCCAAATAAGAGACACATATGCAGTAATAGAAGGAAAAGAGCCTTTCCCTGAAGTTTGCAACACTTGAACTGAATAAATATTTAGTTATTTATACTCTCCTTGTATGCCGAGTGAGTCAGTGTGATGTTGTCATTTAGATGCTGAGCTAAGAGCAGGAATCTCCTGTTCTAGTCCTCCCTTAGGCACAGAAGCCAGCTGGGTAACCTTGAGCCAAACAAATCTGCCTCAGTGTCTGTGATGGGTTGGATGAACAACAAAACTTCTCTATTCAACATGATTTGATAGCTTTATTGCCAGAGCCAGGTGAATGCAGAGCAGAAGCAAACAGTTCCTGCTGCTACGCAGTACATAATGTTGTTGTTATCCAATGAACATTTTAGGAGGATCTGTGTGGATAACAATTGTGAATATAAAGAAAACATTATCTGGAAACTGCAATTCTTTATTTTAAAAAAATCATTTTTTTTTTTTTAAAAATGAATAAATGGAACATAGATGTCATATGCTTGCAAACTCAACTTTTAATTTAACATATCCTTCCCACTGCAAGACAAAATAGCTAGATTTTCTTAACGTTTCATAAGCCCAGGAGGGACAAGACTGACAAATCTCTGCTGGGAGGAGTTCTGAATAGGGTTGCCATTGAAAACATTTGTTTCTAAGCCATAGTTAGTTGGCAATCCTAAGGGACAGGACCTAGAAAGAGTTGCCTCTATTTGATCAAGATGGATGGGGAGATGAATAGAGGAGAAAGTGGACCTTTATCTACCAACGTTCAGAGGCACATAAGGCCTTAAAATTGACAGCCGGTATTTTGGATCACACACAAAAGCTGAATGGGAAAAATGCAACTCCCAAAGCAATGAGATCATTTGGATATATTAGGACACAGCCCTCACTGCCTGGGCTGACACGTTCTGTACTAGTTGTGTCTTCAAAATGTTCTTTAAGGACATTCCCAAGTATAGTTCATTACATTAATCCACATAGGAAGTGACTTAGGGCTTCAGTAACTCTAAGCAGGGCCTCCCAGTCCAAACCTGATGCAGAAGATGTAGCTATGTAAAAGCCCTTCCAGTCACACTTGGCACCTGCTCTTCAAGCAGGCTCTGTGAATCTAGGGAAACCCCAACACTGCAGATGCCACTGAGTGACAAAATACAACTTCATTCAGATGGAATTTTAGATCCACAAACTCAAAACAATCTCATCTGGGTGAGTTTCAGTTGGAGTCTATTCCGCTCAAATTTCAGACAGAGGGTCAACCCTTTGAATGCATCTCTTGTTGAACCTAGGGCAGAGGTTGGCAACCCATGGCTCTGGAGCTGCATGTGGCTCTTTCATCCCTCTGCTATGGCTGCCTGTTGCCAGTCAGCGACACAATTTTGAGAGGCGCTTCTGGTTGGTGTGGGGAAGCATGGTGTGCTAGGAGGAGACTCTATAGCAAAGGGTGGGTTTTCCAGTCAGCTCCACAATTGATAAGGCTTTTGGTTAGGACAAGTAGAGGAAAAAAGACACTGCACCCCACCCCACTATAGTGGGGGAACCAGACTGCTGGCTAGAAAAGGAAAAAGGGCACTGGGCTAGGAGGAGACTCTATGGTGGGGGAACCAGACTTCTGGCTGGCAGAGGAACAAGGACACTGCGCTAGGAGGAGACTCTATGGTGGGGGAACCGGATGTTTGTTTGGTTCCAGAATTGAACAGAGGGCTTCTGGTTAGGACCTTTGTGGCTCTTTGAGTGTTTAAGGTTGCTGACCCCTGACCTAGGGGAAAGATACATAACTGAATATTATCAACATATTGATGATATAGAACCCTGTGCTGATTGATGACATCATCCTCACTACCAACACCACACCACCACCACAATCACCACAGTTGTCACTTCAATCACTATCATAAGCACAGTGAATTTCATGAAATTATTAAGGAAAAGAAGGATGGAGAGAAGAGAGATTCCACAGAAGGCATTCCACAGATTTGAGGCCTTTGAACAGATTCTTATATTTTATCTCCATAAATGCAGAACCATCCCTTTAGGTCAGGAAGAAGAATAATAACTACAAAACAATGCAGTCCAAACTCTTGGATATAGTCCAAAAGGAAAATATAAGCTGATGGTATCTAAACCTATTGAGAAATCAAGAAAGAAGCCAGGCGGATTTCACTGTCCTGATCCTGGTCCTCCACAAGTGTATTTCCCAATATGAGTCCTGGCCTGAAATTGACTCCCAATGGTAAAACAATCTGTTTCCCCTCAGTCATCTTCAGATGCAGGGCCATCGTATTCTCCACAACCTTTCCTGAAAAAGAAAGTTTGATGAGAGGTTGAGTGAAAGTTTCTTGAGGAAGGGAACAGCACATTCTTCTTTGCTTCTTATTAAAATAAGTTATTACTGCACAAATTGAACACTTCATCAGGATGAGAGGCAGGGATCCAACTGAGAACCAACACTACAAAAGCAGTTGACTGCTTCCTCAGGTCACAGGAATTCAGAATTATTCCATATCACTCCCCATGATCAGCCCCCTGTCATCTCCTTGGCATTGTCAAGCTACAATCCAGCTCCTCTCAAATCTGATATTGAGAAAATTATTCAGAGCAGCCTTTCAGATGGTTTTAGCAAACCTCCCTTCCTCAAAAGGGAATAGCTCCCTTTAAGGGTATCAAAATATCTCCTTTTTGCCAACTTGAAACAATCAAATATATGGCTGAAATGTGAGTTCATGTCAGTGTTTGACAAATCTTTCTCCAGTGCTTTGTTATTATATAATCATGCAAATTATACCACCAATGGCTGTGCATCACACATTGCAGCATTTCTGACATAATTTACATCATCATGACATTCCAATCATCTACACCAGGGTTGTGAAACTCACAGCCAGTGTGCCAGCCTCCAAGATTTCTTCTTCTGCTTGACTCTTTCCGACTGCCATAGAAACGGGGGGAGCAGGGAGGAATAATTGGGTTTCATGGGGGGAAGGGTGCTGGAGGTTGAAGTTGTGTGAACTGTAAATATTGGGATGCTTTCCTGCTTACTGCGCAAATGCATCTTTTCTAGGCCAAGGTCAACCGTCCTGGCATACCAGATGTAACCTGAAGATGTAACGCACATGAAGATGTAACCCACATGACATTATACACACCTCAGATTGGATGTCCAATCTGAATTGTTGGGGGTAGGAACTTGGGAAAACTTTCTACATGTAATTTCCATGCCTTTTGCCTCAGATCTTGTATTTCTTCTGTTGCTACCCCTTTATATTCAGTAAAAGTACTTTTCTCTGTAAAAATTGAATCTAAGGCTTTCTTTCTTGGATTTTGAATGGAGCCACGCCTGACATTATGGGCTGGATGCATCATGTGCTGGCCCTGCCCTGCCTGGTTTAGCGAAAGGGAAAAAAAGCCCCGATATATCACGTGATGCCACCATGATGCTGTGAGTTTGACACCCCTGATCTACACTATGATGCTACATGATGCCATTTTGATGTCACAGGGGCTTTAATAAATATCTCAGAATTTCTCACAAGTGCTTAGATTTCTCTTTTAAAACAACAAGTCCATGAAGAACATCTGTCCAGAAATACTGAACAATGTTTTGGAAATCAAAATCTTTTAATTAAGCACAGAGTTTTCTGCAAAAAATATGGGTGTGGCACACTAAAGATGATAAATGCCTATGATTATATGTTAATTGTATCAACTTGGCATATCCTGGGAAAAACATTGCATATATTTTAATTCAAAACTCTTAAACAAGAATTATATATGTGTATCATATACTACACTGCATGTTTTTTTAAATGTGCTCATATTTAATCTCATTATCTCAGATATACTATTTTCCACAAAGTATTGCAATATATAAATCACACAGATTTCTTGCAAAACTACCAAAAACTGGAATGTAAAAATCAATGAAGTTCATTTACATGACCTTGGCTATCAAAGCAGATACCCAGAGATTTATACCAAAGTTAATTTTGAACTGCCCATCAGTTCTGTTCATATATATCAACATTGGAACACTCACCTTTGACATGCTGTGTTACAGTAAATCAAACCGTTTGCCATAAGATTTATTTTCATGTGATGTATTTAAAAACAGCATGTTGAGAACATGGTGTACAAGATGCACAAGCCATTATAATTGCTTATGCACAAAAGTAAAGCAAGTTATTCTGCATACAAAATAAAAGACCTGTTGAAGTTCCTTGGGGGTATAGCAACTAGAAATTAAAAACAAAAGATATTGGGACTCTGGAAAAAATGCAAAGAAGAGCAACTAAGATGATTAAAGACATGGAGATTAAAACATAAAAAACAGTTAAAATAATTGAGTTTGGCTAGTCTAGAGAAAAGAAGGACTAGGGGTGACATGATAACAGTATTTTAGTGTTTGAAGAGCTGCCATAAAGAAGAGATCAAGTTATTTTCCAAATCACCAGAAGGCAAGACAGAAAAGAAATAGATGGAAACTAATCAAGGACAAAAAACACCCTGGAATTAAGGAGAAATTTCATAACAGTGAGGACAAATAACAAGTGGAAAAGCTTGCCTTCAGAAGTTGTGGGGTGCTCCATCACTGGAGGCTTTTAAGAAGAGAATGGAAAGTCACTTGTCTGAAATGGTATAGGATCTCCTCAAACGTGGGATTTTGCAGGTTCACACCTATTCGCTAGAACCGGTTGTTAACATTCTAAGCAGTTCGGAGAACCAGTTGTTAGAAGAAATTACTGGCCTAATCCTGTAAGGAAGGCAGGAAGGAAACATTCTGGTGTTGCTTACAGAAACTGCCTCTCCCTTAACTCTCATTACATTCTTGGCAGGACTAGACTTCTGTTTCAGGAACGTCTCTGGAGTTTTTTTCCCTTCCTTTGCTGGTACTTTACTTGTGTGAAGTGGCCATTAAAAAGTTACAATGGCACTGAAAAAAGTGATTTATGACTATTTTTCACACTTACGACTGTTGCAGCATCCCCACAGTCATGAGAGGCCAGGCGAGGAGATGCGTGCCTTGATGTGAGTGATGTTGAGTTGGCTATGCCCATCCAGTCACATGATCACCAAGCCATGCCCACTAACTAAGCCTTGCCCACAGAACCAGTTGTTAAAAAATTTGAAACCCACCCCTGGATCTCCTGCTCGAGCAGGGATTGAATTAGATGATCTTCAAGGTCCCTTCCAGTTGTATTCTGATTAACTACTTCTATTGGAGAACAACAGTTATTAAGAGGTAGGGCCCTATACAAAGTTTCAATTTTAATTCCTGGAATATCCAGATAGATTAGGTAAAAGGTGATGCAAACTATTCTCAGAAATCTCAAAATCTCATTGCAGCCACTTTCCCTAAAGACATAATGTTAAGATGCAGAAATGTGGGCTTTGTACAGACAACAATGGTTTTTTTAAAAAATATTGTTATCTATTTATGTACAATTGTTTATATGCCCCTAGACTTAGATGGCTGAAGCAGCATAACAGACCTATAATTTACAGTCTCTTTATCTCTGTGTGTCCATCCATGTACAAAGCAGATTTTGAGGTGAAATAAATTCTAGTCAATGAATGTATATGTACCCCAAGTGTTGATCACAATAGATGGCAACATCTAGATAACCTTGGCTGGTTAAGCAAGATTCAACCTAGTTAGTATTTAGCAGTCAAGTAGTACTACTAGTAGTAGAGTGGTGTGACCAGTAGAGTGGTGAAGACTCTTTCATTCCATTTGGAAGGTTGAGAGTTGAATTAGGACATAAAGAGAAAATATGCAGTAAACTCCATGTAGGCATCCAGCCAGTAAACCAAAGGTGGGCTGCAGCTGGTTCTCATCGGTTCAAGCAAACTAAGGGGTCCTTGGTGCTCTCTGACCTTGATGGTTTTCTTGCAGATGGTTCGTTACCAAAACTAGGCAACATCATCAGGGTGTGGAGTTTGCTCTTATTTTCATATACTAGTGGATTACCCTGTCAGTGTTGATCAATTGCTTCACAAACAGTGTTTTGATTGGTGCCAGGTCTCTACAGCCCCAGGGAGAGAAGGGCTATTCTCTGCACTCCTCCCTCAAATGTTCTTTAAAATATAATTTCCCAGCATTTCTTTTGGAACCTCCAACATGCAAACTGTGGTTACTCATTCTAAAATGAATCCTCTTCACATGGAGCTTCAAGTTCTGCTGTTTGCTGGGAAGATATGTAACTAAAAATCAGTCTACATTTAGTGTATATCTGACTTTGGGGATATTTCATTTACTTTGTTTAGTTTCGTTTCGTTCACTTTATTGTCATTGCACCTCGTACAACGAAATCAAACACCATCTTCAGTGCACATCATGACCATGAAAATAAACACAAACACACATCCTTCACCCTCCACACATTGAATTGAAAACCCCAATATCACACCAACACTGCACTATACAGCAGAATTCAAAAGAGCTACTGCCCTGGGATAGAAGCTGTTTTTCATCCTATTTGTCCTTGTTTTTATTATCCTGTACCATCTGCCAGATGGTAATAGTTCAAAAAAAGGGTGCCCAGGATGAGATGGATTTTTAAGAATGTTTTGAACTTAAGGCAGCAGGAACTATAATTATTATTTATTATAATTATACTTATTTATTATTATTTCTTCAAAACCAAACAAAAGTGTATTTTCTTTGCAGTTCATACTCCTTGCTCGCTGAATCTGGATGTCACAAAGCAAAGTCCACATTTTAAAATTAATCCCTGCACCCCATTTTGACTGGTGGAGTGCTGCAGGAGGTTGAGTGCTGTCACATGCCCTGGGCACTCCTCTGTCCATACCCACCCAGATGGTCACTCAGGGCAGAGAACCAGTTGTTAAAAAATTTGAAGCCCACCACTGCAGTAAACTCTCAGTTCCACTCAGTTGTCCAGACTCTACCACAAATAAAAGGATTACAGGATGGTAAAAAAGACAAAAAAAAACAACACAAACATATCAAGACATCTAAAGCATAATGGAGGGATTAATTATCTCAAAACTCAGAACCCCAATCCCGACTAAGAATAAAGTGGACATCTCAGTTGCTTCATATGTTCGCAAAATCCATGTCTTCTGCCTTTCAATCACTGCAGTTGCCTTGCCTAGTGTTCTAGAATATGGATTCTTTCTTTAAAACAGTACAATGACTAAGGAAGCCATTCACATAAAGATACAAGCATACCCATTTGTCAGGATAGATAGCTGGGCTGGAGAGCAGCTAGGAGCTATGGGAATTGTTTTGCCTCACACTGACAAGAAGATTTGCTAGCATTGCTGTGAAATAGTTTTATATCATGACACCAATAGAAGAGAAATGTCAGCTTTCATCAAGTCCTGCACAAAGATTTTGTTTTGTCCTTTTGAGTGGCCTGATCCTCCTAGTTCTCTTCTGACGTAAGTTCCTCTGAAAACACTTGAGTAAATTTTCATAATTTAGCAATTTGTTTTTCTGAGAACAATTTCCATTAAGCTTGCCGGCCATGTCAGATTAAACTCATATTAGCAGAAAATGAGAACATGTTAATTGAAATGGGTGGTATCTCATGCTTCAGTAACAGACAGTTCCAAACTTGGAATTTGTTTCTAAGATCAGCAGTAACTCTTAGGAGCTTGACATCCTTGTAATTCTACTGAATCTTTAGATGAGCTATAATTTCTGGAACTTCCATTCCTGGGGTAATGTGTGTGTGTGTGTGTGCATGTAATAAATTAATGCATTAAACCTACTGATTAAAAATCAATATTCCAGTATTTCAGGGCATATGCAATTATTATTGGGCTAAGATATGATGATAATGGTTCTTTGAGAAGTCAATAATATTAGGCAGTAAAATTATTGTCTGTGATTTTCTCTGCAGGGGTGGACCCAAGTTACTAAAAGGGGAAAAAAAGATTCAAATCATTGTCTTGTGTTAAAGTGCTATGTGCCATTTTTGATCATTGTGATTGGCAAGCATCTAAACTCTACAATGTCAGGAAAATGCCTCAAACAGCATATTGGTGGGTCCTAGTTTGTGTGTGTGTCTATGTGTTTTAAAGTGCAAATTACAACAGTCATTTAGCAAATTCACAATCAATTTCAGGAGGGGCTATTGACTGCCAGAACTTAGAATTTTGGTTGTAATTATCCACCAGGTAGATCCATCCAAATTTCAAATGGATGCTGGACCAGTTGAGAATTACCTGCTGTATACCACTTTAAAATGTTGCTTCAGATATTGGTGATTGTCATCCTGTTATAGGCAAGGTGAAAAGCATGTTCTGGAGATGAATTGGTAGATCATGAGATGGAACTAGGCTGGACAGCAAGTACATTTTATGAATGAGTGAATATAGTTGGCTGATATAGCTGCTTGTCAAAACTTCTGGTTTGGTATTTGATCTGAGGGTGTTGAATTTGTTTATTTAACATACCGACACAAACAGAACCAGTTCTTGGTGGTTTTCATAATACAGACAACAATAAAATATCCACATAAAATTGCCTTTATGTATAAAACAATGAAACAAATACAATTGTTTTGTACATAAAGACAAGAAATAAAATAAACCTTCACACCACACCCATAACCCAAATATACAGTAGAATAATATATCAAATAAAAACTCTAAGGAACAGCTCAAACTTCAGTGTCTCACTGAATGCAATCAGGCAGAATCTTGAGTCAGATTTTCAGCAGGAGATTATTTTATTTATATGTTTATTATATGCTCAAGTAATTTTAAGTGGCTTACAATACAAATATATACAAATATAAATATAATAACATTAATATACATATAATAAATAGCTGGATACCCATGCTTTCCTATGAAACTATGTGATTGGGCTTACTTTTGGGGGAGGAAAATAAGGAAAAAAACTAATGCTCTGAGGGTCATTTAGAGAAATAATTTCTTAGTGAGCACCTAGAAGCCAAGAGGAACATATGTGCCAAATTTCAAGTTTGTAGGCTTTACAGTTCTGGAGATTTTGTGATGATGCGTGACTGGTATTTTACATATATATAATATATAGAATATGGTATTCAGCTTTGTTCAGGTATTTTCCCACATCTTCATAGTTGTGCTTTTAAAATTGTAGTGATGTTTCGGCAGAATCTCATCTGCCATCATCAGGCTCATGTATTGGGTTCATCTTCATTGTGTGTGTCAGGTTTTCGCAGTTGTTATATATATACAGCCAAGATGATATGGGGCAGCCTATTGCTGTGCCAGAATGTTTTTTCTTTATCCTGATTGGTTGGGAGTCTTGGTCTGTGTTTATTGGTCTTGGAGTTTGCTGTGTTCTGCTTGATTGGTGTTTCTAATATCTTCTGTCTCTTTTTTGGCTCTTTTTGTATCTTGATTGGCTGGCAACATTGTGTTACTTTATTGGAGGCCTTTAGTGCAGCTTGGCTCCGGGTAAATGGACGGCTATCATTAGTTAGGAAGCTGGGTTTCATCTGGGTGCCTGGTTGGGGTGTGTTTGAGCTGGAGGTATCAGGGGGGATCTGTTTGTGCCCAGGTGCTTGTCTGGCTTGTGGTGTGGAGATTTTTTTGTTTGTGAGTGCAGACTTCCAAATGATTGACAGTCTGGTGGAATCATCTCTTCTATTCATGCTTTCTGGTCTTTTTTCAATCTCTATGGCTTCTCTGATGATTCTGTGGCTGGGGTTTTTTATAGCGGCTAGAGTTTTGGTGCCATTGAAGTTGATGCTATGACCTGTGGCTTCCATGTGTTGGACTACTGAGGAAGTGTGTTCCAGCTTTTTGGCTGCGTTTTTGTGTTCATCCAGGTGGGTACTTATTCTTCTATTGGTCTGTCCAATGTATGTGGCTGGGCATGATGCACAGGGGACTTCGTATATGCCTTGGTTTTTCCAGGTCAATTTTATCTTTGGGGTTTCTAAGGATGGCTGCTATTTTTCTGTCTGTTTTGAAGGCAGTCTTGATGTGATGTCTGTGTAGTACCTTACTATGTAGTCAAAAAGGTTGAGGAAACATCAAGAGCAGACTAGAAAAAGGCAGTGTGTCATACCACATTTTAATCTAGTGTGTGGTGGGATTCAAAATTTTTACTGCCGATTCTGTGGGCATGGCTTGGTGAGTGTGGCAGGGGAAGGATACTGTAAAATCTCCATTCCCTCTCCATTCCTGAGAGAAGGTTACTGCAAAAATCCCATTCCCTCTCCACCCCACTAACCTGCTTTCTAGCTCCGTTCTCCTGTGCAGGGCCACAAAAGAAGACCCAGCCAATCAGCTGGGACTCAGGAGGCAGAGAATAGATGGGGGCAGAGCCAGACAAAGTATTTGCCGGTTCTCCAAACTACTTAAAATTTCTGCTACCGGTTCTCCAGAACTGGTCAGAACCTGCTGAATACCACCTCTGGTCTGGAAAACCCAGTACACATAGTTAATCTATGACTAAATCTGTTGTGTAAAATCCAGTCAACTAAGTAAATTATAGTTTATGTGTCCCCTATATTGAAAAGTGTTACTGAGAAAGCCCACACCAATAGATAGGAATATAACAGCTTGTAAGATCTGATCTATTTTTTGGACACATTACATGACTATATAGCTCTTGCAAAAAATCTATAATGCTGGAAAGAATGGAAAAAAAGGAAAAAGAGGACAAGCACCAGCAAGATAGATTAACTTAATTACCACAGTGTTTGGAGCATTACTAGAAGACCTGAAGACCAGAGATAAATCAACCTGAAGAAGTTCTATCTATGTGATTGCTTAGAGTCAAAATCAACTTGATGACATACAATCTATCAATCAAAATCTCACCTTAGATAAGGATGTGTAAAGAGATTTAAAGCCAGCCCAAAGGCATGCAAAAGGGGATTGGAAAAAACAACCTGACTTGGAGAAGTGATTACATAATCAATACATTGCAAGAGGTGTGAGGAAGAAACTCAAAATAACCCCACTTTGATTTTGTGTAATATGAGAGGACCCAGGATAAAATTCAAGAGTCTGTTATTCCATGGCAGAGTATTCCAATTATCTGTTTCTGAACCTGGTCTCCCTCAAAGGCTGATAGCTTGCCATAGATCTCAGTGAATGGGTTGGATGAGATTAGTTTTGCTGAGCTGAATTCTCACTGGTATAAAACATTATTAGTTTATCAGAATATGTAATACAAAATAATAATAATAATAATAATAATAATAATAATAATAATAATAGGAAATTAGCAGAGGAAAAAGGGGGAAAGGAGAACATATGTGGTAGGAGACTTCCAACCTCTTTTTAGCACAGTAGAAGATAATAACACCACAGCCTCAACTTTTTTTTATTTTTAGACAATAATAAATACTAGCCATTTCTATAACAGCAAACCCATCTAATCGGCAAATCAAAATCAAAGTTTCATTTTTTTTCATCATCAACACAAAATCCAGAAGCAATTTTCAAATGGGAACAAGATTAGATATGTTCTTTTCCTAGAATAGAGCAATCAGTTTAACCATCTCTCTTTTTTCCCTTGCTGTGAGAAATAATATATAATTCTTTTTGTGCTTATTAACCTTTATAAACTATCATTAATTATATTAACAAAATTTACTAACTTTCTTAGATTCTTTAACCTGGAAAGGGAACCCAACCACCACCATCTTTTTTTCTGAGCTGAATTCTTCAGGCAAAAGCCAGCAAAATGGAGAAGACTTTCTGAAATGGTGAAACTAATTTGAAAGAAATATGAGACCATTTCAGGCTAACAATATATCAGTTGTAATTTGAAGTAGGCTTGTAATCAACAGCTCTGTTTACATTTACCTGAAGCCTATTAGATGATGGTGAGTGAGGTATCCACTCTTATAGGCCATTGTGATCTGGTTTATGAAATTCTCTGTGAACAAAGTCTCTTTCATCATCTTGCACTAGATATCACATGGACAGAGCTTTATGAGAAGACTGGAGTGAAATCTATCTAGGAAATATTGGTTTTGCTGAATCTGAAGAAGTGATTGGATTCTGTGAAGTAAAAGCACTGAGAGGTCCTTAGTGGTCACTGAGCTCAGTGTTAACTCATAAAACATTCCTATGACTGTTTTTGGGTCCTATGACTGTTTTGGGGGAAGGAAATCTGAAGGAGTAGTATGGCATTTTCAAACCAGAAGTACATTCCACACTTATATTACAAAGATTGTAGCTAGGCTACCAGATCTTCTGCCCACAAAAATCCTTCATTGGAGAATGTGACTGATGACACTAAAGCCCATGAAGGTGCTTTATTGGAGAATCTGATTTATCATACCACCAAGGGGGGGGGGGGGAGACAGGGTCACAGGTGATTGCAAATTACGTATGCCAGAGTTGGCTTTATATAAGTTAATGCCAACATGTTGCTCTTAATAAATCTTTTGAATTCTTTTGAAGCTTGGCTCATGATTTAATTAGGGCAATCGCCGGAACCCTGACACTTAATTGTTTTCTTGCAGACATTTCATTGCATTCTTCTTAGTCAGGATTCAGACTAGAACTGAAACAGTACTGGTATTCTGATTATTGGGGTAGCTCAACTATGATATTGTTATGGGTTACTGCAAAGGCTGAAGCTTGGAAGCTCCTAGGTAGACAGATACACTCAATAATAATGGGGAAATAATGCTTTGACCCATGCTTAACCAGTCTCCCTTCCCAAATTAGACAGAGGATTCTTGGATGTGCTTGAGGAAAATTGCCATACTGTTGTACTTCTAGATTTCAATGCAGCCTTTATCAACTAACTCATATTTTGCCCCACTCATTCTTCAATGTGAGGACCAAATTCTGTGGAGTAATAATGATCTGTTAAGGAGAAATTTCCTGCTCTAAAAACAGATTATTTCTTTTCAAATATCATGGAGGAATATAAATGTCTATGTAAATTTTACTACGAAACCCAAAGTGTAGGACATCGTTTAGTAGTTCAAAGACCTATATATCTTAAAATCAGTACAGAGGTGTTTCTGATGAATAATGGGAGAGAGAGTATGGAACTTACCTTTCTTTTATCCTCTCTTAATATTAAAAAAACAGTTCTTACAAATTACGTCTACTACCCTACTGGAAACTCACCATATCTACTGATGAGAATTGAATTGAAGAAACTGAAGAAACTAAAAAAGGAAACAGTGGGAGACTGAAAATAATTTCATTTCTTTATGTATTCTTCATTCTGACAATGCACTGTTTCTTTTTGTGTTAATGGGAATGGTCTGTTCCTCTATCTATCTCAATATTAAATTAAATAAAAGCTACAACCTAATATTTACTTTATCTCATTTCAAATGTGTAATATTTGTACACTAAACAGGGTGGTATTGTGTTGCCTCTTGCTGAGGGTATCCTTTTTCTTATTATCTTTTTGTTCTTCAAAATTGAAGTGAAATCCCATTTACTCTCAGAGACCTCTGAAAGAACTATTAGTTTTCCTACCACCACAAACCCTTTTCTTATTTAGAGGTTATTATGTTTTTCTCCTTTATTTATTTTTTCATAAAGCATATCTGAGTAAGTGACATGTCAGGACAAAATAGGCTGGCACGGTCACTTAGATAACAATTAAACAAAGAAATAAATTAACTTGTATTGAATAGATTAAAATGAATAAAACAAGTTCACATAATGTTATAAAAATGTTAAAATGAATAAAACAAGTTCTCATAAACTTGTTTTGACCTCCTTGACTTATAATCACAACTGAGACCAGAACTGAGACCAGTTCAGTGGGCATGGCTTGGTGGGCATGGCAAGGGAAGGATACTATAAAATCTCCATCTCCCCCCCTCACTCCAGGGGAAAGATATTACAAAATCCCATTCCCTCCCCACCCCACTAACCTGCTTTCCAGCTCCGTTCTCCTGTGCAGGACAACAAAAGAAGACCCAACCAATCAGTTGGGACTTGGGAGGTAGATGGGGGCGGGGCCAGTCAGAAGTGGTATTTGCCCGTTCTCCAAACTACTCAAAATTTCCACTACCATTTCTCCAGAACTGGTCAGAACCTGCTGAATACCACCTCTGGTGCAAAAAGGAAATCCATATTGCATTGGAGAGACTAGCTGCCTTTGTCTCTCTAACTCATATTCAAGTAAATAGTTCTGTCCCTCAATCCATACCTCAAAGCCTCTCCCCCTATGCCTTAGAAGGGAAGAACCTGATGGCAAGGATCTTTAATCTAAGGATTTCCCAATATTTTTTGCCCTCACCAACACACTTATTATGAGGAAAGTAAAGAGTTCATCTTGACTTTTGGTGGATGCTCCATGGCTTAGTCTTGGAGCACTTCAATGTTTTACATTCTGTATGGTTGCAACCATAACTAACTTTGAAAACTGAAGCTTTTAAATCGTTTTCCTAGCTTGTTTCATCCTCCATTTTTTTCCTTGTGTGTCATGATTTTTAGATGGCATATCTGGAGATTGTCTTATGAAGATTTATATTTGTAAAACACATTGATTCCCACCCCCCCTTTTGACCCAATATAAACCCTTCACCTAAAATTCCTAAGCAAAAAATCTATTCAGGAAATAAAAAATAACAATAACAACTTTTCAATTGGGCCAAATGTTTTTATGCTACTTATCAATCTGATCTTCCTCCCACCCCCTTCTGTTCATGACAATAAGGGAAAAATAGAGTAGCAAGGAAGCCACCTGAAAAGGACACTGGAGATGACCTTGCGTTTTCTTTTGCATGTGTGCCTCCCCATCCAGTTCAAAATACCAAAGATGGAAACAAAAGTTCATAAAAACTGCAGGGGAAATCAAGTATGAATATTATTCTTTGAATAACCTCATAAATCTGAAGCCTATATTGAATCTGTAGTTTGAAAAGAAAACAAAAAGATGGCAACTCTGCAATGCTAACTAATTGACACAAATTAAGTACCGTAGTGCAAATTGATATCACTTTGTCAAAGGATTATGGCAGAAATGCTGTGTTCACACTGCATTTTAAACTATGCCAAAATGGAATGATTTTTACATTGTTTCACTTTATCCTTGTCAAGGGACGAGAATCTGTGGTGGCATTAATACAGGCTGATAGCATTTTTCACATTTTCAATGACTACTTGAAGGGGGCAGGTCACAGGCTTTGCGATTCCAGATACTATCTGCATAGATTCAGCCATTATTTCTGGAATAACGTCTTCACGTTAATCACTATTTAAAGTTTTATTTAAAAACCACCCTCTGTCCCAAGATACCCACACAATTTTTTTCTACAAAGGTCCCAAACTGTTGCGTTAACAGAATAACAGAGTTGCAAGTGACCTTGCTTCAGCCCCCTGCTCCAACAGGAAATTGTATAACATTTCAGACAAGTGGTTGCCCAAGCTCTTCTTGAAAACCTCCAGTGTTGGAGCCCCCACAACTGCTGCAGGCAACTCGTTGCACGGATTAATTATTCTAACTTTTCCAAAGCAACAGAAGGCAAGGCAAGAAATAATGGATGGAAACAGGGGTGGGCTTCAAAAATTTTAGCAATGGGTTCTCTGCCTAGTTGCTGGGTGGGTGTGGCCATGGTGGGCATGGCCTACTTGGCCTCCTGCACTATGGCAAGGGGGGGGCATTTTTGCCCTCCCTGGGCTCTGGATGCTTTCCTCCAGCCTCTGGAAGAGTGAAAACGCCCTCCCTGGGTTGTGGAGGGTCTCTGAAAGCCAAACTTCCTCCCCAACTTCCAGGAGGCCCATTTTTCACCCTCCCCAAGCCTTTGTGCCTGCCCTGCACTTACCTGCATCCAAAACGGGCTAGGTGTGGACTCCTGGGAGGGGCGGGGTGGGATGGGTGGGGCCGGCCAGGAGTGGGATTTGGGAGGGGGGGGTTCTCTGAACTGCACAGCTAGAGGATCTCCCAAACCCCTGCAAACCCCCAGCAGCCCACCCCTGGATGGAAATTAATCAAGGAGAGAAGCAACCTAGAACCAAGAAGAAATTTCCTAACGGTGAGAACAATTGATCAGTGGAATGTCTTGCCTTCATAGATTTTGGATGATTCATGACTGAAGGCTTTTAAGAAGAGACTGGATAGTCACTTGCCTGAAATGGTATAAGATCTCCTGCTTGAGCAGAGGTAGAACTAGGTCCCTTCCAACTCTATTATTATTCTGTATACTGATTACATGTAACTATTTATAAATGGTAGAACTTTTCACCAACTGGAAGTGACCATTTTTGCATCTTTGGTAACTTCTAAGCTGGAGGAGCTCACGATGCAATCTATCTGGACTCCGTTATAATGGAGTAATGCACTGTTGCATAATGAGTAATGAGTAATGCACTGTTGGAAGAGCTGAAAGACAACGTTAGGGAAAGATCCTCATGGAGATAATCTATCTATGTGGATACTAAGACTCAACAGCAATTTGATAGCACACAATCAATCAACCAATTGGTAATTCAGTTGAGAGACTCCAGGATGATGGATCACTAGATCCAGAATACCATTGCTTAGGGTCAGTTATTTCCTGCAAAACAGATGAAATTCTGTATCAAGTGTTACTTCTAAAGTGACAGAAAAATATATCTCTGTCTAGAATGAAATTCTTTAATTCTTTGACACTGAGTTTTTCCGTCCTTCAGACAGAATTGATCTTATGAGATTCCACTCTGAAGTTTATGGGTCCCTTAAATGAGACTCATCTGATGCAATTAATAAAGAAAGGCCATATGAATTAGAGTTATCCAGAATGTACAGTATTTAGATGTACTTTGATCATACAATGTTATGCATTTAGGATCAGTTGAGAAACTGGGGTACAGGCCAGCATTAGTGGATACAATCCTACTTCCTATTCTTCCATGAACTTACATAAACTTGGACAAGGAAAATTCAGATTCAGATAAATATTCTTTCTTTTTCCCCCTGTCATTGTAAAAATAATCAGGGAGAAAATTTATTTTGTTTACTTTTCTTAAATTTTACTTCCTCCATAAACTAAGATTGTACACATTACACAATTAGAGCTTAGTCCTATAAAAAGTATATGTCACAGTATATGTGTATATGTATGCAGATGAATGTTGGTGCATCTTTTAATTTCTCCTCCTCCTCCTCCTTCTCTTACATTTTCTCTTTTTTGGTAAAGTTTAAGGGGCTACCCCCTTAAAAAAATAGGTCTCACTGAAGTACAAGTCTGACACTAAAACAAACTTGCACAATTTGTGACTTATCAAACCAGAACCATATACAGCATTATCCTGCTCAAAAAAAAAATTGCTGTATTTTCTTAGTTTCAAGTTACATTTTTTTTTTCAAGGCCACATCTTAGTTAGCTGCATTTATTTTTGCATACCAACAGTCATGGTGATGCTAAATATAAGCTAAGAATAAGGCCTACAAATCCTTTTATTGTTATCACTTGTAACTATCTTACAGAATTTTGGGTTTCGTGCAACAAGCGCAATAATTTTAAAAAGTGACTGGATATTGTTTCTACTAAATGAACAGTTGGATGATTCAATGGGGGTAAAATACATTTCATTGCTACTAAAGTACTGTTTCTTTAAAAAAGAAAAAAGGTATGTTGGAATATATTGCAATCGTATAGAATGATGGAGCTGCTATTTCTGTTCCATTTGCCGATATCTGGGATAACATCCTGTGTGTAATCAAACATGATTATGTTGAAGTGTCACAGCTCATATTCTGCTGAGAGGCTGTTCCAGGAAGTATAAGAAATTATAATTCTGAATAATTTCTTCCCAAAGATATTATGCTCGTAAAAATTTGGGAAATTGAAGTCCCACAGGAAATGCAGGATATCTGTGTTCCTTTGTATGATCTTCTGGGAGGCAAAATATGACTGACATATTTTGAATGACTAATCTACAGGTTTAATTAAAAAGAAGAACTTCTATTCTGCCGATTCATTTGAAGTCTCTTTGGTAATTCTGTGATGCTCAAACAATGAAGTTGGTATTTTCTAAGAGTGGGATGCTTTGTCCACAATGAAAAGGCAATGTTAGACCTTTCAAAGCAAACTAAGACCAGCTTCATATGTGTTAGAAGATTTAATGACATATCCTCAATCAATACCATGAACTGAGAAAGGATTGTTTTCTAGAATTTCTGGATTTCAAGGATCCCAACTTTTCTAGCCAGGACCATTTTACAACAGGATGGGGGTGATTTCAATCTTTGAAACCCTTCATGACATAAGACTGGGTTATCTAAGTGGGTAGTGCTGACCTCAGAAAACAAATATTGCACCTCTATGGGGAGGAAACCCACCATCTGACCAGGACTTATGAAAAACTTGAAATCCAAAGAGCTTCCATTTTATGTGACCTCGCATTCCTATGCAACTGCCGAGATCAAAATTTAATTCCCACAAGCTTCCAATTGAAATTCCACACCAACACAGCAGCCGCCAAACGCATCCTAAAAAGAACAGAATTGGCCCTAATTAGAAATGAACTTCACACAAAAAGATTTCTCCTAGACCAAATCAACAAAGATCTCCTCACACTTCACCTCAGACTCAGCAACAAGATTCACCTCTTACTTTGGGACAAATCCAAACAGCTCGCTGTCTGGAGAGCCGAAACACAGACCACCCTCAAGACAGACACACACACCAACAAACTCAGAAAACTACAACAACGCCAGAAACCAACTCCTCCCCCATCACAGCCACACATGAAACAAACAGTGCACAACATCTCAGACAAGATCCTCACAGAAGCCAAAACCAAGGTCCTGTCTGAAGGATTCAACTTTGCTGTCGCTCCCAAACACATCCCCACAGAAACCATCATATGCGGAGTTGAAACCAGCCTGACCAAAACCAACCCTGATGATGCTAATAGAATCAGACTCGAAATCACCAACATCCTCTGCACTAGCAAACCACCCAAAAGCAACTTATCCAAAGAAGAACAAACTGCACTACTTAACCTGAAAGAAGACACCAGCATAATAATCCTACCAGCAGACAAGGGCAACGCGACAGTGGTTATGAACACATCTGACTACCAATCCAAGTTAACCAATCTACTCCAAGACCCCACATACAAACCCCTAAAGACAGACCCCACCACCTACCTAGAAAAAACCACCAGATCCAAAATAAAAGCCTCCCCCATCAGTGAAGAAATCAAGCAAAGAATCATACCCAGAGAGAAATCATCCAGATGCCCTAAACTTTATGGTCTCCCCAAGATACACAAAGAAGGAACCCCACTCAGACCAATAGTCAGCTCCATAGGCTCACCTCTACAAAACCTAGCCAAATTTCTCACCAAACAACTACAGCCCTATGCAGAATCCATCAACTCACACGTAAGAAACTCATTCCAGTTCATCGAGATCATAAAGAAACAAAACTTACAACCCAGTGACCTACTAGTGAGCTTCGATGTCATATCCCTCTTCACCCAAGTGCCAATAAAAGAAGCCTTGACAGCCATCCAAAACAAATACAACCCCCCCAAGCACATCCTAGATCTGACCAACCACTGCCTATCCAATACACGCATTGAAGAACATAAGAACTCAATCAAAAAGGAAAAACCGACCTCTTCCCTGGTCCAACACCTCAAAGCCACAGGACATGAGATTGACTTTAAAAATACCAAAACTATCGCCAAAACCGAACACTTCAGCAGCAGAATCATCAGAGAGGCCATAGAGATAGAAAAACGCCCACACAGCATGAATAAACGAGATGATACCTCCCGCCTACCAGCCATTTGGAAAACCGCCCTCATGAACAGATGCGTACCTAACATGAAGAATAACACCACACCCACACCCCTGAGAGCCACACAAGATGCCACCACCACACTTCCATGTAGAAAGCAGACTCACACCCACACAGAAGATGAAACATGACCACGGACCAGAAGCCGCACTGCAGCTGCCTCACTACCCACTTCAAAGCCCTCTGAGCCATACATGAAGCGAACTGACCTCCACCATGAAGATGCAGCACGACCACGAACTCGAAGCCAAACAGCAAGATCACAGCTCACCAGCTCAAACCCTCCAGCAACTAAGACTAACCTGAGCACAATCAAGCCCCCACTTGAACAGAACATGCCTCCAGCCAATCAGAACACAGCCAACCCCCCAACCAATCAGAACACAGCCAAACCCCCAACCAATGAGAACACACCCCCACCCAATCAGAACACAGCCAAGCCCCCACCCAATCAAGTCACACCCCCACTAGCAGTTAAAAGGAAGAAGCAGCTGCAAGCTCACATCACTCTGAGAAGCACAGAGCTGAAGACCAAGCCTGAAGATGATGAATGAGACTTCATCAAAATGTTGCTCAACCAATCAGGATGAAGAAAAAAAAACATCCTGGCACAGCAATAGGCTGCCCCAAATTTAAATCTAAACCACTGTAGAAGTCTAGCTCACAGACGAACACTATACAGAAGCCTGATGATGGCAGAAGAGATTCTGCTGAAACGTTGCTACAACTTTAAAAGCACCATGACTATGACATGGGAAAATACCCGAACAAAGCTGAATGCCATCCATGTAAGAACCCATGAAAACTTAAGAAAACAAATATCAAACTTCTACAGGGAGGGAATAAACAGGCAGATCAAAACCTACGAGAAACTGGAAATAAAAAGTGCAGGAATACTATGTGACCTCCAATTCCTATGCAGCTGCAGAGACAACAATACTATACCTGCTTCAAATCAACATTTCATCAAAACATAGCAGCCACTAAACGTATCCTGAAAAGAACTGAAATGGCTCTATTAAGGAATGAGCTCCACAGTAAGAGATTCCAATTAGATCAGTTTAACAAAGATTTCCTCATCCTACACCTGGAATTGAGCCACAAAATCCACCCTCTACTTTGGGACAAGATAAAACAACTTACAACTTGGAGAGCTGAATCTGCAAGCACTTACAAACAGGAAAAGCTCTTGAAAAAATTAAATAAATTAGAACATGACAAGAAAACCCCCAACAACTCACAACAACACCTGAAACAATTAGTGTACAATGTTTCCAACAGAGAACTCACCAAAACAGAAACAGATGTCTTAACCAAAGGATTCAATTATGCTATAGCACCCAAAAAAATCCCCACAGAATCCATCATATGTGCAGTAGAATCCAGCCTAACTAAATTAAATACAGATGAAGCTGATAAAATAAGACACCAAGTTACCAACATCCTATGCACAAGCAAACCACCCAAAAGCAACTTGCAGCAAAATGAAATTAAAGCGCTACAAACCCTGAAAAGAGATAGTAGCATAATCATCCTCCCAGCAGATAAAGGGAATGCCACTGTAGTAATGGACAGAAAAAACTATGAAACAAAATTGACAGACCTACTCCAAGACTCCACATACAAACCCATAAACACAGACCCAACCACATATCTGGAAAAATTAACCAAGAAGAAAATTATAACCAGCCACATAAGCAAAGAGATCCAACACAAGATCATACCCAGAGAGAAATCTTCCAGATGCCCCAAACTATACGGCCTCCCAAAAATACACAAAGAAGGCATACCTCTCAGACCCATAGTCAGCTCCAGAGGAGCACCACTACAAAACCTAGCTAAACACCTAGGAAAAGAGCTACAGCCCCATGCTGAAACAGCAGCTTCTCATGAACAAAACTCATACCACTTCTTGGAAATGATCAAAGATCTACACGTGGAGCAAGAAGGTCTGCTTGTAAGTTTTGACGTGGTTTCACTATTCACTCAAGTCCCGATAAAAGAGACCCTTGAAATCATCAAAAATAAATACCAACCAGCTGAACACCTCATGGAACTAACAGAACACTGCTTAACCAACACATATTTCATATACAAAGGACAAAGATACAAACAAATTGAAGGAGCCCCCAAGGGATCACCACTGTCACCTGTCATTGCAAACCTGTTCATGAAAGAATTCGAATCCAGAGCCCTGGCCAATGCCATCCTCAAACCCAAACTATGGTTAAGATACATCAATGACACATTCATCATTTGGCCCCATGGACAAGAAAACCTAAACAATTTCCTAACACACCTAAACAGCGCACACCCCAAAATCAAGTTCACCATGGAAACAGAAACAAACAAACAACTACCATTCCTAGATGTACTAATCTACAAAAAAACAGATGTCACACTAAGACACACCATATACCAGAAGAAAACACACACCAACCGCTACCTCAATGCCCAATCCCACCACCACCCAGCACAGATAAACTCTGTGGCTAAAACACTAATTACTAGAACCAAATGCCTGGCAGACAAGACACACATTAAGACTGAACTATGCACCCTGACTAAAATATTGACAGCCAACGGTTTCCACAAAAGCAAAATCACCAACTTGATCCACAAAAACACACTGAGACATAATAGAGACCCAGAAGATGAACAGACCCATGGAACAGCTGTCCTGCCCTACGTAAGAGGCACTACCGACAAAATTAGTAAGATACTATACAGATACCACATCAAGACTGCCTTCAAAACAGACAGAAAAATAGCAGCCATCCTCAGAAACCCCAAAGACAAAATTGACCTGGAAAACCAAGGCATATACGAAGTCCCCTGTGCATCATGCCTGGCCACATACATTGGACAGACCAATAGAAGAATAAGCACCCGCCTGGATGAACACAAAAATGCAGTCAAAAAGCTGGAACACACTTCCTCACTATAGTCCAACACATGGAAGCCACTGGTCATAGCATCAACTTCAATGGCACCAAAACCCTAGCCACTATAGAAAATCCCAGCCACAGAATCATCAGAGAAGCCATAGAGATTGAAAAAAGACCAGAAAGCATGAACAGAAGAGATGATTCCACCAGGCTGTCAATCATTTGGAAGCCTGCACTCACAAAAAAAAAAAAAAAAAAATCTCCACACCACAAGCCAGGCAAACACCTGGGCACAAACAGATCCTCCCTGATACCTCCAGCTCAAACACACCCCAACCAGGCACCCAGATGAAACCCAGCTTCCTAACTAATGATAGCCGTCCATTTACCCGAAGCCAAGCTGCACTAAAGGCCTCCAATAAAGTAACACAATGTTGCCAGCCAATCAAGATACAAAAAGAGCTCCCCCCCCAAAAAAAAAAAAACAGACGGAAGATATTAGAAGCAGAACACAGAAAACTCCAAGACCAATAAACACAGACCAAGACTCTCAACCAATCAGGATGAAGAAAAAACCATTCTGACACAGCAATAGGCTGCCCCAAATTTAAATCTGAAACCACTGTAAAAGTCTGACTCACAGACAAACACCATACAGAAGCCTGATGATGGCAGATGAGATTCTGCTGAAACGTTGCTACAACTTTAAAAGCACCACTACTATGACGTGGGAAAATACTCGAACAAAGCTGAATGCCATCCATGTAAGTACCCACGAAAACTTAAGAAAATATATGTGTGTGTGTGTGTGTGTCTGTGTGTGTGTGTATTGTTTTCACGGGTATCTATATGTATGGCATTCAGCTTTGTTCGAGTATTTTCCCACGTCATTATAGTTTTGCTTTTAAAGTTGTAGCGATGTTTCGGCAGAATCTCATCTGTCATCATCAGGCTTGTGTATTGTGGTTGTCTGTGAGTCAGGATTTCGCAGCTGTTTCTGTTTTAAATTTGGTGCTAGCCTACTGCTGTGTTAGAATGGTTTTTTCTTCATCCTGATTGGTTGGGAGTCTTGGTCTGTGTTTATTGGTCTTGGAGTTTGCTGTGTTCTGCTTGATTGGAAAATGAATATGAAAAACAGTCACAAGTTATTTTTTCAGTGCTGTTCAGACATGTTTATGTATATGAATACAGACACATCTTTATGTATATGTGTACACACACATATTATATGCATATGACTGCTTTTTGATGATCAGTCTATCTATCTATCTATCTATCTATCTATCTATCTATCTATATCTATCTACATGCAAAAAATCCATAACTTAGTAGAAAAGGTATTCAAAATAACCAATTTAAGGGAATAACTAATTAAAATTCAAAGCAGAAGATTGATACACAAATGGAGGCAGAAATTGGTTTTTAATTGAACACATATGAAATTAGCATGGCCTGGAATTAGATTTATCCATATTTCCTTACAATAAATCATGATTATATGGTGGATGCTTCAATATTGGGAGCCAGCAGGTAATGCTTTATGCAAAATCTGATAGTAAGACTGAAATGTACCTACAACCAAGACCTTGAAATATTACCTGTCATCCTTCAGATATTAAATATTTGACAAATAGTATTTCATGTTAGTATTCTTAATTTCTAGTAATAATTTGGCATGTTTACTTTGCTTGTTTTCAGCTTTAAAAATAAGCATTGAAGGGAATGGAAAGTAAGTAGAAACAAAAGTTAAAAAAAAACATTAAAATTATACATAAAAATTCTTTGGCCCATGGGTTTTAAAAATTAGTGAATTCAGGTTCATTGCTTAATGAATAGTATACTTATCACACATGGTATCCTGATTTTCTTAAACCTACAATCAATATTTCCAGCATGGAAGAACATGAGCTATGAATTGCCTTTTTAACAGTAAGATGAAAATAAGGTCTTGATTCATATCTGCTGCAGCAAATGATTGGCAGATGAGGAACAAATTTTCTATAGTAGTAGTATAGTATAGATTTAGATTCTATAGTATAGTATAGATTCTATAGTAGTAGTATAGTATAGATTTAAAAATTGCAAAAACAGTTCTACATCCCTAGCCAACATTAATCTGGGTATTTCTCTTTGAATCATTTAGCCTGTTTAAAAAGTAGGATGAGAAAATTTCCCCAATTTTATTCAAATATTTTTTGATTGTCTTGAACTGAACTCGTGTTCAGCTCTGTGTCTCTTCTGGTTTAAAATGCTGTTCAGATAAGTACATGCAGTTTTTCTGATTTTGTTCATACTGATTTTGTTCACAAATTGCCATGGCATAGCTGCACTGATGGCTATTCTTTTAAAAGAAATCTTTTAATTTGGCCACATGATCTCATCAGGTGTGTTTTGGAAATGAATTATAAATGAACTTGAATAGTTTACATCTCTAGCAAGTGTGATCTGAATGATTTTCTCAAGCTCCTTTGAAAAATAGCATTTCTATTTATACTGTAATGCATTTCTATCAGTAAAGAAATAAACTCCATTTGTCAGCTACAAATGGATCCACCTTTATGGATGCCGATAGATCTTGTATTGAAGAGGCTCTCAAATACTTGCTGGAAGAGGAAAGAATATGGAAAATGAAAGAAGAGAAAATTAAGATGGTTGCATTTTTGGCAGAATAATTGCTTTGCCTTTGTTTGGGGCATATGAATTGTATAAGTGCATATATCTTAAAGCATCCCTGTGGAAATCTGTTGCATTATTGAAAAAGGCAATTGTATCATTTATTTATCCCTAGCATTTACTAATTCCTAATATTTTTGTACCATGCTATTCCAACTGATTCTGAATGGTGAGGAACATTAAAGTTAAGCAAAAATTCTGTAGAGATTCTTAGTCATCCAGGTGATGGTTGTCTATTTGGTGGTTTTGAGGGAGTCTAGTCTATATTTATTTCAAGCTATTTAGCTCTCATCCCCTTTCTGGGATTTGAACCTGGGATACTTGCATAATTGGTAGATGTATTAACCTCTAAGCCAAGGGCTCTCCTTGTTTTGTTAACTATACCAGGAAAGAGATTAAATGTTTTTTTTTGGTGAGACAGGTCTATCAGGGCAACTTGATCTACCCAAATATGGGATGGAGCCTACTTCTTCCACTTTTGCCTTTCAGCCCCAATCCAGAAAGTGTTCATTCCAAATTGTATAGCTAAACAATTTGGGATGAATACCCTTTGAATGATGTGAGAGTTGAATGGATTTCCAGAGGAAAAATTGCAGACTACAGGACCACTACTCTGGTAACCCTGAGGACACAGATAAACCTCCAAGTGCTTCAATTACCCTCTAAAAGGATGCAGATGACTAGCTATCCGCAAGGAATATAAATCCTTACACACACACACACACGCACACACACACACACACACCAGTAACCTGTCAGAGCTGAAGAAGCTTCTTGGATGAGAAGAGAAGCATCTTAAAAAAAAAAAAAGTCCAGTTGCCTCCTGAAAAAAGCACCTTTGCTTAAAGTTAAGCAACATCCAGGAAGGAAGGAAATAGAAAATAAGCAGTATCAACAGGGATGGGATTCAACTTTTTAACAAACGGTTCTGTGGGTGAGGCTTAGGTGGTGGGCATGGCTTGGTGGTCATGTGACTGGGTGGACATGGCTTGGTGGTCATATTATTGGCTGGGCGTGGCCAACTCAATATCACTCACATCGAGGCACGCATCTCCTCGCCTGGCCTGTCATGACTGTGGGGATGCTGCAATAGTCATAAGTGTGAAAAATGGTCATAAGTCACTTTTTCATTGCCATTGTAACTTTGAATAGTCACTCCACACAAGCAAAGCACCAGCAAAGGAGGGGAAAAAAATTCCAGAGATGTTCATGAGACAGTAAGTCTAGTTCTGCCAAGAATGTAATAAGGGTTAATGGAGAGGCAGTTTCTGTAAGCAACACCAGAATGTTTCCTTCCTGCCTTCCTTACAGGATTAGGCAGGTAATTTCTTCTTACAACCAGTTCTCTGAACTGCTTAGAATGTTAACAACCAGTTATAGTGAATAGGTGCGAACTGGTAGAATCCCACCCCTGAGTATCAATTATAATAGTGTCATCTTCCAGGGATAGGTCCAGATATCCCTAAAATGCTATCTTACAAAGGTCTACATTCTTGCAATTATCTATCAGTGAAATGCTGATCCACAAATATAAGGTGAGGTCATTCCACAGAGGAAAAGTGACCACTGAGAAGACCTAGCTACAAGAGTCCCTAAAGATGTAGTTCCTTGGGGGTAGAACCTTCATCAGGCTTTCACTTATCAGACAGGTAGATTTATTCTGAATCATGGACATTTTTGAAGATAACCAGTCCTTGAGACATGTAGGATTTTAGAGATCTTATAATGTATTGAAAGGCTGTGTAGCTGATGTAGAATGTTAGCACCCATTCCTCTCCTAGAAAAATGAACTATTTTAGGAAATATTAAAAAGGCAGAATATTATATTTCCCTACAGGGAGAAATATGTCTTGCAAACAGAAAGCAGCCCCCACCTTTCTTAATAGCCGTCAGCATATGTCAGCACTTAAGAGATAAAGAGACAGATTGCTCTATTCATAAGCAAATTCCATCGCCCAAGATTCAACAAAGGTAAGATTATCCTTCAGCCACAATATGAATTGTCCAGTGCCCCTTCATTCCATCACCCTCAGAAACTTCAATCAAACCTGGGAATTCAGACAACCTACAGAGCCAGCTACGACCCCTACATGGCCATATGGGAGTCTGACAACAGCCAATAGAAAACATGTTATTGCACAGGAACAGGAAGTTAAAGTGCAAAGCCCAAGAGAAGGTACAACCACTTCCCACTCTCAACTCTATGTGGTCAGCTGCACCAGAACTCATGTGCTTGGTGATTCTGCTTCATGATTAAACCATCTTTCCGATCAGTCTCCATGTTTCCAGGGTCTTTTTCCCAGCTTGGAACTGGACCAGGTGGATATTTCTTCCCACAGAAGTATTAGAGGTATTATTTTATTTTATTTTATTTTATTTTATTTTATTTTATTTTATTTTATTTTAGTTTATTTTAGTTTAGTTTAGTTTAGTTTAGTTTAGTTTAGTTTAGTTTAGTTTAGTTTAGTTTAGTTTGTCAATTGCTTACAAGATAGTAGGTATAAGTAAAAACATAGTTATGAATACATGGATTCATATAAGAAAAATAAAAGAAACAATAGGACAGGGATGGTTGGCATGTTGGTGCGCTTATGCATGCCCCCTACAGACCTCTTAGGAAAGGGGTGAGGTCAATAGTAGACAGTCCAAGGTTAAAGTTTTGGGGGTTGGGGGAAGAACCCACAGAGTCAGGTAGAATATTCCAGACATTGACCACTCTGTTGCTGAAGTCGTGTTTCCTGCAATCAAGTTTGGTGCAATTAACCTTGAGTTTGTATCTATTGTTTGCTCTTGTGTTGTTATGGTTGAAGCTGAAGTATTCATTGACAGGTAGGACATTGCAATGTATGATTTTATATACTACACTTAGATCAGACCAAGGCTGGCATAGTTCTAGATTTTCTAGGTCTAGAATTTCAAGTCTGGTGGCATAAGGTATTCTGCAACAAGTAGAGGAGTGGAGAACTCTTTTTGTGAAATATTTCTAGACTTTCTCAACTGTGTTAATATCAGATACATAATGTGGTTTTCAAACTGATGAACTGTATTTGAGTATTGGTCTAGCAAATGTTTTGTATGCTCTAGTTATTAGTGTAATATTACCAGAGAAAAGCCACGTAAGATTAGGTTAACAACTCTTAATGCCTTTTTGGCTGTGTAGTTACAGTGGGCTTTAGCACTTAGGTCATTAGAGATGAGTACTCCAAGGTCCTTGACAGAGTTTGGATCATCAACAAGGTCTTGACTATTCAGCCTGTATTTTATTTTCTGATTTTTTTCCCCAATATGTAAGACAGAGCATTTATTTGTTGAGATTTGAAGTTGCCATTTGTTTGATCATTCTGATACATAGTTGAGGTCTTTTTGAAGGGTAGCAGTATTGTCTGTAGTGTTCCAGCATGAGACTGAAAGCTCAGAAAAGTAAATCTTTGCTTCCAATGACCAACCTAGATTTGATCTTGCAATCATGAAAGAATTCAAAGTGCAGATTGTGCAAAGAAGCAGAATAGCCAATCCTACACTCAGCTCCTGCAAGAAGATTGCCCAAACAGATTATAAACAATGACATAATACAGACACCAAAATGATTCCCTGTTACCTTTCTAGAAATTACTTTGTGTCAGTAATGAAAAATTGGTGAGAATAGAGCTGAAAAAGTAGTTAAAAATGAGCAGGTTAAAGTATTGTGTGACTTCTGAATCTAAACTGATAAAGCCTTGGCTCATAAAACATCAGTTTTAACTGTGGTTGAAAAGAAGAAAATGTGAACAATTGATCTGATAACCCCAAAGGATAGTAGAATAAAAGAAAAAGAATTGGAGAAGATCACAAAGTATCAATATCTGAAAACTGAAATAGAAAGATTGTGGGATAAACCAGCCCAGGTGACCCCAATGGTTCCATACCAAAAAAATTGGAAAACAATAAGAAAATCTGTGCATTGACAAAATTTATATTAATTAATTTCAAAAGGCCATGCTGTTTGGATCTGCACCTATACTATGCCAATACAATATATATTGAGCCACAGTGGCACAGTGGTTAGAGTGCAGAACTGCAGGCTACTTCTGCTGACTGCCAGCTGACTGCAATTTGGCAGTTCAAATCTCACCAGGCTCAAGGTTGAATCAGCCTTCCATCCTTTTGAGGTGGGTAAAATGAGGAGCCAAATTGTTGGGGCAATATGCTGGCTCTGTAAACCACTTAGAGAGGGCTGTAAAAGCACTGTGAAGTAGTATATAAGTCTAAGTGCTATTGCTATATCCTAGATTTCTATGGAGATTCTCAGTCATCCAGATGCACTTTGTAATGACCATGATTGAGAATCTCCATAGACATTTAGCTATGCACTTTGGGATGAACACCCTTCGAATGGAGTGAGGCTACGAATGGTCAAAACTGAAGAAGCTTCTTGAATGAGAAGTAAAACATCTTCAAGAAAAAACAAGACGTCCAGTTGCCTCTTGAAAAAACACATTTGGAACATTATATATCCTAGTACCTACGTTCTTGAAAGAACTCAATACAGATTATATGAAGGCCAACACCAACTAAAGAATTGGTAGGTGTGACTTTACATCGTTGTGAACAAATGATAATAATACTTTTCCATTATTTGCCCTATGATGATATCTTAAAAAGCGTTGGATCTGGGGCATAATGGCAGGCACAGGATTGCAGCATTGTTTCTGTTGCTGATGAAACTTATGTGAAAAAAAATCTGAAAAAAAGTCCTTTCTTCTTTTTCTCTTCCCATTCAGAATATAAAAGCCCATTAATACCCAGTTTTCCACTGTGCAACTGGCAATGCTTTTTTTTTAGATTCTACAATCATTCAATAGTTGAATTTCACATTTAATTTACTTTGAGATAATTGTATTACTTAGTGAATGTTTTCATTAAAGACAATAGAGTAATCATTCAGTAATATGTTAAATATGGAAAACTAAGATGGCTATGTGATGTTTTTAATTAGATTCACAGCAACTGGGAAGATTGTATGGTATGAAAAATTGTTTTCAATTTAGTGACACTGTGCTTTCTTGTTTCCAAAGTAAAAGGGCATAATAGCTGTTGCAGATAAGAGACCCCCAAAGGCAGGATCTTTATGTACCTGCAGAGGGGAAAAGATACGGTTAATTCTTCTCACTTGCAAATGTCTTTTTCCATGTGCAGACAAAATTCTATGGCCCCTGGGCTTTTCCTAATTTTTTTTCCCAATCCAAAGATTGGAAGATTGAACTTCAATATGATATTAATTTTAACATCCATTTTGTCCGATATCCTGCCCGTTCATTGTTTCAAATGTTAAGCCTCCAAAAATAATGCCTGCTTTATATGTAGCAACACATCAAATGCCATTATGTATATATGCTTACAAATATCTGAATTGTGCAAGTGATGTGGCACTCTATGGAAGTGAAAATTGGACTTTAATGAAGCAAGACAGGAAGAGTATTGATTGTTATGAGTTTCAGTGTTGGAGAAGATCCTTGAGAATTCCATGGATAGCCAAGAAAACAAGCCAATGGATCATTGAATAATTTAATCCAGAGCTCTCACTTGAGGAGCAAATGACCACACTCAAATCACCCTACTTCAGACACATCAGGCAAAGACCTAGCTCTCCAGAAAAGATTCTAATATTGAAAATAGTGGAAGGAAAGAAAAGAAGAAGATCTTCAGTAAGGTAAATGAACTCAATTACAGAGACTAGGTATGTCCCATTGGGAGACTTGAAAAAAAAAAAAGGTTAGGGATATATTGTCATGAACAAAATCTATGTGGTTGCTAGTAGCAGAAAATGACTTGATAATAATAAATCAGCGAAGGATACTTATTTCTACTACAAACAGGAGGACCCATGTTTGCCTTGTCTTGTACTATATTTCCCTTCCCTTCCTTTCCCTATCCTTCCCTTCCCTTCCCCATTGTAGGTAGTAGGGATGATCAAAGCCAACTCCATCAAAGTGGCACCAGAGAGCATGGGCCACAAGGTTTTTTTTAAATCTTTGATTTCAGTGCAGTACATTTCTACTAAATGTGCTCAGAATTGCACTCATCATATAAGCAGCATCCATATCTGAAACTGCACAAAGAAACATCCAGTGACACTTTTATTCTTGCATCATACAAGATCATTGTATGCTGAGATCTGGCCCATGGGGCTGCCCTGGAAACAGCAAAGAACCAGCCTACATTGCCTCCTCCAGAGATCTTGGTGCCCCTCCTGAGCTCCGTTTTCTCTGGCAGAAGGTTGCATGAGGCCATCACAGCCAAAAATGGAGCTCAGGAGGCCATTTTTGCTGGCAGAGTGCTCAGGTCACTACAGGGCCATGCCTATCCCACCCACCCCAAGGTCAAACACAAGCCTGATGCAGTCCTCAATGAAATCAGGTTTGACATCCATGCTTTATACAATAAAAAACTTATAGATTTTGGTCTGAACATTAGAAACCAAACCCACATGACTCTTTATGCAGTAAACAGGACAGTTGGTTTGTTTGAATTTGCAGATGATACAACAGTGATTGGTCTCATTCGGGACAATGATGAATCCACATACAGATGGGAGGTTGTACAACTTGCCTCATGATGTAAGTGGAACAATCTGGAACTGAACACACTCAAAACCGTAGAAATGGTGGTAGACTTTAGGAGAAACCCTCCCATAATACCCCCTCTTACAATACTAGACAACACATTGTCAAGCAGTAGAGACCTTCAAATTTCTAGGTTCTATCATATCACAACACCTAAAATGGACACCTAACATCAAAAACGTCATCAAAAAAGCACAACAAAGAATGTTCTTTCTGCGCCAACCCAAAAAGCTCAAACTACCCTGTTGTAATTATGTATCATTCATGTGATTGCAACTATGTATCATTGCAACTATGTATCATTCAAGAATTGCAACATTGTATCATTCACGTGTAATCATTAACTTCTGTCTCTCCAGTGACCCTTGCAAGGCACGTACGAGAGGCAAGGAGATAGACGTTTGTTAATAGGCTTATCCACTTTGTAAATAATCTGTCCAGGTATGCAGCTTTGTAAACATACACATCCTGATGAGATTAACATGTTTGACTTGAGCTTTTTAATTAAATCATTTTCTTGTAAGAAAACACAATAAAAGAGCGTGTGCCAAGACATTCGGGGTGCGCTCATCATCAAGAGGAAACTTCGCTTCCTGTCGTTTCTCTTCCCTTCGCTCCCTTTCATGAGCCGCCCATCAGATGCGGGATGGCAGATACCGCATTCTGGTGACCCCGACGTGATTCCCTAAGGGGGATACGCAGCGACGCGCCCATATCTTATCCGCTCGATGGGAGCTGTGCATCGCCAGGCCTGAAGCGAATTGCACTTCATCGGATCTGAAACACGGTCTCGACTTTTCATAAGTATGGGTGAAAACTTTGCTCAACAGCAGACGCAGCATCTGAAGGAGTTGAGGGAGTTAGTCGCTTCTTCTTCTAAATACTCTGCTAATTTAAAGGGCTCTCCTATAAAAAAGAAACCTATTGCTACATTATTGGCTTATGTGTGGCAACATTGTCCCAATTATTCAGAGAAAGGGTCCTTAAAAATTTCCAATTGGCAAAAAAATTGGTGAACATCTCCATAGTCCTCCTCGTGCACCTATTGGCATTTTGGTCACTTAGAGGAAAATTATGGAAGCTTTAATGGTCCATTATAAAATAGAAGCAGGGAGTGTGTTTGAATCTCCCCTGCCAAGTTATGATAACTTTTCAATTTTCTCTAACTCAGGCAGAAGCTGCTGCCATTATTCAACAATGCCCCACATGTAGTAAGCAAGGACATTCCATTCCCATAGGAGTAAATCCTAGAGGGTTAAAAGCTTGTGAAATTTGGCAAATGGATGTAACTCAGTATCCACCTTTTGCCCCTTGGAAATATTTGCACGTTTCAATAGATACATATTCAGGGTTTATTCTGGCTACTCCTCAAAGGGGAGAAACTGTAAAACATGTCATCAATCATTCAATTCGTACCTTTGCCTTGCTGGGACGTCCAAAAGAAATAAAAACAGACAATGGACCTGCCTATACAAGTTCTGCTTTTCAGGACTTCTGTAACAGATGGGATGTAACCCACAAGTTTGGGATTCCCTACAACAGCCAGGGGCAAGCTATTGTGGAACGGGCAAACTTGTATCTGAAAAATGCTCTTGATCGATATTCGTTGCGGGAAAAACCCCTGAACCTCCCAGCATTGCAAAATTCTCTTAACATTTGTCTTTACACTTTAAACTTTCTTAATCTGACTGGCATTCCTCCCATTTCTGCTGCTTCACATCATTTTTCCTCCCCCTCCCCCCCACCTAACAGACCTCTGGTATATTATCGCAGATTGCCAGATCCTGCCTGGCAGGGTCCCGCTGAGCTTCTCACTTGGGGACGAGGATACGCTGCGATCTTACTGCCAGACAAAACCACTCTCTGGATCCCTGGTCGGGCAGTAAGACCCTATCATGGGAATTCCTCTGCTACATCTGTATCTTAAAACTCTTTCCTGATATTCTTGCCTATATCTTCTTTGCAATTTCTACCTTATTCGTATCCTACTTAAAGAACACTCTACCACTCGCTCTTTTGTTCCTTCTTTACTCTTCCTATGGAAGGGAACCTTAAAATCTTTTCCTCTATTCAATCTAAAACATAGGGGGACCTAAATGTCCTTATGTTGTATCATGGGTTTCTCCACCCCAACTAACATCCTTGATGAATTACCAAATTAATCTTTATTGTCATTATTGTAATTATTATCCTTTTTCTATTAATTGAATTCCCTCCTCATTTCGCAAATGTTCTACAACTAACTTGTCCATAGCCCTCTCTCCTACTTGTCATGTTTTTATATACCTGAACTCTGATCCTGTCAACAAACGACGCTTCAAAAGAACTGTCCATGACGATCCGCAGAAGCCTCATAGAAGAGATAATATTGCCTGGACTATAACTGACTTTCAAAAAGTTCGTTTAAATTCTACAACCAATTTTTCTTGCATAGAAAACTTCTACCCACCACTTCAATTCGATTTAGCAGACGCACCCACACAACCAGGGGATATCCTGCAATCCACACCACTGCAGGAGGAACTTTAACATCACGCCTGAAAGGAATGTATTTTATCTCTGGCAACAATTTTGTTTGGACTTGTTACAATGGTTTCATGGCATGTATTCACGGGGATGAAATTGTTAAATCCAAATCATTTTGCATTCAAGTATGGCTTGTATGTATAACTCTGATGATTTTATATCCCTACAGGTATCCATGGAACAACCCCTCTCTTGCAAAATCGTAAAGATTTAGATCGTTATTTTTTTTTAAAACAAGGGGGATTGTGTGCTATGCTTAAAAAAGAATGTTGTCTTTATGCTGATAGCGGGGGGGGGGGGTTCATTTTCTAATTCGCCATGGCTTACAACCTTTTTAACTGCATTGGCAGGATCGTTAATAATCACTATATTGATTTGTATTATAGGACTTTATTGTTTTAATAGAATATTACAATTTTTAAAAAATTAATTATCCTCTGCTGATGTTAATATGCTATTGCAAGCTTATGTTATATCCTCAACACCGGACGAAAAAATGTCATTGCTGAGTTACCGCTCCTTGGACAACCCTGAAGCTGACGGGGATGGCAAACATTTCAGAAAATTAGTTCCTGTCTTCTTGGACGAGGAAGAAGACTTGTCATAAATAATAAAAACAGAGGAGATGTTGTAACTATGTATCATTCATGTGATTGCAACTATGTATCATTGCAACTATGTATCATTCAAGAATTGCAACATTGTATCATTCACGTGTAATCATTAACTTCTGTCTCTCCAGTGACCCTTGCAAGGCACGTACGAGAGGCAAGGAGATAGACGTTTGTTAATAGGCTTATCCACTTTGTAAATAATCTGTCCAGGTATGCAGCTTTGTAAACATACACATCCTGATGAGATTAACATGTTTGACTTGAGCTTTTTAATTAAATCATTTTCTTGTAAGAAAACACAATAAAAGAGCGTGTGCCAAGACATTCGGGGTGCGCTCATCATCAAGAGGAAACTTCGCTTCCTGTCGTTACTCTTCCCTTCGCTCCCTTTCATGAGCCGCCCATCAGATGTGGGATGGCAGATACCGCACTACCCAAGGAGATGCTGATTCAGTTCTACAGAGGAATTATTGAGTCTGTCATCTGCACCTCTGTAACTCTCTGTTTTGGTTCTGAAACCCAACAAGACAGACACAGACATCAGAGGATAATTAGGAATGCAGAAAAAAATAGTTACTACCAATCTGCCTTCAATCAAATACTGCACGAGTCAAAAAGAGGGCTGTGAAAATATTTACAGACCCCTCACAACCTGGACATAAACTGTTTCAACTCCTACCCTCAAAATGATGCTATAGAGCACTGCACACCAGAACAACTAGATACAAGGGCAGTTTTTTCTCAAATGCCATCACTCTACAAACAAATAATTCCCTCAACACTGTCCAATTATTTACAAAGTCTGCATTACTATTACTACTAATCTTCTCATCATTCCTATCACCCATCTCCTCCCACTTATGACTGTATGACTCTCTCACTTGTATCCTTACAACTTATATTGACTGTTTCCTAGTATAATTTGATTGTTTATTGTACCCTGTGACTATTATTAAGTGTTGTACCTTATGATTCTTGACTCTTGAGGAATGTATCTTTTCTTTTATGTACACTGAGAGCATCTGCACCAAGACAAATTCCTTGTGTGTCCAATCACACTTGGCCAATAAAGAATTCTATTCTATAACTTTCCCAATGCTGATGGACTTTATGAGTTGCCCAAGGAGCAGCCCAAGCAGGGTTTTCACATTGGATACTGTGATCTGCAGGATGCCAGATAAGTTGGATGTAATCAGCCCACAGATTTTCCTGACTGTTCCTCAGCTTATTAAATATAAAACATTCTTTCTGCTTTTGTAGTGTTGTTTAAAAAATATATTCCTCACTGCTTTATAGAGGTTACTGCTCTATCTTTTATTCTCCTTTCTTTTGGCACAAGAAGTCAGAGTTCATTTTTATTTTCAGGCTGGTGGCATTAGAATGCATTATCCTCCCACTGAGACTTTTTACTATACTTGGTATGCATCATGTATCTTTCTTGGAGTAATACTTGGATAGAAAAACTTATTTCAGTCAGGAGGTTTTTAAGGAAAAGTAAAGAGTATGTCACTTGCTTATCTTGGGCTAATGATGTCATGCACCAGGCTGTTTTACTTCTTATCGGATTTTGCTCCTGTCTTTGAAAGAGAATCCATTGACTATTCTCCTTCCTTAATGAAATGTTGATTCTCCTTGTTGCAATATTTAACGTGAGTTTAATAATGGCTTATTATAAGCTTCTTGCTCATAAGGTCTTTCCCCATTTTTTTCTCACTTTGAAAGAAAAGCAATTGTTTTGTAAAGGAGATGAACATATAAGTCGCATTAGTATATGGAATTCCAGATACGGAATTCTTTCTTCCATGGCAGTGGAAAATATTTGTATGATCCCGCTCTTTCATGCTGTTGTTCAGTGATTTGTAACTTCCCAAGCAGTGGTGGGATTCAATTTTTTTAACGACTGGTTTTGTGGGTGTGGCTTGGTGGGCATGGCAGGGGAAGGATACTGTAAAATCTCCAATCAGAGGTGGTATTTGCCAGTTCTTCGAACTACTCAAAATTTCTGGTACTGATTCTCCAGAACTGATCAGAACCTGCTGAATACCCCCTCCTCTCCCAAACATCCCATGCTTCAGCTAAAACTCAGAAGAACCCTTAAACTTTTTTCAGTGGAATTTTCCAGACCAAGAAACAAGGAGACCAGTAGAGATCTTTGTAATAAAAACAGGTGGGATGGATGGAACAATAGGCTGCTTGAAAAAAATTGCAGGCACTTGTGTTGCCTTTTTTCCCCTCCCATTTGATTGCAACATTGACACAGATGTGGGAGGAGACATATGTTGTGGAACTCTACAGCTACCAGCAAACACAGCAATGAGAGGAAAAAAAAAATGTTTTGCTTTCTAAAGGAGTGGACGGTTCACTCCTTTAGAAAGTGAAGTATAGCAGCCCAACAAAACAAAGCACAAGGTTAAAAAAGATGCAAGATGCTGGCCATTAACAGAAAAATAAAAAAATCTTAGAGAGAAAGGTGACTTAAGCCAGAGCAGGTTTAAGAAAGTAATATTCATGCATACCAGTAGCAGTATAGACTAGAACACTATATATAGGTAATTGTAATAGAGTAATAAGTAATAGTTCAGTAATTATCACATAATAATGTAGAGATAGCAATAGAGTATAATATAGCAAGCAATCACATATCATTTGTATATCTTGTGTCAGGGTTTCAAGTAATAAATCCACATCAAACAAAGCTTCAAGGCCAGCAGATTCCTCAAAGAATAGCTTTATTGAAAATATCATATTGGCACAGAACTGGTGAAAACAGACTCTGAAGACTCCTGCGGTTTTCACCTAATTAAAAATAAAAGTTTTTCTACTTTCTCAAAACAATCAGTCACATTGTCCAATCATGGTGTGGTCTGGCAACTGAGTAATATCAATTCGCCTTCGCATAGCGACATTCCTCTAACCAGGTGTGAAAATGCCCTTGGTTCCCAAGAGAAAATATTTTGTTTTGGCTACAAAATCCTCTCTATCTCTAATCCCGCCTCCCTGTCCCTCAGCTCCAGTGTGGCAACACTAAAGCGGTCAAAAATGGCTTTGGTCAGGTCAGTTTCAGGGTTGGCATCTGGTTTTTTATAAAATGAAACATCTCCCTGGCCCTTGATTATGTATGTTTAGAGAATATTTGGTCAATCCACAACCACATGGTGTTGCGAAGCATAGGTGACTTTGCAAAGAGTGGTAACAAACATATCAAGTCAAAAAGTGGTTTGGTGAAAAAAGAAAATTATGGTATTCATGAATAGTATATGAATTTGGGGAGCATTCCCTCCTTCATGTGAGGTGTTAAGTTCTGCGCTAAGAAGGAGACGAGCCAGTGAACAGTGAACTTCAAACTCTTTATTAATATGTTGTAACAGCTCAGCTCAACGGCCACAATGGGGCAATAGGCAAGCTCTTGAGTATTTAACCAATGAAAACACAAGGAGCGCTAGCTCCGTTAACCAATGGGAGAGGCTCGTTAATGGCCAATCAGATTCTCCTGAACAGACCAATCCGATGTCACTATTATCGGCCAATCAGAAGTGCAGGTCCAGAACCCTGCACTTTACTCCAAGCTCTCAACAATCTTTATTCAAGCACTTTTATTAATTCACAACACCCCTTCCCCCTGGGTTCCATTTAAGGGGTGCGGTCACGTAGTCTTTGAGGTAGGCAGGTTGTTTTGATTGTCTATTTGATTTACGTTGTCCTCCCGGTATTAGGCTACAGTCTTGTTGGGGTAGGACGTTATCTGGTGAACAGGGTGCCTCCAGTTCTGTGTCCAAATTTTCATTGCCACTACTGTTCTCGGCATCTCATTGAGGCGAGCTTACCCCCATCCCCGATCCTTCTTCACATGTTGCCTCTGAGCGGTCATTTCTTCCGCTTATGCTTTCTGCCATTTCAAAATCATCTTCCTCGGCATCTCCTCCCCCCTCAGTTAGGAAGTCTGGGGACTTAGAGATCCCCGACTGCAGCCTTGAATGCAGCTGATCAATATGGCGCTTCCATATTCTATCATCGCGACATTTCATGCGGTATGATCTGGGGCCGGTTACTTGGATTACAGTTGCCTCGACCAACAACGGATCGCCCGAAAAGTTCCTAGCGAAAACCAAGTTGCCTACCTGGAAGTTACGGCATTTCCCGCTGGATCCATGTGGTTTTTCAGGTTCATATGATGGGTGTAGACGATCGAGGTGGGAGCGGAGCTTCTGCCCCATCAATAACTCGGTGCAAGTTTTGTTGGTGATGCTGTGCAGAGTGATATGCTGCAAAAGGAGTATCCGGTTAATCTTGTCTTCGATATCGCCATAGTCCATTTTATGCAATGTTTTCTTGATGAATTGTACAATGCGCTCGGCCCTTCTGTTGGCCGCAGGATGCCCCGGCGAAGTCAGTGCATGGCGAATACCGCGGTCCGCCAGGTACTGTTCAAAGGACAACGTGGTAAATTGGGGTCCGTTGTCGGATACCAGAATGTCTGGTAATCCGTGTGTTGCAAATAGTCTGTCTAGTTTCCTGATAACCAATTCGGTTGTTGTATTTCTCATCTCATGGATTTCAAGCCAGTTCAAGTAGGCATCCACCGTTAATAAAAATGTGTGTCCTTTGGTAGGTCCCGCAAAGTCCAGATGAATACAGGAACATGGTCCCCTCGGTGTTTCCCATTCAGTCGGGGTTGCTTTCGGAAGGGCGTTGCAAACTTCCTGGCATTTGTGACAAGCTTTTACCCAGGCTTTGATCTGCTTGTCGATACCCGGCCACCACGCGTAGCTTCGTGCGAGGGCTTTCATGCGCACGATGCCGGGGTAACCATCGTGCAAGGTTCTTAGTATCGCTGGTCGTAACCGCTCTGGGACAATGACTCTATCTCCCCAGATGATGCAGCATTTCTGGGAAAACAGTTCCGTTTGTTGGTTTTTGAATGGGATGTAGTCATCAGGTATCTGGTCCAATAGCCATCCGCGCTCGACCCAGCTGAGGACTCGTGCCAAAATGGGGTCGCGTTTCATTTCCATCGCGATATCTCGGGCTATTAGTGGTGGTGTTCGAAGCATCTCAATCTGCAGCGTGGTGACGGTTGGAGCGGGGTTGTCAATGGTCTCCGGAAGTGGTGCACGGCTTAATGCGTCGGCATGGGGAATGGCCTTCCCCGGGCAGTGTTGCAACTTATAATTATATGCAGCCAAGAATTTTGACCAACGAGTCATTCTGGGAGATAATATATAAGGGGTTGGCCTAACACCCGCTATTATTCCCAGCAAGGGTTTGTGGTCAGTCACTATAGTAAAAGCTCAGCCATACACATATTCATGAAATCTCTTAACAGCAGACACAATAGCAAGGGCCTCTTTATCAATTTGACTGTAATTACGTTTTGCTTTTGATAGCGTCTTTGAAAAATAGGCAACAGGGGCTTCACAACTGTTTGGCAAAACGTGGCTCAAAATGGCGCCCACTCCGAATGGTGATGCATCACACATGATCGTTAAAGGCAAAGTCTCGTTATACTGCATCAACACAGCATCGGAAGTCAATAAATTTTTCACTTGGTGAAATGCCTGCTCCTCTCTGTGTCCCCATACCCAGGTTGCTTTTTTGTCCAACAAACGATGGAGGGGTTCGGCTACGGTTGCTTTGTGCGGCAGAAACACGTTATAAAAATTGATAAGGCCTAGAAACGCCTGGAGGTTGGCCTTATTTTGGGGTTTGGGGGCGTTTTTGATTGCCCTAAGCTTGCTATCGGTGGGGTGAATGCCTTGACTATCAATTAAATATCCTAAAAATTCTACACGATCCGTGCATAGTTGACACTTGTTTTTTTTAACTTTGAGACCTGAGTCTTTAAATCTCTGGAGAACCAACCCCAAATGCTCCTTTAGTATTTCTCGAGTCGGGGCAGCGATTAACACGTCATCAAAATATGGGACAATCCTTTTATCCCTTGTAATAGTCTTTCCATCAAACTTTGAAAGATTCCCGGGGCTATGCTCACTCCGAACTGGAGTCATTTACATTTAAATGCACCTCGGTGCATCACGATCGTTTGGGCCTCTGCCGATTTTTTGTGGACAGGCAGTTGTTGGTATGCCTAGGGTAAGTCTAGTTTAGCGAAGACTTTTCCACCCCCCAGGGAATGGAGGAGGTGTTGCACCACCAGTACCAGGTAAGCGTTTTGTTGAAGGGCATGGTTCAGGGTGGCTCGGTAGTCCCCACAAATTCTTATCGATCCATCCGGCTTGATGGGTGTCACGATTGGGGTTTTCCAGGGAGAATGATCGGTTGGTTCTAACACACCCTGGGCTATTAATTTATCGAGCTGCTCATCAATCTTTGGTTTAAGAGCAAATGGAACTCGACGAGGCTTAAGGCGGATGGGAGCTATTTTGGGATTGAGGTTAAATGATATTGGGATCCCCTTGTACTCGCCTAGTTTTTCTGCAAAGACGTCCTGGAATTCTTGGACGAGGTCCTCTTCCCAGTCACTGCTGCAGGTTCGATGAATGCCGGCTACTTCAATTCCAAGTGGAGCGAACCATTGGAGGCATTACAAACTAAGCCGATCCCTGTCAACAACAGTCAGGGGTAGGAATGCTGTATGATTCTTAAACGAGACACGGACTCAGCTGGATCCAATGACTGGAATTCGATTTCCATGATAGTTTTTGAGTATGAGTCTTTGGAATCTGAGGACTTGCCGCCAGACAGTAGGGATGAGCTGCTTGAGGGTCTTCCAGGAAACCATCGAGAGAGACAATCCCGAATCGACTTCCATCAGGCAGGGCTGGTTTTCTATGGCCACTTTCAATCGGATCTTTTTGGCATCTAGAGATGAGGCGTGACTGATCATGATAGTTTGGTGAGCCTCTTCTCGCTTCGTGGGGCGGTTTAGGGTTCTGTTTCTGTAGGAGTGGTTGTTCCTTCGGTGGTTCAAGGGCTCTCGCTTTTCAGGACCGCTTCCTGTATATTGGCGATAGTTAACCCCCTCGGGGCTGGCTGGGTCCTGGCTTTCTTCTACAGATCCGTCCAATGTGGCCTCTTTTCCCGCACACATGGCAGAGCGCGTCGAGGAATTTGCAGTCTGATCAGGGGTGATTTGCCCCGCAACCAGCGCATTGGTACTGCGATTTCTGGTGTTGGTCTTGTTCAGACCGGAGTCTGTTGACCTCTTCTTCATCGCTTTGTGATGATGATTCGAGGTCCTCATGGTGGGCTGTCGTATGCTGTCCTTCTGACTGAGGTGAAATTTCACGGGCGAGTTGGTGAAGCGGGGCGTGGGTGCAGCGCATTCGGGCAGCCAACTTCCTGGTTGCTTCTGCTGCAGTAGCTTCTGTAATGGCATCTGCAAGGCTGATGTCGCCTTTTGCCATCAGCTTGCTTTGCGTGTGTGGCGATTCTAATCCCAGAATTATTCGGTCTCTCAGGGCTTCTTCGAGGTCGGCAAACCTGCATAGGCCTCCCAGATTCCAGAGATCCGCTATGAAATCTGCAACGCTTTCGCCCTTCCGGTGATCTCTTTGGTAAAATTAATGCCTTCTAACAAGAGTTGACACGGTCAGTGCCTAGTGGGCCCTTTGCAGGGGTTCGAGGACATCCCAGTACATAGACTTTACTTCTGCCGGTTTCGCTAGTGCCTTGGCCATCTTGAATACGGTCGGCCCGCAATGAATTAGGAATACTGCTCGTTTCTTTCCGGTAGTGGCATCCTTCAAATTGTTGGTCTCCAGAAACATCTGGAAGCGATCCATATATGAGTCCCAGTCTTCTTGTGCCGGGTCGAATGGAGTGGGTGGTATGACACCGCCGGACATGGTTCCGCCATTGGTGCGTTTCAGCCACATGCTCTGTTATCGTTCTTCGTCGTTCAGTCAGCTCTGACATCTCCACATCCCATCCTCATCGCCAGTGTTAAGTTCTGCTCATGGGCACTAAGAAGGAGACGAGCCAGTGAACAGTGAACTTCAAACTCTTTATTAACATGTTGTAACAGCTCAGCTCAATGGTCACAATGGCCCCCTTTATATAGGCAAGCTCTTGAGTATTTAACCAATGAAAACACAGGGAGCACTAGCTCCGTTAACCAATGGGAGGGGCTCATTAATAGCCAATCAGATTCTCCTGAACGAACCAATCCGATGTTGCTATTATCAGCCAATCAGAAGTGCAGGGCCAGAACCCTGCACTTTACTCCAAGCTCTCAACAATCTTTATTCAAGCACTTTTATTAATTCACAACATGAGGTAATTAAAGTCCTGGCATGATTCAACACATCTGGTGGGTCTCAGACTAAGTCAGCTTGATTCATGATATTTTCTTTGCATAAAAATACAGTAAGTTTAGGAGAAAGTCAGCTGAAGAAGGAGGAATCCAAGTATGGCAATAGCAGTGTCCATCCTTTTCTTAGTGTCTGAGATATCTAATAGATGGAGCAATAACAGAAATATCAGACAAGGATAAAGAAAGACATTGTATTTGTGTGAGAGAGAATGTTTAGATATGTGCAGATATCCTATTAGCGAATATACGTTGCCTGTTTTTGTTATTTACTGTTATGTTTTTCAAAATCTTTATATGCTTTTATATTGGCTGTTTTATCTATGGTGTGTCATTCAGAATCACCTTTGGTAAAGCGGGTGGCTATATAAATTTGACTAATAAAAATAAATAAATATAATGTATATATGTGAACCTGATCTCATGTTAAGAGTTGGTTTTCAGGTGATTCAGGTCATCCACAAATTCTCCCAGAATCAGAAGGGGAAAAAAACACTGTTGCTCACTGGGCCATTGTGTGTGGGGGCGGGGGGGACACTCACAAAGCTTCCATCTAATCTATATTAATTTTGAACTGAAAATAGTTTATAAGCTGGAACTGTTATATTGCCACTGTTTTAATAACTCTTGCCATAGAGAACTCTCTTTTTTTCCCCTTGTCCCTCTGTAGGAATGATTCTATTCAATCCTAAAGGCATAAGGATAAATAAGAAATGATTTCAGATAAGCTTATATATTAATAGTGGAACTGTGCAATATAGTTTGTTACCCTGGGAGGAAAAAAAAATACATTTATATCAGTATATAGATTCACCATCAGTATACATTCAGTTTTGAGATCATCCTGTGTCCGCTATACAGAAGATTCTTGCATGTTTTTCATCTTCTATCTATCTCTATCTCTCTTCCTTTCTCTATCTCTCCACCCTAAATTAATACACTGCAGGATGAAACTTCATCAGTATAGAATGTATTATAATCTATCATGTTCATCCAGTGCAGGTTAATAGGTAGGTGTTTGTCTGTTTTTTAAACTTCCCACAGGGAAGGATAATTGACCCAAAGTTACTCAGCCAATTCCATGTCCCCACCTTTAATTCAAGATCAAAATGTTTCTTTTTTTCTTTTGCTTGGCAAGAGGAAAAAGGTAGGTATTCCTTAACTTACAACTGAGCCCAAAATTTCTGTTGTTAAGTGAGACATTTATTAAGTGAGTTTTGCCCCATTTTATGACTTTTTTGCCAGAGCTATTAAGTGAATCATTGCTGTTGATAAGTTAGTAACCCAGTTGTTAAATGAATCTGTCTTCCCCATCACATGACCCTGGAACACAGCAATGGTCATAAGTATGAACCCATTGCCAAGTATCTGTTGTGGTTAGCAGGCAGCAGGCGCGGATGGCTGAGGAGAGCGAGGATTCAGATGAGGAGCCAAGACCATTAGGAAGTGGACTGCTGCCTTTAGAGATTGTGGGGACTTGCAGCAGTGATGAGGAGGTTCCTGAGGAGCCTGTGCCAAGTGTGCGTGTGCGCAGGATTGCTCATAGGAAAGAGCAGTGACAATAGCACGGGCAACTTGGGTGTAAGGCTGCAAGGTAATGGCCCCTCCTTCAAGAAGATAAAAGCCATCTGCAAAACGAACGTACTTTGCAGAAGGTAAAGACATTTTGAAACTCCAGCCTCGTGGACATTCCAGTATCCTGAGTTTGTATTTGAAGATTCTTATTTTGCAAATTATTTCTTGTCTGTTATCTTTTGGCAAGTCTTGCACAGTTTGGCAAGACTTGTGCTTATCACAGCTAATTATTTTGTAAAAACATTACAAGGTTTCTGTTCCTTTTGGATTGTATTTGATTTGTTGGGAAAGGATGTGGGTCAGAACAGCATCTGAATTTTGATCACAGGATCATGGAGATGCTACAACGGTTGTAACTGTGAAAAATGGTAATATCACTTTTTTCAACATTGTTGTAACTTTGAACGGTCAGTAAATGAACTGTTGTAAGTTGAGCACTACCAGTACTGAGGGAAAATTGAATCTCTCCTTGATCAGTTTCCACCCATTATTCCTTGTCTGGCCATTGGGTGCTTCGGAAAACAGGTTGACCCTCTCCTCTCTGTGACAGCCCCTCAAGTACTAAGACACTGCTATCATGTCTCCCCTGGTCCTTTTCTTCACTAGAGAATCCATGCACAATTCCTGCAAGCATTCTTCATATGTTTTAGTCTCCAGTCTCCTAATCATCTTGGTTGGTCTTCCAGAGTGGGACTAAAAGTCACAGTCTCCTGGTTTTTAGAGTGAGACTATATGTCATTTAATGGTGCAGTGTTGTTCAGAGTTTTGTACCCAGATGTGGTACTCCAAGTTTAGTTCCTATCAAGCTATGAGTAAAGTTGTTCCCTATATACATATGTTGTTATACCACAGGTGTCAAACTCACCATGTCACGTTGCCATCGCTTTGCAATGTTTCCCCCTTCATGGAACTGGGGTGGGCGTGGCCTGTGAGTGATGCATCCAGCCTGCTTTCTGCCTGTTTGACACATCCAGCCTGTTTGAATGTCAGCATTCCAACTAACCAACCCCAAACCAATAAACTCTGAGAAAAGCATCTTCTCAAAGTTCCATTTTATTAGAATTGTCATATTGGCCCATCTGGGAAAACCAATTTCTGAGACTTCCAGGTTTTCCCTTCCCAAAAGAAATGCAAAGATACCCTACACCCATCTGTCCCCTATACCCATCAGTCCATCACATGGCCCAATCAAATTGTTGTCCCAACTGGAGACATTCCTCCAGACACTCCTCTCCAGGTGCAGGGCAACATGTCCTTGACTCTCTGAGAAAGAATGTTGTTGAGTCTAATCTTCTACCTCATTATGAAATCCCCTCTCCCAAATTCCCAGGCACTAAATGTGGCAGCCTCGAAGCTTCCAAGTAAAAAATGGCTTCCAAGGCTGACACCTTTCCTATTCTACTATGTGTATGTGTGTGAAAGAGAGAGGGGGAAAGGAGAGAGGGAGAGGGAGAGAGATTATGCCTACAACACTATTACTATACGATACTGGTGTGTCCCAGCTGTGGAAGTCCAATTTCAGATGACATTAGTTTTGCTTCCAACTAAATTCCACAGATATTTCAGAGGCAGAGAAATGTTGACATTCATAGCAAATTTCTCCTTAATGAAACTTCGGGGCAACCTGTGAAACCTAGAAAACAGCTTAAGAACAAAAAAGAGACATAAAAATAGATTCCTTTAGATTGCATCCTATGTGGAATTTTAAATTTTTCAGTGATGCAATGTCACCATACTATTTTACCCCCTCCTCTTGTGACTTAAATGTTTAGAGTTGGATCATTTAAGCCTGAATACATTTAAATGCATAAAACCCAAATAAAAATGAGCAATTACCACTTCCCCCCTACATTTGTAGTTGTTTGGAAACTTCTGATAGAAAACTAGGCCACCAGATTTTGCTCTGAGACCAAACTAGTCTCAGAATACATTGTCTGTCTATAGAGAAGCTTCATGTAGAATTTTTTTCCCTATAAAAGTTTCTGGAATGTTTAGGCCTATAAACTTTCAGAGGGAAGGAGGAAGTATTTATTTATTTATTCATATTCTGCCTTTGTTCCTACAAATAATGCAAGGCTGTGAACATACTTAAATACAACTTCCTTCTCCTGTTTTCCCCACAATAACAACAACAACAACAACAACAACAACAACCTTGTCAGGTGGGTTGGGCTGAGAGAATGATTGGTTTAAGATCATCCAGCTGGCTTTCAGCAGTCCAATTAGGTGGACCTCCTGCCTTTTGTGGAGGTTGCACACAATAATGCTGTTCACAGTAGCAAGGGACTAACCCCCTTCAGGGTAGTGAACAGTATGGACTTTGTCCTAATGCCTGACTATCCAAGGGATCCCGCCTCATCAATCAGCTTGACCGATTGGATGTTAATGCTGAAAGCAACTTGAGAGAATGTTAAAAAAGCACCAGCTAAAGTGGCGTAGACTTGTAAGAAACAGGCAGACAAACACTGAGCCCTGCAACAGCCATTCCAGTTGGGAGAGAAGCTCTACCTCTCCAAAAAATATCTAAGGCTGAAACTCCCTAGCAAGAAACTGGGGCCAACTATTGTTATTAGGGTGGAACTATTGTTATTATTATTGGTAAGTCACCTAAATCATCTTAGTGGAGTTGGGGAGGGGGCTATATAAATGTGATGAATAAATGAAATAATAGAAAAATAGAAAATAGTGTAACAATAAATCACAAAGTGTTTGACGGCTCCACAATAAGTCTTGAAAAGTCTTCTAAATTTACAATTACCTGGAAAGACATAAGAAAGTGGTCCATCTTTGCCCCAGAGGACAAGCTATAAGACACAGAATGGGACAATTGGCTGCAGCCCCCTTACCCTGGCCACTTCACCTGTCCCCTGCCCTAGCTAACCCACTGTGGACACCTCTTCCTGCCCCCACCAGCCACGGCTGCTTCATTCCTGGCCAACCCACCATGTGCATCCCTCTCTGGCTGTCCTTCCCCATGCTCCTTCCCCATTGCCTTGCCCCAGGCAATTTGCCATGGGACAAATCAGCCTGGCTGAATTGCCATGTGAGAGAGCTTCCAGGATGTAGATCATGGGGCCCAAGGACCACAGGGGCTACAACTGCTACTGTCTGGCCAAAACAGAGGGGTACTAGTGGGCTCAACTCACAAGATGGCAGCAGCAATGCCCACTGCCCTTGTCCCATCCTGTCCTAAATAGCCCTCGGATTTAGATCTAAACATACCTCAGTTTCCCTCTTTCCCTTTTGATTTCTGTGTGATGACCTGGGGCATGGCACAAAGGCAAAATAGTCACATAAGTAAGAAAAGTCCCTTTAATACCTCCAACTTTGCCCCCAATGTCCAGGTTACCTTCAGCTGGAGAAAAAACTCCCAAGAACAGTCTTTAAGTGGAGGAAATTCAGTCCAAAACCAAAGTACATACAAACTGTAAATAAAAATCAACACAAACCACGCTGCAGTAAATAACTTGACAGGGCAGGATAAGGAATTGCAGACTTGAAAGACCAACAAAACACACACAGTTGGGAAGATGCCAGGAACCCAGATAAGTCTCGACAATAACAGATAACTTACAATTTGCTTCCAACAAGTTGCTGTGCGCAGCTTTCCTTTTTAAAAACTGTGTTCCCAGCTGCAGCTAATGAAGGGAATCAGGGCCCTTTCCTCCCCCATAAGCCATGCAACTCACATTGCTCCCTTCTCCATTCTTCCCTGCATGCCCTAGGATGAAGAGAGAGTGGGCCTGGGTCTTCCTCCAAATTCCCTCTCCCTTGCTCTATCTCTCCTCTGCTCTCCCCAGCCGGACTGTGACCTGTCAGCTGCTCGGCCTCCCTCTCAGAATCAGATTCCAACAGGGGCATGACATTCTGTCTCCTTCCTCTTTAAATGCAACCAACTTTGACAGCTAAGCATTCTAACAATACAGGGTAATTTTGAAACAAACATGTCAATGAACCAGCAGAGATTTTGGTGAGCTGTTTTGAGATATCACAATACTTTAAATTGTCAGGAGATTATACGATGAGGATTATGTTAATGGGGCATACAGGCCATTAAATCAGATTGTGCATTGTGCCATGAACCACAAAAATGCTTCTGCATTAGTCAGTATAGGTAATATTTTTAATAAAACAATCTTGCCTATTAAGAATATTTTGCCTAATTCTTTCTTCCCAGCCATTCTCCTACAACATACTGTAGTCATAATCCTGGGCTGGTTTTGGTTTGTCTGCCATGCCCCCTTAATTTTTTTTTTCTAAAGATCTGGGTATTTTTCCTAACCTTGGCTTTATACCTCTACATGCCTCCTACTTTTGCATAGGTAGTGCTGTTTTATATTATACCAAGCATTTAGATATACTGAGATAAAATGCTAAATGAAACATTCAGACATACTGAGAGCAAAATGCTAAATGAAGAACCTGGATTTTCTTTGGGACCAGAGATTTGGTATCCTGAGCCTTCGAATTTGTATTGGAGCCAATCCTCAGAGAACTTCTCTCTACCAGAATGTACACATTCTCTACACATTCTGATAGAGAGTAGTTCCTGGAGGATGAGCTCTAACACAAGTTTGAAGTAGAGGAGGTATCCAGCAGGTTCTGACCAGTTCTGGAGAACCAGTAGCGGAAATTTTGAGTAGTCCGGAGAACCAGCAAATGCCACCTCTGACTGGAGATTTTACAGTATCCTTCACCTGCCACACCCACAGAAGCTTTTGAATCCCACCACTGGTTTGAAGGCTTGGGATACTAAACCTCTGGTACCGATGACTGACCCCGATTGGATCCTGCAACATTATTCTGGGACACATATCTTTGCCTTCATCCATTAATAAATGATTTTGTATCCATCATGAATTCTGAATTCTGTATCCAGTTTCCATAATATGCAATGGAATGAATGTGTGCAAGCTTTTAGGTCTTCAGCACTCTTTTATCAGGCAAGATGTAACAATAACAACAACAAAAGGTAGAAATTTAGGCTGTTCCCGCCAAGAGGTCTTCAGTTCAAGATCATTCTTAAGATAGACTAAAATCTATGTGTATTATTTACTAGTAAATATTATTAATATGCCTAATGTTCAGGAATAAAGAATAAAACTCTAAAACTCTGAAAACTCAAAAAGATAACAATGAAATTAGTTTCTAATATATTTTTGGTTTGGATAAAGTACATAGATTCCTGTCCTGGAAGACTGAAAGAAAACAAAAGAAATATCACAACCTTTATAAAAACAAAGACAATAATTTTAAATAGTGCATGTTTGGGGTAATGTACATTTCACTTATACTAGTGGTGGGATTCAAATATGTTTACTACTGGTTCTGTGGGCATGGCTTGGTGGGCATGACTTGGTGAGCATGGCTTGGTGGGTGTGGCTTGGAGGGCATGGCAGGGGAAGGCTACTGCAAAATCTCCATTCCCTCCTCACTCCAGGAGAAGGTTACTGCAAAACCCCATTCCTACCCCACCCCACTAACCTGCTTTCTCCTGTGCAGGGCAACAAGAGAAGACCCAGCCGATCAGTTGGGAGGAGGCAGAAAATAGATGGGGATGGAGCCAGTCAGAGGTGGTATTTACCGCTTCTCCAAACTACTCAAATTTCCTGCTACCGGTTCTCCAGAACTGGTCAGAACCTGCTGAATACCACCTCTGACTTATACTTAAACATTGTTTTTAAGACCCCTTGGAAATCTTTCCTGGCCTCCCTGAAACTTGTGCATGTCCTTGAATCTAAAATTGTACATTTCTGAAAAGACATTGTTTGTCTCATTACATTGAAAAAATGAGAGCCAAAAGTGATGTTTTGTTAGAAACGAGAAGTTCATTTTCCAGGAAGATGAATCTTGCAGATTTACATCCTTAATTTCATTCAAAATTAGACATCCCTAATCTTCCTTTTTTCCTCATACCCATTATTACCAGAATCAATGTGCGAAAAGAAAAGAAAAAAACTGCCCAGATGGTCTACTTAAATTCTGGGCTAAGTTTTCTCTGGAGGCAATTAGAAGGGGAAATGGTGACAAAACGAAGCCAATTGTTGTAACATTATTGTTTTATTTTTCTCTTCCTTGTAGCCTAGCCACGTGTGTTCTTGGCTTTAATTTTCTCCTCCGATCTTAATCAACAGTGAATTGACAAAAGAAGTGCTATTTGCTGTCCTTAACAATTTCCTGATTGAGGATTAAACTTTCCCAATCAACACATGCTGGGTTGGATCTCAACAATGGTACTATTGAAATTAAGTAGCAGACATTTGGATCTTCTCAGCAGGATTTCTTATTTGCCATGTTTTCTTTCTTTTCTCTCTAAAGCAGAGGGGAAAAAAGAATCTTTTTTCCAGGTGCCTATTGTATGGGAAACTGTGAGCTGTCATTATCAATCTATACCCTTGCCAATGACCACAGAAATATCCTTAATTTCCACCCATTTTTGTCATTGTTTGAGGCCAGTCTTCCTTCCGCTATTTTTAAGTATTTAACAGATGTATTTCCAGGTGCATTATTCTGAATGGTGATCATTGACTAAAAGGGAGAAACAGAGAAATAGAGGGAGAGAAGAAGCCTTTTTTAAAATCACACTTTACTATACACACTGGAGAAAATGACATTTGATAGCAGACTGGTCAATAAAAAACTAAACAAAGAAAGATATATAGACACCATGTTCCTGTAGTTAGCAACGTTTCGGCAGAATCTCATCTGCCATCATCAGGCTGCTGTATTGTGTTTGTCTGTGAGTCAGACTTTTACAGTTGTTTCAGTTTTAAATTTGGGGCTGCCCTACTGTTGTGCCAGAATGTTTTTTTCTTCATCCTGATTGGTTGAGAGTCTTGGTCTGTGTTTACTGGTCTTGGAGTTTGCTGTGTTCTGCTTGATTGGTGTTTCTAATATCTTCTGTCTGTTTTGTGGCTTTTTTTGTCTTAATTGGCTGGCAACATTGTGTTCCTATATTGGAGGCTTTTAGTGCAGCTTGGCTCCAAGTAAATGGACGGCTATCATTTGTTAGGAAGCTAGGTTTCATCTGGGTGCCTGGTTGGGGTATGTTTGAGCTGGAGGTATCAGGGGGGATCTGTTTGTGTCCCGGTGTTTGCCTGGCTTGTGGTGTGGAGATTTTTTGTTTGTGAGTGCAGGCTTCCAAATGATAGACAGTCTGGTGGAGTCATCTCTTCTATTCATGCTTTCAGGTCTTTCTTCAATCTCTATGGCTTCTCTGATAATTCTGTGGCTGGGGTTTTCTATAGTGGCTAGGGTTTTGGTGCCATTGAAGTTGATGCTATGACCTGTGGCTTTCATGTGTTGGACTAGTGAGGAAGTGTGTTCCAGCTTTTTTTCTGCATTTTTGTGTTCATCCAGGCAGGTACTAATTCTTCTATTGGTCTGTCCAATGTATGTGGCTGGGCATGATGCACAGGGGACTTCATATATGCCTTGGTTTTCCAGATCAGTTTTATCTTTAGGATTTCTAAGAATGGCTGCTATTTTTCTGTCTGTTTTGAAGGCAGTCTTGATGTGATGCCTGTGTAGTATCTTACTGATTTTGTCTGTAGTACCTTATGTAGGGCAGGACAGCTGTTCCATAGGTCTGTTCATCTTCTAGGTCTCCATTATGTCTCAGTGTGTTTTTGTGGATCATGCCAGTGATTTTGCTTTTGTGGAAGCCATTACTTTAGTCAGGGTTCATAGTTCAGTCTTTATGTGTGTCCTGCCCGCCAAGGGTTTGGTTCTGGTGATTAGTGTTTTGGCCACGGAGTTTATCTGTGCTGGGTGGTGGTGGGATTGGGTGTTGAGGTAGCGGTTGGTGTGGGGTTTTTCTGGTATATGGTGTGTCCTAGTGTGACATCTGTTTTTTTGTAGATTAGTACATCTAGGAATGGTAGTTGTTTGTTTGTTTCCATTTCCATGGTGAACTTGATTTTGGGGTGTGTGCTGTTTAGGTGTGTTAGGAAGTTGTTTAGGTTTTCTTGTCCATGGGGCCAAATCACGAATGTGTCATCGATGTATCTTAACCATAGTTTTGGTTTGTGGGTGGCATTAGCCAGGGCTCTGGATTCAAATTCTTCCATGAACAGTTTTGCAATGATGGGTGACAGTGGTGATCCCATAGGGGCTCCTTCAATTTGCTTATATCTTTGTTCTTTGTATATGAAATATGTGTTGGTTAAGCAGTGTTCTGCTAGTTCCATTAGGTGTTTAGCTGGGTGGTATTTATTTTTTGATGATATAAAGAGTTTCTTTTATCGGGACTTGAGTGAATAGTGAAACCACATTGAAACTTACAAGCAGATCTTCTTCTTCTTCTTTTTTTTTGAAAAAGATTTTATTAATTTTCTACAAACAAACAAGACAAACAAAACATAAAAACATCAACTCTTATATGTACATCCAGTGTGTCAGTTGGTTCATCATTAATTGTAGTCTCAATTACAATTATGTTACATAACAACTCATATTGTCAATCCAAACTTATATATCCTAATATCACTAAAAAAAAAAAAGTTTTTGACTATATTTTTAATCATTCATGCTTTATGAGCTGACAATACTTTAAACCAGTTTACTCTATAACAAATCGTATAATCATATCAAATCAATCCTAAAAAACCCTTTATAAATATAATGTCGAATAACAAAATAATAGCAAAATAGCAAAATAAAGATATTCCTTACTGTCTAGCATTCTAAATATTCTATTATCGTATTTTATCATCTAACCATTGATAAAAAAGATCCCAAATTTCATAAAATTGTTTATCCTCTTGCTCTCTAATTTCAAATGTCAATCTGCTCATCTCAGCACATTCCAATATTTTCTTAATAATTTCTTCCTGTAATGGTATTTTCTCATTCTTCCAATTTTTAGCAAATACAATCCTAGCCACTGTTAATACATTTACAATCAGGTACTTCAAATCTTTACTATATATATCAGGTAAAATTCCCAATAAGAAGATCTCTGGTTTCAAGTCTATGTGTTTCTTTGTCATTTTTTTCCAACCACATGCGAATTATAGTCCAATATTTTCTAGCATCCTCACAAGTCCACCACATATGGTAATACGAGCCGGGTATCTGATGACATTTCCAGCATTTTTCAGATTTGTTCTTAAACATTCTTGCTATTCTTGTCGGGGGAAAGTGCCACCTGTAAAACATCTTATACAAGTTTTCTTTATATGCTGTTGACATTGTCATTTTATAATTTTGAGACCACAATTTCTGCCATTTCTCTAGATCAATCCCATATCCAAAATTCTTCCCCCAAACAATCATAGTTTCTTTGACTTGTTCTTCCTCTAATTTCATTCCCAGTAAATAACCATATAATTTTTTAATCACCTTCTCATCAGTACCCATCAAGATCTTATCTAAATCAGTCTGCTTATCATAGAATCCCTCCGTTTTAGAATCTTCATCATACCTTGAATGTATTTGCGCATATGAAAACCAATTCATCCTTATACCTTGTTCCTCTAAGTTTTGTATCGATTTAAATTCACCCTTTTCATCCAAAAGTTCCCCATATCTGTTTGTTCCTTCTTAGGAACAAACATAGGATAGGAAACATAGGATAGGAAAATGCTTCAATAGTCTATAACCAAACTGGAATTTTCAAATAACATTGTCTTTTTATCTTCTCCCAGTTTAACCACAAAGACTCCCGCATATAATGTCTTCTCAAATAACCCTGTGTTTTAGTTCCCTTATACCATAAAAAAGCATGCCAGCCCAACAGCAAATCATGCCCTTCTAATGTCAACAACCTATGCTTTCTTAATGTTATCCATTCTTTGACCCACATCAAATTTGCAGCTTGATAATACAATTCCCAATTAGGCAGGCCATACAAGCAGATCTTCTTGTTCCACATGTAGATCTTTGATCATTTCCAAGAAGTGGTATGAGTTTTGTATATGTGAAGCTGCTGTTTCAGCATGGGGCTGTAGCTATTTTGCTAAGTGTTTAGCTAGGTTGTGTAGTGGTGCTCCTCTGGAGCTGACTATGGGTCTGAGAGGTGTGCCTTCTTTGTGTATTTTTGGGAGGCCATATAGTTTGGGGCATCTGGGAGATTTTTCTCTTGGGATGATTGTCTGTTGCATCTCTTTGCTCATGTGGCTGGTTATAATTTTCTTCTTGGTTATTTTTTCCAGATATGTGGTTGGGTCCGTGTTTATGGGTTTGTATGTGGAGTCTTGGAGTAGGTCTGTCAATTTTGTTTCGTAGTCTTTTCTATCCATTACTACTGTGGCATTACCTTTATCTGCTGGAAGTATGATTATGCTGCTGTCATTCCTTAAGGCTTGCAGGGCTTTTAGTTCCTCTTTGTGCTTTTGGGTGGTTTGCTTTTGGGTGGTTTGCTTGTGCACAGGATGTTAGTGATTTGGTGTCTTATTCTATCAGCTTCATCTGTATTTAATTTAGTTAGGCTGGATTCCACTCCACATATGATGGATACGGTGGGGATTTTTGGGTGCTATAGCATAATTGAATCCTTTGGTTAGGACATCTGTTTCTGTTTTGGTGAGTTCTCTGTTGGAAACATTGTATACTAATTGTTTCAGGTGTTGTTGTGAGTTGTTGGGGGCTTTCTTATCATGTTCTAATTTCTTTAGTTTCTTCAGAAGTTTGTCATTTTTGTAAGTGGTTTCAGTTTCAGCTCTCCAAGTTGTAAGTTGTTTTATCTTGTCCCAAAGTAAAGGGTGGATTTTGTGGCTCAATTCCAGGTGTAGGATTAGGAGATCTTTGTTTAACTGATCGAATTGGAATCTCTTTCTGTGGAGCTCGTTCCTGGGTAGAGCAATTTCAGTTCTTTTCAGGATATGTTTAATAGTTGCTAGGCTGTGATGAAATATTAATTTGAAGCAGGTCGGTGTTGCATTGTTGTCTCTGTAGCTGCATAGGAATTTGAGGTCACATAGTATTCCTGCTCTTTTAACTTCCAGCTTCTTGGAAGTTTTGGTCTGGCTGTTTATTTCCTCCCAGTAGAGATCTGATATTTGCTTTCTTAAGTTTTCATGGGTATTTATATGTATGGCATTCAGCTTTGTTTGGGTATTTTCCCACGTCATTATAGTCGTGCTTTTAAAGTTGTAGCAATGTTTTGGCAGAATGTCATCTGCCATCATCAGGCTTCTGTATAGTGTTCGTCTGTGAGTCAGACTTTCACAACCGTTTCTGTTTTAAATTTGGTGCTAGCCTGGTTTTAAATTTGGTGCCAGGATGGTTTTTTCTTCATCCTGATTGGTTGGGAGTCTTGGTCTGTGTTTGGTCTTGGAGTTTGCTGTGTTCTGCTTGATTGGTGTTTCTAATATCTTCTGTCTTTTTTTTGGCTTCTTTTGTATCTTGATTGGCTGGCAACATTGTGTTTCCTGTATTGGAGGCTTTTAATGTGGCTTGGCTCCGAGTAAATGGATGGCTATCATTTATTAGGAAACTAGGTTTCATCCGGGTGCCTGATTGGGGTGTGTTTGAGCTGGAGGTATCGTGGGGGGGTGTCTGTTTGTACCCAGGTGTTTGCCTGGCTTGTGGTGTGGATATTTCTTTTGTTTGTGAGTACAGGCTTCCAGATAATTAACAGTCTGGTGGAGTCATCTCTTCTCTTCATGCTTTCAGGTCTTTTTTCAATCTCTATGGCTTCTCTGGTAATTCTGTAACTATAATGTAACTATAATGACATGGGAAAATACCCGAACAAAGGTGAATACCATAATATATATACATACATGTGTGTTTGTGTGTGTGTGTGTGTATAAAATGCAGTAAGGGCCAGAGTATTAGAGTTTGGGACAATAATGATAAACATATGCATTCAAAAATATGTGTCAGAATCCCATATAGAGATCATCTATTTGCTTAAAAAGTGTATTTAATTGCTTTTAAAACACGAGACAGTAAGATGCATAAGCATTTCCTGAAATAAAAACTCTGAATGATAGAAATACAGTATGCTCAGGATTCTAAATTAGTTGTGATGATCCAGGGCATGGTACAAAAGCAACACAGCCAGAGAACAGGTCTAACTGTCCTTTATTGCTCCAACTTTGTCCCCAAATCACCCCACATTTAATACAAGTCCTGGAGTAAAGTTCTCACATGCACCTTCAATAGCTTCTTGCTCAAGGTAGTTCAGTAAGCAAGATGAGCAAAACAGAGCAAGAAGTTCAGTGAAGCAGGCAAACTGGGCAAGCCCCACAAGACAGAGCACAATAATCTCTACGGGTCGGCAAGTGCACATGAGTCTCCACAGATTCAATGCTTGTTCCCGACAAATGCCCCTCCTACTGGCACCTCCTTACATCTCAGTCCCCAGGTGTGCCTTGTGAAGGGGGAACGGGGCACTCTCCTCCCTTGTAGTTGGCTCCGTTTGCATTGTTCTCACCTTCTCTCTTCTCTTTGTGCTCTAAGATCAGGAGGGGGTGGTACTTGCTCATCACCTGAACTCTGTCTCTTCTACTCCTCCCTGTCTGCAAACCTTTCTAATCCTGAAAAGCCTGGACTGGACTGGCTTCCCCAGTTTCCTCCAAAACCAATGGAACCACCCCTTGATCTCTGTCACCTTCTGTTCCAGTTCATCCTCCCCCGCAAATTCAGGCTCCAATGGGGACATGACATTTGGTGTTTTTTTTTCTTGGTATACTAGCTTTTTATTATATTGGATATTTTTCATAATGGTAGATAAACTTCCAATGAATAATTGGTGGGATCATTTTCAAGAAGAATCTTCTCCCCCATTTTTTTGTTGTTGGCCCAAATGTTTTCTTCATCTCTTTATCTTCTTTGTAATTAGCTGTACTCGGGATTAACAAATCATTTGTTGGTTATGACTGTCACTCCTTGATTATGGTGAGATGGGCAGCATACAAATTTAATGAATAAGTAAATTTAAAAAATAAATTTAAACAATAAATTATAGTCATATCTTCATAAATCCACTCTGGTATTTTAAAGTGAAAAATGGCATAGGAATATTCTCAGTAAAGAAATAGGCTTTTGGTCTATTTTTGTTTTCAGAATTCTGCATGGTGTTGATCCAGAAAGAAAGTGAAGTATATTTAAAGTGAAGTATATGCTTACTTTCTTCAGAACAAGATTGAACATACAAATTGGGAATTCTAATTCTGTTTCCCAGATATGCAGAGGTTAGGGAAGGCATATATAACAGTCTATTTACTGCTTGTTTATTCCTTTAATATAAGTTGCAATATTATTCATCCTTCAATATTCAAAGCATAAAAACTTGGCAAAATGTTTTTTCAAGAAGCTTCCAAGTTTTATTACTCCTTAGGTTCAATTGGACACCTTTTAATCCAAAACATTAATCAAAAAGTATGTAAGATATAATATCAACAAATGGCATTTATGCCTCTGTCAGAAATGCCATTTGTTGATATTAAATAGGACTTAAGGTGAACATATTTATATCAGATTGTAGATACGATGTTATATAAATACGAAAAGTATAACAAGTGGAAGAGAAGCAGTTTTCAAAATTTCAAAACATCAATATTCAGTTGGTAAATTTTAAGTTCCTTCTAAAGTCCACCGGTTTCAAATTATATTTTTTTTCATGGGGAAAAATGTCACATTGGATGCCATAACATAGCCACAGTTTAAAAAGATGGATGATTCCACTTGCTGGAGTTTTTAATGAATATTGAGAGTTGCAATTGATGTAGTCTTTTTGCATAGCAGGGAAAATGGCTTCACTTGTGCTCCAAAGTACTAGTTACTGTATTTTTCTGTTTATAAGATGCCCCCCATGTATGGGAGGCCACCCCCCATATTTTCTCACTCAAAATTCAGAAATTAATATTTTAAGCAATCGAAAGTTTCGCTCGTGAGGCTAGTTTTCAGAGATAAGGTATTGGCAGTTTCGCAAACACAGTTCTCCTATCGACTCCCCCCATATTGGTTGTTTTTTCTTGCAGACATTTTCTTCCCCAAATTAGGTAACATCACCCATGCTAAAATGTATCTAAAAGAGCACTGATGAGGTTACCTAGTTTGGGTAATGAAATGTCTGCATGAAAAAAACAACCAACCTCAGAGAACACCAAGGGCCCCTTATTTTCTCCTTTGACAATGCATGGTATCCTATGGATAGAGGGAATGAGGAACCTCCAAGGATTCATAAGAGTGTTCATTAAACCTCTTAGCTTCTTCACCAGTCATCTTTGTTGTGGTCTGTGACTTACCTCTAAGGCTTCAATATTTTGGACATTGTCCTGAATATTTCTCATGCACAAAGAGATGTAGCCATATCAAGCAAGCAAATGTTCAGGCTCATTTTCTTTATAGCGGTTGTCACAACCTTTCTGCTACTGAACAGTGAAATATGTTTTTTATCCTTTTAGGTATGCAGCTTGTAACAGGAGAACATTTTGGTTCTATTTGACAGCTGGGTGAACATCAATGACTTGTACAGACAGCATTGCACTAATGGGGCATTTGGTGTAGGAAATAGAGATTTTAATTCCCCCATCCCCTATAGTTCATAACAGATGGTTTTCAAGTAAGTTTTCTCTAGTGTTCCCTTCTGTATTACTGTACAGTTCATAACATAGAGTGTCTTTTTACATATTTTTAACACTGACATGAGTTATATGTGAGACCCAACTAATCAAATTTTATCTAAAATATGACTTATTTAGAATGGCCTGTACTAGCTACAGCTGCATGCAAATCGCCTTTAAAAATGTTAGTCCTAGAAGAGGAGGAGGAAACCATAACAACTAAATTTGTCTAGAAGGAAAAATTTCAAAAAAATTGTTTTTAATTAAAGGGGATGTTTAGGAGCCATGATGGCACAGTGAGAATGCAATATTGCAGATTAAGTCTACCCACTGCTAGAAGTTCGATTCTAACTGGCTCAAAGTTGACTCAGCCTTCCATCCTTCTGAGGTTTGCAAAATGATGACTTAGATTGTAGAAGAATACAATAGAGAAGTCAGACTGTGGTTTTTGCAATGGGAAAAAGCTATTTCTATTCAGCCAGGCAGGAAAAGGTGAGTTTCTTGGAGATCCTTATTCCTGCAAAATCAAAAGCCCTTTTAATGCAAAACCATTTCAAGTTCGAGCTGTCACACTAAGAGGACTCTACAGTCACCTATTTTTGCACAATGCAGATACTACTAAAGAATCAGCAGCTGCTGCAAATTGAATAAACCAGAAGGAGTGTAGCAAAGAGAGAAATTATGCATGCTCATGGAGTGGCACACAGAAAGCTCAGCCATGTTTCAAATAGTCAAGAACTGTTGGCTGAAGATTAATTTTTCTGCTGCTACAAGTATGTTGACTATTAGGGGATTGTTTCACACATGCTATATACCACAAATACAGAGTCATTCCAGGGCAACGTGGATTATCACCCCCAAAATCAGGAACATTTGGTGAATCAGTAGAGTGATAATATCCTGATTCTGTAACCAACTTAGAGCAGGGGTGACAAACTGGCAGCCCACGGGCTGGATGCATCATTTGTTTGACACTTGTGGCTTAGAGAGTGCTGTAAAGTGCTATAAAGCAGTATATAAGTCTAAGACAGTACTATTGCTATGCTTTGATTTGGTTTTGGTTTTGTTACCATATTGATCTCATAATATGTATAGAATATTCAATGAAGATTCTCAGTCATCCAGGAAGAGTTGACTGGAAGCTGAGTCAGGGCAACATTGAAAGGAAATCCAGTTGCCATGATTCAACTTCCAAACAATATGTATGAAAAATATTGCTAAAGTACTATGGTGGAATGTAGTCCAGATGTCCAGGTGGAAATCAGTGTTTTACAGAATAAAGTAAAGGTTTCTGTCAATCATGTCCAGTTCTAGGACATAGCGCTCATTGGCTGAAGGAACCAGTGTTGTCCAAAGACAAATTCAATGGTCATGCAGCCAGCATGGCTATATGCCGAAGGTCCATGGTATCCTTCCCACCAATATGGTACCTATTAATCTTCTTGCATTTGCATTCTTTCAAACTGTTAGATGGGCAGAAGCTGGAGCAAGGGACAGGAACTCTCCCAGGGTTCAGGTCTCAAACCTGGGCTGTCAGCAGTCCAGCTGAACCATCACTCCCCATGATTCACAGAATATTTATAGCATAATCAATATTTGCTTTAATTTATCAAGATGTCTGCCTATAGATGAAGAACAATAAAGGAAACTACTCAGAAATGACTTCATGTTTCTTTTTTTGATTCTTGGAAAGGCCTGATAAGTACATACCAATGAACATACATTTGGACATGCACTTACAAAACCTCTCCCAGCAAATTTAGTGCAGTTGTGATTGCTTAAGTGGGGAAGTTAAAGACACATTAACCTTTCTCCACTTGTACTCTATCATCTCATGCCTGCAGCCACTGCAGATTTCCTATGCCACTTTCCTCTCCCCACCTCCAGTGGAGAAGTCAGACTGTGGTTTTTGCAATGGGAAAAATCTATTTCTATTCAGCCAGGCAGGAAAAGGTGAGTTTCCTGCAAAACCAAAAGCCCTTTTAATGCAAAACCATTTCAAGTTCAAGCTGTCACACTAAGAGGACTCTACAGTCACCAAAATTTGCACAATCCAGATACTATTAAAGAATCAGCAGCTGCTGCAAATTGAATAAACCAGAAGGAGTGTAGCAAAGAGAGAAATTATGCGTGCTCATGGAGTGGCACACAGAAAGCTCAGCCATGTTTCGAATAGTCAAGAACTGTTGGCTGAAGATTAATTTTTCTGCTGCTACAAGTATGTTGACTATTAGAGGATTGTTTCACACATGCTATATACCACAAACACAGAGTCATTCCAGGGCAATGTGGATTATCACCCCCAAAATCAGGAACATTTGGTGAATCAGTAGGGTGATAAAGGGAGAATAGTTAGGGTGGTAAAAAAAGAAAAGAAATATGAAAGAAGGTGGTGCCTCCTCGCCGACGGACAGTAGATCGCAACTCTCTGCGACTATCGTTCGTGCTCTTTCATTGGAGAGCCCCAATTATCCTGATTAGGGGCTGAAACTGCCTTGGAGGGGCAGCGGAGTAAGAGGAAGCAGCAAGCCTGTCTGTGGGGAGCCGCATCTCCCCCCTCTGGGCTTGGCTTTTTTTCCTCCCGAAGACGACTGCAGCGATGGTCTAAAATGGCCATCCCGAAGAGGATGACTCAGCTTGACTAAGATTTGTGCAGGAGGGAAGAAAAAGGTGGATACATCTGAACCGGGACAACTGGGCAGTATAACCAAATAAAAGTACCCCGGGATTAAGGTAATATGGAATTTTTAAGAAAAGAAAAGTGAGCTGCAAAGTTACAAAGGGACAGAAAAAAAAAAAAAAGGAAAATATTTTTGACAGCTAAATGGGGCTTCAAACCAGAAAAGGAAGAAGCTGGAATTAAAGATTTAATGAAATTGGACTAAAATAATTTGGGAATAATCAAGTATAAAATTAAAGCTGGACTTAATATTGCCAAAGAATAATAATAATAAAGTTTATAAATTGGAGACTGGATTGTCTTGGAATATTGAGGTTCGAAAAACCTTAAATAAAAATATAGGGGAAAAAAGTGAAGGCTTCGTATAATGGAGAGTGTCACCTTTTGATAAAAATTTAGTTCAAATAAAAAGGAAAGCATTTTGTTTTTGAATGAACTGATATAAAGTTACAGAAATATTGAAAAAAAGTAAGAATTTTAAAAAGTGAAAGCAGAACCAGAATAAAGGAAAAAGCAAGGAAGGAAAGATTGTTTGTGGGACTGATTGATATTTTTGGTATGAACCCTGAACTGGAATAGCTGAGAACTTTAAAAAATTGAAAGAAGAAAGAAGGAAAATAAAAGTGGTGTTTTTTTTTTTTTTTGTGGACTTTGAGGATTATAAAATATAAGAATGGTGATATCTCTTTGGGACTTAAAAATGGAACTTAAAAATATGAGAGAATTACTACAAGAAAGAGGTGAATCACTTTGCTCTGTGCTAGAAAAAATGGAAATGGCGATTGAAGAAGAAGAAAGATTCTCAGAAGAGTAGGAATTGACTCAAGGAGAAGACATTTTGAATGGACAATTAACACAAAGAACATTACAAAGAAGTGGGGAAAGAAGGAAGGTTAAAAAGTTGTATTTTAAGAAAGTAATTAAAAGAGGGAATAATTGTGAAGTTATAAAAGGCAGGAAGATTCAGCAGAAAAGGGAAAGGGAAGATATTAAGAAGGAGATAAATTGGAATGAGAAAAGTCATGGGCAAAAAGAGGGAGGAGAAACAGTAAGACTAATAAAATGTTGAAAGGAAATTGTTTCTTTACAATTAAAAGAAGGAATACTTGTGAAGTCAGGAAATGTAGAAAGAATGAGAAAAGACATGGGGAAGAGAGCGGGAGGAGACTTGGGTTCGCTCCCTGGACAATGCACCAGAGAAGCAGTAAGAAACAGGCATGTGACAGAAAGAACCACAGAACTAGTAAAATGTTGAGAAGAAATTGCCTTTTCAGAGATAATGGTTGATGAATTAAAAGGGGGATTCTGGGTGACAAGGGGTAATAAGAATATTTCTGAAATTAAAAATATTTAGAAAATAGGGTAATATAGATATTGATAACTCTTATTAAAGGGGGGGAAATATGCTGTGGAATCCAATTGAGAAGATATAATGACTAATGGTTTATTGGGAATTAAGATGAGGGAATAAAGGTATATTCTAATCATTAAGGTGTCACACTCAAAATAGTAAAAGAGGGAAAACTTATACTTGTTCTTTTTTCTTTTTGTGTGGATGTGTTAAGATCTGTATCAATTTAGAACTTATTAAATGTGTGTAATTGAAAGGGAATGTGACAGACTAAAGAACCAGCTAAATTAATAAGTTTAATATAGATTATTAAAAGCAAGGAGAGACATTGGTAACTTCATTATTACCACTATTAGGCAAATATATATTGTTTATTTGTATTTTTAAAATAAATATTAAGGGTTATATTTGAAATAATTGAAATTAAATTAAATGTTTAGATTGGGATTAATGAAAGAATTTAGAATTGAACCTTATTAGTATTTATTAGGTAAATACATATTGTTTATGTTTAAAAATAAATATAAAGGATTAATTTGAAATAATTGAAATGAAACAAAATTGATTGAAATTAAGGAAAGAGGCTAGAATTAATGTGTTTGTTTCTCTCCCTACTGAAAATTTGGAATGGAAAAGGTAATAATAGAATTAAGTATGCATATATCATTGTATAATTTCTGTCATATTTGTATGTAAAGATGATGACCCGGAAATATGTTGTCCACCAAAAAGAGATTTTTGTTTTTAATGTGAAAATTGAATAAAGTTTGTTAAAAAAAAAGAAAGAAAAGAAATATATTTTAAAGTTCTTCCAACATAGATTATTTGAAGCTCATATTCTCCTATTGCTAATAGAAACTGTTGCAGTTAGTTGGATGGGTCAAAATCCCAGCTCACCACTAAATGAAAACCGAGAGATACAGATTCCTACTTACTACTGATCATCTACATTTATGCAGTCCAGATCCAATATCCTTGTAGCTGACACATGAAAAAAAATTTTTTTGCAAGCCATCTGTGAGATGTTTCCAATTGCAATGCTAAGTGAAGTGAAAATGATGATTCTAAACTATATTTGAAGTAGATTTATTTAAGACATTTGAGTAGGTTACATATAAATAATAAGAAACTGGAGAAGCAGTTTAGTCTTGTGTTTAAAGTGCTGGCTTAGAAACCAAGAAAATATGATTTCTGGTTCAGCCTAAGGCATGAAAGCCAGCTGAGTAACTTTGGGTTAGTCACTCTCTTTCAGCCCAAATTATCTCACAGGATTGTTATGGTGAAAATAGGAGGAGAGAGGAGTATTAAATATGTTTGCTACCTTGAGTTACTTATAAAAATAATGATTGGTGGATAGGTAGGTAGGTATGGAAAGAAAGAAGAGAAAAAGTAAAAGTAAAAGTGTGTGTGTGTGTGTGAGAGAGAGAGAGAGAGAGAGAGAGAGAGAGAGAGAGAGAGAGAGAGAGAGAGAGAGAGAGAGAGAGAAAGAAAGAAAGAAGAAAGAAAGAAAGAAAGAAAGAAAGAAAGAAAGAAAGAAAGAAAGAAAGAAAGAAAGAAAGAAAGAAAGAAAGACTACCATATCTCTATAGAGAGCCAGGCAAACACATTCAAAACCAGATCTACCTGATAGTACATATTGAACTGTAGATTAAATTGCAATTAGTTCTCAGCTCAGACTTGCTTCAAAATTCCTTTAGTACCAAAGTATCCAAGAAGTTTTGCAAATAATCTCTTTAAAGCTCATCACAAAAGAATGTTGTTCTCTCGTGTTTCTGGAGGTGAATCTTCAAAGACTCTCCTACCAATTCCAGTTAACTAGAGATGTTTCTGTATATGCCTTGTGAACAATGAGAAGTTTCTTCTGACTTTTCCAATTAGTTGCTGGAACAAGGTGTCATGAAGCTTTTATCTAAGTCAGCCTGCAATGGTATTGCTAGGTGTAACACCTTGGTTTGTAAGAACTCCTTGAGTTAAGACATGGCTAATAAAAAAAATCATATTCAAGCAACTCTTTTAGATTAAATGTGCTTATGAATATTCATTATCTCAGAATAAAACATGTTAGATAAATGCACTTAAAGGACTGGTTTGCTTAGGAAATGGAAAAGCCACTGAGGGAACTGGTGAGTCCTGTCACACAGAAGATAACCAGTCTGGCTGTAGAGATAAACTGTAAATCTGTTACTCTTCTTGAACCAAGCTCTCTTTAAGTTTCCCCTGGGCAGACATTCTTGTGAATCTTTTATTTTGGCTCTAATTTTACCCCCAGTTTTAGTTCTTGCTTCTGACACATCTGCTTTGACCCAAGGGATGTTTTATTTATATAGTCAGCTTACAGTGGTGTTAGTCTGCTGTTGCTGCTGAAAAAGCATACATAACAGGTAAATTAAAAATGCAACCAATAGTGAAAATATAGTTTAAAATAGTGTGTTCAAAAACCACAGTGATGGTATACTGTATTCTCACGGTGGTTTTTAAATGTACTATTTTAAAACTCCTATCAATAACAAGAGTGAGACATCAGTTAGGAAATAAACAACAAAAATGAATGGGAAAGTCAACATTTTTACCTCTATTGAAAATGAACTAAATTACATGGAATTCCATCCAATGTCGATCTCCGTGTAGAAACTATGATGGTAGATGTAGGAGAAGAGCAGGCAGTGCTGGGGGTGGAGTTAAGTGCATCATCAGCTTGGAGTCATTACATTGCCACAAACAGTCCAAGTCCAACTCTCTTGAATTCCATTGACCCTTATCTGGCACCAATTTAGTATTGAATTTTAGCTGACTAGATTCTTGTGTATAGACTTGAACTGCAGCCTAACTTACAGTCCTGATCTTTTGCTCCCAAGTAGTTCTCATTCAAACAGAAGAAAACAATATCACATTTAGCTGAGAGACAGACAGAAGAAAACATCCCCCCCCCAAAAAAAAGAGAAGGGTTTGTGCAGCCTGTTAGGCTGTACTATCAGGTAAAAGGATTAAATGCAAATGGATTCAAATTTAATTCTGCAAACACAAATGTTAATTTGTACAGATTCTGGGATTGTTTAGTTATGGCTTTCTATGTCATGCCCCTGGTGGAGACTAACTCTGAGGGAAAGGAGGAACAGCTGACAGGGAGTGGAAGTGTGGCTCTGGAGGTTGTGGAGGAGGCTGGGGAAGGGCAGAGGCCGGCTGAGCAGTCAGAGGAGGACTCAGGCCCATCCCCTATCCATCCTAGGGCACGCAGGGAGGAGAGGATAAGGGAGACATGTGGTCTACTCAGGAGGAGAGGGCCTTGGTCCTCTTCATGGGCTGCAGCTGTGACAACTGAATAAGAGGACAGATGTGTACGGGCAAATACTGGAAACAAAGCGTGGAAATATCTCTAGTTTATGGTTCCTCTCTGAGTTTGGCATCTTTCTCAGTGTGTGTTATCTGTGGACGTCCTCCAGCCCTTATCTTGCCTGGTTTGTGTTGCTTTTTTCCTTCTTCTTGTAACTGTTTGTGTGGGAGTCTTTTGTCTTCCATCAAAAATATTTGGAGCTTGGAAGCAAAGTGAAGGGATAAAAGGGGCTTCACCTGTTTTCTGTGACTCTGTTTATTTTGTGTCCCACCCTAGGTCATCATATGCTAACGTTTCTTCACTATGAACTATTTTTCAGAATTTCTTTTAATACCTGTTTCTAACTGCCAAAATGAAATTTGCATTATGATGACATGACAGACGTCCTTTCCGTTCATACTTGTGTCATGTCATCTCACAGATATACAAAGGAGGAGCATTTGAAGCACATATGATACAAGTTTCATCTCTTTTCTTCCTCCCTGTGACTACTTACAATTTCTTGGGGTATCCTGAGTTTGGTAGAGGGGTTTCCTCCTGCCTGCTGGTTGAAGCCTGGCAGAGGTCTTCAGATTTGGAGGTGGAGGCTTGGAGGAAAACTGCTCTAGTTCACCAGTGTCAAACTCATGGCATCATGTTACTATCACATGCAGTGGTGGGCTGCTGCTTGGTCAGACCAGTTTGGGCGAACCGGAAGTTGTAATCATTGGCTGGGCCTGCCCACCTGCTCCTGCACTATCCTTCCCATTTATGACTTCTTCCCCCTGCCCATGATGCCCAGCTGAGTTCCACACCACCACTGCTGTACTCACCAGAGCTGCCTTATATGGTATATTGTAGATATTGCACTCTCTAATTGCAAATGGACATGTGGGTACTCTATTTTTCTTATCTTCATTTTTAAGTGCTCTGGTTTTATTGTATTGCAAATAGTTGCTGGGGTGCATCCACAGTTTCGTTGTACTTGTACAACGACAATAACCTCCTCCTCCTCCTCCTCCTCCTCCTCCTCCTCCTCCTCCTCCTCCTCCTCCTCCTCCTCCTCCTCCTTCTTCTTCTTCTTCTTCTTCTTCTTCTTCTTCTTCTTCTTCTTCTCCTTCTCCTTCTCCTTCTCCTCCTCCTCCTCCTCCTCCTCCTCCTCCTCCTCCTTCTTTGATTAATTGCATGTTTGAAGTTCTGTTTCATTCCCAAAGGAGCCATGCTCACAACCAGCAAACCATAAATGCAATCCACCTCTAGTCACAGGACATTTGGCAACATTTTTCCCATTCACATAGCTGGGGTGGGCATAGCCTGCGTGTAATGCAGCTGGCCCAAGGGCTGCCAGTTTTGACACCCCTGCTCTAACTGTTCTTGTAAACTGGACAGATTTACAAGTAACTAGGAAGTCTTTTAACTCTCAACATATTTGAAGGTCACAATCAACCCCTTTCATTGCATCCAGAAGTGATTGGATAAAAATATTTTATCACATTTATTTGATGCTTATCTTGGGGTTCAGGTGAAACAAGAATGCAGTTGCCATATTTTGGACCAGGAATAATTTAGAAAGGCCATACATCATAGTTTTACAATAATTAGACTGAAATATGTCAAAAGTGAATTTCAGTCATTTATCTCGCAATGTCAACATTCCATGAAAATATTTACACTTGATGTACCAGCTGAACTTGAAAAAAAATGTTCCCTGCACCATGGCAATTATTTTCTAAATTCCATCTTCACTCCTTCAGAAGATTTGAAGTCTCATCCAGTGTCAGATAAGAGTGGGATAAACAGTGAAATTGTTTCATCCTTACCCTATCCAAGATTATTGCTGTACAACACGTGTGTCAAACTCAAGGCCCTGGGGCTGGATTCAGCCCATACAGTGTTGTGATCTGGCCCCTGGAGCTGCCCTGGAAACAATGAAGGACTGACCCATGGTGCCTCTTCCAGAGAAAACAGAGCTCTCAAGGGATGCATGTGGCCCCCCTAAGCTCTGTTTTCACTGGCACAGGGTTGCAGGAGGCCATTGCAGCTGAAAATGAAGCTCGGGAGCCCGTTTTCTCAGGCAGAGCACTCAGGCCACCACAGGCACACCCCAACACAAGTAACGTCATGCTGGCCATGCTCAACACCACCCTGGCCATGCCCCCCCCCAGCCCGCTCCGAGGTCAAACAGAACCATGATGCAGCCCTTAATGAAATAGAGTTTGACATCCCTGATATATCACTTTCAAGCTGCTGCACATTCTTATAGATGAAAACTGTAAATTGGGGCCTGTTGATATATGCACATGAAACAACATTCTTTTAAGAGTTTGGGTACATAGTTTTGCAATTCAGAACATGGACAGAATTTTGTGCATACAGATTCATACAATGGAGAACAGACTGGTTTTAGCACAACCCCAAAGAAAAAGAAATATAAATGCACAAAACTGAGCAGACTCCATATGAGTTTCTCTAAGTATTTTTTTCAGCTGTGATATAAAATGGAAAGGATAAAATTTTGCAGTTCTGCTTGGCTCAGATGTTCTCCCCCAGCTATGCATCTTCTAGATTTGCTATATTCTTGCAAGAATGTAGGTGCAAGCCAAGATACAAAAAGCCCATCTTGGAAAAACTCCTTATTAACACGAATCTAGTTATGATAATTCCTTTCTTTCTGCCTGTAGCCTGCTTATTGAATAAACACACCAAATTGCAAGAACTATGATTTAGTCTTTTAATCTAACTGCTCTGTCATTTTCTTCCCCCTCCCTCCATGTTTGTCCTTGCAGTCTGGGAAATGTTATTGCATGCAGAAAAGCAATAATTATTTATCTTAAGACAGATATTATGCTCAGCAGTAGGTCTGTTCCTTTGGTACAATTCAATCTAAATGTGTAACCAATTTACCAAAATATAATTATATGAGTTATATCTTCTGAAGAGGGGAGGGGGAAGAAAAGCAAAACAGCTGCAATTGGAAAACTTGAATGCAATATTTAAATGCAAGATACAGTTTAAGCAAACCATACCCCATATACCCCATATACGAATTAACAATAACCATTCCAGGAAGACAACCATTGTTGTTTAGTTTATGGTAACTGACTTCATATAGTTAGACCTTCAGAGATAATATAGTACTGTATAGTACAAAGCTAAGCTTTGAATTTAAACAGAGGAAAAGATGAATTCAAAATCCAGTGAAATTAGGGGAAGCTATTCAAATACACTTAATCTGATACAATTTTAGTCACCGTGTATTGAAACCACCAAATAAAAGTTTTGACAACTTCCATAATGTTGAAACCACCGAATAATTTTTTGACAACTTCCATAATGTTGTTTTAAGATTCCCCCCCTTCTATGTGATAAATTACCTATAATTTTTGAGAGTCAGCCAGTCTCCAAATTGAACAAAATAAACATAAGTAGAGACAAAGCACAATCATGAAATATAATACATGTATACCAGAGTTTATCCAAAGTATTATGCTTACAAATCTATTTATTTTTTTTTTTAAAAAAAGCAAAGTTGGAAATCACTTAAGGAGTGAATTTTTGTCCTTTTTTTCTCTTGGATTTTTCTGTACTTTTGTCCTTTTCTTGTCTTTGGGGCTTTTATTTTATTTTTCTCTTTCTTTTCTGCCTTACCTTCTTATTAGTTAGTGCTAGTTTTTATCTGCTTTGAAAAGCTTTAAAGGTAAATGTATATTTTAAAAGTGCTATTGTTTTAAAAAACAATTTAATCAATCTATTTCTAGTTTTAATAAACAATCCAATCATGAATATTTTCATCATTTTATAATTGCTAATAAATATCTTAAAACCAAGATGGAGAACTTATAGTTCCACCAAAATGCTTGAATTTTAATTCCCAATCATATCATTCAGCATGGTTTGTGATAAAAAAAACTACATGAGGTTTAAAGACCCTTGATAAAGTTCCCCTCAAATTCAGAATGAGTGATGAAGGCTACAGGGACTTGTTGTTGCTGTTTTCTTGGCAACAAGCAGAAATCATTGTGATTTTAGTTTTGACTTCCTAATTTGGTTTACAATTTAGATTCCTGGTGGTGTCCCATCCATGTGCTTTCCATGCACTACAAAAGTAGCCTATGTAGCTTTTTGAGATGAGCTAAGGTTGATGGGGTGCTGCTACCTCATCAGACTTTTACAAGTTTAATTGTTCTAGCCTTATCTTTATTTGAAGCAGTTCAAAGGGCAGGCAAGCAACACCATCAACTGCATATGCTTAGTTATCTAGTATGTCTCCCTCCCTGGCTCCTAATTCTTGGGATTTTGCAGCTGTAATTTGCTGGCAAACCATCAATTTTCTGCTCTTTTGGAGATCTGCTAGCACTTGTGTGAAAAAAAAATGATCCAGATGTTTAAAGGAGAGAAAATTGCAGCTGTACTGCAACATCATAGTATCACTAACAAGGCTTCTCAAAAAATGTGTATGCATGGGGTTGGGATCCCCATAATATTCTGCACAGTGATCCTGGTCACGGTAGATGTTTTGCTCTAATAAGTTTGATTAGTGTTGATCTCTACTTTTTCCTAGTTTTAAGATATTGGCTATGTTGGGTAAACCCAACAGTTTTGGTTAATGAGTAATTCAATACATCTGTGAACCCAGAGAAACTCAATTCAATAATTGGGTTAAGTGTGCTGTTGAAACATAGTATTTATGTATGTGTTACAATGCATGACTGCACGTCCTTTTGTGTTGTCATCCACCAGGCCTGTCCACTTATAGGTCTCTTAAATTTCTGAGAAAGTTCACTTGATCCCAAGTCAAAATGTTTGCACAATCCTAGTAAAAAAAAGCTTGATAAATATAAAAAACAACTCCATCTGTGAATTGTTTATAGTTAACATTCTTCTCGTCCTCTGATCAGCTACCTTACAATATCTCACAAGGGAGAACTGGCAACAGGAATAGCAAAAGTCACACTGGTTTAGGTTTTTGCTAGTTTGTAAGACAGGAGAAGAACTATAAAGAAGTTGTTTTTTAGTATGTGAATGGCTTCTACACAGATTTTTTTTTCTTCACAAAGCTATGATTGGAAATCATAAGAAAGCAATATTTAGTCCTAAATTTTTGGAGAAACCTCCTGATACTAAAAGTCATTTAGTGGCAAACATACTGTGCTTCCCTGGAGGTATTGAAGAAGCACCTAGAAGTCAATTTACCTGTTTGGAACAAGGTGTTAAATTTAAAAGACTCCCATATTTCTCTCCAGCTCTAAAATTTGATTCTGCTATGAATAACATTTAGGACAGGAGCAAACCGGAGAAACAATAAAGCAATAGATGTGTAGAGTCATGTGTGGGTGTGTGAAATTGAATGCACTCTATAGAGAAAAAAAACCACCAAACAATACAGAGATAAAAAGGATATAATTGTCAGAATCTTTCATGTTCTACTGAGTGATTGTAACTATATAGAAAGGCAATCATGAGAAAAGGGTAGAAGTAATATCATGTGCAACAAGATATCATGAAAGAGACATGTTATCTGCATGATATCATGTCTATGGAGATTCTCAGTCATCCAGGTCCTGGTTGTCCCAAAGGTGCTTTATCAAGTGGCAACTGGACTTTCTGGTTTTTCTTTGAAGATGTTTTGCTTCTCATCCAAGAAGCTTCTTCAGCTCTGATACAAATCTCTTCAATAAATCTCTGCATGATATCATGATGCACAAAATGTTAATATAGTTGATGCAACTAATAGACATATCAAACTTTTATCTATCATGAGCCTTCAAGTCAATGTTCACTTGGATCCACTTTGATAGTGGAGGGTGGGTAATTTAATAACCAGTTCTCCTAAACCGGTGAGAACCGATTGAATCCCACCACTGACTAAAATTATATATTGCTGTAATTCAGATTCAGTGAGGAAGATTTGAGAGAAAGATGCAGAGACAGAATTCTACAAGCAGAATTTCTCACGGAAGCTAACAGAAAGCTGCATCTGGGGACTTGGGGTGATGCAAGCAGCGTTATTGTGACAAAAGTCCTGTTCCTTGCTACGTATGTCCTGACATTACCTGCACACCAGAAAGGAATGAAGCTTAGTTGCAGTGCTGCAGTACTTCTTCCATCATTCTGAAGAAAGCAGCAAACGCCTTCCATCCCAGATACCAACCCCTTCATTTCAACATAATTTCACATTCTTCTGTTTGTTCAACTCTTCTCTCCTTGGGAGTAATTGGGGCAAAAGATTAGTCAGGCTGTGAATCTTCATAATTTGCATTTCAAATGTTCCCCTCTCCTTCCTTGCTGCCCTTTGTCAGTTTAGCAAAATCAGCTGTATCATGTTTTCTTTAATTATCCTTGAAAAGAATGCTAGGACAGATTTTTTAAAAAATTTATTTTAACTACAATGAAAAAGGGGGAAAGAAGACATTAGTTTAGCTGCTTTATATAGTGTTCAGCTGAAGGCTTATTCCGTCTCTGCAGCTGTTAGTCTAATTGGGTGATTTCCTGTTTGAAATGCAGAGTAATTTAAAGAGACTAACAGTTGTTCAGGGACCCTCCTTTTGCAGGACCTAGCATTATCTGACATCTCCAATGCTTTTCAGAGACGCAGCATCTTTTCAAGCTGATTGCTGTATCCTTTATCACCCTTCAGGTTTTCTGACTTCCCTGTAAGCACATCAATTTAGAGAGGCTGATTATTCAGAGGAAAAGAATAAATAATCCAAGTCAAATTCTCTCTCTCTCTCCCTCTCCTTTCCTTGATCTCATGATCTCTCTTTCCCACTCTCCGTCTCTCCCTCTCTTTCACCCTCTTTTTCTTCCTCTTTCTTCCTCCCTTTCTCTGTCCCTCTCTCTTTCTCATGAGGTGCAGTTATCTGCATTATTTATTGGATTTTACACTCCCTGTAGAGTTGCAAAATCCCTTTGCATTTCTGCCTGAACTAGCAGAACTTTTAAAGGGATAATTTGCAGAAAGCCCATATAGCAGAAAGTTAATAGCTCCAGAATTTGAGTGGAAACAGAGTTTGAGTCAGTTTGTTTTCAAAGAACTGTAGAATATTTTGCACCAGAACTAACCAAGTTTATCATTGAAACATTAAATTGGGAAAGCCTGTTTCCTAAAAATAATAACAATAATAACAATAATAACAATAATAACAATAATAACAATGACAACAATGACAACAATGATAATAATAATAATAATAATAATAATAATAATAATAATAATAATAATAATAATAATACTGTCCAAGCTTTTCATTATGCCTGAGACAAATTTCCAAACAATTTAAGCAACATGACTTATTAGCAAACCACCGATTGCTTGAGTGGACTCTGTAAAAGTTTGCCCTAAAAGTATTGAAAAAATGACCTTCATAATTTCTTGAACAATCAATGCAGAAAATCCAGTTAAAATAGCTACAGTTCTTTCATGTTTATAACTGGTTTGCACCTAAACCACTCCCAACCAGACTTTCTTTTAAATGTTACCAGTCTTTAGACCAAGTAGGAGTTGCCTGCAAAAGAAAAGCTATTTCAATTCCCATATTTTTAAATATAGATAAGATGTATAAATACTGAACAGGAAATCCCAGCCCTTTAAGATTCCATGTTACAAAGGAGACAGTCATTTATTTATTTCATTTATTTATTTAGGGAATGTATATTGCCACCTATTTGTACATGGCAACTCAAGGTGGCTTACAGAGTATAAAACCTCATATAAAAAACAATAAAACTAATAATGCAAGAGTCATATAATAAATTAATATAATAAAATCCCCCTCATCCCTGCCCCACCAACAGCACCTCATATGAGCCATTTAATGGGCTCCCATCTTGCTCTGGGTTCCCCAGGCCCGTTGGCAGAACCAGATCTTCAGCGCCTTCCAGAAGAGTGCTAGAGTAGGGGCTATTCTAATCTCTGGAGGGATGATGTTCCTGAGAGAGGAAGCCACCATGGAAAAGGCCTTACTTCTGGGTCCCACCAGATGTATCTCCCTAGGGGATGGGACCCACAATATTCCTTGCCTCCATTTAGTATTATCCAAATTGAAAACAATAAGCAAAAATAAAGATGTGTACCATAGCCACTTACATCACTGATTGTATCCGAACAAACCAATGTGAAAAAATAACAAGACTGAAATTGAATAAATCAGTTCATCTGCCTTAGCTTGAGAATCATGTTGGACATTGTCTGACATTCTTGGGGCCACATTCCAGAATTCCTCTTAAAATGAAAGATCAATCACTGATGTCCATGGTTGTGTTTTGATGCCACAGGAGAGAAGCTGTTTGCTAGCAAACCTATGATTAGTAGAAAAGGAATAGCTGATGACATCAATTACTATTATTTTCATGGTGAGAATAAATTGGGAAGAAGAAAGAAATGGACGATGATTCTGATCTTTTTCTGGATCTCCTATGAAACTGGAATCGGATGAAGAAATGGCAATCTGGAGTGTTGAGTTTACTGTACAGAAATGACCAACATTTATAATAGCATATATTTGATATTCCTTCATATCAAACTGCCAGAATATTGAAGCTTGCTTTAGATGGAAACCACCAAATTTCTCAAAAATTTATAACCATTTTTCTGGATTTTTAACGAAGCAATTTCCAGCTATTTCTAGATAAATTGAAAAGAGACATGGAGTTGGGTCATGAAACTGAAATAACATCTTCAAATCTTACAACCCACGTTTTTTGATAGATTTTTTTTTTTTTTTTTACAAGGGGGACTAGTTTTGAAGAGAGAGCTTCATAGAAGTCTGGGTAGCAAATATAACTTGATTTTCCCGTCTCTGGTCCAAATGGGGCATCAATCTAACAAGTGAATGGGACTTTTTTTTACAGTAAAAGGAACAGAATCTTATGGCGCCTTTAAAGACTGGCAAAATTCTTCTATCACAAGATTTTGTGGATCCCTGTTCACTTCCAACTCTATTACACAATGGCACAAAGCAGTGAGATTAAAGAAAAATTTGCTGTGATAACCATGGCAACTAAAAATAATAAGAAACTGACAAATTAAACTCTCTTGCTCCAGCCTGACTGAGCAAGAGTGTTAATTTACAATTAACTGCGAATATTTCTCAGCTATGAAATAATCAACTTTTGGTTAGGAAGCAACTGGCCAGATGAACAGACACACATATCAGTTTCATGAATCTCATAAACCCATTTTAAATTATGTTCATAATACAAGTTTCTAGTTCTCATGATCACAAGATTTCTGATGCCTTGGTTGCAAGGAGAGGAATAAAATCCTGTGTTATTGGAGCATAATCTGGCATTCTTGCTAAATCATCAATTTCCTGAATTTCTAATATCTCTAATAATAAAGAAAATGGATTACAGATTTATTCAACCAAGTAGAAGACACCTGAAGGATGTTAGGAGAAAAAAAGATACAATGAACAGCACATATTTTAAAAGAAATCCTCTAGGCATGGTTGCAAGAATATTTCATAGAGAGTTTGGTATGCTAAAATATGGCTCAATGAGGTTTTATTGGAATTGGTTTTATACCAGAAAAAGGCTTTTAGACACCTTATATTGAAAATACTAAATAAAAGGAGGCCAATGTTATGCTTTTCCACCTATCTAAAAAGTATTTGTAGCACTGTAAACTATTTCTTCTAAAGCTGTCAGTATATAATAATAACCTCTGGAAACCCTCTTCCCTTTTTCACATTTTCTCAGAGAGACACCATGAAGAGGAAGAATAAACAGAAGTTTGGTAAAGAATTTCAGATTCTGAAATTCAAAGAGGAATTCCTTCTTAATCAAGAATTTGCATCAAATAATTTGATATAACTGTCTGGTTTGGTTCTGCAACCCAACAAGACAGACACAGACTTCAGAGGATAATTAGGACTGCAGAAAAAACAATTACTACCAATCTGCCTTCCATACAGTATCCACCTGTATACTGCATGAGTCAAAAAGAGGGTTGTGAAAATATCTATAGACCGCCTCACATCCTGGACATAAACCATTTCAATTCTTTCCCTCAAAACGACGTTATAGGGCACTGCGCACCAGAACAACTAGACACAAGAACAGCTTTTTCCTGAATGCCATCACTCTGCTAAACAAATAATTCCCTCAATGCTGTCGAACTTATTTGCAAAGTCTACATTATTATTAATATTAATCTCATCATTCCTATCATCCATCCTCCCCCACTTGTGACTGTATGACTGTAACTTTGTTGCTTGTGTCCTTACAATTTATATTGACTGTTTCCTAGTATGATTTGATTGCTTATTATACCCTATGACTATCATTAAGTGTTGTACGTTATGATTATTGATGAATGTATCTTTTCTTTTTTATGTACACTGAGAGCATATGCACCAAGACAAATTCCTTGTGTGTCTAATCACACTTGGCCAATAAAGAATTCATTCATTCATTCATTCATTCATTCATATAAAGTAGAAATTCCACCAAGCATGAAATTCTGAGGAAAATCTTGATTTGTTTTGTTCATGGAGGGGGTGTCAAACTGGTGGCCCACGGGTGTCACACACAGTCCACACCCATCCCTGCTCCATGAATGAGAAAAATGTTGTAAAATGTCATATGATGGCAACGTGACATGGTGAGTTTGACACCCATGGATTCTAGGACTAGCAATAGGGATTAGCTCTTACCTCCTACTCATTAAGAAAGATTAAGAACTGACCATTTTCCTGTTTCTTTCAGCATGAGGATGGGTCAACTACCATTTCAAAGGGCTGGATGCTACAAGAAAACAAAATGAAGGCAGAAATTGACATCCTATGTTTTTTTTTTGAAAAAAAGTTTTTATTAATTTTCTACAAACAAACAAGACAAACAAAACATAAAAACATCAACTCTTATATGTACATCCAGTGTGTCAGTTGGTTCATCATTTTTGTGCATTCATTCTGTAGTCTCAAATTACAATTACATTACATAACAACTCATATTGTCAATCCAAATTTATATATCCTAATATCACTAAAAAAAAGAAGTTTTTGACTATATTTTTAATCATTCATGCTTAATGAGCTAACAATACTTTAAGCCAGTTTACTCTATAACAAATCATCTAGTCATATCAAATCAATCCTAAAAAATCCTTTATAAATATAATATCAAATAGCAAAATAATAGCAAAATAAAGATATTCCTTACTATCTAGCATTCTAAATATTCTATTATCGTATTTTATCATCCAGCCATTTATAAAAAAGATCCCAAATTTCATAAAATTGTTTATCCTCTTGCTCTCTAATTTCAAATGTCAATCTACTCATCTCAGCACATTCCAATATTTTCTTAATAATTTCTTCCTGTAATGGTATTTTCTCATTCTTCCAATTTTTAGCAAATACAATCCTGGCCGCTGTTAATACATTTACAATCAGGTATTTCAAATCTTTACTATATATATCAGGTAAAATTCCCAATAAGAAGATCTCTGGTTTCAAATCAATATGTTTCTTTATCATTTTTTCCAACCACATGCGAATTATAGTCCAATATTTTCTAGCATCCTCACAAGTCCACCACATATGGTAATACGAGCCGGGTATCTGATGACATTTCCAGCATTTTTCAGATTTGTTCTTAAACATTCTTGCTATTCTTGTCGGGGGAAAGTGCCACCTGTAAAACATCTTATACAAGTTTTCTTTATATGCTGTTGACATTGTCATTTTATAATTTTGAGACCACAATTTCTGCCATTTCTCCAAATCAATCCCATATCCAAAATTCTTCCCCCAAACAATCATAGTTTCTTTAACTTGTTCTTCCTCTAATTTCATTCCCAGTAAATAACCATATAATTTTTTAATCACCTTCTCATCAGTACCCATCAAAATCTTATCTAAATCAGTCTGCTTATCATAAAATCCCTCCGTTTTAGAATCTTCATCATACCTTGAGTGTATTTGTGCATATGAAAACCAATTCATCTTTATACCTTGTTCTTCTAAGTTTTGGATCGATTTAAGTTCACCCTTTTCATCCAAAAGTTCCCCATATCTAACTGTTTGTTCCCTCTTGTAAATTATAGGATAGGAAAATGCTTCAATGGTCGATAACCAAACTGGAATTTTCAAATAACATTGTCTTTTTATCTTCTCCCAATTTAACCACAAAGACTCCCGTACATAATGTCTTCTAAAATAACCCTGTGTTTTAGTTCCCTTATACCATAAGAAAGCATGCCAACCCAACAGCAAATCATGCCCTTCTAATGTCAACAACCTATGTTTCCTTAATGTTATCCATTCTTTGACCCACATCAAATTTGCAGCTTGATAATACAATTCCCAATTAGGCAGACCAAAACCTCCTCTAATTCTAGCATCTTGCAAAAGCTTTAGCTTTATTCTCGCTTTTTTACCTTGCCATATAAACTTCAACATAATTTTATTTAGATCTTCAAAATAGTCTTTTCCAAGCCTTATTGGTATTGTTTGAAACAAAAATAATATTCTAGGTAAGATATTCATCTTGATTGTTGAAATTCTCCCTATTAATGACAATTGCAAGTTTTCCCACTTCTTCAAATCTGTAGCTATCTGTTGTTTAAGTTTAATATAATTATCCTCCTTTAATGTGCTACATCTTGTTGTCAAATATATCCCCAAATACTTAACCTTATTTGTAACTTGAATTTTCAAAAGATCTGCCAATTCTTCTCTCTGTCTCAATAACATATTCTTTGTCAAAATCTTTGTTTTATCTTTGTTTATTTTCAAACCAGCCACCTCCCCATATGACTCTATCCTTTCCAGTAACTTTGGAGCTGTTTCAATCGGATTTTCCAAAATAAAAGCTAAATCATCAGCAAAAGCTTGTAGCTTATATTCTTCCTTCTTAATTTTCATTCCTTTTATGCTTTTATCATCCCTAATATTTCTATTCAAGACTTCCAAGGTCAACACAAATAGCAAGGGAGATAGGGGGCATCCTTGTCTTGTGCCTTTTCTTATATTAATAAGATCTGTAAGTTCCCCCTCCATCATTACCCTTGCTGTCTGTTTATTGTATATAGCTTCTATTGCTTGAATAAATTTTTTGGCAAAACCCATCTGCTCCAATAATAATAACATAAATCTCCAATTCACGTTGTCAAATGCTTTTTGAGCATCTACGAATATCAAAGCCATTTGTTTTTCAGGATGAGCCTCATAATATTCCAAAGTATCCAAGATTACTCTCATATTGTCTCTAATTTGTCTCTTTGGCAGAAATCCATTTTGATCTGAGTGGATAAAATTGTTTAAATATTTTTTAAGTCTTTCTGCTAAGATTGAAGCAAAGATTTTATAGTCTGCATTCAATAAAGAAATAGGTCTATAATTCTTAATTTGCAATGGGTCAGTCTCTTCCTTTGGTATAAGTGTAATATAAGCCTCTGACCATGTTTTAGGTATCATCTTTTTTAACATAACTTCATTCATAACTTCTAACAATGGGATGCTCAATAGTTCTTGAAATATTTTATAGAATTCTACTGGAAGCCCATCTGGGCCCGGAGCTTTCCCATTATTTTGTCTCTTAAATGCTTCATTTAGTTCCATCATTGTTATATTGCTTTCTAGCATTTCTTCAGTCTCTTTAGGTATCTTTGGTAGATTAGCTTCCTGTAAATACTGTTTGACTTTTCCTTCATCAATATTCTCTTGTTTATATAATTGCCCATAAAAATCTCGGATAATTTCTTTTTTCTCCTTATTCCCATAACAAACTTGGCCTTGTTCATCTATTAACTTCAATATTTTTCTTGATTCCTTCTCTTTTCTCAATTTATATGCTAGCCATCTACCTGGTTTATTTGCATCTTCAAAATAATTCTGTTTAGAGTTTCTAATTTTCTGTGCCAATTCTTCTTTCTCTATTAAATCCATTTTATGTTTAATTATATCCAGCTTCAATTTAATATCTTTTTTCTGTGGCATTTTCTGTAATTCTTTTTCAAGAGTTTTATACTCATTTTCCAAGGCCTTAGAAGCTTGCCTTTTCCTAATGTTCTTTTTTCTTGTATAATCTATTATCAAACCTCTAGCATATGCCTTCATAGTGTCCCACACATTTTGCATTGAAGTATCCTCTTTTTTATTTTCTCTAAAGAAAAAAGCCAATTCCTTCTCCATCCATTGTGTAAAATCTTTCTCCTTTAAAATAGTATTATTTAATGTCCATCTCGATCTTTTTTTTTGTCCCTTCCATTTAATTGTCATTGGGCTATGATCTGCCCATGTACTTGTTTCAATGCTTGTTTCTTTAATATTAGATATTAGTTCTGTTGAGATCCAAATCATATCTAATCTGGACCATGATAAATGTCTATTTGAATAAAAAGTATATTGTTTAGCTTTAACGTTTCTTTCTCTCCAAATATCTTTTAAAGTTAATTCATCTGTCATTTTAAAAAAGGACCTTGGGAGAGCCTTTCTATTTTGCTTTGTTGTTGTTGCTATATAGTCCAGTTTATTGTCCACAATTCCATTAAAATCTCCCATCATAATTATATTAACATAGTCCAGTCCAATTATTTTCATGTGCAGTTTTTTATAAAACTCTTCTTGTTTATCATTCGGAGCATAAATTGCAATCAAGAGTATTTTTATGTTATTATCCATTATTTCTACCATTAATACCCTTCCATCTTCATCCGAGTAAATCAATTTTGCTGGAATAGCCTCTTTAATATATAAAACCACACCTCTTTTCTTACATTGAGTCAAAGAGGTAAATATTTTCCCTAATTTTGGCTGTAATAACAATTGTTCATGTTGTTTTTTAATATGAACTTCTTGTAAACAAATTATATCAAATTTTAATTTCTCTAATTTATGAAAAATTTTCCTTCTCTTAACAGCTGAATTAAGTCCGTTTATATTCATTGTAATCAGTTTTTTTTCCTCCATGATTATGCTTTATATTTAGATCTAACAGCTCTCGTGGGTCTCACTTCACGCTGTTCTTTATTATCAATCTGTCCCCCTATTGCTCCTTTCTCTTTTTCAGTCTCCAGTTGTTCATCTTGAAACACAATTAATGAAGTCTCCTTCTCTGCTTCCTCTCTTCTTCCTCCAAAAAATTCTGCTTGAAAAAGTTCTGCTTTCTCAATTGAGTCAATTCTATATCTCTGCTCTTGCCACGTAAACATTCATCCTTCTGGAATCAGCCATCTATAATTCACTTCATTTTCCAATAGTATTTTGGTCAGAAATTGATATTCTCTTCTCATCTCTCTCACTCTTCTAGGTATTTGTTTCAAAACCACAACCTCTTTACCCTTGTATTTCAGTGTTTTCTCTCTTGCTACTTGTAATATTTGCGTTTTAATGGATTTTTTGGTAAATCTAATATGAACTTCCCTGGGTAATTTGTTTCTCATCGCATATCTTGTATAGACTCGATATATCTCATCTATTCCATCCATCATCTTTTCCTGTGTAATTTCCAAAGCGTCTGCCAAAATTTCTATCATTACCGCTGCCAGATTTTCTCCTTTTTCCTCCTCTATATTTTGAAATCTGAGGTAAAATTCTGACCTTTCCATCTCCCACCTCAGCATCCCACCTTTTTCTTGTTCGACCGCTGTTAATCTACTGTCAATATTTTCAATCTTCTTCTCTCTTTGTTTTCCTTCTTCCTCAATTTTTTGGAATTTCTCCTCATACTTAACCATCATTTGTTTAATATTTTCCACTTTTTCATCAGTCTTCTCTATTCTTTGTTCAATGGTGTCTGATTTTGTCTTGAGATCTTGAATTCCTTGAATAATCATCTGTAACTGTAAAGATATTTTTTCTTGTTCCTTATCTTGCTTCAACATTGTCTGAATTAAACGTTGTCCTCCAGCTGGTGGGGAAGCAGAGGTAGAAGCAGCAATGCCAGATGGTATTAGTTTCTTGCTCATTTCAATGTTTGCAAAACTTCAAATTCTTCTTAACTTTTAACCCAACTGGTAGGGCAGCCAATTATAATCCAAAATGGAGAACTCCAATAGTAAAAAACACGAAACCAAAGAGGAAACAGAAAAAAAAGAAGAGGAAAAATCTTCGGGTTCTTCCAGACCCTAATCCAATTACGAAATAATTCACCATAAAAAAGGAAAAAATAGAAAGAAAAAAACAAACAAATCCAAAAATAATAATATTGATTAAAAGCAAAAGAGAAAGGAAAATGCAAAAAGTGGGAGAAAAAAAACAAAAAGCAAAAAATTCCTTCAGGTTCTTCACACCTTAATCCAATTGAGAAATCTCAATAATCCAAAAAAATAATCCAAAAGAGGAAGAAGAGAAAAAACAAAAAAAAAAAAAAAATTCAACCACAACAACAGAATAATCCAAAAAAATATATATATATATATAAAAAGCAAAAAAATCCCAATAAAAATAAAAAAAAATAAAAAAGAAAAGAGAAGAAACTCTGAGGCTTTCCCTTTAAATTAAAAGGCAAAAATAAAAATATATATAAAAAAAACTAACAAATGGGGTACATATAAAAAAAAACACACTGCACTTTGTTATTTATCCAAGGCTCTTGTTATGACTCTCTTCTCCAACAGCTTCAAAGCCAAACCTCAAGTGTTAATAACAGTCCAGGAAAGCACCTGCAATAATATTTTGCTGTGCTCTCCCTCTATCTTATCACGTTAAAAAGTCCTTGAGATGAGGTCTTTTTACAATTCTCTCCAATTCAAATAGAGTACTTTCAAGCCTCTAGTTGGCAGTGTTACAAAGTTTCTTAATGCTCTTTCTCAGCCCCAACCGGAAAAAAGAATTAATATATACAAAAAAAAAAGAGAAAAAAAAAAAATGGCCAAAGGAAGCCTCTATCCTAAAAAAAATAAAAAAGTCAAAGGGAGCCTAAAAGTATATATATAAGAAAATTCAGTCCGGTTACCTAAGTCACAGTAAAATCTTTCCCAAAGAATATAGAAAAAAAAAAAAAAAACACTCCAAGCCTCAATTTGACAGCACTTTAAAAACGCCGCTCAAACAATTTCAGTCAAAAAAAAAACCCACAGCTTCCTCCTCTCTTCAGAATGAACTTTCCAATCTCATCGAATTTGCAACACAAAAGAGTTTTTCTCACCCAACCGACACACTTCAATCCAGTCACTTTCTTTTCGGAGCTGTCCCGACTTCAGCAGCTATGGAGGCTGCCTCTCCGCCGCCAGCAAAAGGGCTTCTTCCGAATCTAACCAGAGACTTTGCGATGTCTCTGGGATCCTGGAACAGTGCCCTTCGCGATCACCGTCTCTCCGGGACGATTTAGATCCGTTAGGACCGACCAGGGGCGAAAATATCAGCTGCGATCTCAGAGCCCCAAGATCGCAGCTGTAACGCCGGCACGAAGCTCCGCCTTCTCCGACATCCTATGTTGAAGTCCAATTTGGGCTTAGATTTTTGTAACCAAAAGGTATCAAGAAACTGTGAAGATACAAAACTGAAGCTTGAGGTTGAGAGAAATAGGGTGAAAGCAGATCTAAATTCTGGCTAATTAGGAACCAGATTGTTGCAAAGGTACTTTTTCCAAAAGGCAGCTGGATTTTCTTGGGGTTTTTTTTCCTTAGAACTAAAGAGGTTTCTTGCATGAGAAATGAAATGCTTCCAAAGGGGAAAAAAAAACCCCCAAGAAAGTCTAGTTGCCTTTTGGAAAAAAAAACACTTTTGGAGCAATCTTAACCTGGATGATTGAAAATCTTGACAGACCTTTAGGAACAAACTTATTCTTTGAATCCCTATTTCTATGAGAAGCTTGGAAAAATGGCAGATAACGGGAATATTTTCCATAATCAATCTTTCACAAATACCTATCAAGATTCTAGAGCAAGTCATAAATATGAAGGAATCAGGATTGTAAACACCTTGAAAACAATATAATTGTTACAAAAATCAGCATGGCTTTACTTCATATTTTGATTGTGTAATTCTTTTTAGTACAATATAGAAATGGAAATGATTGTAACTTGAATTACACACAGTTTTTGAAATTGTACTCTATACACATAATAGTGCATTTAAGTGATAAGAAAGGAGTCTTTGACTGGCTGATTAAAATAATTTGATTCTTAGGAGTTACCCAGAAACTTTCCTTCTCACTTCAGCCTTCTCTTTTTCTTCCATTTGCTCTGATTTAAGAGTATCAGCCTAAGCTTCCTATATCACAAGAAGAGGTCAAAGATCAAGTTTTCCATCAAAACACACGATTCCTTTAATCAAATTCACTTATCCCCTTGCATGGCTGCCAACTCTCACGCAATCAGCGTGAGACTCACGCAATTTAACCAATTTTGACTGTCTCACTCTGATAAACAAAATCTCACGCTAAACCCCCAAAATCATGGAATGTACAAAAATATCCCTACATTCTCTGATTATATTCCGAATATTTCCCCTTAGCTTAGGAGAAGGATGAGCTCCCAGCGCCGCCCCGCCCTGCCCAGCCACCCCGCCTTGCCCAGCCACCCCACCGCGCCTCTTTTCCCGCCTTAATCCTTCTGCCGGCGTCCCGTAACTGTCACGATGCCGATCATTAGCAAATCGCTTCAGGAAAGCGAAGAGCAGGAGGCTTCTTCCCGCCCGGGGCGCTCGCAGCCACTTTGCCCCGCCCTCTCCCTCTCTGCAATGTCCTCTGGGACAAGCCAGCTGCCCTAGGCTTTCCAAAGAAGGACACGAGGGGGCTGGCAAAGCCTCTTTACAGCCTCGGCCAGTAATAACAATGGTAAGCAAAGCCAACGGAGTGGCTTCCATTTAACCACCAAAGATGTTTCTTTATTTTCTCTGGCTGGATTTCTGACCCAGGGGAGAAAGACCATTTAAAAAAGCAAAAAGGACAGAAAGAACACCAAGAAAGAATGGGACAACCCCCCCCCCAAAAAAAAAGAGATCCAACACAACTCTGAATAAAATTATTATTATTTTAAATTTTATTATTATTATAATTATTATTACCACCCCTTTACACGCCTTATGCTCTCTTTTAGCTGATCCAAAAGAGTCTTCCCAAACCAGCAAGGCGAGAAGCGCGCCAGGCTGATCTATAAAGGGGCTGGGCAGCTTTTTTGCAAAATACTTAATAGAAAGGTTGGAGGACTGACAGGATTACATCTCTGGCAGTGGATGAAGGAATCACTTTTTCCTCTTTCTCCTTTGAGTTTAAATCCTAGGTCTCCATGCACCAGATCGACAGGACTGTACTACATTATTATCATATTTTCAAACCCTTAGATAAGGACTCAATAAGGACTTTTTTTGATGCCAGTAGGCTTCTCAGCCCCAAATTGGGATAGCCCTGACTCAACTAGAACATATTCTAATCTTAACACAATTTATCATCCAAAGAGCAGTAAGACCATTAAGTTCAGAATCTAAACTTACCCAATAAATAATATACTGTTTCCTCACTGTGCTCAAGCTTCAGAATACAGTAGATGAGTTTTACAGTTAACAATATGTATATTTATATGAAGCACTCATTATTTGATTAAATGTTTAGTTTATACATGTCTGAAATTATGAACCCCTATTTCAGTCAACAAGTTAGTATATAATTAAAGACTGAGACTATAGCATTTGATATTGGCATGTAGTATGGTATTTGATACAGAAAGAAGAATACCCATTGATGTATTTGCATTATCTCTGTAGTTGTTTCGGGTTTTTGTCTTTTTGTTGCACATTGAATTCATCCTATAGTGGTCTATAGTACATCACTAAGCTAATAAAGTCAGTTGAGGTAGAATACTGCAGTTACAAGTCAGGAACTTCAATTATTCATGGTCAGTGAACTGCATTATTAATATCTTACAAATCCGGTTCAAGTACATTGGTGCTGCTTGCATGTATGTATGTATGTATATGTCCAAATCATGACTAAAGTATGCATCAGATTGCACCATTTAAAATGTAAAATTGTCAAAGCTCCCTACCGTGGAAGGGGGGACACCCCCCTTCCACACAATCCCCCCCTCGGTCGCTTCGCTCCCTCGTAGTGTCTCACTCTGAACTATCACTCAAGGTTGGCAGCCCTGCCCTTGGATCTTAAACATTTATCTTAAATATGTGTGGGGATGAGAAAAACTGATTGTTCCAAATTTCTTTCTATTAATAATGTATCTACCATAGTGAGCATGGTCAATAGCAATTAGATGGGTGTCAAATTGGAGAAATTGGCTTCCTGACATACCCTTCTGAGACCCTGTAAATCAGCCCTTCTCCCTTTGTCTTGTTTCTAGACAGGTGAGTGGATTTACAAAGACATCCCTTAGAATTTTGTTTTCTGCCACAGCCACCAGGGATATCAAGGGCATTTTCTTACTTTTAAGAAAATTGAAGATACTTTAAAAGAACGGCTGCTGATATTCTGCATAAATGTATACAGTTACTATATTGGAGATCCCAGGAGCAGAATATATTATTATATCATGAAGGAGGTAATCTCAGAAAGAAGAATATGGAATTTTCTGCATATGGATTGTGAATGTTCCCTTGTATAAACATGATCCTGTAAGTGCAAAATTCATACACCAGGGAGCAGATTGAGGCTTTTCTCTCTAGAATACCAGTAAATCACTTTCAAAGAGTTTTATAGATAAGCATTCAAAAAAGCATTCTCTATAGTTTGATTACTCTGCCACCTTAGTTTTCCTATAATAGCCTGAGATTATTTGACCTTACATGACCTAGCTGCAATAGTCTCCAGCATGGCTAGTGTGTAGGGATGCTGGGAATTGTTATTCAGCAGGGTCTAGAGATTCACAACCTCTTTTCTCTCCTCCATTTATCTGCCATGAACTTTTCCCCAGGACTATTATTTCCTTTAAAGTCAATATCACTCAGAGGTTTATATTTAAGTGATGAACTTTGATATCTGCCTTCAAATTCTACCAAAGGATGGAGATTGTACATTTCTGCAGTCAGCCACAAAACCTCCTCCTTGATTTATATCAAATATAATTGTATTAAGGGCTAATTCAGATTTGTTCCCCAAGGAACATTGTTGAGGTAATTCCCTGTTAAGAGAATGAGCGCATACAGGGAGACGTAGTGAGAGTAGTGAAAAATAATAAACACACACAGCACACAGATACATTGTACAGTAAATGTAGGTTTTTACTTCCAATAAATGTTTAAGCACAGTCCAAGATAAGCAGTCCAAGTCATTCACAGGTAAAGCAGTCAGTGTTCAGTTCAGGGATAATCCAAATATCAAAGTCCAGTATCAAAAACAGTTCAGTAACAAACTTACATCAACCATCAGTAACAGTCATTTAAAACTCTCCAACAGAAGGAAACAGAGACTCACTCACTTCTGAGACTAAACAACCCAGGTTTCTGGCTCCATCTTATGGCCGTATGAGAAACCACACCCAATTACATTTTAGCATTTTCTTAAAGATATAGTATTAAAATGTCTATCTTGGTTTATATATTTCCAACCGAAATAACTGTTAGGTGACTTACATTCCTAACAAACACAAGCATTACCAGTGCAGGAATTTATCATTGGTCAGAAAATATTATCCTAGAGAAATCAACAAAATACTCCCAGACAGAAAACAAAACTACAAAATCTCTGGAAGTTAAGTCTTTTATCAGAATGGATATCAAGCAGATTGGATAGGCACTGTGTTGATCTATATACTCAAATACTTTCATTATATTCATCTGCTTGTCTGTTTGTATCTTTGGCTTAGCCCAAATAGTGTGTTAGATTGCAACCATTTTTTGATTCAAAATACCTAAAATCTGCTAACTTAATACATTAAAAAAAACTAGGATGAAATTACCCTTTGGAATTGAAATTTCCACAATGTTCAGACCCATTTCATTCACAAAGTCACTGGCCACTGCAGCATTTCTGGTCATATAATCATGATTTCTGATGTTCCTGCAGCTTCCCACAAGCAAAGTCAATGGGGAAACCAGCAGACAGTCTGAGATGGCTCTCATTTCCTCTGAAGTCTTGGCTAGCCGGTGGTTATTCTGTTTATTGGTTTAGGTAAATAAATATTGGCTTATTATAGCAATTGGTTTCCAACTACAATTATATTTCTATTTATGATATATACCCTTATTGGATGGTTATGGAATATTCAGCATGGGGGTAAAAGAAGATAAGACTAAAATCTAATGTTTATTCTGGTTCCATCATACTGCTTACTTTTCTTCCAAAGGATGATGCAACAAGTCAAAGGGTTGCCTAGTTTAACAATACATGTTTATTTTTAAAGTACCTAAACTGTATCAATTACAATTATGTATGGTCTGGTTCCTCTAGATACCAGTGAATTTTGGAAATTCATTTTGTATAATCTGCACATCTTCAGATTTCTCTTTTGGGTCTCTTACTCATGATTGCAAAGTGGAAACTATATTTAGAAGCAGTAAATCTCAAAATAACATGTACTGATTACAAACAACAAAAGAAGAGACAGTTGTCTTCATTCCCTGCTTAGTGCATTTTCGGAAGCATCATATTTGCTGCTTGGCAATCAGCTCATTTTTATAATCTTTGCAACATCTTGTTGCCATATGATCATGATCTTCGACATTTTTTTGGCCAGTTTCTTACATTTACTTCTAGTTTCCAGCAAAAAAACATCCATTGGACAAAACAAATTCACTTAACTTCCACTGCATTCGCTTATGGCCACTTAACAACTTATGGCTTATGGCCGTACAGCCACTTAACAACTGCGATGTTCATTTAATGACCACGGCAAAAATGTTAGTAAAATCAGTTTTGATTATGTGGTGACTCCCTTAATGACCACAGTGATTTACCCATCATAATTCAGGGCTCAATTCCAGTTATAAGCTGAGGACTACCTGTACACATGACCTGCTGATACAAGTGCAATTCCAGATGATGCATTATTTATTATTTCACAGGTGGATAAGAATGCCAAAATCCAGTCCGAACAACTGCTGACTCTGCAATGGACCATAATAGTCCATATTTTAAAATAGCTAATTTTCCAGCTAGTTTGGTGTTTTCTGCAGTTCATCTGGAAAAAGGGGGAACAAAGAAAGGGAAATCTGTCTTCCTTCCCATTTCAGGTTCATTTGTTTTAAACTCGGTGCAAGTTAGCTTCCTATTTTTATTGTATTTTATTATCAGATTTTTCAAATCACCCACCTCTGATCAAATGATATTGTAGTCAGGAGCTTGAAACTGCCAGGTATTTTGGAAATCCTCATCTTTTCTGGAACAATCCCAGAATCCCAGGATTGACACTTACAACATAAAATATAGAATAATAGAGTTGGAAGGGACCTCAGTGGTCTTCTAGTTCAATTCCCTGCTTGAACAGGAGACCCTATATCATGTCAAATGGTTGTCCAGCTCTATTTTGAAAACCTCCAGTGATAGAGCATCCACAACTTCTGAAAGCAAGCTATTCCATTGGTTGATTGCTCTTACCATTAGGAATTTTCTCCTTAGTCCCTTCCAACTCTGTTATTCTGACTTCCGACATTCTGATAGTGACTCTGTCAAACCTGAAACTGACCTGACTGAGGACATTTTGAGGCTTTAGTTTTGCCACACTGGAGTTGAGGGATAGGGAGTGGGGAATAGAGATAGCTAGGGTTTGTAGCCAAAACAAAATATTTTTTCCTGGGAACCAAGGACATTCCAACAGGTGTTTGGAGAGAGGAGGAATGAAGTTGCCAGGCAACCAGACAGTACCTTGATTGGACTATGTGACTGACTGACAGGGGAAGGGGGAAGATTTTTACTTTTAATTAGGTGAAAATTGTGGGAACATTCAGAGTCGTTTCCCCCCAACCTGTGCCATCATGATATATCCAATAAAATTGTTCTTTGAGGAATTTATCTGCCTTGAAGTTCGGTTTATTATGAATGTATTACTTGGAACCCTGACATTATATCTTTCTTTGTTCCATTTCCTTTTCTTTCATATTTTAGTGCTCATGTATATATCCTCTACCATGTTCAAGACTTTGTGAGGTCTTGGAGTAGATTTGGTACAAAATTTTGGTGTTTATTTTTAAGATGTTGGAAGATTCCAGACATTTTATTTTTTAAAGTCTAATTTTGCATAGATATGGCTAATATTTTGGGAGAGGCATATGCTTTGGTGCCTACAGGTATCATGTTGCCAACCATGGTGATACTGCTACTTAATGATTAGCCCTGTCCAACCAGATGGTCCTAAATTTGATGGCTTTTTTCCCCCTAAGCAAATGCCTATAGCATTTAAGCTATGATTCTGTAATATTTGGAAAGATGTTAGGTAATGCAAAACAATGTTTTGAGCAGTGTCAATAAAGTTCATGTAAATTTAAACCAGCAGAAATTTGCATGCAGTCTGCTGTGTTCTGAGAATCACATTATTCATGGCACAGTTGGAATCTGGAAGAAGTTCAGAAAACATACTACACAAATAATTAGGCAGCTTGGCAGGATTGATGCATAAGGAATTATTATAAGTACCACACTACCTCAGTTTGGCTCTGAAATGGCTCAACGAGGATATGACAGGACTCTTTTTTATTTTTAAATAAACATACAAAAAGAAAACATAAAACATAAAACTATTTTCTAGTTACATACAGTGTGTTGGTTGGTTACAAGTCTTTTGTGCTTCATCTCCATAGTCCTCACTTATAATTTGCATAAATTCTCATATTATCCATCGTGTGTGTGTGTGTGTGTGTGTGTGTGTGTTTTCTGAGGTTCTCGTGGGTATTTGTATGTGGATCTTTGGTTATTCGGGTTTTCTCCCGCGTAAAATTGGAAGTATCTAGGCGACGTTTCAATGAAGTCTCATTCTTCATCTTCAGGCTTGAAGACACAAGCCTGAAGATGATGAATGAGACTTCATCGAAACATCGCCTAGATACTTCCAATTTTACGTGGGAGAAAACCCGAATAACCAAAGATCCATACACACACACACACACACACACACACGTGTGTGTGTATGTTTATATGTGTGTGTGTGTGTGTATGTATGTATGTATATATTTGTTTTCTTAAGTTTTCACGGGTACTTATATGTATGGCATTCAGCTTTGTTCGGGTATTTTCCCACATCATTGTAGTTGTGCTTTTAAAGTTGTAGCAACATTTTGACAGAATCTCATCTGCCATCATCAGGCTTCTGTATAGTGTTAATCAGAACTACCAGAACTATCGCCAAAACCAAACACTTCAGCAGCAGAATAATCAGAGAAGCCATAGAGATAGAAAAACACCGACACAGCATGAATAAATGAGATGATACCTCCCGCCTACCAGCCATTTGGAAACCCGCCCTCATGAACAGATGAGTACCTAACATGAAGAATGACACCAGACCCACACCCCTGAGAGACACACAAGATGCCACCACCACACTTCCACATAGAAAGCAGACTCACACCCACACAGAAGATGAAACACAACCACGGACCAGAAGCCGCACTGCAGCTGCATCACTACCCACTTCAAACCCCTCTGAGCCATACATGAAGCGAACTGACCCCCACCATGAAGATGCAGCATGACCACAAACTCGAAGCCAAACAGCAAGATCACAGCTCACCAGCTCAAATCCCCCAGCAACTAAGACTAACCTGAGCACAACCAAGTCCCCACCTGAATAGAACATGCCTCCAGCCAATCAGAACATAGCCAACCCCCCAACCAATCAGAACACAGCCAAACCCCCAACCAATGAGAACACCCCCCCACCCAATCAGAACACAGCCAAGCCCCACTCAATCAAGTCACACCCCCACTAGCAGTTAAAAGGAAGAAGCAGCTGCAAGCTCACATCACTCTGAGAAGCACAGAGCTGAAAACCAAGCCTGAAGATGATGAATGAGACTTCATCGAAACTTTGCCTAGATACTTCCAATCTTACGCAGGAGAAAACCGGAATAACCAAAGATCCACATACAAATACCCGCGAGAACCTCAGAATATATATATATATATATATATTCTTAAGTTTTCGCGGGTACTTACATGTCTGGCATTCAGCTTTGTTCAGGTATTTTCCCACGTCATAGTAGTGGTGCTTTTAAAGTTGCAGCAACGTTTCAGCAGAATCTCACCTGCCATCATCAGGCTTCTGTATAGTGTTTGTCCAGACAAACTATAACTATAATTACAACATTTTATGTGAGATATGTGAGATATTCAACATTTTAGGTTAATTTATATTATAACATTCATTATCTCATCATAAATCCATCCAAAAATGATACATCCTTATGTTATATTCTCTATAATTCTATTATTCTTATATTGCAAAATTATCTAAAATATTTCATTTCCATTTTTTTTTTTGCTTAGATAGGACTCTGATGAACATTAAAAAGGATTCTGAACCACAGATCGGCAAACTCTGACTTAGAAAATAAAATTATAGAGACATGCTGCCAAACAATATGAAGCACACTAAATCTACTTTTATACCCCATCCAATAGAAAAACAAAACAGTGTTGGGGGAGGTTGGTAGGAGCTATACCTTCCTTTATTTTCCTCGGAAGTTACTCTGTACCTGGTCTAGCTAACTCAAAGTGCTCAGTTCCAAAGTCATCTATTTCTACCTGAGAGGTGCTGGGACTGATACTCAGATGTTCCCTATACCAACCTGCCCATTACCTCTTAACTAAGCATTTCCCAAATCAACCCAATAGCATTTCTGTTCATCTTATAGGGAAAATGTGCAGGTAGTTAGCTATACCTTCCTGATTGCAGGATTTGGAAAATAATTTTAAACTTGAAAATTATTTGAGAGAAATAGCCTTACATCTCCTTTTTTTTCAGCTTCTGCCCAGGAAATAATTTTGTTAGGGTTTTTCTCCCCCCTCAAAAAAATGTTGACAATCCAGTCATGGCTGTGAAGCCATGTGTGACTTGTTCTTAATGCAAAATCCTAATTATTCAGATTATGTATTATTCACCAATTCATGTGGAGATGTCTCTTTGCTAAACATGGGGTAATTGAGGGAGATAGGGCAGCAATCCTTTTGGGGACTTGTTATCCATTTTCAATGTGGAACTGGAAATGTGGTGGCTCAGTGGCTTAATAACACTGGAGATGGTGTCTGCTCCAATGGTTCAAGTCCTAGCACTGCATGTCAGGATGAGCTCCTGTCATTCACCTCAGCTTCTGTCTGCCTAAAGTTTAAAAGCATGTTCTATGCAAGTAGATAAATAGGTACCACTTCAGTGGGGGAGATGAGTTGCTGTTCCATGCAAGCAATCAGATTCTTGCTGGCTCTGAATCTTCCCAGTTGCAATTCCTGTTTGCAAGAGATGAACTCAGGACAGGGAGTGGGACTTAGGATGCTTCTGCAAGAAGAGCCACTCATCTTTCTTTCTGGAGCAAAGCCAGCTTTCTCTCTTGTGGCACACCTTGGGAAGCATGTGAGCTTGTCCTACAACAGAGAGATACCTTGGCAGCCAAACTAATGCTACGTTGTGGTCTCCTGGCTACTGTAATAATACCATACACTGATAGCAAAAGAAACAGCATTTACATAGCACTTCATAGTGCTTTACAGCCTTCTCTCACCAGTTTACAGAGTCAGCATATTGCTCCCAACAATCTGGGTCCTCATTTTACCAACCTCAGAAGAATAGGAGGCTGAGTCAACCTTCAGCCAGTAAGGATCAAACTCCTGGAAGTGAGCAGAGTTAGCCTGCAATGCTGCATTCTTTCACTTGAATGAAAAGGTTATATAGATTTAAAGTTGACTGTTCTTCATTACTGTTATTCTCCATGCAACCCCCAGGTCTTGTTATACTCTCTTATAGCATGATGAGAGGGAAAATTCCTGGAAAAGATAAATGAAGAATGTTGTGAGTGAATGCCCAGAATATATATTCTCAGTGGGGTCATCCTAAGAGTGAAGGTTATCCCAGCTGCTCAGCTAAAGCAAATAGGTGTCTATTCTACAGTAGTGATATAGGAAGGCAGATGATCACTTTAGTGACAATGGCAAAGGCATCAATTCATACTCTGCCAGAGAAGACTATGATATATATACCTCTGAATGTTTACCAAGAAAACCACATGGATATAAATATAAAGTATTTGACCATAAATCTATCTTTGTGGTTGCTTAGAATTGATGATAGTTAATCACAACTGTACCTTGAGTGATTGGGGATGCACTCACCACTTGACAGAACCATTTTAATAGGCATCCCAGTGTTTTTTGGGTCTTTTCTGTAAAAATTTCATCCAGCCTTCAACAAAAATGCGACATGGTCCAGGTAAGCAGCCACATCATTCAGCTTATGGTGGGCCATCCACCCAACTTTCATTGTTGCTCTTATCAATGAAATTAACACATATAAATGTGCTCAAGAAGAATAGGGGTACTTTTTTTTCCAGAAGAAGTTGCACAGTTTGACTAAGTAAGATGACAGAAGGCAAAGTAAAGATTCATGAATATGAAAGCAGGAAAGACCCTTTTTTTTAACCCTTTGACTTTGCCTTTGTTGGAATGGAGATAGTTTGTTTTTCTTCACTTTATTTTGGAATCATTTAAGATATGCCAAGCATTTCTGAACACTTGATTCTAGAGCCATGGTGGCACAGTGGTTAAAATGCAGGCTACTTCTGCTGATTGCCAGATACCAGAAGTTTGGCAGTTTGTATTGAGAGTTTTACAACGATAATTCAGCGCCAGAAAAATAAACACAGATGGCTGATGCTTCATTTGACATCTTTATAAATATAAGTAGATTTTACAAACCAGTTGTAGATTTCTCCAACATGGAGAAAACTCAAACAGAAACATGTTGCAAGTTCAAAGCAGAGCTCCAGTTTTCAGCAAGCAAGCAAGTTAGTTTCAGAGCTTCAACATAGCTGCAGAGTTGCAGAGCTTAATATAGAACCAAGCCTGAGCTACTTCTAGTTTCAGTTTCCAGCCTAGGCTACTTCTAGTTTCAGTTTCCAAAACAGTCCTCATTGGCTGACTTTGTTGCTATGCCTATTCATTGGCTGGCCTTGTTACCAAGCTCTATTCCAGTTCAGGAATATACTCTGACAGTTCGAGCCTCACTAGCTCAAAGTTGACTCAGCCTCCAACCCTTCCGAGGTCAGTAAAATGAGGACCCAGATTGTTGAGGGAAATAATGCTATCACTGTAAACTGCTTAGAGAGGGCTGTAAAGCACTGTGAAGTGGTATATAAGTCTAAGTGCTATTGCTATTCTCCTGTAACAAATGGGTAGGAAATAGAACATAGCATTTAAGAACGATAAAGTTGGGGTTTCCGGTTTCGCGTGGATTCGGGGCAGCAGGAATTCGCGACAGCTCGCGATTCCTGCTATGCTAGCCGCTGAGGTACCCCCAATCCAGATGGGTCAGGGGGATATGGCTGCCCTGTAGGGACAGCTGAAGAGAGAGGGGAGTCGGACAGGGAGGTGGGGGTGTCGCAGACCCCCCCCTTCTCCGGAAAAACCCCTTTTTCCCAAGGCGGTGGAGCGGCAGTCAGCAATGGCCGCCACGAAGAAGCCAGCAACCGGGTAAGATTGCGCTGGAGGAAGTAAGAAGAGTGAAAGTGCTGTCTGAGCCGGGTCAAGTAACATCTTTCAAATTTGTTGGAACTGTGCTGTTTGAATTGCTGGAGGATACATTGTATCCCTAAGAAGATCGAAAGGGGCAGAGAAGCTGTTAAAGGGAACTTTTTTTTTTCTTCACTCTCCCATCCCATGGAAAGAGCAGATATGTTTGGACATATTGGACATTGAAAGTGAATTGTTTTGAGAGTTGAAGCTAAGGGACAAAAGGGTTTTTGGACATTGAAAAACTTAAGAAATTGGAAAACCCTTGTTGGAGGTATGGATTTCTGATTATTTAAAATTGATATTGCAAGTGGGAAGGGAGAGGAAAAAAAATTGGAGCAGAAGCTGAAAAAGGAGGAGATTGCCTAGAATCCCAAAGAAAGGTATATGGTAATTGGACCTCTTTGATTAAACATTAACCCCAGAAAGAGAAAGAGAAGAAGGAAGAAAAGTATTAATTTTTGGAATTTTTTTTTTGAATTTTTTTTGATTAAAAATATTTGTGGTTGTTTTGGGAAAAGTTTCTTTTTTCATAATGGCATCGCTTGTGGATGAACTAAAGACTGAATATCAAAAATATAAAAAAGAAGATACTTTGGGCACTTTGTTTCAATTCTTAGAAGTGGCGTTATGTACTTATGAAAAGTTGACTACGCAGCAGAAGGACTGGGACAAAGAAGAAGAGGAAGAAGAAGCCATCTTTGATGAACAATGGGTTCTTTCCGGGGAGGAGGAGAAAAAGGATAAGAAAAATGGGATTTTAAGAATTATAAAAACAACCAAAGAAGAGAAAAATGAGCGGAAAGGTGGAGGCAAGGTTAGAAAGCAAAGGAAAGGGAGTAAGAAAAGGGAGAAGGAAAGACAAAGGGGTAAAAAGGGCAAGGAGAAGAATAAGCAAGAGAGAAAGGGGGGGAGGAGAAGCCTCAATGGGGGGAAGCAAGATCTAAAGAAAAAAAGTTTATTCAGAGACAATGGGTGAATTTAATTTAGGATAAAAGAGGGATTCTGGAGGGTACATAAGATTGTGTTTTTTATATGTGTATTTAGAGTATAAAATTCATTGTGTAATTTTAGAATCTATTAAACAGAATCCCAAGAAAAATTGTTATATGAAGTACTTTTAAGTTAGGGTAATGAGTTATAGACGTTACTCCAATTGGTGTATAGGAGAAGTATAATAAAAGAAAAAAAATGAATGGATAGTTGGAAATAGAACAGACAAAGAATATTATTGAAAATGGTAATAAGATATGAAAGGATATATCAAGGTTTTGTTTTGTTATGTTTTTTTTTTTTTTTTGGATGTTGTATATTGAAAAAAGGCAAAAAAAATTTTAATTAATAAGAAATAATTTGGATGAAAAGGAGAAGTTGGGATAAGATATGAAGTTAAATAGACAAAGTATTGATACTATAATTTGGAATTGTTATATTCTATTGATTTTCTTCTTCTATTATTTTTTCTTAGAAAAGAACTTATAAGCTGTTATGCCTTGTGCATTGTTTATATAAAATTGATAAAAATGGTTTATATATATATAAAAAAAAATGATAATAAGATATGGAAGGATATATAAAGTGAATATGATGTTTGAATTTGTGTCTGTGTGAAGAGTTTCAACCCGGGATCAGACAACCTTCAGAAAAGATCTTTTAGTTTTGTTTATGTTTTCTCTGTAAAATTAATAAAATTTGTTTAAAAAAAAAAAAGAACGATAAAGTTGGAAGGGACCTTGAAGGTCTTCTAATCCAACCTTCTGCTTGAGCAGGAGACTCTGTACCATTTCAGACAAATGGCTGGCCAGTCTCTTATTAAAAGTTTCCACCAACAGGGCACCTACAACTTCTGAAGGCTGATTAATTGTTGTCACCATTTGGAAATTTATCCTTAGTTCTGGGTTACTTCCCAGAGATTTCATTGACCCAATACCACTGGATTCCAGAAGTTCTGAAACTGCATGTGACCCTAGGGCTACTTAAACGCTAACTTAAAGCATTAGTTCTTGACATAAAATTGTTGTATCAGTTTGGATCCATGTTGGTTGGTTGATACACAGGGAAATAAAGTTTGCCAGCATAAGATCTAACATACTCATAATTTTGCTTGACAGTTCACCAGTGCATTTTGGTCCATAAAGAGTTGAAGCCAATTTGATCATAACTCAGAGTGAAAGAATCTCCTGAGGCACTTGAATTTTGAAGAGCATCTAGGCTGAGTCCCCCTTGGATACATCATCCCTATCGACCAAATTATTCCTTTAATGGTGCAGAATAGAGGAGGGATTATCTCGTGCTCTACTTTTCATCCCTATTTTGCTGTCATTATGTATGTAAAAGGATTAAAGCAGTTAATACCCAAAGGGGACTTCCTATGGGGCAGCCCATGAACACAGTATTATTTCTAATAGTTCTAGAATGTAAAAGTAAATTTTTAGTTGTTGCTCAGCTCTCTCCCCCTGTTTTTGTGTGCGTTTTGTCTCATTTTTGTCACTGAAGTGGTTTTTTTTTCCATTTGCTGTTCAATAAACAACACCAAACTATATTTTTGGTGTATTCATGCACGCACACCCACAACACAACTCACAGTGAAGACAGAAGTCCCTAACCCAGGCCCAATCTTATTACATTAACACAGTGGTTTATGTTGTGAATGAATAATTGTGTTAATAAAGTTATCAAGAGCTTAAAGTCAAGTGCAGGGTTCTTGCCCTGCACTTCTGATTGGCCGTTAAATGGCGAGATCAGATTGGTCCGTTCAGGAGAATCTGATTGGCCATTAATGAGCCTTTGTCATTGGTTAATGGAGCTAGCGCTCCCTGGTTTTCATTGGTTGAATATCCAATAAGTTGCCTATATAAGGAAGGCTGTAGCAGCTATCCAGTTTGAGCTGTCACACCATGTAAATAAAGAGTTGAAGTTCACCGTTTTGCCGACTCGTCTCCATTCTTCACGCCCATGCTCAGTACATAACACTGGTGACGAGGATGGGATTTGGAGACATCAGAGCTGACTGAACAACGAAGAAGATAACCAAGCATGTGACTGAACGTACAACGGCGGAACCATGTCCGGCGGCGTCATCCCACCCGCTCCATTCGACCCAGCGCAAGAAAACTGGGACTCCTATATGGATCGTTTCCAAATGTTCTTGGAAACCAACAATTTGAAGGATGCCATGACCGGGAAGAAACGGGCGGTATTCCTAACACATTGTGGGCCGACTGTATTCAAGATGGCCAAGGCACTAGCAAAACCAGCAGAAGTAAAGTTTATGGACTGGGACGTCCTCGAACCCCTACTGAGAGCCCACTGTGCACCGACCGTGCCAACACTCGTAAGGTGGCACGAATTTTACCAAAGAAACCAGCGGAAAGGAGAGAGCGTTGCAGATTTCGTCACGGACCTCCGAAACCTGGAAGGCCTCTGCGGGTTCGCTGACCTGGAAGAGGCCTTGAGAGACCGAATAGTTCTGGGATTAGATGCACTGCATGTGCAGAGTAAGCTGATGGCGAAAGGTGACATCAGCCTTGCAGATACCATTGCTGATGCTACTGCAGCAGAAGCAACCAGGAAGTCAGCTGCCCAAATGCACGTCAACTGCGCTCCGGTACACCAACTGACCAGTGACATCTCACCCAAGTCAGAAGGACAGCTTTTGACGGCCCACCACGAGGACCTCTTTTCATCGTCAGACAGCGACGAAGAAGAGGTCCATCGACTGCAGTCCGAACGGGACCATTACCAGAAGTCCCAACACCCATGCGCTGGCTGTGGGGCCAGCCAACCCCGGTCCGAATGCAAATTCTGCGACGCGCTCTGCCATGAGTGCGGGAAACGAGGCCATATCAGACGGGTCTGTAGAAGTCTCCTAGGACCCAGCCAGCCCTCGAAGGGGGCTAACTATCGCCAACCGACAGGAAACCGTCCTGTAAGGTGAGAACCAGTGTACCACCAATGGAACAACCACTCCTACAGAAACAGAACCCTAAACCGCCCCACGAAGCGAGAAGAGGCTCACCAAACTATCACTATCGGTCACGCCTCTTCCTTGGATGCCAAGAAAATCCGAATTAAAGTGGCCATTGAAAATCAGCCCTGCCAAATGGAAGTCGACTCAGGATCGTCTCTCTCGATGGTTTCCTGGAAGACCCTCAAGCAACTCATCCCTACTATCCGGCGACAAGACCTCCGTTTCCAAAGACTCATACTTAAAGACTATCAGTGGAATCGGATTCCAGTTGTAGGATCCAGTTGAGTCCGGATCTCGTTCAAAAACCGTACAGCGTACTTACCCCTGACTGTGATCAACAAGGACCGGCCTAGCCTGTTAGGCCTCCAATGGTTCGCGCCACTTGGCATTGAAGTGGCAGGCATTAACCGAATCGGCAGCAGCGACTGGGAGGAGGACCTCGTCCAAGAATTCAGGGACGTCTTTGCAGAAAAACTAGGCGAGTACAAGGGGACCCCAATATCATTTAACATTAATCCAAAAATAGCTCCCATCCACCTTAAGCCTCGTCGGGTTCCATTTGCCCTAAAACCAAAAATTGACGAGCAGCTTGATAAGTTAATAGCCCAGGGGATGTTAGAGACAACCGATCACTCTCCCTGGGAGACCCCAATTGTAACACCCATTAAGCCGGATGGATCAATAAGAATTTGTGGGGACTACCGAGCCACCCTGAACCACGCCCTGCAGCAAAACACATATCCGGTACCGGTGGTGCAGCACCTCCTCCATTCCCTGGGGGGCGGAAAAGTCTTTGCTAAACTAGACTTAGCTCAGGCAAATCAGGAACTGCTGATAGATGAAAAAATGGCACAGGCACAGACGATCGTGACGCACTGAGGTGCCTTTAAATGTACACAACTCCAATTTGGAGTGAGCGTAGCACCGGGGATCTTTCAGAGCTTAATGGAAAGACTATTACAAGGGATAAAAGGTGTTGTCCCCTACTTTGATGATGTGTTAAGCGCTGCCCCTACGTCAAAAATTTTACTGGATCACTTGAGAATGGTCCTCCAGAAATTCAAAGACGCAGGTCTTAAAGTGAAGGAAAATAAGTGTAAACTGTGTACAGATCGTGTCGAATTTTTAGGGTATTTAATTGACAGTCAGGGCATTCACTCTACCGATAGCAAATTGAGAGCAATAAAAAACGCTCCCAGACCCCAGAATAAGGCCGACCTCCAGGCATTTCTAGGCCTTATCAATTTTTATAATGTATTCCTGCCGCACAAAGCAACTGTCGCTGAACCCCTACATCATTTATTGGACAAAAAAGCAATTTGGGTATGAGGACATAGAGAAGAGCAGGCGTTTCGAAATGTGAAAAAACTACTGACTTCTGATGCTGTACTGATGCAGTACAATGAGACCTTGCCATTAACGATCACATGTGATGCATCACCTTTCGGAGTGGGCGCCATTTTGAGCCACGTTTTGCCTAATGGTAGCAAAGCCCCTGTTGCCTATTTCTCAAAGACACTTTCAAAAACAGAGCGCAATTATAGCCAGATTGATAAAGAAGCCCTTGCTATTGTGTCTGCTGTCAAAAGATTTCATGAGTACGTGTACGGCCGAGCTTTTACTATAGTGACTGACCACAAACCTTTGCTGGGAATAATAGCGGGAGATAAGCCAACCCCCTATATATTATCTCCCAGAATGACTTGCTGGTCAGAATTCTTGGCTGCTTATAATTATCGGCTGCAATACTGCCCGGGGAAGGCTATTCCCCATGCCGACGCATTGAGCACCGCTTCCAGAGACCATCGACAACCCCGCGCCTACAGTGACAATGTTGCAAATCGAGGCACTTCGTACACCGCCATTAACAGCCCGAGATATCGTGAGGGAAACAAAACGCAACCCTGCCTTAGCATGAGTCCTCAGTTGGGTGGAACGCGCATGGCCATTGGACCAAGTACCTGATGACTTCGTTCCATTCAAAAGTCGACAAACAGAGTTGTTTTCACAGAAGGGCTGCATTATCTAGGGCGATAGAGTCGTTGTCCCAGAGTGACTCCAACGAGCAGTACTGAGAACCTTGCACGATGGCCACCCCGGCATGAAAGCCCTCGCACGAAGCTACGTGTGGTGGCCAGGCATCGACAAGCAAATCGAGACTTGGGTCAAAGCTTGTCACAAATGCCAGGAAGTAAGCAACGCCCCACCAAAGGCAATCCCAACCGAATGGGAAATACTGCAGGGACCCTGGTCCCGTATCCATCTGGACTTTGCAGGGCCTACCAAAAGCCACACATTCTTGTTAACTGTGGATGCCTACGCGAACTGGCTCAAAATCCACCTAATGAAGAACACAACAACCGAAGCGGTCATTGAGAAACTGGACAGACAGTTTGCAACCCACGGATTACCAGACGTTCTGGTATCCGACAACGGGCCCCAATTTACCGCGCTGTCTTTTGAACAGTACCTGGCGGACTGCGGTATTCGACATGCGCTGACTTCGCTGGCACATCCTGCAGCCAACGGAAGGGCCGAGTGCATGGTACAATTCGTCAAGAAAACACTACAAAAAATGGACTATGACAACATCGAAGAAAAAATAAACCGAATCCTCTTTTTACAGCATATCACTCCGCACAGCGTCACCAACAAAACTCCCGCCGAGTTGCTAATGGGACGAAAGTTCCGCTCCCACCTCGACCGGTTACACCCAGCGTACGAACCTGAGAAACCACACGGATCCAGCGGCCGATGCCGTACCTTCCAGGTAGGCGACTTGGTATTCACTAAAAACTTATCGGGCAATCCGTTGTGGGTCAAAGCGACTGTAGTCCGTGTAACCAGCCTGAGATCATACCTCGTGCAATGATAGACTATGGAAGCGCCATATCGATCAACTACGATCAAGGCTGCAGTCAGGGATCTCCAAGTCCCCTGATGACCAAACTGAGGGGGGGGGATATACAGAGGAAGATGAACTTCAATTAGCAGAAAACCTTTTTGAAAGGAACGATAGCAGAACGAAAACACGTGAAGAGGAATCAGGGATGGGAGTAAGCTTGCCTCATGGTGATACCGAAGATGTTGGTGACAATGAAAATTCGAACTCAGAGTCAGAGGCACCCCTTTCACCAAACAACGCCCTACCTCAACAAGAGTGCAGCCAAATACGGGGTGCACAACGAAAATCAAATAGACTAACAAAACAACCGTCCTACCTCAAGGACTACGTAACCACACCCCGTAAACGGAACCCGGGGGGAAGTGGTGTTGTGAATGAATAATTGTGTTAATAAAGTTATCAAGAGCTTGAAGTCAAGTGCAGGGTTCTGGCCCTGCACTTCTGATTGGCCGTTAAATGGCGAGATCAGATTGGTCCATTCAGGAGAATCTGATTGGCCATTAACGAGCCTTTCTCATTGCTTAACGGATCTAGCGGTCCCTGGTTTTCATTAGTTGAATATCTAATAAGTTGCCTATATAAGGAAGGCTGTAGCAGCCATCCAGTTTGAGCTGTCACACCATGTAAATAAAGAGTTGAAGTTCACCGTTTCACCGACTCGTCTCCATTCTTCACGCCCACGCTCAGTACATAACAGTTTATGCCCTTGGTCTGATTTGTATATAGGAATTGACTAAGAGTGTGGTGATTGCAGCTTAACTTAAAATAACCCACACTAATTTTTCAGGCATTTTAGAGGTTTAGGACTTGGTATAAGTAAGAACTTGAACTCATAAATAAGTCTGATTTTCATGAATAACTTCTTTCTTACCTGCAGCCTCAAACAGACTAGCCCTTTCTTGTTCCTCATAAATTTTGTGGTAGACCATCTGTGCCTGATTCCAGGCCATTCTGACATCTTGCCCTGGATCCATGAATGGATCTCCTGTGACCATGATAAGCAGGTTGGCTGGTGTCCCCTTTTGCATTTCAATCATTTTGGCTTGTAAAGAATCGAAGCCAATTTGATCATAACTCAGAGTGAAGTAGTCTCCCAAGGCACTATATTTGAAGAGCATTTGTACGATGTTCCTCTAGCTTTCCAATTCAGTCTGTAGCTGCTGATGGGTGTTATTTATTTATAACATTTGTATGTAGGAACAAGGTGGCTTACATGGTTAGGATGCTGGGTTGGAGGTTATCAAGACTGTGTTCGAGACCCGAATATTGCCATGGGGTGAGGTGAGCTGCTAGCCTTTGCTCCAGCTCCAGTTGGGGACATAAAAGCAGCCTTCCATTGGGCATCCCCCAGGCAATAGGGATGTCATCAGCGAATTATTTCAACCTATACATGCCTCAGTGCTTTCGACACAAGTGTGATGCTCACATTTGTATAGGTACCCATCTTAAAACCAAACTCTGGGCTACCTACAATCCAGCAATAAAAACAGCATATGCAACTATAAAAACAAAACATAAAACATAGAATAACAGAGTTGGAAGGGACCTGTTGTGGCAACTACACTTCATTGATGTGATCCAAATAATGTGAAATAATAAATAAATAAACAGTAATAGCATTTAGACTTATATATTACTTCACAGTGCTTTACAGCACTCTCTAAGCAGTTTTACAGAGTCAGCTTATTGCCCCCAACAATCTGGGTCCTCATTTTACCAACCTTTGAAAGATGGAAGCTGAGTCAACCTGGAACCTGGTAAGATTCTAAGGCAGCCGGCAGTCAGCAGAAGTAGCCTGCAATATTGCACTCTAACCACAGCGCCACCATGATTCATAATAATAGTAAGTAAATAAATAAAGTTTCCAGTAGGGTGAGGCAAGCTAATGCACCCATTTCTCCACTCTGCCCAGATTGTGCGGGAATCTTGTAGAAAACAGATCTGGATTCTCTCTGGAAGAAAAGGGAAATCTGGAGATTTATTTTTGACAGCTTATTTTTCTGAGCACAGAACAGAAACTGTCATTTTCCCAGCTATTTGCAATCAGCTGGAAGTCACAGGTTTCATCAAGCTCTGAGCCATATCTGCAATCTCTATGGACTGAAGCCTTGTCCAAACCTCATCTTTTTAATCACTTTGGCATTATTTTATGGTACTGCCTCTTTAAGATTGATCAACCATTGGAATTACAATCGTATAAATTGCTGGTGAGTTTCCCTTCGATTTATTGAAAAGAATGGAAGCTAACTCTTTTCAGCTTTTTTCTCTTTCAAGTATTTTTCTCTATTTTTTGCCACATATAGCAATCGAATGACTTTAGAGATGCGTCTACAGTAAATGGTTTAAATGTAAAACTGATTTAAATAAACCTTTTGAAACTAATTAAAAAGATCCTCGTGGATGGGGGGAAATCTGTTTTGTTTACATTTCAGTGCAAAACAAGATTTTGAAGGTTGATTACTAAATAATATGATGGATGCTTTAAAAAAAATCTTTGATTTCACACACATACACACATGAAATACTAGAAGTTTTTAATACTTTAGTAGAAAAAGTTCCTGAAATTAAGTTCCTGAAAATGAATGAATTCTTTTGAAGACAACTGAAAAGGATTTTAAAGTAGACTTAAAAATTAAAATTTACAAAAAAGAGAGAGAAAAAATATTGGCTCGACAAATGGAATTGGATGATCAATTTAAAATAAAAAAGACATCCAATAATGTATCTAATAGAGCAGTGTGCTCTATCCTTTTAAATGGAAATGTGAGAGATTTGCTGGTGTTATTTCATGGAAAGTACAGTTTGATAAGAAGAATATGGTAAGAACATCAAAAGAAGAAACAAAGAGACTAGAAAAAAAAGAGTTAGAATTTTATCTATGGGATTTAAAGATGGCTGGGAAGGTGAAAGAAGAAAAACTATAAAATTGGTTTATTTAAGTATGATTAAATAATTAAGTGCTGTCTTTGCTGATATTTAATTTTTACCTGGATAGTTCCTCTCTTGGAAATGATCAAACAATGTAATGGATGAGTTTGTAATATTTACATTACCAGTTTGTTTAACTAAATAAGGATTATTATCTTTGATAAAGTTCAACAGCCTTCAAATTGATTACTATTTTTTAAAAAACACAGCTAGTTCTCAACGTATGACCACAACTGAGCCCAACATTTCTGTTCCTAAGTGAGACAGTCGTTTAGTGAATTTTGCCTCATATCACAACTTTTCTTGCCACAGTTGTTAAAGGAATCCCTGCAGTTGCTAAATTAGTAACATGACTGTTAAGTGAATCTGGCTTCTCCATTGACTTTGCTTTGGTCATAAAAAGTGATCACATGAACCTGGGACACTGCCGCCGTCATTAAAAATGAGTCATTTCCAAGCATCTGAATTTGATCATGTGACCATCGTGATGCTGCAATGGTTGTAAGTGTGAAAAACGGCCATAAGTCACTTTTTCCAGGGCTCCTGTAACTTTGACAGGTCACTGAATGAACTCTGTATGTTGAGGACTACTTGAATTTAATTGTCAAGAGTGACTGAGGCAGATTTAGAGTAAATGGAAAGTGGGATTATTCAGTGTTAGGTATTTTTATTAATTTTTAAATTGAAATATAAGAGATTTACTGGAGATGTGTCAAGAATAAATGGACTTCAATAAAGGTGGTCAACCTTGACCTGGATGACTGAGAATCTCTACAGACAATTGAAGACATAGCCATAAAATTTTAATTTTGAATGGGCTTCTTGAGGGGTGAAGGGAGATGTTTCTTTTTCTTACCTATTTTTGAGGTGGGGATTTTATCCTTGTATTAGATTCTTTTGCTACTTCCATTTGTTTAATATAATTCTTAATGAAATTATTGTAGAATTAATTATATCACATGGCCATTCATGAATACTCATGAGAGAAACTGATCTTCATTATGTGAGCTAGTGAGCACTAATGTTATTTTAAGCAATAGCCTGAGTTATTATAATTACTTTCTTAAAGGTAAGCATTTTATTCTTGGAAAGATCTAAAAAAAAATTAATGCTGCTTCCCCCCACCCCCAGCTTTAAAATAGCCATTGATAATGGTGCACTTTGTTTATAGCACTGGGAAGACTGGTATCAGATGCCCTCTGTCCTAATAGATTTATTTTCTTTTATCATCTCCTTTAGGTTTTATTTTTGCTGTGGATTTGGGAGAGTTCACTGAATCTGCCCTTGACTTTACAAGCTTATTCAAATGCTGAAAGAAACAGCATCTGGGAGGAAGTAAGAATGAAGAGAAATAGGTTTTGCTTTATTTTGTTTTTCTCCAGCTAACTCTAGAAACTGTATATGTTGATTTTGCGGGGGGGGGGGGGGAAGGATGTGGTACAGATCCTGAATGGTATCCCTTTTGGATTATGAATAAATTGGGTGTAGCCTGATTTTTAGATTGAGTTTGGCATTTTTATCTGTTTATTAATCTTTCCCAAGTCTTGGGATAGACAGGCATTGCTATTTGATGATGTTAAAAGTAACATTGTAGGATGTAAACTGGTCCGTGATGGTTCAGTGGTTAGAATGCAGTGTTGCAGGCAAACTCTGCCTACACCCAGGAGTTCGATCCTGACCCACTCAATGTTGACTCAGCCTTCCATCCTTCTGAGGTCAGTAAAATAAGGAGCCAGATGGTTGGAGGGGGCAATATGCTGACACTGTTAACCACTGAGATAGTGCTGTAAAGTGGTATATAAGTCTAAATGTTATTGTTATTGCTATTAAATTCATTATGGCTGCTCACTACAGTAGATTCTGGACAGTTTATAACAAACAAATATAAAGCTTAAACTGTTTAAAACATTAAAACAAGACATAAAACAGGGTATGACAGCTTCCACTGAAATCAATTGAATGATAAAAACAAAAGGACTGCACAAATACATGCTTTAATGGATTTCCATAGCCTGAGGAGAATGGGTGTCATGTTTTCTCTAGGTCTAGGAGGATGCAACCACAGAGAAAACACACTCCCTCAGTTCCACAAGATAACGATGTTTAATTAGTGGAAGTGGAGCACACCCACTTTGCCATAATCTATCAATCATCCAAAAAACAGTTAGAGATAGGTGGTCCCTCAAATGACTAGGCTTTATGCCACGGAGTGCTTTAGAGGTGATATAACCGGCACTTTGAATTGTACCCAGAAACTGACTGGCAATCAATGTAGCTTGTATAGCAACAATGGCATATGTGCATAGCGAGAAATGCCTGTTACTGCTTATGCCACTGCATTTTAAATTAACTATAGTTGGATTAGAAACAATGCAGTAAAATAGATCTTATGCCAAGTATTCTAGATCCTAAAATGTCCTTGCCAGCACTTTTAGTCACTTAGAAGGCCATGATACATTGTGATTCATTCCAAAGAATAGGATACAAAAGTTATTTAATTATGAATATCTTTTCTGTATCTATAATCATGTCATCCGTATCATGTCTATATCTGTATCATTTCAAACAAATGGTTGTCCAGTCTCTTTTTGACAGTCTTCAGTGATGAGGCACTCACAACCTCTGATCTGAAGGCAAGCTATTCTATTAGTTAATTGCTCCTAATGGTGAGAGCAATTAACCAAGGCAAGCAATTAACTGGCCTTCAGAAGTTGTGGATACCCCATCATTGAAGATTTTCAAAAAGAGATTGGACAACATTTATCTGAGATGATGTAGGATCTACTGCTCAAGCAGGACATCTCTGAGGTCACTTCCAACTCTATTATTTTGTGTTCTAATAGATTCAATTATACCAAAGCAGATTCTAAAGGAATGTTAGGGGGAAAAACCCAAACACCTTTCCTGGTAGTAAAGGCAGCCTGCTCTGTCTGTCTGTCTGTCTGTCCATCCTTCCATCCACCTACCTACCTACCTACCTACCTATCATTGTTTGCCATCCATCTTGCCACAGGCAATTCTAGACAGCTTATAGACATTGGCTAAAATGAAGAATAAGATAATTAAACAATAAAGATTTCAAAAATGGAATTAAAATAAAAATAAAGCTTGACAACAGATCTTATGCACCAAAGACAAATTCCTTGTATGTCCAATCACACTTGGCCAATAAAGAATTCTATTCTATTCTATTCTATTCTATTCTATTCTATTCTATTCTATTCTATTATTCCTTAGAGAGGTAGTGGCCTTTTTTTGACTGGTAATCATAATTATCATTGTAGGCAATCTTCTACCAGAAATATATTAATTTAAATGTCTTCATGAACAAACGGTCTAAGTGCCTCCTCCTAATAAAGCAAGACATACACTTATGCTTTTGATCACATCCACTTCTGCTGTTGTTCTTCCTTTATCCAGGGATATAGGACACAGAAAAAAATCCAATATTTCTATTTTGGTTTTCCTCTGAAGGAATCCAATGCAGAATGTTGTAGAGTTTTTCTCCCCTCTCTGTTTAGCATTAAAGGTCATTGATTTCTCAATGTTCCTATTAAGTCTTTGATGGCATACTAATTACCAGGATTAATTATGCTATCCTTTTAACCACAATTTAAAGGCATCTGGAAGATACATGCATGAACTCAAAAGTTAAAAAAAAAACTTATTTAAATCATTTGACAGGCATTTTTTTAAAGGGTTTTTTTTTTTTTATTAAGGATTATTAAGGATTCAGTAACATCATTCAGCAGGATCTTGGCCTACAGCTATCATTCAGTATAGATATGTTTAAACTGTGTACAATTAATTTTTAAGAACTTGACTTTAGTTTATTATACAATCAGATTTAGTAGATTCTTGATTAATAGTTCCTGGAAAATTCATGGTGTAAGATCTCTATCTCTCCCTTCCTCCCACCCACCCTTTCTCTCAGAAAATAACAATGTAAAACAAAGCTAAAAATCAGTCCATGTCCATGTGCTCAGTTACTCAAGCCCTAGTCATCTCATGCTTGGACTACTGCAATGCGCTCTACATGGGGCTACCCTGGAAGATCATGTGGAAGCTACAGCTTGTGCAGAGTGCAGCAGAGTGGGAAGGTTTTAGGACCCCTAGAGTGGCCCATGTTACATCATTGCTTTGCAAGCTGCACAGGTTGCCAGTTGGTTTCTGGGCACATTTCAAGGTGTAGGGGTCCAGCTACTTGAGGAACTGTCTCACCCCAATGGGACTGGCCTGCACTTGCACCACCCATGCTGGCAGTGGGGGCATGCTGTGGATCCTGTCAGCCAAGAATTTCACTGGCAGGCTCCATGGGAAGTGACTTCTCTGCTGTGGCTCCTGCCTTCTGGAGCATCTTATTCCCTGACGTGAGATTGGCTCCCACCGTTCTATCATTTCAAAAGAGCCTTAAGATCTGGCTCTGATAGCAGTAGAATAGAATAGAATAGAATAGAATACCTTTATTGTCATTGCATTCTACAAATACAATGCAATTTGAAAGCTACTCAAGCACAGTGTCCCAAACACCACATCACAATCACACTACAGAGTATTTAAAAATTAAAATAATTAAAATAATAATTAAAAACATAGTCTAAAACATATAGTAAGTTAGTTTAAAAATGCCACTATATACAGGGCTTTGCAATAGCAATAGCACTTAGACTTATATACCGCTTCACAGTGCTTTACAGCCCTCTCTAAGCAGTTTACAGAGTCAGCCTATTGCCCCCAACAATCTGGGTATCCTCATTTTAGCCACTTCGGAAGGATGGAAAGCTGAGTCAACCTTGAGCTTGGTGAGGCAGCCAGCAGTCAACAAAAGTAGCCTTCAGTACTGCATTCTAATCACTGCACTACCACGGATGAATGACTTGGGAACCCAACAGGGGTTCTTCATTCTGGAGGTGGTTGATTAATTAAAACCCCACCTCCCCACCCCTGGTTTTAACAATTTGCTACTGTGGATGATTTTATCTGTTGTGTGCCATGACTTTCAATTTTAATGTCTTTTCTTCTTTAATGTTTTATTTCCGGAGTCATTGGATATGAGATGGGAGGCAAATAAATGTTCCAAATTAATTAAGAAACAAACAAACAAATGTTTGTGGTAAGTTGTTATTAAGCATAAACCTTAGGGCTACGTTGCTTTTAAATAAAAACCTTACATTAAATAAAAAGTACGCCTAAAAAACTAAATTTGTATTTATTTATTTATGTATTTCATTAGTTGATATGCCTCACTGTCATTAGTTGATATATCTCACTGTCCCAAGTGGGATAAAATAGGATACATTAAGGAATTTTGTGAAGAAAGAATGAAGCAGCCATTAGAATCACATGGAAAAATACTGGAAAAATGTACAAGCTGTAATGCAATAACAACAGCTGCACTGATAGCATTTTGCAGTATTTTTTGCATTTTATTTTTCTATAACTCTAAAGTTAGGTTCCGGTGGCAGGACAGGGACGTGCAGAGGTGGAGAAGACTGCTGTGGTTTTCGGTTACCTTCTCTAGTGTCTGGAGCGATCCCAGAGGATACACAAACCCCGGAGAGATTCGTGTCAGCATAGGAAAGGCATGATTATTAGAGCGAAAGTGTGGATTACAGCTTTTGAAACCAGGAGATTGGAGGACTTGAATCACTTGTGAGTGATTTGGTATTTGGGACTAACTTTTTGACAATATTCAAGAAGAAGGAGGTGACAAGAGGAGGAAGAACTGTGGCATTGAAAGTGACTTATTAGCTCTCTGGACTGAGTGCAATAGGATTATTGGCTTTATTTAATACTGTTGGGAAGACAGATTGTTAAGCGATCAAGAAGAGATGACTATTGGATTTTGGAGGGAATAATAAGTGAAGGAGATTTGTACATTGAACTCAAAACTGGGAAAGGGAAAGAAGGAAAAAGAGGAAGGAGGAAGAGACCAACGGAAGGCTGGGAAGGATTGACTCCTTATTGTGAATAGTCAGCACATTATACCACTCGCTTCCTGGAGTGCTGGGAAGAAACTCAAAACTTAAACCTTCAGCTTGAAGATTGACTATAACATTTATTTTTTTTCTCTTATCACATCACTTTATTTGTTGGAATTTCTATTTGGTATTACTTTAATATTATCATCTTGGCACTATTTTTACAATTTGAACCTCTAGCTCCTTGCTTATTGACTTCCTGAAATTAAGGTAAACTTTTCTCTCTTCTCTTTTCCCATTTTTTCAGCCTTTCTCCTTTCTATCTTAACCCCTTAATAAGTTGATAAATTTACCTACTTAAAGGAAAAAAAAAAGTATATTGTCCTTATAGATTTTAGTGACAATTGATTTGATTGTTTTAAATAGTAACAACAAAGAGTGAAAAATAGTCCTGATTTAGATTATTTAGAATATTTAAGATTAATTCTTAAAGTAGTAATTGGGTTGGATTTGATGTATTATTGTTGATCAATATTGATATTCAGTATATAAATTTATTATAAAGATTATTATATATTATTAGATAACCTTCTATAATATAGGAGTATAGACTGCCTATCTATATATTTGATTGAAGTATTAGAATAGAATTTTCATTTTAGGAGTTAAACACTGAATGGTGATCTGGGACAATATAATCAACATAGTGCAACAGCAAAAACAAATATTAAGAGAGATGACCTCCACGACAACTACGGCTTTGAAAACAGGAAGGAAGACCACTCCGACCCTAACGACTACTTTGACTTCTGCTTCACCAACAATCCAAAAAACCATTGAAGAATCTTTAATAGGGGAAAAACAGCCCAATGTCTCTAAAGTTAACATACAAGCTACCCTACTATTCTTGCAAGAAGCAATGTCCAAGATGCAAGAAATAATGATTAAGAATCATAACGAAACCAGAGCGGACATTAGCGAATTAAAAGATGAGATGGGAAAGCTTAAAGTGGAAATGAAAGCAGACTTACTTAAGGTGGAGGATAAGATAGGGTCCTTGCAACAGGCTATGGAGAAAAACGAAGTTAAGATAAGAGAAATAGAGAGTAGGACAGAACGGATGGAGACAAATTTTGAAAAGATAGATGAGGAATTTAAAAATGCAACTAGAGAAACTGAAGACTCTCTGGTCCACCTTGAAATAGATAAAGCAGCGGCATATTTAAGGTTTCAAAATGTGGCAGAAGCGAAAAATGAAGAACTAGAACAATTAATGGCAGAATTATTGGCTGAATTGTTAGAGAAAGAAAAAGACGATTCAATTAAAGAATTTGATGAGGTGTATAGGGTCAGCACAAGTTATGCTAGACACCATAACTGCCCGAGCTAAATTCATATTCATTTCACTAGGAGATGTGTGAGAGACTTAATTCTTAAAATGTCCAGAGAAGAAACAATAACATATAAAGGCAAAGAGATAATGATCCTAAAACAAATCCCAAGGAAAGTGAGGGTCATATGACAGGATTATAAATTTTTGGCCAATTATTTAAATAAAAAAGGAATCCCTTTTAAATGGTTAATCCCGGAAGGGATGTTAATAACTTGGAAAGAGAGAAAAATCAAAATAGACTCTATAGAACAGGCCCAAGACTTTCATGATCAGCTAATAGGCACGGATGACCAATACACCAAGGAGGAAACTAAAAGAAAACCACAGGATGATCGTAATTGCCATAGAAACCAAAAAGAAGGACTTCCTCAAAATTTAGGGAACGATAAACCACAACCAGGGAGAGAAGAACCAATCTCATAACAACAGCAAGAAGAAAACTGAATTATCTCTAGACAAAAAACTAAACAGACCTAGATAAATGGAGATAGGAAAGAAACTCCTCTCCATTAATATAAATGGTTTAAATTCAACATCTAAAAGGAAAATGATATTAACTAAATTAATTAGACAAAACGCCGACATAATATGCCTACAAGAAACACACATTAGGAAAAATGATGAAAGATATTTAATTTGCCCGAAACTTGGAAAACTTTTTACAGCACCAGCAGACAAACATAAAAAGAAAGGAATTGCAATATTTGTGAAAGAAGATGTAAAAGTAAAATTAATCTGGTCGGATCTGGAAGGAAGAACTCTGGTTATACAAATTTGGATTAATCATATTACATTTTTATTGGTAGCAATCTACACACCAAATGAAGGACAAGGGAAATTTTTTAAAGATCTTCATCAAAAAATAATAGGCTTTGAAAAAAGGAATATTTGTATGATAGGCGACTTCAACTCCATTGCTGATCATCAAAAAGATCATAGTAATGTGAATAAGAACAAGAAAGGGAAAAGAGAATTTTCTATGCCCTGTAAGGACATGATGAAAGAATTAAACTTAATAGATTTATGGAGAAAACTAAACCCAGAAGAGAAACAGTTTACATATTATTCCAATCCACACAAAATTTGGACCAGAATAGATATGGCCTGGATGGATGGGGAATTGGCTAATGAAATAAAAGAAATTAAAATCCTACCAAATGAATGGGCCGACCACAACCCAATACAATTAATTTGGAGAGATAGGAGAAAAACAAAGAAAAGATGGACACTAAATACTCGGTTAATAAATGAAGAAGAGTACATTAATAAGCTGAAAGAGGAATTAAATTATTTTCTAAAAGAAAATAATAATGAAGCAACCACGAAACAAAATATTTGGGATACAATGAAGGCAATTATAAGAGGAACAACAATCTCTTATAACGCCATGAAAAATAAAAGAATACATGCCCAACAAAATAAATTCAAACAACAAATTAAAGAATTAGAAATACAACTACAAAAAACCCCTAAAAACCAGAGAATACAAAATCAGTTAATAACAATTAAACATAAATTGAACTTACTTGAACAAGATAAAATAGAAGTTAATTTGAAAAGGTCCAAACAAACTTATTTTGAGTATGCAAATAAACTTAAATGGTTATCCCATAAACTTAAAAGGAAGGAAGATGGTTATCCCATAAACTTAAAAAAGTGAAAGAAAAGAGATTAATACATCAACTAATGGATGAGAAAGGCGTCTTACAACATGAGATAGAGAAGAAAAAATATATCATTTACAATTATTTTCAAAGATTATATAAAAAGGAGGAAGTTAATGAAGATAAAATAAGAATTTATTTAGAGGAGACGAATGACAAGGTAATTGGAGAGGAATGGATAGATTTATTGAATAAAGATATTACATGGTCTGAATTGAAGTCAGCAATGGAGAATCAAAGTAATAACAAATCTCCAGGACCAGATGGGATTCCGGCAGAACTATACAAAGCAATAATGGAACTAGTAGGACCACTGATACTGGAAGTGTTTAACGAGGTATTTCTGGCAGCCAAGATGCCGGACTCATGGAGGGGGGCGCTGATTTTGCTAATCCCGAAGGAGGATGCAGATCATAGATATATTAACAACTATAGACCGATTTCACTTTTAAATGCCAACTATAAATTATTTATTTCTATCATAGTTAATAGAGTTAAACAAGCTTTAAATCCACATATCCATGAAGATCAAAATGGATTTCTTCCGTCCCAACAACTAAAGAACAATTTAAGAACTGTTATCGATGTCCTAGAATATTATGAAGCCCATCCGGAGAAACAATCCGCACTCATGTTTTTAGATGCTGAGAAAGCATTTGTCAACTTAAATTGGCACTTTTTAATTCAAAAAATTTACAATATGAGTCTTGGCACCAAATTCAAAAACATTATAACAACAAATTACAATACACAACAGGCTAATATACTAATCAATGGCAAACAAACAGGTCCAATAAATATAGAAAAAGGTGTTAGACAGGGCTGCTCTCTCTCACCTTTTCATATTTGCCCTAGAATCGCTTTTAACACGGATTAGACAAAATTCTGAAATTAAAGGAGTGAGGGTCAAATCAGAAGAATATAAACTACAAGCGTTTGCTGATGATATGGTTTTCTTTTTGGAGGAACCTATGGAAAAAGGATATAATCTAATAAAAGAATTAGAACAATTTGGTGCAGTGGCAGGATTAAAAATTAATAGAAAAAAGACAAAATTAATGACCAAAAACTTAACAGAAAACCAGAAGGAAGAATTAGAAGCAATGATGGGGATACAGGTAACAAAAAGGGTCAAATATTTAGGAATATGGTTAACACCACACGATAAATCACTCAAAGAGAACAATTATGATAAATTACTTCAACAAACAAAGAAAGATTTAGAATCCTGGAATAAGCTGCAACTCTCCCTATTGGGCAGGATTGCCTCGATTAAAATGAACATATTACCAAAATTTCTTTATTTATTCCAGATAATTCCAATTAAGTTGCCAAAAATTTTTTTCGAAGAATTAAATAAGATTACACTTAAATTTATTTGGCAGGGGAAAAAAGCCAGGATCAATGTAAAGGCCTTACAAGATGCAAAAAGTAGAGGGAGTCTAGCTCTTCCAAATTGGGAATTATATTATTTGGCAGCTATCTTATTATGGTTAAAAGACTGGGTTACTTTATAAAAGAATTTTAGCATTAGAAGGGCATGACCTCCAGAAAAGGTGGCATGCCTTCTTATGGGAAGTGGGGAAACCCAAGCAGTCTTATTTTCACAGACACCTTATTAGGGACTCATTATTAATTAATTGGAAAAAAATATGCAAAAAACACTATCTAAAAATTCCGATCTGGCTATCAACAATGGAGGCAATGGTACATCCCAATAATTTGGGCATAACAAAAATGATTAAATACAAAGATTTATTAGATCTGCAAGGAAAATTAAAAACTCGACAAGAATTATAGGAACAGGGATTTAAAATTGATCAGTGGTTATATTCAAATTCATAGCAGATACAAACAAGACATTAAAGACTTTGGAATTTATAACAAACTGCAGTATTTAGATAAAATTTTATTGGGATCAAACAAAAAGAACATATCTAAATTCTATAAATATTTACTGGAAGTAGAATTAGAACAAGAGATAGTCAAAGGGAACATGATAGGCTGGAGCAGGAATGTCGGAAGAAGTATTACATTATTAGAATGGGAAAAGATTTGGAACAGAAATATCAAGATTACAAAATTGGCAGTGTATAAAGAAAATACATATAAAATGTTTTATAGATGGCACTTGCCCCCTTCAAGGTTGGCGAAAATGAACCCTAACATGAGTCCAAAATGCTGGAAATATAAAAGCATAGAAGGAACCTTTTTTCACATGTGGTGGTCCTACAAGGAAACCCAGAAATATTGGCAAAAAATCAGAAAATGGTTGGAAGAGATACCAAAGAATAAATCGAATACAAACCAGAGTTCTTCCTACTAGGGATCTCTGACAAATATTTATCCAAAAAGATGAAATATGTAACAATTCATATTTTAACTGCAGCCAGATTAGCATTCGCCCAGTGTTGGAAATCATCTTATACACCTACAGAACAAATGATTATCCAGAAAATATGTGATTGTGCAGAAATGGAAAAATTAACGATAGCACTTAAAAATAAAGAGCCTTCAACATTTTACGATAATTGGAACTCTTGGTATAATTGGTTAATCCAGAGATAAACTGCTTAAAAGACAATGGGTAATTTAAGCATAGATATCGATAAGATGTGTGTATTCAAATTAAGTTAGGAGAATTGGATCTTGCAGACTGTCAAAAAGGATATTGTCTGTTTTTAAATGTATTCTTTTCATTTCTTTTTCTCTTTCTTTGTTTCTCCCTTTCTTTTATATCTCTCCTTCTCTTCTCTTTCCGATTGGTAAGGCCGAGTGTTTTTTCTTTCTTTCTTTGTGTATGTAATGTTGATATGTTATTAATTGTAAATTTAATAAAATTTATTTTTTAAAAAAATAGAATCACATGGAAAAATACTGGAAAAATGTACAAGCTGTAATGCAATAACAACAGCTGCATTGATAGCATTTTGCAGTATTTTTTTGCATTTTATTTTTCTATAACTCTAAAGTTAGGTTGTTCCTATCTGTAAAGGTATGCAGGTATGTGATTTTGAAGACTGTTAGACATTCAATTATGATACTAACATTATCTTTATTGCAAAGTTACAGTAACAGAATTTTGCAAGTCAGAAAGTTATTCACCTATTACTCTCTGGAAAATTTAGCACGCGCGTGCACACACACACACACTTTCCGTTCTGTGGCTTCAGATATCTTTTACATGATAGTTGTCCAGTCTGTGATTCTTCCTCCTCTCTCCCAAGCTCATTCGCACACATCTCATTACCTAAACTGAAGTTTCCAGGTAAAGATTTGTGTGTCAGGTTGCTTCAAAGAAAGGGATTATATTAAGCACATGCAGTAGATAAAAGCAAGGGTCCTCTACAAGGCACAAAGAATAGGATGGCAAAGAGTTCAAGGCCTGTTGGCTGAGATTCTCTTTGTAAGAGTAAGAAAACTGCGGTTTCTATAGCACCATTAATTAAGAAGCCTTCAAGGGTCTCCAGGAACATGGAAGTGATGTCGTTCTATCAACCTATGTCAGGGGATTAGATCTTGCTTATTACAATAGAAAATTGGTGGATTTAGATTACTTGATGCACTACATACCTATTTTGACCATTATTTTCAGATCTTTCCTACCAAATCGTTTTTGGAAGGTTGTCATAAAGAAAAAAAAGTGCAGGTTTGGGCATCTGGTTTACCTGGTAACCAGTTTTTGGCATGCTCTAAACTAACCCATAAAAGAGACCCACGTAGCTTCATCCTGCAAATGAAGAAAGAGTTATAGGATTCATTTCCCGAAGAAAAGCCTATGTTGGGGGCATAAGAGAAAGCCAGCTGATGCAAATATAAAAATGGAACCAGTTAATAATCATAATTATATTTGTAATTATGGAATTTAGATATGTATAATAGCCTCGGAGTTAGCAGCTGCAAAATTCATTACGGTATCACATTACACATTTCATTTTGATAGAAGCTGTTTTTGAGTGACTGCTGGATTAGCAATTGGAGAGTTCAAGAGCTTAACAAATGGGGTCACTTGCTTATTTGTAGAAGATAAGAACTGTCCAACAATTCCAAGAAAGATTATCAACCAACTTTTAATTAGTAGTTATCATTACTAAGAACATTCATATTAATAGCAGAGTTATGTGTATTAGAAAGTTTATGATTTTAGAATCTTTAATTCAATAGCTTTCATTGTTTATTGCTGTTCTCTCTCTCTCTCTCTTTCTCTCTCTCTCCTCCTGCCCCACCTCCAAACCTGGAGATGAGAAACAATGAATGTTAAGAGGCAGTATTTGTATTAGGTTAAACATGGAACAAAATAACTTCACAATAAAACTGGCACTCATTCTCAAGTGCATTTAGTAGAGGCAGATATTAAGGGGTTACTTGCTGTGACCCACACTTGTTACAAATTTTATTCATTTATCAAATTTATATGGCCACCCATCACACCAAAAGTGACTCTATCTCAACAATGGAATAAAACTTTTTTTTTTTAAAGCACAGGTAAAAAATGTAAAAATCCATTTGAATAAATTTCCTAAAACCAAAGTTACAAATCCTAGCGGATGAGAAGGATACCATAAGAGAGCCATCTCAGGAAGTCCCTAGTATTCTGGGAACCCAAGCAGATATGATAACCAGGTCTTGATGGCCTTTCAGAATATCAAGGGGGACACAGCTACTCTAATTTCAGGGAGAAGGATGTTCATAAGGCAGCACCAGAGCAGAGAAGGCACATCTACTGGAACTCACCAAAATTAGTTCCCCAGCTGACCCAAATACTGACAAAGGCTTTGAATGGACTTTGCAGCAGACCAACAGGGACAACCCACTACTCCTTTTGAAACCCCTCCAGGACCACCAAGGTTGAGCCACTCTAATGAGTCCATCCTCTCTAAAGTGGATAGTAACACTAGAAAATCCCAAAGAAATCAGCACATCATCCAACCATGACAAAGGGGTCACTAAAAACTCTCCCAAATTTGATTTATCTACTTATTTATCAAATTGATATGTGGCTCTCTCATTGCGGAGATGATTCTGGGCCTTCAGATCACAATACCACTGTTCTGACAGAATTCAGAGTGTGATCACTGTCCTGGGTTAGTGCTCTGGATAATCTGAGATAATCCCAGCGTTGCCATAGAAACCATGAACTCCTCAGCCACCTCTGATACCAATCCAATCTTCAAGATAGATTGAAATCCCTCAAAACCATAAGTCTGGGAAATTCCTCTGCCCACCTAGAACTAGGAGAAATTTTCTAACAGTTAGAACAATTAATCAGTGGGACCACTTGTCTCTAGAAGTTGTGGATGCTCCAACACTGGAATTTTAAAGAAGAAATTGGAGAACCATTTGTCTAAAAGGGTATAAGAGCAAACAGTTGGATTAGAGATCCCTTCCAGCTCTGTTAGTCTATTATTCCTTTAATTCAGAAATGGAATTGTAGAGTTCAGTCAGGGAGGTTGTTGTGCAGCAGGGACAACAGGCAAAAGGGACAACAGCAGCAATCCCTTAGCCCAACTTAATGATCAGGTTGTCATAGCTGGGGGCCTGTAGGGCAAGACTCCCGGGAGGTGTCAAAGATTTTCTGATGGCAATTGCCACATCTCTACCCTGGAGTTTTGGCTGATTCCACTCTCTGAAATCCAGGTCTCCCCTTTCAGACACCAACTCTGCATTTCCTACATGCTGAAGATATTGTTCCCTTTTGAGACCCTTCAAAAGTGCTTTTAGGTTTTCTTTTTTTTTTTTAAAAAGGAAGCCATTTTAGTAGATGACTGAGTTACACAACACAAAATGGAGCAACACTACAAAATGTACTGCATCTTGAACAAATTTCTTGTTCCAACCTTGTCCTTATTGGAAATCTAAAGAAACCATTTGGCCTGCAATCACCTGGCTGCTAAGGATTTGGATGTCTTCCCAGGCTTAAAGTGCTTGTAAGTATAAATCAAGAAGAAACATAGACTCATCACACAGATGAATTCATGCTGAGATCTAGACTCACTGGAGCATATTGTCTTTCTCGGAATTAATCTGCTTATGTCTGATTTAAAACTCCCAATACAGAGGATCGTCTTGCTTTAATGAAAATTTTTATTGTAGAGAAGAATACCCTCATTTGATTATTCTTTCCCTGTGTGTGTGTGTGTCTCTCTCTCTCACACACACACACACTCCTCTCTCTTCTAGGATGTAGAGGGTAGGTATACATAAGATTGACAAGATTTACACACCTATGTAATAATTTATAGCCCTGAAAGCACACATTCAAACAGAATAAACTTCAGAGAGAGAGACAGAGAGAGAAGAGAGAGAGAAAGATTGGATCCACACCCAATCAAATGTGGATATCCTTCTCTACAGTAAAATAAAAATGATACATTGGGAAGTGTTAGGAAGACTGATCTTGTGTTTTCATTAAAGTTTGTTGATGGTTGTTATATTTCCCAGGGATTCTGTAGTTCTGTTGTTGTTTTTCCATCATTTGGACATCTTGACCATGATCCCATTGATAATACAGATTGAAGCAGAGTTACTTAACAGCAGTGGGCAGGTCACATTTATTTAGCTATATGCATTTGTTAAATTTACACACCATATTCCATTCAGGAGAAGAGACTAATCTAACAACTAGCAAGCAAGTGCAAGCATATTAGAAACAAAGTTACCCAAGCAAAATGGGAACCAGATAATCAATTCAATCATATAAATAATTCTAAGTCATTAACAGTGAACGGTTTCATCACTAGAATATGAATGAATGAATACACACACACACACACACACACACGTGTGTGTGTGTGTGTGTGTGTTATTCAGCTTTGTTCGTGTATTTTCCCACATCATTATAGTTGTGCTTTTAAAGTTGTAGCAACATTTCGGCAGAATCTCATCTGCCATCATCAGGCTTCTGTATAGTGTTCATCTGTGAGTCAGACTTTTACAGTTGTTTCAGTTTTAAAGATAAAATTGACCTGGAAAACCAAGGCATATATGAAGTCCCCTGTGCATCATGCCTGGCCACATACATTGGACAGACCAATAGAAGAATAAGTACCTGCCTGGATGAACACAAAAATGCAGTAAAAAAAGCTGGAACACACTTCCTCACTAGTCCAACACATGGAAGCCACAGGTCATAGCATCAACTTCAATGGCACCAAAACCCTAGCCACTGTAGAAAATCCCAGGCACAGAATCATCAGAGAAGCCATAGAGATTGAAAAAAGACCAGAAAGCATGAATAGAAGAGATGATTCCACCAGGCTGTCAATCATTTGGAAGCCTGTACTCACAAACAAAAAAATCTCCACACCACAAGCCAGGCAAACACCTGGGCACAAACAGATCCCCCCTGATACCTCCAGCTCAAACACACCCCAACCAGGCACCCAGATGAAACCAGCTTCCTAACAAATGATAGCCATCCATTTACCCGAAGCCAAGCTGCACTAAAGGCCTCCAATAAAGTAACACAATGTTGCCAGCCAATCAAGATACAAAAAGAGCCAAAAAAACAGACAGAAGATATTAGAAACACCAATCAAGCAGAACACAGCAAACTCCAAGACCAATAAACACAGACCAAGACTCCCAACCAATCAGGATGAAGAAAAAACCATTCTGGCACAGCAATAGGATGCCCCAAATTTAAATCTGAAACCATTGTAAAAATCTGACTCACAGATGAACACAATGCAGAAGCCTGATGATGGCAGATGAGATTCTGCTGAAACGTTGCTACAACTTTAAAAGAACAACTACAATGATGTGGGAAAATACCCAAAGAAAGCTGAATGCCACACACACACACACACACACACACACACACACACACACACACACATATATTTGTTTTCGTAGATTTTTACGGGTACAGGTATGCAGGTCTTGGTGTGTTCGGATCTTTTCCCATGTACGGTTAAGAGTATCTTGGCAACGTTTCGGCAAGGTCCCACTTGCCATCCTCAGGCTGGTGCTTTCAGCTTTGTGCCAGTGCAAGCATTGTGTGATCAGAGCTGCCGTCTCCTATAAATACTGGTGCTGGGGTCTGGTGTGCTGGTGTGCTGGTCTGGTTGGCTGTGCTGTTGCCTTTTGATTGGTTGATGGTGTTGATGTTGGTGTAATGGGTTGTGTGCGGACCTTGTGAGTTTTATTGCTGTGGTATCCTCGGTCTTGTGCTGTGATATCCTGGGTCATTTGCTGTGTTGCAACTTCTTGAGTTCTTGTGGTGTAAGTATTTTGATGTGATGTCCTGAGCGGGTGGCTGTCATGTAGCATTCTGGGTTTTTATCTGGCTTCAAGTTTGGGGTCTGGGTCTGTGTTCTTGGCGTGTGTCAGCTTGTTTGGTTTTGGGGTCGGGGGTGCAACAGCTGGTGAAGCAGCCATGGTCTGTTTTCTGGATGGTGGTTGTCCTTCGTTTATAGGATGGGATTGAGCCTGGGTCTAATGAGGGGGATTGGCAGTGGTGTTCCATGTTGTTTTGGGTCTGGTGTTGGTTTTCGTGGCTGGGACTCCATTGTTGGTGAGGGCTAGCTTCCAGATGTTGCCTCTGAGACGGCAGCTCTGATCACACACTGCTTGCACTGGCACAAAGCTGAAAGCACCAGCCTGAGGATGGCGAGTGGGACCTCGGCGAAACATCGCCAAGATACTCTTAATCTTACATGGGAAAAGACCCGAACATACCTAGACCTACACACCTAGATCGATCTGGAGTTCTGTTTTCAGCTACAGAGGCCTTCAGGAAAGCCTTGCTGGCTGCAGAAGAAATGGGCTGAGGTGTGTGAGGCCTGGATGCAACTATCCAAGGAAAGTAATAAGGAGTTCCACCATCCCCAACCCACACTAGCTTAATTTTTACCCATGCACCTGGACTGGGCAGGGTCTTAATTAGGACTTATTTTGGGGTTGGACTTATATTGGGCACAGGTGTAAAAATCAAGCTGGGACTTACTTTCTGAGTAGGTTTTGGGGAAACATGGGTACTAGATAGGGAAACCTTAAGGCTGAACATCTTAAAATAAATGGAAGAGGCGAAGCTGAGTTTGATTTTGCAGAGTATCAACAAATGAAGAAAACCAAAGGAAGGAAGGAAGGGAGGAAGGAAGGAAGGAAGGAAGGAAGGAAGGAAGGAAGGAAGGAAGGAAGGAAGGAAGGAAGGAAGGAAGGAAGGAAGGAAGGAAGGAAGGAAAATAAAAGCAATTTAAATAGAATTATGAGAACAAAGCTTCACAAATAATGAGCCAGATAGATTTGGATATGTATATTTATATTTAGCAGTTTGCTAGATTTAAACTTAGCACTGTCAATCATATTGCCTGCACACATGATTAGACTGTGTCTGTTACAAGACAATCCATACCATCATCATTACCCCTCCATTTTCAATTCAGGATATAAATTAAAACATACATTTCTACCCCTTTTCACCTTAGTATACAAGAGGACACATAATCCATGGAAAAATCCATTAACAAAAAATGTCAAACAAACTGTTGATTGACTCAACTCTTGAAGGTCAGGTTCTAATAGAAGTTCAGCATTATCCATGCTTCACTGAGTATCAGTCTGGCATGGATCACTGTAAATCTGTTTAAATACTGCAAATACACTTAAAATTAGGACTGGATATACTATAAAGCAGAGTTCTTAAACTGTTGGACAAATTCTGGGGGGTTGTGGAATGATTTATCATAGTTTGTTTGTGAGCTGAGAATCCAAGACTTACAAAATGTAAAAAAATTGAGTCTGTTTTTTAATGGGACTAATGGCATTATTTAATACTGGGGAAAAGGGCAATTGGGTCTGTTTTAGGATGAGTACTATAAAGGATAGTAAAGTAAAGGCAGCTCATGTTTGCGTGGCCATATGTAATTTCTAATTACCTCTCTCTGTATTTGCGACTCTGCAAAGAAAAACAAGGGACATGACAGCTCAGAGGCTAAGACGCTGAGCTTGTCGATCAGAAAGGTCGGCAGTTTGGTGGTTCGAATCCCTAGCAGCATGTAATGGAGTGAGCTCCCATTACTTGTCAAAGCTTCTGCCAACCTAGCAGTTTGAAAGGATGTAAAAATGCAAGTAGAAAAATAGGGACCACTTTGGTGGGAAGGTAACAGTGTTCCATGGTGTTTGGTGTTTAATCATGCCGGCCACATGACTACAGAGATGTCTTCGGACAGCACTGGCTCTTCAGCTTTGTAACAGAGATGAACAACACCCCTTAGAATCAGAAACAACTAGCACATATGTGCGAGGGGAACCTTTACCTTTAAAGAAGGACAAAGATAAAGCTGTCATGAAAACAACATAGTATTTGATACTCCACCGTTGATATCATTGTCTATGAGAGGCAAATGATGAAGTCATAATTTATGTGCTTTGCCACAAACAGCTTTTTAATACTGTAGGCAGAAAATGCAGGACATTAGTTTTTTGCATAGAAAAGATAAATTCTCCAATAATTTGCAATCATCCTGAGAAGTGACCTGGTTAGCTTTTGTGTGACAACCAAGTGGGGTTGAGTTTCTCTTGCTTGGGTGTGTAAATCCTGATATTCAAAATTAAGAACTCAGCCCTGTCTTAAGGCTGCTTTTACGTTTGACATCTATAACTTTTCTAGCCCTCTGTCCTTTTGCTTTTCTCCTTTTGCCTTGCAGAAACAGGTAGAAATCTAACTTTCATAAGGAAACGTAAATGAATTACTTAATGTAAGTTAAATTTCATTTCTCTCTGTTTCTAGTCGCTTGTAGTTGGTTCTGACTTTACTTGAGAAGTCCCTGCAGTTTCCCCGGCATGGTTTTAAAAAGCAATTTGCCATTGCCTCCTTTCTAGGGCTGAGAGAAAGTGACTGGCTCATCTGGGTTATGTCTAAGGCAGGACTAGAATTCACAGTCTCCTGATTTCTAATCCAATACTAGAAATACTTGCTTAATCACTGGTCACTTAGCATGCATTCAACAAAATGCATGCTAAGTGACTCCCCCAAAATGTACTTAGGGTGAAACCATGCTCAATAGTAGGAACTGTGAGAGGGATCTTGGAGTCTTAGTGGACAACCAATTAAATATGAGCCAACAGTGTGCAGCAGCAGCCAAAAAAGCCAATGCAATCTTAAAACTGCATTAACAGAGGGATACAATCAAGATCAAGTGAGGTACTAATGCCACTCTATAAAGCCTTAGTAAGACCAAGAATACTGCATCCAGTTTTGTTCACCACATTATAAAAAAGATGTTGAGACTCTAGAAAAAGTACAGAGAAGAGCAACCAGGATGATTAGGGGACTGGAAGCTAAAACATACAATGAACGGTTACAGGAACTGAGCTTGGCTAGTCTAGTGAAGAGAAGGACCAGAGGAGACATGATAGCAGTTTTCCAGTATTAGAGAAGCTACCAGAGAGGAGGGGGTCAAGCTATTTTCTAAGGCCAAGCAAGGAATAATGGATGGAAACTGATCAAGGAGAGATTCTACCTAGAAATAAGGAGAATTTTTTTGACAGTGAGAACAATCAACCAATGAAACAGCTTGCCACCGGAAGTTGTGGGAGCTTCATCACTTGAGACTTTCAAGAAGAGATTGGACTGCCATTTGTCAGAAATTGTGTACGGTCTCCTGTTTGGGCAGGGGGTTGGACTAAATGACCTACAAGATACTTTCCAACGCTGTTAATCTGTAAGAATCCAGTTCTGTCAATGGCTGGACATACATAACTCCCCCACCACCAGAGACATGACTGTATTTTGGGCACATCAGCTCCTATTTGCAGCATCCCACAGTCACCTGATCACAATTTTTGAAGTGCTTTGGTAGTTTTCAGTGTTTATTTCCCGTTTCCAGCAATAATAATAATAATAATAATAATAATAATAATAATAATAATAATAATAATAGGGTATAATTGATTCATTTAATGAAAATGCCATTTGTTTAATGACAACTGCAAAAAAGGTAATAAGTTTGGACTTGTGGTTATCCGCTTAATGACTGCCATGACTTATGACAGTAATTCCAGGTTCAGTTATGATCATAAGTTGAGAACTACCTGTATCTTAACCACTATATCAAACTGACTCTCTACAATATTACCTCCTGCCATGGAACTATTCAGAACAAGATTGCACATGGCTTCACTTTTATACATTATCTTGTCTGCAGCTTTGTTATTTTAAATTGAAATGGCAAGTGACTTTGCAAGAGAATTGTGCAACTAGAGCTACAGTTTATTTCAATTCAGAGAAAACAGAAGGAACTGAAATATTAAAGACACACCACGGAGAGCAACTTCAAATGCCAATTTGGCCATGTTGCAACGTGAGCAGCATACTTCACCTAAAAATTCCCTCTACCCTCTTTTGAATTTCTAGAACACTTTTTCAGAGAACAGCTTGTCAGAGCCAAAGCTGACATTTTCCAGCCAAAAACAAACTAACATTTCCACACCTGATCTTACAATTGTGCTTTCTGGAATGTATAAAACAAGCTTTCAGTTCAGACCATTTACGAAGCAGCAGCCTATACATTCATTTAATCAAAGTATACTTCTTTTAATTGTTGATATATTCATGACTTTGGAAAGGAGGCAACTTCTACAAATTTTGTATAAAAGATATAGCATCTAGAGAGTTGAATCTACAAGGCTTATCACCTTCTGTAATGATGGACATCTATGGACATAGCGATGGACATCTATGGACATAGCATCTATGGACATAGCGATGGACATCTAGTATGTCTAGTTTAATGAAAAGAAGGACTAGGGGTGACATGTAACAACTAGTAACCAACAATACTAGACTTAACTGCCTTGATCTCATCTTCTGCAATAGTTTGAATTCAATTTACGGAATACAAATTAAAGAACCCTTTTCCAACAGTGAACACAGCATGATTGACGTTTGTCTCAACATACGTCCACGCAAAAATGAACACAACAATGTGATCCCCAATTATAACTTCAAAAAAGGCAACTATGATTTTATAGACAACGATCTCTCATCCCTTGATTGGCAATTTCTATTCACTGGATGCAATACTGTTGAAGACCATTACAACATATTTTTACTTGAAGTCAAAAGAGTCATCAAACTATATGTACCAATAACAACTCCAAAAACCAGAAAAAACAGATTACCTATAGCAATAAGGGAGCTTCAATCCAAAAAGAGATCACTTTGGCAGAAAAACAAATGTGGTCATGTTGCCAACTTCAAAAGCCAATACAAAAATTTATGCCACCAGATAAAGACTGAATGCACCAATTACCACATTAAACAAGAGGAACCTATGCACCAATTCCCCCCAATTTATATGATCTAATACATATCAATTTTACAGAAGACAATGTTGAAAAAGCACTATGCAATCTAAAACCATCTCTATCTATTGGACCAGACGGAATATGTGCCTACTTCTTAAAAAAGCTATCCACTGCCTTAGCCGAACCTCTAATCATAATCTTTGAAAAATCTTTCAGGACCAGCTCCTTGCCAAAACTATGGTCACAAGCCACAGTCATCCCCATCTTCAAAAAGGCAGAGCCCAGCCTAGTTGAAAATTACAGACCAATCTCTTTATGCTGTGTCATCTGTGAAGTCATGGAATCATTTATTAACCAATCCATTATCCTCCACTTAGAGACAAACAACCTATTCGCAAATAAACAATTTGGTTTCAGAAAAGAACTATCCTGCAATCTGCAACTCTTACACTGCAAAAACATATGGACTACACAACTCAATCAGGGCAAAGCAATAGATACAATCTACATAGACTTTTGTAAAGACTTTGATTCAGTGATATGTGACAAACTACTCCTAAAACTAAAATCTTATGGTATCTCTGGACACCTGCATAACTGGATAGAAGCATTCCTGTCAAACAAACAAATGGTCAAAATTGGGTGCATCCTTTCAAATTCTGTACCTGTCAACAGTGGTGTCCCCCAAGGCAGTGTTCTAGGACCAACTCTCTTCATACTCTACATAAATGACCTCTGTGATCATATTAAGAGCAACTGTGTTCTTTTTGCTGACAATGTAAAGCTATTCAACAACACAGACAATACTGCTACCCTTCAAAAAAACCTCAACTATGTATCAGAATGGTCAAACAAATGGCAACTTCAAATCTCAGCAAACAAATGCTCTGTCTTACATATTGGCAAAAATAATCAGAAAATAAAATACAGAAGTGAATCAACACAGGAAATATTGCTATTGCAGGAATGGTTCACACATACATATACTTGTATATATAAATAATAACTAAGTAAAAGGTTTTTTCCAAGGCTAATTGCTGTACATATGGAAGGGGTAGGTGGGAACCCTTATGGAAATAGTTGTGTAAGGAGACAGTGTTTAACTCTTTCATCCTCAACTGTGATTTCCCTAAAGATAAATAAGTCTACACAGATTTTAAAAGACATCTTACTCAAATTGTTGAGCCCTTGTTGAAGATCCAAACTTTGTCAAGGACCTTGAAGTGCTCATCTCAAATGATCTAAGTGCTAAAGCCTGTTAGGGATAACATTGGTTACCTAACTTAGTTTGGGTAAAAATAATATATAAACTATGTTAGTGAGTTTAAGTGTGTGTATCACTTTAACTGCAAAACATGTATTTTGGGTGCGGTTGTAAAATCACCATAAGAGGGAGCAAGAGAGCTCACTGTTAGCTGGCTTTTACTGTAGTAGCTGACAATGTTGGATTGATGGTGATAACTGTGTGTGTTTCCCTGCTGTTGCTGAGAGAAGAAAAGGGGTTTGATTTGCTTCATATCTCTGACTGCAAAAGAGATATATTGCTGGACTGATTATTTGTAAGTTTACTGACCTCTATTTTCAACACTGGACTTTGCAACTGATTAATCCCTGGATGGACTGAACTAGTGTATGACATATGGAATGTTTTGACTATGCTATAACTCTTGCTGAAATAAAAACTATTTAACTGGCACAGTGTATCTGTCTTACTGAGTGTAAACTACAACAACGTTTACCTCACATGATTTGCCTGCCTGCTAGACTGCCATTGCACGTTCTGCTAGGGTGTGTATCCCCAACACTGGTTATGAGCCCAGGTGCATAGTCAGACTAACCAGGATATAACAGGCTTAGATTAAAGTGAGAGTTTGTGTAGTTACACAATACTGTAAACAGACAGCTTTGTTTTATTAATTATAGTTTTAATATCCAGATAAAGATGGCACAAGTCAATTTACAAAGTTTGTCTCTAATATCCAAACTGGATGGAACAAACTATGTTTCATGGTCTATGAAATGCAGCCTACTTCTACGCAGAGAAGGTTTGTGAAGTATAATTCAAAACCCACCAGAAGTAGATGCATGGGATCCGGAGGATGAGAATGATGCCCAGAAAATACAAGAATATAAACTAAAGAATGAGCAAGCTCTCTGTATAATAGGACTGACACTCTCTGATGAGCAGTTTGTACATATACGAGGAGAAGAAACAGCTGCTAAATGTTGGGAGAATTTAAAGAAGATTTATGTTCGAGACAGTGTAGGAGCACATATAAATCTTACACGAAAACTGTTCAGAACACATCTTCAAAGGAATGGAGATATGATGACTCATTTAAATATAATGAAGAGAATTTTTCAGGAACTGCATGAAAAAGAACTTATCTTCTCAGAACTACACCAAGTTTATATAATTTTATCTTCTTTAGATAACAGCTATGATGACTTCGTAACTTCACTTGAGGTTCTGCCAAAAGATAACCTCACATTAACTGACATTACTGGCAGATTAATTGAAGAAGCCAGGAGAAGGCTTGAAAGGGATCAACTCAGAAGGGAAAAACCACAATGTGAAGAAGAGAAAATATCTTCGTCAGCATATACAATTGGAAAATGTTTTAATTGTGGAGGAAAAGGATATTTGGCAAGATTCTGCAAGAAAGCAAAAAGCCAAAATGCCAACCAGAAAGATAAAAGGCATCAAAAGGATAAAAAATGCATAGAGTTAGCCATGTATAGCAATGAAACTGTGAATAATAATTTATGGGTGGTAGATAGTGGAACATCGCACTGCATAACGAAAGATAAGAAAAGATTTATTAAGATGTCCACGAGTTCACAGCAGATATCATTAGCTAATGGATGGAAACTGAAAGCTAAAGGTCAAGGTATATCATATTGTTCTTGCATAAAAGAAAAATGTAAAAATGTTATATGTACCACAACTTAAGTTTAATTTGCTTTCAGTTAGAGTTTTGGTTAAACTAGGTTATGTAATTACCTTTAGGGGAGACAATTGCATAATTGAAAAAGAAGGTAAAAAAGTGACTGCAACTTTAAAAGGTGAATTGTATGTGTTAAATGATAATTCAGAGGTAGCTAACACAGTTTATAATAATGTTAAACCTCATGATGAGTGCATACATTTGTTACACAGACATATACATTTTAAAATGCTTAAACAAACAGTAGAACTATCTAAAGGTAAAAAACTGAAGCCTTGCAGTAAGTATTTGCACTGCAATGTGTGTAGTCAAGAAAAAAGCAAGGAAATACCAGCAAATAGAGTTAATGGATTTAAAACAAAGGAGCCTCTAGAGGTCGTATTTGCTGATATTATAGGTCCTAAAAACCCAAGTGTGGGAGGTGCTCGTTATATATTAAGTATAATGGACCATTATTCCAGATATGGTTTCTGTTATCTAATGAAAAGCAAAACAGAAACATATCAAAATTTCTTTAATTGGCTTAAATTCGCAGAAAGAAAAACTAAAAGGAAGTTAGTAACTCTTATCACTGATAATGATACGGAATTTATAAACAATAAATTCCAAAATAAACTGAAGATGGCAGGTGTTGAACATAAAAAGTCTGCACCATATAGGCCACAACATAATGCTCACTGTTAGCTGGTTTTTACTGTAGTAGCTGACAATGTTGGATTGATGGTGATTACTGCGTGTTTTCCCTGCTGTTGCTGAGAGAAGAAAAGAGGTTTGATTTGCTTCATATCTCTGACTGCAAAAGAGATATATTGCTGGACTGAATATTTGTAAGTTTACTGACCTCTATTTTCAACACTGGACTTTGCAACTGATTAATCCCTGGATGGACTGAACTAGTGTATGACATATGGACTGTTTTGACTATGCTATAACTCTTGCTGGAATAAAAAACTATTTAACTGGCACAGTGTATCTGTCTTACTGAGTGTAAACTACAACAACGTTTACCTCACATCATTTGCCTGCCTGCTAGACTGCCGTTGCACGTTCTGCTAGGGTGTGTATCCCTAACAAAGCCCACTGTAACTACATAGCCAAAAAGGCATTAAGAGTTGTTAATCTAATCCTATGTAGCTTCTTCTCTGGTAATATCACACTACTAACTAGAGCATACAAAACATTTGCTAGACCTATACTTGAATACAGCTCATCAGTCTGGAACCCATATCATGTATCTAATATTAACACAATTGAAAAAGTCCAGAAATATTTCACAAGAGGAGTTCTCCACTCCTCTACTCATTGCAGAATACCTTATGCCACCAGACTTGAAACTCTAGACCTAGAAAACGTAGAACTATGCCACCTCCAGTCCAATCTAAATACAGTATATAAAATCATACATTGCAATGTCCTACCTGCAAATGAATACTTCAGCTTTAATAATAACAATACAAGAGCACACAATAGATACAAACTCAAGGTTAACTGCACCAAACTTGACTGCAGAAAATATAATTTCAGCAACAGAGTGGTCAATGTTTGGAATACTCTATCTGATTCTGTGGTTTCTTCCCCAAACCCCAAAAACTTTAACCTTAGACTATCAAGTATTGACCTCTCCCCCTTCCTAAGAGGCCTGTAGGGGGCGTGCATAAGCGCACCAATCGTGCCTACTGTCCCTGTCCTATTGTTTTTTATTTTTCTTATAAGTATCTATCTCATGTATTCAAAACTATGTTTATTCTTATACCTGAATCTTGTAAGCGATTGACAAATCAAATAAATACTAAATACTAAATGAACAGACAGCTTCCTTCTACTCCTGATTTTGTCAAACAAAGGAAAATATGTCTGTTGAGATTCCTGCATGCACAAGAATAAAGTGCTTCATTGGGCTGCAGGCTAAATTTAAAGATTCCTACACAGAAAAGTATAAAATGCTCCATGGGTTGAGCAGAAATTCAGCAAACTACATGAGCAGGATTGCTCAATTGCTATAGAGCCAAGAGTTTCTCTAGATTTGGAAGCACGTCAAGGTAACCTTCCAAAGTAGGCAGATTGAATATCATTCTTTGGAGGCACCAAATTTCGGCCACTATAACTCCCTAAACCTTCCCAATTTTGATTCAAGCTATCCAGGAGATATCTGGGGATGGGATGCTGGAAGGCCACAATTTGCTCTTTAACTGCATCACCTGAAGGTCACGTGAAGTGTTAGTTCCACTTTATAATATCTTGGTAAGACCACACTTGGAATTTTGCATCTAGTTTTGGTCGCCATGATATGTTGAGATTTTAGAAAGAGTGCAGAGAAGAGCAACAAATTAGGGGACTGGAGGCCAAAACATATGAAGAATGGTTGCTGGAATTGGGCACATCTAGTTTAATGAAAAGAAGGAGTAGCAGCTGCCATAAAAATGAGGGGGGTCAAGCTCCTCTCCAAAGTACCTGAAGGGAGTGCCCATAGGTGCTTTTTCAAGAGGCAACTGGTTTTTCTGGTTTTTCCTTGAAGAGGTTTCACTTCTCATCCAAGAGCTGAAGAAGTTCTCAGCTTCTTGGATGAGAAGCAAAACATCTTCAAAGAAAAAAGAGAAAGTCCATTTGCCTCTTTAAAAAGCATCTTTGGGGACAATCGTGACCTGGATGACTGAGAATCTCCATAGAGGGAATCAAGCTATTCTCAAAAACACTAGAAGGCAGGATAAGAAGCAATGGATGGAAACTAATCAAGGAGAGAAGCAACCTAGAAATAAGGAAAAACTTCCTGACAGTTAGAACAATTCATCAGTGGAACAGCTTTCCTTCAGAAGTTGTAGGTGTTCCAATTCTGGAAGTTTTTAAGAAGAGATTGAACAACCATTTGTCTGAAATGGTATCATGTTTCCAGCTTGAGGGGGCTGGACTAGAAGACCTCCAAGGTCCCTTCCCTTCTGTTATTCTGCACTTTTAAATTCCAGAGTGAGGGGTTTTTTAGTTTGGTTTTCTTTTTTTTTTTTTTTGGGGATTTATTTTATTTATCTTGTATTCTGAATCTCAGTATTGTTCTGAAAGACAAAAAGAGAATTAAATGTCACCATCAGAGAATGAATCAGTAAAAGCCCACCTGCTTTCTGTGAATGCAACTTGTCATTTAAAAATGAGGGTATGGAAAACATACATTTATCTTATTTGTATCTTCCCTGTAGGAAAGGAGGCAGATAGGTGGGAAGGTAGCTTCTTTCAAAACCAGCTATTTGGGATACAGGATCAGGGGGGGGGGGAGGAGGAGAGAAACGGAGTTATGATGACAGATTTGTAATGGCAGAAGAAAAGTGAGCACCTACTGGAATGATTCTCAGTCATCCAGGTCCTGATTGTCCCAAAGGAGCTTTTTCAAGAGGCAACTGGACTTTCTTTCTTTCTTTTTCTTTGAAGATGTTTCACTTCTCATCAGTGGTGGGATTCAGCCAGTTCACACCACTTAGGGAGAACCGATTGTTTTGTTTCTGATGGTGAACTGGTTGTTGGAAGAAATCATTAGGGCAGAGAACCAATTGTTAAATTATTTGAATCCCACCACTGCTTCTCATCCAAGAAGTTTCTTCATCTGACAGGATAGTGGAGAATGGAAGGATTTATATTCCTTGCAGACAGTTGGTAATTTGCATCCTTTTAGCGAGTCTTTGAAGCACTTGGAAGTTTATCTGTGTCCTCTGAGTAGTGCTCCTGGTTCCTGTAGTCTGAAATTCCCCCTCCCCCTCGGAAACCCATTCCTATACCCACACCATTCAAAGAGTGTTCATCCCAAACTGTATAGCTAAAAGTTTATAGAGATTCTTAGTCATCCAGGTCATGGATGTCCCAAAGGTGCTTCAAAAGAAACAACAAGAAAGTCCAGTTGCCTCCTCAAAAAGCACCTTTGGGACATCTACTGTAGTGAAATGATCTACCTTTTCTGTGGGCATCTTTTTTCTTTGTAGCTGATAAGGGCATACAGGCTGCAAACTAATCATTGGTGGTAAATCTTATTTTCTGTGCCTTTCCTTTTTTGGGCAAAACCTGATGATGATATATCTATCTCTGACTCTTAATTGATGATACCAACATAAGTTTATTTTAAACTTTCAACCACAAGGATCACCACTGCTGTGAAGAATTAGACTGGCATGGTCAGGCATACTTTTATGTATGATGGGTGACATGTCTATGGTGGGGAAATAGTTTCTGAAAACAACAGAAGAAAGAAGGAGGGAGATGGATGGATGGATGGATGGATGGATAGGTAGATGAGAGATGCTGACAGATAGTTCTTTAGTTCATTCTTGAGAGGCAAATTTTTGTGTAAACCAGCGTCTTAGGAGGGTGCTGTGTCCAACCTGAATTTAGGATCTATCTCAAATTCTTAACAACTAAAGGTAGAGTGTCATTATTGTCTGTTTTAATATTATAACAGAATAACAGAACTGAAAGGGACCTTGGAGGTCTTCTAGTCCAAGCCCCTGCTTAAGCAGGAGATGCTATATCATTCCAGAGAAGTGGCTGTTCAATTCTTCTTAAAAGCCTCCAATGATGGAACACCCAGAACTTTTGAAGGCAAGCCTTTCCACTGCTTAATTGTCCCACTGTTAGGAAATTTCTCCTTTGTTCTAAGTTGCTTCTCTTATTTATACCTCTTATATTTACAGTATATTTTGTAATATATTTTGTAAAAAAAATAGTGTTTTGTTTACAAATAAGTTTAAAAATAACCTTATTAATACCTCATATATTTACAATAGAGTATTTCAGAAATGTCATTCAGTTGCATATCCAAACGTCCTACATGTTGTCTCAGAGCAAAACACAGGTTAGTTTAAACATTTAAGATGGTGGATGTTGATAAGGAAGTGAATTTCCCCTCTCTTTCAGGGAGCTTAAGATAGGCTATTTAGGTTTTCTGTCTGTTAATCCTTGCAACAACCTTCACAGCTAAACTAGGCTGTGATAGTGCAATTAGTTCAAGGTCAATTGTTGATGGATAAAGTAATTGGTTGATTTTATTTGTAAGTAGCCTTTCCTCCTAGAATTTCAAGGCTGCATTCAGGACTTCTCACATCCCACTTGCCCTTAAAAAAAACAATGTTTAAGGGAGATTAAGCTGTGATTTGGCATTTGCCCTAAAGTGCTTCATTCATAAATAGCAGTGGATTTAACCCAAGTTTCCCTAATGTTAGCCTGACATGTTCTCCCTAGTGTTTTCCCTCCAATATGAAGAAAAGCTGGCATTATAAGTTGGCAAGAACCGTGAAAGCCAAGGTCAACAATGAATTTTCCCCTCTGAGACCAAAGAGAAGAAAATTCAGTGCTTTCTATTGCATCTGGAATAGTTCAGTCCTAATGGCATGAGTGGCCATTGTGGGGAGGAAATGACCAAAATATCCACTAAGAATTTAAAGACAGAAAAGTTAGAGTCTACCTTCTTATTTCAGATCAAAGAACAGACCATTGTAATTTTTCAGAAGCTGAGCTTGTCAATCAGAAAGGTTGGCACTTCAGCAGTTCAAATCCCTAGTGTCGCGTAATGGAGTGAGCTCCCATTACGTGTTTCAGCTTCTGCCAACCTAGCAGTTCGAAAGAATGTAAACATGCAGGTAGAAAAATAGGGACCACTTTGGTAGGAAGGTAACAGCATCCATGCACCTTCGCTGTCATGCCATGCAGTCACATCATAGAGACATCTTCAGACACCATTGACTCTTTGGCTTTGTAATGGAGATGATCACCGCCCCCTAGAGCCAGAAACGATAAGCACGTATGTGTAATGGGGAACCTTTACCTTACTAAATTAATCTATGCTGTTTCTGTGTCATGATCTGTTTTTGTCATGAGTAATTTATCAAAAACCAAACTCAAGCTGTAAGTTAAATCCTGCAAAATAAACAACAACTGGTTTAGCTGCTTAAGGCAACCATTATTTTTCTCAATCACCCATGACTCCACCCCACCCCCCACCCCCGATTCTTAATGTGGCTCATCAACACGTACATTTTCCAAGGCAAGATTTCCTCAGAATGAAACTTTTTTTGACTACCGAACCATTTTTCACACATATGCACTTCCTTGTATTAATTTACTTTTTAGTTTTTAGTCTTGCCATTACTACCACTTATTTCAGTTATCTCTAGCTTCCAAATAGCACTTAGCACTTAAGAGTTATATACTGTTTCACAGTGCTTTACAGCCCTCTTTAACCAGTTTACACAGTCAGCATATTTCCCCCAACATTCTGGGTCCTCATTTTACCCATTTTACCCAAAGATGGAAGGCTGAGTCAAACTTGAGCCAGTGAGAATCGAACTGCTGAACTGCTAGCAGCTGGCAGTCAACAGAATTAGCCTGCAGTACTACATTCTAACCACTGTGCCACCATGGCTCAAAGCAATACATTCTATTTTCCCAGTGTTATGTTTTGAGCATGGGCGAGAAAGAATGGAGACAAGCCTTTGAACAGTGAATTTCAGCTCTTTATTTACATTGTGACTTCTCACTCAATAGCAGTTAAACCCGCCTTATATAGGCAAACCCTGTAACTTTTAACCAATAATGAGCTAGGAGTGCTAGCTCTTATAACCAATAGAAACTCTCTGTTAAGGGACAATCGGATTCCCCGGGATGGGCCAATCCAGTCCGGCCGCTTAACAGCCAATCAGAAGTGCAGGGCCAGAACCCTGCACTTAACTCCAAGCTCACACTTTATTAAATCTTTATGCATACACAACACCCCTTCCCTCTGGCTTCTTATTTGCAGGGTGCAGTTACATAGTCCCTTAGGTAGGACGGTTGTCTTATTAGTCTCTTTGATTTCCATTGTATCAGCTGGCTGCAATCACGCTGAGGTAGATCGTTGTTTGGCAGTGGGGCTGTTTCTGGTTCAGAGTAAACTTCTATGTCGTTGCCCACATTCTCTGCAATTTCCTGAGGTGCAACCATTTCTCCCTCCGGCTCTGCTTCCTGAGTCTCTATCAAGCTGTTGTTTCCTTTGACCGGGTTCTCTAGGAATTCATCTTCTTCTGCACCTCCCCCCCCCCTCAGTTTGGTCATAGGGGAGTTGCGGACTGGCCGCTGGAAGCCGCGATCGTAATTGATCGATACGACGTTTCCAAAGTTTATTGTCAAGGCATTGTACAAGGTAGGATCTGGGGCCAGTTACACGTACTACTGTCGCTTCCACCCACAACGGGTCACCCGATAGGTTTTTAGCATATACCAAGTCTCCTACCTGGAAGGTACGACAGTGGCCGCTGGATCCTAGTGGTTTCTCCGGTTCGTAAGCTGGGTGCAACCGGTCGAGGTGGGAGCGGAGCTTTTGTCCCATTAGCAGTTCGGCGGGAGTTTTGTTGGTGACGCTATGTGGGGTGATGTGTTGCAAGAAAAGGATTCGATTGACCTTGTCATCAATGTTGTCGTAGTCTACCTTCTGCAAGGTTTTCTTCACAAATTGGACCATGCGTTCTGCTTTGCCATTGGTCACAGGGTGCACAGGTGAGGTGAGCGCATGGCGAATGCTGCGGTCAGCGAGGTACTGCTCGAATGCTAGTGCGGTAAATTGAGGGCCGTTATCAGATATCAGGACGTCTGGTAATCCGTGGGTTGCAAAGAGTCTGTCTAAGGTTTTGATAATCGCCTCAAAGGTCATAGTTGTCATGCAATGGATCTCGAGCCAATTCGAGTAGGCGTCGACGGTAAGCAGGAAGGTGTGGCCTTTGGTTGGCCCCGCGAAGTCCAACTGAATTCGGGACCAGGGTCCACGTGGTGTCTCCCATTCAGTAGGCATGGCTTTTGGTGGGGCGTTGCTGACTTCTTGGCATTTGGGACAAGCTTTAACCCACTGTTCGATTTGCTTGTCAATGCCCGGCCACCATGCGTAGCTTCGCGCAAGGGCTTTCATTCGCACAATGCCATTGTGCAAGGTTCTCAGCAGCGCTTTCTGGAGTCGTTCTGGGATAACAACTCTATCACCCCAGATGACGCAGCCTTTCTGGGAGAAGAGCTCGGTTTGTCAAGTCTTGAATGGTGTCAAGTCATCTGATAGCTGGTCCAATGGCCATCCGCGTTCTACCCAGCTTAGGACTCATGCTAGGGTATGGTTGCGTTTGGTTTCTCTTGCGATATCTCGGGCGGTTAGTGGCGGCGAGTTGAGTGCCTCGATTTGCAACGTGGTTACCATTGGTGCAGGATCATCGAGAGTCTCTGGAAGCGGTGCTCGGCTCAATGCGTCGGCGTGGGGAATGGCTTTCCCCGGCCGGTATTGCAGCCAATATATATATACCGTTATATACCCGTTATAAGCAGCTAAGAATTCTGACCATCGGGTCATCCTAGGGGATAATATGTAGGGAGTCGGCTTATCTCCAGCTATTATCCCCAATAATGGTTTGTGGTCAGTCACAATAGTAAAAACCCGGCCATACATGTATTCATGGAATCTTTTCACAGCTGAGACAATTGCGAGGGCTTCTTTATCGATTTGTCCATAGTTTCGCTCAGTTTTTGAAAGAGTCTTTGAAAAATATGCAACAGGGGCTTTGTTCCCATTAGGCAGTACATGGCTCAAAATGGCACCTACCCCGAAAGGCAATGCATCACATGTTATAACTAACGGCAAAGTCTCATTATACTGCATGAGTACAGAGTCAGAAGTGAGCAGTTTTTTAACATTTCGGAACGCCTGTTCTTCCCGGTAACCCCATAGCCAATTTGCTTTTTTATCTAACAACCGGTGTAACGGTTCAGCGACCGTTGCTTTGTGCAGCAAAAATACATTATAAAAATTGATGTGGCCTAGGAACGCCTGGAGATCAGCCTTGTTCCGTGGCCTGGGAGCGTTTTTTATTGCTTTTAGTTTACTTTCGGTAGGGTGAATGCCCTGGCTATCAATCAGGTACCCTAAAAACTCAACACTGTCAGTACACAATTTACATTTGTTTTTTTTTAACCTTAAGACCGGCCTCTTGGAATTTTTTTAGGACTAAATTTACCTGGTCCTGTAAGATTTTTTTTGTAGGGGCTGCAACTAATACATCGTCAAAATAGGGGACCATGCCCTTAATTCCTTGCAATAACCTTTCCATAAGGCTCTGAAAAATCCCCTGGGCTAAACAAACTCCGAATTGCAGCTGGGTACATTTAAAGGCACCTCGGTGCGTCACAATAGTTTGGGCCTGTGCCATTTTTTCATCTACTGGTAATTGCTGATATGCCTGAGCTAAATCTAATTTAGTGAAGACTTTCCCACCCCCCAGGGAATGGAGGAGATGCTGCACCACTGGAACTGGATACACGTTCTGCTGCACGGCGTGGTTCAAAGTGGCCCGGTAGTTCCCACAAATTCGGATTGACCCGTCTGGCTTAATGGGTGTTACAATTGGGGTTTCCCAAGGGGAGTGATCGATGGGCTCTAACACCCCCTGAGCTATCAGTTTGTCGAGTTGTTCGTCGATTTTTGATTTTAAGGCAAACGGAACTCGACGGGGCTTTAGACGGATGGGAGCTATTTTTGGATCTAAACTGAATGAAATCAGGGTCCCCTTGTACTCGCCTAAGCTGTCCGTGAAGACGTCCCTGAACTCATAGATAAGGTCTTCCTCCCAGTCACCGCCGCTGACTTGGTTTATGCCGGCCACTACAATGCCGAGTGGCGCGAACCATTGGAAGCCCAGTAGGCTAGGCCTATCTCTATCGATGACCGTTAAAGGTAAGTATGCTGTGTGCTTCTTGAAGGAGACTCGGACTCGGCAGGAACCGACGATGGGGATTCGATTCCCTTGGTAGTCCTTGAGGATGAGGCGTTGGGAGCGGAGATCCTGGCGTTGAATTGTGGGGATGAGTTGCTTGAGTGTCTTCCAAGACACCATCGAGAGGGACAATCCCAAGTCGACCTCCATGTGGCAAGGCTGGTTCTCGATGGCTACTGTGACTCAGATTTTCTTAGTGTCCAAGGCTGAGGCATGACCGATAGTGATAGTATGGTGAGCCTCTTCTCTCTGCAAAGCTCGATTTCTGTAGGAGTGGTTTACTGGCTCTCACCGTACAGGACGGTTTCCTGTCGATTGGCGATAGTTAGCCCCTTTTGAGGCCTGGCTGGGTCCTGGCAAGCTGCGGCAGATCCGTCCGATATGGCCTTGTTTCCCACACTCATGGCAGAGTGCGTTGCGGAATTTGCATTCGGACCTGGCATGGTTGGCTCCACAACCAGCGCAAGGGCCTAAGGGCTTCGGGTGATGGTCCCGGTCAGACCGCAGTCGATGGACCCCTTCTTTGTCGCTGTCTGACGACAAAGAGAGGTCCTCGTGGTGCGTTTTCGCAAGCTGCTCTTCTGAAGTAGGTGAGATGTTGCTGGCCGGTGGTGGCACCACAGCGTGGTTTCGGCGTAGTTGTGCAGCCGACTTCCTGGTTGCTTCTGCTGCAATAGCATCGGCGATGGCGTTGGCAAGGCTGATGTCGCCTTTCACTATCAGCTTACTTTGGACGCCTGGTGCATCTAGTCCCAGAACTATGCAATCTCTTAGTGCTTCTTCTAAATCAGCGAATCCGCAGAGGCCTCCCAAATTTCGGAAGTCTGCTATGAAGTCGGCCATGCTTTCTCCCTTTCACTGGCTCCTCTGATAAAACTCATGGCGTCTCACAAGCGTAGGCACAGCCAGGGCATAGTGGTCTTGTAGGATAGGTTCGAGGTCATCCCAATCCATGGCCTTCACTTCTCGGGGTTTGGCTAGTGCTTTAGCCATCTTAAATACGGTTGGACCACAATGTGTTAGGAACACCACCTGTTTCTTTCCTGGTGTGGCATCCTTTAAGTTGTTGGTTTCTAAGAACATTTGGAAGCAATCCATGTAGGACTCCCAGTCCTCCTGTACTGGATCGAACGGAGCGGGTGGTACGATGCCGCCAGACATGGTTCCGTTGTTGGCGTCGTCTGTCACGTGCTCGGTGTTCTTCGAAGTTTCATTGGTTCAGATATCTCCAAATCCCATCCTTGTTGCCAGTGTTATGTTTTGAGCATGGGCGAGAAAGAATGGAGACAAGCCTCTGAATGGTGAATTTCAGCTCTTTATTTACATTGTGACTTCTCACTCAATAGCAGTTAAACCCGCCTTATATAGGCAAACCCTGTAATTTTTAACCAATAATGAACTAGGAGCGCTAGCTCTTACAACCAATAGAAATTCTCTGTTAAGGGCCAATCGGATTCCCCGGGACAGGCCAATCCAGTCCGGCCGCTTAACAGCCAATCAGAAGTGCAGGGCCAGAACCCTGCACTTAACTCCAAGCTCACACTTTATTAAATCTTTATGCATACACAACACCCAGTCTCTTTGTCATTAATTTCTATGGGAAAACAAATTGATTTTTTTTCATCTAAAATGCATATTTTAATTCCTGTAAATCTATTCTTTCTTTTGTAGCTTTGTTAACCAATCTCTTCCAAGGTTACTGATATTGCACTCACACTGCCTAACTTCTCTGTCATTGCAGGAATATTCTGCAAAGTTGAAGAGCATGCCAACAGCCAGATATGGGCGTCTGTAAGCAACCTCATATGTGTTTTGATGTTGTCTTGCAAATTGTGTGATTGGTCATTTTTTTTTTTTTTTTGAAACAAATTTTTATTAATTTTAAAGATAAAACAACACATCATTAACCATTAAATACATAAACACATAAAACCTCTTAACATTGTAAATCCTTACAAGTCAAACAAAACATTATTTTTATACAGCATAATTCCAATTTATCCCATCTCCATATGGACACACAAATATCTTCCAGCAAATTTCTCATTATTTCTCTTTACTCCTATTCAATTTCATTTCTTTTCCATATTTATCCATTTTATAGTCATCATATTCTTTTCTTTCTGGCTTGTTTAAATTATTCTCGTCTAACATTCCTCCAAGGTTTTATTGATTCTTTTTTCCTTTTTTTTTTATAAAAAACAAATTTTGTTAGTTTTACCATAAACACAATACACAAACATACAAACACAAAACATAAACAAAACTAAAAGATCTTTTCTGAAGGTTGTCTGTTCCCGGGTTAAAACTCTTTACACAGACACAAATTCAAACATCATATTCAACCCATATCTCCTTCCATATCTTATTATCATTTTCTTTTATATATATATATATAAAAACCATTTTTATCAGTTTTATAAGAACAATGCACAAAGAATCAAGGCATAACAGCTTATAAATTCTTTTCTAAGAAAAAATAATAATAAAAGACCAATAAGGCATAACATTTCCAGATTATAATATCAATATTTCATATAATATTAACTTCATATCTTGTCCCTACTTCTCTTTTCCATCCAAATTATTTATTAATTAAAATTTTATTGCCTTTTATCAATATACAAAATCCAAAAAAAAAAAAAAGCATATATATCCTTCCATATCTTATTACCATTTTCAACAACATTCTTTGTCTGTTTTATTTCCAATTATCCATTCATCTTTTTTTTTCTTTTACTATACTTCTCCTGTACACCAATTGGAGTAACATCTATAACTCATTACCCTAACTTAGAAATACTACATATTACAATCTTTCTTGGGATTCTGTTTAAAAGATTCTAAAATTACATAAAAACACAATCTTATATACCCTCCAGAATCCCTCTTTTAATCTAAATTAAATTCACCCATTGTCTCTAAATAAACTTTTTTTCTTTAGATCTTGCTTCCCCCCATTAAGGCTTCTCCTCCCCCCCTTTCTCTCTTGCTTATTCTTCTCCTTGCCCTTTCTACCCCTTTGCTTTTTCCCATCGCTTTTCTTACTCCTTTTCCTTTGCTTTCTAACCTTGCCTTCACCTTTTCGCTCATTTTTCTCTCTTTTGGTTGTTTTTATAATTCTTAAAATCCCCTTTTTCTTATCCTTTTTCTCCTCCTCTCCGGAAGGGACCCATTGTTCATCAAAGATGGCTTCTTCTTCCTCTTCTTCCTTGTCCCAGTCCTTCTGCTGCGTAATCAACTTTTCAACAGAACATAACGCCATTTCTAAGAATTGAAACAAAGTGCCCAAAGTATCTTCTTTTTTATATTTTTGATATTCAATCTCTAGTTCATCCACAAACAATGCCATTATAAAAAGGGAAACTTTTTCCAAAACAACCACAAGTATTTTTAATCAAAGATAATCAAAAGCAATTAAAAAAAAAATTCCAAAAGTTAATACTTTTCTTCCTTCTTCTCTTTCTCTTTCTGGATTAATTTTTAATCAAAGAGGTCCAATTACCATATATCTTCTTTTGGGATCCACAAAGACGTTCTAGACAATCTCCTCCTTTTTCAGCTTCTGCTCCAATTTTTTTTTTCTCCCTTCCCACTTGCAATGACAATTTTAAATAATCAAAAATCCATACCTCCAGCAGAGATTTTCCAATTTCTTAAATTTTTCAATGTCCAAAAATCCCTTTGTCTCTTAGCTTCAGCTTTCAAAGCAATCCACTTTCAATGTCTAATATATCCAAATATTTCTGCTTTTTCCGTGGGGTGGGAGAGTAAAAAAAAAAAGAGTTCCCTTTAACAGCTTCTCCACCGCTTTTCGCTCTTCTTAGGGATACAATGTATCCTCCAGCAATTCAAGCAGCTCAATTCCAGGCAGTTTAAAAGGTGTTACTTGACCCGGCTCAGACAGAACTTTCACTCTTCACACTTCCTCCAGCACAGTTCTTACCCGGTTGCTGGCTTCTTCATGGTGGCCATTGCTGACCACCGCTCCACCGCCTTGGGAAAAAGGGGTTTTCCCGGAGAAGGGGAGGTCTGCGACACCCCCACCTCCCTATCCGACTCCCCTCTCTCTTCAGCTGTCCCTACAGGGCAGCCATATCCCCCTGACCCGTCTGGATCGGGGGTACCTCAACGGCTAGCACAGCAGGAATCGCGAGCTGTCGCGAATTCCTGCTGCCCCGAAGCCACGCAAACCGGAAGTTCCCGTGATTGGTAATTTTCATGTATTGGAGTTGTGGGTTTGTAGCCATGCAGCTTTGGTAGCAGTGGCATAAATCTTGCAAAAGATACAATAAGTTTAACTATCTGAAGCAGGAAGTAACAAAAGACAATATATATGTTATCTTATTACAATTTATTGCCTTGGTCAACGTCAGAATGTATGCACCAAAGCCTGGTGTTTGTATTATGACATTATGGAGCATGTTTAGACTTCTTTCATGGTTATGGTTGGTACTGGATGCTTATGAGTGGCTTTCTTTATGCTCCTACATAGTGTAAAGCATCTGTATACATTTCAAATGCTTTGTGAAGCGCTAATACTTAGGCTTGTTCAGGCATGTTTTGTTTAATTAATGGTTCACATTGGTTGGATTTGCACAATGTGTTAAACCAGAATGAAACAAAATGGTTTTGTTTTGGGTTTTTTGTGTCTGAAAAGCGTCTGCAGTTGGTAGAAGATGTTTTGGAAGCATTCTCTGCTGGAGCATGGGTCCTCTGGAATAGGTAACTCCTACAAACAGGATCAATCACTTAAGTAGCTTGTGAAAATTTTGGGCTTTAAGCAGGAATTTGGGGAGTGAAGAATGTCCCAGGGTGCTGCCTATTGATGTTTTGATGTTATTATCAAGTTTAAATTGTATGTTTGAATAAGTGTGTGTATACATTGACACCCACTTGCTAACACTCAACTTATTTGATTTCTTTTGGTTGATCTATTGTCATATCACTTTGGAGGTTGCTTCGATTTGCTTGATTGAAGTGGCAGGAAAGCACTTGTAATAAATAAAGAAGTTAAATAAATAAAACAGGCTTGGCACATTGGATAAATTAAGCTAGCAACTTCCTTCATGCTGCCTGTTAAGGAAACAAGCTGGCAATAACAAGGTTGAAAACAAAAGGATATTCACTATAAATGTGGAATAAGTGGAAAAAGTGTTAAGTCCGCGTGGAAGGAAGCCAGGAGTCGGTGACTTAGTATCAAGCTCTTTTATTTAGTCAGGAACCGAACTGGGGCTAAAGGAAAACTTTGCGGCTTTTTATTCCCAAGCCACGGCGGCTGCAGCCAATGGCACCGCTTTGAATCTCCCGTGATTCGAATTGACCAATCGCGGGAGATTCTCAGCGAGTCAATCGGCGCGGCTCGCCTAGCCAATCTGATCGCCCCGCGCTTTGGCCAATCAAAGCGCAGGGATCTCATGAATTCAAATGAGGGGACAGAACATCCCTCCCTCTTGGTTCAGTCCTTACGTCGCGTAGTCCCGTTGGTACGCGGGGCTCCATCTCTGCCTACTGGACCTGCACAAGTCAGTCGTAGGTTGGATCCCGCCCGGTTCAGTTGGGGTCTCTGTTTCTCCGGACTCTGTCGTGGGAGCCGCCTGGTCTGTCTGGCCGGGCTGCTCTCCGCAGCTCCCTCCTGGGCTACCCGGGTTGGTTGAGCTGCGGGTTTCGCCGCTCCTGCTCGGTCTTCCTGGGTTGGTTGAGCTGGCCTGGCTGTCTCTTCCTGGCGAGGTTTCGTGCTGGCTGCTTTCAGGTGAGTATGGCTGGTTTATTTTTTCTGGGTTTTGGTTCCCTGGGTATCCCCTCCCCTCTTGGTTTGTGTTGCGGGGGTTGGTTTTGCTTGGTTGCGCGTCAGTGGTGTCTTGTGTATGGTCGCCCTCGATCTTAACTGGTCGATGTGGCATTTCCATGCTCGTCCGTCGGTTGTTTGTAGCCGGTACGAGTGTGGGCCTGTTTGTTGTGTTATGATGGCTGGTACCCATAATGGGTCTCCGGTTAGGTTCTTCGCGTAAACAGCGTCGCCTGGTGCGAAGGTTCGGTGTTTGCTGGTGGAGTCTGGGGGTTTCTCTGGGTTGTAAGTGGGGTGTAATCTATTGAGTGAGGACCTTGTTTTCCTCCCCATTAGCAGTTCTGCTCAGCTTTTATTTGTTGTGGTGTTTGGGGTTATGTGCTGTATGAAAAGTAATTTATTTATTTTGTCCTGGATCTCCCCGTGGTCTAATTTCTGGATGGTTTTCTTTGTGAATTGAACCATCCGTTCCGCCCTACCATTCGCCGCCGGATGTGACCGGGGCTGTCAGTGCATGTCGTATGCCTCTCTCCGCTAGGAATTTTTCAAATTCTAGCGAGGTGACTTGGGGCCCGTTGTCAGAAACGAGGACGTCTGGGAGGCCATGTGTTGCGAAGAGTTTGCAGAGTTCTTTGGTCACGGCCTCCGTGGTGGTTGTTCTCATGTTGCTTACCTCCAGTCAGTTGGACTAAGCGTCTACGGTTATTAAGAAAGTGTGTCCTTTTGTGGGCCCGGCGAAATCTATGTGGATTCGAGACCAAGGTCCCCTGGGGGTTTCCCACTCTAGGATGGGTGCTGTGGGTGGGCTTGGCCTAGTTTCCTGGCATCGTTGACACCTTGCTACCCAGGCCTCAATCTGTTTGTCCATCCCTGGCCACCAAGCGTAACTTCTGGCCAGGGCTTTCGTTCTAATGATGCCCGGGTACACCTCGTGTAACAGTTCCACTATCTTCCCTTGTAGTTTTTCTGGGATGACCACCCTATCCCCCCATAGTATACACCCTTTTAGTAACGAGAGTTCCGTTTGCCAGTTCCGGAATGTCCTGACGGACTCGTCGTTGTCCCTTTCTGGCCACCCTTTTTCTACCCAATGCAAAACCCGCGTCAGACGTTTGTCTTTATTAGTTTCTCGGGCAATGTCTGACACGGTTATGGGTAGGTTGGGTAGAGTCTCTATGCTGAGGGTGGTTGTTGTGGGTGCTGGGTCAGTATCTGGTTCAGGTAACGGTGAGCGGCTTAAGGCGTCCGCATGGGAGATAGTCTTACCAGGTCGGTGTGTGAGTCCGTAGTTGTAGGCAGCCAGGAATTCGGACCACCTTGTCATTCGGGGAGACAGAATGTTCAGGGTGGCCCAGTTCCCTGCAAGGATTCCCAGCAGCAGTTTGTGGTTGGTGATGATGGTAAAAGTCCGGCCATAGAGGTACTCATGAAACCTTTTTACTGCGGCGACGATAGCCAAAGCCTCTTTGTCCAGCTGGCTGTAGTTCCGCTCCGGTTTGGTGAGGGTCCTTGAAAAAAACGCGATGGGTGCTTCTTTTCCGTCGGGGAGAGTGTGGCTGAGGACAGTGCCAACGCCAAAGGATGATGCATCGCATGTGATGGCTAGTGGTAGGGTCTTGTTGTACTGGATGAAGACGGCATCCAACGTGAGCAGGTCCTTGGTTTTCCTGAAGGCGGCTTCCTCGCATTTCCCCCAAGTCCAGGTCTCCGCCTTGTCCAAAAGCCTATGAAAGGGCTCTGCTGCGGTCGCCTTTTGGGGCAGGAAGACATTATAAAAGTTAAGTAGCCCCAGAAACGCCTGCAGTTCTGTTTTTGACTTGGGTGTGGGGGCTTCCTTGATGGCTTTAATTTTCTTGTTGGTGGGGTGAATGCCATATCGGTCTAGGAGGTATCCTAGGAATTCGACCCGCTCTGTGTACAGCTGGCATTTTTCCCTCTTCACTTTAAGCCCGGTTTCTTTGAACCTCGTTAGCACCTCCCTTAGGCGAGTCTCTAGTTCAGCCTGGTTGGTTGTCGATACTAGTACATCATCGAAGTATGGGACCACCCCCTTGATGCCCTGTAAGAGTCTTTCCATGAGGCTCTGGAAAATTCCAGGTGCCACGCTGACTCCAAAGTTGCGGTTTGCGGTTGCATCTAAAGGCTCCCCGGTGGGTGACTATGGTTTGTGCCTCTGCAGTTTCCTTGTCGACCGGCAGTTGCTGGTATGCTTGGGCCAGGTCGAGTTTCACAAAAACTTTGCCCCCTCCCAGCAAGTGTAGGAGATGCTGCACTACTGGGACGGAGTAAGCGCTTTGCTGCAAGGCGCCATTTAGGGTGGCCTTATAGTCCCCGCAGATTCTCACTGACCCATCAGGCTTAATTGGGGTGACTATGGGGGTCTCCCACTGGGTGTGGTCTATGGGTTGTAATACCCCTTGCTTGACGAGCTTGTCAATTTGCTCGTCTATCTTCGGTTTGAGTGCGAATGGTACTCGCCTTGCTTTTAGGCGTTTCAGGGGAACGTTGGGGTTTAGGCTGAAGGATATAGGGGGCCCTCGGTACTTGCCTAGGGTGCCGTCGAACACTTCCTGGAAGTTCCGGGCCAGTTGCTGCTCCCAGTTGGCTTCGGCGATGTGGTCGATGCCCATGACTGCGATGCCTATGGGTGCGAACCATTGAAGTCCCAGTAGGCTAGGTCAGTCTCGATCGATGATGGTTAAGGGAAGTCTTTCGGTGTGTCCCTTGTAGGTCACTGTAAACTGTCCTGTTCTGACTACAGGGATGCGGTTTCCCTGGTAGTCCTTGAGGATTAGTCTCTGGTTTTCTAGTTGCCTTCTCTGGATGGTAGGCACCAAGCGTTTAATTTCTTGCCAGGCTACCATTGAGAGGTAGGACCCAGAGTCCACCTCCATTTTACAGGGTTTGCCTTCGATGCCTACCTCCATGTAGAACTTTCTGGCATCTGTGGTTGTGGCGTGGCCAATGGTGACCGCCTGATGTGTCTCTTCTCTCCGCCTGGTCTCGCCGCCTCATTGGGCTCATCCATTTCGCTCCCAGCGGTTGTCTGTTGGCCGGTCTCTGGTCCTGGGGGGTGTGCTCTCTCGTCTCCGCTCACTCAGGTCCCATCACTTGGGGCTGTGGGTCTTCTTGAGGCGGCAAACGCGTGCGATGTGGCCCTTCTTGTCGCAGTGCTGGCAAACGGAGTCGAAGAACCAGCATTCGGATCTGGAGTGGTCGCCTCCACAACTGGCACACGCGGTCCTCGACTTACGACTCCGCCGGCTGTGCTGGTCGCAGCCTGCCTGGAGACGGTGGATGTCTTCCTCCTCATCTGATGTGCCTGAGGTGGAGTGGAGTTCGGCCTGGTGGGTGGTAGTTTCAGGTTGGGCCTCGGTTGAACTTGCAGGGTTGTTGTTTGCGGTGTGGTCCCCGGCGTTCGGTCTCCGCATGCCGTCTGCTGATTGTCGGGTTGCTTCGGCGGCCGCGGCTTTGGAGATGGCGTCGACGAGAGCGATGTTGCCCTTAGCCATCAACCGTGTTCATGTTAGAGAACTCGCATAGTCCTCTCAGGCGCCGCAGCTCTGCAACGAAATCACTGAAACTCTCGCCCGACCGCTGGTCCCGCCGATAAAATTTGTGTCGTCGGATGAGGATGGGCACGGCTGGAGCGTAGTGTTTCCGGAGCAATGGTTCGAGGTCCCCCCAATCCATCGCGGTAATGTCGGCGGGCTAGGCTAGCGCTTTTGCCATCTTAAACACTGCGGGCCCGCAGTGTGTTCGGAAGATGGCTCATTTCTTCAGTCCCGTGGCATCCTTCAGATCGTTGCATTCGAGGAACATGTGGAATCTGTCTGTATAAGATTCCCAGTCCTTGGTAGCGGGGTTGAAGGGGGTTGGTGGTGTGATGCTGGCCATCTCGTCGGTTGGCTAGCTTCCGTCGGACACGTGCTTCAGTTCAGGAAAGGTATCCCACCTTCGTCGCCAGTGTTAAGTCCGCGTGGAAGGAAGCCAGGAGTCGGTGACTTAGTATCAAGCTCTTTTATTTAGTCAGGAACCGAACTGGGGCTAAAGGAAAACTTTGCGGCTTTTTATTTCCAAGCCGCGGCGGCCGCGGCCAATGACACCACCTTGAATCTCCCGCGATTCGCATTGACCAATCGCGGGAGATTCTCAGCGAGCCAATCGGCACGGCTCGCCTAGCCAATCCAATCGCCCCGCGCTTTGGCCAATCAAAGCGCGGGGATCTCAAGAATTCAAATGAGGGGACAGAACAAAAAGAATTCCACTTATCAATAAATACGTGGTAAAAGTGTTCTGACCTATTGGTTCTTGGGTTTTAACACTGATTCAGTGCTCAATATTTGTGGCTTGGATTGTAAATACTGTATTTTATTGTAAATACTGTAGTTAATATTAGGAGACTGCATTTTAAATATTATTTTTATTTCATGGAGTGTTAAATGAATTAATTGATCTTGATTATGTAAATGACTGTGACATTGTGTTTGATTTAACATGGATGAGCTTTACAATCTATTCAAATTTTTGCAATCTCATTCTTACAGTCAAAATGATTTTAGATCTGTGGAAAAAAATATTTTTAATGACAAAAGCATCTCTTTCAGCTTAATTTTGCCTAGACTTAAGATTCTAAACTTAGACAACATTTAACAATGCCAGCTAAGATTGGACTTAAGCATAGGTACATAAAATCATATGTTACAACATCTTACCAGTTAATGAATATTTCAGTGTTAACTGTAACAACACAAGAGCACACAACAGATATAAACTTAATGTAAACCACTCCAAACTTGATTGTAGGAAGTACGATTTCGGCAACAGAGTGGTCAATATCTGGAACTCACTACCTGATTCTGTTGTCACCTGCTCAAACACCCACTCCTTTACTCTCAAACTAACCTCTATTGACCTCACCCCATTCCTAAGATGTCTGTAAGGGGCATGCATAAGTACACAATCGTGCCTTCTGTCCCTGTGCTATTGCCCCCAATTATTAATTCCTATTTCTTATATTTAAACTTATGTTTATTCTTATTTTATATTGTAAGCATTTGACAAAATAAAATAAATAAATTTGGAATTATTCCAGAACTTGAAATATCTTTTGACCAGACTTTGGGAATGCATTATGTCTGATTTCCAGAATTACTCTACCCATTTTAGAAGGTAAGTATTTATAACTTGTTGGAGCTGTGTTCATAAATATTACTTTACCATACTCCTGTAAATGCACTAGAAATGAAATCTTCTTGTATCTGTTCATGCCACTATCCACTGTGAAAAGCTTCTTAGAAATTCAGCTGCTTTTTTTTAAGGAGAAAAATGTCAAACTCCATTGCGAATTTCAGAAAAATATGAATTTTGGAATTGTTTGCTTTCTGGTTCAGGATCAGATTCTAGATTGTATAAAATCGAATATTTCCTTCAAATTTGTGTAAAATCAGACTTATCAAATCAAGATCCTTCTTGCTGAAACTGAATTAGTTTGGAAATTGCAGTGTTGGAGATATAAGACCAATTGATATTTTGGCAACCAATATTTGTTAAATTTTTGCTCTTTTCATTATTCATAAGCAGTCTTCCATACCAGTCTAAGTATTTATACCATGTGTTTGTTCCATACCAGTCTAAGTATTTATACCATGTGTTTATGATAAATTTCATATAAATATTTTCTTGCTTGTTTTCTTTAAACAATTGAAAATTTTCCTGCTTTTCTGGATGAAGTGATCAATTAACCTGAAATATGAGACAGCTTGTATACTGCTCCAAACATCATATATTCCATATTTTTAGAGAATGACATTATAGAGTTTGATTTTATTATGAAGCAATGTAATGTTTTTTTTTCTGAATCTTCATGAGATATTATTCAAAAATTGTGCTGCCATTTTATGCTATTTCGTTAGCCTTTATCTTTAGAATTTCTACAAAATAAATGCTGAATTTATTCTGCACATGCAGCAAAGCAAATGGAATTAGTATATTGGAGGGTGGACTTACAACAAAAACCAAGGAAATGTACATATTCCCAATTCAATCTCAATTATTTTCTGGCTACTCTATTGCAGTTCAGAAGTATTCAATGTTTCCTACAGAAACTAATAGCAAGCGAAAACATTTGGTAGAGAAACTTGCCCATAAAACAGTTTAAATACCTCTGAGCCAAGCTGATCCCATTAAAAGCCCAGTTGAGAAAGATTTAAGTGTAATTATGATCCTTTGAAGACAGTAATAACAGTTGGGAGAGTTACCCGTTCTAACAGGAAGAGGTTGTTAAGATCTGGGATTAGTTCTCTATGTACAGTCAATCATTTATTTTGATACATTCTCAAGATGGCCATCTAATAGACTGTAAGAGTTTTGAACTTGACATTGCATTGGGCTTATGATTGATGGGACTGGACTCAGCAGGCTAGCCACTCAAATGACTTTTTTTGATAAATATATTTTATTTATTTTATCACAGACACTTTCTGGCTAAAATCCAGCTTTCATCAAGCAACTGGATCTAGCTTTGGTTTGCACCCAAAAGTTTGTAAGACTACAGATAAGACAGTGAAGTCCCTGACTTCACTCCTAGCCTGAAAACAGTAAAAAAATAAAACACCTTCATAGTTTGGAGCAAATAGACCTTGCAACCTTATCTGATCTTAGCTTTTAGCAAGTTTCTAGGAGAATAACTAAGAACACTGTTATCATTTGCAGACACATTTCTTTCACTCTCTCTCTCTCAAAAAAAAATACTGAAACATAAGCATTTTTCCAAGTCGAATTTTAAGTTCTCAGGCAGAGTGATGGTAATAATAATGATGATGGCTGAGAGAGAAACAAGATTCTCTTAAATGTTTTATTTGAGATAAATGAGTACATTTCACCCAGTAATAAATGGGAAAATCAAGTATAAGGTACTATATTTGTTTTATTAAAGCAGAAATGTTCAAATTAATATTTTCAAGTTACAAGATTCTATGGGGGGATTGATAGAGGACCAATAAAGGAGGATGTTTGTAGCTTAGGATTGAAATGGTGGGGAAGGTCCTTGGTGCTCTCTGAGCTTGGTTTTCTTGCAGATGCTTCACTACCCAAACTAGGTCACATCATCACTGCTAGTCTAGCACTAGCACTGATGTTATCTATTTGAGTAACAAAACACCTGCAAGAAAGTAACCAAACTCAGAGAGCACCCCTCACTGATGTAGGAATTTAAGAAGACAGATAATTGTTAGCAAAGCAGCAGTATGGACATGGTCTTCTAATTCCCATGATTCCAAGTCTCTCATGCTTTCTTATAGTCCAGCTGCAAGGTCAGGTATTCTGACAGATTCCTGCCTACAGGTAATCAAGTCCTTTGCCTCATAACCTGTCCCAAGAAGTTATGCAGTGTGGGTGTCATCAGCTCTGCATTTCTGGGATGTTATTCTGGATTCTGTGTAGATCAAGCCCTTCAGGTCTTCTCCATCTCATGAGCATTTCCTTTCCTTATAGTAGGTTGTTTATGTTCAGCGAATTATCAAGATGTTCTGTATTCTGTTTCCGGCATATCTGGTTTCCTATTTGCAATGTATTCTGCAGCAAATTTATGAAAAAAAGCAAATAACAGGTATTTCTAATAAGCCCAACTCCAAATTAAAATAAAATTGGATTTAAATGACTCACTACAGAGCAAATAATAAACTATAATATGTAAGTCATACAATTCATTCTACCCCACCCCATTCCATCTAATTTATATAGGATTTATATTGGTGTTCATTGTATAATAATCTCAGCGCAGCATACAACAAGATTTTATATATGTATACATATATGTATATATGTATACTCCGAGAAGCACAAAGCGGAAGACACAAGCCTGAAAATGATGAATGAGATTTCATCAAAACGTCGCCTAGATACTTCCAATTTTACGCGGGAGAAAACCCGAATAACCAAAGATACACACACACACACACACACACACACACACACACACACACACACACATATATATATATATATGTATGTATGTATGTATGTATGTATGTATGTATATGTATATGTATATGTATATGTATATGTATATGTATATGTATATGTATATGTATATGTATATGTATATGTATATGTATATATATATGGATCTTTGGTTATTCGGGTTTTCTCCCATGTAAGATTGGAACTATCTAGGCAACGTTTCGATGAAGTCTCATTCATCATCTTCAGGCTTGGTCTTCAACTCTGTGCTTCTCAGAGTGATGTGAGCTTGTAGCTGCTTCTTCCTTTTAACTGCTAGTGGGGGTGTGACTTGATTGGGTGGGGGCTTGGCTGTGTTCTGATTGGGTGGGGGGGTGTCCTCACTGGTTGGGGGTTTGGCTGTGTTCTGATTGGTTGGGGGGTTGGCTGTGTTCTGATTGGCTAGAGGCATGTTCTGTTCAGGTGGGGGCTTGATTGTGCTCAGGTTAGTCTTAGTTGCTGGAGGGTTTGAGCTGGTGAGCTGTGATCTTGCTGTTTGGCTTCGAGTTCGTGGTCGTGCTGCATCTTCATGGTGGGGGTCAGTTCGCTTCATGTATGGCTCAGAGGGGTTTGAAGTGGGTAGTGATGTAGCTGCAGTGCGGCTACTGGTCCATGGTCATGTCTCATCTTCTGTGTGGGTGTGAGTCTGCTTTCTACGTGGAAGTGTGGTGGTGGCATCTTGTGTGGCTCTCAGGGGTGTTGGACTGATGTCATTCTTCATGTTAGGTACTCGTCTGTTCATGAGGGTGGGTTTCCAAATGGCTGGTAGACGGGAGGTATCATCTTGTTTATTCATGCTGTGTGGGCGTTTTTCTATCTCTATGGCTACTCTGATTATTCTGCTGCTGAAGTGTTCGGTTTTGGCGATGGTTCTGGTATTTTTAAAGTCAATCTCATGTCCTGTGGTTTTGAGGTGTTGGACCAGGGAAGAGGTCGGTTCTTCCTTTTTGATTGAGTTCTTATGTTCTTCAATGCGTGCACCTATTCTTCTGTTAGTCTGTCCAATGTATGTGGTGGGGCAGGCAGTGCAAGGGATTTCGTATACTCCTTGATTTTCTAACTCGATTCTGTCCTTAGGGTTTCTTAGGATGGTGGATATCTTTCTGTTTGTGCAGAATGCTGTCTTAATGCTGTGTTTTTGGAGGATCTTGCTGATTTTGTCTGTAGTGCCTTTTATATATGGGAGGAGGGCTTTGCCATTCTCTTGTTGTCTGTCTTGGATTTTGGTTGGTGTTTCTTTTTGGATTAGGCAGGTGATCTTCTTTCTTTGGAATCCATTGGCTGTCAGCATGCCGGTGAGAGTGTGTAGTTCGGTCTCTAGGTGTTGTTCGTTGGCTAAGCATTTTGTTCTGGAGATGAGTGTCTCGGCTACGAAGTTGATCTGTGCTGGGTGGTGGTGTGAGAGTGCATGTAGATAGTGGTTTGTATATGTTTTCTTCTGGTAGATGGTGTGTCCTAGGGAGCCATTGGATTTTTGACTTTAAAAATACCAGAACTATTGCCAAAACTGAACACTTCAGCAGCAGAATTATCAGAGAAGCCATAGAGATAGAAAAACGCCCACACAGCATGAATAAGCAAGATGATACCTCCCGCCTACCAGCCATTTGGAAACCCACCCTCATGAACAGACGAGTACCTAACATAAAGAATGACACCAGACCCACACCCCTGAGAGCCGCACAAGATGCCACCATTACACTTCCACATAGAAAGCAGACTCACACCCACACAGAAGAGGAGACACGACCACGGACCAGAAGCCGCATTGCAGCTACATCACTACCCACTTCAAACCCCTCTGAGCCATACATGAAGTGAACTGACCCCCACCATGAAGATGCAGCACGACCACGAACTCGAAGCCAAACAGCAAGATCACAGCTCACCAGCTCAAATCCCCCAGCAACTAAGACTAACCTGAGCACAACCAAGCCCCCACCTGAACAGAACACGCCTCCAGCCAATCAGAACACAGCCAACCCCCCAACCAATCAGAACACAGCCAAACCCCCAACCAATCAGAACACACGCCCACCCAATCAGAACACAGCCAAGCCCCTACCCAATCAAGTCACATCCCCATTAGCAGTTAAAAGGAAGAAGCAGCTGCAAGCTCACATCACTCTGAGAAGCACAGAGCTGAAGACCAAGCCTAAAGATGATGAATGAGACTTCATCGAAATGTTGCCTAGATAGTTCCAATCTTACGCGGGAGAAAACCCGAATAACCAAAGATCCACATACAAATACCCGCGAGAACCTCAGAAAACAAATATTGCACCTCTACGGGGAGGAAACTCACCATCTGACCAGGACTTATGAAAAACTTGAAGTCCAAAGAGCTTCCATTTTATGTGACCTCGCATTCCTATGCAACTGTCGAGATCAAAATTTAATTCCCACAAGCTTCCAATTGAAATTCCACACCAGCAGCCACCAAACGCATCCTAAAAAGAACAGCATTGGTCCTAATTAGAAATGAACTTCACACAAAAAGATTTCTCCTAGACCAAATCAACAAAGATCTCCTCACACTTCACCTCAGACTCAGCAACAAGATTCACCCCTTACTTTGGGACAAATCTAAACAGCTCGCTGTCTGGAGAGCCGAAACACAGACCACCCTCAAGACAGACACACACACCAACAAACTCAGAAAATAACAACAACACCAGAAACCAACTCCTCCCCCCTCACAGCCACACATGAAACAAACAGTGCACAACATCTCAGACAAGATCCTCACCGAAGCCGAAACCAAGGTCCTTTCTAAAGGATTCAACTTTGCTGTCGCCCTCAAACACATCCCCACAGAAACCATCATATGCGGAGTTGAAACCAGCCTGACCAAAACCAACCCTGATGATGCTAATAGAATCAGACTTGAAATCACAACATCCTCTGCACTAGCAAACCACCCAAACGCAACTTATCCAAAGAAGAACAAACTGCACTACTTAACCTGAAAGAAGACACCAGCATAATAATCCTACCAGCAGACAAGGGCAACGCGACAGTGGTTATGAACACATCTGACTACCAATCCAAGTTAACTAATCTACTCCAAGACCCCATATACAAACCCCTAAAGACAGACCCCACCACCTACCTAGAAAAAACCACCAGATCCAAAATAAAAGCCTCCCCCATCAGTGAAGAAATCCAGCAAAGAATCATACCCAGAGAGAAATCATCCAGATGCCCTAAACTTTATGGTCTCCCCAAGATACACAAAGAAGGAACCCCACTTAGACCAATAGTCAGCTCCATAGGCTCACCTCTACAAAACCTAGCCAAATTTCTCACCAAACAACGACAGCTCTATGCAGACTCCATCAACTCACATGGAAGAAACTCATTCCAGTTCATCGAGATCATAAAGAAACAAAACTTACAACCCAGTGACCTACTAGTGAGCTTCGATGTCATATCCCTCTTCACCCAAGTGCCAATAAAAGAAGCCTTGACAGCCATCCAAAACAAATACAACCCCCCCAAGCACATCCTAGATCTGACCAACCACTGCCTATCCAATACATACTTCACCTACAACGGACAAAAATACAAACAAATAGAAGGCGCACCCATGGGATCACCCCTCTCACCTGTCATCGCTAACCTCCACATGGAACACTTTGAAACACAAGCTCTAGAAAAATATGATCACAAACCCAAACTCTGGCTCAGATACGTAGATGACACCTTCATAATCTGGCCACACGGGAAAGAAAAACTGAACAACTTCCTCACACACCTCAACAGCCTACACCCCAAAATACAATTCACTGTGGAAACAGAAGCTAACAACCAACTTCCCTTCCTAGATGTCTTGGTATACAAAAAATCCAATGGCTCCCTAGGACACACCATCTACCAGAAGAAAACACATACAAACCGCTATCTACACACACTCTCACACGACCACCCAGCACAGATCAATTCCGTAGCCGAGACACTCATCTCCAGAACAAAATGCTTAGCCGATGAACAACACCTAGAGACCGAACTACACACTCTCACCGGCGTGCTGACAGCCAATGGATTCCAAAGAAAGATCACCCGCCTAATCCAAAAAGAAACCCCAACCAAAATCCAAGACAGAGAACAAGAGAATGGCAAAGCTCTCCTCCCATATATAAAAGGCACTACAGACAAAATTAGCAAGATCCTCCAAAAACACAACATTAAGACAGCATTCTGCACAAACAGAAAGATATCCACCATCCTAAGAAACCCTAAGGACAGAATCGAGTTAGAAAATCAAGGAGTATACGAAATCCCTTGCACTGCCTGCCCCACCACATACATTGGACAAACTAACAGAAGAATAAGTGCATGCATTGAAAAACATAAGAACTCAATCAAAAAGGAAGAACCGACCTCTTTCCTGGTCCAACACCTCAAAGCCACAGGACATGAGATTGACTTTAAAAATACCAGAACCATCGCCAAAACCGAACACTTCAGCAGCAGAATAATCAGAGAAGCCATAGAGATAGAAAAACGCCCACACAGCATGAATAAATGAGATGATACCTCCCGTCTACCAGCCATTTGGAAACCCGCCCTCATGAACAGACGAGTACCTAACATGAAGAATGACACCAGACCCACACCCCTGAGAGCCACACATGATGCCACCACCACACTTCCAAATAGAAAGCAGACTCACACCCACACAGAAGAGGAGACATGACCACGGACCAGAAGCCGCACTGCAGCTACATCACTACCCACTTCAAACCCCTCTGAGCCATACATGAAGCGAACTGATCCCCACCATGAAGATGCAGCACGACCACAAACTCGAAGCCAAACATCAAGATCACAGCTCACCAGCTCAAATCCCCCAGCAACTAAGACTAACCTGAGCACAACCAAGCCCCCACCCGAACAGAACACGCCTCTAGCCAATCAGAACACAGCCAAACCCCCAACCAATGAGAACACCCCCCACCCAATCAGAACACAGCCAAGCCCCCACCCAATCAAGTTACACCCCCACTATTAGTTAAAAGGAAGAAGCAGCTACAAGCTCACATCACTCTGAGAAGCACAGAGCTGAAGACACATAAATGAAGATGATGAATGAGACTTCATCGAAACGTTGCCTAGATACTTCCAATCTTATGTGGGCGAAAACCCTAATAACCAAAGATCCACATACAAATACCCGCGAGAACCTCAGAAAACAAATATATATATGTGTGTGTGTGTGCGCGCACGCGCGCATGCGCGTATGTGTATATGTATATGTATAGCATTCAGCTTTGTTCGGGTATTTTTCTACATCATTGTAGTTGTGCTTTTAAAGTTGTAGCAACGTTTCGGCAGAATCTCGTCTGCCATCATCAGGCTTCTGTATAGTGTTCATCTGATGTTCACCAGATGAACACAATACAGAAGCCTGATGATGGCAGATGAGATTCTGCCGAAATGTTGCTACAACTTTAAAAGCACAACTACAATGACGTGGGAAAATACCTGAACAAAGCTGAATGCCATACATATAAGTACCCGCGAAAACTTAAGAAAACAAATATGCATATGTATATATACATACACACACACACACACACACTTATATACATACAGTATTCATATACTTTTGGGCTCTTTATTGCAGTTCTGAACTATTGGAGAGCAGCCCCATGTAGATCATATTGCAATAGTCCATCTGGGAGGTGACTAGGGCATGAGTTGATGCAACTGATGGTGCAACTGATTCACAATTCAAAGTTAATCTAAAGGCCCTCCTTGCCATGGTTGCTTTGAGCTGGGGCTGTGAATCTGGGAAGACCTCAGATTGCATACAGGGGCTCTTTGGGAAACTCATCCAGAGAAGGTATAGTTCTGGAACCAGCAGGCCCCAAAACCCAAAGTCACTCACTCTTGCCAGAATTCAGCTGAAGTCCTTTTGTTCCCTATCCAGACCATCACAATCTTCAAGCACTGAGATAGGACAGCATTACTTAATTCACCAGGAGCAGAGATATACAGAAGGAAAAAAAAAATCACAAAATTGTGCCTCACTTGTTTTGGCCATGTCACATGGGAGAATTTACTGGAGAAAGCAATTATGTTGGGAAGAGTTAGCGAAAAAAGAAAACAAGGCCACCAAAGAACATGATCAAAGAACACATCAAAGCTGATACCAACCAGTTTATGTGAGGGGACAAGAACCTTTTAGGGTTTTTATTTATTTATTTACTTTTCAGGATCCACCCAAGGTGAACTCTTTACGTTTAATGTTAAATTTATTTAATTTTTGGTTTTTTGTACACAAGATTTTTCTTCCTTGTCCTTATTGTTGGATGTTCATTTTTCTGTTTTGTATTTTATTCTTGTTGATAAAAATAAATTGAAAAAAAGAGCATAGAACAACTCAATGAAACAGTACAAAGTTGAAAGATATGGAGAGATTTGACCCATAGAATCACCAAGAGTTGGACATAACAGAATAGATAATATCATCATCATATAAATATATTTTGGTTGCCACGATGTAAAAAAGTGTTGAATGCATAGAAGAGCAACAAAGATAATTAGGGGACTGGAGGCTAAAACATACAAAGAACAGTTTCTGGAATTGGGCATGGCTAGTCTAGTGAAGAGAAGGACTACAAGTGACATGATAGCAGTGTTGCCACAGGGGTTGCCTCAAAGAAGAGGGAGTCAAGTATTCTCAAAAGCATCTGAAGGCAGGACAAGCAGCAATGGGTGGAAACTAAACAAGGAGAGAAGTAACTTAAAACTAAGCAGAAATTTCCTGACAGTGAGAACAATTAATCCTCCAGAAGCTGTGAATGCTCCAACACTGGAAATTTTTAAAAAGATATTGGATAACCTTTGCCCTAACTCTGTTACTCTATTCTATTCATGTATTGAGAGATATAACAAAAAGTTTATAAATATACAGAGAGAAATATACAGAGTCTATAAAATATATAAATTACTTTCAGATGGTAAGAGCACCTCTCCTTTTTCTAGCAAGCATAGGAAAGAAAAATAATGCGGCAAGAACACTTTATCAGAGGACAAAGCATACTCACACAGCCTGCTTTAACTAACCAACTCGAACAAAAATAAAAAATAACTAAAAAGACCAGGTGATAAGCTTCAGTTCTCCTATTGGAAAATGAGAAAAGAAATGGAATAAATACAGTTAGGCTGCATCCCAGAAAAGAAGAAATCCAAATTTTCTATCATGATAAGGACTGCATGGTAAGCAACTTCTTATCCATCACTGAGTGGTAGTAAATCCCACAAAATAAAGAGAAGCAGAGCAGATGTTTTGCTTTATTTGGCATTTCTAGGCATGCCAAATATGGTACATCTTAGATGTACTTTGTTTTTAAAAAGGGAAGAATCAACCTTGATTGGCACTTTTGGGGTAGAAAATGTAGAAAGCATTTTTAAAAAGCACTCATTAGCACCTAGAGTTAAATGATAAATTTTTCTCTGCTGCAGAATGCAATTATAGGAGAATTGTTTGTGCATAGGGAAGACCAAAGAAACAGGTGAATCCTAGAATAGATGTCATATTTTGCCCTGACTTGTTTCAGCCTTTGAAGTTCACCAAGTAAAAGCTTTGCTTCACCCTCATTTGATTTACATCTTTGGCAACATTTCCATCCCTTAAAAGGTACTGACAAGCTGCTTTCAGATATATTTAGGAAAGACTTTTGAAAGCCTTTTCAGCCTGGGTGTTCAGAATACTGAAAGAGCCAGTTTTGCAGATGCACAATATTTAGCAGGGCCTAGAAAAGAATTATCATATTGTTGTATACTGAGATTTTAATTTCCTCCCCACCACCCCAGGTTCTACTGTTGGATGCGGATTTCCTCTCCTTAAATTTTGGTTGTATTATGAATTGCAGTCCAATGCATTGAAGCACAATTCCACAATGGCACAGTAAGTTACTATAAGCCTATTTTGTGTGTGTGTGTTGGTGGTGGTGGTGGGACTCATGGAATTCATGGGGGGAAAAAAACTATCAGCATGGTTGCTCGGAGCAAAAAGTAACTTGAAATCATAATCAACAATCAATCAAGCAACTCCAGAGTGTCCCAGTTTAAGCAACACCTTTGGCAAATTACCTTGGTTTCCATTGCTGAAAAAAAGAGCAAAGATTTTATGTGCACTAAAATCTACTTCCTGTCCATCTTATTCTAGTGTCTCTGTGGTGATGAATACACCATTGTAAGACTCGAGCTTAATAAGAAGCTGACGGAACATACAAAGATTCAGGTCTATAGAGCCTGTGTCTTGAACACACTCTTGTACTGCAGTGAGTCTTGGACCTTTTACACATGGCAGGAGAGAAAGTTGAACACCTTTCCCCCTTGAATGCACTGCCTCCGATGTATTCTTAGCATCATCTGACATGACAAACTTCCAAATAGTGCAGTCTTGGAATGTGCTGGAATTTCTAGCACTATGGAAACAGCGACGTCTATGCTGGCTTGGGCATGAGGATGGCTGATGGTCGGATTCTGAAAGACCTCCTGTATGGAGAATTAGTGCAGGGGAAGTGCCCTAGAGGGAGACCGCAGCTGCGCTATAAGGATACCTGCAAGAGGGATCTAAAGGCCCTGGGAATAGACATCAACATCTGGGAAGCCTTGACCTCTGATCGTTCAGCTTGGAGGCTAAAGACGCAGCATGGCTTTCTCCAATTTGAAGAGTCACTCATTCAGCAGGCTGAGGCAAAGAGGCAGTCCTGGAACCAGCAAAATCTGAGGCTGGACAGGGGACAGACTGTATCTGTTCTCAGTATGGAAGGGATTGTCACTCTCGAATTGGCCTTTTTAGCCACACTAGAAGCTGTTTCAGGGCCTCTTTTCAGAGCATGATACCATAGTCTTTTGAGACTGATGAATGCCTGTGGTGATGAATGCACCATTGTAAGACTCAAGGGACCAGATTAATGAAGATTGTCATATTTGTGTGGTTGTCATATCTGTGTGGTTGCTAAGAGTTGACACTCATTTGAAGGCATACAATTGATCAAGTTCATTTGTATTGAGTACAAAAAGGTTTCTTTTCCCTGACTTGTCAAAATTGGAATAGGGAAATATAGGGAAAATAAGGAAGCAAAATCAAAGAGCCAGTTTGGTCCAGTGGTTTAGGCATCAGGCTAGAAACTAGGAGATTGTAAGTTCTAGTCCTGCCTTAGGCACGAAAGCCAACTGGGTGACTTTGGGCCAGACACTCTTTCTCATTTGGCAGAGCAACCAAATAGAACAGATTAATGAAGATTGGCATAGACTAAGGTATAGACTTCAACAGATAGTTAGGAGGACTGCAAAACACCCTGCCTTCCATTGAGAATCTGTAAACTGCATGAACCAGAAAAAGGGCTGAGAAAGTATGTACAGATCTCTCACATCCTGGACATAAACTGTTTCAACTTCTCAGGGCATCTTTATAGGGCATTGCATTTGCCAAAAAAACTAGACACAAAGACCATTTCCTCCCCCTCATAGCATCACTCTGCTAAACATCTAATTCGCATAGCACGGTCTTATGCCAAATATACTATTATCCTTCTCATCTTCTTGAATCTTTCCTACCTTCTCCTATAGGTATCTTATGATTAATCCCTTGTTCTTTGTGTCTTATGATTTATGACCTATGATTTACCAATTTGTTACTTGTATGTACACTGAGAGCTTATGCACTGGAGATAAATTCCTTGTGTGTCCAATCACACTTGGCCAATAAATAATATTCCAATTCCTATTCTCAGCCCAGGTCATCAGGCTCAGGAAACAAGCTGGTCAGTAAATTTCTGTTGCAAACAACATATCAGTACTTGGTTGATCTGAAAAAAAAAGTGGACCTGAACTTGCTGGAAAATGCTAGGAAGAAAAAGAAAGGAAGACAACACTCACATACACAACACCAACATAGACATCCTTGCTATATTACTTACATATCTCTTTACATAAGTTATCCTTACATGTTCCTTCAGGATATGGCCATGGAAAAGAGGATGGTTGGAGAGAGATTGTTCTGTACAGTCATTAGCATACTTGCAAACGCCGCGCTGTGATTGGCCAAAGCGCACGGCAATCTCATTGGCCGAGCGAGCTGCACTGATTGGCCCGTAATGAATCCCCCATGATTGGTGGAAACTAATCATGGGAGATTCAAAGCGGTGCCATTGGCTGCGGCCGCCACGGCCAGAGAATAAAAGCCGCTGTTTTTCCCTTTAAATCCCAAGCCGATCTCGGGACCTAATAAAGAGCTGAAACTGAGTCACTGGCTCCAAGTCTCCTTTCCCATGGCAGAAACGACACTGGTGATGAGGATGGGATTCCGAGACTAACCCCCATCAAGCACGTGTCCTGAGGAAGCGAGACCAACAAGATGGCCAGCATTGCACCGCCCGCACCCTTTAACCTAGCTACCGAGGACTGGGGATCGTACACAGACCGATTCCTAATGTTCCTTGAAAGTAGCAACTTGAAGGATGCAAACGGGCAGAAGAAAAGAGCCATCTTTCTAACACACTGCGGGCCCGCAGTGTTCAAGATGGCAAAAGCTCTCGCTAAACCCGGGGACGTGAAGGAGATGGACTGGGCCGACCTCAAGCCATTGGTCCGAAGCCACTATGCCCCTGCCATGCCCACCCTCATCAGGCGGCACGATTTCTACCGGCGGGTCCAGAGATCGGGTGAGATCATCAGTGACTTTGTGGCTGATCTACGGAGCCGAGGGGGCATGTGCGGGTTCTCAGACATGGACGAGGCTTTGCGGGACCGTGTCGTGCTTGGACTCAGAGACCCAGTCCTACAAAGCCGGCTGATGGCAAAAGGCGACATTGCCCTCGCCGACGCCCTCGCTGAAGCCACCGCAGCCGAAGCAACCCGGAAATTGGCAAATCGAATGCAGAGACTGGACACTGGGAAATGCACTGCAACCACCGAGACGGGCCGGGCGACCGAGGCCCACCCAGAAGCAAGCCACCAGGAAACCACCACCCATCATGGCGACTTCCACTCTGCCTCTGACACCACAGATGAGGAAGAAGAAATACATCAGCTCCAGATGGGACGAGATTGGCGCGATCGGTGGAGTCGTAAGTCGAGGACCACATGTGTCGGGTGCAGAGGCGACCACCCTCGATCGGAGTGCCAGTTTTTCAATGCAATTTGCTGACACTGCGATAAAAAAGATCACATCGCCCGAGTCTGCCGACTGAGAAAAGCCTACAGCCCCCGTCGGCGAGATCACAGCAACCGAAGATGAGACGGCACACCCCCCAGGGCCAGAGACTGCCAAGCCAAAAATCGCTGGAACTGAGACGGACGGAACTGACAAAGCGGCAAAAACCGGCAGAAAGATGAAACCCACCAGACGGTCATCATCAGCCACTCATCAACCACAGACGCTCGAAAGGTATACGTGGAAGTGGGCCTCAAAGGTGAGCCATGCAAAATGGAGGTGGACTCTGGGTCCTACCTCTCCATGGTTGCCTGGTGAGAAATCAGGCATTTGGTGCCGGAAATCCACAAGAGGAGGTTGGAAACCCAGAAACTAATCTTCAGAGACTACCAGCGGAACCGCATCCTGATAGTCGGAACCGGACAGTTTGAAGTGACCTTCAAGGGCCACACAGCAAAGCTTCCCCTGACGATCATGGACCGAGACCGTCCCAGCCTTTTGGGACTAGAGTGGTTCGCACCACTCGGATCGAGGTTATGGGCATCGACCACGTCGCAGATGCCAACTGGGAAGAGCAACCGGCACGGGACTTCCAGGAAGTGTTCGATGGCACCCTAGGCAAGTACCGAGGGCCCCCATCTCCCGGTGGGAGACCCCCATAGTCACCCCAGTCAAGCCCGATGAGTCAGTGAGAATCTGCTGGGACTATAAGGCCACCCTAAATTGCGCCTTACAACAAAGTGCCTACCCTGTCCCAGTAATGCAGCACCTTCTACACTCACTGGGGGGAGGCAAGGTCTTTGCGAAGCTCAACCTGGTGCAAGTCTATCAACAGTTGCCGGTCGATGCAGAAACCACCGAGGCGCAGACCATAGTCACCCACCGGGGAGCATTTCGCTGTAACAGACTCCAGTTTGGAGTCAGCATGGCTCCGGGAATTTTCCAGAGCCTCATGGAGAGACTCTTGCAAGGAATTAAGGGGGTGGTGCCCTACTTTGATGACTTACTGGTGTCAGCAGCCAACCAACAAGAACTAGAGGGTCATCTAAGGGAGGTACTAACCAAATTCAAAGAGGCCAGGCTAAAGGTGAAAAAAGTGAAATGCCAGCTGTACACAGAGTGGGTCGAGTTCCTAGGATACCTTCTAGACCGACACAGCATCCACCCAACCGCAGAAAAAATCAGAGCCATTAAAGAAGCCCCAACACCACGGAATAAAACGGAACTGCAGGCATTTCTAGGACTGCTTAATTTTTATAATGTTTTCCTGCCCCAAAAGGTGACAAGGCAGCCACATGGACTTGGGGAAAACGTGAGGAAGCCGCCTTCAGCAAAACCAAGGACCTACTCACCTCGGATGCTGTCCTAATCCAATACAACGAGACCCTACCACTTGCCGTCACATGCGACGCCTCACCTTTCGGCATCGGTGCTGTCCTCAGCCACACGCTCCCCGATGGAAATCGCCTTCTTTTCGAGGACACTCACCAAACTGGAGAGAAATTACAGTCAACTGGACAAAGATGCCCTGGCTATCATCGCCGCAGTGAAGAGGTTCCACGAGTACCTCTACGGCCACATGTTCACCATCATCACTGACCACAAGCCACTGCTGGGAATCCTGGCAGGGAACAGGGCCACCCCGAACATTCTATCTCCTAGAATGACAAGGTGGTCCGAATTCCTTGCTGCCTACAGCTACCGGCTCACACACCAACCGAGGAAGACAATCACCCACGCAGACACCCTGAGCCGCACGCCGTTACCTGACCTAGACACCGACCCAGCACCCACGACAGCCACCCTCAGCATAGAGACTCTGCCCAATCTACCCATAACTGCATCAGACATTGCCCGTGAGACTAATAAAGACAAATGTCTGGTGCGGGTGTTACATTGGTTAGAAAAGGGGTGGCCGGAAAAGGACGACGATGAATCATTCAGGACATTCCGGAACCGGTAAACAGAACTCTCATTACAAAAAGGTTGTGGACTTTGGGGGGATAGGGTTGTTATTCCGGAAAAGTTACAAATGAAGGTATTGGAGTTGTTACATGAGGGGCACCCGGGCATAGTTAGAACAAAAGCCCTGGCCAGGAGTTATGCCTGGTGGCCAGGGATGGATAAGCAAATCGAGACTTGGGTGCCAACATGCAAATGTTGCCAAGTAACCAGACTGAGCCCTCCCGCAGCACCAATCCTGGAATGGGAAAACCCCAGGGAACCATGGTCCAGGATTCACATAGATTTTGCCGGGCCCACGAAAGGACATACATTCCTTATCACGGTAGATGCTTACTCCAACTGGTTGGAGGTAAGCAACATGAAAACCACCACCACAGAGGCCGTGACCAAGGAACTCAGCAAGCTATTCACAACCTACGGCCTCCCAGATGTCATCGTGTTGGATAACGGGCCCCAATTTACCTCGCTGGAATTAGAAAAATTCCTCGCGGAACGGGGCATACGATACAAACTGACAGCACCAGCACATCCGGCGGCAAACGGGAGGGCGGAACGGATGGTTCAATTCACAAAAAAAAAAACTATCCAAAAAATTGAACACGGGGAAATCCAAGAAAAAATAAACAAAATGCTCTTCATACAAGACATAACCCCGAATACGACTACCAACAAAAGCCCAGCAGAACTATTAATGGGGAGGAAATTAAGGTCCCCACTCGACAGACTGCACCCCACATACAACCCAGAAAAAAACCCCAAACTCCTCAAGCAAAAACCGAACATTTTCCCCAGGTGACGCAGTCTATGCAAAGAACCTTATCGGAGATCCACTTTGGGTACCAGCAACTATAACCCAGCTGACAGGTCCCCACTCGTACCGGCTGCAAACAACCAATGGATGAGCATGGAAACGCCACATCAATCAAATAAGATCGAGAACAACCATGGGAAACACAACCGACACGCAAACAGACACAGACAGCCCCTATAACACAAACCAAGAGGGAAGGGAATACCCTGGGAACCAAAATCCAATAGAAAGAAACCAGCTATACTCACCGGCAAGCAGCCAGCTCAAAGCCTCACCAGGGAGAAGCAACCAGGCCAGCTCGACCAGCCGAGAAAGACCAGGCGAGAGCAGCAACAACCGCAGCTCAACCAGCCCGGGTAGACCGGGAGGGAGCTGCGACGAAAGGCCCGATGAGGCCTTCCAGGCGGTTCCATCAATGAGGCAGAGAGCAACATAGAACCCAACCGAACCGGCCGGGAGCCAAACAACAACTAACCTGCGTAGGTCAAGTAGGCAAGTACGAAGCCCTGCCTACTTATGGGACTACGTTACGTAGGACCGTACCAAGAGGGGAGGGGTGTTCTGTACAGTCATTAGCATACTTTCAAGCGCTGCGCTGTGATTGGCCAAAACACACGGCGATCTCATTGGCTGAGCGAGCCACACTGATTGGCCCATAACAAATCCCCCGCGATTGGTGAAAACTAATCGTGGGAGATTCAAAGCGGTGCCATTGGCCGTGGCCGCTGTGGCCAGAGAATAAAAGCCACTGTTTTTCCCTTTAAATCCCGAGCCAATCTCGGGACCTAATAAAGAGCTGAAACTGAGTCACTGGCTCCGAGTCTCCTTTCCTGCGGCAGACACAACAGAGATCATCTATACTTCCTTTTTTGGGTATCTGAAGCAGGTGCTTCTTGTTGTTCTTGTTGCCTTCTGAGCATTTCTTCTGAGATTTAAAGAATGGAGGAATAAATGAAGGCCACCTCTTTGGGAAGATTTACTGCTTTGATCAGTCAATGAAAACATCAATTTCCAATGTCTGGATTTAACTGAAAGAAACCATAGTTGCAATGACTATTCATTGAAAAATAAAAGTGAGGCTTGGTTTTCACCTGTTGCAATTATTTGGAGGGTGTGAATAAAGCTGATTTCTCTCTATTTTGTTTATCAGAATGGGGGTCAATTTATCAAGAGCCTCTTAGGGGACAATGTTGTGCATGACAAACCTAGGTTGCAGTCTTACTCCAATGCATTTTTCTGATTGATATAGTGGGCAATGTAAGGTTTTTCTCATCCAAAAAATAGTTAAAAGACTGAGTGAAATACCTCTGTTGTTGTTATTGTTGTTGTTACTGTTGTTGTTTGTTATACAAGCGATTATCATCCTGAAGTTGTTGGCACCTCATTATTAAAGCTTTTTTAGCATCTGAGTTGGCAATGAAAATGTACTTTTATTTGGGCTAATTAAATTAACACAACAACAGTATACATTGCTTCAGCAACATGCATTTAAAGATAATTCTTTCTAATTTTGAATGGCTTTAGATCCAAAACATTTCTCTCAGTAATGCACATACTACATTTTCCAAACTTGACACTTCTTTGAGTAATAGATCATTCTAACAATATCTGGGTTTTAAAGGTTATTATTACAGTAAACAGTGAATGTGAAGAGGGAGCTATAAAATGTGCAATGCATCTTTTTTTAAAAAAATTCCACCATCCTTTGACAGAAATATCTTAGAATATCCCATATCTTGAAATCTCCAGAGTCATAAAATTTATCTTCCAGAGAGGGAAGAGAGGGAGATATAAAACATGCCTTTACACGTAATGACGTAAAACATGTTCATAATATGAAAAGAGAAGTGATTCAAGGGATTTTGAGTAAACAAGATTTCATCATGTTATTATACTAAAGGGATGTTGGCAGAATGAAGCATGACAAACCAGCTGAGAGCCCAAAGTGGAGGTGGAGACCGTTGGCTTCGTAGTTTCAATAATTGGATTGAAAAAAAATGGCCCATAGTTTGAGAGCATAAATCAACAAAGACTGGTTTAATAGGATTGCTAAAAATACCATTTTAATTCATTCTAAGAGATGGTCCAAGCAGAGGTGGTATTCAACCAGTTTGCACCTATTTGGGAAAACCAGTTATTTGGCGTGGGTTGCTGAACTAGTGGCAACCCCCTGTCTGGCCACGCTCCTGACCCGGTTGCCCAATCGCCTGGTTGCTCACTTGGCCCAGTCACTCTCCTAGCTTTCCCTACCACATGGCGGCCATGGTGCAGCTTGGACAGATGTCCCAGGGCTGCTGCACATGCACACTGCGTGTGCAATTGCAACACATGCAGTACACATGTGAGCAGTCCCAGGACATCTGCCTGCCTGCCTGCCTGCCCTCCTGGAGCACATTTTCTTCCTTCTCCCAGCAGATGCACCTCTTTCAGCCTGGCCCAGCCAGCAGGTGGGTGAGTGGATATTCCAGGGGTCCTTGGTCTCCTTGTCACGAGATGCCTGCAGCTGCTGCGTGCTTTTTTCGGTGTGGCTGCAGTCCAGCAGCTGCACCAAAAAATGCATGTCCTGTTCTATTTGCTGGGCCTGGCAAGTCCGAGCAGCCGGTGCATAGAACAGAGAGGTGCTAGACTGTTGGAGAAGCAGAGCAAAGCCAGAGATCAGTAGCCGCCTCTTTCACAGCACAGAAATCCTCCCCGAATCGGCCAGCTGGTCGTCTCCTCTGCCATAGAGAACAAATAGGCAGAGAAGGAGATGACCAGTCAGCTGATTCAGGGAGGATTTTTGTGCTGAAAAGGTGACTGGAGACCGAAAAAGAGTCACCTCCAGCAGCCGCCCCTTTGGCCAGCTGATCTCCTCCTCGTCGGCCATACAGAACAAACAGGTGGAGAAAGAGAAGACTAGCTGGCCAATTTCTTCCTTTCATCCCCCTGGACTGCTACCACCCACGTCCTCCTTCTCCCAGGAGGAAAGGAAGAAAGGCATGGACGCTACAAGTATCACTTTCCCCTGTGAGTTAAAAGTGCCTGGAATGAGAGGGAGTGTGGGCTGACAGAGGGGGTGGGGCTGAATCCAGCCTTGGAGCACTTTTGCAATTTAACAGAAATGCACTTTGAAGCAGGTCCTTTAAACTTCTCCAAGGATTCTCCATGGACACTGCAAGTATCACTTTCCCCTGTGAGTTAAAAATGCCTGGAATGAGAGGGAGTGTGGGCTGACAGAGGGGGTGAGGCTGAATCCAGCCTTGGAGCACTTTTGCAATTTAACAGAAATGCACTTTGAAGCAGGTCCTTTAAACTTCTCCAAGGATTCTCCATGGACACTGCAAGTATCACTTTCCCCTTGTGAGTTAAAGTGCCTGGAGTGAGAAGGAATGTGGCCTGACAGAAGGGGTGGGGGAATCCACTCCAGCCTTGGAGAAATTTAAAAGAGCAGCTTCAAAATGCATGTCTGTTAAGCTAAAAAAGTGCTATATGTGTGAATGTGTGTTTTTTTTTTTTGTGTGTGTGTGTGTGTGTGAAAGAGAGAGAGATAAAGAAAAAGAAAGAAAGAAAAAAGAAAGAAAGAAAGAAAGAAAGAAAGAAAGAAAGAAAGAAAGAAAGAGAAGGTAGAGAAAGAAAGAGACAAAGAAAGAGAGAGAAAGAGTGAGAAAGAAAGAAAAAATAGGAAGAGAGAAATAAAACTCTGTGCTATTATTTTTAATTGTTCCATTATTTATCGTGTTAATATTTTGCATTGTCCCTACACCTAGAGTGAGTTTTCTGCCTTTCTTTTGCCCAGGGCTACCACATATTTTTCAGGGTTTACATGCATTCAAAGTCAATAGTTCAGAGCATAAATACACATGTGTTTAACAAGAGTTGAAAGGGACTTTGGAGGTCTTCTAGTCCAGCCCCCAGCTCAGGCAAGAAAACTGAGAATGCCAAACTCTGAGTAGAAATCCTGGGAAAGGTGTCAGAATAATACTTAAAAGGGACCTTGGGGTGAACCCTATACCATTTCAGAGAAATGGTTGTCCAGTCTTTTCTTAAAAACTTCCAGTGATTGAGCACCCAGAACTTCTGGAGACAGACAGTTCCACTGGTTGATTGTTCTCACTCACAGGAAGTTTCTCCTTAGTTTTAGTTGCTTCTCTCTCTGTTCAGTTTCCATCCATTGTTTTTTGTTTGCATTCTGCTTCTTTGGAAAATACATTGTCCCCCTTTCTTTGTGGCAGCCCCTTAAAAGCCTGTTGCCTATCACACTCTTGAGCAAAGCATGTCAGCCATTTCCTCCTTTCAGTGGTCCATGAAAGTACATTTTTATAGTATGCAGATAATAAAGTAAAAAAAGGTGAACAACATTTTTTCACAACTATGATAAGTTGAGGCTGGGTGACAAGGAATGGCTGGGAAGGGAGGGGCCAGGTGAGTCACCCCTTGATGTGAGTGACATTGAGTTGGCCATGCTCACCCAGTCACATGACCACCAAGCACACCCACCCAGTCACATGACCAGTAAGCCACGCCCACCAAATAAGCCATGCCCACAGAACTGGTAGTAAGAATTTTTGAATCCCACCACTGGGTCCAAATATTTAGAGCAAGGGTCTTCAAAGGTGGCAAGTTTGAGACTTGTGGACTTCAACTCTCAGAATTGCTGAGCTAACATGACTGGAGGAAGAATTCTGGAAGTTGAATTCCACAAGTCTTAAAGCTGTCAAGTTTTGATTTAGAACATCTTGGGATCAGTGATGGTATTCAAATAAAGTTGCCACCGGTTCAGTGGGTGTGGCTTAGTGGACATGCTTTAACTGCTTTCTAACTTGCCTCCTGCAAGCCTGCATGATGCCGGTTGCTGCAGCAGCTGCTGCACGGTGCTATTTTGCATCGTGCAAAATAGCTGCGCTTCGAATTCTGGCCATAAAAGTGAGTATGGGAGCCTGGGTGGCTGGGTGGGCCAAACACAGAGCAGTGGAGAGAACTGGTTCCAAGTCCGCTGCTTATCGCTGCTTCCTGCTCTCCAGAACTGGGCAGAACCAGTCGAATACCACCACTGCTTGGGATCCTCCTGTGCTATCTTATTGGGCAAAACCAGAGTATTGAATTAGGTACACATGAACCAAAAAGGAGATCCTTTCCTTGGGGGATCCAAAAGAAACTCACCTGGTCCCATCTTTGATTCTATGCCAGCAGCAGAGTTTTATTTAGAATAGGGGTGCCAGATTCAAGACCCTGGAGCTGGATGCAGCCCACAGGGTGCTTAGGTTCAGCCCTGGAAACAGCAAAGGATCGCCCTGCGGTCCCTCTGCCAGTGAAAATGGGTTCCCGAGATCCATTTTTGGCTGCAATGGCCTCCTGCAACCCTCTGCTGTGTGGCCCTCATGAGCTCTGTTTTCACTGGCAGAGGATTGTAAAAGCTGTCACAGCCAAAAATGGAGCTTGGGAGCCCGTTTTCACTAGCAGAGCACTCAGGCCACGACAGGCACACCCGACATAAGTGATGTTGATCTGGCTATGCCCTCCCCAGCCCCTGATGGTCAAACACAACCCTGATGTGGCCCTCAGTGAAATTGAGCTTGACACACCTGATTTTGAAAAACCTTTCCACATTATTTCTAAGTGAGGCATACTTTAAACTCATGTTTGCATCTTCAGACTAGGAAAGAGCAATAACATAAATGCAATAGTGTTATATAATAAAGCTGCCAATAAAATAACATGATGATTTCACTGAAGTGGGGGATGCACTATAAATAGATAAAACTGTGGGGTTAGTTGCTGCTGTTGTTGCTGTTAATTTACATGGTTTTAAAACTCAAAAGAATTCACAGAAGATGGAATTATTGACAACTATCATCTCCTGAACTAAAGATAGCATATGATATATATAATAATTGTGCATGTTAATTAAAAGCTACAGGAAAAACAATGCAAACAAAAAAGTGAAAGGGGGAAAGGAATAGAAGACATACAATTTTTTTAATTGAGCAGTCATTCTTCATCTGAGCATGTTTTTATTTGCCTTTTAAAGTATATATAGATTTTAAAAGTCAAATAAGAACATATTCGGCTATATGTAATGCTGTTGCTTAAAGTGTACACTGAAGGGAGGGTTGAAGTGAGAATTTAAAACATAGAACATAAAAACATAGAATTGGAAGGAACCTTGGAGGTCTTCTAGCCCAGCCTCCTGCTCAAGCAGGAGACTATATCATGTCAGACAAATGGTTGCCCAGTCTCTGTTTGAAAGCCTCCAGTGATGAGGCACCCGCACCTTCTGAAGGCAGGCTATTCCATTGGTTGATTGCTCTCGCCCTGAGGTAATTTCTCCTTAGTTCTAGGTTGCTCCGCTCATTTGTTAATTTCTATCCATTCTTTCTGTCTTGCCTTTTGGTGGTTTGGAAAATAGTTTGACCTCCCACCCTTGTCTTAGTAGGAGCCCCTCAAATATTGAAACAGTACTATCATGTCTCTCGTAGTTCTTTTTATTAGACCAGTCACACCCAATTCCTATAATCATTCTTCATATGTTTGAGCCTTCAGCCCCCTAATCACTGGGGTTGTTGTTCTCTGTACTCTTTCCAGAATCTTAACATATTTTTTATATTGTGGTGAGCAGAACATGATGCAGTATTCCAAGTGTGGTCTTACTAAGGCTTACTAAGATACAACCAGCACACTGGCTAAGAGTGAACAATGACCAATCTGGTTGTAACCTCTACCTGTCTATCAAGCAATAGCCATGAACCCAGGAGGACCCTTAAGTTATTTTTTTCCCTCTAGTGCCAGTGCTAATTCACTCAGAATCATACTTAAATAAAAATGACAAATAACACTGTTATACTATATATGGTTAAAGGAACAGTAGATCCAAAGCTATACACTATTCACTTCCTTTCTCCTATTCCCACTCTTGAATGTTTCTAATTTAGAGAATGTTCTGTCAATATGCAGCTAAACCCACCTCTCCTCCAATAAAAGAGACCATGTGTGTAGATCTAAATGTTTTATTGAAAGAACAGGATATGGTGAAACTGGGGGAAATAGGAATGCCTACAATGAAAACCAAACACAAGATAGACAGTATTGAGTTACTGCTGAACATAACAATCAATAAGTACAAGTAATTTAAATCTCACCAGTGACGGTCTGTGTGTGGGATGTGAGTTTGTCCTTGGATAACCATGTGCCACAGTTTGAGATGGATTTTTCTTTGTGCTTCTCTCTTCTCCTAATGCTAAAAGAATTGGAGTTTGGTTTCCCAGCATGCACTTGTTTTGGGAGTGCAGGTTGATGGGTAAAGAGTTTGGGTTAGCTTCAAACAATATAATTTGTAATTGTCTCTCTGGCCACTAGATGGGGCTAAAGATCATATGTTGGAGCATATTTGTTCCTCCGGCCACTAGATGGGGCTAAAGAGCAACAACAGTATATAAAAGTTATATGCATGCTGCAGCATGATAGAGAACATGGAAAGAAATGCATTATGATGGGTGGTCACACAATCAGCCAGATGTTTAGATCGGGTTTGACATTTTTATCCACTTATCAAGTGCTTACTGAGGACCAGGTATAGGTGAAAAGCAGATGTTCCTATTTGACGGTGTTTGAGATATTGTGGCAGGATATGAACTGTTTCAAGTAAAGGTGCTTTGCAATTGACCAATAGTGATTTTGTCAGTGCCAATGGTGTCCAGGTAGTGTGCCAGATGTTTTGGGATTACATAGGAGTCTATCACTATTTGTATTAACTTTGCTTTCTTTTACTCATTCTACTTTTATTTGCAGGTTTTTGTATTTTGTTATTTTTGTCCAGTTCTTTCTCATTTATCCTGCAGTTTCCATGTATGGCAACTTCCATTATCCATTTTCTTGTCTTTCTTATTGTTTTATTTACAATGTAATGTGATGGGTACTTGCCTGTTTGAATTCCAAAGTTCCAGAGCATGTTTTTCATATTCTATTGCTTTGTCTATTTGTGGCCTTACCAGTTGTTGCTTGCAGGCCAACTTGTGTTGCTTGCAGATATTTCAGTGCACCAATGTTGCTCCTTTATCATGCTGTTGTTTGTAGTCAACCTGTGCGATCTTCTTATTTGTTTTGCAAAATTACCATTTATGTCTTTATACCTTCATGAAATCTGACTTCTAACAAAGTTTGTGAAAGTTCAGATTCAAATTCAGTCTGGCTTAAAAGATTTGCTTTTAATTTGTAGTTCCCAAAAAATATGACCAAATTGGGGCGATTAAAGTTTGTGATTTGGCTGAATGAGATGTATTGCCCTGATACCATATGTTCATTTTGGATAGATACAAAAATGCATCTCTTTGGCAGGAAAATGTTGTTTTACATCACTCTTACAGAAGAAGTAGAATATTTTTTTTTAATTTCATCATATTTGTATAGCTGGCCATATATGTCTATCTATTCATACTATGTGAATGTGGAGAGATATAGAGCCTAGCCCATCTGCTGGTTTGTTGGCTACTACTACAAACATATATTGATAATGGCTTATTTTTTGCCAATTACAAAGCCACAGAGGCTGACATGAAGCCTTCAAACTTCAAAGCCAAGTTTGATCTGACACAAAATAATAAGAATAAGGAGGAGGAGGAGGAGGAGGAGGAGGAGGAGGAGGAGGAGGAGGAGGAGGAAGAGAAGGAGGAGGCTCATCCTACATGAAAGTGACTCTGGGTGGCATATAATACTTAATTTAAAAAGCAATACATACATAATAAATCACAATTAAATTGATTATATAAAAACACACAAAGCAAATATACACTATCTTTAATTTCTATGTCTTTCAAACTTTCAGAATATTGTTAATATAGTATGGTTTTCTTTGCCTCTCTAACTCAACATTTTAATGCCCATTGGGCTTGTGGTTAGCAAATATCACACAGAGCCAAATAGCATTATTTTTATTTTGACTACTTTCCAAAAAATAAAAAGTCAGGAACATCAAAGGAGGTAGTAGCTGTTCCAGTGAGAACTTAGGATCTTTTCTGTTTACTTTGAGCATTGCACGCATCATGCCAAACCAAGTAACTGCCATAAAATAGTTTAATTACCCTCAATAAATTGGGAAATGGTGCCAACCAGCTAAGGTTAAGTATTTTGATTCCACTTAATTTATGGACATATGAACCCACTGAGATGAAACTGACTCAGTAATGAATTTCTCAGTTTTGCAGTTTTGGGTTGTATCAAGTACATCTTGTCATATTCAAATTGCAGCAGAAGAAGACAATGGCCAACCATCCCCACTTCCCGCTCAACCATCGCTCAGGTCAGAGAAGTACTGAATGTTTCTTGGAAAGGTATGCAACTTATGTTTCCCTGCAGATATTTCCTGCTGGAGTAAAGCCTGTACTCTAAGTTTTATAATGGCTGCTAGAATTAATTAGCAATGAAGGAAAGTAAGAATTTGTATCATAAGGATCTCAAGCATTTTGAGGGAGTAATGGTTGCATTTGGCTTTTGAGTCGTATGAAACTGCATTTCCCGCCCCCTCCAAAAAAAGAAGAAGATGGGCCCCAAATAATAATAATAAAAACTAAATATGATTTAATTTACATTTAAATGTAATCATAATTAAACTCATTCAATTAGAGGTAAAGTACTTATTCCTAATCTATTTAATGATTTTTTTGCTTTTGTTACATTAAAAATGACAATTTAGAAATCTGCAGCCAAAGCTTTTGGAGGGCACATTCATGGCAATAACCTGACTAAAAAATATGCAAAACCTCTCCAGGCTTACAACCACATATGACTTATTAACTGCAGGAGTCTATTTAATTGCAAAAGAATCAAAGTTTGCCATGGTTGCAGTTCAAAACATGTTTGTTTTGAGAGTGAAAATTCCGGAGCTGATCAGAAATTAAACCCCAGACTATTGCAAATATGTTTGAAACACTGAAATATGCCTTCTCTTGATTTTGAAATGCATTTCCTCATGAAAATATACACTGAGTGCTTTACATTACCTTCATTTGTCTTCAGTGATAAAACCAGCAACAATAAGATCATTTTCATTTTCTATAGAATCCCTGATTGTAATGAAGGTAATGAAAACAATTAATATCAACCTGCCTTCCATTGAGAACTTGTATACTACACGAGTCAAAAAGAGGGCTGTGAAAATATCTACAGACCCTTCACATCCCGGACATAAACTGTTTCAACTTCTTCCCTCAAAATGACGCTATAGAGCACTGCACACCAGAACAACTAGACACAAGGACAGTTTTTCCCTGAACGCCATCATTGTGCTAAACAAATAATTCCCTTAACACTGTCCAACTATTTACAAAGTCTCCATTACTATTACTACTAATCTTCTCACCACTCCTATCACCCATCCTCTTCCACTTGTGACTGTATGACTGTAACTTTGTTGCTTGTATCCTTTTGATTTTTATTGACTGTTTCCTAGTATGATTTGATTGCTTATTGTACCCTATGACTATTATTAAATGTTGTACTTGATGATTCTTGACTCTTGACGAATGTATCTTTTGTTTTATGTACACTGAGAGTGTTTGCACCAAGACAGATTCCTTGTGTATCTAATCACACTTGGCCAATAAAGTATTCTATTCTATTCTACTCTATTGTAAGATATTTCAAGGTTGTTCAGTTTGGGAAACAGACTTTAGAAGCAAACTAGAACCAAGTTGTATCGAGATAAGGCTTATTAACAGAATTTGGCAGGTCTGGTGTGATTATCTATCTATCTATCTATCTATCTATCTATCTATCTATCTATCTATCTATCGAAACCTCAATTGTGATATGCTGCAGATCACCTGTCTCCAATTTACAACATAGTCCATTCAACAGTTCCAACACCAATTTGCACCACTCAGGTGACCCTGATGACACAGATAAACCTCTTTAATGACCCTCTAAATGAATGCAAATGACCAGCTGTCTGCAAGGAGTATAAATCCTTCCACTCCCCCATCATCCAGTCTGAGCTGAAGAAGCTTTTTGGATGAGAAATGAAACATCTTCAAAGAAAAACTAGAAAGTCCAGTTGCCTCTTCAGAAAAGCATCTTTGGGACAGATGGCAACTTCCAATTTAAAAACCTATAATCAATATTTCATTAGAACTACCAAAACAAATCATTTTAAATAGTAGCCAATCAATTTAAAAAAATTGGTCAATCTTCATTGCAGCTTTAAGTAGCTGATACTTAGAACTACGTAGCCATTGAAATGATTTGGAAGGTGTTGACAGGTTTAAAATCAGTCTTGATTCCTGTTGACTGCATGGCTAGTCCCTGAAGTTTTCTTGATAGGATTTTGGAACTGTTTTGCCTGTCAGGGTTCCAAGTGACACCCAACCAAGTAAGACTCCGAGGCCAGCAGCTCTTCAACGTTCCATTTTATTAGAGATGTCATATTGGCACATTTGGGAAAACCCAAATCTGAAAGTCCTCAGATTTTCCTCACCCAAAGGAAATTCAAAGTCCCTTCCCCTGCACCCACAGATCCATCACGTGGTCCAATCAATCTACCATCCCAACTGGAGCTGTTCCTCAGTCATTCCTCTCAAGGTGCAGGCTGAACGTCCTTGACTCCCAGAGAAAATAATGTTGTTATGGCTATCAACTCCATGCAACTTCCCCTCCCATTTTCCCACAGCACTAAATGTGGCAGCCCTGAAGATCCAAAGTAAAAGATGGCCTCCAGGGCTGACATTGCCATTGTCTGCTTCCTAGGGCTGAGAGAGCACAAAGTGTTAAATGTCTTGTATACAGGAGTGGGCTGTTGGAGGTTCTCAGGGGTTCAGGAGAGCCCCTAAGATTCTGTGCAGTTTGGAGAACCCCCAAATCCCACTCCTGGCTGGCCCCAGCCACCCTGCCCAGCCACTCCCAGAAGTTCCCACATGGCCCATTTTGGATGCAGGTAAGTGCAGGGTGCACACAGAGGCTTGGGAAGGGCAAAAAATGGACCTCCTGGAAGTTTGGAAAGGCCAGAAATGGGCCTTTTCCAGCTTCCAGAGAGCCTCTGGAGCCTGGGGAGGCTGTTTTTGCCCTCCCAGAGGCTTGAGGAAAGCCTCCAGAGGCCAGGGAGGCAAAAAAATACTTCCCCCTGCCTTGGTGCAGGAAGCCGACTAGACCATGCCCACCATGGCCACACTCACCCAGCAACCAGGCAGAGAACCTTTTGCTAACATTTTTGAAGCCCACCTCTGCTTGTATATGTATCTGTTGCCCTGATTCCCGAGCCTGTGCTGTCAGAGGAAGAAGACCTGGAAGATGAGGAAGAGGAACTGGGAATGCCTTCCTCCCCAGGATCTTCCTCTCTGGCAATGCCTTCCTCCCTGATAATGCCTCAGGTTTCATCAGACAACTGAGAGGAACAGCCTGAGATTAATCAGGAGGAAGGCATATTGGAGCAGCCCCCGACAGGGAGTCAAGAGGAAGAATGTTGGCTTGATCCTAAGCAGCATCATAGGAAGAAACGTGAGCAGCAACGAAGGAGGCGTGGGAGGGTCAGAGAGTGAGCTGAGTCATTGAGCCACACCCCACAGGGGATAAAAGTGGGTGTGTTTTCGGCTGGAACTTTGTACGGGACAAAGTTTAATCTTACTTCAGATTTTCTTCGTGAATGATTTTTGTGGACTGCCTTGTAATTTTTCATGAGTAGATTTTTATTCGTTATTAGTTCAGACTTGGCAGGCAGAGCGTGTTGGAATGCCAAGGATATTATCCGTTCCAAAGAATTAACTCTGTGAAGTCCAAGCACGCTTGCCTGCCTGTGTTTGTATGAATTTGTATTCTTTCATCTTCTGGGAAAGAAGAAAAGTGAGACAGAACATGTATCTATATTTAAAAAGAAAGAGAGAAAAACATTGATATAAAACACATGCTAGTAATAGCCTTTGGCATTCATTTAGCTTTAAACCTTAATGTGCTGTATTGACCTACATCTATCCATATATCCCACTAAAACTCTTGTGTCTGTAAGCTTTAACTGGGTGAAACGGTATATCCCAGGGCAAAACATTTGCGTTACTGTACATCACATGAGTTAATTTATAGACTGCATCCAAATCTAGGACCAATGATTCTTGTGGAACTGAAAATTGGAAATTTTTATAAAGCATTTTGTGATATGCAGTAATAGTAAAGCATGTTATGACATAAAAGAAAATGTGATAAATCATTTCCAGAGGTCAACTGCTGATGTTTGATCATGCTATCCAGTTCGACATGGGCTAATTTCAAGGCAGGTACATCTCTGAATACTTCTTTGAATTTTTAAGAAATTTTCCATGCATTAGAAACTCTGTTATTGTTGAAAGGAAGTGGGGAATCCTGATCAGAAATCTCTGGAATGATGACCCAGAGGTCATGGAGTTGTCTAGTATAATTGTGCATCTATCAACCTGTGAAATACCACCTGTTAAAGAAAGTTTTCACCCTATTTCAGTATCTGGTCTTTATTTATCTAGTTTTTTAAATTTATATGCTTCCTATATCACTTCCTATATCACCCGGAGTGTCCCACAAATGTAACAAAAACCAAAACATAAATAAATGTTCTTTAATGTCTTCAACTTGGCTTCACTGTTCAATTGTTCACAGTTGGAGATTAAACTCTTTCCAAAATAACATTCCAAACGAAAGAAATACAATCCAACTCAAAGAGCAGATAACGAAGCAATTAAAAAAACTAAAAACAAACCACACTGAAGAAAGTTCCACGGCAGACCAGGATAATTAATTATAAACTTCAAGAAGATAACCAGGTATAGTCCGTTGGAAGAACGCCAACCAAGGTAAACCTCATCCAGGAATAAAACACTCTTTGTTTCAAGCATTTGCTAGCACGCAGGTCCAAACTCTAATGCAGTTCTCACACATCTCACAAAAGAGATGATGGTCTTCATCTGAACAATAGCCTAGCAAAGATTTTGAGTTGGATGAGTCATTTCAAACAAATCCAACCCCTGTTCATTGAAAACTATAAAGATTTCATGATTATGACATCACAGTCATGCAGACCTCGCTGAAATAACTTGTGTCTACTAATTTCATATCCATAATGTATCTAGTTGGAATGTATATTAGAATCAAATCTGTTGACTGAAAGAATGCTACTTTCATTTATTAGGAAGCTAGGTTTCATCTGGGTGCCTGGTTGGGGTGTATTTGAGCTGGAGGTACCGGGGGGGAGGTCTGTTTGTGCCCAGGTGTTTGCCTGGCTTGTGGTGTGGAGATTATTTTGTTTATGAGTGCAAGCTTCCAGATAATTGACAGTCTGGTGGAGTCATCTCTTCTATTCATGCTTTCAGGTCTTTTTTCAACCTCTATGGCTTCTCTGATAATTCTGTAGTTGGTGTTTTCTATAGTGGCTAGGGCTTTGGTGCCATTGAAGTCAATGCTATGACTTGTGGCTTTCATGTGTTGGACTAGTGAGGAAGTGTGTTCCAGCTTTTTTACTGTATTTTTGTGTTCATCCAGGCGGGTACTTATTCTTCTATTGGTCTGTCCAATGTATGTGGCTGGGCATGATGCACAGGGGACTTGGTTTATATGCCTTGGTTTTCCAGGTCAATTTTATCTTTGGGGTTTCTTAGGATGGCTGCTATTTTTCTGTCTGTTTTGAAGGCAGTCTTGATGTGATGCCTGTGTAGTATCTTGCTGATTTTGTCTGTAGTACCTCTTATGTAGGGTAGGACAGCTGTCCATAGGTCTGTTCATCTTCTAGGTCTCCATTATGTCTCAGTGTGTTTTTGTGGATCAAGCCGGTGATTTTTCTTTTGGGGAAGCCATTGGCTGTCAGTACGTTAGTCAGGGTGCATAAAGACTGAACTAAGCCCTTCCAGGCCTCCATTTTTGCTGGCAGAGGCACCGTGGGCTGATCCTTCACTATTCCCAAGGGGCCCCCATGGGCCAGATCTAAGTATCCCGTGGGCTGGATGCAGCCGGTAGGCTTGCAGCTTGACAGCCCTGTCCTAGGCTATTGAAGAAAATGTGGGGGATAAGTCTAACTGACCAATGTCTTGCAAAAATAAATGAATATTGCTTGCAAGAAAATATTTTTGCTTTGATTTTGAAGTTGGCCACAACAGCTTTAAATTCAGAACAATGAAAGCTACACCTCAACACCCATGATGCAACAAGTTGGAGACTTATAAAGCACATTTCTTTCTGTACTTGCAAACTGAAACAAATAGTGAAATACTATGTTTGTAATTGTCCTTTTAAAAAAAAAAGGCTGAGCTGCACATTTAGCTGTGAGTGGTATTTCTGCCAAGGCAGCTGTGTTTTTCCCATCAAATTAAAATGTTGCTTAACCTCTTTTGTAATAAATATTTAATAGCTCTGCTCATTTTATCCCACAGAACCAGTTCTAAAAATATAGTTCAGCTTCATAATAAATGGGTGTGCTGTAATCCACTTTTCTCCTTTGCTGAATCACCCATCCATTAGAAAATCTTTTCTAAGATTCCAAGAACCCATGGCTAAATTCCCAACACAGATTTGGCCTGCCATTTTTTCCTTGCTTTCCAGCCCTGCTAGGAAACTTACAAGGGAGAGTCAAAAAAGCCAAATTTGGAATATACAGGATCATATTTATATTTGGCTCTATAGTTCTGCTCAAGATGTCCTCTAGGGATCCATACAGGGCATGGTTTCAGATTTGGCATGTATTATATTGCATGCATTGCCTTGATTTTTTGACAAATGATACATTTCCGCCTTTCCTTTCCATTCCATTCCTTCCCTTCCCTTCCCTTCCCTTCCCTTCCCTTCCCTTCCCTCCCCTCTCCTCTCCTCTCCTCTCCTCTCCTCTCCTTTCCTTTCCTTTCATTCCTTTCATTCCCTTCCCTTCCTTTCACATCAATGGTGGGATTCAATTTTTTTTACTACCAGTTCTGTAGGCATGGTTTGGTGGGAGTGGCATGGCATGACATGGCATGGTGTGTGTGGCTTGGTGGGCTTGGTATTGGAAGGATATTGCAAAATCTCCATTCCCTCCCCACTCCTGGGGGAAGGATTGTAAAATCTCCATTCCCTCCCCACCCCACTAACCTGCTTTCCAGCTCCATTCTCCTGTGCAGGGCAACAAAAGAAGACCCAGCTAATCAGCTGGGACTCAGGAGGCAAAGAGTAGATAGGGCAGGGCCAGTCAGAGGTGGTTCTCCCAACTACTCAAAATTTGTACTGCTTATTTCAGTACAAAAGCTTGCCTTCTCCCTCTTTTTAGAAAACTGAGACTTCTTTTTAGCCTGTTTTATATGCAGCATCTTACCTTTGCAGTGTTTTTAGTGTAGTTTCCTGTTCCATTTGTTACTATTTGTATTTTTTATAGAAGTTCAACAATCCCTCAATGTACTTTGGAGCTGAAGCCATCTACTGACGAGTTTGTGGCTCGGGTGACTGATTAGGACAGAAACGGATCCTTGGAGATGCAGTTTGAATATATTCCCTGGAGTAATTCAATGCTCCCCAAAAATCCACAAACAGTTCCCAGGAGCTATTGCAGCCATTGTAAAGGCGTTGAAAATAGAAACCACCTAGATTGGTTTACAGTCATGTTTTTCAAAGTTGACCAACCTAGAAGGAAAAATTTCCTGACAGAACAATTAACCAGTGCAAAAGACTTGTCTCCAGAAGTTATGCGTGCTCCAACCTGGAGGTTTTTCAAAAGAGATCAGTCAGTCATTTGTCTAAAATGGTATAGGATCTCCTGCTTGGGCAGGGAGTTGGACTAGAAAACGTCCAAGTTCTCTTCCAATTCAGTTATTCTGTATACTGTATTCTGTTTTTAGTTCAGAAAACAGTCTTGGTCAGCCTGTTTGGACTCTTCTACAATATTCATCAAGAAAAAGACCTGAATGCCACATTTTCATTATATTTGCTTAACAAGAGCCACTTCCCACATGCTTTTCCATTGGACAAAACCACTTCCAGCCTTCCCCATTGACGGATCGTGTTTGCATCACGCTGTGGGACCCTGCTTGTGAGCCACATGTAGGAAGCTTTCATAGGAAAAGTGAGCAATTGGTAGTTTTTGTTGTGGTGGTGGTTTTGCAGCATGAAAACACCCCAAAGTTAAATGAGTTCTGCAATGTATGAGGAGTGTGATCTTGAAAATTAATATTTCTAGTCCAAACCTGACATATTTGTTTAATTATTTTGGTGGCATTGGTCCCTTTGGTGGTGGTTCCATGAATGTATCAATCAAGACCAGGTAGAAACAAAATATCAATCAAAGATTACCCATCACCAACCTGTACCAATCAGAAACAAGCTGAGCTAAAGACCAATCAGAAGTCAGGTCACTCAACGATAAAGATAGGAGTTCAGTCAGTCCCTGCCAAATGGCCTTTAACCCTGAAGATGCCAGCCACAGTTGCCAGTGAAACAACAGGACATTTGTGGTCTAAACCATGGTCACTGGAGCTCAACACAGCCCAACAGATACTAGCTCAGAAAGCCTACACTACAGAGGTGGTATTCAGCAAGTTCTGACCAGTTCTGGAAAATTGGTAGCGGAAATTTTGAGTGGTTTGGAGAACTGGCAAGTACCACCTTTGACTGACCCTGCCCCCATCTATTCTCTGCCTCCCAAATTCCAGCTGATCAGCTGGGTCTTCTTTTGTTGCCCTGCACTGGAGAACGGAGCAGAAAAGCAGATTAGTGGTGGGGAGGGAACAGAGATTTTACAGTATCCTTCCCCCAGGAATGGGGAAGGAATGGAGATTTTACAATTTTCTTCCCCTCCCAGGCCTACCAAGCCACGCCCACAGAACCAGTAGAAAAAAAAATTGAATCCCACCACTGCTACACTAGTATATCCTCTATCCTATTTGTGGTGCTTATTTTCTACAAGAAGATTAGAAAATCATTTTAATTACAATATAGACTTCTGGCACTTTGTTTTTATTGTTTTATATTGGTGTTAATGCTATTGTGAATATTAGTAGCAACAGAATATATCTGGCTTCTCTTTTGGAACATCAATAGCAACCATCACAATTTTACTATTATATAAACTAACCGTATGTGTTGTGAATGAATAAATGTGTTAATAAAGTTATCAAGAGCTTGAAGTCAAGTGCAGGGTTCTGGCCCTGCACTTCTGATTGGCCGTTAATGGCGACATCAGATTGGTCCATTCAGGTAAATCTGATTGGCCATTAACGAGCCTCTCCCATTGGTTAACGGACCTAGCGCTCCCAAGTTTTCATTGGTTGAATAGTTAATAAGTTGCCTATATAAGGAGGCCCGTTACAGCCATTGAGCTGAGCTGTCACATCATGTTAATAAAAAGTTCTGAAGTTCACTATTTTACTGGCTCATCTCCATTCTTCGCGCCCACGCTCAGTACATAACACGCAATGAGGATGGGATGTGGAGACGTCAGAGCTGACTGAACAACGAAGATCTATAACCGAGCATGTGACCGAACGCACAACGGTGGAACCATGTCCGGCGGCATCATACCACCCGTTCCATTCGACCCAGCGCAAGAAGACTGGGACTCTTATATGGATCGTTTCCAAATGTTCTTGGAAACCAACAATTTGAAGGATGCCACTACTGGAAAGAAACGGGCGGTATTCCTAACGCATTGTGGGCCAACCGTATTCAAGATGGCCAAGGCACTAGCGAAACCGGCAGAAGTCAAGTCTATGGACTGGGACGTCCTCGAACCTCTACTGAGAGCCCACTACACTCCAGTCATTCCAACACTCGTCAGAAGGCATGAATTTTATCAAAGAAGTCAACAGAAGGGCGAAAGTGTTGCCAATTTCAAAGCGGATCTCCAGAATTTGGGAGGCCTATGTGGGTTTGCTGATCTCGAAGAAGCCTTAAGAGACAGAATAGTTCTGGGATTGGATGCACCGCACATCCAAAGCAAATTGATGGCGAAAGGCGACATCAGCCTTGCCAATGCCATCGCTGAGGCTACTGCAGCAGAAGCAACCAGGAAATCGGCTGCCCGAATGCGCCGCAACCGCACCCCGGTTCACCAACCGACCTGCGAAATTTCACCTCAGTCAGAAGGGCAGCTCATAACGGCCCACCATGAGGACCTCTCTTTGTCATCAGACAGCGACGAAGAAGAGATCCATCGACTAAGGTCCGAACAGGACCAATGCCAGAAATCTCAATACCAATGCGCTGGTTGTGGGGCAAGCCACCTCCGATCAGAATGCAAATTCCTCGACGCGCTCTGCCATGTGTGCGGAAAACGAGGCCATATCGGATGGGTCTGTAGAAGCCAAATAGGACCCAGCCAACCCTCGAGGGGGGCTAACTATCGCCAACCAACAGGAAGCCGTCCTGTAAGGCGAGAACCAGTGAACCACCAATGGAACAACCACTCCTAGAGAAACAAAACCATAAACCGCCCCACGAAGTGAGAAGAAGCTTATCAAACTATCACGATCGGTCACGCCTCCTCTTTGGATGCCAAGAAGATCCGAGTGAAAGTGGCCATCGAAAACCATCCTTGCCTGATGGAAGTTGACTCAGGATCGTCTCTCTCGATGGTTTCATGGAAGACCCTCAAACAACTCATCCCTACTGTCCGGCGACAAGATCTCTGATTCTAAAGACTCATACTCAAAGACTATCAAGGGAATTGGATTCCAGTCGTAGGATCCAGTTGAGTCCGGGTATCATTCAAGAACTGTACAGCATTCCTACCCCTGACTGTGATCGACAAGGACCGGCCTAGTCTGCTAGGCCTCCAATGGTTCGCTCTGCTCGGAATTGTGGTGGCAGGCATTCAATGAATCGGTAGCAGTAACTGGGAAGAGGACCTCATCCAAGAATTCAAGGACGTCTTTGCAGAAAAACTAGGCGAGTACAAGGGGACCCCGATATAATTTAACCTCGATCCCAAAATAGCTCCCATCAGCCTTAAGCCTCATCGAGTGCCATTTGCCCTTAAACCAAAGATCGACGAGCAGCTTGATAAATTGATAGCCCAGGGTGTGTTAGAGCCAACCGATCACTCTCCCTGGGAAACCCCAATCGTGACACCCATTAAGCCAGATGGTTCGATCAGAATTTGTGGGGACTACCGAGCCACCCTGAACCACGCCCTTCAACAAAACGCATATCCAGTACCGGTGGTGCAGCACCTCCTCCATTCCCTGGGGGGCGGAAAAGTCTTCGCTAAACTAGACTTAGCCCAGGCATACCAACAACTGCCTGTAGACAAAAAAACGGCAGAGGCACAGACAATCGTTACGCACCGAGGTGCCTTTAAATGTACCCGGCTCCAATTCGCAGTGAGTGTAGCCCCGGGAATCTTTCAAAGTTTGATGGAAAGACTATTACAAGGGATAAAAGGCGTTGTTCCATACTTTGATGATGTGTTAATTGCTGCACCTATCCCGAAAATTTTATGAGAATGCCTGAGATCGGTTCTCCAGAGATTCAAAGATGCAGGGCTTAAGATTAAGAAAAACAAATGTAAACTATGCACTGATCATGTCGAATTCTTAGGATATTTGATTGACAGTAATGGTATTCACCCTACCGATAGCAAGTTGAGGGCAATCAAGAACTCCCCAAGACCCCGAAATAAGGCCGACCTCCAGGCATTTCAAGGCCTTATCAATTTTTATAACGTTTTCCTGCCGCACAAAGCAACCGTAGCCGAACCCCTACATCGTTTACTGGACAAGAAAGCAATCTGGGTATGGGGACATAGAGAAGAGCAGGCATTTCGAAATGTAAAAAATTTACTGACTTCTGACGCTGTACTAATGCAGTACAATGAGACTTTGCCATTAACGATCACGTGTGATGCATCGCCTTTCGGAGTAGGTGCCATTTTGAGCCATGTTTTGCCAAACGGTAGCGAAGCCCCTGTTGCTTATTTTTCCAAGACGCTTTCAAAAGCAGAACACAATTATAGTCAGATTGATAAAGAAGCCCTTGCCATTGTGTCTGCTGTCAAGAGATTTCATGAGTATGTGTACGGCCGAGCCTTTACTATAGTGACTGACCACAAACCTTTGCTGGGAATAATAGCGGGAGATAAGCCAACCCCCCATATATTATCTCCCAGAATGACTCGCTGGTCAGAATTCTTGGCTATAATTATCGGCTGCAACACCGCCCGGGGAAGGCCATTCCCCACGCTGACGCATTGGGCTGAGCACCGCTTCCAGAGACCATGGATGACCCCGCGCCCACGGTGACAACATTGCAGATCGAGACACTTCGGACACCACCATTAACAGCCCGATATATCGCGATGGAAATGAAACGTGACCCCACCTTAGCACGAGTTCTCAGTTGGGTCGAGCGCGGTTGGCCATTGGACCAGATACCTGATGACTACGCCCCATTCAAGAGTCGACAAATGGAATTGTTCTCACAGAAAGGCTGCATTATCTGGGGAGATAGAGTCGTTGTCCCAGAGCGGCTACAATGAGTTGTACTAAGAACCTTGCACGATGGCCACCCCGGCATCGTGCGCATGAAAGCCCTCGCACGTAGCTACGCATGGTGGCCGGCATTGACAAGCAAATCGAGACGTGGGTCAAAGCTTGTCACAAATGCCAGGAAGTAAGCAACGCCCCACTGAAAGCGATCCCAACCAAATGGGAAACACCGCGGGGGCCCTGGTCCCGTATTCATCTGGACTTTGCAGGACCTACCAAAGGCCACACATTCTTGCTAATAGTAGATGCCTACTCGAACTGGCTCGAAATCTACGAAATGAGGAATACAACAACCGAAGCGGTCATCAAGAAACTAGACAGACTATTTACAACACATGGATTACCAGACGTTCTGGTATCCGATAATGGACCCCAATTTACCACGTTGTCCTTTGAGCGGTACCTGGCGGACCGTGGTATTTGCCATGCGCTGACTTCGCCAGCGCATCCTGCGGTCAACGGAAGGGCCGAGCGCATGGTACAATTTGTCAAGAAAACACTACACAAAATGGACTGTGACAATATAGAAGAAAAAATAAACTGGATACTCCTGCTGCAGCATATCACTCTGCACAGCGTCACCAACAAAACTCCTGCCGAATTGCTAATGGGGCAGAAGCTCCGTTCCCACCTTGACTGACTACACCCATCGTACGAACCTGAGAAACCACACGGATCCAGCGGGCGATGCCGTATCTTCCAGGTAGGCAACTTAGTATTCGCTAAGAACTTGTCGGGCGATCCGTTGTGGGTCGAGGCGACTGTGGTCCGAGTAACCGGCCCCAGATCGTACCTCGTGGAGTGTCGCAATAATAGACTATGGAAGCGCCACATTGATCAGCTACGATCAAGGCTACAGTCAGGAATCTTCGAGTCCCCTGATATCCAAACTGAGGGGGGAGGAGATACGGAGGAAGATGAACTTGGAATAGCAGAAAGTTTTAATGATAGAAACGACGGCGGAATGGAAACATGTGAAGAAGAATTGGGGATGGGAGTGAGTTCGCCTCATGGTGATACTGAAGATGTTGTGGACAATGAAAATTCGAACTCAGAGTTAGAGGCACCCCTTTCGCCAGATAACGTCCTACCTCAACAAGATTGCAGCCAAATACCTGGTGCAATACGAAAATCAAATAGACTAACAAAACAACCGGCCTCCCTCAAGGACTATGTAACTGCACCCTGTAAACGGAATCCGGGGGGGAAGGGGTGTTGTGAATGAATAAATGTGTTAATAAAGTTATCAAGAGCTTGAAGTCAAGTGCAGGGTTCTGGCCCTGCACTTCTGATTGGCCGTTAATGGCGACATCAGATTGGTCCATTCAGGTGAATCTGATTGGCCATTAACAAGCCTCTCCCATTGGTTAATGGAGCTAACGCTCCCAAGTTTTCATTGGTTGAATAGTTAATAAGTTGCCTATATAAGCAGGCCCATTATAGCCATTGAGCTGAGCTGTCACACCATGTTAATAAAGAGTTCTGAAGTTCACTATTTTACCGGCTCGTCTCCCTTCTTCGCGCCCACGCTCAGTACATAACAGTATGATATGGATCTGGAAAGTAAACCCCATGGAGAAATAATTGAAGAAACTGCAAATAAGATCAGTGGGATATTTTAAAATATTTAAGGAGGAAGATGGACAGTACTAAAATAAAAGATCGAGAAGGCTACAGGTTTCAGTATAACATTCAGAGCAGTGGTGGGATTCAAATTTTTTTGACTACTGGTTCTGTGGGCATGGCTTGGTGGGCATGGTGTAGATTGGTGAGCATGGCTTGGTGGGTGTGGCAGGGGAAGGATACTGCAAAATCTCATTCCCTCCCTGCCCACTAACCTGCTTTCCAGCTTCATTCTCCTGTGCAGGGCAACAAAAGAAGATCCAGCCAATCAGCTGGGACTTGGGAGGCAGAAAATAGATGGAAGCGGGGCCAGTCAGAAGTGGTATTTGCCAGTTCTCCAAACTGCTCAAAATTTCCGCTACCGTTTCTCCAGAACTGGTCAGAACCTGCTAAATACCACCTCTGATTCAGAGGAAATTCACCATAGCATGAACTAAAAAAAAAATCTACTCCAGAAACTAGTTAACTGTACATTTAACTAGAAAGCCATATGTAAACTCTCTTTTCCTATTTTTTAAAATATTTTTTTTAAAAAATTAAAAATAGGTGGACATTGCAAAATATCAATATATCAAATGTATAGCAGATATCCCTCCTGGCCCTGCATAAATATTTAAATAAGATATAAGTAAAGAATACTAAAGAATTGCTAGTGTGAATAGGAGAGGTGGCAATAAATGATAGGAAATATATTTCTGGATTTGATTCTAATTTAAGGTGAAGAAGAATTTGGTCATTGTACACTAAGTTTCCAATTCCCTCATCTCAAGTTCATTTCTGACCTTCACATCATTTGGCAGAACATTTCTAATATCTCTGCTCATCATCAAAATTCTCAGTAGTATGCAGTGTGTAAATGGATCCCTACCTAACGGTTATATAAGCCTGAAGATGATGTCATTCAGAGGTTGTAAAAGTACAACTCTTAACACTCCTATTATGCTGTCTGGAATTTTTGGAAACTGAATTTGAGCAATAGCTAGAAGCCATATGTTATGAACTAATAAAACGCTTAAATAAAGTTTTATCAAACCTTTAGAAAAAGCAGGGTTCTAATCCTGCGCTTCTGATTGGCCGATAATAGCGATATCGGATTGGTCCATTCAGGAGAATCTGATTGGCTGTTAACAAGCCACTCTCATTGGTTCAAGGGGTTAACACTCCATGTTTCTCATTGGTTACTAGATCAGCAGCCTGCCCTATAAAAGGGCTGCTGCTGCCCTAGGGTTTTGCTCTGTTCAGAATGATGAATAAAGAGTTGAAGTTCACTGTTCACTGCCTCGTCTCCGTTCCTTGCGCCCATGCACAGAACTTAACACTGGCGATGAAGATGAGATGCGGAGACATCAGAGCTGACTGAACACTACAGAGCACCTAACAGAGCACGTGGGTAAAGGCACATTGACAGAGGAAACCATGTCTGGTGGCACCATACCACCCGCTACATTTGATCCGGCACAAGAAGACTGGGACTCGTACATGGACCGGTTCCAGATGTTTCTGGAAACCAACAACTTGAAGGATGCCACTACAGGAAAAAAGCAAGCGGTATTCCTGACCCACTGCGGACCTGCCATTTTTAAGATGGCCAAGGCACTGGCGAAACCAGCTGAGGTGAAATCCATGGACTGGGACATCCTTGAGCCCCTCCTACGGGCCCACTATGCACCTACAGTACCAACGCTTGTCTGAAGACATGAATTTTACCAGAGAGACCAGCGGAAAGGAGAGAGCGTTGCAGATTTCATCGCAGATCTCCGGAACCTGGGAGGCCTCTGTGGGTTCGCCAACCTCGAAGAAGCTCTGAGAGACCGAATAGTTCTGGGATTAGATGCACCACATGTGCAAAGTAAGCTGATGGTGAAAGGCGACGTCAGCCTTGCAGATACCATCGCTGACGCTACTGCAGCAGAAGCAACCAGGAAGTTGGCTGCCCGAATGTGCCGCACCAATGCTCCGCTCCGCCAACTCTCCAGCGAAACCTCACCTCGCCTAGAGGGACATACAATGGCAACCCACCACAAGTACCTCGAATCATCATCAGAAAGTGAGGAGGAGGAGGCCAACCGGCTCCGGTCTGAATGTGACCAATACCACCAGCAGAATCAGAGACTACAGCACCAATGCGCAGGTTGTGGGGCAAACCACCTGTGATCAGACTGCAAATTCCTCGACGCGCTCTGCCATTTTTGTGGGAAAAGAGGCCACATCAGAAAGGTCTGTAGAAGCAAGCAAGGATCCAGCCCACTTCAGAGGGGAACCAACTACCGCCAAACCACAGGGAATCGTCCTGTGAGTCGGGAACACTTGAACCACCAATGGAACAACCACTCCTACAGAAATAAACCACTGGCCAATTCAATGAAATGAGAAGAGGCACACCAAACCAGTACAATTGGTCATGCCTCATCATTAGATGCAAAGAAGATCTGAGTGAAGGTCACCATCGAAAACCAGCCCTGTGTGATAGAAGTCGATTCAGGATCATCCCTCTCAATGGTTTCCTGGAAGACCCTTAAACAATTAATCCCTGCCATGCGGCGGCAAGACCTCAGAACCCAAAGAATCATACTCAAGGATAATCAAAGGAACCGAATTCCAGTCGTTGGATCCAGCCTAGTCCAGGTCTCATTCAAAAATTGTACTGTATCTTTACCATTGACCGTCGTCGACTGTGATCGGCCTAGCTTGCTAGGCCTTCAATGGTTCGCCCCACTCGGGATCGAGGTAGCTGGCATTTACCAAGGCAGAATCGACGACTGGGAGGAGGCCATCGTCCAGGAATTCCAGGACGTCTTTGCAGACAAACTAAATGAGTACAAGGGAACCCCGATATCATTTAACCTTAACCCTGAAGTAGCCCCCATCCACCTTAAGCCTCGTCGGGTACCTTTTGCCCTTAAACTAAAGATTGACAAGCAGCTTGATAAATTAATAGCCCAGGGTGTTTTAGAACCAACAGACCACGCTCGTTGGGAAACCCCAATTGTAACACCCATCAAACCGGATGGATCATTAAGGATTTGTGGGGACTACCGGGCCACCCTGAATCATGCCCTTCAACAGAACACTTACCCGGTGCCGGTGGTACAACACCTTCTCCATTCCCTGGGGGGCGGAAAAGTCTTCTCTAAATTGGATTTAGCACAGGCGTACCAACAACTGCCTGTAGATAAAAAAACAGCAGAGGCACAAACGATTGTTACGCACCAAGGTGCCTTTAAGTGCAACCGACTCCAATTCGGAGTTAGTGTAGCCCCAGGGATTTTTCAAAGTTTGATGGAGAGACTCTTGCAAGGAATCAAAGGGATCGTACCATACTTTGATGACATTTTAATTGCTGCCCCGAATAGAGAAATTCTAGAAAAGTGTTGTTCAGCCTGGTTTCCCCAACCAGGGTTAGGGAGACAAGCTAAACAGAATGTGCAGCGTTAGTCAGGCACACAGATAAATGAGTGAGCAAAGCTTGTATGTTTATTAACGTGCAGTAAAAATAACAGATACGCTTGTGCTATCAAAAATATAGTTTATTCCATTATGAGTTCATAGCATAGTCAAAATAACAGTCCAATAGTCATGTGTTATTTAGTCAGTCCATTCAGGGATATTCAATTAGCAAAATCCGTGTAGAATATCCTATGTCAGTTCACTTACAAATCAGTCCTTTGTTTCTCTCCCGTTCGACCAATGCAGTCTTGATTCCAAGCAGTAATCAGGGATCATCAAAACCAGAGAGAGAGCAAGCTGCAGTCTTGCTTTTTTTGAAGTGCTTTCACAACCACTCCCTTAATTATTTTCCCATAGTTAAAGTTGCAGACAACTTTACATATAAACTATGATAACATATTATTATTTACCTAAACCAGTTAGGGTAAACAATGTTATCCCTAACATTCTCCCCTTTTAGGAAATAATAATAAAGATAACTATTTACATCTTTAAATCATAGTGGTTACAACTTTCTTTAAACTTAATTACTCCTTGAGCTTTTGTAAATTGGTCTGCAATGTTTTCTTCTGTCATGCAGTATTCCAATTTAATTAGCGCATTCTTTACAGATTCTCTAACATTTAAGTATCTTAAATCAGTATGTTTTGATCTAGTTTTTACAGCAATACTAGTAGCTAACTTTATAGCTGCTTGGTTATCCTCGAACACAATAATGGAATCTTTTACAGTTATACCCATGTCTAAAAATAACTGTTTGTACAAAATCAAGTCAGTGCATAGTAATGACAGACATGAAAATTCCACTTCCATCGTGGACAAGCTGATATGCTGTTGTCTGATTGACCTCCACCCTATTAGTGTCTTACCAAATAATATAGCCATCCCAGATGTTGATTTTTTAGTGTTTATATCAGTTGCAAAACTTGCATCTGCATAGGCACTAAGACTCAAATCACCCTTTGGTTCTATATACAATGCATGGTTCATTGTTCCTTTAAGATATCTTAAAATTCTCTTTAATGATTGCCAATGACATTGATGTGGATCCGAATTAAAACGAGCCAGCTGATTAACACTATAAGCTATATCTGGCCTAGACCAATTGCTTATATATGATAAGCTACCAATCAAAGATTGATATGTAGACTTATCAAATTTGGGACTTTGATCATCAGTTTGGCAAACTTTCTGACTCATTGGAGTCTTTGCCGGTTTACAAAGTTGCATTTTAAACATTTTAATTAATTGGCAAATTTTATCTTCTTGAGATATCTTAAAACCATTATTTGTTTTGTTAATTGTCAATCCTAGATACTTTTTAATTTCACCTAAATGCTTTAATTTTATCTTTTTGGCTAATAATGATATAATCTCATTAGCTTCATTATTAGTCTTAGTTATCAAAGCAATATCATCTGTAAATAATAACAATAATGACACCGTTCCATTATTTTCTCTTTTAAACACACATGGATCTGCTAAACCAGATTTAAAACCTATATTGTTTAACTCTTTCACAATATATTGGTTCCACTCAAAGCCAGATTGTTTCAACCCGTAAAGACTCTTTTTGAGTTTCCAACAATCATTACTATTTAATTTATTGTCTTTTATACCTACTGGTTTTCTTAAATATATAGTGTGCTGCAATGGTGCATGCAAATAAGCAGTTTCTACATCTAAATGGTTAATGACATAGTTTTTCTTAGCTGCCCACACTAATGCTGCTCTTAAAGATGTTGCTTTAAGGCTTGGTGCAAAAACTTCATCGTAATCAGATGCAGTTTGATTAAATCCTTGAGCTACTAACCTAGCCTTATGGGTAACAGTCCCATCATTTCCAGTTTTTACTTTAAATATCCATTTGCACCCAATGGATTTTTCTCCTGGAGGTAATTTGGCATCTTCATATACTTTCATTATCTTTAATGAATTTAATTCTTTTTCTATTGCCTTTTGCCAATTCTCCTGATCCTTAGCAGGATACATCTTAAGTTCATCTACACTAGTTGGAACTTTAATTACTTGGCAAACTATACTTGCTTGATACCTATCAGGTTACACGTGTAGTACGTCTAGGTATTACAGGTCTTACAGGTGGACTTTCATTTATTAACTCTTCTTGATTATCTAACTCTTCCTGATCATCTGTTTCCTCTTGTTCTGGTCCTATTTGCTCTTCGTGGACTTCTTCTTTAATTGGACTCTTCTTATGACTAGTCTGTTCTTTCTGCCTTTTGTAGGGTTCAATAATTACTTCATTATTTAAATCTTGCTCTAATCTATTCCATCCTACATGTTCTAGGAATTTAGCACTAGCACTGGTGTAAACTCTAGATGTACCTGATTCCCAGAATCTATAAGATCTATGATTAGATGTATATCCTACAAAATATAATCTTTTAGCTCTATGCTGTCCTTTGTGTCTAAGTTGTGTAGGGATATGCACCCATACTGGTGCTCCAAATGTGTGCATGTAACTTAAATCAGGTTTTGTACCATGCCACAGTGTGAATGGTAATTCACCTGTTGTTGAATTAACAACATTATTTAATATATGATTACCACACATTATTGCTTCTCCCCACAAATTGTCAGGTAATCCTGAATCAGACATCATAGTTCGTGCCATTGATTGTAATGTTTGGCCTCTTCTCCCTATAAAGGCATTATGTTGTGGCCTATATGGTGCAGACTTTTTATGTTGTATACCTAACATTCTTAGTCTGTTCTGGAATTTATTATTTGTAAATTCCGTACCATTATCTGTCATAAGAGTTACTAATTTCTTTTTAGTTTTCCTTTCTGCAAATTTAATCCAATTAAAGAGATTTTGATACGTTTCAGTTTTGCTTTTCATTAAATAGCAAAACCCATATCTAGAATAGTGGTCCATTATACTTAGTATGTAACGAGCTCCTCCTACACTTGGTTTTTTCGGACCTATTAAATCTGCAAATACTACCTCTAAAGGTTCTTTGGTAGTAAATCCATCAACTCTATTAGCCGGTATGACCCTGGCTTTGCTTTGATGACAGGCATTACATTGCAAATACTTATTACAAGGTTTTAAACTTATTCCCGTAGATAATTCAACAGTTTTCTTAAGCATTTTAAAATTTAAATGCCCTAACCTTCGATGTAACAAGTGAATACATTCATCATGAGGTTTCTTATTATCAAAAACTGTGTTAGCCACTTTTAAACCATCATCATTTAACACATATAATTCACCTCTTAAAGATGCAGTAATTTTCTTATCTTCTTTTTCAGTTATGCAGTTATCTGCTTTAAAAGTAACTACATATCCTAGTTTAACCAAAATTCTAACTGAAATTAAATTAAACTTAAGTTGTGGGACATATAACATTTTTACATTCTCTTTTATAAAAGAACAATATGCTATACCTTGACCTTTAGCTTTCAGTTTCCAGCCATTGGCTAATGATATCTGCTGTGTACTCTTGGACATTTTAATAAAATTTCTGTTATCATTTGTTATACAGTGGGATGCTCCACTGTCAACCACCCATAAATTATTTTTTACAGTTCCGTTAGTATACATGGCTAACTCTAAATTTTTATTTATCTTTTGATGACTTTTTGTATTCTGGCCAGCGTTCTGGCACTTTGCTCTTTTACAAAATTTTGCCAAATGTTCTCTTCCTCCACAATTAAAACACTTTTTAATTGCGTATGCAGTAGGAGATTCATTATCTTCTTTTTGAGGTTGCTGCCTCCTTAAATCGTCTCTTTCAAGCCTTCTTCTGGCCTCTTCAATCAATCTGCCAGTTATATCAGTTAAAGTTAAACTTTCCTTTGGCAAAATTTCAAGGGAAGTTACGTAGTTGTCATGACTTTCATTAAGGGAAGATAGCATTATGTAGACTTGGTGTTGTTCAGAGAAAATAAGCTCTTTCTCATGCAGTTCTTGAAAAATGCTTTGCATAGTTTTCAAATGACTCAGCATATCACCATTCGTCTGGAGATGCGTACTGAAAAGCTTCCGTGTTAGATTTATGTGAGCACCAACATTATCTCGAACATAAATCCTCTTCAGCTTCTGCCAACACCCAACAGCCGTTTTCTCTCCGTGGATATGAACAAGCTGTTGGTCAGTTAAGGTTAAAGCAATTATGCAAATAGCGTGTTCATTTTTATGCATAAATTCTTCTATCTTTAATTTATCTTCATCATCCTCTGGATCCCATTCTTCTACGTTTGGTGGATTTTCAATTATGTTCCACAGACCTTCTCTTCGTAGAAGCAGACTACATTTCATAGACCATGAAACATAGTTTGTTCCATCCAGCTTGGATATAAGGGACAAACTTTGTAGATTGATTTGTGCCATGTTTTCTTATATGGATATAAAACTATAATTAATAAAACACAGCTGTCTGTTTACTGTAATGTATAACAACACAAACTCTCACTTTTTACATAAATCTGTTTTATCCTAGTTAAACTGACTTTGCAGCCTCTGGGCCCATAACCAGTGTTAAGCCTGGTTTCCCCAACCAGGGTTAGGGAGACAAGCTAAACAGAATGTGCAGCGTTAGTCAGATAGGCACACAGATAAATGAGTGAGCTAAGCTTGTATGTTTATTAACATACAGTAAAAATAACAGATAGCTTGTGCTATCAAAAATATAGTTTATTCCATTATGAGTTCATAGCATAGTCAAAATAACAGTCCAATAGTCATGTATCATTTAGTCAATCCATTCAGGGATATTCAATTAGCAAAATCCGTGTAGAATATCCTATGTCAGTTCACTTACAAATCAGTCCTTTGTTTCTCTCCCATTCGAGCAATGCAGTCTTGATTCCAAGCAGTAATCAGGGATCATCAAAGCCAGAGAGAGAGCAAGCTGCAGTCTTGCTTCTTTTAAAGTGCTTTCACAACCATTCCCTTAATTACTTTCCCATAGTTAAAGTTGCAGACAACTTTACATATAAACTATGATAACATATTATTATTTACCTAAACCAGTTCGGGTAAACAATGTTATCCCTAACAAGTGTCTTAAACTGGTTCTCCAGAAATTTAAAGACTCCAGCCTTAAGGTTAAAAAAAATAAATGTCAACTGTGTACAGACAAAGTAGAGTTCCTGGGGTACCTAATCGATAAACAAGGCATTCACCCCACCAATAGCAAACTAAAAGCAATCAAAAACGCCCCGGGCGTGACAAATGAAGATGAGATCAGATAATAAACATAAGATAGATAATGGAGAGAGCAGTTTGCTTTGCTGCACCAAATCTTTGATTATGAGGCTATTTTGCTAGAACGTAGAGTTTATTAAAGCTAATGGATGTGTCAAATACTCCATTATTCTGCTGAATAAATTTTACAACAGATATGAAGCTATAGTAAAGGATGAAGTTTTGAAGAAAGGTGTTCAGAATATGGAAAAGTATTTAGTTGTCCATATATCTGCAGGCCACACAGTTTTGTTAAAGTGGTATTAAAGATAAAGACTTGAAACTTATTAAGAAAATAGGCATAGAAAGCAACATATCTGAGTTAGGTATAAAGAACAAAAAAGCAACACCATTTGGAATATCAGGTGAATTCACAGTTGATGGCGAAAAAACAAAGATGGTAGATGAATAAACATGAAAGAGGGCTGGAGAAATTAAAAAAAAAAGAAACTAACAGAAGGTAATGACAAATTTCATCATGATCCATGAAGAGTATAGATATTTCTTTGCCAACTAAAATTTAAATTAGTTAAACATTTTTTTCCAGGGGTAATGTACAGCTGTGAAATTTAGACACTGAGAAAAAGCTCAAAGAAAGAACAACAACTAAGAATATCTTAGATTTCAGAGAGAAACAATGTGATAGTCCTGTCTCCCTTGAGGCAATGATCAGTAAGCAAAAACATGCTTTGGGCTGGTAGTATGAGCAGTCTGGTAAAAGCAATTATGACTGACAAGACTGAAGAATATGGGAGAAAGGGAAGACAGTAGATAAAAGTATATCATTATAATATTTTGGACAGTGACCAGAGGTCGAGCCCAATTCAGTGGCACCTATTTGCTCAGCATCAGTGTAGCTGTGATTTCATTTCATTTTGCTGGTTCTGTGTTATGTATTTTATTTTCATAACTTTATGAAAGGGCACAATTTAGCTGCAGAGAAGAACTGGATCTTGAACAAAATGGCAATTCCTAGTTATTTCCCCCTCCAGATCCCAAACTTAATCCATTTCTTCCCTTTACTCGGCTGTAATTATTACGATAATGACAGCCAGTTCAGTTAAAGACCTTGGATTGGAAGCCAGAAGACTATGAGTTCTATCTTAGATTTGAACCCAGTTACATGATTTTGAGCCAGTCATACCTTCTCAGTCCTAGGAAGAGGAAACTAAAAAGTGACACTTTAGTCTTGTGGCAAAGGCATCTGGCTAGAAACCAGAGCACTGTGACTTCTAATCCCATTTTAGGCATGAAAGCTGGCTGGTGACTTTGGGCCATTGTTACTTTCTCAGTGCAACTTAGATTGCAAGGTTGATATGGGGAAAAAAAATAGAAGGAGAAAGCAGCGGTGTGATTCAACTGTGTAACAACTGGTTCGGTGAGCACTTGCACGTCAAATGCATGCTTCACACATGCTCAGCTTTTTAAAAAGCCCATTTTCATCTCTAATACTTTCCTTCTACTGCAGCCCCAGTGAGTAAAACAGCTGAGGCATGGCAAACTGCTCTGCCATGTGAATCAGCTGTGCTAAAAAAAACCCAGGAAATAAAGCACAGGAAAGACCAGGGTTGGGTGGGCAGGGCCAAATACTCACTGGAACTACTGGTTCACCTGAACCAGTGTGAACTGGTAGAATCCCACCACTAGGAGAAAGGAGTATTTTATACGTTTGTTGCCTTGAGTTATTTATAAAAGTAATAAAGGTGGGATAAAACAAATAAACAAAAAATAGCAAACCATTACCAAAAATACATAAACCAGAAAACTGTATGACTTGTCCAGGTGGCCACCAAGAGTCAAAACTGATTTGAAGATATATACATAGTATACTACTTTAGGGTTTTATGCACAGATTTTATGCACAGGTTAAACATATTTAGACTACATGACCTAATGCTATATTTAATTTACAGTGATCATTGACATGACTGCCTATCTTACATATATAAATCTAGTGATGGGAACTCGTTGTTTGTGCCAATAATTTTTGAATAAGCGGCTTTCTATCGCTCCAAAATTTAGCAATTTTCCTCTTTTAAATTCTTTACATTTTTAAATTGTTTTAAATCCAATGATGGAAAAATCCAGTGATGGATTTAAAACTGGCTTGTGAACTTTTACTCCTAAATAATGCAATTCAGATTCCTACCTGATTTTTATGTCACAATACCATGAAATAAAACTCCTTTGCTAAAATAAAACACTCCTTTTTATATATATAGAAATCTGGTTTCACAGATTTTAAAAGGAAGTATCTCCTAATATTCTCCCACATTTATAGTTGCATAGTTAAGTCCCCAGCTGGACAAAAGAGGAATTTGTTAGGGAGGTCAGTCTGATTATTGCCATCCAAACATAATTACCTTTTAGTGAGGAATCCTTTGGGTTAACAGGTCTGAAAAGGTTTTAAATTATCTCACCTCCTGGTTTGTTACAGTAATGAATAGAGCAACTACTCTTTTGTGACTAGTTGAAATGTTAAGTCCTGGCCAAGGTTTTTGAAAGATGATTAGGCTTGTTCATAGATGATTAAGAAATTTCAAGGTAAAATAAAAATGAATTCATTATATGCACAAAAATGTGAAATCACAACTGCCAGTTCTTTAGCTGGTGTTGGCCTTCATAATCTTCAATTTCTTCCCATTATCTGAACTACAGTGAACCTGAATTTGCCTAACTTCTTCCCAACATTACCTGAAGTTGAGCTGCCCAGACTGAGATATAAAGGTAAGGGTTCCCCTTGCATATATGTGCTCTATGGGGTGGTGCTTATCTCTGTTACAAAGCCGAAGAAACAGCACTGTCTGAAGATGTCTCCGAGGTCATGTGGCCAGAATGACTAAATGTCAAAGGCGCACGGAACGCTGTTACCTTCCCACCAAAGAGGTCCCTATTTTTCTACTTGCATTGTTTACATGCTTTCGAACTGCTAGGTTGGCAGAAGCTGAGACAAGTAACAGGAGCTCACTCCGTTATGTGGTGATAGGGATTTGAGCTGCCGAATTGCTAACCTTCCGGATCGACAAGCTCAGCGTCTTAGCCACTGGGTCACTGCATCCCTTTAGAGTGAGATGGGCAGAGTGAGATGGGTAGCATGCAAATAAAATAAACAAAATAAAAATAATAAATAAATAATGAAGTAATAAAAAAATATATAATATAAAATAAAATAATGGAATAAAATAAAATATACATATAAGCTGTCCGAGCCATATAGTACCAACAAAGTGAACCATTTCAGATATCCCAAAGGTTGTTTTTCAAGAGGCAACTGGACTTTCTTTGTTTCCTTGAAGGCATTTTACTTCTCATCCAAGAGGCTTCTTCAGGTCTGACTGGACAGTCAGAATTGAAGTCAGAACTGAAGAAGCTTCTTGGATGAGAAGCAAAATGTCTTCAATCAAAAACAAAGAAAGTCCAGTTGCCTCTTAAAAGGGCACCTATGGGATAACCAAGACCTAGATGACTGAGAATCTCCATAGACATTTCAGGCATCAGGTTTTGATTGGGAGCTACAAATGACACTCTTTTCTTTGGCTGTGTTGTATTGCATTCAAGGCAGAACCATGTCTTTTACATCTTGTCTCAAGCTTTCTAACCAAGCATAGGGCACTGGTAGAGATAATGATAGAGTTACCAGCACTAAAACAAAATTCAACTGTCAGTTCTATAAATTGTGTTTCTTTCAGCGAGCAACATTTCTTCTGTCAGTCCTAGTTATCAGAATGATTTAAAGAGCCTTCCTGTGTAGAATACATTGCCCCCTCTTATATCCAAATGCAAGATTTGATTTGTTCCAAAACCTATTTTTTTGTGACAAGAAAACAAGAGTTTAAGAAGCTTTTGTGCTATATTGTAGATAGTACTATTCGAATAACTGTCCTCTCCATTTTTTTTACCATTCTTATTCAATTTGATGACCGATTGTTGACATTTCTTTCAAAGGAGAAGGGTATTTTGGTAAAATTCTCAGTGACAGAGTGGAGAATTTTTTCACTATGGTATGGTTAAAAGTTGTAAGTGAATATCCTCTTTTCCACTGTACAATAATATATTCAGTCTTTCTCTGTTCCCACTCTTTGATGAAATCTCTAGAGATGGAAGAAATCCATCTTATAAAACCTTTCCTGACATGAAAGTGTGGTCAGAGTAGCTTTATGTTGATAGAATGAGGTATAAGTAACACAACTCAAATCACAGAATCATCTACTCTTTCTAATAACACAATAAGCCTGAAAACAACACCAGGAGAAATTCAAATAAAGTTCTTAAGCACCCTGCAAAGCAATAAAAGCAGCTTCTGTGGGAAAAGGACATTTTGAAAGTTACAGTAGTTTCCAACAGTAGGGACTACAGCGTCATAAAAAGAAGGATGTTTTTTTATTAGTTTTAGATCAGTCTGCTGTAAATCATAAAACAAGAGAGTACTTCCAAGGACTAAAATTTTGGTACAGAATCAGACTTTAAGTAAGCATTAGTTCCAGACATTGTTTATGAGAAGTCCTCTCTGGAAATGCAACCATCTTTCTTGACAATATCCTGGTATCTTATGATGAAATCTTATGATATACTTGGAATAGTTATCATACCAAACATAAATCTGTCAAATCTCTGATGAATATGTACTTTGCCAGATAAGTATAAGACTCCCTTGTTTTAACTTTGCAAGTCTAGCATGACTCTGGCTTATTTCATGGCAGTATGGGAAAATTATTTATAAAGTTAATGATACTTGAAGAATAGATGCAGTTTTTGTCATTAATGCCCATATACTTTTGAATTATATAATCTATAGTTCAGAAACCAGCTGAACAAGAGAAATCAACATTGTGTGCTTTTTGAAAATTATAAAATGCTTGATGGTAGAAAGATGAAAGGACATTCATTTTCAATCACAGGAAGAACTTACTTCCTTTCTGTATTGGAACAAACATTTTGAATCGTTCTGGAACTATTTACATTGGTTGTATGCTTGGTTCCCACTTAGTTTTCTTTTAAAAGAAATTGATTAAATATTCAAAATGTTAATTTAAGATAATTTATGTCTCTTCTGAAGTTATTCAGACATTTTTGTGACAGGAATCATGTGCACAGGATTTGTCATTTCGACAAATGGCTATGTAGTGCTATGAAGACTGTGTAACTCACTAGTATAGAAATAACATAAATGTTATGTTACTATAAAAATCAACATGATATAAATATAGATATAAATCTAGCTGGTGACAGTTTTATTTAGCACATAAGAAGTAATATGTATGTTTTGGTGAGCTTTTCTTTGCCCTGATTTCTGCATACAATAAAAAACAAAAAGAATCATTAAAATTATTTCATCTTGACAAGTTTGTCAGATGAGTCTCTCTCATTGCATTTATTTTTTCTTCTTTTTCTCTTCTTCTTTTTTGGTTAGAATCTGTCAAAGCTAAATGTGTGAAACTCAAACCCACATTCACATTCATAGCCAAAAAGAGACAGGGACATGGTTCAGATAAATAGGTATATAGTAATTTGTGATTAGGTGACTGGAGACCAAGGCGTATGAAAAACGGTTGCAGGAACTGGGATTGGCTAATCTGGTGAAGAGAAGGACCAAGGGAGACATAATAGCAGTCTTCCAATATTTGAGGAGCTGCCACAGAGAGAAGGAGTCGAGCTATTTTCCAAAGCACCTGAAGGCCAGACAAGGAATAATGGATGAAAACTGAACAAGGAGAGATTTAACCTGGAAATAAGGAGAAACTTTCTGACAGTGAGAACAATCAACCAATTCAACAGCTTACTCTCAGAAGTTGTGGGAGCGCCATCACTTGAGACCTTCAAGAAGAGATTGGACCACCTATAAGGTCCCTTCCAACTCTGATTATCTGTTATCTGTTATTGGTAGATTGATATCTACTACTTACACACCTACACACCTGAAAACAAATAAACAGAGACAGTTTAATAGTAACTGTGACTGCTGCAACAAGGACTTATTTTATATCATCAAAATAAAGATTTGTGATCCCTTATCTATCTTCACTTGATAAGATTATCAAATATTTGCTTCATTAGTTGATCTTAGTTTTGGAGATATTACAAAAAGGATCTTGGAGATCATCCAAGTTGACTTCCCAGCCAGAACTGGAATCCAGATTTTGTTTAAAAGTCTGCAGCAAAGAAGTCCACATCTCAGCAGGCAATCTGTTCCATTGATAACATCTCTTAGCGTCAACATTTCCCCCCAATGTTTAACTGAATCCATGTCATTATTATTTAAGCTTGTACATATCTGGCTTTCTGTAAAGCTCCAAACAACTCAGCATCTTCCATTACGTGACAGCCCTTCAGATACTTGAAGGCAGCTATTATGCTTCCTGGAGTCTTCTGGTATTCATTAATTTTATTCATTCCCCTCCCCACAAAGTCATTAATATTTTAATGGATTTTTGTGAGAACAGCTGCCTTAGAGGACAAAATCAGGATTCAGAACAGGGCTTGAGAGGATGATATTCACTGGTGTTAAACAAACAGACATTCCTCCTATATCTGATTAGGAAAAATCAAATGAATTGGGATAGGATTGAGTGGGGATTAGCTTTAAAGCCAACAAGTGACATCTAAGGCGATCTGCTACATATAAGCAATGCACAGATAAAAAGGCCAAAATAATCTTGGATAGGCCCTAAAACTCAATGCATTCAGTCTTTACAAGGTTCAGCTGAAACTTCCAGATACCAGGTTAAGACAGTCACAGCATTGCTCAATTCACCTAGGAGCAGTCAACTGACTATAGATAATTGGGAGTCATCAGCATACTGCCTTGTGTTGAATTAAATAGAGTTTAGGAGAGCTCTGAACCAGAGGTGGCATTTAGCCAGTTCTGACAGGTTCTGGAGAACTGGTACTGGAAATTTTGAGTAGTTTAGAGAACTGGTAAATACCACCTCTGGTTGGCCCCACCCCATCTGTTGTGAATGAATAATGCCAAATAAAGTTATCTTGAGCTTGAAGTCAAGTGCAGGGTTCTGGCCCTGTACTTCTGATTGGCTGTTAATGGCAGGATCAGATTGGTCCGTTCAGGAGCATCTGATTGGCCATTAACAGGCCATTCTCATTGGTTAACGGAGCTAGCACTCCAGGATTGCTATTGGTTGAATAGTTAATAAGTTGCCTATATAAGGAAGGCTATAGCAGCCCTCCAGTTTGAGCTGTCACACCATGTAAATAAAGAGTTTGAAGTTCACTGTTTGTACTGGCTCATCTCCATTATTCGCACCCATGCTCCAGACTTAACACTGGCGACGAGGATGGGATTGGATGACATCAAAGCCAACGACGAAGACAACTAAGCACTTGGCTGAAGCGCACAACGGCGGAACCATGTCCGGCAGCGCAGTACCACCCGCTCCGTTCGATCCAGCTCAAGAGGACTGGGAGTCCTACATGGACCATTTCCAAATCTTTTTGGAAATGAATAATCTGAAGGATGCCACAACCGGGAAGAAACGGGCGGTATTCCTAATGCACTGCGGCCCGACGGTATTCAAAATGGCTAAGGCATTAGCGAAACCGGCTGAAGTGAAGGCCATGGACTAGGACGTCCTCGAACCACTACTAAGGGCCCACTATGCACCGACCGTTCCAACGCTCGTAAGACAACATGAGTTCTATCAAAGGAACCAGCGGAAAGGAGAAAGCATTGCCGATTTCGTTGCAGACCTCCAGAACTTGGGAGGTCTTGCAATTTCACTGACCTAGAGGAGGCCTTGAGAGACTGAGTAGTCCTCGGGTTAGACGCTCTAAACGTACAGAGCAAAATAATGGCAAAGGGCGACATCACCCTTAAAGACGCCATAGCTGAAGCTACAGCAGCGGAGGCGACCAAGAAGTCGGCTGCCCAACTACACCGAAATCGTGCTCTAGCACACCAACTGGCCAGCGAAATTTCACCTAAGTCAGAAGGGCAGCTGCAGATGACCCACCATGAGGACCTCTCTTCGTCATCAGACAGCAACGAAGAAGAGGTCCATCGCCTGCAGTCCGATCGGGACCATTACCCGAAGTCCCAGCAACCGTGTGCTGGCTGCAGCGCCAACCATTACCGCTCCGATTGCAAATTCCACGACGCGCTCTGCCACGAGTGCGGGAAACGAGGCCACATCGGACAGGTCTGCAGAAGTCTCCTCGGACCCAGCCAGACTGCGAAGGGTACCAATCTCCGCCAATCGACAGGGAATCGCCCTGTAAGGCGAGAACCAGCAAACCACTCCTACAGAAACCAACTCGTGAATCACCTAATGAAACGGGAAGAGGCCCACCAAACACTCACTATCGGCCACGCCTCTTCACTAGACGCTAAGAAAATTCGGGTCAAAGTGGACATCGAAAATCAACCTTGCCAAATGGAAGTTGACTCGGGGTCATCTCTGTCAATGGTCTCCTGGAAGACCCTCAAGCAACTCATCCCCACTATCCGGCACCAAGACCTTCAATTCCAATGGCTCGTGTTAAAGGAGTACCAGGGGAACCAGATTCCAGTCGTAGGATCCAGTCGAGTCCGGGTTGCATTCAAGAACCGCATGGCGTACTTACCCCTGACGGTGATCGACAAGGACCAGCCTAGCCTGTTAGGCCTGCAATGGTTCGCACCACTTAGCATTGAAGTGGCAGGCATTAACCGAATCGGCGGCAGTGACTGGAAGAAGACCTCGCCCACGAATTCAGGGACGTCTTCGCGGAAAAGCTAGGCAAGTACAAGGGGACCCTGATATCCTTTAGCCTTAATCCAAAGATAGCTCCCATCCGCCTTAAGCCTCGTCGAGTCCCGTTCGCTCTAAAGCCAAAAATCGACGAACAGCTTGATAAGTTGATAGCCCAGGGAGTTTTAAAGCCAACCAACCACTCCCCATGCGAAACACCAATCGTGACACCAATTAAGCTGGACGGCTCCATTAGAATTTATGGGGACTATCGAGCCACCCTAAACCACGCCCTGCAACAAAATCCATATCCGGTGCCAGTGGTGCAACACCTCCTCCATTCCCTGGGGGGTGGAAAAGTCTTTGCTAAACTAGACTTAGCTCAGGCTTATCAGCAACTGCCAATTGATGAACAAACGGCACAGGCACAGACTATCGTAACACACCGAGGTGCCTTTAAGTGTACGCGGCTTCAATTCGGAGCCCCAGGGATCTTTCAGAGCCTAATGGAGAGAATATTGCAGGGGATCAAAGGCGTTGTCCCCTATTTTGACGATGTGCTCATTGATGCCCCCACTCCAAAAATTTTACGGGATCGTTTAAGACTGGTTTTACAAAAATTCCAAGAAGCAGGCCTGAAAGTAAAAAAAAATAAGTGCAAACTGTGTACAGATTGTGTTGAATTCTTAGGGTACTTAATTGACAGTCAGGGTATTCACCCTACCGATAGCAAATTGAGAGCAATAAAAAACGCTCCCAGACCCCGGAACAAAGCCGACCTCCAGGCGTTCTTAGGCCTCATCAATTTCTATAATGTATTCTTGCTGCACAAGGCGACTGTTGCTGAACCTTTACATCACCTACTAGATAAAAAAGCAATTTGGGTATGGGGTCACAGAGAAGAGCAGGCGTTCCATAATGTAAAACAACTATTGACTTCTGACACCGTACTAATGCAGTACAATGAGACCTTTCCATTAAATATCACATGTGATGCATCGCCTTTTGGAGTGGGCGCCATTTTGAGCCATGTATTACCTAATGGTAGCAAAGCCCCTGTTGCTTACTTTTCAAAAACGCTCTTGAAAACCGAGCGAAATTACAGCCAGATCGATAAAGAGGCCCTGGCAATTGTATCAGCTGTTAAAAGATTCCATGAGTACGTGTACAGCCGGGCTTTTACCATTGTAACTGACCACAAACCATTGCTGGGGATCATCGCTGGGGACAAGCCAACTCCCTACATACTTTCTCCCAGGATGACCCGCTGGTCAGAATTCTTGGCTGCCTACAATTATCAGCTACAATATCGTCCCGGTAAAGCCATTCCCCACGCCGACGCGTTGAGCCGTGCACCGCTCCCTGAAACCATCAATGATCCTGCACCAACAATGACTATGTTGCAGATCGAGACACTCCATATGCTGCCATTAACTGCCTGTGACATCGCGAGAGAAACAAAACGCGACCCCATCTTAGCACAAGTCCTCACATGGGTGGAACGTGGATGGCCATTGGACCAAGTACCAGATGACCTTGCACCATTCAAAAGCTGTCAAACAGAGTTGTTCTCGCAGAAGGGCTGTATTATCTGGGGCGATAGAGTCGTTATCCCAGAATGACCCCAACAGGCACTGCTAAGAACCTTGCATGATGGCCACCCTGGCATCGTGCACATGAAGGGCCTCACACGAAGCTACGCGTGGTGGCCAGGCATCGACAGACAAATCGAATTGTGGGTTAAAACTTGCCAGAGATGCCAAGAAGTAAGCAACACTCCACCAAAGGCAACCCCGACCGAATGGGAGACGCCACGGGGACCCTGGTCCCACATCCATCTGGATTTTGCTGGGCCGACCAAAGGCCACACGTTTTTGCTAACCGTCGACGCCTACTCGAATTGGCTCGAGATTCACCGAATGAGGAATACGACCACCGAAGCGGTCATCAAAAGACTGGAAAGACTGTTTGCAACCCACGGATTACCAGACGTTCTGGTATCCGACAACGTGCCCCAATTTACCGTGCTGTCTTTTGAACAGTACCTGGCTGACCGCGGTATCCGACATGCGCTTACTTCGCCTGTGCACCCTGCAGCCAATGGTAGGGCTGAGTGCATGGTACAATTCATCAAAAGGACTCTAAAAAAGATAGACTACGACAACATCAACGAGAAAATCAACCGAATACTTTTCCTACAGCACATCACACCTCACAGCGTCACCAACAAAACTCCCGCCGAGCTGCTAATGGGACGAAAGCTCCGCTCCCACCTCGATCAGTTACACCCAGCCTATGAACCAGAAAAGCCACTTGGATCCAGCGGCCGATGCCGTATCTTCCAGGTAGGCGATTTAGTATTCGCTAAAAACCTATCGGGCGATCCGCTGTGGGTTGAAGCGACTGTAATCCGCGTAACTGGCCCAAGATCTTACCTCATTCAGTGCCCTGACAAGAGACTTTGGAAGCACCACATAGATCAACTACGATCGCGGCTACCGTCACGCAATTCCGAACTCCCTTATGACCAAACTAAGGGGGGGGGGGAGATACAGAGGAAAACGAATTGCAACTAGAGGAAAACCTTTTTGAAGGGACTGAAAACGGAACTGAAATGCAGGAACAGGAACCGGGGACCGGAGTGAGTTCACCTCAGGGGGTGGCCAGTGATATCGGTGAAGACGGGAACGCGAACTCGGAACCAGAGGCATCCCTACCATTAAACAACGATCTACCTCAACAGAAGTGCAGCCAACCGCCAGGCACTTTGCAAAAATCAAAAAGACTGATAAAACAACCATCCTACCTCAAGGACTATGTTACCGCATCCCGTGGGCAGAAGCTGGGGGAAAGGGGTGTTGTGAATGAATAATGCCAAATAAAGTTATCTTGAACTTGAAGTCAAGTGCAGGGTTCTGGCCCTGCACTTCTGATTGACTGTTAATGGCAGGATCGGATTGGTCCATTCAGGAGCATCTGATTGGCCATTAACAGGCCATTCTCATTGGTTAACGGAGCTAGTGCTCCAGGATTGCTATTGGTTGAATAGTTAATAAGTTGCCTATATAAGGAAGGCTATAGCAGCCCTCCAGTTTGAGCTGTCACACCATGTAAATAAAGAGTTTGAAGTTCACTGTTTCTACCGGCTCGTCTCCATTATTCGCACCCATGCTCCAGACTTAACACCATCTATTCACTGCCTCCCAAATCCCAGCTGATCCTCTGATCACTGCCTCCCAAATCCCAGCTGATCAGCTGGGTCTCCTTCTTTAGATTAGAATAGATTCAACTTTATTGTCATTGCAATAGATACAGGCAACAAAATGCAGTTAGCATCCATCCAAGAGTGCAAAACAACAGTAAAATATAAATATATATATGCAAATATGCAAGGCATCTATGAATATGTCAATGGAAAACACAGGAGAATGGAGCTGGAAAGCACATTAGTGGGTTGGGGAGGCAATTTGGATTTTATCCTTCCCCTGGAGTCGGGTGAAAATGGAGATTTTTTCAGTATCCTTCTCTTGCCACACCCACCAAGCCATGCCGACCAAGCCACACCATGCCCACTAAGCCATGCTCACAGAATCGGTAGTAAAACAATAGAATACTACCACTGCTCTGAAACCTATAGCTCCCCACATACATGTAATATGAATCAAGGATGGGATTCCTCTTCCTTAAATACCACTGATTAGAACTGAACCCTGAGAAAGGAGGCAAACCAACCCAGCTATCTGCAATATAATCAGAGACATACTGATACTTCACTGCTCTTACTGCCTCAAGGTAGACTTTAATAGCGGCTGTAACTCATGTTCAGTCAAGTTTCTAGTTTGTTGAGCACCAGTAATACTCTCTTCTATGAACTATAGGGAGGGACAGGATCCCAAGAGAGAGAGTTCAAATGGGTGCAATCTGATCCAATGCCTTGGTCACTATTCTTTTTTCAAGCTGGGGCAAGTTTTCAGGTGGATCATGTAGCAGACCAGCAGGAACAACTTGTAGATTCTTCTGAAACCCACCTGGCTCTATCAGTCCCTGAGAATGGACCAATTTAATGAGTTCAATCTTCTTCCTGTGGGTAGTGGCATTAGAGAATCTCATGAAAATCAAGGTGTGATCTGACCACAACAAAGGAGCAACCAAGAGAAAAGATTGATCCAAATTTGGGCAGTTAAATTCATATTTATTTCATTTGGAGAGTGTTAATTTGGGACTCAATCCTCCTTCAATCATTTCTCTACTCTCCATTTCCATATTACTTTTCATAGACGAGAAATAGGAGATAAACATTGCTCAAGACTCCACTAGGACTGATGGGTTTCAGAAATCAGTACGAAACCTAAGCTTGTTCAGCTATGAAGAAGACTACAATCTCATCTATCATTTCCATTTAGTTTTATAATTGAACAAAAGGAACACCAAGTACTGAAGTTGACATATTGGTTTCAAAATATTGCTGCTATTATGTTCATCTAAAAGCTAATCTATTTTTTCTTTCAAAGAAAATCAGTTCTGTGCTTTTTTAAAAAAAGAAAAATGAATCTTGCAACAATTGTGTAGCTTTTGAAAATCTCTCATACATTCACAATTGAAACAGTGTATCCCTGGAGTATTACAGAGATCAGTGTGTGAACAAGAGTAGTTAACAGATATAAACAGAAAAAGATCTATCATAGTAAGCTATGACAGCACAAGTATATTCTGTGCAATCTGATATACGTAGGTACATGAAGAGTTGCTGACCTCCTGTCAACATCTCATCTAAGCATTGAAGCTTTCCAAAGAAAAATACAGGGTATTATTCAGATATTGTATCTCAGATGTTCCTGCTTTTTGCTCCAATGGCATCACAGAGAGGGAAGAAAGCCCCAAATGCATTAAAAATAAAAGCATTCAGAAATATTTAATTCTTCTTCTTGTAAAGAAATAAGACCAGAAGTCTGTTCACTAGGAGCTGGACCTGCATAAGTCAATGATCTACCAAAAGGGAAGTCAGGCAGTGACATAAGAAAATCTTATTTGGTCTTCCTAGACTGGAATTCATAAGAAGCCAGTTGTTCTATACCAGGGGTGTCAAACTTGATTTCATTGAGGGATGCATCAGGGTTGTGTTTGACTTCAGGGGAGCTGAGGGGCAGGGCATGGCTGGGGGAGCGTGAGCTCTGTCTTCACTGACAGAGGGCTACAGGAGGCCATTGCAGCCGAAAATGGAGCCTGGGTGGGCTTCAAAAATGTTACCAAAGTGTTCTCTGCCCGGTTGCTGGGTGGATGTGGCCTAGTCGGCCTCCTGCAGCACAATGGGAGGGGGGCATTTTTGCCCTCCTCGGGCTCCTCTGGATGGACAAATATGGCCTCCCAGAGCTCCGGAGGCTCTCTGGAAGCTGGGAATGGACCCATTTCTGGCCTTTCTGAACTTCCAGGAGGCTCATTTTTCATCCTCCCTTGAGCCTCTGCGTATTCACCTGCACTTACCTGCATCCAAAACAAGATATGTGGGGACTCCTGGGAGGGGACAGGAGGGGTGGTTGGGGCCAGTCAGGAGTGGGATTTGAGGGTTCTCAGAATCTTAGCTAGGGGCTCACTCGAACCCATGCGAACCCTTAGCAGCCACCCCTGCCAGGCAGGCTGTGCATGGCCCTCCCAAACTCTGTTTTTGCTGGCAGAGGCAACGCGGGCCAGATCTAAGCACCCCATGGGCTGGATCCAGTCAAGTTTGACACCCCTGTTCTATATATTCTGTTCATTCCTCTGGATTTCTTGTTCAAGTGAATAGCAGCACGAGGGAGGGTCATTATAGTGGTAGGTCCAGCTTGGAGATCATTTTCTCCAGACTGTTATGTTTGCACTGATGCCTAGATATTACTCTATTCTAGGCATTTTTATTATTAGTTGTGTTTCTTTTAGGATCAGTGACTCGCTTTAGCATTCAATCCTCTTTTTTCCAATTCCCATTCAGTTTTTAACCTGTCTAGTCTTGTTTAACCATACCATTCTCTGTTCTCTCTCTATTGTTGTACTCTCTACATGGAGTAAAGCAATATGACATTGTAACAGTAAGAAATAAAATGTTAAATAAAATAAAAATGTTAAAACTGCTATGACAAGCTTTAAAAAGAATTAGAAACAGTCTTAATAAAATGAACCTCTATTTGTACCTACATTTGAATAAATTGTGTCTTTTGGAAAGCCAGAAATTAAAAATCTTTTTCTTCCCACCAACCCAATACACTTTTAAGTGTAGGAGTGTTATATAAGAAGACTTTTAGAGAAAGGGCAATGCAGAATTGATATTTTATCCTGTTTTCCCCAAACAGAAACATATTACAAAATTATGAAAATAGTAATTGAAGTAGGGAACATTCCAGATGTTAAATCAACCATAGCAAAATGTTATTCTTTTCTTTTGGGGTCATTCCAATGGTTTTTTTTGGTGGTTTGACCAGTCTAGAAAAAATCATTTATTTTTTTTTAAAAAAAGTAAGAGCTTTTGTTCTTTTTTGTTCTTTTTCTTTTCTTTTTCTTTGATACCTAGTCAAAGGAATTAAAATAATATTTAAGTGATTTTTGAGATGTTGGAAAAGGAGGCTGGAAGAAGATGTGTAAGGGAAAGAAAGCTGAGCCAAACAAAAGAAAACATCTGTCACAAAATGCAGTAGCACAGTCTTAGGGGCCCTTAGAGTGGCCCATGTAACACCCTTGTCATGTGAGTTGCATTATTGCCAGTCTGCTTCTGGGTCCAGTTCAAGGTGTTAATTATTAACTTGAAAGCTCATTCAGCATGGATCTAAGCTACCTGAGAAACTGTCCCAGCTCCACTTGCACCGGAAGTGGCCTATTGCAAATCCTGTCAGCCAAGAAATTATGGCTGATGGGGGTCTGTCTAGGAGAAGAAACTTTTCTGCTGTGATTCCTGCCCTCTGGAATATCATGTCTCTTGAGATGAGATATGCCCGTACTCTCTTAGCCTTCTGAAAGGGCCTAAAAACTTGTCAACTGGCTTTGGGTCCAGATGGAGTCATATTGTACTAAAGGTAGTAGGCTGGATGTGTCGTGCTGGCCATGCTCCCCCCCCCCCCGGTTTAGTGAAGGGGAAAAAGGTCACGATAAGTCACGTGACGACACCATTACACCGCAAGTTTGACACCCCTGGCCTGACATAACATTCCATCTCCATCCTGTTTCTACACTGATCCTCCTATTTAATTTATTGTTAATGTTTCTAATTTTAATGTTTGATGTTTTAATACTTTTAACTTTTAATTGCCTATATTGTTTTTATGATACTGTAAGTCACCCAGAGTCACTCAATATTGAGATGGACTGCATATAAATTTAATTAATTAATTAAAAAACACAGAAAAGATGAGGTTGGGAGGTAGGGAGGTAGGAAGGAAGGAAGGAAGGAAGGAAGGAAAGAAGGAAAGAAGGAGGGAAGGAAGGAAAGAGGGAGGGAAGGAAGGAAAGAGGGAGGGAGGGAAGTAAGTAAGTAAGTAAGAAAGTAGGTAAGTTGCTTTCAAGAAAATAATTGTGCTGGGTTTTGCCCAAAGAAGAGGCCCATCTAAAGTATGCTTTAGCAGTTGAATTCATCAGAAGGACCAATATTTTACACATCGGGTAATGAGAATGCTAAGCAGACAAAATATAATTCCTGAATCATTTCAAAATTTTGCATTTTCCAAACTTACCCATTTCCTGGACCACAGGATGTGGAAAGAAGAGCAATTGTATTCCTATGCTTTTTACAGATGAAAATTAAGTAGGTAGTGAGAAAATGCAAAAGAAAATGATTGGTTTAGCACCAGCTCTAATCCACCCCCATTGGCTTTAGACCTGTTTAGCACCAATACAGTAATTCATTCTTGCCATGCATTTCCCTGATTTCTGCTGAAGAAATGTGGCTGTAAATAAAAAAAAAACTTCTACATATTAAGTTTTCAGTTGTAGTTTTGAGGATGACCTTACCTGCAATAACATGTTTTTACAGGGTTTTTTTTAATCTACAATAACTCCTAGCTATATTTTCTTTTAAATGGAAAAAAAATAGAAGGCAGGCAGGCAGGCAGGCAGGAAGGAAGGAAGGAAGGAAGGAAGGAAGGAAGGAAGGAAGGAAGGAAGGATCCATTTAAGATGATATATACTATTTTAAATATTTTAGCAATCCTTTAACGCTTAAGCCACATTTCTATTGTTATAATGAACTGCTCTTTTGACTGTTATTGCAGAAATTATAAATATGAACATTTGAGGTGCAAATAACTTTGAAATAAATACAGCTGGGCAAGTCTGAAATACTTTCCCAAGGCTAGATAAGCAAGAGATTTGTAAAACAGGATGCTAAAATGTTAATAATGCCGAGTAATAAAACAGAAAGCCACAAGCACCAATCATATAATACAGATTCATATACTGTGTAGAACAGTGAAAATTGGAAAATATCACTGCACACACAAAATGATAGAAATTAAATTTTAATACAGTCAACAAAGCCAGACAGTTTATTTCTTGATGTAAATGTTGCACGTAATGCTTTATTATTTTGTTTTGCTATTTTTCTCCCATTTCTTTCTCTGACCTTTTGCTAAGGAGCCCTGAGATCATTCCAGCTTTTCTTTTATATGTTTTGTGTCTTCTTTTCCTCCTCCTCCTCCTCTTCCTCCTCCTCCTCTTCCTCCTCCTCCTTCTCCTCCTTCCACCTAAGGTATTCAAAAATGCTATGTTTGCCATCTGGAACAGAGAAGATGGGGGCTGCTCTCCAGGTTCAGTGTCTGATTATCCATCAGAGGGCCATAAAATATCAAGATGCATAGAACTAAAGCTCTGCCTTTCTAAACATCTAACAAAGGGTTTCGTTGCTCAGTTCTACCCAGGATCTTAGTGGTTTTACACCTCTCCACCCTAATATTCCTAACTGAATATTACTATAATATTCCTATGGAATAGAATTTACTCTCCTGCTAAAGGTATCATACTCATTTACGGTAAATTGTCTATAACAAGAAAGTAAGCAAATCAAACATTTAACAAACAATTCCAGAGGTCTCACTTGAGAGACACAAATAACCAGGCTCACATTATCCTTCTTTGAACACATTATGAAAAGATCTACTTCTTTGGAAAAGGCATTGATGTTGTGAAAGGAGAGGAGAGGGAGGTGGATGGTCTCAATTTCAGCAACAATGGATGCTTTGTTTGGGAGATCTCAAGGACCAGATTAGGGACATCTGGGTATCTGCAAATTTGATTTTTTTATGTCTCTTAAGACTTATACTCAGTCGTATTATTGCTTATGCTTAATAGAGAAGTAAGAAAACAGGAATTATATAAATCTTTTATGAACTTGATTCATAACTTATTTCCATACACTTGAAACAGTATTGATTAAAACATATAAAACAAAGATATAAAGAATAAAAGAAGCCTAACCCAATAAATTATCATCCCCTGATATTAAACAACTGTAGCATGATAACCTTAATTTTAATTGTCTTTTTAAGGATGCCTGGGAAAAAATAGTTAAATATTTATTAGTCCTGTGTCCTTTAAGTGAGTGTGTACAACTTAGAGTCTAATAGCAGTAGAAAACTCAATTAAATAAGTATTCTGATTCAACAAATTAACAATTTTTAAACTATTTCCTCTATAGAACTCAAACAATGAAGGGGAAAAAAAAACTATTGAAGATGCTATTAAAGTTAGCATATGACCTTCTAATATTAACAGATTTGGTGTTACCATATTTCCTGCTTTAACATGTTACAAAACATATTTGAAAAAAATAAGTTATAATTTGAACATTTATTTATATGACAAACATTCTGGGACAATATGCATACAATCCAACATGAGAGAAAATTATGAAATATCTTATATTACATCCCTGCTTAAGTCTGAGTCAATCTCATTTTGGAGGTGGTAGGAAATTTTGGGGAGGGGAGAGTTATGGGCAAATAGATGTCTAATCATTTTGATCAGCTTATTCCTGTTTTGAGTTATTGCAAAATGAATTTGTTTACCTAAAATTGCAAAATAGCATTGCATTCAATTAAAACCTTCCTTGATTTCATAAATGGCTCCATATTCATTGGCAGTATCTAAAATTCCTGAATTATCAGTACTGAAATAATGAAATGTTCTAGTATTGAAATTCTAAAATTACACTATTTTATAAACAATGAAGGAAAAGAAGCTTAGGTGAGAGAAGAACTCTAGAATGAAGATGTCCATGAAGATGTCATGGATAGAAAAACACTTTTGGGTCTAGAACAGGGATGTAAAACTGGCGGCCCATGGGCTGGATGCATCGCATGCAGGCCACACCCACCCCAGCTCTGTGAAGGCGAAAAAATCAAATGATGGCAATGTAATGCAGAGAGTTTAGACACCTATGGTCTAGAATAAAGAGTTGGAATATCCTAGTAACTAGGACTATTGCCCAGAGATGAAGAAAGTAAAAATGGAGTCATAAAAGCTCCTCCCACCTTTTACACCTATCACAACATCTGAAAAATGATGGCACTCATTGCAGTCACCATATCTGCTTTATTTACCCCTCTGTGTGGACATTCCTGCAGGTAATTGATTAATGCCTACCAGTCCTAAAAAATATTAAGTTTCTTATAATTGTACATGGAGAAAATCAATGCTTGCTAGGAGTAAAAAATGACTTGATGGCACATAATCATTTGTTAATCATTGTTAATTTGTTAATCATTTGTTAATCATTTGTTAATCAATATTTGTAAGAATAATTCACTGTAGAGAAAGTTTCAAAAAACTCATTTTAAATGTGTTATGTTCAAGATGTAAAACAAGGAGTGGATACTGACTTAAATGGTATGGGTTGTCCTATGTTTACTCCAGTTTGGTTTCCTATCCATAAGTTTGCTAATACATGTTGTAAAGATCTGGATAATATTTATAAACTCTTTAGAAAACATTTGTTTAGAGCCCATCTTAAAAACAAAAGTGTTAAAAATGGATGCTAATGTGTCACATTTCCCTTTTGGTATTTTTACTCTTCTGAGAAGTAGAAGCAAAAGTTTTGCTTCTATGATATTAAAACAAACATGAACATAAAATCAAAATGTCTCTTTATCCTTGTGGCTAAACAAAAATGTTAATTTAAGGCACCAGAATACTTACTTACCTACCTCAAAATGCAAGGCCGACAAAGAAACTCTGATTTGAAGACTGATGTATCGCTATGAAGAAGAGCAGTTCTTTTTTTCTTGCTTGCTTTCAGTGGCAACTGCAAACTTGCAACAGAAGTATGCAGAATGAAGATGATATTATAGGTAGAAAAAAAACATTGTTTAATTCAAATGGTTGATAAATTAACTGTTGGTCAGATTATTGCAGTTTCCAAAATACGCTTGAATTTCAGAACTTTGGAAAAAGTTCAGAGAAGAGCAACTAAGATGATCAAAGGCCTGGAGACTAAACCATATGAAGAATGGCTGCAAATTTTTGGGTCTGGCCAGTCTAAAGAAAATAAGAATTAGGGGTGACATGATAGCAGTATTTCAGTATTTGAGGGGCTGTCGCAAAGAAGATGGGGTCAAATTATTCTCCAAGGCATTGGAGGGCAGGACAAGAAACAATGGTTGGAATTTAATCAAAGAGAGAAGCAACCTGTAATTAAGGAGAAACTTCCTTACAGAGAGAACAATTAACCAGTGGAATGACTTGCCTTCAGAAACCATAGGCGCTCCATCATTGGAGAATTTTAAGAAGAGACTGGACAGTCCCTTGTCTGAGATTGTATAAGTTCTCCTGCTTGAGCAGTGGGCTGGACTAGAAGACTACCAAGATCTCTTTCAGCTCTATTCCATTCCATTCTATTCTATCCCCATATTTTAAAAAGACAAAGGGTTATTTTGCTCTGGAACCAGTTAGATTAGGGGTCTTCCAACTTGACAGCTTTAAGACTTGTGGGCTTCAACTCCCAGAATTCCTCCTCCAGTCATGTTAGCTCAGGAATTCTGGGGTTGAAGTCCGTAAATCTTAAACTTGCCAAGTTTGAAGACCCTTGAGTTAGATCATCAACAGAACATGTAGTTTCAATAGAGCTTAGAGCAATAGAGGATAATGAGAAATTGGATCAAAATATTTTTCCCCCAAATGCAAGTGGTTGTTAGCCTTACCAGGTAGACCAGACCAAGCTTCAATTACACAGGATGGCTAAGACTACTTTGAGAGTTATTATCATGACAGAATCTTTCAGTCAGATTGTGCTGCACCTCTATCCCTTCTTATATCTATGTGAATTATGGAGGCATTTGTCTGAGTGACTTGTGCACATTTTCTGATTGGGGCTTGAGCTACATTTTCTCCTCATCAGTTTGGTAATGAATGTGGTCGATCTCTGTCAAGGTCATCTTCCCTACTCTCTAAATTGGCATAATTCATCAAGGCTTAATAAGGATTTGATGCAGAAAACAACAATACCACAGTTCTCCTGTGGAACATGGATTACAGGACTTTGGGGTTTTCATGTTAAACTTTTATCCTAGCCCACTGAGGCAGGCAATGACATGGAGCAGAGCTAGAAATTAGGAACTTCCTGAGTCTACAAGTTGTCAACACATTGCCACATGAACCGATATGTTCTCCTTCACCAGAGAAATAGAGATAGCAACAGCACTTAGAGTTATATACCACTTCATAATGCTTTACAGCCCTCTCTACAATAAGTGCTTTACAGAGTCAGCATATTGCCCCTAACAATCTGGATCCTCATTTTATTGATCTCAGAAGAATGGGAAGCTGAGTCAACCTTCAGACAATCAGAATCAGGGGTGGGATTCTGCCTGTTCTGACCGGTTCAAGTGAACCCCTAGCTCCAATGATCATCTGACTCCAAACCAGTTCACTATGTGGGACCGCCTGCCCACCCCTGTGCTGTACTGACCTATATCCACTCAGCTGATTCACGCGGCAAAATGGATTGCTACACCTCAGCTGTGTTACTTCCCTGAAACAACATCGAAGGTAAGTAATTTTGAAAGGTGAACAAAGCATGCGATTAGCAAACTGGTTGTTACGCCAGCAGCATCCCACCACTGGTCAGGATCAAACTTGTGGCAGTGGGCAGAGTTAGTCTGAATACTGCATTCTAACCATTGCACCACCACAACTCTTATCAAAATATCTTAAAAATGGAGCATCTAAACAATTCTACTGTGTTATATTTAATTAAAAAGTAATCTGGAAGAGCACTGTTTTATCTTGCTTCAGTCTCATGGAGGTAACTATTCTACAAGGAATCTATAACAGGAGAAAAAACTTCTCTCTGGTCCCCCTGATCTCCCTGCAGTGGAAAATAGGCCACTAGAGCATCCTTCTTGCATCATGAAGAAAACAATTTGGTGGATGAGAATGGTGTAGCCAATACTGAGTTGACTTTCACAGTCGAAGGAGCCAGCCAGCTTCATCTGATTCAGTGGAATGGTAGAACACTATATTCAACCTTCAAAATGTCAGAGACCCTCGCTCCAGGAAAGCACAGTTTCAAGAAACCATAGAAGACAGTGAATAGATCAGATAGAACATTCCCAGGTGAATATTGACAGAGTCTTGTCACCTTTGGAAGCCATATTGAGATTTGATGCTCCCATGCTGCCACAAGCTTGAGAAAGTGGGAGGAGGGATTCAATTGAGTAGCTCTAAGTAGACAAAATAAAATTCTTTTGTTAGTTCAAGGTCATTGAGTACAGCATAGAATGAAATAAGGATCTTACTTTAGGAGGGAGTGTGATTGGGCCATGTGATGTGATGACAGCCAAGGGGCAGATGGATCTGTAGTTTTGAATATAGGAAGCCCAAAAACTTTCAGATTCTGGATTCCACAGATGTTCCAGTTTACTATCTAAATAAAGGTACCTTTGAGATATGTCTGTCTCTGAGTTATTGATTGGAATGGAGATTTGCTGGAATGCTGACAAGTCCACTACAACCACCACCATCCTTCATCCAGAATCAACTTATCCCTTATTAAAAACTAAGTGAAGCTTCTGGCAATCCCACTACAGGGAGATCAAAGGGACCAGGGAGAAGTTGCTTCCCTGTTATAGATCTCAGGTGAAATTAGTTACCTCCATGAGACTGAAGCAAGTTAAAACAGGACTCATTATTTTTTAATTAGCAAATATAACACAGTAGAATTGTTTAGATGATCCAATTTCAAGATACTTTGATGTTTATTATTCTTTATTGTATTATGGTTGTTTTTCTTATAAAGTGGTAAAAGTCAGATGGATCTGAAGCTTGGAAGCTAGGGGGAAAGTATTTAAATACTGAGGCCCTCAGAAATGGAAGAAAAATAATTTTCCAGCTTTTTGACCTTTATTACTGATCATTATTATAAACGTTTTTATGAAAATGCTTGCTGATGCAATACACACACTGAATAATATCTCTTAATGTAATTTGAAAAGATTCTATTCATTTTGCTAAAATTTAAGAAACATTTTCCTTCACTTAATGACATAATTTTTCCCCAAATGAGATGAATGATTACTACAAAGAGGAAGATTTAAAGAAAATGCTGGAAACTAATTTTGTATTGTGGTACATATTTTTTTCCTCAATTTTTGGAGACCCAAGGGTTATTTTTAATTTGTTAATCATTAACAGGGTTATTTTAATATTTATATGAACAAATTGATCTCAGATCCTACTAAGGATAATAAAAATGTGTGCACATTTATTTCAGAAGTAACGGATTGACCCATTTGTTATGTATGTAAATAATTGAATAAAGGCAAGCTTGGGGTAAAGTGCAGGGTTCTGGCCCTGCACTTCTGATTGGGTGTTAAGCGGCTAGATCGGATTGGTCGGGTTCTGAGAATCTGATTGGCCCTTAACGAAGGACTCTTATTGGTACTGGAGCTAGCATTTCACAAGCTCCTATTGGTTATTTAACATTAGCATTACCTATATAAGCAGAGTTGTTGTTATACAAGTTAGAAGTCATTATGCAATAAAGAGTTAAAAGTTCACCAACTAAGACTGTCTCCATTCATTCTACCCATGCCTGAATCCATGACACTGGCGACGAAGGTGGGATTTGGAGACATCTGATCTTAAGGAACTTGGAAGAAAAAAACAGAGCATGTGTAAAAAAACGGCGCCACCAACGGAAGCCATGTCCGGCGGCATCGTACCACCCGCTCTGTACGATCCATCCCAAGAGGATTGGGAATCCTCCATGGATCGCTTTCAGATGTTCCTCGAAACGAACAACCTGAAGGACGCCACACCAGCCAAGAAGCGGGCACTGTTCCTGACGTACTGCGGCCCGGCTGTCTTTAAAATGGCTAAAGCCCTCGCGAAGCCTCAAGAAGTGAAAGCAATAAGCTGGGATGACCTCGAACCTCTCCTGAGAGACCATTACGCGCCAACCGTACCCACACTCGTGAGACGCCACGAGTTCTATCAATGAAGCCAACGAAAAGGAGAGAGTGTGGCTGACTTCGTGGCAGACCTCCGGCACTTGGGAGGCCTCTGCGGGTTCGCAGACTTAGATGAAGCATTGAGAGACTGCCTAATTCTGGGATTAGATGCACTAAACGTGCAGAGCAAGCTGATAGTGAAAGGTGACATCGGCCTTGTTGACGCCATCGCCGAAGCCACCGCCGCTGAGGCAACAAAAAAGTCAGCGGCACAGCTACGGCGAAGCCGAAACTCCACAAACCCACCGACAGGCGACATCTCACCCAGCTCAGAAGGGCAGTTGGCAACAACGCACTACGAGGACCTCTCTTCGTCATCAGACAGCGACGAAGAAGGGGTCCATCGACTGTGCTCCGACCGGGACCCTCGTCCTAAAACCTCATGCCCTTGCGCTGGCTGCGGGGCAAACCATCCCAGGGCAGACTGCAAATTCCGCGACACACTCTGCCACGAGTGCGGGAAATGAGGCCACATCAGTCGAGTCTGTCGCAGTTTACCGGGACCAAGCCCGGCCTCAAAGGGAACCAACTTTCGCCAATCGGCAAGAAACCGTCCTGTAAGGCGAGACCCAGCAAACCACTCCTACAGATATCGAGCGTTGCAGAAAGAAGAGGCTCACCATACTATCACTATAGGTCAGGCCTCGGCCCTGGACGCTAAGAAGATTCGAGTTACAGTAGCCATAGAGAACCAACCCTGCCACATGGAGGTCGATTCGGGATCGTCCCTCTCGATGGTGTCGTGGAAGACATTAAAGCAGCTCATTCCTACCATCCAACGCCAAGACCTTCGAATGCAATGCCTTATCCTTAAAGATTACCAAGGGAATCGGATCCCTGTGGTCGGGTCTTGTCGAGTCCGCGTCTCATTTAAAAAGCATACGGCATACTTACCTCTAACGATCGATAGGACAGGCCTAGTTTGTTGGGCCTCCAATGGTTTGCGCCACTCGGCATCGAACTAGCCGGCGTGAACCGAGTCGGTGATTGCGAGTGGGAGGAGGATCTTATGTCTGAATTCAGCGATGTCTTCGCAGATCATCTGGGCGAGTATAAGGGGACCCCAATCTCATTCAGCCTCGACCCTAAGGTCACCCCGATCCGTTTAAAGCCCCGTCGAGTTTCGTTCGCCCTTAAGGCCAAGATAGATGAACAACTTGACAAACTAATTAAACAAGGGGTACTGCAACCCATTGATCATTCCCCATGGGAAACTCCTATTGTAACCCCCATTAAACCAGATGGGTCAATCCGAATCTGTGGGGACTACCGGGCCACTCTAAACCACGCCCTCCAACAGAACGCGTATCCAGTGCCGGTGGTGCAGCACCTCCTTCATTCCCTGGGAGGTGGAAAGATTTTCGCTAAGCTAGATTTAGCTCAAGCCTATCAACAATTGCCCGTGGATGATAAAACAGCCCAAGCCCAAATGATAGTAACGCACAGAGGTGCTTTTAAATGTATCCAATTGCAGTTCGGGGTGAGTGTGGCCCTGGGAATATTCCAAAGTTTAATGGAACGATTGTTACAGGGAATCAAGGGCGTGGTTCCGTATTTTGATGACGTATTGATTGCAGCTCCTAGTAAAAAAATTCTGCAGAATCGTTTAAAATGTGTGCTTAAAAAATTCCAAGAAGCGGGATTGAAAGTAAAAAGGGATAAATGTCATCTGTATACCGACAGTGTTGAATTTCTAGGTTATCGCATTGATAGGCAGGGTATTCACCCAACTGAGAGGAAATTAAGGGCGATTAGAAATGCTCCCAGACCTCGTAACAAAACTGATCTTCAAGCATTTTTAGGCCTTATCAATTTCTACAATGTGTTTTTACCGCATAAGGCGACTGTGGCTGAACCATTACACTGGTTATTAGATAAGAAAGCATTGTGGGTTTGGGGTTACCGAGAAGAAAAAACGTTTAGAAATGTAAAAAATTTACTTACATCTGATTCTGTACTTATGCAATATAATGAAACATTACCCTTGGTTATAACTTGTGATGCCTCACCGTTTGGGGTGGGCGCTATTTTGAGCCATGTGCTACCTAATGGAAATGAGGCTCCCGTTGCATACTTTTCGAAGACTCTATCCCAGGCAGAACGTAACTATGGACAAATAGACAAGGAGACTCTTGCAATTGTGTCAGCCGTAAAAAAATTCCATGAGTATGTATATGGAAGGACATTTACAATTGTAACCGACCACAAACCTTTATTGGGGATAATCGCTGGGGACAAACCAACTCCCTATATATTGTCCCCAAAAATGACTCGATGGTCAGAGTTTCTAGCTGCTTATAATTATCGATTGTTACATCGACCGGGAAAAGCCATTCCCCATGCCGACATACTCAGCAGAGCACCGCTACCAGAGACCCTCGACGATCCGGCACCAACAGTATCGGCGTTACAAATCGAAACGCTCAACTCGCCTCCTGTGACCGCTCGAGATATCACGAGGGAGACCAGACGAGACCACACCCTAGCACGAGTCCTAGGCTGGGTAGAGCGTGGATGGCCATTGGACCAGATCCCAGATAACTTCACGCCATTTAAAACAAGACAAACTGAACTTTTTTCTCAAAAAGGCTGCGTTATCTGGGGCAATAGAGTCGTCGTCCCAGAACGACTCCAAAAGACGCTGTTACAAATCTTGCACGAGGGACATCCCGGGATCGTACGAATGAAGGCACTCGCACGGAGCTACGCGTGGTGGCCAGGCATGGACCGACACATTGAGCAATGGGTCAAGGCCTGCACCAAGTGCCAACAAACCAGCAACACACCACCAAAAGCTGCACCGACCGAATGGGAGACGCCACGTGGACCCTGGTCCAGAATCCACCTGGATTTTGCAGGGCCGATCAAAGGACAGACATTGCTGTTGACTGTCGATGCATACTCTAATTGGTTAGAAATTCATCGAATGGCCAATACAACCTCCGAGGCAGTCATTAAAGTCCTCAATAGACTCTTTGCAACTCACGGATTGCCGGACGTCCTGGTGTCTGATAACGGACCACAGTTTACAGCGCTAATGTTTGAACAGTACCTTGTTGACAACGGCATCCGCCATGCGCTCACCTCGCCAGTGCATCCTGCTACCAACAGCCGAGCAGAACGCATGGTACAATTTGTAAAAAAGACTTTACAAAAGCTGGACTATGATAATCTTGACGAAAAAATAAACCGCATTCTACTTCTACAACACATCACTCCACACAGCGAAACCGGCAGAACTCCTGCTGAACTTCTCATGGGGCGAAAACTCCGTTCCCGCCTCGACCGACTGCACCCTGCTTACGAGCCAGAGAAGCCTCCAGGATCCAGCGGACGCTACCGTACCTTCAAGGTAGGCGACCCTGTTTATGCAAGGAATTTATCGGGCGACCCAGTTTGGATTGAAGCAACGATAATACGCGAGACTGGGCCCAGATCCTATATCCAATACATATTGTAAAATGTATTGATGAGAGACTATGGAAAAGACATATTGACCAATTACGGTCACGACTTATAACTGCTAGCCAACAACTTCCCAACGACCAAACTGAGGGGGGGGGAAGGAAGAGAAGATGACAATATGCCAGAAAACCTGTTCCAGGAAAGCGATGAATCAAGTGAAACCCAGGAAATGGAGCAAGAAGAAGAATCGTACGCTCCAAGGGAAATCACACCAGAACGAGAAGCCGAGCCACTACAAAGCAACACCCTACCTCAACGGGACTGCACGCAGCCAGTCCAAAGAAAATCTGACAGACCCAAGAGACAACCATCCTATTTAAAGGACTACATAGTCACAAACTAATTGTGAAGCCAGGGGGAAGGGGTGTTATGTATGTAAATAATTGAATAAAGGCAAGCTTGGGGTAAAGTGCAGGGTTCTGGCCCTGCACTTCTGATTGGGTGTTAAGCGGCTAGATCAGATTGGTCGGGTTCTGAGAATCTGATTGGCCCTTAACGAAGGACTCTTATTGGTACTGGAGCTAGCATTTCACAAGCTCCTATTGGTTATTTAACATTAGCATTGCCTATATAAGCAGAGTTGTTGTTATACAAGTAAGAAGTCACTATGCAATAAAGAGTTAAAAGTTCACCAACTAAGACTGTCTCCATTCATTCTACCCATGCCTGAATCCATGACACAATTCCTTCCAAATAAATACTGTAGGAATTGTATTATTTCATTCAGGGTTTGATTCAACCAAAATGCTTAGCCTTTTTGAGGTATATATTTGAGGTAATACTTATTGAACGAACAGTACTGTTCTGTGTTACTGTGATGGAATATAGACTGGATTCCCAGAAGGGAGAGTTTGTATTGCAGAGGGCAAAGAAACAGTGAAGCGCAGAATGTTTGGTTGACAGTTAAAATGGCTCCTTCCTAAAAAAAAAAAATCCCAGAGCATTTCTATTGCATGATGATTCAAATAGTTGCTTTAGTTGGTCAAGATTCTGTCTATAGGTGAGGACCAAGAAAGGAAGTTGCCCAGAAGTAAGTCCATGTCTTTCTTACTTTTTTGGGGGTGGGGGGGAGAGAGAGGAGGTTGACAGTTACCCATAACTTTGGAATGGTTTGGTTAACATGTGATATTAGGTAAAACGGTAGATGCTGTAAAAACAGATTAAACCACGCTTTTTGTAATATTAAATATCCATCCCACACTTGATATCATCCCTCCAAAATTCAACAACAACAACAAAGGTGAATTTCTAGAAATATTCTTTTTTTTTAAAAAATCTGACAATGTTTCATTGAAGTAAAAATAAATATTCCTCATCTGCAGGCAAGCATATTATAAATTTTAATGCAACTTCCTGAATAAATAGAGAACAGGGAAATTTAATATCTGCAGGGTAAAAAATACCAACGTTATTACATAAATGTCTTGCAGTTTCATTGTCTGGCATATAAAGAACATTTGTGATACTCTTTAATCCTAACCAACAGCAATGTTCATGTTATTATTCTTTTGCATCTCTAGCTCTTCTTTAATTAACAAAAACATTGCTAAGATACTTTAAAAAACCAATAAATGTTATTATATGAATATTGTTAGGCTCCATAATATCTTAAACAAATGTTATATATAGAAATTATAAGGGTTATTTTTTAAAAAAATTGCACAAGCAAATTTTTAGGTATTTCCTGACTTATGACCATAACTCAGCCTAGTATAATGGTTGTAAATCAGGGGTGTCAAACTCAAGTCCCACAGGCCAAATTTGCCCACCAGGTGTTCAGATCTGGCCCGCTGGTCCACCCTGGAAATAGTAAAGGACTGGCCCATGGTGCCTCTGCCAGTGAAAACTGAGCTTGGGAACACTACGCTCGTCCCTCCCAAGCTCCGTTTTCACTGGCAAAGGGTTGCAGGAAGCTATTGCAGCTAAAAATGGAGCTTGGGAGCCCGTTTTCGCTGGCAGAGTGCTGGGGCCACCACAGCCGCCCCCGACATGAGTGATGTCGAGCTGGCCATGTCCACTCTGGCCCCCTGAGGTCAAAGACAACCCTGATGCAAACCTCAATGAAATCGAGTTTGACACCCTTGTTGTAAATCATTATAGCCATAACCCAATTTTTTTACATTTTTATGGTGAATGTTAAGCAAATGCCATGGTTATTAAACAAATGTTGTTAAGTGAACACAGCAGTCATGAAGCAAATCAATTTTCTCCAGTGGTTTTTGTTGTTGTTGTTGTGGGAAAATAGAAGTAAATCCTGGAAGCTGGCAAAAATGTTGCATATCTGCACATTAACACCAGACAAACAACCAAGCAATAAACAATACCTTAACAATCAAGGAACTAGCAACTCAGACAAACAATCAGACAATAAACAACAGCCTAATCAAGAAACTACCAATAAGAAAACCATACATTCCCACCAACTCTAGCAGAACAAGGTATTGTATATAAAGAAAGAACAAAATTCACTGCCTTCTAACAGTGAAGATATTACCTAGCCGGGTAATAAAACATCTGCAAGAAAACAATTACACTTAGGGACCACCAAGACTTCCACTTTTCTCCCAGGTGCTAAACTAGCTTGATTTTCCTTACCTTTTTGAATGCATCAAAATCTGATGAGGTGATGATACAATACAACAAAAGACGTGGTAAAGATTTGTCTTTAGTTGCTTTTATACACCAAATAAGTAAAATGCACCAGTTTTTGAAATGGCCTAAATAGTTGCAACCAATTTTATTTATTAATTCAAATTTGTCTGCTCATCTCACAGGTGACTCTGGGCAACTAATTCTTAAAACTGAATATAAACACTAATTTAAAACAATTAAATCATCAATATTAATATTAGTAAAACAAAGATTGTGAAAAAGTTAATTAAGATGTCACACGTGCAATGGATATATGACTTGTCTGCTGTTAGGAGATCCCAGGTCTGACTATCTATCTATCTATCTATCTATCTATCTATCTATCTATCTATCTATCTATCTATCTACCTAACTACTTATAATCTATTGATAGAAGGACAGATAGATAGATAATAGATAAATTATCTAGATGATAGATAATGATAGATAGATAGATGATAGATAGTTTTAGATCTGGGAGAGTGGGCGCAAGAACGGAGACGAGGCATCGAATAGTGACTCCAACTCTTTATTAGTGACTTCAGAACAGAGTGAAATACTGTGGCAGCAGCAGCTCCTTTTATAGAGCTGGCTGCTGTCACAACACCCAATGATTTGAGTTTGCCGTGCTGGAAGTGTCCAATCCGCGGCGACCCACTAACAGCCAATCAGATCAGCCGACAACGACCAATCACGATCCGCTATCAGTGGGCCAATCAGAAGTGCAGGTTTACGAGCCTGTTGTGAAAGTAAAACTATTAGAATCGCAAGCTAACAAGTTTGCTTAGTTCATAACACCCCTCCCCCCTAGGTTCCGTCTCAAGGGTGGGGTGATGTATTCTCGCAGGTAGGCAGGTCGTCTCACCTGTCTACCTGATCTTCGTTGCTCCACCAGTCTTTGCCCGGACTCTGGTTCCGGTGGGCTGTTTGTTGGACTCAGCTGTAATGGTGATCTGACTTCTCAGTTGGGTGACTCAGGATTGTCATCTCTACTCCCGTCAAGGCTGTCATCTGGATTCTCTGGGTTTGCTGATGCTGCCGTGCTGCTTCGTGGAGAGATGACCATCTGCCCTGGCTCTTCTTCGAAAGGTGAATATTCTAGGTTTGGTCGTGCTGATTGCTGGGTTTCGAGTACTGGGTCGGGTACTAGTTCATTTTCGGCCCCCTCGATTTCCCTTCCCCCCCTGGTTTGGAGTTCAGGGTTTGTGAAGTGGGTAGGTGCCAGCCTGGAGTGTAGCTGGTCGATGTGGCGCTTCCACAGTCTCCCATCAGTAGTTTGTAAGCAGTAGGATCGAGGACCCGTAAGTTGAGTTATGGTAGCAGGGACCCACAATGGGTCACCGGTAAAGTTTTTTGCAAACACTGGGTCACCTACCTTGAACGTGCGATACTTGCTGCTGGACCCCAGGGGCTTTTCCGGCATGTAGGCAGGGTGTAGTCGGTCAAGATGTGATCGAAGTTTCCTGCCCATCAGGAGTTCGGCTGGGGTTTTGTTTGTGGTGCTGTTTGGAGTAATATGTTGAAGGAGAAGCATCCTGGTCACCTTGTCGTGGATGTTCCCTTGTTCCATCTTGTGTAAGGTTTTCTTTATGAACTGGATCATTCGTTCAGCCCTACCGTTGGCCGCAGGGTGAGCTGGCGATGTTAAAGCGTGGCGTATCCCCCGGTCTGCTAGGTACTGTTCAAATGCCAAGGCAGTGAATTGTGGGCCATTGTCTGAAACCAAAACATCTGGCAAGCTGTGTGTTGCAAATAGTCTGTTTAGTTTTTTAACGACTGTCTCTGTGGTGGTGCTCTTCATTTTGTGGACCTCAAGCCAGTTGGAATAGGCATCCACTGTTATGAGAAATGTATGCTCCTTGGTGGGTCCTGCAAAATCGATGTGGATATGGGACCAGGGACCTCGGGGTGCTTCCCATTCTGTTGGTGGTGCTTTTAGTGGAGCTGAGCGTGTTTCCTGGCATTTGTTGCAGGTAACGACCCAGGTTTCTATTTGCTTATCTATGCCTGGCCACCAAGTGTAGCTCCTTGCTAGTGCCTTCATTCGCACGATGCCCGGGTGTCCATCATGCAATAGTTTTAGGACCTGATGCTGCAGTCTTTCTGGGATGACAACTCTGGCTCCCCATAAAACACATCCTTTTTGGGAGAACAGTTCTGTCTGCCTGTGTTTGAAAGGCTTGAAGGTGTCATTGAGTTCGTTGTCAGGCCAACCTCTTTCCACCCAGCTGAGGACACATGATAAACAAGGGTCCTTCCTTGTTTCTGATGCAATGTCTTGTGCAGTCAGTGGTGGTGATGGAAGTGTCTTGATTTGTAGTGTAGCTAGGGTTGGAGCTGGGTCATCCAGGACTTCTGGTAGCGGAGAGCGGCTCAGGGCGTCAGCGTGGGGAATTGCTTTCCCTGGTCGGTGTCGCAGTTGGTAATCGTATGCGGCTAGAAACTCTGACCAGCGTGTCATTCTTGGCGATAAGATGTGGGGAGTTGGTTTATCCCCCGCCAAGATGCCAAGTAGTGGTTTGTGATCAGTGATTATCGAAAAGGATCTTCCATATATATACTCATGAAATCGTTTGATCGCAGACACAATAGTGAGAGCCTCTTTATCTGGTTGTCTATAGTTTCTTTCAGTTTTAGATAAAGTTCTAGAAAAGAATGCAATGGGCACCTCAGTACCGTTTGGCAGGATGTGGCTCAGGATGGCTCCTATTCCAAACGGTGAGGCGTCACAGGTGACAGTTAAAGGTGAAGTCTCGTTATATTGTATTAGTACAGCATCTGATGTTAAAAGGCCTTTTGCTTGCTGAAAGGCTCACTCTTCTCGATGTCCCCAGACCCAGGAAGCTTTCTTGTCGAGGAGCCTATGCAGGGGTTCAGCAACAGTCGCCTTCTGGGGTAGGAAGATGTTATAAAAGTTAATGAGTCCCAGGAAGGCTTGGAGATCTGTTTTGTTCCTAGGTCTCGGGGCATTTTTTATTGCAGCCAATTTTTTCTCAGTAGGGTGAATTCCCTGTTTGTCAAGAAGGTAACCAAGGAATTCAACCTTCTCAGTATATAGTTGGCACTTGTCCTTCTTGACCTTCAGGCCAGCATCTTTAAATTTTTGAAGGACCATTCTTAGTTGCTTTTCTAGTATACTTCTAGTGGGGGCGGCTATCAAGACATCATCGAAATATGGCACGACCCCTTTTATGCCTTGTAGCAATCTCTCCATCAGACTTTGGAAGATTCCAGGTGCTACGCTCACTCCAAACTGGAGTCTATTACACTTGAATGCACCTCTGTGCGTGACTATAGTTTGGGCTTCTGCGGTCTCTGCATCTACGGGCAGCTGCTGGTACACCTGGGCTAAGTCCAATTTTGCGAATATTTTTCCGCCCCCAAGGGAATGAAGGAGGTATTGGACCACAGGCACGGGGTAAGCGCTCTGCTGAAGTGCATGGTTTAGGGTGGCCTTGTAATCCCCACAAATTCTCAAAGATCCGTCAGGTTTTATGGGGGTTACAATTGGGGTCTCCCTTTGGGCGTGGTCAATTGGTTCCAACACGCCTTGGGCTATTGATTTGTCCAATTGTTCGTCAATCTTTGGTTTGAGTGCAAAGGGCACTCGACGAGGCTTAAGGCGAATGGGCGCAATATCTGGGCAGAGATTAAACGATATGGGGGATCCCTTGTACTTGCCTAGCTTCTCGGTGAAAACTTCCTGGAATTCCTGGACAAGGGCTGCTTCCCAGTCATTGCCTTTGGTCTGGTTGATGCCTGCCAGTTCAATTCCCAGTGGCACGAACCACTGTAAGCCTAATAAGCTGGGTCGATCTCTATCGACGACGGTAAGAGGTAGGGTTGCGGTGTGGTCCTTGAAGGAGACTTTGACGTGGCTCGAACCGGCAACTGGGATCCTATTCCCTTGGTAGTCCTTTAATATAATTCTCTGAGTGCTGAAATCCTGGCGACGGATGTCAGGGATCAGCTGTTTGAGGGTTTTCCAGGAAACCATCGATAGGGAAGACCCAGAGTCGACTTCCATAATGCATGGTCGCTTCTCAATGATGACCTTTACTCAGATTTTTCTTGCATCAAGGGATGAAGCATGGCCAATGGTGATGGTTTGGTGTGCCTCTTCTCATCTGGTAGAAGAGGCTGGCACTTGGTTTCTGTAGTAGTGGTTCCATTGGTTGCTTGGGCGGTCCCGATTTACTGGTGGGGTGCCTGTTGTCTGCCGGAAATTATTTTCTCTTCAGTTTGGACTGGACCCTCACTTGCTTCTACAGCCCTTTGCAATGTGGCCCCTCTTTCCACAGGAATGGCAGAGTGTGTCTAGGAATGTGCAGTCTGATCGTGGGTGGTTTCCCCCGCATCCAGCACACTGATATGAGGGCTTACGACTCCGTTGATCTCGCTGATCACATTCTGACCTGAGTCTGTTGACCTCCTCTCCCTCACTTTCTGATGAGGATTCGAGGTCTTCATGGTGGGTGGTCTTTGTATATGTCCCCAAAGGAATAGATAGATTGGAATCAGTGGTGGGATTCCGAAATTTTTACTACTGGTTCTATGGGCATAGGTTGGTGGGCATGGCAGGGGAAGGATACTGTAAAATCTTCAGTCAGAAGTATTTACCAGTTCTTCTCTTGGGACAAGGAGTAGTATTACCGGCGAGTTGGCGGTGCGGTCCGTTTACTCGGTGCATTCGAGCGGCCGACTTCCTGGTTGCTTCTGCTGCAGTAGCATCGGTGATGACATCTGCGAGGCCGATGTCTCCCTTCACCAAAATCTTGCTCTGGGTTGTGGGGTCTTTTAGATCCAGAACAATTCAATCTCTCATGGCTTCTTTGAGATTGGTGAAGCCACAGAGTTCCCCCCAGGTTTCTGAGGTCCGTGATGAAGTCTCCAACACTCTTGTTTTCCTGTTGGTCCCTCTGGTAAAACTCATGTCTCCTGATGAGTGTTGGCACCACTGGGGCATAATGGGCCCGGAGGATTGGGGCGAGAGTGTCCCATTGTCTTGACTTCAGCTGGTTTTGCGAGTGCCTTTGCCATCTTAAACATGGCGGGCCTGCAATGGGTCAGGAACACAGCTCATTTCTTGCCAGACATAGCATCCTTCAAGTTGTTGGTCTCCAGGAACATCTGAAACCTGTCCATATACAAGTCCCAGTCTTCGTTAGCCGGGTCAAATGGAGCGGGTGGTATGGTGCCTCTGGTCATGTTGCCGCTATTGGTGCGCTCTCAGCCACGTGCTCTGTTAGCGTTCAATGAATGTTCAGTCAGTTCTATTGTCTCCGTATCCCATCCTCGTTGCCAGTGTTAGATCTGGGAGAGTGGGCGCAAGAATGGAGACGAGGCATCGAATAGTGACTCTTTATTAGTGATTTCAGAACAGAGTGAAATACTAGGGCAGCAGCAGCTCCTTTTATAGAGCTGGCTGCTGTCACAACACCCAATGATTTGAGTTTGCCGCGCTGGAAGTGTCCAATCCGTGGCAACCCGCTAACAGCCAATCAGATCAGCCGACAATGACCAATCATGATCCGCTATCAGCGGGCCAATCAGAAGTGCAGGTTTACGAGCCTGCTGTGAAAGTAAAACTATTAGAATTGCAAGCTAACGAGTTTGCTTAGTTCGGAACAGATAGATAGATAGATAGATAGATAGATAGATAGATAGATAGATAGATGATTTTTTGAAAGGCCAAAGGATTTGGGCTAATCTCATCTCAGAGGGATGATGTTCCAGAGGATGAGCACTACAGCAGAAAGCCTTTGATAACCAGGTCTGTCCACTTCTTAGGCCCAACAAGTTCAAACTCTTCCCAGATAATAGGACTAGCATCTCCATGGAACCTACACCAAGCATAGAATCTAATTGGGAACAAATCCAAGCATTTTGTCTGACAGATGCTGTAAAAATTCTTCTGTGTGGTTTTGTAGGTTTAGGGAAGAGTAGGTCCCAATACTAATGCCTTCAAGCAATCGTAATGATTTCACAACTCTAAATGGCATCCAAACAGCATCCAAATAACATCCAAACAGTCATGTAGAGGCTAAGATTATACCACCCCTTTATCTTTGTTGCCATCTTGATCGGTTTTACACAGTTTATGAAAATATCACTTTCCCTAATGTATTCAAGAGTTTATTGTTGTTCCCACTTTACTGATTAGCCAATGAGGTCCAGGAAAAATGGTTTATCAATAGACCTAACATTAATACTTATATCTCAGATCTCTCACTGTCTCTTTTTCCCTTACATTACAAATTCTGCCAATGGCAGTGGATCCTGAAATAAATGAATTCAGTACATTATCTCTAACTGAAGGAAGAAAGAGAGAAATTCACAAAGACAAGAAAGATAGGCAGCTTTTGTGTTTAATGTGCCAGAAAATTTAAGCTATAGTCACGCATGTAAATAAGTATGCAAATGTAACCCCTATGATTCTGCCAAGGTCGACAAAACCTAAGGCTATTTCTGCTGAGTAAGTATGTAATCACTCAACATGAAATAAGATAAGGCAGATCTGGAAACCTGCCATTTTGTTTCAGATTTATTTCCTGGGTAATCTTATTCTGAACTCCTGGGAATTCCAAATCAAATTTATTAATTTGGCAAAGTTTCCCCCCCAAATCTCTTAAAGATTAATTTATTCTCTTCCTTTCTCATTATTAATACAGGCCTGCATTTCTCAAATTGGAAGCAGGGTCACCATTATGTTGTTCAGTCTTCTCAATAACATAATATCCTGTCCTCTCAAGGAGGAGAATTGTGTACATTCCAGGGAAGACAAATAACTTTAGTAACATCCAATCATATGTGTTTCAATTATTTCAATCCAAAAAAATCAGACTTATATAAGATTAATTTGGACATTTTGTGTTACATCTGTTGTTGTTTTTATTCTATCGGCTTTAAAACTGCAAAATAAATTAGAATTATAATATGAAACCATTATTTATTTATTTACTAAACTTCTATACAGTTTACAGTTCTAAAATTCTAAAATAATTAAAACAATTTAAAAGACATTAAGATAATAAAAACATCCATCTGTTCTCCTCATTGTGGGTATCCTAAGACTAGCCTAAGTCACAATAACTTGATATAGTTGGTATAGATCTTTGTTTTGGGGAAAATAAATGTCATTATAAAACATTGTAAAACATATTTAATATACCTCTAGTTTCAACGGTATGTAGCTGACAACAAATGGTCATTTAGTATTCTGCCAAGGAGATTTAGTGTTTATAGCAAATAACTTTTTACAACTTTAAAAAAAAATAACTGTACAGTTATTTTGATTACAATTGATGAATCCTACCGCATTCTCATTCTCTCTCTCTCTCTCTCTCTGTGTGTGTGTGTGTGTGTGTGTGTCTCTCTCTCTCTCCGTATGTGACCCATGAACTTCTTGCAAAATTACTTTCTTGAAGTAAAGAAGACAAATCAATTCATTAGAACAAGAAGATATAACCCTGGCAATTTAAGCTATTAGGTTTGTTCGAGTGCTGAAGACTTCTGGACATTGTTAAAGATTCGGTTAAATTGCTACTTGTAGTTTGTAAGTTTGTAATATGGAAAATACCAGTGGCCAAGATCTGGAAAATAACATTTTCTATTCAGTAGAAAGGCAGTACTTAAAAATGACAAGTTCCCAAAGAACTACATTCTTCTCATGTAATGGTATAATAATGCTCAAACATTTAAAAATTGGATTTTAACTGTACTTGTACCAAGAATTGCCAGATGCATAAAATGTACATATACAGAAATGACAGTATTTCCTGATATTGAATCACTAGCATCCATAATGAAAAATACAAGGCATTCAAAAATGGTTTATTTTATTGATTATACAAAAGCTTTTGATTGTATATTTAAAAACAATGGATAGCCTAGCCTTCAAAATATGTGAATAAGGGACCACCTCAACTGCCTATTGAAGAATTTGTATATGTCCCCAAAGGAATAGATAGATTGGAATCAGTGGTGGGATTCCGAAATTTTTACTACTGGTTCTATGGGCATAGGTTGGTGGGCATGGCAGGGGAAGGATACTGTAAAATCTCCAGTCAGAAGTATTTACCAGTTCTCCAAACTACTCAAAATTTCCACTACTAGTTTTTCTTCAGCAGGTCAGAACCTGCTGAATAGCATCTTTGATTGGAATGTGAAGCAACCAAATAGTTCAAAACTGGGGAAAGGTTTTATCAAGGTTATATACCATCACCTTACATATTTAACCTGTTTGCTAATGTCATGGGAAATGTTGCACTAGAAGAACTTGTAATTGGAATTAAAATTGCTGGAAGAAAAAAATAAATTACCTTTGATATGTTGATGATGTCACTTTGATAGCTGGAAGGAAAAAAACATAAGGTGTCTCTTTGTTGAAGATGAAAAAGAAGAGTATGAAAGCTGGCATGTTACTCACTATTTAATGTACACACACACACACACACATAAAGAAGAGAGCAAGAGAAAGAGAAAGAGAGGCTATGTCAACAGACAATGACAGCATTGTGCAAAATATCAAGATATATATCCAGTAAGGTGGATTTGTCTGAATTTGTTTATTTAGTTGCTTGTTTGTTTTAGTAAATACATTGTTGTTACTGTCATCTTCATTACCAAAATCATACTGTCAAATCTGGAGACTGTTTGCAAAATAGTGTCTTCTTTAAAAACTTGCTTTAAAAAGCCACATTTGCATCTTGGATGGATAGGCTTGAGATGGAATCAAAATAAATGAGGACAAATTGGTGTTTTGTAACTGTTTATCTAGCTTAGCATCATCCTTGCTCCTAAAGAAATGCAAACAAGTAAACATACAGGTACAAATACATACCATGTGTTAACGGAGGGAGAATGGCTTATACAACAAGCTATGAGAAAAGCTAAGCTCCTACATTCTGCTGAACCATCAACTCCTCACCCCACTTTAGCCTAATCTAGCATGTTGCATGAATTGCCCCTATGCACCCATGGATAATGTTTTGCAATAGGCCCCTGAGAATGCCCTTAAATTCTACATATACCCACCCATCAAATATTGAAACTATTGAAATTGTAGCTTGTAAACAAATTATCCCTTATTACTGGCCATATAGCTAGGTTTTGTACAACAGCAGAGAAGATACATAGAACTGCAACTGTTATCCATTTAAATGCTAGATATTATCACTTTGGCTGATATTAATAGTTTTAGATACCTTTACTTTGTTGGAGTGGCACGGCGACCTAGAGATGTACTCCTTGCCTCACAATCAGGAGGCTGTGAGTTTTATCCTAGGGTAGTACTGAGTATCTCTGGGTGCAATGAGTAATTGTCTGCTGTGAACTCTGTGTAGGCATCAGGAAGGACATCCGGTCAGTAAACACTTGAGCTCCATTCAATCATCCAGACTTCGCCCAGTGGTCAGATTCAAAAACATTTACTACCAGTTCTGTGGGTGTGGTTTGGTGGACGTGTCTTGGTGGGAATGGCAGGGGAAAGATACTGTAAAATCCCCATTCCCTTCCAATCCCACTAACCTGCTTTCTAGCTCCGTTCTCCTTTGCAGGGCAACAAAAGAAGACCCAGCCGGGTCCTGGGACTCAGGAGGCAGAGAATAGATGGGGCAGGGTCAGTCAGAGGTGGTTTTTTGCTGGTTGTCTGAACTACTCAAAATTTCCGCTATTGGTTCTCCAGAACTGGTCAGAACTGTTCTGTCCCTAATTAGCATTCTTGAGATCCCCGCGCTTTGATTGGCCAAAGCGCGGGGCACTCTGATTGGTCAGGCGAGCCGCGCCGATTGGCTCGCAAAGAATCTCCCGCAATTGGTCCATTCGAATCGTGGGAGATTCAAAGTGGTGCCATTGGCCGCGGCCGCCGCAGCTGAAAGAATAAAAGCCGCAAACCTTTTGCGAAGAGCCAGTTCGGTTCCTACTTTAATAAAAGAGCATGATTTGAAGTCACCGACTCCTGGCATCATTTCGCGGACACAACACTGGCGACGAAGGTGGGATCCAGACCCATCCTGATCCGATGCAACGAATTCTACTGTCGGGACCAACGGTCAGGTGAGAGCTTCAGCGACTTCGTCGCCGAGCTACGGCGCCTCGGGGGGCTCTGCGAATTCGACAACCTGAACGACGCCCTGCGAGACAGAATCGTGCTCGGTTTGTGGGACCCCGTCCTGCAGAGCTGGCTGATGGCCAAGGGCAAAATCAGCCTAGCAGACACCCTCACCGCAGCCGCAGCCGCCGAAGCAACCCGAACATCCGCCGACCGCATGCGCAGACCGAACACTGGGGACCGCAGCGGAAACAACAACCCTGCGAGGTCGGCCGAGGCCCAACCCGAGACGACCACCCACCAGGGTGACTTCCACTCGGCATCGGGCACTTCCGATGACGAGGAGGACATCCATCGCCTCCAGACAGGCCGCGACCCACGGAACCGGCGGGGTTGTAAGTCGAGGACCAACTGTGCCGGTTGCGGCGGCGACCACCCCAGATCAGAATGCTGGTTTTTCGAATCGATCTGCTGGCATTGCGACAAGAAGGGACACATCGCCCTTGTCTGCCGCCTAAAAAAGAACCGCAGCCCGGCACGATGGGACCAGAGCGACCGGAGGAGAGAGAACACACCACCCCGGACCAGAGATCGCCCCTCGGACAACAGATGGGACCGGAACGGACGATCCCTGTGAGTCAGCGATAACCGGCGAAGAGAGGAGACCCATCAGACGGTCACCATCGGCCACGCCATAACCAATGACGCCCGGAAGATCCACGTGGAGGTAGGCATCAAGGACGAGCCATGCAAAATGGAGGTGGACTCCGGGTCCTACCTCTCCATGATAGCATGGCATGAAATAAAGCGCTTGGTGCCTACCATCCAAAGGAGGAACCTAGACAGCCAGAGACTCATCGTAAAGGACTACCAGGGAAACCGCATCCCGGTAGTCGGAACCAAACACTTCAACATCACATATAAAGGGCACACCGAAAGGCTTCCCCTGACAATCGTCGACCGCAACCGCACAAGCCTACTGGGACTGCAATGGTTCGTCCCGCTCGGCATCGCAGTCACGGGAGTCGACCACGTCACCGACGACAGCTGAGAGCAGCAACTGGCCCGGGAATTCCAAGAGATCTTTGATGGAAACCTAGGCAAGTACCGAGGGCCCCTTATATCATTCAGCCTAGACCCAAACATCCCCCCAAAACGCCTGAAACCAAGGCGGGTGCCATTTGCACTTAAACCCAAGATAGACGAGCAAATTGACAAGCTCGTCAAGCAAGGGGTCCTACAGACCATAGACCACGCCCGGTGGGAGACCCCCATAGTCACCCCGATGAAGCCCAATGGGTCGGTGAGGATCTGTGGGGACGAGAAGGCCACCCTAAATGGCGCGCTACAACAAAGCGCCTACCCCGTCCCAGTAGTGCAACACCTACTGCACTCACTGGGAGGGGGCAAGGTTTTCGCCAAGCTCGACCTCGCCCAGGCATACCAACAGTTGCCAGTCGACGAGCAAACGGCAGAAGCGCAAACCATGGTCACCCACTGGGGAGCATTTAAATGCAACCGACTCCAATTCGGAGTCAGCGTGGCACCGGGAATATTCCAAAGCCTAATGGAAAGACTATTGCAAGGCATCAAGGGGGTGGTACCTTACTTCGACGACGTCCTAGTGTCGGCAACCAACCAAGCCGAACTAGAGGGTCGCCTAAGGGAGGTCCTAACCAAATTCAAAGAGACCGGGCTCAAAGTCAAGAGGGAGAAATGCCAATTATACACGGAATGGGTAGAATTCCTAGGATACCTCCGAGACCGTCACAGCATTCACCCCACAAACCAAAAAATCAAGGCCATCAAAGAAGCACCCACACCCAAGTCGAAGACGGAACTACAGGCATTCCTGGGGCTACTTAACTTTTACAATGTTTTCCTGCCCCAAAAGGCGACAGTGGCGGAATCCTTGCATAGGCTCCTGGACAAGGCGGCGACCTGGACTTGGGGGAAACGTGAGCAAGCCACCTTCCAAAGAACAAAGGACCTCCTCACTTCGGACGCCGTCCTTATACAGTATAACGAGACCCTACCTCTGGCCGTCACATGCGACGCATCACCTTTCGGTGTCGGCGCTGTCCTCAGCCATACCCTCCCTGACGGAAAAGAAGCACCCATCGCGTTCTTTTCAAGGACCCTCACCAAACCGGAGCAGAACTACAGCCAGCTGGACAAAGAGGCTCTGGCTATCGTTGCCGCCGTAAAAAGATTCCACGAGTATCTCTACGGCCGGACATTCACCATCATAACCGACCACAAGCCGCTGCTGGGAATCCTTGCAGGAAACCGGGCCACCCCGAACATTCTGTCTCCCCAAATGACAAGGTGGTCCGAGTTCCTGGCAGCCTACAACTACGGACTCATACACAAACCGGGTAAGACGATCTCCCATGCATACGCCTTAAGCCGCTCGCCACTACCGGAACCTGACACCGACCCAGCACCCACGACGACCACCCTCAGCAGAGAGACTCTACCCAACCTGCCCATAACCGCGTCAGACATTGCCCGAGAGACTAATAAAGACAAACGTCTGGCGCGGGTGTTGCATTGGGTGGAGAAAGGGTGGCCGGAGAGGGACAATGACGAGTCCGTCAAAACATTCCGAAACCGCCAAACAGAACTCTCGTTATTAAAAGGGTGCATACTATGGGGGGATAGGGTGGTCATTCCAGAAAAGCTACAAGGGAAGGTTCTGGAACTGCTACACAAGGGGCACCCTGGCATCGTTAGGACTAAAGCCCTGGCCAGAAGTTACGCTTGGTGGCCAGGGATGGACAAACAAATTGAGACCTGGGTAGCAAGGTGCCAATGATGCCAGGAAACTAGGCCAAGCCCACCCACAGCACCCGTCCTAGAGTGGGAAACCCCAAGGGGACCATGGTCTAGGATTCACATAGACTTCGCTGGGCCCACTAAAGGACACACCTTCCTTATAACAGTAGACGCTTACTCCAACTGGCTGGAGGTAAGCAACATGAAGACAACAACCATGGAGGCCGTGATCAAGGAACTCTGCAAATTCTTTGCAACGCACGGCCTCCCAGACGTTGTCGTTTCCAACAACGGGCCCCAATTCACCTCACTGGAATTCGAAAAAATCCTAGCGGAAAGGGGCATCCACCACGCGCTGACAGCACCGGCGCACCCGGCGGTGAACGGTAGGGCGGAATGGATGGTGCAATTCACTAAGAAGACCATCCGGAAAATAGACCACGGGGAGATCCAGGAGAAAATAAACAAACTACTCTTCACCCAACACATAACCCCAAATACCACAATGAATAAGAGCCCAGCAGAACTATTAATGGGGAGGAAATTAAGGTCCCCACTCGACAGGTTACACCCCACGTATAACCCGGAGAAGCCCCCAGACTCAAACAGCAAACACCGAACTTTCGCACTAGGCGACCCCGTATACGCAAGAAACCTGACGGGAGACCCATTATGGATACCGGCCGTCATCACACAAATAACAGGCCTACACTCGTACCGGGTACAAACAGCAGACGGATGAGCGTGGAACCGCCACATCGACCAATTAAGGTCGAGGACTGCCAACCAAGAGACCACCGACGCACAAACAGGCGAAACCAACCCCCACAACACAAACCAAGGGGGGAGGGAATACCCAGGGGACCAAAACCAAAGAAGAATAAACCAGCCATACTTACCGGAAAGCAGCCATCACGACCCCTCGCCAGGAAGAGACAGCCAGGCCAGCTCGACCGACCCGGGGAGACTGAGCGGGAGCAGCGAAACCCACAGCTCAACCAACCCAGGAGGCCCAGGAGGGAGCTACGGAGAGCGGCCCGGCCCAACCGACCAGCCGGTTCCCACGACGGCATCAAGAGCAACAGAGATCCCGACCGAACCGGCCGGGATTCAACCTACGACTGAGCTGCGCAGGTCCAGTAGGCTCAGACGGAGCCCCGCCTTTCTACGTGACTATGCGACGTAAGGACTGAACCAAGAGGGGAGGGGTGTTCTGTCCCTAATTAGCATTCTTGAGATCCCCACGCTTTGATTGGCGAAAGCGCGGGGCACTCTGATTGGTCAGGCGAGCCGCGCTGATTGGCTCGCTAAGAATCTCCCGCGATTGGTCCATTCGAATCGCGGGAGATTCAAAGCGGTGCCATTGGCCGCGGCCGCCGCAGCTGAAAGAATAAAAGCCGCGAACCTTTTGCGAAGAGCCAGTTTGGTTCCTACTTTAATAAAAGAGCATGATTTGAAGTCACCGACTCCTGGCATCATTTCGCGGACACAACAAGAACCTACTGAATACCACCTCTGAGTCCACTCCAATGCAAGTGATTATGGGTTGTTAAAAGGAAAAAAAAACCCTTTACTTTGTTAACAGTTTAGATATTATACTTAATGTCATTTTAGTTTTTATATTATACTTTAATATAAGCTATATCCTGGATCTCACTTATTAAATTTAGGTGATTTCAGAAATCTGTTTTAACACTGTCTTAATTTTCATTTTTTTATTATCCGTACTTGTCTTTAATCACAATACATTGAATCGAATTGAAAAAGCTTCTGCAGTATTCCAGCACCAGTGAGTTTGAGGGCTTATTTTTAAATTAAAAGGGTTTTCTTCTTCCTTTTCTCAAAAAGATACAAACAAAAAAATGTTGCAATGTTTGGGTGTTGAGCAATTTATATGTAATTCCCAAAGCAGAGCTTTAAAATACCGTAACAAATGAAAAGTTGCTGCTTCTTTGATGAAATGCACATTTTTGCATTATGCTTCACTGGGAATGAGATGGAGAGACAGAAAAAGATGGGAAACTCCAGAGGGGGTAGTTTATAATCCATCTGGAAAAGAAAATAAGGGTACTTTATATCATTTCCTTGGTAAATTATGCTATTTATTTTTGCAAAAGCATTCTGGGCATGGGTTTTGTTTTGTGTTTTTGCATTTGAATAAGAAATGCAGAATATGAATGTCAGTGGATAGATAGATTCTGCAAGTCTAATTAATATCTTCAATAATGAGCTAGTGTTGGAGCTGGGGAAATAATTATTCACCAGGGTAGTAATGTAGGCTTTTCCTCCTGAAACTACCAGTTATGATACTTCATCTCTGAATTAAGAAAAATAACATTACATTACCCCAAGTTCATTTGTGGTCTGTCTGTCTGCCTATCTATCTATCTATCTATCTATCTATCTATCTATCTATCTATCCATCCCTATCTGTGATGACCCAGGGCATGGCATGAAAGCAACACAATCAGAGAACAGGTCTAACTCCCCTTTATTTTTATTTTTATTTTATTTATTTATTTATTTTATTTGTCAAGCGATTATAAGATAACAGGTGTAAGTATAAACATAGTTATGAATACATGAAATGGATACATATGAGAAAAATAAAAAGAAACAATAGGACAGGGACAGTAGTCACGTTGGTGCGCTTATGCACACCCCCTACAGACCACTTAGGAAAGGAGTGAGGTCAATAGTAGACAGTCTAAGGTTAAAGTTTTTGGGGTTTGGGGAAGAAACCACAGAGTCAGGTAGAGTATTCTAGACATTGACCATTCTGTTGCTGAAGTCGTAATTTTTGCAATCAAGTTTGGTGCGATTAACCTTGAGTTTGTATCTATTGTGTGCTCTTGTATTGCTATGGTTGAAGCTGGAGTATTCATTTGCAGGTAGGACATTGCAATGTATGATTTTATATACTATACTTAGATCAGACTGAAGGCGGTGTAGTTCTAGGTTTTCTAGGTCTAGAATTTCAAGTCTGGTGGCATAAGGTATTCTGCAATGAGTAGAGGAGTGGAGAACTCTTCTTGTGAAATATTTCTGGACTTTCTCAACTGTATTAATATCAGATACGTAATTATTGCTCCATCTGTGCCCCCAAATGTCCCCACATTCACGACAAATCCTAGAGCAAAGCTCTCACATGCACCTTCAGAAGCCTCTGGCTGCAAATTGTCAGTAAGCAAAGTTAGCCAAACAGTAACCAGGGCCAGCAGTCCAACAAGCCAGCAACCAAACAGCAACCAGAGCAAGAAGTTCAGTGAAGCAGGCAAACTGGGCAAGCTCTGTAAGACAGAGCACAACAATCTCCAGGAGTACTCATGAGGCACCACAGATTCAATGCTTGTTCCCAACAAATGCCCCTCCCACCAGAACCTTCTTACATCTCAGTCCCCAGGTGTTCCGTGTGAAAGGAGGCGGGCACTCTCCTCCCTCGTATCTGGCTCAATCTGCATTGATCATAGTTTCTTCCAAGGCCAATGGAGCTGCCTCTCAATCTCTGCCAGTTCTTCTTGTTCCATCCTCCCCCACAGATTCAGACTCCAACAGGGCATGACATTATCTATCTATCTATCTTTTTATTATTATTATTATTATTATTATTATTATTATTATTATTATTATTATTTGATTTGTCAATTGTTTACAAGATAATAAGTACAAGTGTATACATAGTTATGAATGCATGAAATGGGTACATATAAGAAAAATAAAAGAAACAATAGGACAGGGACGGTAGGCACTTTGGTGCACTTATGCACGCCCCCTACAGATCTCTTAGGAAAGGGGTGAGGTCAATAGTAGACAGTCTAAGGTTAAAGTTTTTGGGGTTTACGGAAGAAACCACAAAATCAGATAGAATATTCCAGACATTGACCACTCTGTTACTGAAGTCGTACTTCCTGCAATCAAGTTTGGTGCGGTTAACCTTGAGTTTGTATCTATTGTGTGCTCTTGTGTTGTTATGGTTGAAGCTGAAGTATTCATTGACAGGTAGGACATTGCAATGTATGATTTTATATACCATACTTAAATCAGACCGAAGATGGCATAATTCAAGGTTTTCTAGTTCTAGAATTTCAAGTCTGGTGGCATAAGGTATTCTACAACAAGTAAAGGAGTGGAGGACTCTTCTTGTGAAATATTTCTGGACTTTCTCAATTGTGCTCATATCAGATACGTAATGTGGGTTCCAGACTGATGAGCTGTATTCGAGTATTGGTCTAGCAAATGTTTTGTATGCTCCAGTTAGTAGTGTGATATTACCAGAGAAAAAGCTATGTAGGATTAGGTTAACAACTCTTAATGCCCTTTTGGCTATGTAGTTACAGTGGGCTCGAGCACTTAGATCATTAGAGGTGAGTATTCCAAGGTCCTTTACAGAGCTTGGATCATCAACAAGATCTTGACTATTCAGCTTGTATTTTATTTTCGGATTTTTTTTGCCAATATGTAAGACAGAGCATTTTTTTGTTGAGATTTGAAGTTGCCATTTGTTTGATCATTCTGATACATAGTCAAGATCTTTTTGAAGGGTAGCAGTTTTGTCTATGGTAATGAACAGCTTTACATCATCAGCGAAAAGAACGCAGTTGCTCTTAATATGATCACAGAGGTCATTTATGTAGAATATGAAGAGAGTTGGTCCTAGACCACTGCTTTGGGGGACACCACTATTGACAGGTACAGAATTTGATAGGACACTCCCAATTTTGACCATTTGTTGTCTGTTTGACAGGAATGTTTCTATCCAGTTATGCAGTTGTCCAGAGATACCATAGGATTTTATTTTTAGGAGTAGTTTGTTGTGTACCACTGAATCAAAGGCTTTACAGAAGTCTATGTAGATTGTGTCTATTGCTTTGCCCTGATCGAGTTGTGTCGTCCATATGTTTTTGCAGTGTAAGAGTTGCAGATTACAGGATAGTTTTATTTTTCTGAAACCAAATTGTTTATTGGAGAGTAGGTTGTTTGTCTCTAAGTGGAGGATGATGGATTGGTTAATAATTGATTCCATGACTTTACAGGTGACACAGCATAAGGAGACTGGTCTGTAATTTTCAACTAGGCTGGGGTCTCCCTTTTTGAAGATGGGGATGACCATGGCTTGTGACCATAGGTTAGGCAAGGAGCTGGTCCTGAAAGATTTTTCAAAGATTATGCTTAGAGGTTTGGCTATGGCAGTGGATAGCTTTTTTAAGAAGCAGGCACATATTCCATCCGGTCCAATAGATAGGGATGGTTTTAGATTGCGAAGTGCTTTTTCAACATTGTCTTCTGTAAAATCGATATGTATTAGATCATTGTAGTTATTTCTGGTTCGGCTAGGAAATACTGGGCATGATCCATTGCTGTTTACAAATACTGAGCCAATCTATCTATCTATCTATCTATCTATCTATCTATCTATCTATCTATCTATCTATCTATCTCTCTCTGTCTGCTTGTCTGTCTGTCTGTCTGTCTATCTATCTATTGATCGATAGGGCAATATGAGATGAAAAATAGCATCTGAATTACTGTTTATAAATTGAGTGTGATCAGCAGCCATGGAATACTCCCTAAGAATTGGGAAGAGGACAGGTAGATTACAGATCACATTTCAAAGAGGAGGAAATGCTATGAAATATCACTTATCTCACAAACTGCTGAAATCAGAGGTTTGCAATAAAGGGGAAACAATAATTCTCACGTAGGCTTTTTCTGACAATTGTCAAAGTCTGGTGCATTGCACATGAAAAACAGCAGGATGTGCTCATCTTGTGTTTATCAAGGAAAGTTAAGAAGAGGAGGCAAAACTGGACTTTCATTTCCACTTGTTGCTCATTTATACGATTTACGATCTAATTATGTACAACCTGGGTCTTCTGCAACACAAAGAACTTTCAAAATGATCATTTGGGGCTTAGGAATTCTACTCAAATGATAGAAGAAATGCAACTTCTGGGGTTCATAGGGAGAACAGAAGATGGGTCTGCGAAAAGAAGCATCAACAACAGTGTTGGAATGAACAGCTGGCAAGTAGACCAGTTCTTTGTAACCTCTCTCCAGGCAAGGAGAGAGCTTGAGCTCATCAGTGGTGGGATTCAAAAAATATTTACTACCAGTTCTGTGGGCATGGCTTGGTGGATGTGGTGTGGCTTGGTGGGCATAGCATGGGAAGGATACTGTAAAATCTCCATTCCCACCCCACTCCACTAGCCTGATTTCCAGCTCCGTTCTCCTGCTCAGGGCAACAAAAGAAGACCCAGCCAATCAGCTGGGACTTGGGAGACAGAGAATAGATGGGGGTGGGGCCAGTCAGAGGTGATTTTTGCCGGTTCTCCTAACTCCTCAAAATTTCTGTTACCGGTTCTCCAGAACTGGTCAGAACCTGCTGAATACCACCTCTGGAGCTCATCCCAAGGGCTCCAGACAGTTGCTCCTCATGAGAAGACTGCAATGCAGATGTCTCCAGCAGATCCTGAAGGAATTGGCAGATGTGATCTCAGAATCACTGAACCATATCTTTCAAAGATCCCAAAGCACTGGGTAACTACCAGAGGACTGAAAAATAGCAGGTGAATTTCGCATCTTCAGAAAGGAAAAAAAAGTAGAACCAGGAAACTACAGACCTATCAGCCTGACATCAATACCTGGGAAGATTTTGGAAAAGATAATCAAGCAACAGTGTTAACACTTAGAAGTAAAGAAAGTCATAACCAGAAGCCAGCCAGAGGCCAACATAGATCATGTTTGTCATTTTTGTCAAAAACAGACCATGCCAGATAAAACTTATTGCATTTTTGGACAAATTGATAAAATTAGTGGACCAGCAAAATGCTGTGGATTTAATTTATTTGGACCTCAGTAAGGCATTTGCGTTCCCAAATCCAGCCAGTCACAGGTCATGTTTGAGCTAGCAGCTGGCTGGGGTGCGGCTGGCAATCACGGAGGAGGTGAGGTCCCGCTGTTTCTGCAGAGAAAACCCACAATCACACACCTAGTCCACTCACGCTTCCACTCCCCTCACTAGTAAGATTATAAATTTGAAGCGGTACTCACCTGCTTTCAAGCAGCTGTTGAGCAGAAAAGCCCAAGGACTATCTTTACTACTCTATACCTTCCGGGCTGGGTCCGTGGATGTTGTCCCTGGACAAAGAAGGTCCATACCGGCTGGGTTTGGATCCACAGGCCCGATCCGGTGGCAGGGTTGGCTGGGAAACCTTCGTGGTCGCCAATTGTTAAAAGATGTCAAAATATATTTCTTTCGAGGATTTGATTTTCCCGCTGGGAGAGCTCTGGTGCAAGGATATGGACAACTGCTTGAAAGCTGGATCTTTTTATTTTTCAGGAACTTTTTATTTTTCAACAGGGTGATAAGAACTTTGATTTTGGAAAGTTACAAATGTGTTAAAACCCTTCCACAATTCTGGGATTTGAAATAAGATTTTGGAATTAATTATAAGAATCCTTCTCATAAGCAAATGCTTTTGTTTTGATTTTTTTTTTTCATGAAAGTCGGATAATAGATGGAAATGGAAAGAATTTAAAGTTACAATTAAAGGAGAAGAACCCTTAAATTTGACTTACCAGTACAGAATGAATGAAGCAAAATATTTGGATCTATTGAAGATTATTTTTAAACAATAGACCCAAAAACGTTAATTCAAGGTAACCTGTAATGGTTTTTAGTCAGAGGTGGTACTCAGCAGGTTCTGACCAGTTCTGGAGAACCGGTAGTGGAATTTTTAAGTAGTTCAGAGAACTGGCAAATCCCACCTCTGACTGGAGATTTTACAGTATCCTTCCCCTGCCACTGCCACTGCCACCAAGCCTCGCCCACAGAACCGGTAGTAAAAATAATTGAATCCCACCAGTTCTTTTGGTAACATCAGGACTTGAAATGATGTAGCTTTAAGGATCAACCCACCAAAAACATAACTGTAAAAGACAGACCAGAAATAAAAGTTAAAATAAGCAAAAAAAAAAAAATAGTAAGAGAACACCTGTCTGATCTTGATTAACACAAATCACCAGGGCCTGATGGATTACATCCCAGAGTTTTAAAGGAGCTGGCAGAGGTCATCTTAGAACCACTGCACCATATCTTTCAAAAATCCTGGAGCACCAGGGAACTACCAGAGGACTGGAAAAGAGCTGATGTGGTTCCCATCTTCAAAAAAGAGAAAAAAACAGACCCAGGAAACTATAGACCAATCAGCCTAACATCAATACCCGGGAAGATACTTGAAAACATAATAAAAAAACAAATCTGCCAACATCTAAAAACAAGTAAAGTAATAACTAGCAGTCAACATAGGTTCGTTAAAACCAGATCATGCCAAACTAATCTTATTTCATTCTTCAACATAGTGACTAAATTAGTAGACCAGCATCATGGACATAATATATTTAGATTTCAGGAAGGCATTCGACAAAGTAGACCACAACCTACTTCTCAGTAAGCTAGAAAAAAGTGGAATAGATAGCACCACCACTAGATGGACTGGCAGCTGGCTGGCAAACCACTCAATGAGTAGTCCTTAATGGGTCTAAATCTGCATGAAGGGAAATAAGCAGTGGGGTGCCACAAGGTTCCGTCTTAGGCCCAGTACTCTTCAATATCTTCATTAACAACTTAGATGAGGGAATAGAAGGGGAACTTACCAAATTTGCAGATGATACAAGCTGGCAGGAATAGCTAACACCTAAGAAGATAGGCTTAAGATCCGGATGGATCTTGACAGACTAGAATACTGGGCCACATCTAACAAAATGAAATTCAAAGTAGAGAAAAGTAAAGTCCTACACTTAGGCAAGAAAAACCAAAAGTACACATGTAGACTGGGTGAAACCAGGCTCAATAGCAGTAACTGTGAGGAAACTTTCTGTGAAAACTGAAAATGGATTTTTAACCTGGATTTTTAACTGAGTTTACTTGTCTCTTATAATCCCTGTTCCCCTGGCTTTTAAAATGCTGCAAATTTAATGGCTATTACATTAATTGATTTTTAATCCTATTTCAGGGTTGCACTTTGGGATAATTGCAGTTAATAAAAAGTAGGTAATGCCCATTATAAGTAAAGAACTGTATCATAAATATAAAGAGATCATATTCTATATGTTCTATACTAATAAGAACTTTGAAAACACACCATTCTTTCCAAAGCTGATATATGTTGATGCAAAGTAAGTGTCAATATACTCATCCAATAAGTGAACTTCCAGTTTCGCGTGGCTTCGGGGCAGCAGGAATTCGCGACAGCTCGCGATTCCTGCTGTGCTAGCCGTCGAGGTACCCCCGATCCAGATGGGTCAGGGGGATATGGCTGCCCTGTAGGGACAGCTGAAGAGAGAGGGGAGTCGGATAGGGAGGTGGGGGTGTCGCAGACCCCCCCTTCTCCGGGAAAACCCCTTTTTCCCAAGGCGGTGGAGCGGCGGTCAGCAATGGCCGCCACGAAGAAGCCAGCAACCGGGTAAGAACTGTGCTGGAGGAAGTGTGAAGAGTGAAAGTTCTGTCTGAGCCGGGTCAAGTAACATCTTTTAAATTGCCTGGAATTGAGCTGTTTGAATTGCTGGAGGATACATTGTATCCCTAAGAAGAGCGAAAAGCGGCGGAGAAGCTGTTAAAGGGAACTTTTTTTTTTTACTCTCCCACCCCACGGAAACAGCAGAAATATTTGGATATATTAGACATTGAAAGTGGATTGCTTTGAAAGTTGAAGCTAAGAGACAAAAGGATTTTTGGACATTGAAAAATTTAAGAAATTGGAAAATCTTTGTTGGAGGTATGGATTTCTGATTATTTAAAATTGTCATTGCAAGTGGGAAGGGAGAAAAAAAATTGGAGCAGAAGCTGAAAAAGGAGGAGATTGCCTAGAACGTCTTTGTGGATCCCAAAGGAAGATATATGGTAATTGGACCTCTTTGATTAAAAATTAACCCCAGAAAGAGAAAGAGAAGAAGGAAAAAAAAAGTATTAACTTTTGGAACTTTTTTCTTTAATTGCTTTTGATTGTCTTTGATTAAAAATACTTGTGGTTGTTTTGGAAAAAGTTTCATTTTTTATAATGGCATCGTCTGTGGATGAACTAGAGATTGAATATCAAAAATATAAAAAAGAAGATACTTTGGGCGCTTTGTTTCAATTCTTAGAAATGGCGTTATGTTCTTTTGAAAAGTTGATTACGCAGCAGAAGGACTGGGACAAGGAAGAAGAGGAAGAAGAAGCCATCTTTGATGAACAATGGGTCCCTTCCGGAGAGGAGGAGAAAAAGGATAAGAAAAAGGGGATTTTAAGAATTATAAAAACAACCAAAAGAGAGAAAAATGAGCGAAAAGATGGAGGCAAGGTTAGAAAGCAAAGGAAAAGGAGCAAGAAAAGCGAAGAGAAAAAGCAAAGGGGTAGAAAGGGCAAGGAGAAGAATAAGCAAGAGAGAAAGGGGGGGAGGAGAAGCCTTAATGGGGGGAAGCAAGACTTAAAGAAAAAAAGTTTATTTAGAGACAATGGGTGAATTTAATTTAGATTAAAAGAGGGATTCTGGAGGGTATATAAGATTGTGTTTTTATATGTGTATTTAGAATATAAAATTTATTATGTAATCTTAGAATCTTTTAAACAGAATCCCAAGAAAAATGGTTATACGTAGTACTTCTAAGTTAGGGTAATGAGTTATAGATGTTACTCCAATTGGTGTACAGGAGAAGTATAGTAAAAGGAAAAAAAAAAAAAAAGATGAATGGATAATTGGAAATAGAACAGACAAAGAATGTTGTTGAAAATGGTAATAAGATATGGAAGGATATATATGCTTTTTTTTGGATTTTGTATATTGATAAAAGGCAATAAAATTTTAATTAATAAATAATTTGGATGGAAAGGAGAAGTAGGGACAAGATATGAAGTTAATACTATATGAAGTATTGATATTATAATCTGGAAATGTTATGCCTTATTGGTCTTTTATTATTATTTTTTCCTAGAAAAGAATTTATCAGCTGTTATGCCTTGACTCTTTGTGCATTGTTTTTATAAAACTGATAAAAATGGTTTTTATATATATATATATAAAAGAAAATGATAATAAGATATGGAAGGATATATGGGATGAATATGATGTTTGAATTTGTGTCTGTGTGAAGAGTTTTAACCCGGGAACAGACAACCTTCAGAAAAGATCTTTTAGTTTTGTTTATGTTTTGTGTTTGTATGTTTGTGTATTGTGTTTTTGGTAAAACTAACAAAATTTGTTTTTTATAAAAAAAAGGAAAAAAGAATCAATAAAACCTTGGAGGAATGTTAGATGAGAATAATTTAAACAAGCCAGAAATGAATATGATGACTATAAAATGGATAAATATGGAAGAGAAATGAAATTGAATAGGAGTAAAGAGAAATAATGAGAAATTTGCTGAAAGATATTTGTGTGTCCATATGGAGATGGGATAAATTGGAATTATGTTGTATAAAAATAATGTTTTGTTCGACTTGTAAGGATTTATGATGTTAAGAGGTTTTATGTGTTTATGTATTTAATGGTTAATGATGTGTTGTTTTATCTTTAAAATTAATAAAAATTTGTTTCAAAAAAAAAAATATACTCATCCAATAAGTGAGTTACTCACTCTGAACAAAACGGAAGATAACAGAACTTATTTTTTGAGAAATATGTGTTGTTTTATCTTTAAAATTAATAAAAATTTGTTTCAAAAAAAATATATACTCATCCAATAAGTGAGTTACTCACTCTGAACAAAACGGAAGATAACAGAACTTATTTTTTGAGAAATATGTGTATAAAGTGTATATTTACCTTACTTAAAAGTGCAATTTTATCTGACACAGGAAGAAAAATGACTTTCAATAGCTGAGGAGGAAAAATATCTATTGTATAGATTCGATAAACTACAAATATATTTATATTTCACCTCATGAATGAAGCTTTTGGCTCATATTGGAGGCCATCTTTAGGGAATTTCTCTATTGAAAATTGCTAGCCATCAACACATCAATCAGCCAATAGGAAGGCACCACATAATAATAGAATTATAATATATATTATACTCTACTCACAATAGAATTCCCTATGCCTCCAGGCTTGAAATTTTGGGCCTGGACAATCTAGAACTGTACCCTCTATGGTCTGATCTAAGCATAGTACACAAAATTATCTGTTACAATATCTTACCTGTCAATGACTTTTTCAGCCTCAATCACAAAAATACACGGGCAAACAACTGATACAAACTCAAGGTAAACCGCTCCAAACTTGATTGCAGAAAATACGACTTCAGCAACAGAATGGTCAATGCTTGGAACGCCCTACCCATCTCTTGTTACAGCTTCAACCCCTTCAACCTCAAACTATCTACGGTGGACCTCACCCCATTCCTAAGAGGTTCTTAAAGGGGGCGTGCATAAGCGCACCAGCGTGCCTACCATCCCTGTCTTACTGTCCCCATTTTTCTGTATATACTCCCTTTGTTCATATTTATGTTCATACTCATACTTGTTATCTTGTACATGTTCAAGAAATAGATAAATAAACATGACTCATAACCCAAAGCACATATTTCAGTAGAGAAATTCTCTGAAGATGGGCTCCATCATAAAAGCTCAGAAAAGTAAATCTCTAGTCCCGGTGACCAATCCAAATTCGATTTTGTATTATATTTCACCTATTCATTAATCAATCTGAATTATTTGACAGCCTTTTTCCCATGATAAAGCAAATTGTCACATTGGTCTGAACAGAAAAGTCTAAACAGCAAGAGGAAATAAATAAACCCTCTTAAACTTTTCAAGGCTGAGAATTAATGAACCCTATGTCAATGCCATTCAGAGGTGGCAAAGCAACTCTATTGAAACTACTCACGTTTAAATAAGACAATCCATCCTGGACCAATTTTAGACTCCATAGCCTTCATGGTTTTGCTGACGTGGCAACGTTCAAAGATGGGTGACATTTCAAAACATCAGCCTGAAGATGTGCCCCATCTGGGAACCATGGCAAGTTTTTGATAAAATCCCATCAAGGGAAGAAAAGTAAGATTGAGTAAGCTGCCAGTTGGCTGAAATTCTCCTGGGGAAATAATTGCAAGAAATGTTCATAAAACTTGACTCCATCTTTCTTCTTTCTCAGAAAGAAGCCATTAATCACATTCAAGAAACTAGGAGCCCTTCAACATGATGGAAGTTACCAGAACAATGTGTTCAATTTTAGATTTATTTTTTTAAAGGTAAAAAGTGTTGGGCAACTATGCTTCTATTAAGCTTCCTCCAACTCTGATGGTGTAACTATTTGTAACAAAAGTCCATTAACCTACTGCCTTAAGTAAGCACATCCTAAGGAAAAAGTATAATGAAGTCTTGGAGATCCTAGTTAGATTTAATAAACTCCCACCCTATAAAGAACAAGGAACTTACAAAGCAGAGGTGGTATTCAGAAGGTCCTGACCAGTTCTGGAGAACTGGTCATGGTAATTTTGAGTAGTTTGGACAACTGGCAAATGCCACCTCTGCTGGAGATTTTACAGTATCCTTCCCCTGCCACACCCACCAAGCCATGGTAGTAAAATTTTTTGAATCTCATTACTGTTACAAAGGAGAATAGAATAGAATAGAATAGAATAGAATAGAATAGAATAGAATAGAATAGAATAGAATAGAATGGAATGGAATGGAATGGAATGGAATGGAATGGAATGGAATGGGGTGGAGTGGAGTGGAGTGGAGTAGAGCAGAGCAGAGTAGAATAGAATTCTGTATTGGCCACACAAGGAACTTGTCTTGATGCAAATGCTCTCAGTGTACATAAAAGAAAAGGTACATTCATAATCATAAGGTAAAGCACTTAATAATAGTCATGGAGTACAATAAGCAATCAAATCATACTAGGAAACAGTCAATAAAAATCAAAAGGATACAAGCAACAAAGTTACAGTCATACAGTCACAATGGGAGGGGATGGGTGATAGGAGTGATGAGAAGATTAATTGTAATAGACTTTGTAAATAGTTGGACAGTGTTGAGGGAATTATTTGTTTAAGAGAATGATGGCGTTCAGGGAAAAACTGTCCTTGTGTCTAGTTGTTCTGGTGTGCAGTGCTCTATAGCGTTGTTTTGTGGGAAGGAGTTGAAACAGTTTATGTCCAGGATGTGAGGGGTCTGTAAATATTTTCAATATACATGTTTAAAAAAGGATTTCCAGGAATACACTTCTTGATTTTTCTGAAGAAGGTTTTTCCAAGAAAATAGTGGCAACAATATTGAAACAATTTGAGATTCTATCCAAGCACAGTTCAAGGTGCTCACACTGATATGTAAAGCTTTACATGCCTTAGAATCAAGCTACTTGTAGGACCTGCCAGGCCCATGTAGATGTAGAGCATCAGGGCATTTTTGAGATTCACCACAGGTGCATTTGACATCTACAGTAACTTTGTGTTTTCAGTGGGATGCCCATGTTGCAGAACCAACTACTACTGGAATAGAGTAAGTCCCTTCCTTAAGTACAGTTTGATTCGTACAGTTTGATTATTTCTAACATTGATTAGTTGTGCTTTTGTCACTGAGGTACAAGGCTGACTGGAAAGTCAGGAATTTACTTCTACAAAAGCAACATGGGCAAGCAAAAAGAAAAGTCCTTTTTAATATTAGCCAGGAATTGTTCCCCAATGTAGGTCATGTTCAGTGCAACTGGATCTTAGCCAAACACAGGGATGAAAAGGGAGATTTCAATTTAAAACTTAAAATAAGTATTACAGAATTTCAGTATGGATAAAAAAGCCATGTTATTATATGTAATTTCTTAGTATTAGTGTTCTAAGCTAATTGTGACAGAGTTGTAGTGGTTAGCTGCACTACAGAAGATCAGGAAATTTTTTTATCAGAAGTATTTACTGTTCATGTGCATATACACACATACACACACACCTCACTTCTGGAGAACTCAAGGAATCCAGACAAAAAACAAACTACTCTTTGATCAGACTAGCTTAACATTTCATTTGTCAGTAAAGGCTTAGTAAAAATATTCTTCTTTTGTGCATCTTCCCTTGAAGGGAATGGAATCAAAAGACAGGTGACGGATTTGTTTCAACAGATCATTTCTATCATTATAAATTCCAATATATTTGTAAATTCAGCACTTAGTTTTTGTAGGGAAATTTTTCAAAATGTGCAAAATGAATCTTGGGGATATTGTAATACTTGTGGCAATAGAGTGAATGAACGAATGAATGAACAAATGAATGAATAAATGAACGAATGAATGAATGAATGAATGAATAAATGAATAAATGAACAAATGAACAAACGAATGAATAGATCCATTGTCCAGGAGCAGCATATTGCCACAGCTTATTTGAAGAAGGAGGGAAGACACTTGTTAATTTATTCCAAAATTAAAACTAATCAGGTAAAGCAATCTAGTAGGTTTTTTTTGGTAAATAAATGGAGACGATGATGAAGATGATGACTGATATTCTGTTGATGTTCTGTCAGTCAAAAGAGATAATATATAATCATAGTCCTTTCTGCTATTTTTCTCATAGTGCAGCCACTTCATCTGTGAAGGGCAAATAATATTAATTTTACAAGTGGATTGGGTGAATATTTTCTTTTGTTTGCAGTGGGAGCACTAGATGAATGGAAAGGAAATGGGTAAATATAATTTACTGGCCAATTATTTAAGCATTTCTTAAAATGTCTCACAAAGTAGGGCTTGAGAGATTAACTCAAACTATTTTCAATGGAAAGTGTGCTAGAGAAAAGAGAGGATTGATTGAAAAAAAGTAAGCAAATGTTAATGAATATTGATGAACACCAGTGCCTGCTCTGAGGGCAAAATGATATTGAGATTTGTTTTTTGTGCAGCTTCCTTAAACATCTCTGTTAAATGTTCAAAAGCAGAACATGAAGCAAATGTACCACTAGGAAATGGTGAGGTGATAGAAAAGTTGAATCATGAAAACAATCCAATATCAATATGTTGTCAACAGTCTTTGAAACACAAGTTCTAGCTCTGTTCAGTAATACTTACACACAAATAAGACTGCTGGCTTTTTGCGGAACAGATGATTAATCATACTCGTCTTCATTTTAAGAGTTTCTTTGCTTACAGGAGTATTCATGGATGGATCCGAAAAGTTAAAATGGTGTTTGTAACCACACAATTGTGGCTGTAAAACCATCTTGACTTTTCTTTTGACCTGTTCCTTCCCACAAATATCTTGGTTTGCTTAATTTTGTTTGCAGGTCAGTACAGAAGAGGTTACATTTGCAGGTAGTCCTCAACTTATGACCACAATTGGGCCCAGAATTTATGTTGCTAAGTGAGAAAGTTGTTAAGTAAGTTTTGTCCTACTTGACAACTTTTCTTGTCACATCTGTTAAGCGAACCACTGCTGTTGTTAAATTAGTAGCATGATTATTAAGTGAATTTGGTTTCCCCACCTACTGAGCTTGTCAGAAAGTCACAAAAGATGGTCATATGCAGTGGTGGGATTCAAATTTTTTTACTACCGGTTCTGTGGGCATGGCTTGGTGGGCATGGCAGGGGAAGAATACTGTAAAATCTCCATTCCCTCCCCATTCCTGGGGGAAGGTTACCGCAAAATCCCATTCCCTTCCCACCCCACTAACCTGCTTTCCAGCTCTGTTCTCCTGTGCAGGGCAACAAAAGAAGACCCAGCCAATCAGCTGGGAAGCAGATGGGGGCAGGGCCAATCAGAGGTGGTACCTGCCAGTTCTCCAAACTCCTCAAAATGTCTGCTACTGGTTCTCCAGAACTGGTCAGAATCTGCTGAATACCACCTCTGGTCATATGATTCGAGGACACTGCAACTATCAGTTGTCAAGCATTTGAATGCAAATTACATGACCATGAGGATGTTGAAATAGCTATAAGTATGGAAAATGTTCATAACTCACTTTTTCCGTACTCTTATTATAACTTCGAATAATCACTGAATTAACTGCTGTAAATCAAGGATTACCTGTATTCCTAAAGATATTACAAGGTTGGGAGACTTTGATCTTTTAGAATAATAGAGTTGGGAGGGACTTTGGAGGTCTTCTAGTCCAACCCCCTGATTAGGCAGGAAACCCTACACCACTTCAGACAAATGGTTATCCAATCTCTTCTTAAAAACTCCTGGAGGCAAGTTGTTCCACTGATTAATTGTTCTAACTGTCAGGAAATTTCGCCTTGTTCTAAGTTGCTTCTTTCCTGGATTAGTTTCCACGTTGAAGCTCTTTATTACCCAGTATGGATATAGGGGGACAGGAAGAAAAAAAAACTCCTGAACTTTCTGTTTGGGTACAGAATCTGAAGCTGAGGTTTGACACGTCCCTCCATATTCAACTGAAAAGAAACTTCCTTTTCTTTTCTTTTTTCTTCTTCTTTTTTTCCCTCCAAATAGAAGAGCGTATTTATATATTATTGTTAATGCTTTTCTTTACAAAAGGATCCATCAATGAGAAGGAAGAGCCGAAGCAGGAAAACACAAGTCCCCTCAGAGCCTGTCTCTCTGCAAGAGAGGGGAGCGGGGTACAGTCCCCGGCTGAGAGGGAGGATAGGGGGGGACCCTGCTGGCTGTTTACAGCAGTCCTAGCTACAGGGTGGCCTCTCTGAGATCCATCATGCATGGCCTCAAAAGCAAATCTTGGTCCAATAGGGTTGGGAAGACAGTCACCAATTCTGGGCATTCCCCACCCGCTCAGGGTCAATTGCTTGAGAAACTTCCTTTTCAATCAGATTGTTGGAACTGTCATTTATTTAAATAAGATATGTGCCATACTTTAAAAAAAAACACCATATTTTCGTTTCCGGTTTTTGCGTGGCTTCGGGGCAGCAGGAATTCGCGACCACTCGCGATTCCTGCTGTGCTAGCCGCCAAGGTACCCCCGATCCAAATGGGTCAGGGGGATATGGCTGCCCTGTAGGGACAGCCGAAGAGAGAGGGGAGCTGGACAGGGGTTGGGGGTGTCACAGACCCCCTCCTCATCCTGAAAAACCCCTTTTTCCCAAGGCGGTGGAGCAGTGGTCAGCAATGGCTGCCACGAAGAAGTCTGCAACCGGGTAAGATCCTGCTGGAGGAAGCAAGAAAAGTGAAAGTGCTGTCTGAGCCTGGTCAATCAACATCCTTTAAATTCGCTGGAACTGAGCTGTCTGAATTGCTGGAGGATACATTGTATCCCTAAGAAGATCGAAAGCGGCGGAAAAGCTGTTAAAGGGAACTTTTTTTTTTCTTCACTCTCCCACCCCATGAAAAAAGCAGAAGAAGATTTGAAATTTGTTTGGGCACTGAAGGTGAAATATTCTAAAAGTTGCTTGGACATTGGACTTAAAAATTTAAGAAATTGGAAAACCTTTATTAGAGGTATGGATTTCTGATCATTTAAAAATTGATGTTGCAAGTGGGAAGGGAGCGGAAAAATATTGGAGCAGAAGTGGAAAAAGGAGGAGATTGCCAAGAATACTAAAAAAAGAAATATGGTAATTGGACCTCTTTGATTAAACAGTAACCCCAGAAAGAGAAATAGAAGAAGGAAGAAAAGTATTAACTTTTGGAACTTTCTTTTTGAATTATTCTTGATTAAAAATACTTGGGTGGTTGTTTTGGGGAAAGTTTTTCTTTTCAGGATGGCATCGCTTGTGGATGAACTAAAGATTGAATATCAAAAATATAAAAAGGAAGAACAAGATGGAAAAGATACTTTGGGCACTTCATTTCAATTTTTAGAAATGGCGTTATGTACTTATGAAAAGTTGATTATGCAGCAGAATGACTGGGACAAAGAAGAAGAGGAACAAGAAGCCATCTTTGATGAACAATGGGTTTTTTTCCGGGGAGGAGGAGAAAGAGGATAAGAAAAAGGGGATTTTAAGGTTTGAAAAAACAACCAAAAAAAAAGAAAAATGAGAGGAAAGGTGGATGCAAGGTTAGAAAGCAAAGGAAAGGGAGTAAGAAAAGGGAAGAGGAGAGACAAAGGGGTAAAAAGGGCAAGGAGAAGAATAAGCAAGAGAGAAAGGGGGGGGGAGGAGAAGCCTCAATGGTGGGAAGCAAATCTAAAAAAAAAAAGCTTATTTAGAGACAATGGGTGAATCTAATTAAGGATAAAAGGGGGATTCTGGAAGGTATATAAGATTGTGTTTTTATATGTGTATTTAGAGTATAAAATTTATTGTGTAAATTTAGAATTTATTAAACAGAATCCCAAGATAAATTAAAGTACTGTTATATAAAGTACTTTTAAGTTAGGGTAAAGGCGTCACTCCAAATAGTGTATAGGAGAAGTATAGTAAAAGAAAAAAGATGAATGGATAGTTGGAAATAGAACAGACAAAGAATGTTATTGAAAATGGTTATAAGCTGTTATGCTTTGATTGTTTGTGCACTGTTTTTGTAAAATTAATAAAAAAGAAAGAAAAGAAAATGATAACAAGATATGGAAGGATATATAAAATGAATATGATGTTTGAATTTGTGTCTGTGTGAAGAGTTTTAACCCGGGATCAGGCAGCCTTCAGAAAAGATGTTTTAGTTTATGTTTTGTGTATTGTGTTTGTAAAATTAATAAAATTTGTTTAAAAAAAAAACATTTCTTGGAAATCTTAGAAAACATGTTTTAGTCAAGATCTGAAAACTTTAAACTAAGAAAAGTAGTTTCTGAATACAATACAAGCAAAGAGTTATAACTTCATGGCAGCGAAAGCGATAATGACAGACATAATATTAATGGAAAACCTTCACTCCAACATAACAGAGAGTTAATCTTAAATCCATTGTTGAAAACTGTACTTTTCTTAGCTTTCTTTTACTTTTTTACTTTTACTTTTTAATCTTATTTTTTCTGTGTATGAGCCCATCTTGGTTTGATAGAAAAGTAGGAGGGGAAGCCAATATAAAAATAAAACTTATGTATCAGTCTTGCTTTCTGGCTGCCCCCACTGCACCTGTCTCTTTGGCTGTGGTCTCCTAAGCTTCAAGCTGTTTGAGAAGGAAGTTAAGATGGATAAAGTACTGCTTGCTCAAGTTTATTTCTTCCCTACTTATAGCTGCTGAAGGTTGTTCCATATGTTACATGGAGAAGACAGAATCCAGAGTGAGATTGGCAGCTTATTTCTGGATAAACATAAAAGGAACTTATGCTATGAATCATCAGTCTCTTGCCAATCAGCCAATCAAACTGATTAAAACATTTCCAAACACTTTAAAACATGTAAAAATACACCCTGTAAAGTAGACTTTCAACTCATAGGCTAGACATATTAAGCATGTGAAACCATAACCCTGTTCTGACCAAGGCTTCTGTAATTAAGCACATGCTTAGTTAAAAGAACTCTTATTTTATTTCAAATTATGTTCATTCCCAGCCTGTAATGAGTCCCAAACAGTCCCTCGAGATAAGCACCCATCTTTCTTTCCTTTGAATTGCTGCCAGCAACGAACGTGCCAAATAAATTATTTAAAAAATCCAACTGAAGTACAAAGTCCACACAGAGCTTCAAGCATTAATCTGAACAGAATGAATGACTTTGCTTCCTACAAAGGTTTCTTCACCTTTGCCTGACCTTTAGGAGAGGCAATCACCTCCAAGCCTTACTCCTGAGTCTTCCCTTTTTGTCTCAGCTGCTCTTGCCTTCTAGCAGCTCTGCGCACACGCACACTGGGAACAGCCTCCCCTGGGTCCTCTGCCTTGCTGCTGCCAGACTCTGGGGGCTTCGGAGTCAGAACACCACTCCCAGATGGTCCTGGCCCCATCTCTACATCAGATGCAGAACCCTCATCCAAGTCATCTCCAGACTTCCGGACTGGTCCCCATTCCTCCCCACTGTTTGATTCTGATGCCAGGCTACCGGCGAAGCACAACAAACCCAAACTCAGCAAACATAATTGCTATGATCATAAATGAAGGCAAATAAACATCTCCCAGGTTAATGTTGCAGGATTGGTCACTGGGGCCAGAGGTTTTATCTTTTGAGCTTTCGGACTTGTGCTAGTGGAGCCCATCCTTGGGGAATTTCTCTCTAGCAGAGTGTATGCTTTGGGCTATAGTGTGTGTGGTGTTTGTATGGTGCCTGGTCGTGTGTGGCTTTTTAGTACTCTGCTAAAGAGAAATTCCCTGAGGATGGTCTCCAGCACGAATCTGAAAGCTTGGAAAAATAAGCCTCGGGTCCCAGTGACTGACGCAGATTGGCTCCTACTATAATCATGTAACATGGTGTCCCCAAACAAGCCATATTATGTCTTAACATTATGGTTTCCCATAATAGGCTAAATAAATTGTAGGATTTCCATGATATGTTGAACCACAGAGACTGTTTCACTAGTTTCTTAGCATATTGTGTGAACCCTACTTGCCACAGTATAATAATCATCATTCAGCATCTAAGGATCTCCATTACATTTCCTATTTCCCTAGTTAAGATATCTCCTTTCTCATTTACAGAATTACGTATTGTTTTGTCTTCCATTCTCTCTTTTCAACGGATATGTGCCAATATGATATTTCCAATAAAGCTATTTTTTGAGGAATCCACCTGTGTCAGAGTTTTCACTTGCATTGGATCTATTACTTGGAATCCTGTCAGCTGGCCTTTCAGCTGACAAGCCCAACATCTGAACTGCTGAGCCACCATGCTGCCAAGTTGGTTGGAATGTACAGACACACACACTCCAGGATGATTTAATTTCTCACCATTATATGTAGGGTCCTGCTAACCAACTTGCTTAGGCTGAAGAAACTACTTGAATAAAACATGAAATATTTCAACCCAAAGAAATCCGGTTACCATGACTTAGCTTCCAGGAAATTCTACTCGAATGACTGAGAATCTTCATTGACCCCAGTTTGTTGTGCATTTGTTCTAGGCAGGGGTTTAGGCTGTACTTCACACTGCTCTTCAACAGTACACCACACCATTTTGCTTTTAAACAATGCCCTCAACATGTTGTGTGAATCTCCAGAACATTATTAGAAATAAAAACAATGATTCAGCTTTTATTGGTGGAGCATGCCACTTTCCCATTTAAACACTTAATTTTAACAGACTGCTAATGTTTTTACAACTCTTTAAGTTGACCTAGGAACCAGGTGAATAACAAAATCTATGTCCGTGTAAACAGGGATGACTCTGAACAGAAAGATGGAAATCTGGCACAGTCCCTTTGAAACACTGGATTTTCCTGCCTTCTACAGTGTTTTGCTACTGTGCTCCCATCTCAGTTTTCTCTTCCTCTGAATGAGGTCATGATTGATGTTTTCTTTCCGAAGTATTTCTGAGCTACCTTCCAGAGTAATTTATTTTTCTTAATAAAAGTTAAGTGTGAGTGTTTTGCCACTGCTTTATACATGGAATGAATTGTCATGACAAATAGTCTGTCAAAATAGATTCTCTTGGAAAAAAGTAAAGCAAAATGACACGTACATATTTTCCCTTATCCAACTCCCCCCCCCCCAAAAGTAAGCCTTTTAAAACAAGCAATATCTTGCTATTGATTGAGCATAGATCGCTTTAGGACAGCAGTTCTGAATCAAGGCAGAGAATGGCAAGCATCCTGTGACCATACAAAATCTTTGCCTCAAGCAATTGTTGAAATTTCACCAAGCAGCCCAATATCACCTCCAGCTTGGACACCAAGCTATCAAAAGTTACACATAAAGTAGCTGAAGGGAATTCAGAGGAAGAGAACTTGGAAATGAGCACAGAGAACAGCCTCTTTCCAGGGCTGGCATGGCTCACAGCATTTTTGAAAAGTAAAAGCTGAAAGAGAAACATGACACATGGGTAGACCAGGTCATAAACATATGTGGGTGCAAATTTTGAATGGGGAATTGTTGAACCTATTTTAGAGCTCACAGTTCTGCTTCAAGGTGTCCAGTCTCAAAATGATAGGACTCCTTGATATCAATTCCATTGGAAAGGAACTCTGGAAATCTCACCCAGCCCTATGATTCTATGATGATCAGAAAATAGTTGGGAGCACATGTGACAATGTAGCTTCCAAATTTCCCCCTTTAAATAAAAATATTAAAACAATGTTGACAACATATTGTTTTACTATTAATACCTATTTATTTACTTGCATTTACATGCTATAGAACTGCTAGGTTTTCCAGAGCTGGGATATGGGGACTGTACAAGAGACTTAAGGGCAAATACTCCCATCCCCTTGACCATCGCCAATTTTCTAACACTGCATCTTAAACGGGGATTATGGGAATTATTTGTTTAACAGTTACTTTGAAATCCTGTACTATAGGTAACAGTGAATTTATAAGATCCCCAATTATACAGTATTTAGGAATATTGCAATCCCACTTCTATTACCCAAATTTCTCCATATGAATCAAAAGATGTGAGATCCTTAGTGCCCTATCAGCTTGTGTGTTTTCTTGCAGATATTTCATTACTCAGATTAGGTAAGCTCAGGAATGTATTGGAAGGCCTTCATCCTGCCGTGAATAGACAATGGCTAAAATGATGATATATATATATAACTGAGTTGTACCTTCACTCTCCAGTCCTCAGGGTTCATTCATCAGGCAACTAAGGTTGATTTGGATATAAAACTAGATCTTCAATTGAAGGAGATCCCTTATGATATATCAACTTTCCAAATTTCCTTAGCCCCTCAACAAACATTGACATCCTATAAAAAAGACTATAAATTAGGCTTGTCTTTATTATAAATATTCTTTATATCTTTCTAGTTCATGTCAAGAGCTATCATTTCTCCCCTTCCTTTGCTCTTGCTAATAAAGCATATTCATTTTGACTTTGTTCCACAAGCCCCAAGGCATTAGAAACAACAGGCAATAATTTAGAAATAGCTTAATAAACATGTAGACTTAGTTTGTTTTATTTTTATGGCCCTTTTGCTAATTTATAAAAGCTTGTTAGATTTAATGTGAAAACTCAACATAATAATATATTAATGAACTATAATTTGCTATATTTATTATTTCCAGAATCTGGGCTTTGTGAATTATGTTGTAACATTGTACTAGCAAATCTTATTGAAGAAATATATTCTCTTTAAAATCATTATGCGTAGCTGGATTAACCCCGAGATTTAGAAATCTTCAGGCAGAGGCTTATTGTCTTAAGAAATCAACCAGTTAGGCCAAATTTGCTCCTTTTATATATTCTAAGAAGGATTTCAACTTCCGGGTTGAGCTTCTTCAGCGGCAGACCAAAACCTCGTCTCTGCGAGGCTTTGATCCGTGCTCGCTGCTGGAACACGCCAAGCCAGCTGGCTTCAGGGCTAAGCCACCCCGTAGAGGTGGTGAACAGGGGGGGAGACTGCCTGCAGAGTTGAGGAGAGCCACATCTCTCCTCCCCAGCTGGCCATTACTCCCTTTCCTGAAGGCGGTTGCAGCGATGGTCAGAAATGGCCACCACAAAGAAGAACTCGACCAGAAAAGAATGTGCAGGAGGAAGGTAAGAGGAGAAAGTTTTGGTTGACCGGGTCAAACAGTAAAAGCAACAAATAAGGTACCCTGGAATTGAAACTATTAAAAAACAATAACATTGTTCCCTAAGATTTTTAAGCTGCAAAGGAGAGAGAAAAGGGAAAAGATTTGGGGTTTTTTTTTCTCCTTTTCCTATACTGACAGCTAAGAGACTTAAGGAAGAAATTGGAAAAAAATCCACTTTGACATCAGTAGGCATTTAATGCTGAAAATAAAAAGTCAAAGGGATTATAAAGATTTCTGGATAATTAAAAGCTTTTGAAAACAGGAAAGGAGAGAGAAAAGAAAAAAAGGGCAGGATCTGGAAAGGAGGAGACTTACCTGGAATTAAAAAGAACTTACAGCAAAATCTCAACAAGACTTCCAAAAGATATATTCTAACTGAAATATCGCAACAAAAACCCCAGGAAGAGAAAGTCAAAAAAGAAATAAGAAGATATAACTTGGGACTATCTGGATTACTTGATGATTTCTGGATTCTTGGTTATTGTTTTGAATGACTAAAATCAATCAGGTGGTTGTTTAAAACTGTTTAAAATGGCTCCACTTTTAGAAGGACTGAAAATGGAAGGAGATGCACAAGGAGATGCACAAGAAGAGAGAGGTTCTTTTGGCTTCGTATTTCAGTTTTTAGAAATGGAGATTTGGAATTATGAGAAACAACAAGAAATCCCTACAGAACAAGAAAATTGCGACAAAGAAGAAGCCATCTTTAATGAACAAGTAATCTTAGATGGGGGGGGGAAGGAAAGGGGGGAAAGAGAATGGAAAGTTTAAGATTGGGAAAAACAACTCCCCCCCCAAAAAAATAGAGTGAAAAATAAGTATAAAATCAGATAGCAACAGAAGAGGGAAATGCCGAAGAGAGAATTAGAAGTAGAGAGACAAGGGGGTATAAAGGGGAGGGAGAAGATGAGAGGGAAGAAAGAAAGTAAAAGAAGTCATAAAGGACAGAAACAGAGAAACAGGGCCTATTTAGAGATAATGGGTGAAAATTTAGTGGAAAAGGGTATTCTTCAAAGGTACATAAGATAGTATGGTTATATTAGAAACAAAAATAATTTTAGAAAATATAAAACAATGTATGATTAAAATGTCTGATAAAATAGCTATCGTAATTCAGTGGAATGCTTGTCAAAAAATAAATGTAACAAAAGGTATATTTAATGATTTATAAAACATATGTGAAGAGAAATAAGGGAAAAAATAATTATGAAGATTATATGTATTTTTAAGGAAGTATGATATTTAATTGAAAAGAAGTGTTAAAGATGTTAAGATTTTAATGACTATTAATGATAGAACTGAACTGGAACTGAATGAGGGTTTATAATTACATATATTTACAATTGTTTTTTTTAAAGAATATAGTGTGTATTAGAAGAATGTACCAAGCAGAATTCGATTAGAAGTTATGTATTGTGTATTATATTGAAGGTCATAACCTTAAGGTATATATTGAAGTTTAAATAAGAGTTGAATAGATGTAATTAAAAAATATAAAGGTGTCATACTCCAATTAGTAACTACAGGAGAAAACTTGTTTAATGAGAAAAGATAATATGAAATTGAAACAGAACAGACAAAAGTATAAATATAATGATTTGAACTGAGATGAGATAATTAAATTAAAATTGAGAAAATCAAAAGAGGAGAAAAACTATATAGAAAATGTAAAATAGTATAAGATATGGAATAGAATACAAAAAGGAGCATGAAATTGAGTTTTGTGTCTGTATAAAGAAGTTCAACCCAGGACCATGCTATTTTCAAAAAAGATGTTTTAGTTGTATTTTGTATGTGTGAAAACCCAAATAAAATTTTATTTTTAAAAAAGAAGAATTTTGGAGCAATAGCAGAATTTCTGTGTTTATTATTATTGTGTTTGATCTGTGTTTTTCCTCCAGAACTGTTTTTTCTAACTTTGGGTACATGGATTTCAATTTCCAGAATTCCACAGGCAGCATGCCAAGATTGAGAAACGCTGCTCTAGACCTTTTGTTAGGGATACAGCCTTGCAGAATGTGTACGGCAGGCAGGCAGGCAAATATGTGAGATAAACGTTTTTGTAGCTTACACTCAGTAAAAACAGATACACAGTGCTAGTTAAATAGTTTATTCCAGTAAAAGTTTTAGCATAGTCAAACAGTCCATATATCATTCACTAGTTCAGTCCATCCGGGGATTATTTAGTTGCAAAGTCCAGTGTCGAAAAAGAGGTCAGTAAACTTACAAATATCAGTCCAGTAATATATTTCCTCGCAGTAGATATATGAAGAAGTCAAACCTCCTTTCTTCCTCCGACATTCAAAAACTCAGCAGCAGGGAACACGCAGTTAGCAAACCATCAATCCATCAAATCCATCAATCCAGCAAGTTTTCTTGCTCCCTCTTATGGCGGTTTCACAACCGCACCCAAAATTACATGCTTTGCAGTTTAAAGTGACACACACTTAAACTTACTATCATAGTTTATATATATTATTTTACCCAAACTACGTTAGGTAACCTTGTTATTCCTAACATACTCCCCTTTTGGATAATATAAATATCTATTTAACCCATAGTCACCACAACTTTCTTTTTGTTTGACTGAACCTTGGGCTTTCTTAAATTGATCAGCAATATTTTCTTCAGTCATACAATATTCCAGTCTTATCAAACCATTTTTTACAGATTGCCTTACATTCAGATATCTAAGATCTGTATGCTTAGATCTCGTTTTCACAGCAATATTTGTAGCTATCCTTATGGCTGCTTGATTGTCCTCATATACTACAATGGAATCATTAACAATTATTCCCATATCCAATAACAACTATTTATACAGAATTAAATCAGTACATAATAAAGATAGACATGAAAATTCTGCTTCCATTGTAGACATACTTATGTGTTGCTGTCTAATTGACCTCCAACCAATCAGTGCCCTTCCTAACAGTATATCCGTACCTGAAGTTGATTTCCTAGTATTTATGTCTGTTGCAAAACTTGCATCAGCATATGCACTTAAAATCAGATCATCTTTTGGCTTATAAAAAACTTGTTTGTTTTATAAAAAACAACAGGTTTCTCAATGGCCATTTGTTGATTCCATAGGGAAGGAGAGTAAACTTTCCTTTCAGCACCTCAATTTTGCCGCTTGAAATCCTCCTCTGGAAACAAAGTATTTTTCAAAAAGTCATAGTTCTCAGGATTAAACGCCTCTTAAAGTCCTGGATCAGCCAAAAAACTTTCTCTTGTAAACTTTCTCCCCTCTTCCTCCTGCTCAGTCTTATCCAGCTGCCGGCTTCTTTGTGGCTGCCATTGCAGACCGCTGCTCGACCGCCTTGGGAAAAGGGGGTTTTGCCGGCTGGGGAGGGGGTCTGCAACACCCCCAAACCCCTCACCAGCTCCCCCCTATCTTCGGCTGCCTCTGCAAGGCAGCCTTAGCCTCAAAACCCGTCCAGATCGGAGGCACCAAAATGGCTAGCGTGGCAGGGATCGCGCAGGATCACGAAACCCTGCCGCTAGCGAAGCCGACAAACTGGAAGTTCCAGCGTAACTTGAATTTTCAATAGGTCTGCCAACTCTTCTCTTTGTCTTAATAGCATGTTCATTGTCAGAATCTTTGTTTTGTCTTTATTTATTTAACATAACTTCATTCATGACTTCTAGTGGAGTGCTCAACAATTCTTGTAATGTTTTATAAAATTCTGCCGGAAGACCATCTGGACCTGGTGCTTTTCCATTATATTGTCTGTTGAATGCTTCAGTTAGTTCCATCATTGTTATAGTGCTTTCTAACATTTTTCCAGTTTCATCAGGTATCTTAGGTAGGTTAGCATTTTGTAAATACTGTTTAATTTTTTCCTCATCAAGATCCTCCTGTTTATATAATTGTCCAAAAAAGTCTCGAATGATTGCCTTTTTCTCCTTATTACCATAACAGATTTGACCTTGATCATCTATTAACTGTAATATTTTCTTTGATTCTTTCTCTTTTCTCAGTTTATATGCTAACCATCTACCTGGTCTATTTGCATCTTCAAAATAGTTCTGTTTAGCACTTCTAATTTTTTGTGCCAGTTCTTCTTTCTCTACTTGATCCATTTTATGTTTAATTATGTCCATTTTAAGTTTAATATCTTTTTTCTGTGGCATTTTCTGTAATTCTTTTTCCAGTTTTTTATAGTCATATTCTAGAGCTTTAATCATTTGCCTCTTCCTAATGTACTTTTTCTTTATATAGTCTATTATTAATCCTCTCGCATATGCCTTCATTGTATCTAAACATTCTGTATTGAAGTATCTTCTTTTTTATTTTCACTGAAGAAGAAGGCCAATTCTTTTTCGATCCATTGTGTAAAGTCTTTTTCCTTTAAAATAGTATTATTTAATGTCCATCTAGATCTTCTTTTTTGTCCTTTCCACTTAATTGTCATTGGATTATGGTCTGCCCATGTACTTGTTTCAACATTTATTTCTTGAATATTAGATATTAGTTCTGTTGAGATCCAAACCTTGACCAATTACTAATGTATGATAAACTACCAATTAGCGATTGATAGATAGTTTTATCAAACTTTGGACTTTGAATATCAGTGTGGCTAAATTCTTGACTCATTGGAGTTTTAGCCGGCTTACAAAGTTTCATCTTGTATGTTTTTAGTAATTGATAAATCTTATCCTCTTGAGATATCTTATAGCCACCTTTGGTTTAATTTATTGTTAATCCTAGATGCTGCTTTATTTCTCCTAGTTGCTTTATTTTTATCTTCTTACCTAATAATGATATTATTTCAGTAGCTTCATCATTAGTTTTTGTGATTAAGGCAATATCATCAGTGAACAACAATAACAATGACACTGTTCCATTTGTCTCTTTCTTAAATACACATGAATCAGCTAAACCTGCTTTAAACCCTATATTGTTTAACTCCTTAACAATATATTGGTTCCATTCGTAACCAGATTGTTTTAATCCATAGGGACTCTTTTTAAGCTTCCAACAGTCATTATTTGTTCCATCGTTCTTAATTCCTACAGGTTTCTTCAGGTATATTGTGTGCAATGGTGCATGCAAATAGGTAGTTTCTACATCTAAGTGATTTATGATATAGTTCTTCTTAGCTGCCCACACTAAAGCTGCTTTCATGGTTGTTGCTTTTAGACTCGTTGCAAATACTTCGTCATAATCACTTGCAATTTGATTAAATCCTTGAGCTACCAACCTAGCCTTATGGGTAACAGTCCCATTTTTACCTGTTTTCAATTTAAATATCCATTTACAGCCAATGGATTTTTTACCTGGAGGCAATTTCACGTTTTCATAAACTTCCATTTGTTTCAGTGAATTTAGTTCCTTCTCCATTGCTCTATGCCAATTTCTTGATCCTTTGCAGGATACATTCTAAGTTCTTCAACAGTAGTTGGAACTTTACTAACTTGGCAAACTACACTTGCTTGGTACCTGTCAGGTGGTCTGGTTTCATGTGTTGAACGTCTAGGTATTAAAGGGCTTACAGGGCTTACAGGTGGACTTCATGTACTACCTGTTCCTGGTTATCTATTTCTTCCTGTTCACCTATTTCTTCCTGTTCTGGTCCTATGTGCTCTTCCTGTACTTCCTCTTTAATTGTACTCTAATTACTGATATGTTGTTTTGGTCTTTTATAGGTTTCTATGATTATGTTCTTACTTGAATCTTGTTCCAGTTTTTCCCATCCTACATGTTCAAGGAATTGTGCACTAGCACTACAGTAAATGCTAGATGTACTTTTTTCCCAGAATCTGTATGATTTGTGATTAGATTCATAACCTACAAAGAATAACTTTTTAGCCCTATGTTGCCCTTTATTTCTCAGTTGTGTAGGAATATGCACCCATGCTGGTGCTCCAAATGTGTGCATGTAGCTTAGGTCAGGTTTTCTACCATGTCACCGTGTGAATGGTAATTCACCTGTTGTTGAGTTAACAACATTATTCAATATATAATTACCACACATTATTGCTTCTTCCCACAAAGTTTCAGGTAATCCTGAATCCGACAACATAGTATGAGCCATTGCCTGTATTGTTTGGCCTCGTCTTTCTATAAAGGAATTATGTTGTGGCCTATACGGTGCAGACTTTTTATGTTCAACACCTGCCATCTTCAGTCTATTTTGGAATTTATTATTTCTAAATTCCGTACCATTATCAGTTACAAGAGTTACTAGTTTTCTTTTAGTTTTTCTTTCTGCAAACTTCAACCAATTAAAGAAATTCTGATATGTTTCCGTTTTACACTTCATTAAATAACAGAAACCATATCTAGAATAATGATCAATTATACTTAATATATAACGAGCACCTCCCACACTTGGTTTTTTTAGGACCTATAATATCAGCAAATATGACCTCTAGAGGCTCCTTAGTTTTAAATCCATTAATTCTATTTGCTTTTTTCTTGACTGCAAGCATTGCAGTGCAAATACTTACTGCAAGGCTTCAGTTTTATACCTTTAGACAGTTCAACCGTTTGCTTGAGCATTTTAAAATTTATATGCCCTAAACGTCTTTGTAACAAATGTATGCATTCGTCATGAGGCTTAACATTATTATACACTGTGTTAGCCACCTCTAACTGATTATCTTTTAACACATACAATTCATCTTTTAAAGTTGCAGTCACTTTTTTACCTTCCTTTTCTATTATGCAGTTTTCTCCCCTAAAGGTAACTACATAACCTAGTTTAATGAAAACTCTAACCGAAAGCAAATTAAACTTAAGTTGTGGTGACATACAACATTTTAACATTTTCTTTTATACACAAACAATGTGCAATACCTTCAGCTTTTGCTTTCATTTTCCAGCCATTAGCTAACGATATGTGTTGTGAACTCATTGACATCTTAATAAATCTTTTCTTATCTTTTGTTATGCAGTGCGACGCTCCACTATCTACAACCCATAAATTATTATTTACAATTTTGTTGCTATGGCTATTTCAAAAAAAAAATTCCATCTTTTTGATGCTTTTTGGCATTTTGGCGTTTTCCTTTTTTGCAGAATCTAGCCAAATGTCCTTTTCCTCCACAATTAAAACATTTTCTAATTGTATAGGCTGTCGAATTTCTCTTCTTGTGGTTGTTCCTTTCTCAGTTGATCCCTTTCAAGCCTTCTCCTGGCTTCTTCAATTAATCTTCCAGTAATGTCAGTTAATGTGAGGTTATCTTTTGGCAGTACTTCCAGTGAAGTTACATAGTCATCATAGCTCTCATCTAACGAAAACAAAATTATATAAACCTGATGTAATTCTGTGAAGATAAGTTCTTTTTCATGCAGTTCCTGAAAAATTCTCTTCATTATATTTAAATGAGTCATCATATCTCCATTTCTTTGAAGATGTGCTCTGAACAGTTTCCGTGTAAGATTTATATGTGCTCCTACACTGTCTCGAACATAAATCTTCTTTAAATTCTCCCAACATTTAGCAGCTGTTTCTTCTCCATGAATATGCACAAGCTGCTGGTCACAGAGTGTCAGTCCTATTATACTTGTCCTATTATGCTTGCTCATTTTTCAGTTTATATTCATTTATTTTCTGGGCATCATTCTCATCTTCTGGATCCCAAGCATCTACCTCTGGTGGGTTTTGAATTATACTCCACAAACCTTCTCTGCGTAGAAGTAGGCTGCATTTCACAGACCATGAAACATAGTTTGTTCCATTCAGTTTGGATATTAGAGACAAACTTGGTAAATTGACTTGTGCCATCTTTCTCTGGATATTAAACTATAATTAATAAAACACAGCTGTCTGTTTACAGTGTTGTGTAACTACACTAACTCTCACTTTATATATAAGCCTGTTGTATTCTGGTTAGTCTGATTGTGCAGCTGGGCCCATAACCAGTGTTAGGGATACACCCTAGCAGAATGTGCACGGCAGTCAGTCAGGCAGGCAAATATGTGAGATAAACGTTTTTGGGGTTTTTTTGTAACAAACTTTATTATTTTTTTTTAAACACACACACACAAACAAACATAAATAAACATTACACAAAACATAAATACATAAAACTTCTTTTTGGAAGGCAGCTTACCCCGAGATAACTCTTTTTATACAGACATCAATCAAAATTTATACTCACTTAATATACTATCTCATATCTTATTTAACATTCTCTATTTTCCATATATTTTCTCTCTCCTACTCATTCTTTTAATTCTATTTTATTTATTCCATCTCAATTAAATAATTATATTTGCATCTTTGATCTGTTTTCTTTGAATCACCTACTTATTCTTTCTATCTAATACAATATTTCTACTGTAAACCCAGATTGAAGTATGACAACTTTTTATCTTCCCCCTAAATAACACTTAAAATAATACATATTTTCCTTGCTGATTCTGCTCCGTACATTCAAAGTATTACATTTCAAAATAGTAAAACAAACAAATAATATTGAGTTTAATAAGTAATAATAAAACTAAAAACAAATAAAAAAGAAATATTAAATTTATAATATAGTAAAAGCAATGTTTCATAAGAAATTAAATTCTATTATTAATTCTAAAACAAAAAAAAATACTATTTCATACTATTATGAAATTAAGAAATTAAACTCTATAATTAAATCATGACTTCACTTTAATACATTTTAAAATCATATAATATTCTAATTTTCTAACTCAACTTCAAATACTAATGTCTGCAATGCATTTTTATATACTTTTGCAGAATCATTTTTTAAAAAAAGATTATCTCACCCCTTATCTCTGAAAAAAAAACATTTTTTTGCATCTTGTTTAAAGCCTTTATGACTTCTCTTTCCTTTCCCCCTTTCTTTCTTCTCCATTCTAACTTTTTGACCCCCCCATTTCTCCAATTTCACTCTCTTAATCTTCCCTCTCTGTTGTATTTCTCTTTTCTGTTGCTTTCTGACATCATATCGCTTTTTCATCTCCTTCTTCTTTTTCTTGGTTGCTTTTTTAAGTTCTAAGTTCATCTTTTCCTTGCCCCCCTTCCACTTTTCTTCCTCCACTAAGTGTGTTTGTCCATTAAAGATGGCTTCTTCTCCTTCATCCCAGCCTTCCTGTAGTATTTCTTGGTAAGTAGAAATCGCCATTTCCAAAAAGCCAAAGATAGATCCAAACGAGCCCTTATTTTTGTTTTTCACTTTTTGAAATTCCATTTGTAGTCCTTCAAAAGATAATGCCATTTTTTCTTTCTTTCTTTTTTAACGCAACCCTAATGTCTTTAGTCCCTTTTTAAAAAAAACAAAATTTCACAAAGATCTCAAAGTCACAAAGTCACAAAGCAAACCAAATCAATTTGAAGTTGTTGCTTTTTTTTTAATTCAATGTTCAGAAATCCTTTATCCCTTGGCTTTAAATTTCAAATTGAGTTACCTTCCATGCCCAAGTAGATTTTCCAGATCTCCGTCTGCTATTTCTATGGGGAGGGAGAGTTAAGAAAATTTTTTTTCCCCTTAACAGCTTTAACCACAGCTTTCCAGTCTTCTTTGGGAAACAATGTATCCTCAGGCAATTCAAACAGTTCAGTTTCCAGGGTAATTAAGAGTTGTAATTGTCTGGGCTCAGCCAAATTTTCACTTCCTCCTGCAACCTCCAGCACAAATCTTACCCGGCTGCAGGCTTCTTTGTGACAGCCATCACTGACCGCTGCTCCACCACCTTGGGAAAAAGGGGTTTTTCTGGCTGGGGAGGGGGTCTGCAACACCCCCAAACCCCTGTCCGGATCCCCTCTCTCTTCAGCTGCCTCTACAGGGCAGCCATATCCCCCAGACCCATTTGGATCAGGGGTATCTTGGCAGCAAGCACAGCAGGAATTGCAGACAAGCAAATTCCTGCTGCTCCGAAGCCATGCAAAACCGGAAGTACCTCTAGACCTTTTGTTAGGGATACACCCTTGCAGAATGTGCACGGCAGGCAGGCAGGCAGGCAAATATGTGAGATAAACGTTTTTGTAGCTTACACTCAGTAAAAACAGATACACAGTGCTAGTTAAATAGTTTATTCCAGTAAGAGTTTTAGCATAGTCAAACAGTCCATATATCATTCACTAGTTCAGTCCATCCGGGAATTATTTAGTCGCAAAGTCCAATGTCGAAAAAGAGGTCAGTAAACTTACAAATATCAGTCCAGTAATATATCTCCTCACAGTAGATATATGAAGAAGTCAAACCTCCTTTCTTCCTTTGACATTCAAAAACTCAGCAGCAGGGAACATGCAGTTAGCAAACCAGCAATCCAGCAAATCCATCAATCCAGCAAGTTCTCTTGCTCCCTCTTATGGTGGTTTCACAACCACACCCAAAATTACATGCTTTGCAGTTTAAAGTGACACACACTTAAACTTACTATCATAGTTTACATATATTATTTTACCCAAACTACGTTAGTTAACCTTGTTATTCCTGACACCTTTACTTATTTATTTATTTTTATTGATAAAATTCATTTGTTGCCCATCTTGTATCCAATGACTTGGGACAACTTATGAAAATACTTTTTATAAAAGCCAAACCAAGAAAAGTCAGTATTTGATTAATTTAAAAAAGTCTAATAAATAATTAGTATAGGTAACACTCCACCATCTGAGGAAGTTTTGAGGAAGTTACCTCTGTTAGCTGGCAGCAACATGATACAAAAAAAACCCTGATCCAACATTTGGAGCTGATTTCTCCTAGAGCACAGGTGTCAAACTCATGGTGTCACGTTGCTATCACATGATGTTTCATGATGTTTTTTTCCTTCATGGAGTTGGGGTGGGTGTGACCCAGAGGTGATATTCAGCAAGTTCTGACCAGTTCTAGAGAACCGGAAGTGGAAATTTTATGTAGTTCGGAAAACCGGCAAATACCACCTCTGAGAGGAGGTTTTACAGTATCCTTCCCCTGTTATACCCACCAAGCCACACCCACAGAACCGGTAGTAAAAAAGTTTGAATTCCACCACTGATGTGGCCTGCATGTGATGCACCTGGCCCATGGGCTGACAGTTTGACATCCCTGTAGAGACTCTCCAAAACATGGTCCTATTCCACCCTTATAGAATTTGTTTTCATCAACCCTGCTGACAATATCTTTCAGGGAAATCCAGAAAGAAAATGAAATCAATCATCTCCAGTCATGAGTCTCTTCCTTTGATCCTTTGGTACATGAACGGTACCTGGTGTGATGGTAACATTAAAGAACAGGAAGCTATTGTTCTGAAATGGGGTAAATATCCAGTATTCTGCAACCAAGGTTTGCTCCAAATTGAATCCTTCTATACATTATCAACTCATAAAACATTTCTATGGCCGTTTTATAATTGCCAACAGAAAAAGAGGGGGAAAAGGGGTTTGAAAGAGCAGTGCGGCAGCTGGGAATTGAAAGTGCATTCCATGAATAGTTTTGCAGAGATTGTAACTAGGTGACTGAAGTTTCTGCTGGAGAACATGATTGTTGACTCTTGACTTTGGATGTGTTTCATTGGAGAATATGAATTATGATACACCCAGAGGGGTGGGGGAGAACCAGGGTCAAGGGTGACAGTGAATTATGTGTCTCAGAGTTGGCTACACCCAGGTCATGCTGGTATGTTAACTCCCAATAATATATTCTAAGTCAGGGGTGTCCAACTCAGGGCCTGCGGGTTGGATCTGGCCCATGGGGAGCTTAGGTCTGGCCTGTAGGCCTGCCTTGAAACAGTGAAGGAGCCGCCCATGGTGCTTCTGCCAGCGAAAACAGAACTCAGGAGTGAAAATGGAGCCTACGTAAGCTCTGTTTTCACTGGCAGAGGGCTGCAGGAGGCCTTTGCTGCTGAAAATGGAGCCTCAATGAGTGATGTCGAGCTGGTGACATCCCCTGGCTATACCCACCCAGGCCCCCTTGAGGTCAAACACAACTCTAATATGGCCCTCAATGAAATTGATTTTGACACTGTTTTATAAGAGCACAATACATATTAAAGAAGTCTTACTCTCCCCTCTTCTTGGCAAATATGCTTAGCATAAAGACTACCTCACTCTAGACATCATTTGCTCAGCATGTTCTCTCCTTGACCCAACAAATTATTCATTCTCAACAAAAATCCACAGGGTGATTTCCTCATGGGTAAATGCCTTCAAAATAGCATTCCTTCAAAGTGGCATTCTCATAATCCCTAAAATAAGGCAGCTGTGAGAAGTTGTAATCCAATTTATCTAAAATCAGGAAGCCTGTTCTAAACTGATGGTTTGTGACAGTGGAAAGTGTTTCTCACAAATGACCAGTAAATAATTAAAGCCAAACATCAGTTCTGCTCTGGAAACTCTGGGGAAAGAGGCGTATTTAGTTTTTGGAAGGCAAAGATTTGCTGGTATTATAAAACAAAAAAAGTAGCCAAAACACATTGCAACTATAAAGGGAACTTATTAGATAGTGGATCACATTCCTATAAACTCTAAAAAGGTTACAAAATGGTCAAGGACCCAAAGAACATTACTTTTTTTTAAAGCTCAATCCATAGTTTTTATGTTGAAATCTCAAATCCTCTTTAATGTTTGCTTGGCTATTTTGAGGCACATCAGATAGGAAATATCTTAAACATTTCAGCTGAATTTAAGTTGCAATGCTGCAGAAACCTAGGATTTTCTGCTTTTTTTCACGTGTTTACTCAGATGCCCCATGCCCATCACACACAGAGGCTCTAAATAGTTCTAATGGATAAGTATATAAAATAGGCATCAGATTTTAAAAAATGATTTTGTCAAGAAAAAGGAAATAAATTGCAAACAGGAGTAGAAACAGGTGAATTTTGTATCAGTGAACTACAAAGCCAATTGGATATGTAATACACATGTGATAATGTGGTATACTTTGTGTTCTCTGAATTTGGTTGTATTTTTGCAGACATTTCATTACCCAACTAGGTAATGTGAAAGATTTACAATGAAATCAATACCAGTTGTTAAGATGAATTTGAATAGAATAATTATTTTGCTTATTATTTACATTTACATTGATGAGTTATATGATAGAAAATAGATATTAGAAACTGAATGTTATAATTCCATAATGTATAAATTAAATGTTTAATGAGATTTTATATGACAATAATTATAAGATCCAAAGGTGCCACACTCTAATTGGCAATTATAGGGGGAATCTTGCTTTTCAAAGCCTGGAGGGAGAAGGAATTATTATTTTTCCCTCTTTCTTTCTGGATGATGATGGAAGAGAATATATGAAATTGTAAACAGGACAGACGAAAGTATAAGTATAATGAATAAAGATATAGAAATCTAGGAAGAGGAATGTAATTGAGTTAAAAAGAAATGAGATAATTATGAAAGAAGATTAAGGAAAGTAAGGGAAAAAATAGTGAGAAATTGAAAAAATAGTGATAAGATATGAAACTGAATATATAAGATGAATATGTATTTGTGGTTATGTCTGTATGGAGATGTGATAACCTGGAATCATGCTGTTCTCAAAAAAAGACGTTCTATTTGTTATGTTTTGTTAAAACCCAATAAAACTTTTATAAAAAGAAAACTCACTGCCAATTTTGTCAGCAAAATGTAAAATATGCTGATGATACTGTTGTATAACTCTGCCCTGGGTCAGCCAAGCAAATCTGACCCCGTCCTTTCTAAGTGACCAGATTGTTGGAGGGTTGAACGGGAAGACACTGACAATAACTTTAACAAAATGACAACAATGATAGTGGACTTGTTCGGCCCCCTCTGCCTCCCAATTCTGGATCTGGGGATTTTCCACCTGCATTCCCCACTCAATGGACAATTTGGGTCAATGGACAATTTGGGGTTTTTCCTAGACCCAGGGTCCTGCTTCAGGAGTAGGGGGTAGTTGTGGATAGGTGGGATTTCAATCAATTCTTCGTTACCTCCTTGTTGGATTATTGCAATGTGTTGTCTGTGGAGCTTCCCCTGAAGACTATTCAGAAGCTGCAATAGCAGAGGTGGTCTTCAGCAGGTTCTGACCAGTTCTGGAGAAACGGTAGCAGAAATTTTGAGTAGTTCGGAGAACCGGCAAATACCATCTCTGACTGGCCCCACCGCCATCTATTCTCTGCCTCCCAAGTTCCAGCTGATCGGCTGGGTCTTCTTTTGTTGCCCTGCACAAGAGAATGGAACTGGAAAGCAGGTTAGTGGGGTGGGGAGAGAATGGGATTTTGCAATAACCTTCCCCAGGAGTGGGGAGGGAATGGAAATTTTGCAATATCCTTCCCCTGCCATGCCCACCAAGCCACGTCCACAGAACCAGTAGTAAAAGTTTTTGACTCCTAGCACTGTGCAACAGATACAAAATGCAACAGCACAAGTTATTTTCAAAACCAAACTATGTTGTAATAACCCACCTTCTTCTTTAACAAATAGTGCATGCTTTTGCACTTTAGTGTGTTGTTTAGTTATTCCTTTCCTGTAAAGAAAAACAGTGATCTGGCAAGTAACATAGCCCAATGTTTTGAGAAAAAAAGATTCTATCACAGACCATAGCTATGTTATCCTCATGCAATTCTCTTTGAGGCAGAAACAAGAAGAGACAGCTTGTTAAAAACTAGCAGAGCCAACAAGTTTTTTTTGTCAAAAATGTATTTGTGTGCCGAACCAAATACTTGTGGTCTGCTATCATTATTCTGAGGTTTGTTGCGAATGTCCTAATCTTCTTTAATTTTGAAAGATGCAGAGGGAGGAGGAATAATCCTGGCTCTGCACTAACTGATATTGCAAACAGAAAACAAAATGGAGAAAGAAAATGAGATCGACCCCAATTCGAAATTGATGGGTTGAAGGGATTCTTCTCATTAAATAAATGGTACTATTCAGAATATAGCATTAATGGGGAATATCATACAAGCATTTTGTTTAATGGTGTTCTAAATCTGCGATGGGATTGCTCAGAAATGTCTCTTGTTTTGGAGAAAAGATATGTATGTGTTTGTAATGTATATGTTAATGTATGTGTTTTGTTTTGAGGTCCTTGAGAGTTTCTTTGGACTTTTTTTCAGAGCTACTTGAGAATGTTTTTGGAATTTTCTTGGTGTTACTATCAAACTACGTTTACACTGGAAGCTGTGGACTATGAGACATGCTGTCATGTTTTCTGTTGCATATCTTTCCTATGTCAGCATTCCAATTAAACTCCCCCATTTCCATTCAGCACTCAGAAACAAAGTTCATCCAAGTAAGAATTTATTTAAAAAAGCCACATTGGCACATCTGGGAAAAACCAAATCTGAGAGTTCCAGGTTTTCCCTTCCCAACTGAAATTCACAAACCCATCCCCTGCACCCACCAGTCCATCACATGGGCCTATCAACCACCGTCCCAACTGGAGACATTCCTCCAGACTCTCCTTCCCAGGTGCAGGGTCACTTGTCCTTGACTTTATGAGAAGAATGTTGTTGAGTCTAATCTTCTTCCTCTCTATGCAATCCCTCCTCCCAAATTCCCAGGCCCTAAAATGTGCAAGCTTTGACGCTTCTAAGTAAAATATGGCTTCCACAGCTAACACCCTAGTTGCATATACTTTCACATCTTAGAATATCTGCCTGGGCAAGAACAGCCACAGCAACACTCAGTGGCTATGAAATTGTGGGGATGGGTCAGCAATCAAAGCCACACCCTTTTTTATATGCCATGTGCAATCTTGGCCACCTCATCACTAGGTAAATGCAAAAACATTCCATGCATAAGAATTGAAGTAAAAGTAGGGAGAGGAGGAAAACAATAATGAATTATACTTAAGAAATTGAATGGTGGAAACTATGCAAAATTATTTTTCTGCATCACTCTAGCTTCATTTAACTGTCTTCATCTGCAGATTGGAATCCAGTTAAATACTATATGTGATTCTACCCATCTTCAGATTCTGGGGCTTAGAAAAGACAAAAGAGTGCCTATAATTCTTAACAGTACAGTGCATGGTTAAACATCTTTTATAAAGTAAAATGTGTACAAAGTCTTGTATGTTTGTTTCCTTGTTTGTTTAAAGAACTGGGACTTAATAAGAAATGAATCAGAGCATGTGTGAATCTGAACCAAACCAAGAGAGATTTAAATAATGGAATATTTGGCTCAGAGTAGCAAAACCTTGATTTGAATATTATTCAATTTAGACTTTACTGAGTAAATAAACACCGAGCCTCCCATCTCAATCAAATGTTTCTCACAGGAATGTTATACAGATAAGAAGCATTCAGGAGTAATTGGTGAGTTTAGAATTCAATTGCTGCCATGTTGCTCTCCAGTGCTTTATCCAAAAAACTTATTCAGTCTCTACTACATTGCAATCAAAAATAGCTTAGGACCAATTGCCCAGCCTGATTTTGGCCTTCCCCAGTTTCCTCCATAGCCAACGGAGCCACCCTCCCACTCCCTGTCAGCTGTTTATCTTCCTCCTCAGAGTCAAACCCCAACAGGGGCATGACACAGAGTTTCTCTGTAAACCAAGGGATACCCTGAGATCCACGCACAAAGAAAGCCCATATAGATGAGATCCATTCCAAAATCTTATTTCAAGCAGCAACTAAGGCTTCAATCAAACTGCACACCAGACTCTCAGGATAAATCCTTGATCAAGCTTACTCGGAAGCTCACTAGTGTCCATCAGGCACCTAGCTGAACCTGCTAAATATTCCTCACAAAAATAAGAAAAGCTTTTGGCCAGTGGATTTGCATGTACGTAGCCCATTTTCAAGCTGCAAAAGTGTAGACAAACAACATGTGATTTTTTTTTTTTTAGGTTCTTTATATCAGATTTGCATTAGCGAGCCCAAACAAATAATGACTTGAAATAATCATCCTATAAAAAACAGCTACATACCATGTCTAAACCACCAACTTAAATGTCTAGTTAATTTACCAGTCATGGTTTATCCTCATCTGAAATTTATTTATTTATTTTATTTTATTTGTTTGTCAAACATGTACAAGATAACAAGTATTGGTATGAATATAAACAGGAACAAAGGAAGTACATACAAATAAACGGGGACAGTAAGACATTATGCACACTGGTGTGCTTATGCACACTCCCTTTCAAAGCCTCTTAGGAATGGGGTGAGGTTCACAGTAGACAGTTTGAGATTGAAGCTTCAAAGGTTTGAGGTGGTAACAATGGAATCAGGTAGAGTATTCCAGACATTAACCACTCTGATGCTGAAGTCGTATTTTCTGCAATCAAGTTTGAAGCGATTTACCTTGAATTTGTATCAATTGTTTGCCTGTGTATTATTGTGGTTGAAGCTGAAGAAATATGCCAGAGTTGATCTTTCTTAAAATTATTTTGAATGATAAGTACTATATTTCTATTTGTACAATTCTCAAGATTCTTTGTGTCTAATAGAATCACCATTTAACAGCATTTAGGCTTGTTACATAACCATCAGAACTACCAGATCTAACTTCCAAAATTTCAGACAACCACTACCATTTTCTATGTATCTCTTTCCTGCCCTCAAATGGTTTTGTAAAATTTGTAGCCAGATCAGATAGCCCCAATAAACTTGTCTCATGTAAGCATGGACAGCTTTTTGTTCTAACATTTTGTATTCATTTCCACTAAGTAAATTATACATCTGTGTATTTATTGTGCTTTCTGACTCCTGGAAACTGTCTGGATTAGTCCCTTCAGTTTTCTTGCCAAAATTTCTGAAGTGGTTTGACATTTCCTTCTTTTAGGACTCAGAGAGAGTGGTTGGCCCAAGGTCACCCAGTTGGCTTCATGCCTAAGTCAGGATTAGAATTCATAGTCGCCCAATTTCTAGATTGACTTTCTTAATCATTATACCAATGTGGCTATCATTATAATTTATCTACTGCAAAATATTTAAATGCATAAACTAAAATGATAAGTTACAATAAATGGTTCTGCATGTAACAGCATCTAGTTGATCTTGGCCAACCAGAGCTAAACTGGATGGACCTTGGTTGGTACTTGGGAAATTATCAAGAAACACACATAAAAGTCTGTAGTCAACCCACCTGAAATAATTTTAAAAATGGACCTCAAACACAGTGCCTGAAGAACAGTTGTTGATCATTGCATTGGAATTTTGGTCATTTGTGGTAGAATGTTGAACATTTGTTAAAGAAAGGAAAAGGGGAAAGGAACTCAGAAGCCCAAATCTCAGGACAGAATGTGCTAGCTTGTTTAAAAGAAGCAAATAAGGGCAAGAAATTGAACGAAGTGACAAACTCTTTGTGTCCCACCTCTGGCATTAATTATAGTAATTTCCTACCATGTTTCTCACATAATAAGGCCGGGCCTTATTTTTTTTTGACCCCTGAAAAACCGGCTAGGCCATCTTTTCGGGGGTGACTTAATTCCCCCCCCCCCGTTGTATCCTCGGGTGGGCGGGCGGCGACAGCTTGGATGTTTGGGAGACCTTCCATCACCGTTGCTTTTCCTTCTCCCTTGCTGCTGCGGCATTACAGTAACGCTGCGGTGTTTGGCACAGCCACGTGCAGCCAGTCAGGACTCCTCCCTGCAACCGGAGCCCTGAGGAGACACTTGGCTTCAGGTGCTCCTGTCGCTGCCTTTCCTTTGCCTTCGAAGGTAAAGCGAATTATTTTAAAAACCTCAGCTCATCCCATCAGGGCCGCGCTGGAACTGTGCAAGCTGGGCAGAGCCGGGAAAGCGAGCTGCAGGTGTTTTCTGGTTCTGCCCAGCCCGCACAGCTCTGCTGCGGCCCTGGTGGGATGAGCGGAGGTTTTTAAAATAATTCACTTTACCTTCGAAGGCAAAGGGAAGGCGGCGACAGGAGCACCTGAAGCCAAGTATACCAACAACTTTTCGCTGCCGTCTCCCTCTCCGACTACGAAACTCGTGTGCTTCGCCAAACGCTCCGAGTGAGGCGAGCTCTTTCATACATAGAGAGAGAGAAAGGGGGAAAGACACCAGCGTGCTCCGAGAGGCTGGCTCTTTTCTCTAGCCAAGGCTGACAGGAAATGCCTCCAGGGCCATGGCAGAGCCGTGCAGGCTGGGCAGAGCCGGGAAAGCAAGCCGCGGGTGTTTTCTGGTTCTGCCCAGCCCACACGGCTCTGCCATGGCCCTGGCGGGATGAGCAGAGAGCCTGGTGGGGAGGCACTCTCTGCTTTGGTGACATTTCGGGTGCCTCTGCTGCCTCCTCGCCCATCGCAGGTGGTGGCGGCAAGCAGCGGCGCTTCGCTGAGAGAAAAAGAAGACAGCGCAGCCACCTTGCTTGCTTTCCCACCTGCCTGCCCCAGATGGCCTTAGGAGTGGCAGCAGTGGCAGCAAGCGCGCACACTACTGCCGGTGAAGGGAGGAGAGGCAAGGAAAGAGAAGGGAGTGTGGCAGCAGCGATTCATAGCGGGGCAAGGCTGGCAAGCTGAGGTGGCCACACCAGAGAGCATCGCTACCAACCCCGTCATGAGGATAAAGGAGCGGGATAGAGATTCAGTCAGATGTCAGCCTCGGCTAGAGAAAAGAGCCAGCCTCTCGGAGCACGCCGGCATCTTTCCCTCTCTCTCTCACTCTATGTATGAAAGAGTTCGCCTTGTTCGGAGCATTTGGCGAAGCACAAGAGTTTCACAGTCGGAGAGGGAGGCGGCGGTGAAAAGGACACGGCGGCAATGGCAGGATGCTGCAAGTCAGGATCTTGCATTGAAGCAGCCCGGGGGGCATGTAGCCACCTCCCTCCAGCCCACCTTGAGGATTTGCCTTTTGTTGTTGGTATACTTGGCTTCAGGTGCTCCTGTCGCCACCTTCCCTTTGCCTTCGAGGGTAAAGTGAATTATTTTAAAAACCTCTGCTCATCCCGCCAGGGCCGTGGCAGAGCCATGTGGGCTGGGCAGAACCAGGAAACACCCACGGCTCACTTTCCCGGCTCTGCCCAGCTCGCACGGCTCTGGCGCAGCCCTGATGGGATGAGCGAAGGTTTTTAAAATAATTCATTTTACCTTCGAAGGCAAAGGGAAGGCGGCCACAGGAGCGCCTGAGGCCAAGTGTCTCCTCAGGGCTCCAGTTGCAGGGAGGAGCCCTGACTGGCTGCACGTGGCTGTGCCAAACGCCGCAGCATTGCTGTAACACCACGGCAGCAAGGGAGAAGGGAAAGCAACGGTGGCGGAAAGTCTCCCGATATGAAGTGCTCCACCAACACAGGCAGCACCATATCCAGGCATGCAACAAAGTACTTCCTAATGGCAAGCCCCCCCCGCCATCCCCCCCATTTTGCATGTTTAATATGGGCCTTAATTTGGGGGGAGGGGCTTAATTTGATTTTATGCCAATAAATCATGCTAGGACTTCCTATTGGTGGAGGCCATATTGTTGGAGAAACACGGTAGTTTAAACACAATTGAGAAGTCTTCTGGTTCCGCGTGGCTTCAGTGGCAGCAGAAATTTGTGACCGTCCATGATTCCTGCTGCGCTTGCCGTCGAGGTGCCCCCAAACCAAATGGATCTGGGGGATATGGCTGCCCTGTAGAGGCAGCCGAAGAGAGAGGGGAGCCGGATAGGGGGTTGGGGGTGTCGCAGACCCCCTCCTCGTCCGGAAAACCCCTTTTTCCTGAGGTGGTGGAGTGGCGGTCAGTAATGGCCACCACGAAGAAGCCTGCAACTGGGTAAGATTGTGCTGGAGGAAGCAGGAAAAGTGAAAGTGCTGGCTGAGCCAGGTCAATCAACATCTCTCAAACTCTCTGGAACTGAATTGTTTGAATTGCTGGAGGATACATTGTATCCCTAAGAAGATTGGAAAGCGGCGGAGAAAGCTGTTAAAGGGAAACTTTTTTTTTTCTTCACTCTCCCACCCCATAGAAACAGCAGATGAAGATTTGAAATTTATTTGGGCACTGAAGGTGAATTATTTTGAAAGTTAAAGTCAAGGGACAAAAGATTCTTTGGACATTGGATTTAATAATTTAAGAAATCGGAAAACCCTTATTGGAGGTATGGATTTCTGATCATTTAAAAATTGTTGTTGTAAGTGGGAAGGGAGAGGAAAAAAATTGGAGCAGAAGTTGAAAAAGGAGGAGATTGCCCAGAATTCTAAAGAAAGATATATGGTAGTTGGACCTCTTTGATTATACAGTAACCCCAGAAAGAGAAGTAGAAGAAGGGAAAAAAGTATTAACTTTTGGAATCTTTTTTTAATTATTCTTGATTAAAAATACTTGGGTGGTTGTTTTGGGAAAAGTTTCTCTTTTTATGATGGCATCGCTTGTGGATGAATTAAAAACTGAATATCAAAAATATAAAAAGGAAGAACAAGATAGAAAAGATATTTTGGGCACTTTATTTCAATTTTTAGAAATGGCGTCATGCACTTATGAAAAGTTGACTATGCAGCAGAATGACTGGGACAAAGAAGAAGAGAAAGAAGAAGCCATCTTCGATGAACAATGGGTTTTTTTCTGGGGAGGAGGAGAAAGAGGATAAGAAAAAGGGGATTTTAAGGTTTGAAAAAAACAACCAAAAAAGAGAAAAATGAGATGAAAGGTGAATGCAAGGTTAGAAAACAATGGAAAGGGAGTAAGAAAAGGTAGGAGGAGAGACAAAGGGGTAAAAAGGGCAAGGAGAAGAATAAACAAGAGAGAAAGGGGGGGGAGGAGAAGCCTTAATGGTGGGAAACAAAATTTAAAGAAAAAAAGCTTATTTAGAGACAATGGGTGAATCTAATTGGGAAAAAAAAGGGATTCTGGAAGGTACATAAGATTGTGTCTTTATATGTGTATCTAGAGTAAAATGCTTAAGATATAAATGAGTATTAATATATACGATTACCATATATACTCGAGTATAAGCCGAGTTTTTCAGCACATTTTTTGTGCTGAAAAAAACCCCCTCGGCTTATACTCGAGTCAGATTCCCCTCTGAAAAAAAATGGTGTGGAGCTCTGAAGCTGGGCAGCCACTTCCCTGCTTCTGTGTTTCCTTTGCAACTTTTAAGCATGGGGGTAATCGGAAGCAGAAAAGTTCTTGCTTGAGGATATATTGTTTTTTCTTTTTTTAACTGTTTTTTTTTTGGGGGAAGACCCACCGCCATGTGAGAATGCTCAGACACGAAATCTATCCAACCGAAAATAAGTGTGTGGGGGGGGGGATTTTAACAGAGGGAAGATGTAGGGAGAAGGCAAAAGCGACGGAAGATCCTTCAGGGGAAACTGAGGGGGAGACTCACCCTTGGTCCAGATGAGCCCCCTTCCCCTTTCTCTAGGCTGAGAAAACAACGCGAGCCGAGGTTGCTTCGGCTCCACTCAGCTTCATTTCCTCAGCTCCAGCTGCTTTCAGTCCACTCGGGAGGAGGGGGAGGAGGAGGTGGTGGCAGCTCGCATTGTTTTCTGAGCTCTAGGCTGAGAAAGCAACGCGAGCCGAGGTCGCTCCACTCAGCTTCATTTCCTAAGCTCCAGCTGCTTTCAGTCCACTCGGGAGGAGGGGGAGGAGGGGGAGGAGGTGGTGGTGGTGGCAGCTCGTGTTGTTTTCTGATAGTGAGATCATTTCCCAAATTAATTGATTCACTAACCCAAAAGAAGAAGATGTTGATGACAGTGGGAGGCAGGAGTCACTCTCTCCCTTGCAAGAAAAAAGCAAGAGCCGTTCTTATGATCTCTCCCTCTCTCTCTTTCTCCCCATAATACAGTAAAGCCCTTTCCAGCACGCGTGCGCGATCCGCCCCCGCCGCTTTGCACCTTGCAAATGCAAAAACCCGGGGGGGGGGGGGAGAGAGAGAGAGAGAGAGAGATATCATAAGAATGGCTCTTGGTTTTTTCTTGCAAGGGAGAGAGTGACTCCTGCCTACCATTGTCATCATCATCATCATATTTTGGGTTAGTGAATCAATTAAACCTTTCATGATAGTGAGATCGTTTCCCAAATTTCCCTTAAATCAGGGAAGAAACAAACCTTTGGGCTGAGAATAAGCCTGTTCCTATGATGCCATTTTTGTTCACTGCAGTGTGAAAAGTGTGAAAAAACACACTTCTTTTTCTTCATCTTCTTGTTCCCTATTTACTGGTCTCTTTCAAAGAGGAAATTGTGAACATCAAACTTATTCTCAACTGTCCTAGTGAAAGTTTTTATTGGTATCTATTTTTATTTTTGAAATTTACCAGTAGCTGCTGCATTTCCCACCCTCGGCTTATACTCGAGTCAATAAGTTTTCCCAGTTTTTTGTGGTTAAATTAGGTGCCTCGGCTTATATTCGGGTCGACTTATACTCGAGTATATACGGTAGTTTTTTTTAATGATATGGATAGTGCTTATATAGGATTTTATTTAGTTATTGCTGGGTTTTTACCTTCTTTATAAAATTTATTGTGTAATTTTAGAATGTACTAAACAGAATCCCAAGATAAATTAAGTGTTATATGAAGTAATTTTAAGTTAGGACAATGAGTTAAAGACGTCACTCCAATCAGTGTATAGGAGAAGTATATTAAAAGAAAAAAGATGAATGGATAGTTGGAAATAGAACAGACAAAGAATGATATTGAAAATGATAATAAGATATAGAAGGATATATAAATTGAATATGAGGTTTGAATTTGTGTCTGTGTGAAGAGTTTCAACCCGGGATCAAGCAGCCTTCAGAAAAGATGTTTTAGGGTTTTTTTTTCTTTTCTGTGTTCTGTGTTTTGTATGTTTATGAAAGGCAATAAAATTTTAATAAGCAAGAAATATAATTTGGATAAGTAGAATGAAAAGGAGAAGTCGGGATAAGATATGAAGTTAAATAGATAATGTAAATATTGATATTACAGTTTGGAATTATTTTATATGTTGTATTGGCTTTCTTCTTTAATTATTATTACTTTTTTTTTTAGAAAAGATTTTTTAAGTTGTTATGCCTGGATTATTTGTGTACTGTTTTTGTAAAATTAATAAAACTTGTAAAAAAAAAAATAAACACAATTGAGAAGAAACAGAAAGCAGCTGGATTTCATTCCTAGAAAAAGAAAGGAGCAGAAAAGGCACGTGTTCATTCCTTAACTTTAAAAAGAGGAAGAAAAAAGATAAATAACAGCAGAGCGTTGGAGAGAACTGATTCGGGCTCCGCTGCTCATTGATGCTACTGGATTGGTAGAACCAGGCCGAACCAGTAGAATACCACCACTACTTCCCTCCTTGATTAGTTTCCATCTATTGTTTCTTGTCTTGTCCTTTGGTGCTTTGGAAAATAAATTGACACCCTCCTCTTTGTGGCAATCTCTCAAATTCTGAAATACTGCCATCATATCCACCTTCTTTTTTCTAGACCAGCTAAACTCAAATGTTTTAATCTCAAAGACTTGATTGAGCTGTCTCTACAAAACATTTACACTGAAGAAGGGAAATATTTTTGTAGTGAGACAAAAAGATAGCTGAGGACAATGGAAAGTACAAAACTGGCATCTATAGAGTTGAACACTCCTTACATGTTACAAGTCTGTTTTAGAGTGATTTGAAAATCTGTTTTTTTTTAAAAAAAAGTTATGTCTAATATTATCGGAGGTAAGAAGCAAAAGCCATTCAACTAGACAGCAAAACTTTCCAATAACTTTCCTAGCCTATGAATTAGAAATAGAAAGCTCAAGGAAAACATTTGAACATTTTCCACATCAGTGAAAAGTGGCCTTGGCATATCAGCTGCTAAATAATACATTCTCATTAATTTCAAGGTGACCCAATACTCATTTATAATTCCCATGTCCGGTTTTAATAGTATATATAAACACAGGCCTGTTGCAAATCAATGAGAGTGTTACCTTTGACTCTTCATTGATTGACTTCATCCCAGATGCTGAAGTAGTTTGACAAAATAACAGGTTCTCTATTAACCCCTTCCAAGAATCCCTGCAGGCATTTTTTTGTAAAGCTTCTCAAACAATTGTACAGCCAAAGACCAAATGAAATCAAGTCATTGTCAATCAATGCAGCTGACCAGGATATTATTCAGATTAAAAGTAACAACTGCTCTTCAAGAAAGAGTAGTATTCGCATATTTTTCTTTTTGAGTCCACTATCTATTCATCCACCCACCCAACATATACCCATTTTTCTTTTCACATTTTGCAATGGTTTTGCATAGGAATTTATATTTATAACCCAGGAAAAGACAATATTGAGACAATGGATTTTATTATGCAAGTGACAGTTATGCAATGGAAGTTTTAGCAATCAATATCTGAGAAAAATTCACATTCATTTAATATAAGAGTAAGGGAAAATAGAAGAATACCAGTAGCAAATTTGGGTGTGTACAATTGCTGAGCTTATATCAGCAAACAATGTTAACATCTAAGATAGTTTTCTCTGAACAAAGTTCAGGATAGAAAGAAGAGTCAGAACAATGTTGCTTGTCAAAATATCTATCTTCTCCTTCATTCTTCTTCCTACAGTGACCAATCATATATCTCTGGGTTATTCAGCTAACAACCAAAAAGTAATCCATTGTCTCTTTGTTGCACAAGAGCAACTGGTATTTAGAAGAATGGTATACAGTAGAACCTCTGGTCACAAACGCTTCTGACCACAACAAAATTGTGTTCCAACCAAAAAATTTACAATTTTTTTTGAATCTGGTCACAAATACGTACTCAGGTGGCATTCAAACATGATCCCTGACCCAGAAATTCCCCAAAATGAAACATTAGATGAAGAAATCACCAAAGTTATGGAACAAACTATGGTCATGCAGGGGTGGGATTCTACTGGTTCGGACCCGTTCAGGCGAACCGGATGTTAAAGTTATAGCTGGTTCTCTGAACCAATATTTCAACTGACCAGCTGGCCCCACTCCTCCTGTCCCATCCTACCCCTCCCAGGTGGGGCCCATTTTTGATGGAGGTAAGTGCAGGGTCCGCATGGAGGCTCTGGAAAGGGAAAATTGGCCTTCAGGAAATCTAGAAATGGGCCTGTTTTCAGCTTCCAGAGGGGCCTCTGGATGCTTGGGAGGGCAAAAAACAGCCTTTCTGGAAAAATCAGAAATGGCAAAATGGGCCTATTTCCGGCTTCCAGGGGGCCTCCAGAGGCCAGGAGAGGCTGTTTCATCTCCCAGAGACCCAAGGGAGGCCTCTGGACTCTTGGGAGGGGGAAAATGGCCTCCCCCGGGCTTTGGAGGCCCCCTGGAAGCCGGAAACAGAAGTTTTGGTAGGCCACGCCCACCATGGCCATGCTCACCCAGCAACCAGGCAGCGAACCGGTTGCTGGGATTTTTGAATCCCACCCCTGTAGTCATGACCAGAGGTTCTACTGTATTTGCTAATATCAAGCTAATAGATGCAATGTAAAGTCTTATAGCTCTTCACAATCTAATGTTCCAAGAATCTTAAAATCCATTTTAAATGTATCTAACTTAGCAGCTGTTTCTCTACAAGGCATTTACAAACTGATAACTCATTTATAAATTTGCTACCATTATGATCTACTGAAAATTAACTTTAACTAGTCCATTTCATTTGGGGTTCCCAAATGGGGTTCCCTTTATTTCAAAGTCATTTTATTCACTGGACACATGTTTATATAAACATTAAATGGAAGAAAAGAGACATAAATTAATACACACTTAATAGCATCCGCAGCTTGTGAAATCCATCTCACTATGACCTTTTTCTTTTCTAAGGAACCTTACTGAATCCCACTGCATATCTTTCTCAGAAGTGAGCAATCTTGTCAAAGGTACAAATATTAAAATGTCCTAGTGAGCAAATTATCCTATGTTTCTTATCTAGTGAATATTTGTTGCACAAAACAGTTGCAATCTCTGAGGTTTTCAGCTCCATAGTGTTTATATATGACCTGTCTAAGCAAATCCTGACCTCCACCCCCAATTACAGCTCTATTTTCACTGGGCCTCTACACGTAGAGTGTAGGTTTCAGCTATTTCCTGAAGCTGAACAAAATGTTCTTCACACTGGCCCCACTATGATGCTGTGTAGGCAGTTGCAGCCAATACTATATCAACATATGCTGAAAACTTTCTTCCCTTACAATAAAGACTTATCTACTGAGTTAAATAGGAACTACACTGATTAAAAGCAGCAAATCTAGACACCATATCCTATTGGAGGATTCTTGGTGTTAGTGATAGGTCATTATCTTGCAATACAACCCTATACATTCCATTCTCAAAGGAAATATCTATGGCAGGGCATTCTACCAATAACTCTGCAGCAAGTAAATCACTGGATATTTTTTTCCCGGCCAAGGGAAGAGATATATTGTGAGTATGATACAACCCTTTCAAATGAAATGTAGGTTTAAAAGCAAAACAAAATATCCAAATGACTGTCTTTTGAATACTAGGAACAATTATATCATGGTTTGTACAATTTAGTATAGAAATGCCATAATCTTTAATGATTGCATTATCATTGATTTCTTAAAAGATTATATGTTATTCCTTAACAATGTTTTCATAAGAAATGTTATATTTCTCATGCTTTATAAACATGCCCCATTGAATAAAACATTGGAGGTAATGAATGTCACATGATTTCCCTCCATTTCCATTTTGTTAATCTTCAAAAGGAGTGAGCCAAATGATTATTAATGGTACTTTGATTAAACTCTTGACAGACTGCTTAAGCGTGGTTGGTTTTATTCAAAAGGGGGAAAATACAAGATGACTATTCTACAGGAAATCATCAAAGGATGTTAGAGACATTCCAAACCTATAGTTACCAATAAAGGAGAATATTTTTAGCTCAGAGTTGAAATGAGGAGTCCTTGGTACTCTCTGAGCTTGGTTGTTTTCTTGCAGATGTTTCATTACCCAAAGTAGGTAAACCTCATCAGTGCTAGTGTTAACCAAGCTCAAAGAGCACCAAGGACCCATCAAACCTATAATCCTTGTTTAGATCAAGGTCTTCAAACTTGGCAAGTTTAAGGCTTGTGTATTTTAACTCCCAGAATTCCTGAGATAACATGACTGGAGGAAAAATTCTGGGAGTTGAAATCCACAAGTCTTAAAGCTGTGAAGTTTGAAGACCCCTGGCTTAGACAATCGTCTTTAAGGAATAACTTTAATTCTCCCTTTCCAATCAGATTGTTTCCAAGATGATCATCTGTGTTATGAACTAATAAAGGCACTTAAATAAAGTTTTAACAAATCTTAAGAAAAAGCAGGGTTCTAATCCTGCACTTCTGATTGGCTGATAATAACGATATCGGATTGGTCCATTCTGGGGAATCTGATTGGCTGTTAATGAGCCACTCTCATTGGTTCAAGGGTTTAACACTTCCATGTTTCTCATTGGCTAATAGGTCAGCACCCTATAAAAGGGCTGCTGCTGCCCTAGGGTTTTGCTCTGTTCAGCATGATTAATAAAGAGTTGAAGTTCACTGTTCACTGCCTTGTCTCCGTTCCTTGTACCCATGCGCAGAACTTAACAATCTGGTTACCCTGTACTAAATAAATCAGTTCCCAAGAACTATCTTTGATCCAGTGACTTATGTTTAATCAATTTGAGATAAAGATCTGAACCTGTTGGAATTCCAGAGACTGCATTCACCAATGTTTAATTTTAGAACATCCCCCAGCTTCTAATGTATAGCATCATCAATCCATATAATATATTTTTGGCTACTCTTGCAGTTATTTTCTATCTTTTCTGTAATACTGACTCAGAATTATCCAGCAAATTTCCAATGCTGTGACTAGACTTGAATCTGGATATCTGCAGACCTTAATACAATGCCTGTGACATCTTACATTGTCACAACAATGGCCAGGTGATACTATAAATTGCTAGTGCAACAGACCTTCCAGACAACTGTTGGAAGAAATATCCATCTGGTTCAGTTCCAGGCAGGGACAAAGACACTGGAAACATGGAACCTGATTGGAAAGATGGTTTAATGGTTGTAGGAAGTTAGCACCCACCCCTCTCCTAGAAAAATGAAATATCAAAAAGGCAGAATGTTTCCTCTAAAAAGAGTAGAAACTCAAGAGCAGAAACTCACCTCAGAAGTAGAAGCTCACTGTTGTGTCCTCGAAAATGATGCCAGGAGTCGGTGACTTCAAATCATGCTCTTTTATTAGTGTAGGAACCGAACTGGCGCTATGCAAAAGGTTCGCGGGTTTTATTCCTTTAGCCGCGGCGGCCGCAGCCAATGGCACCACTTTGAATCTCCCGCGATTCGAATAGACCAATCGCGGGAGATTCTTAGCGAGCCGATCGGCGCAGCTCGCCTGACCAATCAGAGTGCCCCGCGCTTTGGCCAATCAAAGCACGGGGATCTCAAGAATGCTAATGAGGGGACAGAACACCCCTCCGCTTTGGTTTAGTCCTTATGTTGCGTAGTCACGTAGGTAGGCAGGGATCCGTCTTAGCCTACTGGACCTGCGCAGCTCAGTCGTAGGTTGGATCCCGGCTGGTTTGGTCGGGGTCTCTGCTTCTCCAGATGCCGTCATGGGAACCGGCTGGTCGGTCGGGCCGGGCCGCTCTCCGTAGCTCCCTCCTGGGCCTCCCGGGTTGGTTGAGCTGTGGGTTTCGCCGCTCCCGCTCGGTCTCCCCGGGTCGGTTGAGCTAGCCTGGCTGTCTCTTCCTGGCGAGGGGTCGTGCTGGCTGCTTTCCGGTAAGTATGGCTGGTTTATTCTTCTTTGGTTTTGGTCCCCTGGGTATTCCCTCCCCCCTTGGTTTGTGTTGTGGGGGTTGGTTTTGCCTGTTTGTGCGTCGGTGGTCTCTTGGTTGGTCGTCCTCGACCTTAATTGGTCGATGTGGCGTTTCCATGCTCGTCCGTCTGCTGTTTGTAGCCGGTACGAGTGTGGGCCTGTTATTTGTGTGATGACGGCCGGTACCCATTACGGGTCTCCCGTCAGGTTTCTTGCGTATATGGGGTCGCCTCGTGCGAAAGTTCAGTGTTTGCTGTTTGAGTCTGGGGGCTTCTCTGGGTTATACGTAGGGTGTAACCTGTCGAGTAGGGACCTTAATTTCCTCCCCATTAATAGTTCGGCTGGGCTCTTATTCGTTGTGGTATTTGGGGTTATGTGTTGGGTGAAGAGTAATTTGTTTATTTTATCCTGGATCTCCCCGTGGTCTATTTTCCGGATGGTTTTCTTTGTGAATTGCACCATCCGTTCCGCCCTACCGTTCGCCGCCGGGTGCACCGGTGCTGTCAGCGCGTGGCGGATGCCCCTTTCCGCTAGGAATTTTTCGAATTCCAGCGAGGTGAATTGGGGCCCGTTGTCAGAAACGACGACATCTGGGAGACCGTGCATTGCAAAGAGTTTGCCGAGTTCCTTGGTCATGGCCTCCGTGGTTGTTGTTTTCATGTTGCTTACCTCCAGCCAGTTGGAGTAAGCGTCTACTGTTATAAGGAAGGTGTGTCCTTTTGTGGGCCTGGTGAAGTCTATGTGGATCCTAGACCAAGGTCCCCTTGGGGTTTCCCACTCTAGGACGGGTGCTGTGGGTGGGCTTGGCCTAGTTTCCTGGCATCATTGGCCCCTTGCTACCCAGGTCTCAATTTGTTTGTCCATCCCTGGCCACCAAGCGTAACTTCTGGCCAGGGCTTTAGTCCTAACGATGCCAGGGTGCCCCTCGTGTAATAGTTCCAGAACCTTCCCTTGTAGTTTTTCTGGAATGACCACCCTATCCCCCCATAGTATGCACCCTTTTAATAACGAGAGTTCCGTTTGCCGGTTCCGGAATGTTTTGACGGACTCGTCGTTGTCCCTTTCCGGCCACCCTTTCTCTACCCAATGCAACACCCGCGCCAGACGTTTGTCTTTATTAGTCTCTTGGGCAATGTCTGACGCGGTTATGGGCAGGTTGGGTAGAGTCTCTATGCTGAGGGTGGTCGTCGTGGGTGCTGGGTCGGTGTCAGGTTCCGGTAGCGGCGAGCGGCTTAAAGCATCTGCATGGGAGATCGTCTTACCTGGTCTGTGTATGAATCCGTAGTTGTAGGCCGCCAGGAACTCGGAACACCTTGTCATTCGGGGAGACAGAATGTTCGGGGTGGCCCGGTTTCCTGCAAGGATTCCCAGCAGCGGCTTGTGGTCGGTTATGATGGTGAATGTCCGGCCGTAGAGGTACTCATGGAACCTTTTTACGGCGGCAACGATAGCCAGAGCCTCTTTGTCCAGGTGGCTGTAGTTCCGCTCTGGTTTGGTGAGGGTCCTTGAAAAGAACATGATGGGTGCTTCTTTTCCGTCGGGGAGGGTATGGCTGAGGACAGTGCCGATGCTGAAGGGTGATGCGTCGCATGTGACGGCCAGGGGTAGGGTCTCGTTGTACTGTATAAAGACGGCGTCCGAAGTGAGGAGGTCCTTTGTTTTCTGGAAGGCGGCTTGCTCGCGTTTCCCCCAAGTCCAGGTCGCCGCCTTGTCCAGGAGCCTATGCAAAGGCTCCACCACCATCGCCTTTTGGGGCAGGAAAACATTGTAAAAGTTAAGTAGCCCCAGGAATGCCTGTAGTTCCGTCTTCAACTTGGGTGTGGGGGCTTCTTTGATGGCCTTGATTTTTTTGTTTGTGGGGTGAATGCCGTGACGGTCTAGGAGGTATCCTAGGAATTCAACCCGTTCCGTGTATAATTGGCATTTCTCCCTCTTTACCTTGAGCCCGGTCTCTTTGAATTTGGTTAGGACCTCCCTGAGGCGACCCTCTAGTTCGGCTTGGTTGGTTGCCGACACTAAGACATCGTCGAAGTAAGGTACCACCCCCTTGATGCCTTGTAATAGTCTTTCCATTAGGCTTTGGAATTTTCCCGGTGCCACGCTGACTCCGAATTGGAGCCGGTTGCACTTAAATGCTCCCCGGTGGGTGACTATGGTTTGCGCTTCTGCCATTTGCTCGTCAACTGGCAACTGTTGGTATGCCTGGGCGAGGTCGAGTTTGGCGAAACCTTGCCCCCTCCCAGTGAGTGCAATAGGTGTTGCACTACTGGGACGGGGTAGGCGCTTTGTTGCAGCGCGCCATTTAGGGTGGCCTTATAGTCCCCACAGATCCTCACTGACCCATCGGACTTGATTGGGGTGACTATGGGGGTCTCCCACCGGGTGTGGTCTATTGGCTGTAGGACCCCTTGCTTGACGAGCTTGTCAATTTGCTCATCTATCTTGGGTTTAAGTGCGAATGGCACCCGCCTTGGTTTCAGGCATTTTGGGGGGACGTTTGGGTCTAGGCTGAATGATATAAGGGGCCCTCGGTACTTGCCTAGGTTTCCGTCGAAGACCTCTTGGAATTCCCGGGCCAGTTGTTGCTCCCAGCTGTCGTCGGTGACGTGGTCGACTCCCGTGACTGCAATGCCGAGTGGGGCGAACCATTGCAGTCCCAGTTGGCTTGGGCGGTCGCGATCGACGATTGTCAGGGGAAGCCTTTCAGTGCGCCCTTTGTATGTCACGTTGAACTGTCCGGTTCCGACTACCAGGATGCGGTTTCCCTGGTAGTCCTTTATGATTAGTCTCTGGCTGTCTAGGCTTCTCTTTTGGATGGTAGGCATCAAACGCTTTATTTCATGCCATGCTATCATGGAGAGGTAGGACCTGGAGTCCACCTCCATTTTGCATGGCTCGCCCTCGATGCCTACCTCCACGTGGACCTTCCGGGTGTCATTGGTTGTGGCGTGGCCGATGGTGACCGTCTGATGGGTCTCCTCTCTTCGCCGGGTATCGCTGCCTCGTAGGGATTGTCCGTTCCGGTCCCATCTGTTGTCAGAGGGGCGATCTCTGGTCCGGGGTGGTGTGCTCTCTCTCCTCCGTTTGCTCTGGTCCCATCGGGGCGGGCTGCGGTTCTTTTTTAGGCGGCAGACGCGGGCGATGTGTCCCTTCTTGTCACAATGCCGGCAGATCGACTCGAAAAACCGGCATTCGGACCTGGGGTGGTCGCCTCCGCACAGTTGGTCCTCGACTTACGACCCCGCCGGTTCCGTGGGTCGCGGCCTGTCTGGAGGCGATGAATTTCCTCCTCGTCATCGGAAGTGCCCAATGCCGAGTGGAAATCGCCCTGGTGGGTGGTCGTCTCGGGTTGGGCCTCAGCCAACCTTGCAGGGTGGTTGTTCCCACTGAGGTCCCCAGCGTTCGGTCGGCGCATGTTTGGGTCGCTTCGGCGGCTGCGGCTGCGGTGAGGGTGTCTGCAAGGCTGATGTTGCCCTTGGCCATCAGCCGGCTCTGGAGGACGGGGTCCCACAGGCCGAGCACGATTCTGTCTCGCAGGGCGTCATTCAGGTTGTCAAATTCGCACAGCCCCCCTAGGTGCCGTAGTTCGGCGATGAAGTCGCTGAAACTTTCACCCGACCGTTGGTCCTGATGGTAGAATTCATTGCTTCGGATCAGGATGGGTACCTCTGGAGCGTAGTGCCGCCGAAGTATTGGCTCGAGGACGTCCCAGTCCATCGCGGTCGCGTCGGCGGGTTTGGCAAGTGCCTTGGCCATCTTGAATACCTCGGTCCCGCAGTGGGTCAGGAAGACGGCGCACTTCATGGGGCCGGTGGCGTCCTTCAGATTGCTGCACTCGAGGAACATGCGGAATCGGTCGGAGTACGATTCCCAGTCCTCGGTGGCGGGGTTGAAGGGTGCGGGGGGTGCGATTTTCGCCATCGTGGAGATTCGTCTGGCTTCCGTCGGACACGTGGTTTGGTTCAGGGTTTGGATCCCACCTTCGTCGCCAGTGTTGTGTCCTCAAAAATGATGCCAGGAATCGGTGACTTCAAATCATGCTCTTTTATTAGTGTAGGAACCAAACTGGCGCGATGCAAAAGGTTCGCGGCTTTTATTCCTTTAGCCGCGGCGGCCGCGGCCAATGGCACCACTTTGAATCTCCCGCGATTCGAATAGACCAATCGCAGGAGATTCTTAGCGAGCCAATCGGCGCGGCTTGCCTGACCAATCAGAGTGCCCCGCGCTTTGACCAATCAAAGCGCGGGGATCTCAAGAATGCTAATGAGGGGACAGAACACTCACCCCCACCTTTGTTAATGGGTGGGGCATTAAGGCCTGGGCCAGAATTCTTTACATAACAAAGATCACCAGGTAAAGCTATAGCAATTTCTCAAAAGCCCTTTCAGTGCATCATCATCCAGGAAGGCTCAACCAAGCCTGGAATTCAGGACAGTTGCCTCTACATGGCCTCATGGGAATCTGACAACCAGTCAGAATACAAGCTCCAATTCAAATCCCAACAAAGGTTATAAAACCCAGGCAGTCTCAGCACCTCACTCTTTTCTTGATCTCTTCCTTCATCTTGAAGCATGTGATCATCCTTCTTTTTCACTCTGGAGCCTCAGGCCAAGTGGTCCTGTCCACCATTAAACCTTCTAAACAGCCTCCATGTTTCCAGTGTCTTTTTTCCCCACTTGGAAATGAACCCAGAAGGATAATTCTTCCAACATGGTGAAGCACAACCACCAAGCATCTTCTGGGTAGCTGACCACATGGAATGGAGAGTGAGGGTTATTTATACCTTCTCTTGGTCATTGCCCTTGAGCTTCTTGTTCCAGAAATCTATTCTATTGGCTTTAGTCAGACTCCGCTGGGGCCATGCAAGGGTCATAGCTGAGGATGTCTAAGCTCCCAGGTTTGGTTGGAGCTTGCTGGGCAATGATGTAATGAAGAAGCTTGTGTTCTGAAAGGGTGTTGGGCAATTCTTATTGTGTCTTAATGGCTTTGCCCTGGTTTGGATCTTGAGTGAGGGCTAATCCCATCTCTTTGAGGCTGAAGGTCTTTTATCTTGTAGATAGGCTGGCCCAGTCCTGCTGGGGCTATTAACAAAGGTGGGGGCTGCTCTCCAAGGGCATATTTCTCCTTTAGGGAAATATAATATTCTTCCTTTTTAATATTTCCCAAAATATTTCATTCTTCTAGGAGAGGGGTGGGTGCTAACTTTGTACACAACACATCATATTAAATTTCCAGCGCAGGAAATCAAGACAAGCAGATTTTCTGATTTCTTCTATATAAGACAGAAGAATGCAACCTTTAAATATAGATAGAGACAGACAGACAGATAGATGGATAAATATATAGATTTTCAAAACCATAATAAAATGTCTTACAACTGAGGCCTATTTAGTTTTGTTAAGGGTTTCTTAACTGATTTGCTGCTTCTTCAGGTGCTTTGAGGATACAACACACAATTTCCAGCCAGCCACAACACATGCTGAAGACAAGAGGTTAAGAAAGACTGCCTTAGAAAGACTTAAGATCTCAAAACAATTTCATTTATTTAGAAAAAATGGATGTATAAAAATGTTCTGAAGAGGGTCAGCTGTTATTTCTCTCCAACCCAGTCCCAGAAAGCTAAAATTTCAGAAGCTACCCAACCAACTGATTAATTTCCCTTGAAATGAAGCCCAACCCATTCCACTGTATGCTAAATCAGCACAATGGTATCAGAAAGAGTATTTGTTGCCTCCTGTTTTGCTTTTGTTAATGCCTTATCATTGGTTGGGCCCTGAAGTTCTTGTGAAAGTGTGGAGGATGGCCGCAATTACTGAGAAACTTTTAACTCTGGGCATTTGCAAGAGAACATTACTGAGCTCAGATAAAAAAAAAAGTACAGGCTTACCCCTTAGGATTCTATCACATCTGGAAAGTGAAAGATAGATTAAATGCTGGGAAATTCTGAAGCATTGTTACAAATTGAAAAAAAATCCCACACAGGATATCTTGTGATCAGATTGCGGTTGGGAATGGAGTTTAGCTAGCTCCACATGACTATAATTTGCAAACACTGCAGTTACTCCTGTCTAAAGTGGACTTGTGGTTTCAAGAGAGGAGGAAGGCAAAAAAAAAAAACAGCTCAAATCTAAGAAGACAAATATCCTTCCCACTCTTGTTTTTCCCTTATTCTGTGGTTTTAAATGGCCATAAATTGAGCTCTTAATGAATGAATGACAAAAGTAGCCAAATTAAATGACAGCACCTTGCTATTTCCAGAGCAAGGTAACATTTTACTGCAAAAGGATGTTTTGTTTTGTTTTTTTAATTTGTTTGTTTGTCAAGCATGTATGAGAAAACAAATATAAGTATGAATATAACATGTAAACATATAAATACAAACAGTTATAAGTATATACATAATAAATGAATATGAATAAATAAATGACAACAGTAGGACAGGGACGGTAGGCACGCTGGTGTGCTTATGCACGCCCCCTTACAGACCTCTTAGGAATGGAGTGATGGTAGACAGTTTAAGGTTAAAGGTTAAAGCTTTGGGGGTTTGAGAATGTAACTGTTGTGAATGAATAATGCCAAATAAAGTTATCTTGAGCTTGAAGTCAAGTGCAGGGTTCTGGCCCTGCACTTCTGATTGGCTGTTAATGGAAGGATCGGATTGGTCCATTCAGGAGCATGTGATTGGCCATTAACAGGCCATTCTCATTGGTTAACGGAGCTAGCGCTCCAGGATTGCTATTAGTTGAAGAGTTAATAAGTTGCCTATATAAGGAAGGCTATAGCAGCCCTCCAGTTTGAGCTGTCACACCATGTAAATAAAGAGTTTGAAGTTCACTGTTTCTACTGGCTCATCTCCATTATTCGCACCCATGCTCCAGACTTAACACTGGCGACGAGGGTGGGATTGGATGACATCAGAGCCAACTAAGACAACCAAGCATGTGGCTGAAGTGCACAATGGCGGAACCATGTACGGCAGCGTAGTACAACCCGCTCCGCTCGATCCAGCTAAAGAGGACTGGGAGTCCTACATGGACCGTTTCCAAATGTTTTTGGAAATGAATAATCTGAAGGATGCCACAACCGGGAAGAAACGGGCGGTATTCCTAACGCACTGCGGCCCGACGGTATTCAAAATGGCTAAGGCGTTAGCGAAACCAGCTGAAGTGAAGGCTATGGACTGAGATGTCCTCGAACCGCTACTAAGGGCCCACTATGCACCGACCGTTCCAACGCTCGTAAGATGACATGAGTTCTATCAAAGGAACCAGCGGAAAGGAGAAAGCATTGCCGATTTCGTTGCAGACCTCCGGAACTTGGGAGGCCTTTGCGATTTCACCAACCTAGAGGAGGCCTTGAGAGACCGAGTAGTCCTCGGGTTAGACACTCTAAATGTGCAGAGTAAAATAATGGCAAAGGGCAACATCACCCTTAAAGACGCCATAGCTGAAGCTACAGCAGCGGAGGCGACCAAGAAGTTGGCTGCCCAACTACGCTGAAATCACGCTCCAGCACACGAACTGGCCAGCGAAGTTTCACCTAAGTCAGAAGGGCAGCTGTAGACGGCCCACCATGAGGACCTCTCTTCGTCGTCAGAAGAGGTCCATTGCCTGCAGTCCGATCGGGACTGTTACCCGAAGTCCCAGCAACTGTGCGCTGGCTGCGGCGCCAACCATTACCGCTCCGATTGCAAATTCCGCGACGTGCTCTGCCACGAGTGCGGGAAATGAGGCCACATTGGACAGGTCTGCAGAAGTCTCCTCAGACCCAGCCAGACCGCGAAGGGTACCAATCTCTGCCAATCGACAGGGAATCGCCCTGTAAGGCAAGAACCAGCAAACCACTCCTACAGAAACTGACCCGTGAATCGTCTAACGAGATGGGAAGAGGCCCAACAAACACTCACTATCGGCCATGCCTCTTCACTAGATGCTAAGAAAATTCGGGTCAAAGTGAACATCAAAAATCAACCTTGCCAAATGGAAGTTGACTCGGGATCATCTCTTTCAATGGTCTCCTGGAAGATCCTCAAGCAACTCATCCCCACTATCCGGCGCCAAGACCTTCAATTCCAAAGGCTCGTGTTAAAGGACTACCAGGGGAACCGGATTCCAGTTGTAGGATCCAGTAGAGTCCGGGTTGCATTCAAGAACCGCACGGCGTATTTACCCCTGACGGTGATCGACAAAGACTGGCCTAGCCTGTTAGGCCTGCAATGGTTCACTCCACTCGGCATTGAAGTGGCTGGCATTAACCAAATCAGCGGCAGTGACTGGGAGGAAGACCTCACCCATGAATTCAGGGACGTCTTCGCGGAAAAACTAGTTGAGTACAAGGGGACCCCAATATCCTTTAGCCTTAATCCAAAGATAGCTCCCATCCGCCTTAAGCCTCGTTGAGTTCCATTTGCTCTAAAGCTGAAAATCGACGAGCAGCTTGACAAGTTGATAGCCCAGGGAGTTTTAAAGCCAACCAACCACTCCCCATGGGAAACACCAATCATGACACCAATTAAGCTGGACGGCTCCATTATAATTTGTGGGGACTATCGAGCCACGCTAAACCACGCCCTGCAACAAAATCCATATCCGGTGCCGGTGGTGCAACACCTCCTCCATTCCCTGGGGGGTGGAAAAGTCTTCGCTAAACTAGACTTAGCTCAGGCTTATCAGCAATTGCCAGTTGATGAAAAAACGGCACAGGCACAGACTATCGTAACACACCGAGGTGCCTTTAAGTGTACGCAGCTTCAATTCGGAGTCAGTGTAGCCCCAAGGATCTTTCAGAGCCTAATGGAGAGACTATTGCAGGGGATCAAAGGCGTTGTCCCCTATTTTGACGATGTGCTCATTGCTGCACCCACTCAAAAAATTTTATGGGATTGTTTAAGACTGGTTTTACAAAAATTCCAAGAAGCAGGCCTGAAAGTGAAGAATAAGTGCAAACTGCGTACAGATCGTGTTGAATTCTTAGGGTACTTAATTGACAGTCAGGGTATTCACCCTACCGATAGCAAATTGAGAGCAATAAAAAAATGCTCCCAGACCCCGAAACAAAGCCGACCTCCAGGCATTCTTAGGCCTCATCAATTTCTATAATGTATTCTTGCCGCACAAGATGACTGTCGCTGAACCTTTATATCGCCTACTAGATAAAAAATCAATTTGGGTATTGGGTCACAGAGAAGAGCAGGCGTTCCGTAATGTAAAACAACTACTGACCTCTGATACCGTACTAATGCAGTACAATGAGACTTTGCCGTTAAATATCACATGTGATGCATCGCCTTTTGGAGTGGGCGCCATTTTGAGCCATGTATTACCTAATGGTAGCAAAGCCCCTGTTGCTTACTTTTCAAAAACGCTCTTGAAAACCGAGTGAAATTACAGCCAGATCAATAAAGAAGCCCTGGCAAGTGTATCAGCTGTTAAAAGATTCCATGAGTACGTGTACGGCCGGGCTTTTACCATTGTAACTGACCACAAACCATTGCTGGGGATTATCGCTGGGGACAAGCCAACTCCCTACATACTTTCTCCCAGGATGACCCGCTGGTCAGAATTCTTGGTTGCCTACAATTATCAGCTACAATATCGTCCCAGTAAAGCCATTCCCCATGCCGACGCGTTGAGCCGTGCACCACTCCCGGAAACCATCAACGATCCTGCACCAATGATGACAACGTTGCAGATCGAGACACTCCATACGCCGCCATTAACTGCCCGTGACATCGCGAGAGAAACAAAACGTGACCCCATCTTAGCATGAGTCCTCACATGGGTGGAACGCGGATGGCCATTGGACCAAGTACCAGACGACTTTGCACCATTCAAAAGTCGTCAAACAGAGTTGTTCTCGCAGAAGGGCTGTATCATCTAGGGCGATAGAGTCGTTATCCCAGAATGACTCCAACAGGCACTTCTAAGAACCTTGCACGATGGTCACCCTGGAATCGTGCGCATGAAGGGCCTCGCACAAAGCTATGCGTGGTGGCCAGGCATCGACAGACAAATCGAATCATGGGTTAAAACTTGCCAGAGATGCCAAGAAGTAAGCAACGCTCCACCAAAGGCAACCCCGACCGAATGGGAGACGCCGCGGGGAGCCTGGTCCCACATCCATCTGGATTTGCTGGGCCGACCAAAGGCCACATGTTTTTGCTAACCGTTGATGCCTACTCGAATTGGCTTGAGATTCACCGAATGAGCAATACGACCACCGAAGCGGTCATCAAAAGACTGGAAAGACTGTTTGCAACCCACGGATTACCAGACGTTCTAGTATCCGACAATGGGCCCCAATCTACCGCGCTGTCTTTTGAACAGTACTTGGCTGACCACGGTATCCGACATGCGCTTACTTCGCCTGCTCACCCTATGGCCAACGGTAGGGCTGAGCGCATGGTACAATTCGTCAAAAGGACTCTACAAAAGATAGACTACGACAACATCGACGAGAAAATCAACCGAATCCTTTTCCTACAGCACATCACACCTCACAGCGTCACCAACAAAACTCCTGCCAAGCTGCTCATGGGACGAAAGCTCCGCTCCCACCTCGATTGGTTACACCCAGCCTACAAACCGGAAAAGCCACTCGGATCCAGCGGCCGATGCCGTACCTTCCAGGTAGGCGATTTAGTATTCGCTAAAAACTTATCGGGCGATCTGCTGTGGGTAGAAGCGACCGTAATCCACATAACCGGCGCAAGATCATACCTCGTTCAGTGCCCTGACTATAGACTTTGGAAGCGCCACATAGATCAACTACGATCGCGGTTACCGTCATGCAATTCCGAACTCCCTTATGACCAAACTGAGGGGGGGGGAGATGCAGAGGAAAACGAATTGCAATTAGAGGAAAATCTTTTTGAAGAGACTGATAATGGAACTGAAACACAGGAACAGGAACCGGGGACCGGAGTGAGTTCACCTCAGGGAGTGGCCAGTGATATTGGTGACGATGGGAACATGAACTCGGAACCAGAGACACCCCTACCGTTAAACAACGATCTATCTTAGCAGAAGTGCAGCCAACCGCCAGGCACTTTGTAAAAATCAAAAAGACTAATAAAAAACAACCGTCCTACCTTAAGGACTATGTAACCGCGCCCCGTGGGCAGAAGCCGGGGGAAAGAGGTGTTGTGAATGAATAATGCCAAATAAAGTTATCTTGAGCTTGAAGTCAAGTGCAGGGTTCTGGCCCTGCACTTCTGATTGCTGTTAATGGCAGGATCGGATTGGTCCATTCAGGAGCATGTGATTGGCCATTAATAGGCCATTCTCATTGGTTAACGGAGCTAGTGCTCCAGGATTGCTATTGGTTGAATAGTTAATAAGTTGCCTATATAAGGAAGGCTATAGCAGCCCTCCAGTTTGAGCTGTCACACCATGTAAATAAAGAGTTTGAAGTTCACTGTTTCTACCGGCTCGTCTCCATTATTCGCACCCATGCTCCAGACTTAACAACAACAAAGTCAGGTAAGGAGTTCCAGGCATTGACCACTCTGTTGCTGAAGTCCTATTTTCTGCAATTGAGTTTGGAGCAGTGTACTTTGAGTTTGTATCTATTGTTTGCCTGTGAATTACTACAGTTGAAGCTGAAGTAGTCATTGACAGTTAGGACATTGTAACAGACAATTTTGTGTACTAAGCTTAGATCAGACCATAGGCGACGTAGTTCGAGGTTGTCCAGGTCCAAAATTTCAAGCTTGGTAGCATAAGGTATTCTGTTGAGAGCAGAGGAATGGAGTACTCTTCTCGTGAAATACCTCTGGACTTGCTCAATTGTATTAATGTCCATTATACAGTGTGGATTCCAGGCCAATGAACTGTATTCAAGAATTGGTCTGGCGAAGGTTTTGTATGCCCTGGTTTGCAGTACAATGTTACCAGAGAAGAAGTTTCACAAATTTAGTTAACAACTCTTCATGCTTTTTTGGCAATGTTATCCTGGAGATCTGTTTTGTTTTCTCCTTAGCTTATAAGCACAGTTCACAAGAAAATTAAACTCTGGTTCTCAACTGACCAATGGAAAAGGCAAATAACTTTCCTTTATAATGTTGAACTTCTGGTCTAATTACATTCAGTCTGGAGTGGAGTGTGCCACATAAGATCATTTGTAGTCAAAATGAATATCCAGCTGGTCAGTCTGATCTCTCTATACCAGTGTTTCTCAAAGTTGGCAACTTTAAGATGTGTGGATTTCAACTCCCAAAATTCCACAGCCAGGTAGTCCCAGCATTCTGAGAGTTGAATTCCACATATCTTAAAGTAACCAACTTTGAGAAACATTGTTCTACACTGAGGAGTATATTCTACTGCAGGCATTCATCATACAGTAAAGATGTGCCAAAGAAGAGCTGAAATTTAGACATGTGCGAAATGCATTCCCATTTCTGCAGGCAGTCCGATTAGACATGCTCAAAAGAAATGTGTTATTTTGAGCTCTGTAAGCCCATGGCAGCTGAGTACCCTTTATCCCATAGCAGCTAAAGTATTCCTTAGTTCTAGAATATAAAGACATGCAGATATGAGCAGCTGAAAATCAGATAAAAGTTGTACTCTTAAATATGCTTAAAACGTTCAATGGTACATAGCAAGGATATATTTTATTAGTTTTCTCTGTTCCTTTCCCTGAAAATTCATCCTGCAAAGGCCTCCAATTACCTACCATATGGTTTTGGAAGACAGACCATATGTGACATTTTTATTTTTTATTTATTGAGATGAGGAAAGGGGAAAATTCCCAGATAGATTTACTCAGCGTTGTCTGAAGATATATGGAGCAGTCTAAAACCACTTGTGCCTGTGTTTCACATATTATTCTGCCTCAGTAATTTGGGTGAAAACATCCAAATCATCTGCCATTTCCCTAATATATGTATATTGTCAGAGTGCACACAGCATTACTATGTGAGACAACCCAGGAGCAATAACAAACGGATTTGTAATGGATTTGTAAAATAATGGTTTTGTCTACAAAAGAATATATACTACATATTCATACACTATAAACAGAAGTCAAACAAGCAGCAAATTACAGCAGGGAAGAACACAGAAAGAGAGAGACAGACAGACAGACAGATGTCCTAACAGGGCCTCTTAAAGGAACACAGGCTTTTAAAGATATAACAGCCAAAAACCTTGCTGACTCATTCCCATCATTGCATCACCTAGTCATCTTTTAAATCACTACCCTGACACATATTAAAAATATTTTTCCCTGATACATCTATCCTGTTCTGTCATCTCTGTTTAAAGGCTACCTGCCTTTGGCTTATTCCAATTAAAAATAGTAGATCTTACTCCTAATAAAGAAGGAAAACATAGCAGCAAAAATGTTTGTGTTCTCAGAAGAACCCTTCTTTAGTGTATTCAAATAGAGACTTCTAAGTCGATTTTCCTATTGGTTAGCAAATGCAACGAAACAATTGGTTAATAACGTTAGTATCTGACTGGCCACCTAAAGCGGCGGAAAGTTTAAATAAATGCCATTGGATGCAAGCCGCCGAGCAGCCGCTATAAAAAGGCCTGCCGCGGCTCAACTGCAGTTGAAGTTACTGGTTATTATTAAAGAGCTGAATTCAACTCCGGTCTTCGAGTCCCTTTACTGTCGACAAAACACCATCCACCATAAGTAAAATATTCTTCCTTCCTAGGAAATATATGCTCAGACTAAGATTAATGGAGATGTATGAATACTACCAGAATCTTCAAATAAGAGTTCACTGTTTCTTGCAGACCATATTTTTCAAAACTGTGTTTATCATTTGAATGTCAGCATTTATCAGTTCTTTCATTTTTGTCTGCAATGTTATCTTTTGATTTTCTCTCCTAAGCTTTTTATTCAGACTAAATTGTACAATGCCTGATTGTGGACAAGAGGTTTTTTTTCCTTCCCCACCCCTCTTATCTCTACAAAAATCTGGCTTCTGAAATAAATACATTTCAAATTTCCAGATATAAACTCAGGGCTTAATTTATTTCCACAGAAATGAAAGACTGAACAAATCATAACTTCTTGGACCCACACACCAATAAGCCAGGAACTATGGTTCATAAACCACATTATCTGGGTTCATGAATACTAAAATGAAGTCAAGAAAACCATATTATAGCTAATCATGGTTTATTGCTTTTATCACTTTCTCAAAATAAAATTACTGTGGGAAGGGGTTGTCTGGGACGTTTTAAAGAATGAGGGTATAGAATTTCTGTTGAATTTCTAACCTACCAGTTTATTTTCACTGCATCCTGATGTCCATTGTTATTTTGTCCAATAACATCAGCAGCCCACCAAACAGGACTACATGAGGAATTTTAAAATGCTGAAATACTTTTGGACCCTAAGTGGGAGGCTTATGTGCCCCTACCCAGGGGTGGGATTCTACCAGTTCGCACCTATTCTCTAGAACCAGTTGTTAACATTCTAAGCAGTTCAGAGAACTGGTTGTTAAAAGAAATTACTGGCCTAATCCTGTAAGGAAGGCAGGAAGGAAACATGCTGGTGTTGCTTACTGAAACTGCCTCTCCGTTATCCCTTTTTACATTCTTGGCAAGACTAGACTTCCTGTCTCTGGAACTTCTCTGGAGTTTTTTTTTCCTACTTTGCTGGTACTTTGCTGTGTGGAGTGACCATTCAAAGTTACAGTGGCACTGAAAAAAGTGACTTATAACCATTTTTCACACTTACGACTGTTGCAGCATCCCCACAGTCATGAGAGGCCAGGCGAGGAGATGCGTGCCTCGATGTGAGTGATATTGAGTTGGCCACACCCAGCCAATAACATGACCACCAAGCCACCTCCACCCAGTCACATGACTACCAAACCACACCCACACCCCTGCCCCGACTCACCACTTGAGACTCAGAAATAGAACAAAAATTTCCACAGCTCTATTCAAGGTGTCCACTTTAGTACTCTTTTCAATACTGATTGTCCATTTGAACCCCAGATCTCTCCTAGGAGCAGAGACAGTGAACAATTCAAGCACGGCAAAGAATCCCTTCCTTAATATAATTAATTACAAACAAAGGACTACACATGTTGGATAAAAACACTCTAAGATATTCTCCCATAGGCTGAAGCTGTTCCATGGATACCGGTAGATACTTTGAATTCTGTTTTGAACACTTCTGGTTCCAGAAATCAGGAATGGATATAACCTCTGCTTACTCATCTTCTGTTCGTAAGTTCTGTTTTAACTAGTGTCTTTCAGATTATCTGTGCTTAATTTTCCATGACTGAATATTACTTCTACTATATTAGTCTACTAGAATGTTATTCCAAACAGGATAATTATAGGAAGACTCCACTAGAGGATAGTGCGGCCTATAGACATCACAACATTGACCTCTTACCAGGGGTGGGCTGCTGGGGGTTTGTAGGGTTTCCAGAGAGCCCCTAGCTAAGATTCTGTGTAGTTTGGAGAACCCCCAAATCCCACTCCTGGCTGGCCTCACCCATCCCTCCCCTCCCAGGAATCCCCATGCCGCCCATTTTGGATGCAGGTAAGTGAAGGGTGCACATGGAGGTTTGGGGAGGACAAAAAACGGGCCTCCGGGAAGTTCAGGAAAACCAGAAATGGGCCTGTTTCTGGTTTCCAGAGAGCCCCCAGAGCCTGGAGAGGCTGTTTTCGTCCTCCCAGAGACTCAAGGAAAGCCTCTGGAGCCCGGGGAGGGCAAAAACGCTTCCCCTCCCCCACTGCCATGGTGCAGGAGGCTGACTAGGCCACACCCACTCAGCAATTGGGCAGAGACCCCATTGTTAAAAAAATTTTGAAGCCCACCTCTGCCTAAAACCTCTGCTTCTTTGAGGTCTGTACATGATGTGAAGACACACGTTGAATAAGATGGAAGGTGTTTTCTGATGCCATAATGCTGGTTTCATTCTGAACCTCCTTCCCAACAACTCCCCCCAGGGATTCCATTGCTAGAATACATCTTGAACAGGAAATTTTCTTATCCTGTCCAGAAAGCTCAATGGTCGAAGGCTGGGTCAGGATTATTCCAATGCTTTGAGGTAAACTGCTAAATCTATATTTCATAAAGCAACATATATTCCCAATGCACTTCTAAAAAAGATGCAAAGTAGTTTTGCATTGTTTGTGACATATGAACAGGCTTTGTGCATACAGAGAAGTCTGTTTTAATAGCTGTCTGGAAAACTTAAAAGAGATGTCATCAGCACACCTATAAGCTTATACACAGATGCTTCTTCCAGCTATTAGAACAGTTGGATGAGACCTTGAGGTGGCACAAAGCATCTTGACAAGGAAAATTCTGCTGAATACTTGTCTGACAAGGGGAAATTCTTCATCTCTGTGGCACAAAGCATCACTTCAGTGCAAAACAGTTTCCTCACACAGTCCTTGCCTTTAGTGAAAAGCTGCCACTTGTAATTCAGTGGTTCACTATAACTTCCAATATGTCCTTAGCTTAGCAGAAAATTCTTTTTTTAAAAAAAAAACACACCCTCTTGTATTTTTAGAATACATGAAAACAAAAAAATGCATATACCACACAGAAGTTTAACACATTTTTGTCTGGGAAGCTAAGGGGAGAATAATAATCTGTTGAAAATTGGTGTGTTTGGTTCCAAATTTATTAGCATTATCTGGAATCATTGGAGGATCCCTGAGTGGGTTTATGGGTTTGTAAGTATATAGTTCTGTGATGGCGAATGTATGCCACATGTCCACAGGTGGCATGCAGAGCCATTTGTGTGGGCATGTGAGCCCCAGCCAAACTTACCTGCACTGTGCATGTGTGCAACTCCCAGCTGATTTTCAGCCCATTTGAGGTTTTTTTCGGCCTCCCGGAGGCTTGAGGGAAGCCTCTGCAGGCTTTGGAGGCCGAAAAACAGGGACCATTTGCATGTCCCTTTATTTAGTACTGTATCTTCAAATAGTCACTGAGCAAATTGTTGTAGACTACCCAAATTCAAGGGTGGTGCTGTTGCAGTAGATTTAAACATTATTTCTTTCTTACATATTTAGCCACTAAGTTTATGCTCCTTTGTTCTCTACTGGGTCTTCTTTTGTTGCCTTGCACAGGAGGACAGAGCTGGAAAGCAGGTCAGTGGGGTGGGGAGGGAATGGGATTTTGTGGTATCCTTTCCTTGCTGCACACACCAAGCCACACCCACCAAGCCACAGCACACCCACCAAGCCACAACCACAGAACCAGTAGTAAAAAAATTTGAATCCCACCACTGCTTCCATTCCTTTGGATTCTATTCTGATCCCAATTTCAGTCGGAAATCCAGTACTAGCTGCACTTTTTCCCAGTTGAAAAGCCTTAAGTTTGGTTAGAATCTTTGAGGTTTTGCTTTGTCCAAACATTTCTTTTCCATAACATAATACAAGATCTGAATTCTGAAGATGCTATCTTGCTTTGCAGAGCTGCATTGGACAATACAGTATCTCCTGCTTCCGTTTAAGCAATTCTCCCTACAGTTACTAGGGAGCATTGGTGGAGTTCATTCAAATTCTTTTTGAGAACAAAATTGTATAGAATTTAGAGCTCTTATCTCAGCAAGGCCATAATTCCACAAAGATTTCTTCATGAGAGATTAAAGGTATCGACTGTCAAAATCAGTCAAAAATCTGATGTGTTACATCGCAGGGGATATACTGCCACATTAATTCAAACTGTAAACTGCTGCCTCTGAGGAGTTAGCTAAAATATACCAAGATTTAATAAGAGCTTGCTACTAGTGTGAATGGATACCAGGATAAATCAATTTGTTAAAAAAAACTAATTATTTGGAAATATGGAAATTCATGAAGATTGACTAAGGTTATATAATATGCTGCCTAAAAATTCTTAAATCGCTTTTACCTAATTGTTGTGGGACATCACATAAGCTATCAATTTACAATAGAGTACTACAGATAGAGTGCAAGCTTACATTTCTATTTCTTTTAACTTAACTAGTATAGTTAAATCATATTTAAAGTTGTTGATCTGAAACCAAGGAGACCTAAGCTGGATAATATTATGTGGCAAATAATAATAATATTTTAATGAACTTTTATGCTTCCTGACTCATAATTGTATTGAAATATATTATGATATTAAATATATTAATATTAAATTAAATATTATTAATATTAGCCATATTAACGATAGTCCATACAGATTACTTGTTCATTCCAGCATTGAGTGAAGATTTATTAAAGTTCAAATTTTTAAGCTTGAATGTCTATCATCATCATTGCCACCCTATTTAATGGTCAATAAAATCCCTTCTCCATACTGAATCATTGAATAAAAAGAATGCAATGTTGCGGTTGAAAAAAAAAAACCCCAGAATTAACCAACTGACCCATTTCGCTAAAAATAATAGCAACCTTCCAGATTAAAAAAAAAAATCAGTTCACTTTCAGAACAAGCGGGACTAGCTGGGAAAGGAAAATATTTTAAAAAGCAGACTGCTGAGTGAACAAAGGCTGTCAATTGAATGAAAAATGCTTTGAATGGCTCTCAAAATCTGAACTGGGTTTGAGTACATGAAGAATTACAGTATTATATATAAGGCTCTAAGAACAAGACTTGCAGCTGATCATAGACTGAGATCTTCTGTTGCTTTTTTCACATTTCAGTGGAGATAATGACAATTGAATTAGGGATCTATTCAGTAGTGGGATTCATATTTTTTTACTACCGGTTCTGTGGGCGTGGCTTGGTGGGTGTTGCAGGGGAAGGATACTGTAAAATCTCCAATCAGAGGCAGTATTTGCTGGTTCTCCAAAGTACCCAAAATTTCTGCTACTAGTTCTCCACGCCCACCAACCAACCAGCAAATACCACCTCTGGAGATTTTACAGTATCCTTCCCTTGCCACGCCCTCCAAGCCACGCCCACAGAACCGGTAGTAAAAAAAATTGAATCCCACCACTGCTTCACATGTCCGAAATATTCTTCACTTTCGTGTTTTTATTATTTTGATGACTTCTCTTGGCTTTCCCAGGTGGCTTATCACCTCCTCATTTCTGATTTTGTCAACCCAATTTATATGTAGCAGCTGCTTGTAAATCCACATTTCAAATGTTTCTAGTGTCTTCAAGTGGCTTTCTGTCAGAGTCCAACTCTCTACTCCATAAAGCAGGATAGAAAAGACGTATCCTCTATGTGTAGCATATTTTATTAGGTTAATCTTACAGCCATAAATCCAATCCAAACTCTACTTCATAAAAGCAAACTCACTAAGAAAAATGTCTGGGGGATAAAGGTAGTCCTCAATTGATAACAGTTCATTTAGTGACCATTTGAAGTTACAACAGCACTCAAAAAAGGGACCTATGACCATTTCCCACATTTACAACCATTGCAGCATTCCCATGGACACGTGATCAAAACTCAGAGGCCTGTTATATTTATGACGGTTGCAGTGTCCTTGGGTCATGTGATCACTTTTTACAACCTTTTGACATGCAAAGTCAATGGGGAATCCAACTGTGGCAAGAAAGGTCATGAAAATGGAACAAAAGTCACTTAGCATCTGTCTTGCTTAGCAATAGAAATGTTGGGCTCAGTTGTGGTCATAAGTTGAGGATTGCCTGTACAAAAACCCAACACAATGTCAAAAGCCAGGGAAACTTGTGAAGAATTGTCAGACTTTGGAGATAAGGGAGAGTATGATGAATCAACCATGTCCATTTTGGTTCTTAACTACTTGATTTTACCGAAGCAGAACTGTTGGGATCTGTCTTATCTTAGAAAGTCAACCCTGAGAGCAGCCCTGCCTTATTCAGCTGGGTTTTTTTTAACCTAACCAAGGATTCCAACACCTCATCATCTTATGATCTTCTTCTCTCAGCCAACCATGCCTTTTGAACAGAACACTGTTATTTTTGTGTTGCTACCTTGTGATTGTCTCAATTTTTGCAGCTAACATGCGGTAGTACTAGTTCTTGAAAAATAGGCTGGAGATACTTCTAGTGGAAGTGTGAGGTGAGATGTGCAACCGTAGAAAGCTTCCTCCTCATCTTCCTCCTTATCTGTGATGATGTTGAGATTGGACCATAACATTCATGTCACTATCAAAACCAGCAATGTATCCTGTTTCTCTCGGTATTAAACAGCTTCTCATGTTTACTTGCATTTGCTAAAATGAACTGTAAAAGGAAATCATAAAAGACTTCAGCTAAAATTATGATACAGGCATTTATTTGCTCTGCCTCTGCATAGCTTTTATAGAATAGACTATAGGCACATTAGAAAGAAAAAATTCTGGCCAGCTCATTCAGTCACATATTCAATAGTAGTGTCCAAATGTATAGGCATACATTCGATGGCATGAAAAACAAATCAAGCACTTTAAATTGTTGGTCAAGTGTTGGAAAAACCGATCCATGTATGGAACAAGAAACGATCTGGATTTTGTAAAGAGAATCTGGAAATGCTAATATGGCTGTTATTTCTCAAATCATATGAGGCAAATGTGATTTGACTATAGGAGACACATAATAGTCCATTCCTGTTTAGTTTCTCTTTTTTTTTTAACCTTTAAACTTCTTACCACTTCTTAAGACCCTCAGTGGCACAGTGGTTAGAGTGCAGTACTGCAGGCTGGCTACTTCTGCTGACTGCCGGCCACCTGCAATTTGGCAGTTCAAATCTCCCCAGGCTCAAAGTTGACTCAGCCTTCCATCTTTCTGAGGTGAATAAAATGAGGACCTAAATTGTTGGGGGCAAGAGGTTAATTCTGTAAACTGCTTAGAGAGGGCTGTAAAGCACCATGAAGCAGTATATATGTCGGATGGTGCTCCATTCAAAATCCAAGAAAGAAATACTTAGACTCCATTAATTAGAGAAAAGATATCTTTTACTGGAAATCAAGTGGTAGCAACAAAAGAATTCTGAATCTGAGAAAATGAGTGCGTAAATCACATATACAAAGTGATGGCAACGTTCCCACCCCCAATAATTCAATTGGCTCATCCAATTAAAAGTTGTGTATAGCATCATGTGGACATCTCCAGGTGGTGATGAGGCCTCTGTCCATTGACCTTGGCATATTTTGATAAAGAGCTGCAGTTGCGCATAGCACAGGAAAGAAGCCTAAGCAAGAAACTTTCCCCTCAATCTATACAGTTCTGTTTTGTGAAACCTCCAGCTCGCTTCCCATAATCATGTCCCCCCTCCCCGTTACTTATGACAGCCAAAAGATGCAGAGCAAAGGAAGAAAATCATGAAGGCTGACGATATAAGTCTAAATACTATTATTATAAGAGCCTCTGGCACAGTGGTTAGAGTGCTGTACTGCAGGCCACTTCTGCTGACTATCAGCTGCCTGCAATTTAGCAGTTCAAATCTCACCAGGCACAAGGTTGACTCAGCCTTCCATCATCCCGTAGTGGATAAAATGAGAACCCAAATTGTTGGGGGCAAGAGGCTGACTCTGTAAACTGCTTAGAGAGGGCGGAAAGCACTGTAAAGCAATATATCAGTGTGAGTGCTATTGCTATTATTACATCTAGTGTATGCTTTTCAAATGTGCACATTTTTCATTTTTTAATATAAATATTAGATACATATTCTGGTATATTTATTATACAATGTATTCATCTGATTATCCTGCACATACATATATATAAATGCACATATAAGCTCACTTTTAACCAAATTTTATAATATGATGGTTTGTGCATTGCACAAAAATGTATTATTGAAAACAATATTTATATGTATACATTTTGTGTGTGGGGGAGAATTCAACCGAACAAGTCATGTGGTATATAATTCTGTCTGGGCTTTAGTTCATATAGTGGTCAAGGGACTATGAATTACGTTGCATAAATGTGCATTAAAGTACAGTCTATACACATTTTCCTTTTATCTGTCAACAGAATGAAAAAGCAGGTTTATAGGACTGTTTATGTGTTTATCAAAAGGATCATCTGTCATTTGATCTCTTCCAATTGTCCCTTTCCTAATCGCATCACAGCAGACTGATAGCTAGAATTGGGCTGTCAGCAATTTAATACAACAATTATTGTATTTTTGTCCAACCTGGGATAAGAGTGGGAATGGGAAGATATATAGATATGTGTGTGTGTATGTGTGTGTGTGTGTATGTGTGTGTATGTATGTGTATATATATATATATATATGTATATATATGTATATATATATATATATATGGTGCTTTTAAAGTTGTAGCAACGTTTCAGCAGAATCTCATCTGCCATCATCAGGCTTTTGTATATATATATTTATATATATAAAAATTAAGGGGAGAATGCTTTAAATTATACCATCATGGCTCTTCACATAAATTAATTTGCTTTGAAAAGTGGCTGACATCTTGCTATGAAATCATCTATTTCTGACGTAGACCTGACCTTGAAATTTGTTCTTGAGATGACTGTGTTAAAGAAACAACAACAAAAATCCCCTCTGAAGTATAGTTACAATACTTTCATATACCCTGGGGCAAAAACAAATGAATTACCTTTTTTAAAGTATTGCTCCAATTAGAATCCAATTAACTTAAAAAAAGAAACAAAAATCCAATTTACTTTAGTGTCACTGATTGGAATTATAATAATGAAAAGGTATTGTTCTTATGAACTGAGAAATTCTCTAAAGTTCTCAACCACCAGTATTAATGTGTGCTATTCCTCTTCCAAGCTCCCAAAGCAACATAGATTTTTTTATGGTTCAGTTTTATTTATCCACTGTAGGAGATCTACCTATATATTAGAGATATAATAAAATATTTTACAAAGATATAGTGTTATGTGCTTTTTATATTTTTAATATCAGTTGTTGTAGCACTGATCATTTGTTGAATAGATATAAAATACCAAGGCTGTAATAATAAAATAGAGGCAGCTTAGTGTAGTAGTTAAGGCATCAGGCTAGAAACCAGGAGACTGTGAGTTTTAGTCCCACTTTAAACACAACATAGCTGTGGTGGTTCAGTGGTTAAAATGCTGGGCTTGTTGGCTTGAGGTTTAAGATCCAAGCTCCCATTCTTGCCTCACCCCTTAAAACCTAGTAGTTTGAAAGCATACAAAGTGAATGTTTACTGGCTGGATGCCCTTCCTGTCACCAATGCAAAGTTATATTCAGCAGATATATTCTCGTCATGCGCAGAGAGAGAAAAATACCTGTCTTTACCTAGTATCGAACTCACACCCTCCTGATTGTGAGGCAAAAGCTCCACCTCTAGGCCACAGTACCACTCTTTTGAAAGCATATAAATGCAAGTAGATAAATACCATCAGTATCATTTCAGTGGGAAGGTAACAGCACTCTGTGATGTCATTCTGGCCACATGACTGCAGAAATGTCTTTGGACTGCACTGGTTCAATGACCTTGAAATGGAGATGAGCACACCCACACACCCATAGTCTATAGAGAGTGGAGTGAAAACTACAATGGTGGTGGCTCCATTTCTCAACTCACTAGTGACTACACTTGTCAGTGGTAGCAAAAGCTGCCGGAAGATCAAGGAACAGATAGTTGTACCACTGTCACAAGTCATCAACAAGCATAACTAAAAGCTATAACAATACTAAATCCTGGCCTAAATTTGACTGAGTAATCTGTTTCCTCTGAGATTCCCATTGTTCTGTCCTTAATTTACATACTCGAAATCCCCGCGCTTTGATTGGCTAAAGCGCGGGGATTTCTGATTGGCCAGGCGAGCCGCGCCGATTGGCCCGTTTTAGGTCTCCCGCGATTGGCTCACTCCAAGAGCGGGAGACTTGAATCGCTGCCATTGGCCGCGGCCGCCGCAGCGAAAAGGATAAAAGCCACGGGCTTTTTCCTTTTCGCTGGTTCGGTTCACAACTGTTAAATAAAGAGCTTGAAACGTAGTCACCGACTCCTGGCGTCTTTTTGCGGACACGACACTGGCGACGAGGATGGGATCCCGACCCTGAACCGAACCCCGTGTCCAACAAGAGCCAGTTTCAGCACCGAAATGGCGAAAATAGCACCGCCCGCCCCCTTCAATCCCGCCACCGAGGACTGGGAATCATTCTCAGACCGTTTCCGCATGTACCTCGAGTGCACCGGAATGAAGGACGCCCCGGGCCTGCTAAAACGCGCCGTTTTCCTCACCCATTGAGGAACCGAGGTATTCCAGATGGCCAAAGCATTGGCCAAACCAGCTGACGCAACCGCCATGGACTGGGACGTCCTCGGTGCCATTACGCCCCCGAGGTCCCCATCCTGATCCGGCGCAACGAATTTTACCGGCGCGACCAGAAACCGGGCGAAAAACTGAGCGATTTCGTCACCGAACTGAGGCGCCTAGGTGGACTCTGCGAATTCGAAGGTCTAAACAGCCTCCTAAGAGACCGATTCGTACTCGGCCTATGGGACCCTGCACTCCAGAGCCGGCTTATGGCTAAGGGCGACATCAGCCTAGCAGATGCCCTTACCGCAGCCGCAGCCGCAGAAGCAACCCGCACTTCCGCTGACAGCATGCGAAAATCTGACGCGAAGAGCGGAAACAACAACCCGGCAAGGTCGGCCGACCCAAAAAATGAATCAACCGCACACTACGGAGAATTCCAGTCTGCATCCAGCACGTCAGAAGACGAGGAGGACATACATCGCGTGCAGACGGGGCGCGGCGACCAAAGGAATCGAAGAGGTCGTAGGTCGAGGACCAACTGTGCCGGATGCGGCGGCGACCACCCCAGATCAGAATGCCGATTTTTTGACTCTATCTGTAGGCATTGTGAAAAAAGGGGACACATCGCTCGGGTTTGCCGCCAAAAGAAGACTCGCAGCCCTCCCAGATGGGACCAACACGAGCGTAAGAGGGAAAGCCTACTGCCCAGGACCAGAGATCGCCAACCGGACGGCCGGTGGGACCGAATCCAGCGACCCTCAAGAGGCAGCGACAGTCGGCGCAAGGAAGAAACCCACCAGACGGTGACCATCGGCCACGCCATCTCCGACGGCGCCAGAAAGGTACACGTAGAAGTCCACATTGAAGGCCAACCATGCAAGATGGAGGTGGACTCCGGGTCCTACCTCTCCATGATTGCATGGCACGAGATAAAACGGTTAGTGCCCACCCTCCATAAGAGGAACATAAACGCCCAAAGACTTATTATAAAAGACTACCAGGGAAACCGCGTCCCGGTAGTGGGCACCAAGAACTTTAATGTAACTTATAAGGGCCGCACCGAACAACTCCCACTCACAATCGTCGATCGCGACTGCCCAAGCCTGCTGGGTTTACAATGGTTCGCCCCGCTTGACATCGCGCTAACAGGAGTCAACCACGTCGCCGAAGACGGCTGGGAACAGCGGCTAGCCCAAGAGTTCCGGGAGGTCTTCGACGGAAGCCTGGGCAAGTACCAGGGGCCCCTTATCTCATTTGACCCAGACCCTAGGGTTCCCCCCAAGCGGCTAAAACCTAGGCGGGTGCCATTCGCCCTAAAACCTAAGATTGACGAGCAGATTGACAAGCTCGTCAAACAGGGGGTGCTACAGCCGATAGACCATGCCCGATGGGAGACCCCTATAGTGACCCCAGTCAAACCAGACGGGTCCGTGAGAATTTGTGGGGACTATAAGGCCACCCTAAATGGCGCGTTGCAACAAAGCGCCTACCCTGTCCCAATCGTGCAACACCTACTGCACTCACTGGGAGGGGGCAGGGTCTTTGCCAAGCTCGACCTCGCCCAAGCATATCAACAGTTGCCGGTCGACGAAAAAACAGCGGAAGCCCAGACCATCGTTACCCATCAGGGGGCCTTCAAGTGCAACCGACTCCAGTTCGGAGTCAGCGTGGCACCAGGCATCTTTCAGAGCCTGATGGAACGTTTACTGCAGGGCATCAAGGGGGTGGTGCCCTATTTTGATGACGTATTAGTGGCGGCGCCAAACGAAGCCGAATTAGAAAACCGACTCAGGGAGGTCTTAACAAAATTTAAAGTAACGGGACTTAAAGTAAAACGAGAAAAATGCCAACTATGCACAGAGCGAGTGGAATTCTTGGGCTACCTTCTAGACCGGCATGGCATTCACCCTACAATTAAAAAAGTGAAAGCCATCAAAGAAGCCCCCACCCCAAGGTCTAAGACGGAACTACAGGCTTTCTTAGGGTTGCTGAATTTTTATAATGTTTTCCTACCCCAAAAGGCTACGGCGGCGGAGCCTTTGCATAGGCTCCTGGATAAGGCGGCAACCTGGACTTGGGGGAGACGAGAGCAAGCCGCCTTCCAAAAAACCAAAGACCTTCTCACCTCCGACGCCGTCCTGATTCAATTCAGTGAAACCTTGCCCTTGGTTGTCACTTGCGACGCATCACCTTTTGGCGTCGGCGCTGTCCTCAGCCATACCCTCCCCGACAAAAGAGAAGCACCCATCGCTTTCTTTTCCAGGACTCTAACTAAACCGGAGCGGAACTATAGCCAGCTGGACAAAGAAGCTTTGGCTATAGTTGCCGCCGTTAAGCGATTCCACGAATACCTTTATGGCCGCCCGTTTACCATTGTGACAGATCATAAGCCGTTGCTGGGCATCCTCGCAGGAAACCGAGCCACCCCGAACATTTTATCACCCCGGATGACAAGGTGGTCCGAGTTCCTGGCAGCCTACAGCTACGAACTGTTACACAAGCCGGGTAAGAAAATTTCGCACGCGGACGCTTTAAGCCGCTCGCCTTTACCAGACTCTGATCCTGACCCAGCACCAACGACAAACACCCTTAACATCGAGAACCTGCCCAACCTACCCATTACCGCGTCAGACATTGCCCGGGAAACTATTAAGGACAGGCGTCTGGCGCGAATTTTACATTGGGTGGAAAAAGGTTGGCCTGAAAGGGACAATGACGAATCCGTTAAGACATTCAGAAACCGCCAGACTGAACTCTCGCTGCTTAAGGGGTGTATTTTGTGGGGCGACAGGGTGGTCATCCTGGACAGGTTGCAAGGGAAAGTCTTAGAGATGTTGCATGAGGGGCATCCTGGCATCGTCAGAACCAAAGCCCTGGCCAGGAGTTACGCTTGGTGGCCAGGGATGGACAAGCAGATAGAGGCATGGGTAGCTAAGTGCCAACGATGCCAGGAGACCAGACCAAGCCCACCCGCAGCACCCATCCTGGAGTGGGAAACACCAAGGGGGCCCTGGTCCAGAATCCATTTAGACTTTGCCGGTCCCACGAATGGGCATACCTTTCTAATAACAGTTGACGCTTACTCCAACTGGTTGGAGGTAAGCGACATGAAATCTACCACCACGGAGGCCGTCATCAAAGAACTTTGCAAACTCTTTGCAACACACGGCCTCCCAGACGTCGTCGTCTCCGACAACAGGCCCCAATTTACCTCCCTCGACTTCGAGAGATACCTGGCGGAGAGGGGCATCCGCCACGCATTAACAGCACCGGCGCATCCGGCGGCGAACGGTAGGGCGGAACGGATGGTTCAATTTACCAAAAAAACCATCCGGAAAATGGACCACGGGGAGATCAACGACAAAATAAATAAACTCCTCTTTATACAACACATCACCCCGAACACCACTACCAACAAAAGCCCAGCCGAGTTACTAATGGGTAGGAAGCTGAGGTCCCCACTCGACAGGTTACACCCAACATATAACCCGGAGCGGCCCCCAGACTCCAGTACAAAATACCGAACATTCGCACCCGGCGACTTAGTGTACGCGAAAAACCTGACGGGGGACCCCCTATGGATCCCAGCCGTCATCACCCAGATCACAGGCCCACGATCATACCGGCTCCAAACCACAGATGGGCGAGCCTGGAAACGGCACATTGACCAGCTCAGGTCACGAACAGCAACAGAACTCAACCCCCAAAACACGAACCAAGGGGGGAGGGAATACCCGAATAAGCAAACGCAAGAAAAAATAATAAACCAGCAGTACTAACCGGAGCGCAGCCATCGCGATCCCCCACCGGAGAAGAACCACCTAGCCAGCTCAACCAACTCGGAGAAACCAAGCGGGAGCGGCGAAACCCGTAGCTCAACCAACCCGGAAGGCCCAGGTGGGAGCCATGGAGAAGGAACCGGCCCGATCACCCAACCGGTTCGCACAGAAGAGGGAGCAGCCAAAAACATGACCGCTCCGGACGAAATACAGCTTGCAACTGAGTTGTGCAGGTCAAATAGGACTAGACGGAGCCCCGCCTACCTACGTGACTACGCAACGTAAGGACTATACCAAGAGGGGAGGGGTGTTCTGTCCTTAATTTACATACTCGAAATCCCCGCGCTTTGATTGGCTAAAGCGCGGGGATTTCTGATTGGCCAGGCAAGCCGCGCTGATTGGCCCGTTTTAGGTCTCCCGCGATTGGCTCACTCCAAGAGCGGGAGACTTGAATCGCTGCCATTGGCCGCGGCCGCCGCAGCGAAAAGGATAAAAGCCGCGGGCTTTTTCCTTTTCGCTGGTTCAGTTCACAACTGTTAAATAAAGAGCTTGAAACGTAGTCACCGACTCCTGGCGTCTTTTTGCGGACACGACACCCATCATCTACAGACTAATAATATTTTCAACAAAGAGAAGTTGAAGAATGTTTGGTAATTGTCAAAAAAACACTGGGTCTAAGGATAGCCCCCTGAGGAAAGAGTGTCCCATTGGCTCTTTCTAGGCAGGAGGTAACACCCTCCTTCAGAGAGACTGAGACTATGGGCTGGATTCAACCACAGGTCACCTCCATGGCTACTTTTACTATCCAGGAAGGATCTAAGTGGTTTTGCTGACAGCACAGAAACCTGGGAGTCACTGGCTCAAGCTCATTCCTGATAACATTCCAAATTGCCCTGTCCAATCATGGATCAATTTAAAGTGAATCTGAGCAACTTTATCCATCAGATATCCCAAATAATCCTCAAATCAGCCCAACAGATATTCAGAGGGCCCTCTCCACCCAGTTGAGATCAGGTTATCCTAAACAATGTGTCATTCCCCTGTCAGAGTCTGAATCTGTGGGGGAAGATGAGCTGAAACAAGACCCAACAGAAATCCAGAGGGGGGCTCTGTTGGCCTTGGAGGAAACTGGGGGGAGGACAGGGCCAATCCGGGCAAGGCTTTTTGGGATTAAAAAGGCTTGTAGACCAAGAGGAGCAGGAGAGACAGAGCTCAGCCTGATCCTAGAGCACACAGAGCAGAGAGAAGGTGAGACCAACACAGACTGAGCTGGCTACAAGGGAGGAGAGTGGCCTGCCCCCCCCTTCACAAGGCACACCTGGGGACTGAGATGTAAGGAGGTGCTGTGGGAGAGGCACTTGTCAGGAACAAGTGTTGAATCTGTGGAGCCTCATGCTTGGAGATTACCATTTGGATAACCTGCCTTACTGGACTTCTTCCTCTGGTTCCTGTTCAGCTAACTTGGCTTACTGGGCTGTTGGCCCTGGTTACTGTTTGGCTAACCTGGCTTACTGGACTACTTGCAGCCAGAGGCTGCTGCAGGTGCATGTGAGTGCTTTGCTCCAGGACTTGTAGTAAATGTGGGAACGTTTGAAGGCAAAGTTGGAGCAATAAAGGGGAGTTAGACCTTTCTCTGGCTGGGTTGCTTTTTGTGCCACACCCCAGGTCATCACAAATTGCTGCTGGATAACTATCAGTGGATGTAATAAGGGCAGAGAAATAGTGACATTTTGCTGCCCTTATCACACTAGGTCGCATCACATTAATGTTGGAAGCACCAAGGTGCTTCAGGGTTGAAATGTTTAGCAGGTGACATCATCATTGCCAAGGGGAAGCCCAGATGGGGGCTCCTTTCAAATTCCTGGAAGGAGCTGGAGTAAAGGATGGAGATTCACCCCTGTCCTATGGCAGACTTGGGTCGTGAGCACAGGCCTCCTGCTTGTCAAGTCAGTGTCCTAACCACATGAGCCACTGTGCTTCTTACCACTAGGTAAACCTTTAATATGGGCTCTTACTCATAACCAGTCAAACACATATCAAGTTTTCCTCCAATAGTGTTCCAGACATTGCCTTCTTCACTTCACAAGAGACTTCTTGTCTCTTTAATGAAAATACATGGCAGGAATATCAAGGCAAGGGACATGGACATCTGCAAGGCTAATTTAGATCAGAAGACAACTTCAGTCCTAGACAGCAAGCATTCCCCTGGACAACAATGTATAATCCCTTTGTCATTTGCCTAGATTGTTGCTGCCAAGCAGAAAAGAAAGTTAAAGTGTTTATTCTTCCTTGGGGACAAAAAAACAGAACTGTGAAAAAGGTATGAGCAGCTGTCATTGTTTGACAACATGACAGGGAATAAATAGAAAATCAAATATTCAAACCCCATTTTCTGTGAACTGTGTTAGCATATTCAAGTCAATCAGCAAAAATGCTGAGAAGAGGATGTGATAGTGAGACACCAAGAGAATATTTCCACATTTAGATAACAATGATGAATATTTGGAATAAGAACTATTTGTTATTAATTAGGATAACACAGTGTCTTGTTTCCTTTTTGCCCTGCAAATGAAATTATGTGTTTTTCAAATGTCTTTGAATATTAGTAGCTTGGGTTGGTCTGAGCTCTGAGCTTGGCAATTTGATTGCAAACGTTTCATCCCCATTCAAGGAGACATCTTCAGTGCACTTTGGATTGTGCTTGTCGGGGGGTAGTGCTCTCCCAGACAAGCACAATCCAAAACACATTAACCTAATCCTATGTAGCTTTTTCTCTGGTAATATCACACTACTAACTAGAGCATACAAAACATTTGCTAGATCAATACTCGAATAAAGCTCATCAGTCTGGAACCCGCTTTACGTATCTGATATTAACACAGTTGAGAAAGTCCAGAAATATTTCACAAGAAGAGTTCTCCACTCCTCTACTTGTTGCAGAATACCTTATGCCACCAGACTTGAAATTCTAGACCTAGAAAATCTAGAACTATGCCGCCTTCAGTCCGATCTAAGTATAGTGTATAAAATCATACGTTGCAATGTCCTACCTGTCAATGAATACTTCAGCTTCAACCATAACAACACAAGAGCAAACAATAGATACAAACTCAAGGTTAATCACACCAAATTTGCTTGCAGGAAATACGACTTCAGCAACAGAGTGGTCAATGTCTGGAATACTCTACCTGACTCTGTGGTTTCTTCCCCAAACCCCAAAAACCTTAGACTGTCTACTATTGACCTCACCCCTTTCCTAAGAGGTCTGTAGGGGGCATGCATAAGTGCACCAATGTGCCTACCATCCCTGTACTATTGTTTCTTTTCTTTTTTAAAATTTTTCTTATATGTATCAATGTATTCATAACTATGTTTTTACTTATACCTCTTATCTTGTAAGCAATTGACAAACCAAATAAATAAATAAATAAATAAGATTCAGGTCATTTTATTAATTAATGATTCAGGATCTTGTATAAATCATAGGTTAATTCAATAACCAAATTTATTAAGAAAAAAAACATCCTTGAAATGTTTTTAATCATTTTTCTCTTATCTTTAGTCCATTCAGAGAGAAGAGAAATGCTAACTTTATGAAATATGAGTACTTATCCCTCAATAGATGTGAGCAGGAAAAATGACTTTTTATTTTAAAATCAAAATTTAGACCATTCTCTACAATAGTGGTATGTAATATTTTGCATACAATAGTGGTATGCAATAATGAACTTTCTAAAGCTATTTGGTCCTGGGCATGGCAGGGATGTCACCAGAGGAGATGGAAACTGAATATTCTACCTTGTTTTGTGATTTTTCTTTAATTATTTTAGACTGGGAATGGTAAAACTCTATTAGACTTAACTTCTATTTTTTAAAAAAAGGGTCTCCAATTGAATTAATTCATTAATATTAATAGAGAGAAAAGGGGCTCAAACAGGCTGCAAAAAAATGAAGTTATTTGGAAAATGAATTTGGAAAGACCTCATGGCAGATTGAATTTTATATGGTAATTGCAGCAAGACTACTGTATACTCAGTGATGGAAAAGAATGAAAGTTCCATACTGGAGGAATTGATTCTGGAAAATGTCAGAATTTGCTGATATGACAAAGCTGACCTGCATAGTCAGAGAAAAAAAACAAAAAAAACAAAATTTTCTTGAAATATGATAAAATATGATATGATAATTTATGGATTTTGAGAACTGAGAAAGATGTGTATTAAGGGAGTTGCGTAATATCTAAAGGAGACATAATTGTAAGATTCTAACTCCCTGTTGAAGAGGTCTGAAATCATTATGTTTCAAGAGGCAACTGAACTTTCTTTTTTTTTCCTTTGAAGACGTTTCACTTCTCATTCAAGAAGCCTCTTCAGCTTCTTAAATGAGAAGTGAAACATCTTGAAGGAAAGAAAAAACAGAAAGTCTAGTTGCCTCTTGAAAAAAACCTTTTGAGCCTGTCATGACCTGGATGACTGAGAATCTCCATAGACATAATTTTAGTTTTCTCTTTCTCTCTCTCTTTTTTTTTTTTTTTGCTCCTTCTTTTCCTCCTACTTTTGCTTTAGATTTGACTTTGACTTTATGTAAATTTCTCAGTACGTATAAATTAGAATAAAATATTGACCAATTGGGGTCACGGGTTATCCAGTGCTATTTGAAGAATAACCCTTAAGCCAGTGGATTCTAATTATAAGGAAATGGATTTCTGCTAAAATGGGCGGTCGTCCCAACTGTACTAGAAAAAGTCAATTCAGAAGGGGTTTCTTCCTTGGCAGATTTTTTTAAAAAGATGATGCAAGATGCTGCATCAGCAGATTACTGAGGGTAGAGGGGTGACATAACCTTTGATGTCTCTGCTAGCTCTGAGATCTGTTGAATAAAGTTGGCAACCGAGAATAAAGAAATTGACTATCTTTGCAAAAGGCAGGCTGATGACAAACATTAGGAATATACAAAATAATCTATTGGAAACACACATTTCCATGTTTCTCCAACGAGCCAACGAAATTGACGGAAGAATATACAACTTTCAAATAATTTTGGAAAATAATTAGGATATTATGTGAAATAAAATTTGATATGTATCCATCCAAAGAGCTAAAGGTTTTGTAGATACCAGATCTGATCATAAATCATAATAAACTTGGTGTTGTGGTGTGTTGGTTGCTGCCCCTTCCAGCAGCTGAATCAGAGGAGGAGGAAGGGGTGTGGGAACGGAGCTGGCAGAGGGAGAAAGAGAGAGACATCTGTCAGCCCTCAAATGGAGAGCCAGTAGCCCCCAGGTCTGGAAATGGTTGATGCAGAAGAAGAGGAACATCTGGGTCCAGTGCCTGATGCGTGGCTTCATAGAAGGCAGAGAAAATGAGAGCAGTGGAAAGCCATGGGCCGATTCTGGGAAAGGAAGAGCCACCACTAGGGTGCTAGCGAGGCCGCACCCTAGCTATGGGGAGAAAAGGCGGGGGATGGAGATAAATAGGTGTGGCAAACAAGTATTCATCTTCTGACCAGCCAGACGTGTTCGCCTGTGAGATAAACTTTTTGCCAGGGTATTCCTAATAAAGGAATCTTTTGAGTTCACGTCAGAGTGTTCATCGTGTTTGGGGAGCTAGGTCAGAACACTTGGGATTGTAACTGTACTGTGATCCTTTCAGTGTAGGAATTCCAGGACCACAGACTTCCGATCAGCTAAGGTCTCCATCTTCTAGGAACTGTTTCTCCTTCCACTTCACCTTAGAACTTCAAGCTCTTACCAGTAAATGCTATCAGGCTCCATTCATTTGCTGTACACATGCTAATTGCAGCTTCCTAAGCATTTCCCATTGTTTCTCCAAATAGCAATGCTCTGCCTTCAGTTTGTTGGCTGACAGCTGGGTGAGTTTATCTTTCCTTGCTTAGTGTCAGGTGCGCACTTACTGTTTTCCAGCCTCTTTGGGGGAGACTAATTATAGAACTCTTCTTCCTGCTTTCACATTTTCAGTGCAGCAGCTGCATCTCATTTGAACACAACACAAAAATGGCACCTGGGTTTTTTCTCCCCGGGATTAATTTAGATTTCAATCCCCTTCCATTCCTATTTCCTTCCACCCATTTTTTTTTCTTTTTTGCACACACGTTCACTGAAATGATAGAGTTCTATTGTTGGTTGTGGGATTTTTGTAACACAAGAAGAATGACATCACCAGCTACATCTTCCAGAGTTCATATATGGGGCTAATGACTGGGAAAGATACTACAAGTTGCTGTTTTTATTGCCAGCTACCCAGGCCATTTGTTAAAAATTAGGGGAAGGATAAAAGGCAGCATTTTTGGTTGTTAGATTCTTTGAGTAATCAGTATTATCTTTCCTACTTACTGTATAACCTGTGTATATGCCAGGAGGAAGCAATCTTTGTGGGGGATAAGGACATACTTTGAGAGTATTTGATAGGCACACTCAGAAAATAGCTGCCATAAGGCCATAAGAAGGAAGGAAGGAAGGAAGGAAGGAAGGAAGGAAGGAAGGAAGGAAGGAAGGAAGGAAGGAAGGAAGGAAGGAAGGAAGGAAGGACGAAGGAAGGAAGGAATCTTGTTTTCTCTATCCATCCCAATAAGATCTTTGTGAAGTCTAAAGACATTCCAGGAAATGTGTATAATGCTAGATCCTGTTGCTTTACTCTGTAGTGTGCCAACATTCTGTTTATCTGTTTTTTATTTACTTATTTTTAAGTTAGGGGACAAAGAGACTGATAGAGAGGTATAAACTATCTGCATAAATCCTGGATAAATCTTCTATCTGTGCCCACTTTTGTTCTTCATTTTGGCTTCAGAACCTTCTGCCTAATCCATCCATAGTTGATTAGCTCTTGTTGGTCAGTACTCAAGTACTGTAAGAGAATAGCAATAGCAGTTAGACTTATATACCACTTTACAGTACTTTACAGCCCTCTCTAAGTGGTTTACAGAGTCAGCCTATTGTCATTGTTCCCCCCTCCCCCCGGCAACAATTTGGGTCCTCATTTTACGCACCTCAGAAGGATGGAAGGCTGAGTCAACCTTGAGCCTGGTGAGATTTGAAATGCCAAATTGCAGGGAGGTGGCAGGCAGCAGAAGTAGCCTGCAGTACTGCACTCTAACTAGGTGGCACACTGCGCCACCTAATATAATACACCAGTGATGACTGCACTGGAGAGACCAATTCCATTGCTCTCTTGGTATTCCCAATTTGGTATTTCCAGATGGATTCAGACATTTCCAAGAATCCTAATTTTTATCCATGTTAAAAGAAATGCACCGGATCATTTTGTGTGTCACTGGTGTCCATTTAGGACTAGAGGTTCTACCTATGGTACCTCATACCTTAGTCATCTCCTGCTAAGTTAATGTAATGTAGGGTTGCCTTTGAAGCACATAATAGTTGCTGCTGGTTCAAAATGCCGTAGCAGTTACTGTGCTACTAGGATTCATAAGAATTTCTTATCAATTTTTCAGAGCTTGCTTTTATGTAGTATTTTCAGTGTTGGATGGGATAATCTGTATTCTGTTTTCAATAAACCCCTTGCACAGATTGTATTATTAATTTATGACAGACACCACCCATTGTGTGGTAAGTAATTATAAAAGTTACAACCAACAGAGCACAGAATATGGCCTTTGGACTGATGCCATTTGCAAATATTTCATTAAATTGGGGACAGAAAAGTCTGGGATGTTGTTCATTTAGAATAGTGGCTTACTAGAGATATAAATAATAGGTTTTTAGAAAACTTAAAAGGAAATTTGACTTGAAGCTGATTCTGTCAAATCTTTGTACCCAACTGAAAAATGACAACAAAATTCTCACATCAATTTTTAGGATCCTCCATCGTTTTAACCATATTTAACCATGCATATTCTCAAAATCCCTTTTCTGTAAATTGATTAGCGATATCAAATCAGTTAAATGAGTCAGTCTCAAATTGATTAAATGGATAAATCAGAGCAGATTAGTGATCCAAATCAAGGCAACAATTTAAAATGTATAGGACCTGATTTATACACCCCAATAATAAACTACATTGCATTTAGTGAGTTCAGTTGCTTATTGTTAATCTTCTCGAAGATTAACACTAAACAACTGAACTCACTGAATCTAAAATCTAGAAAAATAATGCGCATTTACTTCAAAGCATGTTATAATCTGTAATTGAAATTTGCATTTAGAACTTTCTCCAGCACTGCAATGTTTATGCAATTTCACTTAAAGGGAATTGTTTTTTTCAATGTAGCACTAAACTTCATTATTTAAAATAACTTAATTCCTTTACTTACTACAAACCAAAATCATTAGCATAGGAAGATAACACTTTCACAAATGTACTTGCTAGGAAAAGACAGGCACTACCAGTTTTCATGGTACCTTTGAAGTAATCAAATTTGCATTTGCAGCCTAACTCTATGTTAGCACTGCAGCTCAGTGTTAAATACAATTAATTTTAAAATAATACACAAAATAACTATGTTGTAACACCGTAATGGAATATGCACATGGAGAAGTGAGGGGCAGAGGAATTCTGGCAAGAGCATTGTGCTTTCCTAGGGAGGTTGCATATTCAAAGAAAAGCCCAAAATAAGAGACTGCCCAGTCTTTATTGAATGGGAAAGGGGGATGAGGTTTAGGATAAGGTAAAGGTAAAGGTTCCTTCGCACATATGTGCTAGTTGTTTCCAGCTCATCTCCATTATAAAACTGAAGAGCCAGCACTGTCCGAAGACGTCTCCATGGTCATGTGGCTGGCATGACGAAATGCCGAAGGCGCATAGAATGCTGTTATCTTCCCACCAAAGTGGGAACAGAGCTTGCATTTTTACATGCTTTCAAACTGCTGGGTTGGCAGAAGCTGGAACAAGTAACAGGAGCTCACTCCATTATGCAGTGCTAGAGATTCAAACCGCCATACTGATCACCAAGCTCAGCATCTTAGCTACTGAGCCATCACGCCAGGTTCAGGATAGTCACATCCTAAAATCTCTCAGGATATATCTCAGGGGTGTCAAACTCACAATGACACGTTGTCATCATGTGACATATCGCAACTCCCCCTCCTCGCTAAAGTGGAGTAGGCGTGGCCAATGCATGATCCATCTGGCCCGTGGGCCATGAGTTTGACACCACTGTCCTAGAACCTCTCAGGATATATCTATTTGGTTAGAAGGTTAGAGCTTTTATCTGGTGGGGTTCTGTATATTAGGTGTAAGCAAATAAAGACCTGGCTTTATTTGGATTTCATGGTGTCATCTTCAGGCTCTGGACTGACAAACACCTTCATTAACTAGATGCCATTTTGTTCAACTTCCTTGAAGAATTCACCAGTTATTCTCCTGCAAGATCCCTTAAGAAATCATGTAGCCATATTCAGTTAGATTGAAATTAAATTGCTTGAACTTGGTTCTCGATGAAAGCAATTGATCTAACTCATGACTCAATGAAAATAATTTCAGCTAATTTAATTCTAGCTCCATCTTAAAAAAAAATACTATTACTTATGAAGAATATTAATGGTGCAGTGTCTCAGTGATTAAGACATTGGGCTTGTTGACTGGAAAGCCAGCAGCCCAGGTTCGAGACCCAAGCACCACATGATGGGTGAGCTCCCATCCTAGCCTCAGCTCCTGCCAAGCTAGCAATTCAAAAGAATGCAAATGCAAGTAGATAAATAAATATCACTTTAGTTGGAAGTGCTCTGTGATGTCATGCTGGCCACATGACTGTAGAAATGTCTTTGATCAGTGTTGACTCAGTGGCCTTAAAATGGAATTGAGCACTACGCCTACTATTGGCGATGACTAGTGGAGTAAAATCTACAGGGACTCCTTTTTTATGAAGAATATTAGGATTTGAAAGTCCTAATAGATTCAAATCAAATGAACCAGAACTACTGATCATATCCACTTGGAAAATAATTCCAAATGATTTATTATTCCAGAAAGAGTCATTTATTCTAGACTTACAGTTGGATATTGAAAGGAATTCTGCCACTGAACCTGAATGTGGCAATTTTGCTCCCTGCTGATCTATAGCAGGAATCACAGGTGTCAAGTCCAATTAGCATATGTCTTGTTATGGAAAGATACACAGTGGAGAATTATTCTTTATCTGCTGTTTATGTATTTTTCATCAGTGCAACCTGGTCTACCCAATTGTGGAATGGAGCATACTGCTCCACTTTCACCTTTCAGCCCCAATCCAGGAGCCTTCTCAAGCAGTCGCTTTCCAAACAAACTATTTTTGTGTTGAATTTATATTTTACTGACAAAGAAAGAAAGGGAGGCTAGTATAGACCTATTTCAAGCTATTTAGCTCTCATCAGATAGCAAGGTATGGCTACTTGATGAGAGCTAGCTTGAAATAGGTCTATACCAGTCTCCCTTTCTTTCTTTGTCGGTAAAAACATAAATTCAACATCTGCTGTTTATGTTTTGTGTTAAATTAAATTTTTAATTGTGATTTCAATATGATTGCCTAGCTACTGTTTTTATTTATATTTTTAATTTTTGTTTTTCATTGTTGTGAGCTGCACTTAATGTATGTAAGTGCTAGTTAAATTTAATAAATAAATAGATTTGGATTAATTTCCTAAAGATACAATCATAATTCAAGCAATGCAAAACTCTCTATAGAGAAACATGCATCTCTGCTGTGTTTTCTGAAATGACCGTAAGAATTCCTTCTGTAAGTAAGTTGACCAGTCTAAATCCACCCAGGTTGGCACAAAGTTTGTTAGAGAGACACTTAAAATAAAAATACCTGGCATGAGCCATTCCACAGTTGCATGTTGCAATTATTTTACATGCTATTCATCTTCCTGCTGTTTAGGAGAAAATTATCTTGCCAGGCAGCATGACCAGTGGCAACATATTAATTATATTATTTGTTGCTCTTTCAGTATAATTGGCTTAAAACAAGACTGCAATTTTAATTAGTTAATGACTTTGGGGCAGTCTGATACTTGAAAAGTTCCAACCAAAGACATGCTGCTTTTTAGCTAAAGCTAATATTTCTTGTTCTTTTTTCGGTAATTAATGCATTTATTGATCTCTAATTGCCCAGCAATTTGTACCTATGTTTCATTAATTCTTGGAGAATGTATATTCATTCTCTACTATGAGATTTGTCCATCTCTTAGTCATTAGTAGATTAAGCTCAGATGACCAGAATCACCAAGTACTGAATGCTGTATATAAAAGAACCACTCAGATTTTTCAAACTTGTTCTCCTCTTTTTCAGAGACAGGAGCTTTTGATAAATAGAGGTGGACCCTGTATTGCAAATGGAACTAAGTTGCAATGGACTGAAAGTGAACAAAGATACTCACATCAGAGGTAGTATTCAGCCAGTTCTGAACAGTTCTGGAGAACTAATAGCAGAAATTTTGAGTAGTTTGGAGAAGCGGCAAATACCACCTCTGACTGGCCCTGCTCCCATCTATTCTCTGCCTCTCAAGTCCCAGCTAATTGTCTGGGTCTTCTTTTGTTGCCCTGCACAGGAGAACAGAGCTGGAAAACAGGTTAGTAGGATAGGGAGGGAATGGGGATTTTACAGTATCTTTCCCCTGGAGTCAGTTGGAAATGGGGATTTTGCAGTATGTTTCCCCTGCCACACCCACCAAGCCACACTAGGCCCACCAAGCCAAGCCCACAGAACTGGTAGCAAAAAAAATTGAATATCACCACTGCTGCACATCTAAAAAATATCTAGGTAGCTAACGGGAGGTAAGAGAAAGTGCTCCTAACTGAAGTCAGTTAGGGATTATTCTGGAGAAGCTACTTGGAGAAGCAAGCTGTGGGAATTTCTCTTCTCTGAAAAGTGAAAGTTGTAGACAAGGATTTATAAATAGATTCTTTTATTTAAAGGAATGCTCTTCTGCTGTATGGATTCTGATATTTTGAACATGCCTGGTAATTGATTAAAGGAATTTGTCTCTGAGTTTTTGGATCTGGGGTTTATTGTTTTTGTGCAACTCTCATCCTTTTGTTCTATTTCAATTACTTGAATCTTAAATCCCACTCATCTCTCCAATCTCTTCATAGCATTGTGTTTGAAGTTTTGAATGTGATCTTAGTCACTGGTCATTCTACCAATGACTATTTCAAGCAAAAAGAAAGTTGTCCTTGTCCTCTTTTTAGTTTTTAATAAAATTTGTCTTTTAAGTCATAAATCTATGCTTTGTTTTCCTCCTCTGAAGGAGAAAACTCTTGTTGATCTCTGGCATGCATTTCAATTCTATCAGAGCCAGCATCTGAGCCTATACAGTTCAATTTTTCTTAACTTCCTTTTCTTCCTCTTAATAGTAATTCATTTTTCAGTTCACTAGTGAATTGCTCAGTGTCGGTGGCTGCAAGAAATACTGCATAGCCCACTGATGCATCCAGGATGTAGGGCTGAAGGGCATGCTTAGATCCTTTCTCCATCTGCTCACTACCGGTCACATTTGGGCTGCCAAATTTGGGCTGGGAAAAGCTGAGCTAGGTGAACAGTCTTAAATGAAAATAGCTACCTGCTTTCCTTCCCATGTTCTATATATTAATTTGCATTAGGGAGTTTACTTTATTAACTTTTTAGATAAAGTACACTATAATTGGATATACATAATATAATTGGATATAATGGATGTACATCATCTGTTTGAATGGAGTTGAAGGTTTAGATTGTTTTACATTAGTATTGCTGCATTGGTTGAAGTCTTGAATCAATGGTACTTAAGGGTACCAATGTGTCACAAGCATATGCTTTGGTATCTGATTTATTTGTAATAATGAAGCTTAACTTCCAGCCAGCCCTATATGTATTCTCAGGCCATAAAAATGATGTGTTTCAAGTTTCTTGGGTTGTGGCAACTCTGTGTGTTGTCTGGAAATGCACCTTTCCTGCCCTGTGAACAGAAATTATGACTAGATGGGTGGCTAGAAAGTATTCCAGAGTTATGTGTGGAACAAGGTAGCTGTTTTATGAGAAGTTCCTGTACTAATATAACTATTGACCTAAAGAAAAGCCTTCTCCCCCTCTTCTTGGAAAAATCACCTTCTCCTGGAAGAAAGAATAACAGAATAACGGAATTGGAAGGGACCTTGGAGGTCTTCTAGTCCAGCCCCTTCCTCAGGCAGGAAACCCTATCCCATCTCAGAAAAATGGTTGTCCAAACTCTTTTTAAAAGCCTCCAATATTGGACCACTCACAACTTCTGCAGGAAAGTCGTTCCACTGATTAATTGTTTTACTGTCAGGAAATGTTTCCTTATTACTGTTAATTTTCTCTTTGATCAGTTTCCATCCATTGCTTCTTGTCCTGCCTTCAGGTGCTTTGGGGAATAGGTTGACCCCCTCTTTTTTATATCTTCTTTCCTTAGATATTGCAAGATATCATGTCACCCCCCTAGTTCTTCTTTTCATTAAACAACCATTCTTCATATGTTTATGAAGGAGTAGGAGGAATTTGCCAGCTGATTGTGATAAATGAGGCCATTTATTTTTTTCTTAAGTGGCAGAAATTATTTTGGGATCTATGGTGAGAGAGGAGTCCGAGCATTCTTGAATGTTGAGAATTTCCTGGAACTTTGATAATCTTGACTTTGCTCCCTAAGACAACACTCACACCAGTTCTCTCTGTAATATTTAGCCATAAATCTATATATAAAAAAGTGAAATACCACTCACACATCATCACAAAATCTCCAGAACCGTAAAGCCCACAAACTTGAAATTTGGCACCTATGCTCCTCTTGGCTTCTAGGTGCTCACTAACAAATGATTTTTCAAAATGACAATCAGAGCATTAATATTTTGTATATTATTATTAACACACGTTGATGCTAAGGAGTTCTACTCTCCCTCCCCACCTGAAAAGAAATCTGTTCCAAATGCAAAACACAAGCAGGGGAGAGGAATTTCAGTTTCAGTTTTAGTTTCACAGCACTAAAGACAGCTAAAGAGATAGAAATTTCATCTTTGTTGTTCTATATAACAAAACCACCTAATAAGTGCACTTCCATATTGATCCTTCTTGTGAATTCTGATGTGAATCAACATTCAATATTTTATTATGCTCACTTTTTAAATAATCAATTTTACTTCATTTGGCTTATTTCTATGTTTCTTCTGATATACCTAATACTTCCACATACAGTAACACAGTGGGCAAAACTATAACATCATACACAGCTATTTGTATTATTTTGACAAATGTCTCATCTCATAATAGCACATGATCTTTCTATCATTATTTCCATGTTTTTAAATTTCTCCATCCCTCTTTACTAATCATTCTACCATGGTATACAAATTTATCTGTTTGCTCTCAGTTCTTTCCCTTTATGAATAATTTGCAATTCTTCTCCCCATTTTTCTCTGTCAGACATAACTACCTTGGTTTTCAAGACATTATTATTCAAATCTGAATTTCTTGTATTTATACAATCTAGCACTGATTATAAATCACTCAGATTCTCAGCCAGCAACACAACATTGTAAGCATATAAAAAGTGTGTGCGAATGTTGAAAAATACTATTTTTCAACATTCTCACTCCTATTCATCACATGTATTTTATACATTTATTCATAAATATGCATTAATAAATATATTAAATAATCAATCAATTTCAAGTAAAACTCATCCATTTAATTTTTAAGTATTCAGTTTTCTTTTATATGCTTTAATTTCATCTCCTATTACTTAATGTAAAGACAACCATCACCATCGTATTGGTCCAAACTATTTCATCTTTCCAGCCTATTTATTTTACTATATTATTTACTTTTGCTAAATCAATAGATGTTCTTTTTAATATTTATATATGTCTCACTAACCTGTGGAAGAGCATGTGTGGTCTGCATGTTAGCTGTCCACTATAAAACTGCATTATTTTTTCCAAAAAAATGCTTTTTATTTCTCATTTCTCCCATTAATATTATACCAAACACCTTCCCAGACATAATTTAAAAATTACTCCCCTGCATTTTTGCTTTCACTCTGTTTTTCCCCTCTATATAAAAGAACAATAATGGATATCTTCCAATTGTCAAGCTTAGATGCAATCTTCACACATTGTCTGAATAATTTATATCACTGTTGCTATATTTTGTTTTTAATCCTTTACTGTTGCTTAGTCAGTCATGATTAGAGTAGATTATCTTTCCCTCCCATCTTTCATTATATCTTCTTCATGCTCAGAAAGTAATGGTCACCCAAGTTCAGAAATATTTAAATATGTTCTTTATCTTCTCAAAATAAAGATTTACAAGTTCCATGAATGCTCAGTTTAGGTACCGTATATACTCGAGTATAAGCCGAGTTTTTCAGCCCACTTTTTGTGCTGAAAAAACCGCCCTCGGCTTATACTCGAGTCAGATTCCCCTCTGTGTGTGTGTGTGGGGGGATTTTAACAGAGGGAAGATGTAGGGAGAAGGCAAAAGCGAGGCTGAGAAAACAATGCGAGCCGAGGTTGCTTCGGCTCCACTCAGCTTCGTTTCCTCAGCTCCAGCTGCAAGAAAAAAGCAAGGCTCTCTCCCTTGCAAGAAAAAAGCAAGAGCCGTTCTTATGGTCTCTCCCTCTCTCTCTCTCTCACCGTAATACAGTCAAGCCCTTTCCAGCACGCGGGATCCACCCCCGCCGCTTTGCACCTTGCAAATGCAAAAACCCCAGGATTTTGTATTTGCAAGGTGCAAAGTGGCGAAGTGAGTGTGTGTGTGTGTGTGTCTGTCTGTCTATCTGTCTGTCTCCGTGTGTGTGTGTGTGTGTCTCTCTCTCTCTTCCTCGCACCAGCGTGCCTTCCTTCCACTGCTACGCGATTGGGCTGCTTTGTGCCCCCCTCCCTCCCCGGTTGAAACTGCGGACGGCTGCTCCGGAGGCAGCTCCCATACAACAGGCGGGTAAAGGAGCCGCTCGCCGCCAAGTCGGCGGCGCTTTGCAAGAAGAGCGAGAGGAGGTGAGGAGGTGAGGTGAGGTGTGGCCCGGCTTGGCTCTGCAAAAGGCTGCACCTGCAATGCCACCCCGGGCGCTGAGCGAGGCTGACTAGCGGCGCCCGGGCTGTTTGGGAGTGAGAAGCGGCTGTGCCCCTGGCCGGCCAGGGGAATGGGGACCCTGCCTGAGCGGGAGGCGGTGGTGGCGGTGGGGTCTTTCCAGTTAGGATCCAGGGGCGGCAGCCACCCGGGCGTCCTCCTCTCGTCTTTCGGCCGGCCGTTTGCAGGGCTCAGCGAGTCGCGGTCTCTGCCATCGCGGCTGTGATCGCCTCCCGTCAGGGCGCTCATCTGGAGAAGGCGGTGGTGGCACACACACATAGAGAGAGAGAGCGATTGAGAGCGAGACAGAGGGTTGGCAGGGTTTTTTAGCAAGACAACACAGAAGCTGTCTGTGGAGTTGTCGGGGAAGCCCAGGAGGAAAGCGAAGAGCGGGCTGGGCTCCAGCAAGGTTTTTCTTTCCCTTCAGACTGAAGTGCGAGCTGGGAAGGGAATTGCCAGCAACTCTCGGTTGCCTCGGCCGCGGCGTCCGCTTCGGGTTTCTCCCAGCGCGTCAAGCAGCCACAAAAGCATGCGCGGGGGGAGGGGGGGTTACTCGAGCAGGCTGGAAGGAGGAGGTGTGCGCCGGGTGACTTCCCATACAGGGAGTCATCTTAAGTCACCTCCGCCGTTGCAAGAGCGGTCATTCACACTCTTTCTCTCATTCACACTCTCTCTCTTTTTTTTGCAAAGCCCCCCCCCGCACCCCTCTGGCAGCAGCAGGCGGAGAAAGCCCCGCTTCCCCCTGGCCTGTCTCGGGGAGAGGAAGCGAAGGGCCCCGTCTCGGCTCCCGTCCTTCTCAGATACCTCTGGGTTTTTTTCCCCCTTCCAACTGGACGATGGCAATGTCCTTGAGCAAGTCTTAAATTGCCGGTGATGAGGGGCCTCCTGGCTCCCCAAAACACCTTCCTGGATACCATAGCAACCCGCTTTGATGCACGCATGAGTTGGCTTCCCACTCTTTTTTTTTAACTCTCCTCCTCCTCCTCCTCCTCCTCCTCCTCCTCCTCCTCCTCCTCCTCCTCCTCCTCCTCCTCCTCCTCCTCCTCCTCCTCCTCCTCTCCCCTTGTTGTCTGGTCTTCCCTAAGGAAACTCCAGGGCTCACACTTCCAGGTGTTTCTCCCTGTCTTTCTCCCTGTCAATGATCTTTTCTTCCCTTCCCTTCTCTCAGCCCCATCCTCCTTCACCTTTGTCACCACAATCCTGAACAGATGAAGTTTGTACTTCTCAAGAAAGGTTGGATGTTCCTTTTGAGGAGGGAACCTAGTGTGACATCTGTATGTTGACCTACTACTGAGCCATGGCATGTGTGCACATGCAATGGAAGCATGAGGGAGAGCTGTGAAAGAGATGGTGGCTCTCCAAAACAGGATGTACATGCAGCACATACACATGCTTTTTTCTTGCAAGGGAGAGAGTGACTCCTGCCTCCCACTGTCATCATCATCATCTTTTGGGTTAGTGAATCAATTAAACCTTTAATGATAGTGAGATCGTTTCCCAAATTTCCCTTAAATCAGGGAAGAAATCAGAAACAAACCTTTGGACTGAGAATAAGCCTGTTCCTATGATGCCATTTTTGTTCACTGCAGTGTGAAAAATGTGAAAAAAACACACTTCTTTTTCTTCATCTTCTTGTTCCCTATTTACTGGTCTCTTTCAAAGAGGAAATTGTGAACATCAAACTTATTCTCAACTGTCCTAGTGAAAGTTTTAATTAGACAATAATTCCCTCCCGTGGCATTATTATGGATTATTTGAGAAACACTTTGCCATGGAAAAATGTTAAGAATGTGAACATGTTTGATTTTAAATGTAATGCTAGTTAAGATCTAAAGTTTCCTAAGAGGACTTTCATCTGTCAGGCACTTCATCTGTCATGCACTAAAAAATTAGTTTATGGAAAGCGAAACGGTGTGCATGTGTGTTTGAAACTAACCTCATTTACATTTTAAAGCACTTTAGCCTGAATGAATATCCACTTTTGTCCATAAATATAACATACAGATGATGAGGAGGAATCCAGTTTTGAAGGATTTTAACTCTTGGTTGCTGATTGAGCTAAGGTTTTTGTACTTTTAAAGTTATTGTTGATACCATATTGCTTTTGTTGGCTCTCTTTTCCACTTACAGAGCTAGTTTACTGTTTTTCTTTGAAATAAATATTCAAAAACATTTAACCTACTGATGCCTCAATTAATGTAATTTTATTGGTATCTATTTTTATTTTTGAAATTTACCAGTAGCTGCTGCATTTCCCACCCTCGACTTAAAGTCGAGTCAATAAGTTTTCCCAGTTTTTTGTGGTAAAATTGGGTGCCTCGGCTTATATTCGGGTCGACTTATACTCGAGTATATACGGTACATTTTCTCAAAACAAAGAACTCTTTTTTATTTTTATTGGACTATAATATTTAAAGAAATCTATTTTACTTCAAGGATTTTCATAACTTACAGATCTAGCCTGTAATAATTTATTTTATGTTCAACAAAACCTGAGACATTTTTTCCTCTTGTTTATCTTGCTTTGTATATTTTTTAAAGCCTTCTCTTCCTCCTCCTCCTCCTCCTCCTAGATCGTACTGCTTTCACAGATTAAACATCAAAAATGTTTTAATTTACATTTGAAATAAAAATGCAGTTTTAAGACTAAAGCATCAAGATTGCTGAGTTCAGCATCGATTTATTTAGTTGCAAAAAATGGCAAATAACCATGGCCCAATGGTAAAACATATGCCATGCACATAGAAAGAACAAAATTAATTCTCCGTCATCCACCCGAAGGAAGTTCAAAGAGTAAAGAATGAAAAAGTCATCTTGATTGAGGTTCTGGATAGGTCCAGTCAATTACAATAGACAACACTGTGCAAGTTTAGTAAATAACTGTCAATATTAATTCTCTTCACTGGATGTAAATAGTCTGACAATCCAGAAAAAAATGTTGAAACTCAATAATGGTATACTGTTATCTCTGTGAAGCATTTGGTGAAAAGTGTGAGAGTTCAAACTAGAGATAAAGGGCTATTCTATCCAGGGGTGGGATTCAAATTTTTTAACAACCGGTTCTGTGGGTGTGGTTTAGTTGGTGGGCACGGCATAGTGGTCATGTTATTGGCTGGGTGTGGCCAACTCAATATCACTCACATCGAGGCATGCATCTCCTCGCCTGGCTTCTCATGACTGTGGGGATGCTGCAACAGTTGTAAGTGTGAAAAATGGTCATAAGTCACTTTTTTCAGTGCCATTGTAACTTTGAATGGTCACTCCACATAAGCAAAGTACCAGCAAAGGAGGGGGAAAAACTCCAGAGAAGTTTATTTATTTATTTGATTTGTCAATTGCTTACAAGATAATAGGTATAAGTGTATACATAGTTATGAATACATGAAATGGGTACATATAAGAAAAATAAAAGAAACAATAGGACAGGGACGGTAGGTGCGCTTATGCACGCCCCCTACAGACCTCTTAGGAAAAGGGTGAGATCAATGGTAGACAGTCTAAGGTTAAAGTTTTTGGGGTTTGGGGAAGAAACTACAAAGTCAGGTAGAGTATTCCAGACATTGACCACTCTGTTGCTGAAGTCGTATTTCCTGCAAGCAAGTTTGGTGTGGTTAACCTTGAGTTTGTATCTATTGTGTGCTCTTGTGTTGTTATGGCTGAAGCTGAAGTATTCGTTGACAGGTGGGACATTGCAATGTATGATTTTATATACCAACCTTAGATCAGACTGAAGACGGCGTAATTCAAGGTTTTCTAGGTCTAGAATTTCAAGTCTGGTGGCATAAGATATTCTACAATGAGTAGAGGAGTGGAGAACTCTTCTTGTGAAATATTTCTGGACTTTCTCAACTGTGCTAATATCAGATACATAATGTGGGTTTTAGGGGTTCAGCTTTATTACTTCAAAACACAGTTAGCCTTTTATTTATACCTTTATTTATAAAGGTATTTATACCTTTATTTATAAAGGTATTTATACCTTTATTTATAAAGGTTCCCCTTGCACACACATGCTAGTCATTTCTGGCTCTAGGGGGCGGTGCTCATCTCCGTTACAAAGCTGAAGAACCAGTGCTGTCTGAAGACGTCTCCATGGTTATGTGACCAGCATGACTAAAAACCGAAGGTGCACAGAAAGCTGTTACCTTCCTACCAAAGTGGTTCCTATTTTTCTATTTGCATTTTTACATGCTTTCAAACTGCTAGATTGGCAGAAAATGGGACAAGTAACGGGAGCTCACTCCATTACATGGCACTAGGGATTCAAACTGCCAAACTGCCGACTTTTCTGATTGACAAGCTCATTGTCTTAGCCACTGAGCTACCATATCTCTCCTTTTATTTATACTTGTACAGAAAAAACATTTCCTATATTGTTTGACCAAAAGAGTCTTCTTTCTGCATGGATGTACCCTATGACTATCATTAAGTGTTGTACATTATGATTCTTGATTCTTAATGAATGTATCTTTTCTTTTATGTATACTGAAAGTATTTACATCAAGACAAATTCCTTGTGTGTCCAATCACACTTGGCCAATAAAGTGTTCTATTCTATTCTGGATGTGCTTGATTTATCACAAGTAATTGAAGTTTGTTTTTTTTTAAACAAATTTTATTAATTTCCAAAGACATACAAAACATAAAACATAAGAACATAAAACCTCTTTTCTGAAACTTATTTGTAAATTTTAAAGAAATAAAACATTTTATACATCATTGACACATCTCCTTATAAGCACATAGATATCCTTTGAAATTCCTCATTATTTCTCCCTATACTTTTATTCAATTATATTTCTTTTCTATATTTATCTATTTTATATGTTTTTATTCACTATACTTATTTTTCCTTTCTGGCTTGCTTTCTTCTCTTCTATCTTTTATTCTCCACTGTCCTTTTCTGACATTCCTCCAAGGTTTTATTAGCTCAATCAAACATAAACACACAAAAACACAAAACATAGAAACATAAAAAACCTCTTGTCTGAAAGTTGCTTAGTCCCGGGTTAAAACTCTTTGTACAGACACAAATTCAAATTCATATTCATTTTGTATACCATTCCATATGTTATTAGCATTTTCAATTTTCTATATAGCTTCTCCTCTCTTTTAAGTTTTCTTAATTTTATTTTATTTATCAATTCGAATCATAATATTTTATTTATCAATTATTTTATTTTATTTATCAATATATTTTATTTATCAATTCGAATCATAATATTTGTTATTCTTTTTCTGTTCTATTTCCAGCTATCCATTTATCTTTCTTCTCTGAAAAAAACTTCTCTTGTACACTAATTGGAGTATGACGCCTTTATCTCTTTCCCCTACATTTATAATACTTAATATAGAATACATAGCTTATATTGGGATTCTGTTTGGTACATTCTAAAATTATACAATATTATCAATACCAATACAAATCTATTCATTAATATTAATATTCATTTATATCTTAAACACTTAGCACATTACTTTTCAATTAAATCACATACTTTTATGGGAGCACCTACTTTCTATAGTTATCCCCCCCCCACATCACATATTATAAATCATTATTTCATTAGAATGTTCCCCCTTCTCCTACTTCAAATCTCACATTTTAAATTGCATATTGTTTCCAATTTTCTAAGATTATTTCTAAGTACAAATGTAAAAATACAATCTTATGTACCTTTCCAGAATCCCTTTTTCAATAAAGTTTACCCATTATCTCTAAAAGACTTTTGTTTCTTTGCATCTTGCTCCCCACCATTAAGGCTTCTCGTCCCTTCCTTTCTCCCTTGCTTATTCTTCTCCTTGTCCTCTTTACCCCCTTGTCTCTCCACCTCCCTTTTATTCTGCTCTCCTCCTTTCTGTTGCTTTCTAACATAGTATCCCCTTTTCACCTTATTCTTCTCTTTTTTGGTTGTTTTTCCAAGTCTTAAAGTCTTCTTTTCCTTTTCCTCTTCCTCCTTTCCTTCCCCAACCAAAGTCACTTGTTCATCAAAAATGGCTTCTTCTTTGTCCCAGTCATCCTGTTGCGCATTCAGCTTTACATAAGTACAAACCGCCATTTCTAAAAATTGAAAAAGAGTGCCAAGAGAATCCTCCCCTTCTTGCTTTTCTTTTTCATATTTTTGGTATACAAGTTTCAATCCATCCACAAGTGATGCCATTGTAGAGAGAAAAAGTTTTTTCAAACAACCACCCAAGTGCTTTTAATCAAAGATAGTTCTCAAAAGTTCCAAAGTCACCAAGCAATCCAAATGAGCTGTTTCTTTTAAGTACTTTCTCCTTCTTCACTTTCTCTTTCTGGGGTTAGAGTTTAGTCACAAAGTTCCATTTAAAATATATCTTTTAGAAGTCTTATTGATGTTTAATAACTCTTTAGAATTCTAGGCAATCTTCTCCTTATTTTCAAATTTTGCTCCAATTTTTTTTCCTCTCCCTTCCCACTCACAGCAAAAAAGATTCTTTTTTAAAAAAAAAGTTCAGAAATCCTTATCCCTTCAGCATTTAATTACCTCCAATGCAGGTTTTCTGATTTCTCTTATGGTTCCATCCGCTGTCACGTTAGGAAGGAGAGTGAAAAGAAAAAAAAACTTTCCCTTTTAGAATTTCATTCACTGCTTGTGACTCTCTCTGGAAACAATGTATTTTTAGCAACTTTCAAAATTCCAGGGTACTTTCTCTTGCTTTGGCCTGGTCAAAAACCACTTTTACAGCTCTTCCAATTTTCTTCCTCCTGCACAATCTTGTCCGGCTTCAGGTTTCTTTGTGGCAGCCATTACTGACCACTGTTCCTCCGCCTTGGGAAAAGGGGGTTTTGCTGGCTGGAGAGGGGGTCTGCAACACCCTCAAACCCCTATCTGGATCCCCCCTGTCCCTCTATGGGGCAGCTATATCCCCCAAATCCAAGCGGATTGGGGGAACCTTGGCAGCGAGCGCAGCAGGGATCGCGCAGTATCACGAATCCCTGCCGCTGCCGAAGCTTTGCAAACAGGAAGTCACAAGTAATTGAAGTTTTAAATACCTTGTGAGAAGAACACACCATGCCGTGATGTTCTCTTCCCATCAGGAATCTAACACACTCCTTAGCTTCATATTAAAAGTTCAGCGGTAAAATTTTGCCCAAACTATATGAATCTTTTTTTTCCACAACAGAAAGCTATGCCATCTTCACACACATACAACACTTATTTCCTTTTAGCATGCCAGGCTTTTCAGTGTAGCCAGAAGAAAATCTTATGCATTCATCTGCAAATTCCTAAAATTGATTTTCTACTTGAATTTCCAAGGTTGCTCTGTGGTCATAAATGACTGCTGAAATATAATTTCCGGTAGATTTTTGAATAACCCACAGGACAGGGTTATTTGATTTTCCACACCCCCTGTCTTAATGCCTTGCAAGAGGATTATAGCAAAACTGCAATTAATTGACTTTTAGTTATCCTAAATAGCTAGGGGAATCTATTGTAGAAATAAAGCTTGGTTTAGACCAGGGGTGTCCAACCTTTCACCTTCCCTGGGCCACATTAGAAGATGAAAATTTGGTTTGGGCCGCACATATAATAAATTATTATAAAATAATTATATTATAAAATTATATAATAAATTATAAATTATTTTTATTATTTATTATTAATTATTTATTAAAAGTTATTTATTTTTTATTAATTTTCTGGCCAAATTTTGTGGGATGGGGATGGCGGTGAGGTGGGGGGGTGGCAGTGGGGGCAGAAGCAGTGGCAGGGGCAGAAGTGGCGGCAGTAGGGGCAGAAGTGGTGGTGACAGTGGTGGGGGCAGAAGTGGCGGTGGCGGGGGCAGAAGCAGCAGCGGCAGTGGGGGCAGAAGCGGAAGTGGCAGCAGCGGCGAGGGCAGAAGCGGCAGCGGCGGCGGCAAAAGCGGCGGCGGCGGTGGCAGCAACAGAAGGAGGTAGCGGGGCAGGACTTTTGGGCTGCAGCTTCCCGCCTTTTCTGTTGCTCGCCTCATCCCGCCTCGCGCCTGCCTCTCCTCCTGCAAATTATTTATTTTTTATTAATTTTCCGGTGAAATTTTGCGGGGTGTGGGGGAGGTGGGGGGAAGAAAGCTCACCCGTCTTGTGCCTACCTCTCCTCCTGCAAATTATTTATTTTTTACTAATTTTCTGGCCAAATTTTGTGGGGAGGGGGGGAGAAAGCTCGCCCACCTCGTGCCTACCTCTCCTCCTGCAAATGCAGCAGTGGCGGCGGGGGCAGAAGCAGTGGCGGCGGGGGCAGAAGCTGCAGTGGCGGCAGAAGTGGTGGCGGCAGCGGTGGTGGCAGCAGCAGAAGCAGCAGCGGCGGCAGCGGTGGCAGCAACAAAAGGAGCTGGCGCGGTGGGACTTTTGGGCTGCGGCTTCCCACCTTTTCTGTTGCTCACCTCGCCCCACCTCGTGCCTGCCTCTCCCCCTGCAAATTATTTATTTTTTGTTAATTTTCCGGCCAAATTTTGTGGGGAGGGGGGGAGGAAGCTCGCCCACCTCGTGCCTTCCTCTCCTCCTGTAAATGCAGCAGCGGCGGCGGGGGCAGAAGCGGCAGCAGCGGCAGAAGCAGGAGTGGCGGCGGCAGCGGCGACGGCAACAGAAGGAGGTGGCAGGATGGGACTTTTGGGCTGTGGCTTCCCGCCTTTTCTGTTGCTCGCCTCGCACCGTCTCGCACCGCCTCCTACCTGCCTCTCCTCCTCCTCCTCACTGGATCTTTCATGAAGGTTGGGGTGGGCGTTGGGCCATATTACGAGGCAACTTGGGCCTCATTACAAGGCGACCTGGGCCGCATGCGGCCCATGGGCCACGAGTTGGATAAGCCTGGTTTAGACATTATGGTCAGAGTTATGCTACGATGCGTAGTGTAATGTGATGGATCCAATCTGATGAATCCAGTGTTGCACTAGGCAAAGCATGTACCTTCCTATTATATGGTTAGGATGTAATATTATGCTGGTGATTTCTGTGCCACTAGAGGTGTGTAGATAATTTTTGTTATACAGTAGTTATTGTTTACTTGGTTATTGTGTATTTCTATACTGCCATAATTGAGATTAACTTCCAACTGTGTCTGTCTGTAGAACCCCACAATGATATTAAAATGAACAAATAATATTAAAGGTAATGAAATAATCCAGAACGGTAAAATGACACAAAATGCAATTTGGTGAGTAGTGATATCCCTCAATCTCCAAATTTGGTTTTGACTAGTTCTTAAAAGAACAACAGGTGGGCTTCTTTCCATCAGGAGGGAATATATCCCAAAATGTAGGGATTTCTATCAAAACACATTGTTTAAATGATCTTTCCTATTTAATTTTATTAAGATTTTTTTTAACTTAGCTTATTTTTACAACATAGCTCTCTTCTGTCTATAATTTATCCTGTCTAAACTTCAAAACTATAAATCATAATTTCATTTTTTTCCCCGTTTTATGCAAAAGGGGGTTTCCCAGTCAGCAATAAATGTAGGTATTATCTCTTCTCTAATTGTAGAATCAATTTAGCCATCTCAGCTGGTTCCAACATCTTTAACAAATATTCCTTCATTGTGGGTAATGCTGAGCCTTTCAAAGGAAAGACCTCTGGTTTGTATATTAATCTTTAATATCCTCTGAATTAATATTTGAATCCAAAAAAATCCTAGGTTTTAACTTGTCCATCAAACATGATAAAAATTTTCCTTCTGGTCATTCACATTTCCAACAAAAATTTGAAGTGCCTTTATATATCCTAGATAATTTCTGTGGTGACATATAGCAGTGATATATCATTTTATTTTAAAAAATATCGTCAATGTTATGACATATTATAAATTTCAGTCCTTTTATCCGAATACTTTCTCATCTATATTATAACTAAACATTTTATTCCACTTTATCATACATTCTGCTTCAAATCTCAATAAAAATTATAAATTTTATACATTATAGCAATTATATATTCATCATTTGTACACAATTCTATTTCAAACTCAGTCTTTCAATGTTCAAAACCATAAACTTTTTGTTATTTTAAATCTTTTTAGTAACTATGCAAGAAAACCAATGACAAATGACAGTTCATATTTATATCAAGATATTTTACCTTCTTCTGTACTTTAGAAGGCCAGATCCTGAAGATGAAACTCAAATACTTTGGCCACCTAATAAGAAGGAAGGATTCACTGGAGAAGAGCCTAATACTGGGAACGATTGAGGGCAAAAGAAGAAGGGGACGGCAGAGAATGAGGTGGCTGGATGGAGTCACAGAAGCAGTAAACATGAGCTTAAATGAACTCCAGAAGATGGTAGAGGACAGGAAGGCCTGGAGGAATGTTGTCCATGGGGTTGTGATGGGTCAGACACAACTTTGTGACTAACAACAATTTTATCTTCTTAAGGTTCAAGCCCATTTTATCCATCAGTTCTATTTGATTTTCTATATTCATATTTTTTGTTAATCTTTATTCTTTGTTGCTAATGCATCAAATTCTTTAAATTTTCTCATTAATATTTCAATTCCCTTTAAAGGATCTTCCAAAACCAACTGCAGGTCATTTACAAAGCCCTTAACTTATAAGTTTATTTTTTAATCTTTACTTTGATAATTTTCTCATCTTATATCTTTATTCAGTATTTCAAGAACCAAAATAAATAAGTTAGGGAACAATAGACATTCCTGTCTTTTCCTCTTTGTATCTTACAGGATTTTGTTAGGTCTCCATTAATAATTATTTGTGCTTTCTATGACGTGTACATCAATCTTATGCATTTTATCAAAACTTCAAAATTCCTGTCTTCCAAAACCTTGACCAAGAATGCCCAGTTCAAATTGTCAAAGGTCTCTGTATCTGTTGTGTCCGCGAAATGATGCCAGGAGTCGGTGACTTAGTGCAAAGCTCTTTATTGATCTGCGGGAATCGAACTGGCGAAAGGAAAAAAGCCCGCGGCTTTTATTCCTTTCGCCGCGGCGGCCACGGCCAATGGCACCACTTTGAATCTCCCGCGGTCTGAACGGACCAATCACGGGAGATTCTTAGCGAGCCAATCGGCGCGGCTCGCCTGACCAATCGGAGAGCCCCGCGCTTTGGCCAATCAAAGCGCGGGGATCTCGAGTATGTTAATGAAGGACAGAACACCCCTCCCCTCTTGGTTCAGTCCTTACGTTGCGTAGTCACGTAGGTAGGCGGGGCTCCATCTGGTCCTACTTGACCTGCGCAATTCAGTTGTAGGCTGGAGCCCGGCCGGTTCGGTCGGGATCTCCGTTGCTCCTGCTGCTGTCGTGGGAACCGGCTGGTCGATCGGGCCGGTCCTTTCTCCGTAGCTCCCTCCTGGGCCTTCCGGGTTGGTTGAGCTACGGGTTTCGCCGCTCCCGCTCGGTCTTTCCGGGACGGTCGAGCTGGCTTGGCTGTTCCTTTCTGGCGAGGGGTCGTGATGGCTGCGTTCCGGTGAGTACTGCTGGTTTATTTTTCTTTGGATTCGGTCCCCTGGGTATTCCCTCCCCCCTTGGCTTGCTTTGCGGGGGTTGGGTTCGTTTGTTTGTGCGTTGGCGGTTTGTTGGTTTGCAGTTCTCGACCTAAGTTGGTCGATGTGGCGTTTCCATGCTCGTCCGTCTGCTGTTTGTAGCCGGTACGAGTGTGGGCCTGTTGCTTGGGTGATGACGGTTGGGATCCATAGAGGGTCTCCCGTCAGGTTTTTTGCATATACGGGGTCCCCGGGTGCAAAAGTTCGGTGTTTGGTGCTTGAGTCTGGGGGCCTCTCCGGGTTATACGTAGGGTGTAACCTATCGAGTGGGGACCTTAGCTTTCTACCCATTAGTAGTTCGGCTGGGCTTTTGTTGGTTGTGGTATTCGGGGTTATGTGTTGGGTGAAGAGTAGTCTGTTGATTTTCTCTTGGATCTCCCTGTGGTCTATTTTCCGGATGGTCTTTTTAGTGAATTGGACCATCCGTTCCGCCCTACCGTTCGCCGCCGGGTGCGCCGGTGCTGTCAGCGCGTGGCGGATGCCCCTTTCCGCAAGGAATTTTTCGAATTCCAGCGAGGTGAACTGGGGCCCGTTGTCGGAGACGACGACGTCTGGGAGGCCATGTGTTGCAAAGAGTTTGCCGAGTTCTTTGGTCACGACCTCCGTGGTTGTCGTCTTCATGTTGCTTCCTCCAGCCAGTTGGAGTAAGCGTCAACTGTTATGAGGAAGATGTGTCCTTTTGTGGGCCCGGCGAAGTCTATATGGATTCTAGACCAAAGTCCCCTTGGGGTTTCCCACTCTAGGACGGGTGCTGTGGGTGGGCTGGGCCTCGTTTCCTGGCATCGTTGGCACCTAGCTACCCAGGCCTCTATTTGTTTGTCCATCCCTTGCCACCAAGTGTAACTTCTGGCCAGGGCTTTAGTCCTAACGATGCCAGGGTGCCCCTCGTGTAGCATTTCCAAAACCTTCCCCTGTAGCTTTTCTGGAATGACCACCCTGTCCCCCCATAGTATGCACCCTTTTAACAACGAGAGCTCCGTTTGGCGGTTTCGGAACGTTTTGACCGACTCGTCGTTGTCCCTTTCCAGCCACCCTTTCTCCACCCAATGCAACACCCGTGCCAGACGTTTGTCTTTATTAGTCTCTCGGGCAATGTCTGACGCGGTTATGGGCAGGTTGGGTAGAGTCTCTATGCTGAGGGTGGTCGTTGTGGGTGCTGGGTCGGTGTCGGGTTCCGGTAGCGGCGAACGGCTTAAGGCGTCTGCATGGGAGATCGTCTTACCCGGTCTGTGTATGAGTTCGTAGTTGTAGGCTGCCAGGAACTCGGACCACCTTGTCATTCGGGAAGACAGAATGTTCGGGGTGGCCCGGTTCCCTGCAAGGATTCCCAGCAGTGGCTTGTGGTCTGTTATGATGGTGAAAGTCCGGCCGTAGAGGTATTCGTGGAATCGTTTTATGGCGGCAACTATAGCCAGAGCCTCTTTGTCCAGTTGGCTATAGTTCCGCTCCGGTTTGGTGAGGGTCCTTGAAAAGAACGCGATGGGCGCTTCTTTTCTGTCGGGAAGGGTATGGCTGAGGACAGCGCCGACGCCGAAGGGTGATGCGTCGCATGTGACAGCCAGAGGTAGGGTCTCGTTGAATTGTATGAGGACGGCGTCGGAGGTGAGGAGGTCCTTTGTTCTTTGGAAGGCGGCTTGCTCCCGTTTCCCCCAAGTCCAGGTCGCCGCCTTGTCCAGGAGCCTATGCAAGGGCTCCGCCGCCGTCGCTTTTTGGGGTAGGAAAACATTGTAAAAGTTCAGTAACCCGAAGAATGCTTGTAGTTCAGTCTTTGATTTAGGGGTGGGGGCTTCTTTGATGGCCTTGATTTTTTTGCTTGTGGGGTGAATGCCGTGCCGGTGTAGGAGGTAGCCCAGGAATTCCACTCGTTCTGTGTAAAGCTGGCATTTTTCCCTCTTTACCTTTAGCCCCGTCTCTTTAAATTTAGTTAGGACCTCCCTTAGTCGACCTTCTAGTTCGGCTTGGTTGGCTGCCGACACTAGGACGTCGTCGAAATAAGGTACCACCTCCTTGATACCTTGCAATAGCCTCTCCATTAGGCTCTGGAATATGCCCGGTGCCACGCTGACTCCGAATTGGAGTCGGTTGCATTTGAATGCTCCCCGGTGGGTGACAATGGTCTGCGCTTCTGCCGTTTGCTCGTCGACCGGCAACTGTTGGTATGCCTGGGCGAGATCGAGCTTGGCGAAAACCTTGCCCCCTCCCAGTGAGTGCAGTAGGTGTTGCACTACTGGGACGGGGTAGGCGCTTTGTTGCAGCGCGCCATTTAGGGTGGCCTTATAGTCCCCACAGATTCTCACCGACCCATCGGGCTTGATCGGGGTGACTATGGGGGTCTCCCACCGGGCGTGGTCTATGGGCTGCAGGACCCCTTGTTTGACGAGCTTATCAATTTGCTCGTCTATTTTGGGTTTCAGTGCGAATGGCACCCGCCTTGGTTTCAGGCGTTTGGGGGGGACGTTAGGGTCTAGGTCGAAAGATATAAGGGGCCCTCGGTACTTGCCTAGGTTTCCGTCGAAGACCTCTTGGAACTCCCGGGCTAGTTGCTGCTCCCAGCCGTCGTCGGTGACGTGGTTGACTCCCGTGAGAGCGATGTCGAGCGAGGCGAACCATTGCAGTCCCAGTAGGCTTGGGCGGTCGTGGTCGATGATCGTTAGGGGGAGTCGTTCGGTGCGCCCCTTATACATGATGTTAAAGCTTTTGGTGCCGACTACCGGGATGCGGTTTCCCTGGTAGTCCTTTACAATGAGTCTCTGGCTGTCTACGTTCCTCCTTTGGAGGGTAGGCACCAACCGCTTTATCTCGTGCCATGCAATCATGGAGAGGTAGGACCCGGAGTCCACCTCCATTTTGCACGGCTGGCCCTCGATGCGTACCTCGACGTGGACCTTCCGGGCGTCGTTGGTGATGGCGTGGCCGATGGTGACCATCTGGTGGGTCTCCTCTCTCCGCCGGTTGTCGCCGCCTCGCGAGGATCGTCCGTTCCAGTCCCATCGGCTGTCCGAGGGGCGATCTCTGGTCCGGGGTGGTGTGCTCTCCCTCCTCCGGTCGCTCTGGTCCCATCGTGCCGGACTGCGGTTTTTCTTCAGGCGGCAAACCCGGGCGATGTGTCCCTTTTTGTCGCAATGCCGGCAGATTGAATCGAAAAACCGGCATTCCGACCTGGGGTGGTCGCCGCCGCAGCCGGCACAGTTGGTCCTCGACTTACGACCTCGCCAGTTCCGTGGGTCGCGCCCTGTCTGGAGTCGGTGGATGTCCTCCTCGTCATCGGACGTGCCAGATGCCGAGTGGAAATCGCCCTGGTGTGTTGTCGTCTCGGTTTTTGGCTCGGTCGACCTTGCCGGGTTGTTGTTTCCGCCGCGGTCCCTCGTATCCGGTCTGCGCATGCTGTCGGCGGAAGTTCGGGTTGCTTCTGCGGCTGCGGTGAGGGTGTCTGCTAGGCTGATGTTGCCCTTAGCCATCAGCCAGCTCTAGAGGGCGGGGTCCCACAGACCGAGCACGATTCGGTCTCTCAGAGCGTTGTTTAGGTTATCGAATTCGCAGAGCCCCCCTAGGCGCCGCAGCTCGGCGACGAAGTCACTGAAACTCTCACCCGATCTCTGGTCCCGCCGGTAGAACTCGTTGCGCCGGATCAGGATGGGTACCTCTGGGGCGTAGTGTCGCCGAAGGATGGGTTCGAGGACGTCCCAGTCCATGGCGGTCGCATCAGCGGGCTTGGCCAATGCTTTGGCCATCTGGAAGACCTCGGTCCCGCAGTGGGTGAGGAAGACAGCGCGTTTCAGTGGGCCGGAGGCATCCTTCATGCCGGTGCACTCGAGGTATATGCGGAATCGGTCGGAGAACGATTCCCAGTCCTCGGTGGCGGGGTTGAAGGAGGCGGGCGGTGTGATTTTCATCTCGGGGCTTCGTCTGGCTTCCATCGGACACGTGGTTCAGTTCAGGGTCTGGATCCCACCTTCGTCGCCAGTGTTGTGTCCGCGAAATGATGCCAGGAGTCGGTGACTTAGTGCAAAGCTCTTTATTGATCTGCGGGAACCGAACTGGTGAAAGGAAAAAAGCCCGCGGCTTTTATTCCTTTCGTTGCGGCGGCCGCGGCCAATGGCACCGCTTTGAATCTCCCGCGGTCTGAACGGACCAATCGCGGGAGATTCTTAGCGAGCCAATCGGCGCGGCTCGCCTGACCAATCGGAGAGCCCCGCGCTTTGGCCAATCAAAGCGCGGGGATCTCGAGTATGTTAATGAAGGACAGAACAGTATCTAAGATATAAATGTCTAAAATAATTTAAGATTATCACTGTGGCTTGTTTTTTTTACTATGTTGCTTCAAATATTCCCAAATGTTCAACACCAATACTAACATTGTCCTTAAATTCACATTAATCCTAATGAATAAATTCTTGCACAATTATTTTCAATCTAGAATTATGAATGATTTGTAGTGATTATTTGATAAAGATATTATCCTATAATTTCATGTTGAAGTTAAATATTGTCCCTTTTTAGGTATTAATGTTATATCAGCATTTTTCCATCTCTCTGACAAATTTCTTTCCCATAAAATAAAGTTCATTATGTTTAGTAAAAGTAATAAAAGTTCGTCCTCAAAAAAACTATAATAAAAACCTGATAATCCATCTGGACCAAGCACCTTTCTGGTTTAATCATTTTTATAGCTTCAGAAACTTTCCTTATTGTTATGCTGCAGGTCCATTAATAATCTACCTCTGTTCTTGTTTAATCCTCAGTAAAGTTTATTTAAATATTCATCTATTTTTTTCTAGAGATATCTCTTTCTTTATACAAATTAGAAAAATATTGATGAAATGCTTTTGTATGGCCAATGTTGTAATAGCAATATTATTATTTTTTCTTTCATAATACATACAGTATGCCAGCTGTTCTTCTAGTTGATGCAGTAACTCTCTCTTTTGGTTTACATAATTCATTTTTATTTTCATTTCTCTTATTGTTAATATAGAAAATTGTTGCTGTGGCAGCTTAATTTGTTGGCAAATATTTATCTTCTTTGTGTTTTCTCTTGATTCTCCTTCCTCAGTTCAGTTTTAAGTTTTATAAAAGAACCTCTAATAAAAGATTTCCTTGCATCAGAAATCATTCTTAAATCAATGTCATTTTTTTATAAATCAAACTCACAGGATTATGATCCCCAAAAGTCTTTGATAATATATCTACTTTAAAATCTTAGCTTTCTACATATTCTTGAAAAGAGCCTATGACTTTCAAAAAAAAAGGCATACTCTCTTGAATTTCCATTTTTCTTTCTCCTATGTATCACCTATCCCTGAATTGTTCATCAAATGAAATAAAATTGTTGGTAAATTGCCTTGAGTGATTTTAATATGTTTCTTAGAAGCTTTATCCAGCTTTGGGGAGATCATTCCAATCCCCTATCAAACACCAATTTTTAAAATACAAATCAATTAATCTCTCCAGAAGTACTTTATAGAACAGGCTTTATCCTGATCTGGGGCATAAATTTCCAGTACCAATGTCTTAATCCCATGCAAGTTAACTTCTACCCAAACAAATATATTATGCTCATCAGTTAATACAGGTGCTTGATTTTGTTGCAGATTCATATACAAAACAATTGCTTTCCTTCGCTTTGCTTCCCTTCCTTTGCCTTTTCTCTTTCCCTTGTTTGAGACATTTAAAAAAAAAAAAGGATTATAATATCATAATGACAACTACCAGAAAAAGTGACAAAATACTAAGGGGAGGAAAGGATCATAGAACAATCTGCAGAGAAAGGAATTACATTAGATTTGCTTCAGAAAATATTTGAGCAACTGGGCTTACTGTCCAGTTAGCTAAACCACTTTATACTAAATTGACAGCTTTGGGAAAAGATCACCAAATTTTGACAATCTTACACATTCAATCTCTCATATGCTGTTGGGTGATAATTCAGCATTTTATACAATCTGAAGTAACAATGGAATTGAAGTGTTGCAATCATTCTGTCCTTCACAATACAGTATTGTGGATACCTATTTTGTTTTCTCTTTCCTGTATAAAAAGATAAGAAGCAAACTCTGAATAAATCATAAATTTCTTTTACTGAATGAAGTCTCATAACTTTTTCACTGTAACTTGCATGATTAAACCATTTAAGTGACTAATGCATAAAGCACTTTAGCAGTCTGAAAAGTATTTGAGAAGCAGTTTTAATAGCAATGAACTTCTCTGACAGAGTTTTCATAGGGAATTGTTTTTTATTCTATCCATAGAGAAAATATGGTTTTCTAGAGATTGGCATGTGCTTTGACAGAATCAGGGACTAAGGAAGGAATAGCTTTAAAGCAACATCCATCTTTTCCAAGGGTGAAACTTGGAACAGATTTTGTATTTCTGCTGAACTTAGGAACTTCCGTTGCTCTAAATTAGGGGTTGGCAAGCTGTAGGTTCCTCAGTTTCTATTTTTGAAGTCCTCAAAATTCTATTGGACAAATTAAGTTGCAATCAGTAATATTTCAATAGTGTATTGTTGGATTTAGTGATCAGTGCCTTCACTGTTTAATCATATTTCCAGCAGTCTTGTCTTCCCAAGCTTCCATTAAATTCCAAGAAAAGACATGTGGATAGAACTCCTGGGGTTAATATTTCTTTTACCAATAGTGGTAAAGTGATATCTACAGTAAAACGTTACAGTAAAAAGATTTGGTTGAAAAATTTTCCTTCCTTTGAGAAATTCAGAAAAAACATCCACCCAGATTCTCTTTGCCCTCTAAAACACAATCCAAAATATGCCCCCATCTTGCCCAGTTAAGGGGCATCTAGGTACTAAGATCCCTGATCAGTTTAGGATCAAGTATTACAAGAACGATTTTTCATAGTGAATGATGCTGTTCCACTTGATAAAGCATTTCTGAACAGCTTTATCTGAACAGATAATGTGCTGTCTCTCCAAGGGCAAAACCCTTCCAAGAAATTGTTATTGACTTAATTTGCATTCAAATTGCTCAGGATTTCTGCAGTATATATCCAGCTGGATGATTTGCCATCAACAAAGAATGAAGGCTGACGTATTCAAGCTAGAATGCAGAACAGAATTTTAAACTGTAATGACAAAAGAGAACCAAGCAGTTCTAACTTAAAGCAAAAAAATAAAAAAAATAAAAAAGCCATTTTAAAAGGCAAGGGAATCAGATTACATAAAAATTATTGTTACAGGAATTGGAATCATTGCAGCTGGTGCTAAGAGACTAATTATTCTTTCAATACAAATCACCGTGACCCTTCCTGTGAAAATAAATTACAAATGAATTTTATTTCTTGATAAATGAAATCTAGCCCTGAAAGATTTATCATTTAGTAAATGAAAACAAAGTCTGGAAATTTGGCATATCGAAATGATACAAATACTGTTTAGGCACATGATTAGAAGAAACATCTTGCATTGGGAGAGTTGTTCAATTTTCTAAAATGCTGGATTTTCCCAACAGAAATTACATGTGGTACTCCTGATTGACAAGCAGTCTTCGTAGTAGGAATAGCAATAGCACTTAGACTTATATACAGCTTCACGGTGCTTTACAGCCTTCTCTAAGAGATTTACAGTGTCAGCATATTGCCCAACAATCATTTTACTGATCTTGGAAGGATGGAAGGTTGAGTAAAGCTTGAGCTGCTGAGAACTGAACTGCCAAACGGCTGGCAGTTGGCAGTCAGCAGAATTAGCCTCCAATACTATATTGTAACCACTGCACCACCACAGTACCTTGCAAGTGAAAAGAACATTTACATTATACAGTAGAAATGTCTCATGATTTTATAACAGTCCATCATCAACGTCAAAACAATCATATTCAATAATCATATTCATATTATAGATCTGAATGTTTTCCAATCCAGTTAATTCAAACTGAAGGTTGAGATGGACCAGACAAAACTGGACTGCCTTGGAACAAAGGAATGTTCTGTACCTTAATTTGAATTCTTGAGATCCCTGCGCTTTGATTGGCCAAAGCGCGGGGCGATCGGATTGGTTAGGCGAGCCGTGCCGATTGGCTCGATGAGAATCTCCCGTGATTGGTAGATTCAAATCACAGGAGATTCAAAGTGGTGCCATTGGCCGCGGCCGCCGCGGCTTGGAAATAAAAAGCCGCAAAGTTTTCCTAAGAGCCAGTTAGGTTCCTGACTTCAATAAAGAGCTTGATACAAAGTCACCGACTCCTGGCCTCCTTCCACGCGGACACAACACTGGCGACGAAGGTGGGGTTCTTATCCTGAACCGAAGCACATGTCCGACGGAAGCCAGCCAACCGACGAGATGGCCAGCATCATGCCACCAACCCACTTCAACCCCACTAGCGAGCACTGGGAATCTTACATGGACAGATTCCGCATGTTCCTCAAATGCAACGACCTGAAGGATGCCACCGGACCGAAGAAACGAGCCGTCTTCCTAACGCACTGCGGGCCCGCAGTGTTTAAGATGGCAAAAGCGCTAGCCAAGCCCGCCAATGTTATCGCGATGGATTGGGATGACCTCGAGCCATTACTCTGGAGACACTACGCTCCAGCCGTACCCATCCTTATCCGACGGCACGAATTTTATCAGCAGGACCAGCGGTTGGGCAAGAGTTTCAGTGATTTCGTCACAGAGCTACGGCGCCTTGGAGGACTATGTGAGTTCTCCAATATGAATGAGGCCCTGCGGGACCGAATCATGCTCGGCCTTTGGGACCCCGTTCTCCAAAGTCGGTTGAGGCCAAGGGCAACATCGCCCTCGCCGATGCCATCTCCGAAGCCACGGCAGCCGAAGCAACCCTACAATCAGCAGACTGTGACCAAAGAAATCTTCAAACTCTTCGCAACACACGGCCTCCCAGACATCCTCATGTCTGACAATGGGCCCCAATTCACCTCGCTGGAATTCGAAAAATTCCTAGCGGAAAGGGGCATACGACACGCACTGACAGCCCCGGTCGCATCCGGCGGCGAATGGAAGGGTGGAACGGATGGTTCAATTCACAAAAAAAACCATCCAGAAAATAGACCACGGGGAGATCCAGGACAAAATAAATAAATTATTCTTCATACAGCACATAACCCCGAACACCACAACAAATAAAAGCCCGGCAGAACTGCTAATGGGGAGGAAAATAAGGTCCCCACTAGATAGACTACACCCCACTTACAACCCAGAGAAACCCCCAGACTCCACCAGCAAACACCGAACCTTCGCACCAGGCGACGCCGTCTATGCGAAGAACCTAATCAGAGACCCATTATGGGTACCAGCAATCATAACACAGCTAACAGGCCCACGCTCGTACTGGCTACAAACAACTGATGGACGAGCGTGGAAACACCACATTGATCAGTTAAGATCGAGGACTGCCACACAAGACACCACCAACACGCAACCAAACAAAACCAACCCCCTCAACACAAACCAAGAGGGGAGGGGATACCCTGGGAACCAAAACCCAGAAGAAAGAAACCAGCCATACTCACCTACAAGCAGCCAGCATGAAACCTCGCCAGGAAGAGACAGCCAGGCCAGCTCAACCAACCCGGGAAGACCGAGCGGGAGCGGCGAAACCCGCAGCTCAACCAACCCGGTTAGCCCAGGAGGGAGGTGCGAAGAGCGGCCTGGCCAGGTGGTTCCCACGATGGAGTCAAGAGAAACAGAAACCCCGACCGAACCGGCCGGGATCCAACCTACGACTGACCAGCGCAGGTCCAGTAGGCAAAGACGGAGCCCCGCCTACCTACGGGACTACGCTACGTAGGACCAAACCAAGAGGGGGAGGGGTGTTCTGTACCTTAATTTGAATTCTTGAGATTCCCGCGCTTTGATTGGCCAAAGCGCGGGGCGATCGGATTGGTTAGGCGAGCCGCACTGATTGGCTCGATGAGAATCTCCCGTGATTGGTAGATTTGAATCGCGGGAGATTCAAAGCGGTGCCATTGGCCGCGGCCGCCGCGGCTTGGAAATAAAAAGCTGCAAAGTTTTTCTAAGAGCCAGTTCGGTTCCTGACTTCAATAAAGAGCTTGATACAAAGTCACCAACTCCTGGCCTTCTTCCACGCGGACACAACAAGGAAAAATAGAATTTATGTCACGAAAAGGTCAGACTTTCTCTATATAATATTGAATTGAATTAGGCAAATGAAAAATGCTAAGGCCCAGAATGAACTAAGACTTGCAAACAAATATCAAAAATAATTTTAAAAGTCTTTGAACATTTAAAAAACAAGACAAAAGTCAAGGAATCAGTCCACTAATGGGAGAGATAGCAAAGAGGTGATAAATAGCAGGGAAAAAGAGGAATGGTTTCGTTCATTCTTTGTACCTGTCTTTACACAAAAGGGAAAAATAACCATTTCTACCTATCAAAAGCAGTACTGTAAAAGACAGATAGGAATACAAATCAAAACAGGCAAGAAAATGGTAAGACAACACCTATCCAGCCTAACTGAGTTTGGATCACCAGAATCAGATGGATTACATCACAGAGTTCAGAGGGAGCTGGCAGGTGTGATTTCGGAACCCCTGAATCTCTGTGGTTGAAGCATTGTAGAACTACTGAGGACTGGAAAAAGCTGGTGTACTTCCCTTTTTTTTTTTTTTTCAAGGGGAAAAATGAGTCCAAGAAACTACAAACCAATCAATATGACATCAGAAATTTCCTGGAAAAAATATCAAGTAAGGGATTACAGGTATTCAACTATTCATTTAGCAATTGCTCAAAATTACAGTGACACTGTAAAAAAAGAGATTTAAGACTTACAACTGCTGCAGCATCCCTGCAATCATGTGATCAAAATTCAGGCATTGGCAACAATAGTGATTCGCTTAACCACCATAGCAAAAATTGTCACAATTCATTTACCAACTCTCTTGTTTAGTACTGGAAATTCTAGTCCCAACTTTAGTTGTAAGTCCAATTGTATATATACAGCTCAATTTCAGAATTGGTTTCTCCCTCTTTTACCATGATTAAGAAAAGGAAATATGTGTTCTTTGTAGCGAATACAATAAAGGATCTGTTTAACCTTCTTGGTTTTTTTCACAGTTTTGGTTTTTTTCACAGCCTTTCTTTATTCAAAGTCCGTATTAATGAAATACAATGTCGACATTCATGATGACCTGTGATAATAGTCAATTATAAGGAAATAGAAAGCAAAGGGTCTATCTTGTGTTATGATAGAGAAAAAACAGAAAAGAGAAAGATTTGAGCCTTAAAATGTAAGCAAAGAATATATTCAAAGGAATTTTAATGTGAGAGTGAGCTCTCACAATCCGTGAAAAATAACAAGATTGTAAATATGACTGCTGTAAACAGGATAGGCTGATTAAAACAGCCTGCCCAAGCAGTCCATTATGTAGAATGAGAAAGAAAATGAAATAAAGTATTTGAATATTGTTTCTATATATAAGGCCTGCTTTTGAATTCTAACAGCATGGCTTACTTTCTTCAATAAATGTGATGCATTTGGAGTCCTTGAATTCCTTTAAGCTTGTCCTAGTGCTTCATTCTTATCTTCAATTTATTTTAAGTTTGTCCTAATGTTTCATTCCTAATCTGACATTTAGGATAGTATGCCTTTAGATTTTATAATGAGGTTCGGTAGGTTCTTAAAGCAGAGATGGATGACTGTAGCCTACCCTTTTGTCTTGTGTATGAAACACCAGCCTTCATGATCTTTAGATTCTCCTGAGTGTCAAAATTTGGCAGCAAACTGACAAATTGTTACAATTCATTTGTTATTGTTGTTTCTCCCATGAGTTGAAAAAATGTTTATTTGACTAAATCTCGCCTCAGTTATTATATGTATGTTTCTGAGTATTGGTTAACAATATTGCTGAGTTTGTAGTTGGAGATCAACAAAAATAGATTCAAAGGTGCACAATCACAGAAAGGTTGTCCATTAAAGTAGGGATTGTATATATAGAGTTCAGAGGTGGTATTCAGCAGGTTCTGACCAGTTCTGGAGAACCAGTAGCAGAAATTTTAAGTAGTTTGGAGAACTGGCAAACCACCTCTGACTGGCCGCACCCCCATCTATTCTCTGCATCCCGAGTCCCAGCTGATCAGTTAGATCTTCTTTTGTTGCCCTGCATAGGAGAATGGAGTTGGAGAGCAGATTAGTGGGGTGGGAAGGGAATAGGATTTTATGATATCTTTCCCCTGGAGTGGGGTAGGAATGGCAATTTTACAGAATCCTTCCTCTGCCACACCCACCAAGCTATGCCCACAAAACCGGTAGTAAAAAAAAATTGAATCCCACCACTGATAGAGCTCCATGCTTTAGCCAGTTTGGCTCTCAATATTCATGATACTGCCGGGAGAAGGTTTGTGGGAAAGGTTCAGTGAGAACATTCTCAAAAGGGGATGAAACTTTTTCAACTCCTCTTTTGTCTTTCCAATTTTTGATGGTTCACTTTCCCATTCTCTTGGAAATTCTCCTTAGGAAGAGTTATTCAGAAGGCACATGAGAATACAGGGGGCAGTGATTTTCCTTTCATATAACAATAGCACTTAGACTTATATACCACTTCATAGTGTTTTACAGCCCTCTATAATCTCTCTAACAGAATCAGCATATTTTCCACAACAATCTGTACCCTCAATTTTACCAACCTCAGAAGTATGGAAGGCTGAGTCAATCTTGAGCCTGTCAGTTATCAAACTCCAGATTGTGAGCAGAGTTACCCTGCAATACCGCATTCTAACCACTGCCCCACCAACTTATATCTCTTTAAATTAACTTATTTCTCTTTGAATTTCATCTTATTTCATGGTTCATGTAATACTCTTGTTAATGAAGAATATTACATTTGTCGACATCTATTCCTTGTTGAACAGATCTCTCAGGAAGAGGCTCTTCAGATAGGCTGCAATCCATAAAAAGGCAAATGAAATATTTTAAAATTAATTTAAACAGATTAAGCTAAAAATAGTCACACTGACAGAAAAGCTTTTGAGGGCAAAAAGCATTGTCCAACTGGACTGCTGAGTCTTAAATATAAAGGTACAAAGGGAAGTCTTAAACTGGAGTCAGACAAGAATGTAACAGGCAACAGAGAGAAAGCAGAACTGCTTAACTCATTCTTTGCCTCTATCTTCACACAAAAAGAAACTATAGCTCAACCCACCAAAAACATAACTGTAAAAGACAGACCAGAAATAAAAGTTAAAATAAGCAAAAAAAATAGAAAGAGAACACCTGTCTGATCTTGATGAAAACAAATCACCGGGGCCTGAATGATTACATCCCAGAGTTTTAAAGGAGCTGGCAGAGGTCATCTCAGAACCATTGCACCATATTTTTCAAAAATCCTGGAGCACCGGGGAACTACCAGAGGACTGGAAAAGAGCTGATGTGGTTCCCATCTTCAAAAAAGGGAAAAAAAACAGACCCAGGAAACTATAGACCAATCAGCCTAACATCAATACCCGGGAAGATACTGGAAAAGATAATTTTAAAAAACCGGATCTGCCAACCTCTAGAAACAAGTAAAGTAATAATTAGCAGTCAGCACGGGTTTGTTAAAAACAGATCATGTCAAACCAATCTTATTTCATTCTTCAACACAGTGACTAAATTAGTAGACCAGCAAAATACTGTGGACATAATATATTTAGATTTCAGCAAGGCATTCGACAAAGTAGACCACAACCGACTTCTTAGTAAGCTAGAAAAAAGTGGAATAGATAGCACTACCACTAGATGGACTGGCAACTGGCTGGCAAACCATACTCAACGAGTAGTCCTTAATGGGTCTAAGTCTACATGGAGGGAAGTAAGCAGTGGGGTGTCACAAGGTTCCGTCTTAGGCCCAGTATTCTTCAATATTTTCATTAATGACTTAGATGAGGGAATAGAAGGAGAACTTATCAAATTTGCAGATGATACTAAGCTGGCAGGAATAGCTAACACCCAAGAAGATAGGCTCAAGATCCAGATGGAGCCCGTAGTGTGCAGCAGCCACCAAAAAAGCTAATGCAATCCTAAGTTGTATTAACAGACGGATACAGTCAAGATCAAGGGAAGTACTAATACCACTCTATAAAGCCTTAGTAAGACCACACCTAGAATACTGCATCCAGTTTTGGTCACCACATTATAAAAAAGATATTGAGACTCTAGAAAAAGTACAGAGAAGAACAACCAGGATGATTAGGGGACTGGAGGCTAAAACATACAATGAACGGTTGCAGGAATTGGGCTTGGCTAGTCTAGTAAAGAGAAGGACCAGGGGAGACATGATAGCGGTCTTCCAATATTTGAGGGGCTGCCACAGGGAGGAAGGGGTCAAGCTATTTTCTAAAGCTCCTGTAGGCCAGACAAGGAATAATGGATGGAAACTGAACAAGGAGAGATTTAACCTGGAAACAAGGAGAAACTTTCTGACAGTGAGAACAATCAACCAATGGAACAGCTTGGAAGTTGTGGGAGCTTCATCACTTGAGACTTTCAAGAAGAGATTGGACTGCCATTTGTCAGAAATGGTGTAGGGTTTCCTGCTTGGGCGGGGGGTTGGACTAGATGACCTACAAGGTCCCTTCCAACTCTGATTATCTGTATCAGAATGTCTTTAGAGACAAACATTTCTAGACACACCTATCAAGTTTCTCCTTGAAAATATCCTTCAGCAGTCACCTATCAAAACAATGCTATGTTGCATAAACTGACTCGGGCAAGTAGCTCTACACTTAAATTTGTTTCCAGAATCTGCCACAATATTTCACCAGAGGTTTCTTTATTTTATTTTTTTTCAAACAGGGAAATGATTTCAAAGCCTACTTTTCAAGTCCATGTTTTCAGACATTCTCCCCATGTAGGTGTTATTAAATTTTACCTTTTATATTTAGCAGCCTAAAAGCAAGCAAAGCAAAACAATTATTGCAATGTGACAAATGTGTTCAATATGTCCCAGATAAGCGTTTTCTGGCTAGCTTGGGGGATTGGGGCACTGTATTACAGCCTCATAATTTTATTTTGTTTGCTTATTTTCTTCCTTCTTAATTTTCATCCCCTTCTTTTCCTCTTTTGGTGATTTTGCGGCTCTCAGTTTTGTCTGTGAGTTAATCTATGCCTGATAGGAACAAAAATCCACAGTTTTGAACAGTTCTGTACCCTTTGAAAGAATATTTTAATTATTTAAGTATTTTTGCTTTCATTTTATTATGCTCATTATTTTCATTATAGTATTGGTTATTAAATGGTTATTATGATGATTACTATATTTTTTAATATTTTGATATTATGTTCTAGCATGTGTCATCTGGAGCCTTTTGAGTGGATAATGTAAAAAGTTGCAAAATATACCTTCATATATACAGACAGACATTTATGGATGTGCACACATAACTATAATGCTAGGTTTTATAGAGCAGCTACATAATTGAATAACACTGTCACTTTGCCACATGATAAATTTTCATCTAATGGCAGAAATTTCATCTATGGGGACTAAATATTTTATTGATATTTTTATGGCTAGGGTGAGTATAATTTACTAAAACGCAAATATATATTGAGACTATTATTCCTTGAATTTCAACATTAGAAACTATTTTAACAGGTTTCTGGAAAAAGAAACAATAGCTGTCATAATGATTTGTTGACTATACAGGCCTAGGGTTCTTTTGTTATTACAGGCAATGGTGGTGTAAAATACTGTTTAGTAGTAACATTGCAATTGTTCATTATTATCTCTTGGTCTATATTGTTATAAGAACAAAACTGGTCCAACTAGAGTAACAGTTCCATTGTGTTTGCATAATTGTGGTTAAGTGGCTTCCCTCAAAATATCACCTCTCAAATTGTTGTGGCCTGTCGGCCACCGCCCCTCCCCCCCAGCAACCAAATCAGAGGAGGAGGAGGAGGTGTGGGAGTCAGGATCAGCTTCAGGGCAATCTGGGAGCTCCGAAGAGGAAGAGGCAATGGAACTGGCAGAGAGAGAGAGAGACAGAAGCAGAGCCTCGGCTGTCTGTCAGCCCTCGATCAGATGGAGAGTCCACTGCCCCAGGTCTGAAGGTGGTTGATGAAGAAGAGGAGGAACAGCTGAATCTGGTGCCTGACACATGAATGCACAGAAGGCAGAGGAGAGGAGAGCAGTGGAAAGCCGTGGGCCGATCCTGGGGAAGAAACAGCCATTGCTGATAGGGAAGCCCCACCCTAGCTCTGGGGATAAAAGGCAGGGGGTAGAAATGAATGGGGGGCGGCAGAAAACTATTCATCTTCCAGCCAGCCAGACTTGTCAGCCTACATTGAGAGAGAAACTTTTTGCTGGGGCTACGGGCATTCCTAACAAAGGAATCTTTTGAGTTCACATCAGAGGGCTTGTTGTGTTTGGGGATTGGGTCAGAACCAGAGGTGGTACTCAGCAGTTCTGGAGAACCGGTAGCAGAAATTTTAGAATAGTTCAGAGAACCATAACAGCACAAGAGCAAACAATAGATATAAACTCAATATATATATAACCGCACCAAACTTGATTGCAAGAAATATGACTTCAGCAACAGAGTGGTCAATGTCTCGAATACTCTACCTGACTCTGTGGTTTCTTCCCCAAACCCCAAAAACTTTAACCTTAGACTGTCTACTATTAATCTCACCCCTTTCCTAAGAGGTCTGTAGTGGGCATGCATAAGCACACCAACGTGCCTACCGTCCCTGTCCTATTGCTTCTTTTATTTATTTTCTTTTATTTTTCTTACATGTATCCATATATTCATGACTATGTTTTTACTTATACCTCTTATCAGCATCAGATAAAAATGACCACCATTTAAGTTTCTTTCAGTCAAACAATGTCAAATCAATTTAGAAAGAGAAAAAAAATATGGTTCCCTGCAATTAAATTTATAGCCTCCTATATTCAAGAAGGGGATATGGTCAGTGTTAAGTTCTGCACATGGGCACAAGGAATGGAGACGAGATGGTGAAAAGTGAACTTCAAACTCTTTATTAAACATTCTGAACAGAGCAAAAATCCGAGGGCAACAGCATCCCTTTTATAGGCAAGCTGCTGCTCGAGTAACCAATAAGAGACGTGGAGTGTTAACCCCCTTAACCAATGAGAGTGGCTCGTTAACAGCCAACCAGATTCTTCTGAATGGACCAATCCGATATCGCTATTATCGGCCAATCAGAAGGGCAGGGCCAGAACCCTGCTATTTTCTAAAGCTTTTGATAAACTTTATTTAAGTGTTTTATTAGTTCATAACACCCCTTCCCCCCGGGTTCCATTTGGGGGGTGCGGTGACGTAATCTCTGAGGTAGGAAGATTGCTTTGACTGTCTATTGGATTTACGCTGTCCCACCAGTTCTTATCCTGTTTTGGTGGGGCATTTTCGGGCAAGTCTGGTGCCGGTGGTTCCTCGTTGGCAGACTCAGTGCCGCTAATGTTCTTGTTGTTGTCCTCTGGCCCTTACGGGCTTGCCTCTGTTGGGTTGTTCCTCTGTGGTGAGGACACACCCATCCCTGATCCTTCTTCACTTGTTACGCCCGATGGCTGACTTCTTTCATTCCTGCTTTCCGCCATTTTGAATTCGGTTTCTTCGACATCCCCTCCCCCCTCAGTTTGGGAGTTACCGGAGTCACGGAAACTAGGTTGTAGCCTTGAGCAAAGCTGATCTATATGGTGTTTCCATATTTTTCCATCACAGGTTTTCACCCGGTACGACCTGGGTCCAGTGGCTTGAATAACAGTGGCCTCAATCCACAATGGTTTGCCAGAAAGGTTTCTGGCGAAAACTAAGCCGCCTATCTTGAACTCGCGGCATTTTCTGCTAGATCCACAGGGTTTCTCTGGCTCGTAAGACGGGTGAAGCTGGTCGAGGTGGGAACGGAGTTTGCATCCCATCAATAGTTCCGCTGGAGTCTTGTTGGTGACGCTGTGCAGAGTGATGTGTTGGAGAAGGAGTATTCTATTTATCTTATCTTCAATGTCCCCATAGTCCATTTTGTAGAGGGTTTTTTTAACAAACTGTACCATACGCTTGGCTCTTCCGTTAGCCGCAGGGTGCATTGGCGAAGTTAGCGCATGGCGAATACCGCGGTCCCCTAAATATTGTTCAAAAGGAAGCCTTATAAACTGGGATCCGTTGTCGGATACCAAAACGTCTGACAGTCCATGCATCGTGAATAATCTGTTCAACTTCTGGATGACGGACTCGGTTGTGGTACTTTTCATTTCATGGATCTCGAGCCAGTTTGAGTAAGCATCCACTGTTAATAGGAACGAATGTCCCTAAGTAGGTCCCACAAAGTCAATATGAATGTGGGACCATGGTCCTGGAGGTGTTTCCCATTCTGTCGGAGTTGCTTTTGGTGGGGCATTGCTAACTTCCTGGCACTTATAACAAGTCTTTACCCAGGCTTCGATTTGTTTGTCGATGCCCGGCCACCACGCATAGCTTCATGCGAGCGCTTTCATACGCACGATGCCGGGGTGGCCCTCATGCAGTGTCTTTAATACCGCTTGTTGTAACCACTCTGGGACGACGACTCTATCCCCTCATAGGATGCAGCCCTTTTGCGAAAAAAGTTCCATTTGCCAATTCTTGAAGGGAATGAAGTCGTCAGGGGTTTGATCTACTGGCCATCCCCGTTCGACCCAGCTAAGAACCTGCTTTAAGATAGGATCGCATTTTGTTTCGATCGTGATATCTCTAGCTGTTAGCGGCAGTGAATGTAGCATTTCAATCTGGAGTGTTGTAAGGGTTGGAGCTGGGTCATCGACGGTTTCCGGAAGTGGTGCATGGCTCAATGCATCAGTGTGGGGAATGGCTTTCCCCGGGCGGTGCTGTAGCTTATAATTGTACGCAGCCAAAAACTCTGACCAGCGAGTCATTCTAGGTGATAATATATAAGGGGTTGGCTTGTCTCCCACTATAATCCCCAGCAAAGGTTTGTGGTCGGTAACAATAGTAAAAACTTGTCCATAAACATATTCATGAAACCATTTAATAGCAGATACAACAGCAAGAGCCTCTTTATCGATTTGACTATAGTTACGTTCAGCCTTTGATAAAGTTCTTGAAAAATAGGCAATAGGGGCTTCAGTACCGTTTGGTAACACATGGCTCAAAATGGCTCCTACTCCAAATGGTGACGCGTCACATGTGATTGTTAAAGGCAAAGTCTCGTTATACTGCATTAAAACAGCATCTGAAGTAAATAGGTTTTTCACTTGTCGGAACGCGTGCTCCTCTCGGTGCCCCCAAACCCAGGTTGCTTTTTTGTCGAGAAGCCGATGTAGGGGCTCGGCTACGGTCACTTTGTGGGGCAGGAAGATGTTGTAAAAATTAATAAGGCCCAGGAAAGCTTGGAGATCAGTCTTGTTTCTGGGTCTTGGGGCGTTCTTGATTGCTCTTAACTTACAACTGGTGGGGTAAATGCCTTGTTTATCGATTAGATACCCCAGGAACTTTACTTTATCTGTACACAGTTGACATTTATTTTTCTTAACCTTAAGGCCAGAGTCTTTAAATTTCTGGAGAACCAGTCTAAGATGCTCCTTTAGTATTTCTCTATTCGGGGCAGCAATAAAACATCATCAAAGTATGGTACGACCCCCTTTATACCCTATAATAGTCTCTCCACCAAGCTCAGAAAGATTCCTGGGGCCACGCTAACTCTGAATTGGAGTCGGTTGCACTTAAAGGTGCCTTGGTGGGAAACGATCGTTTGCGCCTCTGCTGTTTTTTTATCTACAGGCAGTTGTTGGTACGCCTGTGCTAAATCCAATTTAGCGAAGACATTTCTGTCCCCCAGGGAATGGAGGAGGTGTTGTACCACCGGCACTGGGTAAGCGTTCTGTTGAAGGGCGTGATTCAGGGTGGCACGGTAGTCCCCACAAATCCTTTACGATCCATCCGGTTTGATGAGTGTTACGATTGGGGTTTCCCAAGGAGCATGGTCAGTTGGTTCTAAAATACCCTGGGCTTTTAATTTTTCAAGCTGCTCGTCAATCTTTTGTTTAAGGGCAAAAGGGACTCGACGAGGCTTAAGGCGGATGGGGACTACTTCAGGGTTAAGGTTAAATGATATCGGGGTCCCCTTGTACTTGCCTAGTTTATCTGCAAAGACGTCCTGGAATTCCTGGACGAGGGCCTCCTCCCAGTCGTCGCTGCTGGTTCGGTAAATGCCGGCTACCTCAATCCCAAGTGGAGCAAACCATTGAAGGCCTAACAAGCTAGGCCAATCACGGTCGACGACGGTCAATGGTTAAGATGCAGTACAATTTTTGAATGAGACCTGGACTAGGCTGGATCCAACGACCGGAATTCGGTTTCCTTGATAGTCCTTGAGAATGATTCTTTGGTTTCTGAGGTCTTGCCGCCAGACAGCAGGGATCAATTGTTTAAGGGTCTTCCAGGAAACCATCGAGAGAGATAATCCCGAATCGACTTCCATCACGCAGGGCTGGTTTTCGATGGAGACCTTCACTTGGATCTTCTTTGCACTTAATGATGAGGCGTGACCAATCATGATGGTTTGGTGTGCCTCTTCTCATTTCGTTGAATGGGCTAGTGGTTTATTTCTGTAGGCATGGTTGCTCCATTGGTGGTTCGAATGTTCCTGATTCACAGGAGATGTTTGGCAGTAGTTGGTCCCCCTCTGAAGTGGGCTGGATCCTAGCTTGCTTTGACAGACCTTTCCGATGTGGCCTCTCTTCCCACAAATATGGCAGAGTGTGTTGAGGAATTTGTAGTCTGATCGTGGGTGGTTTGCCCCACAACCTGTGCATTGATACTGCAGTCTCTGGTTACGCTAGTGGCGTTGGTCTAGTTCAGACCGGAACCGGTTGACCTCTTCCTCATCACTTTCTGATGACGATTCGAGGTCCTCGTGGTAGGTTGCCGTTGCATGTCCCTCAAGGCAAGGTGAGGTTTCACCGGCGAGTTAGCGGAGCGGGACGTTGGTGCGGCACATTCGGGCAGCCGACTTCCTGGTTGCTTCTGCTACAGTAGCGTCAGCGATGGTATCTGCAAGGCTGATGTCGCCTTTCGCCTTCAGCTTACTTTGCACGTGTGGTGCATCTAAACCCAGAACTATTCGGTCTCTTAGAGCTTCTTCGAGGTCGGCGAACCCACAGAGGCCTCCCAGGTTCCGGAGATCCACGATGAAACTGCAACGCTTTCTCCTTTCCACTGGTCTCTCTGGTAAAATTCATGTTTTCGGACAAGCGTTGGTTTGGTAGGTGCATAGTGGGCCCGTAGGAGGGGCTTGAGGACGTCCCAGTCCATGGATTTCACCTCAGCCGGTTTCGCCAGTGCTGGAGCCTTCTTAAAAATGGCAGGTCCGCAGTGAGTCAGGAATACCGCTCGCTTTTTTCCAGTAGTGGCATCCTTCAAGTTGTTGGTCTCCAGAAAATCTGGAACCGGTCCATGTATGAGTCCCAGTCTTCTTGTGCCGGGTCAAATGGAGCGGGTGGTATGGTGCCGCCGGTCATGGTTTTTGCCGTTGATGCGCCTTCAGCCACGTGCTCTGTTTAGTGCTCTGTAGTGTTCAGTCTCTGTTTCCCACCCTCGTCGCCAGTGTTAAGTTCTGCACATGGGCGCAAGGAACGGAGACGAGACGGTGAAAAGTGAACTTCAACTCTTTATTAAACATTCTGAACAGAGCAAAAACCCTAGGGCAACAGCATCCCTTTTATAGGCAAGCTGCTGCTCTAGTAACCAATAAGAGATGTGGAGATTTAACCCCCTTAACCAATGAGAGTGGCTTGTTAACAGCCAATCAGATTCTCCTGAACGGACCAATCTGATATCGCTATTATCGGCCAATCAGAAGGGCAGGGCCAGAACCCTGCTATTTTCTAAAGCTTTTGATAAACTTTATTTAAGTGTTTTATTAGTTCATAACAGTCAGGTTACAGGCAAGCTCTTGTGCTAGGCACTTATTTCAGCTCAAAGACATCTTTCTTATAACCAAATACTACTATTAGAATCCAGGAACTGTGAGGTCAAAATAAACAAGTTTCCCACAATTGCTTGGTGTATGAGGTTGTGGCCTGAATTTAGGGGGCCCAACCAAGACATGCTTTCTCCGGTCTGTTGAAGTCAGAGGGCTGGTCTTAATTTTAATAAAATTAAATTCAGAGGTGACTCCTCTGTGGAAAGTTCAGGGACAGAACCTGTCAACAGCAACTCCAATCTCTGTCAGAAATGTAAATGTGATTTAGAAGTATTAAGCTGCTGAGTTATTCAGGTTGAAATATTCATGATGATAGAAGCATCATAAGCAGGAAGAGCTAGATAACAGACTTGAGGTTATTGTTATTCATTGTATTTATATCCAATTTTCCTTTAAAATGTTCAATATACCCTCCCCGTGTCAAGAATTTTATCTAATCCATCCCTTTATTTTCTTTCTCTCCCTCTCTCTCCCCCTCTTCCCCTCCCCCCTCTCTCTGATTCAGGATTAAGTTTTGAATTGAAGGATGTGGCTAAAGTCCTTGGACAAAGTCAGCACTTGCAGAGTTGAGCTGTGCTTGTAGCTGATAAATCCTGGAGGTAAACATAATTATCTTTCCATTATTTCTCCATCTCTGTGAAATGGCTTTTTAAATCTGTTTTCATTTCAATACAGGCATGTGTCAACCTGAAGCACCAAACTCTTTTATTTGTGATACTTCATTTTTTTCCTCAGTTTTTTTTAACATCAGTGAGCATCCAGATGCAACTGGATGCAACTACTAGATTCTATTAGCTTAATTCAAGGCAACTAGAACGCGTTAAAATAGTTTGCTGGGTTGCTATGAATATTATTCCTTGTTAAATAAAGCATGGACCCATGCAAAAAATGTAAAAGGATTAAAAAGGTAAATTTTCAGTGGTATAAATAGTGGCTTGCATTGGATACAAATTTTTCTGTATCAATAAGTCACGATGCTATATAGAAATTATACTTAAATATTGACTCAGGATTGGGATATAAAAACTTATTATTGTTTAATTATCAAGAAAATAAAATATTGGTTTAATATACTTGGAGTGTTCCAGGGTAAGTCAATATATTCTGTAATTACTGAAGTTTCTGGACATCCAAAAACTGCATCTCATAATATATTATGGCAATAAATATTTAGGTTGTGAAGTTGCAAGGTATATCAGCTTTGTTACCCAGAGTGTTATATTTCTGTCCCACTTTTCTACAGAGATTTGAGATATAATTTTCTTTTCTTTTTTTTCTACAAAGGCTTTCTAGAGAGCTTATGAACACTTCAAATGGTATATATCTATGAACACATAGAAACATACACACACATATTATATAATAGTCAAAATTATAGCAGTTCTCTCCTAGCAAGTCTTTTCAGAGTTTTAGACAATATGGCGAAAATTAATTATACATGTGTGTGCGTGTGCAAATAATATCTACATATATACTTAAAATATATTGACCCAAGATGTTTTGAAATCTGTATACCAGAAAAGCTACCTGTTAATGTTTCCTTGGTAAAGGTCTAGTTAGAGACATGGGAACAATTTTATTTGTCCATTTCTTGCCAAAGTTCATTGCTTGTTACATAAATAAGAAGAAAAGAACCTGATATTTTGAAGATGGGAAAAACATTTCCCTCCAGTGACCTCTTTTTGGATGCATTTACATGAGTATATCTGGATTATTATTTCATTTCAGATACATTTGGTTCTTAGTGCATTTTTAATATCAAAAACAATTTCCTATCTGCTAAAATGTTTTTTCAACCCATTGCAAGAAAACATTACAGATGTGAAGGATCTTGAAGTCTGGTAACAGGTAAAGCTTTATCCAGTGATAAAAAGGGGACTTAAGGTAACACAATTTATTTTGAAATGAGTTTAATTTGTTTGGATGAACGGTAAGCAATATATTTGTAAAATGCAGAGCAATAGATTTGACTTATTGTCTAACATTTGTGAGGTGTAAAATAATCAATCTCCACATTGCAGACCAAAAAAAGAAAGCAAGGCTCAGATTTTAACCTATGTAGCCCTCACTCTTAAGCCTGCACTTCAATATGGGTGATTAACTGTCACCAGAACTGCATCCTCAATGTGATGGAGTCATATGTGCTTATTACAAAATATTAATAAAATACTGTCATTACTGAGTCTTTCCAGTCCAACCCCATTCATCATCCTCTTTTAACGACCCCATAATCCCTTGCGGAATGGAGCTGGATGCCTTCTGTTCCCAATGTGGAGGTGTTTTTTCAGCAGATACATTCTCAGTGTGCCCAGAGGGAGAAATATCTGCCTCTACCTAGGATCGAACTCATAGCCTCCTGATTGTGAGGCGATTGCACCACCTCTAGGCCACCGCATCACTCTAGTCCAACTGCATTGTGCACAATTAATATAAAGGCTCCCTGTTTCCAGGCAGAATCATAATTTTTGACTGCTTTCTGCACAGTTGTTTAGGAAGATATGACATCACCCTCTCAAATGTAGTATCCATTTATCAACACCAATATCTGTCATAGCCCTATCACAAAGAGATGTATAATAACAATCAGAATCAAGCAACTATTTGAAACAAGAGTAAGAAAAACAAAAATGCAGTCAGCCAGTCTTCTCCAATCTGAACAGTCTTCAATTTCCTAGTGGCTCGCTGGTTGAAGGATTTTGGAAGTTGAAAGTCCATACATTTCAAAAAAGAAAATGCCCAGGCTGGAAATCACAAATAGAAGAAAACAATATCTTATATATTACAGGTAATCCTCAACTTACGACCACAATTGGGCCCAAAAAATCTGTTGCTAAATGAGACAGTTGTTAAGTAAGTTTTGCCCTATTTTCTTGCCATAGTTGTTGAATGAATTACTGCAGCTGTTAAGTTAGTAACACGGTTGTAAAGTATCTTCCCCATTGATTTTGCTTGTCAGAAGATCACAAAAGGTGATCACATGACCCCTGGATACAGCAACCGTCATAAATGAGTCAGCTGCCAAGCATCTGAATTTTGACCACATGGGAATGCTGCAATGGTTGTAAGTGTGAAAATTGGTCCTGAGTCATTTTTTTGGGTGCCCTTTTTGTAACTTCAATCACAAAACGAACTCAACAACTACCTGTATGAAGCATTTGTGCAAAGGAAGACCACTGAAAACAAACAAGATATTTTAAAGAAAATGAAATAACTTTTGTCATGTCACAACATATCACTTTATATACTGTTGCTGCTCTCTAGCCCCATTTAGTGGCCAGAGAGACAAATATGCCCCAACTATATTGTTTGAAGCTGACTCTACCCATTTACCCATCAGCCTGCACTCTCAAACCAAGTTTATGCTGGGAAGCCAGACTCCATTCCTTTAAGATTTGGAGAAGGCAGAAGCACAAAGAAGAATCCATCTTAAGCTGTGGCACATGGCCATCCAAGAACAAACTCACACCTCACACACAGAACATTGCTGGTGAGATTCAAATTGCTTGTATTTATTAATTGTTATGTTCAGCAGTAACTTAATACCATCTATCTTATATTTGATTCTCACTGTACGTATACTTATTTTCCTCAGTTTCACCATATCCTGTTCTCCCAATAAAGCATTCAGATCTACGCACACAGTCCATTTTATTGGAGGATGGGTGGGTTTAGCCGCATGTTGAGCTTCACACAGACTAACGTGCAGTGGGGACAGAACAACTTTTGTTTTTATTCTGCACACTGGAACATTCTTTTTTTTTGCAATAGATTCATAATATACATTTTATTAAAAATAGAAACAACTCTTCCCCCAAAAAACCCTAAGTAAATAAATAACTAAAATCCCCAACTCTAGCTGTTAATCATTTCTTGCTAGCAGCATTCTAAGAAAAAGTCTTGCTGATAGATTTGCCTGTATTGTCATCAGAAGAATCTCAAGAGGTCATTGGCACCTAGTTTGACCAATCGTACAACCTTGGGATATTGGCATGTTCTAGGATTCCTTCACAACAACAGGAAAGCAGTGCTAATACTTGTTTTGAGTATTTTCCAGAATCTTCTGTAATGTACACAGAATGTACATCTGTTCATAACAGCTGTGCAGAAAAAATAATGAAAGGGATCACTGCAGCTGGAAAAGATGAATTAGATGAGCAACTAATTGAACATACCAACATTTCCTAAAATCTATCCTGTTTCATTAAAAAAAAATATTCCCCAGAAACAATACCATACAGTGATCAACAATGAGAGTTGTTACCGAATTTCTTGGAAACTCAGAAAGTCTGACTTTACATGCCCTTTTTATCTCCTCCTGGTCTCACACAAGAATTGTTCACAGAAGTGGGGTGAATTCCCAAGAGCACTGCAAAGCAGAGCAAAGCACTCGCTGTGTTTTCTGGCATTAGAAAGAAGTGTTAATAACAACAACAACAACAACAACAACAACAACAACACATAAATGAGGTAATAAATCAAATATATTTTTTTAAACAAAGTAGAATTCAGCTTGACTCACTCTTAGGGGAAAAATAGCATTGCCTAGGCATGAAGGAATATTCATAACTATTGTATAAGAAGTTGCTTGAGTTTGATGTTGTTATGAACTAATAAAACGCTTAAAATAAAGTTTTATCAAACCTTTAGAAAATAGCAGGGTTCTAATCCTGCACTTCTGATTGGCCAATAATAGCAATATTGGATTGGTCCGTTCAGGAGAATCTGATTGGCTGTTAACGAGCCACTCTCATTGGTTAAAGGGGTTAACACTCCATGTTTCTCATTGGTTACTAGATCAGCAGCTTCCTATAAAAAGGCTGCTGCTGCCCTAGGTTTTTGCTCTGTTCAGAATGATTAATAAAGAGTTGAAGTTTACTGTTCACCGTCTCATCTCCGTTCCTTGCGCCCATGCACAGAACTTAACACTGGCGACGAAGGTGGGATGCGGAGACGTCAGAGCTGACTGAACACTACAGAGCACCAAACAGAGCACGTGGCTGAAGGTGCATCAACGGCGGAAACCATGTCCGGCGGCACCATACCACCCGCTCCATTCGACCCGGCACAAGAAGACTGGGACTCATACATGGACCGGTTCCAGATATTTCTGGAGACTGACAACTTGAAGGATGCCACTACTGGAAAAAAGCGAGCGGTATTCCTGACTCACTGCGGACCTGCCATTTTTAAGAAGGCTCCAGCACTGGCGAAACCGGCTGAGGTGAAATCCATGGACTGGGACGTCCTCAAGCCCCTCCTATGGGCCCACTATGCACCTACCAAACCAACGCTTGTCCGAAGACATGAATTTTACCAGAGAGACCAGTGGAAAGGAGAAAGCATTGCAGATTTCATCGCGGATCTCTGGAACCTGGGAGGCCTCTGCGGGTTTGCTGACCTCAAAGAAGCTCTAAGAGACCGAATAGTTCTGGGTTTAGATGCACCTCACGTGCAAAATAAGCTGATGGTGGAAGGCGACATCAGCCTTGCAGATACCATCGCTGATGCTACTGCAGAAGAAGCAACCAGGAAGTTGGCTGCCCAAATGTGCTGCACCAACGCCCCGCTCCGCCAACTCACCGGCGAAACCTCACCTCGCCTAGAGGGACATACAACAGCAACCCACCACGAGGACCTCGAATTGTCATCAGAAAGTGATGAGGAAGAGGTCAACCGGCTCCGGTCTGAACGAGACCAACGCCACCAGCGTAATCAGAGACTGCAGCATCAATGCGCAGGTTGTGGGGCAAACCACCCACGATCAGACTGCAAATTCCTCGATGCACTCTGCCATGTTTGTGGGAAGAGAGGCCACATTGGAAAAGTCTGTAGAAGCAACCAAAGATCCAGCCCATTTCAGAGGGGAACCAACTACCGCCAAAACATAGGAAATCGTCCTGTGAGTCGGGAACATTTAAACCACCAATGGAACAACCATTCCTACAGAAATAAACCACTAGCCAATTCAACGAAACAAGAAGAGGCACACCAAACCATTACAATTGGTCATGCCTCATCATTAGATGCAAAGAAGATCAGAGTGAAGGTCGCCATCGAAAACCAGCCCTGCGTGATGGAAGTCAATTCAGGATCGTCCCTCTCGATGGTTTCCTGGAAGACCCTTAAACAATTGATCCCTGCTGTCCAGCAGCAAGACCTCAGAACCCAAAGAATCATACTCAAGGATTATCAGGGAAACCGAATTCCGGTCGTTGGATCCAGCCTAGTCCAGGTCTCATTCAAAAATCGCACTGCATCTTTACCATTGACTGTCGTTGACCTTGATCGGCCTAGCTTGTTAGGCCTTCAATGGTTCGCTCCACTTGGGATTGAGGTAGCCAGCATTCACAAACCAGCAGCAACGACTGGGAGGAGGCCCTCGTCCAGGAATTCCAGGACGTCTTTGCAGACAAACTAGGCGAGTACAAGGGGACCCCGATATCATTTAACCTTAACTCTGAAGTAGCCCCCATCTGCCTTAAGCCTCGTCGAGTACCTTTTGCCCTTAAACCAAAGATTGATGAGCAACTTGATAAATTAATGGCCCAGGGTGTTTTAGAACCAACAGACCACGCTCCTTGGGAAACCCCAATTGTAACACCCATCAAACCGGATGGATCGTTAAGGATTTGTGGGGACTACCGTGCCACCCTGAATCACGCCCTTCAACAGAACGCTTACCCAGTGCCGGTGGTACAACACCTCCTCCATTCCCTAGGGGGCGGAAAAGTCTTCGCTAAATTGGATTTAGCACAGGCATACCACTAACTGCCTGTAGATAAAAAACAGCAGAGGCACAAATGATCGTTACGCACTGAGGCGCCTTTAAGTGCAACCGACTCCAATTCGGAGTTAGCGTAGCCCCAGGGATTGTTCAGAGTTTGATTGAGAGACTCTTACAGGGGATAAAAGGGGTCGTACCATACTTTGATGACGTTTTAATTGCTGCCCCGAATAGAGAAATACTAAAGGAGCGTCTTAAACTGGTTCTCCAGAAATTTAAAGACTCCGGCCTTAAGGTTAAGAAAAATAAATGTCAACTGCATACAGATAAAGTAGAGTTCCTGGGGTACCTAATCGATAAACAAGGCATTCACCCCACCAATAGCAAACTAAAAGCAATCAAGAACGCCCCAAGACCTAGAAATAAGATTGATCTCCAAGCTTTCCTGGGCCTGATTAATTTTTACATCTTCCTGCCCCACAAAGCGACCGTAGCTGAGCCCCTACATCGGCTTCTCGACAAAAAAGCAACCTGGGTTTGGGGGCACCGAGAGGAGCACGCGTTCCAACAAGTGAAAAACCTATTAACTTCAGATGCTGTTTTAATGCAGTATAACGAGACTTTGCCTTTAACAATTACATGTGATGCGTCACCATTTGGAGTAGGAGCCATTTTGAGCCATGTGTTACCAAACGGTAGTGAAGCCCCTATTGCCTATTTTTCAAGGACTCTATCAAAGGCTGAACGTAACTATAGTCAAATCGATAAAGAGGCTCTTGCTGTTGTATCTGCTGTGAAACGGTTTCATGAATATGTTTATGGACGAATTTTTACTATTGTTACCGACCACAAACCTTTGCTGGGGATTATAGTGGGAGACAAGCCAACCCCCTATATATTATCACCTAGAATGACTCGCTGGTCGGACTTTTGGCTGCGTACAATTATAGGCTGCAACACTGCCCGGGGAAAGCCATTCCCCACGCCGACGCGCTGAGCCGTGCACCACTTCCGGAAACCATCGACAACCCAGCTCCAACCCTTACAACACTCCAGATTGAAACGCTACATTCACCGCCGCTAACAGCTAGAGATATTGCGATCGAAACAAAATGCGATCCTATCTTAACGTGAGTTCTTAGCTGGGTCGAACGGGGATGGCCAGTGGATCAAACCCCTGATGACTTCACCCCCTTCAAGAACTGGCAAACAGAATTTTTTTTGTTAAAAGGCTGCATCCTATGGGTGGATAGAGTCGTCGTCCCAGAGCAGTTACAATGAGCAGTATTAAAGACACTGCCTGAGGGTCACCCCGGCATCGTGCGTATGAAAGTGCTCGCACGAAGCTACGCATGGTGGCCGGGCATCGACAAACAGATCGAAGCCTGGGTAAAGACTTGTTTAAAGTGCCAGAAAGTTAGCAATGCCCCACCTAAAGCAACCCCAACAGAATGGGAAACACCCCGGGGACCATGGTCCCGCATCCACATTGACTTTGCGGGACCTACTAAGGGACATACATTCCTCCTAACAGCGGATGCCTATTCAAACTGGCTCGAGATCCACGAAATGAAGAATACTACAACCAAGTCTATCATCCGGAAGTTGAACAGGCTATTCGCGACGCATGGACTGCCAGATGTTCTGGTATCCGACAACGGACCCCAGTTTACCGCTCTGCCCTTTAAACAATACTTAGCGGACTGGGGTATTCGCCATGCGCTAACTTCGCCAGCACACCCTGCAGCTAACGGAACAGCTGAGCGCATGGTACAATTTGTTAAAAAAACCCTCTACAAAATGGACTATGGGGACATTGAAGATAAGATAAACAGAATATTCCTTCTCCAGCACATCACTCCACACAGCATCACAACAAGACTCCAGTTGAACTATTAATGGGACACAAACTCCATTCCCACCTCGACCGGCTTCACCCATCTTAGGAGCCAGAGAAACCCTGTGGATCTAGCGGAAAATGCCGCGAGTTCAAGATAGACGACTTAGTTTTCACCAGAAACCTTTCTGGCAAACCGTTGTGGGTCGAGGCGACTTAATTCAAGCCAGTGGACCCAGGTCATACTTGGTGAAAACCTGCGACGGAAAAATATGGAAACGCCATATGGATCAGCTTCGCTCGAGGCTACAACCTAGTTTCCACGACTCCAGTAACTCCCAAACTGAGGTGGGAGGGGATGTCGAAGAAACCGAATTTGAGATGGCGGAACGCAGTCATGAAAGAAGTCAGCAATCGGGCGTAACGAATGAAGAAGAATCAGGGAGGGGCGTGTCCTCACCACAGAGGAACACCTCAACAGAGGCAAGCCTGCAAAGGCCATAGGACAACAACAAGAACATTAGCGGCACCGAGTCATCCAATGAGGAACCACTGGCACCCGACTTGCCCAAAAACGTCCCGCCAAAACCGGGTTACAGACAGGAACCGGTGGGACAGCGTAAATCCAATAGACAGTCAAAACAACCTTCATACCTCAGAGATTACGTCACCGCACCCCCTAAGCGGAACCCGAGGGAAGGGGTGTTATGAACTAATAAAACACTTAAATAAAGTTTTATCAAATCTTTAGAAAATAGCAGGGTTCTAATCCTGCACTTCTGATTGGCCGATAATAGCGATATCGGATTGGTCCGTTCAGGAGAATCTGATTGGCTGTTAACGAGCCACTCTCATTGGTTAAAGGGGTTAACACTCCACGTTTCTCATTGGTTACTAGATCAGCAGCTTGCCTATAAAAAGGCTGCTGCTGCCCTAGGTTTTTGCTCTGTTCAGAATGATTAATAAAGAGTTGAAGTTCACTGTTCACCGTCTTGTCTCCGTTCCTTGCGCCCATGCGCAGAACTTAACAGATGTTTTGTGGAATTTCAGAGCATAAAATAGTGGAATTACACTATAAGGGATTGCAAAAGTTTATTAAGGGGAGGATTATTTTGGATGTAGGTTTTACACAGACCATTTCTTTTAAAAAATACATAAAACATATTGATTTATTACTGTATTTGACTGAAAAAAGGCAGAATATACAAACTTTTCATCCTTTAGCTACAAGAATTCTATGAGGTAGGGTTGGATTGAGAAAAAGTGTTTAGCTCTGGTGGAGGGAATCTTGAATCTGGTGTCCTAATTCAACTTTAACCACCATACTTCATTGGCTAGTAGCATTGTTGATCTTAGGTTAATGGAACATCTTATCATTGGAATGTTCTTTTCTATGGCAATTTTAATGACCTAGTTTCCACAGATGAAGAACCAGTTGGGATTGGCAACCAAAACTGGATACAGTATTCCAAGTGTGATCTTACCAAGGCATTATAAAGTGATATTGACACTTTATGTGATCTTGATTCTACCCCTCTGTTAATGCAATCCTATGATCTTGTATAAATAATGTAGTGCAAAAAACAGTCCCAGCTGGTTCATCTGCAGAAACTAGGTCATTAAAATTGTCATAGAAAACAACATTCCAATGGCAAGATGTTCCACTGACTGATTATGAACAGTGATAACAGCAGAACAGAACAGCAGAGTTTGAAGGAACCTTAGAGGTCTTCTAACCCAACCCTCTGCTCAGGAAGGAAACCTTATATCATTTCAGACAAATGGTTGTCCAGTCTCTTCTTTAAAACTTCCATTCACAACTTGTGGAGGCAAGTTGTTCCACTGATTGTTTTAATGCTGGTCAATGCTACCGACTAATGATGTGTGGTGGTTAAAGTTGATTTTAGCCATTTTGTCAGTGGGAGAATCTTGAATGTTTGGGGGTTGCAAATAGGGTTGTGAGAGACACACGTGATCCTATCCTGACTTCTACAAAGTATACCTTGTGTTCTGTATGTCTGTTAGTGAGGAGGGATTCAACCTGGTCTCGTGCAATTGAATTGCAGGTACTTCTTTACTACCCCCAGTTCCCAATGATGGGATCTAGAACATGGGTCAAAAGGTTCAGCCTTGCTCCTTTCAATGTCATCACAATTAGGGGACTACGTTTCTTCCAAATCATTTTTAAAGCAAACTTAGCCCTAGTTCCCAAGTCCTCTTTTAGCCTATGCTCTATTCTGTTAGATCAGAGGTCCCCAAACTTGGCAACTTTAAGACTTGTGGATAGCTGGCTGAGGAATTTTGGGAATTGAAGTCCACAAGTCTTAAAGGTGCCAAGTTTGGGGACCCCTGTGTTAGATGGAGAGGGAGAGGAAGAGGGAGAGTTAGGATTGATATGGATGTAAACAAATAAAACAACTTTCACACTTTCTCTCTCGTTAGAAATTAAGAAAATGAACCAATGAAACCAAACTTTTATTTCAATTGTAAAAGGGGATAAACTCAGGGGTGGCCTGCTGGGGGTTTGTAGGAGTTCCAGAGAGCCCCTAGCTAAGATTCTGTGCAGTTCGGAAAACCCATCAAATCCCACTCCTGGCTGGCTCCATCCCGCCCTCCCAGGAGTCCCCACGTGTCCCGTTTTGGATGCAGTTAAATGCAGGGCACGTGTGGCAGCTTGGGCAGGGTGAAAAACTGGCCTCCTGGAAGTTCAGGAAGGCTGGAAATGGGCTTGTTTCTGGCTTCCAGAGACCCTCCAGAGCCTGGGGAGCCCGTTTTCACCCTCCCAGAGACTCGAGGAAAGGTAGGGCAACCCCCCCTCCCCGGTAATGCAGGAGAATGACTAAGCCACGCCCACCATGGCCATGCCACCCAGTAACCAGGCAGAGAACTCTTTGCTAAAAAATTTTGAAACCCACCCCTAGACAAACTATTACTGACTTAGGGTTAGACTACATGTGCTCCATACTTCTATTTTTAGAAAAGAAAATATGTGTATACTTTTGTGTGTAGAATTCAACTCTTTGCCTTGCCTCTGTAATTAAATTTCTGCTCCCTTTGAAAGTGTTTCAGTGTAAATGAAACAACAATTTGCTTTTCTCTGCTGGGAGTTTAGCAGGAATCCGACCCCCTTATTGTCTCAGATACAATATTTTGTAAAATGTATCCCTGGAAGTCTTGGCAGAATCTCACTGACAATTTTTTTTTTTTTTTAAACCCTGCACTTGGAAACAAAAACATGTTTTTCATATCGTACATATTGGTTTGGAGCTGGTTTAACAAAAATAGAAATATGAAATAGAAATGGAATATAAATTGCTATAAGTGATATAAATAAAACAGTGAAGAAGAGCAACAACCAGAAAGGTCCAGGAAAAACAAAAAAAGTGGTTTCTTGAAAATGCATTATATTTATATCATATTCCTCTATGGTATTTGGTTCCAGGACTGTTCCAGAAATTGTATAAAAGAAAAGTGATTGATCCAGATGAAGAAGGGGAGAGAATTTAACTTGATTGAATATGCACTTTACTGAACTGAAGCATATATTAGATGGTTGCTATATTTCACTTCTTTTAACAACTAGTTCAGTTCTTAATTTAAAACATGTCTATGATTTGGGGGGAATTGCGTTCTAAAATATCTATGCTTTTCTACAACACAATTTCTCAAATTGTGAATCTAGACCTAACACCGAGTCCCAGCATTGTTCCAGGTACACCTCGTAACCTCATCAGTTCTTCCTGATCTTCTACTGGTCAAATGATGAAAAAAGAATTGAAAGCAGATGGCCGGAAATATAAGAGGGTTAGAAAAAGATTAAAAGGTCCATAACAGTAATGAATTACTCCTCTTGTTAAAATAAATGTTCCCTTGAATAAAATGAGATCAATGATAATTCTTTTGTGCTCTAGCTGCTACAACACCTGGCACCATTTTGAAAATAGATGGCTTCCATAATTTGTAAGGATTCTAGACCACGATAATTGGCACAAAAAATGTGCAGGCTTTTTACTGTAATATACACAGAGAAAAACAGGATGGACTGAACCTCCACTTCAAAAAGTTTGAAAATGTTAGAAAACAATGAGACTGATAGAGGTAGGCTATTCCATGTCCTAGAATACTGTTACTGCTCCCTTTATACCAACAGACAATTTGGACTCTTTCCAGATGCATGGAACAAGGAATCCACACACTATGTTTTTGTCCTGCATGATTAATTATATAGGTAGTCCTCAATTGTATCACCTCAAGAGATACAATCAAGATCAAGTGAGGTACTAATACCACTCTATAAAGTCTTAGAAGACCACACTTAGAATACTGAATCCAGTTTTGATCACTACACTATAAAAATATGTTGAGACTCTAGAAGAAGTGCAGAGAAGAACAATCAGGATGATTAGGAGACTGGACTAAAACATATGAAGAACGGTTACAAGAACTGGGCATGGCTAGTCTAATGAAGAGAAGGACCAGAGGAGACATGATAGCAGTCTTCCAGTATTTGAGGAGCTGCCACAGAGAGGAAGAAGTCAACCTATTTTCCAAGGCACCTGAAGGGCAGACAAGGAATAATGGATGGAAACTGATCAAGGAGAGATTCAACCTAGAAATAAGGAGAATTTTTTTGACAGTGGGAACAATCAACCAATGGAAAGTTGCCTTCGAAAGTTGTGGGAGCATGATCACTGGAGGTTTCCAAGAAGAGATTGGACTGCCATTTGTCAGAAATGGTGTAGGGTCTCCTGCTTGGGTGGGGGGTTGGAATAGATGACCTATAAGGTCCCTTCCAACTCTGTTAATTTACAATTGTAATTGAGCCTGGAATTATGGTATATGTCATTGCAGTCATTAACTGGTCACCACATGACCCGATCCAACATTATGACATATTTTGCAGCAAAAATTAAATGAATGTATGCAGTCATTAAACAACATCTTGGTTGTTAAGCAAATTCTGCTGTCATTAAGCCAATCCATATTATATCCAATGGGTATTGTTTTGCCAGAAATCAGCAAAAAAGAAAAAGACAAAAATTGAAAAAAATCACATGACTATGGGATTTATTTATTTATTTATTTATTTTATTTATATTGCCACCTATATTTTATTTATATTTGCCCATGGCGACTCAAGGCGGCTTACACAATGTAAAACAATATTTAAAACAAAAAATGAAAATGAAAACTATAAAAACTAACAAAAAGAATCAAATAAATTAGTAAAGTACAAAGAACAAAATTTGGGAAAACAAAAAACAAAACAACAAAAAATCAAAAACCAATTCCCCGACAACAGCAGATCACATTAGCCATTTGATGGACTCCATCCCTCTCTGGGTTCCCCAGGCCCACTGGCAAAACCAGGTCTTCAGTGCCTTTCAGAAGTGTGTTAGTGAGGGGTCCATTCTAATCTCTGGGGAAATGATGTTCCAGAGAGACGGAGCCACCATGGAGAACACTCTTCTTCTGGGTCCCACTAGGTGTATCTCCCTCAGGGGTGGGACTTGCAACATTCCCTACCTCCTCACTCTAATGGGTCGAGTGGATGTGACTAGCAAGAGATGTTTCCTTAGATAACCCAGACCCAAGCCATGAAGGGCTTTAAAGGTGACAACCAGCACCTTGAATTACACCCGGAAGCAAATCGGCAACCAATGCAGCTCCTGCAGGAGAGATGACACATGTGCACACCAGGGTCTGCATAAAACCATGCGGGCTGCTGGATTTTGCACCAGCTGGATGCTGTAAAGGTGAGTCAGTTGCCAAGCACCCAACATGAAATCATGGGGTTTATGTGTAGTTGTCCTAAATTCTAAATCAAGCCATAAGTACTTTTGCAAGGGTGTGTGTGTGTCTGTTGTAACTTTGAACAATCACTAAGCAACCAGTTGTAAGTCAAGGACTACCTGTATGCAACTAAAGAGAGAATTCTCAGCCACTCATTCGACCATAGAAACAGATTTTACATTTCGTTTCACCCAGGAAAATGTTTGGTTATATTGCTGCAGGCATTTGACTAGAGTCGCGTAAAGCTAAAAAGCTTGGACCACTGTTCCATGCTTTGGAGTTAATTGGAGCATTGGACTTTATAAGAATACCATGCAATCACTCCATAAAGCATTGAGGAAAATGATTTTCCCCTTAAGAATAAAATGCTGATTAGAAAGAATGGCCAAATACATCCCTGGCTGGTTTGAATCTATATAGACAGAAATGTTGCTAGAGTTATGAACTTCTATGGTGGGAGGGGGACTTCTTTTTCCTTTGTTTGGTCTTCTGTCATGGAACTTATAAGTGAGTTACAGGAGAATACTGCTAGCACAACGAGTTGGTTTTCTCAGCATAATGGCTTGGAAACGTCAGTGTGCATGGCAAAGATGTGTATGGCAAATGATAGCAATAGCATACTTATATATTACTCCACAGTGCTTTGCAGCCCACTCTCAATGGTTTACAGAGTCAGCATATTGCAACCACCACCCCCAACAATCTGAGTCCTCATTTTACCAACCTTGGAAGGATAGGAGACTGAGTCAACCTTGAGCTATGGAGGATCGAACCCCTGGCAGTCAGCAGAATTACCTGAAATGCTGCATTCTAACCACTGTACCCCCATGTCTCATGATGAAATGCTGTGTATATGAAAGGGAAGATATTACATTACATTGAATGTTTCAACTGAGTATTTTACCCCGAGTAACAATTACAACCATAGACTGTGTTCACATACTTTGAAAGCTGACTTTTCCATTTTCTGAGTTAGTGTAATTCATAGAATTATTAAGTAACTAAATATGTTCATACAATATGCTAAGTTATGAGAAATGAAACAAAGCCAAACCAAAGTTAAAATTCAAGCTTAGGGTGTTGTTTAAATGCAACTAATAGGTTTGTAATTAATCTTGTTAAGCATGTAGTGTTAATGCAGTATTGATGCTCTGTTCATGAATTCAGAAATGCTAAAACTTGATGTGCATTCTTATAATATGTAGAAAACAGCAATTTCTGCAATTCAAAATATTTAGAAATTCACCATCTTTCTAAACCTCACAATCGCCTTGGAAATAGCCAGAAGTTTTAGTGTCTTTTGTGCTGAATAATCTGCCTTAAAACAAGTGCTCAGTGTGTTAGAAATTAAAAAAAAAACACCATTTATTACCCTCCTCCTTAGGATATGTCAACTCATGCTCGCTAAAGATGAAGACATTTCAGTCCAAGATATTTGAACAGTTCCAAGGTTGAGAATGACCATAGTGATCTTCCAGTCTTTATCCAGCTCCTTCAGTTCAGAAATGAATATATTTACCTGCTTTTAATCTTGTTGTCAAGGTCTGATAACTCAGATCCAAATCATTCTCTGTGCTCTTATTACTGCTGGCCATTGTCCTAACATACTAGTCCATTAAGATAAGCAATAATGTGTCCATTTGTTTGGGTATAGCGTGTTAAATGATAACAGCAACTGTGTTTTGTCAGCCTGGATTTAGCCTACTGTTTGAGTGTAACTAATGGGCCTTTCAGAGTGGCTGATCCTGTCTAAGATAGGCTGACAACAAAATCTTAAGCAAGTTAATTATCAGCTCCCAAGATCACCGCCTTGCTGGAATTCTCAGTGAATTTATTGGCACCCATCTAGTTTGCTAACATTTCTCAGAAGGTTAATGAGTGTTCTCCTGACTCAAAAGATGAAGAGTTATAGAATCTAAATCAATCTATCAATCTATCTATCTATCTATCTATCTATCTATCTATCTATCTATCTATCTATCTATCTATCATCTATCATCTATCTACCTCTGCCTGTCTCTCTGTCTCTCTGTCTCTGTCTATCTGTCTGTCATCTATGTCTACCTCTGCCTGTCTATCATCTATGTATCTATTTATTATCTCCCTCCCTCTCCCTCTCTCCCTCTCCCTCTCTCTCTTTATCTAGATATCTAGCTAATCATATATCCATCCTTTAAAAATGGGTAACTACCAGTAGTATTGGTAATTCAATCTCTTTTAAAGACCATTTACTTTCAATTTTAAATCATTCATTCAAAGGAAAATGTGCACATCAGAAACATTTGAAGAAAAATGCTCTAGGGAATGCTCTTGGCTTGGCTAATACAGGATTGTGGTGGTTCATGCCAAACCACAGATTACATCTTCTTAGGCAAGTTAATATGCCCTTCTATTCTCCTGGGTTGTTGTTAGGTATAACATTGGTTACCTAACTTAGTTTGGGTAAAAATAATATATAAACTATGTTAGTGAGTTTAAGTGTATGTATAACTTTAACTGTTAAAACATGTATTATGGGTGCGGTTGTAAAATCACCATAAGAGGGAGCAAGAGAGCTCACTGTTAGCTGGCTTTTACTGGAAAGCTGACAAATGTTGGACTGATGGTGATAACTGCGTGTTTTCCCTGCTGTTGCTGAAATGAAGAAAAGGGGTTTGATTTTCTTCATATCTCTGACTGCAAAAGAGATATATTGCTGGACTGATTATTTGTAAGTTTACTGACCTCTTTTTCGACACTGGACTTTGCAACTGATTAATCATGGATGGACTGAATTAGTTTATGACATATGGACTGTTTTGACTATGCTATAACTCTTGCTGGAATAAAAAAAACTATTTAACTGGCACAGTGTATCTGTCTTACTGAGTGTAAACTACAATAATGTTTATCTCACATAATTTGCCTGCCTGCAAGACTGCCGTTGCATGTTCTGCTAGGGTGTGTATCCCTAATACTTGTTGTTATTATTGTTTTTTATATTAAGTATCTTCAAGTCATTCTTGATTCCTGACAACTGCATGGACAAGTCCCTGCAGCTATTTTTGACAAGAAGGCATTTGCTATTTGTCTGTTTCATAGGATAGAGAAAAATTAACTGCACCAAGTTCATAAAGCCATCCTAGCTTGGGGCCTTTAACTACTGTATCTAAATTGTACAACTAAATGTATTAGATTATAGACCTTAAATTAAGAGCCACTTTGGTAAAATGGTTAAACACCGCAGATGAGAAACTGGAAGATTCTTGTGAGTTCTAGTCCTGCCTTAGGCATAAAGTCAGCTAGATGATCTGGGGTCACACCCTTTCTCTCAGCCCTAGGATGCAGACAACAACAAATTTTTCCCAAGCATCTTGCCAAGAAAATTGCAAGAACTAATCCAGGCAAGCACCAGGAATCAAAATGACTGGAAGGCAGAAATAAATAATAAATAGTAAAATAACATAAAAAACAAAATAATAAAATAAAACAACAAAACAATAAGCTCTTATATTGTTATATGCTAGTTCAACATTTGGGGCACAATTGAAATTTTGAGAGCATGTTATAGGTACTCTCACAATTTGAGTCGTGATGGTGCAGTGGTTACAATGCAGTATTTCAGGCTGTTCAATGCCAGCAGCTTGTATTGTTACCCAGCTCCCCAAACATGGCAAACCCTCTGATGTGAACTCAAAAGATTCCTTTATTAGGAATGCCGGCAGCCCTGGCAAAAAGTTTTTCTAGCACACTAACAAGTCTGTCTGTCTGGAAGATGAATAGTTGTCTGCCACATCTATTCATTTCTGACCCTATCTTTTATCCCGAGAGCTAGAGTGGGGCCTCATTACCATCGGTGGCTCTTCCTTCTCCAGGACTGGCCCACGGCTTTCCACTGCTCTACTCTTCTCTGCCTTCTGAACAGTCGTGTGTCAGGCACTGGACCCAGCTGTTCCTCTTCTTCCTCATCAGCTATCTCAGACCTGGGGGCTGTTGACTCTCCATCTGAGGGATGAAGGATGGCCTTGGCTCTGCCTCTGTATCTTTCTCTCTGCCAGTTCCATTCCCTCTTCTACCTCAGAGCTCCTAAATTGCCCTTGTTAAGTCCTGGGCATGGGCACAAGGAACGGAGACGAGACATCGAACGGTGACGTCAACTCTTTATTAACAGGAAAGAATAGAGCAAAATACTTGGGCAGCAGCAGCTCTTTTATAGAGCTGGCTGTTGTCAAAACAGCCAATGAATTGAGTTAACCGCTTTCACAAGCGTCCAATCAGGGCCCCCCGTTAACAGCCAATCAGACTGGCCAAAAACGACCAATCATGACTTGCTATCTACGGGCCAATGAGAAATGCAGGATTACAAGCCTGCTGTAAAGTAAAGTTGTTAAGGGTTGAATGGCTGCGTTGGGTTTGTCCATAACACCCCTCCCCCCTAGGTTCCGTCTGAGGGGTGGGGTGATGTATTCTTGTAAATAGGCAGGTCGCTTCACCTGTCTGCTTGACCTGCACAGTTCCACCGGTTTCTGTCTTGGTTCTGGTTCCGGTGGGCTGCTCACTGGGCTGGATGGTGAAGATTGTGGCCCTGGGCTGCTTTCTCTGCTTACGTCAGTGCTGTCTTCCAGGTTTCCTGGATCCACCTCCAACGCAGTGCTGTCACGCGGCGAGGCCACTCCCTGGCTCGGTTCTCCTTTGGATGGTGAGTATCCCCTGGTTGGTTGTGTAGGCTGTTGGGTTTCGATTATCATTTCTTCTTCAGCCTGCTCAATGTTCCTTCCCCCCCCCCCAGCTAGAGGTTCTGGTGCTAATCTGGAACGGAGTTGGTCTTTGTGGCGTTTCCACATCTTACCATCTGCAGTTTGTAGGCAATAGGATCAGAGTCCCGTAAGTTGCCTTATTGTCACAGGGACCCACAATGGGTCACCCGAGAAGTTTTTCACAAACATGAGGTCACCTTCCTGGAAAGCCCGACACTTGCTGCTGGATCCCGGGGGTTGTTCCAGCGTGTAGTTTGGGTGGAGGCGATCGAGATGCGAGCAAAGTTTGCAACCCAAAGTTCAGCTGGGGTTTTGTTCATGGTGCTGTTTGGGGTTATGTGCTGGAGAAGAAGCATCCGGTTTATTTTGTCGTCAATGTCGCCATGGTCCATTTTGTGCAAGGTTTGTTTTACAAATTGAACCATTCGCTCAGCCCTACCATTGGCCGCAGGGTGAGCTGGCGATGTTAAGGCATGGAGGATGCCCCGATCTGCCAAGTATTGTTCGAATGGCAGAGCAGTGAATTGGAAGCCATTATCGGAGACCAGGACATCCGGAAGTCCGTGGGTAGCGAATAGTTTATTCAGTTTTTTAGTGACTGTGTCTGTGGTGATGCTTTTCATCTTGTGGACTTTGAGCCAGTTTGAATAGGCATCCACTGTTAGGAGGAAAGTGTGTGCTCTTGTGGGTCCCGCAAAATCAATGTGGATATGGGACCAAGGACCTCGAGGCGTTTCCCACTGAGTTGGGGGAGTCTTTGGAGGAGCAGAGCGAGTCTCCTGGAATTTGCTGCATTTTGCTACCCAGGTCTCTATCTATTTATCTAAACCAGGCCACCATGCATAACTCCTGGCCAATGCCTTCATCCACATGATGCCTGGATGTCCATCGTGCAGCATTTTCAATACCCTATATTGCAATTTCTCTGGGACTATGACTCTGTCTCCCCACACTATGCAGCCTTTCTGGGAGAATAGCTCTGTTTGGCAATTCCTAAATGGTTTGAATGTGTCATTGGTTGCGCTGACCGGCCAACCCCATTCTACCCAGCTGAGGACTCGTACCAAAACAGGGTCCTTTTTTGTCTCTAAGGCGATATCCTGAGCAGTGAGTGGTGGCTATTTGAGGGTTTTGATTTGCAATACAGCTATGGTTGGAGCAGGGTCCTCTATGATGTCTGGTAGTGGAGAGCAGCTTAAAGCGTCAGCGTGGGGAATGGTTTTCCCCGGGCGGTGTTGCAATCGGTAATCGTAGGCAGCTAAGAATTCTGACCAATGTGTCATTCTTGGTGATAAGATATGGGGAGTTGGTTTGTTTCCCGCCAAAATACCAAGTAACGGCTTGTGGTCTGTAATTATGGTAAAGGGTCTCCCATATACGTATTCATGAAAACGTTTAATTGCGGATACAATAGCGAGAGCCTCTTTATCAAGTTGACTATAGTTCCTTTCGGTTTTAGACAAAGTTCTCGAAAAGAATGCAATAGGTGCCTCATTTCCATTTGGTAGTACATGGCTTAATATGGCTCCCACTCCAAATGGTGAGGCATCACAGGTAACCGTCAAAGGTAGAGTCTCATTGTATTGCATTAATACAGCATCGGAGGTTAAGAGGAATTTTATCCCTTGGAACGCTTTCTCTTCACGCCGTCCCCAGACCCAGGGAGCCTTTTTATTGAGAAGTCTATGTAGGGGCTCGGCTACGGTTGCCTTCTGGGGCAAGAAGATGTTATAAAAGTTAATGAGTCCCAGGAAGGCTTGGAGGTCTGTCTTATTCCTAGGTCTCGGGGCTTTTTTTTATTGTGGTTAGTTTTTTTTCGGTGGGGTGGATTCCTTGCCTGTCAAGAAGATATCCCAGGAACTCCACTCTCTTGGTACAAAGTTGACACTTGTCCCTTTTTACCTTCAGACCAGCGTCTTTGAATTTCTGAAGAACTTTTCTGAGTCATTGTACTAATAACTTTTTAGTGGGGGCAGCTATTAGGATGTCATCAAAATAAGGTACGATGCCTTTTATGCCCTGTATTAGTCTCTCCATTAAACTTTGGAAAATGCCCGGCACCACGCTTACTCCGAATTGAAGTCTATTGCACTTGAAAGCGCCTCTGTGTGTAACTATCATCTGGGCTTCCGCAGTTGCTGCGTCTACAGGTAGTTGCTGAGCTAAGTCCAATTTCGTACGCCTGAGCTAAGTCCAATTTCGCAAATATTTTTCCACCACCCAGGGAATGAAGAAGGTGTTGAACCACCGGAACTGGGTAAGCGCTCTGTTGAAGAGCATGATTTAGGGTGGCCCGGTAATCCCCACAAATTCTTAACGAACCATCCGGCTTCATGGGCATTACTATTGGGGTTTCCCAGTGGGCGTGATCAATTGGTTCCAATATGCCCTGGGCTATCAGTTTATCTAGCTGCTTGTCAATCTTCAGTTTTAAGGCAAAAGGTACCCAACGAGGCTTAAGCCAAATGAGAGCTACCTCGGGGCTGAGATTAAATGATATAGGGGTCCCCTTGTACTTGCCTAACGTTCCTGTGAACACATCTTGGAATTCCTGGATGAGAGTCTCTTCCCAGTTGTTGCTTCTGGTTTGGTGTATGCCAGCTAGTTCAATCCCGAGTGGCGCGTACCACTGTAACCCTAACAAGCTGGGTCGGTCACGATCAACGACAGTCAGGGGAAGTGTCGCTGTGTGGTCCTTAAAAGATACTTGGACATGGCTGGAACCGACAACTGGAATTCTGTTTCCCTAGTAGTCTTTCAGGATGATTCATTGTGTGCTGAGGTCCTGGCGGCAGATGGCAGGGATCAGCTGTTTGAGGGTTTTCCAGGATACCATCGATAGGGATGATCCCGAATCGACTTCCATCACACACGGACAATTCTCAATAGTAACCTTTACGTGGATCTTTCTTGATCGAACAATGAAGCGTGGCCGATGATAATGGTTTGGTGGGCCTCTTCTCATCTCATTGAAGAGGCAGGTACTTGGTTTCTGTAGTAGTAGTGGTTGTTCCATTGGTGGTTCAGACAGTCCCGGTTTTCAGGAGGTTTGCCTATCTCCCGACGGAGGTTGTTCTCCCTTCGGTTGGGACTGGACTCTCGTCTGCTTCTGCAGACCTTCACGATGTGGCCCTTTTTTCCGCAGTTACGGCAGAGTGCATCGAGGAATTTGCAGTCCAATCGTGGGTGGTTTGCCCCGCAGCCAGCACATTGGCGTGGACATCTCTGGTTCCTTTGCTCTTGTTCCGAGCGGAGTCGGTTGACCTCCTCTTCATCACTGTCTGAAGATGATTCGAGGTCTTTGTGGTGGGTAGTGGTAGCGTGCTTTTCAGTGGCAAGTTGGCAAAGCAGTGCGTTTGCTCGGCACATTCGAGCAGCTGACTTCCTGGTTGCTTCTGCGGCAGTAGCGTCGGCGATGACATCTGTAAGGCTGATGTCGCCTTTCACCATCAGTTTACTCTGCACGTGTGGTGCATTTAAACCCAGAACTATGCGGTCTCTTAGGGTTTCCTCTAAGTTTGCAAAACCAGAAAGGCCTCCTAGGTTCTGGAGGTCGGCTACGAAATTACCAACGCTCTCGTCCTTCCGTTGGTCCCTCTGGTAAAATTTGTGTCTTTGTATCAGTGTGGGTACTGCTGGTGTGTAATGGGCCTGGAGGATTGGAGCAAGGGTATCCCAATCCATGGTCTTCACTTCCGCCGGTTTTGCTAGTTTTGAAAACGGCGGGGCCGCAATGAGTCAGGAACACCGCTCGTTTCTTGCCAGGCGTATCATCTTTTAAGATGTTGGTTTCCAGGAACATCTGGAAGCGATCTATATACGAGTCCCAGTCTTCGGTTGCTGGGTCGAATGGAGCGGGTGGTATGGCGCCGCTGGTCATCTTACCGTTTGTTGCGTGCGCTCTTTCACCATGTGCTCCGTCTTGTTCGATGCGTTCTTAGTCTGCTCTATCGTCTCCGTATCCCACCTTCGTCGCCAGTGTTAAGTCCTGGGCATGGGCGCAAGGAATGGAGACGAGACATCGAACGGTGACTTCAACTCTTTATTAACAGGAAAGAACAGAGCAAAATACTTGGGCAGCAGCAGCTCTTTTATAGAGCTGGCTGTTGTCAAAACAGCCAATGAATTGAGTTAACTGCTTTCACAAATGTCCAATCAGGGGGCCCCATTAACAGCCAATCAGACTGGCCAAAAACAACCAATCACGACTTGCTATCTATGGGCCAATGAGAAATGCAGGATTATAAGCCTGTTGTAAAGTAAAATTGTTGAGGGTTGAATCACTGCATTGGCTTAGTCCATAACAGCCCTGATGCTGACACTGACTTCCTTGCCTCTTCCTCCTCCTCTGATTCAGCTGCTGGGGAGGGGCGGTGGCCGACAAGCCACAAAGTTCAATTCTCACTGGCTCAAGGTTGACTCAGCCTTCCATCTTTCTGACATTGCCAAAATGAGGATTACATTGTTGAGAGCAACATGCTGACTCTGTAAACCACTTAAAGAATGTTGTAAAACAGGGGTCGCCAACCTTTTGGACCTCAGGGACCACCAAACTCATAATTTTAGATCCCAGGGACCACTAACTGGTTCTGTGGGTGTGGCCTAATTTGTGGGTGTGGCTTGGTGGTCATGTGACTGGCTGGCCATGGCTTGTATGTAAATATTATAAATATTTATATAAATATTGATTTTTTTTAATTAAGAAAGAGCAACTTTTACTCAAAATCAGGCAAAGCAGGCAGATTGAGTTGCTCACAGAATCATTCAATGATCTATCTATCTGCCATCGGTTACCTCAGTCTCTGAAATTTGCTTGACGTGAGTCTGCACTGAATTTGCTTGCAAGCAAACCTTCAGTCTTCAGGGAGGTTTGGCTGTGCTTAAAAGCAGAGCTGAAGATCTAAAGACTAGCTAGAAAGCAAGAATTCCAACCATTGTCTGCTTCCTAGTTAATCTAAATCTCCCTGCATAGCAAAACAGATGATGGTCGGAAAAAGGAAAAATAGAAATTTAGCAGGCAAGTTTACCGGGTAAGAAGTGAGTGGGCGGCGAGGGTTCCCTTGGGCCATGTGGGTGGCGCAGCCTTGTGTTCCCAAGCAGCCTGGATTAATTGCTTTTGGGGGGGGAAGCTCTGGGGGTGAGATTTCTCTGAGGCCCACCAAAATTTTCTCACTGGTTGGCAACTGCTGCTGTAAAGCACTATGAAGCAGCATATAAGTCTAAGTGCTATTTCTATTGCTATTGTCCACCATAGGACCTAGCTAGTGGCTAATCACATGAAACACAATCATAAGAAGGCTACTACTGGTAATGAGGATACTCGTTCTATCTGACCTCAATCCCACTTCTTTTTCCCCTCTTTTTCCCCTTTCTTCCCCTTTTTCTTGGCATGCTTGTAGCCTTTAACATTTGTACTTTATAAAACTTTGGATATGCCAAAGACTAAAGCATCCTTGGAATTTTTAAACTATTGTTGAAAGGGAACACTTTCCTTTTCAGTATGCTGCTTTCCTTTTCTTCAAATTTAAAATAATCTTAAAATAAATAAAATGGGACAAGGAGCCTAGCAGGCACCAAGGGAAGGATTGGTGAACACATTGTGAATCCCAATGATGGATGATCCAGGGTTTGGTGTCAGCACCAGAATCTTTTTTTAACTTTCCCCATACATATAGAAAAAAATGTGCATTGAAAAAAACAATGCAGTGGTGATCAAACAAAACGAATGTATGCTGGAGGTGACATTCATAAGACTGGTTTATCAATATAGAATGTATTGACTTTTATGAAGAAAACAAAAGCCTGGAGATCAATGGAATATAAATATTAAATTAAAAACAAATCCAAAAGAAAACAATAATGCTAGTTCTGAGACAAGGAGTGTGAAATCAGAGTATACAATCAGAAAAAAAAACATCTCCGAGATTTCCATTGTAGATAGATGGCCGTAGAGTATAATAGTTCCTCATCTTTAAAGGAGATAAGCTCTTTAAAGAAAGAGATATGCTGATGAAAAAATATATGGTTTCTGAAGGCATCATGAACAATATTGGAGACCAAAATACATTGCTTAAAATTGAGTCCAAACAGCTCATTTTTTTTTTTTTGTGACTAAACATCTCATTACTAACTTTACTCCACCCCCCCAAAAACCCTACAATCTCTAACACCACAGGTTTTTATTTTGCTCTTTAGCATAAAGCAAACATTTTTTTCTAAAATCATCATCTTGATTTGTTTAAAATGTAGGCTTTAGTGCAGATTAAATTATGTTGTAATGAATTTTTGCCTATTGGATAGTATGGGGCATTATTTATTTAATTTTTATTTGTTTGTTTGTTTGTCAAACATGCAAGATAGCAGATATAGGTATGAACATAAACAGAAACAAAGGAAGTCAACATAGATAAATGGGAACTGTAAGACAGGGACGGTAGGCACTCTGGTGCGCTTATGCACACCCCCTTTAAGGACCTCTTAGGAATGGGGTGAGCTCCAAGGTAGACGGTTTGAGGTTGAAGCTGTGAGGGGTTGAGGCTGTAACAACGCAGTCTGGTGGGGCATTCCAGGCATTGAGCATTCTGTTGCTGAAGTCATATTTTTTGCAATCGAGTTTGGAGTGGTTTACCTTAAATTTGTATTGGTTGTTTGCCTATGTATTGTTGTGATTGAGGCTGAAGAAGTCATTGACAGGTAAGACACGGTAACAGACGGTTTTGTGTACAATGATTAGATTGGACCACAGGTGGTGCAGTTCCAGATTGTCCAGGTCAGAGGTGGTATTCATCAGGTTCTGACCAGTTCTGGAGAACCGATAGTGGAAATTTTGAGTAGTTCAGAGAACTGGTGGTAACCTTCCACCAGGAGTGGAGAGGAATGGAAATTTTACAATATCTTTCCCCTGGAGTGAGGAGGGAATGGAAATTTTACAGTATCCTTCCCCTGCCATGCCCACCAAACCACACCCACCAAGCCACACCCACAGAACCAGTAGTAAAAACATTTGAATCTCACCACTGGTCCAGCCCCAAAATGTCAAGCCTGGAGGTATAGGGAATTCTATTGTGAGTGGAGGAGTGGAGTACTTTTCTCAAGAAAAGTATGGAAAACAGATTAGCCACAGTTATCAGCAAAACATATCAAGAAATCAGTTCTGTAGATGGTGGTAACTAAACCTAGAAACCTAACATTCCCAAGAGGTACTGTTCATACTGTTTTTTATTTCTCTTATTTATCCTTTTCTTTGTTGGTTTTCTTTGTTTGGCATTAATCTCTTTAAAACTGTATGCATGTATGTATGCATGCATGTAAAAATCAATAGGGCAGATTTTGGTTCAGGAGTCGAGTTATCTAGATGTGATTCTATAAACACTCAACCCGCACAATTCTGGGAATCTTACTCCCAACACAAATGGAGAATACCTTACAGAGAAAAGCTCATATGGTATATATTGTAATGGCATCATGATGACATATCTACACAGGTAGTCCTCAACTTAGGACCACAATTGAGCCCAAATTTTCACTTGAGTTTTGCCTCATTTTATGACTGACCTTGCCTCATTTGTTAAATGAATCACTGTAGTTGATCAGCTGGTCACCCCATTTTTAAGTGAATATAGATTCCCCCATTGACTTTGCTTGCCTGAAATTCACAAAAAAGGGATTGTGTGACTCTGGGACATTGTAACCATTGTAAATATGAGTCAGTTGAATTCATGGTCACCTGAATTTTGATCAGGTGACCATGGGGGTTCTACAAAGGTCAAAAGCGTGAAAAACTTTTCACTGCTGTTGCAACTTTGAACGATAACTAAATGAACTGTTGTAAGTTGAGGACTACCTGCACTGAACTTAGGCCAAGGACCCCTTTGTATCACCAACTATGTATAGCTGCATTATTCACAACTCTATCATTGAAACAGGAACGTGCTTCACAGGGGGATAATTCCATGCAGAGGTGTTTATTCAGCAGGTTTTGACCAGTTCTGGAGAACCAGTAGTGGAAATTTTGAGTAGTCCGGAGAACTGGCAAATACCACTTCTGACTGGCCCTGCCCCATCTATTCTCTGCCTCCCGAGTCCCAGCTGATTGGCTGGGTCTTCTTTTCTTGCCTTGCACAGGAGAATGGAGCTGGAAAGCAGGTTAGTGGGGTGGGGAGGGAATGGGATTTTGCAGTATCCTTCTCCTGCCATGCCCACCAAGCCACACCCACCAAGCCACGCCTACCAAGCTATGCACACAGAACCAGTAGTAAAAATTTTTTGAATTCCACCACTGATTCCATGGTACTGTGAGCTTAAATGAACCGATATACACCAGGCAGAAAAATAAAAAGATTTAAAATGTGGATTGAATTTTAAAAACATACAAATGTTATTGGGAAAGGTTGGATGTTAGAACCGGAAGGGCATTAAAAAAATTTTTTTTAAAAAGAACCAGAAGGGCAAACTAGGTCTGTAGTTCTGAATATTTTGATATATTTAATTCCTTGCTCATTCCTCCTGGCTACCATGAAGCAGATAATGGGAAAATTGAGGTGGGGGGCGGGATAACAAGTTGCTTTTGGTAATTATTATTCAGTAACATGTCACTCAATGTTTGAACTGGGACCGTAGGGGTGGGGGGAGGAAAGAAATGAAATGCAAGGACATAAAAAGTCTATCTCTGATTTTGAATGGCAAAGGTGTATTCATCCTGAATCCGGAGTGGTGCAGTGGCCTAGAGGTGAAAGTCCTCACCTCCCAATCAGGAGGCTGTGAGTTTGATCCTAACGGCAGATATTTCTCTCTCCTGGTGCAATGAATAATTGTTTGCTGTGAACTCCACATAGGTGTTAGGAAGGGCTCCATTCAGTCGCCTTGACTCCAGCCCGATGCAAGAGTTTATAGGGTCTCTTAAAGGGGGGGAGATTATCCTGGATCCAAATCCTTACTACACAAGAGAGAAGAATGACTGTCTGCCAGAAGACAATGTTTTGAAGCCTGAAAATGATATTATGACAAATGGGAGCTTTTTTAGGTCCTATCATGAGCCTCATCTCTTAAATAGACAGTTGGTTGCCATTTATTAGGTATGGCTGTATTGATTTTGCCAAGATTCAGGCAGCTGGCACAGGTATCCTCATGAAGACATTTCAATCCAGATGATCAGATGTTGTTTATATTTACAGAAGAGCTTTGATAAAAATAAAACTGCTCACTCTATCCATTCACAACCTGTCCAGATGTTCTGATACAGGTGGGAGCTAAAGAGAAATCTGTTAAAAGAGACAGAGAACTGTATTAAAACAACTTCTCTAAAGACTTTGAAGATGGAATCAAATACAGAAAAAAGAAACGTTTTCCCCCCAAAAAATGTTATTCTACAAAATATTTCTTACCATTGCTTCCTCAAAATATTCAGAACAATAGATCTATTACTTTTGTATTGATTTTCCAATCCATTGCCTGGAGGTGAAGATATCCTCCATAATATTTCCTTCTTAATATTGAGAATAAGAGAAATCACTTAGAAAGATTGTATGGCTAAGGTTGTATAGTTTAATCTACACCTCTTTATTCCTACTGAGGGAAGTCACCATCCCTCCTAGAAGAATGAAATATTTTTAGGAATATTAAAAAAGGCAGAATATTATAGTTCCCAAAGGGAGAAATGGAGAAGCATGCTTTTTAAAGGCAGAAAGCAACCCCCACCTTTTCTTAATAGCCCCAGCAGATATTTTGTCCCCATTAAGAAAGATTGGGCCAGTCTATTTAGAAACCAAACTGAGGACGCCTTTTAGAAATGCAGATTTGGTAATCCATTCAAGACAGGATATTTTGAAACGAAGGCAGAATAATAGCATTAGCTCTCACCCCAACAGCCAAAACAGGATAAAAGCAATTAAGCCACAATAAAAATTACCCAACACCCTTTCAGAACACAAGCACCTTCACTGCATCACCCTCAGAAACTTCAACCACACTTAGCTCAGACAAACATCTAGGATTTGTAGTTTGCCTATAGAGCCAGCTACGACCCCTATATAACCCCTACATGGCCCCGTGGGAATCTGACAACATCTCATAGAATACATGTTCATGCACAGGAACAGGAAGCTCAAGTGCAAAGCTCAAAGAAGGTATAAAAACCCTCCACTCTCAACTCCATTTGTCAACTGCCCAGAACCCTTGGTTTAATGATGAAGCGGTTCTGCTTTATCATTAAACCATCTTTCCAATCAGCTTCTAACCTCCAACCTCCTTGTCTCAAGTGCCTTTCTCTTGGTTTGGAACTGAAACAGATACATATTTCTTTCCATACTACTATGCTGTACTGATTTTCTTGAATATTGGTTCTACTTTATTATGGAATCTGCAAAGTAGTGTCTAGCACAGGGGGCTTCAAACTTGACAGCTTTAAGACTTGTGGACTTCAACTCCCAGAATTCCTCCTCTAGTTATGTTAGCTCAGGAATTCTGGGAGTTGAAGTCAACACTTGCCAAGTTTGAAGATCCTTGATTTAGCACAACAACTGATTTTTTTTCCCCGCTATCCAGAATAGCATAGATAAGAGAAAATCTCTGTTCTTGACATAGCTAACAATATTCTTCCCCTCATTATAGTTCCATAGCAACTGAAAGGCTATAGAGATTGAAATAACGAATAAAATTAAAATCAGGATTCAGTGGCTGGACAAAAATGCCAAATCCACTCTAAACATCTGGCTGACTGTGCAACAAACTATAATAATAAATCAATAAACTGCAGGAAAAAGAAATCTGGCTCTGAAAAAACAATTGCTCTGATTATACCATCACTGTATTGTCTACAGATAAGGTGGTGACTTTGAAGATTAGATGGCATATTATGTCCACTATCCATGTAAAAACACAGCTTTCTAGCATCAGCAGTGTGTTATCTAAGCAGCTCCTCATTAATGAATTGTTAAAATTGCCATTTTTCAAGTTATTGAAAGTTATTTTTCTTAGCATTTGCCCTGCATACTTGCAGTCTGCTTTTTTTTTTGAAAAGAATTTTATTTATTTTCTACAAACAAACAAGACAAACAACACATTAAAATATCAACTCTCATATGTACATCCAGTGTGTCAGTTGGTTCATCAGTTTTGTGCATTCATTTTGTAGTCTCAATTACAATTATGTTACATAACAACTCATATTGTCAATCCAAACTTATATATCCTAATATCGCTAAAAAAAAGATATTTTTGACTATACTTTTAATCATTCATGCTTTATGAGATAACAATACTTTAAACAGTTTATTCTATGACAAATCATATAATCATACCAAATCAATCCTAAAAACACTTTATAAATATAGTGTCAAATAACAAAGGCAAGAAAAAAAAAATAAAGATATTCCTTACTGTCTAACATTCTAAATATTCTATTATCGTATTTTATCATCTAGCCATTGATAAAAAAGATCCCAAATTTCATAAAATTGTTTATCCTCTTGCTCTCTAATTTCAAATGTCAATTTACTCATCTCAGCACATTCCAATATTTTCTTAATAATTTCTTCCTGTAATGGTATTTTCTCATTCTTCCAATTTTTAGCAAATACAATCCTAGCCGCTGTTAATACATTTACAATCAGGTATTGCAAATCTTTACTATATGTATCAGGTAAAATTGCCAATAAGAAGATCTCTGGTTTCAAGTCTATGTGTTTCTTTGTCATTTTTTCCAACCACATGAGAATTTTAGTCCAATATTTTCTAGCGTCCTCACAAGTCCACCACATATGGTAATATGAGCCAGGTATCTGATGACATTTCCAGCATTTTTCAGATTTGTTCTTAAACATTCTTGCTATTCTTGTCGGGGGAAAGTGCTACCTGTAAAACATCTTATACAAGTTTTCTTTATATGCTGTTAACATTGTCATTTTATAATTTTGAGACCACAATTTTTGCCATTTCTCTAAATCAATCCCATATCCAAAATTCTTCCCCCAAACAATCATAGTTTCTTTGACTTGTTCTTCCTCTAATTTAATTCCCAGTAAATAACCATATAATTTTTTTAATCACCTTCTCATCAGTACCCATCAAGATCTTATCTAAATCAGTCTGTTTATCATAGAATCCCTCTGTTTTAAAATCTTCATCATACCTTGAATGTATTTGCGCATATGAAAACCAATTCATCCTTATACCTTGTTCCTCTAAGTTTTGGATCGATTTAAGTTCACCCTTTTCATCCAATAGTTCCCCATATCTAACTGTTTGTTCCTTCTTATAAATTATAGGATAGGAAAATGCTTCAATAGTCGATAACCAAACTGGAATTTTCAAATAACATTGTCTTTTTATCTTCTCCCAGTTTAACCACAAAGACTCCCGCATATAATGTCTTCTAAAATAACCCTGTGTTTTAGTTCCCTTATACCATAAAAAAGCATGCCAGCCCAACAGCAAATCATGCCCTTCTAATGTCAACAATCTATGCTTTCTTAATGTTATCCATTCTTTGACCCACATCAAACTTGCAGCTTGATAATACAATTCCCAATTAGGCAGGCCAAAACCTCCTCTAATTCTAGCATCTTGCAAAAGCTTTAGCTTTATTCTCGCTTTTTTACCTTGCCATATAAACTTCAACATCATTTTATTTAAATCTTCAAAATAGTCTTTTCCAAGCCTAATTGGTATTGTTTGGTACAGAAATAGAATTCTGGGTAAAATATTCATCTTAATTGTTGAAATTCTCCCTATTAATGACAATTGCAAGTTTTCCCATTTCTTCAAATCTGTAGCTATCTGTTGTTTGAGTTTAATATAATTATTCTCTTTTAATGTGCTACATCTTGCTGTCAGATATATCCCCAGATACTTAACCTTATTTGTAACTTGGATTTTCAAAAGGTCTGCCAGTTCTTCTCTTTGTCTCAGTAGCATGTTCTTTGTCAAAATCTTTGTTTTATCTTTATTTATTTTCAAACCAGCCATCTCCCCATATGTCTCTATCTTTTCCAATTACTTTGGAGCTGTTTCTAGCGGGTCTTCCAGAATAAAAGCTAAGTCATCAGCAAAAGCTTATAGTTTGAATTCTTCCTTTTTAATTTTCATTCCTTTTATGCTTTTATCATCCCTAATATTTCTATTCAACACTTCCAAAGTCAACACAAATAGCAAAGGAGATAGGGGACACCCTTGTCTTGTGCCTTTTCTTATATTAATAAAATCTGTAAGTTCTCCCTCCATCATTACCTTTGCTGTCTGTTTATTGTATATGGCTTCTATTGCTTGAATAAATTTTTTGGCAAAACTCATCTGTTCCAGTAGTGATAACATAAATCTCCAGTTCATGTTATCAAATGCCTTTTGAGCATCTAGGAATATCAAAGCCATTTGCTTTTCAGGATGAGCCTCATAGTATTCCAAAGTATCCAAGATTACTCTCATATTGTCTCTGATTTTTCTCTTTGGCAGAAATCCATTTTGATCTGGATGGATAAAATTATCTAAATATTTTTAAAGTCTTTCTGTTAAAATTGAAGCAAAAATTTTATAGTCTGCATTCAATAAAGAAATAGGTCTATAGTTCTTAATTTGCAGTGGGTCAGCCTCTTCTTTTGGAATAAGTGTAATATAAGCCTCTGACCATGTTTTGGGTATCATCTTCTTTGACATAACTTCATTCATAACTTCTAACAGTGGGATACTCAATGATTCTTGAAATGTTTTATAGAATTCTGCCGGAAACCCATCTGGACCTGGTGCTTTCCCATTATTTTGTTTCTTAAGTGCTTCATTTAATTCCATCATTGTTATATTGCTTTCTAGCATTTCTTCTCTTTGGGTATCTCTTTAGGTAGCTTTCTAGCATTTAGTCTCTTTAGGTATCTTCGGTAAGTTAGCATTCTGCAGATACTGTTTGACTTTTTCTTCATCAATATTCTCTTGTTTATATAGTTGTCCATAGAAATCTCGAATAATTTCCTTTTTCTCCTTATTGCCATAACAAACTTGGCCTTGATCATCTATTAGCTTCAGTATTTTTCTTGATTCCTTCTCCTTTCTCAATTTATATGCTAGCCATCTAACTGGTTTATTTGCATCTTCAAAGTAATTCTGTTTAGAATTTCTGATTTTCTGTGCCAGTTCTTCTTTCTCTATTAATTCCATTTTATGTTTAATTACATCCAGCTTCAATTTAATATCTTTTTTCTGTGGCATTTTCTGTAATTCTTTTTCAAGTCTTTTATGCTCATCTTCCAAGGCCTTAGAAGCTTGCCTTTTCCTAATATTCTTTTTTCTTGTATTGTCTATTATCAAACCTCTAGCATATGCTTTCATTGTATCCCAAACGTTCTGCGTTGAAGTATCTTCTTTTTTATTTTCTCTAAAGAAAAAAGCCAGTTCCTTCTCCATCCGTTGTATAAAATCTTTTTCTTTTAAGATAGTATTATTTAATGTCCATCTCGATCTTTTTTTTTTGTCCCTTCCATTTAATTGTCATTGGGCTATGATCTGCCCAAGTACTTGTTTCAATATTTGTTTCTTGAATATTGGATATTAATTCTGTTGAGATCCAAATCATATCTAATCTGGACCATGATAAATGTCTATTTGAATAAAAAGTATATTGTTTAGCTTTAACATTTCTTTCTCTCCAAATATCTTTTAAAGTTAGTTCGTCTGTCATTTTAAAAAAAGATTTAGGGAGAGTCTTTCTATTTTGCTTTGTTGTTGTTGCTATATAGTCCAGTTTATTGTCCACAATTCCATTAAAGTCTCCCATCATAATTATATTAATATAGTCCAGTCCAATTATTTTCATGTGTAGTTTTTTTCATAAAATTCTTCTTGTTTATCATTCGGAGCATAAATTGCAATCAAGGGTATTTTTATGTTATTGTCCATTATTTCCACCATTAATACTCTTCCGTCTTCATCCGTGTAGATCAGTTTTGCTAAGACAGCCTCTTTAATATATAGAACCACTCCTCTTTTCTTACATTGAGTCAAAGAAGTAAATATTTTCCCCAATTTTGGCTGTACTAACAATTGTTCATGTTGTTTTTTAATATGAACTTCTTGTAGACAAATTATATCAAATTTTAATTTCTCTAATTTATGAAAAGTTTTCCTTCTTTTAACAGCTGAATTAAGTCCATTTATATTCATTGTAATCAGTTTTTTTTCTTCCATGATTATATTTAGGTCTAACAGCTCTCGTGGATCTCACTTCACACCGTTCTTTACTATCTACCTGTCCACCTACTGCTCCCTTCTCTTTTTCAGTCTCCAGTTGTTCCTCTTGAAACTCAATTAATGAGACCTCTTTCTCTGCCTCCTCTACTCTTCTTCCAAAAAATTCTGCATGGAAAAGTTCTGCTTTCTCAATTGAATCAATTCTATGTCTCTGCTCTTGCCACGTAAACATTAATCCTTCTGGAATCAGCCATCTATAATTCACTTCATTTTCCAGTAGCATTTTGGTCAGAAATCGATATTCTCTTCTCATCTCTCTCACTTTTCTGGGTATTTGTTTTAAAACCACAATCTCTTTGCCTTTGTATTTCAATGTTTTCTCTCTTACCACTTGTAGTATTTGTGTTTTAATGGATTTTTTGGTCAATCTAATATGGACTTCCTTTGGTAATTTATTTCTCATCGCATATCTTGTATAAACTCAATATACCTCATCTACTCCATCCATCATCTTTTCCTCTGTAGTTTCCAAAGCATCTGCCAAAATTTCTATCATTATCGCAGCCAAATTTTCTCCTTTTTCCTTTTCTATATTTTGAAATCTGAGATAAAATTCTGACCTTTCCATCTCCTACCTCAACATCCCACTTTTTTCTTGTTCAACCACTGTTAATCTACTGTCAATATTTCCAATCTTCCCCTCTCTTTGTTTACCTTCTTCCTCAATTTTTTGGAATCTCTCCTCATACTTCACCATCATTTGTTTAATATTTTCCACTTTTTCATCAGTCTTCTCCATTCTTTGTTGAATGTTCTCTATTCTTTGTTCAATGGTGTCTGATTTTATCTTGAGATCTTGAATTCCTTGCATAATCATCTCTAAAGTTACTTTTTCTTGTTCTTTATCTTGTTTCAACATTGTCTGAATTAAACGTTGTCCTCCAGCTGGTGGGGATGCAGAAGTAGAAGTAGAAACGCCAGATGATATTGGTTTCCTGCTCATTTTAATGCTTCCAAATCTTCAAATTCTTTTTAACTTTTAATCCAACTGGTGAATCAGCCAATTATAATCCAAAATGGAAAAATCCAATAGTAAAAGGCCCAAAACCAAAGAAGAAAAAGAAAAAAGGGAAGAAAAAAGATCTTCAGGTTCTTCTAGACCCTAATCCAATTATGAAGTAATCCCCCATCAAAAATGAAAAATAGAGAGAGAAAAAATAATATTGATTAAGAGAAAAAAATAAAAATAAAAAAGGAAAAAAGAAATTCCTTCAGGTTCTTCACACCTTAATTCAATTGAGAGGTCTCAATAATCAAAAAAGAAAAACATAGTGGTCCAAAAACATGGATAGAAAAAACAAAAGGGTCCCAATAAAAGTAAGGAGAAAAAAAGAAAAATAAAGAAAAAGGTCTGAGGCTTTCCCTTTAAAATAAAAAGCAAGATAAGAATATTACTAGAATTGAAATTTACAAAAAGGCTGGTGAGTAGGGGTATCCCAAATATATATATACCAAATATATATATACTTGGAGTTTGCAAACTCCAAGACCAATAAACACAGACCAAGACTCTCAACCAATCAGGAGGAAGAAAAAACCATTCTGACACAGCAATAGGCTGCCCCAAATTTAAATCTGAAACCACTGTAAAAGTCTGACTCACAGACAAACACTATACAGAAGCCTGATGATGGCAGATGAGATTCTGCTGAAATGTTGCTACAACTTTAAAAGCACCACTATTATGACGTGGGAAAATACCCGAACAAAGCTGAATGCCAGATAGATAGATAGATAGATAGATAGATAGATAGATAGATAGATAGATAGATAGATAGATAGATGATAGATAGATAGATAGATAAGCACTCTGCACTTTATTTAGTTATCCAAGGCTCTTATTTTGACTCTCTTCTCCAGCAACTTCAAAGCCAATCCTCAAGTGTTGAAATATTGATAAGAGTCCAGGAAAACACCTGTAATAATATTTTGCTGTGCTCTCCCTCTATCTTATCACATTAAAATGTCCTTGAGAAGGAGTCTTCTTACAGTTCTCTCCAATTCAAACAAAATATTTTCAAGCCTCTAGTTGACAGTGTTACGAAGTTTCTTAATGCTCTTTTTCCCCCCCTGCCAGAAAAAAAGGATAATTTATGCAAAAAAAAAATTGCCAAAGGGAGCCTCTATCCTAAAAAAATTAAAAAATCAAAAGGAGCATAAAGATATATGTAAGAGAAAATTCAATCCGGTTACCTACAAAATCACACTAATGTCCCCCCCCCCCAAAAAAAAATAAGAAAAAGAAAAAAAAATCCAAGCCTCAATTTGACATCACTTTAAAAAATGCTGCTCATACAGTTTTTGTCAAAAAAAAATCTCACAGGTTTCTTCTCTGTTCAAGGTGCCCTTTCAAATCTCAGCGAATTTACAACACAAAAGAAGTTTCTCACCCAGCTGACACACTTTCACTTCCAGCCACTTTCTTTCCGGAGCTGTCCCGACTTCAGCAGCTATGGAGGCTGCCTCTCCGTCACCAGCAAAAGGGCTTCTCCCGGATCAAACCAGAGATTTTGCGATATCTCTGGGATCCTGGGACAGTACCCTTTTCAATCACCGTCTCTACAGGACGGTTTAGGTCTGTTAGGACTGACCCGGGGGCGAAAATATTGGCTGCGGTCTCAGAAACCCGAGATTGCAGCTGTATCGCCGAAACAAAGCTCCGCCTTCTCTGCTTTTTTTTTTTTTTTTACTGCGTTCATCTTTTCTTATTCAGAGCTATCAATGCATGATGTGACAAGAGGTTTGTATTTTTTATCGGCAGGGGTTTTCCATTTTTTTACATAATAATTTTTAGTGTTGTGATTGATTGATTGATTGATTAGGTGCCGTCAAGTTGCTGCTCATTGTGGAGTTCTTAATACTCTCTGACTTTGGTTGGTTGGTTGCAAATGTTTTATTACCCAACTATGTAACATCATCAGTATGAGTCATTGTTGACTCTTGGCAACCACATAGGTTGACAATTTACACCAGGGTTCTGTTTGATCTCTGGGGGATGGGGGCATGACAAGGATGGGCGTGGTCAGCTCAACACCACTCATCCAGGCATTCAGGCCCCATTTTCAGCCATGATGGCTTCCTGCAGCCCTCTGAAAGCAAAAACGGAGCTCTGGGGGGGGGGAGCACAGAGGGCTGCAGGAAGCCATCATGGATGAAAATGGGGCCCACTGAGCTTCATTTTTGCTGGCAGAGGCATCACGACTAGTCCTTCCCTATTTCCAGGGAGGCCCCATGGACCAGATTTCAGCATCCCATGGGCCTTGAGTTTGACACCCCTGATCTGCACCTAACCTGATCTTTCAGGCCTTTGAACAGTGCATTTGTTACCACCATAATTGAATCCATCCACTTTACTGCTCTTTGACGTCTCCTTCTCTTTCCTTCTACTTTTCCCAGCACTAAAGCCTTCTCCAGAGTGCATGGTCTTTGCATAATAATTTTGCAATCCGTGCAGAGACCTTCAGTCATAGGGCAGAATAGAAGTAACAATAAGCCAATTAGAATATTTAAAAATAAAAAAGATTGAAACATCTAGATATCAGTAATGTTTTTTTTTTTCTTCTTCCTATGTTTCTTCCACTTAGTTGTGGGATCCAGTGGAGAAGATCGGGGACCAGTCAGTGAGACTGGAGAGGACTCAGAGGAGGGTCCTGTATGTGATACAGAGATGGGGCCAAGATCATCTGGGAGTGGCGTGCTGCCTTTGGAGCCTCTGGAGCAGCAGAGGAGCAAGAGGAATCTGTTCCCAGTGCGTGTGTGCACAGAGCTGCTAGAAGGCAAGAGCAGCTGAAAAAAAAGTGGCGACTCGGGAGTAAGGCTTGAAGATGATTGCCCCTCCCATAAGGGATAAAGGACAGGCAAAGTTAATGAAACCTTTGTAGGAAGCAAAGACATTCCTTCTGTTTTGATTAATCCTTAAAGCTCTGTGTGTAAAGCTCTCTTCCATTGGGTTCACGTAATTCAGGAGTGCCAAACTCATGGACTGTGGGCCAGATGCATCACGTGCTGCCCACGCCAACCCCTGATTTAGTGACAGGGGGAAAAGTCATGACATGTCACATGACAACAATGTGACACTGCGAGTTTGGTACTCCTGACATAGTTGATCTGGTGAAGCTACAATACCAGCTCAGGATGAAATGAGGGAGCTGGAATTTTTTCAGCCAGTTTGTTACAGCATAATATTGATTAAGAACAAGAAGGACCGATTGCTCCAAGGTCATCCAGCTGGTGTCTATGCTTGGATTGCTCCAAGGTCATCCAGCTGGTGTCTATGCTTAAGGAAGGATTAAAACCCAAGTTACATGCTTTCTAATTCAACCAGTTCACCACTACACTAGGCTATTTCTCTTGAAAGTAATATGAGTCATTCAGTGGTAGGATTCAAATTTTTTTACTACAGGTTCTGTCGATATGGTTTGGTGGGTGTGGCAGGGGAAGGATATGTAAAATCCCATTCCCTCCTCACCCCACTAACCTGCTTTCCAGCTCTGTTCTCCTGTGCAGGGAAACAAAAGAAGACCCAGCCAATCAGCTGGGACTCAATGGGAGGCAGAGAATAGATGGGGATGGGGCTAGTCACGGGTGGTATTTGCTAGTTCTCCAAACTACTCAAAATTTCCTCTACTGGTTCTCCAGAACTGCTGAATGCCACCTCTGGAGTCATTTCATAAGATTATCTAGCTATGTCATCACATCGCCAGTGATGTTGGCAGTAATTCTGTGGTATGTTACTTCTCACTTGAAGCGCAATCACAAAAAAGCCACTCTGCTTTTCCAAAATACTTTCATGAATATGAAACTGAAGAATGGATGAGAAGCAAAACATCTTCAAATCTCTTCTTGGATGAGAAGCGAAACAAAGAAAGTCCAGCTGCCTCTTGAAAAAGCACCTTTGAGACAATCATGACCTGGATGACTGAGAACCTCCATAGATTCTTATTTATTCATAAACATATACAGTATACCACCCATTTTGATGACCCTTGCTGGGTTATAAAAACTTATAATAACATGAGTTGCAGTTGTGTCTGGAAAAAGGTGTCTGCAAAAGCAACAAAGAAATTCACACCATTCGTTGATACTAATTGCATTTAGCACACATTTCTAATTCCATTACAGATGTTTTACTGACAGAGAAAAATGAAGCACTGCCTCTGGGGGAAGAGAAGAGAGGAAAAGAGATGTGCCAGTTTATCAAAGGTAATAATCAATTCCTTACCAAATTGGTGCTTTATTGAATGATGCCATGATAAATTAATCAGACACCAACTAGGCTGATGACAGGTTTGACGAATAAAAGTTGTCACACAGACAGGAAAAGCTTATAAATCAATTCTGCTGTGGCACAAAAGTCAGGGGATAAGGTGTTAATGCATCCATCCTAATTACTAGCAGGGCAATGATTTTTTAACACCCCCCCCCCCAATTATAGCATTTTTATTGCATTCAGCCAAACCCATCACATTGTTGGTGTGTCGTTCTGCTTTCTTTTCAGCAAGGATTATTTGGCTATGACAGTCACATCTTAGTGACATCCAGAGTAGACTATTGCAATGCATTATACAGCTTGCCTTTGAACACAAGTCTACTACTTGGACACACAAACTGAAACAGACATTATTAATATTGCTAGTTCCTTGTTAGATATTTGAGTCTCTTAAACAAAAAACAAGGCTGAAAAAAATAAGACAATTTTTATAGATCCTTCTCAGAGTGAATAAATAAAGCATTTCACTGTTTTGTTTCTTACTTATATATTTAGTTTACAATAACTTATTACTATCTGGTCATTTTGTATTAATGCTTTTGAATTATGGTGTTGGGGAAGACTCTTGTAAGTCCCTTGGACTGTAAGGAGATCAGATCAGTCAATCCTATAGAAAATCAACCCTGACTGTTCTCTGGAATGACAGATAGTGAAGCCGAAGCTAAAATACTTTGGTCACTGAATTCATTGGATTCATTGAAAAAGACCCTGATGCTGGGAAAGGTAGAAGACAAAAGGAGAAGGTGACAGCGGAGGATGAGATGGTTAGATCGTGTCATCAATATAATGAACATGAATTTGGGCAAACTCAGGGAGACAGTGGAAGACAGGGCGGGTGTGGTGTGCTGTGGTCCTTTGAGGTTGTAAAAAGTCAGACATGACTTTGCAACTGAACAATAAGGGAATATCATCTTTTAGTGCTCTCAAATTCCAAATGAGCCTGGACAATCTGGAACTGCATCGCCTGAGGTCCAATCTAAGCATGGTTCACAAAATTGTCTCCTATAACATCTTGCCTGTCAATGATTTCTTCAGCCTCAACCACAACAATACACAGGCAAACAACCGATACAAACTCAAGATAAACCGCTCCAAACTTGATTGAAAATATGACTTCAATAACAGAGTGGTCAGTGCCTGGAAAGCCCTACCTGACTCTGTTGTTACAGCCTCAACCCCTTACAGCTTCAACTTCAAACTGTCTGCCCTGGACCTCACCTCATTCCTAAGAGGTCCTTAAAGGGGGCGTGCATTGTTTATGTTCATACTGATACTTGTTATCTTGTACATGTTTGACAAACAGATAAAATAAATAAATAAAATAAAATAAATAAATACCCCAACAGTTACTTACCATTTCTTTGAATGTATCCTGACTAAGATAATGCAGGGCTTGGATGTCCAGAGCTCAAAGGTATTTAGCCGTAAAGCCTACACTTGAAATTCAACATCCTACAGCTCCTGACAGTATCTTATTGTATCATAAAGGACAGGTAGCAGAGGGTCAAAAAATATCAATCTGCCTCAGGCTTTGTCTCACTGAGCTTGTCAGAAGCAAAGGTGAAATGTTTATGGGGAACATTTTCATTTGTAGGTCATTCTCTTAGTCACTGTACCGTACAAGCTAGAAAAGATGTTCCTTTATAATGGAATGATTTTTCAGTGCCCTTAATTTAAGAGAACAAAGAGGCTGAGTCTGAAATGCTTCAGGCTTGATTCAAATTGACAGAGATATTTCAAAGGCAAAGAACGTTTCAGATAAAATTGTTACACTGGTGAATCATAAGTTCACACTATGGAGCTAAAAGGGTTCAATAATGTTCACAATGTGATCATTTATTAAAAAGAGAGAGGAATATTCAGAATGTATTAGAGTGGAATCCTTAAAATTATCCAGTTGAATCTTTGCAGCATTATTATCATCTAAAGAATTTACTAGCCCCTGATGCTTCCTCATTATAGTTCATGGTTGAAGCTTTTATAATCAAGTTTAATTTTATGTCTCAATTATAACTGAACTTTTCCATTGAGGGGCACGTGTATATTGAATCTTGGCTGATTATAGGGTGTCCATAGAATGGATCATGATCAAAGATGGCAGCCTTAACTCAACTCAGGAGCTAGAGAGTTATAAGATAGTATCTATTTATGGATAAGTTATTCAGAAGCTCTGGTTTTCTGTCTTGTCATAAATTGTTCCAAATTTAGATCATCCAAATTCCAAGTCCTTATGAATTTCATCCAATTTCCTATTTTAGTTATTATGATTATGAATTCTTTTTCCAAATCTTTGCAAATAAATCCTGGTGTGTTGTATTATTATTTTTTCAATTCCAGTTCTTCAACATTCCTATGTCTTGGGCCATCACATTCATAAACCAAATATGGTCCTTTTCATGAACATTATTCATACTATGGTAACATAATATCTCCCCAAATCAATTGTGCTTTTTTTAATGTCTATGCTATTTTGCTGCATTCAGTTATTAGGTGTTCAGTTGTTTCATCTTTACCTCATCAAAATCAGCACTTACTATTAAACTACTTTTGTCTTGATAGTGGTCTGTCATGCTATTTCACAAGCAGCAAAAGCATTTCTTCTTTTTTCTTTTTTAATATACTATCCTTTAGCCATGTTTTGAGGTCATCCAATTATCCTTCAGAATCTTAAATGCCCATGGAGTGCTGTGGTTTTCCAATTTTCTAATCTCATTTCAAGTTGCTTTATACAGTCATGTTTAGATTCCACTTCTGCAAATAACCTTCCTTCTGAGTTTTTTTCAATAAAGTTTCTTTTCTTGTATTGATATATTTTTCCTCCTCTATAATTCGTTTTACTTGTAAAAGCCTTCACCCCATATTCTACTGTAAAATATAAATCTGTTGGTTGAGGTTATCAAGGTCTGAATCCAAATTGAATTACAAATATTGCGGGTAGGTTCGTGGCCCTGAATGTATTTCCATCAATTAGGGGAGACTAGGATTTTCCTTAATTGCTAGCAGCATTCTAAGCTTATTTTTCTCTTTATGTGATTGTGCAAAATATCTGACTTTTCAGATTTCCCAAATATGCTTATTCACTTATGAGCTGAATACCTTGCAATATTGCATCCAGTTTTGGTCACCATGATACTGTATAAAAAAAGATGCTGAGACTCTAGAAAGGGTGCAGAGAAGAGCAACAAAGATAATTAGGGGATTGGAGGCTAAAACATACAAACAAGAATTGCAGGAATTGGGTATGTTTTGCTTAATGAAAGAAGGACTAAGGGCTGCCCTAGCAGTGGATGTTAGCAATGCTCCTAATATCCACTCTTAGGGGGCTGCCATAAAGAAGAGGAGGTCAACCTATTCTCTAAAGCATCTGAAGGCAGAACAAGAAGCAATGGATGGAAATTAATCAAGGAGAAAAACTAACCTAGAACTAAATAGAAAGTTATATACTCATTAAATATAATTTCATTAGTGTTCTTCCACATCCTATCAACCTTAAACAAACATTACACAAAACATAAATACATAAAACTTAAATACATGACAAAAGAATTCATCAGTGGAATGACCTGCCTGCAGGAGCTGTGGGGGCTCCAACATTGGAGGTTTTTAAGAAAAGATTGGACAGCCATTTGTTTAAATGGTATAGGGTTTCTTGCTTGAGCAGAGGGTTGGACTAGAAGACATTAAGGTACCTTCCAACTCTGTTATTCAGCTATTTCATTACTAGTTTGGAAGTGAGATGTCTTTGTATAGCCAAGTATGTCTCATACATAATGCCAACTAGCAAGACAGCTGAACAAAGGTACCTTTTGGCCCCATTACTTTTTAATAACTGAATCAATGTAAATGTTTTAAGCAGGGGATGGCAATAGAAGAATTCCAAGATCCCTTCTAGCTCTGTGATTCTGTTACTATTATGATCAGTAATTTTACCCTTTATTTCAATGACCTCACATTTACCAAGTCCAAATGACACTGCAATATCACTATTAGGTATCTAAGGAGTATTTTGTAATGATTCCAGTACAGCTTCTGATTTCAGCATCATCATCATCATCACTATCATTCGTGGTGATGCAGTGGTTAAAATGTAGCATTGCAGGCAACTTCTGCTGACTGGCAACTGCCTGCAGTTCAGCAGTTCGAATCTCACCAGGCTCAAACTTAACTCAGCCTTCCATCCTTCCGAAATCAATAAAATGAGGACCCAGATTGTTCTGTCCCTAATTAGCATTCTTGAGATCCCCGCGCTTTGATTGGTCAAAGCGCGGGGCACTCTGATTGGTCAGGCGAGCCACGCCGATTGGCTCGCTGAGAATCTCCTGCGATTGGTCCATTCGAATCGCGGGAGATTCAAAGCAGTGCCATTGTCCGCGGCCGCGGCGGCTAAAAGAATAAAAGCCGCGAGCTTTTTCCTTTGCTGCAGTTCGGTTCCAACTTTAAATAAAAGAGCATGATTTGAAGTCACCGACTCCTGGCATCGTTTCATGGACACAACACTGGCGACAAAGGTGGGATCCAGACCCTGAACCGAACCACGTGTCCGACGGAAGCCAGACGAACCACCACGATGGCGAAAATCGCACCCCCCGCACCCTTCAACCCTGCCATCGAGGACTGGGAATCGTACTCCGACCGATTCCGCATGTTCCTCGAGTGCAGCGACCTGAAGGACGCCACCGGCCCCATGAAGCGCGCCGTCTTCCTGACTCACTGCGGGACCGAGGTATTCAAGATGGCCAAGGGCAACATCAGCCTAGCAGACACCCTTACCGCAGCCGCAGCCGCCGAAGCAACCCGAACATCCGCCGACCGCATGCGCAGACCGAACACTGGGGACCGCAGCGGAAACAACAACCCTGTGAGGTCGACCGAGGCCCAACCCGAGATGACCACCCACAGGGCGACTTCCACTCGGCATCGGGCACTTCCGATGACGAGGAGGACATCCATCGCCTCCAGACAGGCCGCGACCCATGGAACTGGCGGTGTCATAAGTCGAGGACCAACTGTGAAGGCTGCGGCGGCGACCACCCCAGGTCCGAATGCCGGTTTTTCAAATCGATCTGCCGACATTGCGACAAGAAGGGACACATCGCCCGTGTCTGCCGCCTAAAAAAGAACCGCAGCCCGGCACGATGGGACCAGAGTGACCGGAGGAGAGAGAGCACACTACCCTGGACCAGAGATCGCCCCTCGGACAACAGATGGGACCGGAACGGACGATCCCTGCGAGGCGGCGATAACCGGCGAAGAGAGGAGACCCATCAGACGGTCACCATCAGCCACACCAGAACCAATGACGCCCGGAAGGTCCACGTGGAGGTAGGCATCGAGGGCCAGCCATGCAAAATGGAGGTGGACTCCGGGTCCTACCTCTCCATGATAGCATGGCATGAAATAAAGCGCTTGGTGCCTACCATCCAAAGGAGGAACCTAGACAGCCAGAGACTCATCGTAAGGGGCTACCAGGGAAACCGCATCCCGGTAGTCGGAACCAAACACTTCAACATCACATATAAAGGGCACACCGAAAGGCTTCTCCTGACAATCGTCGACCGTGACCGCCCAAGCCTACTAGGACTGCAATGGTTCGCCCCGCTCGGCATCGCAGTCACGGGAGTTGACCACGTCACTGAAGACAGCTGGGAGCAGCAACTGACCCGGGAATTCCAAGAGGTCTTCGACGGAAACCTAGGCAAGCACCGAGGGCCCCTTATATCATTCAGCCTAGACCCAAACGTCCCCCCAAAATGCCTGAAACCAAGGCGGGTGCCATTCGCACTTAAACCCAAGATAGACGAGCAAATTGACAAGCTCGTCAAGCAAGGGGTCCTACAGCCCATAGACCATGCCCGGTGGGAGACCCCCATAGTTACCCGATCAAGCCCGATGGGTCGGTGAGGATCTGTGGGGACTATAAGGCCACCCTAAATGGCGCGCTACAACAAAGCGCCTACCCCGTCCCAGTAGTGCAACACCTACTGCACTCACTGGGAGGGGGCAAGGTTTTCGCCAAGCTCGACCTCGCCCAGGCATACCAACAGTTGCCAGTCGACGAGCAAACGGCAGAAGTGCAAACCATAGTCACCCACCGGGGGGCATTTAAATGCAACCGACTCCAATTCGGAGTCAGCGTGGCACCGGGGATATTCCAAAGCCTAATGGAAAGACTATTGCAAGGCATCAAGGGGTGGTACCTTACTTCGACGACGTCCTAGTGTCGGCAACCAACCAAGCCGAACTAGAGGGTCGCCTAAGGGAGGTCCTAACCAAATTCAAAGAGATCGGGCTCAAAGTCAAGAGGGAGAAATGCCAACTATACACGGAACGGGTAGAATTCCTAGGATACCTCCTAGACCGTCACGCCACAAACCAAAAAATCAAGGCCATCAAAGAAGCCCCCACACCCAAGTCAAAGATGGAACTACAGGCATTCCTGGGGCTACTTAACTTTTACAATGTCTTCCTGCCCCAAAAGGCGATGGTGGCGGAGCCCTTGCATAGGCTCCTGGACAAGGCGGCGACCTGGACTTGGGGGAAACGCGAGCAAGCCGCCTTCCAAAGAACAAAGGACCTCCTCACTTCGGACGCCGTCCTTATACAGTATAACGAGACCCTACCTCTGGCCATCACATGCGACGCATCACCCTTCGGCGTCGGCGCTGTCCTCAGCCATACCCTCCCCGACGGAAAAGAAGCGCCCATCGCGTTCTTTTCAAGGACCCTCACCAAACCGGAGCGGAACTACAGCCAGCTGGACAAAGAGGCTCTGGCTATCGCTGCCGCCGTAAAAAGATTCCACGAGTATCTCTACGGCCGGACATTCACCATCATAACCGACCACAAGCCACTGCTGGGAATCCTTGCAGGAAACCGGGCCACCCCGAACATTCTGTCTCCCCGAATGACAAGGTGGTCCGAGTTCCTGGCAGCCTACAACTACGGACTCATACACAGACCGGGTAAGACGATCTCCCATGCAGACGCCTTAAGCCGCTCGCTGCTACCGGAACCTGACACCGACCCAGCACCCACAACGACCACCCTCAGCATAGATACTCTACCCAACCTGCCCATAACCGCGTCAGACATTGCCCGAGAGACTAATAAAGACAAACGTCTGGCGCAGGTGTTACATTGGGTAGAGAAAGGGTGGCTGGAAAGGGACAACAACGAGTCCGTCAAAACGTTCCGGAACCGGCAAACGGAACTCTCGTTATTAAAAGGATGCATACTATGGGGGGATAGGGTGGTCATTCCAGAAAAGCTACAAGGGAAGGTTCTGGAACTGCTACACGAGGGGCACCCTGGCATCGTTAGGACTAAAGCCCTGGCCAGAAGTTACGCTTGGTGGCCAGGGATGGACAAACAAATTGAGACCTGGGTAGCAAGGTGCCAACGATGCCAGGAAACTAGGCCAAGCCCACCCACAGCACCCGTCCTAGAGTGGGAAACCCCAAGGGGACCTTGGTCTAGGATCCACATAGACTTCGCCGGGCCCACAAAAGAACACACCTTCCTTATAACAGTAGACGCTTACTCCAACTGGGTGGAGGTAAGCAACATGAAGACAACAACCACGGAGGCCGTGATCAAGGAACTCTGCAAACTCTTTGCAACACATGGCCTCCCAGACGTCGTCGTTTCCGACAACGGGCCCCAATTCACCTTGCTGGAATTCGAAAAATTCCTAGCGGAAAGAGGCATCCGCCACGCACTGACAGCACCGGCACACCTGGTGGCGAACGGTAGGGCGGAACGGATGGTGCAATTCACTAAAAAGACCATCCAGAAAATAGACCACGGGGAGATCCAGGAGAAAATAAACAAACTACTCTTCACCCAACACATAACCCCAAATACCACAACGAATAAGAGCCCAGCCGAACTATTAATGGGGAGGAAATTAAGGTCCCCACTCGACAGGTTACACCCCACGTATAACCCAGAGAAGCCCCCAGACTCAAACAGCAAACACCGAACTTTCGCACCCGGCGACCCCGTATATGCAAGAAACCTGACGGGAGACCCACTGTGGATACCGGCCGTCATCACACAAGTAACAGGCCCACACTCGTACTGGCTACAAACAGCAGACGGACGAGCGTGGAAACGCCACATCGACCAACTAAGGTCGAGGACTACCAACCAAGAGACCACCGACGCACAAACAGGCAAAACCAACCCCCACAACACAAACCAAGGGGGGAGGGAATACCCAGGGGACCAAAACCAAAGAAGAATAAACCAGCCACACTTACCGGAAAGCAGCCATCACGACCCCTCGCCAGGAAGAGACAGCCAGGCCAGCTCGACCGACCCGGAAAGACCGAGCAGGAACGACGAAACCCGCAGCTCAACCAACCCGGGAGGGAGCTACGGAGAGCGGCCCGGCCCAACTGACCAGCCGGTTCCCACGATGGCATCAGGAGCAGCAGAGATCCCGACCGAACCGGCCGGGATCCAACCTACGACTGAGCTGCGCAGGTCCAGTAGGCTCAGATGGAGCCCCGCCTACCTACGTGACTACACGATGTAAGGACTGAACCAAGAGGGGAGGGGTGTTCTGTCCCTAATTAGCATTCTTGAGATCCCCGCACTTTGATTGGTCAAAGCGCGGGGCACTCTGATTGGTCAGGCGAGCTGCGCCGATTGGCTCGCTGAGAATCTCCCGCGATTGGTCCATTCGAATCGTGGGAGATTCAAAGCTGTGCCATTGGCCGTGGCCGTCGTGGCTAAAGGAATAAAAGCCGCAAGCTTTTTCCTTTGCTGCAGTTCGGTTCCAACTTTAAATAAAAGAGCATGATTTGAAGTCACCGACTCCTGGCATCATTTCGCGGACACAACACAGATGGCTGGGGGCAATAAGCTGACTCTGTAAACCGCTTAGAGAGGTCTGTAAAGCACTGTGAAGCGCAGTGGTTCAATTTTTTTTACTACTAGTTCTCTTGGCGTGGCTTGGTGGGCCTGGCAGGGAAAGGACACTGTAAAATCTCCATTCCCACCCCTCGGGGAAGGTTACCACCGGTTCTCCAAACTACTCAAAATTTCTGCTACCGGTTCTCCAGAACTGGTCAGAACCTGCTGAATATACCACCTCTGGGGAAGCGGTATATAAGTCTAAGTGCTATTACTATGATCAGTCATCGTCATTTCTCATCTTAATATAAGCAAACAATACTTATTTCTTTAGGCAAGTTCAATTGATTTCTTTAGCTTTCTTAATTCATATACTGTCATAGTGGAGAGAAAGATAGAGCATGATTAAACAGAAACATTAGTTAGATTTCACCAGAAGGCAGATGACTGAAAACTTCCTCAGAAACACCAGCTGGAAAAAGTGGTTTGCTAAAAGTTGCTATCCTAATAGCTACATTCATTAGCTGTCTCAGTATATCCCAGATCTGGCTATTAACTATTCCAGCTTTGACACTTTTATGTTCAGGTCCTGAGTTTTTCTATCAAATGTCTTTATTAAATCAAATGAATCTTCCAGTGAGATTATTGGAAAAGGAGAGAGAGCGTGAGAGAGAACATAGAGACACAAACAGCTGTTGATCAGATAATACCTTTTGTCTGCAATCTATTGGGTGGGCAGTTTTGATTTCCCCTATCAATTTAAAAATGAATTCACGACAGCTTGGATCAAACATGTCCTTTTATGAGTTAATAGCCTCTTCGCTCATTTTCCTGGTATAAAAGCATGTAAGGAAGGGATGTGGGAATAAATATATTGGCATTATTGTTGCTATTCATTGGTGGTCAGTTTTGGATTATCTGTACATTCTCCATCTCTTCTGCTATCACTCATTAGAGTGAGTCTGGTGTCAGGCAGTGCCCAAATCAACCCAGCAAGCAATAAAATAAATAAATGTTACCAACAATCTCCCAATATCCATCCTATTTTGACTGAAATCTCAGGTGGATATCTTTGTTCAGATCTCAATCTGTAATTTTACTCTTAGTATCTTCTTTTTTACCTAATGCTCATCTCATCTAGCTAAATATGAGCCAGCAGTGTGCAGCTGCCACCAAAAAAGCTAATGCAATCCTAAATTGCATTAACAGGGGATACAATCGAGATCAGGTGAGGTAGTAATACCACTCTACAAAGCCTTAGCAAGACCACACCTAGAGTACTGAATCCAGTTTTGGTCACCACATTTTAAAAAAATACGTTGAGACTCTACAAAAAGTACAGAAAAGAGCAACCAGGATGATTAGGGGACTGGAGGCTAAAACATATGAATACCAGTTACAGGAATGAAGCATGGCTAATCTAGTGAAAAGAAGGACTAGGGGAGACATGATAGCAGTCTTCCAATATTTGAGGGGCTGCCACACAGAGGAAGGGGTCAAGCTATTTTCTTTCTTTTTTTTTGTAAAAAGTTTTTTTATTTTTTAAATTTTACACATCGTTTCACGTGAGCAATATGTTTCCAGATTATAACACTTGTACATAATCATACTTTCATTTCCAGTTAATCTTATATAATATTAGCTCATAATATTATCCATTTCATTCATCTTTAAATAAATTTGCATTTCATATTTCAGTTCATTAATTCAATATCAATATCATTTCATCCATACATAAGTTTTCAATTCTTTATCCCCTATTATTTCCACTTTCAGCTGACCACCTATTTTATTTTGCATTACACATCATTATTGTCCTTAATTTTCTCTAAGCCAACATATAATAAACAATTTGAGAAGAGTAAAAATATAGTAAAGCCAATATATTTAGGATCCACATAGTATTTTCCATTCCCCTACTTTAATCATAATAAAATATTCTCGTTATACAGTTCTAATATCCATTAAATAATCAACTGTATATATAGTCAACTGTATATATCCCCTCCAGTAAATCACTAAAATAACTTCTCAGTATATCTCATTTTATCTTCACTTTACTTATAATCATTAATAATCCTATTTTTAATTCATTTCCTTTCCCTTGTTTTAATCCTCCAAAAAAGAAAAGGGTTCATAACATCTATACACAGTTCATATTCATATATATTTGTAATTAGAAAATCCTAAGATATTTCCCAGCAAGTTTTAAGCTAAATACCAATATATATTCCATGCGGTATCGCCCTTATAGAATCCCGAACTCTTATCTCAGATTTTTTTGGCTTTATTATTTCTTTTAATTTTAGCCAACTTTCCCTTTTCTAAATTTTCCGGGTCTTCCTTCTTTCCTTCTAGTATTTTGCCCATCTTCTGCCTGTTCTCTTTTTTGAAGTTTCTTCTTGTATAATTTCTCCTTTTGTTTAATCTTGGGAGCGTTTTCTCTTTTATTTATTGACTCTGTCATCAATGTCATAGTTTTAATTCTTTTTGTGTCTTTTGGCAGTATCTCTTGTTTGCCATGTCTACCTGAGTCACTTTCTTCTTTGTTTAATTCCGCCTCACTGGAATTTCTTTGTTCTTCTACCATCACCATTATTTTCTTTTCCAATATGTCCAATAATTCCCTTCTTTCTTTCAGCATTCCTCTTACAATTTGCAATTCCAACTTAAAGCCTTTGCTTATTTCTTCCATTTTTTATAATCAGTTAAGTTATTGATATTCAAAGTCTTTTATTGCAATCCTTGCCAAAAGTCTCCTTTTATCTTTGTTTCTCTTATTAATCCTTCTGTCTCTTTGTTTCTCTTTGTTTTCTTAATAATAACAAATTCCAGACAAGTCCAGCATTTTGTCCAATGCCTAATTAATGCCAATTTATATTATTCAAAATTTAGTCTCTAATTTCATTGTAGCTTTTTATACTCCAATTTTGTTTATCTTGTATTTTCCTCTTATTTTTTGTTTGCCCCTGTGGTACTCCTGAGGGCTCTTTCTTTCTACTTCTCAGGGTTGTTAAGAAAAAGTCAAGTTCTTTTATCTGGTTACATGTCGCTCACCACTTCATCGCTCCAGTGCATACTTAGGTCCCGGCAGCTTTCCATTTTCAGAGCAGCCATTTTAGACTGCTGTTTTTCCCTGTCTTCCAGGTGAGTAATACCTAGCTAGGGAGGGGAGATGCGGCTCCCCTTGACCCAGCTGGCAGTCTCCCCCTCTTCCTCCCCTGAGGTGGGTGAGATGACTCCAGTCCCGTAGGGACCCTTTCAACAAGGTAAACATGGATCAAAGCCATGCACAATCACAGTCTCAGATCCATCATCGACAGAAGCACCATCCAGTGTCTGGGTCAAGCTATTTTTCAAAGCACCTGTAGGCCAGACAAGGAATAATGGATGGAAACTGAATGAGAGATTTAACCTGGAAATAAGGAGAAACTTTCTGACAGAGAGAACAATCAACCAATGGAACAGCTTGCTCTCGGAAGTTGTAGAAGCACCATCACTTGAGACTTTCAAGAAGAGATTGGACTGCCATTTGTCAGAAATGGTATCGGGTCTCCTGCTTAGGTGGGGGGTTGGACTAGATGACATATAAGGTCCCTTCCAACTCTGATTATCTGTTATCTGTTATTTCAGTTTTGCCAATGTTACATATCAATTGTCTTGTGGTAAGCGCACTTGACTGAATGCTAATAATACCTGCCTGGACTGACTGTAAATAGCATTGAGTCAAGAACTGTCTGTGAAAGCTCATCAATCATTGGGCAAGATGAGAAACATACAACCTTTATTAGAGCATGGGCAGGTTTGGCTTGGCCATACTTCAAAAGATGGGTAGGGCAACACAAAACCCTGCATTTACATTTGATTTCAATTTAATTAACTTCAGCTTCTGTATAACTATTTCATGTGCATTTATTCAATTTTGATTTTGGTCATATTCAGAACTTACCTGAGCAGGCAATTTTTCTTTTAACCCTAGAGAAAGTGCACAATCCATCTTGAGATTGATTATAGTAAGATTGACATTGTGGAAACCTATTGAAACATTTGGGGGGGGGAACCCTTTCCTGAATTCTACATATTATTACAAAAGCTTTCATTTTACTAAATTGTCTCTGATTTCAGGAAAAGAACCTCACCAGATTGTTTAACATTTGGAGAGCCTCCCCTCCACCCCTCTCTCCTCTGTTGCCTTACTTGCTGAATTTCTAACTGGTTTATTTGGAAAGCCAGATGTTACTTGATGCTATTTGCTGTTCCTCTATGTGTATGGTTGGACAATAAGTGAAATAGGCTTAGCATATTTCATTGTAGAAACTACAAAAACAGATGGTTGAAATTCACAGTTAACTCAGATGCTTGCAAAATCTTCACATGATATTTTCTGCTTGAAGGTCTTTGTCCAACCTTATAGTGAAACCAAACACTTTTTTTTTCTTTTGATTTTTCAATGCATAAATGCCTAATTTTGACAATCCCATCAGTTTTTTTTTTTAAACAAATTTTATTAATTTTACAGAGAACACAATAAAACATAAACAAAACTAAAAGATCTTTTCTGAAGGTTGTCTGATCCCGGGTTGAAACTCTTCACACAGACACAAATTCAAACATCATATTCACTTTATATATCCTTCCATATCTTATTATCATTTTCTTTTATATATATATATATATATATATATATATATATATATATATATATATATATATATATATATATATACCATTTTATCAATTTTATATAAACAATGCACAAGCCATAACAGCTTATAATTTCTTTTCTAAGAAAAAATAATAGAAGAAGAAAACCAATAGAACATAACAATTCCAAATTATAGTATCAATACTTTGTCTATTTAACTTCATATCTTATCCCAACTTCTCCTTTTCATCCAAATTATTTCTTATTAATTAAATTTTTTTTGCCTTTTTTCAATATACAACATCCAAAAAAAAAACCATAACAAAACCTTTATATATCCTATCATATCTTATTACCATTTTCAATAATATTCTTTGTCTGTTCTATTTCCAACTATCTATTCATCTTTTTTCTTTTATTATACTTCTCCTATACACCAATTAGAGTAACGTCTATAACTCATTACCCTAACTTAAAAGTACTTCATATAACAATTTTTCTTGGGATTCTGTTTAATAGATTCTAAAATTACACAATGAATTTTATACTCTAAATACACATATAAAAAACACAATCTTATGTACCCTCCAGAATCCCTCTTTTATCCTAAATTAAATTCATCCATTGTCTCTGAATAAACTTTTTTTCTTTAGATCTTGCTTCCCCCCATTGAGGCTTCTCCTCCCCCCCTTTCTCTCTTGCTTATTCTTCTCCTTGCCCTTTTTACCCCTTTGTCTTTCCTCCTCCCTTTTCTTACTCCATTTCCTTTGCTTTCTAACCTTGCCTCCACCTTTCCGCTCATTTTTCTCTTCTTTGGTGGTTTTTGTAATTCTTAAAATCCCCTTTTTCTTATCCTTTTTCTCCTCCTCCCCAGAAAAAAACCCATTGTTCATCAAAGATGGCTTCTTCTTCCTCTTCTTCTTTGTCCCAGTCCTTCTGCTGCATAGTCAACTTTTCATAAGTACATAACGCCATTTCTAAGAATTGAAACAAAGTGCCCAAAGTATCTTCTTTTTTATATTTTTGATATTCAGTCTTTAATTCATCCACAAGCGATGCCATTATGAAAAAAGAAACTTTTCCCTAAACAACCACAAATATTTTTAATCAAAAATAATTCCAAAAAAAAAAAATTCCAAAAATTAATACTTTTCTTCCTTCTTCTCTTTCTCTTTCTGGGGTTAATGTTTAATCAAAGAGGTCCAATTACCATATACCTTTCTTTGGGATTCTAGGCAATCTCCTCCTTTTTCAGCTTCTGCTCCAATTTTTTTTCCTCTCCCTTCCCACTTGCAATATCAATTTTAAATAATCAGAAATCCATACCTCCAACAAGGGTTTTCCAATTTCTTAAGTTTTTCAATGTCCAAAAACCCTTTTGTCCCTTAGCTTCAACTCTCAAAACAATTCACTTTCAATGTCCAATATGTCCAAACATATCTGCTGTTTCCATGGGATGGGAGAGTGAAGAAAAAAAAAAGTTCCCTTTAACAGCTTCTCCGCCGCTTTCGATCTTCTTAGGGATACAATGTATCCTCCAGCAATTCAAACAGCTCAGTTCCAACAAATTTGAAAGATGTTACTTGACCCGGCTCAGACAGCACTTTTACTCTTCTTACTTCCTCCAGCGCAATCTTACCCGGTTGCTGGCTTCTTCGTGGCGGCCATTGCTGACTGCCGCTCCACCGCCTTGGGAAAAAGGGGTTTTTCTGGAGGAGGAGGGGGTCTGCGACACTCCCAACCCCCTGTCTGACTCCCCTCTCTCTTCAGCTGTCCCTACAGGGCAGCCATATCCCCCTGACCCATCTGGATCGGGGGTACCTCGGCGGCTAGCACAGCAGGAATCGCGAGCTGTCACGAATTCCTGCTGCCCCGAAGCCACGCGAAACCGGAAACCCCACAATCCCATCAGTTTTAATAAGCAATATATTGCCATGAACAGGAGAAACTTGATAAAGTATTTGCCCTGTTATTTCCAAACTCTATCATTCAATAGGAAATGTCAATTTTAACAGGTAGTCCTCCAGTTATAACCACATTGGAGCCAAGGGAGACAGTTGTTAAGTAAATTTTGACTTTTTCCTAGATTTTACATGTAACTTCAGAACCAACCTGAGATTTGAGACAGCTTTCCACAAAAGGAATTCCTGCATCTTCCGTTTTAAATTCAGCCTCCTCCACCATAAACAGGGTAAAGAAACTAAATGTTGCAGTAATAAGTAGGAGCTATACACCAGCCACATGGAAAAAGTATTACTTTTTAAATTTTATTTGTATCCCCTATATCTCCAGGCCTAAACTGGGGCTAGAATTCCCATTTGCCTGGTGCTTTAACCACTGAACCAAACTGGGTCCCTAAATCACAAATCTAAATCATTATTATTAATCTAAGCTTCAACAATTCTGTGTCAGAGATATTGCAGAAAATAGAAATATCAACTCCTAATTCTAATCCGAAGGACAGAATGCAAGTAAGTATTTATCCCAACTGTGCTAGACAGTTAGAAATTCACAGGGAATAATGTAGTCAAGTCATCCAGAGACTTAGAGCAGAAATCAAATTGGCAGCAAATGAATTAGGTAAATAAATTGCCAAAATACAGGCCAGGCTATGGGATCATCAATCATTTTATAGGAATAGAATTGAGTTGAAGTTGAAGTGGAGAATTATTTGGTAACCTAGGACAGTGCCCCCCCCCATTTTTGGGCACCAGGGACTAGTTCCATGGAGAGAGGTTCTTCGTCAGACTGGAGGGGCGTGGTTTCATGTACTGCCTGCATTCCATGGGTCGGGCTTCGCTTGTTTGCACAGTTTGTTTTCTGGCATACCGCAGACCGGTGCTGCTTCATGGACCAGAGGTTGGAGACCCCTGATCTAGGAGGTCAGCAGTAGTGACCCACGTTCAAGTGCTTAAATCTTCTTGATCACCAACCCTGTTCTGACCAAGGCTTCCTAAAGACACCAACAAACACATATAAAATCCAACCCCCTTTTAATTTAGTTCAATGGCTGTGAATTATTATCATTCACAACCCAGAATGAGTTTCAACCAGTTATAAATAGTCCCAAGAACATCTGCCAAAGTTCTTCGGAAGAATGCTGATAAGAACGCACCTTATCTGACTTGAAGTGCTGCCAACGACTAAAGTCCCAATTAGTCTTTTAAAACCAAACACAGAACAAATTCACCATGGAGCTTTCAGAGTCCCAACAGATCAGAGTGAACGACATTGCTTCCTGCAAAGGTTTTCCTACCTTTGCACTTCCTTTATATCTTATAGGAGGGGCAATCACCTCCAAACCTTACTCCCAAGTTGCTCCTTTTGTCTCAGCTGCTTTTACCTTCTGGTAGCTCTGTGCACACGTGCACTGGGAACAGGCTCCCTTTTGTTCCTTGGCCTTGCTGCTGCCAGATTCTGGAGGCTCTGGAGTCAACGTTTAACTCCCAGATGAACCTTGCCCAATCACTGTGTCAGATGCAGGACCCTCATACGAGTCCTCCCTAGACCCCCAAACTGGTCCCTGTTGGTCACTGTCCAATTCTGCTGCCATCTGCACAGGTTGCTGGCAAACCACAACAAACCCTTCCTTAAGATAGACACTGTAAGTTGCAAAGTAGCCTATTATCTTCTCAAGTATACAGTTTCCTTCAAAGATTGCTTGTCTTAAGGAACAGTCGATTTGAACTAGAGGCTATTTAATTTTGCACTTCTATTTCTTATCCCTTTCTCCTTCTCTCTTTTCTATCTATTCCTCTCTTTGACCATTTGCCTTTGTTAGTTTTTAATCTTTTGGTTTTATTTAAAAAATTAATAAAGTTACAGTATTTTTTTAAAGCAATCTCTGCTTTGGAGTCCTCAATTAGGAAAAAAGTGACTATTAAAAATATAGTTCCACAATGGCCACCTTCAGCTATCAAATATTAAACATAATTTGGAATGACTTGGCAGGATTTGTAGTTTTGGAGTAACTTCATTATGCAGATAAACATGGGGACAAGGACTTAATCAGTCTTCCATTACTGAGCATTGATTGTACTGACTTTTTTAATGCTAAAATTGCCAAGCCACCAGCTAAGCTCTCCCAGTGTGATTAGATATATTAAAAATAAAATGGTTTTATTATAGCCTCTTTGCCTCAGTTTCTATACTGTTACTTAAAAGAAGAAGCTTGAATGGTCAGCTTTAACAATTTCCATTTGGGAGAGATAACATTCTGAAAAACTGTATTCTGAGTGGCTGGCAGTTTCTCTTAGGCTTGCAGTGTTCTGCATATTTAAGAATACATGCCACTTTCAAAATTAAACCAAGGTTTAATGAATGAGCTAGATGATTTCTCCCCATTTCAAAGTATAAGTAACTGCATAGTGCTTAGTAAATTGAACATAAAGTTCCATTTCTTGGACTATAGTCACAATGGAAATATGTTTTTGTTCATGCAATGCAAATATTACTCCTTTTCATTAGTGGGCCATTGCATATTTCCACATTTGCAACAGCAGGTCCTTCAACCATCCAGAGGAAATGGATGTATATATGAAATGAACTCAGACCATGGCAATGAGACTAAAGGAAATTGACCAGTCTGGTTTGTCTTATCCAGTGACTGAAATGCAACTCTTCTCTATAACCCTTAGCCATGAAAGCCAGCTGGGTGTTTTGGGGCCAGTGACTCAGCCAAGCTCACCTTACAAGGTTATTGTGAGAAAAATAGAAAGAGGAAGGTGAGTTGGATATGTTCACTGCCTTGATTTATTTGTAAAAATAATGAATTTTACAAATAAACAATCTCAGTACTAGTAATAAATAAATACTGTAATATACAGTAATAAATTCAGAATCTGAGATTCTGAACCATTAAGGTTTTTAAGATGTATTTTAAATGAGTGATTGGAAGAATTGCATTGCTTTGGTTTTTGTTTCTTAGCTTTTGTGACAAACTGTGCAAAAATATCCTTTTGAGTCTAACATCACCAGGATATGCCAATCATTTTAAAATGTATAAAGAAAGATGCAATACCAATCTTGTATCAGTTTATTATTTTCTATGCTGAATGCATTTTTCTAATCATTTTCTACATGAAATTCTTTCTTCAAAGCTTCTTGTGAGCCTCACCTTTTCTCCTTTATTTTTATATAAAGAAATGAATGTATAATAAATTTTAACTGCAATTAAACTTCTTTTAAAAAAAAAAAAATCCTTCTGGTTTCCTGTTGATGAAGGGTGTGTTAAAAATACAGACATGATGCAATAGTTTTTCAAGTGAACTGAGACAGTGCCTCAGCAAAATTTGTCAGAGATTCTGTGACTGAGCCCACAGCACAATTCCATGTCTTCTGGGCATTTCACCAATTTAGCTGAACCAATCCAGAATATTGGTGTGAAATCTAGGACTTGCCAGAGTTTTGTATGGGAAATTAGATTGGAAATCCCAGACAAAATCATCCATAAATTTGTAGGCAGGTATTACAATTAAATTGAGAGCATCCAGTTTCATTTCTCGTCACAATTTCTCTAGTCGTAGATGTGATGAGCTGTTATTTGATTCAATAGTGGGATAGATGAAGACCAACAAATTGTTGACAGAATCATAGAAGAGGCCACTTGGATCATAAAATTCTTGATCCTTATAGGAATGTCTAGTAAAAATAAACTCAATTGAAGAGTTTATGTTTTACCTAGCCTGGTAACCAGCCCACAAGCTCAGAGAATGAACCTTCACTCGTCTATTAAAAATCTCAGAGAGAAGGGATGTTTAATGTCTATTCAATATATCCAATGGAAAGACTATACATCTTTTAGGGTAATTGATTTCATGTACTAGCAACAATGGAGCATTTGTGGATTGGGGGATCCTGGATATTGAAAATTGATATACAGTTCTGGATCTTACCGACATAATGAAATGCTCTTAGGGGACAAAGGGAAGGTATACTGTTTAGGAAACAGCCAGACAAGAGAGGGAGGAGCCCTCCTTGGTTTAATTGTCAGAGAAAGAAATTTAAGAAGGATCCACTCTAATTGGTCAAACAATTAAAAGTGGCAGCAGAATATTTGTATGTTCGGACTTGCAAGATTCTGTTAACCTAGTCCTACAATTTAGTATATTTTTCACTATTCAGGTGATAGCGAGGACATAGATAAATCTCCAAGCATCTTCAATGGCCCTCCAGAAAGGATGCAAATGACCAGCTGTCTGCAAGGAATATAAATCCTTCCATTCCCCACCATCTGGTCAGAGCTAAAGAAGCTAGTATGGAGACAGTCTTTTCTATTTTAAAAAGCCTCTTGTTTTTCCATTTCTCCCTAACATAAGTATAGCTGGGACAATTACTGTACACTGTAGACATGAGATTAAAATAGGAATTGCACCTGTATTTTAAATTACTTTTTTCAATTTAATTTTAATGTTTTAAGCTTCATGTTATATTTCAATTGCAAGGATTATTTAACTTTTCACCTTGCTTTATTATAATAAACATCTACTGTAGCATATCATCATCCCAAAATGTTTTGGAGCAGAGGTCTAATATATAGATTTCATAAGCAATTGATGGTGGAATGTGTTTTTTTAAAAAACAATTTATCAATGGGAGTAAACAGAAAGAAGCATCTTGGTAGCTGAGCGACTCTTTCAATAAATTGAATGAAATACCAATCAAATCTTGATGAAAAAGACAGGGAGAAAAAAACCAGGTAGTAATTTTGGATAAAAGTAAAGGAGAGAAGTTATATATCAAGATCTAGCATGTATATATCAAATTCATTGGAAACTAATAGTGGGGAAGTACATTCAAGTAAATGCAACTTCTCTCTTACAGAAGTCTCAATTATATTCCACTTCTGACAAAAATGCAGTATTACCACAGAAATTTCTTATCAAAAGAAAACTGAAATACATTTCTCCTTAGAATATTCCTGAATATTCCTGACAGGAAATGACTCATTTCACATGACTGTCTGAATGGAAATTGCATGCTGAACATTTGGTTAGTTTTAATCTATATTCTCAGTCCCAACATTTTCTTCTCCGTAATGTATGGGAGAAGCAAGACAGAGACAGATGTTCCCATGTGTTGGACTCTGCTTAGGAGACACGTCTTTCAAGACAAAGGACAAGGTGTTTTCCAAATGTCCCTTCTTACATCTGCAGACTTGTGAAAGGAAATGATGCAATATACAAGAGGAAAATGAGATCAACAAAAAAATTATTCCAATTCAAGGTGCCCATTTTGGGAAAGATAGTTTGGCTCTTGCTTGTGGTTATGAATAGTTAATGTTATTATAAAGATTTTTTTTTAAAAAAAAATCCACTGATTCCATGCTGCCTTTCAGAAATGAATGTTTCATAACCTGAACTCTTTCTTTAATCTCCTGTTAATTATATTTCATGATTATGAGCCAGCTCTCAATGTCAATCCATAATACTGTTTCTTTTCAAATATTTAACATGGTGAAATAGAATCATTAAAGAAAGGATACAAAAAGGGGGATAGAATGAAATGTGAATGGCAGAAATTAAAATAATTTTTACTTATTTTAAATAAATAGAATTGTTAAATTGTCCCACAGCAAGTTGGCTGTGGCGAGTTGGCAATGATGAGTTGGCCGTGATGAGTTGGCCATAGTGAGTTGGCCACAGGAAATTGGCTATGGCATTCCCATTTTCAACCAGTATTTTCATTAGAATCATAAACTCTTTCTGAGTTCACCAAGTTATAAATAAAATGTTGTGAAACTAAAGCTTCCTGCTATTACCATTGTTAAACAAACTTATGCATGTACAACATCAAAATGCATCACATTTGTTTTCTGCCCTGTCAAAAGAAAAATAATGCATCACAATACCAATAGCACTTTGTCTTATATACTATTTCATAATGCTTTACAGCCCTCTTTAAGTGGTTTACAGAGTCAGCATATTTACCCCAACAATCTGGGTCTTCATTTTACTGATCTCCGAAGGATGGAAGGCTGAATCAACCTTGAGCTGGTGAGAATCGAACTGCTAGCAGTGAGCAGAGTTAGCCTGCAATACTGCATTCTCATCACTTCACCACCATGGCTCTTACACCTTCTTGTCTGATTGATTGCCATCATCTTTGTTGTTTGTATCTGCAAACATAGACTAAAGTTATGTAATTCAAGTTACTCATTGCTACAAAATGTGACAAAGTGCTAAAATACATACATTTTCTTCTGGGCATACTTGCTGCCTGTCTAAAGATGGAGAAAAGGGTACTCTCAATCTTTGTTAGGATCTACCTTGCTTTATTAAGGCATCTTTAAAAAATTAGAAAATCTTCAAGAAATCTACCTGGTTAAGTTTTGTAAACTGAATTATATGGTGGGATCAACTGACTAAATTTCTGTTCCACGCCTACAACTGTGCTTCTTGCACAGTTCTTGCACCCCACTCCTCCATTGGGTAACTTAGTTTTGGAACCAAGAAGGGTGAGAAGCAAAAGATCTTCAAAAGGAAAAAAAAACCAAGAAAGTCCAGTTGCCTCCTGAAAAAAGCATCTTTGGGGCAACCATGATCTGGATGACTGAGAATCTCTACTGACTTTTAGCTATACAATTTGGGATGAACACCCTTTGAATAGCATGGGAGTAGGAATGAATTTCCAGAGGAAAAAATGGCAAACTACAGGAATCAGGAGCACTACTCAGGTGACCCTGAGGACACAGATAAACCTCCAAGTGGCCTCAACGACCCTTTAAAAAAAGATGCAAATAACCAGCTGTCTGCAAAGAATATAAATCCTTCCACTCCCCACTATCCTGTCAGAGCTGAAGAAGCTTCTTGGATGAGAAGTGAGAAGTGATGTTTTTTCCAAAGAAAAAACAGGAAAGCCCAATTGCCTCCTGAAAAAGCACTTTTGGGACAACCGTGCAGAGGTGGTATTCAACAGGTTCTGACCAGTTCTGGAGAACCGGTATCAGAAATTTTGAGTAGTTCAGAGAACCGGCAAATGCTACCTCTGACTGGCCCCGTCCAGATCTATTCACTGCCTCCTGAGTCCCAGCTGATTGGCGAGTCTTCTTTTGTTGCCCTGCACAGGAGAATGGAGCTGGAAAGCAGGTTAGTGGGGTGGGGTGGGGAGGGAATGGGATTTTGCAGTAACCTTCCCCCAGGAGTGAGGCAGGAATGGAGATTTTACAATATCCTTCCCCTGCCACATCCACCAAGCCATGCCCACCAAGCCACGCCATGCCCACTAAGCCACCCCCAATCAGTAGTAAAAAGTTTTGAATCCCACCACCGCAACCATGATCTGGATGACTGAGAATTTCCACAGACTTTTAGTTTTGGAACAGAAAAAAAATATTGGAGATAAGCTCGCTGAATGGAATATAACTAAAGATGCCATTATGGTGCAGCTATCAAAGTATTCCTTCTGATTTATCATTATAAGAAACATAGAAGTTTTCTCCCAGTATCTGACTAATAATAACAGAGCTCCACAGAGGAAGGCATTCACATTTATTGCTTAGAAACTATGCCTTTAGCATTCTTTGAAGAAAGATGTAATAAATGCCAAATGGAACAGCACCTTTGCCCCTGTGATGCTGGTCAAGTAGACACCATTACTCACTATGTCTTCTACTGCCTTATCTATAATGAGATTAGGAGGAAAACATTGAGGATAGACAAACTTAAGGAGTCAAATGCAGAACAATTGAATTACCTTGTAGATGTGATTCCATCTGTTAGCATTCAGGTGACTACAGTTTGCTCTACTCTCTTAAACTCAGAAAAAAAATAGCACTTGGTTCAGCTTAATTTATGTTATAAGTTTTAAGCATGTTGCCTTTCTTTCTGTTTAGAAGTTTTCTTTTTATGCCATGCTATGGTGTTGTAAGGGACATGGTGGCTCAGTGGCTAAGACGCTGAGCTTGTCAATCAGAAAGGTCCGTAGTTTGGTGGTTCGAATCCCTAGCGCTGCGTAATGGAGTGAGCTCCCGTTACTTGTCCCAGCTTCTGCCAACCTAGCAGTTCGAAAGCATGTAAAAAATGCAAGTAGAAAAATAGGGACCACTTTGGTGGGAAGGTAACAGTGTTCCATGTGCCTTCGGCATTTAGTCATGTCGGCTACATGACTATGGAGATGTCTTTGGACAGCGCTGGCTCTTTGGCTTTGTAACCGAGATGAACACCGCCTCCTAGAGCTGGAAATGACTAGCATGTATGTGTGACACCTATGGTGTTGTAACCTACATTCACCACAATAAACCTATTACCTACAAAACCATTTTGTGGCTGGGAATATGCCAATGGCTCTGAGGGCCACAAGGGTTATGTCCTGAGTTGGTAAGGACATCTTTGTAGGGAGGGGAGGGGAGTGAGTTGTGTGTAAATTGAAGTAAATAGTATTAAAATGCTAAAATAGTATTAAAATTAAAATATTACACTTAAAATGTTGCCAGTTACTTTAGTGAAGAAAGAAGGAAAAAGCATGAATCAAAACACTGAAAACCAGCGTTTTGATCATGCTGAATTTTGCAGAGTTGTCTGTGGTTGCCATGGGGAAAACTCTATAATAGATACCAACATAAGGGAATATTTGCTCTTTTGAGCTTGGGTTTTTTTGCTCTCGAGTTTGGTTTTTTTATAGTTTCATTACCCAGTTATGGAATAGTTGAGTAATGAAATATCTGCAAGAAAACAGCCAAGTTCAGAGAGCACAGACTCTACAATGGATGTTATCCTATATCAAGTGGTGGTGCAGATATATTGAATATATATTTCACTTTCCTTTTGAAGTAATGAAAGGCAGCAAAAGAATAGACAAAAGAAGTAGAATTTAAGATTAATTCAAGCTTGAAAATAATTACAAATATGACATTAATAGAAATATAATGTTACATCCTTTATTAAAACATTTCAAAATGGTACATTGAAGAGAGTCATTCTAACAGTGAATCGAAATGCAGAGAAACCTCTTCAAAGCAGATGATAGGTCCAAAGCTGTACTTCCCTTTAAGAAATCCACGTTTCCTGGAATGATCCAATTTACTCCATTTCAATTCCTACTGAAAAACCTTGTCTCTTTCTCAGTTCAATCACCTTTCTTCTAGCACAGGAGTGTCAAACTCGCGGCCCATGGGCTGGATGTGTCGTGTGCTGGTCCTGCCTCCCACTCAGTTTAGCAAAGGGGGAAAAAGTCCTGATATGTCATGTGATGCCACCATGACAACATGAGTGTCAACTGAAAAAATACTCCTTTGGTCTTTTTAGCTGCCAGAAAAAGGGAGTGTGGGAAACAAGGCATTCTTGAAATGCCTAGATAATCACCCTGGCAGCCCAAAGTTGTCAGAGCATAAGAAGGTTATTGGAGAGCATGATGGATGACTCTTAAAGATGGATGTGTCCCATTGGAGAAGTCACATCCAGGGGATGGGGGGAAGACCAGGGTCAAGGGGAAAATGTATGATGTAATATAGTATCGGCTGCACCCAGCTAACGCCAGCATGGCCACTTCTAATAAATCAATTTTCTTTTCTCTGAGATGCGGCTAGAGACTTTTGATTTGAATGAGGGTGGATGTACTGGAGCCCTGACAGTGAGTTTGACACCCCTGTTCTAGCATGACCCAAAGGTGTTTTCTTTCAACTGAACTTTCTGGTTTTGCTAAAAGACATTTTGCTTCTCATCCAAGAAGCTTCTTCAGTTCTGACTGAATGGTTCAAAATGCAAGGATTTACTGCATATTCCTTGCAGCCAAGCAGTCATTAGCCCTCTTTCTAAGAATTGTTGAGGCTCTGTGCCCTCAGGGTCACCTCAATCCTGTAGTCTTCAATTTTTTTCCTGGAAATCCCTTCATACTCCTCTATTCAAAGGGTGTTCTTCTCAATGGAATGGGACAATTCACCACAGCCAACTCAACATGGTCAACTTGCTGCAGGACAACTCACTGCATGACAATTCAACAATTTAATTTAATTATTTAAAATAATTTAAAAACATTCTATTTTTTGTCATTCACCTTTCATTTTGTTCCTCCTTTATTATCCTTTCTTTAATTATTTTATTGCACTATTTCTTTGATATTAGTGTAACTCTTGTCCCACAGCAAGTCATCCCTTGGTGAGTTGGTCATGGTGCGTTGGATGGTGGTGAGTTGGCCATAGAGAATTGGCAGCAGAGAATTGTTGTAGACCCTATCCCAAAATGCATAACTAAATTTCTATGGGACAGCCATGGACCAAACATGACCTGGATGACTGAGAATTTCTATAGACTTCTTTTTATAGCACAGTATCTAGTCAATGAAGGAGCACATTCCCATATTTTCTCTCTTTCAGTAGATAACATTATGGAGCTATTATTGTATTTCAAAACTGTTTAGTTTGTGAATCAAAATATCTTTAATGTATCTCAGATCCAATTCGATATTTGAGATTCTTAATAGTCAGATAATGTTGACCTAAGATTTTCATTCACCTCCAGAGATGGGAGAAAATAAAATTGCTTAATTTTGCAGCTCAAATTCCTATAGGCTCCTTTTCCTCTTTTCATTAGTTAACATGTCTCTTAATTTCCTCCTTAGTTTTGTTAGCTCCATTTTCTGCTGCAGGAAATGGCTATATTGTTTATGTTGCAGTAATCTTATTTAATTGATTTGGGAAGTGTGCCAGTTGCTTCTGGTATTTGGGACATGTTTTTATGTGACTGGCTTTCTTCCAACAGCCATCATCTTTGGAGTTCACTTTATCCCTTTGTTCCTTTGATATCTGGAATTCCTTGTCCTTGAAGGCTGTGCTTTCATCCCATAAACTTGGAACCAGGGGGCTTGGCTGTGTTCTGATTGGTTGGGGGCTTGGCTGTGTTCTGATTGGCTGGAGGCGTGTTCTGTTCAGGTGGGGGCTTGGTTGTGCTCAGGTTGGTCTTAGTTGCTGGGGGATTTGAGCTGGTGAGCTGTGATCTTGCTGTTTGGCTTCGAGTTCGTGGTCGTGCTGCATCTTCATGGTGGGGGTCAGTTCGCTTCATGTATGGCTCAGAGGGGTTTGAAGTGGGTAGTGAGGCAGCTGCAGTGCGGCTTCTGGTCCGTGGTCGTGTCTCATCTTCTGTGTGGGTGTGAGTCTGCTTTCTACGTGGAAGTGTGGTGGTGGCATCTTGTGTGGCTCTCAGGGGTGTGAGTCTGGTGTCATTCTTCATGTTAGGTACGCGTCTGTTCATGAGGGCGGGTTTCCAAATGGCTGGTAGGCGGGAGGTATCATCTCGTTTATTCATGCTGTGTGGGCGTTTTTCTATCTCTATGGCTTCTCTGATTATTCTGCTGCTGAAGTGTTCAGTTTTGGCGATAGTTCTGGTATTTTTAAAGTCAATCTCATGTCCTGTGGCTTTGAGGTGTTGGACCAGGGAAGAGGTCGGTTCTTCCTTTTTGATTGAGTTCTTATGTTCTTCAATGCGTGCACTTATTCTTCTGTTAGTTTGTCCAATGTATGTGGTGGGGCAGGCAGTGCAAGGGATTTCGTATACTCCTTGATTTTCTAACTCGATTCTGTCCTTAGGGTTTCTTAGGATGGTGGATATCTTTCTGTTTGTGCAGAATGCTGTCTTAATGTTGTGTTTTTGGAGGATCTTGCTGATTTTGTCCGTAGTGCCTTTTATATATATGGGAGGAGGGCTTTGCCATTCTCTTGTTCTTTGTCTTGGACACTCATCTCCAGAACAAAATGCTTAGCCGACGAACAACACCTAGAGATCGAACTACACACTCTCACCGGCATGCTGACAGCCAATGGATTCCAAAGAAAGAAGATCACCCACCTAATCCAAAAAGAAACCCCAGCCAAAATCCAAGACAGAGAACAAGAGAATGTCAAAGCCCTCCTCCCATATATAAAAGGCACTACGGACAAAATCAGCAAGATCCTCCAAAAACACAACATTAAGACAGCATTCTGCACAAACAGAAAGATATCCACCATCCTAAGAAACCATAAGGACAGAATCGAGTTAGAAAATCAAGGAGTATACGAAATCCCTTGCACTGCCTGCCCCACCACATAAATTGGATGGACTAACAGAAGAATAAGTGCACGCATTGAAGAACATAAGAACTCAATCAAAAAGGAAGAACCGACCTCTTCCCTGGTCCAACACCTCAAAGCCACAGGACATGAGATTGACTTTAAAAATACCAGAACTATTGCCAAAACCGAACACTTCAGCAGCAGAATCATCAGAGAAGCCATAGAGATAGAAAAACGCCCACACAGCATGAATAAACGAGATGATACCTCCCGCCTACCAGCCATTTGGAAACCCGCCCTCATGAACAGACGCATACCTAACATGAAGAATGAAACCAAACCCACACCCCTGAGAGCCACACAAGATGCCACCACCACACTTCCATGTAGAAAGCAGACTCACACCCACACAGAAGATGAAACATGACCACGGACCAGAAGCTGCACTGCAGCTGCATCACTACCTACTTCAAACCCCTCTGAGCCATACATGAAGTGAACTGACCTCCACCATGAAGATGCAGCACGACCACGAACTCGAAGCCAAACAGCAAGATCACAGCTCACCAGTTCAAACCCTCCAGCAACTAAGACTAACCTGAGCACAATCAAGCCCCCACCTGAACAGAACACGCCTCCAGCCAATCAGAACACAGCCAACCCCCCACCCAATCAAGTCACACCCCCACTAGCAGTTAAAAGGAAGAAGCAGCTGCAAGCTCACATCACTCTGAGAAGCACAGAGCTGAAGACCAAGCCTGAAGATGATGAATGAGACTTCATTGAAACATTGCCTAGATACTTCCAATCTTACGTGGGAGAAAACCCGAATAACCAAAGATAGATAGATAGATAGATAGATAGATAGATAGATAGATAGATAGATAGATATCTGGCATTCAGCTTTGTTCGGGTATCTGGCATTCAGCTTTGTTCGGGTATTTTCCCACGTCATAATAGTGGTGCTTTTAAAGTTGTAGCAACGTTTTAGCAGAAACGTTTTAGCAGAAACTGTTTGGGCACAAACAAATCCCCCCTGATACCTCCAGCTCAAACACACCCCAACCAGGCACCCAGATGAAACCCAGCTTCCTAACTAATGATAGCCGTCCATTTACCCGAAGCCAAGCTGCACTAAAGGCCTCCAATAAAGTAACACAATGTTGCCAGCCAATCAAGATACAAGAAGAGCCCCCCCCCAAAAAAAAACAGACAGAAGATATTAGTAGCAGAACACAGCAAACTCCAAGACCAATAAACACAGACCAAGATTCTCAACCAATCAGGAGGAAGAAAAAACCATTCTGACACAGCAATAGGCTGCCCCAAATTTAAATCTGAAACCACAGTAAAAGTCTGACTCACAGACAAACGCCATACAGAAGCCTGATGATGGCAGGTGAGATTCTGCTGAAACGTTGCTACAACTTTAAAAGCACCACTATTATGACGTGGGAAAATACCCGAACAAAACTGAATGCCAGACATGTGAGTACCCGCGAAAACTTAAGAAAACAAATATCAAACCTCTACGGGGAGGGAATAAACAACCAGATCAAAACCTACGAGAAACTGGAAATTAAAAGAGCAGTAATACTATGTGACCTCCAATTCCTACGCAGCTGCAGAGACAACAATATTACACCAACCTGCTTCAAATTAACATTTCATCAAAGCACAGCAGCCACTAAACGTATCCTGAAAAGAACTGAAATGGCTCTACTAAGGAACGAGCTCCACAGTAAGAGATTCCAATTAGATCAGTTAAACAAAGATTTGCTAGCACTACACCTGGAATTGAGCAGCAAAATCCACCCTCTACTTTGGGACAAGATAAAACAACTTACAACTTGGAGAGCTGAATCTGCAAACATTTACAAACAGGAAAAGCTCTTGAAAAAATTAAAGAAATTAGAACATGACAAGAAAACCCCCAACAACTCACAACAACACCTGAAACAATTAGTGTACAATGTTTCCAACAGAGAACTCACAAAAACAGAAACAGAAGTCCTAACCAAAGGATTCAATTATGCTATAGCACCCCAAAAAATCTCCACAGAATCCATCATATGTGCAGTAGAATCCAGCCTAACTAAATTAAATACAGATGAAATATCACCAACTTGATCCACAAAAACACACTGAGACATAATAGAGACCCAGAAGATGAACAGACCTGTGGAACAGCTGTCCTGCCCTACATAAGAGGCACTACAGACAAAATTAGTAAGATTCTATACAGACACCACATCAAGACTGCCTTCAAAACAGACAGAAAAATAGCAGCCATCCTCAGGAACCCCAAAGACAAAATTGACCTGGAAAACCAAGGCATATATGAAGTCCCCTGTGCATCATGCCCGGCCACATACATTGGACAGACCAATAGAAGAATAAGCACCCGCCTGGATGAACACAAAAATGCAGTCAAAAAGCTGGAACACACTTCCTCACTTGTCCAACACATGGAAGCCACAGGTCATAACATCAACTTCAATGGCACCAAAACCCTAGCCACCATAGAAAATCCCAGCCACAGAATCATCAGAGAAGCCATAGAGATTGAAAAAAGACCAGAAAGCATGAACAGAAGAGATGATTCCACCAGGCTCTCAATCATTTGGAAGCCTGCACTCACAAACAAAAAAATCTCCACACCACAAGCCAGGCAAACACCTGGGCACAAACAGATCCCCCCGATACCTCCAGCTCAAACACACCCCAACCAGGCACCCAGATGAAACCCAGCTTCCTAATGATAGCCGTCCATTTACCCGAAGCCAAGCTGCACTAAAGGCCTCCAATAAAGTAACACAATGTTGCCAGCCAATCAAGATACAAGAAGAGCCCCCCCCCCCCAAAAAAAACAGACAGAAGATATTAGTAGCAGAACACAGCAAACTCCAAGACCAATAAACACAGACCAAAACTCTCAACCAATCAGGAGGAAGAAAAAACCATTCTGACACAGCAATAGGCTGCCCCAAATTTAAATCTGAAACCACAGTAAAAGTCTGACTCACAGACAAACACCATACAGAAGCCTGATGATGGCAGATGAGATTCTGCTGAAACGTTGCTACAACTTTAAAAGCACCACTATTATGACGTGGGAAAATACCCGAACAAAGCTGAATGCCAGACATGTGAGTACCCGCGAAAACTTAAGAAAACAAATATATATATATATATATATATATATATATATATATATATATATATATATATATATATATGTATATATATATATGTATATATATATATATATTTGCTGTGTCAGAATGGTTTTTTCTTCATCCTGATTGGTTGAGAGTCTTGGTCTGTGTTTATTGGTCTTGGAGTTTGCTGTGTTCTGCTTCTAATATCTTCTGTCTGTTTTTTGTTTTTTGTTTAAATCTGACTCACAGACAAACACTATATAGAAGCCTGATGATGGCAGATGAGATTCTGTTGAAACGTTGCTACAACTTTAAAAGCACCACGTGGGAAAATACCCGAACAAAGCTGAATGCCAGACATGTAAGTACCCGCGAAAACTTAAGAAAACATATATATATATATACACACATACACATACATATATGCATATGTATACATATACACATATATATTTTATTGAGGATTTTTTAAGAAATTAAAATACACATATTGAAAAGCCACAAAGAAATTAAAGAAAAATAATGAGTAAGAAAACTGAAATTGAAGGCAGGGAAGGGGAGAGGAGAGAGGGGAGGAAAGGGGAGGAGAGGGGAGGTGGGGAGGAAAAGGGAAAGGGAAAGTCTAAACCTTTTTTATAGTGGTTATAAATGAATTCATTTTACACCCCTCCTCTATAAGGTTCATTCATAATTTCCTTCTTTCCATAAGCTATCCTTTCTAATTTTCAAACCCACACATCTCAAGTTCATTTTTCTCTTTTTTCAGTAAAAAGTCCATAATGGTTTTCCAGTCGCTTACAAATTAATTTTACCTTTTCTGCTAGTTCTATCATCTTCATTGTTACGAACTAAGCAAACTTGTTAGCTTGCAATTCTAATAGTTTTACTTTCACAGCATGCTTGTAAAGGCTGCACTTTTGATTGGCCCGCTAATAGCGGATCGTGATTAGTTGTTGTCGGCTGATCTGATTGGCTGTTAGTGGGTCGCCACTGATTGGACGCTTTCTAGCACGGCAAACTCAAATCATTGGATGTTGTGACAGCAGCCAGCTCTATAAAAGGAGCTGCTGCTGCCCTAACTTTTCGCTCTCTTCTGAAGTCACTAATAAAGAGTTGGAGTCACTATTCGATGCCCTCGTCTCTGTTCTTAGGCCCACTCTCCCAGATCTAACATTGGCGATGAAGGTGGGATGCAGAGACGATAGAGCTGACTGATCACTCATTGCATGATTACAGAGTACGTGGCTGAGAGCGCACCAATCGCGGCAACATGACCAGCGGCGCCATACTACCCACTCCATTTGACCTGGCTAACGAAGACTGGGACTTGTACATGGACAGGTTTCAGATGTTCCTGAAAACCAACAACTTGAAGGATGCTACGCCTGGCAAGAAACGAGCTGTATTCCTGACCCATTGTGGGCCAGCCATATTTAAGATGGCAAAGGCACTTGCAAAACCAGCGGAAGTCAAGACAATGGACTGGGACACTCTCGCCCCAATCCTCCAGGCCCATTATACCCCAGCGGTGTCAACACTCATCAGAAGAAACGAGTTTTACCAGAGGGACAGCAGGAGAGCGAGAGTGTGGGAGACTTCATCGTGGACCTCAGAAACCTGGGGGGATTCTGTGGCTTCGCCAATCTCGAAGAAGCCATGAGAGATTGAATTGTTCTGGGTCTAAGAGACCCCACGACCCAGAGCAAGATTATGGCGAAGGGAGACATCGGCCTTGCAGATGTCATCGCAGATGCTACTGCAGCAGAAGCAACCAGGAAGTCGGCTGCTTGAATGCGCCGAGCAAATGGACCGCACCGCCAACTCGCCAGTAATACTATGCCTTGTCCTGAGAGGCATGCAATGACCACCCACCATGAAGACCTCAAATCCTCATCAGAAAGCGAGGGAGAGGAGGTTAACAGACTCCGGTCAGAATGTGATCAGCGAGATCAATGGAGTCGTAAGCCCTCATTCCAGTGTGCTAGTTGTAGGGGAAACTACCCACGATCAGACTGCACATTCCTAGATGCACTCTGCCATTCCTGTGGAAAGAGGGGCCACATTGCAAAGGTTTGTAGAAGCAAGCGAGGGTCCAGCCTGAACCGAAGAGAAAATAATTTCCGGCAGACAACAGGCACCCCACCAGTAAATCGGGACTGCCCAAGCAACCAATGGAACCACTACTACAGAAACCAGACGAGAAGAGGCACACCAAACCATCATCATCAGCCATGCTTCATCCCTTGATGCAAGGAAAATCTGAGTAAAGGTCATCATTGAGAAGCGACCATGCATTATGGAAGTCGACTCCGGGTCGTCCCTATTGATGGTTTCCTGGAAAACCTCAACAGCTGATCCCTGACATCCACCGCCAGGACCTCAGCACTCAGAGAATTATATTGAAGGACTACCAGGGAAATAGAATCCCAGTCGCCGGTTCCAGCCATGTCCAAGTCTCTTTCAAGGACCACACCGCAACCCTACCTCTTACCGTCATCAATAGAGATCGCCCCAGCTTGCTAGGTTTACAGCGGTTCACGCCTCTGGGAATCGAACTGGCAGGCATCAACCAGACCGAAGGTGATGACTAGGAAGTGGCCCTTGTCCAGGAATTCCAGGAAGTTTTCACCGAGAAGCTAGGCAAGCACAAGAGATCCCCCATATCGTTTAACTTCTGCCCTGATATTGCGCCCATTCGCCTTAAGCCTCATCGAGTGCCCTTTGCACTCAAACCAAAGATTGACGAACAATTGGACAAATTAATAGTCCAAGGCATGTTGAAACTGATTGACCATGCCTGATGGGAGACCCCAATTGTAACCCCCATAAAACCTGATGGATCTTTGAGAATTTGTGGGTATTACAAGGCCACCCTAAACCACGCACTTCAGCAGAGTGCTTACCCCGTGCTGGTGGTCCAACACCTACTTCACTCCCTTGGGGGAGGGAAAATATTCGCAAAATTGGACCTAGCCCAGGCTTACCAGCAGCTGCCCATAGATGCAGAGACCGCAGAAGCCCAAACTATAGTTACACACAGAGGTGCATTCAAGTGTAATAGACTCCAGTTCGGAGTAAGCATAGCACCTGGCATCCATTGTGGGTCCCCGCTACCATAACTCAACTTACGGGTCCCCATTCCTACCGTTTACAAACTACTGTGGAGACTGTGGAAGCGCCACATTGACCAGCTACGCTCCAGGATGGCATCTACCTCCTTCACAAGTCCTGAACTCCACACCAGGAGGGAAGGGAAATTGAGGGGGCCAAAAACGAACTAGTACCCGACCCAGTACTTGAAAACCAGCAATCAGCGCAACCAAACCTGGATTATTCATCTTCTGAAGTAGAGCCGGGCAGATAGCCATCTCTCCACGAAGCAGCACGGTGGCATCAGCAACCCCAGAGAATTCAGATGACAGCCTTGACAGGAATAGAGATGACAATGCCGAGTCACTCATCGGAGAAGCCAGCTCACCATTACCGCTGAGTTCAACCAACAGCCCACCAGAACCAGAATCCGGGCAAAGACTGGTGGAGCAACAAAGATCAGGTAGACAGGTGAGACGACCTGCCTACCTGCGAGAATACATCACCCCACCCTTGAGATGGAACCTAGGGGGGAGGGGTGTTACGAACTAAGCAAACTCGTTAGCTTGCGATTCTAAGAGTTTTACTTTCACAGCAGGCTCGTAAACCTGCACTTCTGATTGGCCTGCTAATAGCGGATCGTGATTGGTCGTTGTCGGCTGATCTGATTGGCTGTTAGTGGGTCACCACTGATTGGACACTTTCCAGTGCGGCAAACTCAAATCATTGGATGTTGTGACAGCAGCCAGCTCTATATCACTCTGTTCTGAAGTCACTAATAAAGAGTTGGAGTCACTATTCGATGCCTCGTCTCTGTTCTTGCGCCCATTCTCCCAGCTCTAACATTCATCAACCATTCCTCCATTGTGGGTATTACAGAATCATTCTATTTATGCACATATAATAGTCTCACAGCAGTTATCATGTATAAAAATAACCTTCCATGGCTCTTTTCTAATTGACTTTCCATTAAACCCAGCAAGAAAAGTTTTGGTTTTAGTTGAACATTGATATTTACTATCTTTTTGTATGTTTTTAATCTACCTGAACCCAGAAGTTTCTGGCTTTTTTACAAGTCCACCAGGCAAGATAAAAATGACCCTTTATATTGTTCACATCTCTCATATGCATGCACACACAAACACACACACATATATTTTTGGGAATCATATATCAATGATACCTAATTTTAGAAATTTTCTAAATTCTAACATTATATTTACAATTGGAGAGAAAATGGCAAAGCCAGGGGGAGGAATCAAGTGGGAAATTAGTCTCGCGTCCCACCTGGCACAAAAGGGCAAAGTCCAACTCTCTTTGAATGCCAGAGGTGATATTCAGCTGGTTTGGACTAGTTCTGGCATACCGATAGCAGAAATTCTGAGTAGTTCAGAGAACCGGCAAATACCACCTCTGGCTGGCCCTGCCCACCCGCTCCTGCCATTACCTCTCCTATATTCCCTTATTTTTTAGTTCAGCTGATTCATGCGGCAGAGTAGATTGCTGCGCCTCACCAGCACTGATACAGAGGACGGTCTTTGATCCCTGCAAAGCATGCACTTTCATAGAACTGGTAGGAAAAAATTTGAAAATCCACCACTGCACTGAACCTTATCTAGTCCCCCCCAGGGGCAACCCATCAACCTGAGACTATTTCTGTGCGTACGGTTGAACAATAAATTAGCTAACTCAGTTCTTGACGTGTGGGCCTGCTTGTTTACGCCTGATATAACATACTTTGAACTATATTTTCTCATTGTTCCATCAGTATATTGTGTCCATTTTATCAGATAGCCCTTGGCTTATGGCCAATAATTTAATGGTCATTCCAAGTTAGGATGGTGCTGACATGTTTATTTCACTGTAGAACCGATTACTATTGGGTAGAAATCTTCCTGCTGCCACTTTTGTCTTCAGATATGGGGATGGGCCTACCACTATAACTGGAATGAGATAATGTATGAAACAGGGAGTTGTGACTGTCCAATTTGATTTGCTTGCCTACTTGAGAAACAGTCTCCCTCTGGCTACCTTACTCAGCTATCTGAAATGAGAGAAGAAAGGAAAGAAGCCCCATTCAACTTTGTAGGGCCAAATCTATTGCTGTTAGAAGTAATGGCTCTTACTTCCCAAGGCAACACTGGGCAATGCAAGGAGAAACCATTACCATCTCTCTTTCTGGGTCTCCTTTGTCAAAGTTGGTAGCAGTTATTTGGTGGTAAGCAAGAGAAAAGCTTTTTCTAATGCCAGACATTTGTGATCCAGACCTGATATCTTCAGATGATAACCATGGCTCACTACATTTTGGTGCCTGTAATAGATTGCTCAAATTAAGTCCTCATGTCTTCTTACTTGGGCCAAAACATTGATCCTAATGAAATTTATCTTGAAGAGGGCTTCAGTTGGTAACAGAATTCACTACTAATATTGCACATTTCATAATGTGCTAACATGAGCCTGCAGGCTACTTTTGCTGACTGCAATTTGGCAGTTCAAACCACACCAGGCTCAAGGTTGACTCAGCCTTCCATCCTTCTAAGGTGGGTAAAACGAGAACTCAGATTGTTGGGGGCAATAGGCTGATTCTGTAAACCGCTTAGAGAGGGCTGTAAAGCACTATAAAGTGGTATATGAGTCTAAATGCTGGTGCTATTGTTGTTAGTGATATCCATGATGCAGGTCTTCTTCACAAGTAGCAAGGAGATTGGGTCTATCAAGCAACATTCCTGGAGAAGGAGAATTGTGAAAGCCATCAGGAGCTCTTCCTTTTCTTCATTTCCAGTCCTTTGATTTAGCTGAGGACTGAAGCTTTAAAGGTGCCTTTTAAAGCTTGCTTTTTACATTTTTAGGTCTTGCCTGTTTGTACTTTTAGGAACCAACTCTCTTTCTCTGTATGTATCTTAGCTTGAATTTCTATGTATGCTTTTTTTTTGTTCTAAATCTATTGTATTTTATCTATTTTCATTCTTATCCCAATTTACCTTGCTAGGTTCTATTTCCACATTACTATTCTTTACATTATTTCTGCCTCCTTAGAATTAATTCTAGTTTTATTTTCCATAATTAGTCTTTGATTTCTGAATTTCTTGATCTTTATTCTCCATGCACTTTCCTTTCCTTCTTTATCCAAATACTGAGAATTCTACTGCCTGTATTGATGCATCTCCTCTTTTATTTATCCTTTATTTCTTTACTGCTTTACAGCATTATTGTATCCTTAAAACCTATTATGCCTTCCCTCACTTCCTTCTCCCTAGAATCCCTTGCTTCTTTCGACATCTCTCCTTCCAAGTGTCTGCTTTATGGTGTTGGTTGTGATTAGGTTTTCTTGGTGTTTCTTCAGATATTCTTGTGGTTTCTTCCAGGAGAGCTATTGATTAACTTATTTGACTTAAAACGAATAACTTCTTCCTGAGAACAGTATAGGACAAAAGATTGAGAGTTTAATTCTCAAGGTTTTAACTCTTCAATTTGGATCTGCATTCCCCTGTTCTTTCTCCTCTTTTTTTATTGGCAATATTATTGTAACCATCACATGCAATTCTAAACTCTATTAAGAACTGAAGTTTTTAAGGAGCATATTTGTCATACCAGTTCCTTGAAATATCATCAGTGCTATGACATCCTTTAAAAACATTTTTGACAGTCACTGTTGCAGGGAAGGTGAATGCATTCTTTTGCAATTGAAAAACAAACCATTAACATTCTTTCTTCTATACAGCTGTGGTCAGGTTTGCAATTCACAATAACAGAGGGACATTTTGCTGAACTCAGATCGACCATCATAATCTGTTTGACTGTTATTGCCAGGAACTGCATGATTTCATTTTGAATTGTTTTTCCAATTCAAGTATGCCTGTTTCTTGGCCAGTGGCTTTTATTAGATGCCCATGAGTTCATCATCAAGATCAGCTTCACCTCAAAACTTAAGGATGTCTCCATTGCTCAGTATATACAGCTGAATTTTAGTGTCACAAAGGGCTGGTTTTAGTAGCAAGCATTTTTTTTTTTTTTTTTACAGTGGCAGTGAGTCTTTTCAGAACATCTCTCTTTAATGTTGAGATCAAGTAATTCTTTCATATATGTATTTTCCAAAGCACCAAAAGGCAAACAAGAAACAATGGTTGGAAACTAACCAAGGAAAGAAGCAACCTAGAAATAAGGACAAATTTCCTAACGGTGAGAGAAACTAATCAATGGAACAGCTTGCTTCAGAAATTGCGAGTGCTCCATCACTGAAGGCTTTCAAAAAGAGACTCAACAACTATTTGTCTGAAATGATATAGGGTCTCTCGCTCAAGCAACGGGTTGGACTAGAAGATCTCCAAGGTCCCTTTTAACTCTTATTATTCTATGAAAAGGAATGCTTTCTGAGAGTTGCTGTTTTCTCACAGCTTGCCAGATTTTTCTAATCCTTTGTCCTTGTGGAACTCTGTGTGGCTGGAACATTAGACTGGTAGAGTTAGCAATAAAACCAGTATGCAACGTTCTGGTTTCGGGGGGCAGGTTGAGTTATGAGTTAGTATGAGTTATCAGGGGGATTTCCTGTCACTACAATGTTGGATAAAAATGTTTTATTTTCATTGCCCTTCAGAGAACAAAAACATTTTCACTTTGTGTGGCCAATACAGCTGAAAAATATCCTACAAGATCTTGAATCATCTGGGGCTAAGAAATAAAAATTGTTGTTTTGTGCATTTCTACTACTCTCTTCTGTGGTCTTCAATTTTCTTCAAGGATGTATATACACTAAGATATAGATATAAATCTATTTGAGTTATGGGCACTGCAGAAGCTGCCAAATTACCTGGAACATTACATGTCTCCTCATCATTCATTTCCTTATTGGGCATAGAAGGCTCATTGTGCATATTTGTGTTATTGTATCTCAAGGCAGCTCCTTCCTGCTTAGGAAGAAAATAATTTCCTTCTTTCCTTTCTTTTTTTTCCCTAAAGGCTGCCCCAAATGGGCATTTCCTTCCTGTGCTCTTAGGCGACTGGTATTCTGTACAATGGCTCTGGACACTGCACTGAGGAGACAAATAACCAAGTCCTGAATGAGGGAAGCCATTAAGTTCTGAAGAACCTGAAGAATCACTGTCTATTCTCCCTTAGTTGCATTCAGAGTAGCAGCAGAAAGCAAGAAGTCCCTCAAGATGGTGTTCACAGCCCTTATTATGTGTAATGTTTGTATCTCAGGTGAGCAAAGGTGCGTTAGATCCAGAGTGACCACTAACAGGTAGAGCAGAGGTCTCCAAACTTGGCAACTTTAAGACTTGTGGACTTCAACAAAGTCTTAAAGTTGCCATGTTTGGGGACCTCTGAGGTAGAGCACAGAGGATTTGAACAGAGAATCCTTGTTTCCTTCAGATCTGAATGCTCCCTATCCCTACTCCATATTCAAGGGATGGTAGAGAAGCACCATGCAGGGGTCTCCAACCTTGGCTCCTGGAAGCCTGGCAGACTTCAACTCCCAGAGTTCCACAGCCAGGCTGTGGAATTCTGGGAGTTGAAGTCCGCCAGGCTTCCAGGAGCCAAGGTTGGAGACCCCTGCACCATTGGGTTCTTCCTTCTCTCTGCTCACTTTGCAACTCTTGCTGTTTTCTGTTTTTCTCCTCTGCTCTCTTCCATGTCTGTTGTCTCCTGTGCTCTTCTTCTCACATCTCTAGGCCTCTGAGGTAAAAAGTGTATGAACACACCAGCAGGAAACAGTCTGGCCTTGGTGTTGCCACTCCCTTGTCGTGCACAAGAGGCAGCTGCCTCAGGTCAGCCTTGTCAGACAGTCCTCTCGCCAGACAGGGCAAGATTGGTGGCACAAGTCCAAGCCCCCACCCAAGAGGACTGTCTGCAAATGCTATATGGGAGTTGGCACAAGCTAATTGTTCAATTATTGGGCCTGGCCTAAATCTCAGCATAACTGTACCAACAGAAGCAATGTCTGCTTTGTGTACCTGTGTCCATTTTGTAAACCTCCACGAAGCAGCTTTTAGCACTAGAACTTAGACTTATATACCGCTTTACAGCCCTCCCTAAGCAATTAACAGAGTCAGCCTATTGCCCCCCAACAATCTGGGTCGTCATTTTGCCCACCTCAGAAGGAGGGAAGGCTGAGTCAACCTTGAGCCTGGTGGGATTTGAACTGCCAAATTGCAGGCAGAAGACAGTCAGCAGAAGCAGCCCACTGCACTCTAACCACTGCACCACTGAGGCTCTGATCTATTCTGAATTTTAGGTTCTAATCTATTTTAGATTGTAATCTACTCAATACTCCAGAACTCAGAAGAGATCTGTGTCAAATCCTCCAAGGAGGAAACAAGAGAGCAGAGGTGCTGGCATCTCCTTCTTCGAAACTTGTTCTTCTCAGAGAAAGATATGAGCCTCCAATATCCAGCCTCTACAAATCCCTTACCATTGTCCTTGGTGGCTAAGGCCTATGGGGGCCAAATGTTTTGAGGATATCAAGCTGCTGCTATGCATCCAGAGGGATGAAGGCAAGTATGTATTAGTCACTTGTTCTTCTAAGTGCCACCAACTCATAAGCTTCAGGCAGGAGGGGGAAATGGCAACTTAGGAACCACCTGGGAAAGGGGGCTTAAATTTCTCTTCCACTCCTGAATCTGTAGGCTGGTTATCTCCTCTGTGGTAGCCTATCCGATTTACAGAATCAGGAGATCCCAAGCAGCTCAAATCTGGGCTATCCCTAGAATTCAAGGCCAGTGGATCAAAGCCAAGTGCCAGCCTTGGAGAACAGAAGATGTTTCCCCCAAATCCTACTTTGCTTTGGAGCAATGGGGAGTGATGAAGAAGGACAAGCATCAGTTTGGGATGTGGGCGTTGGACCAGGTGTCTGAGGTTTTTGTTTTTTGTTTTTTTTCCCCTCCAATTCTGGCGCCCAAGCTCCATCGCTAGGACCTTGGAGACTCAACTTTAACTGCTCCATCTTCCTTGCATCCCTCTAAGTTTCTCGCTGGCCTGGCGGCAGCAGGTGATCAATCAGTGGGCGCAAGGTTGCTCTCCAGAGGAGATCCTTTCTTTCTCTCAGCCCTCTTCACCCACTCCGCGCAGCACCAATTCTGGACCACCACGCCTCCTACGGAGTCAAATGATAATGATAATAATACCAATAATACTAATACTAATACTAATACTAATACTAATACTAATACTAATACTAATACTAATACTAATACTAATACTAATACTAATACTAATACTAATACTAATACTAATACTAATACTAATACTAATACTAATAATAGTCATCATCATCATCGGCGCATTTTCCTTCCCAAAGCAAATAGAGAAGACACCCCCCCCCCCCCAAAAAAAAAAGGCTGCCAAAACGTTCCTGACCCATTGAAGCCGACCCAGCACCCCGGAATTGTAGAGACCCCAATTCTGAACGCTCTCCGGCCAACTTCGGGAGAGAGCTGGAAAACAACCCTCCGATCGGCCAGCCCCAGAAGGGCAGGGCAGGGCAGGGCAGCTCAGCTCGGCAACGGTAGAGGGCGAGGGGGGCGTTGTAGCCTTCGGCTCGCTCGCCAACCTTCTCTTCTTCCCCCACCTCCCGCCCCACACATAAACACACCGCAGTGCGCGTGTGAGGGCAACTCCCCTCCTTTTTTTCTTGCCTGAGCGGCCGGTTGGCGGCCGGGAGACGCGAGAGGTAGAACGGGAGGGGGGGGCGAAGCTCTCCGGGTCTCCGCTTTTGTGCCAAGTCGGCAAGGGGATCTTCCCACCGCTTGAGCCCTGCAGCCGTTCCGTCTACAATCTCTCCCCCACTCCCTTCCACCTTTTCTTCTTCTTCTTCTTTCAAAAGTTTTTCTCGACTTCGGATCTAGCGAACGGGCAAAGGGAGAAAGCGGGGGCTTCGCTGGCTTGAAAAGGGACTGTGGTCCAAACTCTCCCTTTGCAAGAAGATTGGCGGTCGCCTTGACTCTTTTTTTTTTTTTTTAAGTCTTTTTTAGACTTCCACCAACACCACCATCTCCGCGATGCAAATGTTGGCGCCGTTCTTCCTTTACGTGGTAGCCTGGGCCACTTTTTGCCCCCAGCAGCAGGGATCCGCCGCCAGCAGCCAGAGCGGGTCGATCAGAGCCTTGCGCGCCTCGAACCGGCGGCGAGATGGTGAGTTTATCCTTTCTTCACCTTTTCCTCACTGATGGGTGAAATTGGCCAGGCGGCCGCCAAAAGCTGAAGGTTGTGGAAGTGCACCCCCTGCAAGTTCTCCCCAGAGGTGCACTGAAACGGAGAGACAAAAAGAGGGGGGAAAGTTGTCAGGCTTGGGGGGGACTGTGCAAGCAACTTTTCTTCAACCCTCTCTTTGCTTTTCGGACTGCCTTACATTACCTACAGCCAGTGTAAATGGTCACAAAAGTAAATGCATGGCCTTCGGACTTGAGATGATGAATTGAAACTTAATATACAGTACAGTGAAAAACTACACAAATACATACCCTGTAGAATAGAATAGAATAGAATAGAATAGAATAGAATAGAATAAGAGTAGAGTAGAGTAGAGTAGAGTAGAGTAGAGTATAGTAGAGTAGAGTAGAGTAGAGTAGAACAGAGTAGAGTAGAGTAGAATTCTTTATTGGCCAAGTGTGATTGGACATGAGAAATTTGTCTTGGTGCAAATGCTCTCAGTGTACATAAAAGATACATTAGTCAAGAGTCGAGAATCATAAGGTACAACACTCAATAATAGTCATAGGGTACAACAAGCAATCAAATCATATTAGGGAACAGTCAATATAAATCGTGAGTATACAAGCGACAAAGTTACAGTCATACAGTTACAAGTGGGAGGGGATGGATGATAAGGAGTGGGGTTAAGAGTAACAGTAGTGCTGATTTTGTAAATAGTTGGACAGTGTTGAGGGAAGTATTTGTTTAGCAATGAATGAAAAGCAATGGATAAGAATAAGAACTCTTTATTGGCCAAGTGTGATTGGACACACAAGGAATTTGTCTTCGGTGCATAACTCTCGGTGTACATAAAAAATACATTCATCAAGAATCATAAGATGCAACACTTAGTGATAGTCATAGGATACTAAATAAGCAATCAAAATCCTACTTGGAGACTAAATAAACAATATTAATTGTAAAGATACAAGCCACAAGTAGAAAACGAGCTAGGTAATAGGAAGGATGAGAAGAATAATAGTAAAAGTCTTAGTAAACAGTTCAACAGTTTTGTGGGAATTAGTTGTTCAGCAGAGTGATGGCATGTGGGGAAAAACAGTCCTTGTGACTTTGTTGTTCTGGTGTGCAGTGCTCTATAACGTCATTTTGAGGATAGAAGTTGAAACAACTTATGTCTAGGATGTGATGGGTCTATAGAAACTGTAAGTTTCACAGACGCTCTTTTTGACTTGTGCAACATATCGTTTCAAAATAACTTGAAAAGAGGTCTGGGTCCCATAAAATAACAATAAAATGTTACTTTCAAGAAAAGACGCCAATCTTCTGTTGGATGCTCAAGTAAGGATTCCTATAAAGGTGTGTATCATTTCACAGATCCATATTCACTCATGCTGCAGCAAAAGTTGTAGGCACAATAAGCAATCCAGAGGAATATTGCTTAGCAAATCCTACCCACTCAAGGGAGGCATCCAAAAGAATGCATCTTGCTAAGCATTTCAGGATAATTGGATAAGTGCATCCAGCTTTCGCAAAATCTTTTGGCAGGACCATTTCTTTCATTTAGTCTTTTGCATGGAATTATTGCTTTTGTAGAAAGACCAGAATAAAATCAAGGCAGAAATTGTGTCTGGTAAATTAATTGACCTTTAAAAAAAAAAAAAATGCTGGCAGTGAATTCAGGTTTAAGCAAGGTATAGCCTGCGAAATTCTTCCTGGCAAATAATATTTCCACATCATGGATACAATTTGAAATGAGTTTATATCATACAGAGGTCCTTTACATGTGAAAAAATCCATGATTATGAAAAGCTGGCTTTCTGTTCTTTAATCAAGACAATCAACAGTATTATCAAGGGTAGGTGCTCAAACACACATGGGTAGGTGCTCAAACAACCTATATTGTCACGTCTTGGATGTTCAAGACTTCCCACAACACAAAAAAGGATGAAGCAGTCATAGCCTGTGGTTATTTAAAGTGCAACATCTCAGTTCTAGTTTCCTGCAGTTACTTATTACTTCTTTCAGATGGCAAAGCTGGAAAGTAGCGTTTTCAAAAGTTTCAAGAGTTTGTTTCAAACTTGAAATGAGCTAGGCAGACCAATAACTGATAGATTATGTGCCATTAAATAGTTTTCCGCTCCTAATTACCAAACAGATATATTTTCTCTGTAATGTTCTATTCTTGGTACTTCAGGTCTTCGGACAGTGCTTTGCTGTTAGTCATCCCCTTCTTCTCCTTCCTTTTAACTTAGCATTGGAACCTTCTCTAGAGAGCTCAGTCTTTGGTTGATTTCTTCAATGATCCATTGTCTTGTTTTCATGGCTGTTCACGGTATTCTCAGAAGATTTTTCAAGGGGCATCCACAGTTCAAGAAATATACTTTTACTTGTAGATAACTCCTACTGTGCACAATAGAATGCTATCTATATTACCAATCACAAGGTATAAAAGTACAAGTAGGTTTTCAAGCTTCTCAGAACACTTCAACAGACAAGATGTTATTAAAAAGCAAAGAACAAAAAAGTAGGCTGCGAAGAATGTATAAAATGTTTGAGCTATTGAATGTAACTAATTTCTGAGACCAGAAGCCCTGGAGTTTAGAAGTGTATCCTATATTCTGGATGGGATAGTAATTATTCAGGAGCACAAGAAATAATATTTCTGGGTTATAACAAAATGTTACATTCCTTTTCAGATAGATTCTTACCCATCAAAGATATTAATAGAACTGTAAGTTATGTTATATATTTGGCATCAAAACCTATATAGACTATTGCCACCTTTTTAGTTGCATCTTCTATTTTTGTGCTCTCCAAAATCACATTGCAGAAATTCATCATCAAAATTCAAACTTTCATCTGCAACACAATAGTTTCTTATTCTTTCTACAATTTAGGACTTAAGATAGTGAACTGTTAAGAGCCTTTTAAGCCAGATATGGCTATGATGAGAGCTGCCAATGTGTACAGCTACTCCTTGACTTTCAACCAAAATTGGGACCAGAATGTCTGTTGCTAATGAGACAGTTGCTAAAGTAAGTTGCATCCAGTTTTACAACTTATTTTGTGATGATTGTTAAGTAACCATTACAGTCACTAAAGGGAAAAAAATTCTGCCTCTGCCTACTAGCATTCATAGGTATTCATCTGGCTAGCGTCCTGTCAGTGTGTGAGAGAATTGAGGTCTATTTGAAAAGTGAAACAGTATTTCCTGTGTGAGCAAGAAGGAGAGAGCAAGGAGTCTGGGCGTGGCTTAGCTCACCTGTTCTGTGCTAAAGCTGGTTGCTGCTGTGAAACTAAAACTGAAACTCCTCTCCTCTGCTTGTGTTTTGCATTTGGAACATATTTCTTTTCAGGTGGGGAGGGGGAGTAGAACTCCTTAGCATCAGAGTGTGTTAATAATAATATAGAAAATACTAATGTTCTGATGGTCATTTCAAAAAATCCTTTTTTAGTGAGCACCTAGAAGCCAAGAAGAACATACGTGCCAAATTTCAAGATGCATGAGTGGTATTTCTGTGTGTGTGTGTGTGTGTATGTATGGCATTCAGCTTTGTTCGGGTATTTTCCCACGTCATTGTAGTTGTGTTTTTAAAGTTGCAGCAACGTTTCAGCAGAATCTCATCTGTCATCATCAGGCTTCTGTATAGTGTATACTGTATAGTTCATCAGACGAAGCCTGATGATGGCAGATGAGATTCTGCTGAAACGTTGCTACAACTTTAAAAGCACCACTATTATGACGTGGGAAAATACCCGAACAAAGCTGAATGCCAGACATGTAAGTACCCGTGAAAACTTAAGAAAACAAATACATGTGTATATATATATATATATATATATATATATATATATATATATATATATATATATATATATATATATATATATATTTGTTTTCTGAGGTTCTCGCGGGTATTTGTATGTGGATCCATATATATATATATATAGAGAGAGAGAGAGAGAGAGAGAGAGAGAGAGAGAGAGAGAGGGAGGGAGGGAGGGAGGGAGGGAGGGAGGGAGGGAGGGAGGGGGAGAGATGTAACCCTGGAATTTTGCATTCATCATACATGTCACTTGCCAGGCACCAAAATTATAATTATGCCATCAGGTCATATGTGTGAGGACCGATCATAAGTCACTTTTTTCAGCACTGTCATATCTTTGAATTGTCACTACATGAATGGTTTTAAATCAAGAACTATCTGTAGTTTGTTTTAAAAAAGGACAATGGAAATGATTGGGAAATGGGTGAATCAGTGACTATTACTTCAAACGACAGGATAATACTAGGCTAGTGCTAGAGGTGATTGATATTTCTGGATAGCCTTCCTGCTGGGAGAAATGGGCTCATTATGTGGAACAACTAATTCACTGCTGGACTGGACTAGACAGGCCTTTGTCTGATCCAGCAGGAGGCTTGCTGCTATGTATGTTTCTTTGCCAAGTATCCTTCATCATCCATGTTGCCCACAAGAGATGTGAATTTTAATCTACAGGAGTTCAACCTCCTCTCTATGCTCAAAAATAGAATCTTGGTGCGGAAAACTAATCCTATGACTGGATGCCCAGGTATTTAATCTGTGGGCAATTATATTTCATTTGCAGAGGACATTCAACTATCTTATTTAATAGCTAAGTATCAAGCAGAAATCAAAAATTCAGAGTCAAGAACAGCTTAAATTTGTGCTCGGGAAATTTCTCCCCCTGCCTTGTTTTTTTATTTGCTTAAGATGAGAGAGGGAGTGATAGAAACCAGCTCAGCATTCAAGATCCACCCCTCCCACTGCTTAATTGACCTACCCTGCTGGATTTCTGAATGTTCAAATGTCAAGACTTGGAATAAACTAAACTTACAACATAGTTTTTCCTTTTCCTCCTTGCAAATCTTCACGGAGATCTCTGCAGCTGCAGTTTTGTGGCCTCGTAAGACTAAGATTTCTACTGATTCAAATGATTGTTTCTTTTATTTTTCTTATGTGTACCCATTTCATGTGTTCATAACTATGTGTATACTTATACCTATTATCTTGTAAGTGATTGACAAATCAAATAAATCAAATAAATAAATTAATTAATTAAAAATTTAAACCCCCCCCCCCTGGATTTCTCTTGGTTCGGGAAGCAGGCAGTTTTAAGTAGAAAATGAACATGGAGGGGAAAACAAGCGGTGAATATAAATTTTGCCCTCCAGTTGTGTAAATGTTTTTTTCAAAGATTTATAGCTGCAAACAGCTGGACCCTTAACACTTCTCCTTAGCAGATGTTTACAAAGGGAAGTGCTTGAAGAAATGATACCAAGGAAGTTCTTCAATTGCTGCAGAAGGTATATTATCTTTCCTTCAGTCAATCTGACAGTTAATTAATTTATAGAGTAACAGAATTGGAAGGGACCTTGTAGGTCATCTAGTCCAATCCCTCACCCCCAAGCAGGAGACCCTACACCATTTCTTACAAATGGCAGCCCAATTTCTTCTTGAAAGTCTCAAGTGATGGCGCTCCCACAACTTCCGAGGGCAACTTCTGTTCCATTGGTTGATTGTTCTCACTGTCAGAAAGTTTCTCCTTATTTCCAGGTTGAATCTCTCCTTGTTCAGTTTCCATCCATTATTCCTTGTTTAGCCTTTGGGTGCTTTGGAAAATAACATGACCCCCTCCTCTCTGTGGCAGCCCCTCAAATATTGAAACACTGCTATCATGTCTCCCCTGGTCCTTCTCTTCACTAGACTAGCCAAGCCCAGGTCCTGTAACCGTTCTTCATATGTTTTATTCTCCAGTCCACTTAATCATCCTGGTTGCTCTTCTCTGCACTTTTTCTAGAGTATCAGCATCTTTTTATAGTGAGGTGACCAAAACTGGATGCAGTATTTTATTTATTTATTTATTTTCTTTTATTTATTTATTTATTTATTTATTTTGTCAAGCATGTTTTAGACAACAGATATAATCGAAACATGATTAAAAATGAAATGGGTACGAATAATTGGGGACATGAGGACAGGGACAGTAGGCACGTTGGTGCTCTTATGCATGTCCTTTACAGATCTATTGGGAATGGGGCGACGTCAGCAGTAGACAGTCTAAAGTTAAAGTTTTGAGGGTTTGGGGAAGAGACCACAGAGTCAGATAGTGCATTCCAGGCATTGACAACTCTATTGCTGAAGTTGTATTTTCTGCAATTGAGTTTGGAGCGATTTACCTTAAGTTTGTATCTATTGTGTACTCACGTGTGTGTTGTTGTGGTTGAAGCTGAAGTAGTCATTGACAGGTAGGACATTGTAGCAGATAATTTTATGTACTACGCTTAGGTCAGACCGAAAGTACTTCACACTTACTGTAAGTGTGGTCTTATTAAGGCTTTATAGAGTGGTATTAGTGCCTCAATTGATCTTGATTGTATCCCACTGTTAATGAAGTTTAGGATTGCATTGGCTTTTCTGGCTGCCGCTGCACACTGCTGGCTCATATTTAGTTGGTTGTCCACTAAGACTCCAAGATCCCTCTCATCGTTACTGCAATCAGTTCCTGGTCTCTTTCTCTGATGTCATATTCTTCAAGGGTAGGGCTGACTGTATTTCTCCTCTGTTCCTATTTTCCAACTTTTCAACCTTCAGGCATTTAGTGATGCTCTCTAGTTTCTGGATGGAGGGTGTATTTAGCTTTATTTGGAACAATCGCCCCAGAGGCAGAGGAAATTTAAACCTTCCTACCTTTTCAGCTATAGCTTTTGAGACAAGCTTTTCCCCCTCCTATAAACAGTCAATCAGGAAATGCTGGCATGCAAAAATAGATGTGGGATCCTTCCCTCCCCCCTACTTTTTAAATGTGCCCCGAATTTACATTTTGTTTTATAAAATTTGCCCTGACTTGAATATGTTCTAACATTACTCCTTGAATGACAGAGCTAGGACAATATTCAGTAAAATATTCCAGGCTCTTGTCCAGATTTCAAAAACCTTTGCTACTTTGAAGGGGAAAAAAGAATATTAAAAAACGCATTGAGCAATTCATGATCCACTGCTAGAGAACACTGGCTTAACCGCTGGAAACTCTATAGTGGTAAGACTTTTTTCTTACAATGGAAAATAACCATTTGGATTACTTGTCCTAGAAATGTTTAGATAAAATATACTTGTTTTAGTACTTGAACAGAATTTAAGAAGGCTCCTTTGCTTTACAAAATCAAGTATAACAGAACTAAACCAGCAGTGGGATCCTACCTGTTCCACTACTGGTTTGCTGATCTAACGCGCACCTAACACATGCGCACAGCTTTCCACATGCCAGCTGAGGCCTGTAACACCAATCATCTGAGAGGATAAAGAGAAAAGCATAGGGGCGGGTGGGATTGCTAATCCTGTGCTTTTCTCTTCTGTCTCCTCCCAGCTGATTGTGGGAGGCTTTATTTTTACTACCAGTTTGGCTGAACCAATCCAAACCAGTAGCATACTACCACTTACCTAAATGTTGTAGTACCCTAGAATCAAGCTAAGGTTTGGTAGATTAAGTCTCCAAAGCCAAAACTTAAGAAAACCAAAATGTGGAGCAAGGAAAAAAAAAACATAAAGAAAATAATAGATATCACATTATCATTCAGCTATTAATGCAGTCTACACTTATATTTCAATCTTGCATAACAAAATCATGCTAGCGGAACAAAGGAGCTGTGATCTTTCAGTATGCTTCCTTTTCTACAAAACCTTGAATCGGAAGATTTGTAGGAAGGTTTCACTCCATCGTCTTTTCTGTAGACAAGAGGTGTAAAACTCATGTCGTCTTGTGACGTATCGGGACTCTTCCCTCCTTCTCTAAACCTGGTTTGGGCATGGCCAGCATGTGACACATCTGGCCTGTGGGCTGGCAGTTTGACAGCCCTGCTGGCTGGAGAATTCTGGGAGTTGAAATCCACAAGTCTTAAAAGTTGCCAAGTTTGGACACCTCTGGCTGAAATATTACAGTCAATCACTACGAGGAGGCAAACCAAGGTCGTAAGTCCAATTTTGGGAGTTGGTCTTAACTTTGAACGGTCACTAAGCAACTGATTGACTCAAAATGGTGCCCACCCCGAAGGGCGAGGCATTGCAGGTTATAACTAATGGTAAAGTCTCGTTATACTGCATAAGTACAGAGTCAGATGTGAGCAATTTTTTAACATTCTGGAACACTTGTTCTTCCCGGTAACCCCAGGCCCACAATGCTTTTTTATCTAATAACTGGTGTAACGGTTTGGCAACAGTCACCTTGTGCGGTAAAAATACATTATAGAAATTAATGAGGCCTCAGAATGCCTGGAGATCGGCCTTGTTACATGGCTTGGGAGCATTTTTATCACCTTTAATTTACTTTCGGTAGGGTGAATGCCCTGGCTATCAATCCGATACCCTAGAAATTCAACACTGTCAGTATATAAGTGACATTTATTTTTTTTCACCTTAAGTCCTGCCTCTTGGAATTTTTTAAGAACACATTTCAAACGATCCTGCAAGATTTTTTTGGTAGGGGCTGCAATTAATACGTCATCAAAATACGGAACCACGCCCTTGATTCCCTGTAACAACCTTTCCATGAGGCTTTGGAATATCCCCGGGGCTACACTAACCCCAAATTGCAATCGAGTACATTTAAAAGCACCTCTGTGCGTTACAATTGTTTGGGCTTGGGCCGTCTTTTCATCCACTGGTAGTTGTTGATAAGTTTGAGCTAAATCTAATTTAGCGAAAACCTTTCCGCCCCCCAAGGAATGGAGGAGGTGCTGCACCACCAGAACTGGATACACATTCTGCTGTAGGGCGTGGTTTAAAGTGACCCGGTAGTCCCCACAAATTCGGATTGACCCGTCTGGCTTAATGGGTATTACAATAGGGGTTTCCCATGGAGAGTGATCGATGGGCTTCAACACCCCTTGAGCAATTAGCTTGTCGAGTTGTTCATCGATCTTAGCTTTAAGAGCGAATGGAACTCGACGGGGCTTCAAGCGAATTGGGGCTACTTTTGGATCTAGACTAAATGAGATTGGGGTCCCCTTATACTCGCCTAAACGGTCCGCGAAGACGTCGCTGAACTCAGAAATAAGGTCTTCTTCCCACTCACAACCACCGACTCGGTTCACGCCGGCCACTTCGATGCCGAGTGGCGCGAACCTTTGGAGACCTAATAGACTAGGCCTATCTTTGTCGATGATCGTTAGAGGTAAGTACGCTGTATGCTTTTTGAAGGAGACTCGGACTCGGCAGGACCCGACCACAGGGATTCGATTTCCTTGGTAGTCCTTGAGGATGAGGCGTTGAAATTGGAGGTCTTGGCGTTGGATTGTGGGGATAAGTTGCTTGAGTGTCTTCCAAGACACCATAGAGAGGGACGATCCCAAGTCGACCTCCATGTGGCAAGGCTGGTTCTCGATGGCTACCGTGACTCGAATTTTCTTAGTGTCCAAAACTGAGGCGTGACCTATAGTGATAGTATGGTGAGCCTCTTCGTTTTGCAAAGTTCGATTTCTGTAGGAGTGGTTTACTGGTTCTCGCCTTACAGGACGGTTTCCTGTCGATTGGCGATAGTTGGCCCCTTTTGAGGCCTGGCTGGGTCCTGGTAAGCTGCGGCAGACCCGGCTGATGTGGCCTCGTTTCCCACACTCATGGCAGAGTGCGTCGCGGAATTTGCATTCAGCCCTGGCATGGTTTGCTCCACAGCCAGCGCAAGGGCATAAGGGCTTAGGGCGAGGGTCCCGGTCGGACCGCAGTCGATGGACCCTTTCTTCGTCGCTGTCTGACGACGAAGAGAGGTCCTCGTGGTGCGTTGTTGTAAGCTGCCCTTCTGAGTTGGGTAAGATTTCGCCGGTCGGTTGGGTTGCCGGAGTGCGGCTTCGCCGTAATTGTGCAGCCGACTTTTTGGTCACCTCCACAGCTGTGGCTTTGGCGATAGTGTCAGCAAGGCTGATGTCGCCTTTCGCCATCAGCTTGCTTTGCACGCCTAGTGCATTTAATCCCAGAATTACTCGATCTCTTAGTGCTTCTTCTAGATCGGCGAACCCGCAGAGGCCCCCTAAATTCCGGAGGTCCGCCACGAAATCGGCCACGCTCTCTCCTTTTCACTGGTTTCTCTGATAAAACTCGTGGTGTCTCATGAGTGTAGGCATGGTTGGCGCGTAATGGTCTCTCAGGATGGGTTCGAGGTCGTCCCAGCTCATGGCTTTCACTTCTCGAGATTTGGCAAGTGCTTTAGCCATTTTAAATACAGCTGGGCCGCAGTGCATCAGGAACAGTGCCCGCTTCTTCGCTGGTGTGGCGTCCTTCAAATTATTCATCTCAAGAAACATTTGGAAGTGATCCATATAGGATTCCCAATCCTCTTGGTTTGGATCGAACGGAGCGGGTGGTACGATGCCGCCGGACATCGGTTCCGTTGTTGGCGTCGTCTTATCACGTGCTCGGTATTGCTTCCTGGCTTCTTAGGTTCAGACGTCTCCAAATCCCACCCTCGTCGCCAGTGTTAAGTATTTGGACATGGGTTGGAGTAAATGGAGACAGTCTTTGAATGTGAACTTTCAGCTCTTTATTGCATAGTGACTTCTCCAAACAATAACAGTGAACTCTGCCTTATATAGGCAACCTTTGTGAGAATTGTCCAATAGCGAGCTATGAACACTAGCTCTTTAAACCAATAATAATCCTCTGTTAAGGGCCAATCGGATTCCGAAGAACTAACCAATCCGATCTGGCCGCCTAACAACCAATCAGAAGTGCAGGGCCAGAACCCTGCACTTTACCTCAAGCTCATACTTTATTAACTATGGTACATACACAATAGTAAGTCGAGGACTATCTATCTGTACAGGAACCAGGTTCAAATTTCTGATGGTCAGGCCCCCCTCTATGACTGAAATTCAGGCACTTAGAAATATGGTTACATGAATAGCCATTTGCAAAGTCCTGTAGTCACATGACTGCATTTTACAACAGATTTGCCAAAAATACTGGCACTTTCTTCTGGTTTTCATCAAAACCATGCCCATAGAAAATGATTGATTCATTTAATGACCATGATATTCATTTTAAGACTGCTGCATTCACTTAGCAATGGTTAATTTTATTTATTCTTTGTGCCTTTTTAAAAAATGAACATGATTTGCTATGGGAATAGTTTTATTGAAAACCAGAAGTGTCATCTCAAGGGTGCTTTTTTCAAGAGGCAACTGGACTTTCTGGTTTTTCTTTGAAGACATTTCACTTCTCATCCAAGAAGCTTCTTCAGCTCTGACTGGATGGTGGGGAATGGAAAGATTTGTATTCCTTGCAGACAAATCCTTCCATTCCTCACCATCCAGTCAGAGCCGAAGAAGCTTCTTGGATGAGAAGTGAAACGTCTTCAAAGAAAAACCAGAAAGTCCAGTTGCCTCTTGAAAAAGGGGACAACCATGACCTGGAGGACAGAGAATCTCCATAGACACCAGATATATCAATTTTCGGCAAAACCACTGTAAAACACAGTCTGAAATAACCCATTTTCAATATTTGTACAATGTGTTGATCATATGGGGAGACCATACAGAGTGGCAGTCTGGTGTAGTGGTTAGGACACCACTAGAAACTAAGCTGGACTGAGTTCTAGTCCGGCAAAAGTTAACTAGGTGCCTTTGGTCCAATCCTCTCTCTGCCCTAAGAAGCAGATAATGACAAACCACTTCTGAAATCTTGCCAAGAAAATTTATTCAGGCAGTTGTCATGAGTCCAGGCTGAATGTCTGGAATGGTATAGGGTCTCCTGCTTGAGCAGGGGGTTGGTCTAGAAGACCCCCAAGGTCCCTTCCAACTTTGGCATTCCATATTCTGTATTGTCTTTGCTGGTGGCTATTAAGATCTGGCAATTACGGTAGGTGAATCTTAGCAGTCTCAGTGCACAGATACTTTGCAGACATCTTGGTTTTAGGGACACAAAATGGGCTTAAGATGTACGCAGGGATAGTTGTCTTCATGTAAAAGCAGCAACTATGTTTACACCACTGTGATGACCCAGGATGGGATACGAAACAAACACAGTCACAGAAAACAGGTGAAGCCCCTTTTATTCCTTCACTTTGCTTCCAAGCTCCGAATATCTTTGACGGAAGACAAAAAAAAAAAACAACACCTCTTACAGAAACAGTTACATGAAGAAGGAAAAACACAACACAAACCAGGCAAGGTAAGGGCTGGAGGATATCCACAGATAAGACACACTGGGAAGGACACCAAACTCAGAGAGGAACCATAAACTAGAGATATTTACACACTTTGTTTCCAGAGTTTGCCAGTACGCAGGTCCAAATTCTTCATTCAGTTGTCACACCTGCAGCCTATGAAAAGGATCAAGGCCCTCTCCTCCCGAGGAGACCACGTCTCTCTCTTATCCTCTCCCCCCTGCACGCCCGAGGATGGAGAGGGGATGGGCCTGGGTCCTCCTCTGACTGCTCAGCAGGCCTCTGCCCTTCCCTAGCCTCCTTCACAACCTCCGGAGCCACACTTCCATTCCCTGTCAGCTGTTCCTCCTCTCCCTCAGAGTCAGTCTCCACCAGGGGCATGACAGCCACTTCATAGAGAAAAGATGGATTAAGTCAGAGGCTTTTGCGAATTACATCTCATTTCATCAGATGTACAAAATGTCCTTAATATGTATACTTACACAGAGACATTTATGATTTAATGGGGGGTTAAGTACAAACAATGAGGTCAAAACCAAACAAATGCTGAAAGCAGAAGCAGTGATGAATACCTGTCAGTGGCCATTCACAATACATCTATTGAACCATGATAGAGCCATCCTTGCAGAGGTTACATAATTAATTTGGTTGTTTTTAAATAGATGGTTTATTCTTGCTCAAACCTTAGGATCCATACTTTTTCATAAATTGAGTAGCTTTGCAGTTCGCTGGCTTTTACTCTGTGGATAATGTTTCAAAGATGTGACAAAATAGACTGTAGTCTATGAATGATTGCATCAGTACAAAACTTACGTTGTCTTTATTGTGTCACAAGTTCCTTTTGTTGTGGTTCACTGGCAGCCTATGCAGACAGCAGCAGAATCGGATAGTGGGGAAGAAAGGGGACTAGTCCAGGAGTTTGGAGGGGACTTGGATGAGGGTCCTGCCTCTGATGCAGAGATGGGCCCAGGACCATCTCGGAGTGGGGTGCTGCCTCCAAAGCCTTCGGAGCCTGGCAGCAGTGAAGCAGGGGGCCCAGGGGAGCCTGTTCCCAGTGCGTGTGTGTGCAGAGCTGCTAGGTGAGAGCAGCTGAAACAAAAGACACAACTCAGGAGTAAGGTTGGGAGGTGATTGCCCCCCCCCCCATATAAGGTATAAAGGACAGACAAAGATGATGAAACCTTTGCAGGAAGCAAAGTCATTCATTCAGTTCAGATTCATTCTTTAAGCTCTTTGTACTTCGGTTGGTTTTTTTTTCTAGTTCATTGGACACTCCTGTTATTGGCAGCACTTCATAGGACAGAAAGGTGGGTGCTTCTCTTGAGGACTGTTTGAGATTCATTATCAGCTGGGAATGAAAATGAAAATAATTCCCAGTGTTGCAATAAAAGAAGACTTGTTTTTAAAATAACCATGTGCATAATTACGGTCTCAGAAGCCTTGGTCAGAACATCTTTTTTCTTTGATAAAACTATGGATGGAATTGGAAGACATACAGATAGTCCTAGACATACGGCCACAATTGAGCCCAAAATTTCTGTTGTTAAGTTGTTGAATGACTTTTGTCCCATTTTATGACTTTTCTGGCTGCAGTTGTTAAGTGAATCACTGTGGTTCTTAAGTTACTAACATTGGCTGTTAAGTGAATCTGCCTTCCCCATCGACTTTGCTTCTTAGAAGGACACAAAAGGGGATCACGTGACTTCTGGACTCTGCAACCGTCATAAAGATGAACCAGTTGCCAAGCATCTGAATTTTGATCAGGTGACTATGGGGATGCTGCAACAGTCATAAGTATGAAAATGGTCATAAGTCATTTTTTCTAGAGTCATTGCAACTTCAAGCAGTCACTAAATGAACTGTTGTAAGTCGAGGACTGCCTATACTAGAAAAAAGCTGCATGGTTTACACATAATGTAAAATTTATCTTGAAGTGCATTGGAAATGTTGGTCTGAAACTCTCTTCTATCCCAGGGGTTGCCAACCTTTTGGACCTCAGGGACCATCAAACTCATAATTTTAAATCCTGCAGACCAGAGACCCTGGGAAAATCCCCAAAAACGTCTGCAGGAAAATTCCCCACCCCATTTTCCTATTTTTTATTTAGGATCACAGGATAGCATCTTCAGCTCCGTTCACAGGGAGAGAAGGAGAGAGAGAGTCGGAGAGACAGGGATAGAGACAGAAAGACAGAGACATACAGAAAGAGACTTTTGGTTTCGTGCAAGGAAAGCAGCAGAAGCAGCAGAAGTCTTTCTTTCTCTCCCCCAAACTCCACCAGAAATGTGTCTTTGTGAGACTTGTCACACCGGTGCAGCCTCTTGGAGCAGGAGGCCTTGCAGGGTCCCAAAGATTCATTCCTAGCAGAGTTTGGGGGAGAGAAAGAAAGACTTTTGCTGCTTTCCTTGCATGCAGCCAAAAGCAGAAGAAGAAAGAAGTGGAAAGAAGCAGCCCGGTAACCAGGCCGGGCATGGGGCAAGTGGGGCAAGTTCTCCCTCTCCACCCTTTCCCTCCTCCCCTCACTACATCCTGTTGTTTGCAATGCAAGTGACACAAGCTTTGTGTTCCCCCAGGCCATGTGGGCGGCACAGCCTTGTGTTCCCATGCAGCCTGGATTTTTTGCTTTGGGTGTGACATTTCTCTGCAGACCACCAAAATTTTCTTGTGGACCAACAGTGGTCCCTGGCCCACTGGTTGGTGACCGCTGTTCTATCCCACTGCATGTACTGTGGAAAATAGTGATTTATTAGGCTGTGGAAATCATTATTTTTATTTACGAGGGAGTAAGTCCTTTAGCTCAAGGATAGTCACCATGATAGCTATCAAACCACTGGAATTGAAATTCTTCTCTTAGTGACGATCAGACTCCATAATAGTTTTGAATGTTTTGCTATCCAGAAACAACTCCCCCCCCCCCCCCCCCCGAAAAAAACCTAGTGGAACATTTTAAGGTAAAAGAGCAATTACCACACTTGCCTTCTGCTGCATTCACCATGGCAGCCATTTTGTGAGAAAATCACAATACACAGTGAAGATTATCTCAAAAATCCAAGCTATGGACCTAAACAAAAGCAGAAGCTACTTGCTCTAGCTGGAAACAGAAATGGTTTATGTAGCCTGAATTCTTGGCACACAATGACTCCTTTAACAAAAAATCTCTGATTAAGTCTCTTTGTAGGCTTGGACCCATGCCCTTCTGCACACTGGAGCAAACTTCCATCCGGCAGTTGCTATCAGGTTTGTTCAGCTGATCGCTGAGATGTCGGCCCTGGGACTGGATTTCCAACACTGTGATTCTGTGCCTCCAAAATGTCATATTAATTGGTCAGATAGAAAACTAAGTCCTGTCTTTCCTGTGGGAACTCAAAGCAGCACTCATTGTAATCCCTTGCCAATGTTTTTGCCTCCCACAAAAAATAACCCTATGACATAAGTTAGGTTGAAAGATAATGGCTGGCTGAAAACTGCAGGTGAAATTTCATGGTCAATACTGAATTTCAATGAGAGTTTCTCCCAGTCTTGATCCACACCTTAAGGACCATATCACAGAGGTTTGAAAAGGTTTGCCCACTCATTCCGTAGTAGCTTTTGAAATGCAGCTCAGCAGGTGCACAAGGATTATGGTGAGAGTTGCTTAGAGCATACGCCCATGACAATTTCACTGGATCAGCGCTTACTTGAACACCTGCCTTTGAGCTCTAGAATAACAAAGAAAATTACAAATGTGGTTCATCTATAATCAATATGCGGGAGTTCCACAAAGCACTTGGCAGTCAGTGTCTGCCCTGTTTTATCAGATAGATGTATATCATGCCAAAGCAGATATTTCAATTATAAACTTGCCAGTTAGTATCAGAGTTGCAGAAAACAAACTGAATAGTCTTTTCAGCACAAATCTTTTTAAAGCGATTGTCTCTCATCACAACATTTTTATAGTTGGAAAAAAATAACACTGATAAATAGATTTGTAGTTCTGAAAGAATGGCATAATGGCAGCCAAAGACAACAGTGAAACAGTCAGCTGCAGAATAGGTTGAACAAATGCAAAATGCCTCTGCTCAGCTTTACTTTAAATTAGTTTTGATTGACATGCCACAGATGTGTTGGATTCCTGTTTCCTTCATTTTGAACTAGTACAGCTGTGCTTTCTGAAACCAGAACATATAATTTAAGACTGTGGCTTGTGAATGGGTTCTTTTTTTCTCCTTGCACAAAACATCTGGGTCATACCAAATTTCACCTTCCGCAAAATCTTAAACTTGGTATGTTGATCATGGATATGTTCTGCTTTCTGGCCCTTTTTGTGTGGCTGTCACACTTGGTTTGATTCAATTTCACTGCTATTTGTAGACTTGTATTTAGCCAAGCAGGGGCCACATTCCATGACACTGTGCGACTGGGGAAACTGAGGCAGCAGAAGCCTGATTCAATGGCTGTACCAAAAATAAAAGAGTGTAGATCAGGGCTGTCAAACTCCTGGCCCACAAGTGGGGGATGCATCATGTGCTGACCAGACCCACCCACACCTGGTTTAGCAAAAGGAAAAAAAGACCCAATATGTCACGTGATACCACCATGATGATGTGAGTTTGACCCCCCCCTGATGTAGAAAGTTTTGCACTATTTGTTTTGGAGCTGCAAGATGAGCAAATAAAAATGTTGTGAGAAATCCTGCCTTGTTGTGTGTGTCCTAGATATTGGGTTTTATCCTTTGCCAAGGATGGAGTGTGATAGCAGGAATGGCTATGTGGGGCATAAAATTGCTGCCTAGGATGTGGAAATCACACTGTTTTGCTTTTTGTAACTGCATTTGAACTGTTGCTATGTTTTAGTCTGAAGGGTTTTATATATCTTCTTGTGAATCACATTAAATGCCTCTGTGTGGCAGTAAGGCAATGTAACATTAATTTTGATGAATGACTGAATGGATAATATGGACTGAGGGAATTCATCGTAGGTCAGTGCAGCTCTTCTTGAACTAAAATCCGACTGCAGGCTTTTCTAATTTGATACCCTCCAGACATAAACTGCGTGGCAACATTTTGGACATTCACTTCACTCATCTGGAAAGGCATGAATTTGGAGAAGGTTAATTGTACTGTGAAGGGTTTTTTTTGGGGGGGGGGGCAGTTCCCCCTCCCCACCATTATAAGAATAGAAGCCCAAATAAACATGTACAACAGATATTTCTCTTACCATGAAGCATGGCATTTCCTGAGGTTCTTGTAAATAATAAATTGTCTATGACATCAAGTTTCCTCTTTCTATCTGAGTAATCTCTGGTTTCATTCCTTGGCATTGATCTCCATCTCACGTTTTAAAAGGCAGTTTCCTACATTTGTGCTTTAGCAGTTTGGGATCTTGACAAAGGACTACCTGACCCGCTGAATCAACTTCCTGCTTGCTTCCAAATACTTCTTTCCTGCATCTTAACAGAATAACAGAATTGGAAGGGACCTTGGTCTTCTAGTCCAACCCTCTGCTCAAGCAGGAGACCCTATGCCAGTGGTGGCTAACCTTTTTGGGCTTCTGTGCCAAAAATTGTGCGTGCACTTGAACGCTCGTGCTCATGTGCCAGCACCCGGAAGGCAATTTGCGCCCCCCCAAACCACCCATGCATGCGCCTATAATCCCCACCCACCCACCTCTGCCACCCCCTTACCTGCACTGCACCTCAGAGCTGATTTTCGGCTGGTTTGAGGTCTTTTTTTTTTGCCTCCTAGAGGCTTGAAGAAGGCTTCTGCAGGCTTCTGCAGGCTTTGCAGGCTGAAAACTAGCCCCATTTGGTCACTTCCGGTATTGTCGGAAAAACAGGAAGCGATGAAATGGGGCTAGGTTTCAGCCTGCAAAGCCTGCAGAAGCCTTCCTCAAGCCTCTGGGAGGCCAAAAAAGGCTTCAAACCCACCAAAAATTTGTGAGGCACATGCATGTGTAGTGTGGTAAGTTTGCCTGCAGCTCGCGTGCCAGCACAAATGGCTCTGCCTGCCACCTGTGGCACGTGTGCCATATGTTCGCCATCGTGGCCCTATGCCATTTCAGGCAAATGGCTGTTCAATCTCTTCTTTAAAAACTCCAGCGATGGAGCAGCCACAACTTCTGAAGGCAAGCCCTTCTACAGGTTAATTATTTTAATTACCAGCACCACGAAAGCTTTCTTTATTTCTAGGTTGGTTCCAGTGGTGGGTTTCAAAATGTTTCCTACCAGTTTGGGGTGAATGCACACTTTGTGCATTTGTAACTCACCTTCTGCTGCAAGTCCTGTGTGTAAAACAGCTGTGGCAATTAGCTGTGCCATGCAAAGCAGCTGAGGTTGAAAAGCAGGAAACAAGGTATAGGGCCAAGGTGGGTGGGAAAGCCCAGTAGCAGATCATCAGAGTGAACCGGTTCACTAACAGATGATCGTTGGAGCTACCGGGTCAGCTGAACCAGGCCGAACCAGTAGAATACCATCACTAGTTAGTTCACTTTCTGACTAGTTTCCATCTATTAGTTCTTGCTCTGCCTTCAGATGCTTTGGAGAATAGGTTGACCCCCTTTTCTTTGTGGCAGCCCTTAGATATTGGAACACTGCTATCATGTCACTTCTAGTCTTCATGGACTATATGAAATTGAACTTCATGAAAGTATAAATCGAATTACATAAAAAGATTAAAATATAACAAGCTTGACCTTAGTCCTTCTAGAGACATAGAAAATGATAACATCCCCAAGCAACTTAGTAACTCCATTTGTCATTCAGAATATTGCAAGAGGGTCTCTTTGTATGACATTGTCAAACTTCTTGATCCCCAGTAGAGTTGCAACAACTACGAAGTCACAGAATGTTATGGAAGGAAGAGTCAGCCACTGAACACAAGGGACTGATAGTATCTTGCTGGAATGTTAGTCTGGTGACAATACATGAGAAATGCCAAGGGACTGCACAGTGCTTCCCCATGTATTGTTTTCATTGAAGTCAGTGGGATATACTTGACCTAAGTTATTTCCGGATTGCCTGGTGGCGACAACATTGATGTGACAGGAAGCAGTGTTTATTTTTCCCACATGGCTCTCTGCTACATGGGAGGTCAAGGAAGGTTTATATGAAAGTGCCATGAAGAAGCTTTGGGAGACTTTGTGGCTGATTGGAAACCAAATGGAATCAATTGCAGTCATAACAATTATATGCTTAGAAAACAGTTGGCTGCTTCTCCGATTCAGATACGCTACGATGCGGTATTCCTGTTTTTGTAGCATACATTTTTGGGCATAAGAGAAGTCACTGTTTTAACCTTGGATTGTTAAATGATTTGGCAATCATTTCAGCACTCAGCGTTTCAGCTTCAAAAGGACACACGTCACCCCTAAAAGCATAAATGAAATTTGCAAATGCTAATTGCTGTAAAGGTCAATATTTTAGAAAGTGTAATTATAAATTAAATGGAAATTTATTTATTTATTTATTTGCTATAATTATATCCTACTTGCCCTTCAGGATCTCATGGTTCTTAGACACTTATTTCAGTTTTTATCCACAATAACAGCAAAATGAGACATAGCAATCTAAACTAGTTCTAAGACACCCAGTGAGTTTATATAATCAAGAAAGGCTTATGTTTGAGTCTCCCAGCTCTTGATGCCTTAACTATTATACTGTACTCTTTCTTATATTATTATAAAGAGGAAAACTGGACCTGAACTGAGCATCTCTCATATATTCCTTTTCTCAATGTTGTCAATGAAGATGTATGGACTACAACTTCCACAATTCCCCAATCAGCATGTAGAAGTCCATGCATCTTCAAATTCTCAAGGTTCAGCAACACATTCTTAACCCCTTCAAATAGACCAATCTGTGCCAGCCCTTCATCAGCTCAATTGTTCCTTATCAATTAGGAAATATAGCCACTGTTTCTTTGGACCAAGCCATGCTGAAATTCACAGATGATTTAATGAGAAATGTTTTGTTGGCCCCATGTGCTTTCATTGGTATTTTCTGTCTTTTCTTAAGGATATACAGTGTTTCAGGGGTTGCAATTAATATTGGGCTTGCAATCAGGAAAGGGAGAGAATTATATTTGCATCGTATCAGGTGTTACATTCGTACTACATTGGTTAGTTTTGTATGGCCTCAGCCCAATTTATTTAATGGTTCCATTGATGTTGATGTTTTAACCTAGTTAATGAATTAATCTGGGTTTACTGAAGATGTTAATCCATAAACTAATCCAATAAGATGAGTTTGTGCAATACATTAAGCCTCTCTCAATTAGTCAAAGTTAATACAAAACATGTTGAAATTATTATGCAAGTATGGCCTTAAATTGATCTAGTTAAGCATGTTGTCAGGGTTCCGAGTAACACACCCAAAGAAATCAGAACTGGGTACATCATATCGGCATGGCCAATGAAAACCAACTCTGAAGTTTCCCAAGTTAAAAGTATAATTAAAAGAATAAATGTTTCCCTCCCCTCAATGTGTCCCAAGTCACATTGTCCAATTAAAACCATTGATGCATCCCTGGTCACTCCTCTCTTCCTTCCACTGCGACCTGTTGAGATTACCTTGGTTCCCAAAAGAAGGCTTGTTGTTTTGTCTGTGAGACAATCTACCTCCTTGCCCCCGCCCAGAGTGCATGACAACTATGAAGCAGAAAAAGATGGCTTCAGCCAGAGTTGACACATCATTTGAATGCACTCTTTGTATTGAGGGCATCGTTCTAACCTATGAAGTTCAAAGAAAGCTTTGTGGCATATTACTTTTTCCTGCAGGACGTTTTTGAGGATCTACCATATGTGGAAACTGTCTCACTCAAGTCTAAAGGTAGGATAACCCTATTCCTCAGGATAATAATTTATAGGATATTCCCATCAGTTTAGGCATCTAAACTCTACCCAATCTAAACTGTAATCCTAATCCATAACTATTAATTTATCATATAATAAAAATAGCATAAAACTGAACATCTTACCATCACAATGCGTTCTTTGGAACAGACTTTCAGGGATAAAGCTGATGTCCATCTGCAGGTGAACTCTGTTTTCTTTCCACTACAGTTTCTAAAAAAGACACTTCCTTAGAAAAGTGTCAGAAAATGGATCTTATTGTTTTTTTTTAAATTCTAATAACTGCATCTTAGAACAATTATAGCATGCAGTTAAAAAGGACTAGCAGTAAAATGTAATATTGATTGCCTCTAAATGCTCACATTGAAATGAGATGGCTCAGAGAGCAGCAAAAATATATTTTACCAAATGGCTGGCTTGATTTTAGGCAAGGAACAGTTTACCAAAAGGAATATAATTTTAGCTAGAAAATATTATGTAAAGAAATATTTAAAAAGAAAGAAAGGAAAGAGAAATGAAGGTTCTTGTCAGCAAGACAGACAAATTAAATATCTGTGGTATGGAGAACATAATTTTGGACCTTCCTCCCAAAAGTTCTAAAACTGCTTCAAAATCACGCTGTGTGCTATGGATCAAAGCATACTTTATTCTGTTCACATTTTCTTTGTACACATTGTGATTTTTCAAACTTTCTTAAGTTTTCTACTTCACTTTCTATCAACCGTGACTCCATTTGTACACAGGGATATTTTCCTACTTCTTACGAATCATAAATTCTCAAGTGATGTCTGTGGCATGCACTCCTAACCATTTATGTTATGGACTGAGCTAACGCGTTCATTAACAATCCTAATAGCTTTACGTTAACAGCAGGCTCGTAATCCTGCACTTCTCATTGGCCTGCGAATAGTGAGTTGTGATTGGTCGTTTCTGGCTGATCTGATTGGCTGACAGCGGGTCATCTCTGATTGGACACTTGTTAGAGCGGTAAACTCAAATCATTGGTTGTTGTGACAGCAGCCAGCTCTATAAAAGAGCTGCTGCTGCCCAAGTATTTTGCTCTGTTCTGAAGTTACTAATAAAGAGTTGAAGTCACAGTTCGATGCCTCGTCTCCGTTCCTTGCGCCCATGCTCAGGACTTAACACTGGCGACGAGGATGGGATGCGGAGACGATAGAGGTGACTGAGCACTCATCGAACAATACAGAGCGCGTGGCTGAGAGCGTAAGCAACAAACAGCAGGATGACCAACGGCACCATAACCACCCGCTCCATTTGACCCGGCAAACAAAGACTGGGATTCGTATATAGAGCGGTTCCAGATGTTCCTGGAGATCAACAATCTGAAGGATGCTACGCCTGGCAAGAAACGAGCGGTATTCCTGACCCATTGCAGGCCCACTGTTTTTAAAATGGCTAAGGCACTTGCAAAACCGGCGAAGGTGAAGACAATGGATTGGGATAACCTCGTGCCGATCCTCCAGGCCCATTATGCACCCGCGGTGCCAACACTCATCTGAAGACACGAGTTTTACCAGAGGGACCAACGGAAAAACAAGAGTGTTGGAGACTTCATTGCCGACCTCCGGAACCTGGGTGGACTCTGTGGTTTCGCAAACCTCGAGGAAGCAATGAGAGACCGAATAGTTCTGGGATTAGATGACCACACGTTACAGAGCAAGATTATGGCGAAGGGAGACATCAGCCTCGCAGATGTCATCGCCGACGCTACTGCAGCAGAAGCAACCAGGAAGTCAGCTGCTCGAATGCGCCGAGCGAACGCACCGCACCACCAACTCGCTAGTGATAGTCTGCCTTCCTCTGAGAGGCACACTACTACCGCCCATCATGAAGACCTCGAATCCTCATCAGACAGCAAGGAAGAGGAGGTCAACCGGCTACGGTCAGAATGTGACCAACGAGACCAATGGAACCATAGATTTCCGCGCCAATGCGCTGGTTGCTGGGCAAACCACCTGCGAGCAGACTGCAAATTCCTCGATGCACTCTGCCACTCCTGTGGAAAGAGAGGCCACATCGCAAAGGTCTGCAGAAGCAAGTGAGAGTCCAGTCCAATCTGGAGGGAGAAGAATCTCCGCCAGGCTACAGGCAACCCACCTGTAAATCTGGACCGCCTGAACCACCAATGGAACAACCACTACTACAGAAATCGAGCACTTGCCACTTCAACTAGATGGGAAGAGGCATACCAAACCATCACTATCGGCCACGCTTCGTCCCTGGTGCAAGGAAGATCTGAGTAAAGATCGCCATTGAGAATCGACCTTGCATAATGGAAGTCGACTCGGGGTCGTCCCTATCGATGGTCTCCTGGAAAACCCTCAAACAGCTGATCCCTGCCATCTGTCGCCAGGACCTCAGCACTCAAAAAATCATACTAAAGGACTACCAAGGAAACAGAATTCCAGTTATTGGTTCCAGCCACATCCAAGTATCCTTCAAAGACCGCACCACAATGCTACCTCTGACCGTCGTCGATCGTGACCGGCCCAGTCTGCTAGGGTTACAGTGGTTCGCCCCACTCAGGATTGAACTAGCTGGCATCCACCAAACCAGAAGCAATGACTGGGAAGAGGCCCTCGTCCAGGAATTCCAGGACGTTTTCACAGAGAAGTTAGGCAAGTACAAGGGGACCCCTATATCATTTAATCTCAGCCCCAATGTAGCCCCCATTCGCCTTAAGCCTCATTGGGTGCCTTTTGCACTCAAGCCAAAGATTGACAAGCAACTGGACAAATTAACAGCCCAGGGTGTGTTGGAACCGATTGACCATGCCCGATGGGAAACCCCAATAGTAACACCCATAAAGCCAGATGGATCGTTAAGAATTTGTGGGGATTACCAGGCCACCCTAAATCACGTGCTTCAGCAGAGCGCTTACCCAGTACCGGTGGTCCAACACCTTCTTCATTCCCTGGGTGGCGGAAAAATATTTGCGAAATTGGACTTAGCTCAGGCGTACCAACAGCTACCCGTAGGTGCGAAGACTGCAGAAGCCCAGACTATAGTCACACATAGAGGTGCCTTTAAGTGCAATAGACTCCAATTCGGAGTAAGCGTGGCACCAGGCATTTTCCAAAGTCTGATGGAGAGACTATTACAAGGCATAAAAGGGGTCATGCCTTATTTTGATGACGTCTTAATAGCTGCCCCTACTAGAGAATTATTAGAAAAATGACTCAGAATGGTTCTCCAAAAATTTAAGGACGCCAGCCTGAAGGTAAAAAAAGACAAGTGTCAACTTTGTATGGAGAGGGTGGAGTTCCTTGGATACCTTCTCGACAGACAGGGAATCCACCCTACCAAAAAAAAATTAACTGCAATCAAAAATGCCCCAAGACCTAGAAATAAGACAGACTTCCAAGCCTTCCTGAGATTCATTAACTTTTATAACATCTTCCTGCCCCAGAAGGCGACCATAGCTGAGCCCCTACATAGACTTCTCGACAAAAAGGCTTCCCGGGTCTGGGGACAGCATGAAGAATGAGCATTTCAACAAGTAAAAAACCTCTTGACTTCTGATGCTGTATTAATATAATACAACGAGACTCTATCCTTAACAGTTACCTGTGACGCCTCACCATTCGGAGTGGGAGCCATCTTAAGCCATGTCCTGCCAAACGGTAATGAGGCACCTATTGTGTTCTTTTCGAGAACTTTGTCTAAGACTGAAAGAAATTATAGCCAACTTGATAAAGAGACTCTCGCCATTGTGTCTGCAATTAAATGTTTCCATGAGTATGTCTATGGAAGACCCTTTTCCATAATTACAGACCACAAGCCGTTACTCGGCATTTTAGCGGGAGACAAACCAACTCCCCACATTTTATCACCAAGAATGACACGTTGGTCAGAGTTTTTAGCCACATACGACTACCAACTGCAACACCATCTGGGGAAAGCCATTCCCCACACTGATGCCTTGAGCCGTTCTCTGCTACCAGAAGTCATCGATGACCCAGCTCCAACCTTGGCTGTATTGCAAATCGAGACTCTTCAGCCACCACCGCTGACCGCACGAGACATCGCCTCGGAAACAAAGAAAGATCCTTCTTTGGCATGAGTCCTCAGCTGGGTGGAACGAGGTTGGCCTGAGAACAAACCCAACGACACCTTCAAGCCATTCAGAAACCAACAAACAGAACTGTTCTCTCAAAAGGTCTGCATCTTGTGGGGAGACAGAGTCGTCATCCCGGGGAAATTACAACATAAAGTTTTAAAGATGTTGCACGATGGACATCCAGGCATCGTGCGGATGAAGGCATTGGCAAGGTGGTGGCCAGGCATAGATAAGCAGATAGAAGCCTGGGTAGCTACCTGCAGCAAGTGCCAAGAGACTCACGCCACTCCTCCCAAAACACCCCCAACGCAGTGGGAAACAGCTCGTGGTCCCTGGTCCCGCATCCACATCAATTTTGTGGGACCCACAAAAGGACACACTTTCCTTCTAACCGTGGATACCTATTCCAACTGGCTTGAGGTCCATAAAATGAAAACCACCACCACGGAAGCGGTCATTAAAAAACTGAACAAGCTATTCACTACCCACGGATTGCCAGATATCCTGGTCTCCGATAATGGCCCTCAACTCACTCCCCTGGCATTCGAACAGTACCTAGCAGACCGGAGCATCCGCCATGCCTTAACATCGCCAGCTCACCCTGGGGCCAATGGCAGGGCTGAGCGAATGGTCCAATTTGTAAAGAAAACTTTACACAAAATGGAACAGGGAGACATTGACGACAAGATAACCAGGATGCTTCTCCTCCAACATATCACACCAAGCAGCACCACAAACAGAACCCCAGCCGAACTCCTGATGGGCCAAAAACTTCGCTCACACCTTGATCGCCTTCACCCTGCCTACACACCAGAACCACCCCTGGGGTCCAGCAGCACGTGTCGTACATTTCAGGTAGGCGACTCCGTTTTTGCAAAAAACCTCTCGGGTGACCCATTGTGGGTCCCCGCTACCATTACGCAACTTACGGGGCCCCGATCCTACCATCTACAAACTGCGGATGGCAAAATGTGGAAGCGCCACATAGACCAGCTTCAATCCAGACTAGCACCTACTCCCATCTCATCCCCTGAATCTCAAACCAGGGGGGGAAGGGACATTGAGGGGGCCGGAGAAGAAATAGCAGATGACCTAACAATTGGAACTCAGCAGTCTACACAACCAACCAGGGGATACTCACCTCCAGAAGGAGAACCAAGCCGGGTCATTGACTCGCCGCATAGTAGCACCACGATGGAAACAGATCCAGGGAACCCGGATGACGGCATTGGCGAGAGCGGAGAGGACAACCCCGAGCCGTCCAATGGAACAGCGGGACCGTCTCTGCCATCCAACTCAGCAAGCAGCCCACCAGAACCAGAGCCAGGACAGAAACCGGTGGAACAGCGCAAGTAAAGCAGACAGGTGAAGCGACCTGCCTACTTAAGAGAATACGTTACCCCACCCCTCAGATGGAACCTAGGGGAGAGGGGTGTTATGGACTAAGCTAACGCGTTCATTAACAATCCTAGTGGCTTTATGTTAACAGCAGGCTCGTAATCCTGCACTTCTCATTGGCCTGCGAATAGTGAGTTGTGATTGGTCGTTTCTGGCTGACAGCGGGTCATCTCTGATTGGACACTTGTTAGAGCGGTAAACTCAAATCATTGATTGTTGTGACAGCAGCCAGCTCTATAAAAGAGCTGCTGCTGCCCAAATATTTTGCTCTGTTCTGAAGTTACTAATAAAGAGTTGAAGTTATAGTTCGATGCCTCGTCTCCATTCCTTGCGCCCATGCTCAGGACTTAACAATTTATATCCATTTATCAAGTAAAAATGTGTAGGAGTGCTTGAAAAAAATCTGTTTCCAGTTAATCTGTACTGTTGCTTTCCAATAATATCACGATAAAGATTCAATAGCTTGAGCTGATAGAATTCAGGACTTGGTTCCCTCTCCAACATCACAAGAAGATATCACAGTGTCACATACATAAAGAAGTAAGGCGCTGTTTATCATGATTTGTATTATTATCTTCTACCTTTGTTTTCAGGGAACAGATTCCAACTCATTTCTTACACTTCATGCATTATGAAACTGTGCAAGAAACAGAAAAGGGAAAGAAACCATATCCAAGTGACTGGTTTATTGTATATACGTATAAGTAGTTCTTAACTTACAATCATTTGTTTAGTGACTGTTAAAGTTACAACGGCCCTGAAAAAAGTGACCATTTTTCATACTTAACGACCATTGCAACATCCCCATAGTCGCATTATTAAAATTCAGATGCTTGGCAACTAGTTCAGGTCAGGGGTTGTCTGATAAGGGTTCACAGGAGTTCGGGAGAGCCCCTGGCTAAGATTCTGTGCAGTTCAAAGAAGCCCCAAATCCCACTCCTGGCTGGCCCTCCCTACCCTGCCCTGCCACTCCCAGGAGTCCCCACATAGCCCATTTTGGATGCAGGCAAGTGCAGGGCATGTGCAGAGGCTCTGGGAGGGGGAAAACAGGCCTCCTGGAAGTTTGGGAAGGCTGGAAATGGGCCCATTTCTGGCTTTCAGAGGGCCTCTGGAGCCTGGGGAGGCCATTTTCACCCTCCCGGAGGCTTCAAAAAAGCCTCCAGAGCCCGGGAAGGGCAAAAACACCCCCCCCCACTGAGGTGCAGGAGGCTGACTAGGCCACACCCACCATGTCCACGGTCACCCAGCAACCGGGCAGAGAACCCTTTGCTAAAATTTTTGAAGCCCACTCCTGGTTCACGTTTATGATGGTTGCAATGACCCAGGGTCATGTGATATCATTTTATGATGAGCAAAGTCAATGGGGAGCCAGATTCACTTAACAACTGTGTTACTAATTTAACAACTGCAGGGATTCACTTAAGAACTGCAGCAAGAAAGGTCATAAAATGGGGCAAAACACACTTAACAACTATCTCACTTAAGCAACAGGAATTTTGGGCTCAATTGTGGTCGTAAGTCAAGGACTATCATATTTTAAGTTTGAATTGTCCCAAAGCCACAAGATACCCCATCCTGCTGCACCAAAACTGTCCTGATGTTGGAATGAGCCATTTTAACCTTGCCATAAGTCCAGTGAGTCAAACTTGATGGCCGCATCAGGACTGTATTTGACCTCTAGGGGCTGGGGTGGCTATGGCCAGGATGGGTGTGGGCAGCTTGACATCACGTCAGGGATGCCTGTGATGGCTCAAGTGCTTTGCCAGCAAAAATGGACTCCCGAGCTCCATTTTCAGCTGCAACGGCCTCCTGCAACCCTCTGCCAGTGAAAATAGAGCAAGGGAAGGCCTAACACAGCCCTCTCAAGCTCCATTTTCTCTGGCAGTGGCAGCGTGGGCCTGTCTTTCATTGTTTCCAAGGTGGTCCTGTGGCCCAGATCTAAGCACCTCGAGGGTCAGATTCGGCCTGCGGCAGTGGTGCTATTCTACTGGTTCGGCCCACTTCTGACGTACCGGGAAGTTCAGCGGAGACTGAACCAGTTCTCTCTGACGATCTGCTATTGGGCCCACCCACCCACGTGGGCTCCCATACTTACCTTTATTCCCTGGTTTTGAAGGGCAGCTGCTTTGTGTGGCACAGTAGATTGCCACACATCAGCTGTTGAAGCTACAGGGAGAGTGCAGGATTGCAGGAGGTGAGTAGAAAACCCTCTGCATGTGTGCAAAGTGCATATTTGGCATGCACGCAAAGTATGTGCATGTGCACAAAGTGTGCCCACCAAGTGACACCCGGTGAACCAGTGGTAAACTACTTTGAAACCCACCATTGGCTTGTGGGCCTTAACTTTGACACCCCTACCAAAATTTCATTTTGGTATTTTCAGCCCTTGTCTTCAACCAATCAATAGTGTTTTGAATTTTCATTTTTTTATTTTCCAGGGTAATGGTTACCCCACTGAATTCTAGATAGTCTGCCTATATGAAAAGCATGGCCTTCATTTCCATATAATGACTAAAAATATTGAACGGTAAAGACCTTGTGTCATCCCAACTCAATACCTCACTCTAGTTTGAACAGAAGGATAAGTACATATTCCCCTCTTTAAAACAATAAGGAAAAAAGCTGACTCATCCTCATCCTCCATTTTTTTTGGAAATTTTGAATAATCTCAGCAAAATAGATTTAAGGAAGCAGGGGCAAGAGCTGACAAAATTGGTCAACAAAGCCACTAAATTAATCTGGCAGTCATGAGATGAGGATAAACAACATCAGTATTGTTAAGTCTGTGTTCCCCAATCAGGGTTAAGGAGACAAGCTAAACAGAATGTGCAGCGTTAGTCAGATAGGCACACAGATAAATGAGTGAGATAAGTTTGTATGTTTGTTAACATACAGTAAAAATAACAGATACGCTTGTGCTATCAAAAGATAGTTTATTCCATTTAGAGTTTATAGCATAGTCAAAATAACAGTCCATTAGTCATGTATCGTTTTAGTCCATCAAAGATATTCAGTTAGCAAAGTCCGTGTAGAATATCCAATGTCAGTTCACTTACAAATCAGTCCTTTCTCTCTCCCGTTCGAGTAAGGGGAAAACGCAGTCTTCATCCAGTAATTAGGGATCATCAAGTCAGAGAGAGCAAGCTGACGTGCCTTGCTTCTTTTATGGTGCTTTCACAACCACTCCCTTAATTACATTCCTATATTTAAAGTTGCAGATACTTTAACTTATAAACCATGATAACATATTTATTATTTTACCTAAACCAGTTAGGGTAAACAATGTTATCCCTAACAAGTATAACAACTGTGACACTGCACATTGAGAGGAAAGTTACTCTAATTTTGAGATGATGGGATTTCCAGTATCAGAAGTCATCTGTCTGGACTAATTGTGATAGAAAATGACAGTTAGTAACAGCCTTCTTATCTTTGTGGCAACTCCGGAATGCTTTTCTATGGGCGAAAGTGTCCAATTTGTTTAGAAGTAATTTACTGCTTTTGTGACCTTATTATAAATCAGTGTGATATCAACTGCTCTTCACCTCATGTTAATGACCAGTAAATAAAATGTTAATTTACTTTACAGCTTTGTGTTGCAAAGGTTTCAGGTATTTATATGGTTTTAATGAGGGTCCAATTTGCACAATAGCCTGAATGGATGACTATTAATAAAAGCATCTTTGTAAGGAAGAGATAATTATAATGCATCAGATGGTACTGTTATTTGAGGTGGGATTATGTTATTCTGCATCTCTGTGTTTTAAGGAGTATATATGTCTCCCTTTAGCCACTTGCATACCCTAATGCCCAAGGAACAGAATGTAAATTTTCTAAATAGACAAATCTCCAGCAAATTGGCTTTTCTGGGAAACAAGGGTGCTGAATATATTTTTATAATGTGCTTTAATGATTGTGCCAATGCTTTAGGTGTGTCAAATTCAAGGTCCAGGGGCTGGATTCAATGAGTGCTTAAATCTACCCTAGAAACAGCAAAGGACCATCCCGCTGTGCCTCTGCCAGGGAAAATGGAACTCAGGGAGCCGTTCTCAGCCCTCCCGAGCTCCATTTTCCCTGGCAGAAGGCAGCAAAAGGCCGTTGTGGCTGAAAACAGAGCTCGGGAGCCCATTTTCACTGGCAGAGCTCTCAGGCCATCATAGATGCCCCCGACACAAGTGACATCAAGCTAGCCATGCCCGCCCCAGCCCCCGAGGTCAAACACAACCCTGATGCAGCCCTCAATGAAATTGAGTTGGACATCCCTGCATTAGTATGAGGAAATATCAACAACAACAACACCTTCATTTTGAAGAGCCATAGTCCAGAAATTTGGTATCTACAGTAGTATACCAATTGGCTTATAAATAGGATTTTTTCTTATAGGCAGAAATAAGGCAGTATGAATTATTATTATTATGATATTTGTAATTTCTTGCATCTTAAATTGGGATTGGCAATGTAATACTTTCTGGTATTTCTTTTTGAGATTACAACTTGTATCAAAATCTGTCAACATATCTAATGGTTAATGGACACTGTAGTCCAAAACAGTAGGATGGATCCAGATTGCCTGCCTTGGTCGAAGTATACTAAACAGTAGTAGTAGTAGTAATAGTAGTAGTCATTTAGTCATGTCTGACCTTCGGCTACTCTGTGGATCAGGACTCTTCATGTGCCTGTATCATGTGCTCATCCTGGTGTGGCCCTTTATAGTGTCCAACCAACAGATGCTAAGGTGGCTTCTTCTCCTTTTTCCACTGATCATTCCCAGCAAGATTGACATTTTAAGTGCGTCCATTCATATGACATGGCCAAAGCATGGTAGCCTTTGCTTGGTAATTGTTGTGGCCTGTCAGCTGCCAGCACCTCCAGCAGCTGAATCAGAGGAGGAGGAAGAGGAGGTATGGGAGTCAGGGTCAGTCAGGGCAACCTAGGAGCTCCAAGGTGGAAGAGATAATGGAGCTGGCAGAGAGAGAAAGACAAAGGTGGAGCCTGGGCCGTCTGTTAGACCTCAGATGGAGAGTCAACAGCCCCCAGGTCTGGAGGTGGCTGATGAAGAAGAAGAGGAACAGTTGCATCCAGTGCCTAACGCCTGGCTGTGCTGAAGGCAGAGAAGGGGACAGCAATGGAAAGCCATAGGCTGATCCTGGGGAAGGAAGAGCCACCACTGCTAACAAGGCCCTGTTAGCAGCTCTGGGGATAAAAGACAAGGGGGTGCAGATCAATAGGTGTGGCAGATAACTATTCATCTTCCAGCCAGACAAACTTGTTAGCCTGTGGTGCCAGCATTCCTAATAAAGGAATCTTTTGAGTTCACATCAGAGGGTTTGTTGAGTTTGGGGACCTGGGTCAGAACATCTTGACTTTGAGTCATATTTTTGGTGAAATTCAGTGTAGGACTTCTTTGTGATTTTTGCAGTCCATGGGATGCACAATAGTCATCTCTAGCACCATAATTCAAAGGTGTCCACCCTTCTCCTATCTGCCTCTAAGTTTTAGTACATAATAGATCTATGCTAAGTTGGGATTTCACTAAGGACAAATCCATCTTGATAAAAATTTCCTCTTATTATGGCTTGAATTTTTCAAGGTTCAGTCATCTGCCTTTTCAGGTTTATGGAAACAGGCTAAGAAGTACATATTGATCAATCACTCTTTCCTCTTTCCTCTGTGTATAAAGATAACATTTTTCTCTTTCACACTAGCTGCATTCATATAGTACCTTTTACCAAATTACTGAATTATCCCATTTTCTGGGCTTCCACAACATTTTAGACCATAGGATAAGCAAATGGCCTGGATTTTCATAGCAGACTAAACTATAAAAATGGATAAAAATGCAATGTACTGGGTAAAAAGTGCCACTAGATTTTTCTCTGACTTGGTGAAATGTATTATGTGAACATGTCTAGACTGTAAAGTCCTCTTCTGCTTCAGATAACCCTATGGTGAAGGAAGCAGTCAACTTTATCATTTATCTATTTTATTTCTGTACCATCTGACTCCAATTGATTCTGGGCAGCTCACAGGATAAAAATAAACAACAAATATTATATATTTGTTGGTTAGAATGGAGTACTGCAGGCTACTTCTGCTGACTGCTGACTGTCGGCTGCCTGCAATTTGGCAGTTCAAATCCCACCAGGCTGAAGGTTGACTCGGCCTTCCACCCTTCCAAGATTGGTAAAATGAGGACTCAAATTGTTGGCAGTCATATGCTGACTCTGTAAACCGCTTAGAGAGGACTGTAAAGCTCTGCGAAGCGGTATATAAATCTAATTAATATGCTATTGCTAGGGCTGAACTAATCAAGAAGACAAACATGTCTCTCTCCTTCATACACACATACACACACACACACACACACACAGTGGGATTCAAAAAAAATATTACTGGTTCTGTGGGCATGGCTTGGTGAGAGTGGCTTGGTGGATGTAGCAGGGGAAGGTTACTGTAAAATCCCATTCCCTCTCCACCCCACTAACCTGCTTTCCAGCTGAGTTCTCCTGTGCAGGGCAACCAAAGAAAACCCAGACAATCAGCTGGGACTCAGGAGGCAGAGAATAGATGGGGATGGGGCCAGTCAGAGGTGGTATTTGCCGGTTCTCTGAACTACTCAAAATTTCTGCTACCAGTTCTCCAGAACTGGTCAGAACCTGCTGAATACCACCTCTGCATTCATAGCCAAAAGCTAAGAAATAAATACAAATAGTCCTTGACTCTCTCTCTCTCTCTCTCTGTCTCTCTGTCTCTGTCTCTCTCTCTCACACACACACACACACAAGCTCCAACCATGCTAACCCAATGTTGATAAAAACAACCAGGTCTTTAAGGCCCTCCAAAATACCATCAGGATGGAAACAATATTTGTGCTTGTCCTCAAATATCATTGGTCATGTGAACCAAGTCATTAGAGGTACCTCAAAAGGCTGAAGTGGGTACAATTATTTTCAAAATAAATAGGGACTTATGTTCGGGAGATTTGTCATCGGAATAAATGTGACAATTTGTTAGTCTTATCAGAATGTTTCTATTTTTATAATTGTAGCGATTGGTTTTTTTTTACTTGTAATATTTAGACGTTGTTATTTATACACCCTTAAATTATGCTTTTAGGATTTGGGATTCTGCAGATTTTGAATTAATCTTGAATTTATTGACAACGGTGACTGCAAGTAGAGAGATAGTGAGATATCGTATGCTGTAGAAATTATAAATTGTTGTTGTTGTTGTTGTTGTTGTTGTTATTATTATTATTATTATTATTATTATTATTATTATTATTATTATTATTATTATTATTATTATTATTATTATTATACCACAGCAGTTGTGACTCATAGTAGTCATTAAAAACATCCATCATGAAACAATAAATGGGGAAATCATAAAAATAAAATATTGTTAATTTAAATTAAATAGCAGCCCAATAAGAGCTAACATTTGAATGAGCAAATGTGAATCAACATTTGCATCAACATTTGAATGTTGACTGATTGATGATTGATTGATTGATGAAAAATCCTTCTGGAAGAGTTCTATTTTGGGAATGAGGGCCAGGCTGTAAATGTAACTGAATAATCCAGTTGATTATTGAAAGAGCATAATCTTCTTTGCGCACCTAGTGTTATTTTAATAGATTAGCCTGTGGTTCACTTTGAGTCCAGAACGCAAGGTCCTTGCTTAATACTGTATTTGGATTACTCCAGAGCAGTGCTTCTCATAAACAAAGAACATAATCTTCTTTGCTCACATATTTTCCTAACACTTTGTGTTATTTTAATAGATTAGCCTATGGTTCATTTTGAGACCAGAATGTATGTACTGTATTTGGATTACTCTAGAGCAGTACTTCTCAACTTTGGCAACTTGAAAATGTGTGTGGAGTTCAATTCCCAGAATTTCCCAGACAGTAAATCTTTGTAGATCTAGGAAATTGTTGAACTCTAACTCTAACCACAGTATTTTTGGAATTGCTAACTCTTCTATGGTACTTTCTGAGGCAGATGGGAATAATGACCATACTGTGGATTTACTTAAGGCCTATAAACAGTGGAGTAAACTTCCTAAGGATTCTTGAGAAGTTATTACCAAATTGAAGGTTTTAACAAAGTAATAGTGGCAGCTCATTTTCATTTGGCCTGCCAGTCATTTGTCACTACTAATTGTTAGTGGACACGCATGGAGGAGTGGAGGCAATAATAAAACCTGTGTACGGGCATCAAGATGCAGCTCACATTATGTATGTACTTTTGTTTGACATCTCATTGTTTTTCCATCATTGTAGGTTTTTACTGGGTGGCTATGCTCAATATATTGTAATGTGCCTCTGTTTCAGTCTGGAGCTTTCGTAGGAAACCAGGTTGTCCCTGAGACGTGGCTGAATTGCAACTTCAGACCTCTTTTTACAAACTGACAATACTGCAGGGTTTCAAGATTCTTGTATAACATCCACAATAAAGCATAGTTTTTTTAATTTGTCAGACTTGCCTCATCTGATCCCTTAGGGAAGTAAAACTCTTGACTCCATCTGAAGTGAAAAGACACTTTTACTGAGAGATGTTGATTGCAGGAGAGTTGAGTAAAACCTAAAATTTCGATGCACCAATACAAAACTAAACCCCTGGTTTCCCCTAGATGGATCGCCCTGTAGTCCATCTGAGCATAGCCACTCTAAGCAGTGCTGTGATGTTTTGAGAAACTCTGAAGTGTTTGGGCTGGCGAAATCCCACATCCAGGGCAGATGGCCTTGAAGATGCCAGTGTGCCAGTACAAACTGGATTCCAAGATGCTCTGTTCTTCCTCAATTGTCCATTTCTCCTTCCCAATTTTCCGTCATAAAGGTATGCAGCAAATTGCCCATTTGTTCCCCCCCTTCCCCATTGATGACAGAATGCCAGCAAAGTGCCAAGCCAAAGCTGGTGGTTCTGACGTAATCATTCTCTAGCAAGTTAGAGAATGTTTACTTTTTTTAAATACATAAGGAAAACTGGGGACCTGGAAAATAACCTAAACGAAGTGCTTTTCTAATTCTTTAGTCCTTTTCATATTCTTTCTTGCAAGAACTTACTTTCCATTTCTGTTCTTCCATTCCATAAAGCTTGTCATCTTGTTATAATCTGCCATTTTCATTCATATTGATCTCTGTTTGGCATATAACAGCTTTTGCATTACTATATATTAAGAGCCATGGTGACGCAGTGGTGAGAATACAGTACTTCAGGCTACTGCTGACTGCCGGCAGCCCAAAAGTTTGGCAATTTGAATTTCACTGGCTCAAGCTTCAATCTTCCGAGCTCAGTAAAATGAGGACCTAGGTTGTTGGGGGCAATAAGCTGACTCTGTAAACCACTTAAAGAGGGCTATAAAGCACTTTAAAGTGGTATATAAGTCTAAGCGCTGTTACTATTTTCTGAATATGTCCTTTCCTCTCCTCTTCTCTGGCAAATGCTTGTTGTATGAAATTCTTAAGCTATAATTAATCCATTTGCTATTGATTAGATATATAGAGCTGCTTTTCTTTCTTTTTGTAAATGTAAATGCATGCTTATATTTCTGTATGCTAAAAATCTGGTGCTGTTTGTGAAGTCAGACGCTAATTTAATCATTAGCTGTTCTCTAATTCATTATCAGTTTAAAACAATTTGAACAGATTAGTCCCCATTTAAAAAAAATAGAAGTCACCCTATTTCACAAATTACAAAGCGTAAATCTCTTGAATGTGTCATAGCCCAATAAAACAAATCCTAGATTTAAATGGCATTTGATATGTGTACACAAGCAAATGCACATATGGGGGGAATTGTATATAGCTCAGGGTTGAACAGTGGAGTCTTTTATGCTCTCTGAGCCTGGTTGTTTGCTTGAAGATGTTTCATTATCCAACTAGGTAACATCACATTAACTAGTTGAGTAATGATGCATCTGAAAGCAAAGAACCAAGCTCAGAAAGCACCAAGGACTATACAAATGCACATATATTTGTAGGCAGATCTATAGCAAAACATGTTCCAAAACCCTTATTTGCCACCTTGTGAAGAAGGTAATGGAATATGCATCAGAAAAAAACAAATTCTCTGACTCCGAACAAAATGATTTTTTTCAGAACAGAGAACTCTTCATTTGATATATTCTGAACTAAGAGCATTTGACAAATGGTCTTGGTGTTGCTGTTTCCTTCTGAATTGATTTTCTGCAGCAGAGGAAAAATTTTTTTGATAGAAATAACAGCCAAACTCTTGCTATTTTTTTTTAATTCTTAAAGAGTTTCCTGTGTTCTGCTTCATTGGCTAATGAGTTCATCTTCTCAAATGTAGGATGACCTCATATTCTCTCTAATATCAACACTTTTTGATAGTTTTACTAGCTGACCTTGCTAAGGACTTTCTACACATTTCCGTGGACTGCAAATAAAGATAATGAAGTGCTGATCTTTCCAGAAGCAAATGTGTATTTCCAGTGAGGTAAAAAAAAAAAAAAGCCCAACTCACCAAATTCATACCATTTTTAATGGAAATCTGCACACAACAGAAATAAAGGTTAAGCCTTTATAGGGAATCTTCAAATTATGACCACAATTAAACCCAATACTATCTTTATGCTGTTTTCCCAGCTGCAGCTAATTAAGGGAATCAGGGCCTTTTTCTCCCCCATAACCCACGTTGCTCCCTTATCCATTCCTCCCATTGTACCCTAGGATGAAGAGGGGGTGAGCCTGGGTCTTCCTCTGAATGCCCAGCCAGACTGTGTTCTTTTCCAGTTTCCTCCACAGCCACCGGAGTCACACTCCCATTCCCTGTCAGCTGTTCCACCTCTCCCTTGGAATCAGATTCCAACAGGGGCATGACAATAGAATAGCTTTATTCGAAATATCATATTGGCACAGATCTGGTGAAAACCGACTCTGAAAATTCCCGTGGTTTTCATCTAATTAAAAGTAAAAAAAATCTACTTTCTCAAAAAAAAACCAGTGGTCCATCACTGTGCAGTCTGGCAACCAGGTAGCATCATTCCGCCTTCCTCCGACCAGGTGTGAGAATGTCCTTGGTTCCCAAGAGAAAATATTTTGTTTGGGCTACAGAATCTCCTCTACCTCAAACTTCTCCCTCCCTGTCTCTCCAGTGTGGCAACAATGAAGCAGTAAAAAACAGCTTCAGTCAGGTCAGCTTCATTTTTGTTGCTAAGTGAAACATTTATTAAGTGGCTTTTGCCCCATTTTATGGCTTTCTTGCCACGGTTGCTTAGTGAATCGCTGCAGTTACTAAGCTAATACCACGTTGTTAAGTGAATCTGGCTTCCCCATTGACTTTTTTTAAGAGAAGGCCGCGAAAGGTAATCACATGACCCTGGGACCAAGCAACAGTCATAAATATGATCCACTTGCCAAACATCCAAATTTTGGTCACATGATCATGGGGATGCTGTGAGGATTGTAAGTATGAAAAATGGTCATAGGTCACTTTTTTTAGTCCCGTTGGAAATTTGAATAGCCAGTAAATGAACTGTTGTAAGTCAAGGGCTATCTGTATGTGCATTTTCTCACAAATAAGTTAAACATCTTTCACTTGTTTCTCTCAATCTCTCCCTTCTATTTATTACTTAAATAAATAAACCATATACCTCTGGAATATCTGCAACCATAATTTAAAAACATCGCTAAATTATCCCCCAAATCACAATAAATCTTTAGAAGAACAAAGTTTACTTTAGATAAATCTACGTTAACTTTAGAAGAGCTATTGTGAATAAAACTGATTTTATCATAGGCAGGTTGCTATCTTTCTTGAAAACAGATCTACTGTGAATAACTGAATAATTGTCAAATATACATTATATCATTTCTTTATTATCAACACTAGAATTTATATGGGGGTGTATATGCCTATAAATGTGTTTATACATATGTGTGTGTATGTGTGCACACCCACACTCACATAAATACATATACCATACATACATATGTACATATATTCATACCACCCACAGAAGTACATATGTCAATATGGACATATATTTCACTTAACATACAATATATATTTGCTGAAATTCTTGATGCCATTTATAACATTAGTCTTTGAAAACTCAGAAAAATGGTAACATGTGCTGTTGATTTGAAGCTAGAAAGCTATTTGTTCTACTTTTGTGGCATGCCAGAAGGCGTGAAACACAGAAGATGTATTATTTATAGCTGAAGCATAGTAAAAACTAAATATTGCAAGAATTACTGGAGTATGAGATCAGATTATCTGGGATCATTTTCAAATATTCAGTTGGGTGCCAATTATTACATAAAAACCTCACATTTATATGCACATGCACGTAGAACTCAAAATATGGAAAATGGACGTGCCTTTAAAGTTGCCTACCCACACAAACACAAAAAGAATCAGGGCAGGTCAGAAACACCTCAAACACCCATTGTACATGGTGCCCAGTAGTGGTATTCTACCAGTTCAGGCCAGTTCAGGTGAACTGGTAGTTAAAAATGCTAGCAATTCAGCTGAACCGGTAGTAAAGAAAATACTACCAGTTTGGTTGAACTGGTATTTCCAATGATCAGCTGGGCAACGATCAGCTGCGCCACTGTCACATGTGATTTAGATGAGCTAGAAAGCAGGAAATCATCAGATTTCTTGCTTTGTAGCTAATCTAAATCGTACGGCACAGCTGTTTTTTTCCCCTCGCTGTTCTACTTACCTCGGAAGGCTTCAAAATGCTTCTTTTTTCAGTGCCCTGAGGCACAATAGGCAAAAAAAATGGGGTGCGGGGGATGCTGTGTGGCCTCCCAGTGCCCCATTTTTGCTCCCAGGAGGCTTCCCTGAGGCCCAGTAGGCCAAAAAATGGGGTATGGTGGGGGGGGGGGTGCTGTGAAAGAAAAAAAAACCGCCTAGCCATGCCCACCCAGTCACATGACCACCTAGCCATGCCACCTAGCCATGCCCACAGAACTGGTAGAATAAGTTTTGAATCCCACCACCGATGGTGCCCCCACTGTCCCAATCCCAATCGTCTTCAGTATATATGCACTGGAAAATGAATAGAGGCTTGTGTTTTCTACAGCCCTAATGTTGACAGTCCTCGGCTTATGACCACAATGGAGCCCCTAATTTCTGTTGCTGAGTGAGACATTGGTTAAGGGAGTTTTGTCCCATTTTATGATTTTTCTTGCCACAAGTGTTAAGTGAATCACTTGTGATTGTTAGTTAACATGGTTAAGTGAAACTGGTTTCCCCATTGACTTTGCCCATTAGAAGGTTGCAAAAGGGGATACTGCTACTGTCATCAGGAGGAATCAGTTGCCAAGCATCCACATTTTGATCATGTGAGATGCTGCAATGGTTGTAAGTGTGAAAAACGGTCATGAGTCACTTCTTGCAGTATTGTTGTAACTTTGAACAGTTTCTAAGCCAACAGTTGTAAGCTGAAGACTATAGGGGACTTCCCAATTCAAAAATAATTTCTTAGGGTTTGTACATTCAATTGAATTTCAGCAGGATTTCCCTCCATACCGCCTTGCTTATAAGTCAAAATCAGAAGCAAGGATGGTAAAGATATCATTTTCCCATTCTCTTTTAGTTATCATGCCTTTAAGCTGAATTCCAGCATAGTACAACAGCTAGCCTTTGAACTATGATGCTGGAGAAGACTTCTGCTAGTCCCTTGGACTGCAAGGCCATCACACCGGTCAGTCCTAGAGGAGATCACCTCTGACTGGTCTTTAGATTTATAAGGCCAGATTCTGAAGATGAAATTCAAATACTTTGGCCACCTAATGAGAAGGAAGGACTCCCTGGAGAAGAGCCTAATGCTGGGAACGATTGAGGGCAAAAGAAGAAGGGGAGAGCAGAGAATGAGGTGGCTGGATGGAGTCACAGAAGCAGTAGTCATGAGCTTAAATGAACTCCAGAAGATGGTAGAGAACAGGAAGGCCTGGAAGAACATTGTCCATTGGGTTGTGATGGGTCAGATACGACTTTGCAACTAACAATAACAACAATAGCTGGATTTCCAATGTCTGATTCTAAAAACTGTGGTTGACCTGCATCTACGGAACTGTTTTCATTATCTGCCTCAGGATATGGCTGTGTTAGACAACACAATTCTGATTATTGTATTAGATTATTTCCTGGATTTGCACAATATTTGAATCATAAGTTAACCATATAAGCGGGGTTCATATAACATGCTAGAAAGATAACCAATGAAAAATTAAATAAACTCAACATGTTGGGTAGTCACATCATGCAATGCGAGTCTGTTTCTCAATGCCGTTTTCTCCCTTGAAACTTTTATCTCTTGAATGCAGTTAACAATTCTTTCTTCCTGCCAAGGTTGAAATCTCCCATGAAGAAATCTATAAACACACTACATATGAGATTGGCAACTTTTTATCCAGATCCAGGGAATTATAAAGTTTATGGCCTATTGCTTCATATTTTTTGATGTGTTAAAAGTGGTCTCCAGGAAATTATTTACGTTCAAGTGTTTGATACCCCTTTGATCTGATGCAATCCTGCTCTGAAAAGTTGTGTTGTTGTCTGTGCTCTTGACTTTACTTCATCTCATGACATAGAAATCACTAGTCAGGGTAATTATATTGCTCTAAATTCTAATTCAGAACAGAGCTGGAAGGGACTTTTGAAGTCTTTTAGTCCAATCCCATGCTCAAGCAAATGACACGATACCATTTCAGACAACTGGCTGTCCAGTCTCTTCCTAAAAACCTCCAGTGATGAAGTGCCCACAACTTCTGAAGACAACCTCTTCCACTGATTAAGTGTTCTCACTGTTACAAAGTTTCTACTGAATTCCAGGTTGCTTCTTTCCTTGATTACTTTCCTCTTTGTAGAATACTGCTATACTGTCTTTTCTTTATTTCTGAAATGAAATAGGGTGTGTTTTTTTTTGGGGGGGGGGGGGAATTGAAATATGCCAATGCATGCTTGTAGCAAATTCAAATTTTCTAGAATTTTTATATCAGCATTTATGCTACTGAAAAGGCCGATGAGTTGTGTCAGAATGGAGTGCTTATGAATGAGATTTCTCATCCGCCTTTTGTATTAATTTTATTTTTCTCTCCACCTCTTTGAAGCTCCTCTTGTGCATTTCATGGAATACTTAGAAAAGGACATTCTGAATGAACACATTGGAGACCACTAGAGAGTGAGGTGGCCTTACTTCAAGTCAGTTTTGCTTCATGGCAATTTCCTGGACAACATGAATTTTCTTGGTACCAGCTCAGAATTGGTTACAGTACCTTTTTTTGTGGTGGTTTTTGATTTCCTGGTCTAGTCTATAATTCTGGTACTTCCTGAAAGTTTTCTAGTCCTTCTTAGCTTTCAAACCAAGTTCATGTTTTCTAAGATTTTGCCCTACCATTATACATGAACCAGATCATTGTAGCTAGGTTTACAAAATATGGTTTAAACAGCCCTTCAATTGTATGATATATAATAGAAACCAATTGAAATAGATAAAGGAAAAAAACCCCAATGAAGCTAGCTTCCTTGGATAGTACATTTTCAGCTGCAGAAAATTTTTTGCAAAGAAAAAAAATGAAATATAAATCTTTCTCATGCAAACTGAGATGATAGCATTGAACAATTCATTACATAGTGGCATTGTTTAACCACTCATAAATGGAAACAAGTACTTTTACAACATCATGGCTACAGATTATCCTTTTCTATTTTACAAAATTAGGCTTTAAAATGTACTCCAGCAGATGGTATGAAAATAGGGACTATAGTAAAGTAGGGAAGAAAAGTATTTTGATGTTATGTATTTCAGCTGGTCTTATTTATTTTAGCTAAATGGTTCTTTTAATGGGTAATTCCTGGCAGATGGCCCTCAATCAGAATTTTTGATTCTTCGCCAAAGTCTGCTAGGGATTAATAAAAAGAAATGAGCTTCCATAACTCTCGTGCATATAAAAGACATTTCAACAGGCAACAATTTACAGGCTAATTATTAGCTGATGTGAATATTATAACATGCTAAGGTCCTTTTCTATTATTTAGCCAAAATGTAACCACCTCTTCCTCCTCCTCCTTTTCCTCCTCCTCCTCCTTTCTCACATGCAGAAAAACTATAGACTTTCTCGTGGTACATATTTGGTCACAGTTTCTTCATATTAGTGATTTTAATCAGCTAATCTACTTACTTGCTGCAGCATAGATTGAGTAACCAAGAAGGCTCATTGATGGGAGGATTTTTCATTGGTGGTCTTTGATTGAAAGGGGTTTATTATATAAAGTTATCTTGGATCTGGCTATTTCTTTTGAAAATAAATATTCTCACAATTAAGATTTTGATGGTCTGTAGAATTATTTTATTTTCATTTGTTAAGTACTAGGTAAATAACCAAGTAAAATCAGCCTAAATATAATATAATCATCATAATATAATTGTTTTCATAACTTTATGGATTTTTCAACATAAAAACATCAATGCTTTCCCCTTCAAAAATGTATGAGAATTTAAATTTCTCCCATCCCTTCCCCTGTTTCCCACAGGGGAATGTATAATAAAAAGAGATCAAAATTGTGCCTCACTAAGCAAGCTGCTTTGAACCAAAACATCTAGTCTGAAAAACTGCAGATGTACCAATCTTGCAATTTTTCTCCAAGAACACTCCAACTTTGGGTGGAATATCCCAACTGGAAACACTATGGAGGATGCTGGTATTGCCAAGCTGATTTATCAAATTTCATGATTACATTGAATAAAACAGTTACTAAAATGGTCAGGCTGATATATTTTGCTTAAAACATTATTTTCAAGTTCTAAATATGTAGCCCTTGTCATGCAAAATTCTTGAAAGTTTGTGCATGGGATATGTTCCCTGCCAACCCATTCAGCTGTAAATGTGTAAGAAGCTTTGTGTAATATCTTGTCATGCACCTCAGGAAACTTATTTGGTTTTATAATTCTTCATTGTAACTTCACAAAATTAATTGAGTTAAACTTTTCTTCATTTATACAGGCATTATTTGGAAGTATTTACTTTATTAAATTATATATAATTTATACAATTTAGAAGTATGTGTATGCATGTGTGTATGTACGCATAGATAGGTAGATAGGTAGGTAGGTAGGTAGGCAGACACACAGGCACACAAAAGCACTTTGTGATTTACATTTAGAGTAATAAAATCTTAGGACTACAAAATTTTATGGAACAATTACTAATTTAATGCTAAATGGAGGACACTATTTTTATTTATTTATTATAATTATGTGTCATCAAGTTGATTATAGACATCCAATGACCAACCACTACACTATCTCCAGCCAAAGTGGGATTCACTAACTTCTAAGGTGATATTCTGCATTGGGAACAAGAGAAACCATTCTGCTTTATCCATTGTAATTCTTCAGACATTTGAAGATTGCTTTCATTGTTCCCTCTTAATTTTCATACCCAGCTCTTTTGATACTTCATTGGTCTTCCTCCTCAGAACTTTACCATCTAGATTGGTAACAGGGTCAATAAATGAGTTGCTCTCTTTGGTCCCTAAGGAAGTTATGGGGCAGCAGAAAAACAGGTCAACTTTTGCAGCACCATGGATAGCTCTGAGTCAACAACTCTTCTCAACAAAGATAAAATGTTCTTTATCCTTGGAAATCTTCCTCAATCCCTTTGCCTCCACAAAAAAAGGTACATAATTTGTTTTGATAATATTTACCTAGAAATTCACACAGGAATATACTCCAGATGGTTCCTTCTTGCAGCTAGCTTTCAAAGCTGTTGTATATTATCCAGGTGCAAAGGTCTTGGAATAAGGAAGACCTGCAATGGTCCTTTGTTTGGCACAATCTCCAAGCGGTAGGCTTTCTTCATAGGATGTATTGAAATGTAGGTTAGACAGCCATCAGTTGAGACTATGCACTGCACTGAACAGTCAAACTTAATGGTCTAAATAGATCCTATCAATTCTACTGATGCTATGAATCCATAAATCCATTCCCTGATCTCTATTCTTCATCTCTCTTATTGCTAGGCTCTTACATCTGAAAACAATCCTAGGGCAAACAAACTTAAAAGTTGGGGAGAAGAATGCCTTGGAGTGTAACTTTTGTTTTCCCCCTATCAGGGGTGGGATTCTACCTGTTCGCACCTATTCACTAGAACCAGTTGTTAACATTCTAAGCTGTTCAGAGAACCGGTTGTTAGAAGAAATTACTGACCTAACCCTGTAAGGAAGGCAGGAAGGAAACATTCTGGTGTTGCTTACAGAAACTGCCTCTCCATTACCCCTTAATACATTCTTGGCAGAACTAGACTTCCTGTCTCAAGAATGTCTCTGGAGTTTGTTTCCCTTCTTTTGCTAGTACTTTGCTTGTGTGGAGTGACCATTCAAAGTTACAATGGCACTGAAAAAAGTGACTTATGACCATTTTTCACACTTATGACTGTTGCAGCATCCCCACAGTCAAGAGAGGCCAGGTGAGGAGACGTGTGCCTCGATGTGAGTGATATTGAATTGCCCACATCCAGCCAATAACATGACCACCAAGCCACGCCTACCACCTAAGCTATGCCCACAGAACCAGTTGTTACAAAATTTGAATCCCACCCCTGCCCCTAATGCTGTCCTTCCAATATCTAAGGGACTACTGCAAAGAAGAGAGGGTCAACTTATTCTCCAAAACATCTGAAGGAATGAATGGTGACCAATCAAAGAGAGAAGCAACCTAGAACTAGAGAAATTTCCTGTGAGTTAGAACAAATCACTAAATCACTAAAATGACTTGCCTCCAAAAGTTATGGCTGCTGCAACACTGGAGGTTTTTAAGAATAAATTGGACATCTATTTGTCTGATATGGTATCGGGATTTCATGCTTGAACAGATTTCGTGCTTGGACTATGAGTTCTCCAAAGTATCTTCCACCTCTGTTATTAAATCAAGGAGTCCATCATTAAGTCAGATTGTGGTTATTACATGAACATTGAAAACATATGTGTCCTCCTTTCTTTCTGCTTTTCCTTTTGCCTCACATTTTTATCTAAATGAAGATCATGTGGTCTGGGGCTTAATTACTGTATTCTCATGGAATGGTTAGTTGATAACACCAATAGTACAATGTTGAAGATTATTTAAAATAAGGCAAAATAACCTCCGGAGTTCTGTTGCCCTCCATGTAGATCTCCTTAACAGAAAGAATTAAATGGATTTTTTTTTAAAAAAAGTATCAGTGGCTAAAAGCCTTGGTGGGGCTGTGCAAGTCTAATTGCTTATTGCTGGTATAAAATGATTATATATGCTTACATAATTGTAAATTATAATTAAAATATCTGATGTGAGTAATTGTAATAAATTATGCACTCCTTGTTATTTAGAGCATTCCACTCTGCTTAGCAGCTAAGGAATTTGGAGCAGTAAATGAGTTTTGGAGCTAGTTGATTATTTTCTGTCTCATTCTGATAAATTATTACTGCCTACCAGCATTGGGTTTCATTTATGTAAAGGATTGTTACTTTTTTATGCAATTAAAATTGGCTACACAAAGTGGTAAATGTTTGATGTAATGCAGAGGTGGGGAGAAGATAATTTGAACCTACTGATTTTCAGTAAGCTAGCAAGAATTTCAGAAGTCTATTCACTTTGAAATAGTAGCTAATCAGGGCATGATGGCTCATTGGTTAAAGGCTGACAGCCTGGGTTTGAAACCCGAGCTCTGTGCAACAGGGTGAGCTCCTGTTACTTTCCCAAAAAATTCAAAAGTATGCAAATGCGAGTAAATAAATAGATGCCATTGTGGTGTGAAGGTAATAGTACTCTGTGTGCCTTTAGTCTGGAGCCATGCTGACCACACGACCATGGTAATTGTCTTCAGACAAAGCTGGCTCCCTAGGCCCAGAAACGGAGATGCTCTAGAGCAGTGGTCATCAACCAGTGGGCTGGGGACCACTGGTGGTCCATAAGAAATTTTGGTGGTCTGCAGAGAAATATCACCCCCAAAGAACCCCCCAAAGCAATTAATCCAGGCTGTGGGGAATCACAAGGCTGCGCCGCCCACATGGCCTGTGGGAACACAAGGCTTACATCGCTTGCATTGCAAACAACATGAGGTAGTGAGGCGAGAGGGAAAAGGGTGGAGGGGGGGAACTTGCCCCACTCGTCCCACGCCTGGCCACCAGGCTGCTTCTTTCTACTTCTTCTGCTTTTGGCTGCGTGCAAGGAAAGCAGCAAAATTCTTTCTTTCAGTCCCCCAAACTCCACCAGAAATGAGTCTTTGGGACCCTGCAAGGCCTCCTGCTCCAAGAGGTTGCACCGGCATGACAAGTCTCACAAAGACTCATTTCTGGCAGAGTTTGGGGGAGAGAAAGAAAGACTTCTGCTGCTTCTGCTGCTTTCCTTGCATGAAGCCAAAAGTCTCTCTCTCTCTCTCTCTCCCTCTGAGAATGGAGCTGGAGACAGTATCCTGAGATCCCAAATAAAGCATGATAGGAAAACGGGGTGGAGAATTTTTCTGCAGACTTTTTTGGGGATTTTCCCAGGATCTCTGAGTTTGGTGGCCCCTGAGGTCCAAAAAGTTGATGACCCCTACTCTAGAGCAGGGGTGTCAAACCCATGTTGTCATGGCAACATCACGTGATGTATTGGGACTTTTTTTCCTCTTCACTAAACCGAGGGGGGGTGGGGCCAGCATGTGATACATCCAGTCCACGGGCCGTGAGTTTGACACCCCTGCTCTAGAGTCAGACACAACTGACTGGGAAACCTTTATCTTTATATTTTAGTAGCTAATCATATGTTTGAAATGAGAAAAACTGATGGTAAACAAAGATGGAATTGTAGGTGGAAGGCAGTGGATGTACTTTCAGTTCATAGAAGCTGTTTCTAACCAAGATGGTACCAAAATAATGAAACAACAACAATGAAAACAACTGTAGCACTGCTCTTTTGTTAGTTGCATTATAAAAATAAGGACCAATGTATATGACCAATGTAACATTTCTTCCAAACTTAAATTTCTTTCAATATGCCAATATCTGTCAGTGGGATGGGGTGATTTTGACCACAGAAAGCTGGGTTTATAATTTGATGCCATAAATTGTCAGTGTACCCATTCCTTATTCCATCTCCCTCAAAAACAATTTCAATCTGGATGTGAATAACATGGAAATTAGTTGTGCTAGAAAGCAAAATTCCAGATCCCTATTTTACCTGGATTTCTAAGGACAGTACAATTCCTAAGGATCCCACAGATGTTCCTAGAAATCAAAATATTGTAGCTTCAACTGCAATTTTGTCAGAGCATTTGGCAGCATGATTGCCTTTATGAGATAACCCAGGAGCAATAATACACAACACAGAAAGATTTAGACAGTAACAGTGACTTAATATGCAACAGGTATATACAGACAATATACACATGGTAGGCAAAATATCTTTACAAGTAAGCTTTCTTCTTCTTAACACATGGAGAACTTCTGCACAAGGAACGAGAACCATTCCCTCTAATGGCTGCCTTTTATATACACACCTCTTAAAGGGATTTTTAAACTCCAGTCTTAAAGGGAAATACCCATACTATGCTGAATCGCTCTTGTTACATCAGCCTACATCTGGCAGCTATTCACTGCTGGTCATTCTTAAATCATAATACCTTAACAAATTCAGAGGATAATTGCTCTCCAACTGCTTCAAAAGAAGAAAAATGTGAAATGAGTCCCTGAAATAAAAAATATCCTCTCCCATTTGCCTTATAGTAAATGGGTGATATGTAATTATCTCACCCATTGTGTGACTTCTGCTTTATGAAATGGGCAGAAGCCCCATCAAGTCTTTAACATATTCTCTAAACTCCAAAAGTTGAGTAGGCCTTGCCTGTGAATATAACGATCCGTGCCACAAAATTATTTCGTCAAAATATAATTGATGTCTCAGAGACATCTGCTTTGGTGCATCCTTTCTGTCTTACTCTATCATAACTACACAAACACAAGCACACATTTCCCCCTAGCTTCAGCTGAAAGTAACTGACAATTCCTGGAGTTTAATTGAGCATTGTTTTTTCAATAATTTAATTGAGTGTTATTTTTACAGTAGTTAAATGGCTTGGCTAACATCAATGGGATGGATTAATGCATCAAGGCATTAGTATTCTGCATAATTCAGAAGAGGACACATCCCATAATTATCTTTCACCTTCAGCCTTTGCTGCCTCTGAACACTGGCTAAAGTCCTTACATCTGCTTGGTATCTCCGACACAGAGAGGAGTATCTCAAAAAGCACATTGGACAAGTGAATGAAATGTGGGATCATTTCCAGAATAGATACCTGGTGGCTCTTTGCTACATCATAACACTGCAAGCTTCCCTGATGGTACTTTATCTGCCTTGTGCAGGAACACAGTAAAACATAAATTTTGAAAAAGAATGAGGGAAAAGAAACAATCAACAAAAACTTATCCCCAGAGGGAAAAATTAAACTGCATCCCTCTACTACATAAAGCAATATCTGGTCAACTAGCTAAATATATATGTATATATACAGAAGCCTGATGATGGCAGATGAGATTCTGCTGAAACATTGCTACAACTTTAAAAGCACCACTATTATGACGTGGGAAACAAAAATTTTTACCACTGGTGCTGTGGGCTTGACTTGGTGGGTGTGACTTGGCTTGGCTTGGTGGGCCTGGCAAAGGAAGGATACTGTAAAATCTCCACTCCTTCCCCACTCCTGTGGGAAGGTTACTGCAAAATCCCATTCCCTCCCCACCCCACTAACCTGCTTTCCAGCTCCGTTCCCCTGTGCAAGGCAACAAAAGAAGACCCAGAAGATCAGCTGGGACTCAGGAGGCAGAGAATAGATGGGGGTGTGGCCAATCAGAGGTGGTATTTGCCGGTTCTCCGAACTACTCAAAATTTCTGCTACTGGTTCTCCAGAACTGATCAGAACCTGCTGAATACCACCTCTGCATTCGTAGCCAAAAGCTAAGAAACAAATATAGATAGTCCTTGACTTACAACCACAATTGGGATTAGTTTCCATTGCTAAGCAAAGCGGTTATTAAGTGAGTTGGGCCCAATTTAATGAACTTTTTTGGCTACATTTGTTCAGGGAATTACTGCAGTTATTAAATGCATTGTGCAGCCATTAAGCAAATCTAGCTCCGCAGTTGACTTTGCTTGTCAGAAGATATCTGGGAAGGTCAAAGTGTGGCAATCCCAATGGATTCCAATGCTGCAACCATTGGAAATACATGATACAAGATGGCTGCCAAGCACCTGAATTTTCATTACGTGACCATGTGGGAAAGGTGCTGGGTTAGTCATAAATATGAAGACGAGCTGCAAGTCACTTTTTTTAGTGCTTTTGTAACTTTGAATGGCTGATAAATGAACGGTCTTAAGTCTGTATCGGCTCTTTTTTATTACTATTTTTTTTATTAATTAATTACATTTCTTAGTGCTTAATAAGCATCACGTTGTCTGGGTATTTAATTTGTTTAACAATACATATTACATTCTTAATCTCCACCCCTTTTTTCCAACCACTGTTAAAATAGATTCCATACTTGATAATATTCCGTATCTTCTTTCCGCTTCATTCTTAATGTCAGTCTGTCCATTTCTGCACATTCTAGTATCTTCTTAATTATTTCTTCATCTCATGGTGTTTCTTCATTTTTCCAGCATTGTGCAAATACAATCCTCACTGCTGTCAAGATGTGCAATATTAAATACATACTTTTCTTAGTTCAGGTAATATCAAATTTAGCTGATATTATACCTAGTAAAAATAGTTTAGGTTTAAAATCTATATCCCTTCCAATAATCTTTTCTAATATTTGTATTTTTTGCCAAATTTTTCTTGTTTTATCACAAGTCCACCACATATGTGCCCATTTTTTGATTACATTTCCAACATTTGCTAGACATATTTTAAATATTTTAGCTAACTTAGCTGGTAGTAAGTGCCATCTATAAAACATCGGCTCTTAAAAGCAGTTTATTTAACCCCTTAAAAGAGATTCCAATTTTTAAATTTGGAGAGGGGCAAGAAAGTTTTATTTATTAAAAAAATGAATGTCTATAATTTATGGAGTGAAAGCCCTGTTGGATTTTTCTGAGTACAGGTAGTCCTCAAGTTTTGAACCATAATTAATTACATCATTAATTTGGTTATTTTAAAATACATTATTTATTCTTGTTCAAATCTTGGGATCCATACCTCTTCATAAATTGTGTTACTTTGCAGTTCACTGGTTTTTACTCTGTTAGTAAAATTTTAAATGTGATAAAATGGATTGCAGTCTATGAATGATTGCCTCAGTATAAAACTAGAAGGAAATTCTCTGAAGATGGGCTCTCGTATGAGTCCAGGAGATTAAACCTCTGATCTTGGTGATTGACCCAAATGGCATCCTGCAACAGTCATAACACTTTCTTAAAATCCTTAATTCTTAAAATTAATATCTGGATATGTTTTGATTGAATATGGCTACCCAGCAGTCACTCCATTAATGGACAAGCTCCTTGTTAGTCTTTTTGTGAGGACAGTCATGACACTTTCTCAAAATTTACCCCTTTTGAACTATGCCTATTACCATTTTTCCCCCTTAATAATGTTGAGTAGCAGGGGTGTCTTTGTAGGATCAAAATAATGACTGTGATCATGTCACCATCTTGACTTCTTCACTGCTGCTGATGTCTCTATTCAGCTGTTAACAGAATTGTAGGAAACTGCCTTAAATCAGGTCAGACGAATGCTCATATAACAACCGTGACTTGTCTCCCTCCCATTAGCATCTTATACTTGAAACATCTCAACTTTATTAACTTATGCTTTATTAATAAAAACATCAGTCAAATATATACTGAACAATATATTCGAACAATACCCAACAGTAACATATCCACTTTATGAAAGATTCTTCTCCGGAAAGTAGTGAGGCTCAGCCCCTTCCTTTTTTAAAAAAGCAAAGTCGAGCAGGACTGTTTCCTTGTGTTTTAATCCTTTGAACCTGACAACCATTAGCGCTAGCATTTTGTTTTTATTTAATTTAATTTATTGCAGCGTTGGAATTGTTGTTGGCCACCCAGAGTTTGTGGGATACTATAAACCAATAAACTAACAACGAATAAGAAGGTTTTGGGAAAAAGGAACTGTCTGTTTCCTCTTCAAATATTAATACCAAGAAAATCTAGGTGAAAAACTAAGTTTTCAACAAGCCTCTCAGTGCAGTAACATTACAAAAAGTGTCATCACAGAAATGTCTCATGAATACATGAATAGCCGCCAAACAAGCTTTTGTATTAATAGCAATAGCACTTAGCAATAGCACTTAAGACTAATGTACCACTTCACAGTGCTTTACAGCCCTCTCTAAGCCATTTTCAGAGTCTGCATATTGCCCCTAACAATTTGGGTCCTCATTTTACTGACCTCGGAAGGATGGAAGGTTGAGTCAACCTTGAGCCTGGTGAGATTTGAACTGCCAAATTGCAGGCAGCTGGCAATCAGCAGAAGTAGCCTTTAGGATTGCACTAAGCCACCACAGCTCAGGATTTTATGCTGTAGATAATATATGAATTAACAATGAATGTGAAATTGACTTTTCCATCACAGAGCCCAGATAATCAGAGTTGGAAGGGACCTTAGGTCATCTAGTCCAACCCCCCCACCCAAGCGGGAGACCCTACACCATTTCTGACAAATGGCAGTCCAATATCTTCTTGAAAGTCTCAAGTGATGGCGTTCCCACAACTTCTGTTCCATTGGTTGATTGTTCCCACTGTCAGAAAGTTTCTCTTTATTTCCAGGTTGAATGTCTCCTTATTCAATTTCCATCCATTATTCCTTGTCTGGCCTGCAGGTGCTTTAGAAAATAGCTGGACTTCTTCCTCTCTATGGCAGCCCCTCAAATATTAAGAGACTGCTATCATGTCTCCCCTGGTCCTTCTCTTCCCTAGACTAGCCAGGCCCAGTTCCTCTAATGGTTCTTCATATGTTTTAGTCTCCAGTCCCCTAATCATCCTGGTTGCTTTTCTCTGTACTTTTTCTAGAGTCTCAACATCTTTTTTATAATGTGGTGACAAATTGCTTCATTCTTCTAATAGGAAATGCCAGAAATGAGATGTTCTGCAGAGAAAATATATGCTCTATTAATGCTCTGTAGACATTTCCCTAGAATCATCATCATCATCATAATTTAACCATAATCCCTTGCAGGGTGGAATCTGGGCAACTGAATGGAGCTAGCAGAGTGTTTACTGGCCAGACGCCCTTCCTGTCACCAATGTGGAGCTTTGTTTAGCAAATATATTCTCATTGTGCCCAAAAAAAGAAATATCTGCTTTTACTTAGGATCGAACTCACAACCTCCTGATTGTGAAGTGAGAGCTCCACCTCTAGGTCTCCACACCACTCAAAGACATTTCCCTAGAATGACCAGGTTTTTACCAGGAGATCCCTGGATTCTTCTTGTTGATTCTTCCTACGCTATACCACATCATTAATCATCCAAGTTCTCTATGATGACATGATACATTGCAACCTGTGTGCAGTGTGTTGTTTTATATTTTCAATCTATCCTTTCTAAACTGCATTTTTTGCCAAATAACGCAAAATCAGGTGACGATGTAGACTCCCCCCCTCCAAAAAAAATACAAAAAGTATAAATTTGACATTGTATGATCTAATAAAAAAGGACTTTCTATTTTGATTTAATCCATGTGCAGAGGGACTGGCTATGCCATCAACCTTAGAGAATGCATTCCATGTGTGGAAAATTGGAAGTGGTAGCAAAATTAGAACTTATCATTGCAGAAATGGCAGATCTTGTGATTTAAAATAAGAGAACTGGGGGAAAAAAAACCTTCCCTTCAGTTCTCATTTTGCAAATATAAACTTGGATAGATGCAAATATAGTAAAGAAAGTCAAGAGAAAGGAGAAAATAACAGATGAACGTGAGGAAAATGAGTGATACAGTGCTTAAGCTCTCCCCCCCTCCCTCATCTGGAAATATGGATGTTCTTCTAAAATATAACACATTTTGGGAAACTGCTTTGGAAGGTTCTGTATTCTTTGTCTTTTGGTCAGTACCATTAAGCTGGTCTCTGTATTTTGTCCATCTGGCAGAGAGGAAGCCTTCTCTTCCAAAATGCAAACTAGCTGCCAGAGCATTCCTGTCAAGTTTGCTTAGCCATAAGGATGCTAATTGCCCAGGCTCAACAGCTCAGCAAAGTTCTGACCTCTCCACCTTGGCAGAGTTTTTGAGCACTCAGCCTGGCTGCGCTGGACCATGTGGCCCCCAAAAGCAGAGTGCAGGAAGTTGGAAGGCTGTTACCCAACATATGGAAGCAATCTTTGCCTGTCTGAAAACTGACCTAGTGGGAAAAGGAAGGTAGGCAACACAATGCAAGGGGGAAAGGAGACATTCCCTGTACCCTTTTGAAATTTAGAAGCTGCATTCTGTTTGCAGTCTTTCAATCCCCAGTTGATCCTGGAGAACTAAAGATGGAAAAGTGGGCAGCCCACACGAGGTTGCCAGGAGGGAAACACAGCCATTTTTGACCACAGGCATTGGGGTCCATTGCCAAAAAGATTTTCTTGTTTCCAGAATAAGCAAAAAACTAATAGTGTCAGGAGAAGACAGAGTTGGCTGGCTATTTGCAGCATCTTAGAACGTAGAAGGGACTGTGAATCCATTGGTACTCAGCTCTGTGTAGGAACCCCAATTAAAATAGACACAAGAGTCTTGTCTCCAAATAGTAACCATTGGGAGAAAAATTATTGACTTCTTGCAGGACCTTGAGAGGCAGCATGTTTTCAGATTCCCTGACAGGGAGAAAGTCCCATCCTATCCAATGTATGGTTTGGAATTAGAAATAATGAAAGGCTTTGATAGTTCAGGGTACTTGCTGTTTTGAAGCTAGGGACCATCAGTGAACATACTCCAGTTTGATTCAAGGCAGTAAAAGAAAGCACTTGAAACAGATTCTCAAAAGAGTGGGAAATATTGGGATATGGTGGTGAATATATTGGTTTTAGATCCAATCTGACTCAGTCAGAGTTTGTTCTTCTAAGCCAGGGGTGTCAAATTCACGTCACAATGGCATCATGTGACATATTGGGACTTTTCCCCCTTTGCTAAACCGGCCGTTGATATGGCCAGTGTGTGATGCATCTGGCCAACAGGCCAGGAGTTTGACATCCTATGCTTTCAAAGTCATGCTGGAACCTATCCTCAGGGAACTTCTCAATCTCCAAGATGTATGCACTGGGCTGTTCTATGTGAAATATTTATGTGGTGCCTGGTTGTGTGTGACTTTTGGGTGTTGGTTGGGGTGTTGATGGCCAGCTATTAAGTTGTTGATTGTTGCTTTCTTGTGTTGCCCCACCCTTGGCTCCTAAGTACATGGTAAACTCAGGGGTGCAATTCAACTGGTGTAACAACCAGTTCATTGAGTGTGCGCTTTTGCTACTGACCTTCTCCAGCAATCCCTGTGTGTTAAACAGCTGACGTGCAGCAATCTGCTGTGCTGCACACATTAAACAGGATATAAAGCACAGCCTAGAGCCCAGTCGGGTGGGTGGGCCCAACAGCTGATCATCGGAACAAACTGAATCAGTTCGCTCCAAGCTGATCCGCTGAGCTACCAGTTTGTCTGAACCGGCCCAAACTGGTAGGATCCCACCCCTGGGTAAACTGCTGGTAAATCAGCACTCCTGTTGACTGTTGAGCTTCAATAATGATTTTACTTGGAAATGATGATTTACTGACAATTTCTACAGATCCTTACTTCCCCCCAAAAAAGTGGGCAAAAGAAACTTAATGTAAACAAAGAGAGATTCAAATCAGCATTCTGCTTTCTGCACATTTCTGATTTTAAGGAGCCCAGACCTCATTCTCTCCTTGGGAATTTTCAGAGACATCTGGTTAAGCACTGATAAGGCGGTCAGGTGGGAGGACATCATGCTGAATTAGCTGAATCCTTAGCTTGATCTTGAAAAGTTGGAATCTTCTGTTTTTAAACCCCCCATTCTTCATTAACTAGTTTGTGGGAAACAAGCCAGTCCACAGCATTAGCTAGGGTTTTTTTTTTTCTTTCTTTCTTTCATTTTTTTAATGAGAGGCACAGGATTTATTTTCTTGTGTTCTTCCTTGTAACTAATTTGTATTGTTTGGAGAATAGGGATTGTTTGTTGTGCAGATGTTTACTGGTTCCTTTAATAGACATGCAGGATTTAACAAACCCAGTTGAGTTGGAGATGGGTCTGGTCATTTGCAGCTCCAGGGCAAATTGTTTGATGAAACTGAGACAGCAAAGCAATAAAACAGATGCTAATCTGCATTTAAAATTATCAGGCATACTTAGTAACCACAGGCAGAAGCAAATGAATGCCTGCATTCAGTTTATGTGGCATCTACTATGAACTATTTTATAACTCTGAAACTCTTCCACCATCCTCTGCTTTTCTATCCATAAAGCAACTTCCACAGTTCCCCAGCCAGCCTGTTAAAAGTCCACGCAGTTTAAAGCTGCCAAGGTGGAGAAACACTGACATGAAGTATTCTGAAATGAAATAGAGAAAAGAGTTTACTTTTAAGTATTGAAATGGATTCTGTACTTTAAATCAGCTTTTCTAATTTCAGCGAAAGAGGTGAATGTTCGAGAGTTGGCACGTGTTTCTTTACTAAATAATCTAAATCCTGCAGTCCATAAATGCTATAAAAGTGTAGAATCGACACACCTTGACATTAGATAAAACTGGAACAGTTGTTTTGAAATTGAAATGAAATACGACAGATCAAAAATAGGTGTTTGAGCTCAACAAAAGTTCATGTTTGTAATATGTTATACATTTCTGCTGTCCAGACCAAGATGGGCAATTTGTAATCTCAGAGCAGCATGCAGCCTTCATATCTTTTGAGAACTGTTCCATATTAGCAGGCTTAAAGCCCCGCATTCCTATTGGTCCGCTAAAACCACTACATGATTGGACAATCTGGCGGTTGTGATTGGCTTGCTGGGAGTCTACCGCGATTGGTTGAAACCAATCGCGGGAATCTCAAAGCGGTGTCATTGGCCGCCTAGCCGTGGCGAGCTCTATAAAAGAGCCGCCGTGAGTGCTGCTTTTTTACTCAGATCTAGCCTGTAAATAAAGAGCTGTTGTTCACTTACTCTGAGTCTCTTGTCTCTATGAGCCCGACCTTCCGAACCTAACAAGAACCTCAGGAGCTATGTCGACCAGGGATATGTCTATTGGGAAAGATGGGGAAGAGACACAAATGACTTCTGCATTGGCATCGGTGTCTTGATGTAATTATGGAATCACATGGTTATGTCATGAGGTACATTTTCCACATGGTGGGATGGGACAACCATTGCCATGACTAGCTCACCATGGCCAACTCAGCAGGGGACAACTTGCTGCAGGATAATCCTAAAAATGTAGTATGAATTTTTGAAACAATTTAAAAATATTTTAATTTTCTCATTCACATTTTATTTTGTCTCTCCTTTTGCATCCTTTTTAAAATGATTCTATTCCCCCATTTCTTTGACATGACATGGCTTTTGTCCTGTGGTGAGTTCTCCAATAGTGAGTTGACCACAGTGATATGACTGTGATAAGTTGTCCTAGACCCCTGCATGAAGGGGTCAAAGCAGGGGTGGCTTCAAACATTTTAGCAAAGAGTTCTCTCCATGGTTGCTGGGTAGGTGTGGCCATGGTGAGTGTGGCCTAGTCGGCCTTCTGCACCATGATGGGAGAGCATTTTTTGCCCTCCCTGGGCTGCGGAGGCTTTCCTTGAGCCTCTGGGAGGGCAAAAATGGCCTCCCCGGGCTCTGGAGGCTCTCTGGAAGCTGGAAATGGGCCCATTTCCAGCCTTCCTGAACCTCTGGGAGGCCTGTTTTTCACCGTCCCTGAGCCTCTGCTGCTGCCCTGCACTTATCTGCATCCAAAACAGGCTGCATGGGGACTCCTGGAAGGGAAGAGAGAGGGTGGGCAGGGCCTGACAGGAGTGGGATTTGGGCAGGGTTGGGATTCTATCGGTTCTGTCCGCCTCTGTAGAACTGGTTGCTCCAAAGAGCAGCAGACATAGAACTGGTTCTATGTCTGCTGCTGTTGTGAACCACCCACCCGCCTAGGCTCTTACCTGACCTATACATAGCTGCGGTTGAAAAAGCAGGAAAAAAGGGCTTTTCCAACCACTGCACACTTGCACGCAGCGCTGCTCAGCTGTCTGGGCAGCTCAGCAGGTTGTAAATTGCACTCGCGTGACTTGTGTGACACAGAGAAGAGCAACAGAACTGGTGGTTATACCTGTCAGATCCCATCCTTGGATTTGAGGGTTCCACGAACTGCACAGAATCTTAGCTAGGGGCTCTCCCGAACCCCTGCAAACTCCCAGCAGCCCAGCCCTGGTTCCAAGTTTGCAAAACAGCAAGCATAGTATGCTGATTGACACCTCACTTTTTTGGTATGTATATGGCATATGGGGTTTTAGTCATAACCGTCCAACCCAACTACTTGAAAATTTTGATATTGCATAGAAACATTCATGCCTTGACTCATGCTAACTAGGAAAACCAGAATATGATCTCTTTTTTTCAGCTATAAATGGAGATGCTGAGGATTGAATGTACAACTTTTTATACATAAAGCGAGTGTTTTAATCATTAAACTATTAACTCAACCCAAGCTAAGGGGCTGTGATTTATAATATGCCAATCTCTGATGACTCTGATGACAAAATGCAGTAGTCATAAGCTTGGCTCTAATTTGTGCAGTACAGTATGGAGCCTAACCACAGCTTGTAAAATGATAAGCTCTCTTGCACATGAAATATTTTCATCTTCATGTTCCAATTATAGAATCAATGAGGAACCTTTTTCTTACATGTTACTTTGGCCTACAGACTATTTTAATAATTCTTATGGAGTTCTCTGATATCACACTGCTAAAATTCAGGATTAAATCTCTCTCTCTAAAAAAAAAAAAAAAGGCAGGCCAAGAGAAAAATTTTGATTTTGGCATACAACATGTCACAATAGGTGCGTAAATCATTGAAAAAAAAAATAACACATAAAAAAACGCATCTTAAAAAGAATTCTACTAGCTAAATTTCCTTGGAAATCCGAGCCCCATCAATCTGTATTGCATTGTCATCATGCAGTACAGGTCATGTTCCAAGTCAAGAAAATATTAAACTGCAATTGTATACACAGTAGGATGCATGCCTCCCTGAATTTGAGGATTTTACATTGTACATCTATATTTAAATGCCAGCATTTTGAAAGCCCTTAGCTTCTGAACTCTACTTGGCCTTGGTGCATTACTGTTGAGGTTCAACACAAGTGCAAGATTCTGTTCTCCTGCCAAACAAGATGCATCTAGCAAAAACTAGTTGTTGGCCCAGTTCTAACCAGGTTCAGAGAAATAGGTGGGAAATCTAGGATATGGATACTTGGGAGTATAGAGGACAACTTCAAACGGAAGAGTGAGGGGCTGCATTGAGAAGGAAAAGCAGAGTGGCAACATGAAATGGGCAAGCTTGGGTCATATATATGAGATGTTCCCTCTGAAGTTGTTGTGGTTTGTTTGTGGGATGAGATATTTGGGGAAGTTCTTTGTTTTGAACTATAGGAACATTTTAAGTCAATTTGGGAATTACAAGCTTCATTAAGATGGAAAATGTTTGAAAGAGAGTACTTAAACCATGCATCACTTGCGTATACAACAGTTTTATTAGGTTTCCCAATAATGGTGTAAAACCATGCCAATGTTTTTCTTCCTATAATAGAAGATGCTTTCTGTAATAGTCTATGTCATGCAAAGAGATTCAATTCCATCTCAAGGTCTTGGGTTGGAGGTGGTCCATTCATAACCTCAATTATATAATTAGGTGCCAAAACATGTACTGATCGTTTATGTAGTTTATTATTAGGAGTTCCATTCATGGCACATCTCTTAAAGCACGATGCAAAAGAACCTGTTTGATTGGATTGGGTATTCAGTTAATTCTTTCTTGCCAGAAAAACTTACACCACAGCTTAGACCCTTATATCCATTCTGAGGTAAAATCAATTTCAACGGTGGAGTGGGATATTTCAGGAGGAGAAAGATTTCAAACATTTTCCATACCTTGTGAGAAAAACAGAAGTTTCTCTGTGTGCCATTGCTAAGAGGCTAATTATACCAGCAATTTCATCTTACTACTTTTTGAAGGGGCCACTGGAGCTTTGAGATGATGGCAGTTTAAATATGACTGAGATAGATTGATGCTGATTTTTTTTAAAAAGAAAGGAAAAATTAGAAGGAAGTGATCAGGCAGGCAGGTAGACAGAGAAGCTACCAGAAGCATTTCTTTGTTACCAGTAACAAACCTGTTCTCATCATACCTCAGGAATAAGCATGTTAACAAGCCATTTTGTAAGAATCTTTCTCGCTACCTTGTTTCTCATATAATAAGGCCGGGTCTTATTTTTTTTTGAGCCCCGAAAAAATGGCTAGGCCGTCTTTTCAGGGGTGACTTAGTTCCCCTCCCCCTTGCATCTTAGGGTGGGCGGGCGGTGATGGCTTGGATGTTGATCTCAGCGTTGGTGGGGCACTTTGTATCAGGGTCAACGCAGGCAGCACCATATCCGGGTGTGCAACAAAAGTACTTCCTAACGGCAATTCTCCCCCCCCATTTCGCATGTTTTAATATAGGCCTTAATTTGGAGGAAGGGGCTTAATTTCATTTCATGCCTATAAAACATGCTGGGACTTCCTATTGGGGGAGGCCGTATTGTTGGAGAAACAGGGTACTATTGCATGAGAGAAGATTGCTACTAATTTTGCACAGTCTTGTTTAATTGCCATTGATCTTTAAAATATCGAGAAAGCAGTGGCAGATTAAAGCTCATGGTGCCCTAAGCATTGACAAATCTTGGTGCCCCTCTCCTTTGTACGTACAAATTTTTTTTACAAATCTTTATTATTATTATTTTCTTCTCAAGTTTGTGGCGCCCCCAGGGGTGGGATTCTATCAGTTTGGCCCAGTTCTATAGAACTGGTAGCTCCGAAGAGCAGCTGACACCAAACTGGTTCGCTCTGAAGATATTCTTTTCTTGGGTTGGGCCCACCCACCTGCCTGGGTGTTGTCCTTCATTCCCTGCTAAAGCAACCTTAGTTGCTTTGCATGGCACAGCTGAGTGCCATGCATCAGCAGGAGATGGTTATTGATTGCAGGAGGACTTGTTTTACAAGTACTGCGCATACGTGCTCACCAAACTAGTTGTTATGCAGGTAGGATCCCATGCCCAGGTGTCCCTTTTGGGCTGGTGCTTAGTCTGCTTAATGCGTAAGTCTGCTTAATGCGTAATACACTGCTGCAAGAAAGTGGTATATCACTCAGAGCTGCTTATACCTACAGAACTGTCTGAGTAAAATCTTTTTACATGTTGATATGAAGGCATTAACTGTCTCCTGTGCTTAAAAACCAAGGATTGGCATAGTTCCTTCCGCAAAAAAAAAACAAACCATGCCCAGAGATGTACAACCTCTGCAGTAGCTTTGGAAGTTTAGCATCCTACAAAACATTTTTTGTCTTTGCTTGTTTATTTGTTTAAAAACAAGCAGAAAGTAAGGAGGTGTTAAGAAAAACCTTAAGAAAAAGCAAAGATTGTCTGTTGTATGGTACCTTGGGTTTACTCAGTATCTTGTGTCTTTACAGTATTTTATTCACCTCCTCACCCACCAATTTTGTTTATTATTATTCATTTCATTTGTATCCTGTTTTTGTTTTTATTTTTTAATTAAGGTTGTGAATATTTCCAACACACCTTCCTCCTCCTATTTTCCCCTCCACAATCCTGTGAGGGGAATTGGGAGGGTGGGGGTGAGAGAGAATTACTGTCTCAAAGTCACTCACCGGGCTTTCATGGCTAAGACAGGACTAGAGCTCATGGCTCCCACTTCTCTAGCCTGGTGCCTTAACCACTAGACTCTTGTTTTTGAGAAAATAGTCATAGAATCCCCATATCCAGTGTGCTCCGCTTTAAACATTCCACATGTATCTCGCCACATGAGTGCAATATCACTGGAACTCTTTCGATGAAAACAACAAAAAAAAAAAAGTATGTAGAATTAGATATGTGACCAATATTGCCTATTTAAGAGGTAGGAAACCCTAAGGTGTTTGAAATAACATGACTCATCATTCCTGGCAATTGGCAAGATTGGCTGGACTCAGGGGTGGGATTCTCCCAGTTCAGACTGGTTGGGAGAATCCCTTGTTCCAACAACCAGCTGGCTCCAAACTAGTTCGCTCCATGTGGCCTGCCCACCTGTCCCTGCTCTTTCCTGTCCTTTTGCTAGAGCACAGCTGATTCTGTTTTCTTCATCTGCAGTTGAAGATTAAGTATTAATCTTAATACTTAATTAAGATTAAGGAACCTCTGTGGCACAGTGGTTAGAGCTCAGTACTGCAAACTACTTCTTCAGCCAACTGCCTGCAATTTGGCAGGTCAAATCCCACCAAGCTCAAGGCTGACTCAGCCTTCCATCCTTCCGAGGTGGGTAAAATGAGGAGTCAGATTGTTGGGGAAAATATGCTGACTCTCTAAAACCACTTAGAGAGGGCTGTAAAGCACTATAAAGTGGTATATAAGCCTAAGTGCTATTAGCTTTTTTAAACACGGAGCACCTGTGCAGAGTGCACGCTCATCGAAAGCAGTTGTTACCAATTGAATTGCACCCATGGCTGGACTTGGTGGGAACAGTTGTCCAAAGACTAGGTGCAAGCTCAGGGGTCAAAGATCCAGAGTCAAAGTCCATAGGGCAAGGCAAGTCCGTAAGGCAAAGGCATGCAAGGCAAGGTACAAACAGAAACATGAGTCAAGGCTGAGTTTTTCCAAAGCTGGGGAAGTACAAGCCAAAGCAAACAATTGTTCCCAACAAAGACAATCTGCCCTTCCCCAGCTTCTGCTTAAGTCAATCTAAGCTGGGTATCCCTTGTGAGGAGCAGCCTGACACACTCCTTTGAGCTTGCCTCTGCTCTACTCTCCATGCCCTCGGATCGAGTGTGGGAGGCAGCCATTCCTCATCAGAGGGGATCAGCTGCCTCTCAACACCACTGCCTGTCTGTGAGGGCAGGCAGCTCTCTTTCTGGTGATGCCTGAGGGGCCTGGGACAGCATCATCCTTGGCCTCTGTACTCTCCAGATATTCCAGGGTAGACATAACATCCTGTCAGACAGTCCCGGTTCTTCCTCCTCCTCCACCTCCTCCAAACTTTGAAAGATAGAAAAAATATTTTTGAAAGTTATGGTAATCTAAAAAAAAAAAATTAAAAATATTTAGTACAGACATTTTTTGTATCGACATGGGTTCTTTTAAAGGAAAAAATCAGTTTGCTGCATGAAGAAAAAAGAGGATGGGATGATGAAAAAACACATGCAAAACTAAGACAAAATATTTCTGCATTTGCAACTCATAGCATCATCCGGCCATCTGCTTTGGCAATATATCACTAATGAAGACAGGTTTTATATCAGCACAGCAATGGCTAGGTAACGCCATAAATCAGTAGTGCAGAAATGTTAATGAAGCAGAATTAGACAGTCCTATCCATCCTTTGGCTTGTTTGGAAGCAAAAGTAAGGGGTTGCTAGAAAATTACCAATATTTATCAATTTGTTTATGTTTTGCAATTTGACCCCACATTTTCATTCATAATTCATCATGCTTGTCCTATCAGGAGAGAAACAAATATAACTAACTCATGCTTAATCACAGACACATTGACCAGCTAGGTCAATGATGGATAACCTTTCCATCCTCTCATGTCAAAAGTGTGCACATACTTGCATGTGCGTGTGCCAACACCCATAAGGTAATGCACGTGGGGCCCCCAATTCCCTGTGCATGCATACGTGGCCCCTTGTGTGCCCTGTGCCTTTCTGCACATGTGTGGCAGCTACCCAATGATCAGCTGGCGGGCGGGTGGTGTGCATGCATGCGCAGTGGACCTGCTCCAGGGCGATGGCTCACGTGCCAGCAAAGATGGCTCTGCATGCCATTTCCAGCATGTGTGCCATAGGTTCACCAACATGAAGCTAGGTCATTCCTACTAATCCATGTGCTCTTTGGTAGTCCTACCTAACTTGGTTAAGGCATTAGTGCCAACCAGGGAAGAGTGGAATAAATTCACCAATGCTTGTTTTTCATTTATCTAACTGATAGCAGATAGGCACCAAAGACTAGTAGCACAATAAGTCTTAGCCAATTATACTGACTTAAGAGCTGAATGAGGTAGGGAGAAGAAACCAGTTACTACAGTGAAGAGTATTCAGAACTAAGCATCGATTAGTTTATGTTATTCAAACACGTGTCATGGAGTAGAAGGTCCATAGATGTATTTTCTCAGCTAGCTGGCTGCACCTGGCAAACGTTGGCTGATCTCAAGAAGCTGAGCAGGATTTGGTAAGTAGTAGAAAGGGAAACCATCAGAGAACACTAGGATGATTAGGCTAGACAAAGAAGGTGAAAATAATCTTTGAAGAAAGCAGCAGGAAAACATTCTACATAATTGCAAACAGAATTATATATATATAGGCAGGAAGACAGAGACTCAATTTAACGAGCCATTCATTTTATTTTGAGCAGGCGAAAAAAGCAATCCAACTTTAGCACGAATCCAAAAGATGAATAAGCTTAAATCTAGTTAGTTCTTGCATGGGTAAAGGCTCATTACTAGGATATTTCACACACAGGCGCACACATGTTGTTGTGTCCTGTCAGCCATAGCCAAGTCAGATGGGAGTCAGGGTCAGCATCAAGGCAACCTGAGGGCTCCGAGGGGGAAGCGGGAATGGAGCTGGCAGAGGGAGAGAGAGAGAGAGACAAAAGTGGAGCCTGGGCCATCCGTCAGCCCTCAGATGCAGAGTCAACATCTCCCAGGTCTGGAAATGGCTGATGAAGAAGCGGAGGAACAGCTGGGTCCAGTGCCTAACGTGCAGATGTGCAGAAGGCAGAGGAGAGGAGAGCAGTGGAAATCCGTGGGCCGATCCTTGGGACAGAAGAGCCACCACTGCTAGCGAAGCCCCACCTTAGCCCTGGGGATAAAAGGCAGGGGGTGGAGATGAATAGGTGTGGCAGGCAACTATTCATCTCCCCTGCTGGACAGATTTGTTAGCCTGCGGCGAGAGAGAAATTTTTTGCCGGGGCTGCTAGTGTTCCTAATACAGGAATCATTGCTTCAACTACAGAGGATTTGTTGTGTTTGGGGAGCTGGGTCAGAACACATGGAGAGAGAAAGAGAGAGAGAGAGAGAGAGAGAGAGAGATGCTATTGTGCTGATATCTGATTCATCTAATCTTTTGCCAATTGTTTAAACAGTGCAGTTATTGTTGAATAATTTTCCTCCCTCTCTAAGTAGATTCACTTCATATTAGAACAAAATGGCATGTCCCATGTTAGAAAAAGAATCATGCTGGTGAACTTTCCCCTACATTCCTGGCCCCACATCTGTTTGCCAGGCACGGCCTGTCATAAATCGACATTCTAAAAAAAATTTTTAAAAAAAGGTTTTTGATGTTTCAAATAGCCCAGGATGGGTAGAAGAGTGCACTGACATTTGGCAAGGGATGAAAATGACATTTCCACACCGAGGGGGGAGGGGAGGAAATTCCTTGGACCAAAAGACAGAAATATGCTGCTCTTCTTCCCCTGACAGGAAACATCTAAGAATAGCAATCCTTGACCACCCAATCCTGTGAATATTTCCTTGCAATTGTCCTAGTTTTATTCTTTCAAAGACAGCATCTCATCTGCAATGCATGGCTTGGTTCTCTTACAGGAAAATTGTTCTTGTTATAACTCAAAAGACTTTTCTGTCAGATAACAAAAAAAAAAAAAAAAAAAGTCTTGGCAGAAATAGCACACATATTTTCATAGATTTGCAAGAAATAGATTTGAAGTTTCCATTAGATCGGTGCTTTCAGTAATCAGAATACAGAATCCTGAATATTTGGGATGAATCTTATTCATTCTACCCTTTGTGGTATAGAAACTAAGAGATACAGATCTAAAAAATGACTCCTGAGGTATGCCAGTTGGAAAAAGCAGGGAGGGGGAAGAAGTCAGCTTCTGAAGAGAAAGTTTCAAATAGGACAATATTCTCCAGTAGATATGGTTTAAATCTAGTTAATATTAGTATGGTATACTGAGCAGGGATTTCAAATGAACAATATGGTTCAAAGCAAATTTGTTAAATTATCCCTTTAACAGCATAACAGAATAACATTTGCTAGACCAATACTCAATTACAGCTCATCAGTCTGGAACCCACATTACGTATCTGATATTAACACAGTTGAGAAAGTCCAGAAATATTTCACAAGAAGAGTTCTCCACTACTTGTTGCAGAATACCTTATGTCAGCAGACTCGAAATTCTAGACCTAGAAAAGCTAGAACTGTTACGAACTAAGCAAACTCGTTAACTGCGTTTCTAATAGTTTTCTTTCCACGGCAGGCTTGTAACCTGCACTTCTGATTGGCCCGTTGACAGCGGATTGTGATTGGTCGATTTTGGCTGATCGGATTGGCTGATAGCGGGACGCTGCTGATTGGACGCTCTCAGCGCGGCAAACTCAAATCATTGGGTGTTGTGACAGCAGCCAGCTCTATAAAAGGAGCTGCTGCTGCCCTAGTATTTTGCTCTGTTCTGAAGTCACTAATAAAGAGTTGGAGTCACTATTCGATGCCTCGTCTCTGTTCCTTGCGCCCACTCTCCCAGATCTAACACTGGCGACGAAGGTGGGATTCGGAGATGAGAGAGCTGACTGAACACTCATTGAACGCTAACAGAGCACGTGGCTGAGAGCGCACCAATCGCAGCAGAATGACCAGTGGCGCCATACCACCCACTCCCTTTGATCTGGCTAATGAAGACTGGGACTCGTATATGGACAGGCTTCAGATGTTCCTGGAGACCAACAACCTGAAGGATGCTACGCCTGGCAAGAAACGAGCTGTATTCCTGACCCATTGCGGGCCTGCCGTTTTTAAGATGGCAAAAGCACTTGCAAAACCAGCGGAAGTCAAGATGATGTACTGGGACAACTTCGCCCCAATCCTCCGGGCCCATTATGCCCCAGCGGTGCCAACACTCATCAGGAGACACAAGTTTTACCAGAGGGACCAACAGGAAGGCGAAAGTGTTGGAGACTTCGTCGCAGACCTCAGAAACCTGGGAGGACTCTGTGGCTTCGCAAACCTTGAAGAAGCCATGAGAGATCGAATTGTTCTGGGTCTAAAAGACCACACAACACAGAGCAAGATTATGGCAAAGGGGGACATCGCCCTCGCGGATGTCATCGCCGATGCTACTGCAGCAGAAGCAACCAGGAAGTAGGCAGCTCGAATGCGCCGAGTGAACGGACTGCACCGCCAACTCGCCAGTGACCCTATGCCCCTTTCCGAGAGGCACGCAATGACCACCCACCATGAAGACCTCCAATCCTCATCAGAAAGCGAGGAAGAGGAGGTCAACATACTCAGGTCAGACCGCGATCAGCGAGATCAACGGATTCGTAAGCCCTCGTATCAGTGTGCTGGATGCGGGGGAAACTACCCACAATCAGATTGCAAATTCCGAGATTCCCTCTGCCGTTCCTGTGGAAAGAGGGGCCACATTTCTAAAGTCTGTAGAGGCAAGCGAGGGTCCAGCCCAAACCGAAGAGAAAATAATTTCTGGCAGATGACATGCACCCCACCACTAAATCGGGACCCCCCAAGCAACCAATGGAACCACTACTACAGAAATCGAGCACCAGCCACTTCTACCAGATGAGAAGAGGCGCACCAAAGCATCACCATCGGCCACGCTTCATCCCTTGATGCAAGAAAGATCCAAGTAAGGGTCACCATTGAGAATCGTCCATGCGTCATGGAAGTGGACTCTGGGTCTTCCCTATCAATGGTCTCCTGGAAAACCCTCAAACAGCTGATCCCTGACATCCGTTGCCAGAATCTCAGCCCTCAGAAAATTATATTAAAGGACTACCAAGGAAATAGAATCCCAGTCACCGGTTTCAGCCACATCCAAGTCTCCTTCAAAGACCATACCGCAACTCTACCACTTACAGTCATCAATAAAGATTGACCCAGCTTATTAGGCTTGCAGTGGTTCGCATCACTGGGAATCGAACTGACGGGCATCAACCAAACCGAAAGCGATGACTGGGAAGCGGCCCTCATCCAAAAATTCCAGGAAGTGTTCACCAAGAAGCTAGGCAAGTACAAGAGATCCCCTATATTGTTTAACCTCTGCCCAGATGTTGGGCCCATTCGCCTTAAGCCCCGTTGAGTGCCTTTTGCACTCAAACCAAAGATTGACAAACAATTGGACAAATTAATAGCCCAAGGCGTGTTGGAACCGATTGACCACGCCCGATAGGAGACCCCAATTGTAACCCCCATAAAGCCTGATGGATCTCTGAGAATTTGTGGGGATTACAAGGCCACCCTAAATCATGCACTTCAGCAGAGCGCTTACCCTGTGCCGGTGGTCCAACACCTACTTCACTCCCTTGGGGGAGGGAAAATATTCGCAAAATTGGACCTAGCCCAGGCGTACCAGCAGCTGCCCGTAGATGCAGCAACCACAGAAGCCCAAACTATAGTCACGCACAGAGGTGCGTTCAAGTGTAATAGACTCCAGTTCGGAGTGAGTGTAGCACCTGGCATCTTCCAAAGTTTGATGGAGAGATTGCTACAAGGCATAAAAGGGGTTGTGCCATATTTCGATGATGTCTTGATAGCTGCCCCCACTAGAAATCTATTAGAAAAATGGCTAAGAATGGTCCTTCAAAAATTTAAAGACGCTGGCCTGAAGGTCAAGAAGGACAAGTGCCAACTATATACTGAGAGGGTTGAATTCCTTGGTTACCTTCTTGACAAACAGGGAATTCACCCTACTGAGAAAAAATTGGCTGCAATAAAAAATGCCTAGGAACAAAACAGATCTCCAAGCCTTCCTGGGACTCATTAACTTTTATAACATCTTCCTACCCCAGAAGGCAACTGTTGCTGAACCCCTGCATAGGCTCCTTGACAAGAAAGCTTCCTGGGTCTGGGGACATCGAGAAGAGTGAGCTTTTCAGCAAGTAAAAGACCTTTTAACATCAGATGCTGTATTAATACAATATAACGAGACTTTACCCTTAAATGTCACCTGTGACACCTCACCATTTGTAGTAGGAGACATCCTGAGCCACTTCCTGCCAAATGGCACTGAGGCACCCATTGCATTTTTTTCCAGAACTTTATCTAAAACTGAAAGAAACTATAGCCAACTGGATAAAGAGGCTCTCGCTATTGTGGCTGCGATCAAACGCTTCCATGAGTACGTCCTTTTCTATAATCACCGATCACAAACCATTACTGGGCATCTTGGTGGGGGATAAACCAACTCCCCATATCTTATCGCCAAGAATGACACGCTGGTCAGAATTTTTAGCCGCATATGACTACCAACTGCGACACCGACCAGGGAAAGCCATTCCCCACGCTGACGCCCTGAGCCATTCTCCGCTACCAGAAGTCCTAGACAACCCAGCTCCAACACTAGCTGTACTACAGATTGAGACACTCCCTTCACCACTGCTAACTGCACAAGACATCGCATCCGAAACGAGGAAAGACCCTTGTTTAGCATGAGTCCTCAGCTGGGTAGAAAGGGGGTGGCCTGACAACGAACTCAATGACATTTTCAAGCCCTTCAAACACAGGCAGACACAACTCTTCACCCAAAAAGGATGCATGTTGTGGGGAGACAGAGTCGTTATCCCAGCAAGACTACAGCATAAGTTCCTAAAACTATTGCATGATGGACATCCCGGCATCGTGCGGATGAAGGCACTAGCAAGGAGCTACGCTTGTTGGCCAGGTATAGATAAGCAAATAGAAACCTGGGTGGCCACCTGCAACAAGTGCCAGGAAACATGCTCAGCTCCACCAAAAGCACCACCAACTGAATGGGAAGCACCCCGAGGTCCCTGGTCCCGCATCCACATCGATTTTGGGGGACCCACCAAAGGGCATACATTTCTCATTACAGTGGATGCCTATTCCAATTGGCTTGAGGTCCACAAAATGAAGAGCACCACCACAGAGGCAGTCATTAAAAAACTAAACAGACTATTTGCCACACACAGTTTGCCAGACGTTTTCGTTTCAAACAATGGCCCACAGTTCACCGCCTTGGCATTTGAACAGTACCTAGCAGACCAGGGGATACGCCACGCTTTTATATCGCCGGCTCACCCTGAGGCCAATGGTAGGGCTGAACGAATGGTCCAGTTCATAAAGAAAACCTTACACAAGATGGAACAAGGGGACATCCATGACAAGGTAACTAGGATGCTTCTCCTCCAACATATTACTCTGAACAGCACCACAAACAAAACCCCAGCTGAACTCCTGATGGGCCGGAAACTTCGATCACATCTTGACCATCTACACCCTGCCTACACACCAGAAAAGCCCCTGGGGTCCAGCAGCAAGTACCGCACATTCAAGGTAGGCGACCCGGTCTTTGCAAAAAACCTTACCGGTGACCCATTGTGGGTCCCCGCTACCATAACTCAAGTTATGGGTCCCCATTCCTACCGTTTGCAAACTGCTGATGGGAAACTGTGGAAGTGCCACATCGACCAATTACATTCCAGGCTGGCACCTACCCCTTCCACAAGCCCTGAACTCCAAACCAGGGGGAAACAAGGGAAAGTGAGGAGACTGAAAATGAACTAGTACCTGATCCAGTACGCGAAACTCAGCAATCAGCGCAACCAAGCCTGGAATATTCACCTTTCGAAGAGGAGCCGGGACAGATGGTCATCTCACCACGTAGCAGCACAGCGGCATCAGCAATCCCAGAGAATCCAGATAGCAGCCTTGACGGGAGTAGAGATGACAACCCCGAGTCACCCAACGGAGAAGTCAGATCACAGCTACCGCTGAGTCTAACAAACAGCCCACCGGAACCAGAGTCTGGCCAAAGACTGGTGGAGCAACGTAGATTAGTGAAAGGCAAGTGAAACGACCTGCCTACCTGCGAGAATACATCACCCCACCCTTGAGACGGAACCTAGGGGGGAGGGGTGTTAGGTACTAAGCAAACTCGTTAACTGCATTTCTCATAGTTTTCTTTCCACGGCAGGCTCGTAACCTGCACTTCTGATTGGCCCGTTGACAGCGGATCGTGATTGGTTGATTTTGGCTGATCCGATTGGCTGATAGCAGGTCGCTGCTGATTGGACACTCTCAGCATGGCAAACTCAAATCATTAGGTGTTGTGACAGCAGCCAGCTCTATAAAAGGAGCTGCTGCTGCCCACGTTTTTCGCTCTGTTCTGAAGTCACTAATAAAGAGTTGGAGTCACTATTCGATGCCTTGTCTCCGTTCCTTGCACCCACTCTCCCAGATCTAACAAGAACTATGCCATCTTCGGTCCGATCTAAGTACAGTATATAAAATCATACATTGCAATGCCCTACCTGTCAATGAATAGTTCAGCTTCAACCATGACAATACAAGAGCACACAGTAAATAGAAACTCAAGGTAAACGGCACCAAACTTGATTGCAAGAAATACGACTTCAGCAACAGAGTGGTCAATGTCTGGAATACTCTACCCGACTCTGTGGTTTCTTCCCCAAACTCCAAAAACTTTAACCTTAGACTGTCTACTATTGACCTCACCCCTTTCCTAAGAGGTTTGTAGGGGGCATGCATAAGCGTACCAACATGCTACCATCCCCTGTCCTATTGTTTCTTTTATTTTTCTTATGTGTATCCATGTATTCATAACTATGTTTTTACTTATACCTGTTGTCTTCTAAGCAATTGACAAATCAAATAAATAAATAAATAGAGTTGGAAGAGTATTTGGAGGTCTTGTGGTCCAACCCCCTGCTTAAGCAGGAAACCCTATACAAACCTTTCTGTCCAAGTGCATACACACACACACACACACACACACACATGCCAGCACCCGTAAGGCAATGTACATGGGGACTGTCATGCCCCCTGTGCATGTGTGCATGCCCCCCATACGCTGCACGGCTCTGCGTATATGCACGCATCTCTTGCATACTCCTCACTCCCCGCACATGCGTGGCAGCTACCCAATGATCACTGGACCTGCTCTGGGGCAATGGCTCCCAGAATGCATGCCATAGATTCACCATCATGCCCCTATACTATTTCACAAATAGTTGTCCAATCTCTTCTTAAAATCCTCCAGGTTTGGAGCATACACAAAATCTGGAGGCCAGTCATTCCACAGTCTGATTCATGGTCTAACTATCCGAAAATTTCTCCATAGTTCTAGGTTGGTCTTCTGGATTACTTTCCATCTATTGCTTCTTGTCCTGCCTTCAGCTCCTTTGTATCTTTACTCTCTTTGAATCATTATATCCAGGGGTGGGTTTCAAATTTTTAATAACCGGTTCTGTGGGTGTGGCTGAGGTGGTGGGCATGGCTTGGTAGTCATGTGACTGGGTGGACGTGGCTTGGTGGTTATGTTATTGGCTGGGCGTGGCCAACTCAATATCACTCACATCGAGGCACACATCTCCTTGCCTGGCCTATCATGACTGTGGGGATGCTGCAATAGTCATAAGTGTGAAAAATGGTCATAAGTCACTTTTTTCAGTGCCATTGTAACTTTGAATGGTCCCTCCACACAAGCAAAGTACCAGCAAAGGAGGGGGAAAAAACTCCAGAGAGGTTCCTGAGACAGGAACTCTAGTCCTGCCAAGAATATAATAAAGGTTAATGGAGAGGCAGTTTCTGTAAGCAACACCAGAATGTTTCCTTCCTGCCTTCCTTACAGGATTAGGCCAGTGATTTCTTCTAACAACCAGTTCTCCAAACTGCTTAGAATGTTAACCGGCTCTAGCAAATAGGTGCGAACTGGTAGAATCCCACCCCTGATTATATCCCTCTGAATCATTACAGGTGCTGAATCAAATCCACCGTCCTTAAATTATCTCTGCAGGAGATCAACAGAAAGAGACACTCTGTTCCTTTTAATTGCCTGAGCATGTCTGGAAACTACACATATTTTGAGAACGTGTATTAGCTCTATACCCATGCTTCACTATGAAACTATGTGGTCAGGCTTAGTTTTTAGGAACAAAATTCCTCCTCTGCCAACTAGCATCCATCGCTTTTCATCTAGCTAGCATCTTGTCAGTGTGTGAGAGAGTTGAGGGCTGTTTGGGAAACTGAAACAGTATTTGCTGTGTGAGCAGGAAGGAGACAGCAAAGAGCGTGGGCATGGCTTAGCTCAACTATTCTGTACTAAAACTGCTTGCTGGTGTGAAAATGAAACTCCTCTCCTATGCTTGTGTTTTGCATTTGGAACAGATTTCTTTTCAGGTGGGGAGGGGCAGTCCTTTAGAAAAATCCTTTCTTAATTGGCACCTAGAAGCCAAGAGGAACATACATACCAAATTTCAAGTTTGTAGGCTTTACGGTTCTGGAGATTTTTTGATGATGTGTGAGTGGTATTTCGCTTATATATATATAGATAGATAGAAATGCAATTGTGATAACATACACTCTTATGTTATATTCTTTTTTATAATCGTTTCACAAACAACAAGTTATGGCTACCAAAGCAAATGGCCCAGAGGCAAACCTTTTAGTATCACTTTACAAAGAATCTACAATGGTTCAGCACAATTTGCTGGCCAGTTCTGAGTCTGTTGTGTTTTCTTTCTATAGCTATGCTATCCATACCTGAAAAAGAAGTGCAATTGAATATTTTAAAAATTAATGTTGGCAACTTCCTGGCTAAAATTAGGGAATCAGTATAATCTAGAAGGTTAAACTCAGATTGCAGGTTAGTTGCCCCTAATGCAGATTAGTGTCTACAATGCTTTTAAATTTTATTTTATTTTAAGGTAGTGAATTATGCATGGCTTCTAATACTGTGACATTTGTACAAATGTACAGCAGAAAACAGCTTCCCTGCACTTTCTCTCTTTGGTTCTAACTCTATCTGAAACTAGGAAGTACAACTTTGCAGAAATGCAGCCTGTCAAATCTTTGAGGATTGCTACTCTTTCCCTAGAATCTTCTCTTCTCCATCTAAAGATCTCCAGGTCTTCTGACTGGTCTTTTATGAACTGGTTTCAATGTTCTCGGTTTTCTTATTCTGTTTATACTCCACTTTGTCTGGGTGATTGGCACCCATTTCGGAACACAGTACTCCAAGTGCAATATGACCAACACAAATAGAACATTACTTGTCATACATGGACATGAAGTTCCTTTTAATGTAGCTCATAAATGACTCTATATTTTTAGACTCTGCATCAGCTTGTGATTTCGTCTGGAGACACTTGATAGCTTTTTGTTTTTATTGCATTTATTTTTTTGGTAATAGTCCAGCAATGTGTGTGTATTTGTGGACTTTGCCACAACTTTTGATCCTTTTGGCTCATTTGCCTTATCAACCCACAGGAACATAGAAGCACATCAATAAGACATTGTTGATTCAGTGACATAAATCATATTAAGGTTTCCCTCCCCTTAGGGTTTATCAATGCATGGATGTGCATAAATAATGTAAAACATGGATGTGTAATATAATGTAAAAGAGGGAACTGTCATGAACCAAGCAAGCTAAAAGCCATGACAAACTGTTTACAGTTTCATTTCCAGAATTAATTTTAGAAATTCTCTCAGCTGAACAAGAATTTGGGAGCAATGTTAATATAGCAAAAAGTAAATTTAGTGAAACAATAATGGAATAAAACCAAGGAAACTTGTAAAAGTGACATTCATCATTGGAATTGTTTGTGGTTATATTTTAGTATCTCCTTTTTATGAGTTCCCATTCATCTTGGGTTCCTTTTTTCATTAATTTGTCCTTTCTTAGAATCCTATCACTACTCTGAGTTTACTAAACTTTCTTGTTCTCTTTTTTGTTCTCCAACAGACACACCACACAAACAGAAAAAAACCTCTTGCTTCCAAAAAGTATATGTTTCTGAAAAGAGACTGGGGACTCATGGATTGCAAATTGTTTGTCTCTGATTTAAATGGTAGTTGCAACATAACCTTTTTCTTAACCTTTCTCTCTCTGTCTCCGTTATGTATACACAATATTTTTGTTTCCTTGTGACACATCAGCCCAATTCCCTATAATATTTTGAAACTGATTGTCTCTGGTTCAGTAAGTTCATTAATCAATTTGCTGTATACTCTGGAATGTATTTCACATTATGCACTGATGACCTGAGAAATTCAATTAAGAAATAATATGCTAACCTTTCTCTAAGGAGCACAGGAATGCCATACCTAGGTTTTACCTCATTTCTATAAAGGAGATTAGATGGTAATGTATTAATATGGACTATAAAGCAGGCTGGTTTTTGACTGATCCGCTCTACTTGCTTCTTGCAAGACTACATGAGCACCTGGGCTAAGGAGATGCCTTCCATTATCTCTCAAGTCCCAAAGGTACTTTTTCAAGAAGCAACTGGACTTGCTTGTTTTTCTTTGTAGACCTTTTGCTTCTCATCTGAAAAGCTTCTTCATCTCTTGACTGGATGGTGGTAAGGAATGGAAGAATTTATATTCCTTGCAGACAGCTGGTCATTTGCATTCTTAGAGAGTCATTGAAAGCCACATGGAGGTTTATCTGTGTCCTGGGGTCACCTGCGTAGTGCAGATGGCTGTGGAGCCTTCTTGGAACTGCTGAAAGGACTATGTTGTGGAGCTTTGCTTTCTGCAGGATGTTTTCTGCCCTGTGTCCCTTCACTGTTGAACACACATGCAGACTGTTGAAGGTGAGTCTGCATTGTCTGCATTTCAAACTGAAGAGCAAATGGTTCCTGTAGTGTGCACTTTTTCTGGAAATTTATTCATACACCTGTACTGTTCTGTCCCTTAATTAGCATTCGTGAGATCCCCACGCTTTGATTGGCCAAAGCGCGGGGCACTCTAATTGGTCAGGCGAGCCGTGCCGATTGGCTCGCTAAGAATCTCCCGCGATTGGTCTATTCGAATCGCGGGAGATTCAAAGTGGTGCCATTGGCCGCGGCCGCCACGGCTAAAAGAATAAAAGACGCGAACCTTTTGCAAAGTGCCAGTTCAGTTCCTACTTTAATAAAAGAGCATGATTTGAAGTCACCGACTCCTGGCATCATTTTCGAGGACACGACACATACCAATGATTCTCTGAAAGAATGCAAATGACCATCTGTCTGCAAGGAATATAAATCTTTCCATTCCCTACCATTGACTCAGAGCTGAAGAAGCTTATTGGATGAGAAGCAAAACATCTTCAAAAAAAAAAACAAAGTCCAGTTGCCTCTTCCAAAAGCACCTTTGAGACAACCATTACCTGGATGACTAAGAATCTCCATAGACATGATCTAAAATTTCTTTAGCCAGACAGCCAATCTTTCAGCAAGTTGCTACAATTATACAGACCTATACCTTAGCTTATATTCCTTATCTGGTGCACTCATGCACAGCTCCACAATGGCTATTATATGCACAAGACTGCTCTTAACATTGCTAACCCAGAAATTCTGCTTATATGAATAGAGAGCACAGAAAGAAGAAACTAATAGGAATCAATGTTCCCTGTGTTAGTGACAGTCATGTACACTGAGATGTATTTCTGCTTCCTCTTTGACCTGGAATCTGAAGGGCTCCTGCAATAGGCACAGCTGAGCCTCTGAAGATTCTGACTTTCTTTTTTGATTATAGCTAACACCAACTTCAATAATAGCAATAGCACTTAGACTTATAGACCACTTCACAGTGCTTCAAAGCCCTCTCTAAGGTTTACAGAGTCTGTCTATTGCCCCCAACAATCTGGGTCCTCATCTACCCACCTCAGAAGGATGGAAGGCTGAAGTAGCCTGCAGCACTTCATTCTAACCTCTGTGCCTCTGGATACAGGGCTTCAAGGATTGTATTGAAAGAACCCAGGCTTTCTTTCTTAGAAAACTTCTGGGTCTTCCTCCTTGTGTTGGTTTTGCTCTGATGTACCTGGAACTGGGCACTCGATCAGTCAAATGTATGGCATGGATTAACACCTTTAAATGGTGGTTTCAGGTGCTCTTTCTGGCAGTTCCTGGTAGCTACCTCTCTCTGGCGTTTGCTGACTCTCATATTTCTCGTTGGGAGAGGGAGCTGATGCTAGGTTTTACGGGGGATGCCCTGAGAGATTATGGCCTTAAGGATGCTCAATTTAGGGTAGTCCAACGGCTTGTGGACATTGACTTGCAATATCTACGAGCCAGAGCTAACAAAGCTTGCTCTTCAGCCAATTTAATAATTACAGACTGAGGATGGCTTCCTATTTTTACACTCTAACCATTCCCAAGTATAGAAGAGCTTTCTCCCTGTTATGAACTAATAAAGGCATTTAATAAAGTTTTAACAACCTTAAGAAAAAGCAGGGTTCTAATCCTGCACTTCTGATTGGCCGATAATAGCGATATCAGATGGGTCCCTTCTGGGAAGTCTGATTGGCTGTTAACGGGCCAGCTCTCATTGGTTCAAGGATTTAACACTTTCATGTTTCTCATTGACTAATAGGACAGCAGCCAACCCTATAAAAGGGCTGCTGCTGCCCTAAGGTTTTTGCTCTGTTCAGTATGATTAATAAAGAGTTGAAGTTCACTGTTCACTGCCTCATCTCCGTTCCTTGCACCCATGCGCAGAACTTAACACTGGCGACGAAGGTGGGATGCGGAGACATCAGAGCTGACTGAACACTACAGAGCACCAAACAAAGCACATGGCTGAAGGCGCATCAATGGTGGAAACCATGTCTGGTGGCGCCATACCACCCACTCCATTTGACCTGGCACAAGAAGACTGGGACTCATACATCAACCGGTTCCAGATGTTTCTGGAGACCAACAACTTGAAGAATGCCACTACGGGAAAAAGCAAGCAGTGTTCGTGACCCATTGCGGGCCTGCCGTCTTTAAGATGGCCAAGGCACTAGCGAAACCGGCTGAGGTAAAATCCAAGGACTGGGACGTCCTCGCGCCCCTTCTACAAGCCCACTATGCACCCACCGTACCAATGCTTGTCCGAAGTCCTGAATTTTACCAGAGGGACCAACGGAAAGGAGAGAGCGTCTCAGATTTCATTGCGGATCTCCGGAACCTGGGAGGCCTCTGTGGGTTCGCAGACCTTGAAGAAGCTCTTAGAGACTGAATAGTTCTGGGATTAGATGACCAGACAGCACAGAGCAAGATAATGGCCAAAGAGGACATCGATCTTGCTGATGTCATCAAAGATGCTACTACAGCCGAAGCAACCAGGAAGTTGGCCGCCTGAATGTGCCACACCAATGCACCACTCCGTCAACTTGCCAGCAATAACTCACCTCGCCTAGAGAGGCACACAACAGCGACCCACCATGAGGATCTCGAATCTCCATCAGAAAGTGAGGAGGAGGAGGTCAACCAGCTCCAGTCTGAACATGACCAATACAACCAGCGGAATCGAAGACCACCGCACCAATGCGTGGGTTGTGGGGCAAACCACCCGTGATCAGACTGCAAATTCCTCGATGTGCTCTGCCATTCTTGTGCGAAAAGAGGCCACATCAGGAAGGTCTGTAGAAGCAAGCAAGGATCCAGCCCAATTCAGAGGGGAAACAACTACTGCCAGACCACAGGGAATCGTCCTGTGAGTCGGGAACATTTGAACCACCAATGGAACAACCACTCCTACAGAAATAAAACACTGGCCACTTCAACAAGACGGGAACAGGCACACCAAACCATTACAATCAGTCATGCCTCATCGTTAGATGCAAAGAAGATCCGAGTGAAGGTGGCCATCGAAAACCAGCCTTGTGTGATGGAAGTCGACTCAGGATCGTCCCTTTTGATGGTTTCCTGGAAGACCCTTAAACAATTAATCCCTGCCGTCTGGCGTCAGGACCTCAGAGCCCAAAGAATCATACTCAAAGATTATCAGGGGAACCGAATTCCGGTCGTTGGATCCAGCCAAGTCCAAGTCTCATTCAAAAATCATACTGCATCGTTACCACTGATTGTTGCAACCGGCCTAGTTTGTTAGTCCTTCAATGGTTCGCCCCACTCGGAATCGAGGTAGCCGGCATTCACCAAACCAGAAGCGACGACTGGGAGGAGGCCCTCATCCAGGAATTCCAGGACGTCTTTGCAGACAAACTAGGCGAGTAAAAGGGGACCCCGATATCATTTAACCTTAACCCTGAAGTAGCCCTCATCTGCCTTAAGCCTCGTTAGGTACCTTTTGCCCTTAAACCAAAGATCGATGAGCAGATCGATAAATTAACAGCCCAGGGTGTTTTAGAACCAACTGACCATGCCCGTTGGGAAACCTCAATCGTAACTCCCATCAAACCGGATGGATCGTTAAGGATTTGTGGGGACTACCGGGCCACCCTTAATCACGCCCTTCAACAGAACGCTGACCCGGTGCCGGTGGTGCAACACCTTCTCCATTCCCTGGGGGGTGGAAAAGTCTTCGCTAAATTGGATTTAGCACAGGCGTACCAACAACTGCCTGTAGATAAAAAAAACCCGCAGAGGCACAGACGATCGTTATGCACTGAGGCGCCTTTAAATGCAACCGACTCCAATTCGGATTGAGCATAGCCCCAGGGATTTTTCAAAGTCTGATGGAGAGACTCTTGCAAGGGATCAAGGGGGTCGTGCCATACTTTGATGACATTTTAATTGCGGCCCCGAATAGAGAAGTACTAGAAAAGCGTCTTTAATTGGTTCTCCAGAAATTTAAAGACTCCGGCCTAAAGGTTAAAAAAAATAAATGTCAACTGTGTACAGAGAAAGTAGAGTTCCTGGGGTACCTAATCGATAAGCAAGGCATTCACCCCACTAATAGCAAACTAAAAGCAATCAAAAACACCCCAAGACCCAGAAATAAGACTGACCTCCAAGCTTTCCTGGGGCTCATTAACTTTTACAACTTCTTCTTGCCCCAGAAAGCGGCCGTAGCTGAGCCCCTACATAGATTTCTCAACAAAAAAGCCACCTGGGTCTGGGGACACCGAGAGGAGCACGCATTCCAGCAAGTGAAAAACGTACTAACTTCAGATGCTGTTTTAATGCAGTATAACGAGACTTTGCCTTTAACAATTACATGTGATGCATCACCATTTGGAGTAGGAGCCATTTTGAGTCATGTGTTACCAAATGGTAGTGAGGCCCCTATTGCCTATTTTTCAAGGACCCTATCAAAGGCTGAACGTAACTATAGCCAAATTGACAAAGAGGCTCTTGCTGTTGTATCTGCTGTGAAACGGTTTCATGAATGTGTGTATGGACGAGTTTTTACTATTATTACCGATCACAAATCTTTGCTAGGGATTATAGCAGGAGACAAGCCAACCCCCTATATATTGTCACCTAGAATGACTCACTGGTCGGAGTTCTTAGCTGCGTACAACTATAAATTACAACACCGCCCGGGGAAAGCCATTCCCCACACTGATGCATTGAGCCGTGCCCCACTTCCGGAAATTGTCGACGACCCAGCTCCAACTCTTACAACACTCCAGATTGAAACACTACATTCACCACCGCTAACAGCCAGAGACATTGCTATCGAAACGAAATGAGATCCTGTCCTGGCGCGAGTTCTCAGCTGGGTCGAACAAGGATGGCCAGTAGAACAAACCCCTGACGACTTCACCCCTTTCAGAAACCGGCAAACAACTTTTCTCGCAAAAAGGCTGCATCCTATGGGGAGACAGAGTCGTCGTCCCAGAGCGGTTACAACGAGCAGTATTGAAAACATTGCATGACGGTCACCCCGGCATCGTGCATATGAAAGCACTCGCATGAAGCTACGCGTGGTGGCCAGGCATCGACAAGCAGATACAAGCCTGGGTAAAGACTTATCTAAAGTGCCAAGAAGTCAGCAGTGCCCCACCTAGAGCAACTCCAACAGAGTGAGAAACCCCCCGGGGGCCGTGGTCCCATATCCACATTGACTTTGCGGGACCTACTAAGGGACATACGTTCCTCCTAACAGTGGATGCCTATTCCAACTGGCTCGAGATCCACAAAATGAAGACTACTACAACCGATTCCGTCATCCGAAAATTGAATAGGCTATTCGCAACGCATGGGCTGCCATACATTCTGGTCTCCGACAACGGACCTCAGTTCACTGCCCTGGCGTTTGAACAATACTTAGCAGACCGGGGTATCCGCCATGCGGTAACTTCACCAGCGCACCCTGCAGCTAATGGCAGGGCCGAGCGCATAGTCCAATTTGTTAAAAAAAAATTCTCCACAAAATGGACTATGGGGACATTGACGACAAACTAAACAGAATACTCCTACTCCAACACATCACCCCACACAGCGTCACCAACAAGACTCCAGCTGAACTGCTGATGGGATGCAAGCTCCGTTCCCACCTTGACCGGCTCCACCCGTCCTACAAGCCAGAGAAACCCTGTGGATCTAGCGGAAAATGCCGCGAGTTCATGGTAGGTGACTTAGTTTTCGCTAAAAACCTTTCCGGGGAACCATTATGGGTCGAAGCAACCGTAACTCAAACCACCGGGCCCAGATTGTACCGTATGCAAACATGGGACGGAAAAATATGGAAACGCCATATAGATCAGCTTCGCTCTAGGCTACAACCCAGTTCCCGTGACTCCTGTGACTCTCAAACTGAGGGGGGAGGGGATGTCAAAGAAACCAAATTCGAGATGGTGGAAAGCAGAATTGAAGGAAGTCAGCAGCCAGGTGCAATACATGAAGAAGAATCAGGGAGAGGGTTGGCCTCGCCTCAGAGGAATACCTCAACGGAGGTGAGCCCGCAGAGATCAGAGGACAACAATGACAGAATTAGCGGCACCGAGTCGTCCAGTGAGGATGCAGAACCGCCTGTACCAGATATATCAAAAAGTGTCCTGCCAAAACCGGACTACAGACAGGAACCAGTGGGACAGCGCAAATCTAATAGACAGTTAAAACAACCTGCATATCTACAGGATTATGTTACCGCACCCCTCAAACGGAATCTAGGGGGAAGGGGTGTTATGAACTAATAAAGATGTTAAATAAAGTTTTAACAACCTTAAGAAAAAGCAGGGTTCTAATCCTGCACTTCTGATTGGCCGATAATAGCAATATCGGATTGGTCCCTTCTAGGAAGTCTGATTGGCTGTTAACGGGCCAACTCTCATTGGTTCAAGGGTTTAACACTTCCATGTTTCTCATTGGCTAATAGGTCAGCAGCCTACCCTATAAAAGGGCTGCTGCTGCCCTATGGTTTTTGCTCTGTTCAGTATGATTAATAAAGAGTTGAACTTCACTATTCACTGCCTCGTCTCCGTTCCTTGCACCCATGCGCAGAACTTAACACTCCCTAGCTTGCTTTAATGTCTTGCCCTCAGCACTAGTGGATGGGCGATTTAAGAGGCTCCCAATTAACGAGCAACTATGCCCCTGTGATAGAACTGAGATTGAAACTGTGGAGCATGTCCTTTTATATTGCCTGATGTATAATGCAGACAGATCTAAGTTACTGTCTCTCCTTGAAACAGACCCTTCTGGACCCAATGTTAGTAATTTGTTCTTTTTTGTCTAGGGGATGGCTCCTCATACATCACTTCTCAGGTTTCCAAATTTTTTTTAAGAGCTGTAACCATCAGAGGAGAACGCTGTAATTCCCCTTAGTCAAGTTTTTGGTGACCAAATGTTTATGACTAATTTTCCCATGTTCTTCTTTTGTTGCACTTGTATTTTGGTCTGTGACCACAAATAAAGTATTATTGTTATTATTATTATTATTATTATTATTATTATTATTATTATTATTATTATTATTATTATATTACCTCTGTGCCACCGCGGCTCCTAATTAGTCCCTTGATTGGGACGAACATTAACTTCAACAACTCTAGAGGAAGAATCCAATAATCTGCCTTTGCTTGTGGTTCCAAAGGTTTGGAGCTTGGAAAACCAAAACTGGGTAAAGCTGTTAGCTAAGCTACTCTCCAGCCAGAGCTGTCCAGGATAACCCAACTGATGCTAAGAAGACATTTCAGCTTGCTCATCTGCTTTTGTAGCTTAGAGAGAACTCTGGACTTAGCCATTCCTTATCTGGTGATTTCCAGAAGTTTTAAACCAAAGTCTCATCATTCCTCTGATACTATGAGTAGAGACAATGAGAGCTGGAGGCCGTTGGCTCATCTAAGACTGATGTGTACAATCATTCTAGGATTGGAGCCACATCAGTATTGTAGTTCTCCTCCACAGACCGGCTGGATAGGTGGGGGCCCACCCCCCTTTTGGCCAGCAGAGTGCTGGCAGAGACACCGTGGGCTACTTCCAGCCCAGCCCTGTGGGCTGGATTTAAGCAACGCATGGACTGGATTCAGCCTGTGGGCCTTGAGTTTGAAACCCCTGTTCTAGGACATGAACTTGCAAGAGTAGCCAAAATAAAAGTCAATGATTGAACTTCAGTAAGATAAACTTGATGTTAATGAAGGTACCAAGAGAAGTTAAATGCTGACTCTCTGCATGTCATTGAAATAACAGATATGCTGGCATATGGCTATATAAGGTTTTATAGCTGACAGAATATCAATGAGCCATCTTCCTCAAGAAAGGAGTTTGGAGACTGAATGACAGCAGTTGGCAATAGCATCAATCTTCAACAATGAATATTTTTGCTTGTGTTTTTACTGTTTGCCATCTGCTTCTCCCCTCCCTGTTCTGCAATTATATCTACCTAGGTTTAATCACACATTAGATGTATGGGCACAGGCTTCCTCCAAATATGATTCAGTGTCAGTAAGAAAAGTTGCAGAGCATCATTGAAAACAAGAGAGGGCATTTGCAGTGCAACCAGCAATGTTGTAGATAGGACAAAGGGTGGAATGACCTATTGTTTTGTTTGATGAAAAATGTATACAATATTATCACCTGTTGTTTACAGTGATGCCATTGGTGTAAGATGACCCCAGTCTGCATGGGCACGTCAAGAAATGCATATCAGCTCTCTGCTGATGATGCTGTGATGCTTTCATTTGAAAAAGACCACGATGCTGTAGTTACTGTGTGAGAATTTGTCAAGAAGATGGTTTTGTATTTCATAGGTGGTTCAGAAATGCAGATACAGTATCTCCACCAATAACCATAACTTGAAGCAATGACTTGAAAGCCAATGTGGTGTATCCTGATTGGTATCAATTAGAGATTTCAATACAACATACACTCATAAAAACACAATAATCGATAAATGTTGGGGCTGATGCTTACATGTAACATCAAATCTCTCATATAATAATTGTATGCATGTGTGTTTTATGTAGAAAGGTATCAAATTTATGCTGGTTATAGATTAACAGAATGATTCTCAGATATGGAAGTGTGCAATAAGGCATGTGTGTACATGCAGCTAATTAAAATATATGATATACTGTATATATCTGTGATAGCAAATCTATGGCCGGAAGTGGCACAGAGAGCCATTTCTCTGGGCATGCCAGCTGTCACCCATTGCTCTTCTGGGTTCCAGAATGCATGTGCACCAGCCAGCTGGTCTTTGTGCATGTGGGAGCGCCGGAAATTGGAAGAGCAGCTCCCTGACATGCATGTGCATGCTGGAAAACTGGAAGACCAGGTAACCAGCACACATAGGTGCTGGGGAGCTGCTCTTCCTGTTTCAGCACTCCCATGCATGCACACTCTCCCCCATTTCAGCACTCAGCACTGAAAGGTTCACCAACCCTGGTATATAGCAACTGAATTTTTAAAAATTATATCATGAGATAGATAGTCACACAACTGATGTGAAGAAAAGAGTGAGATAAACATCGAGAAATCAACATTTATGGATTCAGCCATCACAGGATGCTTAAACCCAACGTTTGATGGTCTCTGTTACTAATGGGGTAGTTTTTCCTATTTCCTTTCTGGGAAACATTGCTTCAAAATCAATTTTTGCAAGCATGATGAAAAAAAAGGAGATAGGTTGTACTTCAAAGTACCAATTGAAGAGTTTATTGATTTTAAGGGTTTTAGTGAACATTTCATCAAGGGTTTCTGAATAGCTTTTTCCCATGCTTTTGTTCGATTGCATTCTCCTTCAAGGCAAAATTGTTGATTATCTAAGCCATTTGTGCTCTGTTTGGGCAGCATGAATATTATACTTCTGGCATATAGACATATATTTGAAGGATTTGAATATTTTTATCTTCCCTATCTGTAATTTCTGATGCTGAGGATGTGCCGAATCGGGGCACTGTTTGCATTTAACTATGAACCAAAGTAATTTCACAATTCTAAACCAATATTTAAAATCAAAATATAGTTATCAATTTCTTTGATTTTAGATATAAATTTATATATAATTTATATATATATATATAATAAATTTAGATATAAATGATTTAAAAATACAGAGTAGAACAAGTCTCTATAAAACTGCATATATTCATGAAAATAATGTACAAATATGCATTAAATTAGAAAAAAATGTCAGCCACCTTCCATCATATATAAAGCAAAATTGCAAACACAATAGAAAAGGGTGCATCATTAAATTCAAGTTAAATGAATAATAGGTGAGAAATACATAAAAAGGAGAAGTTGAGGAAAATGTTTATTGGCTTTATATATTACAAGTTCCTAAATGTGTGATACTTTTATTATTTGAAGCATAACACATATGTGAAGAGAAAGACTAAGATTATAGAGAATTGCTACTGGTGAGAATAGATCACGCAAAACTAGATGGCCAAAAAGGGTTTACTGAAGCATAGTGAGGGTGAGAAGTTAAGAATCCAAGGAAACAGAATGTGGATATATATATAGAAAAATATTTATTTTGTGGGCAGTGGGAGGTTTTGCTATATTTTATGGGTTTTTATGTGTTTTTTTTTTCTTTGTGAATTGCCCAGAATTAAGCTATATAATATGAGCAGCCATATATATCAAATATATATGAGAGAGAGTCTGGTTGGAGTTTGACCATACAAATTAAACAAAGTGAATTAATGATATAAATAACTAAGGCTTATGTTCATATGTGAAAGCTGATGAGATGCTTGAACTTGAACTGGGAAACTTCCAAATCTTCACTTGACCATGCAGCTCACTGAGTAAGTTTGAGCCAAGTTTAAGTTTATTTTTTATTTTATTTTATTTGTTTGTCAAACATGTAAAAGATAACAAGTATAGGTATGAACATAAACATGAACAAAGGAAGCAAGTACAGATAAATGGGGACAGTAAAACAGGGATGGTAAGCACCCTGGTGCACTTATTCACAGTCCCTTTACGGACCTCTTAGGAGTGGGATGAGGTCCATGGTAGACGGTTTGAGATTGAAACTGCGAGGGTTTGAGGCTGTAACAATGGAGTCAAATAGAGCATTCCAGGCATTGACCCCTGTGTCATCTCTGACCTTGATCTACCTTATGATGTAAAATTGCCAGTATTAACTGTGTGTGTGTGTGTGTCTGTGTGTGTTCAAAGCCACAGAATGTAGTTCCAAATATTCCATAGGAAAACCCTTCAAGAGTCCTCTTCCTGGGTAAATGTGGGCAGAACACGATTACATCATGTTTTAAAAAGGGTAAGGACAAAATATACATTGCATTTATCCATAATTTACAGTGTTCTTTGTCATCATAAGTTTAAACAGTTGCTGAATGAGTGATAGTTAAGGGAGGACCATCTATATACAATTATAGTAGTGACAACTATACCATTGGAAGACTTGAAAGTCTAAGTTAAATCAGATTATTGTGGAGAAAATCTATCACTGTGGTTGATAAGAGTCAACAGTGATTTAATGGCATGTAATCTCTCTTTCTGTCTCCATATAGACTGCATATGGTTATGTTTGCAGCCTCACAACCATTAAGTAGTCGATTTTATACGCATGTCTTCCCTGTTATTTGTATGCATACAGTACTCTGTAATGGGTGCATGATCAAAGAGACACTTTTAATTAGATATGAATTCTATTTTGTGACATTACTAATTCATGTTTAATTAACAGTACAATATAGCATTTTCACTGTTCATTGTACACAAGCTGTGTATTTCAAAATAAGTCCATCCATTTTGTTCCACTGAATACTCACATTGATGTTATAGGAATATTTTTAATGGATTTGCCAAATGCAAAAGAATCTGGGGTTCATCACAGAATTGTAGAATTGGGAGAAGCCACAATAATTGTCTCTTCAAGTTTCCTGCAATGTTAGGAAAACCAGTTAAGCCACTTATGAAAACTGCTAAAATTCTAGCTTCTGTTAATACATGTATAATTAAATATGTTTTTTTTCTTTACTGTAACCTTCAGGTACCATTCCTAATATAAAATATTTCAGGTTTCAAATCTATATGTTGTTTAATCATTTTTTCCAACCATATGTGTATTTTTGTCCAATATCTTTTAGCTTCTATGCAAGACCGCCACATATGGTAATATGTTCCTGGTGTTTGATGATGATACTTACAGCATTTGGTTGATTTATCTTTAAACATTTTTGCTAGTTTTAGTGGGACTCAGCTTTCTTTCTGACAGAGCTAGTTGCCCTCTGTGGCACACTTGGAAAATGTAAGCATTGCCATGTGCTAAATAAATAAATTACAGCAAACAAGTTGTAAATGGATTCTACACTCCCATTTATTGATCTCAAGTGCCAGAAAGAGATGTTTATATATGTATGTTGTAGTCTACAAAAGCATCAAATTGGGGAGGGGGAGAGGGATGTGTGGAGACAAAGAAAGATAAAAACAGAGAATAAGAAGAAAGACCACAAGTCAATTATTCTCTCAAGTGTATTTCTCTTTTAATATATGTGAATTAAATGATACAACTAGCTCTACAGTGGATGAGAAGTTCTGAGGAGACTGGAACTAGTAATATTCCTAATAGAAAAAAAAGGACCAGCATGATGCTTCTCATCAAGGTGAACTCTTCAGCAAAATAAGAATTGTATTACATCTGCAAAAAGGAAGGAAAGGTGGATATAAGGTGGGGTTGGTGATCGGTTAGACTGTAAAGCAGGAAAGGTGGAGGGTTGAAGCAGCCATTCTGGTATTTAGGGTATTTCCCTAGAGAAAAGCCAGAATAATGAGAAACTATTTTATTGGCTAAGGCAAGGATTTCAGAATGGGTGAGGCTCTCTGCTATTTTTCCTGTTGGAAAAGAGGCAGGATATTGAAGGGAGCTGACCTACCATATTGCCAACTGCAATGACAACTATGTGGCAGCTCAAGTTTCTTTGTTGGCTAGAAACAGAGATGAGGAGTGGAAGGTGATGGCCCGGCACATAGTGCTATCAATATCATGTGAGAAAGCCAGATAGTGAGCTTACCTTTCTCTACTTTGCAAGGTGAGGCTGCTTATGTAGCAAATGTGATGCTCCCAGCCATGGTCTCACCAAAAGATGAGTCAGAATGGTAGATGAGCCAGCGGTGAAGTTGTTATATGTATGTCAGGCTTTTGGCTTAAGATAATAGATCATGGGGGAGTATTGAAGGGAGAAAGAGATGAAAGAAAGAAAGAAAGAAAGAAAGAAAGAAAGAAAGAAAGAAAGAAAGAAAGAAAGAAAGAAAGAAAGAAAGAAAGAAAGAAAGAAAGAAAGAAAGAAAGAAAGAAAGAAAGGCTTCAGCATTTTTCTCCTGGGTTAGAAAGTGATGACATTTTTATAGGCTGGAAGGGAGATTAGTTAATAATTGTGGTGGAAGGGGCTGCTATGTATGGGGCTTAGACCATACAAGCAGTAAAATTGGATTTTTTGAGTACTTTTGCATTCCAATGTACAGTATAAAACAAAGTTCTTTTCTATATATATATTTTTCTTGTAAATCATCTTTAAGGCCCAGAAATGCCTGTCCATACAAATCAATGTGTACAATTTCAAGGGTTTTCTCGTTTCTTATTTTTCATAGATTTCCAGCTCTCCATTTAAAACAACTGGTTCAGCTGAAGTGCACATTCTCAAATTAGAATTGACCGATTATATAAACACTTTAAAAATGCTTTGAGAACAAGAGGGCAAGTAGTTCATCATTAAAGCAGATTTCAATCTGGTGCGGACTGTTATTTACTTTGCAACAGAATGCTTTTTAATTGATGTGTTTTTGTCTTTATTTTTAGCTTTGCTACTTTATTTTTATTTATTGCTTGAGCATTATTTTTGGTAGAAAGGCAAGATATATGTGGAAGGAAAAAAAATCAGAGTATTATCTTCCCTTCTGCAAACTAAATTTCAAAAATATCATCTATTTCTTTTCTTTATAAATCTGCATTGAATTTTTATGAACATAAATATTTGGCCATTTCCTGAGTATTATCCACGATTGGGTGTATAATTTTCACACACACAAAAAAAACCCCCTGAAAACTGTTATGAACTGATAAAGGCGTTTAATAAAGTTTTAACAACCTTTAGTAAAAAGCAGGGTTCTAATCCTGCACTTCTGATTGGCCAATAATAGCGATATTGGATTGGTCCTTTCTGGGACATCTGATTAGCTGTTAACAGGCCAACTCTCATTGGTTCAAGGGTTTAACACTTCCATGTTTCTCATTGGCTAATAGGACAGCAGCCAACCCTATAAAAGGGCTGCTGCTGCCCTAGGTGATTGCTCTGTTCAGTATGCTTAATAAAGAGTTGAAGTTCACTGTTCACTGCCTCGTCTCCGCTCCTTGCACCCATGCGCAGAACTTAACAAAAACCAAAACAAAAGGGTTATTTGCAGTCTTACCTAGTGCATCCTTCTGGATTCACAAATGTAACAACAACTGAATTGCTTAATCAGGCTGTCAGCCTGTTAGTCATTCTGGATAATGCCCCGATCTTGTTCATGCTCTCCAAAGAGCAAAAACAATCTGATATTCTACACTCCAGGGTTTTAAGTAATTCCCCTTTCATAGCTTATTAGCATCATGGAAATGTGCCTTCTCAATAGTTTTCTACATTCTTCTTTCAAAGAATACTACTGTTTGTAGGAAATTCAACTGCTGTTGTGCAGAGATTCTTTTCCATTCCCCTTGGGATCTTCTATATTATCCTCATATCATGATCAATGGCAACAAAACACTTAAGAATCCTGGTAACAGCTTCCTTTCCCTTCCCTGTTTATCCATTCGGATAGATCCCATGCATTCTTTTTGCAAAGTCATAGGTACCATATTTTTTTTTGGGGGGGGGGTATTCCTGAGCAACATCTGCAGCACATATGTTGTGTTGTTATTACCTATAGAGAGGAAGCTTGTAACATTTTTGACAGTCCTGTTAGTTTAAAAACTGGAGCAGACTTGACAGCTTCTCTATTCTGATAATCATAGAATCTTTTGTTTATGCCTAAGTGAATATAAACCATGTGCTTTCACCAATGGCACTCTGTTCCAACCAGTAATAGCTATGTGGCTGGCAGTTGAATTACAGAGGTACCTATCAAGGTTTCTAAACTATGATTCTCAGTTGAGATCTTTCTGTTGAGAGATGGTAATTTTTGGTCCACCAATGCTGAGAACAAGTGATCAGGAAAAGCTATTCCTTCATGCCTGCACATTTATCTAGATTAGGAGTGTCAAAACTGGTGCAGCCCATGGGCCGGATGCATCACGCACACGCCACACCCACCCACCCACATCTCAAAACATCATGTGATGGCAACGTGATGCTGCAAGTTTGATACCCATCCCCAAGATCAACCTGTACTTCCCAAGCTTGTAAAGATTTTTGTGGAAGTTGTGTTGCTTCTAAATTTGGAACACTGCTATCCTGTCACCCCTGGTCTGATTGAAAAGAGGGATCAGGGGTGACAGGATAACATGTTCCAATATTTGGAACAGTGTTCCAATATTTGTGGGATTGCCACAAAGTAGAGGGGGCCAACCTACTTTCCAAAGCACCTGAAGGCAATACAGGAGACAATGAATGGAAACTAATCTAGGATAGATTCAGCCTAGAACTACAGGAGAAATTTCCTGAAGTGAGCATGATCAACCAGTGGAATGGCTTGCCTTCAGAGGTTATGGGTACTCCATCACTGAAGGTTTTCAAAAAGAGATTGAAATGGTATAGGGTCTCCTGCGTGAACTGGGGGTTGGAACAGAAGATTTCCAAGGTCCCTTCCAACTCTATTATTCTGTTAAGTTGCTCCTGATGCATACAATTGTGTTTGGGCTTTGCAGATAGAAAATGCTGCTTGACTCAGCTCAATTTGCATTTGTTTGCCTAATGACGTTTTAATGATGGTTGTTTTTTTCTCCCTGGTAGCACTATCGCTACATGATTTGGATCTAAATACAGCACTCATGACCTAACTCTTTCAGCCTTAAAAACTTTTGTTTGGAAGGGCTGCGAGTGCTTTGAAAATGATTCAGAAGTGTTGGGGCATTGTGTAAGCAACATATTTCTGCTTCATGCTTCCATTCAAGCTTGAGAAAAATGATGCTATTGGGTTTTTTTTTTTTAAAGTTGGCTTATTAAAATTAATAAGGTTCTTAAAGCATCAGCAACAGCACCTGTTTTGAGATGTGCAGGAAAGCATGAAAATACTGAGGCTTCTTTAAACAGAAATGTATTGTTCTTTTAGGTCTCAGGATTTCTTGTAAAAAAAATTAAAAGCATGTATGGCTTTAATGTATAGTCCTTCTCAGTTTAAGAGAATCCAGATACCTAGATACATCTTGAAGAGCTTCCTACCAACAGTGAAAGGGTTCAATTCAGGGGCGGGATTCAACTGGTGTTCAACCTGCATACGCATGTAAAAACCCTTAAGCTGTGCTGCCCGGACAGCTGAAAATCATTGCGCGCAGGTGCACAGCGTTTGAAAAGCCACTTTTTTCCTGCTTTTTCATCCTCAGCTGTGCCGCACAAAACAGCTGAGGTTGAAAAAGCAGGAAATAAAGGTCAGGTAAAAGCCCAGGCGGGCAGGTGGGCTAAACAGCAGCAAACACAGAAGCGGTTCCGTTTCTGATGCTCTTCAGAGCTACCGGTTCTATAGAGCTGGCAGAACCGGTAGCATCCCACCCTTGATTCCATTGGTAATAATAATGGTTACTGGTCTTTGTTGCATGTAGACATGATGTCTTGCTTTCCACAACATACTCAATCTAGTTAAGAAATATCTCTGAATTCCTACCCCATACTGAACCATAAATTAACCAGATTGATTTGCCCAACATATTAAGTCAGAGACATCCATGGTGATAAGGGGTGGTCAAAAAAAGTAAGATATTGTTTATGACCGTGAGGTTGAAGATCTGACTCTTTTTTTTCCTGGGGCACATTACACATTGGCAGGGCTGGCTTTGAACCTGTGGTTATAATCCCCGTCTGAGAAAGCCATTGGAAGAAAACTCAGTGAAAGCATGAAAATAGATACACCAATAAATAGCAATAGCAGTAGCACTTAAACTTATATACCTCTTTAAGGTGCTTTAAAACCTTCTCTAAGTGGTTTACAGAGTCAGCATATTGCGCCCAATAATTTGGGTCCTCATTTTACCCACCTCAGAAGGATGAAAGGCTGAGTCAATCTTGAGCCTGGTGAGATTTTAACTGCCAAATTGCAAACAGCCAGCAGTTAGCAGATGTAACCTGCAGTACTGCACTCTAACCACTGTGCCACCCTGTAGAATATTTATAGTTCTGGGCTAAAATAAGGGCTCCTTGGTGCACTCTGAGCTTGGTTGCATTCTTGCAGACATTTCATTATCCAAACAAGGTGCTAATCAGTGCTATTAGCAGTGGTGATGTCACCTACTTTGGGTAATATCAGGGGTTGGTTTCTACCGGTTCTGTCCATCTCTGTAGAATCTGTAGCTTTGAAGAGTAGCAGACTTAGAACTGGTTCTATGTCTGCTGATGTTTTTGCCCACATGCCCACCCGGGCTCTTACCTGATCTTTATTTCCTGATTTTTCAACTTCAGCTGCCGAACGAGGCACAGCTGCAGTTAAAATAGCAGGAAAAGAAGCTGTTTCAAAGGCTGCTTCTCTGCACGCAGCATGCTGATGACGATTTACAGGCGGCTGCTTGCAGCGTGCAGGGAACTGGTAGTTAACCTTGTCATATCCCACCCCTGGGTAATATAACATCTGTAAGAAAACAACCAAACTCAGAGAGAACCAAGGACCCCTCACATAGTCACATACTGGAAAAAGAAAATGGAAAAAGGTCTCCATCATAAAAGTAGAATATAGACATAACCTTCTTTCAACCTTTGGGCAGGAAAATGAAAGTTCAGAATAAGTTGAATTAAGGATACTAAAGATATTAAGAATAACGAACAGGCTCATTTCCATGAATTTGAGATAAAATTTCAGGTATACTTGGTGAAGATGGCAACAGGTAACAAAACAAAATGCAGAACTAACATTTCCATTTGCTCTTCTCCAACCAAAAACAAACAAACACACCCTTCTACATACTTGAGACAGTGACTCACTCAGGAAGATGGGCATCCACCACTTTTCTCTCAAACATGAAAGGCTATTTTCCCCAAATCAGCCATCAGAGCCATGGTGACTCAGTGGTTAGAGTGCAGTACTGCAAGCTGCTTCTGCTGACTGCCGGCTGCCTGCAATTTGACAGTTCAAATCCCACCAGGCTCAAGGTTGACTCAGCCTTCCATCCTTCTGAGGTGGGTAAAATGAGGACCCAGACTCTTGGGGACAATATGCTGACTTTGTAAAAATCACTCAATGAGGACTGTAAAGCACTGTGAAGCAGTAAATAAGTCTTTAAATGCTATTGCTATCAGAAAATGATTAATTCCTGCCTTAAAGCAGGATTAGGCCTGCCTAGTACTGTAACAATGCCCTATGGAAGAGAACATCCATTGGATGTTATTATTTATCCAGAAATCCATCCTTCTTTCCTTCTTTTTCTTCTTTCCTTCCTGTAGATGTTCCTCCAAAGTTTATGGGAAAGATTCATTTGAGTGAGTGGTCTCCTACCCAATTTTTACACAAGTTTAATCATCCATTAACCCAACTCTGCTCGGCGGTGGTTGTGGTGCACAATGTTTGACTGGATGCTGTAAGAAAGTCATTTATATTGAGGCTTCAGAATTAAAAACAAAACAAAAAACCCCTTATGACTCATTTTAAGCTTACTTTTACAAGGAGTAAACAGGATGAAGAGTTTGTGGTTTTAAACCAGCACAGAATTCTGCTTTTCCCAGGGATAATAGAAAGATTAATGGCTAATTTTTGTTAGGCAAAGTTTTTTTTAACAATAAAATAAAAATAAAAAACCTGTCCACATTCAAATACTTCACAAAAGGTCATAGATTGTCCTCTAGGTAGCATTGTTCTTAATGTAAAGTTTTTAGCTTGGTTCTTCTCTTTCTTAATGCTTTTGAGAATGTTTTTACACTTGGCTTTTTCACTTTTAAAAGCAATTCAATCTGTGTGCAAACCTAAGGTTGTGCCCTCTCCTGCCAGAGTTGTTCTTTCCAACGACAACCTCTTGGGAAAAGTTTTCACTTTGTGTGTGTTCAGTGTCAGTAAAGTGATTTAATGTGTGCCTTGCATTTTGTTTGTGACTTGCCTAGCCACCATACGGCATGTTCTTATAAACAAGAAATCATTTGTCAATAGCCAATTACCTGCCTTAACATTGTATGCTTTGACAGTTGTTTACTGCGTAATGAGGCTTGGTAATCCAGCTCAATGAAATGGGCCTTGTTTTTTTAAGATGGAAATCTTTTGGAATCCTTGGCATTTATTTTCAAGCAAGTAACAGAGTCTCTGAGTATCACATATAACTATGCAATGCCATAAATCTAACATAATTACAGTACATTACCGTCACTGGAGAAATGTCATACACCCGCCATGTTTCTGATGATTTGGACAATGAAGGGGGAAATTAAAGAGAGATTACGCATAAATCCTTCAAAAGAAAAGAAAATCCTACATTGGTATTTCCTGAAACAGAGGACAAGTTAAAGAACAAAAGGGCATAGGAGGTAGCGATTTAATATGAGTGATAGATCAGAGGTTGTATTCAGCAGGTTCTGACCAGTTCTGGAGAACTGGTAGTAGGAGTTTTGAAGAGTTCAGAGAACCGGCAAATACCACCTCTGACTGCCCCCGCATCTATTCTCTGCCTCCCAAATCCCAGCTGATCGGCTGGGTCTTCTTTTGTTGCCCTGCAGAGGAGAATGGAGCTGGAAAGCAGGTTAGTGGGGTGGGGAGGGAATGGGATTTTGCAGTAACCTTCTCCTGCCATGCCCACCAAGCCACACCCACAGAATTGGTAATAAAATTTTTTGAATCCCACCACTGTGAATGGATATACGAGCTTCTACAAGGGGAATCAAGTGTCTTCAAGGTTATTCACAAGTAACTCAGAAAAATAAAGATGGTGACCACAACTCTGTGATCTTGCCAGTTGTAACATTGTACGTTGGAATCACATATAGGTAGTCTTTGATTAATGACTATAGTGGAGCATGGAACTTCCACAATAATGGAAAAAGAGCTGTGGTGACACGGTGGTTAGAATGTGGTATTGCAGTCTAATTCTGCCAACTGCCAGCAGTTCAATTCTGACTAACTCAAGGTTGACTCAGCCTTCCATCTTTTTGAAGTCGGTTAAAATGAGGAGCCAGATTGTTGGGGGCAATATGCTGACTCTATAAACTGCTTACAGAGGGCTCTAAAGCACTGTGAAGTGCAGAGGTGGGCTGCACTTATGTTAACAACTGTTTCACTGGTTGTCAGCGTGCGTTGTGAGTCACTTTTTTTCAGTGTTGTTGTAACTAAATGAACTGTTGTAAATCAAGGACTACCTGTATTTTAATCTAATCTGTTAAAAACATTTTAATCTGTTGCTGCCCTCAGAACTTAGAACACAAACAGCTTGACGCAAAAGACAAAATGTGGCATATGCAGATTTCCATTGTTTTTGTTAATATTTTTGTGAGAGATCAATGGGTGATGAACCTCAATGAATTGCAAGGCCTGATAGAGCTATGTCAGCCTTTCATCTGGTGTCCTAGAAAGTGGTTTGATCAGAATTCCTAGGCTGCATAGCCAGAATGGCTGAGAATTCTTAATATTGTAGTCAAACACATCAAACTAGCTAAAACAATTTTAGGTCTCTGTTTTTGGAAGTTCTGAACTTTGCTTCTGAACTTTCTTTAGCATATCTTTAAATTTAAGCTAAAATGTCACATCTGTTTACCTGGAAGTAAATCAAATTGGATAGTCATATGTGCAAACATATTTTGGACTATACTATCAGCCAGGCTTGGAAGGTTTCCTTTGAGTTTCTGTAGGAAGTTTTATGTGATTTATATATTCAGTACTAAGTGTATTATAGGGCCCTTTGCTGCAAGTAATTTCGTGGCACATATCTAAGACTGAGTGGGAAATTTGTTCAGTTTCTTCTTTAATTAGAGCTGAATTAACCAACATACAAATTGGACAAATCAATAACCTTTAATTTTGCATTTCTCTCAATTTGCAATATCATTTGCTCAGTAAAATGGATTCATTTTTTTTTTCATGAATGTAGAAAACATCTACATTTGCCAAAATGGCAATCTAAATCCATATTAGAAGATAATCAGCTTGCAGGAGAAGTATGAAAATATGTATGAAAATGTGTATACAGTTTTGATCATGACCTGACATGTAAGTTTACTTGGAACAAAGAGCAGAAATCATATTTGTGTGTATCTAAGGTGAGACTAAATTATCACCAACTCCACAATTTAATGATCTGTGAAAATGGTAGAAAGTGGGAGAGGTCCCTATTTATAAGTCATGCGGTTCTACTATAAACATAGTTTTGTAAGTTATTCACTAATACTCTTTTGATCAGCCCCTCTTGTCAGAAGAAAAAGCTCCCGCGATGATCTATGATTCAGTCCTAAGATTATAGAATGCCAAGGAAATCAGCTGTGCAAGAGACCAAATCTCTATATAATTTGATTCAACACCAATATATATTTGCTCCTAGACACACAATTTCACATCTGAGAGCTCTTACATCGATGAAGAAGGTTTGGATGCAAGGAGAATAAGAGGGGAAAGAAAGAAGCAATTAACTGTCAGATTCAGTCAGATGTCAAAAGAAAGAGAAAGTTAAAAAAAAATGCAAATATTGTAGAATGCCGCTTTAATGGGCTCACTTATCTTCAAGCTTACAATGAGTAGCTATAAAACACAAGACAGTATTAAAAGGAAAAGAAGAAGGCCAACTGATTATGTCATTGCATGACTGTTAAATAGTGCTGTGGAAATAACTCTGCATTTATATTTGTCTTGCATTCCATTTCCAATTCTTTCTTTTTAAATGTAGTCTTGAATAAGATTTCTCAATTCAATGGAATTCTTCAGTCCACATAAAAAATTCCAGATCCTCTACTGGCTTTCTAAAAGTTATGTATGCAGCGCCAGGATGTCTACTTCATGAGCTGTACTGATTACCAGAATTCTTTCTTTCTCCCTCCCTCCCTCCCTCCCTTCCTTCCTTCCTTCCTTCCTTCCTTCCTTCCTTCCTTCCTTCCTTCCTTCCTTTTTTCCAATCAATCAATTTATGTAATTGCCCATCTCATATATGTTACTTTGGATGACTTACAAGTTGAAAGCACAAAAACAATGAAAAAAATTAGCCACAACATTAAAACAAAAAACTTGTGGATATGCTTCAAAGTGCAAGTTAAAGTTCTGAAGGTTACTTGTAGTGTAGCATGGGGCCAGATTATTTAAGGGACCATTTCTTCCCAGTTGTGTCTACCTGTCTCATTAAGCCTGGCAGGAAAGGTATGGTCCAGGTCCTTCCCATTAAAGAGTGCCATTGTGTGAGACCCAGGAAGAGAAGGTTTTCAGTTATGGTGTCCAACCCCTGAAGTATCAGCCTCTTCCCCCTACTGAGATTAGGTTAATTCTGACCTTGCTTGATTCCCCAAAACTGGTTATGACACTGAGCGCGGAGATTTCAATGTATAATAGACAGGGGTGGAATTCTGCCGGTTTGGACCAGTTCAGGTGAACCAGATGTTAAATTTGCATCTGGTTCCCTGAACCGGTATTTCAACCAACTGGCTGGCCCTGACTACCCTGCCATGCCCCTTCCAGGAGACTCTATGTGGCCCTTTATCAATGCAGGTAAGTGCAGGGTCTGGGTGGATACTGTGGAAGGGGGGAAATGGGCCTTCTGGAAGTCCAGAAATGTTTCCGGAAGCCAGAAACAGAAAAGCCTGTTTCCGGCTTCCGGATGGCCTCCAAAGTCCGGGAAAGGCCATTTTTGCCCTCCCAGAAGCCCGAGAGAAGGCTCCAGACCCTTGGGAAGGTGAAAAATAGCCCTCCTGGGAGTGCTGGCAGGCCACGCCCACCATGCCACACCCACCCAGCAACTGGGCAGCCAACCAGTGGCTGGGATTTTTGAATCCCACCCCTGGTGAGAGATCTACAATTGTTGTGTTGATTGGTTTGTTGATTGGTTTGGTTTTTATTACAGCTGCCAATAATGTTTATTTCATTGTTCTGTTGTCATATTTTTAACAGTTGTTTAGCCACCCAATTTGACATGGACTAGTGCATAAATTGAAATACATAAAGTAATAAATCTTCACAGTTATACCAAATATAAATCTACTGTGATGAAAGGGACAAATGGTTTTCTTTATAGGAAAGAGAACTGTATTATATGAATTGTATTTAATTTTAATGATAGGTAAATCATTTTTTCCCTGGGACCTGCTTTCATGTACATTTTTTGCTCCTGGTAGACAAGCTGCAAGTATGGAAAAAATAGTGCATCCCAGGCCTATATAAAAATATAAAATATATAGAGAGAAAGTGAAAAGCCATCAATTGGATCCAAAGCTTTCCTTTTCTCAGTGTTGGAGGAGGAGGAGCATTTGTCTAGGCCAAAATTTAAACTCCTAGTCTTCTTTTTTTATATTCTGTACACAAGACATTGGGTGTCGAGCTAAAAACACGAGGGTACAGGAGCTATTTCTCACTTCCTTTTACATTTTCTCCTCTGTATTTGGGGGTTAGAAGGAGAAAAGAATGGAAAGGCAGTGATCAAGAGAATATATGCAGAGCATGAAAGGATGGGATCTTTTTATGTTAAATCCCAAACAGTTTGATGAAGCCTTAGTACTTTCAATGGCCATCAACTTTTGTGATATGAGCAGTTACATAAATAAATGCAGGCTACTGTATTTCAGCAAAAGTAGAGCCCCAGTTAGCCGGCAGCACATGCGGACGGCTGAAGAGAGCGAGGACTCAGATGAGGGGCCAGGACCATTAGGGAGTAGACTGCTGCCTTCAGAAATTGTGGGGGCTGGCAGCAGCGAGGAAGGGGTTCCCGAGAAGCTCTGGGCCAAGTGCACGTGCATGCAGGATTGCTCGCAGGAAAGAGAAGCTGCAACAGCATGGGCAACTCGGGAGTAAGGCTGCAAGGTAATGACCCCTCCTTCAAGAAGATAAAAGCCAGCTGTGAAGCGAACGTTGTTTGCAGAAAGCAAAGACGTTTTGAAACTCAGCCTCATGGACATTACAGTATCTGAAGTTGATCTTTGAACACTCTTATGTTGTGAAATATTACTTATCTGTGATTCTTGGTGGTCTCGCATAGTTTTGGTGAGGTTTGTGCTTATCAAAGTTAATTAGTTTGCAGCAACCTTTTAACTGGGGATTTGTAAGACTCATCAAAAGGTTTCTGTTTCCTTTGGTTATTGTTTGTTTTATTGGAAAAGGGTTGGGTCAGAACACCCAGCTGTAAGGAGACAATGAATGTTATAGAACAGGGGTGTTAAACTCAAAGCCCAGGAGACAGATCTGGCCCGCAGGTTGCTTAGATCTGGCCCGCTGGGCTGCCCTGGAAACAGTGAAGGCTGCAAGTAAAAATGGAGGGAGGGCTGTGTGGCACTCCCAGGCTCCATTTTCACTGGCAGAGGGTTGCAGGAGGCTGTCATAGCTGAAAATGGAGCTCGGGAGCCTGTTTTCTCTGGCAGAGCACTCGAGTCACCATAGGTGCCCTGACATGAATGCAATGATGGGATTCAAAAAAAATTTACCAGTGGTTCTGTGGGTGTGCCTTGCTGGATGTGACTTGGTAGGCATGGCAGGGGAAGGATACTGCAAAATCCCCAATCTCTCCCCATTCCTGGGGAAAGGATACTGCAAAATCCAATTCCCTCCCCACCCCACTAACCTGCTTTCCAGCTCCGTTCTCCTGTGCAGGACAACAAAAGAAGAACCTAGCCAATCAGCTGGGACTCGGGGGGCAGAGAATAGATGGGGGTGGGGCCAGTCAGAGGTGGTATTTGCTGGCTACGCCCTCCCCCCCCGGCCCTCCCAAGATCAAACACAACCCTGATGCGGCCTTCAATGAAATTGAGTTTGACACCCTTGCCATAGAATGTCCTTAAAAAGGTCATAGCTTCTGATTAGAAATCCATATAAGGATAGTCAATGCTACAACATTTTTCTGTATCTTTCATTTCTCCATAATAATAACTATTTTAGTGGTAGGGATGTGATCGTAGAGATAATCATAGGGTATGTAAGAGAGAGATTGTTTCTACAATTGTAGGCCACCCAAAGTCTTTTGTGTGTGCAGATGTATTAATCATATCAATCAGTCAACACACTTGTGTCCAGTCTTCTCTTGTTTGTTGATTGTAGAAAAAATGTTGATTTGGATTTGCTTGTTGGGGGCTGGCTGGGAGTTGCAAATGGTGATCGCAGGACACCTGCAACCATCATAGATAAATGCCAGTTGCCAAGTGGCACATGGAGGCGATTGTAAATGCAAGGAACGGTAGTGTGGATTATTTTTTTTCAGTGCTGTTGTAAAAGTTCAAGTTGCTGAATGAAAGATTGCAAATAGAGGAGTTTGTATACAATTATCAGTATAATGCTTTTTTAAAAAAATGTAGATTGTGCACAACTATCACTTCTTATCAGTAGATATTTTCACACAACACATCAGACTGGGTTGGACAGTTTATGCCATCAAGGTGTTAATGTCCTGCCATCGTGTGTACCCCAGATTGCCACTGTAAGCCATTCAGTGGCTTATTTGTTTGGACATAGCTGTTATGTTTCTTTAACCTAAGTTTTGAATTTTACATATATTACAGCTAATGATATCCTTCTCTCCCTTTGGAAAGGCATGTTCCCATCATATGCATGTGCAATGACCAATAGAGAAAAATGGTCCCATGAAACAATCTGTGACTCTATGATCATAGAATTATGGTCTTCACATGTTTCCTCTGTCTTAGGAAAAAGGCTTCTTCAGTAGGTACTTTAATGTTTTGGGGACTTTGATTCTAATGTAGAGCTGCAGTGGCACAGTGGTTAGAATGCAGTACTGCATGATACTTCTGCCAACTGCCAGCTGCCTGCAATTTGGCAGTTCAAATCTCACCAGGCTCAAGGTGGGTAAAACTAGAACCCAGATTGTTGGAGGCATTATGCTGACTCTGTAAACCACCTAGAGAGGGCTGTAAAAGCACTGTGAAGTAGTATATACAGTAAACCTAAGTGCATTGTTGGTGCTAGTGCTAATAATGATCATCTAACATGAACAATGACTGGAGCTCCATCTTGGGAGCTGTAGTTGCAATACATCTGGAAAGCACTAGGTTTTGGAAGGCTAGATTATTATATGGAGCAGGACAATAGTCATTAGTGAAGAAAACCTGAAGTCAGAAGTTACTAGAATGGACATATACAGTATGTATAAATCCTCCCAAAGGGTATGAATCATAGGAAAAAAGTGGGGTTGGCATAGAAATGCCCATGTGCAAACTTAGATTGGTTACTATTTCTGCTTAGAGCTATTTGTTTTTTATATCATTCTTGGAATGCAGAGCCGTTCAAATAGGACAAAAGTAATTAATATGAATGACTTTCTAATTATGGATTCATTAGCTGCCAACACTTTCTCCATTGGTAAAGTGCATTAGGTCTAATGGGAATTTCATGTAAAGATCATATAGATGTTGCCCGGTCCAAACATAGAGGATGCCTTCCAATGGAAGACACTTTCAAATGGGATCTTGATATTTGAGATGTGAGGATTAGAGTTTCAAGCAGCTAGTGACATTTCCATTGTAGCCAAAAGGTGGGTGTGCAAGAGAAATTCTAGGAAGGAAATAGACATTTGTTCTTAAAATATTTATTTGTCAAATTCTGGAAATGTTTGCAGTAGGGATTACAAGTTTGCAAACTACTCAAAAAAAATTGGAAACAGTACAAATTGGATGTCAGAGCTGCTAATTGTTAACAGCATTAGATTGCTTCATTATAGCAGCTGCCATAAAATATCAGGGCTCTGAAATACGAAGTCGTATCTCTTGTTTAGTTTTATCATGGCCTTTGAGGATGTACCTCAAAAGGGCTCAAAGTTCTTGAAAGAAAATTGGACCTTCCTTCATTGTTACATTTTTGGAGTGGTTGATGGATTTAAAACACCATTGTATTACTAATTATGCTAATCTCCAAAATTATTGGGTTTCACTTGCAAAAAAAAAAAAATACTTTAAGTAGACAGGTTTGTAAAGCACCAATTACTCAAAATGCAAACAAGATACCCAAATATTTTTATCTGTCCTTACAGATTACATCGCAGTATCAACAAAGATGATGAGGGGTCTGGAGGCTAAAATATATAAAGAACAGTTGCTGGAATTGGGTATGTCTAGTTTAATGAAAGGAAGGACTAGGGGCAACATGATAGCAGTGTTCCAATATCTTAGCCACAAAGAAGAGGGGGGATCAAGCTGTTCTCCAAAGCACCTGAGGGCAGGACAAGAAGCAATGGATGGAAACTAATCAAGGAGAGAAGCAACCTAGAACTAAGGAGAAATTTCCTGACAGTTAGAACAATTAATCAGTGGAACAACTTGCCTCCAGAAGTTGTGAATGCTCCAGCACTTGAAGTTTTTAAGAAGAGATTGGACAACCATTTGTCTCAAATGGGATAGGGTTTCCTGCCTGAGTAGGGGGTTGGACTAGAAGACCTCCAAGGTCCCTGCCAACTCTATTCTATTCTATCACTGATCACAGTATATTCTTTTTGTCACCCAGATAGGAAAGAAAGTTATAGTGCAGTCCATAGGCTGAAAAATATTGTTTACTTCTGATTTAATAAATATTCACAAACCCTACATTTTTGTGGCCTGTTTCAATGTTATTGATCACAAGCTACAAGCATAGCTGAGCCCTACAACATCAAAAAGTCCATTTGCATGTATTGAATAGATCACGAGTCTCTTCAATACGTCAGGTAATGAACAGGTGTAAAGATGTAACTGCAAATAAATAGAAATAAATTTTAATGCAGCATTGGCAGCTCAGACCGGTATTCTCAACATTGTAAAGAAAGAATTATCTATGGTTTATGGTAGCTACTGAATATTCACTCAATTTTGCAGATTATTTTCAATAAGTGTCCTCTTGTGAACTGCTTTCTAAAGTCAACATTCTCATTTGGATCCAAATCCCAAACTTTTGCAGTACTTTTGCCAAGTAATTTGTTTCCTTGCTACTCTATGGTTTAGAATGTAATTATCTCTTGGATGAAACCATCAATTTTTGTGGCTTTAGATCAGGTATTGTACGGTACAAAGACAAGCAAATTAAGGCAAACTGCACACTTTTCCAAATAAACAAATGCTTCTATTTACAACATATTGGGTACCAAATAGTATGCTAAGTTTAACTAATAATTTTTATGAAATTAATGTGTTTAATTACAAATGATGCATGAATACTATGGAGCCCACTTACATTTATCCTCATATGAACACCTGTATTTTTGTTCACACGTATTCACCTGCATTGATGGACATCAGTATGTCAGGGCAGGTTTTGCGGGATCCTTCCAACTTTCACAGAAAAGAACGTGTGACAGAACAATGTTAAACCATTAATTTTTACTTCCATTTCCTCTGAACCTAATGGAACATACGAAAATATCCTTTAGTTGGATTAAGGGGAAATGAGACCATGGTGAGCTGCAAATGAAGGTTTAAAAAAGGTCAAAGAAAACACTGTGAAAGAGTAAAATGTAAACATTTTAAGAGGAACCATTTTTAATCAGCTAGATCAATGGGCAGTAAATTAATGCAGAGATATGTAAATGTTTATACCACAGAGCTGTTATTTAGCATAAATGTCAGTTGCTTAATTATAGTTTGGGCCAAGGATACTCAGGGTCATTATCTCAGTTGCTTTTGTAATTGCAGGTTACATATAAAAATATATAGTATTTCATGAACATTAAGGAACATATATTACCACTTAATTCTGTTCACTGAATGCTGTAGGTCAATATTTTGCAAACTCAGATGTTCAAACTACAGATCCCAGCAACACCAACCAGCTCAAATGACTGCTTTCTTGGAGTTATAGAGGTTGTAGTCCAGCATTTTCACTGTGCTGAAAACGTCCTTCTTTGACAGAAAAAAATATTTATTTATTTTTTGCTTTGCAAAGGACCATAACATTTTAGTGAAATGTTCATGTGGAAGAGGTGGGTTGTAGCATTGGCTTTACTTACAGGCAATTGATGTACAATATGATCAAGGTGTTACCGGCAGCCCTTGACTTATAACAGTTTGTTTAGTGACCATGTGAAGTTGGAACAGCATTGAAAAAAGTGGCTTACGGCCGTTTTTTACACTTATGACTGTTGCTGCATCCCCATGATCAAGTGATCAAACTTCAGATGCTTGTCAAAGGATTGATATTTATGACAGTTGCAGTGTCCCAGGGTTCATGCAATCACTTTTTGAGAACTTTCTGACAAGCAAAGTCAATGAGGAAACCAGATTCCCTTAACAGCCATGGTACTAACTTAAGAAACAACTCAGAGGTGGTCTTCAGCAGGTTCTGACCAGTTCTGGAGAACTGGTAGTGGAAATTTTGAGCAGTTCAGAGAACTGACAAATACCACCTCTGACTGGTCCCTGCAAATACCACCTCTGACTGGTCTCTGCCTTCCGAATCCCAGCTGATCGGCTGGGTCTTCTTTTGTTGCCCTGCACAGGGGAACGGAGCTGAAAAGCAGGTTAGTGGGGTAGGGAGGGAATGGGGATTTTGCAGTATCCTTCCTCCAGGAATGTGGAGGGAATGAGATTTTGCAGGAACCTTCCCCCAGGAATGGGGAGGGAATGGAGATTTTACAATATCCTTCCCCTGCCACACCCACCAAGCCATACCATGCCCACAAGCCACAGCTACAGAATCGGTAATAAAAAAATTTGAATCCCTCCACTGAAACAACTGTGCAAAGAAAGTGATTCACTTAACAACTGTGGCAAGAAAGCTTGGAAAATGGGACAAAATTCACTTAACCAATGTTTCACTTAGCAACATAAAGTTTGGGCTCAACTATGGTCATAGTACCTGGATAAAAGTGGCCTGTATTGTCTTCCCTGAGACCCCAACATCTCAAATTCATGAAGCTTTCAGCCAGAGCAACCTAGGCTTTCCTATCTAAATACAAACAACAATACTTATGTTGTTTAAACATTTCATCCCCAATACAGTTAACTGCTGTAGCTGTTGTGGCTTTAGCTCTGACCTTCTTTGCTGGCTCTGCATATCTTGCCCCTTGCTGGGTTACTTTGTGATATAAAAAAAAAGCAATGTTATTTTACTACAAGAATACAAGGTGTGTCAACAGAGCAATCAAAAAATATATTGGGCTCTCTCAGCCTTAGAGAATTTACAATTCAGTACATAATTTAGAATTTACAATTTGATTTTCAATCTTAGGCAAACACAGAGATGTTTCACAATTTGTGCCCTACTCTCTCTTCCATCCAGGTATGTTGAAGGCATCGATCGAAAGCAGAGCCAATAAGCCAACTCTGTGACCAGTTTGGCTTTATTAGCGCCAGCAACTATGCTGATATTCCTTGATGCAGTTTAAGCATATTGAACAATTCTAAGTACCCCATGGTAAAATTTGCATTCCAATTCTGGAAAGAATCCCTTAGGGGAAAAGAATCAGTCCTTTAATTTAACTTTAACCTGGGTTGTATGTTTTTTTTCCACTGAAAGGAAGTAATGTTCAAAATACTTGAAAACTGCAAAGCCAGCCACTCCATAAATTGTTTTCTCCAGTCCTGTTTAGTTTGGTATGAATCAAGCATATCAACCAGTCTTTAATAAAAGAGGATCACTTTGGCTGCCCAGGGTAATTGGTGGAAGATTCTGCTTCCATTTTTACAAAGATGGCAGGAGTGTTCTTTATGTGTCTTTGTGTGTGTGTGTGTGTGTGTGTTCCTTCGATGGTAGGTTGACTCTTGGTGACGACCTGGACAATTTCCTGCGATTTCCTTGGTAAGATTTCAGAAGTAGTTTGTCATTGTCTGTTTCCAAACACTTAGAGAGAGTGACTGACCCAAGGCCACCCAGCTGGCTTCATGCCCCTGGATGGGACTAGCTCTCATAGTCTCCCAAATGTCGATGGAAATCCATCTTCAGAGATGAAGTTTAAATCCCCAAACTCAGTTTCACTTCTTCCTGGAAGGATTCACTCTGAATCTGTTCCTTAAGTTAGCTGCTCCATCATATCAAGTGTCCTACCTGGGGATGAAAGACATAACTAGATATCATCCAGTGGTGGGATTCAAAAATTTTACTAGCAGTTCTGTGGGCGTGGCTTGGTGGGCATGGCAGGAGAAGGATATTGTAAATTCTCCATTCCCACCCCACTCCTGGAGAAGGTTACTGTAAAATCCCATTCCCTCCCCACCCCACTAACCTGCTTTCCAGCTCTGTTCTCCTGTGCAGGGCAACAAAAGAAGACCCAGCCGATCAGCTGAGACTCAGGAGACAGAGAATAGATGTGGGTGGGGCCAGTCAGAGGTGGTATTTGCTGGTTCTCCAAACTACTCAAAATTTCCACTGCAGTTCTCCAGAACTGGTCAGAACCTGCTAAATACCACCTCTGGTATCATCAGCATATTGATATATCAAATCCCATTCCTACAAAGAACTTTCTCCATGAGAGGTTTCATGTAGATGGTAACAAGGAGGAATAAAGAAGTTTCCATGAGGCACCTATACCTTAAATGCCCTTTAATTCCATTGGGCAACATAATCTCAGCCAAACTATGTACAGATCCTCAGAATTGTACAAAGGAGACAGAGCCTGCATTCCAACAATGGAACACAGCTGTTGTCATTTTCACAGAAGATCAGATCCTATGAATGCCGCTATCCCCAAGTCTGTAATTATATTTTCCTTCTGACATGGTGCCTGCCCTCTGGAACAATATCCTCCAAAAACCCAAATGGTTCCACCATGATGTTGTTCAGAAAGCTTTTAAAGAACCTGGTTATTCTCCTAAATTCTGGGGCCAATGGATAGTTTATTTATTTAGTCACCGCAGATCACACTAATCTCAACAAGTGATTGAGTCTTAATCTTTACGTTTTTTAACTAACATGTCACTTTTGTTAAAAATTAGTTCACTTTAGTTAAAAATTACAAAAAAAGTTTAATGAAACAACATTTAACTTTCATCATTCTTTTTTTTTTTTTAATTTTAACTCTTAAATTAAATCAGAGTCAGTAGGAGTTGAGCTGCCTATACATTGTATTAATATAAACAAATATATAAATAGCAAGCATATGTTTCAATTTCTCTCTTTTTATTTTGCTTGGAAAACAGTCCTACTAGGTAATACTGCTTGTGTTCACAACCTGTCCAAAACAAAGTATTCCAAATTCTCATTTGCAACTAAAATAATCAGGGGTGTCAATTTCATTGAGAACCGCATCAGGGTTGTGTTTGACCTTGGAGGGCCGGGGGAGGGTGTGACTAGGTGGGCGTGACCGTGGTGGGTGTGGCATGGGACTTGTGTCAGGGACACCTGTGATGGCCAAGTGCTAAGGCGGGACTTCCCTGAGACCCTCCCTCACTCTAATTATAATCTTCCTTCCTTTTCTTGTCTTTCCTCTTCATTCTTCTCCCTTGCCCTCTTTCCTTATTTTTCATTAGATAACAGATAATCAGAGTTTGAAGGGATCAAATAGGTCATCTACTCCAACCCCCCGCCCAAGCAGGAGACCCTACACCATTTCTGACAGATGGGAGTCCAATCTCTTCTTGAAAGTCTCAAGTGATGGCGCTCCCACAACTTCCGAGGGCAACTTCTGTTCCATTGGTTGATTATTCTCACTGTCAGAAAGTTTCTCCTTATTTCCAGGTTAAATCTCTCCTGGGTCAGTTTCCATCCATTATTCCTTGTCTGGCCTTCAGGTGCCTTCCTTTCAGGAAAATAGCTTGACCCCCTCTTCCTCTCTGTGGCAGCCCCTCAAATACTGGAAGACTGCTATCATATCTTCCTTCCTTGCTCTCTTCCCACCTTCCCTTCTTATTCTTTGTTTTTCCTCTTTCCCTTTTCTCTTTCCTGTTCCTTTTTGCATGCTCAAATGCAAAAGGGGAAACATTTCTCCTTTTGTTTTGTTTTTAGTTTGTTTTGATAGTCCTCTGCCAGCAAAAATGGAGCCCGGGAAGCTGTGTGTGACACCCCCCCCCCCCCAGCTCTGTTCTTACTGGCAGAGACACTGTGGATTGTGTCCTCAGGCCTTGAGTTTGACACCCCTGGTCCACTTCTATCTAGTCTGAGAGGTAAAGTTTTTTTCTTGGAAATGTTGCTCAGTAAAATAAGCATTGTTGGAAAGAGATTGTACAGCATTAGATATTCCGATATGATACAATCTGTATGGAGCTGTTAGTTTTAGTTTTTTTTTTCCCTTGATATAAAACACTTAAAAATGTTTATTTTCCAGAAAAATATGATTAAGCTGGCAAGATCCTAGGTGTCAAATTTGCTCATTCCAAATGCAAGAAAACTCTCTTTGTGCTAATATGATGTATGAAAATATTTTATCTGAGGCAGGAATATGATGAATTTTATTTTCTAATTAGTAGTATCTGGTCACACATTTCTCTGCTTGATGTTGTAGATAATTCATTCTTCATGCAAGATTTGACTGGTCAGCGGGAAATGAAATAATTCATTTTCAGCATGTAGTCTTAGTGTCTCTGTAGGAAAAAATATATTTGTTTTTATAAAAAATACTGGTCTCTTTCTAGTAAGAGTCAAGAGAACTAGCATCATATTGAAAACAAATGTTTAAGTTTTAAGTTGCCATAAAATCCATCTGCTTGGTAAGCCCATGAAGAGAAAACTCATCAGACAGTAATTTTCTCAAAGTTTCCTCAAGTTTAGCTTATCCTGGAAGTTTACATTAGCCTAACCATAGGAAGTAACTTTATGTTCTCTGTATGTTTTGGATTGCAAATTCCAAAATCCTGCACCCTACACAAGCTAGACTAAGTTATAAAAAATACATGCGGAAGGTTCTATATTGCCTATCTGTATTGCAAATCATCTTGTTTCTTAACCAGCCTAATCAATTATTCCCAAACATAAATATTCTATGTGCCAGGTAGCTTTTGTGTTTTAAGGTTTCCAAACATTAGTTTACATGAGACATTTTGTGAAATAGGTTCCTTCATATATCTTGGTCACTATTAGATATTTTTTTAGAAGTGAGCAAGCTCAGTAGTTTAATTAACATAAAGCAAGAAAGGGGATTAAGTACTTTGGTCAAGTGTTCTTACCAAAGTTTCAGAATCACTTAAGAAGTTTCCACATTTGGAATTCCTAAACATACTTTTGATTGAGAGAAGGTTATTGGGAAGAGGCCTGAACCAACAATCTTTATAATATGAAGAAAGGTTCTTTTATAGGTCATAGTGTTTGTTTTACATGTAGCTGATCCCTGGTTTAATGACAACATTGGCCAGATAGATGAATGATCTGATTTCCTGGGTTCCCATAGATCTTTGACAAAGCCCATTAGCATTAAATAAAATTCTTGGAAAGGTCATATAAGAGCTAAAGCTATATCCAGAGGTCACAGGTTGAGTGCACAATTATGATTGCCTTAATTTCCATTTTTTTTAAAAAAAAAAAACTGTTTTAATCAGAGTTCAAGGAGAATTCACAACAACAATCTTGCCCTACAAAGCACTCTGTGGAAATACAGAGTACATTTAAGAGTAATAAATATACTTTTGTCTTTCATTCAGCCTTGAAATTTAAACCAGTTGCATAATGCAAGATTGTGTGTGTGTGTTAACAAACTGCTGCCATTGATGCTTTGAGACTGTGCTAGATATTTTCCAGAGTGAGTTGGTCTCCCAAATTGATAAAGGCTACATCTCCAAGCATGTAGAAAAGTGGGCTTTTGCACATCAAAAAAAAAAAAAATCATTATTATTGTTAGGTTTTATTTTCCCCTCCCAGAGCATCCCAGAAATGCTGGAAGTTAGTAGCAAATGAAAGTACAAATAAAGGTAAATTGAACAGAAAATTCAAAGTAAGCCATTTCAGTCAGGAAATGAGAAAGTGTGGTAATAATTCACTGAGAGGAACATCACTGTGAGAGAAGAGGAGGAATTTTATGAAGAAACCTAACATTTATTTTAATGTGAAATAGCCTGGTGGTTCACAGTGTGTGTACATTTTGCCCCAAGACAGGTTTATGGTCAGCATATTACATATTTATTTAACATCATTTCTATCCCATTCCAGTCCTCTTTGAACCACGGCAGCATGCAATACAATTAAGGAGATAACCAAACTATATAATGAATGTATATTCCTAATTAATCCTTAGACAGTCTACAATCAGCTCCAAGTCAAATGCAAGATGGAATAATACTGTCTCAATGTGATCCCCACTGCCCTCCAAGCAAGGGTTGGATTTTGGTGTCATATTACAAATAAGATACAGTATTTCATTTTGGTCATTTGTATAAAGATTTACATAGACATGTGATGTCACTAACATCCATTTCTCCCCACTCCGTAGAGCCCATGACTGCTGGCATTGCTGCTTTCTGTTAAATATCTTTCCATCATGCTGAGATCTCTTTGGCTGCTCATGTTGTGGCCTGTTGGCAACCAGCAGCCAAAGAAGAGGAGGCATGGGAGTCAGGGTCAGCTCAAGGCAACCTGAGAGCTCCGAGGGGGAAGAGGGAATGGAGCTGGCAGAGAGAGAGAGAGACAGAGATGGAGACTGGGCCATCCATCAGCACTCAGATGGAGAGTTAACAGCCCCGAGGTCTGGAGGTGGCTGATGAGGAAGAGGAGGAACAGCTGGGTCCAGTGCCTGATGCATAGATGCGCAGAAGGCAGAGGAGAGGAGAGCAGTGGAAATCTGTGGGCTGATCCTTGGGACGGAAGAGCCACCACTGCTAGCAAAGCCCCATGCTAGCTCTGGGGATAAAAAGCAGGGGGCAAAGGTAAATAGATGTTACAGACAACTATTCATCTCCCTGCTGGACAGATTTGTTAGCCTGCACTGAGCGAGAAACTTTTTGCCAGAGCTGCTGACATTTCTAATATAGGAATCATTGATTTAACTTCAGAGGGTTTGTGGGGAGTTGGGTCAGAACAGTTCAGTCTGAACAGGCACAATGGGAAAGTTGCTTTGGGATTTAGTTGAAGAATTAGAAGCCAAGAAGACTACATACCATTGTGGAGTTAATGACAACAGGAAAGAAGGATATTCATACATATTTAAACTACTTTATCAATACATAAATGAAAGGACTTCATCCATAGGAATTTCTCCAACATTTCTCATAAACACAACCTTTTTCCTTGAGTTAAATGAGAATGGTGTTTAAAATGTAGCAGTAGTATGGTACCATTTTGTGATAGCGTGCTATTGGAGTCAAAATGAGAACTGTTTACTCTAAAACAGGGTGTCAAACTCAAGGCCCATGGGCCAGATGCATCATGTGCCATCCCAGCTCTGTGAAGGGGAAAACCACCATGATATGTCACATGACAGCAACATGACGCTGCGAGTTTGGCACCCATGCTCTAAACAGGGGTGTCAAACTCAAGGCCCAGGGGCTGGATCTGGCCCACAGGCTGTTTAGATTCGGCCCACAGAGCCACCCTGGAAACAGTGGCAGACCGGCCCCGGTGCCTCTGCCAGTGAAAACAGAGCTCAGGAGGGCTACGCATGGCCCTTTTGAGCTCCTTTTTCGACTGCGATGGCCTCCTGCAACCCTCTGCCAGCGAAAAGTGAGCTCTGAAGGGTCTTGCCCAGCTCTCCTGAGCTCCATGTTCTCTGGCAGAGCACTCAGGCCACCACAAGTGCCCCCAACATGAGTGATGTTGAGCTGGCCACGCCCACCCCAGCCCCCTGAGGTCAAACACAACCCTGATGCAGCCCTCAATGAAATTGAGTTTGATATCCCTGCTCGAAAAGGAAGAACAAAATTGACCCCACTCATTGAGGGTCAACAGAGATTATCTTTTCCTTCCTAAGAGTATAATGCTACTATAACGTTCATGTTAATTGTTTTGAGAGTCTGTCGTATACCCACATAAACACAAATTAATCAATGTAGTAGTTTCAAGTAATTCCCAGTTCTAAAAAATCATCTTCAAAGATGCAACTAGATCTCTTGACTATTTTCTCTTCTGATGCCTCCCTATATTATGCAACTTAGTTTTTTTTTTTCCTGCTTTGTAGATCATTCTAAGTATAGCAAAAGAAAAAGAAAAAGAAAATCCTGCTTGCAGAAGGAAAAATGGAGACAGGGGAAGAGAGTAGATAATACTGGGAAACAGAACTAGCTGTACAAATTCAGTTTATGTTACATATCTTGACCTGAAGGTGAACTGTTTTGTGGCTCGAAGTCAAATATGCTTTCTTCCCTCTGTTACTTGGAACTCTGCGAATTCAGCTGTCTTGATTTTACCAGCTGCCAAGCCAAGGAAAATTTTAAAAACAGCTTCTCTGTTGTTGTTTTTAAGCATTCATATGGAGTGCAGAAAGTTCATACATTGGTAGATATGAAAGTATTGGTTGAATTTTTAAGAAGACTGAAGGTTAGGTAGGAAAAAAGACAAAGGAAGAACTCTTAGTCTGCTGATCTATTTATGGCTGTAATAAAGACTTGAGGTGACTTAACTCTTAGCTTCTGTTTAGAAGGGAAAAATCATATGAATCATAAACCTAATGGAAATCATAGTGAAACTCTCAAGGAGGCATTTTTTCCCTCTTCTGACATATGGGAAGATCAGACTACCTAAAATTGGTATCCTCCAATTCATGTAGTGGTCTAGATGTAACAGAATAGAATGGAATGGAATAAAAAAAACTAGGGTGGGGTAAGATGGAGTAGAGTAGAGTAGAAAGAATAGAATAGAATAGAATAGAATAGAATAGAATAGAATAGAATAGAATAGAATAGAATAGAATAGAATAGAATAGAATAGAATAGAATTTGGAAAGGACTTTGGAGGTCTCCTATTCCAGATCCCTGCTCAAGCAGGAGACCCTATACAATTTCAAACAAGTGGCTGTCCAGTCTCTTCTTAAAAACCTTGAGTGATGAAGCATCCACAATTTCTGAAGGCAAGCTATTCCACTGGTTAATTGTTGTCCCTGTCAAGAAGTTTCTCCTTAATTCCAAGTTGCTCCTTGATTAGTTTCCAACTATTGTTTCTTGTTCTACCCTCTGGTGCTTTGGAGAATAATGTACCCCCTCTTCTTTGTAGCATCCCCTTAAAGAATAAGACTTGGCGTGAACTGGGATGTTACTGTACCTCCTTAGGATTGAACTTTTTTCTGATGCTGCAGTGATCATTGCAAGCTACACTAAAAGCTGTGGCTTCATTCAATGTTTAGTTCAAGGCAGGCTACTAACCTAGCAAGAAACTTCATGGAAGGAAGGAACTGGATCTCTTGGGTGGTAATACCTATCAAAAGTGGAGGGAAATGTGATCACATGATCCTGATCACTGGATGTACGTCTGCAAATTTTGGCATTGAGAAGAAAAATATTAGACAATTTTCTGGAAGAAGAGGCAAGTCCTAGCCTATCTCCCCCATGGAACACACTTCATCAAAAGTGATTAGCCATTACTATCCAGAACTGGAGAAATCCATTTCATTGGAAAATCCATTTCAGGATTTCCCAGGTAGATTAAAAGTTACTTAACTATTTATCCAGCAGTTAAAAACTATAGCTCGTTTTCTATATCTTATGATCACAGAATCAAACAAGGGAGTAAACAATAAAAATCTATGGCTGTTTTTCCAGGATTTTGTGTTAGCATAATATTGTTTCAAAAAAACAACATGGATGAACACCTAAGAACTAGTTTTGCCTAGAAATAGATGAAACAATAGTGAAAGTGGAAGTGGCAGATGTGGTCACGCTAAACCAAGGGTCTTCAAACTTGGCAAGATTAAGGCTTGGGGACTTCAACTCCCAGAATTCCTGAGCTAACATGATTGGGGAAGAAATTCTGGGAGTTGGAGTTTGAAGATCCCTGCACTAAACCATCACATTGGAGATCTCAACTCCAGTATAGCCCGACAGAAAATATAATATTAATAAATGCTTAATCTTAGGTATGCTACAAGTACAAATTTAGAATGTACATTATTTGTAGGCACATTGATTTGAAGTTTGATTCTTCCGGAAACCAACCAATAAATAGCTTTGTTCACCCTAAAAACATTCCATTAACTACTTTGCATGCCAGACCAACAATATCAACAGATCAGGTTTCTAGGACGAGCTTAAACCTGGGAAGAGACTTCCAAATGTATGCAAATATTCCTAAACTGAAATCAACATTGTGGAATCTTTGGTGTCCTCTGAGCTTGGTTATTTGCTTGTGGACATTTCATTACCCAAAGAAAATAATATCATCAGGATTAGTGAATGTGAGGTTTTTTACTTCCTGTTATAGTATATAGTAGCTTGCCATACTATTATTAGTGGGGAGGGATGTTTTCCTTCTGGGTGTTTCCTTGATTAAGGTATTGTTTTCTGCTTGATTGTTTGTCTGGTGTTAATCCTTGTTTATCTGGGTATTGGCTCCTGAGAGGGACATCTTCTGATCTTTTTGTTTCCTTCTTAGTTTTGTATTGTCTCAGAAGACCACCAAGGACTTCCAATTCAATCCTGAGCTTCATATGTTCTCTTTTATTAAAATCAACATTATTGAGTTAGTCAGCCTTCTTCTGCAGTTTCATGGGAGTTTATGCTTTCATATTGTAATGCTAACTATTCCTTTTTTAAAAAGGAGCTATGGTTTATATGCTAACAATGATAGTGTATACAATATTTGTGATTCACAGAGATTTTTTTTCCCCAAGCCTGCACATTTTTAAGCATGCAAAGCTTGAAAACTGGCCATTTTGAAAATAGTATTATTGTTGATCTGAATGGGATAGTAGCTCTGATTACAGGTTCAGAGGGAGCTACATTTAAATTTAATATTGGGGAACACACACACACACACACAAGAATAGCTCCTGGTCTTTTCTACATTCTGGGAAGACTTCAAGCATCTTGCTCTTTTCTGAAATAAAACAGATTCTGAAAACAAGGTGTCAGTTAATATAAAACTCTCACTATTCATTGATTAAGCATCTCTGAAACAAAACCAACAGTGAATTACTCTGTTGGATTTCTTGCTGCATCCATTTGGGGAGGATCATTTCTCAAAGCAAAAATAGATGAACAAAGTAGCGTTTCTAATGCAGCTCTGGATTCTTTGGCTTTATGGGACCTTTAATTCCAAATTTAAAATTTAATCTCCATGTTAATTCATTTTCATTGCCTAGACATGTTTTTAATAAGACTACATTTTTGGGTGGGAAAAAAAAAGGTTTCTTTTAATGAGGAGAGTGCTTGGCATGGGCAGAGTGCTTGGCATGTGATTTTCTATGCTAACAAATTCCCTAAAATAATATTTTTATTACCAATACTAGCATATTTTTTTGGGCTGGCTTTTGGTTCATAGGCAGCAGGAAGAGGAGCTCAGTGGTTAAGATGCTAGGCTTGTTGACTGAAAAGCTGGCAGTCCAGATTTGAGAGCCATGCTCCATGCAATGGGTGAGCTGTCCTTGCCTGGCTGCTGCCAACCTAGGACTTTGAAAGCATGCAAAAGTGAGTAGATAAATAGGTACCACCTCAATGGGAAGGTAACAGTGCTCTGCGACATCATGCTGGCCACTTGACCATGGAAATGTCTTTGGAGAGCGCTGGCTCAATGGCCTTGAAACAGAGATGAACACTGCCTCCTATAGTCAGCAACAACTAGTGGAATAAAATCCACAGGGATTCCTTTACATTTTGATTCATAATCTTGCAGTCATTTCTGCTGTGGCTGTTGCTAGTAAGTCAGATTTTTTTTAATGCATTTCTTTATGTTGTTTATGGGAGACACATTAATGAAAGTTCATTTGCATTTATTTTTATTTTATGTCTATTTTTAGAATATATTTATCTCTGCTCCCCCCCAAAACCAGTTACTTAATTTCGTATCATATTTTCCAGATCTAACATTCTCTGTCTGATCCAATATAAGCCTGTGCAATTTGTGAACTGATATGTAGCAGACATCATTTAGTTCCTCCATTCAGTTTTTTCCAATTATTTTTAATTCCATTTATTTTGTAATTCATCTCATTATGATTATCTCATTATGAAATAGTCATTGTGATTATTTTCATTTCTTCTTCAGCTAGGTGACCTAGTCTTCTCACTGCAACTTTCAATTTATTTATGAAATTTATCAGACCACCTGAAATTAGTCAAGCTCTAAGTAATCTAACAAAATAATTTATGTAATTTATGGGTTTGATTGTTGTGAGCCACCTACAGTTATTTTAGAGTTGGGCAGAGAACCAACGTAGAACTAAGGAGAAATTTCCTGTCAGTGGGAACAATTAATCAGTGGAATACCTTCACTTCAGAAGTTGTGAATGCTCCATCTTTAGAGGTTTTTAAGAAGGAACTGGACAATCTCTTGTCTGGAATGGTATAGGGTCTCCTGCTTGAGTAGGTGGTTCCACTACAAGACCTCCAAGGTTCCTTCCAACTCTGTTATTCCAGATCAGGGCTGTCAAACTCCCAGCTCATGGGCTGGATATGTCACACACTGGCCATGCCCCCACCCAGTTTAGAAAAAGGGGGGAAAGTCCCAATATATCACGTGACACTGCCCTCACAACGCAAGTTTGACACCCCTATTCTAGATGCAATAAAAACATAAAAATAATGATGTTTTCCAGCCTTTTGATTGTATTTACTTCTTATTTTCCCCTAATATTGCTCCAGGCCTCTTTTTGCCTATTTTATTTCCTGGAGCTCTTCAACAAACCAAGAAGCTTTATGGGATCAGGAAGTGAGGACAGGCTGTTTCAAAAGGATCCTCTCAAGCACCTTTGCATTCCGGTGGTCAACAAACTACCCCATAGAAATGCCTTTCAAATGGCTGTCAGTAATTTCTATTGAAGCAAAGGTGGTATTCAACAGATTCTGACCAGTTCTGGAGAACTGGTAGCAAAAATTTTGAATAGTTCAGAGAACCAGAAAATACCACCTCTGACTGGCCCCGCCCCCATCTATTCTCTGCCTCCCATTGAATCCCAGCTGATCGGCTGGGTTCTCTTTTGTTGACCTGCACAGGAGAACAGAGCTGGAAAGCAAGTTAATGGGGTGGGGAGGGAATGGGATTTTGCAGTAATCTTCCCCTGCCACGCCCACCAAACCATATCGACCAAGCCATGCTGCACCCACCAAGCCACACCCACAGAACCAGTAATTAAAAAAATTGAATCTGACCACTAGGATCATTGAAGCAATATATTTAGGGATCCCACTATCCTAATTCCAATGCCAAGAAGGATAATCATTTACGGGCAATTTCTGAAATGCCAAAATTGCCTTCTTTTCCAAAGGAAACCTATTGGGTTTTTTTTAATACAATTAGTCCTCAATTTATGACCATTCATTTAACAACTGTTTGAACTTAAAATAGTGCCAGAAAAAAAGTGACTTTTGACTGATCCATGCATATATAGTATCCCCGCTGTCATGTCATCAAAATTCAGGCACTTTGATGGCTGTTTAAAAATTTATATAATGCCATCACTTCTGGATGAATTGAAAATGGAATTTAAAAAGTACAAAGAAGATGCACAAGAAGGGATGGGTTCTTTTGGCTTTGTTTTTCAATTCTTAGAAATTGAGATCTGGAACTATGAGAAGAAACAAGAAGACTGGGACAAAGAAGAAGCCATCTTTAATGAACAAGTAACTCTATGTGGGGAAGAAAAAGGAAAGGGGGGAAAGAGAATGGGGAATTTAAGACTTAAAAAAACAACCAAAGAAAAGAAAAATAATTCGAAAAATAAGTATAATACTGGAAAGCAACAGAAAAGGGGAATACAGAAGAGGGAAATAGAGGTAGAGAGACAAAGGGGTAAAAAGGGGAGAGAGAAGAAGAGAGGGAAAAAGGAAAGGAAAAGAAGTTATAAAGGACCAGAGCAAGATATAAAGAAACAGGACCTATTTAGAGATAATGGATGAAAATCTAACTGAAAAAGGGATTCTGTAAAGGTACATAAGATTGTATTGTTATATTTGTAATAGAAATAACTTTAGAAAATTGGAAACAACATATGATTAAAATGAGGGATAAAATAGTTAGTGTAATTTAGTGAAATGTTTGTGAATAAAATAATGAAATAAAATAAATGAGAAAGTTGAATTAGGAAGGAACGGGAGCATTTTAATTAGTTAATGTTTTATAAAATATAAGTGAAGAGGGGGGGAATTAACTATGGAAAGTTTTTAATTGTTCCCATAGAAGTATGATATTTAATTGAAAAGTAATGTTAAAATGTTAAGACTTTAATGAATATTAATATTAATGATAGAATTGAATTGGAATGGAATGTTGTTTTAATTATATACATTTATAATTTTCTTTCTTTTTTTTAAGAATACAGTGTGTTAGGGATAACATTGTTTACCCTAACTGGTTTAGGTAAAATAATAAACAGGTAATCATAGTTTGTATGTTAAAGTGTCTGCAACTTTAACTGTGGGATAGTAATTAAGGGAGTGGTTGTGAAAGCACTTTAAAAGAAGCAAGATGACAGCTTGCTCTCACTCTGGCTTTGATGATCCCTGATTACTGCAAGGACTCAAGACTGCATTGCTCGAACGGGAGAGAAAACAAAGGACTGACTTGTAAGTGAACTGACATAGGATATTCTACACGGACTTTGCTAACTGAATATCCCTGAATGGACTGACTAAATGATACATGACTATTGGACTGTTATTTTGACTATGCTATGAACTCATAATGGAATAAACTATATTTTTGATAGCACAAGCGTATCTGTTATTTTTACTGTATGTTAATAAACATACAAGCTTAGCTCACTCATTTATCTGTGTGCCTATCTGACTAACGCTGCACATTCTGTTTAGCTTGTCTCCCTAACCCTGGTTGGGGAAACCAGGCTTAACACTGGTTAAGAATGGTGTAATTTAAGAATGTACCAAGCAGAATCCGAATGGAAGTTATGTATTATATTGCATGTTACAACTTTAGGGAAAAGATATAAAGGCGTCATACTCCAATCAATAACTATAGGAGAAATGTTGTTTAATGAGAAAAGATAATAGACAATTGAAACAGGACAGACAAAAAATATAAATATCATGGTTTGAATTGAGATGGAATAAATAAAACAAAACTGAGAAAATTAAAAGAGGGGAGAAGCTATATAGAAAATGTGAAATAGTAATAAGATATGGAATAGAATATAAAAATGAGCATGAACCTGAATTTGCGTCTGTGTGAAGAAATGTAACCTGGGATTATGCTGCTTTCAAAAAAGATGTTTTATTTGTATTCTTTTTCTTTTTGTGAAAACTCAAATAAAATTTACAAAAAATAATAATAATTCAGGCACTTTGCAACTGGAGCAGTTCAGGTCATAAAATCACCAGATGTGATCTTCCTGGGAGGCTTTCAACAAGCAAAGTTAATGCAGGAAGCTTGGGTCTTTAACAACTGCATGATATGCATATTGACTCTGGTTATTTGCTTAATAAACAAAGCAAAATGGTCATAAAACCAGGTGTGATTTATTTAATAACTGCATTGCTTTGCTGCTGATGTTCTGGTTCCAATTGTAGTTGTAAGTCAATAATTAAGCCTAATACTTTTTTCCAATTGTTTTCTTGATCAAATTCAATCACTGCATCCAATTGCAATTATAAGTTATCAGTATGATTATGTTATTGTGAGTCTATATGATAATCTCTGAGCATTCACAGGGTATATGTAGAACCACAATGTTGTAACGGTTAAGGTATCAGGGTTAGAGACTTGGAGACTATGACTTCTAGTCCCACTTTGGTCATGACACCAGCTGCATGACCTTGGACTACTTCTTTCAGCCCTAGGAAGAAGAAGACAATGAAAAATGCTGCCTAGAGAATGGCAGAGGGGCATTGCCAGATGTCATCTGTATCTTCAAAAAAGAAATTTTAAGTGTGTGACCTACTATTATTATTACTATTATTATTACTATTACTATTATTACTATTACACTAAAGTTTCCTCAAAACTATGACCTACACTGAAATAAAATCCTAGCTTGATTTTTACACATTTGCCCAATATAAGCCCTACCTTCCAAAATAAGCCCCAATTAAGATCCCACCCACTTCAGAGTATACAGGAAAATTTAAGCTAGGATGGGGATGGGGGAGTGGAGCTGCCTTACTACTTACCTTTGGACAGTTGTAGTCAGGCCTCGCATACCCTGAGACCTGCCTTGCCACCCCATTTCTCCTGAAGCCCGCAAGGCTGGCAAGGCTCTCCTGAAGGCCTCTGTTGCCTATTACAAAGCTCTGGATCGATCCGGAGCTTGGTTATCAGCTGCAGAGGCCTTCAGGAAAGCCTTGCCATTCGCAGAAGAAAATGTTCCTGAAGGCCTCTTGACAGCGAAAAGGAGGCCGGAGGCGACACGCACAAGTGAGGTTAGTCAGTGGATGACATCTCCTAAAAATAAGACCTGGTGCCTTTTTTGGTGGCAAAATTATATAAGACAGGGTTTCATTTTTGGGGAAACACAGAAGTGTTTATACTTTAACTAAGAAGCATGCAAACATGTTAATATGTCACTTCTATACGTGTTTGCAATTTACTTGAATAGTTATATAGGGATAAACAAATTTGTACTTGGTTTGGGAAAAGCCAAACAATTTTTTGTTCCTGTGCCCAGCATGTCAGAAATTGGAGGAAACATTGGTGGTGAGTCACTGCTACCATGTCTTTCTTGATTGGTGGATTAACTCATGTCTTTCTTTCCAAAGCTTTATGAGAGACAATTAAAATCACACTGCCTCCGGAAGTCTTTTCACAGCAGGCTAATTCTCAAGTGTAAATGTGCCTGAAGAATCAGTTGATGAAGGGAACATTTCAGCTCAAAAAGGGAGAGACAGCTTGCCCGTTGGACACTGTAAAATTAGTATGAAATAAGAGAGTGAAGTGTGAATCAGCAGAATGGCATGGCTGGTAAACAGTCTTGAACAATTTAGGCAGTTTCAGTAGATAATAACTTTCAGATTCCAAACTGTAGAAAGTAATCCATCCACTCTATTTTCCCAGTTTAAGTGTTGAGTTCAAATCTGGATACCTCTGCATCAGAAGAATGAGGCAAATCAGAAGGGATGCTTTGTGGTTGATCAGTGAACTGAAAATGGTGGAGCAATTCAAGAAATTGGGCTTAATGTTAACAAGAGAAGACTGAGAATGAACAAGATAGCACTTCTCCAGTTCACTAAAGGTCCATGATTTATTTTCTGATCTTCACAGAGTATGTGGAATAATGGCCTCTAATTGCATGAAAGCAAATCCCTGTTGAATGTTGGCAAGAATAATAATAGATGACCATTAATCAAGGGCTTTAATTAAAATTTAGCTAGTAAACTCTTGGGACAAGTACATTCCAACCTTTTCCCTCCTGCTCCTTCTTGCTCTCAGGTTCCTACTTGATCTAAGGTCTAAAGTAACCTTCTACTTGTTTCTTAGGCCATTTCTATTTTCTTATGAAAAAAAAACTCTGCGTGTGTTATAACCTCATCTGATTCGTATATTATCAATCACAAATATAATATTGTAGCCCAATTGTGTGTGGTGTCATGGGACAAGATGACAAAATTTGCCTTCTCCATTTGGTCATGTTAATTATTGTATGATTAGCTTATCTTTTTGGGAATGATTTGGGCAGCCATCCAGAGGTGGGATTCTACCGGTTCGGACTGGTTCAGGCGAACCCCTTGTTCCCATGTTCAGCTTGCCCCAAACCAGTTCGCTGCGATGAGGAAGTGGGCCTGCCCACTCCTGCTTTTTCCTGTGCTTTATGCCTTTCTTTAGAGCACAGCTGATTCACACAGCAGAACAGTTTGCCATGCCTCAGCTGTTTTCTTCACAGAGGCTTGTCTTTTTTCAATGTGGAATGTGTGCACAAAGCACACAATGACCAAACTGGTTGTTATACTGGTGGAATCCCACCCCTGCAGTCATCTATACTGAGTTCTTTAGTATGGTCCCTTGAACTGAGCAAGGAATTGGATTTGAAGAATAAATGCCCCCTTTTAACTTTTAGGATTCTAACAGTGTAGTTTATATTTATTACAAATTCAGACATTACATGTGAGCTAGTATGAGAGTGAATTAGTGACTTAGGTCACATCCTGACAATGACAGCATATTTTCTGCGTACGTTGGAGGAAGTGATGGATTCTCAATGTATGCAGAAAGTGAAATTTTGTTGAAGAATATGTATCTTTCAATTTAAAAGTTCCTCATAAGGTATATAATTGTTCATATTTATAGAGTGTCTCTCTCTCCTGGCTTCCTTCCTTGTTCATTATATATAATGATCTGTACGTGATTCATGAAAAGCTATGTAATATTAAAATTGATTGCTGTATATGCTTGCAGATAAGCCAAACATTTTAGATGCCAAAAAATACCCCCCAAAAATGGGTTAGGATTATCCAAGGATGGACATATCCATGAGTTTATATGATAATATTTTTTTAAAAAGTAGTTGTGTATCCCACTTACATTCAAATCATCTGCAGTTTAAGTGCAAATTCTTTTTCTTTTGTTCCTTTGAATATTTTTGGAAGGAATTATTACAATTTTATAGTATTGGTTTTAAGAGATATGACTTTTACAACAATCCTCTGCTATTTTATTTAATGTATGTTATTGTTTTTAAACTTCATTTTACTATATTTCAAATCAGTTTTTATAGTTCCTCCAGAATACTTTAGCTGCTGGATGGATTAGAAGTATGTCTGTATCTATGTACTACAGGCTGTTTATAAGATTCTCCAAACCACAAATATATCAAAAATGTCTTCTCACCCTTATGAGTGGTATGTGTCTTTCTCAATCTTGTGTCCTCTACCAGAGGCCTGGGGATTCAAAGGTTCTGCACAATGTTTAGCTGTTCCTAGCACTACGCTGGAGGTGATATTCAACAAGTTCTGACCAATTCTGGAGAACTGGTAGCAGAAATTTTGAGTACTTCAGAAAATTGGCAAATACCACCTCTGACTGACCCTGCCCCCATCTATTCTCTGCCTTCCGAGTCCCAGCTGATCAACTGGGTCTTCTTTTGTTGCCCTGCACAGGAGAACGGAGCTGCAAACAGGATAGTGGGGTGATGAGGGAATGGAGATTTTACAGTATCCTTCCCCTGCCATGTCTACCAAACCACTCCCCAACACACCACACCCACCAAGCCATGCCCACTGTTAAGTCTGGAGTATGGGTGCAAATAATGGAGACGAGCCGGAAGAAACAGTGAACTTCAAACTCTTTATTTACATGGTGTGACAGCTCAAACTGGAGGGCTGCTATAGCCTTCCTTATATAGGCAACTTATTAACTATTCAACCAATAGTAATCCTAGAGCGCTAGCTCCGTTAACCAATGAGAATGGCCTGTTAATGGCCAATCAGATGCTCCTGAATGGACCAATCCGATCCTGCCATAAACAGCCAATCAGAAGTGCAGGGCCAGAACCCTGCACTTGACTTCAAGCTCAAGATAACTTTATTTGGCATTATTCATTCACAACACCCCTTTCCCCCGGCTTCTGCCCACGGGGTGCGGTTACATAGTCCTTAAGGTAGGATGGTTGTTTTCTTAGTCTTTTTGATTTTCGCAAAGTGCCTGGCAGTTGGCTGCACTTCTGCTGAGGTAGGTCGTTGTTTAACGGTAGGGGTGCCTCTGCTTCCGAGTTTGCATTCCCGTCATCACCAATATCACTGGCCACTCCCTGAGGTGAACTCACTCCGGTCCCCGGTTCCTGTTCCTGCGTTTCAGTTCCATTATCAGTTTCTTCAAAAAGATTTTCCTCTAGTTGCAATTGTATCTCCCCCCCCCCCCAGTTTGGTCATAAGGGAGTTCAGAATTTCGTGACGGTAGCCGCGATCATAGTTGATCTATGTGGCACTTCCAAAGTCTATCGTCAGGGCACTGAACGAGGTATGATCTTGGGCCGGTTACATGGATTACGCTCGCTTCTACCCACAGCGGATCGCCCGATAAGTTTTTAGCGAATACTAAATTGCCTACCTGGAAGGTACGGCATCGGCCGCTGGATCCAAGTGGTTTTTCCGGTTCATAGGCTGGGTGTAACCGATCGAGGTGGGAGCAGAGCTTTCGTCCCATTAGCAGTTCAGAGGGAGTTTTGTTCGTGACGCTGTGAGGTGTGATGTGCTGTAGGAAAAGGATTCGGTTGATTTTCTCGTCGATGTTGTCGTAGTCTATCTTTTGTAGAGTCCTTTTGACAAATTGTACCTTGCACTCAGCCCTACCGTTGGCTGCAGGGTGCGCAGGCAAAGTAAGCACATGTCGGATACCGCGGTCAGCCAGGTACTGTTCAAAGGATAGCGCGGTAAATTGGGGCCCGTTGTCGGATACCAGAACGTCTGGTAATCCGTGGGTTGCAAACAGTCTTTCCAGTCTTTTGATGACCGCTTCGGTGGTCGTGTTGCTCATTCGGTGAATCTCGAGCCAATTCGAGTAGGCGTCGACGGTTAGCAAAAACGTGTGGCCTTTGGTCGGCCCAGCGAAATCCAGATGGATGCGGGACCAGGGTCCCCGTGGCGTCTCCCATTCGGTCGGGGTTGCCTTTGGTGGAGTGTTGCTTACTTCTTGGCATCTCTGGCAAGTTTTAACCCACAATTCGATTTGTCTGTGGATGCCTGGCCACCACGCGTAGCTTCGTGCGAGGCCCTTCATGTGCACGATGCCAGGGTGGCCATCATGCAAGGTTCTTAGTAGTGCCTGTTGGAGTCGTTCTGGGATAAAGACTCTATTGCCCCAGATGATACAGCACTTCTGTGAGAACAACTCTGTTTGACGACTTTTGAATGGTGCAAAGTCGTCTGGTACTTGGTCCAATGGCCATGCGCGTTCCACCCATGTGAGGACTTGTGCTAAGATGGGGTCACGTTTTGTTTCTCTCGCGATGTCACGGGCAGTTAATGGCGGCGTATGGAGTGTCTTGATCTGAAACGCTGTCATCGTTGGTGCAGCATCGTTGATGGTTTCAGGGAGCGGTGTACAGCTCAATGCGTCGGCGTGGGGAATGGCTTTACTGGGACGATATTGTAGCTGATAATTGTAGGCAGCCAAGAATTCTGACCAGTGGGTCATCCTGGGAGAAAGTATGTAGGGAGTTGGCTTGTCCCCAGCGATGATCCCCAGCAATGGTTTGTGGTCAGTTACAATGGTAAAAACCCAGCCGTACACGTACTCATGGAATCTTTTAACAGCTGATACAATTGCCAGGGCTTCTTTATCGATCTGGCTGTAATTTCGCTCGGTTCTCGAGAGCGTTTTTGAAAAGTGAGCAACAGGGGTTTCACTACCATTAGGTAATACATGGCTCAAAATGGCACCCACGCCAAAAGGCGATGCATCACATGTGATATTTAATGGCAAAGTCTCATTGTACTGCATTAGTACGGTATCAGAGGTCAGTAGTTGTTTTACATTACGGAACGCCTGGTCTTCTCTGTGACCCTATACCCAAATTGCTTTTTTATCTAGTAGGCGATGTAAAGGTTCAGCGACAGTCGCCTTGTGCGGCAAGAATACATTATAGAAATTGATGAGGCCTAAGAATGCCTGGAGGTCGGTCTTGTTCCGGGGTCTGGGAGCGTTTTTTATTGCTCTCAATTTGCTATCGGTAGGTTGAATACCCTGACTGTCAATTAAGTACCCTAAGAATTCAACACGATCTGTACACAGTTTGCACTTATTTTTTTTTACTTTCAGGCCTGCTTCCAGGAATTTTTGTAAAACCAGTCTCAAACGATCCCGTAAAATTTTTTGAGTGGGGGCAGCAATGATCACATCATCAAAATAGGGGACAATGCCTTTGATCCCCTGCAATAGTCTCTCCATTAGGCTCTGAAAGATCCCTGGGGCTACACTGACTCCGAATTGAAGCCGCGTACACTTAAAAGCACCTCGGTGTGTTACGATCGTCTGTGCCTGTGCTGTTTTTTTCGTCAACCGGTAGTTGCTGATAAGCCTGAGCTAAGTCTAGTTTAGCGAAGACTTTTCCGCCCCCCAGGGAATGGAGGAGGTGTTGCACCACTGGCACCGGATATGGACTTTGTTGCAGGGCGTGGTTTAGGGTGGCTCGGTAGTTCCCACAAATTCTAATGGAGCCTTCTGGCTTAATTGGTGTCACGATTGGCGTTTCCCATGGGGAGTGGTTAAAACTCCCTGGTCAATCAACTTATCAAGCTGTTCATCAATTTTCGGCTTTAGAGCGAATGGAACTCGATGAGGCTTAAGGCGGATGGGAGCTATCTTTGGATTAAGGCTAAAGGATATCAGGGTCCCCTTGTACTCACCTAGCTTTTCCTCGAATACGTCCCTGAATTCGTGGGTGAGGTCTTCCTCCCAGTCACTGCCGCCCATTCGGTTAATGCCTGCCACTTCAATGCTGAGTGGTGCAAACCATTGCAGGCCTAACAGGCTAGGCCGGTCCTTGTCGATCACCATCAGGGGTAAGTACGCCCTGCGGTTCTTGAATGCAACCCGGACTCTACTGGAGCCTATGACTGGAATCCGGTTCCCCTGGTAGTCCTTTAACACGAGCCGTTGGAATTGAAGGTCTTGGCGCCGGATAGTGGGAATGAGTTGCTTGAGGGTCTTCCATGAGACCATTGAAAGAGACGATCCCGAGTCAACTTCCATTTGGCAAGGCTGATTTTCAATGTCCACTTTGACCCGAATTTTCTTAGCGTCTAGTGAAGAGGTGTGGCCGATAGTGAGTGTTTGGTGGGCCTCTTCCTGTCTCGTTAGGCGATTCACAGGTTGGTTTCTGTAGGAGTGGTTTGCTGGTTCTCGCCTTACAGGGCAATTCCCTGTCGATTGGTGGAGATTGGTACCCTTCAAGGTCTGGCTGGGTCCAAGGAGACTTCTGCAGACCCGTCCAATGTGGCTTCGTTTCCCGCACTCGTGGCAGAGCACGTCGCGGAATTTGCAATCGGAGCGGTAATGGTTGGCCCCGCAGCCAGCGCACGGTTGCTGGGACTTCGGGTAACAGTCCCGATTGGACCACAGGCGATGGACCTCTTCTTCGTCGCTGTCTGACAACGAAGAGAGGTCCTCATAATGGGCCTTCTGCAGCTGCCCTTCTGACTTAGGTGAAACTTTGCTGGCCAGTTGGTGTGCTGGAGTGTGATTTTGGCATAGTTGGGCAGCCGACTTCTTGGTCGCCTCCGCTGCTGTAGCTTCAGCTATGGCATCTTTAAGGGTGATGTTCGCCCTTTGCCATTATTTTGCTCTGTATGTTTAAAGCGTCTAACCCGAGGACTACTCGGTCTCTCAAGGCCTCCTCTAGGTTGGTGAAATCGCAAAGGCCTCCCAAGTTCCGGAGGTCTGCAACGAAATCGGCAATGCTTTCTCCTTTCCGCTGGTTTCTTTGATAGAACTCGTGTCGTCTTACGAGCGTTGGCACGGTCGGTGCATAGTGGGCCCTTAGTAGTGGTTCAAGGACGTCCCAGTCCATGGCCTTCACTTCAGCCAGTTTCGCTAATGCCTTAGCCATTTTGAATACCGTCAGGCCGCAGTGCGTTAGGAATACTGCCCGTTTCTTCCTGGTTGTGGCATCCTTCAGATTATTCATTTCCAAAAACATTTGGAAACGGTCCATGTAGGACTCCCAGTCCTCTTGAGCTGGATTGAACGGAGCGGGTGGTACTACGCCGCCGGACATGGATCCGCCGTTGTGCGCTTCAGCCATGTGCTTAGTTGTCTTAGTTGGATCTGATGTCATCCAATCCCACCCTCGTCGCCAGTGTTAAGTCTGGAGCATGGGTGCGAATAATGGAGATGAGCCAGTAGAAACAGTGAACTTCAAGCTTTATTTACATGGTGTGACAGCTCAAACTGCAGGGCTGCTATAGCCTTCCTTATATAGGCAACTTATTAACTATTCAACCAATAGTAATCCTGGAGCGCTAGCTCCATTAACCAATGAGAATGGCCTGTTAATGGCCAATCAGATGCTCCTGAACGGACCAATCCGATCCTGCCATTAACAGCCAATCAGAAGTGCAGGGCCAGAACCCTGCACTTGACTTCAAACTCAAGATAACTTTATTTGGCATCATTCATTCACAACACCCACAGAACCTGTAATAAAAATGTTTGAATCCCACCACTGCACAGTGCTCTTCTTGAGAAGGAACTTTGATGTTTGCCTTGGGAACTGTTGGAGTCACTCTCCCAGCTTAGGAGTTATAGCTCCAAGTGCTCCCACTATCGCTGGGAACATTTTGGTCTTTTCCTTTCACATTCGCTCTAATTCTTCCTTCAGGCCCAGGAACTTCCCGAGTTTCTCATGCACCTTCTTCCTGATGTTGCTGTCTTTTCACACTACTGCATCTATCACCACTGCTATCTTCTGGTCCTTGTCTAATACCACAATGTTTAGTTTAGTTTAGTTTATTTTCATTGCACCTTGTACAACGAAATTAAATGCCATCTTCAGTGTACATTATACATAAAAAAATAAAACAAAAGCACAAATCATTCACATTCTATACAATTGAATTGATCAATTATCAACTGTATAGTGCAATATTGCATTAACATTGCACTATACAGTAGAATTTAGTAGAGTTACTGCTCTGGGTTAGAAGCTGTTTTTCAGCCTATTTCAGAGGTGGTATTCAGCAAGTTCTGACCAGTTCTGGAGAACTGGTAAAGCGGACATTTTGAATAGTTCAGAGAACCAGCAAATACCACCTCTGTCTGGCTCTGCCCCCATCTATTCTCTGCCTCCGGAGTCCCAGATGATCAGCTGGGTGTTCTTTTGTTGCCCTGCATAGGAGAAGGGAGCTGCAAAGCAGGTTGAGGGATGGGGAGGGAATGGGATTTTGCAGTATCCTTCCCACTCCTGGGGGAATGGGGATTTGGCAGTAACCTTCTCCCTGAAATGGGGAGGGAATGGAGATTTTACAGTATCCTTCCCCTGCCACACCCACCAAGCCACACCCACAGAACCGGTAGTAAAACAATGTTGAATCCCACCACTGTCCTATTTGTCCTTGTTTTTATTACCTGTACCGGCTGTCAGGTGGTAATAGTTTAAAAAAATAGTGCCCAGGATGAGATGGATCTTTAAGTATGTTTTGAACTTTTTTAAGGCAGCGGGAGCTATAAAGCTCTTCCAAAGAGGGAAGAGAACAACCAATGATCCTCTGGGCAATGATGTTAATCCCCTGGAGTGCTGTCCTATCTGCCATAGTGCAACTTGCAAACCATACATGTGCAATAAGTGAAAATACACTCTATGCTGTGATGGGATTCACCAGTTCACACCAGTTCAGGAGAACTGGATGTTAATTTTCAGAGCAGTTTGGTGAACTGGTTGTTGGGAGAAATCATTAGGGCAGAGAACCAGTTGTTAAATTATTTGAATCCCACCATTGACTCTATGGTACAGCAGTAGAAGGTCACCAGCAGGTTTTCATTCCGTTGTTGTTTCCTGAGAAGTCTCAAATAGTATAATCTCTGCTGGGCCTCTGCTGGGCCAATCAACCAGTGTCTGGTTGATTGACCAAGAATTGCCTGTTCATCTGGATCATAAAGTCCCACAGGATCTCATTACCTTCTATAGAATCTCCCATCAGGACTTTGGAGGGTCTAACCCCAAAAAATGTGGAGATATTCCTGTACACAATACCAGCTATTTAGTTGTACCATTCATTGTTGTTCTATTTTCTCTAAACAGATTGATTTAGCGACCAGAAAGGTAATTGTTGCAATAGTGAATTTCAGTGCTTCCATTTTTAGAGCAGAATTAGATGGATATGCATTTCCACATCCACCCACATTACAGGAAATGGTTTAAAAGAAAAAAAAAATGATTACACATTTACAGTATTTTGATTTTTAATTAGCTGTATTTGTTATGAAATATCTCTTTGTCAAAAGCTTAACGGGAACACCATATTCCACTATCCCTGCCCACATGGAGCTAATGATATTTTGTGCAAAATCCAATCTCCAATTTTTAAAATTCCCCTTGTGGGAAAAATATTCAGGAAAAGAGAGATAGGTTGTATGACCATGAATCTAACTGAAAGGGGAAATATGTGTTAGCTCTGAATTACAAAAGTCTGATCTTGTTCATGAGTTGATGAAGATATGCAGGAAAGTAAAGATGTGAACCTAATTATGAATTAAGAGTTTAAAAGGAATGTCAGAAAGTATGAGTTCGAGTCAACTACATTTGCTCTGGGTACCTATAAAAATAGGAATTTGATATTGGTGTCATGCTTCTCACAAGTCATACTTGAACTAGAAAATTCATGGACACCAATTCAAAGGAGATAACTCTTGATCAAATCAGGTTTTATTACAGATATTAAAAAGTGTTTAATCAGAAGAAAATGAGCACATTTGAATTACAGAAAGTTTTGTGCAGATATGTAATTGAAAGTTGGTTACTGCTACTAAATGCAGTAACAGTAATATATAATAGAAGAAAAGTATGCAGGAGAATAAACTCTTAATTCATTGGTTCACCAGTGAACAGGAAATGAGTACATGGCCTCCCTTGCTTGTTTAATGTATTTATGATTAAATATATAAGGAATACTTGTGGTGACATAATGGTGTTTTTGTTGAGGACATAAATGTATCTGTTCTTTTGTATACAGATGATAGCATGTTGCTAGCTAAGAACCCAAATGCAAGAAAGTATAAGCCAAAAAGTATGGAACTGAAAATTAATACATGGGTGGTCAAAGTACATGTAATCCTTGATTTACAATCACAACTGAGCCCAAAACTTATGTTGCTAAGCGAGACAGCTGTTAAGTGAGTTTGGCCTCATTTTGCGACCTTTCTGGCTGCAGTTGTTAAGTAAATTGCTGCAGTTGTTGAGTTAGAACACATGGCTGTTAAAGGAATCTGGGTTCCTCCTTGACCTTGATTGTTAGAAGGTCGTAAAAGATGATCACATGCCTCTAAGACATTGCAACCGTCATAAATAAGAGCCAGTTGCTAAGTGTCTGAATTTCGATCACATGACCCTGAGGATGCTGCAATGGTTATAAGTGTGAAAAATGGTCATAAGTCACTTTTTTAGTGTCGTGGTAACTTTGAATAGTCACTAAATGAACTGTTGTAAATTGAGGACTACTTGTAATTATATCAGACAGGGAGATTGGAGCAAATGCTTGCAAGCTTTAGTTTTTCATCATTTATGTAAAGCTTGCAAGCATTTGCTCCAGTTTCCCCATCCGACATAACTACATCTGGCATAACTGTGAAGTTGTGTTCCTTGCTATACACAGTTTCTCCAAGATGGGGAAAAACTTGAAGATATTGTAAGAAGTACTCATATACATATAGAAAGAAGCTGGAAGTCTACTGGGAGAAAAAATATAGTACAATGAAAAACAGGTCACCCACATGAATTCCTTTTTCACTTCATAAAAAAAAGATTTCCAGTTTTTTCCGGTTTCGCGTGGCTTCGGGGCAGTAGGAATTCGCGACTGCTCGCGATTCCTGCTATGCTAGCCGCCGAGGTACCCCCGATCCAGATGGGTCAGGGGGATATGGCTGCTCTGTAGGGACAGCCGAAGAGAGAGGGGAGCCGGACTGGGGGTTGGGGGTGTCGCAGACCCCCTCCTCGTCCTGGAAAAACCCCTTTTTCCCAAGGCGGTGGAGCGGCGGTCAGCAATGGCCACCACGAAGAAGCCAGCAACCGGGTAAGATTGTGCTGGAGGAAGTAAGAAGAGTGAAAGTGCTGTCTGAGCCGGGTCAAGTAACATCTTTCAAATTGGTTGGAACTGAGCTGTTTGAATTGCTGGAGGATACATTGTATCCCTAAGAAGATCGAAAGCGGCGGAGAAGCTGTTAAAGGGAACTTTTTTTTTCCTTCACTCTCCCACCCCATGGAAACAGCAGATATGTTTGGACATATTGGACATTGAAAGTGAATTATTCTGAAAGTTGAAGCTAAGGGACAAAATTGTTCCTGGACATTGAAAAACTTAAGAAATTGGAAAACCCTTATTAGAGGTATGGATTTCTGATTATTTAAAATTGATATTGCAAATGGGAAGGGAGAGGAAAAAAAATTGGAGCAGAAGCTGAAAAAGGAGGAGATTGCCTAGAATCCCAAAGAAAGGTATATGGTAATTGGACCTCTTTGATTAAACATTAACCCCAGAAAGAGAAAGAGAAGAAGGAAGAAAAGTATAACTTTTTGGAATTTTTTTTTGATATTTTTGATTAAAAATATTTGTGGTTGTTTTGGGAAAAGTTTCTCTTTTCATGATGGCATCGCTTGTGGATGAACTAAAGACTGAATATCAAAAATATAAAAAGGAAGATACTTTGGGCACTTTGTTTCAATTTTTAGAAATGGCGTTATGTACTTATGAAAAGTTGACTACGCAGCAGAAGGACTGGGACAAAAAAGAGGAAGAAGAAGCCATCTTTGATGAACAATGGGTTCTTTCCGGGGAGGAGGAGAAAAAGGATAAGAAAAAGGGGATTTTAAGAATTATAAAAACAACCAAAAAAGAGAAAAAAGAGCGGAAAGGTGGAAGCAAGGTTAGAAAGGAAAGGAAAGGGAGTAAGAAAAGGGAGGAGGAGAGAGAAAGGGGTAAAAAGGGCAAGGAGAAGAATAAGCAAGAGAGAAAGGGGGGGAGGAGAAGCCTCAATGGGGGGAAGCAAGATCTAAAGAAAAAAAGTTTATTCAGAGACAATGGGTGAATTTAATTTAGGATAAAAGAGGGATTCTGGAGGGTACATAAGATTGTGTTTTTTATATGTGTATTTAGAGTATAAAATTCATTGTGTAATTTTAGAATCTATTAAACAGAATCCCAAGAAAAATTGTTATATGAAGTACTTTTAAGTTAGGGTAATGAGTTATAGACGTTACTCCAATTGGTGTATAGGAGAAGTATAATAAAAGAAAAAAGATGAATGGATAGTTGGAAATAGAACAGACAAAGAATGTTATTGAAAATGGTAATAAGATATGAAAGGATATATAAAGGTTTTGTTATGTTTTGTTTTGTTTTTGGATTTTGTATATTAAAAAAAGGCAATAAAATTTTAATTAACAAGAAATAATTTGGATGAAAAGGAGAAGCTGGGATAAGATATGAAGTTAAATAGATAAAGTATTGATACTATAATTTGGAATTGTTATGTTATATATATATATATATATTAAAAAAGAAAATGATAATAAGATATGGAAGGATATATAAAGTGAATATGATGTTTGAATTTGTGTCTGTGTGAAGAGTTTTAACCCGGGATCAGACAACCTTCAGAAAAGATCTTTTAGTTTTGTTTGTGTTTTCTGTAAAATTAATAAAATTTGTTTAAAAAAAAAGAAAGAAAGAAAGATTTCCAGGATCCTAGAATTCTGAAATTTAAAGCATTGTTGTTACAATTAAATTAATGGTACAATTAAAAGTTTGCTTTAAGCTTGCTTTTTGAGAAAGTAAGATTGTTTGTTTATCCAGAAGAAAATTTATCCCTGAAATATAATAATAATTTATTGGCTGGAAAATGTGAGGATGATTATGATAATTTTGCAAAATGTGTCCTTCATTAAAATCTTGATCTTGGTCAGATCAGTCAGAACTTTGGGCCAAAATGGTAGATTTTGAAGTTTTAAAACACTAAAATGTAATTGAATTAAAATCTTTCCTCATGGTTACACATGGGAGGAAGATAATTTAGAATGCATATGTACACCAAATTGTGTCCAGTTGTTGTGTGATATCACTAATGAGTGCATGGACTGACCTGAAATACCCATTTATTGACCATCTCATTTGTGGATTGTGAGATGCAGGGGAAATTTTCAACTATTGTCACTGTGCAAACAATGGTGGGAAGTTGCTTCGCAAGACAGATGTCAGTTGAATCAAACTGGCACTGATTCACGACATGGGAAAACTTTTAGAAGCAGCAACAAAAAGTTCCATGACATCTTAAAGTCTTCAGGAAAAATGCGAGAACAATGCTGCAGGAAAATGACAGGAGGTGATGTGTATCTCAGTCTTTTTCTGACCTTCCCTAAGGTATTCATTTAGCTGTCACTGGAGAGAAGACAGAGTTTCTAGAAAATGCCATACAGAAGATAGATCTAGATTCCTCTAACAATGATCTGAAACCTACACACACACACACACACACACACACACACACACATGGACCAGGGCTCCATCTCTTTCTCTCATAGATAGATAGATAGATAGATAGATAGATAGATAGATAGATAATGAAGAGGCAGACGATTAGATAGATAGATAGATAGATAGATAGATAGATAGATAGATAGATAGATAGATAATTAAGAGACAGACAGATGATTGATAGATAGATAGATAGATAGACAGACAGATGATTGATAGATAGATAGATAGATAGATAGATAATGAAGAGACAGACGATTAGATAGATAGATAGATAGATAGATAGATAGATAGATAGATAATTAAGAGACAGACAGATGATTGATAGATAGATAGATAGATAGATAGACAGACAGATGATTGATAGATAGATAGATAGATAGATAATGAAGAGACAGACGATTAGATAGATAGATAGATAGATAGATAGATAGATAGATAGATAGATAGATATAGATATAGATATAGATATAGATATAGATATAGATATAGATATAGATAGATAGATAGATAGATATTTAGAATAAGTACCTAAGTACCATACTTCTGTGTAGCCTTTACTTGAAGAGTGAGTAGTAGTGATATATAAGAGTGTATGTTTGCATCTGTCTGTCTGTCTCCCCCTCCCCCCCCCCCCCCAATCTATGCATCTATGCATCTATCTGTCTTGGGAACATTGATTTGACTTTCTTTGGGAAACAGGTTCAGCTAACCATAACTTATTATGGATAAAGCTGCCAGGGTGATGGGGTAGAGAAATCATTGATCACTTGTAGAACAGAGGAAGCTCCTGGCTTAGATGGACTAAATGGTTTGACTTGATCAAAGTCGGTAGTACCTAACATCTGAGGAATTAAGGACTCAAGAGTTTGGTTTCTTGGTCTCAAATAATTCCAGAAATATGGAAACTTCTTGAAGGATCAGAGCTCACATTTTTCAACATGTTTATATTAAGGATGAAAGGGCAAGGATGGAAGGAGGAGGCATATGGGAGCTGAAGTGCTTCCATCCTCTCTCTTAACCACCACCCCAGCTCCAAAATTTTCTTGAATCATTTTTCAAAAATGTTGAGAAGTTGGAGGTTTTGATGAGAACAGAGAAACAATGGCAACACATAAATGCTGGGGGAAGAAAGGCATTGAGTTCTACAATTGGGGAGCTTTTTTGGCTGGTTTATATTTCTGTTCCCACAATGTGCTTTACTGGGTCAAAAGGGAATAATATGTTGTGGGAACTTGAGTGAGTTGACAATTTAATTTCCAGATGGTTGCATTTAGCCTGAAAGAATTCAGTCTTGCATAGAATTAAGCCCACTCAGCCATTTCATAGGAATATGTAACCCCAATTATGTGGCACGTATGACAAACTAGTCTTCTCATAGAGAACTAAATAGCCGGTTTTCTAATGCCCAATTGCTAATTGAGCAGTAGTGTCTGCACAAGATGTCTACCCAACATTGATCCAACTAAATGTGGTGTACAGTCAACGAAAAGTGGCAATTGCCATAGTAACTGATTAATAGAAAATGTATTTTAGAACATTCCTCTGTACAATTCCTGATTTTAATCTACTTCCTAGTATATGAACTGTAAATAATTGTTAAACTATAAAATAATTGTCTGTTTTCACACTGCATATCACCATATCGTTTCCTTTTATAGCCCAGTTCTCTATTATCTATATCGATTTATATCTGTCTATCTATCATCCACTTCTATCTATCTATCATCTGTCCATCCATCCATCCAAAATGGTTACATCCATCCAACATCTCTCTCTCATCATCATCATTTTTAAACTAGTTTTGAATACTCATTATTACACCTTGTGATTTTTTCACAGAAAGTAATCATCTCACAGCCTTATATAAGAAAGAAGAGACCATCAATGTTTGGGAAAATGGTTACGTCCAGAGCCCTCGTTTCCCACACAATTATCCTAGGAATCTGTTGCTGACATGGAAGCTACATTCACCAGGAAACTCTAGAATACAGCTGGTGTTTGATCATCAGTTTGGACTGGAGGAACCAGAGAACGATATCTGCAGGTAAGCTAATCAAACCACCAAGGAGGTCCAATGTGATTCATAATTGCTCGTTTGGTAGAACAACTTCAAGGCAGGCAAAAATAAGTTAGCCAAGTTTCTTAGAGATGTTTTTAAAAATTTAAAAACTGCAGTCAGACCAAACTTGTTTTCTTATTGATATAAGATTTGGGATGCTCATCTGTTGAAGGAAATTGTATCAAACAATTTCCACCTATGCCTGCTCAGCATGGAATTGCAAAATCCCTCCAAAAGCAGCTGAACAGTTTTTAAATGGAGCAGAAGGGGAGAGAGGTTTAATCTGCTTAATGACATTCCCCAGTCATTAATTCTGACTAATTCTTGTCTTTTCATATGTTCATTTTCTTTCAATTTTTATTTGGTAGTCTTGTTTTTCTCCTGGCTATCAATTATGAAATGTCTATATATCTCTTTTCATAAATGAGATTGTTAATTAAAAAGGTGGAAAAAAACAGCATTATCAATTCAAATATATTTTTGAATTAAAGTTAAATCTAATCAAATGTTCGACTCTGGATCTCACCTATTTCTTTATCCTGGAGTAGCCTATTTTTTTGACATGAGATCCCAGTTTGCAACTTAATGTTTCTTGGGCCTAAGAAAGTTTTGCTCTTTTATACTATACATTATTACATGTATTTTATTTGAGTAAAACAGCTAAGAAAGCAAACTGTGGATGAGAAATGATATAAGGCATGAATAACGCTTATTTTTCTGCAGGACTTGTTCTTTGTAATGTTTATTTCAATAAAAAATATATTTGGAGAACACAGAGGAACTATATTCCAAGTTTTCTTTCTGTTGAATGGCTCTTTAGCATTCAAAGTATATGGGTACATTTTATCCCATCCTATGTCAAAAAGAGAATTCTGAAATTTTGCAGATTTGTTATCTAAGAACTATCTAAACACACCTGCATTTGGCATGATGTGTTTTCAAAAGCAAATTTCTGTGTCACTGTACCAGGCTTTTAAAAATGTGCATAAATAAGAACATCAGATGGTATTTTCTGCTGGTTCATGATTTTAATAATGTTCTACAATTTTGTGATACCCATTTTTAGCCACAGGAAAAAAATGCTGCAAGTCCCCCCCATCTACCCATATATTCTTCCTCCCTTCTCCTTTAATGCAGAGAATATTCAAAATGTCAGTCATATAATCTGCAGTGATACTTGACATTAACTGAGATTGGCTTTAGACAAGATTTGCAAAATATTCTGGAAAGCTTTGCCATAATTGAATGGAGGAATTCAGAGACGCTGAGTCCCCAAGGAACACAGGTTTTATTAGGAAGTGGATTTTGCCAGACCTATGTGGGACTTACACCAAACACCAAACTACTATATCTATAGGAATCAAATTAAAACCAGTTTTTTTTGGGGGGGAGGGGAGTTTTTGCTCCATATTTGCATAATATAACACCATCAAAGCTAATACTGTGGAGTCCTTGAATCCATATGTAGGTTGTAGTACTAGTTTTCTGAATCCAGAGGCTGGTAGCTAACATGTTGAAAGTAGAAGTATTTTATGGACACTGTCTGAAAATCCCACCAACAGTCTTTCTAGAGAACTGAGCAGACTTTCAAAGTTGAGCTGTAGTCAGTGCCTATATTTTTTTAAAAATGGCCCTGTGATTTCCAGTGCCAGCATGGAACTGACAGATGTTGCAGAACAAATGATGGTGATGATGATGATGCTAGAAGCTTCAGGAGCCATGGTGGTGCAGTGGTTAGAATGCAGTATTGCAGGCTACCTCTGCCCATTGCTAGGAGTTCCATCCCAATTGGCTTAAAGTTGACTCAACCATCATTCTGAGGTCTGAAAAATGAGGAGTCAGATAGTTGGGAGCAATATGTTGACCCTGTAAACTGCTTAGGGAGGGCTGTAAAGCACTGTAAAGTGGTATATAAGTCTAAGTGCTATTGTTAGAAGCTGATTTTGGCTTTCTAGACTTACAGTTCCCATTTGTGTTTGAATAAAAGGATCATTAAAATGTGAAATGTTCATTGGGGGGGAAAAATCCTCTCATCTTCTGCCTTGTATCATCATTTCTTTGCCAGACTACTAATCTATCACTTTCACTCCAGATATGATTTTGTGGAAGTGGAGGATATTTCTGAAATTAGCACTCTCATCCGAGGACGGTGGTGTGGATATAAAGACATTCCTCCCAAAATAACATCAAAAACAAACCAGCTGAAGATCACCTTCAAATCAGATGACTTCTTTGTGGCTAAACCAGGATTCAAGGTTTACTATTCCCTGGTGGTAAGTAACATGATGGTATCTGGGGAAGAAACAAAAAACTGCCATAGGATACAAGGTACAGGGTACCTTGTACAGGGTACAAGAAAGTATTGAGGAAGGAAGGAAGAGTAATAAACTTCCAAGTTAAGATAATGAATCCTGCTTCCCTTTGGGGAATATGTAGTAGGATAATTTTTGATGAAATCAGTAGAGGAAGAAAACGATTAATTAAAATTCACTACTTCATTTTAATAACATATACAGGAAAATACTATACATTTGGGGCTAGAAGCAACCGGGGGAAGGCAGTGACAGTGATTTCCTCTCCCCCTCAAAAAATACTGTGAAAGGCGACACTCTTATTCAAGTCCAACATTACCTCAGTTGAAGTCAGAGGTGGGGAAGAAAAATACCTTCAAGTGTTGAAACTCATGAAGCAAAGCAAAACACACACAGATCATCAGCAATCAAAGATTGATTGATTGATTTGGGAAATGTATATAGCTGCCTATTTACTCATAGTGATTCTGGCAACTTACAGTAAAAACAATAAAAACACAATGTAGAAAAAATAAAAATCAATAACACTCCTGCCCTTGTGACAGCACACAATTAAGGGAGCCATTTGATGGGCTCCATCACACTCTGGGTTTCCTGGGCCCACTGGCAAAGCCAGGTCTTTAGGGCCTTCTGAAAAACAATCTAATTTCTGCAGGGATAGTGTTCCAAAGGGAGGGAGCCACCACAGAGAAGGCCCTTCTTCTGAGTCCTGCCAGATGTATCTCCTGAAGGAATGGGACCTGCAACATTCCTTGCTTCCTGGCTATAATGGGTCAGGGGGATGTGACTGGAAAGAGACGGCCCCTCAGATGCAGATATGAATCAACAAATTATTGTATTTTGAATACACTGTTTGTAGATCTTGATTTCTATAGAAAGGCTCTAATGTTGGGAAAGTTGGAAGGAAAGGTCAGCAGCAAAGTTTGTGGGCTCATTTACAGTGACATTGTTGGAAGAAGTGAAGGGCCAAGATAGGGACAGATCATCATAGAGAAAATCTACCTATGTGGACTTAACACCAACCTGATGGCACGTTGTCAGGTGCTCAGCATGATTATCTGGTGGTAATGTAGGCTCTGTGGGAGTGATGTGATGGCCTAGAGGATGCTTCCCTCCCACTCAAAAGGTTGTGAGTTCAATCCTAGGCAGTAGCAGATATTTATCCGGGCACAAAGAGAAAATATATGCTGTGAACTCTGCATAGGTGTCAGGAAGGGCATCCTCCCAGTAAATGCTCATCTCCATTCAGTTTTCTCAACTCCATCCCAAATCAAGGGATTAAAGGGTCATAAAAAGAAAAAAGATATAGGTTGTGCAGCTTCTTTTCAGTTTAAAGACGAAGTGTTGGAATAGTCTCAATATCTTACTCAGATTGAAAACATTGTTTAAGGAAGCAACATTGTTCTCAGCCAATGTAGAATTTTTAGTTACTTATTTATTCGTAAATAAATTTACTTTTATTTACTTATTTATGGACAGATGCTGTCCATCTATCACATGATTCTGGGTGGTTTACAGTCTGAAAATGGAGAAAAGAGGAAATGGAGACATACCAGCTTACCTTTCCCAATCCTGTAGTATCATCCCACTAGTGTGAGAAGTATGTGAGAAGTACCTTCGTATGTCTGTATATTAGAATATAAATATAATAAATTGTGATGGATACTCCACAAGGGAAAGCAGTTGATCAAACAGCCTAAAATGAAACAGCCTTAGCTATATGCAGTTAGAAATTTATTTTAAAAATAAACATGCCAATTAGCAACTGTCTGGAGACAGAATTCTTATGAGCCAGGAAATTATATTAGTGTCATAGTAGTGACACTCTGCTTCTCATAATATAAATTTCAAGGCATGTTGAAACCCGAGAAAGCATCTTACTAAAAAAAAACAGCTGCTATTCCATTGTCTGCACCTTTTTTTTCTTTTTAACTTTACGGATTTCTATTATGAATGGGCAGATAAATCCTCCTGCCTTTTGCTGCAGTTGTCTTTCTGTTTGGTCAGAGAGTTTGCTTTAGAATTTATTCTGAAGGAGAGGAGAAATTCGGAGTTACAAGAAAAGGCAGACATCTGTGACTTTCTTGTGTTTCACTGCATCGTCCTCTCTCTATCCATCTGTGATGGCTCTGACTGTAACTGTATGTGAGAATGACCTTAGGAGATAAGAGAAAGATCTGCAAAGTAGGCAGATAAAAGGCACCTGAGCCAACAAGACAAATGGGGATTTGGCAAATGGCTCATAAGAAACTCTTCCTTGTTTCCTGGACTGTATAGGTGAAGGGTGCGGGGGAAGATGTCATTTCAATCTGCAAAAGATTCTGTCAATGTAATCTTACAATAAAGACAGAGCTAATACTTCTCAGTGTGCTTCTATCTGGACTATTTCATTGACCTTGTGTCCTACACATTGTTAAGTTCCAGGGGAAAAAAAATAAGGATAGTGTTTTTTTCCTATATAGTAATGCTTAATATGATGATTAAAGGGTGAGTTCTGCCTTTGATAAATTGATAGGGGGAAAAAATCTTTGGAGAAATTTAAAGAAAACATTTAAAGAAAAATTTCAGAGGAGAGTTTTTGTTTTGCTATTGCTATTGTCACTGAGAAGGCAGAGTCTTCCTCTTGGACAAGTGGATGAATGGAATTGTGATCCAGCTGTCAAGCACCAAGGAAATCAGGAGATCCAGGCTGTTCAAACGTTTATTTGCAAGCTTAAGTTCTCTACAAGAATCTGAACTACAAATGGTCAAAGAAAATTGGTGGTAGATAAGGATAAAAGGAATTTGAGGTGGACTGGACTTAGATCTCTTGTGAATGTGAAGGGATTCATGAATGATGACGTCTTTCTGACTCAGCCTGGGCATTTCCTACACCAACACATCTGCAGTCTACAGCCTGGGAAAGACTAACTTTTGTGATTATAATGACCTCATTGTCAACTCGTAAAGCATTGCTATGTCTGTTTTAGAGTTGCCATAAACAAGGGGAGGAGAGGAAATCTGAAAGAGCATTGTGGCAGTTTAAAACCAGTAGTACATTCCAAAACTTATCTTACAAAGATTGTAGCTAAGCTACCGAATCTTCTGCCCACTAAAATCCTTAATTGCAGAACATGATTGATGACACCCCACTTGCGAATATGCTTTATTGGAGAATCTGATTTATATTTTCTTGTTTCCAGGGGGAGGGGGGAAACAGGGTCACAGGTGTCTGTAAATTATGTATGTCAGAGTTGGCTTCATACAGATTAATGCCAGACATGTTGCTCCTAATAAATCTTTTGGTTTCTTTTGAAGCTTGGCTCAAGACTCATGGATGGTAAATGTTGAGGGAAATTATTGGAATTACTGAAAGAATTGCTTCTTGTAATAAGCTTGGTAAGGGGCAAATCCAACCCTCCTAGAGAATGTTGAAGAAATTATTCAGCTAATTTCCTTTTTCACAAACGTAGTAGAGAGTCTCAAGTTACATTTATGCCCAACTTTCATATTTATTACACGTGCCAGTGAGATGTGTATGTTCCAGGAGCATTTCAAGAAAGAGGAAACAGTATGGTAGCTTCATTGCTGAAAAGTTCAGAAGAATCCAGATATGGTCCCATTGGACTCAGAATATTGAGTTAAACAGGATATTGATATAGATCTCCAAAGCTATGCTCGTGAGTTAAGTTACTATGATGTGGAAGCTTTTAATTTGAAAGCAATTTAGCAAAACAGCAATTTATGGTATTGCTTTCCCTGGAGTACCACACAATGCATAAAAATTAAGCACTGCTGCTTTGTGTGATATTTCCGAAGGATCTCCCCTATAATTAGCCAGTTTTATGAGAAACTGTGTACAATTAATTCAAAACCCTGGGGCTTCAGGAAACAAGAAAGTATATAACATTGCAAAAGAACAGAGATTTGTGTGTGTGTGTTTTTCCCCAGGAGGAGAAAATGGATGAATATTGTTGCCAAGGGTCTGTGATATCATGTTTGTGTGCATAAAAAGTCAGTTTTGCTTGCCAGCAGCCTTTCTGAAAGAACATGGTCCTAGCCTTCTTGGAAAGCAAAAGGGTTTTTCCAGATTGTGAGACCTCTGAGCATTTCAGGCATGTTTAAAGAAATAGATCAGAAGTGGTATTCAGCTGGTTCTCACCAGTTCTGGAGAGCAGGTTGTGGAAATTTTGAGTAGTTCGGAGAACTGGCAAATACCACCTCTGACTGGCCCCACCCCCATCTATTCTCTGCCTCCCAAATCCCAGCTGATTGGCTGAGTCTTCTTTTGTTTCCCTGCACAGGAGAACGAAGCTGGAAAGCAGGTTAGTGGGGTGGGGAAGGAATGGGATTTTGCAGTAACCTTCCCCCAGGAGTGGGGTGGATATGGAGATTTTGCAGTATCCTTCCCCTGCCACACCCAGCACCCCATGCCTACCAAGCCATGCCACGCCCACCAAGCCACATCCACAGAACCAATAGTAAAACATTTGAATCCACCACTGGAGTCAACAATAGATTGCACAATCGATGCAAACATTTCCTTTTTCTGCCTGGAGTCAACAATAATTTTTTAATCGAATGTATTCTTCCTGGGCTTGCTGCAAACACAAAATTAAACTTTTGTAATTTGATATTCTCCTCATATGATGGACTATAAATCTAACGATTCTCACAAGTACAATCAGTTGAAAATTATGTCTGTAATACATCACTATGACCAATAGGCTCTAGTGTGGAGAATCTGAGTGATGTCATAAGCTGCTTAGATGACTTTAAGTATTTCATTACGAGGAAGCTTATGCAGAAGTTGCACCAGTGCCATGTTGAGAAATTCTTCAGCATTTTTCATTGTTCTGTAATCTGACAGCAGCAAATTGCTTTCAAACAAGAAGAGATATTTGGAGAAATTCACGTCGATTTAAGGGCATCACGTTCCATTTATTTGTTTAAAATATTTGTATCCTATTTTCCTTTTAAAAATAAACAAACCTTCAAAGAGTTTATAATTAAATTATTCAGGGCATGTGTAACTCTTTGGATGTGCCATCCTTTTTCCAGAACTGAATCCTTCCTGTCTTGCTATACTTCAGAGACATTCCAATGGAAGAAAACAAGAGGAAACTTCTCCCATTCAGATTAGGATGTGAGGATAGTCAGTGGTTTTACAGTGATAGAAAACTTATAACCAAAGTTGTGTAATGGTGTGTGGAAATGACCTTGGGAGACAGAAGGAAGAGCTGCAGATTAGGAAGTGGCCAAATATGTGGCAACTGAGTCCACAGAAGGAATGGAGATTTGATAAACATCTCAGAGGAGACCTCCCAATAGTGGACTATAAACATGAGGAAGAGTGGAAGACATATGTTTTCAGACTTGCAAGATTCTGATAAGGCAACCTTACAATAAAGTCAGGCCTAGTATTTCTGGATGTGCTTCTGGTCTGCACTGTTTACCAGGCTGGCAAGTAGTCCCTGCTTCCAGCTGAAGCTCATCGGGTTGTTGTTGTTTTAATGAATGGACTTGTTCTGAATTTCATTGCACTTGTGTCAGAACAACCGACGCACTTCCAGGTTGAAGGGATTAGCTGGTGACATCACCCTTGCCCCGAAAATGGCTAGTTGGGAGCTCCTTTTATGTCCCCAGCGGGAGCTAGCACAAAGTTCACCCTGCCCTATGGAAGCACTTGGGTCTCAAATGTGGGCTTGCAGCTCTGCTTGACTTTATGTTATTTTCATTCAAGAAGAATTATTATTTAGAAAGCAATATAACAATCTCCGACATAGTCCTTAATAGCATCCTGCTGTATACAAATGCCTCTAGGTCCTCCATTGAATTAAATAATAATAATAAAAAGCAAGTGGGCTTAATCCAATGCTTTATTTGGAATCATGCCCATGTGCCCAGAAAGATGGCAAAAGTAACCTCAGGTGGTAGAGAGGCAAAGTCATTAGTTTGCTCTTCAGTAAATCAGTGTTTTGTGATTACCACATCCATCATCATAGTCAGGCCATGATCGAGCAATCCCCAGCAGCAGCGATCATACACAGCATGTTCTCAGTGCTAAACAAAATTGTTTACTTCCAACATCAATCTACTTTCAAATATTTTGGACATTTGAAGCATTGTACATGTGGTTTTGCTAATTATATGAGTCCTACTTGGGTGTGCTAATCTTCCAAGTGATTAGAGCCACATGAGAGCCAAGAAATGTGCAAGTGCTCATACTGAGCTGTCATTTGTGATCTTTTGTGGACCTACCTGATGTTTAGCCCAGGGGTGGGATCTGACCAGTGTAACTACCGGTTCGGTGATTTACGATTTGCATACTGCAGGTGCGTGTAAATCATCATCAGCTTGCTGCCTGGACACCTGAGCAGCACTGCGCGTGGGTGCGTAACAATTGAAAAAGCACTTTTTTTTCTGCTTTTTCAACTGCAGCTGTGCCACGCAAAGCAGCTGAGAGTGAAAAACCAGGAAATAAAGATCAGATAAGAGCCCGGGTGGGCCAAAACAACAGCAGACATAGAACCAGTTCTATGTCTGCTGCTCTTCAGAGCTACCGGTTCTACAGAGCCAGAGAGAACTGGTAGAATCCCACCCCTGGTTTAGTCCCTCAGTTTCAAATTCTAGAAGATCATCATTGCAAAAGATGTGGGGAGATAACACGTAGTGCAGACTAATTGCTTCTGGGGAAGGCTTTCCATTTCATTGCTTTTGATGGGAGTGAGGTTAACAGTAACCCTGTTGCCTGTCAGGATTCTGGCAGTTACCCCAATGAAATCATGAGTCTTGAGCCAAACTTCCAAAACTTCAAAGGGATTAATTGGGAGTAAACATGTCTAGCACTGTCTAGATGTAGCCAACTCTGAGACACATAATTCATTGTCACTTTTGACTCTGGTTTTCCCCTACACCCTGGGTGCATCATAATTCATATTCTTCAGTGAGACTCATCCTTATCCAAGAGTCATCAATCATGTTCTCCAATTAGAATTTTGTGTGCCAGAAACTTCAGTTATCCAATTACTATCTTTGAAAAACTATTTATGGAATGCACTTTCGCTTTCCAAGGCTGCACTGCTCTTTCAAATCCCTTTCCCCCCTCCCTTTCTGTTGGTAACTCTAAAAAGTCCATAGAAATATTTTATGAGTTGACACTGTCATTCTAGCGGTTCTAACTGTTGAATTAGAATGGGGCTAATAGGGCTTGTAAGGACCACAGTGAATTATCATGAGTTTAAATAAAGAAGTTACTAGGACTTTATGGAATGTAGATTTCACTGGGATCATAGTACATATGCTTTTACATTAGCATGGAGGTTCGTTTAGTTTTTTCCTCCCTACTTTATTCTTAGAAATAAATAAATTCTTACAAATAAATGTATGGCATATTCAAACAATACAATCAATGGAATGAATGTAGCCTTAGGCATCCTTAGAAATCAGACCTTGGTTTGTTGATGACTTCCCATTGATTTTCAAGAAATCTGCTCTAAGTATATTCCATTCAGATACCCAGTTGAAAAATAAATATTAAAAATCATCAGGTCATATGGGTAGGTTTTTAAAAATTTAAATGCCAGGTGGTAAAACATTTGGTCGCATGGGAAGTTTTGTAAATTGGAAAGTTCTTAGCAGCATCCACAGTGATTTGACAGAAACCTTGAGCTGTTTCACTCATTTGAAGAAAATCTTCAACCTGTACATTCGATCAAGTTCCTGATGTCCAAACAAAGCTTTTGATGATGGGCAGACCTTTTTATTTTCCCCTCAGATGCAAAGTTCAAAATAAAATATATCACCTCCCTCACTATTTCAATTGCAGCAGATTGTCTAAACCAGGGGTGTCCAACCTTGGCAACTTTAAGACTTGTGGACTTCAGCTCCCAGAATTCCTCAGCCAGCTGAGGAATTCTGGGAGCTGAAGTCCACAAGTCTTAAAGTTGCCAAGGTTGGACACCCCTGGTCTAAACTAATAAACACCAATTTGTAGATGCCAAATGGATTCTAGAGCAGATGATCAGAAAATATTTTCAAACTCTGGAATTTGGCTTCTTTCTCTTTTATTATTCCACGCACGTAACCATTAGAAAGGAACTTGCAGACACTGAAAGTAAAGTTAAAGGCTATTAGGTTATCTCATTAAAGAATCTCTCCAGACAGAAATCTCTTTCATTGTATAGTTCTTTTCCACCTGACCTTGTTTTAAAAGCCTCAATAAATAGACCTTTTTGTTGTGAACTAATAAAATACTCAAATAAAGTTTATCAAAAGCTTTAGAAAATAGCAGGGTTTTAGCCCTTCACTTCTGATTGGCCGATAATAGCAATATCGGATTGGTCCGTTCAGGAGAATCTGATTGGCTGTTAACGAGCCATTCTCATTGGTTAAGGGGGTTAACACTCCACGTTTCCTATTGGTTACTAGAGCAGCAGCTTGCCTATAAAAGGGTTGCTTTTGCTCTAGGGTTTTGCTCTGTTCAGAATGTATAATAAAGAGTTGAAGTTCACTGTTCACCGTCTCGTCTCCGTTCCTTGTGCCCATGCGCAGAACTTAACACTTTTATCTTTCCTTCAGAGAGATCATCTCAAAGAAAAATCTGTCTGACAGGAAAAAATTTCTTCATTGTGAGCTAATATTTTCCCTTCCTTTAATGTGTTCCTATTACTCATGTTGTCTTCTGCCATTTAAAGATCTATACTCTGTTTCCCCTTCACAGTTTCTTCTTTTTCAAGTATCTGTGAATCAATATTCATTGTTTTTAGTTCTTCTGTGAAAAGAACTGCATTCAAATCTTTTTCCTAATTAAAATTATACATACAGTTCCATCCATTGCTTCTTACCTAAGGTACCCGTTGACATCACAAGGCTCATAATAGCTCTGAATGGCATCCAGGCACTCCCAAAATTATAAATTAGTAAGACTGGGCAAATTCTTATGAGATTCTCCAATCAGACAAGATTTCAGTGCATTCACATTATATCAAAGAAGTTAGATCAACAAGAATTAGGCAATCTCATGAGATTTTTCATCCATTTTCATTTCTTTTTGTATTTTAAGGTTTTGATATTATATTGTACAAAAAGAAAATTGCCCACCTCTTGTTCTATGCCAGGGATCTCCAAACTTGGCAACTTTGAGACTTGGCTGGCTGGGGTGAATTCTGGGAGTTGAAGTCCATAAGTCTTAAAGTTGCCAAGTTTGGAGACCTCTGTTCTATACAAACTCCAATCACAATTTTTATTTGACAGACTTCACACTATATTGCAGCAGAATTGTTTTATAGATCTAGATTTCTGTTGTTGGAATTGAAGTCATTTTCTTCACTTGAGCCATATGTTATAGTAATTTTCTTCACAGAAAAGTGAAGGAAAATGCCAGGACATTTTAGATCAGTGGTTGCTGAGAGTTGAACCATAAAACCACATTATGCCCATTCTGAAGTCAAAAAAATGCTAGGTTTGAATCTGAGTCACTTACACCAGAGATCTCAAACTTGGGGTCATGACCTATCAAAGGATCAGAAACATTTTTTAAAAATCTATGATTGGCAGATGGTTTCACACTAAATAGCAACTTCCATCCCATGTGTTTTATAATATTGTATGTATTGCCATTGGAGCACCGATAGAAGTATTCTAATTATTGCAGTTTGATATATTTATCTATTATTTTAAATTTTAAGCTTTTGAAAATGGTTTTTGTTGTATGATAAGAAAAAAAGATAAAGATGACCAACTTTCCAGTAGTGCTGATAAAAGTAAATCTAAATGAATGAAGAAGAAAACATACTTCAATAAGTTATATTTATTTCTTTTCTGTCTCCAAAACCCATGAAATGACATGATCAGATAGATTCACTTGTCATTCTAGAGCAGGGGTATCAAACTCAATTTCATTAAAGGCCGCATTAGGGTTGTGGTTGACCTCGGGGGAGGGGGCTGGGGATCATGGCTGACTGGGTGGGTGTGGCCAAGTAGGTGGGTGTGGTTAGTTTGATGCCACTCTCCAAACTGCTGGCATGTTTCCTCTTTGCATGGAATAGACCAGGCCAAAGCCATGCCGGCCTAATTGGGTAGGCCGGGCTGAACTACATTGGCCTGATCGTTCCTCTTTGCATCAAATAGACCAAGCCAAAGCTTTGCTGGCCTGATCTTTCCTCTCTGTATTGGGTAACCAGGCCAAAGTGATGCAAGTAGACTGGGACAGCCCTGTGGGCTGGATCCAACCATATCATGGGCCAGATTTAGCCCATGGGCCTGAGTTTGATACCCCTGTTCTAGAGCATTACACCAAAGGAGAGTATAAAGCAGAAGGCACAACTTAAGGCTCTACAGTCACATTTGATTCTAAAAATATCTTCAGAACCTAAAAATATCTCCAAGAACACTCCAATACTTGCTGTAAAAAGTCACCTTTAATCTATCAAAAGGGAAACAAGTTATATCATTGGCTAATATAGTAATTGCATTTAATTAATATAATCTTAAATAAATACAAATGAATTCCAATCCAATCAACTTTTTCTCCTGATCCTGTCTATTTCCTGACATACCAGTCAAAAATAAAAAAGTAGTTACAATTTCAATCTAAAAAGGTGCATTTGAGTTACACAGGAATTTTATTCATTTCCCTCAGTCTCCTATCCTCTAAATGGGCTGAATTAGAACTTGCATTATCCTTAGCCAACATGATCAATAGTTCTATTATCTTGAAATGATAAGATTTAGGATTCAATTCGGAGAGGGCGGACCTGGCGTCACGACGATACGGCATGCAATCTTAAAGATCTGAGATCGCTGCCGATATCTTTGCTCCTGGATGGTCCAAATGGATCTAAACCATCCTGAAGAGATGGTGAATGTAAACAGTGCATCCTGTTGATCCCAAGGATACTGCAAAGTCCCTGGTAGATCCAGGAGAAGCTCTTTTTGCCAGTGGCAAAGAGACAGCCATTAAAGCTGCTGAAGTTGGGACAGCTCCGAAACGAAAGAGAACAGAAAGACAAAGTGTGCCAGTTTGGTAAGAATTTTTTTCTTTACTTTAAGATTTAAAAGGACACCCTAAGGAAAAGAAAGAATCTGTAAAATCTCAGGCAGAAGTGATTAAGCGATGATTTTAAATGGGAAGTCAAATTATTATTATTTTTTTGCCGGACTCTTCATATATGATTTTTTACTTTGGACTAGACTGGTCTTTTTTTTTCTACCTTATTTTTTCTTTTTTGTCTCTTCTTTTTGTCTTTATAATATTTTAGGCTAGAGATTCCCTTTTAGCTTTTTTTTCTAAACCCTTTTTCCTTTTTAATTAATTTTTATAATAATTTGTTTGGAAAAGGAGGGGGAAAGTGAAAACAGAGGAAGATTTAGGGTCCAATTCATCTAAAAGTCAGCACCTGAGAGAATCTGCTCTAATTTTAACTGGTGGTAACTTTCTGACTCCTAGGACAAATCTTTGCCATCATCTAAATACATCCTGGTTCTTTTCTTAAGGAGAAAAGCCTTGTAATGAATTTAGGGACTTTCTCCCTACATGTGTCTCACACTTCCCACTTGACCACATTGATTTGTTGTGCAAATAAAAATAATTTGGTAAATCAGTAAAAATAATTGGATAAATCAAACAAATATTTGTTCAGCTGCTTGGTTTCAACTGCAGTGCATTGAGAAGCACTGATTGGACAGTTTTGCAAATGAAGGACTATTCACTGTAAAGTAGAAGAGCCTATTTAGTGGGAGATGGTTTCAGCTATTCCTGAAATTATTAGGCATATCTATTAAGTAAAGAATAGGCTGAAAGGTGGCTCATCTGAGCATCTAAATAAATAATAATTCCCTGAGAACTGCATTTCTTGTTTGAACACACAGAGACTGGCTGGGATTTAACAAGATAGTAGATAATAATCAGGTGCCTTACAGGCAATTTATCTCTTTCACAATTACAAACAAATAAAATTTGTCTCCTTTCTTCTCTTAGCCGAAGTTCATTGTGTTTGCAATGCACCCTCAGTGCTGGTTCAGACACAGATGCATTTAGAATGAGATTAAAGTGCTTATTCATGCAGTCAATGCTTTTGATGTACATAAACCAGGAATAGGAAACACTATTTTTATTCTATAGCTGCTTACATGACATTCCCATTTAAAATGCAAAAGGGAGAAACAAATGAATGCTTTTTCCAACACAAGATTACACACTATTTCTTGACAGTACTGTCCTTTGATTTTGTACATGAGTTTGGTTTGCACAACACACAATCTTTAGTTATTAGAATAATGAATTTTCTGGATTTGCAAAGCAAATTGAGTAATCATTTAATTAGTCAGGCTGGGATCATACAACCTGCTAAATCACAGAAAAACTAACACTAACCAAGCTTAACCTGTTATACAAACATATGGGCACTAGATTTTTGAATGACCAAGTCAAATGTCTCAATCATCACTGAATGGTTAATGTGCCAGTCTATAACATTGACTTTTGACTTGGGTATGCATATAAAATGAATGTTCTATCAGGTGTGATTATTTTGATTGCTAGAATTTCTGCGCAGATTAAATTTCAAATAAAATAATGGCAGAAAATAGCCTTAAAATGTTGTGTTCTTTCAAATGAAACCTTTTATGTAGCCAATGTTGTTGTTATTTGTTGCCAAGTCATGTCCAACCCATAGCAACCCCATGGACAATGTTCCTCCAGGCCTTCCTGTCCTCTACCATTCCCTAGAATCCATTTAAGCTCACACTGACTGCTTCAGTGACTCCATTCAGCCACCTCATTCTCTGCCATCCCCTTCTTCTATTGCCCTCAGTCTTTCTCAGCTCTTCTCCAGGGAGTCTTTCTTTCTCATCAGGTGGCCAAAGTATTTGAGTTTCATCTTCAGGATCTGGCCTTCTAAAGAACAGTCTGGGTGGATCTCCTCTAGGACTGACTGGTTTGATCACTTTGTAGTCCAAGGGACTCACAGGAGTCTTCTCCAACACCATAGTTCAAAGGCCTCAATTCTTTGGTGCTCAGCCTTCCTTATGGTCCAACTTTCACAGCCATACATTGCAACTCGGAAAACCATAGCCTTGACTATATACACTTTTGTTGGCAGGGTGATATCTCTGCTTTTTAGTATTCTGTCTAGATTTGTCATAGCTTTCCATAGTAAGTGTCTTTTAATTTCTTGTTTGTAGTCCCCATCTGTGGTGATCTTGGAGCCCAGGAAAATAAAATCTGTCACTACCTCCATTTCTTCCCCATCTATTTGCCAGGAATTGAGAGGTGCCGTGATCTTAGTTTTCTTAATGTTGAATTTCAAGACAACTTTTGCACTCTCCCCATTCACCTGCATCAAGAGGCTCTTTAGTTCCTCTTCATTTTCTGCCATTAGAGTGGTATCATTTGCTTATCTGAGGTTGTTGATATTTCTTCTGGCAATCTTAATTCCAATTTGTGATTCATCTAGCCGTGCCTTTCTTATTATGTGCTCTGCATATAAGTTAAATAGCAGCACAACAGTATCCAGCCTTGCCAAATTCCTTTCTCAATTGTTCAGTTCTCACTGTTGCTTCTTGACCTGCATGTCTCCAATAGGATGACTTTAAAATTTGCAATACATTGATTAGGTAGAGATAGTATATTATTCTGTTCTTTTTTTGGTTGTGAAATATCACATAATTTAGAATAGCCAACTTCCCTGCTGTGAAAATGGCCCAACTACAGGGATAGGGAAACTTGGCTCTTTTATCATTTATAGACTTCAACTCCCAGAATTCCTGAGTGAGCCACAAAAGGTTCCCCATCCCTGGCCTACTGGTTTTTCAGTTGTGGGGGAAATCAATTTTTTACTTGAATGGGATTTGTATATTAAACAGTCCCATTCAAGTCAAAACTTGACTTCCCCCACAACTGAAAAACCAGTAGGCCAGGGATAAGGAACCTTTTATGGCTCACTCAGGAATTCTGGAAGTTGAAGTCCATAAGTGATAAAAGAGCCAAGTTTCCCTACCCTTGGCCCAACAGATCATTCAGCAGGTATTTTTGGATGGGAGGGGCTGTTTAGAGTTTAACAGACTTTTACAAATTTGTATGTGATGATGAATAAACCTTTGATGAGGGAAAAGATGTAGATGACAACTTGTTATGTTCAACATAACTTGCATCCACTGAATTTAGTGAGGTTTACATTCCTGCAAATAGGCGGGGAACTTGAATTTGACCCAAGTGCTAAAAAGTCCAATACCTCATAGTGTGCACCCATTGGACTCCCCACCACAAGCCAACTGCCAGAGCTAGGTTTTAGGGCTCTTCCAGAAAGTCTGAAGGGTAGAGACAGATCTCACCTCAGGAGCTAAGGTGTTCCTCTATATCAGTTATTAACTAAATGCTACTAGCTAAATAATAACTGATTAACTTACTTCAAAAAGAATTGTGCTTTTTTTTTTCCAAAATAAACCTTAATATCTTTTAAAGTCCTTTTTTTTTCTTTTGTGCAAAAAAAAAAAAAAAAGAGAAATCAATGTTTCAAAATTAATGGAAGGAAAGAAATCTCCCTCATACATTATCTTCTATATCAGTTACTAGCTAAATAATAACTAACTGACTAAATTACCTCAGAAAGAATTGTGCTTTTTTCAAATTAAACCTTAATATCGTTTAAACACCTTTTTTCCCCCTTTTGTGCAAAAAAATATCAGAAATCAATGTTTCACAATTAATGGAAGGAAAGAAATCTCCCTCATACATTATCTTCTATATCAGTTACTAGCTACATTCTACTAGCTAAATAATAACTGACTAAATTACTTTAGAAAGAATTGTGCTTTTTTCAAAATAAACCTTAATATTGTTTAAATACCTTTTTATTTCCTTTTGTAAAAAAAATATCAGAAATCAATGTTTCACAATTAATGGAAGGAAAAAAAATCTCCCTCATGCATTCTCTTTCAGACTGTTAGGCTAAAGTCAGTTTAAAATAGTCTGGGCAGCAGTATTCTTTTCTGCTTCCCACTAAATCAGCATCTTTTGATCCCACTGGTAAACAATGAATCTGGCAAAAAACATGCTTTTAATCTTCAGAGACAGAGAAAGGTCTCTTGCATATGCAGCGTTATTATCTTCTGAGAAAGTTTATAGAGACTTTTCCATCTTCTTTAATTTGGAGATTACGCAAACAAATACCCTAACTCTCCACCTTCTTTCCAAACAGCAATTCATTCTCCTTCAGGAGAAGGGAGTTAAATAAATTGCTTTAACTTCTGTTCTCCCTGTGAAACATGACATTTCTCTTATATGTTTACTGCAAAATTAAATGGAATCCACAGAGCTTCTAAAAAGTCAATGAATCTTCAAGTAAATTCAGGAAGACAAGTTCATGTTCTGCCCACAGCCTCACAGATCTTGCACATTTTTAGTATTTATTTGATTTGTCATTCGCTTACAAGATACAGGTATAAGAATAAACATAGTTTTGAATACATGGGATAGATACTTATAAGAAAAATAAGAAGAAACAATAGGACAGGGATGGTAGGCATGATTGGTGCGCTTATGCATGCCCCCTTCAGGCCTCTTAGGAAGGGGGTGAGGTCAATAGTAGACAGTCTAAGGTTAAAGTTTTTTGGGATGCTTAATAGCACATGGTAGCACCTGATTTTCCCTTCCTCCCACCATGCAATTGAACAAATGTGAACTTAGGTGTGGTAGCAGAGTGTTATAAAAAAAAATCCAATAGCCTTGCTTAGCCTTCCTTTGAGTGCACATCTCTGCAATGCAGCGAATACCAATTAAACCCAAATATGCTATAAAACAACAATTAGGAGCCCAAGTACAAAATGTAATTAACCAGAATCTAATTAATCAAGCAACAGTGCACTGAGAAGAAAAGAAAAAGTCTAGCCCAAAGCCACTGGGGAATATTTTGTTTTGGCTGCTGTTTGTGTTATGAACTAATAAAACACTTAAATAAAGTTTTATCAAACCTTTAGAAATAGCAGGGTTCTAATCCTGCACTTCTGATTGGCCGATAGTAGCGATATCGGATTGGTCTGTTCAGGAGAATCTGATTGGCTGTTAACAAGCCACTCTCATTGGTTAAAGGGGTTAACACTCCACGTTTCTCATTGGTTACTAGATCAGCAGCTTGCCTATAAAAAGGCTGCTGCTGCCCTAGGTTTTTGCTCTGTTCAGAATGATTAATAAAGAGTTGAAGTTCACTGTTGACCGTCTTGTCTCCGTTCCTTGCGCCCATGCGCAGAACCTAACAGTTTGTTTGTTTGTTTGTTTGTTTGTTTGTTTGTTTATGGGCAGCACAGTGGCTCAGCAGTTGAGATGCAGGACTTGTTGGCTGGAAAGCCAGAAGCTCAGGTTTGAGACCTGAGAACTATGTTACAGGGTGATTTCCCATCTTTGCTCCACCTCCTGCCAACCTAGCAGTTTAAAAACATGCAAATGTGAGTAGATAAGTAGGTACCACTTTGGCGGGAAGGCAACAAGACTGCCAAAATGTCTTTGGACGATGCTGGTTCAATGGCCTTGAAAAAGGGATGAGCATTGCCCCTTATAGTTGGCAATGACTAGTGGAATAAAATCCACAGAGATTCATTTTTGTTGGTTTATACCCCGCCTTTATTATTTTTTACAAATAATTCCAGGCAATGAACATATCCAACATAACTTCCTCCAATTTTCCCCACAACAAAATTTGAATTGGCACTGATTTAAGTTAGTGATTCAAAATCTGCAAATAATTTGAAACAAATTTGATCCAATTTGAAACAAAGCAAGTGCCCATGTGAAAATGCCTGAAGGGTTTTTCATTTTTGGAAGAATTGCATGAAAATAGGGGCCTCCCCGGCGGAAGTACTGCAGATTGACCCTGCCCACTGCCAGGAGTTTGATCCTGACCAGTTCAAGGTTCACTCAGCCTTCCATCCTTCCAAGGGCTGTTAAATGAGGACCCAGATTGCTGGGGGAAATATGCTGACTCTGAAAACCATTTCGCGAGAGAGCTATAAAGCACTGTGAAATAGTATATAAGTCTTAGTGCTATTGCTAAGTGCTACTTATAGACACTTCTGAAAGTACAGTAGCATTATTAATTATCGCTGGAAAGTTTTATTAGAATACCTCCAACTCTTTTACCGTAACATTTAAAAAAAAAAAACCCTCCAGTATTTCTTTGAAGACATGAGGAAAGGACAACACAAGAGCCTTCAAACTGTCATGAAAAATATGCAAATATTTTAGAGAGTAATCAGTTGAACCAATACAGAAAGTAACCTATTGCAATATAAACAGTCACATTCAAAATGCTTTTTTAAAAAAATAATAACCTATGCCTAGTTTTTATGCCTAGCTTTTCTGGCCTGGAAGGTTTGGTGTGACAAATGATAAATGACTTTATCGGCTGAACTTAATGTACTGGCTCTGATCATTGATTTCTGAGATCAAAAGAGTTGGCAGTTACTTTGCAAATTTGAACCCTTCCTCTCAGGAAAGACTTGGTGAAATAAAAGCTATGGCTTGGTGATTCTCTTTCCTCTACTTTGAAGGCAGAAAGTATTAACCCAGCACCCATCCATTTGTGGTCAGGAGATTTAATTCTTTCCCAGATGTTTGTAGAGGCCTGTGTAGATGTCCTCGGGGGATGAGGGAAAGAGATGTTGCCTAGGAGACAATCA